>JAQQTO010000063.1:128605833-131252500 GCA_029884595.1 Ormosia semicastrata | reverse complement strand
ATACAAAAGATTGTTGCTTTATCCACTACGTGTTCTAGTATGTGGCGATGTGGCGAAAGAATTGATATGCTTCGCTTAGTGATTCGTCCAGGAGAAAAGTATTTTGCATAGTGATAGTCGAGTCGATACATCCGGCACAAAGAATTCAAGATTTCATTCCGAACAAAGCACATTGATCTTCGTTATCACTTCATCGAGACTCTACTGAGGATGAGGTGCTAACATTGGTGAAGATTCAAGGAAGCAAGAACCCAGCAGATATGTTAACAAAAGTAGTGACTATTGACAAACTGAAGTTGTGCTCAACTTCAGTTGGCTTGCTAGAGTAACAGACCAGAGAAGGCTGCTGCATTGATCAAGGTGAAGACAGATTGAAATCAGTCTTCAAGTGGGAGATTGTTAGTCAAATGTAGGCCCTCCCTAATTTTATTTGTCCAACGCGTGACCACCGGAAGCTGCAACAGTAACGCACTGAAAGTTGCAAATTATAATTTGCAATTTGCAATTGCAGTGGAAGTCAGCCAATTCTGTGTTGGCAAACCGCGTGAAGGAAAATCACGTGGTTTCAGCTTCTATAAATAGAAGCCTTCGTAGAAGAGAAAATGTATTCCAACAAAGAGAGAAAAACTCTAGAGAGAGAAACAAAAAAACTTAGAGAGAAAAGTTTTAGTTTTTGGGTGTAATTGGGGTGTGGGTTGTGAGAAATTTTGAGTGTTTTGTAAACACTTTTTATATTTCCTTTATCAGTAAAATATTTGCACCAGTTCGGAGATGTAGGCACAATTGGCCGAATTCCGTTATCAATTTTGTATATGTTATTATTCCACATTTATTTCGTTTGCTACAAATCTGATGATAAAATTTTTTTGCGTAATTTCCCTACAGTGGGCATGTGAAAGTACTGTTAAAAGGAGGTTTGACTACTACGTCTATTTTGCTACCACCAACGAAGAGATAGCATACCCTTTCTCTAAGATCAGGGTTCATCATGAGTGGGTTAATGGCCAGTGGATTTTGTCTAATAGAGCACAAAAATGCTTCTATAATCATGAAATGTGCTATGTTCTTTTAAAGGAGGTAGATCCTCTACAGTTGTAAAAATAACTGCACAGTATACAGTTCCTCGTATGATGACTCAAGCTTTTTGGATTATATTTTATATTTATATTCTTCATATCACAAACTAATTTTTGTGGCTAAGATCACCTGCAGGCTTAAAAAAAACTGCAGGTGATCCATTTCCTCTTCCAAATGTGCTTCTATAATCAGAATATTTTCTTTTCAATTGAAAATGTTTATTTTTTTACAAAATGCTTCTATAAGCATGATAAAGCAGTAAATTAACCCAAAACCAAAAGAATGGAATATGAAGAACTTGGTTTTTTTTTCGGTTTCCACGAATGGTAGGTTTTTAGCATCTCCACCCTCCGAGCCAAACGTTGATGTTCACAACGAGACAACAGCAGATCTAGTTTTGTTCTCAGAAGTCACGCCCAGTGCATAGTCTCGCTTGACAGAGTGGGCAAGCACTAAGGGCTAAAATGCAAAACAATAGGCTAAGTTTATAGCCATTATATTTTTAGATGTTCTTGTTGATTGATTTGTAGTGAGATATCCAATGAAGATACATTTTCGTAGATCTGAATTATTATTTTTTAATTATATGGGATTGAAATTATTATCTCTCTCCCAACCCCATTTCCCAACTTCGTTAGCTATCCTTAAATGATTTAGAAGTATATAAATTGAATTTTAATCTTCAATATATACAACAAACAAATGCTTAAATGTTTGAATTTTTGAATGCTTAAATGCTCTGATTATGTACCAATCGCACTAACCCAAAACCACTGCAATAAATATTCCTTAAGCATTGCCTCACCCATTTACATAGAATAGTCGCTGAAGTTCAAATCCCCCACCCTAGCACACACTCATCTTCACTTCCTGTCACTATGCAGTCTGCACTCCTCCCATTTCACTCGCACTCACCCACACTAGCACACACTCACGTAGTATTTAAAACGCAATCACACATCCTACTGCGGGTGTCAAATGTGTCAAATATGATGAACCACCGACTTGAATAAGTTGATAAACTGTCTAGGTTAGGTTAAGAAAAATTAGTTCAAATATATTTTGGCTTGATTTGGCCTAGCCCAATTTGGCCCAAACCGACGTGGACTAGCCCATAATGGGTTGAACCAACTTGCTGGTTCAATGTCTAATTATTTTATTAGAGTATTATCAAATAATTTATATGATAGCAGTAGCCTAGTTACCTGCATTTGGCTGTGTTAGCTAATAGCAGTAGGGTTAGTTTTGATCATGTAATGGCTTCTTAGTTTTTTCTCTTAGGCTTTTGCCCAGTTGTTCACATAAAAAAAAAATCATTTATATGATATGTGAAGAATTTTATCCTTATATGCCAAAAACTCTTTTATATGATGTTTGTTGGGCTTTAAACAATACAAAAGAAAAAAGAGTGATAAAACATAAGAATAAAAATTTAAAGTGCTGAAAACAAAACAAAAAAATTAAAAATAGAATTCAGGGCAGCTGACTGGCTAAGCTAGCAATTTATCAGCTCATAACAATTTTGGCCTGCAGGAGGCTGGCCCAAATAGAAAAGGCCAGAGAGTAGCGGGGTGGCCCAAAGTCATGGTCTGTTTCGATTAAGAAAAATTGCTGTGTTCTAGTGCTTGCCTAAGAAAATAATCGCAATCTCAATTTTTGTATTTATTTGTTTATTTATTTGTGAGTAAAGATTAGGCAGTAAAGTCTAATCCTCTAAGTCAGGTTGTGCTTAAAAAAACCATCCACGAGATGATAATTTCAATAAGATTCGAATACACGTTCATCTTTAAAAATCACAAGTCACTTACCACTTACCTCAACCACCTCTAACTTCGCAATACTTTCATGGTTAGACTAAAATTTTGATTTGATATTCTATGGTATTTTGTTTGTGGATGTTGAGGATAGTTGGTGTTCTGTGTTAAGAGGCTGACTACCAGCTTATAACTGGTTTAATGAGATATCTTATGGTTCTCAGGTGGTCCTTTTTAATATGGGTACTATCTGAACTTTCAATTAATGCTGAATGCCATGTGTTTTCCTTCAATTTATGTCTTTCAGTCCCATTGGATGAGTGGGGGTACGATAGTTGGGCACATTCTGTTATCATTAGTGTTATTGAAATTACTCTTTTCATGTTGGCTTGAGACTCTAAGTGATAATTTCAGAATGAAGTGTTTCATTTTAGTGCCATGTATTCTTTTGAACCAGTGTCTTTGTTTTCTCCTTTTGGTTTCAATTTTATATATTTTTTAGCATCCATTTAAGCTTAGGTCACGTGAGTTTGCAAATTTGATGGGTTGCCATTCTTGCTTATATTTTCACTGCAAGTGTCACATGAGTTTATATGAAATGTGTTATGACGAGTTTAACTTGATTCAAATTTAATTTAATATTTTGATTAGATTATTTTTTTGGATTCAAATTCGACTTACATGACTTGATAAAGATTGAACCTAAATCGACCAAATCGATATATAAATATAATATATAAATTTTACTATTATACATATTTAAATCATTAAATTATAAAAATGAAAACTAAAACTAAGATACATTTTACAATATATGTTTTAAAATTAAAAATATTAATATAAATATATTATCATGTCATATAAAACTTATTAATTTAAGTTAAGAAATTTTATTATTTATAATTAAGTGTAATAAAAAGTATAAATTTTAAAATAATTTGAGATATTAAGTCGAGTTGGAACGACTCGAAGCATAATCTAAACCTGAATATGAAAATATATTGTATCTAATTTTTAGAATCTAAACTCATCTCAATTAGTTTCGACTTATGTCGAGTTCATAGGACAGATCGAATCTTAAACACCTCTATCAAGTAGTGAAGTAAATGAAAAAAAATGGAATTCAAAATAATCTTTAAGCAAAGTGACAAAAAGGTTTGAATCTTTTAGATGCTATAGGAAGTCACTTTATGTTTTATAGTAGTTTTATCTAAAAAAAGACAAACAAATTAAAATTTGAAATGTTTAATAATGATAATCTGTACTTTTTTATTTTGATTTTTCTTTATTATTATTATGTTAAATTAAAATTAACCGATACATAAATAATTTTTTAAAAAAGTTACGTGACTTTAATTTTTTATTACACTTAGTGGATAAACTAACACGAAAGGTAAAACTAAATTTGTAAATTTTACAATTTAATCTTTAGTCTTTGTTTTTCTAATGCTTCTTGATTTGCAAATATTTTAATTGTGTTATTTTTATTTTATATTTTACTTGTAAATATTGTGATTTAATATTTGATTTTGATTATTATTTGTTTATTTATTATTGTCATTAATATAATGGTGTAAATTTATTTATTTATTTTGGTACAATGGAAGAGAAGAAATTTAATGGGGTAAATTAAATATGTTTACGTTATTATAATTCCCACAACTACTTTAAGTATGAGGATGTACAAGGATGTAGTGAAACTCAGTTTTTACCATTCTATTTGTATAAATAGATTCTTGAACCTAACTTTATTTTAGAAAACTAGCTTTCAAATTTTAAAGGAATCCTTTAATTTTGTTTTCCTAACCAAAAAATAATAATGGCAACTCTTTTAAATGTTATTGTTTTAAATTTAGTTGCCTTGAGCGCCTTACGAATCTTTCAGATATTTTTTTCATTTAAAAAAGAATTGTAAAACAGAATCTACATTATTGGTAATAAAAAAAATTATGCATTGCTGGAGTTAATTATTGTAACTGCGACAGAAAGAATATAAAATATCTTTACAAAATCTTTGGTAATGGGCAATGGATTACAAGTTTGGGTGTGGGTATCATGAATAATGAATTACAATTGCTTAATAATGTATTTAGTAATTTTTTTGTATTTAGAAATACAATATTTCTCCAAGTTATTAAAAATTAAAATTGATTTAATTTAATTTGATCTGATATTATTAATTTAAAACTCAATTTTTAAGTTTAAAATTCATTATAAAATTAAGATTTCAACTACTTTGCAAATCAAATTCTGTATTTAGAATACCCTAAACATAATAAGATTCATTTTGTTTAAGTAGTTTACTTTGTTGTTTTTACTTAGAATATGCAAATGATTAAATTAATAAGGACAAAAAAATTAATTTAAAAAATTTAAATTAAAATGAAATTGAATCCACTCAAATCTAATCAAAGTTAATTAAGTGGATTTTTAAATATATACAACTTAAATTAAAAGGATTTCAAAGTGAAATTAATTCCTATTTTATAAAGTTTCAAAAGAAAATGTTAATTATAAATGGAAATAGTTCCTAAAATTCCTAAAATTCATTATTATTATAATATTTCAATTAATTTTCAAATTCTATATATTTAGAATACCCTAAAAATAATAAGATTCTTTTTGTTTAAGTAATTTACTTTATTGTCTTTACTTAGAATACGTAAATGAGTAAACTAATAAGGACAAATTATCAATTTGAAAAAAATAATAAAATCAAATTAAATCTTTTCAAATAAATGAAAGTTAAGTGCATTTTTAGATATATACAATTTAAATTAAAATGATTTCAAAATCAAATCAATTTCTATTTTATAAACTTTCTATAGAAATTTAAATTATGAATTAAAATAATTTCTAAAATTCATTATAATGAGAAGATTTCAATTAATTTTAAAATTAAATAAAATTATATATTTAGAATATCCTATAAATAATAAGATTCATTTTGTTTAAATAACTTATTTTATTGTCTTTATTTAGAATATTTTTTTTGGTAGATGTCTTTATTTAGAATATGCAAATGAGTAAACTAATAAGGAAAAGATAATTAATTTAAATACCTAAAATTAAAATTAAATTAAATCCACTCAAACATATTCAAAGTTATTTAAGTGGATTTTTAGATATATATAATTTAAATTAAAAGGATTTCAAAATCAAGTCAATTCCTATTTTATAAACTTTAGAAAGAAAATTTTAATATTAAATCAAAATAATCCCTAAAATTCCTAAAATTCATTATAAAAATAAGATTTCAATTAATTTTCAAATCAAGTTCTATATATTTATAATACCATAAAAAATAATAAGATCCATTTTTTTAAGTAATTTACTTTATTGCCTTTACTTAGAATATGTAAATGGGTAAACTAATAAGGACAAATATATTAATTTAAATAATTGAAAATTAAATCAAATTAAATCAACTGAAATCTAATCAAAGTTAATGAACTTTTAATTATATACAATTTAAATTAAAAGGATTTCAAAATCAAATCAATTCCTATTTTATAATATTTCCAAAGAAATTTAAATTATGAATCAAGATAATTCCTAAAATTCATTATAATGATAAGATTTCAATTAAATTGCAAATTAAATTAAATTCTAAATTTTGAATAGCCTATAAATAATGAGATTCATTTTGATTAAGTAATTTACTTTATTGTCTTTACTTAGAATATGTAAATGAGTTAACTAATAAATACAAGATTTTTAATTTAAATAATTAAAACTAAAATAAATTTAAATTCACTCATATCTAATCAAATTTAAGTGTATTTCTAAATATATACAATTTAAATCAAAAGGATTTCGAAATCAAATCAATTCTTATTTTATAAAATTTTTAAACAAAATTTTAATCATAAATCAAAATAATTCCTAAAATTTGTTGTTGGAAACACACTTTAGTATGTCGGTGCTATGAAAAGTAAATTGTAACAAGTTATTTACCTTGCACGTTATTCATAACAATTTATTATAAATTTTAGTGACAAACTTAAGTTATGAAGTTTTTTTTTTTTGACGAAGTTATGAAGTTAAATAATATGATAATATATTAGAGCTCTTGATTTTGGATAAAATATCTTTTTAGAAATTTTTTTAATATTAAATTATTATTATTATTATTATTATTATTATTATTATTATTATGGTTAAATTGGACATAAGAACTTTTTTTATTATGACTGCGTTTTATAAAAGACTATGTCATACTACTATCCGACAAAAAAGAAAGACTATCTCCAAATTCATGTACAAAATTTATGTAAATTCATATACTTATTGATGAGCAAAAACCCAAAGGGTATCATATCTAAATTCTTGCAGAGAATCTGTGTAAATACATATATTTTAATGGGTGGGACTCAAAATGTATCACATCTAAGTTCATGCACATGAATTATATAAATTACTGTATCTATTGATGTGTAAAGACTCAAAAAATACTTTTTTTTTCCTTTTCAGGTCTACGAAATAAAAAGTTTGATTAAAAGAGTTTTTCTTGTCAATTAATGATATTTATGTTGAAAAAAGTTTATCACAAACTCCCCAACATTTTATTACAACCATAATTTTTTTATTTCTCTTTCACTTTTTCTACGTCTATGTTTATTATAGGAGTTTTATAAGAAATCTGTTACGTTTATTTATGTGCGAATAATACCGTTTTTAGTGAAACGGATGAGTCGTATACCAAGTCAAATTTAACAATTTAAAATAAAATAAAAAATTAAATTTTAATGCATTATCAATATAAAAAATTTATATTACTATTCAATGATATTATTATATCATTTAATGAGTTTAATATCTTATACAATTGTTTTATAGTTAATTTTTTTTGAACTGATTTTATAGTAAAAAATATTAAATGAAGTGTCAAATGATTAATCTTATAAAATAAACTTAACTTGATGTATTTAAATTAATAGTCTTCTATTAGGCTACGCCGACTAAACTTTTTGTTGGGCCTATAAAAACATGTCCAACTATGTAAAAAAAAAAAAACTTGTCTAACTTAAAAAATTTTCAAGTCAATTGAATCAGTCGATCCTTTGAATTAGAACAATTTTGATACATACTTCCAAATCGAATGATCATGAGTTCATGAGCTACATATTATTATCTCATCACCTATTGTTGATTTTACAACTTAATAAATATGCATCAACCAATGAGAATCTATCACATGTAAAATTATTGCCATTGTTGCTTTTACCATGCTTGCATTGAAAAATATTAATAGAGAGATGACTAACCAACTATTATTGCAATACAAAGTGGTTCAACGGTTGTGAAATTCTATCCTTAATTTTAATATTTGGTATTAGCTACAGATACTATTAACATATGTAATTCTCAATATTAGTTTTAACTAGAAAAGCTTTTGACTTTTGTTATACAAATCTTGACTAAATGACTAATACATGACAAAAGAACTTTCTTAAGCAAGTCTACTTAATTATTAGAAAAATCCAAAAGGACATATATTGACGACTATATTTTTTTAATCTATGATAAAAAAAAGTCAATTTTATTTTTAAACTAAAAAGAATAAATATTTAGATAATGATTAGTAAAAAATAAACTAAAAAAACCAGTACAAAAGAATAAAACTAACCTAGCATATTAATGCAGCGAAAGAAAACTCAAACCAATTGATTTTTTTCAACCATATATAAATTTGTTGAGGGGGCATACTATATGAATATACATGTAATAGAAAAGCAGCAACATGAAGGAAAAATATATAACATAATAATCAATCATTCAACTAATACATCCAAAGCTATTTGGCCAATAACATCTACCACCTCAATAGCCACATTATCAACTATGGCACAAGATATCAGCCAAGATTGTATACCATGTCAATAGCTAAAACATTAACAACTCACATTTCACATAACTGATGAAATTAGCCCAAGTAATTAAGGAGATGTGCTCTTTGCTTTTACTACTTAGGTTGTATATTGGATAGCACTTAAGGTAATTAATTCCCTTAAATATATTAGGTGGATGCGAGGGGTGTACCCTTAAGATTACTTGTGTAGTAACTTAGTATAGATTAATAATAATTTAAAAAACTAATATGAGGATTTTCATTGTATTAAAAATAATACAGATCAAATTAATGGTGTAAGCCATTGTACATATTATTTATTTTTTCAATTAAAATGGTTACATGCTGAGCACATGGAACGAACCATCGTGCACATATTTTTTTTTTTTTATAAACTTCTCATATACCGAGTATGTGATATTAATCATAGCGTACATTATCACTTTCTTATCTTTTATAAAATTATCCATCAAGCTAATTTACCAAAAATCTTCAATTCATCTCCCTTTTCCTCAGCCTAACCATATCCTATGTTGGTTCGCATCTATATAACACGTAAGTTTACGGGATTTCTCAAGCAAGTTACAAATCTCCACCAACAAAAAAAAAAAAATTGTGGCCTAGAGAAAAGTAATTGTGTCATTTTAAATGGCCGACAACGGAGATGAAGGCGAGGACGATGACAGAGATATTCTTATGACAACGATCACAGATCTCAGAAGTCAAATCAACGAAGTACCAAAGGTATATCATCAATATTAAATTCTCAATTAGATTTATAAAAATCTTATAATTTATGTTTGCAAATATATGTATATATTAGTTTTTCTTTAGCTTAGGATCATTGGTTGAAAATTGATTTTTGCACACAACAAAAAGATTCAAATATATAAACATAGTCTGTTTTCACATTTGCCAAAAAATTAATCTATTTTCACATGTTCTTGTTGATTGATTTATAGTTAGATATTAAATGAAAATATGTTTTCTTAGGTCAAAACTTTTTTTTAATAAAGGATTATTATTTTTATTTTTATCTCAATTTCAACTCAATCCCAACTTTGTCACTTAAGCTAACCTGAAATGGTTTAGATCTAAATTAAATTTCAACGTTGATCCCAAAGGAGTAGTTTAATGGTGAATAAGCATGTGATGCGTAGATAAATCCGCAACTACAGGCGCAGAATCACGCCCTGCAATGACAGCATCTCAATCCTACCACTCATCAAATTATCACAACCACCAGATCCCCCTTCCCAAACCGGATTCCACGATGATGACGATAACGAAGACGCAGACGCCGATGAAACAGAACCTGACCCCACACTGTTCTCTTGTTCTCCAGCCCCAATTATCCATATTGCAACTTCCCCGGTGCTGCCGCAGGCGTTGCTAGCAAAAGTAGTAGAACCACAAGCTGAACTAGAACCATATTGAACTTGAAATCGAGGGTGCGTTATAAGAATGGTGAGCCCGGTCACAGGCTCAGAATCACCGCAGGTTGTTTTTGAGCACATGATGTCGGAGTAATCAAAGCAAAAGAGAAGGTGGAGAACGAAAATGGTAACTCATCCCAAACCACGTTATAGTGCCACCACTGCTATCACTGTTATTTGTATTAATATTGTTGTTGTTTACACTCCCAGAAGATAAGATGATGATGATGATAATGAATTAGCATGATGATTCCATCTTGTTCCCCAAGAAAATTTAAAATCGTAATCCCTTTTTTACTTCACCTACCCCGTTTGAATTTGATGTTTTCCCTTCTATTCCTGGTGACCTTTGAATTTGATATTCATTTTTTTATAATATGTAAATGTAATTTTATTTTTTAAAGTAAGAATTTTTCCACTCGTTTTTTATTGAGAGAAGTCTGACATTAGAGTTGAGGGTATAATGGACAAATCAACTCTACCGTTAACGTGGTATGCGTCTGAGGGAAAAGTCTGTGTGGGGCTGCAAAATAGAGGAGTGTAAAGTGTAATTACGCTGAATCTCAAGGGAGGTCGGTGTAATTTCCTGTAAAAAAATTGAAATTTCAATGTTCAATTTAATAGAGGAAACAAGTGATTAATTCATGTACCTAAAAAACAAGTTTTTAATTTGGCTATCTACTCTTTGACCTTATAACTATGTTTAAATAAAAATTTTATTAATAGAAATTTTCACAAATTTATGTATAATAAAGAATCTAATTTTGATCTATTGAATATTAATAATATCAAACATCTCATACTCAGTGAATTATAGTGTACCAATTATTTCAAAAATTGTTAATTGGTTATTTTTCAAATGAAATATATTGATTTTTGTAATTTCAAATACACACACACATTCCTTCTGGAATCCGAATGTGTAGAAGTTTACGAGAAACTTTCTATATTTTGTGGAATACTTGGTCTTGGAGCTTCTTCCAGTGAAACCCTGCTCAGATGTTAATGTTAATCTCTTTAGATCAGATATAATGACTTCAGATATCTGGATTCTGATCCTGCTGAGTCTTCTTCTGTTTGCTTAGGAGCACATGCAGCAATAAAGGAGTGGATGATTGAATTCGGATCATCAATGATTTTCATATCGATCCGAACAGATATGTCCTGGTATGCTGTCTCTTTTCTCAAATTTAAGCTATCTTTATTTCTTAACATTTCTTAAGACTTCAATGCAACCTTTGATAGATAAAGACAAAAAAATAGAAAATCCAATTTTGTTCGAATAGATGTATCTATGTATGCTCTTTGAAAGTTTTCCTAACATGAATGGCTGTATGATTTTTTGCCACACTTCTTTCCTTTCAGGTATAGACTAGGCAAGCCTTCAAAGCAGTATGCTATATGGTATTACCCTAGTTGTTAAAACAGCTAGGCTTGCTATTAGCATTATGATTTGTTGAAAGAGGAGCAATGCCGAGTGTCACGACTTCATTTCAATTTTCCCTCAGCACCATGTCTCTTATATATCTCCATTAGCTGTTGAGCTTGAGAGATATGTTCTGGTGCATGAACAGATAATTCTGCATCTATCTGCAGAATTTCCTGATGAAAAGATCGGAAAATGTGCATTCGTGACTGGTCTTACACGAACTTTATTATGTTGAATATATGTTTGAATCATAGCAGGAGACCAAAATGTTACATGGTAATATGATGCAGCGTGGAAGCCAGATTTTTCTTGGTGACAGTAATGCTGTGAATGCCAAAGAGCCATTTTTGACAAATAAGTGGAGGAGATGTTAAGTGGACAACTGTTGTGGATATTCAGAAATTGATGAGACCATTGACGATACTGCCAAAATTAACTGAATAATATCACTGCTGCCAAAATTGATGAGAGCAGAAGAATGGAAGAAGAAACGCCTTGACTACTGAATATTACTGGAAAATCCTGTACTGGCCAGAAAGAGGTTGCTTCTTTGGCTTTGTAAAAAGAGAAGGATATTTTAAAAGTAAATTTATCCAAGACTGGTTTCCTATTCAGAGGAACTGAATATTCTTTTCATGATTATGTTTATGTAAGTCCTTATTGTTTTGTGTAAATGATAGAGCAAGGAACCTACAAGAGTGGTAGGAAGGTAGGGTTGAAAGCTTATGCTGTGTGCCAAGTGCTGGAGATCATTGTCAAAAAGGAAGCAAAACAAGCTGAAACAAAGTCCACTCAGGTTAAACTTAGAAGGTTTTTCAGAACACAAGATATATCAAATAAGAAGGCATGCTGCTCTGATATTTAAGAGGTAAAAGCTTCTTATCAAGTGAAAATGATAACACACACCCAGAGACACCAGAGGGAGCCTGAGTGGTCATTTTTTTTTTAGATGGTGCTTACCCCAAGCCATCCATGCTTGATATAATTGACTATAGCGAGCTCCTTTGACCTTTATGCCTGTGCCTTTTACATATAGCTTTGTGAGATTTTGTTGTTCTTCTTTGTATTTTTATGTGAGATTTTGTGTATCTTGTCTTTTGTGTAATGTGTCTGCATTTTTATATTGACTTTCGTTTAAATTTCTAGGTATATTACAGTAAAGAAACACACATAATTTTTTTCTTTGGAATCTATAGAAGGGAAATGTGAGGTGAGAAAGAAAAGTGATATTCCAACATGCAGTGCTCGGTCCTGCAGTCTTCCAACATATGATTTTCTGCAAGCATTTGTATGATCCTTCCACAGTGTCACTCAAGCAGGTGATTGTTACTTTTTCCCTTGTGATAATGCTTTTATTTAATCCACAAGATTTAAGTCATGAAGGCACCAAAAGTTTTGTATTTATTAAGTCCACTTCGGCAGTAAAATTCTATAGATATTCTAGATCTAGACAGATTATAATCTTACCGCAACAAATTGTTAATGAAACTTTCACCAGGTATCATAGTGTACCTCTAGATAATGCATTAAATGATTTTCTAAGTTTAACAATGAAATTTCCTTTTCTATTTTGCTTTTTGCACAGTTGCTCTATGATATTAAGTAAGATACTCAAGGGGATATACAGAAGGTGATGCGGCAATCAGAAAGGAGACAGTAAAGGGGAAAAGCGGGGAAAATACTTCAGAATTTGCAAAAATAAGAGAAACTCTATTGAAAATTGCTTAACTACTTGGACATATTTGGAGGTTGTGGCAGCTTATCAGAGGGATTGCAGAAGTCTGGTGATCTTTAATTACACAAGTTAACAAGAAACATAATTTTACATCTATTATATGTGAAATGCAAAAGATAATTTGCACATTGTTGCTTGGATGCTTTAGGTGTTTCTTGCACCAAGTGGACTATTGATATCAGTACGAAGAACAAGCTGGAGAAGCTTTCAAACTGAATCATTCTGAAGCTATGATATTTATCAACAATTGTAATGTTATTCTTATGTAAATGATCACATGGAGATAAACTCTCCTTGTTCTTCCTAGGAACTGCGTCAAACATTAGCACTGGCAGATTGGAAACGCTGTTCCTTCTTTCTTGACTTTTGCATTAGGGAGATTCAGCTTTCCAATATTGTAAAATGTAATAAATCAATTGTTGATAAAAATGCTTTTAGAGCTGTTTTTTTATTTTTTTGTTATCATTCAGACCATGTATATTATATATAGCTCTTCTCATTTGAGTTTTTGTGAGAAGCAAAAAGATGCTTTGCATTTGAACGTTATTAATTGAAAGCTTCTTTATTTATTACTCATGTAACAGGAAGAGTAACCGCTCAAAGTATTTTGTTATAATTTTGAGTTTTACATTTCTGAATTTTTGTTAAAAAGAATTGAATAGGAAATGCTGATTGTGAATAGCTATAAGCATTCACAATGCACAAAAAATTCCTACAAGCCACCATTTATCCCAAGTTCCCAACACAAGATGACACTGTTTCATCAAACTCGGAGCTCCTGACTCACACTCAGATTTAATTCCTTGAAAATATTAAATGATTAAAACTATTTTTTAAATTTATACTAGTGTTTTGTATTCGTATAAAAAATATTACAATAAATAAAGAAAATTATATTTAACTTAGAGATATGACATTTTAATAGTTTAGATGAATTTGATTACGTTATAATTAATGAAATATATTATGAAATCTATTCAAATTTTTTTTTTTTGTTTTCTTTAACTAACTTTTCTCGTGTTATGATAACTGAGTTATATAACTCATCTCAATAAATATTTTTTTATATGATTTCTCAATAAATAATTAATTTATATAGTTTCAGATAATTTTAATTTTTGATTTTATAGTTTTTTTCTTTTAATATTAATTTTTATATATTTATTTATTTAGATGTTTTATCAACTTATTAGTAAGATTATACCAACAAAATTAATATATTTTCTTAGTATAAAAAACACTTAATAAATTCTTAGTTTCTTCATAATAAATTATATTTAATTAATTTTATTATATATTCATACAAAATCTTCACTCTTGGGTGATGTACATATTGAAGTTTTGTAAATAATATAAAATAATTATATATGAATAAATATAATAATTTAAAAATATAATTAATTAATTTAGAGTAACAAGACATATATAACATAGATGATTTTAGACACTTACAAAAATTTTGAGATTTTATGATCAATTACAAATAAAAATAATAATAACGTGATCAACTAAAAATATGTGAGAATTTTTTGAATTTTTTTGAATATAAATTAATATGTAAATGTATTTGTCAAAGTAATTAATATGTGATTATAAATTTTATATTTGTATGTATGAGTAATAAATTTAATTTATACTTGATGACACATGTACATCTTTCTTTTAAATTTCAACATGAGATGCTACATGACAGTTATTGGAATCATGTATTTGTCACATGATAAATTTTTAAACATATTATTTTATGTCAAAATGATACATGTCAAAATATGAAGACATGTATGTACCTTCTCTTTATATGATTATGATTATGATTATGATTATAATGATGATGATGAAGATGATGATATTATTATTATTATTATTATTATTATTATTATTATTATTATTATTATATGATGAATATATTATTATATAATTTTATGTGTTTATTTATTTAGATTTTTTATCAACTTATTATTAAGAGTATACTAAAAAAATTTACTATATTTTCTAAGTTTAAAAAATATTTAATAAATTCTTAGTTTCCTTATAAAAAATTACATCTAATTAATTTTATTATATTTTTTATGCAAAATTTTCACTCTTGTGTGATGTATATATATCAAAGTTTTATAATTAATATAGAATAATTATATATGAATAAATATAATAATTTAAAAATATAATTAATTAATTTAAAATGATAATACATATATAACAAATGATAATATTAGACACCTACTAAAATTTTAGAATTTGAAGATCAATTACTAATAAAAACAATTAATAACGCAATAACTAAAGATAAATGCAAGTTTTTTGAATTTTTTTGGATATGAATTAATATGCAAAAATATATATGTTAAAGTAATTAATATGTAATTATAAATTTCTATATTTGTATATGTGAGTAATAAATTAAATTTAAACTTGATGACATATGTACATATTTCTTTTAAATTGTAATATAAGATGTTATTACGCCGGTTATTACGATTATGTATTTGTCACATAGTAGATTTTTAAACATATTATTCCATATCAGAATAACACATGTCAGAATGTAAAGACATGCACATTTTCTTTTATATTATATATATTATTATTATTATATTATTATTATATGATTTTTATGTTTTTATTTATTTAGATGTTTTATCAATTTATTATTAAGAATATACCAAAAATTTACTATATATTTTTAGTTTAAAAAATACTTAATAAATTATTAGTTTTCTCATAATAAATTATATTTAATTAATTTTATTATATATTCATACAAAATTTCCATTCTTGTATGATGTATATATTTGAAGTTTTATAAATAATATAGAATAATTATATATGTATAAATATAATAATTTAAAAATATAATTAATTAATTTAAGGTGATTGTACATATATAACATAAATAGAATTAGATACTTATGAAAATTTTAAAATTTTAAGATCAATTACTAATAAAAATAATTAATAACGTGATCAACTAAAAATATGTGAAATTTTTTTAAACTTTTTTAATATAAATTAATATGCAAATATATATATATATATATATATATATATATATATATATATATATATATATGATTATAAATTTCTATATTTATATGGAGAGAGATCAATTATACTAAATGTAAGTTTTTTTCTCTTATATCTATTTTCAACCGTTAATTCCACTTTCATCTAATGGTTGAGATTATTTCATTAAAGGTAATCCTTAGATGAAAGTAGAACTAACGGTTAAAAATAAGTGTAAGAGAAAAAAGACTTACACTGGTGTAAGTTGATCCTCCCTCATTTATATATGTGATTAATAAATTAAATTTAGACCTAACGGCACATGTATACCTTTTTTTTTAAATTGTAACATGTGATATCACATATTAATTATTGAAATTATATATTTATCACATAATAAATTTTTAAACATATTATTTTATATAAAAATGACAAATATCAAAATATAATAACATGTACTTTTTTTATATATTATATGATAAAAATAAAAATAAAAATACTTAAAAAATTTAAATTAAAATGGAGATGAAATGATATAAAAATTAAAATTAAAATTCTCCCTTTTTTCCCATTTTTTTCAGGGTTATGTGTCCCAAGTCCTAACCTTAAAAATTATCTCAACCTTTTCCACCACGTCGTTCCTTTCGAACTGCATCTTGACATCTTCTACTGACTATCTAACTCGGACACTGCACACATGTTTGATTAATCCGTTGTTTTTTGATTTTCCCTTTCTCAAGTTACCTTTGTTTGGTTTGGTCCTCTCTTTCTAGATTCTTCTCGTTCTTAACGGTGCCATGTTCTCATGTCTTCCCAACACTTCGATTTGCTGCCACTCTCATTCATCAATGTTTGAGGCTTCGATTCGAAGCAAACCCTGAATTTTTCACCCCTCTAATACCCTAAATTTCCCATTTTTTTCCGTTTTGGATTTCCATTTTCACGATCATGACTTGGCACAGAAAAGGAAAGCTTGTTTTCAATGGTTTTCGCAGCTTGGCTTCAATGGTTGCGCCCCAAAATCCAATTTTTCAGCGTGGTTCGAGGATTTGCCAATCTGGGTATTTGAATTCAGGTTCAAAAGGAGCTACCCTTATTGGGTTCTCTTCGTTTTCTTCAATTTCTCAGAGACTAGGCACACGAGGTGGTGTAGTTAACAGGAACTTGCACAACCCGTTTGTTGTTGGGGCCAAGAAATTTTACTATGTGGATCCTTATAAAGTGCAGCATTTTAAACCACGTGGGCCAAGGGGTTGGTTTCAGAATCCTAGACTCGTTTTCATTGTTGTGTTGGTTGGTTCAGGTGTTTTTATCACTGTGTATTTTGGGAATTTGGAGACAGTTCCTTATACCAAAAGAACCCATTTGATTCTAATGTCTAAAGCCATGGAGAGGATGCTTGGGGAGAGCCAGTTTGAGCAAACGAAGGCAGCTTTTAAGGGGAAGATATTGCCCCCTATACACCCTGAAAGTGTGAGGGTGAGGATGATAGCCAAGGACATCATTGATGCATTGCAGAGAGGGTTGAGGAAGGAGCAGACGTGGAGTGATTTGGGGTATGCATCAGAGCATGCCATGTTGGTTGAAGGTGATGATGGACGTGAGACACTGAGTGCATTGGCTGCTGGGAGTGAAGGGAAGGTTGAAGGGAGTTGGAACCGGGAGGATGAGATTCTTGATGATAAGTGGGTTCAACAAAGCAGGAAAAAGGGTCAGGAGAAAGGGTCACAGCCTGCTACCTCTCATTTGGATGGATTGAATTGGGAGGTGCTGGTGGTGAATGAGCCTGTTGTTAATGCCTTCTGCTTACCTGGTGGGAAGATAGTTGTGTTCACTGGTTTGCTTGAGCATTTTAGAAGTGATGCAGAGATAGCAACTATTATTGGACATGAGGTATACTTGTGCTTGGTTTAACTCCTTGTTTTGCAGTTTAATATGTGTAGTGTAGGAGACCTAAAGCTTATTAGCTTACAACTTGCTAATTTATTATTTTGCGCTAATGATATGCAGAAATATCGGTTTATATTGGTTTTCTTGTTAATTAGGTTGGGCATGCTGTGGCTCGGCACATTGCCGAAGGGATCACAAAGAATCTATGGTTTGCTATTCTGCAGTTGATACTTTATCAGTTTGTCACACCTGATATTGTCAACACAATGTCATCCCTTCTCTTAAGGCTACCCTTCTCCAGGCGGTATACTTCATTCACTATCTCTCTTTCTAACCAGTTGGTTTCCTGTATTGTTCTTTAATTGTAGTAGCATTTTATGGAAACATTAAGTTTGTCATGACATGTAGAAATATGTTGGATCGTGAAGCAACGCCGCTGCTCTGGCATTCCGAATGAATTGCTTTATTGCTGTCTTTAGACCAATTAGAACCCGTAGCTTATCACAACTTTCCATCAATTTGACTGTTGGACCTTAAGTACTTATATTTTCCTTACACGTGAAATTTAATTTGAATTGGATATCAATTACTATTCTATGATTAGTCAGAGTTTCTATTACTTTACAGGACAACAAAATAAGTAAAGAAAAACAGAAACAAATTCAAGTCTAATTAAAAGTTGGAATCTATATGCAATTTGCACGTCTGATTAAATCATTGACTTGATCAATTAGGTAGTAATTTAAGTTATGTTACTTTATGTAGGATTGATTGCATTGTTTAGTGCCAATCCCATGCAACATGACACCTTGTTTATCCCCTTGCAGACTTTGATAGTTCCAAGCAAATAAATACGTATTCCTTTTGGTCTACTATCTGTTTTACCATAACTTCAATAGACCTTGTATCCTGAAGTTTGGTTTTTGAACCATGGTAAGAAGATTACTCCAGGCAATGGATAAATGTTGAATGGCACAGTTGATATTCGTTGCAGTTTGTCTTGTATAATCAATACAATAATGACCCTTTCCAGTGCAGCTGCCTAATCACAATAGATTAAGATATTATCGATTTTGACCCACATAGGATTTGTGTAAGTGTCTTTAAATCCAGTCGATTGTGATGGTTCTAGATATTCCGAAGAGTGATTGAAAAAACAGAGCATTCACTATGCTACCTTTTTAGAAGGTATTAGAAAGCAAACCTATATGGCTATACCCAATGCTTAACGGTTAACATCTACGTGAGTTAAAGCATAAATGGACTGTGATGCCAAGTAGTAACCCAAACTAAATGGGTCTAGCAAATGAGCAAGTGATCAACAGATGGTCTGAGTGCTCAGGGTAGTTGTCGCATAACTTGCACACATTTTCTGTGAAAATTCTTAAATGCATTAATTCCATGTTTATAGGAATGCCATCATGATAAAACCTTTCGGATAAAGAGCAAAACTCTGTGGCAGTGTTTGTTTCCAAAGAAAGCATGTCTTATTAAATGAAGTGAATTACAGTAAGTGATCATTTCTGAACAGAATTTCTGAGTGTGAGATTGACCAAACTAATTCATTTGAAACTGGGTGTTGGGGTATAGGAATGCTTAAATGTTCTCAGAGCTATCTCTAGAATATAGTACAATGAGAATCATATTGTATGTTAGTGTGAAGTAAAGTAATACTGATGGAATTCAAACCAATTCTGAATTGGTATGATATTTTATGAGCATGATCTGCATGATGAGTCTGACCATAGGTTTTATGAGATGTGCATCCTACAAAAAAGTTATCTAAGGGTGTATAATTGGTTTAGTTTCTGGTTCAGGTCAGGTCTTTATATACAGTAAAATACCCAATGTAGTATAGGATAGTGCAAAAGACATGAATACCCTCAGGCATACTAAACACATGCGTAATACACTACTCTTAACAGGTCGTAAGTGAATAGGATATCCTGAAACATGATTTTGTAAGGTTTCTTCTTAATCTTCTTTTCAATTGTCTTTTTCAAAATGTTTATTCATGTGTTCTTAGGTTTGTTCATGCTGCTTGTGTTTCCTTTTAGCTTCATGATCTGCAACCATACTTTTTTGTGGATGCATTGATGTCAATTTCTTAACATTCTATTGTGACTATCTAACCAAGTTTTGACATGGCTTTTTTCATTCATTCTCAATTGCACTGTCCTTGAGACATGAACTTAAAATACTGTGTGGTTTCTGCTCTGGTCATTTCTGCCAGTCAATGATGTCTTTTCCATTGAATTTATACTTATATGATTGTGTTCGAGTTGCTTGTGCTTGTTCTTCTTAGTAGATTTTTATGTTGAAATGGAATATTGTTGTAATTATAGCCCTCTTGTGATGCAATGTTTCTTAGAAAATTTTGTAACTTCACCCAGTTTTCTTCACAATTTTCAGCATGGAAATTGAAGCTGATTACATTGGGCTGCTGTTAATGGCTTCAGGTGGATATGATCCAAGGGTGGCACCCGGAGTGTTTGAGAAGTTGGCAAAAATCACCGGCGACTCTGCACTTAGGGATTATCTCTCTACTCATCCATCAGGAAGAAAGAGAGCAGAGTTGCTGGCTCAAGCTAAGATCATGGAAGAAGCACTTACTATATATAGGGATGCAAGAGCAGGACGTGGGGTTGAAGGATTTCTTTAGGACAGCGCAACCACTACCGCTACAAACTACAAAGAGCCTGTGCTTGAAACTTGATAGGATCATAGGATTTTTTTATTATTATTTTTTTAAATTTAATTTTGTCTATATTTGCAATCAACATCTGCAATTGTCTCTGATTATTATCTGGATTATCATAATTATGTACTTTTAATGATGTTTACATAATAATATGAAAATGTAAAAAAGTTATGTACAGGGCTTCAAAATTAAATCTTAATTAAATCACATTATTTGCATCATATAGAAGTTGTATTTCTCAAATGACATTATTCTTTGCCTTCATTCATCTATTAAAGGTTAAAACGCCACCATGTTTATTTTACTATGAACTTTTTTTGATTTCTCGAAATATTTTTATTTGATAGGTGAGAAATTATAATTTTGGGATATAATTAGATGTTTAAATGAATTTTTTTTAATAGTGTTATTTTTATATACATAAATTTTGAAATTAAATTTAAAATTATATATTTAAGGAACTTATATATTTTTTTACTTGAATTAATACATGTTGGTATTTCTCTATGAACTTTACTATTCAAAATACATTATGTAATTTATTGATAACAATAATAAAGAAATTAATCAAAAATAGAAAAGGCAGGCTAAGTACCCACCTCAATATATGGGATAGAAGACTAAGGAAGTAAACCATTTATGTGGTGTGATATAATAAATATTGTGAGATTGTTGAAAATTTACTTGTAGAATACCATAAATAACAATAGATATATGTCTACATAGGATATCTTAGGTACTCTCACATGATGTGGGTCTCACCCTATGTAAATGTACATAGAATATACTTGTGCTTATGCAAAAATATCTCTTTAAATAAATGTTTAATTTGATTTGGTGTAACTTGTTATAGTATTTCAGGATGCCTTATATATAAGTGTGGGTTTGGATATAACAACAAATTTATTAGCATTTTTTTTTCTCAACTGGCAAACTTGTTAATAACATACATGATAAGCAAACAACACAAATGATCCAAAAATTAATGCTCTCATAAGCTAAAGCTTCAAATTCTAATGTCATGCTCTGTATTATCCCAATCAGAAAACTTAGCTTAAAAAAAAATCATTAGATATACCAATATAAGAAGAATTTCTCATTTTAGTTAATCCGAAAATAATATTCCATTGATGTTGTGAATTAAAATTAAAAATTCTTTAATTTTAAATCAAAATATGTTTTAAATAACTGTAATGTTTAACCTTAAGGAATTGGTCTAACGGTAGATGAATAATATATGATATGTGAGTAAATACAGAATTATTTGTTTGAATCCTAAATACGCAAATATCAACATAAATGCTTAGGCATTGATATTAAAAAATTATTATTATTATAATATTATTATTATTAAGTGTACAGGAAGCAAATGGAACAGTAGCATTTGGCACGTCTTCGTATTCATTTTTCGCAATCATGGGGTTTTACGTGAGAGCAAAGCTTGCGCTTGAAGTTTTTCGCAGCTTGGCTTCAAAAACTGCAACTTTTCAGCATTGTTCAAGAATTTTCCGAACTAGGTCTTTGGAATGGGGTTCAAAAGGAGCAAACTTTGATGGGTTCTCTTCCTTTTCTTCCACGTCTCAGTCAGAGACTATGCTCACAAGGTGGTGGTGTCACTGTGCAGCATTCCAAGCGGCAGTGGTTTCAGAATCCATGACGTTTTGTTTTCTCCATCATTGTGACGGTTGGCTCAGGGGTTTTGATCACTGTGTATTTCAGGAATTTGGAAACTGTTCCATATACCAACAGAACCCATTTCATTCTCTTATTGGAAGAAATGGAGAGGATGCTGGGGAATGAGTGGGTTGGGGTAAAGAATGAAGAGATGAGTATCCTTTCATGTTACTCACTGACATGTATATTTTATTTTTTAATCTAGCGAGATGTATAATTATAAAAGACATGTATTATATTTTTATTGGAATGGTGTAATAATCTTGGAAGTGATGCAGAAATAGCAACTATTATATTAAACACAAGCTATAGAGGATAAAGTTATTATATAAAGTGAGTTTTTTTTTATAAAATAATCAAGTAAATGTGTATCAACTTTTAATTTAATAAAGTACATTGAGATCTTAATTCAGTAAATGATTTAATGTGGATACATTATTATTTTCTTACTTTAAAAAACATTTTTCATATATGTTTGTCCTTTGGTTTAACACCTTAATTTGTAATTTATTGTGTGTTGAAGACCTAAAGCTTACAACTTTCTAATAAGAAATTTTTACATAAACCTGATATAATAAATTTTGGTACACTAAGTCAATCATAATATTAATTAAAATAGTTAAATATAATTATTTATTAATTAATTATGATAATTATTTCTTAATTAATATTGTCATTGGTCTAATGCACTATACCTAAGAATTTCTCTATTTACGCATTATTTTGCGCAAATGATATGCATAAGTATGGGTTTTCTTATTAATTAGGTTGGGCATCTTGTGGCACGACACCCAGCTGAATGGATCACAAAGAACATGTTCTTCATCTTTCTGCTGTTGATAGTGATACTTCATCTTTTTCTCAAGCCTGATACTTTGGATACAATGAAATTTTTTTTGCTAAAGGAATCGTCGTCCAGGAGGTATACTTCATGTAAAAAATAATGTTTGCCGTGGCATGTAGAAATATGTTATGAGTGATGACAAGAACCTGCTCTGGCATCCCAAATGAATTGGTTTGTTGCTGTGTTCATACCAATTGGGTCCAGCAGCTTATCAAAATTATTCAACAGTTTGACAGTTGATTTTTAAGTACTTACATTTTTCTTTCATGCAAAATTTAATTTGAAATGGATGTCAGTTACAATTTTGCTACTGCACAACAAAATAAGGGGGGGAAAAAAACACAAACAAATTCAAGTTTAATTTAAAAGTTGGGATCTTATGCAATTTGCATGCTCTGATTAAATATTTGAATCTGCATTACCTCCTATCTCCAGTTTCAGTCTTTGATAATGCCAAGCAGATAATTACTTATTTTCCTCTCATCTGTACTTTACCATAACTTTAATAAACCTTGTATCCTCATGTTTGGTCTTCCTACCATGATAAGAAAACAACTCCTGTTGATTGAAACTTTTTACCTTGTAGTTTAACCTTGATTGTGCATCCTGTCTTTCTACCTTGTAATTTGAAACTTTTTTGAATTGGAAATCTTTGTAACATCAACATATATGTATTGACAACTTTCAGTATGGAAACGGAAGCTGATTACATCGGAATGATGTTAATTGCTTTAGCTGGATATGATCCATGGTTGGCACCCACATTCTACGAGAAGTTGGGAAAGTATTTGCTTAGGGATGATATCTATACTGATCCATTTGGGAAAGAGAGAGCACAATTGCTGGCTCAAGTTAAGATCATGGAAGAAGCACTTACTATATATATATAGGGATGTAAGAACTAGAAGTGAGATTGAATGATTTCTTTAGGACACAACGATCACCATCACAAACTACAATAAGCCTGTACTAGAAACTTGGAAGGAAAATTTTGTTTATTTTTAACTTTGTCCATATTTATTTTAACTTGGAAGGGGAGCCTTGATGCAAGGATTGGAGCTTGCCGCCATGTGACTCAGGAATCACAGGTTCGAGTCGTGGAATTAGCCTCTTGCAAATGTGTGGATCTGACATTTCCTTGTACCTTGCAAATAGCGGGAGCTTTATATATAGTAAATAGTATATGCTGCCCTTAAATTTGTCCTTAATTGCAATTAACTTCTGCTTGATTCAAATGTTTCTCTCAGATATCAAATTCCTCTAAGGATTTCTATATTGTGACTTCTAGTAAATTCCTTGCATAGCTTTGATATCAAATTCAGAATGTTAAAATGCTGTCTAATTGTGCGTGATTTGGCCTATACGCATGAATTTTATTGAAGTTCATCATCAGAGTCAAATATTTTCAATTGCAATATGATACTCTTTTGATTTTGACTCAATTGCTTTTGCATATAATAAGTTGGTAATTTTTCACTTCTGATTATGAAGGCCTGAAAATGATAAATAAGAGCAACTGCACTAATTGGTGAAATAATTTTTGGCTGCTTTAATTGACAAAGTAAAAATCTCCCTTTTTAACAAACCTTTAGAACTCATCCCATGAATTAATCCCTTGGCATGAGTTTAAATTGAACCGGTAGTATTTTACTTTAGCATTGTGGGTTCTTCTCCTTCAATATTGGTTGATCCACCACGAGTAATGCGGGGAGTTTTACTTGTGTGCTTTATTTGTTGTGAGTTGATGATAATGGTTAGCCTCCTTGAGTTCAAAACTGTGGAATCCAAAAGGATAACTCTCAAGAACACACTCTTTAGATTGATTGAAGAATGCAAGAACCTGAGAGAGCTCAAAAGAATCCACACCCAGATTCTAAAGTCCCCAACTTTACCCACTGGTGACCAATATCATCTCATTTTAAGGTTGGCCCGACTCCAGGAGTACCCCGAAATTATTAAAAAAAAAATCAGAAAAATATTCAACAAAAATGGAAAAAAAATTGATTATTAAAAACGGGCCCATTAGGCCATTACACCTAGATATCTAGTTTTTTGTCAAACACCCTATAAACTTAAAAACAATTTCAATTCAAGTTTATAATATCAACAAATTAAAATAACAAATTATTACATAATAATTTTCTTTTTATAATTTTTTATTTTATTTTAATATAAAAATAATATAAATTAAAATTACTAAAAAGGTCAAAGTAATATATATATATATATATATATGACATAAATATTAAATATAATTTTGTATTTTTTTGAGAATAAGGATCTCACAAAGTTGAGGATTTCCGATTCTGCTTTAGAGGGATTTTTATTCCTGCCTCCGTCCCTGCGGGAAAGGTTCTCCAAATTTGGATTTCCAAATACGACAGTCTCACAAGAATCTCTAAATATATGGAGGTTTTGCCATTCCTATCCCATTTCCTTTTCCTTTGCTCTTTTTCCAATTCTGATTTTTTTTTTCTCTTTTGGGGTCATAAACTCTGGTTCTTTTGATAAATGAATAATGTTACTACTGAGTAGGGGTGTTCACATCCAAACTAATAAAAAAAATTAAAAATCGATTCAAAAAAATCAAAATCCGATGAAAACTGAAATAGATTGAATTAATTTAGATGAAGTTTTTGAAAAATCGATCGGTTCTGATCGGTTTTCGGTTCAATTTTATAAAATCGATCCAAACCGATCTAAACCGATTTTACACTTAAAATTACCTAAATATCCCTAACTAGACCTATCCCCCCATTGGCCCAAGGCCTATTCCCCCCACCACTTTGGCACAAATGTGAGTGTGAGACAAAGACACATTTCACTTCTCCTCGTTGACTGTATTAATATGTTGTAATTGCTAACTCAATTCTGATAAAGATTATAATTGCTAAATTGTCATTTTAATTTTATTTGTTTAAATTCTGAATTTTGAAATTATTGCTGAATTTTATTTATTTGTATGATTTGTATGACTTTATGAATGGTTTGTAGTTTAAAATTTGAATTATATTGTTATTGTGTATTATTCTTATTTAGATTACATTTTTATTATGTTATTGGACAAAAATCGAATCATTCAATCTAATCCAAACTGATTAAAATTGATTTGGATTGGATCGATTTGACTATTAGAATTCATCCAATTCAAATTAAACCGTTGATACTTATCTTGCTTAAATCGAATATTTTTGACCTCCAAATCGATCCAAGAACATCCCTACTACTGAGACGATTGAAAATAATATCCATTAGTACTACTTAGATCCTTTTAGAAATAACAAACATAATAAGGAGCGCAAAGAGTTTATTGGACTTGAATACGTGAATGACATGTTGTGTACTACCTCTAGGACAAATGGTTTTGGAAATATATGCTGGAACCACTTTGTAATCTGCATATTAGGAAGGGAAATAAAAAATCAGTAGTGATAGTCTTTGTTATTTGCTTTATGTGAATAGCCATTATTATGAAAGGAAATAAAAAAGTCAGTAGCAATAAGAAATGTTTGTTTTGGTTTTAATTTATATCTGCTTATATATTTCCATGGAATGCATATCACTAATTTATAAGCACAAAGATCCACTTATTCCTCCAATTCCAAAAGAGCCACAAGGTATTGGCCTATTTACCTGATGATTTGATCATGATAACCAAGGACTCGTAGAGTAGTCTCAGGTGTATCAGTACATGTGTTACAATACGATTCACCTAAGTCCCTTGGATCTCTATACTTTGTATTTAAGTCTCTCATGTTTGACTAGCCAGATGAATGTTCTCAATCTCTCAGGACCTTGCATCGTCCATATCTTCTACCAAATAGTTTGACAGCTATCTTCATTAGTGCTTTGGATCAGATTGTAAGCACTTTATAGAATAAAATTATCACTCTTCTTTGTCGCAACCGGGATCGCGACGGGACGACCAAAAATATATAAAATCAATGGAGTCGCCACCAATGTTTATTTAAATTGGGAAAACATTAGAAAAACCCTTTAATCGGAAAACCACTTTTGAAAATGAGTTTGAGTCCTGAGTCGATCTGCGGATAGGGAAGGTGTTAGCACCCTATCCGCCTGCTCAAGAATGGTGCCTTATGTTAGTTGTGCAAATTTTAATAATATCAAATATATTTATTTTAACCCTCTAAACAAAAGACTTTGTAATTATTTATTATTTTTTTATTTTTTATTTTTGAAAAGAAATAAAAGAAACAACCAAATTATGAAAATTTATTTTTTTGGCTTGATAAAATGGATTTCTTTCCTACGTATCTCCTGCAATTTATGTAACTCAAAGTCACGTAGTTCTTTAAAAATATAAGTGTGTGTTGGTTGATTTTTAAAATTTTTTAAAAATGATTCTCAAAATTTGAATTAACAAGTCGTCGCGACTGATTAATCAAATTAAGGATTGAATAGGTGAAATTTCGCGTCGCTAGAGACGTCACCCATCGATTATCAAATTTATCACGAAAATTAAAAAAAGGTTTTGAATCTTTAGCGATTTGTTTTATAAAAAAAATGAAGACAAAATAACAATTTAGATCATCAAATTCACAAACTAAAATGATCACAAGGGTTAATGAAAAGTAATATTATTCTATAGCTTTAACCCCAATTTATTTTTGAATTAATTTTAAAATAAAAATTATAAAAAATAAATTAATAATAAAAAAAAAATCAAACTAATAAATGAATAAACTAAAATGAACAACACTTATATATAAAAATATACAAAAAATAAATAAATAAATAAGCAAGCTTACCTCCAAGGCGTAAAAATGCTACTTAAAGAAGTTGGTGCACGAGAGTCCCACGCGTCTTCTTCAAATCAAACCACAAAAGCAATTTACTAGCAAGAAAAAAAGTTTTACTAAAGTCTCGGGCTCTTATACTTAGTATTAAGCCCAAGTAAAAAAAAAATTACTAAAGTTATTGGGCTCTTATACTTAGTATTAAGCCCAAGTGTGAAAATTTTTGGATGTCCAAACCATTGAGAAGCATCCCTTTATATAGGAGGAGGGAGGGGAAGGAGCATGGTTTCTCCAATGTGGGACTTAGACACTTTAGTTTTTTCAACTATCTTCATTTTTCATTTTTTTCTCTTTTCTTTTTTTAGATTTTCATTCACTTTTCAAGGTTTAGAAATAAACTTTATGTACAAAATTGAGTGTTCATACCTTGATCAAGTAACAAAAATAAAATAAAATAAAATTATGGACAAAATTGGGTATCAACAGCTGCCCCCCTTTGTTTTACATTTAGAATAAATGAAAAACAAAGGAATTGATTCAATTTTGTCCATGAAAAGGTAAAAACTTGATTCGTGTCCGTGAAGTTTAACCAAAACAAGGTAAGAAGCTTTCCACTGAGTCGGAGTATCCAAAGTTGCTTAAGCGAAAAACTTAAAGACAATGGGTACGGGGACCCAAAAACAATGGGTATGAGGACCCAAAGGTAAAAAGCTTGAGTCGTATCCGTGAAGCTTGAGAAACTTAAAACAAAAAAGGCACAAAACTTGCATGGAGTCGGGTATCCGTATTCGTGAAGCTTGACGAAAAGAAAAATGTGATTCTCGGGCACAAGGCCCCCGCTGCTTTGGAAGCGATGGGTACGAGGACCCAAAAACTAAAAAGCAATGGGTGCGGGGACCCAAAAAAAAGACAACGGGTACGGGGACTCGGAAACTAAAAGACAACGGGTGTGGGGACCCTAAATTAAAAGATAAGCCTATCAGAATTAAAAGACAATGGGTGCGGAGACCCGAAACTTAAAGACAATGGGTGCGGGGACCCGAGAAACTTAAAGACAATGGGTGCGGGGACCCTGGAAAGACAATGGGTGCGGGGACCTTAAACTTAAAGACAATGGGTGCGGGGACCAGAAACTTAAAGACAATGGGTGCGGGGACCCGTAAATTAAAAGACAATGGGTGCGGGGACCCGGGAATGAAAAGACAATGGGTGCGGGGACCCGGGAATTAAAAGACAATGGGTGCGGGGACCCGAGAAGCTAAAAGACAATGGGTGCGGGGACCCGGGAATTAAAAGACAATGGGTATGGGGACCCGAGAAACTAAAAGACAATGGGTGCGGGGACCCGAAATTAAAAGACAATGGGTGCGGGGACCCGGAAATTAAAAGACAATGGGTGCGGGGACCCGGAACACTTAAAGACAATGGGTGCGGGGACCCGGGAATTAAAAGACAATGGGTGCGGGGACCCGGAAAACTTAAAGACAATGGGTGCGGGGACCCGGAACACTTAAAGACAATGGGTGCGGGGACCCGGGAAACTTAAAGACAATGGGTGCGGGGACCCGGGAATTAAAAGACAATGGGTGCGGGGACCCGAAAAACTTAAAGACAATGGGTGCGGGGACCCAGAAAACTAAAAGACAATGATTTTGTAAATGCATGCGATGCTAGAGATGGTGCATGATGCAATGGATGATGATGCAATGGATGTGATGCTTGAGTACAATGCATGTGATGCCTAGGACAATGCATGTGATGCTAGAAATGATGCATGATGCAATGAATGCCCTACTTGTAGGGATTCTCATGAGCAAACCGAGTTAGCAAATATTGTTTTTTGCTTTTTTTGGTTTTTTTGTTTTTTTTTTTTTTTTTTTTATCGAGGTTTGGTTTCGCAACCCTTAAGGACTTTTTCCCACAAAGAGATCGCAATTGAACAAAGAAAATTCATTGATTGGCCTTATGATTTGTCGATGATTCTTACTTTTCTCATCAACTCTTGTCGATTTCATTGCGTTTCCCATGACTTTTCGAGATTGTTAAAGCAAATCCAAATGCTTTTACCATATTGTCACATGTTTCACACCTCAATATAAAACTATCATAAAAAATGCATATTAAATCAACAATGGGTTGCAACAAAAAGGGATTATCATTATAGACGTTAAAAAGTACAAGAAAGGCAAGACAAATGAAACTCGAATTGAAAAGGTTTACAAAAGAAATGTTGAAGGGAATTTTCCACTTCTCGAGTGATGCTCTCTTGAATGAACAAGTGCTAATTTCCCATGTGCGCAACCTTGAACATCCCCTTGTCATTTTTCGAGAATATGATTCGACCCAGCTTTTACATATTGGGAGTGTCTCCGATAAGACTTCGTATATTCAAACGCCCTTGTTTGGCCCGGATACTCTCAAACCGCCCCGATTTATGACTTGAGGTATGTTCACTTCTCCCATGTGTCAAGTACCTTTTAACCCTAACTTTTGCCTAGGTCGCTCTTCCGAGTTTTCAACCTAGCGGGCCGCTCTAACTTTTGCCTAGGTCGCCTTTTCGTGTTTTCACCCCTAGCGAGCCATTCTTCTTTTCCTTTTTTTTTTTTTTTAAGCATAGTACATTTTGATCGCATCTCGAATTTATAGGAAGTCGTAGATCTTCGCCATCCATGTTTGTGAGAATCAAAGCTCCTCCCGAGAAGGCCTTTTTACGACATAAGGTCCATCATAGTTTGGAGTCCATTTTCCTCGAAAATCCTTTTGAATGGGAAGGATCTTTTGAGTACTAAGTCCCCTTCTTGAAATTGTCGAGGACGCACCTTTTTCGCATAGGCCTTCATCATTCTCTTCCAAAGCCGACCATGACATAGTGCGCTTAATCTTTTTCCTTCAATGAGGTTCAACTGATCAAGTCGAGTCTGGACCCATTTGGCTTCTTCTAGTCCTGCCTCCATCGACTTTAATGATGGGATTTCCACTTCAAAAGCGGAGTACCGCTTCCATTCCATAAACCAAAGAGAAAGGGGTTGCCCAGGTTGAAGTACGAACGGACGTGCGATAACCATGCAAAGGTAAATGGTAGCATTTCGTGCCGCCTTTGTATGTTACAACCATCTTCAACGATCTTCTTGATATTCTTGTTTCTTTGCCTCAATCGCCCATTCATCTTAGGGCGATAAGGTGAGGAATTGTGGTGCTCAATTTTAAAATTCTCACACATCTCTTTCATCATCTTATTATTCGGATTAGTGGCATTATCTCATAATAATCTTGCTTGCAAGCCATAACGACAAATCAACTCCCTTTTGACAAACCTGACCACTACATTCCTAGTGACATTGGTATAAGAAGCAGCTTCGACCCATTTAGTGAAGTAATCAATTGCAACGAGAATGAAGCGATGTCCATTTGAGGCCTTTGGTTCAATGGGTCCTATGACATCCATTCCCCACATCGAGAACGGCCAGGGTGCCGTTAAAGCATTCAAAGGTGCTGGTGGCATGTGAATCCTATCAGCATATGTCTGGCATTTATGACACTTTTTCACATAGTTGAAACAATCAGTCTCCATTGTCAACCAATAGTATCCCGCCCTTAGTATTTTCCTTGCCATCGTATGCCCATTTGCATGAGTTCCAAAAGAACCTTCATGAACATCCTTGATGATCTTCTCTGCCTCCGTCGCATCAACGCATCTTAGCAGCACCATATCATGGTTCCTTTTGTAAAGCACTTCCTCATTTAGAAAGAAACCCATTGCGAGTCTTCTGAGGGTCCTTTTGTCATTTTCTCAAGCATGTGGAGGGTACTCTCTCTCTTGATGAAGCATCTGATGTCATGATACCACGGTTTCCCATCTGGTTCCACTTCTATTATTTGACAATATGCCGGTTGGTCACGACTTTCCATTTTTATAAGCGGCAAGTCCCTATCCTGACTTACTTTGAACATTGACGACAATGTGGCTGGGCATCGCCAACTGATTATCTTCTCGAGGGATGTGATAGAATGTAACTTCGTCAAGTTGTTCAATCAACTTCTTGATATAGGCATGATAAGGGATTAATTTGGCATCTCGAGTTTCCCATTCTCCCTTTAGTGATGGATGACCAAGGCAGAGTCCCCATATACCTCAAGAACTTTTACCTTTGAGTCTACTGTTCTTGGATTCCCATGGCACACGCTTCATACTCGGCTATGTTGTTTGTACAAATCGAAGCACAACCTAGCAGTGATTGGGATGAAATTATTTTCAGGGGAAATCAGTATGGCCCCAACTCCATGCCCCAGTGAATTGGAAGCTCCATCGAACAACAAAGTCCATTTTTCTTTTTCCGAGGGTTTTTCTTCTCTGAACAAAGCCATTACATCTTCATCAGGGAACTCACACTGCATAGACCCATAATCTTCCACTGGTTGACTAGCCAAGAAATCTGCCAGAGCGCTGCCTTTGACTGCTTTTTGCGTGACATAGACAATGTCATATTCTGATAGCAAAACTTGCCAGCGTGCAATCCTCCCAGTGAGGGCAGGTTTTTCAAAGATGTACTTGATCGGGTCCATTTTGGACACTAACCAAGTGGTGCAACACAACATGTACTGTAACCTCCAAGTGGCCCCATGTCAAGGCGCGAAAGATGTGCATTCCAACAATGAGTATTTTGCCTCATAGTTGGTAAACTTCTTACTCAAGTAATAGATGGCCTGCTCTTTTTTGCCAATTTCATCGTGTTGTCCCAGTACACAACCCATGGATTCATCCAACACAGTCAAGTACATAATGAGAGGCCTTCCTGGCACTGGAGGTACCAAAACTGGGGGTTCTTGCAAATACTGCTTGATCTTTTCAAATGCCACCTGACAATCCTCATTCCACTCTACTGTCTGGTTTTTACGCAACAGCTTGAAGATCGGCTCACATGTTGCAGTCAACTGGGATATAAACCTAGCAATATAGTTCAGCCTTCCCAAAAACCCACGAACTTCTTTTTCAGTACGAGGAGCTGGCATCTCTATGATTGCTCGAACTTTGTCTGGATCAACTTCTATCCCTTTCTCGCTAACCACAAACCCCAAGAGCTTGCCTGATTTTACCCCGAAAGTGCACTTAGTAGGATTCAGTCTGAGCCTGAACTTTCTCAACCGTTCAAAGAGCTTTTGCAGATCGGTTATGTGATCTTCTTCTGTTTTTGACTTTGCAATCATGTCATCCATATAAACTTCTATTTCTTTGTGCATCATGTCGTGGAACAATGCCACCATCGCCCTTTGATAAGTTGCTCCGGCGTTCTTCAATCCAAATGGCATCACCTTATAGCAAAAAGTTCCCCACGAGTGATGAATGTGGTCTTCTCCATATCTTCGGCGCCATCTTGATTTGGTTGTATCCCGAGAAACCGTCCATGAAGGAGAAAAATGCATGTTGAGCAAGTGTTGTCCACCAAAACATCAATGTGAGGTAGAGGAAGTTATCTTTAGGGCGGCCCTATTCAAATCTCTATAGTCAACGCACATTCGTACCTTCCCATCTTTCTTTGGGACAGGGACGATGTTAGCAACCCATTGAGGGTACTTTGCAACATGTGAGAAACCCGCATCAAACGCTTTTTAACCTCTTCTCTAATTTTTAGTGACATCTCGGCTTCATTCGTCTCAACTTTTGCTTGACCGGAGGACATTCTGGTTTTAATGGCAATTTGTGCTCAACTATGCCAGATCTAGGCCAGCATATCTTGGTATGACCAGGCGAAAATATCACAATAATCGATAAGAGCTTAACCAACTTGCTTCGCTCATTTTCTTTCATGGTAGTGCCAATTTTAACTTCTTTTTTATCATCCTCTGTCCCCAAATTAATCAGTTCGAGTTGGCTCTTCATGGGCTGAATTTCCTTGGCCTCTTGTTCCATTAATCTCATTAGCTCGGAGAGGGTTCCCAATTGTCATCATTATCCTCATCAACATGATTAACGGGATGGTCAAAATCATATAATGGGGTCATAGCACTATCATTTTCAAGAGAGTCACTTTCGATCTGCATTTATTGGTGTCAACACAAGTAAAAAAAAGGGTAATGAATAAAGGTTAATGAAATGGTTGAGCAAAAAGCTGAAAAAGGGAAATAGAAAGATAATCTGAAAATGCATTTATTGATAGTAAATATTGAAATGAAAACATGTGAGCCCGCTTTCACAACACATTATCCTAAAGCCTTGGGCAGAGCTAAAGGATTAGCATTACAAAATTACTTTGAATCAATTTCACAAGTCATGGGAAAATCAACGCTCTCCCAATTGTTGAGTTCTGCATCTGGGGAGCAAGGGTACACCAAGTTGACACCATGATTGATGAGTTGATCGTCTTCGATGGCGGTCACTTGGTTCAGAAACACTAAGCCCGCACTTCGAAAGTTTCGTCGGATGTCACAGATGGGGATCCTCTCAGCTTTAGGCTCCCGATTTTCCAACCTAGCCAACCTCCTCTCTCTTTTCTCTTCTAGGACCCTTCTTTTGTCTGCTTTGGTGGGTTTATATCCTAACCCAAATCTGTCTTTGTTTTCGCAGGGTGCCCAGAATTTCACGATGCCTTGTCCATTCATTCCTAGTCCTCTTCCATATCGATATCCTTTTCCAAGCATTACCTTAGCCATCATCATGGATGTATTAGATGGCTTCTTAGGCTTCAGACCTTGAGCTCCTTCTTCCACATAGGTGGCATTGACAATCTCTAGCGCTTGAACGCGGTTTCAAGAGCTTCTTCTGCACTTCAATATAAGGAGTGTCTAAAGGCTTGCTCACCAATCTAGTCTTCTTCGCCAAATACAAGAATCATCTTATTATCAACTATGAATTTTACTTTTTGGTGCAAGGTAGAAGGCACACTCCGGCCAGAATGAATCCATGGTCGTCCTAAGAGACAATTGTAGGATGGCGTAATGTCCATCACTTGGAAGAGTATATTGAAAGTGCAGGGACTAATTTGAACTGGTATTTCAATTTCCCCCATGACCTCTCTTCTGGTGCCATCGAATGCCCTTACTATCATCGTACTTGGTTTCATGCAAGTTCCATCAAAAGGCACTTGGAAAGGGTTGATTTTGGTAACACGTTCAAGGAGGAACCATTGTCAATGAGCACTCTAGCCATTATATGCTTTTGACATTTGAGGACAAATGTGCACAATGCCTTGTCAAAACATTCCTTCAAAGGTATCTCATCATCGGTGAAAGTGACATAATTATCGCGTAATGTTGCCAATAATATCACCTAACTTGTCACCGTAATGTCATGAGAAACATGAGCCTGATTCAGTATTTTCATCAACACTTTTCTATGCGATTCAGAATTCATCAATAAAGACAAAAGCGATATCCTCGCAGGGGTGCGATTCAGCTGATCTACCACTCTATATTCGCTTTGCTTTATAAACTTCAAGAACTCACAAGCTTCTTCATCTGATACCTCTTTTTTGTACTCCTTCGCCTTTTCCAGCCTTTCTTTTTCTTTTGCTTCGTTCCCAATGGAAGTCTCCCCTATCTTGCCTTTGCCTTTACTGTTCTTCTTTTCTTCTTCTACTGGGTCCTTTCGCAGCTCGTCAGGAGTGTAGATGCGGCCACTCCGGGTCACTCCCCCAATCCCTGATATATTGGTAACAATAGAAGTCGAACCAGACACAACTTCCCACTGATCATTCGTGGGATTACTTCTAAGGACTTGGACATCATAATTCCATGGCGCGGCTCGAGTGTCCTTGAAGGGAAAAGGACTGGGAACTTGAATGGTGATAGGTTTCGGGCCGCAAGGGGATGACGCATATGCAGCTTTAGTGTAATAGATAACCAATGGTTTGATAGCTGGACTTGCAACGGAAAGGACCAGAGAGTTTACGGCTTCCTGCCTTTCTTGCAATTGTGGAATAGTACACCCATCCACCATGTTTATGCCACCATTGTCACCTAAGTGACCTATTTGCACTAATTGCATATCCATTAGATCTTGGAGGATTTGTTTGAACTCACCACAATCCTCAATAGAATGCCCTACATTCCCATGGAGATTGCACATTATTTCACCTTCGTCACCCCCTTTCTCCTTAATATGAGCTTCCATCATTCCAGATTTACACAGTTCTTTAAAGATAACCCTCATGGGGGTCTTGACATCTGTCGCTTGTCTTATGAGCTGCTGGACAGAACACTCCTCTATAGCATTAACTGTGGGATTCCCATGGTTTGGTAAAGGATTGTGACCCACACTAGGAGTATTTGTCTTGAAATTCAACCACTTAGCATCTATTAGGTCTTGCACCTTAAACTTCAGCGTTCTGCAATTCTCTGTGGAATGGCCTGCAGCCCCCGCATGGTAGTCGCACTTGGCATTTGGGTCAAATCCTTTAGGGTATGGGGGCTCCATTGGCTTCATCGGGCAAGGAGCCAAGAGAGAGTTACGGATGAGCTGGGGTAACAGCTCGGTATAAGTCATAGGGATTGGGTCAAGATGCTTCCTTTCTTGGCTATATGGTGGTCTTCTTTGGTTTGTGTTTAGGCTTTGGGTCCATGGTTGAGCTTGTTGAGGCGGTAAGGTAGGGGGTGTCTGGTATTGATTAGGATATGGCGTTTGGTGAGGCCTCATTGGGTGAGGAGGTTGAGGATAAGGAACATGTGAAGCGTTGGCGACATAAGGGTGGTAAGGCCGGGATATGGAATCGGTGGAGTAGTGGGAAAGTACGGGTGGTAAGGTGCGAAAGGAGTCCGGAAGGATGGTTGATGGCTCACAGTGTGTTTGACTATATCCGCCTTGGGTGAAGTTTCTCTCGGTCAAAGGTAACAAAGCATGGGTTTCTCCTTCTCTTTTCTTCCCCATCTGGGGCTTCTTGGCGTTAAATGTTCCAGTTGAACTTTCAACGATCTTCCCACTTCTCATTCCTCCCTCAATTCTTTCTCCAATGATGACCATGTCGAGAAATTTGATGACACACTCCCTATCATTTTGTCATAAAAAGGGTGATTGCAGAGTGTCAATGAACGTAGCCACCATTTCTCTTTCCGCCAATGGGGCTCTACTTGAGCGGCCATTTCCTCCACCTCTCGAGCATATTCCTTGAAGGTCTCATATGCGTCACTTCTTAGCCATATTCCGCAATTGTAGTCTATCCTAGGTGCCATATCGATGTTATACTTATACCGCTTCGGAAAGCGTCATCAAGTCTTTGAAACATCGTATATGGGCACGCTCAAGATGCGTATACCAATTCGAGGCTGCCCCAGTTAGGGCCGTCTTGAAAGAAGTGGATTAACACTTGTCATCGTGAGCATGCGAAGCCATTTTGCGGATGTACATGGTTAGGTGGTTCTTTGGACAAGTAGTTCCCCTGTACTTGTCGAAATCGGGACTTTAAACTTGGGAGGAATCACCACATTCGGGACAAGACAGAGCTCACATCCAAAAGACCATAGCCACTTGCCTCTTCAATGGCTCATAGTCTTTCTTCAAGAATTTCCCACTTCTCCCTGGACCGGGGGGGTTTTCCATGAGAGGAATTCAACGGGTATTGTGGCATGATGGTGGGAACAGAATGTTGCCCCAATGGGGTTCCACCGGCATGTGGTTGAGCCGCACTTAAGGAGTTCGAAGCGTGCATGTCTCCTTGTCCGGAGGATTGCGGTTGCGGTGGTACGTAACTAGGATGTAGACCATGGCGGGATGAAGAAAGGGTATGGGTGTTGTGTTGGCAAGGATTCGTTGACATTTGACTGAGTGGCTTGATTTTGGGTAAGGTTCGAGGGATTTGAAGTTGGGGACACTGTTGGCATGTCATTATTTGGGGAACTGGTGGCTAATGGTGGTATATAACTTGGAGGGAGGCCATACGGGGGAAAAGACGCCCCTTGGTTACCCTGTGAACTGGCGACTGAAGGTTGAGTGGTGCCGTTTGGGCAAATGGTGAGCGGCATCGTAATCCCTTGAGGATTAAAGCCTTGGTATTGCGGGGGGAACGCAAAGAAAACCAAAGCGGCAAGGAGGTGTGGCTCGATGTCCTTCATTTGTCACCGAAGGATTTCCATCCGTGCTACTTCTACTCTCCATGATCGTAACATTTCCAACATCTTGGACATTTGCTCCCTGGTGGTTCACTTCATCCCTCAAATCTTGCGTCATCCTCTATCTCATCCATGATCTTTGCTTGGGAACGCAGTCCTATAAGGGTGTCGTAGAAGTTTGTTTTCTCCGCTATAGTGTCTACTTTTCTCGCTCATGATGTGAATATGCAATTATCGGTATTGATTGAACAAAATTGGTGATATGCATGTATGAAGTAATGACTACTTATGCAGATAAAAAAATTATTTTTATTTTTTATTATTGTTATTTTTTTTAGCTAAGGATGCAAAATGATGTATTTTTTAATTTTTTTTAAATGCTTGGAATGCCATGAAATGCAAGAGAATGCATTTTATTATTATTATTTTTTAGAAAAAGAATGCAATAATGAATGACATGAGGGATAGAGATGAGGAAGTTTTTTTTCTTTTTTAAAAAAAGAAAGAAGAAGAGAAAAAAGCTAGAAATGAAAATGTAAGATGATGTATTATATATTAGGAATATCATGAAAATGCAAGATAATGCCTTCTTTTTTTTTAAATGAATGACATGAGACATGAATGGATAAAAGATGATTTTTTTTTCTTTAGGAATGCAAGATGCTATTTTTTTTTATGCTGGAAATGTCATAAAATGTATGATTTTTTTTTATAATGCTAAGAATGTTATGAAGATGCAAGCAATGAATGACTTTTTTTCTTTATTTGATTTTGTTTTTAATACAAGAATGAATGATATGAGAAACAGATAAATAAAGAAGAAGTATGCTCCCTTTGTGTCCTAATGGGGTTGCCTTAAACTTGGGAATTCTATCCTAAGGATCTAAGAGTCTTTCTAATTCGTGAGAACTTCCATGAGGTGGCTTTTCTATTTTAGAGGTCTCTAGAGTCAAGTCCTATTTCAGAATGTTGATCACGAAATAGTGGGTAAACCACTAGGTGTGGGACATTCATAAAAGAGGCGCACTCTAGATGAGGTTTTCGCGATAACCAAACAGGAAGTACATCCAAAATGGCTACCACTACGCAACCTCTACTTAGGCTTCACTCAGACCCGGGTATAGGGCCCCACTCGAATGTGTGTGCTTTATGTGTAAGTGCAATGAGTGCTAGGAGCATACTTGTACAAAAATTTAAAAGATAAAACTATCCCCAACCTGCAAAACATATATCAAAGAAATGACCAACAATTGTCTACCCTAGGGTTTTAACAATTAAGTTCAAAATATATATACAAGTCACCATATACATGAAATAATGCTATCGACATTTACATAAAGGTACTAAATAAAAATATTTACAAACAAATAAGAAAACAAAAACAAAGATAAAGAGGGTAAAATAAATAAATAAAAGATTATATTAAAAATTTGCACAACTAACAAGACGGGCCGACTTTCTAAGTGTCCCCAGTGGAGTCGCCACTCACGTAATTTGTCCGCAACCGGATCGCGACGGACGACCAAAAATATATAAAATCAATGGAGTCGCCACCAATGTTTATTTAAATTGGGAAAACATTAGAAAAACCCTTTAATCAGAAAACCGGTCTTTTGAAAATGAGTTTGAGTCAGGAGTCGATTGCGAGATAGGGAAGGTGTTAGCACTTCTGGTCGCCGTTGCTCCAAGAACGGTGCCTTATGTTAGTTGTGCAAATTTTAATAATATCAAATATATTTATTTTAACCTCTAAACAAAAGACTTTGTAATTATTTATTATTTTTTTATTTTTTATTTTTGAAAAGAAATAAAAGAAACAACCAAATTATGAAAATTTATTTTTTTGGCTTGTACAAATGGATTTACTTGCTCCTACGTATCTCCTGGTGCAATGGAGAACTCAAAGTCACGTAGTTCTTTAAAAAATAAGTGTGTGTTGGTTGATTTTTAAAATTTTTAAAAATGATTCTCAAAATTTGAATTAACAAGTCGTCGCGACTCGATTAATCAAATTAAGGATTGAATAGGTGAAGCTTCGCGTCAAGGCCACGCTGTAGACGTCACCCACTTCCCTCAAATTTATCACGAAAATTAAAAAAAGGTTTTGAATCTTTAGCGATTTGTTTTATAAAAAAATGAAGACAAAATAACAATTTAGATCATCAAGTTTGACCTTGACTAAAATGATCACAAGGGTTAGGGCTTTTGTCATGAAGGACTCACCTTTAACCCCAATTTATTTTGAATTAATTTTAAAATAAAAATTATAAAAAATAAATTAATAATAAAAAAATCAAACTAATAAATGAATAAACTAAAATGAACAACACTTATATATAAAAAAATACAAAAAATAAATAAATAAATAAGCAAGCTTACCTCCAAGGCGTAAAAATGCTACTTAAAGAAGTTGGTGCACAGAGGTCCCACGCGTCTTCTTCAAATCAAACCCTGAAAAGCAATTTACTAGCAAGAAAAAAAAGTTTTACTAAAGTCTCGGGCTCTTATACTTAATATTAAGCCCAAGTAAAAAAAAATTACTAAGTTCTTGAGTAATCTCTTATACTTAGTATTAAGCCCAAGTGTGAAAATTTTTGGATGTCCAAACCATTGAGAAGCATCCCTTTATATAGGAGGAGGGGGGGAAGGAGCATGGTTTCTCCAATGTGGACTTAGACACTTTTAGTTTTTTCAACTATCTTCATTTTTCATTTTTTTCTCTTTTCTTTTTTTAGATTTTCATTCACTTTTCAAGGTTTAGAAATAAACTTTATGTACAAAATTGAGTGTTCATACCTTGATCAAGTAACAAAAATAAAATAAAATAAAATTATGGACAAAATTGGGTATCAACATTCTTTCCAAGCCAACTGAGGGTATCCTTACCATCATCCTCTAATGGAGGCAAATTTTCTTTTAGCAATAATCTCACATACTAGTACCACACATTAGAGATGTTGACGTGAGTATAATCTGCAAGGCAAATTCCCTTCCCAACCACCTGTTAGCCCACACATTAAGTTCCATTTCTAACCTCCCAAAACTCAAATTGGTGAAATTTGTTCCATTGAATTTTGATATCTTCACAAATTTTGGTATCAATAGTTCTAGCTAAAATACAACCATGGTGATAAAGAATTTTCAAGTAATAAAATTATTCTTTACTTGCAAGTACACAAGATTTATGTAATATCTAATAAATATAAATGTGTCGTATTTACATAGAGTGACAAAATTAACTAAAATCTAATATCTATCTAAATTTAAAAAAAAAGATATTTTGATTTTATTTGATTAATCTAATAATTTAAATTAAGTGTTAAATTAGAACTAAAATTAAATAATAAATATAAATAAAACAATTCAAATTAAAATGCAAGATCAATTAGAAAATAACTTCAGGATCTCAAATTCACCACTAACCATGCAAAAATGAATTTAACTTGAATGAAAAGTAATATTATTCTATAGAGTGTCTACAGCATTCTGACAAGCTTTGAACGCTTTGTTAAAGATTATTACAACTTAATTAATGATATAATTTATCTAAAATAATATGGTATATTTAAATTATGACATAAATAATTTAATACAACATAAATTATTCAATCTTTAAATCATAAAAAATTGAATATTACTGTACAACTTACACTTAAGACTATAAGAATTAGTGCGTATTTGAGATAATCTTTGTGAAAATTAGATTATTTCAATAATCGATTATTGTATAATTTTTTTTGTTATAATTGATTATAATAGAATCAGTTTATGTTTAGATATGTTAGATGAAAAGTAATTTTAAATTAATCATTTCGTTTGAATTGTATAAAAAGAATCATTTTTATGCATTAAATTACTAAAATAAATATAGAATGATTAAAAAAATTATTTTATTGATTAAAAAATTTATTTGATTGAAAAAAAATAATATTTATATCTCAAGTATAAGAAATAATCGAAAGCTTTTAAGCAAAATGCCTAACGTATAGCTTTTGGAAAAAAGCTGTTGATGGTAAAAAAAATTAATCAACCGCTTTTAATTTTGGTTTCCAAACATGATGGAATATGCAAAAAAAGTTGTTAAGCAAGAAAAAAAATTGTTGGTTAAACAAAATAAGTTGAACCAAACATGCTCTTAGACGTGTGATTAAAAGATCAATTTAAATTTATTCATTGGCTACAAGATAATTAATAAAAATAAATTAAATAATAATTAAATATCAATAATTATCATTATTATATAATTATATAATTAAAAAATATCATAAATAAAATTAAATCATTTTAAATAAAAGATTAAAATTTTATCTTAATCTTACAAAATAAAATTAACTATTCATAATAAAAATATCAAATATAAAAAGAAAAGAATTCATAAAAAATAAAATAGTTACTACACATCGTTCTCTTTTTTCCTCTGCGCTATTCCTTTTCTTTTGGTCTATGCGACGCTACTGTCTCCCCAATTTGGCGCACCGCCTCCTTTTATAATATTCTGCCAGCCTTTTATTTCAATTAGGTTAGATTTCTTCTCTTCATCAATTTCCATAAAAACCCACCGTTTCGTTAATTTTTTTAATTCATCCTTTTAATAATTTTTTTAATTACTAAATAAAAAAATATTAAATATTTTTTATATTTTCAAAATATTAATTATATTTAATTTTTTATTTAATTTTTTATTAAATAATAAAAAATTATTAAAATAATATTTTAAGAATATATAATAAAACTCTTTCACAAACTTCTATTCATTGAACTCTTAATTTTGTGGCAGGCGCTTTAATACCCACCAAACCTTTTATAAAATCTTGTGATAAACCTGCAGCTACATCTCTTAGATTAGGTTCTTTTGCTCTGTCTCTTTGTGAAAGTGGATCAAATTTACTTTAAGTTATGAGTTCAACATTACTTTATTCACAACTGTGAGTGCACCATTATTAATAAGAAATCAAATAAATTTATATCTTTAATTTTAAAATTTATTATAATAATTAAATTAATAATTTTTTAAAATAAATAAATTAATAATATCACAAAATTATTAAAATTATTTACAATAAAATATAATAATATTTATTTTTATAAAATATATATAAAAATTAAACTATTATGACATAATCATTCTTGACTCTTAGTTTGTATTTGTTGGCTTTGATTAGGTCAGTTTTGAGTTTTAACCCCCTAATTTCCCATTATAAAAGTGAAGTTATATATAGTCAAAAAAATTGCTTTTTCTTAGATCGATTAAAAAACTATATTATACTAATAATGTGTATTAAAATTAAAATATTTTAAGAAAGGGTAAAGATAAACATAACCAGTCCAATAAAACGAATAAAACCAAATCAAATTAGTTGTTCGATCCGGTTTAGTAGTGTATTTTGGGGGATCCATTAAGTTTTGGTTTGAAAAAGTAAACTTATTATAATATATAATATTATTACACGTTGCAAATGGTACAATTATATAATTGGGGGTGGAACATAGAAGGAAAGCTTGCCCTTGATGCTCTTCGCAGCTTGACTTAAAAAAACTGCAACTTTTTAGCGTTGTTCAAGAATTTTGCACACTGGCTATTTGGATTGGAGTTCAAAAGGAGCTAACTTTGAAGAAGATATTGCCTGGTGGTTCCAACTGCTATTGTGCCACCCTTGTCAGGTCTGTGTGCTCTGAATCTGATATTTGTAGACCTGACAAGGGTTGCACAATAGCAGTTGGAACCACCGCTGTTGATGATTGTTGACCACCACAGATAGTGATTAGTATGTTAATATGAATCAGATGTGAGCATTAATTCATTTTTTGTCTGCTGGGTTTGATCCTTTGTTTCTTAATGAGGTACTTATATTCTTTTCATTGGATAGTTCTTTTTATATCAGCATCTAGCGTTGGAGTTATATAAAGAAATTGCTGTGAGCTGTTAAAAATACTGTAATATTTAGCCTAATTGTTGCATGACTTGCACACATGTTCTGTTTTAATTCTTCTATACATTAATTCCATGTGTGTAACAATTCCATCATGATAAGCCTTTCAGATAAAGAGCAAAACTCTGTGGTAGATTTCAGAGGATAGCCCAGAATTATTTTTTCTTCAATTTTGGTTCGAATGTTTCTCTTATATATCGAATTCCTCAATAGTTTTGATTTCCATTTTGGCTAATTGTGTATGATTTGACCTCTATGCATGAATTTTATTGAATTTCACCATTATAGACATAAAAGAGTTAGGATGAGTTAGTTATGAAGAGTCCAGGTCAGCAAGTCCATGTCAGCAGAGTCTGTTAGTTAGTTATGGTAGTTATTGTATCAGTAGCTGTAAGAGCCTACTATATATAGTAGCTCACTTGTGTAATCGTTCACTTAATGAGAATCAGTTTTACTCACTCTCAATTACTCTCTCTGAATTTCTCTAGAACTATCTTCTTTCTTTCCTCTCATGCTTGAGCTCAGATACTTTTATGGTGTCACAGCTTCAGCGATCCAACAATGGTGTCAAGCTCAGTTACCTCTCCCTCATCCCGATTCACCATTCAAACCTTCTCAAATCCAGTTTCAATCAAACTCTGGATGAGAACAACTTTTTACCTTGGAAGCAGCAGGCCCTTGCTACAACCAAGGGTGTCAAATTGCAGCAGTTCATCTCAGATTCAGGGGGAATGCCATCGAAATTCTCAATCACAGAAGATGAAGAACAAGGCAGAATCAGTGATGAATTCGCCAACTGGGAGCAGCAAGATCAGCTCTAGCTGTCTTGGCTGCTCTTATCAATGTCTGAAAACTTGACAACACGCATGGTAGGATGTGCTTACTCATTCCAAATCTGGAACAAACTCGAAGTTTTCTTTGCCTCGCAGACCAGAGCCAAAGTGAAACAGCTGAAATTGCAGCTCAGAAATGTCAAGAAAGTTGGAGGAATCAATAAGTATCTCATCTCCATCAAGAAAATTGCTGATACCCTCGCTGATGTGGGATCACTGGTTGATACAGCTGATTACATTGAGATCATCTTTGATGGCCTACCTGAAGAGTACGATGGATTCATTACTTCAGTTATGTCTCGTTCTGAACAATACACCATTGCTGAGGTTGAAGCTTTGTTGATGGCTCAAGAAGAGAGGATTGAGAAGCACAAGAAAGCTTCTGATGCATTTTCAATGCAAGCTAATCTAGCTCAATCACAGCAATACAAAGACAGTAGAGGTTCTGGATTCAATAGAGGGTGTGACATTCCAACTTAAAACCAATTGACATTAAGTGGAGTAGCCTAACAGATATATAAACCGCACCCGGAAGATTGAAGCAGGTGATGTGGGACTCTTAATACCTTCCCTCCACAGATGCCTGGACGGAACAGGCAGAAACAAACAAGCTTAGCGAAGTAGGCGGAAACAAACCTAACGAAGTAGACGGAAACAAAGATGGGATCTTGGCTCTGATACCATGTGAGATTCCAACCTAAAACCAATTGGCATTAAGTGGAGTGGCCCAACAGATATATAAACCGCATCTGGAAGTTTGAGGCAGGCTATGTGGGACTCTTAACAGAGGGCAACAATCTTTTGGCTCAAATTGAGGGAGATCTTCGTATGGCAACTTCAAAGGAAGGGGAAGATCTAACAGAGGTGGAGGTAGACAACCCAACAAGCCCCAATGTCAACTTTGTGGTCAATATGTAACCTTGCTTGGTACTGCTATTACCGGTTTGATCAGCAGTACCCTAATCCTAATCTTGGTCCAAATGCTGCTCAGAACCCACCTCAGTATCCTCCTCAGTATGGCTCAGGTGGTCAAGGTACAGGACGTGCTATGGCAGCTATGTTGGATACACCTGAGACCAGTTCCTCCATGACAGCTATGATGGCTGCACTTGAAACTTTCTTTGATCCAGCTTGGTACCTGGATTCAGGAGCTACCAATCATCTGACACCAGAACCTGCAAATTTGATGACAAGATCAGTGTACAATGGTGATAACAGGATCAAAATGGCCAATGGAGCAGCAGTGAATATTCAACATATTGGTAATTCCTATTTCTTTCCTTCTAGTTCAGTTAAGTCTCTTTTCTTACATAATTTGTTACATGTCCCTGATATTTTCCCCCTGATATTTCTAAGAATCACTTGACTGTATCTCAATTTGCTCGAGATAACATAGTGTATTTTGAATTTCAAGCTGATAAATGTTATGTCAAATCTCAGACTACCAATCTGGTTCTTCTGGTGGGGAAGCTTAGAAATGGATTCTATGCTTTTGACAATATTCAGATTGCTTCCTCACCATTTAACCAGTCTTTGTCTTTTACTTGTATTTCTGTTCAACAGTCCTATGACTCACTCAATCTTTTCAGTTGCAATTGATACTCTTTTGGTTTTAACTCAATTGCTTTTGCATATAATAAGTTGGTAATTTTTCACTTTGGGAGATTCCTGTTTCGGCCATTCAGATTCTGAAGACCTGAAAATGATAAATAAGAGCAACTGCACCAATTTCTGAGATAATTTAAGGCTGCTTTTATCACCATGAGAGCATTTTGCGAAATGAAATACTGACTTCAGTATTTGGAATTTTTGTTTACTTTACGAGCTTTAGGATAACATAAAACTTCATATACAGCTACTTGCTCATTTTGCAATTTTTTTTTTGTGGGGCAGGGAGGGGGAGGCGGGGGGGGGGGGTTAAATATCCAGTTACTGATGATTGTTCACCAATTCTGCAAAGCAATTGATGCCCGGAAGCAATTGATGCTCAAATGTTTAATATATTAAAGTTTACCAACATTCTGGAAGGTATATAGTTTTACCATATCAGCTCTTTAGTCTTACTAATGTATTTGCTTTATTGCTACATTGTTTCAAGAGCTTGAATTCTTGTATTTGCATATGATCAGTTTAGTCTCGATAACAATAAAATATTAAGTCTTTTATATGTGATCTAGACGCTTATTTGTACTTTTTTGTATGGTCTACTGTGAACTGAAGAAAGACATGACTAGGTAGGAATCTCTCAATGTCCCCAAGCTAAAGAAAATAGCACATTTTGGGAGTTGGATGATAAGCTTGTTGGTGAGTGTGATAGGAAAGCTGGCAAAGCTCTGACGCAACTTGGATGAAGAAGCAAAAGTTGTAATTTCGCTGAAGTTACTCATGTGACTGTTAAGTCATAGATTGAATGCCATATTTTTACATTAATATCATGTTCACTTTTTCCTCCTCTGTTTGCTGTTTAATGTTTATCTAATGGTTGGTTTAATAATGCAGATAAAGTATCAAAATGTGGCACAACATAATGCAGATAAAGTATCACAATGTGACACAGTTGTGCCACACAAAAGCATGGTGACAGATCAACTGTCTATGGTCTTCTGGCTCATTCTTCCAATGCGTGGAGTGCTCTATCCTTTCATCAAACTCACAACGAAGTTCTTATCATCTTTGGTATGGAAAGAGTGATGAACATCATATTATGGTGTTTCTTTTTGAAATACTATTACTAATGATTCAGTCCTTTGATGAGTTTTCATGAAGCTCAGGAGAGGGGATTGTTGGTTTTCAAATCACAAGAAAAAGGAAACAAACTGTAAAGGGTCAAACTGTATTTATCCCTTGTTATTACTTTGCTATAGGAGTAGTGTTAGACTGTTAGCTGTTATTGTATCACCCTCCTTGTACTAATAAGGTTGACACTGTTGTAAACAATTACAACAGAATGGTTAAGAATGCTTTTAGAGAATTTGGTTTTGATCATTTATAGGAGTGCACTGTGTTCCGTGTACTTATGAGAAACTGTTGGTCTTTATGCTCTTGACTTTTACTAATGGAAAATGTTTTTCTTACAATTAAATATGTCTAACTTTTCTTTTACCGTATTTTTGTGTGAGAGGAGTATCAAATCAAGCTGTATGTAACTGTAGTATTTTCGTGAGATACAGTATAAGTTTGTGAGTGGGATGAAAAAAAAGTTGGAGTATTTTTTGTGGACGAATAATGGAATGGTTTACTAATTCAGCTGGCCTAATAACTTAAATAATAATACCTATAATTCCCTATTTGGCTTGCCCTTTTAGTATACTGTTAAGCTTATTACTTATGAACTGTTTTTCTTCTCTCTCCATTTTTGCAGGTCAACGAGGCTTGAGTCTTCTCCGTATTCATAGAGATTCGAGCGACTTACTTTTTAGGTGTCAAAGATAGAGTGAATCACATTACAAATTTGTATTTTATATGAAGAATGGGAAAGATTACTAAAAGTACAAATACAATAGCAAGCAGCAACTTCCAGGGCCATTGAATACTGTTCTGGTAAAGGTATCAAATGCTAAAAAAATTTTACTCAAGAATACCCAATCTGTTGTGGTAACTAGTGGCCAATTTCCTAAGATTATGGAGAAATTTTCATTGTTTTGCTGATTTACTAGTGGCCAGTGGCGGAACTTAAAGGAAAAATTTGAGGTGGGCAGAGTGAATTGATCATTTTATTCTGTATAATCTAAAGTTTTAGCTAAAAAAATAGCTCAAATACTCAAAGTGGATTTATGATTGTTTTGCCTGTTTTTTAGTAAAATTGAAAGCACCTCATTGAATTAACAAATTGGAAAATAATATTTGCACACTTTCTTTTCACACATTTTGGTTACACCTACTTTATTAGAAAAAAGAAAAAAGAAAATATGTTTTGAGAACTGTATTTGTCTTATTTTATTATCTATAAAAAAATCGTGTAAAGAAAATGTGGTGCAAATAGCATCACTAAATTTTTTTTTACTATTTGATATGCAAGCAACTTTCTTAATATCTATTAATCTCAGGCTTGTGAGATATCAAATCGTCATATGCATTAAGTGGTAGAAAAATGGCATATAGCTCCATCACATCCATACGAGAAATGAGTCACATTCTCATTTGGTTTCTTTATTTGGTTCAATAAAAGATGATAAACATATTTTGGGGTGAACATATTTTCAAATACTTCACTATGATATTATTCAAAAGTGAAACTTTCTTGGAGTTTTTTTTTGGGGGGGGGGCAGCTGCCACCCCATGCCCCTAAGATGTTCCCCCAGTGCTAGTGGCCAAATCCAGTTGAACTTCTAAATTTTGTTCCCCTCTGATGCCTGCATTCTCAGCAAAGTGATCTTCATAAGAATAGGTTTCTTTCTTCAATGCAGCTTTGGTTGGTCTAGGTACTGTAAAGTAGGTACCATGTATATTCTAGGGATCCTGAAACTGCATCATTCTTGTGATGGTGTTATGAACCCATTTAACAGGAATAGAAATGCAGAAATAAACCAATGAATCCTCTAAAAAATTGAATAAAAGACGTATGGAATTCAATTCTTAAGAGAATGCACTGTCCAGAGCTCATAGCTCCTCAGAGGATATTCCTCTGCCTACAACCATAACAGAAAGATATGCAAAATTGACTATTCTCTCACCTCCCCCTCTTTTTACAATCATTTCCCACTCTAACGACATTCCCATGCCACTGCCACCTCAGCCACTAATTCATAACTAACTCCCTCTCACTCTCTTTCTTCTCTCTCCTAGAATATACCCTCCAAATTGGAGGCCTATTCACTATATTACGGTTCCTAACACTCGCCTCCATCTGAAAAAATAGCCTTATCCTCAAGGTGAAATCCGAAAATTATGTCACTTCCACATCTTCCCATTGTATCTTCAAGAGCTCACTTGATGAGACACTGATGGATGTTAGTATCATTTCGCTTGATCACCCTTGTAGCTATAACTTCTTCTTCCTCCATGTTATCTAACTCAACCTCCATACTTGCTGGCAATTCAGCTTCCACAAAGGAAGAGCCGACTGCCTTTTTTAGCTGAGAAATGTGAAAAATCGGATGAATTCGCGCATGATCCGAAAGTTTTGAGCTTGTAGGAAACCGCACTATACTTGTCCATAATCCTGAAATGGACCATAAAAACGTGTTGCCAAGCGACTTTTGATTGATCCTTTTGTGGACATACCGTTGTCGGTGTGGCCGAAGCTTAAGAAAAACCCACTCACCCACTTCAAATGTGAGTGCGATGAATATCTGCGCAAATTTCTTCATTTGATCCGTCATCAAGTTCTTGGTACCGTGTTTGAGAGCCTCATCACGGTCCAATAACTCATTCGCCACCGCCTCCACCTTCGTCTCATTCCGCATGAACTTAAGCAACGTAGGGGCCTAGTGCCATACACCAATTCAAAGGGGGTGGCGCCACGTGACACGTGATAAGAGGTGTTATACCACAATTCAGCCCAAAAACCCAATGAGCCCACCTGGGTCATTCGTTCGTTGGCAAAAGCCTAAGATAGGTCTCCAAACAACGATTTAGAACTTCCGTTTGTCCATCCGTTTCCTGGATGATATGAAGAACTCATCTTCAAAACAGTACCTTAAAGGCAAAATAATTCCTTCCAAAAATGGCTAAGGAATAAAGGATCCCGGTCACTGATTATAGTTTGTGGAATGCCATGAAGTCTGACTACTTCTCGTGCGAATAATTCAGCCACACTTCGTGCTGTATAAAGGTGTTTGAGCAAGAGAAAATGAGCGTACTTTGTGAAACGGCTACCACCACTAGAATAGTGTCAAACCCTTTTGATTTCGGAAGGCCTTGATGAAGTCTAAGATGTCTTCCCAACTGGAATCTCCAAAGGTTGCAAACCCTTTGGGAGATGTAGCCTCATATTTACGCCTCACAAACATTACATGCCTTTACGAAGTCCTGGATTACCTTTTTCATGCCCACCCAATATAGGTTCCTTGTTATCCTTTTATAGGTGCGCAAGTACCCCGAATGACCCCCATATGGAGTGAAATTCCCGCAACAAGATATAGGTATAAAGGGGAGTTTGCAGGAACCACCAGCCATCCCTTGTGTAGCAAAACCCCTTGGCTGTAAGTGAAACCTGGTCTAGAAGCTGGATCCTTTTGTAAGTCGAGGATAACTTGCTGCAAGAAGGGATCCTGCTATATTTTAGCAGCAATGTCCACTCCATCAGCCCAAAGAGGATAAGATACAAGAGAGTGCAGCATGCCAACCTCCTGCACCCTAGACAAGGCATCTGCTGCTTTGTTTTCAAAACCGGGTTTATACGCAACCTCAAATTGATACCCCAACAACTTAGCTATCCAACATTGCTGGTCCACTGTGGTAATCCTTTGTTGTAAGATGTATTTCAAGCTTTTCTGATCCGTATACACAATGAAGGTTCTTCCCAAGAGGTACGGCCTCTAGTCTTTGAATATTGCCATGAGCTCTTTTTCGTAGTGATTTGGACAGATTTCTAGGAGAGAAGGCCTTCTTGAAATAAGCAATATGCCTCCTATTTTGCATCAAGACAGCCCCAACTCCCACCCCTGAAGCATCACACTCAATCTCAAAGGCTTTGGAAAAATTCGGAAGTGCTAAAACTGGGGCTTGAGTCAACAGTTGCTTGAGGGTCATAAATGCATCCATGGCAGCCTGCCCCCATGAAAAATTGTCCTTCTTTGTCAGTTCGGTCAGCAGTTTCGCAATCTTTCCATAGTTCTTGACAAATTTTCTGTAATACCCTGTCAAGCCTAAAAACCTCGAACTCCTCTTACATTCTTTGGAGAGTCCATAATATAGGCTTAACTTTGGAAGGATCCACTTTTTGACCAGAGATTATATGCCCCAAAAATTCCACTTTGAAATCCTACCAAAGTAGCATTTTTTTTGTTGACTACAAACAAAGCTAACACACAGTAGAACTATTTCCATTTTTCTTAGACCAATATGTCATAAAAAAAAACCAATACAAACTTACGAAGAAAGAGCTCACAAATCATTCATGGCTCTTGAAAAGTGGCAGTGCGTTTGTGAGCCCAAACGGCATAACTAAAAATTCATAATGCCCATTATGCGTCTGAAACTCTTAACCACATCCTCTTCTTTCACTCTTATTTGGTGATAGCCCGATTTGAGGTCAAGTTTCGAAAAATAACAAGCACCAAACAGTTCATCCAACAATTCATCCACCACCGGGATAGGAAATTTGTTAGGTATGGTAACCCTATTTAAAGCCCTATAATCCACACATAGCCTCTGAGAACTATCTTTTTTTTTAACCAATAAAACAGGACTAGAAAAAGGGCTATAACTAGGGCGTATAATACCTGACTTAAGCATCTCCTGGACTTGTCTTTCAATCTCCTCCTTGTGATGGTGAGGATAACGATATGGCCTAACACTCAAATGTAAAGGAATTGCATGCTCATGGTTCCTTCTAGGAGGTAAGCCCTGCATCCATAAAAATTCCTTCAAATTTGTGTAATAGTGCGATAATTCCATTCCCGGAGGCTTGTGAGATGCTCATAGTTCTTGATAAGTTTCCAGGACATGAAACAGTCCATAGAAAACCTCCCATCTCCTGCAGGCTCCTCTCCATCATAGTTTGCAATAAAGCTTGCCCTACCCCCACTGATTTTCCTGATTGCGGCCTCCACACTCCCTCCATTTCGCCATGTAAGATAACATGTTCTCCTCCTTGCTGGAATTCCCTGACTAAATTTTTCCAATCCATCACCACCTTCCCCAGAGTTTTCAGCCATTCAATACCCAAAATAATATCCATTCCTCCCAATTCAAGTACATAAGCATCCACTCCTACACCAATGCCTCCCAAATTGATCAGCAATGGCATTTTGGGCCGAAATCACCCAAACATAGCTAACATCTCAGTGGCCTGAACTTGAAGTCCCAACGCTTGGACCAGATGGGGAGAAATGAAATTGTGGCTAGCACCACTGTCTACTAGCACCATGACATCTAACCCACAGAGATTTCCAACAATACGCATGGTAGAGTTTCTAGTTCGATGGTCCTCCACCATCCCAAACAAACCCATCACTCTACATTCCAACTCCTCTTCCTCCTCGCCTTCTGCTGTCTCAAGAGTAGCTATCTCCCCTTCCGCATTCAAGGTCTCGTTCTCATCCAAGACTAGTAGCCTTAGTTATTTTTCAGAACACTGATGCAGGGGATGAAACTTTTTCCAGCATCGAAAACACAGTCCCTTAGCCCTACGCTCCATGAGCTCAAAGTAGGATAGGTGGCGCACCTCTCGGGAACGGTCGGAACTCATTTTCCGATCAGTCTCCGGCCGGCGCGCCGTCGAAATCGTCGTTCCAGACGAAGCCCTGCTCGAACCTGCTGTTTGGCTGTTCTCCCATTGATTTCGGAGCTTGCCCGACCCGCCAATTCCAACATTCCCATTCAGCCCACTTGCATTACTGAAGCCTAATTCTTTTTGGGCTGAGTTCACCCGGTTACCCCAGCCATACCCCATGCCTCCTTCTTTCCTGTTCGGCCCCCAGGAATTTCCCTTTGGCCAGCTTCGTCCATCAGCTTCTCCATCCCCCCACAGCTCCTCCTCTACCGCCCGTGCCACCTTGATGAGCTGTACCCGAGTTTGCGGGTCTAGAGTTCGAACTTTCCTCCGAATTTGGGGATGTAACCCATTCATAAAATACCCCACGTATTGCTCCTCGGGAAGTTTACTCACTTGGGATGACAATAGCTCAAAGGCTTGCACAAATTCCTCCACCGATCCAGTTTGTTTCAGAGCAGAGAGCTCCTCAAAGGGATTGTCAAGCCTCCTCCCTCCAAAACGACCCACCAAAGCGCGTTTCAGCCTTTCCCACTTCAGATCGTCTTCCGTCTCCAAGAGGAGATTGAACCAGTGGATGGTTCCTCCCTCCATGCTTAATTTGGCCAGCTTGACCTTTACCTCCTCAGACGTGTTATGAACCTCAAAATAAATCTCAGCCCGGGTTATCCATCCTACCGGGTCACTCCCATCAAAAACTGGTAATTCAATCTTCTTCACCGACATTCTATACTCATCCAAGGATTCGGGGAATGTCGTGGATGAAGATACAGGTCCCTCACTATGACCTTCATCATCTTGATTTTGCACTCTCTTTCCCAAAGATCATGCTAATCTCCGACAAGGCTTGTTAAAACCCGGACTTTAAATCATCCATATTATTCTCCATCCTTCCAATCCTGGCTTCCAACACATCTACCCTCTCGACATCTTAGGCGGCATCAATTCAGCACCTTAACGCTGGCTCCTGCTCGAGAAGGATCCAAGTCGGACCAAATGTTAGGAACCCAATTAACAGGAATAGAAATGCGAAATAAACCAATGAATCCTCCAAAAATTGAATAAAAGACGTATGGAATTTAATTCTTAAGAGAATGCACTGTCCAGAGCTCATAGCTCCTCAGAGGATATTCCTCTGCCTACAACCATAACAGAAAGATATGCAAAACTGACTATTCTCTCACCTCCCCTTTTTTTTTACAATCATTTCCCACTCTAACGACATTCCCATGCCACTGCCACCTCAGCTACTAATTCATAACTAACTCCCTCTCACTCTCTTTCTTCTCTCTCCTAGAATATACCCTCCAAATTGGAGGCCTATTCACTATATTACGGTTCCTAACGAATTCAATTCTTAAGAGAATGCACTGTCCAGAGCTCATAGCTCCTCAGAGGATATTCCTCTGCCTACAACCATAACAGAAAGATATGCAAAACTGACTATTCTCTCACTTCCCCCTCTTTTTACAATCATTTCCCACTCTAACGACATTCCCATGCCACTGCCACCTCAGCCACTAATTCATAACTAACTCCCTCTCACTCTCTTTCTTCTCTCTCCTAGAATATACCCTCCAAATTGGAGGCCTATTCACTATATTACGGTTCCTAACGAATTCAATTCTTAAGAGAATGCACTGTCCAGAGCTCATAGCTCCTCAGGGATATTCCTCTCGCCTACAACCATAACGAAAGATATGCAAACCGACTATTCTCTCACCTCCCTCTTTTTGCAATCATTTCCCACTCTAACGACATTCCCATGCCACTGCCACCTCAGCCACTAATTCATAACTAACTCCCTCTCACTCTCTTTCTTCTCTCTCCTAGAATATACCCTCCAAATTAGAGGCCTATTCACTATATTACGGTTCCTAACAGATGGTTTCCATTCTTTGATTGAGAATTAGATCCAGGAATGCTCCAAACAGGGGGGTTATGCAACTTCATTATATTCATCTGGTATGGAATAATTCCCATATGAAATTTATGTAGAACTATATTTCCTCATAGTAAACGATAGGGACTAAATAGTTAGTAACTATAATTCCTTATTTGGCCTGCTTTTTTAATATAAATTTAAGCTTATTGCTCATGAACCATTTTTCCTCCTGTTCCTTTTTGCAGGCCAAGGGATCATTAGTCTCCATATACATAGATATTAGAGAAACTCCCAGTTGTAGTTGTATAAGTTTACTGTTAACGTTAAGTATTGGTTTCATGATTTTATCTTTATCTTTTAGGTGTCAAAGATAGTGTGTCATATTGAGTAATTTAAGTCTAAAAGCATATGCGATTAATAAAGTTAGTTTAGGGGTTTGATGAGAGAATTTTCATTTGATGTGTTTTTTGTTGCGCTATGAGGAATAAGAGAAGGTTCAAATCATGCTACCAAAGAATCAAAGGTGCTTTGAATCAGACTCAACTTCACAAATTGTAGATTTGCCTCAATTGTGGTGTTATGGTTATCATTGATGTTATGACGCCAATTTTTTTTTTGGCGGGAGAAGGCGTTTTGCTGACGTTAAAATTGGAGTTAAATGAACACACAAACTGCGGCTGAATACTTGGTTATTTGGTGCTCCTCCCCAAGGTGAAACGACAATATTGACTGCGATTATATATTCATATTTTTGTAGTGATTTTTAAATTAATGTGCATCAAAATTAAATTAAATTTTTTATAATATTATCTAATTATGTGTTGATCTACCATTAAAGGAGTTACTTCTTTTGTAATGTTATCATAGTTTCACTTTTTCAAGAATGGGATAATAGAGTTTAATATAGGTAATTTTTTTTTTATGAATATAGGCAAAATTTTCTTTAATAATATGACATCACAAAATTAAATGTTTTTTTAGTACATTTTTAATAAAGATTAAAAAACAAGAAACTCTGTTCAAGTATTGGTCAATTTCAAAAAATTTCACTGTGATTTAAAACTTAACAATTTAATTCTTTCAACTTATCAAACCATGCAGATTGATTCCCTAAGAGGGGTTTTGCATATGTACATGGGGTTAATGTTATACTACATTACACAATTTCATAAGTTTAAGGAGTCAAATTGTTAAGTTTTGAACCAAAAGAGAATTTTTTGAAAATGACTTAGAGTTGAAGGGGTTTCCTTGCATTTTAACCTTTAATAAAGTGATAACACAAAATTTGACCAAGAATTAATTAGAAATAGAAACATAAAAAATAATCCAAGAATGTGTTTGGAATGTAATAAAATAATCCATTGTTCCATCATCTCCCTCAACAGGTGGCTTTTGTGGTGGCTTGAACATGTCGGAGCATCTCCTAGGTTGATCAGCACGATAGATGGGGGGTACCTATAAAGCACTCTAACTCTCAAGTCACTAAGAATATGAGGAGTAAAAGAAAAGAGAGAGAGAAGAGAGAACCATATGTATTGTGTGAACAATGGAAATTTATAGTAAGCGTAGGTGGGGTGCATATTGTGTACCTTGTGACTCTAGGCAATGATTAGAGAAATTCTAACTTACTCTAAGTAGTTTTATAGTCGTTGATGTATAATTTCATAATATTTTATTTTTTATTCCAATGACATGTGTGATTATAAATGACAAGTATTTCACTTTTATTCTAACCTACTCTGAGAGTATTACTCTAGGTAATTTTATAATCGTTGATATTTAATTTAATAATATTTTATTTCTTATTCCAATGGCATGTATATGGTTATAAATGACAAGTGTTACACTTTTATTAAACTGGTGTAGTACTCTGGGAGTGTACAAGAACTTCTCCAATGATTAAAGGAAAAACTCTCCATAGGTTTGCATCACGTGTTGAGATTGTTATGAGATATTTTGAGAGATATTTAAGTAAGTCGGATGGATACCTGGGATCATGGGTCGAGTACCACCTTTGTGAGTTGAATGTGTCTCAATGAGTAAAAAAGGTGTGAGTTTGTTGGGTCGGGTTTCTAATGGGTTGGATGATGTTTACGGAAATTAGGCCAAGCAAGCACATCGTTGTAGTGTGACCTAAAAGGATGGTGGGCAAAAGGTTGGTATTGAGCCCATTATTCTAGTATGGTCCAAGTAGGAAGATTACTTGGCTTTCAATCTTGGGCATCTTGCTTATTGAATATGACAATGGAAATCTTAAGACGACTGTTCTTTTATTCCTTTTCATTTTGTTTTGCGTATCATCTCTATCATCACAGAGAACAATTGTCTTTTAATTTGAGAAGGTGAAACTTAAAAATCATTCCATGAGTGTATTGACCCGAGCCCAACTTGACATCAAGTCCAAACCCATATGCCAGAGCATACACTTGTGTGACATGGTCGTAACTGTCCAACCCGCAAATTGAGTGACGTGGGTTCAGCTGGTTCAATATTGGTTGATCCATGAGAAATGTGGGGAGTTTTACTTGTGTGCTTTATTTGTTGTGAGTTGATGATAATGGTTACCCTCCTTGAGTTCAAAACTGTGGAATCCAAAAGGCTAACTCTCAAGAGCACACTCTTTAGATTGATTGAAGAATGCAAGAACCTGAGAGAGCTCAAAAGAATCCACACCCAGATTCTAAAGTCCCCAACTTTACCCACTGGTGACCAATATCATCTCATTACCCGCCTCCTTTTCTTTTGCTGCTTTTCCACTTGTGGTTCTTTCAGCTATGCCACCAATGTTTTTCACATGATCAAGAACCCAGATCTTGGGGTCTACAACATCATGATCAGAGCATATGCAGGCATGGAGGGAGGTAATGACACCCATTTTTGCAGGGCTTTGATGCTGTATAAGCAAATGCTTAGCAAGTGCATTGTGCCCAATTGCCTCACTTTTCCCTTCCTTGTAAAGGGTTGCACTAGGAAGCTGGATGGTGCTACTGGCCAAGTTATTCATGCCCAAGTGATAAAGTTTGGATTTTTTAATGATGTCTATGTTGGGAATTCTTTGATAAACTTGTATATGGCTTGTGGGTTGTTGAACAATGCCAGGAAGCTGTTTGATGAAATGTTGGTTACAGATGTTGTCACTTGGAACTCAATGGTTATTGGGTATTTGAGAAACGGAGGACTTGACATGGCACTGGATTTATTTAGGAAGATGAACAGGAGGAATATCATAACATGGAATTCGATTATTACAGGGTTGGTTCAAGGTGGCCGGGCAAAGGAGTCTTTGGAACTTTTCCATGAAATGCAGTTTTTGAGTGATGATGTGGTTAAACCTGATAAGATTACAGTGACTAGTGTCCTTTCAGCTTGTGCTCAACTTGGTGCTATAGACCATGGGAAATGGGTGCATGGTTATCTGAGAAGAAGTGGTATAGAGTGTGATGTGGTACTTGGAACAGCACTTGTCAATATGTATGGCAAGTGTGGGCATGTGCAACAAGCATTTGAGATCTTCAAAGAAATGCCTGAGAAGGATGCCTCGGCACGGACAGCAATGATTTCAGTGTTTGCTCTTCATGGATTAGGTTGGAAGGCTTTTGATTGTTTTTTAGAGATGGGAAGAGCTGGAGTAAAGCCTAACCATGTGACATTTGTTGCATTATTGTCAGCTTGTGCTCATTCTGGTTTGGTAGAGAAAGGTCAATGGTGCTTTGATATAATGAAACATGTTTACTTAATTGAACCACAAGTTTATCACTATGCTTGCATGGTTGATATTCTTAGTCGAGCCAGGCTCTTTGATGAGGCAGAGATGCTCATAAGAAGCATGCCAATGAAGCCAGATGTTTATGTCTGGGGTGCATTACTTGGAGGTTGTCAGATGCATGGGAATATAGAATTAGGAGAAAAGGTAGCTTGTCATTTGATAGACTTGGAACCTCATAATCATGCTTTCTATATGAACTTGTGTGATATATATGCCAAAGCTGGCAGGTTTGATGCTGCCAAAAGAATTAGGAACTTAATGAAAGAAAGAGGAATTAAAAAGGAAAATCCAGGCTGTAGCATGATTGAAATCAATGGGGTGGTTCATGAATTTTCAGCAGGAGGATCATCTGAATTTCCAATGAAAGAACTAGTATTGGTCTTAAATAAATTAAGTAACAAGATGAAGATATGAGTATAGTGAGACATCAGTAGAAGCATATCTTCAAAGATTATATGGAGAAATCTGCACATTGCTTCATTAAACAATAGTCCAACAAATCAATCACAGCAGCAGGTGTTCTAATTTCTGGCCAGCCACTAGTTCCATGATTAACAACAGTAATTATAGCCACCTTATCTTCCCTATTAGCATCCAAATGTAAATCTCTACCCATTCACTTGGATACCTTCTGGAATATCAGACTTCGGGAAGTACATGATTCCCTGAAAATTGCTAGTTGTGTCATGCACCACCCATACAAGTTGACCTGTCAAGTGTCACCAGTTGTTCCATATGAGCTAGGTATGTATATATTGTTATTTTGGGATAGCAGTGCTGCTTTGTTGTCTGCTCTTTCTTCATGAAATTTCTCATTCATTTCAAGAAGGAGATCTTTGGGACGCTTGACTGCTTGTGGAGGACATGCAAGGAAAACTCTTGTTGCTTTCAGGTTATATTTATCAGATTCAAATTGACAAGGTATATGATACACCCTGTTTACTCTTTTATAGAATGATTGGCAGCTTGACATCAGATCGGGATCCTCAGAAAGATTAACGCGGGGTTCATCTCATCAACAGAATTGTTACCACATGCTTAATTTATCAAGAAGTTCGCTTTGCAAACATCTTGGTGATGGAATTATATGCAAAGCCATTTGTTGGGTGCAAATGACTGAGTATACCAAATATTGCTATTTCCTCTTTAGGAATGCTCATGCAATTAAGAACACTTAAAGATCAAGTATAATGCTAAGAAAATATTCTCCATAAAACAATTGATCAAATCTTGCAATTCCTTTCTAGTCACGACAATGTCTGTCCGAGAATTAGTCTCACATCAATGATTGTGAAAATACTTCATCAAAGACCAAAAAAAAAAAAAAAAAAATCTTACAATTCCTTAATTACTTCATTTGGAATTTCAATTAATGATCAACTGGCCGCAAACAGAATCTGTAGAGAATTTTCTATCTCTTTTTGAGTTTAAGATGACATTCATCATCGAATCTGATCATCTACTCATCTCATTTAATTTTTCCTCTGGGTCTCTAAAATCTACTCTCTAATTTATAGAGCACTCTAAAAGACTAATAATGGTGAGACAAATACTATGCAACTCTATACTGAATAGGTATGGGTACTAATCAATATTTTTAAAATCAGTTAAATCGTGAACTGGTCACCCCACTTATTAAAATTTAAAATTTTAATTTAAAATTTTTAAATGATTATTTTAGAAAAGAAGAAAAAAAGAAAACTTATATGATTATAATAACCATGATTAAACAGGATGAACCGATTGAACCATGAGCTATTCACTTCACAAGTTCAATGGTTTAATAAGTTTTAAAAACATTGGTACTAATATTACATCTAATTTAATTCGAAAGTACATTGATTTTTGAAAATTTTAGGGTAAGAATAGGAAGGATATCATTAAATAAAATATTTAAAAATATATTTGTATATGTTGAACAATATTACATAATACATAATCTTCTCTAAAGTTAATTAAACCTTGAACGTCGCCCTTACTTTTCCTTCTTTTTTTCTTCAATTTTACATTGTTGGTAAAGCTTGTCTCACTGTACATCCCACGCTTATCACTTGAGCCACATCCTTATGGGTAGGCCCTTATTTTACTTTTAAAATGTTATTATAGACTTAGGTTTAGGGCTGCACAACCCGAACTGATGACTTGTAAACCCGTTAAAAATATAAATTGATTCGGATCACTGACTTACCTAATTGATTTAGACTTTTTTTTTCCATAAACTCAAACTAACCCAATGCGTGATCACTTCTACCTAGGTTCACATATTAATAAATTATGGATATAATTAAAAATTAAAAATTATAAAATTGCCTATGGATATGTTGCCACAACTTTTCATTATTCTTCACTTCCACTTTTAGAGTGGAGCAGCACTGCTCCACTCAAATGACTTACAATAGCAACTTTGGTGACCGGTTGTTTTTAATATAATCTTCTTTTTATTGAAGTAATATTTATTTTTTAAACTTTGATCTATTTAGGTTTTGCTCATTACTCTCTGAGGTTAGTTTGACCAAAAAAGGTTTTTTGGCTTGTCAAAATCCATGTTCATTGAAATTCTTGGTTGTTATCCTCTCTATTATTGAAAATCTCCATTTCGAAGTATGCAAACAGATCAACGTAGTTTTTGCTCATCCACCTTTGAGCTGCTGCAAGCATAAGGAAAGCAAGGAGGAAACATAGTATTTCAAGGCGGTGATCCGAGCAAGTTCTCCACGTTGAGTTGGAATTTGATGTGAAGTTTCCTGATGATCCCTCCCTCCCTTTTGCTGCTTGCAGAAAGGAGTTGTCCATGAGGCGGGATCAGATGCAATTGGGTGAATGGAAGAGTTGCTAAGTTTGTTCTTCATTCATGCTTTGAGTTATCAATTGTTGATCAGATGAAGAAAATGAAGATGCAGAATATTTCAAGTTGTTGTTTTGCAATCTTTGAATCGGAAATTGGAGAAGACCACGTACAATATTTTAAGCTTTTATGTTTCTTTTTTTCTTTTGTAAGCTTAAGATGCTTTAAAATTCAAATAAAAAATTGTTGTAAAGATTACAAAAAATTATATTTTAAATAACTGTCAACATTTAATAAAAAATAGATAGATAAGATGTCGTAACATGGTCTTTTCGTTAATAACTTAACATAAGTATAACGGAAGAATATATTGAAACAATGGGTGAGACGAATTCTTAATTGTCTATATATATACTTTCAATTGTTTATTGATATTCTTTATTAATCAATCAAAATTTTTATTTATTTATTTTAAATTATGAGTAGTTAATGAGAAATGCACATAGAAAATTGAGAGTATAATAACAATATTCTAAAACAATGGTTAAAGTTTTAGGACTAATCAAAATATGTTTAAAGTTTGTGGTATTACTTTGTAAATGGAAATTTAAGGAGTTAAATGTATTTTTTTTTTTTAATTTTTTTAAAAAAAATGATATGTATCTCACATTTACATATATGACAAAATCAAAGTAGAGGTATGTAGAAAATAAAATATGATCATATATAATTAAATAATAAAAATTATGTAAATATAATATAATGTAAGTGAAAATGTGTGTGATTAAAATTATTCATTAATTCCTACCCCATAATTATACATATATTTAAGGGACCAACTTTTAAACCCCACTTCTTCCATAATAACCAGTTCAGCAAATACTCTTTCAACATTCACTACAGTTAATTTTCTACACCACTTAATCAACGATTTTAACGTGTGGAGCATCACTGCTCCAACTTTAAAGTGGAGGATATTAAACGTTACCTCATTATTACCCTTAGTTACATCTCCAATTTCCCTTTGCATTAATTTCTTTCACTGAATTGGTAACATAAGTTCAAGGAGACTCATCATTTTTAGAAGTAGCCACAATCATAAGTATTCAGTTTTTTCGTGAACTATGAATTTTTTTAAGCCCTATAGTCCATTTTATAGGGTTGATAGAACTTTACCTTAAGTAAAAGAACAATCATTCATTCTAAAAAGAAATATTACATTCTGTTCTATTATGGGGCTACTGCATTCCAGCAAGAGACCATAATCTGTGACATGCATCAACCTATGATGGAGCTTATATTCTTTTCATCTTGAAACCGGTTACAAACACCCGGGGGAGGGGGGGAAGGGTCACAATCTCTGAATATTATGTATCTCAGCAGTAACACAATCAAAATATTAATTATTATGTATCTCAGCAGTTTGTGTCGTAATCTGTTATGTTCTAAGCCTCTTTCATTTAGCATAGTTTCCTCAGCAGTGTGTCACAACTCAACCAAAACATTTGTACATATGTTACACGTGAACGGCTAACTCGGTTGTGAAATCGTTGAAAAACCTACAACTTGTGGTCCCGACCCGAGGAACAGATGTCAAACGGCGTTGAATTTTCCACATTGTTTGTCCTACCTACTGAACATTTTCTGGAAGAGATATCTAATATGATGTACTCTGGCACCACAAAGTTGTTCCTTGGCCGACATGTAGTTTCTAATTGATAATTAGTGGCACATTATAGTTGAATTGACACAAATTACATTTTATAATTATATTTATCTTTTGTTTTGGCGGGGATTTGCAACTATTGTTTGTTGCCATACTTCTATTCTAGATTATTATTACTAGTAGATTGAAGGAACTATCGCACCTGGATAAAATAAAAAAAAATACAAGTATATAAATGGTTAGGTAAATAGTAATAGAAATTGTTCGATTTTATTGCAACTGTAATTAATAATTTTATTAAAAAAATGTGATTAAGTTATATTGTTATCTTGTTTGATTTATATTTAAAACTTAAAATGAATAAATGTTGATAACATTATAAGAAAATTAAAATTTGAGACTAAAACAGAAAAATCTTCTTTATTAGTAGTATAGATTATTATTATTATTATTATTATTATTTGATTACTTCTCTTCTAGATTATTAGCACGTCAAGTCGTTTGTCATTCAGAAAGTCTTACTAATGCGTTGATCTATAAAAAGGGTAGGAAGATCATTATTAGCCCCTTCAACATTTCATGGCATTTACATACGCCTGGTGACTTTCTATGTCAAATATCGGATACTCTGAAACAGTTCGGTGACAACCGTTAACCTCCGCTTAGTTAATGGCGTCATTAATGGCAGTTGGCAATTGAACTTCTTCAGATAATAAACTTTTATTTAAGCATGGACTAATTCCTTTCTAGTCGCAACAGTATTTGAAGAATAATATCATAGTATTACTTATAAGGATACTTGATTAAAGACAAAAAAAAATATCTTGCAATTACTTAATTACTTTATTTGAAAATTCGATTAATGATCAACTAGCTGCAAACATGATCTGAAGTGAATTTTCTATCTCTTTCCGAGTTTAAGGTGGCATTCAACACTGAATATGATAATCTACTCATCTCATTCAATTTTTGCTCTGGGTCTCTAAAATCTACTTTCTACTTTATGGAGCACTCTAAAAGATTAAGGGTCCGTTTTGTAGGCATGATAAAATAAAATTTGATAATATTAAATCTAATAGTATAAGATTTGATTAGATATGATAATATAAGATCTGATAGTAGAAAACCTGATATGAAAGAGTTGGAGGTATTAGGGTGTTAAGGTTATAATAAAAAAGTTTTTATAAGAACTTATACATTAATATTTAAACAAATCTAATTCCATCCTCCAAGACATAATTAAATTATCTATTATTTTAATGTATAAGAAGAGTTTAATGGATAAATTTATATAATACATTATTTACACTTAACAACTGATAAAGTCATATTATATTATATTAGCATAGCATATCATACCTAATATGACATGTCAAACAGACTCTAATAATGGTAAGACAAATACTATGTAGCTTTATGCTAAATAGATATGGGTACTAATAAGTATTTTTAAAACTAGTTGACCGTACTTATTCAACTGGTTGAATAGTAAATTAGTCACCCACATTAATTCTAATTCACTCAAAAAATTGGATGAGTAGTTGAACTTAAGACAAATACTAACTGTATTTTTTGCGGGTTGAGTTTAATGATTAACTATATTTCTTTTCAACTGCTTCCGATATGGGCCCGCATAACCCGCAGTTAAGCGTATGGCACGGGATAAGTAGTTTTTTTTTTTAAATAATAATAAGTACTATAAATGAAAAACTCTTTGATATTATATAATTTATGTTTGAATATTTAATTAGACTATTTTAAAAATTATATTTTAGATATGTGATTTGAAATTTTTTATCATTATTATTTATTATTTTTTATAGTATTTATTAATTTTTTATATTTATTTTTTTTTTTTTTTAGTAGTTTAACTAGTTTACCCATCAACTCATCTATTTTTTCTATTTTATTTTTTATGCGACCAACCCGCTAACCCGCACTCAACCCAAAAACGGGTTAATCTCACCCACCCCGCATTTTAGCGATGAGTAGTATAGTTGAACTGCTAAAAATCAATAAAAAAATCAAGAAAATTGATGAAAGCCAGTGACCAACTAGTTGAACCATTCCATTGAACAGACTAATTTTTAATTTAAAATTTTTAACTGATTTTTTTAAAAAAAAACTTACATGACTATAATATTAATGATTAAATCAGTTGAATCACGAATCGCTCACTTCATCGGTTTAATAGTTTAACTGGTTATGAAAACATTGATACTAATATTGCATCTAATATAATACAATATGAAAGTATATTGATTTTTGAAAATTTTAGGATAAAAATATGGGGGGTAATCAGGTATCATTAAATAAAATATTTAAAAATATATGTATAAGTTAAACAATGGCACAATGCTACATAATACATAATCTTCTCTAAAGTTAATTAAACCTTGAATATGGCCCATTTTGTTTGTTTTTTTTCAAATCTTACATTGTAGTTAAAGCTTGTTTTACTAGAGTTTTTGTGCTTACCACTTAAGTTACACCCTTTGTATTCACTATTGAGTTTTGTTATTATAGACCCAGATTTACGGGAAATTCTAACGTGACGACATATATTAATAAACATCTGTGTGTTACACGTGAAGAGCTAATTCAGTTGTGAAATCGTTGAAAAGCCTACAATTACTTGTGGTTCTGAGGAACAATTATCAAACGGCATTGAATTTTCCACATTGTTTGTCACTACTTACTGAACATTTTGTAGAAGAGATATCTAATATGTATGTACTCTGGCACCAAAAAGTTGTTCATTGGCCGACTTGTAGTTCTAATTGATAATCAGTGGCACATAAATTTTGAGAAATTTTTTATTACAAATAATTATATTACGTCATCTTTATATATATTCATAAAAAATTGAAAAGAGAGAATAATTTTTTATGATGAATGAATTTAGAAGAATTTATTTTTTTTTCCTTTCTAATTTTTTATAAGTATGTATAAGAATGATGTGATACAATTATGTGTAAAAAAATTCTCCTAATTGAATTGACACAAACAACATTTTATAATTTTTTTTAGGCGAAAGCACGCCGCACGTCTTAGGATTTGCAACTATTGTTTGTTGCCGTATAAATAAAAAATATAAATAAAATATCTTTAAATTATTATTTGTTATAAATTTAAATTAAATTCTAAATAAAACATAAATTTATTATAAAAAATAATTAAATGAGATATTTGGATAATTTCATTAAGTCATACGTTTAAATCACAATGATATAGAAATTAATAATAACTTACAAAATTTATGTATTATAATCGAATTGGATTTATATGATAAGACAATTATATTTTTTAAATTATTACATTGACTATTTAACTTTAAAGTGTTGGTTAACATACGAGAAAATAGGTGATAAAATTGCATCATATTGGCATCTAATAGTTCCTCAATAATTTGAATTAAATCTGCAAGATCCAAAGGAAGTCTCAGTGACATCACATCAAATTACTCTATCAGTAGCTGCATCCAATATATATCCAACACTGATAATAAGGTGATAGAAATTTGTCTCTTTGGCATTAGCATCGGACATATTTCAACATCTCTAAAAAAAAAAAACATGTAGTATTCCCTTTGTTAGATTATCTCACCTACTAAAATATCACCTAGTGAAACAAATAAGGAAATGGTGAGCAAACTAATAAAGAAAATAAAATGAGTTTTATCCCACATAGCAAGCATTACAACCATGGTGCGTGAGGTGTCAAAAAGTGTCTAATCATTAAAGATAATATTTTTTGTATAATTAAAATATACATATTATATTTATATTATAAATTTATGTATGAGAAATATTAAATCAAATGTATATTATTGTAATTTTTTCGCGTGATACAGAATGAATTTGTGAATAAATTAAATGAAAGTTAAAATATTTTGATTGAACGAATAACACCACCGAATCATTAATTGCAACGTCAATATTTCTCTCAGGCACCGTTCTCCTTTCCATTATTAGCCTCCTCATCAATAGTAATTATTAAACCTATAATGATAGCAAACAAGGACCATATATGGAATACTAAGAAGGGAGTGGGGTGTTGAGGAATGATAAGAGTTCAGTTGAAGACTTGGGAACCGTTGAATTGCTAACGGGCACAGGTTGCTAGCAAATGCTATGCATTCTCTTTTATTCCCAAAAATGTAATAGGTCGTGTATGATAGAAAGGGGGTGCTATGCATTCTCTTATTATAAAACGGATTTGAATATCAATCCAACAACAATTAAGATGGATAAAAGACATATCATCTTCCCTATAATAAATGGTTTTTTTTTCTTCTTAAAAAATCTCTCATCCGATAAATAGCTGTCTCAAATATGATATTTTTGTACCATTTTTATTTAATATGCAATAACTTATAATAAAAGTTTTTTTTTGAAAAATATAAAGTCAAAAGTAATTCAAACAAATCAAAAGAACATTTTCTTAGTAATAAAATATAATAAATTTCTTTCTAATTTTATACGTAACATTGTTATAAAAGAATTTGTGACAAAATCGACAATAATTGCTCTATTATTATTATTATTATTATTATTATTATTATTATTATTATTATTATTATTATTATTATTATTACTTCTCTTCTAGATTATTAGTACGTCAAGTCCTTTGTCATTCAAAAAGTCTTACTAATGCGTTGATCTATAAAAAGGGTAAGAAAATATTAGACCCTTCAACATTTAGTCACGGCATTTACATACGACTAGTGACTGTCTATGTTAAATATCAGAGAATCTGGATCAAATTGGCCCGGTTGGTCGACTTAAAAAATGTGTGATTTGAATTTTAGGTCAATTTAATCAATTTGTTGAAACGATTTCCTCAACAACTTGATTAAACTTAGATTGACTCACGAAACTTAGTGACCCACTTAGCTGGGTTAACTTAGGTTGACCATCTTTTTAAAAAAAAAAACTTAATAAAAAGGTAATTTTTAAGATTTAAACACTATATTTTAAGATCTTTATCATAAAATGTATTTTATCATTAGATTATATGCTTCCATTGAATATTATTAATTTTTTTATTTATTATTGAATTAATAGATTATTATTACTACTTGTTTAGATGTATCTTTTTCATACAATATATTTTGTTTAATTTTTTTAATATAATATATTTTATATCAAGTAATTCTTCATATTCAGATAAAAAAAAGTAATTTTTCATATAATATATTTTTAAAAATAATTTTTTCTTTATCCAAAATTTTCGATTCTACCATTTGAACCTCCGTTTGAACCATTGACTCGGTGACTCGACCTTCTAACTAGGTCAACCTCCGATTCGAATTATATGTACAACTATGCTCTGAATCAATTCAGTAACAACTATTAGCACTACAAGAATTTTACAGATACAGATTAGCTACCAAAAATTTTCGTAGCTAATTCGCAACTAATTTTTAAATTTTCGTAGTTAATCTGTAGCTAATTTTTGTTTAGAGTTTCCTTTGTTTTCGTAGCTAATTAGCTACGAAATATTCCATAGCTAATTCCGTAGCTAATTTCTGTAGCAAGTTTGTAACAAATCCGTAACTATTTTGTTTCTAAATCCGTAACAATTCCGTAGCAATTTCCTAACTAAAATTTATAGCAATTCTGTAGCTATTCTCTAACTAAAATCTGTAGTAATTCCGTAGCTATTTCCTAGCTAAAATCTATAGCAATTTCGTAGCTATTTTGAAACTAATCAAAATTAATTTTATAATGATAATTCGTGTATTTTAAAATTATACATGTATAAATATTTCAATACAAACAAAAAAATCCAACAAATAATTGTGCAAAATATCATAATTGTATTAATAGATTCAAAACATGTTCTACAAAGAAAGCATAACTAATCCAAGTTAATTAATACAAATAGTTCAATACAAGTTAATCTCATCATCAATAAACACAACTAATCAATTCAAATTAGTCTCATCATCATCAACTTCATGATCCTCCCCAACTGCGTCGCCTTGGGATGGTGCCTGCGGCATAACACTTCTTGCTTGGGAGCTAACAATCCTTAAGATAGGCTCCAACACAGACGCCAGCTGCATCTGGACAAAAGAAGTCATCGCTTCATTAACAGTTTCCTTTATGACTTCCTGTGTCGAAGCAGCGTTGGAGGAACCAGCAACTTGTGAGGATGAAGCAAAGCTAGATCCATGAATAGGCATAATTAAGCTGTGACTCATGTCATGGACTCGTCCCTTCTTGTTGAGACCCGTAACCTCCAGCCACACATCCTGATCAACCATAGGATGCGTTGAAGAATCTTCTCCATATTTCTCTAACATCGTAGTGTCATAAGAGTCCTGAAACAAAAAATATAAAAAACTTATGTGATTAGTTTTAATTTTAAAAACACCTACAATGAAGTTTTTTTGAGTGGTGAGTGACATATTCTCCATTTTTCCTCTTATATACACTTTCATACAAATCTCTGAAAGGGATTGGACGGTTCAATTTGTTCTGAAAAGCTTAACCCTCTCATGATTTGTTCTTTTTCTTCTGTGGTGATATCTTCTGTCTTGGTTTAGTTTCTTTAGCTTTCATTCATCCTTACTTTAAAACATTCTGAATGCTTCTGTTTTAGAATCTATAAATTCTGCATTTTGGTGTTTTTGGTTTGTTATTTTCATTTTATTAGAATGAAAGAGAAAAAAGGGAGTGAGGGAGGGCTGGTGTGGGCTTTTAGTTCACATTTGAGGCGGAAATATTTACTAAGATGTTAATACAATAAATATACTCATATGCACACCTTGGTTCAAAACGAGTTTTCAGGTATAGTCTAAAAAGTTCTTCCTTAAGTTCATCAGCTGAAAATGCACTTTGATTTTTTAACACTAAAATCCAAACTAACATAACATGGGCACAAGGGTTAAATTTAATATTAATTAAGCTTTTTAATGGGATTGAGATGAATGTTGGAGTGGAATAATATTTTCTTTAATATAATAATCTGATTGTGTTGCAAAATACTATAGCTTAGACTAATAATAATTCTGGTTGGCACAACAAAGTCATTAGAAGGTGATTAGCATAATCTCCTAACTCTTTTAGTATATTCAGTAAACAATGTCAACCAATTTATATATTTAGGCTCTAATTTGATCTTTACTCATAAAGTTAGCCTTAAGTGTCAGGTCATTCAGCCGAAAGAACACAGATCAAGAAATGACAAAGACATACCAGGTCCTGTTTGTTGGCAAACACCAAGATGACACTGTTGAGCATAAACGGATCACTTATGATTGTTTGCAAGTAATCCATGGATTTATTTAAAAGTTTGTTTGGAATAACATGGTATATATACAGACATACATACATATACCAATATAAATATATATATTGGATAGATATTCTCCATATTTATAAATTTGAATAGCATGGTATTCAGTTTACAAAGGAACATATTCTCCATCCATAGCTGAAGCTCTAGCCATAAGGATGAGTATTCAGTTTGCAAAGGACCTTTATTTGCTGGACATCCATGTTGAATTGGACTCCAATGATTACATTACGGAGTTGTGCTCATCTTTACGGTAGCCAAACCTTTTAGGAAGCATCCTTAATAATTATATTTTGAGTGTCAAACTTAAAAATCAGATTACAATGAAAGCATCTATGACTATGTTAAAATAAATTGTGAGTGTTGTATGCACATAAAGAGAATAAAGGGATGTGTTTCTGAGAGAAAGCCAAATGCAACCAACAAGAAATGAGTAACTAGAGTAACAGAGAACAAAGATACATCTATGATCTTTAAATAACAGAGTAACTAGGAAAGTTTCACTCTCACCTGCTCCACCACAATATAGATATCTCCTTCATCATAAATAAAAAGAAATATAAATCTAATGTGTACCTAACATGCGACCTAACATGGCCCATCTGTTCTGGGAGCTCTTTAATATATAGCTATTACCTTTAGCTTTCTGGGCATTGCCATGGAAGATAATTATAAAGTAGTAGTCCGTTAATCATGCTAATAACAATGACAGGAAACTGCAGAAATTAATGGTACTAACAAAAGTAATTTAGTGGGACCCTTTTCTTGGGCCCATGACAAAGAATTATGTAACAAATAGTAATAATTTATAATAATAGTGATAATGATGATGTAATCAATATGAATCAACAATTTAACGTGGTATATTTCTTTTTTATCACATTTTGGAACTAATATTGGTATACTTTCACTGGATGGTATTGATAGGAATAACTTAAGAAATTGAGTTCTTGGCCTCTCTTCTTATGAGATGACTTTATTTATTTTTTTAAAATTATGATATATCTTTCAAACAAACAGACGAATGGTCATTCCAGCTTTTGCCTTCACAAATGTATTTACAGCAAGTATCACAAGGTCAGGCTGGCCCTTTGCATAATTTATCAGATATAAGTAGACCAACTTTTTCAGGTCCAAATTTTCTATTTGCATGTAATTCACCACATCTATGAACAATGATGAGACATCCTTCCCAACAGTCATCGCAGCAATCACCTTTTTTACGGCATCTTTTCTTTTATCCTGCAAAACATGAAAAAGAGCAGTAAGATTCACATGCTTTTTTACATACAATCTTCAACTATGGCAATAAAAGAGAGGCTACCAAAAAGGCAAGACAAAGATGTCGAAGAAAACATGTCTAACAATTTAAAAAAGTGGAATAGTAATCACCATATGATCAGTTTTTAATCAAAACATCAACAAATTTAACCAAGATAGGAATGTAATGTAATACCCAATTGCGTGTTAATGGCGTGTCTAATGTGTAGTTGCCAATTTAACTTCTTCTGATAATAAACTTTTATGTGTTTTGCTAATGAGTGTCTTGTTAAGGATTCAAAAATAAAAAAAAATAAATAAAAAATAATTTTTTTTAACTTCCAATATATTAAATGTCTTGTTTTCATCTAATACTTCATATTTTAGCTTTTTTAACAAATGTTCTTAGCAAAACTCAACTTTTATTTATACATGGACTGATTCAATATTTTGTGTGTAGATCATGTTATTGAACATAATAATTCTAAATTTTCCTAACACATCTTCTTAATAATTCTCTTAATTATTAAATAAAGAAAATATTAATTATTTTTTTATTTTTAAAACATTAACTGTATTTACTTTTTTATTTAATATTTTTTTATATAGTAATAAGAGAATTATTACAATGTGTAAGAAAAATATAACCAAACTCAAAAAAAAAAAAGACTGGTTTTAAAAATGCCAATCAGCTAAAACCCTTTTTTTTTCTGTGCCTACAAGATTTGACACCACCGCCACCTTGGTACCATCACCAAGTATTAAACATGTGCCATGGTGGTGAAAGAGCATGCATATTATGGTACCCACATTATTATTATTATTTTTGTATGATACCAAATAAGTTTTTTATTATTGGTTATTAATTATTTTCAATGGAATTTTTAATATTTATTATAAAATTAATATTTGATGAATGATTGACAATTTTAAATACTATACTTATCAAGATAGTATAGCAATTCCTAAAAGATCATGTCAAAGTACCACCAAGACAGCAACGTCATGTAATACAGTTAGAGGTCAAGAGAAATTTTTATGTAGACAAAATCTATTACGTTATTTTTTAAACACTTAAATTATTATTTGATATATATAAAAGTCTCTTTAATGTAATATATAGGTATAGGCCAAACCACATGTCCTGAAAATTGTTGTCAAGTAATATGTAGAGAAGTGTGAGAAAAACTATATACTTACTTATTTGATGTAACATATATATAGGTAGTGCATAGTCTAGTGTACGCGAAACCATGACAACATTTTAATTGGAGAGTTTATTCTTTTGTTTTTTATTTTGTCTTTGTTTGCGTTTTTATGTTTTTACATGTCACAAATGGCCTTATTAGGCTTAGTGTGACTTAAAATGGGACAGAAGCTAAGAAATCAATCAAGGACCATTGAACCCGAATAGAATCCTAGCTTCACTCCAGCATGGTCAATGGTAGCTCTAATGGATACACATCGTGTAAAGCTGACCTGTAATGGGTTTGGCTTTTGTCAGATTATGACATTTAACAAATTTCTGCCGAAATGATAAATGAACATAAAAATATCTCACTTAACCCTCACATTCAACAAATGAGTGGTTGATATTTTCAATCATTTCTTTAAACCAAGTCCAAAAAATCTCGACCACTAGAATGTGACGGTTAATGTGAAATACTTTTTTACGTGCATCTATTATTTCTCACTCTATATATACCCTACTTGGCCTCCTTCCACTTGAAATTTTGTATAAGAATTTTACTGGCGAAGTATCTCTCTCTTCACCCTCCCTAACCAATCTGAGTAGCCTAACATCTTCATCTTCTTAACCACATTATGAGATTCTTAGATTTTCATTCTGATACTATGTCCACAACTGCAGCTCTTGCAGCTGTAGCTTTAATTTTCTTTATAATCAGAACCCATTTCAGAAGATTCCATTGCAAGAAAGGAAGGCACCATGTGGTTGCTGGCACTGTCTTGCACCAGTTGTTCAACTTCCATAGGCTGCACGATTACATGACTGACCTTGGGAGAAAGCACAAGACTTACCGGTTGCTCAGATTTTCCAGGAGTGAGGTTTACACTGCAGACCCTGTGAATGTTGAACATATCCTCAAAACAAAATTTGAAAACTATGGGAAGGTAATGTATACTACAGAAGATTTTGGTAGAACACTCTTGTATTACCTGAAAATGCATGATTGCAACATAGGTTCTCTGCCTGAGACAATTGTTTCTAGTTATGGTTGATATTATTAGTGCTGGATTTTTTGGATGACATGACATGATTTGTGTTTGGATAGTGTTTGATATGTTTGAAATTTGGACTTAAGAAAATGTTTGGGCTTAAAGAGAAGTCTTGACATGGTGTGGCATACTTGGATAGCGATTACATGATTCAAAAGCTAGCATAAGGATCGTGACCTATGCAAGCCTTATAAACCACTCTTCTTCCTTTCATCTCTCTAATGTGAGATTTATTCACTTTACATATTATACACACACATGTGCTCTACTCTAACATTCCCTCAACCTAATCACTTATCTTGTGTAGGCTCAGGCCCTTCAAGCATTTGGGTTTGAAAAGATGATTTTACATATTATACACTCACACACACATGTACTTCTTTTTTTTTTAGATCGCACTTCATCTTAAACTTCTGGTTATTAAAGCTTTAATAATATGTTAATTTTTTTGGATGGCATGCCATGATTTGGACTTTGATAGTATTTGACATATGGACTAGGAAAGATATTTGAGCTTGAAAAGGAGGATGACTTTACATATTATACACTCACACAGACACGTGCTCCTATTTTTTTTTCATTTCTTTTATATCACACTTCATTTTAAACTTGTCTAAGATCATTAAAGTTTTTATACCATGTCAAACTTTTTGGATAACATGCCATGATTTGGACGTAGATAGTGTTTGACATATGGACTTGACAAGATATTTGGGCTTAAAGAGGAGTCTTGATATGGTGTGGCATACTTGGATGGCCACTAAATGATCCAAAAGCTAGCATAAAGATCTTGGCCGCCCAGCCAAGCCTTATAAGCCACTATTCTTCCTCTCATTTCTTCAATGTGAGATTTATTTACTTTACATATTATACACTCACACACACATGTGCTCTACTCCGACACTCCCTCAACCAATCACTTGTCTTGTGTGGGCTCAGGCCCATCTAGCATTTGGGCTTGGGACGATGACTTTACATATTATACACTCACACACACATGTGCTCTCTCTTTTTTTTTAGATTGCATTTCATCTAAAACTTGTGATTTTTAAAACTTTGGTACCATGTTAAGTTTTTTGGGTGGCATGCCATGATTTGGACTTCGATAGTATTTGACATATAGACTTTGGAAAATATTTGGGCTTAAAAGAGGAGTCTTGACATAGTGCTTGGGAAGATGACTTTACATATTATACACTCACACACACATGTACTCTTTTTTTTTTTTTTTTAGATCGCACTTCATCTTAAATTACTATAGCTTTGATACCATGTTATTTATTTTGGATGGCATCCCACATTTCCAAAGTGGGATTTATTCACTTTACATATTATACACACACACACATGCGCTCTACTCCAACACTCCCTCAACCCAATCACTTGTCTTGTGTGGGCTCAAGCCCATCTAGCATTTGGGCTTGGGAGGGTCACACACACATGTGCTCTTTGATACTATGTTAATTTTTTTGGATGGCATGACATGATTTGGACTTGGATAGTATTTGGCATATGGATTTCAAAAAATATTTGGACTTAAAAGAGGAGTCTTGGCATAGTGCTTGGGAGGAGGACGTTACATATTATACACTCAGACACACATGTGCTCCTTTTTCTTAGATCACATTTCGCCTTAAATCATTAAAGCTTTGATACCATGTTAATTTTTTTGGATGGCATCCCACATCTCCAATGTGAGAATTATTCACTTTACATATTATACAATCACACACACATGTATTCTACTCCAACACTCCCTCAACGCAATCACTTGTCTTGTGTGGACTCAGGCTCATCTAGCATTTGGGCTTGGAAGGATGACTTTATATATTTTACGCTCACACACACATGTGCTCTTTTTTTTCTTTTTTCTGTTCTTTTCTTTTAGATCCCACTTCATATAAAACTTGTAAACTTAAACTTGTGATCTTTAAAATTTTGATACCATGTTAATTTTTTTAGATGACATGCCATGATTTGGACTTGGATAGTGTTTGACATATGGACTTCGGAAAATATCTGGGCTTAAAAGAGTAGTCTTGGCATAGTGCTTGCGAGGATGACTTTACATATTATACACTCACACACACGTGTTCCTTTTTTTTTTCTTTTCTTTTAGATTGCACTTCATCTTAAATCTTTAAAACTTTGATACCATGTTAATATTTTTGGATGGCATGCCATGATTTGGACTTGGATAGTGTTTGGCATATGGACTTTAGAAGATATTTGGGCTTAAAGAGGAGTCTTAGCATGGTGTGGCATACATGGATACATGATCCAAATGCTAGCTTAACCGTCCAAGCCTTATAAGCAACTCTTCTTCCTCTCATCTCACCAATGTAGGACTTACCCACTTTACATATTATTCAACACTCACACAGGCATGTGCTTTACTCCAACAATCAGTAAGTGCCTATTCTAAAGTCTATTTCACTAGTAAGTGTTAAAAATATTATTAACTCAATCTCCTAATTGGTCAAGGTTTTCGGAAAACTGGATTCTTGACAGAAAGCACTAGAATTTACTGATTAGTACAGTGAAAGCTTCCTCTCATGTTTGAGTTACCAGATACGTAAAAAGCTTGAACTGATATGAAGAATTTGGCTATTTCTTAACTGGTGCATCATGAAGACTTTTGATTTCAAGGAGGAGGTACAACGATGAACAAATATTTGAACAAAAGATTTGTTGATCTAATATGATGATGTTCTACTTCAAAATCTTAATCTGTTAGGAAGTATCAGTACTTGGTCATCAATATACAACAGCTGCATTTGGTTTGATGTTAAGAAAGTGGTAGATTAGTACAGCAGAAGCATTCCATTTTATATCTTCTTTGCATGCAGAGTCCTATATAAATTAGGGTATTTTAATCGTTTCTTCCTTGTTCCTGAGGAAATTCTATTTAATGAATTTTCCATACTATATTCTCAACCAACTTTACAATGTCACAATTGAAATACATGATGAAAATGACATGTTTTAAAGAAAAAACAAAATAACAAATTAATGCATACTATTTGGCCTCATTTGGAAACTAGAAATAAAACATCATGATACATGTTACATATGATATAATTCAAAGTTTCTCCGACATTTTCTATGCAGAATTTGCTCTTATTTAGTTATCCAAACTATATTTGATTTCCCAATTAAAAGATTAGTAATCTGGAATAGGTTTAATGGCATGGTGGACCTCAAATTCTCATTCCTCTGTCCTATTGCAGGGCTGGTACCACTATGGGGTATTGGCAGATCTTTTGGGTGATGGAATATTTACAGTGGACGGAGAGAAGTGGCAACATCAGCGGAAAGTATCTAGCTATGAAATCTCCGCCAAAATAGTGAGAGACTTTAGCCTTCAAGTGTTTAAATCCAATGCAGTAAAATTTGCAGGAGTTGTTTCAGAAGCTGCTATGTCAAATAAAACAATTGACTTCCAAGTAAGGTTTTGTTACATAATTGGCACACGGTGTTTAGTCCATTATAAATAAGGAAAAATACTATACAGCCAGAATTATTTTGCTGGAACGATTTGGCATTGTTTTTGACTCTTAGATAGATGAGTGGTCTCCACCACTTTGACTTATCCAACAACAACCCTTGAATCATAACAAATTCACGAAATTTTGTCAAATTTTTATTAGCTGTGAAGCATTGCTCTATAAATAAAGGATCTAAAATATTAATCTTATGTAGCATGGTGTTTATTGGCAGGAGTTGTTTTTGAAATCAACCCTAGACTCAGTGTTTAAGATCATCCTTGGTGTAGACTTGGATACCATATGTGGAACATATGAAGAAGGCACCAAATTCTCCAATGCCTTTGATGAAGCAAGTGCCCTTACTTTGTATCGGTATGTTGATATTTTTTGGAAGATCAAGCGGTTCCTTAACATTGGATCAGAAGCAGTACTGAGAAAGCGTATTAAAGTGGTGGATGAATTTGTGTATAAACTTATCAGAAGCAAGACAGATCAAGTCCAAAAGCCACAAGAAGACTTGCTTGTGAGTATTAACTTTTACAACCATCCCTTACATCTCTTAGTGGTACAAAATTTGTATTATGATTATCCACTGGAAAAACACATGTAATGACAGATGAGAAAAGTAGACATGGTGTCAAGGTTTCTGGCATTGAAAGAGACTGATCCAAAGTACCTGAGAGACATTATCCTCAACTTCATGATTGCAGGAAGAGATACGACAGCTGCTACTCTTTCCTGGCTCCTTTACATGCTTTGCAAGCATCCTCATGCCCAGGAAAAAATTGCAAATGAAGTTAGAGAAGCAACAAAGTTGAAGAACACTTGTAATTTTGATGAACTTGCAGATAGCCTAACTGAAGAGGCCCTTGAAAAGATGCACTATTTGCATGCAGCTTTGACTGAGACACTCAGACTATACCCATCCGTTCCAGTGGTGATGAAACTATGCATTATATGCATTAAAACATGTTACTTAACAAAAAAAATATGTTATTTGTGATTAGTCCTCCCTTTCTAAAGCTTTTCTACCTGTGCTGCTACAGGATGGTAAACTTTGTTTATCAGATGATACTTTGCCAGATGGATTTAATGTCAGGAGAGGTGATATTGTAGCATATCAGCCATATGCCATGGGTAGGATGAAATTCATATGGGGTGATGATGCTGAGGAATTCCGGCCAGAGAGATGGCTTGATGAAAATGGAACTTTCCAGCAAGAGAGTTCTTTCAAGTTCACAGCCTTTCAGGTTAGCAAGATCAAAATATGGAATACTGACAATTTGTGATGAAAGGGAAGGACTTTGAATTAATCAATAACAGACATTCCTTTCTTGTGTTCTTGAAATTCAATTTGTTGTCATTATGCAGGCAGGACCAAGAATATGTCTGGGAAAGGATTTTGCCTATAGACAGATGAAAATTTTTGCTGCTGTTCTTTCTCATAGCTACAAATTCAAGCTGGCTGTCCAAAACAAATCAGTAAATTACAGGACTATGCTCACTCTACACATTGATGGTGGTCTTCATCTGCATGCTTCCCAAAGATTGGGGCCTTTTATGTTTTAGAAATTGAGAACTTCTAAAAGTCAAATGAGTAGTCTAGTTCGTTTGTTACTTTAATTAAAATCTAAGTTTGTGTATGTTTTTGGTTAAATGCAGAGTTTGTATGTAGTTTTGGGTAAAACCAACTCTAGTTTGCTCAGTAGCAACTCTATTTTTGGGTAATATATGAATGTGTTAAGCCTTTGCTGCATAATACCCTCTATTTTCCTCTGTTCTGTTTCTGTTTTTAGCTTCCTTTCACACTTCAACATTTGGATCATTGATACTTGGAATATCCCTAATGCTTCTTTCACTTGTGATTTTGGAAGAACACTGACAAGAAAATGTTGCATTGCAACTATAGTAGTACTAGTACACATGCATTAGTTGTATTACAACTTTGAGGAACACTTTCACAACTTGAAACAAAAGAGTAATGTAATCAGTTACAAATTCATTTCTTTGTAAAGATCCATTTCTAGTTCGAACTAGCTGAGAGCTTACAAGAAGGCTATTCATTTAAACAAAATTTAACAAGACGCTCTATTATACTCATGGGCCCACCTTAGTCTGAGGAATTAGATGTTACTGCATGCAAGCACCAAGAGCGCAAGGTGTGAACCACTAAGCACTGATCACAATGGTTGCTAAGATTTAAGTATAAGAATATAAAGGGGGAAAATGGAATTCTAAATTCTAAACCACTTGATTGATATGGACGCTTATATAATGTCGGAATTTTGATGACTCTGTATGTATGTCCTTACTTAAAATATTGAAACATAATATACATGAAACGTTTCTTTCAACGACCGACTGATATTGTAGTGTGAATTAATTAAAGTCCAATTATAGGAGCTAGTTGCATTATTAAAACATTCATACAAATTAAAACATTATTAAAACATTCAGACAAATTAGCAGACATGGTCAACTCCATAATATGAAGTAAAAATATCAGAAAGCCAACCCTTGTACTAAAATAAAACACAAGAACAGAGCACAAATCACAAAGATCGGGTCAAGCCCACAAGTAATAATCTGGCGTGTAAAATAGGCCCAAGGTAAAAAAGCAAGTCACGCCCACACGCACGAGACAAGATGTCAAGGGATGAACTCGTGTATATTTATTAGCCCAATATTATAAGATATTAACTCATAGAACACATTCATATATAAATATTTTTCAAGAATCTATTTTAAATAATGTGAAACTCAAAGCCTAGACAAAATACTTTAAGTTTGAAACATTTTTAAGATCCACAAATTTAACAAGTATAGACTAACAGCAATATATATCATAAAAATAAATTTCAATAACTTAAAATATATAATTATATAATATATAATCAATCATTAGGAAAACAATATAAAATATATCTAGCTGGTAATCACATCGTTGCAATGAGAAAACTTCAGCTCGAAAAAATTTATATCAAATGAAAGAACTTCACCTCACAACTCGATTAGCAATATAGAAACTATTTGAGATATGAATCTCAATAATAATTCATCTAAATAGCAAAAAAGAAACTATTTGATATATATATATATATATATGAATCTCAATAAATGTGTTAATAATAATCTTATCTAGGAAAATTTTTCTATTATATTTCTAATACAATACTTTACTAACAAAGAGGTACAAATTCAGATTTAAAAAAAAAAAAAAAAGAGGAACAATTATATATTTCTATAAAATTTGGGTTGCATTCTAAAGAGCCAGCCCATCAAATAAATTAATAAAGTGTCACTCTTAAAAACTTTGAAGGTTATTTATCTTTATGTTCAATTATTGGATTTTAAGCATCAAAATTAGGCTTTAAATTGAAGTTATATTACTTTTATCCTTATTATTAGCTTCCATATTAAAAAATACATCGATCTTTTATCTTTATGAATTAAAGTATTCTGTGTTATCAGTATAATATACTGACATCTACTAATATTTAATATATTTAATTTTATTTTAATTAATAAATAATAATAATAAATATTGATTTGTCAAAATATTAATAGATGTTTATATAAAACTCCTTTACACTGAAAGTGCATGCCAATCAAATTCTATATTTATACTTTAATATCATATTTAAAAATAAACATACAATTTCCAATAACGTGAAATATATATTTATATGGTATATAATCAATCATTAGAAAAAATTTGGACATATACAAGAATGTAATTAGAAAATTTTAGCTAAAAAATTATATCGAATGGAAAAAAAAAACCACTCACTATCCGAATAGCAAAAAAGAAACTATTGGATATATAAATCTCAATCTCAATGAAAGAGTAATAATAATATCATCTAGGAAATTTTACTAATATACTTCTAGTATACTACTTTTCTATCAAAGAGCAACAATTATATATTACTAAAGTTATATATTTCTAGTATTATATATTGTTGAAAGACCCTAATTAGAAGTCATAAAATACATATGAAGTTATGGAAAACCACTCACATACACATACTGCGAACAAAAACACATAAATGTAGTAGCAGATCGTCTTTGTTCTTACAATATAAATCCGAGATATCTACGAATTTAAATGTCCAAATCTCCTGTAAGCATTCAGGGGCAGACCCCCATCAATATGTAGAGTAATTGAAGTTCTGTAATGTACTGATTTGTGTTGGTCATCCAGCTTGAATTTATGGCTACCTAAAAGGACAGCAGAGAAGATTTTCATCTGTCTGTAAGAGAAATCCTTCCCAAGACATACTCTTGGACCCGCCTGTGGAATGAACAAAAAAATATTGAGTTTAAGTTCCAACTTCTAAACTCCAAGATCTAAAAGTCTTCATGTAATCCTTACTACAGCTATACTCTTCATCATTCCTAATTAGTTCAGACAAATATTTTGTAAATGATATATTAAAGTTTACTACCTGAAAAGCTGTGAATTTGAAAGGGCTTTCTTGCTGGAAATTTCCATTTTTGTCAAGCCATCTTTCTGGTTTGAATTCTTCTGCATCATCACCCCATAATGATTTTATCCTTCCCATGGCATAAGGTTGGTATGCCACTAGATCGCCTTTCTTGACACTAAATCCATCTGGCCACACATCATCTGAAAAACAAATCTTTGCATCCTGTCACAGAAGCATCACATCAAGTTGTTACACAAATGAATTCAATACTCATTATAGTAATTCAGATGTATTTTCATGTGGTTATGTTTTATCACCCATGGAATTGCAGGGTAGAGTCTGAGTGTCTCAGTCAAAGCTGCATGCAGATAGTGCATTTTATCAAGAACTTCTTCAGTTATGCTAGCTGCAAGTTCCTCAGGTGTTAAAAAATCTGCCAATCCTGTTGCCACTTTGACTTCTTGTGCAATCTTTTCCTGCACATGAGGATGCTTGCAGAGCATGTAAAGCAACCAGGAGAGAGTGGTGGCTGTTGTATCTTTCCCCGCTATGATAAAACTCAGGATGATGTCTTTCAGGTATTTTGGATCCGTCTCTTCCAATTCTAAAAACCTTGACAAAAGGTCTTTCCTCACCTGTCAAAGTATATGCAATGCCATTGAATATTAGCACTTCTATATGCACATCATTTTTGTACAGCATTTCTCCAACCTAATTAATGATGTCCATTTTTTTTATTAATAACGTGTATTATGTAGTTATCGGGGCCTCGTTAACCACATAATATATTCTGTTAACTAAAAATCTGTACATCGTTAGTCAAGTGTAAAAATTTGTACTAAAATAATGTGCAAACTTCATTTTCCTATACTATTTTGCATAGGAAAATAATCATCTTACATTTTTTTTACATTATTTTTTATATTAGTTAATGATGTATAAATTTATACTTAATAATATGTATTAGTTGGTTAATAGACTAATGTATTATAGATGAAGCAACCAATACATCATTAATCAATCAATAAATAATATAAATCACAAATTTATGCATCGTTAACTGGTGTAAAAACATGGTTTGAAAAAATTAGAACTCTTTATCAACCATAAGGATTGTTTATGAAGAAAAACTCACAGGCTTATCTTCTGACTTTTGGACTTGCTCAGTCTTGCTTTTAATTACTTTATACACAAACTCATCTATCTCTCTGACATGTTTCTTGAGTAATGCTTCAAATCCTATGTTCAAAAACCGCTTGATCTTCCAGAAAATATCAATATACCGGAGTGTAATAATTGCACTTGCTTCATCAAAAGCACTGGAGAACCTGGTGCCTTCTTCATACGTTCCGCGCATAGAATCCAGTTCTACACCAAGGACAATCTTAAATACTGAGTCCATGGTTGATTTAAAAAACAAGTCCTGCCAATCACCACCATGATTAGATCTATATATAACTAATAAGGGCACGATCAACTGTAATTGCAAGTGAAAATAATTTTTCATCACATAACACGTATACTTTACTAACTAAATATACATCTATAGCCATATGAAGTCTTTTACTTGGATTTCAATTGTCTGATTTGAGATTGTAGCTTCAGACACTAATGCAGCAAGTTTTACTGCATTGGATTTGAACACTGAACTGCTGTAGTCTCTCAACAGCCTAGTGGAGAATTGATAGCTTGCTGCCTTTCTCTGATGTCTCCACTTCTCTCCATCCACTGTGAATATCCCATCACCCAGGAGGTCCCTTAAGATTTCATACTGGTACCATCCCTGCAACAGGTTAAAAGAATTTTAAGGCTTTACCATGGGAAACTCTGTTAGGGACTCAATAATATATAGTGTGTTTTGCACGAGTTTAGGAAATGGAAATTCATTGTGTTCTTCATGAAGGTATGAAATATTAAAATGTCTGCATCAATTTAAAACTTTCTTTGATTCTGAAAATTACCCTTATGATTCAACTTTCATCACAATATTGTTAAACTTCCCATTTTCAGTATTGTATTTGGTACATGAACTGAAATTCCAAGGAAATATAAAGACGTAAAAGATCAAGAACTCAAATTACATGGATTTATATAATTATCAACCTTGATTTTGACCAATGAACTTCCAGCTTCGACCTTTATATTATCATTATGCAAAAGTGAAATAACCAGATCTTTTTTTCTAGCCACAAAATTACCATATCTGTTAATAATTTTGCCTTCTAATCCTACCACTTTCTGGCCTAAGCAACGAGGAACTACTTAATACCACTCAACTTAAAGTGCAAAAAATAAATCCTGGCATGCTTTGACTATAAAGTGCAGTACCTTGCCATAGTTTGCAAAGTTTGTCTTGAGGATATATTCCACATTAGTAGGGTCTGAAGTGTAAACCTCACTTCTGGATATGCTAAGCAGCCTGTAAGTTTTGTGTTTTCTTGCGAGGTCCGTCATGTAATCATGTAGCCTGCTGAAGTTGAGTAGTTGGTGGAAAACAGTTCCAGCAACGGGGTGGTGTTTTCTTTTCTTGATAGGAAGCCTTTGGCCATGTCTTTCAATAACAAAAACTGCTACAACTATGGCTAGAAGGGCAGCTGCAAGATATTTGAAATCAAAGCTGAAATAGTACAACATCATGGTTGAAAAGGAGACTATTTAGCATAAAATTTTGGTTATAGAGAAACTGAACTACAAAAACTTCAAGTGAAAGGAAGCCGTAGAGTTTTAGAATAAATACTGAGAACTATATGGTTGTTTGTCCCTTAGCTACTAGTCGTTTTATAAGATTTGTATCTCCACGGCCACATGTGCCGACTTGTTAGGTGCTAACTGCCATAACAGATAAGAAGAAAAATATGGCAATCCATAAGGGATAACGGAGAGTGTGAACCCACTAACTTTCAAATATATATTAATTTGTACTTAGGAAGTTGTTTTGGTTCATTGGGATGATTTGCCAAATACTTTCTCGGCTAAGCACTTTTTTAGTTTATGCATTTAGGTATATGTTTATTTTCAAATATAATGGTGAAGTATAAACATAAAACAGTAATAAATTTTTAACACGGAAGCTTGTGATAAAGGGAAAAAAAATTATATAGCTTTAACATCTTTGTCCCCTTAAAAGCCTAATTTTGATGCTTAAAGTACCAGTATTAAACATAAGGGAAACAACCTTCAAAATTAATTTCTAAGAGTAATAATTTATTTGACACTAGTTCTTTAAAATATCATGAGATATACATTAAATAAATTATGAGATGTACATTATTTGATTACCAAAAAAGTTAATCAAATATCCGTCACTGTAAATGAGCAACTACTACATAAATATTTCCCTCCTTGTCTGTAGTGTAGATATACATAAGAAGAAAGGGAAAAGAAATACTCTATGAAAGCTATGGATAAGAAGCAATATGAGAAATGCTAATTCCTATGCAAGACTTTTTACGAAAACTGCTCAAAAAAGTTGCATAGGATGCGTTTCGATAAAATTTGAAGAAAAAGTGATTTTAATATAATATAAAAAATTGATTTCTTTTAGGTTGTGTTTGGATAAAGTATTTTAAAATTTTAATGTATTTGAAATTCAAAAAATTTTAATTACATCAATTCAATTCCCTTCATTTGTAAAATATTTTGTTTGGATAAAGTAATTAAATTTTCTTAAATTTCAAATTTCTTGTTTGGATAAAGCAATTCAATTGCGGACTTTTGTAAAATTTTATTTTAAGATATTTTTGTAAAATTGAGATTTCAATACAAAATTTTACAAAACAAAATAAATATCATATACCATGTTTTCATAGATAATATATAAGTACAACTTATACCATTAGGAGTGCAAACTTATATCTCATCAATAAAAATAAAATAACACGATTTAGACTACATTGAAAACAAGTCAACTTTCAATGGGCATATGAAGCCCACATTATGTGCAGGCCTAACAAACTTCCCAAATATATGAACCCAACATCATGTGCATATATAATTGGGAAGAATCTATGTCACAATATTTGTACCACTAAAGACTAATGGTGTAATTGGGAAGCAAAATAGAGATTGAATCTGCAATTTAATATCTCAACTAATAGTGTTTTTAAATATGTAATTCCACATATATAACTATTAAATTGAATAAATCACACTAATAATAGATTTAAATCAGAATAATCCATATAATTCTTGCCGCATGTGAAGAACATTCACGATAGGTGCTATCTTGATGAGACTAGCTCCTTCATTCCCATTCCTCATGGGTGGTTTAGTTCTTGGCATTGGTGTTGGTTACTCTCTCATGATTATCCCGTGTTGAACCGTAGTTCCTCACTTTCTTCCCCGAAATCTTCATCAATGTTGGCATTCTACTTGGTTATGTTTCCAACTATGCTCTATCGCCTTCTAAATAACACAAACGGAGACTAATGCTTGGTCTTGCGGCACTTCCAAATTGCGGTGGCACTAAGTGTGTTAGCAATGTGAATCACCACAAGTAGTTAAGGAAGGTTTCAAGAAGCAATTTGGCTAGTTTAAGGAAGGTGATCAAGAACATCGAGAGAACAAAGGAGAAAGTTTTGTTGAAATATCGAAGAAGATCAATGTAGGCATGTGGCATGGACAAGGGGTTTGGAAGGAGTTGCTTGTTACCCTTCAAGCCTCGTGTTGAGGATTGGTGGTTGCCATTGATGTCAACTCGTGTTGGCCATAATCAGGATACCCGGCCCAAACATATACAAATTTTGATATCTTCATATTTAACACAATTCCATCTCTCCACTACTGCATGGCTGGATTTGCGTTTTACATTTCACTGATAAAAGGTTGAAGACATAAGCTTGACAAGCTAAGTTTAATTACTGTGACAGAGTAACAAACATTCAAGCTGATTGATGATTCTTTTCATTTTAAAAAACAAAAGTCAATCACAAAATGCTAAGAAAGCAACTAGTATTTTCGTTTATGAACAAAAACAAAGAGTTGGGCCTATAATGGTTATATGGAGATCAAGATAAGCATAACCATCTCAAAAGGTAACATCAAGTATTATTAGAAGCAATACAAATAAGTTTTCAATCATACAAATAAACCGAAAAAAGTAACATCATGCATTATTTCAGCTTTTCATAATAATCTCTCTTTTAGTCTTTCAAAAAGGACTAGACCATTAACCAAATATAGGACTCTACACACTGCAAAGCAAGGAACAAGGCTGTGTCCCCACATTCATGTACATTACTTCAACATCATAGTACCTTGACCACAACATCACCCCTCCATAATTAGGCGACTTCTTTATCATAGGTAAGATCTTAGATATTAACACATCACTTGGAACATAACCACTTTGAGTTATTGTTGGAGATGCTCCCATCCTTAGAAATATTTTCCCTACTTTTAATGATGTCGACCATTTGTTCCATGCATTCACAAAGCAAGCTAATTGTTGTTGTAGACTTGAATTAGTTTCATTTAGTCAGAGTTATCAAAATTGTCTTGGGCATAATTGCAAGGGCGATTGTTCGATTAAATGGGCAAAATTTGTTGTGTGCTAACTCCCAAACGTGGTACCGATGTGGAGATCTCGTGTCAAAATCAATGCCATTTGAAGATCGAATCTGATTATCCACAAAATTTTTTAGCATCGTGCTAACTAAGTCAGTTGTGCCGAACGACAATTACCAAACACCATTGGATTCTCCACATTGCTTGTCTATTATGCTCTTTTCTCATAATTTATCATTCGTCATGAAGATTTGAACATGGATGCTAGCACGGAAAATGCATGTGTTCTTTGACCGACTTGCAGTTCTAAGTAATTATCAGTGGCTGAGTTGTGATATAATATAGCTGAATTGACGCAAATTATGTTTATAATAATATTGTTTTTTTTTGTTACTCAATAACGTACATTAATTAATGTAAACAAATTACAATTTGTAATTCTTTCAAATTGTGGCCATCCCTTCGCTTTCCTGATTATTGGTACGATAGGTCGTTTGTCATTCAAAAATCTTGCTAATGTGTTCTTGGGGACGATTTGTGGATGGAGGTGCGGTGGTGGGTTGGGTTCGAGATGGAACGCGCGCGGATGGAAGCAGCGTGAGAGGCGACGAGAGAGAAGGAGAGAACGAGAAGAAGGGCGAGAGAGAGAGAGATGAAAGAAATTCATTTTTTAACACGATGAAATCTCTTCTTAAATTACTTAGAATTTTTAAAATAATTTTATAAACTATACAAACAAGTTATTCTAGGGTAGGAAAATATTAGCCCCTTCAACACTTCATCATGGAATTCATATATACTTGGTCACGGTCTATGTCAATTATTAGAGAATCTGTATATGACTATAAGTTCATTCAGTTTGAGAATCGCTAGCCTTAGTTAATCATGTCTAGTTAGTGATGGACTCAGAAATTTTAAGTAGTAGGGGCAAACATCTCTATGATCGAAACAGATACAAATGAGTCTAAGTGAATAATATCTTCTATCACCGCTAGTTTATAGAGATAAAAAATGGTAAGAGAAGAAAAATTTTGTATTATGAGTGTATTGGTATTAAACATACGTGAGTACTATTAAAAATTAACTAAACTTTCTGATTATTGATGGGGTCATTTGTCATTCAGAAATCTGTATAACTATAAGTTCATTCAGTAAAATTATATGAATATACTCATGTACCAAATTAAGCTAGTACTATTAAAAAATATATAAAATATTATATGAATTTTATTTTTTATCATTATAAATTTATTAATTTGTCAGCATATGAGAACAAAAATTACACATATAAAAAAATAAAAAAATGGATCTATCATTGTGTCTAGTGTGGGGTTAATTAGCAGTAGAACTTCGATATGCAAATAATAAACTTTTATTTACAAATAAACTAATCCAATATTTTTATTTTTTTTTCTTTGATCAGGCATCTCACAAGTATTGTTGTGAAAGTATTGTTGTGACACTAAACTATCCCACAAGTATTATTGTGAGACCAAACTTTTACACATTAACTAATTCAATATTTTAATTATTATTTTTCTTTGATCCGGCATCCCACAAATATTGTTGTGATACTAACCTTTAGACATTATTACAATTAAGAAACTCAACAATTATCTTCTCTAAGATTTGAACTTTAGTCATTTTTCTAAGAATTCAACTTGCTTAGCATTACACCTAACCCTTGTTATTCAATATTTTGTAGGTAAAGAGACATTAATATGGATCGTGTTTTAAAAAAAGTGATTTTAACATTAAAAAAAAGTGGTTTTAAATATGCTAACAAACTAAAACCATCTACTTTATATATGTATTAATTATCTTATCCGTACATTGTTCCGGTTATGTTAAATTTTATGTCTATAACTAAGAATTTTTAGTTTGATGGGTAAATATTTATTACATATTTGAATAAATTTGTTTTTTTTAGCAAATTTTTGCATGAATTGAGATTAATAATAAGTCTAATTCAGGCTATCTTAAGGACGCACCTCTCGTACCGATGTAATTTTTTATATATAAAAGATAAATATTAGTGTTGTTTTGGGTTTTTTTTTTTTTTTCTCCTAAATAGAGAATATTTTAGGTATTTTATATTTAGGTGCTTTTAATTTGATTACTTTTAAGTTTTTAACAATTTAATTCGCACTTGCAATTTAATTCATTTTATAAAATTTATTATTTAAGATGTGATTTCTTTTTTTGGTTGAAGGTAGCTTTTGGTCCCTAAACTTGACTCCCATTTTGATTTTGGTCCCTATACTTAAAAAATTTAGGTTTAGGTCCCTATATTGGTATTTCGTTATCGTGTTTCTCGTTACCGTCATTTCATTCACAAACGGTGTGGCACTGGGTCATGTTGAGTTGGAAAAAAATTTGGCCACCTCAACATTCCCCACTTCCCTAAAAACAACCCAATAAAAGGTTATACTTAACATCAAGCCCACAACTTCCTCGTCTCCTTCATTCTTTCATACACAAACCTAAGGCTGTGAGAGTTGTGCATTAGTAAAAGACGTTGGATAGGACAAAGAACCATGTTCGCAACAAAGGCAACCAACAACATGCAGAGAAGATTGGAAAAGGATCAATTAAGCAACCCATGGAGGAACAAAGGGAGAACTCAATGCTTGGTAAGTTTGTAAAAAATACCCATAGAGATTTTTTTAGGGTTCTGCAAGTTGAAAAGTCTGAGGTTAATAATTGCTCCAAGATTAAACCGTGAAATGCTATCAATATAGTGATTAGGTTTCCAATTTTAAATGATTTCGTGGTTGAGTGTTGATGCTTTTTTAATGGGTAAAATGAGGTTACTGCGTTAGTGGATACTAGCATGAGTTACTTTATGAATCCATAGCAAGAATGTTTGTGCTTGTTTTTGTTATTTTAACATCGATGGTAGTATTGTAGGGACTGTTTTTTCTATTTTTAACATGATTATGTGGCTGATGAGTTAATGGGTTAAAATAGGTTGTTTTATGATTGGAGCTTGCTTTAGTTAATCTAACACTGATTTTGTGTGATTTTCATTCTAACATTGTGATTGAAATGTGGCATAATGGTTGAAATAGATTATTGTGTGTGATTTAGGTAATGTGTTGTGGGGGTTTCCATTTGGGACATTGATTTGTGTAATTGGGGCTTGCTTTAGTTATTTTGACACTGATTTTGTGTGATTTCCATTATGACACTGTGGTTGAAATGTGGTGTGAGGGTTGAAACGGGTTATTATGTGTGATTTAGGTAATGTGGTGTAAAGGTTTTCATTTAGGACATTGATTTGTATGATTGGAGTTTGGTTTAGCTATTATCTAATACCATGATTTTGTCCTTGTTGTGTGCTTTGTCAAGTACCATGATTTTGTTTCCATTAGTGTTTAGCTTTAGCTCCTCCATTAGTGTATTTGTGTCTAATATCATTTTTGTTTCTATTGTTGTTTGATTTTTGTCAGCCAACTTGTTTGAGAAGTTTACAAGCTACATATTCCATAGGGGCAATTTTTTTGAGGTCAAAATATAAAGTATATTGGAGGCCGATTACACATTCTAAAGGACAGTGATCTTGATTTGTGGTCTCTTCAAGAGATCGCTGCAGTCTTTAAAAGCCTAAGATATAAAGAGAGCGTGAAAATCTATTACTGCAAACCCAGATTCTTGCTTTCAACTGGTCTTGTAGAAGTTAAAAATGATAGTGAAGCTATGAAGGTTGCTAAAATAAAGATAAGTACAAAAATAAGGAATATGGATGTATTTGTGGAGGATGGATGAAATTATAATGAAGGTATTCTATTAAGAGTTGTGGAAGAGGGTGTTGTCCAAGTTGCTGGACCTTGAGATGAGGAAGAAGATGAAGGGGAGGATGAGGAGGAGGAATGGGTGGAGGAAGAAGGGGATGATGATAGTGTGGATGGTATACATTTTTCTAACTCTGAGGATGAAACAGATGATGATTGCTTTAGTTAGTACTTGGATGATATGCCTACGCAAACATCCAAAATACTAGAGTTTACAAAAGCAGTTGATCCTTCATAGGGAAATCAAAGTCAGGTTGTTGAGGGGCATGTAGAGGACATTCAATTATATTATAAATCTAATGAACTCCATCTTGATGGTGGAGATTCTGATAATTAGGGCAATAGTGATGAATATGAGCAATACAATTCTGCTGACATGTGCAAGGATTTTAAATTCAAGTTGGGTATGGAGTTTACCTCCATTAATCAATTCAAAGAAGTAATTAGAGAGTGATTCTTGCTAAATGGTTGGGGGTGTAAGGTTTAAGAAAAATGATAAGATTAGATACATGGTTGTTTGTAGAGAAGGTTGTCCTTGGGAATGCTTTGTAAGCAAGGTAGGGGGTTCAATGACATATAAGCTGAAAACTTTGAGGCCTAAACACACTTGTGGAAAGACTTACAAGGGAAAAATGGTTAGTGGAAAGTGGGTAGCTGACCAGTTGATGAAGACTATGGCTACCAACAAAAACATCAACTTGAATGAATTTATATAAAACATCAAATAAGGCTATTGTGCTAAAGTTTCTATTTGGAAGGCTTATTATGCAAGGAAAAGAGCAAGGGAACAGATCCAAGGGAGTTTTAAAAAGCAGTACAGCAGGTTGTGGGATTACTGTGAGGAGATTTAGAGGTTAAACCTAGGTAGCACCCTTTAACTTGCTATTGAACCTTCCATGACTATAGGTGAACCAAATCACTTTTTAAGGTTGTATATGTGTTTAGGTGCTGTGAAGCAGGGCTTTCTAAGGAGTTGCAGACCTATTATAGGTCTTGATGAATGTTTTTTAAAGGGACCATTTGGTGCAATATTGTTAATGGCTGTCGCTAGGGACACAAACGACCAATACTTTCCTCTTGCAGTTGTTGTAGTTCAAAGTACGAACAAGGATTCATGAACATGGTTCCTAACTAGGCTTCTTGATGATATTGGCCATGATAAACGATGGGTGTTAATCTTAGATAAGCAAAAAGTATATCATATTCTTATTGTAAACTACTACATTTAATTTCCTACTACATTACAGTGATGCTATGTAACTTTACAAATGATATCATTCTATTACAGGGACTAGTTCCAACAATTAGTGACTTACTTGAAGTTGTAGAATAAAGGACATGCATAAGACATTTGTATGCCAATATGAAGAAAAACTATGGTGGTGGGATTGTATTGAGAGATAGGATGATGGTCCTACAAAGCCACCTATGTTGTTGATTGGGAGAGGAAAATGGCTAAATTGAAGGAAATCTCAGTAGAAGCACATGATTGGTTAATGGGGTTCAACCCAACCTTATGGGCCAAATCACACTTCATTGAATTCTCCAAGTGTGACATGATCATGAATAATATTTCAGAGGCATTCAATGGAAGGATCCTAGAAGCAAAGGAACAACCAATCATATCAATGATAGAGTGGATTATGGAGTATTTGATGACAAGATTTGCAAGAAATAGGTTAATGGTAGACAAGTACAAGGAAAAATGCAAGATTTGTCCCAAAATGATCATGCAATTGTGGATTTTAGGGATTAATAAGGATACCTTGTATGCATGTTGTAGCTGTAATCTTTTCCCAAAATGAAGATCCATAAGACTTTGCTCATGGATGGTATAGAATTGAAACATATGCAGCATACTATGCTCCAATTATCAATCCAATTAATGGAGAAGACATATGCAACATGCTATGCTCCAATTGTCTATCCAATTAATGAAGAAAACATGTGGCTTGTAATTGGTCTTCCTGCCATCCAACCTCCAACTATAGACCACTCATTGGAAGACCTAAAATATTGAGAAGAATGGGAGAAAGATGAACTTGCAAAAGCATATAAATCAAAGAGGAAAAACACTTCACAGACTTGCTCCAAGTGCAACACTTATGGCCACAAAAAAACCTATTGTCAAAACATGGTTTTTCTAACTAAATCAAGTCAACAAATAACTACAACACCTGAATTAAGTCAACAAGCATATGCAACAGTGTCAGCCAGAAAAAGATCAAGTAGAAGGGGCACTAGCAAAGGAGGGGCTAGCAGAGAAGAGGCTGGCAAGGGAGGGGCTAGCAGAGGAAGAACCACTACAGCAACAGTAAGTGCAGGTGCATCAACTGTAATATCAAGTACAGGTGCATCAACTACAACAACAACCGTAGGTGCATCAACTACACTAGCAACTGCAGGTGCATCAGCTGTAACAGCAACTGCAGGTGCATCAACTGCAACATCAACTACAGGTGCATCAACTGCAACACCATCTACAATTTTAAACTCTTCATTATATGTTAATGCATCTACAGGTGCTATTGCAGCAGTTGCATCTACCTCAACCTCTTCCCAGTTAAGGTTGAATACTAAAGCTCCAAACATAAGGGTACCAAAATTAGGGATTAAGAGGGGAGTTTTCAACTAGAAAGGCAACCCATGTGTTACTAGACAACAATTGCAGTAAGTTGTTCAGATAAGGAGGCAAGCTACTTAGGAATCTGTAGCTGCACAAAAGCCATAATGGCTTTGAAGACTGAAAAAGCTATTGCATTAGTTGAACCACGGTGCAGACTTTGTTTTTTTTTTTGTTATAAAATTGTGCTATATGCCAAAAATTAGGGTGAATTGTAATTTTTTTTTTGGAGTACTTTACTTAAGTTTGAAAAGTGCTGGTATACTTGACTAAAGTAGGTGTATTTTATATACATGATTGCAATATTGCAAATCAGGTTAATTTCCTCTTTTATGCCAATGACTGGATTATTATATATCAATGAAGATGGATTACTATATATGAATGGTCTTCTGTTACATTGGCCAAGTGTTCTATTACATTGGCCATGATGTTGATCTTAGTATATTTTAGTCCCTACACTTGTACTTTTTTTTGGTCCTTTATTTTGGTACAAGGTTTAAAGTGGATTTTAGGTCCTTTACAATGGTCACGCTGTTGATTTTATATGATTATATGTGGATCTTCATTTGTTATTAGATGTTGGTAGAAATTATAAGCTATTTGTTTTAAGAGTAGAAATTGCAAGCTTTTTATTTTAAGAGTATATATGCAACAAAACATCATTTTTCCATTCAAAATGCACTTGAATCAAGTCATCATTTTTCCATTTCATTCCATTCATTCAATATTTCATATGTAACATCTTAATATAAATATCTCAATATATCTGGTATATATAAAGATAAATAATATTAGTCATGCTACAACTAATTTAAATAACATTCTAAGCCCATAACATTCATACCAATAATTATGGAGAGTCATAAGGAAGCAAAATGTCACACACACACACACACACACACATATATATATATATGGGGGGGAGGAAGAGTATATAGCCCCCTTGAATTTTAGTTTTTTTATAAATTACCACCACGAACTTTAAAACCTTTCCAATTAGTCCCTAAACTTTAATTAATATCCTAATAAATTATTCTATTTAATTTGAATCTGTTAATTCATTAATAATAATATTGTGTAACAACATCTTATTCATATTTGTAAGGAAGAAAATATATTTAAAATTATATTTTAATATATAAATTAATAAACAGTTCTTAATTAATGTTAATACAAATAAAATGATATTATGTAATATTATCGTTAGTGAATTAACGGATCCAAATTAAATAAAAGAATCTATTTGGACATTAATTAAAGTTTGGGAAAGTTTAAAGTTAATTGTAAAAAGGAAAGTTTTAAAGTTCATATGGTAATTTATAAATATATATCAAAGTTTAAGGCAAAGTGTCTCTATAACTTTTTTCCTATATATATATATATATATATATATATATATATATATACTATATATATATATATATATAATTAGCCTCAAAATGGCAAAGTGTAATACTCACATATAAAATCAATTAAAATATCATCTTTCCTTGTGCTTATCTCAAAAAAAGAACAAATATACAAAGATTGCTCAAAAGCAAAGATAAACTATCTAATCTAGTTGCTTCTTCTTCTTTCACTTGGAAGGGTCTCGACTTGTTTTTACCATGGAAATATAAAACAATATGAAAATATAAATTTCTCAGTAACCAACATATATATGAAATCATGGCATTATCATTAAAATACTCAAAAGACAACTCATAAACTATACACATTTTAAATAAAATCAATATTAAACAATTATTCATACAATTGTAAAATATCATCTTTCCTTGGAAAAATGCTTATCTCACTCCTCCGCTTGGCAAAGAACTTAACTCCTTCCATTGTCCTTGGTAGAAAGTTTTTCTTACTTTACTATCCTTTAACAAATTTTTCTTTAGTTGAGTGTTCTTTCTCACTACAAAAACTTTGAACTAGAGTATGCATATTCTTTGACAAAAATAGCTTTTTGTTCACTACTTGTCCAAAATATTTAACAAAACATAAAATATACTCCAAATACTTCAAATACCAAATTATCTCATTTTAGTAAGTTAAGTAGCACTGACTACTATCAAAGTACACATTAACTAGTACCAAATTAAGTAACAATATAACTATTACTAGTATCAAAGTAATTTTTTACTCACATCTTTACCATGACAATGTATTTTTTTCACTCAAAGTATAAAAATAACATTATTGTAGTTAATCATTGACAACTCCATCCTTAGTAAAGTGTTTTTTTGGTTACTCTTTTCCAAGACAAGGTCAATGGGCTTTTATCTCAAATTTTGATTAAACTTAACTTCTAATGAAATTAATGTTAAGACCAATAAATTTATAATTTTTTATTATAAAAAAGTTTAAGATAAAGGAAGACTCCCGTATTTTAGGATAATTTTAAAAAAAAATTACAATAAAAATATAAATCGTCTATCATAAAAAAAATGTCTATGACTCTAACTTTATCAAGTAAAACGAAACTTCTCTTTGCTAACACTCAAAATAATGCATTCCACTCTAACCTCAACATAAACACAACCTCGTCAGATGAAGTACATGTATTTAAATCTATGCATATTTAACTTCAGCTTTAACCATAAGAGTAATGAAAACAAATCATGCATTAAGACAAGTAACACTTTTTACACACTTGTGATTTTAGCATACTTGCTAGACTCTATATTCTTAGCATACCATATCACCACACAACATCACAAGAAATTTATTAATATACTTCAGTAATAAATTTTCAAGTGCAATATCATTTCTCTTCTTTAATGATTAATAAGAAAGGAAAAAAAAAAAACTTACTTCATGTCAATCCACAACACTATATTATACACAAAATTTTACTCTTTTGGACACTTATGATAAGTGTTATTTCCTTTATGAAATATCCAAGTCAATGAATAATAATCATATCTTAACACACACTAAAAGTATGTATAAAAGATTCTAATCTAAACATTCATAACTTTTTTCTCCAACTATCCTATAAAGAACTCCATTTTCTCAAAAATGCTGAAACACAAATGGATCAAAAGATTTACTGTTGATCGTATAACTACAAGCACACAAACAGGGTGGAATAATGCTAAACAATATTTGTCACAAAAACTGCACTTATAAGAGAGACGATGCCTTCTTACACATTGCAATCAGAGTGCATAGCACTTTCTTGGACATAGCAAAAGCATTGCTAGGTGATAACTACACAAAATGTAGTTATTTGAGTTTTCTTTTCATCAACAAATTTACCAAGTGACCCTATATTTGTGCTATATGAGTAGTTGCTTAATCCTTGTTTGTATGCATGAATGGAAGACTTTAGCATCATATTCATCAAACATTTTTAAATTATTTGTCTTTTGATGACTTCCATTATGATTTTTAATACATGTAAATGAAATAATGCTTCCAAATCTTTGATAAATAAATGAGTACATTTGCATTTGCTATTGAAGTGGTAATTTCTGATAGCATGTATGAAGAATAACTTGGACCAAAGGGTGAACTTGGTGAGGCGAGAGAGAACTTGCTCCAGATTTAGAGAATTTGGACAAGCATTGCGTTGGACCAGGAATAAAAATGGGTGGGAATGGAAATGAAACTGCATAAAACCGTCATCAATTTTAATTAAAATCGCCATAATTTTTTTATTTTGCATAATTAACATTATTTCTTTTAATAACTGCCACAAAATGACTCAAAACCGCCACAAAATGATACAGATTGTGGTGGTTTACAAAATCGATTCAACACCAACCACCACAAAATGCCTATTTTTTTGTAGTGTTGGGTGCTTAGGTGCCCACTTTCTCAGCGCTTAGGTGATAACTACACAAAATGTAGTTATTTGCGTCCTATATTTGTGCTATATTAGTTGCTTAGTCCTTGTTTGTATGCATGAATGGAAGACTTTAGCATCATATTCATCTGATTTTATCTTGATGACTTCCATTATGATTTTCAACAAATACTTCCAAACCTTTGATAAATTGAGTACATTTGCATTTGCTATTGAAGTGGTAATTTCTCTATTATAGGAAGAGCTCCAATTTAGAGAATTTGGACAAGCATTGGACCAGGAAGCCCAAGAGAAAATCAAAATTGAAGACGCCAACACCACGCATTTGTCAATGATGCCTAATCCCCTACTTTAACGCGTGTCGTAGCGCTAAGTGATATGGCATTTGTAACCTAATTGAATGCGTGTCGCGGTGTGATTACTCTACTTTTTTATTCAGCCTATAAATATTATTGTATCCATTTTATGCAAAAAGCTTTTGATGTTTTTAGAGAGCAACTGTTAAGGTTTGTGTTTTACATGTAAAAGAAGCAGAAGTGATCAAGTTTAGAGGCTATCTTCACATTGGAAGGAGATTGAAGCAGTAAAGTTCTTCATTATTAAGCTTCTCTTTTTTATCCCTTCTCCTTTCTCTTTTTCATATCCATGAACATGATATATATGTATGTATTTTCGTGTTGTATGGCTAGCTAAGCTGTGTATAGGGTTTTCTTTGGATCCTCCTATGGATATTGATTGATTATGTAATACGTTGAGTTTATATACATGATTTGGTTTTGTTCAATCTTATTGTTCTTAATGCTCTTGAATGTTTGATTAACTTTTAAGTGATTTGATAAAATCTAATGAGCCTAGACATAGGGATTTGGATTTAAGATCGTATGTATGATTGATGCATCTTCAATTTCATTCAATTGGCTTAGATAAATTAATTCGATAACTGGATAAAAATATACCTTTTAGCCATGCATAGCGAGTGATTGAGAATAGATCATTCATAAGTGGATTTTGCATCTAAGGAGTTAGGTAAATGAAAGTAGGATTGATTGACCTAGACATAGGCTTTTAACTAAATCAGATTCTCAAGCTAACCTAATCATTTTGTTTATATTACTCATAAGGATTGCACGTTATCAATTGAAGTAGGAGGTGAATGAGGATTCCCTATTCTTTAATTAACATCTTAAACTCAGATTTACTGCATTTTCATCTTTAAAGTTATTTTAAACACCCTTTTATTAATTTAATGTTTTTGGATAGTGTTAACTTGACTATCGGTTAATATTTGGCTTTTGAGATTAACGTTTTCCTTGTGGGAACGATATTCGACTCTTGACTATACTATAAGTGCGACCCGTGCACTTACGATAAGCAAAAGAGCGAACAAGTTTTTGTTGCCGTTACCAGGGAATCATGGTTAATTTCTTTATAGTCAATAGTAACAACGAGTTTAGTTAATTCTAGTTCAAGTTTCTCTTTGTACATTTTAATTTAAATTTTTTAACCAATTTGTGATATAGGTACTAAAATGGCAGGAGATCACAACCATACAAGGTCTTTGAGGGAATTTGCAACCCCTCAAATGGATAATTTACAGTTTAGTATTAGACGACCTACTATCCGTGCCAATAATTGTAAAATCAAACTAGCCATCATTCAAATGATACAAACATCTGTGCAATTTAGCGGTTTACCCAAAAAGGATCCAATGCGCATCTCTCAAATTTTCTGGAGATTTGTGACACCTTCAAGCACAATGGTGTGTCTGAAGATGCTATTCGCTTAAGGTTCTTTCCCTTCTCTCTCAGAGATAGAGCCAAGAGTTGGTTGCAGTCTCTACCTATGGGATCCATTAGCACTTAGACCGATGTTTGCAGTAAATTTTTAAACAAATATTTTTCACCGGCCAAGACAGCTAAAATAGTGAATGATATTACATCATTCACCCAACTTGAATCTGAGTCCTTGCACGAAGCATGGGAGAGGTACAAGGATCTGCTTCGTAGGTGCCCTCATCACGAGATTCCACCCTGGCACCAAGTTTATTCCTGTCACAAAGGCTTGCTGCCACACCATCGCCCTATAGTGGATGCAGCTGCTGGAGGCTCTTTATTGAGCAAATCATTTGATGATGTCTTTCAACTACTAGAGGAATTAGCTGCCAATAGCTACCAATGGCCTTCTGAAAGAAACACTCTAAGGAAGGTGGCTGGAGTGCTTGACATTGATGCAATGACGACATTATCAGCTCAAGTGGTAGCATTAGCAAGTAAGCTAGATCGTGTAGGACAAAGCCATCACCAAAGCCCATTTGTGTTGTGTGACAAGTGTGGAGACAATCATTCAACCGATAGTTGCCCTTCTAACTCTGAAAGTGCACATTATGTTGGTAATTATCATCAACAACAAAATGATCCATACTCAAACCAGTACAACCTAAGATAGAGGAAGCATCCCAACTTCTTCTGGAGGGATAACCAAAGAGCTTCCTCTTCAGCTCCAAGGACTGATAGACCCTATAATCCTCTTGGATTCTCCTCCCAATCAAGGAAACCAATGCAAGATAAGAAACCCTCTTTGGAGGACATGTTTATGCAGCTAATAGTTAAGACAAACTCCTATATGATGAAGACTAATGCTCAGTTGGCAAAGCAAGACGTAATCATTCAAAGCCAAAATGCTTCAATAAAAGCATTAGAGACACAAGTGGGGTACTTGGTAATAATAATAAATAATAGGCCCCCAGGAACTTTTTCAAGTGACACTGTCCCTAATCCCAATGGAGCATCTAATGAGCATTGTAAGGTCATCTCATTAAGGAGTGGAAAGGAAATAGAAAGCAATCTAAACACAAGGCTGCATGATGTGGATACTAAATTTGCCCAAGAAAAGGAGGCAGTGAGCAAGGATGTCGAGCAAAATCAAGATAATGCCAACAAGAGTGGTGAGGATAAGAGCCAAGAGTTCAAACCTTATATATACCCTCTACCTTTCCCCAGTCAGCAAGTAAATTAAAAGCTTGAGCACCAATTTCAGAAATTCTTGGAAATATTTAAGAAGCTACACATCAACATCCCATTTGTAGAAGCTCTGGAGTAAATGCCAAGCTATGTAAAATTTATGAAAAAAATCTTATCAAAGAAGAGAAAGCTTGGTGAGTTTGAGATGGTTGCTCTTACGGAGGAATGCAGTGCTATACTACAGAATAAACTTTCTCCTAAGCTTAAAGATCTTGGAAGGTTCACCATCCCCTGCACACTTGGTGAGAAGTTCATTAGTCAGGCGTTGTGTGATTTAAGAGTCAGTATCAATCTCATACCCTACTTCATATATCAAAGATTAGGTTTGGGAGAAGTTATGCCTACATTTGTTACCTTACAGTTGGCGGATTGAACCCTTACTCATCCGAAATGGGTTATTGAGGATGTACTGGTGAAAGTGGATAAGTTTATCTTTCCTGTTGATTTTGTCATACTTGATATGAAGGAGGATAGCGAAGTCCCTTTGATATTAGGCCGACCTTTCCTTGCAATAGGTAGAACTTTGATTGATGTGGAGAAAGGAGAACTCACCATGAGGGTTCAGAATCAAGAGATCACTTTCAATATTTTTAAAGTAATAAAGTTTCCTCAAGATCATGAAGAATGTTCATATGTGGGTTTGTTGGATACTCTCATAGTTGATGCTTTTCATTCTAATTATCTCGAAGACCTTCTTGCTTTATCATTGGCTTCATCAACTGACCAGGATGTAAATACTAGGGATGATGTTTTTGATTATATAGAACGCCTTGATGCCACTCCTAAGTATTTCAAATCACCTAAGTTCAAGCCTTTGGAGTCTAATGCATCTAAGGGGGCGTCAAAGCCTTTTATTGAAGAACTGCCAAAGCTTGAGTTGAAGTTGTTGCTTAATCATTTGCAATATGCTTATTTGGGAACAACCTCTACTTTGTCAGTAATCATATCATCATCCTTCTCGGATGAAAAAGAGGAAAAACTTCTGTATGTACTTCGCAAGTACAAACGTGTCATTGGGTGGACTATTGTAGATATTCATGGCATTAGCCCATCCATTTATATGCACAAGATATTATTGGAAGACAGTCAAAGTGCAATTGTGGAGCACCAAAGGAGGCTAAACCCAATAATGAAGGAAGTAGTGAGGAAAAAGATAATTAAATGGCTTGATGCAGGTATTATTTATCCTATTTTTGATAGCTCGTGGGTTTCTCCAATTCAATGTGTTTCGAAGAAGGGGGGCATGACAGTTGTCGTGAATGAAAACAATGAACTCATCCCTTCTCAAAAGGTCACAAGCTGGAGGGTATGTATGGATTACCGTAAGTTAAATAAGGCTACACGGAAAGACCATTTTTCGTTTCCTTTCATAAACCAAATGTTGGACAGATTGGTTGGAAAGGCATATTATTACTTCCTCAATGGTTATTCTGGATATAACCAAATTGCCATAGCACCTGAAGATCAAGAGAAGACAACATTCACTTGTCCCTATGATACATTTGCTTTCCAGAGGATGCTATTTGACTTATGTAATGCACAACAATATTTCAACAGTGCATGATGGCCATTTTTGAAAATATGATTGAGCATGGCGTAAAGTTTTTATGGATGATTTTTCAATGCTCGGAGATACTTATGAGAGTTGTTTGTTGATTGTATCATCCATCCTGAAAAGATGTGAAGAGACAAACCTTGTCTTAAACTGGGAGAAGTGCCACTTTATGGTCCAAGAAGGCATATTTCTTGGCCATAAAGTCTCTGTCAAAGGGATGGAGGTGGACAAGGCAAAAATAGAGGTCATAGACAAGCTTCCTCAGCCAAATTTAGTTAAAGGTATTCACAGTTTTCTTGGCCATGCGGGTTTCTATAAAAGGTTTATTAAATATTTTTCCAAGATAACCAAGCCTCTTTGTAACTTGTTAAAGAAAGACGTGCAGTTTACTTTTGATGAATCATGTCAGGTTGCATTTGAGGAACTAAACAAGAAATTGGTTTTAACTCCAGTGATTATTACTCCAGATTGGGACTTACCTTTTAAACTCATGTGCGATGCCAATGATTATGCTGTGGATGTAGTTTTGGGACAAAGGAAGGACAAAGTGTTTCACTCCATTTATTATGCGAGCAAGACACTTAATGATGCACAATTAAATTACACCACAACAGAAAAAGAGTTGTTAGCCATTGTGTTTGCATTCGATAAGTTTCGAACATATTTGGTGGGGACTAAGGTGATAGTCTATATGGATCATTATGTCATTAAATACTTGGTGAGCAAGAAGGATGTGAAACTACCATTGATTAGGTGGGTCTTACTATTGCAAGAGTTTCATCTGGAGATTTGAGATAAGAAATGTGCAGAAAATTAAGTTGCAGACCACCTTTCTAGACTGGACAATGAAGATTACCAAGTGGAGCTGATCATTATTAGAGACATTTCCTACCGAGTAACTTTTTGCAACCACTACTCAATCATGTCCATGGTATACTGACATAGTAAATTACATAGTGGGTGGTGTGTTGCCTCCTGATTTTATTTCTCACCAAAGGAAGAAATTAGTGCATGATGTCAGGCACTATATTTGGGATGAACCATTTTTGTTTAAATAGTGTCCTGACCATATGTTGAAAAAATGTGTGCCTATGGAGGGAGTGGAACAAATTTTGAATCAATGTCATGCCTCTCCATATGGTGTGCATTATAGTGGTGAGAGGACAACTGTTAAGGTTTTGCAATCTGGCTTTTATTGGCCGTCTCTCTTTAAGGACACATTTTCATGTGCGAAGATGTGATCGGTGCCAAAAGTCAGGGAATATCTCGAGGAGGAATGAGATGCCCCTCAATTCCATTTTAGAAGTTAAAATTTTTTATGTTTAGGACATTGATTTCATGGGTCCCTTTATTCCATATTTTGGGAATCAGTTCATACTTGTTGTAGTGGACTATGTGTCCAAGTGGGTGGAGGCATGCGCATTTCCTACCAATGATTCAAAAGTGGTGATCAATTTTATGAGAAAGCAGATATTCACCCGATTTGGGACACCTAGAGCCATTATCAGTGACGGAGGGTCACATTTTTGTAATAAGTATTTTGAAGCTCTCCTAGCTAAGTATAGGGTAATACATAAGATAGCCACTACTTATCACCCACAGACAAGTGGGCAAGCAGAGGTATCCAATCGTGAAATCAAGCGGATTTTAGAAAAAAATAGTATCTTTATCCAGAAAAAATTTGTCAAAAAGACTGGATGATGCACTGTAGGCATATAAGACCGCTTATAAGAGCCTCATTGGTATGTCTCCATACGAGCTGGTATTTGGGAAGGCTTGTCATTTACTGGTTGAGCTTGAACATAATGCTTATTAGGCAATCAAGCAGATTAACTTCAATTCGCAAGCTGCCAGTGAAAAAAGACTTTTACAACTTAATGAACTAGACAAATTTAAGCTGCAAGCCTATGAAAATGCAAAATTGTATAAGGAGAAAGTAAAATTCTGGCATGATCCAAAAATTGTGCCGAAAAGGTTTGAAGAAGGCCAGCAAGTGCTCTTTTACAGTTCTAGGCTCAAACTATTTTTTGGAAAGCTTAAATCGAGGTGGTCAGGGTCTTTTGTGGTGATAAAAGTGTTCCCCCACGGAGCTGTGGAGATTGCTCCACTGGATGGATTATCAAGTTTTAAGGTTAATGGCCAGCACCTAAAACCTTACTTGGGTGGAGAGATTCATAGGGGGAAGACCTCCCTCACTTTGATAGATCTAGTCTGATGTTTGAAAAGTCCTATCAGGACTATAAATTAGGCCTTGTTTGGGAAGAAATCCAAATTATTTATAATATGGTTTAAATATGTCAATATTTTGATTTTTAGGTTTTAGTATATTTTTGTATTACATTATATAAATTATCCTTGTAGGCATATTTTGCAGGTGCTAGAAGCCTTACTTGAGCAAAAGTCCTGGCTAGAGTGAATTTGTTGTAGAATTCTACAGTCACACTCCTCACGCCACATAACGTTGTGATGTTATGATGCTTTGGGCCAAATTCCAGAGAGCACAGCACCACGACACACCATACCACAACGTCGCGGCGTTCCTATGGAGTCTTGAAAAGAAAAAAAAAGTTAATAGTTAATAGTAAATAGTAATTATTTAAATAATTAATTTTGGAGGGAATTAATACACGCCGCGATGCATTTTTGGTAATGCCGCGGCGTACTGTGGCAGTTAGGGTTATATGTTGTGGCATTTAGAGCGCCTTACTTTTTAACTATTCTTTCTCTCTCGTTTCTTCTGTCTCTTTCTCTCCCACACATTTTTCTTATTTTTCTAACCTTTAATCTATATTCCAGTTTACGCCTTCTATATTTCAAGGTACGTTCTCTTTTATTTTAATTCTTTTTTGGAAATTTATAATACATTCTTCTCAGTTTATTTTGTTTTATCTTTTTCTATGTATTTGTTTTATGGTTTTTGTGAAGAATCTTTGTTATAGAGTTTGGTATTTCTTAGTTTTTGTTAGTTTTTGTGTAAATTTCTACCTAGAATACCTATAAATTGATTAATCTGGTGTGGACTAAATTATCTAGGATGAATTGGTTTAATTGCACATTGCAACATTGATCGTTAACACCGCGATGTTATATTGAAATACCTTGAACGTTGCGGCATTGGGCATGAATGCCGCGACATTGTAATGAATGTCGCGGCACTTAAGTGAACGCCGTGGCATTATGTTGAGCACTTTGAATGTCGTGGCACAGGGATTTAATGTCGCGGCATTGGAACCTAGATTTTCCAGCATTGCTCTGTTTTTAAATATGTTTAATACTTCTAATTACTCAATCCTTTTTCAGGTTATCATGGGTCTAAAAAGGGGAAGGTTCATTCAGCGAGGTTCCTCTAGTCAACAGAACAGGGAGCCTTCTCCCCCTCCTCCAGATTATGATAGGGGGAGGTTTATGTCAGCGGATGCTGTCCAGAGATACACTGTACTGATTATTAGACCGCTTATTATGGAGCAAGGCTTCTCCTTTTCAAGTGTCATTCATCAAGAGCTAGAGGGGCTTATCAACCACCTCAACTGGAGTGTATTTTCCCGACACCCAAAGTCATCTGCAGTTCTTCCTGTGGTTCACGAGTTCTATGCAAACGCAGCCTACTCTGGTGAGAGGGCTACTACAATTCGAGTCAGAGGGTGCATGGTTTCATTTTATATGGCATCTTTTCGTGTAGCTCTGAGCTTGCCTGAGCCTCCTGAGATCTATGAGTATACAAAGTTCTGTCGGTGGGAGTCAGAGGAGGGCATTGACCTTGCTGTAGTCATTGCCAAGATCTACACCACTAAATCTCAGCCTGTGCAATGGACTATGAGTGTGCAGACTAACAGGCCGAGATACTTTCCCCGCACCTGCTTGACACTTGAGGCCAGAGCCTGGTATCACTTTATCTGCACCTAAATATTGCCATCAGCAAACCTCTCTGAGGTAACACGTGACCGAACTATTCTTATCTATGCTATCTTGGAGCACCGGTCCATTGATGTCGCTAAGCTTATCTTTGAGCAAATCTTGAGGTCAATATGGGAGCATAGGAGCCTCTTCTTCCCTTTTCTCATTCACACCTTGTGTAGCCAGCATAATGTACGTTGAGGGCCACATGAGGAGCTTATTGATGTTCGGCAGCCTCTTAACTATCATTTTATTGAGAGGGTGGGAGCAACTCTAGCCCCTGCACCAGCTAGGCAGAAACAGGCCCGCAGAGAGTCTAGGGTAGCAGTACCTGAGCCCCAGGCAGCACCTGCGGTCGGCACAGATTGGCATGCTCATGTGGAGGCCCGGCTAGTCCATATGGAGACCCAGAGCATACAAATGATAACTATGTTGTCTTATACTATTCAAGCGCAGAGGTGGATGGCGGAGCGTCTAGAACTTCCGATGGGAGACTTCCCAGTTCCAGACTTCTCGTCCACTATTGTCGCTGACACTTCCCAGCCTGGACCTTCAGGATTATATCATGATGCTGGCGAGAATGGAGATGATAAAGATACAACTGCTGAGACCACCGATTCTAATGATGCACTCTTTTAGCCTTTATGGCATTTCAGGCCATTTTCTTTCGTTGTATTTCATTTTATATATATGTATGTTTCTTTTATATAGTGAAGAGACTATTTCCCTCAGCTTTAGGAGGTATCTTTGACTTTATGTTTTGACTTTATATGCGGTAGTTTTATTATATTTTCATACTGTTATGTTAATATGCATGTGTTTTAGTATTATGTTTATATTAGTATCATATTTAAGTAGTATATATATGTGTTTTATTATTTTTTTTTGATAATAACCATAGAGTAGATATCTTGATAATTTTTTTTTATGAAAATCTCATTCAAGATACAATTGTCATTCCCTTTCATATTATGGTTGCAATGTTTGATAAGCATGATGGTTCATGATTGTAATGTTGAGAATTTTGAAGAATATAATGTAGCCAAAAACTAGTGTGTATGATTGTCCAATGATAGATATGGATGCAAAATGACTTTCATTTATTTGTGAATCCATATGCAATCTTTGGTGCATGCTGAAGCATTCTAGTTTCTTTTTATGTATGATGTGTTTCCCCTTTTGCATGCTTCTTGAACTTTGAAAAGGATAAGAATTTTTGTCTAGAGAAAGTTTATGGACAATACATGTGAAAAATTCAATTATCCTTGAAATTGTTTTTCAACTCTCTTGAGGCGAAATCCTAGGTTGTGCATGATTAAGGAAATGATTAGGGCATTGTTTGGACCGATTGAGCCTTTCGAGCTTATCCTAAATGATTATATCCATAGGTCCCCTTTTGAAGTCCTATATGTTTGGCCTTATATGTTTTTCATAATCATTGTGATCGTTAACCTGTTAACCATTCTAATGCATATGAAAGCATTGCATTTTCTTCCTACTATCATTGTTTGTTGAGTACATAATATGTTATTTCTTGAAGTGAGTCTTGTGATTAGGGGTATTAATTATTCAATACAAAATGAGTCTGAAAGAACCAGATGCAGTCAAAGAAAAGAAACAATGTTTTGTAAAATGAAAAAAATGAAAAGAAAAGAAAAGAGAAAAAGAAAAGCAAAATGCAAAAAGCATCAAAATGGTTCTGGCGAGTTTTTTTTTTTACTTTCACTGTTGACTACCCTGCTAAAATCAGTTAGTGGCTCAAGATTTGAAATAACATGCTTACGTTTCTTAATATTTGTATTAAATCATATCCTTTTATTCTGTTGACCACTACCCTTGGCCTTGCATTACAAGCTAATAAAGTCTCTGTTGATCCTCAATTTTGTGTGATTTACATTAGTGGAGAAAGAGTTGTATTACAATCTTATGGATTATGTGAATTATATTCATGTGTATGTTCATAATCTCATCTAGGTGAATTTGAATTGAATGGAAGAAGTTTTGTTTGCATGATTTTGGGAAAAATATATTGTATAAAAGGAAGCCGTGAATGTTAGCATGATGAGGATTGTATGTGTGTGAAACTGATTATGAGGTATGTGTATTCTTTGAGGATTTATGCAATCATCATATACTAGTTGGTTTAAGTGAAAGAGGAATGTCGAATGTGGTTAAATGCAAGTTATTAATGTTGATCTATGTAAATGTACTTTGTTTTGCTCAAGGACTAGCAAAAATCTAGGTTTTGAGGTACGATAACTCTAAAAAATGTAGTTATTTGTGCCCTATATCTGTGCTATATTAGTTACTTAGTCTTTGTTTGTATGCATGAATGAAATACTTTAACATCATATTCATCTAATTTTATCTTGATGACTTCCATTATGATTTTGAACAAATACTTCCAAATCTTTGATAAATTGAGTACATTTGTATTTGCTATTGAAGTGGTAATTTCTCTATTACAAGAAGGGCTCCAATTTAGAGAATTTGGACAAGCATTGGACCAGGAAGCCCAAGAGAAAGCCAAAATTGAAGACCAGCATTCAACGTCATGGCGTAGGCATGTCAATGCCGCGGCGTTGTGCATCCCCTGCTTCAGTACAGAGACTCGAGACTAGAGCGTTGCAACGTTAAGAACTGGACGCCACGGCGTCTGTGACCTAATTGAACGCGCACCGCGGCGTGATATGTTTAATGCTACAACAGGACTCTGTTTTATTCAGCCTATAAATATTGTTGTATCCATTTTGAGTAAAAAGCTTTTGATGTTTTTAGAGAGCAGCTGCTAGGGTTTGTGTTTTAGACGTAAAGGAAGCAAAAGTGATCAAGTTTGGAGGTTATCTTCACCTTGGAAGGAGATTGAAGCATCAAAGTTCTTCATTATTGAGCTTCTCTCTTCTATCCCTTCTCTTTTCTCTTTTTCATATCCATGAACATGATATATATGTGTGTATTTTCATGTTTCATGGCTAGCTAAGCTGTGTATAGGGTTTTCTTTAGATCCTCCTATGGATATTGATTGATTATGTAATACTTTGAGTTTATATACATGATTTGGTTTTGTTCAATCTTATTGTTCTTAATACTCTTGAATGTTTGATCAACTTTTAAGTGATTTGATAAAATCTAATGAGCCCAGATATAGGGATTTGGATTTAAGATCATATGTATGATTGATGCATGTTCGATTTCATTCAATTATCTTGGATAAATTGATTCACTAACTGGATAGAAATATACATTTTAGCCATGCATAGCGAGTGATTGAGAATAGATTGTTCATGAATGGATTTTGCATCTAACTAAGGAGTTAGATAAATGAAACTAGGGTTGATTGACCTAAACCTTGGTTTTTAACTAAATCAAATTCTCAAGCTAACCTAATCATTTCATTTATATTACTCATAAGGATTGCATGTTATCAATTGAAGTAGGAGGTGAAGCAGGATTCCCTATTCTTTAATTAACATCTTAAACTCAGATTTATTGCATTTTTGTCTTTAAAGTTATTTTAAACACCCTTTTATAAATTTGATATTCTTGGATAGTGTTAACTAGACTATCAGTTAATATTTGGCTATTGAGATTAACGTTTTCCTTGTGGGAATAATATCCGAATCTTGACTATACTATAAGTGCGATCCATGCACTTACGGTAAGCAAAAGAGCGAACATTAGGCAACTGGTGATAACAAACCTCCCACTTTTTATCTGTCATTGGGTGCTTAGACGCCCATAATCTAAGCGATCAAGTGCTCAGCACCAGAGCTTTTTGGCCTTATGCACTCAAGCATTCACTCCTTGTGCCCAATGCGTTTCACCCTCAGGTCTTAGGCGATTAGGTGCCCACTTTTGGGCAATTAAGCGCCCAGCCCAAATTCCTCATATTCAACTCCTTTGAGTTTCCAACTAAACCTCGACCCCTAATTAACACAGTTCTTAGTTGGTTTTCAACCTTATACATGGTCTACAAACATGTTGGAACTCAAATACAATTCAAATCAATAAATTAAAACAACATTTTTATGAACAAAAAAAAAACATATTTTTCATCTTCAACCATAAAAGAGTCATATGAACTTCTTTAAGTTCAAAACTCACCATCATGTAGTGATTAAGTCATAACCACACCATATCTAACCATTGGAGGCAAAATCCCAAACAAGAAAACCACACCAAACTCTCAAACCCATTTTTCACTCATCAAGCATGCACCAAGCATCAAATAAAGGAATAAGGAAAAAGAGTTATGGAAAACAAAAAACCCCTACCTCAAGAGATGTAGTTGATCCTCAAACCTTAGATTTTCCTTTGGTTTTCCTCTTCCTTTCCTTTTCTTCCTCCTTCTTTTCTTTTCTTTTCTTTTCTTTTCTTTCTCTTTTCTCTGTTTTCTGCTCTTCCTTCTGGTTGGAAAACATGACAGAGTGAGTGAAATGAGAGAAAGATAGCAAAAAAGTCAAAGGAAAAAGATAAGAATGTGATACTTTAGGCATGTTGAGATATTTTGCTGAAACTTTATATCTGTTAAGAACACTTAAATTTTACAAAAATTAAGTTTCCTAACTTCCATAAGCATTATAGAAAATTCTAGGATTCATCTCAATCCTAGTTTCATCATTTCCATAAATTTTCATATATCTGACTCATCATTCTGGTATTTAAACACTCACTCAGTGTACTTAAAAATATCAAACTAACTCAGTTTATCCTCAAACTTTATCTACATCTCAAACTACATATTTGTGTCTTAGAAATAAATTCTCCATATTTATTTCCTTTAAGTAAGTAATTTATGTTATTATCTAGATCATTTTAAGCTACTTTTCACATTCAGTATTGCAGTAAAGTGCCTAAACTAACTCAGAATGTCACAAAATTAAGTTGACATGTCATGCCAATATTATGATACCTTTATAACCATAAACAAGGCTAACATGTTAAAGAAGATGTTACATAATACATTCAAAATACACCCTTAAAAGAGTGTCTTTCAAAATCTACCCAGCCAATACAAGATTCTGGTTGACAAATTGGTCTTTCAAAATCTACCCAGCTAATACAAGATTCTCGCCCCTTCTAACCTACCTATTTGATAACTACACAATAGTTCAAAACACAAGTTGGTCTATTCAGTCACAAGTTGGTCCCAAACTTTATGCTAGTTGACACATTTTCCTTCCTCCTTTTGCATTCCAAGTAATGAGAATCACTAGCAACATTGTCACAACCCAAGAAATCAACATTAACATCTTGTATAGACTCAACTTAGCCTTCAATTTTGCAACAATTCTATGTTGCCTTTGTATCACCTTTCTTGCACGTGCAAAGATTGGAGGGTCCATCCATTAGAAGAATTTATAAGACCAAGACCCCTACTAAAAACAAAAATAAGTATACAAATACTGGTAAGAGTCTCACACCCTAAGAAAAAAATGACTTTTCCCTTACTTTCCAATTTGGACAGCCCCAAAACCTTCTTCCAAGATTTGCAAAGGTCTTGAGGTGTAGCACATCACTAAACCTCTACATCTATAGTATTTCGGCTCCATCTGACGAGCTCGACTAGAGGTAGTGCTGATCTTAGATCTCTCCTCTTCCATGACTTACAACGTAAACCCTAACACTCATCAAGATTTTTGGGAGACCAGCTCAAACAAAGAGATTCAAAAGGGAAGAAGTTGAAGGTGGGAAAGTGAGGTGGAAAGTGGCCATTAAAAAATTTGTCATGTTAGGAGTTCGTTTGCCACATAAGCAAAAACTAACACCGTTTGTGAAGAAAATGACGGTAGGGAATAACACAATAACAAAGTACTAGTATAGGAACTATGAACACTTAGTTTTGTCTGGTCATATATATATATATATATATATATATATATTGTAAGGTAATAATAAATTTCAAATGAAAAGAAAAAAAAAAATGAAAAGAAAAAAAAACACAAAGAAAAAGAAAAATAAGAAAAACAATGAAAATAATAATAATTGTGTACTGTAACTTGAGAATAATGTTTACCAATGTCAAAATTTAAACAATATCAATTTTACTTGAATCATACATCTACTCTTTTGATGAGACCTGAATTCGTTCCTACAACAAGAACTCAGAACCCATAAGTGACCTGTGGCACAACTACAAATTCCAAATAAATAAAAAAATCAGAAAAAGAAAAGAAACAATTAAAAAAAAAGGAAAAGAAAAAAAAAACGAGAGAAGAAAAGAAAACAAGTTTGAAAAAGCTCCCTCACCTCTCTCACCCGTACGCTCCCCAAGCACCAAACCTCTGCAATCTCCACCTTCACATTCTACCAAGCCCTCTCCTCAGTCCTCACTCTCTTTGCAAACCCAAACCCAGACGACTTCACCCATACACCAAACTCCCCTCTGCGTACGGAACTGGTCTCTCTTCTTCTCACTCACATGCGAGTCAACTTTCAGGCAGAAGAAAGGACGAACTCAGCAAAAAAGGGCAAAGATTTCAAAGATTAGAGAAGAAAGCAATGGAGGTGAAGGGGTTAGCGTGGAGAAATTTTCAAGCTGATTGATGATATTTTCGTTTATTACACAACCATTTCCATTACAAGCTAACTTGAGTCACATCGATATCTGATTGCCTAAAATTTGTGTGCTTAAGGTGAAGCACTAAGTCAGTTGTGACGAACGACAATTACCAAACACCATTGGATTCTCCACATTGCTTGTCTACCATGCTCTTTTCTCATAATTTATCATTCGTGATGAAGATTTGAACATGCATGCTAGCACCGAAAATTTGTTCATTGCCAGACTTTAGTTCTAAGTAATTGTCAGTGGTTAAGTTGTGATATAATATAGCTGAGCATGACGCAAATTATGTTTCGTAACAACATTATTTATTTTTTGGTTACTCAATAACGTACATTAATTAGTTTAATTTTTCATTAATAATATTGTTCTAAGAAATTAACGTTGTTATAATTCGAACATGTGAACATATGCCCTCTTTTACATAATATATTTGTCTACCACTAAATTAACTCTTTGGTGTTCTAGTTTAATTTATCTTAGCATGGTCAATGTAAGTAATATATAATTTAAACATGTACACCACCAATTAATTAACAATATTTTAATTTTTAAATAAAATTTAAAGAATAATATGGTTGAAAATTTATTAACAAAAATATGGGTTAATATCAATTTTTTATTTAAAAATATCAAGTTTTATACAGATATAAATTATCTTTCCTATATATACATAGGAGACATCAATTTACTGCAGTACTCTTACAACAAGTATTAGCCATTAATCTACTTACATGTAATGTCTGTGTTTTATTTGATATTATATTATTAAAGAGAGATTAGTAAATCAAGTGACATCGGCAGCCAAGAGCGTGGGTGGGTTTGAAAATTCTCTTAACACTAGTTTTTTTTTATTCACAAAATTTAAATTTAATATTTTATTTAAAGGAAACAAATATCAAACTATTTAAATCAACTTTGGTGATCAAATGAATTATTTATCCTTTATTAACTTATATTCATTCCTTCAATCTAAGTAAATGTTTTTAAGTTTAATGTAAAATAATGGTGGCAGATAGTAGGGTTTAAAACTACAATCCTATCCCTACCCTTAGTTAATATAAAGAGAAATTATCAGTTACACATAAATATAATATATCATCTTTATATATATTCATAAAAATTAAAAAAAATATAATTTTTTATAATAAGTAAGTTTAGTAAAAAATTTTTAACTTTTCATCTTTTATATATAAAAAAAAAAAATTATTACATTTATATATACACAAGAATATATCTATTATAAAGTACAAAGAAGAAAAAGCTGCCCATATGAACATTCTAAATGTTATATATGTCTTTACATTTCTCACATATCTCTTAAGTGGACCAATGATATTGAGAAAGAAAACGGAGAAAGGGGGAAAAATAATAGTGATGATTGGTTAGATGCCAGAAATGTGAAAAAGTAGATATGTTTATATAAAATCACGCTATGAAAATTTATCGGCTTTCAAAAGAAAATTTGCTACAAGAAATTAAGGATGAAAATGAATTAAATTATTTATGAATTATTTAAATTTGACTTATTAAATATTTGATCAAATTTGTTTGTTTAATTAAAAAAATTAATTTTAAATTTAAGTTTAATTATACAAATAAATTAAATTTAAACTTTATTGACTCGATATTAAAAATTGACAAATACCTCGAATTCATATATATTTATTCATAAAAAATTGTAATTTTACATAAAAATGTATAGATAATAATAATTTATATATTAACAATAGTAAATTATAATTTTATCTGGAGAACTGGATTTTTATTTATTACTATTTATTACTTATCTAACTTTAAGTTTTAATGAATCTTTTATTTTCTTCTTATTTTTTATTTCATCTTCAAACATAAAGATATTTATTAAAAATTAAATTAATAAACTTTAAAAATATTTCTTGAAAATATTTGATAATAAAAAATAATTAAATTATAAATGAATAAAAATAAGTTAAATTTAAATTTTATATTTTTAAACAAGTCAATCTCAATTTTAAATAAGTTAAATAAAAATTTAAGTTTCACTTGTTAAATTTAAACAAGTGCAATCTTGATTTAAAATCAAGATGAGTAAAAAATATTACTCAATTTAAACTCAAGATGTGAAAAAAAAAATATTTGTGAATATGTAAAAAATTTAAGTGAATTAAATTTAAAATTGAATTTGACTTATAATATTAGTTTTTTCACAAATCACATCAAACTTGTTTGCATACAGTGTGATGTGTCGTGTGTCTTTAACAGGATTTATGGAAAGTCGTTAAAATGAATTATATTTAATTGATTAATTTAAATATCTCAATAAAATAAATGAGTTAAGTTAATAAAAATAAATATAAAATTAAAAATAATTTAAATAAGTCAATTGCTAACAGATTAACTTAACCTACTTTGATATTACTATATAAAACTAAACTAGACCAACAAAATATTAATTCAAAATTTACATAATCTAATCTAAACCAATTAAAATGAGGTATACCAACCCGTTTTGACAGCAGATTTATGGGACCCAAGTAGCAGATGAAGTAACTCGTTGAATTCATTCACTTACAGACGCCGCCTTACACTGCCAGCATTTGTAGTAACTCAGTTGAATTCATTAACTTAGGAAGCGGATGTAACAGATCCAGTTAACTATACTTAGATCTAATTAATCATATACGTTGTATATGTGTCCAATGTGCATCCCAATAATAGTCCTTTTCAAGGCTAACTCAGCACGTACGTCAGAAGTATCACAATTTTTTTTTGACAAAATACGCATATAAATAAGTTTTTAATATGTATAAAAGTATATAAGATATATTAAAAATATATATCTTTTTATTAAAATTATTTTACACATATGAAATTTTAACTTACATGTCCAAAATAAAAAGTTTCCATTTTAAAATTTCTTAACATCTTCGTACTCATCAACAGTAACAACATTAGCATCTTTAAGAATTATGATTGTCCATGTCTATTACCATCCCTATAAATAGAAGCTTCAAACATCGACCAGAGCACATCCACTCAAACTGAGTCCAGTCGCTACTACCTTCTTTCTCTTCTTCCCGCCCATATAACACATAACATGGTTCTCCAAACTTCATCTCTAGCGTTTAAAATGAGGAGGTACCCACCGGAGCTAGTGGCCCCGGCTAACCACACTCCCCGTGAGCTTAAGCTACTATCAGACATAGATGACTAAAATGGTCTTCGTTACCACATTCCATTGGTACAGTTCTATCGGTACCAGCCTTCAATGGCAGGGAAAGACCCTGTTCAAGTCATTAGACAAGCACTCGGTAAAATACTTTTGTTTTACTATCCATTCGCTGGAAGGCTTAGGGAAGGTCCTAATGGCAAACTAGTGGTCCATTGTACCGGGGAAGGTGTCATGTTTATTGAGGCTAGCAGTTTGGCAATGCTCTTCAGCCTCCATTCCCTTGCTTTGATGAGCTCCTTTACAATGTTCCCGGTTCAGATGGAATGATTAACTGTCCGCTCCTGCTTATACAGGTTCCTAGTATAAAATAAATTAAAATAAAAAAATATATAATTAAGTTTAAAATATTTAACAAAATTTAAGTAAATAAAAAAAAAATTAGATAATCATCATCCCTATACTTAGATCTAATTAATTATATACGTTGAATATGTGTCCAATTTGCATCCCTATAATAGTCCTTTTCAAGGCTAACTCAGCACGTACGTCAGAAGTATCATAAATTTTTTTGACAAAAATTTCTTCCTTTACGCATATAAATAAGTTTTTAATATGTATGACATTAAATAAGATATATTAAAAATATATATCTTTTTAGGTGCTTTATCTGGTGCACCCGAAAACTATATGTCACTGGTGTCATTCCAACATCATTCACTAATATTTGTACACCTAAACAAATGGTCAAAGTGATGACTCCGAGGGATCAATTTAAAATTTATATTTATTACACTTCTCTCCTGTAAGTATTATTTTGCAAAATTAATAAACTCAAAGTATGAAATTATAAATTTGAATATCAAAAATCAAATAAGCCAAATCTTCAAATCCCCAAATTAACAGAAGCATCAAAAACTCTATATCCCCAAATTAATAGAACTCCCCAAATCGTAAGAACCCTAAATTCCTTTCTTTACCCATATCGTTGCAGGCACCACTCCTTCCCCTCACGGCTGGGCGAACGTTCCCTGTGACAGTCGAACACTTCCAAATGACGGGCAGCAAAAGTTTCCCTCTAATGGCCGGCCGAAGGTTCCCTGTGACGGTGGAGTAATTTTCGTGAAGAACTCACTTTTCGTGGAAGAAGGGTCGTGCCCTTAAACGACTATTTCGTGGAAGAACCTCTATCTTGAACAATACGACACCACCCAAAGCAGCCCCAACAGTCGCGTTCCAGCAAAGGTCAGTTTCTCCATGGTGTTGTCACCATCTTTTTTCTAATATCAATTCCTTTTCTTTTATTATATATTTTTGGTGCCATTAATTGATGTTTTTTGTTTGATACCTCTTTTTGTTCATGCCTTCAATTTATTTGTTGTGATTTTCATTTCTCTACTGTGAGTTGACTTGTTTAATTAACTCTACAACTTTGTACTTCTGAACATGAAAATTTGCAGATGTTTGAGGGATGGGAATAAACTTTGAATTTCTTTGTTTATTGATTTATGTCATGGTATGTCAAATGCGCATTATGCTTTTGCTTCATCATTGGGGAAAAAAAGCAAAACTTGTGCTACCCCTTTTTCTTTTCTGCTTTCCCAATTATATATATAATTTTTTATCAAATAATTTTCCTTTTCTGTTTCTATCAGTGATCGTTTGGACCATGACTACAGAAGTAGTGCTTCATAGTATGGTGATGCTTATGGTGATAGGTTAGTTTCCTCTAAATTCAGGGTTCTCGCTTTCCCCCCACCCCAACCCTGTTGTTCTCTAGTAACTTATTCTTACATTTTGATTAGTAGACTTGGAAGATCTAGTCCGGGATATAACGGCAGCAGAAGTTCTATTTCTACTCAAGACTCACATGGGATGTACAGGAGTCGACAGGGCATGAGTTATGGTGGAGGTGGATTTTGTTGCAGTCCTGCAGATAAAGTGATATGTTATTTTGAACATCAAATTTTATTTGCTTAGTCCTTATGTCTTTATTGTGTGTTGCATTGTTCTCTTGGTAGTAATGATGGTGGTATGTACTCATCAAGTCATGTTTTATACGAATTACATGTCTCGTAGAAGTGATGTAATGTTACTGGCCTTTCTCAATTGACAGTAGTGTTATATATTATATGGTTATCTTTTATCCCAAAAAAGTTTATATAGTTATTTATTTGTTGTATTCTTATATTCTATGGTGTTGGATCTGTTGGTCCTGTAGGTTGGTGGCAATTGGTATTCGTCGATGTATTCTATACGGGGTTTGGGTGGTAGCAACAGTTATATAGGTGGTGGTGGATCTGGGTCTTATTATTGAGGTATGTACATCTGATAACTCCTCGTCATTACATTTTGTGACGTACATGAGGAAGCACCCAATATAAATAAGTCTATATTTCTGTGAGAGATTTCTCCATCCTCAAATGGCATCTCTATATTTTTTGCATAAGGGATATAACTGTCAAAGATTGCACACTGTGGTCACTATTGAGTTTGTTTATGAACAGATGTAATAAGAGGTTGCTATAGGATGTGGACTTTTTGAAGCTAATGTCTTAAAACAAAGGTTATGTCAATTCAAGCTATGTTGGATCTTCTGTGGATGAATTTGTATTATAAGTTGTTGAATTTGTGTTGTAAGGGCTGAAGTTAATTAGAAATGGAAAAGGAAGTGTTGAGCATGTGATGTGTAATTAAACTGCATTTTATAAGAATCCCATATGGGTGGATAATGTGAAAGACTGTCCGTTCATTTGGATAGAGACCAAGGCCAGGGATGTTACCTATTATTGAAATTTTTTCTTGCTGAATTCGTTAAAAAGTTTTTTTATGTTTTGTTTTTTTGTTTTTTTCTTTTAATTAATTGCAAAAGAGATGTTTAGTTACTTTGGATTGCTTAATTTTTATTTGTTAGTGCTGTGATCAAGGACAGGAATGAACTACCCCACACTTTGTTGAGCTGCCATTGATAGCAGTACTGTAATAGTAATATGAGCACTTAGGCAAAATATTGGTTTGTCAAGATTTATGTGATATGGTGACATCCTAAAAAGCATGATGCAATGGTAATATTTGTTGTTGGAGGAGTGATTTCAAACTTCAAAATTTTATACTAAGGGGGCGTTCAATATGCTAAAGAAATATGGTGTATAGATAACTATGAGGTTGGGATCGGGATGGATCCTTAGCCTGCAAATCGATTTTTGTCATTTCAATTTTTGTTGGTTTATTTTTTAAGTCCATCACCGAACTGGGCCTTCTCCAGTGTGCGGGTCAACCCGCGGATCCAACCATTAACAGGTCATTTGACCTCATCAAGTCTGTGTTTTTTAGTGCATCAACCCAGAATCTCAATACATTAAAATCATTGGATTTCATGTCAAGATGGCAGAAGATTGCAAAATCCATACCGTTTTTGCATGAAGATTGCAAAATCCATATCGTCAACATGCCAGAATCTCAATATATTAAAATCACTGAATCAACCATGTTTTTCATGTAGCAGATTGCAAAATCCAACTAAATAATCTTACCTATTAAGCAAGTAACAGGTGCTTCATCTATACCATTTATTTCAATTTCATGATATCTAACAGTTATAAATAACTAAAGCACCGATGCACCCTTTTTTATGGGGTGCACATTAAACGTTTCCCTCCAACTGATCTCTATATTATTGCAACCTTATAACTTGGGAATCATCACAGTTCATTAGTTTACTTGTTCTTTACTTTTTCATTCCCTTAGTACCAAAAACATGTAAATGTTAAAAGTCAGCTTATAAAGTAATATACCATAGATAATTGCAATTACTAATTACAATAATGTTACCTAGTTAGGGGTGAGAGGGGCTAATTGCCTCTACTAACACCCTTCATTCACTCATTAAATATTTTCTTTTTTATCCTAACTTATTTTTATATGTTTCTCCATATGGGTGTTCTTTTTCACTTCCATCCCTTATTTTTACTTTTTCATCCTTCTCGTTCTATGTCTCTCCTCAATTTTTTCTTCTTGGCTTTGCCACTTCCTATATGACAAACAATAGCCGCTCAAATATTAGTGTTGGGGCATAGTTCAATGATGATCACATACTTGATACATTAATAAGCCTTCATTTTTAGTCATTTACACTCTCCATGTACTTAATTGATTGAGTTTAATTATGTTTTGTAAGTTTGGACTCAAATTAGACTTAATTGAATTTTTCAGCATAATTTACGTCTTACATTATTTCTATATTTGGGCTATATCTTGGGATAAAAGTGGCCAAATAAGGTGAATCTAGTGACATTTTAAAGATAAGAGAGAACTCTATAACTTTCATGAAGACCTCAAAAGCCCAATCACACGAGTAGATAACTCAAATTAGGGTTGAAGCAAGAACTAGAGTGCGTTTCTCGATAGCTTGACCTATGTGTACTGTTTATGCTATATTTCGGGTTAGAAGTAGTCAAATAGGTTGAAATTTTGATGCTGAATAGTTGAGACCTATATCTACAACTTTAATGTTGAACACTTTTCCAGAATCTGAGGCCTAATAGGTGATATTAGGCTTGCAAGTCAGAACAGATGAGCTGTGACTGGGCCTGAGCAGTGTGCAGTAATTTGAACGTATCTGAAGTTATAGAAATGATATTGGACTCAAACTAAAGCCATTTGAAATCTAATATCCAGGCCTACAACTTTCATGAAGATTATATTTGTTCATTCTGACGCATTCAATGACTTCAGAGTTAAATGATTTCAGAGACAAGGAATCTCCATAATTTTTCACTCACCAAAAGTCATTTGGCATTTTCCACTCATTTTTCACTCATCCACTCACTAATGACTCAGCTCCCTTGTCATTTTGTATCTCTAATCCTCTATAAAAGGGGGTCTTGGCAGATCATTGAAGGGGTTAGGTGTTAGGTACCAAAATGATGCTAGTTTGTTACTAGGTTTTCTTGTAGTAATTTTTCTTTGTTCTAAATTGAAGTCATGTTCTTCTTTTTCTTCTTCTTCTCTCTTTCTTTCTTCTTATCTATGAGTAACTAAGTTTCATTTTGCTTGGGTGAAAGAGTGAAGCTCTTGGTAATGAAATAAGGTTAGATTAATTTCTCTCTTGTGCTTAAATGATATATTTTCAAGTGATCATTATACGTATTGTATTTTGTTTCCAATTAATTTCGAAACCCTCCTTATAAAGTGGAGTTCTTGATTTGTTATAAACAAGAGATTGACACAATGAATGCTTTAACCCATTTACAAGTGTTGGTGTTAGAAACTACCCTTGTAGAGAAGAGTTCTTGATTTATTGTAGACAAAATATTGGCACAGTGAATGCTTTAACCCATTTACAAGTTGTGGTGTTAGAAACTCTCATTATAAAGTGGAGATCTTGATTTGTTGTAGACAAGATTTTGGCACAATGAATGCTTGATCTCATTTATGAGTGGCGGTATTAATAGATGATTAAAGGAGGCATAATATAATTACATATATAAATTTTAATGAACTTTGAACGATGTATTTTTCGATTGGAACCTCTGTTATGTATGGATTTTAATTGAGTTATAAAAGAATTAATATTATCCTTAATTTATTTACTAAGAGTGAATCTCCTAGCCCAAGCAATTCCTTTTTATTTTTGACTAAGTTTTATCACCTTTATTGTTGTAACAAAATATTTTCCTTATGTCAAATAAATTTTTCTTCATCAATTCCCTGTGGATTGACCTCCGACTCACTGATAATTTATTACTTGAGATAATCTACACTTGGGCTTGTAACTTTTAATCTTGCATCAAGTTTTTGGCGCCGTTGCCAGGGACTTGATTTGAAGAACAAATTTATGGTGTAAATATTTTGTGTATATATTCTACTCTTTTAATTTTTTTTTAGTACTTACTAACGTACTAACTTAGTGGGAAAACTCTCTCTAATTTCTCTGTAATCTTTAATCATTAATGAAATAATCTTTCTTCTTCTCTTCTCTCTCGCCGAGCAAAAAATCGGCTTGCCGATTCTCTCGATTTTCATATTTTAAATTTACTTTTTACACTTTATTTTTTGTATATTATTTTCTACGTACTTTATTTTACTGTATTTATCTTTTGTCATTTATTTTTTGTTATTTATTTTCTATCATTTATTTTTGTTTACTAACTTACTAACTTACTAACTATCTAACTTTTTACTTTATCATGCTTCTAACATTTTAATTTATCTGCATACTAACTTATTAATTTTTCTACTTATTAACTTGTTTTGTGGTTGGTTTATACCACATCTTTGTTAATATTTAATGGACGATTTATACTACTAGCTTGTACATTTTATTTTATATTTTAAGTTACTTATGTATGCTTAATTAGTATTGGGATTTAAATTCTGATCGTTTGGTTAGAGTTAATCCAGGTACGCTATATATTTATTTGTTTGAATCACAATCACACACATCAAACACAATGGCTGAAAACGAAAGTGTGCATGATGAACATGAAAATTAACCGTTGTGAACCATGCGTGAGTATTTGCAACCATCTCGAAATTTTAGTCCATCATGTTTTATCTTTTCACTCAATGCAAACCATTTTAGATTCAAGTTAGGTATGATTTCTTTACTTTCTAATTTCCATGGTTTAGAATCTGAAAGCTCATATTTGCATCTGAAAGAATTTGAGGAAGTTTGTACTATTTTTAATGATCAAACTTGCACTGAAGAGATTGTTAAGCTTAAATTGTTTTCTTTTTCTTTAAAAGATAAAGCAAAAACTTGGCTTAACACTTTGAAACCAAGATCAATTGACACATGACAAGAAATGCAAGGTGAGTTTTTTAAAAAAAAATTTCCAACACATAAAACCAATGCTTTGAAAAGACAAATCCAAATTTTTTCCCAAAATTCAAATAAAGCATATTTTCAAAATTGGGAACGTTTTAAAGATTTGTTGAATTCTTATCCACATCATGGTTTTGATAAATGGCACACTATAAGCTTCTTTTATGAAGGGTTAACACTCGAAACTAAACAATTTATGAAAATAATGTGCAATGGTGAATTTTTGATAAAAAACCGATGAAGCTTTAGACTATTTAGACCATTTGGCTGAAAATTCTCAATCTTGGCATGGTACTAATCCTTCTAAAAATTCAATTAGATCAAACCTTGCAAATACTAGTAAAGGAAAATATCATCTTAGTCAAGAAGAAGATTTAAAAGCTAGGTTTGCTAGTTTGACTAGAAAGATTGAAGCCATGGAATTAAGGAAAGTAAAAGAAATCAAATTTGTGCAAAATGAAGGAATTGGTAGCATTTGTGATGAATTGGGACACTCAACAAATGAATACCCAAAAATTTCTATTTTTAAAGAAGTTGTGCATGAGCAAGTAAATACAATGAACAATTTTAAAAAGTCATTCACTTCTTCTTTTTCAGATACATATAATCCGAGATGGAGAAATCACTCGAACTTTAGTTGGAGGACCAACAATCAGGCACAATTCATGCAACCACCACCTCCTCAGGCACAGCAGAATTCACAAAATTCTCAAGGATATGCACCCTATGTCCCACCATACAGGAATAACCTTGAAGAAACATTGCATACATTCATGAAAAAGTAAGATGTCATTATTAATCAAAACACTCAAGTCATGATTAGCATAAAATACACTATTGCTAAACTTTCTTCTGCACTCACCATTCACGAGAAAGGAAAATTTCTTTCTCAACCTCAACTAAATCCCAAAGATCAATACAGTCTAAATGAGGGTAGTCTAGAAAATCAATAAATAGATCAAGTCAAGTCAGTGATAACCCTTAGGAATAGAAAGGTTGTTGAAGAAAGCAAAGAGATAAAGAGCCAAATGTCCAAAGAGATGAACTCCTTGAGTGTGAATGAGTTAGAGGATGTGGAAAAGAATCAAGATAGTAGTGATGCTGAGTTACCCAAGGAACCTGAGGTGACAAAAAGTCTTGTTGAGCCAGAAAATGATGACAAGGGCTACCAGACATACATAATTGACTCAATCATGGATATGGGAGTTTCAATAACCCATGATTTTGATCCCCTTAAGAATTTTCTTGTTAATTCTGATTTTGATTCTATCAGTAATCTCTCTGATGTAGTGGATATTTCTACTATTTTTTATAGAACTCAGGATCATGACACTCAAGCATGGCAACCAAAGTTTAAGGAGTTTCCTACGAAAGGTTGGAGCATTGCTGATAAAAAAGGTGTTCGTCCCTTGGTCTGTTCTTATAAAATTAATTTGGAAGATGGTAAATGGTTAGCGGTTGAAGCTATAACTTGAGTTGAAGGATCCAGATGTAGCAAAGACTTTGGTAGACGATCCTGTCTACCAAAGTTGAGGTAAGTTTTTAGTATTCCGTGTTTTTATTGAGTCGACTTAAGTATCTCCCAAATTTCAGAGCCTTTGTATGGGGATGTAAATAGTGTCGGCCAACAAAAAAAAAAAAAATAAAATAACCTAAAAAAAATGTTTGCATGCTTGTTTATTTCATTTTATTTCATTTTTTTTATTGCTAACCATTGTCAAGATGTAGTTATTCTCTTCTCGTCTAAGCATTTTGGAATGCGACTTCTCCCTATTACTTTGTTTAGTTTTGTCCCAATAATTTCTTTGATGTATATTGATGATTATTTCTTCATCTGATTTAATTTTTAACATTGAGGACAATGTTGTGATCTGGTTGGGGGAAGGATAGTTGTGTGAATAATTATGTAAAAAAAAAAAAAAAAAAATTAGGAAGTGTATTTGTTAATATATTTGTTGTGTTTATATGTTTGTCATCAATTTATTAACAATAAAAGTAATTAAGGATGACAGAGTAAAGAGTAAATTTTGCTGTGGTGGTAATTTTACTCTTGAGACGCATCTAGATTGAGGTAGACAACTAGTTTGTGTGGAAGTAGCAATTCAAATTCGGGAAATTTGCATGATTGAGTTAATTGTCTTCTTTCTTAAAAATCACATGTTTAGTTATGGATGTTGAATTGATGGACTGAGAATGATAGAATTATGCCTTGTGAGATTTGGAGCCTATTGATGAATGGATTGACATTTGTACCATTCTCTTCTTTCTTGCGTGAATTTCACTTATGAAATTGTTACTCTAGAACTTGCTTTGATTCTTTTTTAGACTACATTTTCATATGCATACATAAATATGATTGAGGCATTTTTCTTGAAATAGCTACTTTAATCAAATAGCCAGCCTTGCTTAGCAGCATATTGTCTCAATATGATATCAAACACTCTTATGACTTCTTGAAATTCTCTCGATTCCATTAACGTAAAGCATTAGAAATGACCTATTTCCCTTACTTAACCCCTTTGAGCTTATTTGAACATTCTTTGTTTTGAACTCATTATGTGCCTTAAATGAAAAACCATGTTCTTACCGACCTTAGGGAATAAGAGAACATTAGATTTGTCATTCGATGAGTTCTTGAATAAGTGTGGGGTGTGTATGCAGAATGTTTAAAAAAATGTATATATGATGTTCTTTTTGTAAAAAAAAAAAATTCAAAAAATCAAAAAATTCAAAAAAATGTAAAAAGGAAAAAAGGGTCAACAAGGCAATAAAGGAAAGGAAAAGAATATGTAAAGAGAATTTGTATTAGGTGGAGTTGGGATGAACTTTCATGCTTGTCAATTAAACTCAGCTTTCATGTTCTTTTATTCTCTTTGATATTTAATTTGTCATATCTATATTACCTTCTCCTTTACCTTGACCCCATTACAACCTTGAATAAAGTCCTCATGATTTGTGTGTGCATGTGTTCTGAGTAGTGAAGAAGTAGAAGATAAGCAAGCTTATGGTAGTGTAATTTTCATGGGTTGAATTGAGTGAAATACCTACCTTTTAAACACTTGAGGATTGAGAGTGAATCTTATGAAGATCTATCATTCTTGTGTCATGTTTTTCAATTGAAATATCCTTGCTTATTGATTTGAGATGTGAAGATATGTTACCTTATGAATATTTTGATTACTTGAATGATTGGTTGCTCTTCATTTTTAAATATTATTAGAAATTAAGTCTTTTAAAGTGTTTAACTTTTGAGTCTGTTTCATTTTTTTTTTTGTTTTGGTCTTGTGTGTTTTGCCTAGGAGTGCAAAAAAGCTAAGTATGGGAAATTTGATGATCACATATTTGATACATTAATAAGCCTTCATTTTTAGTCATTTACACTCTCCATGTACTTAATTGATTGAGTTTGATTATGTTTTGTAAGTTTGGACTCAAATTGACTTAATTAAATTTTTCAACATAATTTATGTCTTACATTATTTCTCTATTTGGGCAATATCTTGGGATGTAGGTGGCCAAATGAGGTGAATCTAGTGGCATTTTAAAGATAAGAGAGAGCTCTATAACTTTCATGAAAACCTCAAAGGCCCAATTACACGAGTAGATAACTCAAATTAGGGTTGAAGCAAGAACTAGAGTGCGGTTCCTGACAGCTTGACCTATATGTACAGTTCATGCCATATTTTGGGTTAGAAGTTGTTAAATAGGCTGAAATTTTGATGCTGAATAGTTGAGACCTATATCTACAACTTTCATGTTAAACACTTTTCTAGAATCTGAAGCCTAATAGGTTATATTAGGCTTGCAAGTCAGAATAGAGGAGCTATGATTGGGCCTAAGCAGTGTGCAGTAATTTGAACGTATCTGCAGTTATAGAAATGATATTGGACTCAAACTAAAGTCATTTGAAATCTAATATCCAAGCCTACAACTTTTATGAAGATCATATTTGCTCATTCTGACACATTCAATGACTTCAGAGCTAAATGATTTCGGAGACAAGGAATCTCCATAATTTTCCACTCACCAAAAGTCATTTGGCATTTTTCACTCATTTTCCACTCATCCACTCACTAATGACTCAGCTCCCTTGTCATTTTGCATCTCTAATCCTCTATAAAAGGGGGTCTTAGCAGATCATTGAAGGGGTTAGGTGTTAGGTACTAAAATGATGCTAGTTTGTTACTAGGTTTTCTTGTAGTAATTTTCCTTTGTTCTAAATTGAAGTCATGTTCTTCTTCTTCTTCTTCTCTCTTTCTTTCTTCTTATCTATGAGTAACTAAGTTTCATTTTACTTGGATGAAAGAGTGAAACTCTTGGTAGTGAAATAAGGTTAGATTAATTTCTATCTTGTGTTTAAATGATATATTTTCAAGTGGTCATTATACGTATTGTATTTTGTTTCCAATTAATTTAGAAACCCTCCTTGTAAAGTAGAGTTCTTGATTTGTTGTAGACAAGAGATTGGTACAATGAATGTTTTAACCCATTTACAAGTGTTGGTGTTAGAAACTACCCTTGTAGATAGGAGTCCTTGATTTATTGTAAACAAAATATTGGCACAATGAATGCTTTAACCCATTTACAAGTGGTGGTGTTAGAAACTCTCATTATAAAGTGGAGATCTTGATTTGTTGTAGACAAGATTTTGGCACAATGAATGCTTGATCTCATTTATGAGTGGTGGTATTAATAGATGATTAAATGAGGCATAATATAATTACGTATATATATTTTTAATGAACTTTGAACGATGTATTTTCCGATTAGAACCTCATTGTATGTGTGGATTCTAATTGAGTTATAAAAGAATTAATCTTATCCTTAATTTATTTACCAAGAGTGGATCTCCTAACTCAAGCAATTCCTTTTTATTTGTGACTAAGTTTTATCACCTTTATTGTTGTAACAAAATATTTTCCTTATGTCAAATAAATTTTTCTTCATCAATTCCTGTGGATTGACCTCGGACTCACCGAGAATTTATTACTTGAGATAACCTGCACTTGGGTTTGTAACTTTTAATCTTGCATCAAGTTTTTGGCGCCGTTGCCTGGGACTTGATTTGAAGAACAAATTTATGGTGTAAATATTTTGTGTATATATTCTACTCTTTTAATTTTTTTTCGTACTTACTAACGTACTAACTTAGTGGGGGAAACTCTCTCTAATTTCTCTGTAATCTTTAATCATTAATGAAATAATCTTTCTTCTTCTCTTCTCTCTCAACGTAGAGCAAAAAATCGGCTTGCCGATTCTCTCGTTTTCATATTTTAAATTTACTTTTTACACTTTATTTTCTCGTATATTATTTTCTCGTACTTTATTTTCTGTATTTATCTTTTGTCATTTATTTTTTGTTATTTATTTTCTATCATTTATTTTTGTTTACTAACTTACTAACTTACTAACTATCTAACTTTTTACTTTATCGACTTCTAACATTTTAATTTATCTGCATACTAACTTATTAATTTTTCTACTTATTAACTTATTTTGTGGTTGGTTTATACCACATCTTTGTTAATATTTAATGGACGGATTTATACACTACTAGCTTGTACATTTTATTTTATATTTTAAGTTACTTATGTATGCTTAATTGGTATTGGGATTTAAATTCTGGTCGTTTGGTTAGAGTTAATCCAGTACACGCTATATATTGATTTGTTTGAATCACAATCACACACATCAAACACAATGGCTGAAAACGAAAGTGTGCATGATGAACATGAAAATCAACCGTTGTGAACCATGCGTGAGTATTTGCAACCATCTCGAAATTTTAGTCCATCATGTTTTATCTTTCCACTCAATGCAAATAATTTTAGATTCAAGCTAGGTATGATTTCTTTACTTCCTAATTTCCATGGTTTAGAATCTGAAAGCTCATATTTGCATCTGAAAGAATTTGAGGAAGTTTGTACTACTTTTAATGATCAAACTTGCACTGAAGAGATTGTTAAGCTTAAATTGTTTCCTTTTTCTTTGAAAGATAAAGCAAAAACTTGGCTTAACACTTTGAAACCAAGATCAATTGACACATGGCAAGAAATGCAAGGTGAGTTTTTTAAAAAAAAATTTCCAACACATAAAACCAATGCTTTGAAAAGACAAATCCAAATTTTTTTTCAAAATTCAAATAAAGCATATTTTCAAAATTGGGAACGTTTTAAAGATTTGTTGAATTCTTATCCACATCATGGTTTTGATAAATGGCACACTATAAGCTTCTTTTATGAAGGGTTAACACTCGAAACTAAACAATTTATGAAAATAATGTGCAATGGTGAATTTTTTGATAAAAAACCTGATGAAGCTTTAGACTATTTAGACCATTTGGCTGAAAATTCTCAATCTTGGCATGGTACTAATCCTTCTAAAAATTCAATTAGATCAAACCTTGCAAATACTAGTAAAGGAAAATATCATCTTAGTCAAGAAGAAGATTTAAAAGCTAGGTTTGCTAGTTTGACTAGAAAGATTGAAGCCATGGAATTAAGGAAAGTAAAAGAAATCAAATTTGTGCAAAATGAAGGAATTGGTAGCATTTGTGATGAATTGGGACACTCAACAAATGAATACCCAAAAATTTCTATTTTTAAAGAAGTTGTGCATGAGCAAGTAAATACAATGAACAATTTTAAAAAGTCATTCACTTCTTCTTTTTCAGATACATATAATCCGAGATGGAGAAATCACTCGAACTTTAGTTGGAGGACCAACAATCAGGCACAATTCATGCAACCACCACCTCCTCAGGCACAGCAATTCATCAAAATTCTCAAGGATATGCACCCTATGTCCCACCATACAGGAATAACCTTGAAGAAACATTGCATACATTCATGAAAAAGTAAGATGTCATTATTAATCAAAACACTCAAGTCATGATTAGCATAAAATACACTATTGCTAAACTTTCTTCTCGCACTCACCATTCACGAGAAAGGAAAATTTCTTTCTCAACCTCAACTAAATCCCAAAGATCAATACAGTCTAAATGAGGGTAGTCTAGAAAATCAATAAATAGATCAAGTCAAGTCAGTGATAACCCTTAGGAATAGAAAGGTTGTTGAAGAAAGCAAAGAGATAAAGAGCCAAATGTCCAAAGAGATGAACTCCTTGAGTGTGAATGAGTTAGAGGATGTGGAAAAGAATCAAGATAGTAGTGATGCTTTGAGTTACCCAAGGAACCTGGTGACAAAAAGTCTTGTTAAGCCGAAAATGATGACAAGGGCCACCAGACATACATGATTGACTCAATCATGGATATGGGAGTTTCTACAACCCATGATTTTGATCCCCTTAAGAATTTTCTTATCAATTCTGAGTTTGATTCTATTAGTAATCACTCTGATGTAGTGGATATTTCTACTATTTTTTATAGAACTCAGGATCATGACACTCAGGCATGGCAACCAAAGTTTAAGGAGTTTCCTAAGAAAGGTTGGAGCATTGCTGATAAAAAAGGTGTTCGTCCCTTGGTCTGTTCTTATAAAAGTAATTTGGAAGATGGTAAATGGTTAGCGGTTGAAGCTATAACTTGAGTTGAAGGATCCAGATGTAGTAGAGACTTTGGTAGACGATCCTGTCTACCAAAGGTGAGGTAAGTTTTTAGTATTCCGTGTTTTTATTGAGTCGGCTTAAGTGTCTCCCAAATTTCGGAGCCTTTGTATGGGGATGTAAATAGTGTCGGCCAACAAAAAAAAAACAAAATAACCTAAAAAAAATGTTTGCATACTTGTTTATTTCATTTTTTTTATTTTTTTTATTGCTAACCATTGTCAAGATGTAGTTATTCTCTTCTCGTCTAAGCATTTCGGAAATGCGACTTCTCCCTATTACTTTGTTTAGTTTTGTCCCAATAATTTCTTTGATGTATATTGATGATTATTTCTTCAGTCTGGATTTAATTTTTAACATTGAGGACAATGTTGTGATCTGGTTGGGGGGAATGATAGTTGTGTGAATAATTATGTAAAAAAAATAAAAAAAAATTAGGAAGTGTATTTGTTAATATATTTGTTGTGTTTATATGTTTGTCATCAATTTATTAACAATAAAAGTAATTAAGGATGACAGAGTAAAGAGTAAATTTTGCTGTGGTGGTAATTTTACTCTTGAGACGCATCTAGATTGAGGTAGACAACTAGTTTGTGTGGAAGTAGCAATTCAAATTCAGGGAAATTTGCATGATTGAGTTAATTGTCTTCTTTCTTAAAAATCACATGTTTAGTTATGGATGTTGAATTGATGGACTGAGAATGATAGAATTATGCCTTGTGAGATTTGGAGCCTATTGATGAATGGATTGGACATTTGTACCATTCTCTTCTTTCTTGCGTGAATTTCACTTATGAAATTGTTACTCTAGAACTTGCTTTGATTCTTTTTTAGACTACATTTTCATATGCATACATAAATATGATTGAGGCATTTTTCTTGAAATACCTACTTTAATCAAATAGCCAGCCTTGCTTAGTAGCATATTGTCTCAATATGATATCAAACACTCTTATGACTTCTTGGAAATTCTCTGATTCCTGCCAACGTAAAGCATTAGAAATGACCTATTTCCCCTTACTTAACCCCTTTGAGCTTATTTGAACATTCTTTGTTTTGAACTCATTATGTGCCTTAAATGAAAAACCATGTTCTTACCTGACCTTAGGGAATAAGAGAACATTAGATTTGTCATTCGATGAGTTCTTGAATAAGTGTGGGGGTGTGTATGCAGAATGTTTAAAAAAATGTATATATGATGTTCTTTTTGTAAAAAAAAAATTCAAAAAAATTCAAAAAAATGTAAAAAGGAAAAAAGGGTCAACAAGGCAATAAAGGAAAGGAAAAGAATATGTAAAGAGAATTTGTATTAGGTGGAGTTGGGATGAACTTTCATGCTTGTCAATTAAACTCAGCTTTCATGTTCTTTTATTCTCTTTGATATTTAATTTGTCATATCTATATTACCTTCTCCTTTACCTTGACCCCATTACAACCTTGAATAAAGTCCTCATGATTTGTGTGTGCATGTGTTCTGAGTAGTGAAGAAGTAGAAGATAAGCAAGCTTATGGTAGTGTAATTTTCATGGGTTGAATTGAGTGAAATACCTACCTTTTAAACACTTGAGGGATTGAGAGTGAATCTTATGAAGATCTATCATTCTTGTGTCATGTTTTTCAATTGAAATATCCTTGCTTATTGATTTGAGATGTGAAGATATGTTACCTTATGAATATTTTGATTACTTGAATGATTGGTTGCTCTTCATTTTTAAATATTATTAGAAATTAAGTCTTTTAAAGTGTTTAACTTTTGAGTCTGTTTCATTTTTTTTTTGTTTTGGTCTTGTGTGTTTTGCCTAGGAGTGCAAAAAGCTAAGTATGGGAAATTTGATGATCACATATTTGATACATTAATAAGCCTTCATTTTTAGTCATTTACACTCTCCATGTACTTAATTGATTGAGTTTGATTATGTTTTGTAAGTTTGGACTCAAATTGGACTTAATTAAATTTTTCAACATAATTTATGTCTTACATTATTTCTCTATTTGGGCAATATCTTGGGATGTAGGTGGCCAAATGAGGTGAATCTAGTGGCATTTTAAAGATAAGAGAGAGCTCTATAACTTTCATGAAAACCTCAAAGGCCCAATTACACAAGTAGATAACTCAAATTAGGGTTGAAGCAAGAACTAGAGTGCGGTTCCTGACAGCTTGACCTATATGTACAGTTCATGCCATATTTTGGGTTAGAAGTTGTTAAATAGGCTGAAATTTTGATGCTGAATAGTTGAGACCTATATCTACAACTTTCATGTTAAACACTTTTCTAGAATCTGAAGCCTAATAGGTTATATTAGGCTTGCAAGTCAGAATAGAGGAGCTATGATTGGGCCTAAGCAGTGTGCAGTAATTTGAACGTATCTGCAGTTATAGAAATGATATTGGACTCAAACTAAAGTCATTTGAAATCTAATATCCAAGCCTACAACTTTTATGAAGATCATATTTGCTCATTCTGACATTTCAATGACTTCAGAGCTAAATGATTTCGGAGACAAGGAATCTCCATAATTTTCCACTCACCAAAAGTCATTTGGCATTTTTCACTCATTTTCCACTCATCCACTCACTAATGACTCAGCTCCCTTGTCATTTTGCATCTCTAATCCTCTATAAAAGGGGGTCTTAGCAGATCATTGAAGGGGTTAGGTGTTAGGTACTAAAATGATGCTAGTTTGTTACTAGGTTTTCTTGTAGTAATTTTCCTTTGTTCTAAATTGAAGTCATGTTCTTCTTCTTCTTCTTCTCTCTTTCTTTCTTCTTATCTATGAGTAACTAAGTTTCATTTTACTTGGATGAAAGAGTGAAACTCTTGGTAGTGAAATAAGGTTAGATTAATTTCTATCTTGTGTTTAAATGATATATTTTCAAGTGGTCATTATACGTATTGTATTTTGTTTCCAATTAATTTAGAAACCCTCCTTGTAAAGTAGAGTTCTTGATTTGTTGTAGACAAGAGATTGGTACAATGAATGTTTTAACCCATTTACAAGTGTTGGTGTTAGAAACTACCCTTGTAGATAGGAGTCCTTGATTTATTGTAAACAAAATATTGGCACAGTGAATGCTTTAACCCATTTACAAGTGGTGGTGTTAGAAACTCTCATTATAAAGTGGAGATCTTGATTTGTTGTAGACAAGATTTTGGCACAATGAATGCTTGATCTCATTTATGAGTGGTGGTATTAATAGATGATTAAATGAGGCATAATATAATTACGTATATAATTTTTAATGAACTTTGAACGATGTATTTTCCGATTAGAACCTCTGTTATGTGTGGATTCTAATTGAGTTATAAAAGAATTAATCTTATCCTTAATTTATTTACCAAGAGTGGATCTCCTAACTCAAGCAATTCCTTTTTATTTGTGACTAAGTTTTATCACCTTTATTGTTGTAACAAAATATTTTCCTTATGTCAAATAAATTTTTCTTCATCAATTCCCTGTGGATTGACCTCGGACTCACCGAGAATTTATTACTTGAGATAACCTGCACTTGGGTTTGTAACTTTTAATCTTGCATCAAGTTTTTGGCGCCGTTGCCAGGGACTTGATTTGAAGAACAAATTTATGGTGTAAATATTTTGTGTATATATTCTACTCTTTTAATTTTTTTTCGTACTTACTAACGTACTAACTTAGTGGGGAAACTCTCCCTAATTTCTCTGTAATCTTTAATCATTAATGAAATAATCTTTCTTCTTCTCTTCTCTCTCGCCGGAGCAAAAAATCGGCTTGCCGATTCTCTGGTTTTCATATTTTAAATTTACTTTTTACACTTTATTTTCTGTATATTATTTTCTGTACTTTATTTTCTCGTATTTATCTTTTGTCATTTATTTTTTGTTATTTATTTTCTATCATTTATTTTTGTTTACTAACTTACTAACTTACTAACTATCTAACTTTTTACTTTATCAGCTTCTAACATTTTAATTTATCTGCATACTAACTTATTAATTTTTCTACTTATTAACTTATTTTGTGGTTGGTTTATACCACATCTTTGTTAATATTTAATGGACGGTTTACACTACTAGCTTGTACATTTTATTTTATATTTTAAGTTACTTATGTATGCTTAATTGGTATTGGGATTTAAATTCTGGTCGTTTGGTTAGAGTTAATCCAGGTACGCTATATATTGATTTGTTTGAATCACAATCACACACATCAAACACAATGGCTGAAAACGAAAGTGTGCATGATGAACATGAAAATCAACCGTTGTGAACCATGCGTGAGTATTTGCAACCATCTCGAAATTTTAGTCCATCATGTTTTATCTTTCCACTCAATGCAAATAATTTTAGATTCAAGCTAGGTATGATTTCTTTACTTCCTAATTTCCATGGTTTAGAATCTGAAAGCTCATATTTGCATCTGAAAGAATTTGAGGAAGTTTGTACTACTTTTAATGATCAAACTTGCACTGAAGAGATTGTTAAGCTTAAATTGTTTTCTTTTTCTTTAAAAGATAAAGCAAAAACTTGGCTTAACACTTTGAAACCAAGATCAATTGACACATGACAAGAAATGCAAGGTGAGTTTTTTAAAAAAAAATTTCCAACACATAAAACCAATGCTTTGAAAAGACGAATCCAAAATTTTTTCCAAAATTCAAATAAAGCATATTTTCAAAATTGGGAACGTTTTAAAGATTTGTTGAATTCTTGCCCACATCATGGTTTTGAAAAATGGCACATTATAAGCTTCTTTTATGAAGGGTTAACACTTGAAACTAAATAATTTGTGAAAATAATGTGCAATGGTGAATTTTTTGATAAAGAACCTGATGAAACTTTAGACTATTTAGACCATTTGGCTGAAAATTCTCAATCTTGGCAAGGTACTAATTCTTCTAAAAATTCAATTAGATCAAACCTTGCAAATGCTAGTAAAGGAAAATATCATCTTAGTCAAGAAGAAGATTTAAAAGTTAGGTTTGCTAGTTTGACTAGAAAGATTGAAGCCATGGAATTAAGGAAAGTAAAAGAAATCAAATTTGTGCAAAATGAAGGAATTGGTAGCATTTGTGATGAATTGGGACACTCAACAAATGAATACCCAAAAATTTCTATTTTTAAAGAAGTTGTGCATGAGCAAGTAAATGCAATGAACAATTTTAAAAAGTCATTCACTTCTTCTTTTTCAGATACATATAATCCGAGATGGAGAAATCACTCGAACTTTAGTTGGAGGACCAACAATCAGGCACAATTCATGCAACCACCACCTCCTCAAGCACAAGAGATTCACAAAATTCTCAAGGATATGCACCCTATGTCCCACCATACAGGAATAACCTTGAAGAAACATTGCATACATTCATGAAAAAGCAAGATGTCATTATTAATCAAAACACTCAAGTCATGATTAGCATAAAATACACTATTGCTAAACTTTCTTCTGCACTCACCATTCACGAGAAAGGAAAATTTCTTTCTCAACCTCAACTAAATCCCAAAGATCAATACAGTCTAAATGAGGGTAGTCTAGAAAATCAATAAATAGATCAAGTCAAGTCAGTGATAACCCTTAGGAATAGAAAGGTTGTTGAAGAAAGCAAAGAGATAAAGAGCCAAATGTCCAAAGAGATGAACTCCTTGAGTGTGAATGAGTTAGAGGATGTGGAAAAGAATCAAGATAGTAGTGATGCTGAGTTACCCAAGGAACCTGAGGTGACAAAAAGTCTTGTTAAGCCAGAAAATGATGACAAGGGCCACCAGACATACATGATTGACTCAATCATGGATATGGGAGTTTCTACAACCCATGATTTTGATCCCCTTAAGAATTTTCTTATCAATTCTGAGTTTGATTCTATTAGTAATCACTCTGATGTAGTGGATATTTCTACTATTTTTTATAGAACTCAGGATCATGACACTCAGGCATGGCAACCAAAGTTTAAGGAGTTTCCTAAGAAAGGTTGGAGCATTGCTGATAAAAAAGGTGTTCGTCCCTTGGTCTGTTCTTATAAAAGTAATTTGGAAGATGGTAAATGGTTAGCGGTTGAAGCTATAACTTGAGTTGAAGGATCCAGATGTAGTAGAGACTTTGGTAGACGATCCTGTCTACCAAAGGTGAGGTAAGTTTTTAGTATTCCGTGTTTTTATTGAGTCGGCTTAAGTGTCTCCCAAATTTCGGAGCCTTTGTATGGGGATGTAAATAGTGTCGGCCAACAAAAAAAAAACAAAATAACCTAAAAAAAATGTTTGCATACTTGTTTATTTCATTTTTTTTATTTTTTTTATTGCTAACCATTGTCAAGATGTAGTTATTCTCTTCTCGTCTAAGCATTTCGGAAATGCGACTTCTCCCTATTACTTTGTTTAGTTTTGTCCCAATAATTTCTTTGATGTATATTGATGATTATTTCTTCAGTCTGGATTTAATTTTTAACATTGAGGACAATGTTGTGATCTGGTTGGGGGGAAGGATAGTTGTGTGAATAATTATGTAAAAAAAATAAAAACAAAATTAGGAAGTGTATTTGTTAATATATTTGTTGTGTTTATATGTTTGTCATCAATTTATTAACAATAAAAGTAATTAAGGATGGCAGAGTAAAGAGTAAATTTTGCTGTGGTGGTAATTTTACTCTTGAGACGCATCTAGATTGAGGTAGACAACTAGTTTGTGTGGAAGTAGCAATTCAAATTCAGGGAAATTTGCATGATTGAGTTAATTGTCTTCTTTCTTAAAAATCACATGTTTAGTTATGGATGTTGAATTGATGGACTGAGAATGATAGAATTATGCCTTGTGAGATTTGGAGCCTATTGATGAATGGATTGGACATTTGTACCATTCTCTTTCTTTCTGTGAATTTCACTTATGAAATTGTTACTCTAGAACTTGCTTTGATTCTTTTTTAGACTACATTTTCATATGCATACATAAATATGATTGAGGCATTTTTCTTGAAATACCTACTTTAATCAAATAGCCAGCCTTGCTTAGTAGCATATTGTCTCAATATGATATCAAACACTCTTATGACTTCTTGGAAATTCTCTGATTCCTGCCAACGTAAAGCATTAGAAATGACCTATTTCCCCTTACTTAACCCCTTTGAGCTTATTTGAACATTCTTTGTTTTGAACTCATTATGTGCCTTAAATGAAAAACCATGTTCTTACCTGACCTTAGGGAATAAGAGAACATTAGATTTGTCATTCGATGAGTTCTTGAATAAGTGTGGGGGTGTGTATGCAGAATGTTTAAAAAAATGTATATATGATGTTCTTTTTGTAAAAAAAAAATTCAAAAAAATTCAAAAAAATGTAAAAAGGAAAAAAGGGTCAACAAGGCAATAAAGGAAAGGAAAAGAATATGTAAAGAGAATTTGTATTAGGTGGAGTTGGGATGAACTTTCATGCTTGTCAATTAAACTCAGCTTTCATGTTCTTTTATTCTCTTTGATATTTAATTTGTCATATCTATATTACCTTCTCCTTTACCTTGACCCCATTACAACCTTGAATAAAGTCCTCATGATTTGTGTGTGCATGTGTTCTGAGTAGTGAAGAAGTAGAAGATAAGCAAGCTTATGGTAGTGTAATTTTCATGGGTTGAATTGAGTGAAATACCTACCTTTTAAACACTTGAGGGATTGAGAGTGAATCTTATGAAGATCTATCATTCTTGTGTCATGTTTTTCAATTGAAATATCCTTGCTTATTGATTTGAGATGTGAAGATATGTTACCTTATGAATATTTTGATTACTTGAATGATTGGTTGCTCTTCATTTTTAAATATTATTAGAAATTAAGTCTTTTAAAGTGTTTAACTTTTGAGTCTGTTTCATTTTTTTTTTTTTTGGTCTTGTGTGTTTTGCCTAGGAGTGCAAAAAGCTAAGTATGGGAAATTTGATGATCACATATTTGATACATTAATAAGCCTTCATTTTTAGTCATTTACACTCTCCATGTACTTAATTGATTGAGTTTGATTATGTTTTGTAAGTTTGGACTCAAATTGGACTTAATTAAATTTTTCAACATAATTTATGTCTTACATTATTTCTCTATTTGGGCAATATCTTGGGATGTAGGTGGCCAAATGAGGTGAATCTAGTGGCATTTTAAAGATAAGAGAGAGCTCTATAACTTTCATGAAAACCTCAAAGGCCCAATTACACGAGTAGATAACTCAAATTAGGGTTGAAGCAAGAACTAGAGTGCGGTTCCTGACAGCTTGACCTATATGTACAGTTCATGCCATATTTTGGGTTAGAAGTTGTTAAATAGGCTGAAATTTTGATGCTGAATAGTTGAGACCTATATCTACAACTTTCATGTTAAACACTTTTCTAGAATCTGAAGCCTAATAGGTTATATTAGGCTTGCAAGTCAGAATAGAGGAGCTATGATTGGGCCTAAGCAGTGTGCAGTAATTTGAACGTATCTGCAGTTATAGAAATGATATTGGACTCAAACTAAAGCCATTTGAAATCTAATATCCAAGCCTACAACTTTTATGAAGATCATATTTGCTCATTCTGACGCATTCAATGACTTCAGAGCTAAATGATTTCGGAGACAAGGAATCTCCATAATTTTCCACTCACCAAAAGTCATTTGGCATTTTTCACTCATTTTCCACTCATCCACTCACTAATGACTCAGCTCCCTTGTCATTTTGCATCTCTAATCCTCTATAAAAGGGGGTCTTAGCAGATCATTGAAGGGGTTAGGTGTTAGGTACCAAAATGATGCTAGTTTGTTACTAGGTTTTCTTGTAGTAATTTTCCTTTGTTCTAAATTGAAGTCATGTTCTTCTTCTTCTTCTTCTCTCTTTCTTTCTTCTTATCTATGAGTAACTAAGTTTCATTTTACTTGGATGAAAGAGTGAAACTCTTGGTAGTGAAATAAGGTTAGATTAATTTCTATCTTGTGCTTAAATGATATATTTTCAAGTGGTCATTATACGTATTGTATTTTGTTTCCAATTAATTTAGAAACCCTCCTTGTAAAGTAGAGTTCTTGATTTGTTGTAGACAAGAGATTGGTACAATGAATGTTTTAACCCATTTACAAGTGTTGGTGTTAGAAACTACCCTTGTAGATAGGAGTCCTTGATTTATTGTAAACAAAATATTGGCACAGTGAATGCTTTAACCCATTTACAAGTGGTGGTGTTAGAAACTCTCATTATAAAGTGGAGATCTTGATTTGTTGTAGACAAGATTTTGGCACAATGAATGCTTGATCTCATTTATGAGTGGTGGTATTAATAGATGATTAAATGAGGCATAATATAATTACGTATATAATTTTTAATGAACTTTGAACGATGTATTTTCCGATTAGAACCTCTGTTATGTGTGGATTCTAATTGAGTTATAAAAGAATTAATCTTATCCTTAATTTATTTACCAAGAGTGGATCTCCTAACTCAAGCAATTCCTTTTTATTTATGACTAAGTTTTATCACCTTTATTGTTGTAACAAAATATTTTTCTTACGTCAAATAAATTTTTCTTCATCAATTCCCTTTGGATCGACCTCGGACTTACCGAAAATTTATTACTTGAGATAACCTGTACTTAGATTTGTAACTTTTAATCCCGCATCATTCAATGACAAGAATGGCTACTCTACTTAATTTTAAATATTGGACTCTCTCTAGCCAACATTTTTTTTGGACCAATCTCTAGCCAACTTCGAACGCTTTAGCCTTTAGGATTGAACTGTACCATCTGTCATGAACAAGTCCCCCTTTTCTGGGCAGCGAATAATAAAGTCCATTAACTGTGGAGCTCTCTACCAGAGAGAGGAGAACATTCATAGGATGAGCATTATAGATACAAAATTTTCCATGCTCATAGGTGGTAGTTTTCAAACAAAACTTAATTCGAAATGAGAATTAGCACTGCACAACTTTTTAAACATGAAACTTATGTACAAATTATCCTAAAAAGGCACAGGTGTCCTCAAAATAGAGAAAAAGTTGACATTTCACAGTCAACTAGTTAGTAGCCCACGAGCATTTCTTAATGTTTCTATCCTATTAGTTATCATACATAATGAAATGGACAAAACTTCACTCCAACACAAGTCGGAGGAAAGTCCTCTAACTTTTAATTTTATGCCATGTGTCTATTTTACTTACTCAAGTTTGTAACTCACTTGTTTTAACTCCATTAACTTAATAAAATAGACACATGACATAAAATTAGAGGGAGTTGGAGGACTTTCTTCCAACTTCGATTGGAGCCAAGTTTTGTACACAATAGAATCACTTTATTGTACACAATCGAGCTAATCAGAAGCACAGATAGTCAGAGATGCTTGCCTAATCTTCAAGAAACTAAAGGTCCAAAAATTAGCTATCAAAATTGTGGTCAACATCTGGTTGCTTGGAAGCAATGCCACCAATGTTCATCCATGCATGTGCCTCTGGAAGCAATGCCTCCATCGTTCTTCATCAGTCATCTCAGCTCCATTGCTCTGCTTACCACCCTTTAAAGAGTCAAGCTGGAAGATAAAATCAATCAAAAAATAGTTTTTTTTTCCAAAGTAAATTCATATACAACAATAATTAACTGATTCAAAATTCACATTCCAGTTTAATTGATCAATAATACATGCCCCATTGCCTGTTAATAGCCACAATGAGCATTGATGTAATGAAATCCAAACCATTCATCAACTAAATTTAAATAAGATTGATGATATCTTGCCAAGATCACAAAATCATTATTCTTATGTCATAACCATAGAGCGCTCATTTACTTCAGAGTTTAATGGAATATCTAAAAACTCCACAATAAAAATATAGCACATGATTGTAACAGCCAAATATAGCACAGGTCATGCTCTCAAACAGCATGCTGAAAACACCTAATGAACAGGGAAGGGAAGGGGAGTAATGGAGCATAGTTAGATTACTAGTTCATTAAGATCTTTCCAAGGTATTTAACTAAATGATAAGCTCTCCACAATTTCATAGTTTTTTTTGTAAGGGTTTACCCATAAAGAATTTCTGGGGAGGGGGCGGGGTGTAAATGTGGAAATAAGTTTCCCCCAATAGTTTAATATGTTAAGTTTTGATGATGACAAATACAAATGATGCTTATACTTTATAGTTGTGCTTAATAAATGACAAATGCATCACAAATGAATATTGATCATGTTACATAAATTTGCTTAATGAGATATATTGTATCATGCATGATTATGTACTTTATCTAGTTATATTTCGTTTAATAATCAGACAATGAGATATATGTAACATTCATCATATAATATATCCAATAATATTTTATATGAGTTATAAATGAATTAATATTGGATATGTCTATGAAATTCTTGTATGTGTGTTAGACTAACTAGAGTTATACATTTATGAATCATGCATATGAAGATATTGAGTTATGAATTTGGACTAACTATGTTTGGTTAAGTGAGTAATATTTTGTAGGATAGTCCAAGTACCAAGAGTGAGCATTGCAATAAGAAAGTAAAAGATCACAACTATGCTCTACTCAAGGAGAATGAAAATGATAAAGGTGTTCCAAGCATTTGCAAGATTTGAAGAGAATGAATTTTTGGAAGCTTGAATTACATCAAGAAGTGATGGTGGCAAAAGATCTAGTCCAATATCTTCAAGAATAGCTTATAGGACTTAGATCTTGTGTAAAGATAAATGGGGATCACACTAAACTCAAAATATGTTTTAACATCTTTAAAAATGTTTCTAAAATGTTTAAATGCCCAACAAACCTTTTTTGGAAAGCTAGTCATGATGGTAGATCATTTCTATGAAAAATAGCAAAGTTTGTGTTTTGTAAAACTGACCTTTGGTTACTATTTTGATCATATCTTTTAAAATACTTTGAGTTTTGCTCTGAAACTTATCTCATATGAAAATAAACTCAAAGATCTTTCCAATGAGTGGTCATTCGCTTAAAGCGGATAAGAAACGAAGAAGTTATGACCATTTAAAATCAGTTTTCAAAACCAGAGTGATTTATTCGAATAAAACGTGTTATTCGAATAACACAAGATTTATTCGAATAACAGAGTTCTTATTCGAATAACACACCTGAGAAAACGTTCCAGAACGTGTTTTTGATGATTTATTCAAATAACCAAAGTGTTATTCGAATAACACAAGTCTTATTCGAATAACAAGTTGCAGAAAACAGTGAAATAAATGGAATTATTCGAATAACACTTGATCAGAAACGTTCCCAACGGTCATAAAACGGCTAGTTTTCATAATAATTCATTTCCAATCTTTACCCAACGGCTCTAAATATTATTGGGCTATAAATATAAGTGTTTGGGCATCAAAGAAAAGTAGGAGAACAATATGAAAATTACTCTTGAGCATTAAATTCATTTTTCACTCTCTGTTTCTCCAAATATCTATTTTTGAGCTTAAAAGTGTGATTTCTTGATACCCATTGATCTTCAATTTGTATTATCCACTCTTGAGAGAGTTTTTATCAATTCTACCTTTGTATAAACTGTAAAAGAGAGGGTGAGGTATCCCTCAAAATTATAAGGGTGAGGTATCCCTTGGAAATAGAGGCTCAAACACAAAGGGTGAGGTATCCCAAGGTGTGTTGAGTGCTCAAGTTTGTAAAGGTCATCAAGCACCCGTAAAGCTTGAAGAATTGGAGGCTCTAGCACAAGGGTGAGGTATCCCAAGGTATGAGGAGTGCTCTTATTTGTACAAAGATTTTCCTAGCACCCGTGAAGTCTAAGAGATAGTGAAGAAAATCTCAAGTTAAGCTTGGGGACTGGATGTAGGCCACAAGTGGTTGGTGGCTGAACCAGGATAAATCTTAGTGTTTGCTTTTCTCAACTCTATCTCCTTTATATTTGTGCTTTAATTATATATGATTGAGTTGAATTTAATATCTAACTTATTTGCTTGATTTATCCTATAAGCCCAAGTGGTATTTGTGAAATCTCTAATAATTACACATTTGTTAGACTTATTCCACTGCATGTGTTGATTAAAAATATCAAATTGCATAATTTGATAAAGTTGTATTAAAATTAATAATTACTCAATTCACCCTCACTCTTGGGTAATGGTTGCCATGACTAACAGTAAAAGAGAGTGATTATGCAAGTTTTATTATACCACTCAAGCAATTCAACATGCACATGGGGCAATAATATTAAAAATTACCATGGTCTCCACCTTGTGTTGTTCGTATACTGCATAAACTTCAATGTACTCACCAAATCCAAAAACCTGATAAAAAGGACATATGCAAATCAATAAATAAACATCATATTAGGCATGTTTAAAAATATCCAATATATCCATTCTTGACAATCTCACTCCCTGTAAATTATTATAATAAGGAAACAAACCTATGCTGTGTTAGTGTGTTTGGACCTTGAAAGTTGAAACCCATTATTCAACATTGAGACCATTGAAACTTATTCTCATTTTTAGGTATGCCCCCTGCACTTTTTATCACTTTCACTTAACGAATAGTCCACTGATTTAGAACTTAGATATCAGCAATTTACTCATTTAAACATTTGTTTTATATAAAAACCAACAATAAATGTTTATATATAAAAAAAATAAAAAAAATCTTACAGTGATAAAAAATAGTATTTGGCTAAGATAGAGCACTTTATAGTTCACTCAAAAAAAATCAAAATGCTTAAATCCTTGAAAATAATAATTGATAGTAAAAAAGCTTCCTCCCATTAATTACACAATTTAAATGAGCCTTTGATGCCCAAATAATTCTTAAAAAATAACTCTGAAGAGAAATAATATATTGCCATTATCAGTAATGCACTATTTGATAACAAAATTTAGGTACAGGCCTAAACAAAGAGAAAATTCATACCTACGCTTTAAGCAAAGCCACTAAAGTAAATGCCTCAAGAACCTGACATGTTAACATGAAAACATCAACATAAGACCAATAAACAATAAACAATATACTTTCTGAAATTCCACACTTCTAACCTTGTTAAAGTTGTCATTAATTCTTCACCTGCATATAATTAAAAGACAAGTTCAAAAATTAAGGAAAAAATAAAGAAATTGATGAAGACACAGACAGTAACTTCCTAACAGCCATATGTGATGCAGGAGGTTAATGTTAAATTTCTAACTCAGCCTTGTAGTGATCATATGCTGCAAGATCTTTTTTGAATTGTTGAACTTGTCACGCAGACCTTTCAAGGTGTAGAACAGAAGCTAGGGAACTGAATAAGCACAAATGGTGCACCAAAATCCTATAACCGAATCAAAATTTTACCATAGAATCATGGTCTTTAAAAAAAATAGAATTTTTCTCGAACGTTTGAGGCACCCCAAGTAAATAACTTAGAATTTTATCAGGAGAACCAGAATTGATAAAAGCAAATAAGAAAAATTGTAGTCCAACCTAAGAACTTTAAAACGTGAACAGTTGCTATATAATTTCGCGTGCAACACAGTTCCATCTCCACGGCAAACCTAAAATTTCAAAATGGGACAAGATTTTCCTTTGAATCCTATAGCACATAGCAAGTTTGCACAAAAGATAGAGCCAAGTCCAAAGGAACTTTACTAGTTCTGATTCTGCACAAAAGGCTAAGCCAAATCAAGTCAAATTTTAAGATTTACTAAAATTATCCATTTATATTTCTTCAAGTCAAATTTTAAGATTTACTAAAATTATCCATTTATATTTCTTTATTAATGAGTATTTTAAATTTTCAAGCCAAAATAATTATTCAATGTAACATGCAGCTGTTACGTACTCATACAAAAAAGAATATAGTGAATGATAAGGAAACAATAGTAGTCCAAGGTACTAAGGCTAAACTATGTGACAAAATAGGATCATTCAAAAAAAGTTAAGAAACAATTTGGAAGAAGAAGAAGAAGAAGAAGGAACAGTCATTGCAGCATCAAGAAAGAAAGAACAATCATTGCAGCATCAAGATTTGGGAGTGCAACCCCAATTCCACCCTCTATTCTTAGGCAAGAAGAAGAAGAAGAAGAAGAAGAAGAAGGAACAGTCATTGCAGCATCAAGAAAGAAAGAACAATCATTGCAGCATCAAGATTTGGGAGTGCAACCCCAATTCCACCCTCTGTTCTTAGGCTAAGGATCTATGCTATTCTGACTCTAACCATAACATAACATTATTCTGACTCTAACCATAACATAACATGAGCCGAAGAAAAAGAGCCGAAGAAGAAGAAGAAGAAGAAGAAAGAACAGTCATTGCAGCATCAAGAAAGAAAGAAAGAAAGAACAATCATTGCAGCATCAAGATTTAGGAGTGCAACCCCAATTCCACCCTCTGTTCTTAGGCTAAGGATCTATGTTATTCTGACTCTAACCATAACATAACATGAGCCATTAATAATTATCACTCAAAAACAGAAACACACGCGGAAATCCAACCAAAACATAGAAGATGAAGAAGAAGAAGAACAGCATCAAGAAAGAAAGAAAGAAAGAACAATCATTGCAACATCAAGATTTGGGAGTGCAACCCCAATTCCACCCTCTGTTCTTAGGCTAAGGATCTATGCTATTCTGACTCTAACCATAACATAACATGAGTCATTAATAATTATCACTCAAAAAAAGAAACACACGCGGAAAAGATTTGGGAGTGCAACCCCAATTCCACCCTCTGTTCTTAGGCTAAGGATCTATGTTATTCTGACTCTAACCATAACATAACATGAGCCATTAATAATTATCACTCAAAAAAGGAAACATACGCGGAAATCCAGCCAAAACATAGAAGAAGAAGAAGAAGAAGAAGAACAACAACAACAACATCAAGAAGGAAAGAAAGAAAGAAAGAACAATCATTGCAGCATCAAGATTTGGGAGTGCAACCCCAATTCCACCCTCTGTTCTTAGGCTAAGGATCTATGCTATTCTAACTCTAACCATAACATAACATGAGCCATTAATAATTATCACTCAAAAACAGAAACACACGAGGAAATCCAGCCAAAACAAGGAGGAGGAGGAGGAGGAGGAGGAGAGGAGGAGGAGGAACAGTCATTGCAGCATCAAGAAAGAAAGAAAGAAAGAACAATCATTGCAGCATCAAGATTTGGGAGTGCAACCCCAATTCCACCCTCTGTTCTTAGGCTAAGGATCTATGCTATTCTGACTCTAACCATAACTTAACATGAGCCACTAATAATTATCACTCAAAAACAGAAACACACGCGAAAATCCAGCCAAAACATAGGAGCTGAACTGAAATGCATACTTGAAAAAAAAGAAAACCAAAACAGAAAATAAAATAAAACAATTAAGCAGTGATGCACCTATGGTGACTGAAACCTAAAGCGCAGAGAAAGTAAGAAAACCCTAGGTTACGGAGCACCTATGTAAAAGACTGAACCTGTTGTCGCTAAACATTATGCAGAAGGGGAAAACTACTCTAATTAATCACAAAAAAATTTGCTCAGCTTATCGTTTGAAGCTGCGAGCACTTCAAAACTCCACTTGCTAGCCGTTGTTCAAAGCTCCACTGCTCAACTAGCCGTCTGAATCTTGCTCTTTGGCGTCTTGCTTTCGATTGGTAATTTCCATTCGAAGCTCACTGCAAACATTCAACAAACAGAGTTTAAAGGTTCTTTTAATTTGGGGTTTAGGGTTGGGGTTCCATTCTTACAACTTTGGGGGAACACCGACCATCCACGACGAAGTAACTGTGACAATAGATGGATTTTGGAGGAAGAGCGACCTTACTGTTCTTCCAAGAATTGGGGCTCATATTCCACGATTAAGCCTTAAGGTTAGTTCAATTTGGGAGTTCTGGATTCTTTGCTTTCTGACGTTGAGGCAAACACATGATTGGGATAAAATGTATTGAGTTTTATGATTTTGCAAAACAGTCCTAAAAGGGAACTGCAATAAATATAAATTTCAAATAAATCCCTGTGACATGGATTCATCAATTTGACTAATTGTTTAGGTGTCAAAATATTAGTGGAGGATGTTGTAATGCCACCAGTGACACATGATTTTCGGTTGCACTGGAGAAGCCACCATCTTTTTATTAAAATTATTTTACACATATGAAGTTTTAACTTACATGTCTAAAATAAAAAGTTTCGATTTAAAAATTTCTTACCATCTTCGTACTCATCAACGGTAACAACATTAGCATTTTTAAGCTATGAAGGATGGATATATCAATTTTTTAGGCGTGTCTACGTATTAGATACATATTTGTATTAGATATATGTCTATATCAGATATATGAAAATATTTGTATAACACATGTATCTTACGTGTCTAAATATATCTAATTAAAAAGATTATTTTTTTCAGTTTGAACAAGTCTTGGACACATCTCAGACATGCTTGAACATGTCTAGAACATGACTTGGACACGACCCATTAATATCTTTTAAAAAAATAGTTTTCGTGACTAACATTCAAATAGTAAGTTCCTAACTCATTCAAATCTAATCACATGATTGACGTCTTAAGCTAATATTTTCATATATCAGTATTTTAAGTTTTATCTTTTCACACGTCACTATTAGACTTTTAAGTTTTATCTTTTCACACACCACTATTTTTATCTTCTTCTTCTACTTCTACAGGTACTAAGTCGTTCACTTTGTTGTAACCAAAGCTTACCTCGCACTAATATTCCTTCTAGTTAATTTTTTTTAGATGTACATGTACTTGTACATGGTTAATTTTTTTAAGAGAAGTTAGTTTAAGAGATTTTTTAAAAAATGTCATTAGAAATTATGCTTTATATTTTTTAGGAGAGATTTATTAGGTAATAAATATTGACACATATGACATATATTAAGATATTATAAATATTTAAATTTATAGAAATAATATTAATAAATTATAAATATTTTTTCTTAAATTTTGTAATTATATATATATATATATATATATATATATATACATCATGTTCGTGTATTCGCGACTGTATATGTGCTTCATAGTTTTTAAGAATTATGATTGTCCATGTCTATTACCATCCCTATAAATAGAAGCTTGAAACGTCAACCATAGCACACCAACTCAAAATAAGTACAGTAGCTAATACCCTCTTTCTCTTCTTCCCGCCCATATAGCACATAACATGGCTCTCCAAACTTCATTTCTAGTGTTTAAAGTGAGGAGGTGCCCATCGGAGCTAGTGGCCCCCGCTAACCACACTCCCCGTGAGCTTAAGCTGCTATCAGACATAGATGACCAAAATGGTCTTCGTTACCACATTCCATTGGTACAGTTCTATCGTTACCAGCCTTCAATGCCAGGGAAAGACCCTGTTCAAGTCATTAGACAAGCACTCGGCAAAACACTTGTGTTTTACTATCCATTCGCTGGAAGGCTAAGGGAAGGTCCTAATGGCAAACTAATTGTGGATTGTACCGGGGAAGGTGTCATGTTTATTGAGGCTAATGCAGATGTGACCCTTGAGCAGTTTGGCAATGCTCTTCAGCCTCCATTCCCTTGCTTTGACGAGCTCCTTTACAGTGTTCCTGGTTCAGATGGAATGATTAACTGTCCGCTCCTGCTTATACAGGTTCCTAGATATTCTTGCTTATTCATGCTAATTTGTGTCTTAAAAATATATTATATCACGACAACATTGCCAATACTGTGCTAGGAAAATACTCTTATAATATAATAGTTTAACTTTCATTTTTGACCTTTTATAGCATAGATTTAGTCTGTATATATGACAGGCACATTCACTCACACTCACAATTATGTATAGGCCTTAGAGTAAATTTTGTGTAGGTTATATACATAATTAAAAGGAGTTTCCAAATAGTGCCAAACTCGTTCCGTAAAACTTTTTGAAGTGGAGCTAATTCTGTAAATCTTGCATCTGAGGTGTAAAATCTTCTTTAACTTAGAGAGATTCTTACATAAACCTATAAGTATTTAATCGGGTGCATCTGACCGATCAACACTTAATATTTTTATAGAATTTTATGTTTTTAATTATATAACACAAATATATATATAAAATTTAAGTATTTATTAGCTTGATGCATCCAACTTAAGTACTTCAAATTTAAGTAAGAATTTCTCCATTAACATATGTCCCACAATTCATATAATTCATGCCTGAACTATTGGGACATATCGTTCATGCACTATTAGTAGAAAACAGTTTTGGTATATATCACTACCCAAATTAAAATGTGTTTATAGCATTGTCTTCACGTAAGTATTTCACTTCATATATATATTAGACATTCACTTTTTTAAAGTGGAATATTTATTTTTTGTAATTTATAATTAATGTAGGAACGTCATTTATTACTTTTGTTTTTAAATATTTTAGCGTGTATGAGAAAAGTAGACAAACAATTTGCGCACTTCCCACACACTTACAAAGCCTTTTAAAAAAGGATAATACTTAATCCCACGACCTGTCTTTAATGAAACGATGCACGTAATCTAAGTTATGATATGCGGGTGTTGTGTTTTATCAATTAATTTTCTTTTACTATATTGTGTTATAATTGTTAAAATAAATGATTAGTTGTACTTCGCGATAAATAGCACCCCTAAAAAAATAAGAAAAAAAACTAAGGGGTAAAGTAACTTTTCTATCAATTGTTTAATTAAATTAATCACTCTCACTATCATTCTCAATATAATTAAATGACTAAGAAGAATTAAAAAATAAGCAAAAGTGTTGTTTCAAGCCTTCAAAAAGTCAAGAATCACAACATATAAGATTCCAATACATGCTTATATGTATAAATGGCAGGTAACACGCCTCAAGTGTGGTGGTTTCATCTTTGCTCTCCGCTTTAACCATACCATGAGCGATGGAAGTGGAATTTTCCAGTTCATGAAGGCCTTGGGAGAAATAGCCAGTGGGGCATCAAAGCCTTCCATTCTCCCAGTGTGGCAAAGGGAGCTGCTATGTGCAAGAGAACCACCAAGAGTTACATGCATCCATCATGAATACCAACAACTACCACCTGATACCAAAAGCACCTTCATACCCCATCATCGTTCCTTTTTCTTTGGTCCTGCTGAGATAGCTGCAATGCGTCATCTTCTTCCCCATCACCATGCTCAATCTACCTCCTTTGAGATCTTCACAGCATGCCTCTGGCGCTGCCACACAGTCGCATTACAATGGGAAAACCCAGATCAAGAGGCTCGCTTGTTGTGCTTTGTCAATGCACGTTTTGGGCATTGCAGGTTCAACCCTCCACTTCCTGATGGTTTTTATGCTAATGCCATTGTGTTTCCGGCAGCGGTGGCTACTGTAGGGAAGCTCTATGGATATCCCCTAGGCACTACAAAAAAATGGTGTTTAGCCACGGTTATCTTGGTACGGTTTCAACAATCATGGCTTAACCACAAAAAAAAGCCTCGCACCTAACCCTTTTCTCATCTCCCTCCTTTTTTTCCCACCTCCTCCCGCCTGCACCCCCCTCTCTCCTCTCCCTTTCTCGTCTCTGTCTTTTTCTTTCAAACCCAAAATCCTATTCCCAAATCGCAAATCCCACCAAATCTCTTTCTCGTTCTTTTTCTTAATATCCCAAATCACAAATCATTTTTGTTAACATTGTCTGAAAACCCCAACTTCATAACCCTGAAGGTGTCGCTGCCACCGCGCACACCCATCTGAATCAGGTGTTGTTCTACTCCTGTTCATGGCATCTTCATCTTCTTCGACCTCTCGTGAAGGACACCATAGAGAGGTAAGGAAGCAACCCTAGGGATGCTACGCTGCTAAGATACGCAATCCCCGGAAGAAGACTCATGTCTGATTGGGTACATTTGATATTCTCGAAGAGCTCGCCTACGATAGTGCCGCTTATTCCCTCCGACACCGATTACTGCCGCCGGCCTCTGTCTTGATCTCAATATCCCCTCCAATGACCATCGTTGGCCCTCCGTGCCTTCCAGAAGCCTCAGTTCTTCTTCCATTGTCGTCCGCAGAGGCACTGCATCACCTCTAAACTCTGGTTTATTTTTAGATTCTAGATTAATTAATTAGGTTTGTTTTGCTGCTTAAGCTAAAGTAATGTGGGTAGATTCATGTATTTGTTAGTCTTCACTGTTTAGAACCCAAGTATTTAAGATGATTTGCAAGAATATTTTTATTGTGTGTGCTTGAGCTTATAGGGACAAGGGTTTTTCGTAATACTGTTATTAGAATGTATCTGACTCTATTTTTTATCTCAATTTTAATTTTCTTTTAATTTTTAGATCAAGGAGAAAGACACTGCGTGGTTAGTGAAATTCTGTGTTCCCTAGTGCAAGCATTGGTGATTGATTCTTTTATTATATACTCTGCAATAAGCTAAACATGATGTTGAAGTGAATATGCTCATTTTTTTTTCATTCTATTGCTTTCTAATTCTAACTTGTATGTAAAATAATAACAATGGTTGCTTTGCCAGTAAGAACTTGGGGTCTTTGTGGGATAATTTGGGAAAGGCAATGGAAGGAGCAGATGAAATAGAGATTGAAGAAGTGGATTATAGCACAGACAAACCATTGTGTACCAAAGTTGATATTCATTCATATCCTACCTTTAAGCTATTTTATGATGGTGAAGAAGTTGCTAGATACTGTGGTAATTAAAAGATGGATTTCATAGATTTTGCTCAGTCCCTTGTAATTGTTAGTGTTCTTCAATGCCTCTAAATTACTATGTTTAGTAACAAAAAAGGGAATTTTTGTATGCCTCTAAACTACCTGATATGTCCTTCTTTCACTAAAATTAGGCTTTATATTTGTTAAGTTTGAGTTCCTATTGATTTTATTATATGTGCATTATTGAAATGTCAAAATGAGCAGTCAGCTTATGGACTAGTTCAATTTGTATCTTGGTATTCTGATATATGATCTAACTCGATGCATAGTTGGAAGAGTAGATGCAAGTGAAGACAACTTTATAAGTGAGAGTTTATTGCATGATTTTTCTTTACTTTGCTAACAGGTTTGTCAAACATCTCCACATATTCGTGATTCAAACCACTTGTTTCTTGAACTCCCTTTATTGAAAGATAAATTGGAAAAACACACCAATGAGATGTCAGTGGTGGGATCATGGAGTCAGAATGCTGTGCAAACAACAAATTCATGGCTGAAAGAAGGATTAAAACCATGCTGTATCACCAGGGATCTCAAGTGGGGGGTTCCAGTTCCACATGAAAATTACAATGACAAGGTTAATTATTCTATTGGTCTTTCACAATGTTACTTGTTTTTCTCTCATCAATCTTATGAATTATATTCTTAAAATTGGCAGGTTTTCTGTTTAGTTTGATGCACCTATTGGATATGTCTCAATCACTTCATACTACACACCTAATTGGGAGAAATGGTGGAAGAACTTGGAGAATGTGGAGTTGTATCAGTTTATGGGCAAGGACAATGTGTCTTTCCACATTGTAAGTTATTCTTTTTATATAATTTGAGATTTTATATTGGTTTGTGCTCTGTTTGCTTGAATTATGTATGTCTGATATCTTATTGTCTGTCCTTCTCTCTTACTGTTAACTGTCCTTTTCTTTACTTGGGAAGCTCTTTCTGCTTGTTATCTTGTTAAATATACTGCAAATCTCAATCAGTCTGTGGTCCATCCTCATTCTTTTCCTACTCAATTTGACACCTGTTGCTTTGCCCTTGTATTATGCCAATGGATCTCTACAATGCTACATATCTTGGTGTAACATATGTTTCCTTAGTGGAGTTTAAAATAGAAATAATGAGAACTAGGCTTTTATTGCATCATAGAATGGGCTATATTTTAGAATGATTGGGGAAATAGTTTTTTCACATCTGGTGTAACATATTCTTCAGCTGATGTTTCCCTCTACTCTACTTGGAGCTGGTGAAAATTGGACTTTAATGAAGACTATCAGTGTTACCCATATGATGCATATATTAAGATAATGCTCTGTTTGGGAACTAGAAAATGGATGTGTACAACAATTTTGGAAACCAGGGAAAAAATAGACACTATTCAGACAGAGTCTAACACTATATATATATATATATATAATATTTCAGTTAAATCATTTGGAGTTAATTGCCTTTTTTAGTGGGTTAAGCCATTAATATCCATTTGGCTGTTGTGTAATTACTAGATTTCTTTTTAATTGAAACAGAAATTGATATGATGAAGGAAAGGTTTGCAAAATTGTTGTTTGGTGAAGATATGTCAAGTTCTGGAAAAGGGGTTTGCACTGCTTTTGCTATCTCAAATGCTATTACTAATATGTGTGTTATGCTTTCTCTCTTGCACACACTGAGATAGGCTCATGTTGTAATAGAGAAAGTGTTTAGTTTGTCTACTTTGGCAAATGCTTCAAATTTCAGTTTTGGTATAAATTTAAATTGAATAATTTATTCAATTTGAATTTTATGCCACATGTACCCACTATACTTGGTCAATTATTTAGTTGCTAAGATAGGCTCATGTTGTACTTGAGAAACTATTTAGTTTGTCTAAATTTGCAAATGCTCCAATTTTCTATTTTTGGTTTAAATTTAAATTGTATAATTTATTCAATTTGAATTTGAATTTTATGCAACATGTAGCCACTGTATTTGGGCAATTGTGGAGACTAGAACCTCTACCTTCTGAAAAGAAAGCAATGTGGCAGAGAGAGATGGAATGACTTGTTAGCGTTAGTGATCACATTGTTGAATTAATACCTTCTTGGCAAACATTTCCTGATGGAAGTAAGCTCGAGGTAAAATTGGATTGAGTCCCAACTCCTAAGCCCAATGCTCAACTCTGATTTTATTCAACATGGAAATAATGATGTTTTTAACATGATCCATTCTGCAGGTAATGACTTGCAGGCCAAGGACAAATATTTTTATCAATCCCCCAGCTCTTCGCAAACTTGACAACATACTTCTCGTGAGTATTGAATATTTGAACCTTGTTCTTTAATGGTACACTAGTAATTGGCAGAGACATTATTTAAGGCCTTGTTTAAAATATTAGATGATTTATATAAGAAAAGCTTTAAGATGGTGGATATTGGATAAGATTAATGCATTATTTTATTTACCCTTTTATCCTTCCTTTTATTTATTGTTGATATTCTTCTATGGAAAGAAATAGTGAGACTTTGTATTATGTGATCGAACATGTTTCTTTTGTGATATGATTGGGAAGAAACTAGTATTTGTTTTTTAAAAAATATTTAGCCACGATTTAACCGTGGCAAAATAGGTCTATGAGTATAAAACACCCATCAAATAGCCACAATATAACCGTAGCTAATCATGACGTTAGTCACGGTTTAACCGTAGCTAATCATTAAAATTAGCCACGGTTATTACTTAATTAACCACGGTTGGTAACAAAATGTTGCCATTGTCTTAAAAACCGTGGCTAATGTCCTAAAAACCGTGGCTAATTTATTAACCACGCATTATTTAACCTCAATTGCTATAACCGTGGGTAAATATAGTTAGCCACGATTTTTAGTATATTAGCCACAGTCAAAACCGTGGCTAAACACCGTTTTTTTGTAGTGAGGGTATGCTGTAGAGCTAGTGAAGAAAGCAAAGAATGAAGCAACTGAGGAGTATGTGCACTCTGTGGTAGACCTAATGGCGATCACTGGAAGACTCCACTTTACTTGGGCAGGATCTTTTATAGTATCAGATCTCTTAAAGGCTGCATTTAGAGATGTGAACTTTGGGTGGGGCAAGGCTGTGTATGGTGGGACAGCCAAAGTATTTCCTGGAGTGAGCAACTATGTTCCCTATACCAACTCCAAAGGAGAGCAAGGTAGAGTGGTTCTAATTTGCCTTCCAACTGAAGCCTTGGATAGGTTTGAGAAAGAGTTGGATAACATACTCAAGATGAAGAATAACCCTATAATATCAATGTCCAACCTCTAATTAGTATTGTGGTGACTTTTTTTGGTATTGGTGTTTTGTGGTGGTTTATAAAATATTGTGTGCTCTGTTCACTTTTGTTATATATTTTGTTACAACTACCTATTTGAGAAAAAAAGAAAAATTAAAAAATGCGTGTATCAAAAAAATGTATTTATCTTATTTCATTACTAAAAAAATAATGCAAAAACAATGTAATAAAAATAGTGAACAAATAATATTATTGCTTGTATTTTCATTGGATGTTGTTGATATCTTTAATTCTTCAAGGATTTTCATGTAAATATCTTTTTTGGGTGAACTATAAGATACAAAATAATATCTATTAGATGTATATTTAACCTTTTAATGTGTAAATAATTTTATCAGAATATAATTGCATCTACCGATAAAAAGTAATCTTCTTTATAGTTAATATATAGTCTATGTAAAAAACCTTTTTTTAAGGGTCATGCTTCATATCTCACATCATTTTTTTCATTTCATTTTCTCATAAGTATTCATTTAAATCCCACAAGCATTTATATCTTCTAGCGGTTCAGACTTCAAGTCATAAAACATTTTCTAGGGTTCAAATCACATGTTTAAAATCCTCATATTTTGTAAGGGAGTTCAACTTTTGCCCGCAAAATATTTTTTTATTTTGGTCAATCATTTCAATGTTAGTATTCTTCGACAATTCTAATTTCAAGATCTTCATTTTCATAATAGTATGCACTATATTATATTCAAATAGGTTGTAAACAATTATTTTCATTTGATTTCATCTTTTTCTCATGCATAGAGACATAGTCTGTTAAGATATCATTATATTCACTATATTAGGTACCTGAACTTCATAAAGCATTTGAATTATTTCAAAAGTTTGGACTAATTTAGGAGTACTTATTATGTCTCTAACATCTTTATCATGAGTATATTCATTAAGATTATTTACTTCCTTAACAATAATTTGTGCTCCCTTATTTTTGTACGATTTTTATTTTTGAAATCGATTGATCAAACCATGCTTTTTTCATGCATTTCATTTATGAAGATTCTATAGTTGATATGGGATTTAGTTATCGCTTTTGTAAAAATACATATGATTACGCTTAAAGAATAATGTGGTAGTTGTAGCATAATTTTAAAGTGTCAATTCCACATAGAGACAAATTAAAAGAATAAACAAAGGAACTAAAGAAAAATATGAAATGTTTAATGGTAAATAAATATTAATTTTGAATGCAAATTAGAGTGAAGCAAAGTAAACAAATTAAGTTTCTATCATATGTAAGATGACTAAGGTTCAGAATCTATTAAGATTAATTTTAACATTAATATATATGTCAAATTATTATACTCAAATAATTTAACTCATGAACATTTAGCTACAAACATGTGATGATGGAAGATTTATCAATAAAATACTAAAAATAATAATCAAATATATGATAATTTTTTTTAATTAATAGTAAATTATCAAATGTGTCCATAATAAGAAATCACAATTGATCTCCAACAATTACCACTAACACTCGACAAATAAATTATAAAGGATAAGAAAAACATGATTGAACTCATCTACAAATTCATTCATATAATCTAATAAAAAAATAGAATTAATAAATGTTAAATCTTAAAATTAAATAAAAATAATTTAACATAATAATGTCAAAATAATCAAAATTTTATCATTATCATAATACAAAGAATTTGACAAGATATAATAAAAATAAAAAAAAATTATCTTATTAAAATTATTCCATATATATATGAGACATATTTAGTAAGAGAAATTTTTATTGTGAGAGAGTGAGAGAAATAAATCTTGACCATACAACCATATATGGATAGTCAAGATTAAAATTTATTTGAAGGTCATGTGACCACTTAAAAATGTCACATATTTATCTTTTAATCTTGACCATTCATAAAAAATTTAATGATTAAAATTTACTCATATAACCTCTTACAATAAATATTCAACTCACCTTAGTAAACTAATATCCTATATATATATATATATATATATATATATATATATATATATATATATATATATATATATATATATATATATATATATATATATATATATATATCACATAGGGTGTAAATTGGTTCGGATAATTGACCAACCTGATTAATCCAAACCGAATCAATTAAATTGGTTCGATTTGGTTTGGGTATATTGATTAGTTCGGATAAAATTCAAACCAATTAAAGTTTAATTGGTTCGGTTTTTGGATTTAAAATTTTAAAACCGAACCAACCCGAACCAAACCAAACCATATTTTATATATTTTATTTTAAAAAAAATTTATGCTATAACATTTTTTGGCTACTACTTGTTTTTCTTTATTTTTTGTAATACTTTCTCGCCTCAACTCCTAAAACATCATTTTCGTTCAACACAAAAGGCTAGGAAACTCCTCTGCCAAAATGTTGATTCTGGCGCTCACCCAAGATCTAGCTTCCGATTACCAAAAATATGCTATCGAAAAACTCTTAGAGAGGTGAGAGGCTTGAAAACTTTGGATCCTTCCTTCAACCAACTCTCTGGATCCATTCCTATTGAACTTCAAAATCTACATGTCATTTAACTTTTGAATCTCTCTTATAATGATTTAGAAGGAACTATTCCTAATGGTGGAGTTTTTCAAAATCTTTCTGATATCCATTTAGAAGGCAATAAAAAACTTTGCTTGTATTTTGTATGTGAGCCTCATCTAGCGCGGAAGAAGGCGCTGTCGACATTTATGATCATCATACCATGCTGGTAACATATACTATGTCTAACAATTTGCTTGCTACTATACATAAAAAACGAGAAAAGTAAAATAAAGAATAACATCATCTAAACTTGAAAGTTTAGAAACGATGAATTGACTTTAAATGCTCTAGCATTGACTTTAAAAAAATGAATTTCTTTCTAGTTTATGAGTACTTAAGTAATGGGAGCTTAGAAGATTGAATTAAAGGAAAGAGAAAGCATACAAATAAAAATGAGTTGAACCTTATGGAGAGATGAATATAGATATTGATCTTCATTTTAGTACATTGGACTACCCGCACAATGATGGTGAAGTTCCTATCATATTATGATTTGAAGCCTTACAACATTTTCTTGGATGAAAATATGACTGCAAAGGTTGGAGACTTTGGATTCATTAGGTTACTGATTCAAAGTTCAACTAATCAAGTCTTCATTAATTTCACTCATATCATTAGGGGTTCAATTGGTTGCATATATACCTTCAGGTTAGTAACCTCACAACTTTCTCTTAATTAAATAGTAATAGTATACAAATTGTCAAGTTAAATCTCTCTTGAAATTTTTTTTAACTTATTCAAATATAATTTCTTAATACAAATATCAATATGTTTCTTTGTTCCCTCTTTATGAACCTTTTAATACACATTCTAAAACATGAAATAATTATTAGTGTTCAAATTAATAAAATTAATTCTATTTCTAAATTTTTTTTCATTAGTTTATTTTATATTTTTTTATGAAAAGCTAATTATTTAGTTAATTTTTTTATTAAAAAAATATAACCCGATCACCCGAACCAAACCAATCCATAAATGTTCGGTTCAATTTGGTTTGGATTTGACTATCAAAAAATACAAAAACCGAACCAAACTAAATCAATTAATTTTGATTGGTTCGGATTTATTTTTCCTCAAAAACCAAATCAAACCATCCACTTACACCCCTACGTCATGCTGCTATCGTCACGTCCTTCCTTCTTCTTTTTTTTTCTGTGCCGCGTCGTACTTATCTTCTTTCTTTCTTATTTTCTTCTCGAATGGCGTGCTCTGCTCTCTACTGCCCGTGCAACTTTTCTTCCTTTTTTGTTGTTGTGCGGCGTGCACCTTTTATTTATTAGAAATCTTCACCAATTCGTTCATGGGTTGGCTCGGCCTGCCTCTATTTCATCTTTTCAAAGCCCTTTTACCATGGGCCCATGCCACTAAATCGGCTGCCCAAGCCTCTTGTGCATTAGATGTACACTTCAATTTCCTGTGTTTCTGGGCCCAAGGAAATACAAAAGAATGAACATTGTGCCATACTTCTTTGTTGGCCATGATTTTTTAATAATTTTTTTATAATTATCACAATAATTAAATTAATAATGTATTTAAATAAATTAATTAATAATATTATAAAGTTACTAAAATCAAATATAATAAGATATAATAATCCTTATTTTTATTAAAAAAATATAAAAGTTAGGCATTATCAACATCCAACAATTCATTTGCTACCCTTTATAAAAGTATAAAGTTAGGCATTATCAACATCCAACAATTCATTTGCTACCCTTTATAAAAGTATTTGTTAGATTTTTTTTCTTTTAATATGCCTGAACTAACATAATCACTAACTTTCTAAATTTAGATTAATTAAATGTCAAATATTGTAGAGCATCTATTGGTTTAGCTCATTTGTGATTATTTTTGCTATTTGGCTCTTATAAGTACTTAAACTCATGTGGATAATGTTATTTAAGGTTTGTAGGCCTTGCATATGAGTTTTTTATGATGGGTAGGTTAACTCATATTGTAAACACAAGTAGAGGTCCCTATTTTCATCCTATATGTATTGTGGTTGCCACATTGAAGTCACAAGGATTTTTGCGTATATAGGTAATGAGAGTACTTTATCTCCTTTATGACGACAAGAATTCTTAATTATATTTCTCTCATGATATTTTCTCAAAGATGTGATTTCTCTTTAGTGTAAGGTAATTCTATATCTTAAATCTTTATTATCGTATATTTATATATGACAAAGATTGAGATTAAAGGTAAATCCATTAATTTTATTCACGTGAATATAAAATTTTATAGTAATTGGTATCAAAACCTCTTTTAATCTTGTTTATGGCTATATTCTATAAAATCTTTGATCATGGGGCTATTATAGAACGCATAGAGACGAGGTCATAGACACCAAGATCATGTTAATTCATGGTTTATGTAGTGAGAATCGTTTGTTGTTTTCTGCAAACCCGAAATCTTTTTGAACTGCAGGATGGTTAAACCGAAAATTTTCTTAGACAATTTTGTTCCTTTCAATTAATTCATGGGTAATGTCTATAATATGATTCTAGAGCGCATTCATATTGTGATTGCATGAAAGCAAAGGAAACGAGCTTAAAAGCTCAGAGATCTGAAAGTATATTAAATTGGTTTAAAGAGTATGTCCTGGACAAAATATATGAGGATTATATAAATATTATTTGGTACTCTTTGTTTTTTAATTTGAATTTTTTTACATTTGTGATATTATTGAGCATGTCATATGTTGTGCATTAATTTTGTTTGAACATCGATTTTTTTTTTGGTGTTATCTTAGACATATAATATTGTGTGTTGAAATTATTGCACTTTTGTAAACTATTATGCAAATTAAAATTTGAGAACTCATTTGTTATATTTAGAATTATTTTGAATAATTTTGCTCATGTTTACTGTTTAAATCGTGAATAAATAAATAAATAAATGAATAGCTCATCATGTCATAAGCATGCGATAAGGTGAAATGTCTTATCGGAATCATGAAATAAAATTTTATAATTAATTCTCATATAGTTATAGACACTTTGGTATTAAATATTATCTTTTATGATGCTTAATAACTATTTGAGATTATATACAATATATATTAGATAAGTGAGAATTATAATTAAAATGATAATTTTAGATATTTTATTTTCTAGATAAATTTTGTGTAATAAGGAGCATTAATATCGATAAATATATCATTTTAATACCAAGAGATTTGTGTTGATTGTGCCATTCATTGTTGTTGAGAATTTTTTTTTATATGGAAGACTTACTTAAATAAGCTTGGACATATTAATTATTTATGTATATTTTGTTCTTCTTTAATTGCTAAAACCAATTTTATTAGTTGAGCTTGTTGAACTCCATAAATTATGAAATCTAATTCTAGGAGTTATTCTTGAAATAATTTTATCGTTATAAGAGCATGGTATTATATCATGTGTTGCACATAATGATTTTGGTATTGGACATTTGTGTATATTAGCAATATTAAAGTCCTTTGAAATATATTATCAAGAATTAAAGTACAATTGTATATATGTGATTAATTTTATTGTATATTGTACCATTACAAATTTATATAAATTTCTTTCAATATGACCATTATGAGAATATTATTTAAAATAATTTTAATTATTGAGAAACATTTAAGGCAATGACAAGTTTATATTTTAAGTCATTATTGTGATTAAGTTTTATATATCTCGTAAAATAGAGAAATATAGTTTATTTCAATGATATTTTGTTGTTGTCCTCTAATGTTTATTCTGTGAGCCATTTGTGATAGTTATATAAAGTTCTAGTTATCTAAATCCTAATAAGTTAGCGTCCACTTTTGTTGGCACTACACACAAGGATGTGAAACACACTATCTGATGTTAGTTATAAAATTTATATAATTATTGGCATATTATATAATTACATAATTGGAGAAATGTGTTCTTAAAGTTTTCTTCTCCTTCTTAATGCCAATTTTAGAATATGCAATTATGTATGAGAGTGTGAAAATTATCTGATTGATGTGACATAAAAATTTTGGAACTCTATGAACAATTTTGTCATTGATTATTGTAGTTTCTTATAGTTACATGCTCACCTATTGTAATACTAGTATTGTGTTTTGTAAATCTTATGAGATCTGTTATTTAAAAGTTTCATCTAGAATATTTATAATTATTTTGGACATTTTGTATAATTATGAGCTCGCCTTCCTGGGACCAATTACGACAAAGTGTTATATTGTTAATAATGTTATTGTGCTTTCATTGAAAATTATGTTAATAATGCATTTACTCTATTGGTTTGTCTTTATTAATAAGATTTGTGATGTTTTGTTGAATGTATTAAATGATTGGGTCCTAAAAATTTTTAGTATCATCTCGATACTAATTTTAAGAGCATGATATTTAATATTTTGTGAGAATTCGTTTATTCATTACAATCCAGGACCCTTAAGCAGAATTATAATGACATAGCAGCTCAAATTATTGTTACATATGGGGTTCAGAGATATCCCTATTCATGGCCTTAATTTTGGTGGAGATTCTTATAAATTCCAGAAAGTAGAGTTCTCTTGATTGAGCCACTACAACATTTTTGACTTTAGGCAATACTATTTTTAGCAACGTTTCAAAAGCGTTGTCTAAAGTTGTATAGACAACGCTTTTTGAAAGTGGATAAATATCATAAATCACATTTAATATTATGTAAACCAACTTAAATCTCATAAATCACTAGTTGGATAAGTTACTCAATTCATGTAACCTAAGAGTTGGTTAAGTGCAAGTGGATTGAAGTAGGTATAACAATTATTGTAGGAATCAGTATCAAGATCTTGTGTCATTTTGAAAATTTTGGGGACTGACCATCACAGACCAGGAAAAAAAAAAGTAATGTTGGAGCTCACAGTTAATAGGTAAATATCTTCTATTTTTTTCTCTCTTGTTTTTCCCTTGTAAATGACACTTCACACGTAAGTGAAAAAGATAATCAGATGGTAGAATATCCTTTACCTATTAAATTATCTCTCCTTTTTGGGAAACCAAACCCATCAAGACCCCACATATCTTAAACTGTTCAAAAGCAAATTTTGCCTTTTCAAACTCTCTTTTTTCAGTAGGATGGAAAATATACTAAAAATAACTTGAAATGTGTAATTGATGAGTAAAACAAAGTAATGCAAAATTATAAAAAATGCTGAACTTTGCTCACAAAGCACATATGATTTGATCTTCAACTTCAACTAAGTGTCACACCTGACTTGTAATATTCACAGATATCATAATATTTTCAATAAAGGAACAAATGAGCTCAATTTACAATTTTACATAGTGGCATGAAATCTGTAGTTGGCTAAGCGCCATTGATTTGTTATTATAGGTCCTATATATATAAAGATATTTTGCAGTTCATCACTTCATTGATTTGTTATCCACCACCGAAAACGCTAGAATGGCCCCAGTACAATAACTAAGAGAAATAATAAATGAAAGAAAATGTATTAGAATATGTATTGCGAAAGGTGCAGACCTTTCAGACACACTTAAGAATTGGAGCACAAACATAGCCAAAAGCAATGTTGCAGCTTGCAACAAGTCCTACAAATATTAATTAACAGGAGGAACAAGTGTCAAATAATTTATTAGAGAAAGGCTGTAGCTTTGGCCTAAAGGGGACTGATTTGAGGATTGGGAAAAATCATATAGAAACTGTACTCTTTATTATTATTGATTTTTGCTATCAATTTCTTCCTGATCTATGTATTCTTTATTTCACATAATTTCCCTGCTGTCATCCTTCAATTTGTACCAACCACTGCTAACTAAGCATTATTAATTCATAAGTTGAATTTCTTAGTTAATTAGTAGTTACAGTGTGTGTAACTAACCACTTTAATATTTTATTTTGTTGCCGAGACTTCAATATGTATTGAGGAGGAATACTTATGTATTTCAAAATATTTATTTACATATATTTATTATTTTTTCTTTTGCAGTGAGAATATATCAGATAAAGAGAAACAAAAGCATCTTGCATATGGATACAATTATGGAGATTTGCCAAGGATATTCAGTTTTAATTTTTTTGTTCTTTCATTTGCATTATGTGATCAAGAATAATCGCACTACTTTTGTACAACAATACTAAATGCCTTTTTTTCTTAGTTTTGATGTATATATATAGGAAATACACTTACATAATTTAATATATTTTATTTGAGAAGAATGGGTTTTTAATGCATTATTAGTTTTTAATACGTGATTTTTTAATACACAAGTAAAAAGTGTTGCCTAAAAGTAGGTATGCATAGTATTTCAAAAAAAAAGTCTATAGGCAATGTTTCATACAAGTTACGATATTGAAAATTTAAAAGCAACAAAACGTCTTTGTAACTTATAGGCAACGTTTTTCACAAGTTGGCTTACAGTAAACTTAAAAGCAACGGCAATAAAATGTTGCCTAAAATAGTATCTATAACCAACTTATAGAAAACGTTGCCAAAACCTTAATCTATAAGCAACGTTTTTCACAAGTTGGCTTACAGCATACTTAAAAGCAACGATTGAAAGTGTTGCCTAAAGCAGTATTTATACCCAACATGTCAAAAGCGTTGCCAGAACTATCTATGGACAACATTTCAAAAGCGTTGCCAGAAGATAACAATAGGCAACATTTTTTCTAAAGTGTTGCCAAAAGTTTAAAAAAGCGTTGTCTATTGTAATAGGCAACGACAGAAGAGGCAACGGCTTGGTAAGGGTTGAAAAGCGTTGCCATAGACTTTAGGCAACGCTTTTTGGCCAATGGCAATGCTTTCCAGCCCTTGCCAAAGGGGCAAAGTTGTTGTAGTGTAGAAGATAAATATGAAGCTACCAAAGGATATTCACGACAGAAAAAGCTCGTGGGAAATCATTCAAATTTTCAAAAGAAATTATCGGTGATTTTTTATCTTGCTAGAAAGATTGTAATTGCAAATAATTTTTTATAAATTTATATATGTGAGAAAATTTTTAGTGGATGATTTCAATCTTGGTACATCCACAGTTCCATATTCAGAAACAACTTTGACCCCGACTCTCATCAATTACATCATCATATTGAAAAGAAACAAACTACAAAGGAAGGAGACATTTACAATGTTCTTAAATAAGTTGGAAGCACCCATGCTCCATTATGTAACAATCATTGATTTAAAAGGATTTTACATCAACGGCTAGAAACTATCACTTGTCACCTATTAAAAAGGTTTATGTTATTTATCTTTTAAATCCTTAATTATATATTGCTATTTACATCTTAGTCCATCGAAGAATTATAGAAACTATACATTCTCTCTCTTCCCATATTTTCTTTCTCCTTTGTAAAAATAAACACAGTAGAAATGATGAGTGACAACGATGAAAATTTATAACAAAACATTCACAATAGCAAGATATAATGAAGTCATCACTACCAAACCTCTTGTAATAAATGCAACGGTCTGAACTTAGTATGTTATATCTGAGACTAATTATGAAGAAATCAAATCTCATGTACTGACACCTTGACAATTGCTTCATATCGTTTATAGATTTGATCAACCTGCAAACCAAGTTTTCATTATCACGTTCTTCAAAACCTTCTAGTTGGAGCATATATATCACTTCTTTAAGTTTTCCATGAAGAAAAATAGTATTTACATCTAGTTGTTTAATATGTAATTCAAATGCATCACACATAGTAAGGATTACGGCCGGAAGTGAGTTGAGTTTAGCTGAGTTAGAGTTAGCTCAAGATTGGTTCATTTATAAACGAGTTCATTTTCTTGACTCAAGCTCGACTCACCTTAAGCTCACGAGCTAATCGAACTTAATGAGCTAATATCGAACCTTGTAATATTGAATATTTTATGCTTTATGATAGTTAAGTTCAAATTTGTAACTTAATAAAATCTGTTTTTTACATATATTTAATTAAAAAATAATTTAGTCAACCCAAAAATAAAATAAAACTAAATTATTATTATTATCATTATTCTTAACAAATGTATATATATTTATATATCGAACTAGTTCACGAGCTAATAAGTCGAACATGTAAATGCTCAAGCTTAATTCGTTTGTAAATGAGCCAAAAATTTTAGTTTATTAAGTTATTAATAAAATGAGTTGCGAGCAAGCTCATGAGCTGACTCAACTCACTTCCAGCCCTACCTAGGATTACTCTGATAGTGGTTAGTCCAACAAGTGGAGAAACTATCTCATTGAAGTCAATACTTTCTTTTTTAGCATACTCTTTGACCACCAATTTTGCACAATATCGTTTCACTTGGTCATTGTCATCTCGTTTGATCTTATATACCCATTTGTTATGTACCAATGGCTTTGCGTCCCTCTAGAGATGAAACAAGTTCATATGTCTTATTTCTATGTACGACTTCCATTTCTTCTAGCATTGTTATCATCCACAAAGATGCATCTTGATTACTAATAGCCTCCTGAAAAGTTGATGACTCTCCTTCTTCTATAAGAAGACAATATACATCCTGGATTTTGGGTCCGATTTTGTTTTTTCTTGGAAGTTATACATTACGCATGCAGGACATCCAAAACACATATAAGGAAGAATATTTGTTGGCCAACCATCTCACATCTCCGTTGGTGTCTTCAAACCAATCGCTATTTATGGTGATTGATTTATCACATAATAGGCTATTTTAACTTCTTCTACCCAAAAAGACTTGATTAGACCTACAGTATTCAACATATCCCTTGTTATTTCTAAGTTCTATTCATCAGCTTTGCTACACTATTTTGTTGGGATGTATGAGCAAACTATAAATTGTCTTTAAATAATTTCTTGCCTGCAAAATGAAATAAAATTGTTGTCTACATATTCTCTTTCATAATCTATATTTAAGCATTTGATCCTCTTTTTAGATAATTTTTAGGTTAATTTTTATGAAACAATTTATAGAACATATTTCACCTGATACATTAAAGAATAAAATGTGGAAAAGAAACTGACAACAGGAACAACACGGCCAATCTTTATCAAGTTCATTTTTTGCTACCATGCAAAATCTAAGCAATAATAGTATTTGCTTACTATTTTTATTACATTGTTTTTGCATGATTTTTTTTCGTAACGAAATAAGATAAATACATTTTTTTAATACCCGCTTTTTTTCTCTCAAATAGGTAGTTGTAACAGAATATATAACAAAAGTGAACAGATAGAGCACACAATATTTTATAAACCATCACAAAACACCAGTACCAAAAGAAGCCACACAAAAGACAAGTTAAAGTTGGCATATACTAATTATTAGCCATCCATTAGAGGTTGGACATTATAGGGTTATTCTTCATCTTGAGTATGTCGTCCAACTCTTTCGCAAACCTATCCATGGCTTCTGTTGGAAGGCAAATTGGAACCACTCTACCTTGCTCTCCTTTGGAGTTGGTATAGGGAGCATAGAAGCTCACTCCAGGAATGTCCCTAAGACCACCCTTGGCTGGCCCAGCATAAACAGCCTTGCCCCACCCAAAGTTGACATCTCTGAATGCAGCCTTTGAGAGATCTGATACCATAAAAGATCCTGCCCTAGTAAAGCAGGGTCTTCCAGTGATCGCCATTAGGTCTACCACGGAGTGCACATACTCCTCAGTTGCTTCATTCTTTGCTTTCTTCACTAGCTCTACAGCATACCCTAGGGGATGTCCACAGAGCTTCCCTACAGTAGTCACCGCCGCCGGAAACACAAAGGCGTTGCCATAAAAACCATCAGGCAGCGGAGGGTTGAACCTGCAATGCCCAAAACGTGCATTGATAATGCACAACAAGCGAACCTCTTGATCTGGGTTTTCCCATTGTAATGCGGCTGTGCGGCAGAGCCAGAGGCATGCTGTGAGGATCTCAAAAGAGGTAGATTGAGCAAGGTGATGGGGAAGAAGACGACGCATTGCAGCTATCTCGGTGGGGCCAAAGAAGAAGGAACGATGATGGGGTATGAAGTAGCTTTTGGTATCAGGTGGTAGTTGTTGGTATTCACGATGGATGCATGTAACTCTTGGTGGTTCTCTTGCACATAGCAGCTCCCTTTGCCACACAGGGAGAATGGAAGGCTTTGATGCCCCACTGGCTATTTCTCCCAAGGCCTTCATGAATTGGGAAATTCCACTTCCATCGCTCATGGTATGGTTCAGGCGGAGAGCAAAGATGAAACCACCACACTTGAGGCGTGTTACCTGCCATTTATACATATAAGCCAGCCAATAAGCAAGCATTGGAATCTTATATGTCGTGATTCTTGACTTTTTGCAGCCTTGAAACAACACACTTTCTTATTTTTTAATTCTTCGGTGTCATTTAATTATATTGAGAATGATAGTGAGAGTGCTTAACAATTCATAGAAAAGCTTATAAAAAAAAAAAACAATTCATAGAAAAGTTACTTTAGCCCTTAGTTTTTTTCTTCTTTTTTGAAAAGGCTTTGTAGGTGTGTGGGAAGTGTGCAAGTAGTTTGTCTACTTTTCTCATATACGCTAAAATATTTAAAAACAAAAGAAATAAATGACGTTCTTACCTTAATTATAAATTACTAAAATAATTATCTAGCACTGCTATATTACACGGAGTGAATTTCGTGAATACATCACGAAGAGATTTTAACCAATCAGGATAGGTTAAAAAAATAAATATTATAATTTTTTTTCAAAAAGGAAAACAAATTACTGAACTAAATAGCAAAACGCAAAAAATTTGTTTCTCTTCGTAAATCGTTTTACGAAAATGCTGTCGTGACAAACAGCATTTTTCTTTTCTCCATATGCATATAGATTTACAAAGCAAATAATTTTACAATATCACTAAAGAATCCAACACGTACACAAGATACTTATTTAAAAGTGAACTAAATATATAGGAGTAGAAAACACTCTTGGAAGTATGAAATACGTGTAAAGTAAATTTTTTTCTTAACTACTATTTTGTACTCATGAAATGTACGAGGTAAATTAAAAATAATAAAATAAATAAAAATATATATTTAACTTAAAAATATGATATCTCAAATAATTTAAATAAATTTAATTAAGTTATAATTAGTAAAATTTACAATAGGATCCACTCAAAATTATTTTTTTTTCGTTAATTGACTCGTCTGGTGCTATGATAATTAGACAATATAACTCTTCTTAATAAATATTTCTTTTATATGATCTCTAATAAATAATTAATTTATTTAATTTTATATAATTTTAATTTTTGATTCTATAATTTTGTAATATTATATATTTTTTTATTTAAAAATTTTATCAATTTATTATTAAGAATATACCAAAAAATATAAGCAGGAGCGGACAGTTAATCATTCCATCTGAACCGGGAACATTGTGTAGGAGCTCATCAAAGCAAGGGAATGGAGGCTGAAGAGCATTGCCAAACTGCTCAAGTGTCACATCTGCATTAGCCTCAATAAACATGACACCTTCCCCGGTACAATCCACCATTAGTTTGCCATTAGGACCTTCCCTAAGCCTTCCAGCGAATGGATAGTAAAACACAAGTGTTTTACCGAGTGTTTGTCTAATGACTAGAACAGGGTCTTTCCCTGCCATTGAAGGCTGGTAATGATAGAAATGTACCAATGGAATGTGGTAACGAAGACCATTTTGGTCATCTATGTCTGATAGCAGGTAAAGCTCACGGGGAGTGAGGTTAGCGGGGGCCACTAGCTCCGGTGGGTACCTCCTCACTTTAAACACTAGAGATGAAGTTTGGAGAACCATCTTATGTGTTATATGGGCGGGTAGAAGAGAAAGAGGGTAGTAGCTACTGGACTCAGTTTGAGTGGATGTGCTATGGTTGATGTTTTAATGATCGAATATGTGTCGTGAGTGATATTTGGAGCTTGTATTTATAATAGGAGCAATGGACATGGAATCAAGGCAACTGATGCATGGCCCGCGGTTGCTGTGTCATAGACTTGTTTTAGAAAAACTACTCAGATATTCTTATTCATTTTTTCTTTCATATTATTTTTTTACACTTCTTCTAATATTATTTATCATATATATATATATATATATATATATATATATATATATTTTTATAATTATAATTTTTTTCACTAAATTACACACCCTTAAAAAAGGTGTGAATAGTAAATACATCCTTAAAAGGGATGTATGATTAACTTTTTCCTTAGAAAAATTAGTGTTTTGTAACTGTGTGATGTATGAAATAAATTAAAGATATTAAAATAAAAAAATATACTTAACAAAGTAATTACTGTTATTTTATTTTATAACAATTTTGTATTTCTTTTATAAATATTTACATATAATTATTATCTTTTTCGACTCTACTATTTTATTTTGGAAAATGCTGCATAATAAAGAAAAAGTGTAATCAAAATTTTATACCAAATAAGTTGGCATGCTTCTTGATTAAGTTTTTTATGTTTTTTTTTGCGTGTAGCATTGTTTTCTCTCTTTAAAAGTTAAAAAGCATTTAATATTATCATTATTTACATCCTGATACAGTTAAATTTTTTCCATACTTATATAGATTTCCAAGGCAAATAATTTTACATCATTAAAGAATCCAACTTATATACGAGACACTTATTTAAAAGTGAACTAAATGCAGAGGAGAAGAAAATACTCTTGGAAGCATGGAATATGTGTAAAGTAATTTTTTTTCTTAACTAATGTTTTGTACCTATGCAATATATGGGATAAATTGAAAATATTAAAATAAATAAGGTAAAATATACTTAACCTAGAGATATGACATCTCAGATAGTTTAGATAAAATTGATTAAGTTATAATTAGTGGAGTTTACAATGAGACCCACTCAAAATTATTTTTTTTTCTTTTCATTAATCGGCTCTTTCCGTATTATGATAACCGACCAATGTAGATCCTCTAAATAAATTATTCTTTTATATGATCTCCCAATAAATAATTAGCTTATATAGTTTCATATAATTTTAATTTTTTTATTTTAATATTAATTTTTATGTGTTTATTTATTTAGATGTTTTAGCAATTTATTATTAAGAGTATACCCCAAAAAATTATTATATTTTCTTAGTTTAAAAAAACACTTATAATAAATTCTTAATTTTCTCATAATAAATTACATTTATATAATTTTACTATATTTTCACGCAAGATTTTTATTCTTGTGTGATATATATATTGAAGTTTTCTAAATAATATAGAATAATTATATGAATAAATATAGTAATTTAAAAATATAATTAATTAATTTAATGTGACAAAGCACATATAGAGATGGTATCGACACCTACCAAAATTTTAGAATTTTAAGATCAATCACCAATAAAAATAATTAATAACGTAGTTAACTAAAGATAAGTGAATTTTTTTTAATTTTTTTAATATGAATTAATATGCAAAAGATATGTATATCAATGTAATTAATATGTGATTATAAATTTTTATAATTGTATGTGTGAGTAATAAATTTAATTTAGAGTTATTGACACAAGTACACCTTTCTTTTAAATTGCAACATAGGATGACACATGATAGTTATTGGGATTATGTATTTGTCACATGACAAATTTTTAAACATATTGTTCTATGTCAGAATGAAACATATCGAATATGAAAGCATTTACCATCTCTTTATGTATTATATGATGATTATATTATATTATATTATATTTTTGTACCTTTTTTTAACATTAAAACATTACATCTTCCTCTTTTAAGTGAAAAAAGAGGGAATTACAATTTTCAATACTTAATTAATTTATTTATTTTTCAAAATGGAGATGTAAAGATATGATGAAAAGAATAGATGTGCAAAATATCATTTCTTTTCAATTTATATAGAAAAGTTTATGTAACTTGAAACAATCAACTTTCCTATATTAATATCTGCTTATTCTATTTAATCGATGATTTTGTTTTGCCAAACACACTTTAAAAAAAAATAAACTTAACTACTATGGGTGTTAATGGGAGGATGCTAACTTCGTTCCACTTTGTTTTCTACTCGAATTTTCTCTCACTTCTTTCTTCATTTGACGCAATTTCTTTTTCTATATTAAAAATAAGGCTTCACTTTTCTCTTTTTTCACTAAATAAAGTGTAACAATAAGTGCAACAATTTTATAAATATGCTCTTAAGTTAAATTTATTTTAAATAAAAAGAATAGATATTTTATCCTAAAGCAAAAAGTGGAGGTTACTAATATCATCCAATTAAAAAATGAGTAGGAGGAAGTTGGTCATATATATAACTTCACTTTATTTTTTTTTCCATTGCCAAGCTAATAATAAATTAGCCTAAAAAGTCTCATTGAAAAAATAATTAACTTAAATCCATTTCAAAAATGAAAACTAAATGTAAAAAAAAAAATCTAGTAGTTTTAATAAACAAATTCATATTAAAAACAATCAAATTTAATCAATTTTTTATTTTTCAGTTTGATTTTTTCAGTTTCAAACTTTGGGATTCAACTCGTTTAAGTATGATGGTTTCAAGTATATAATATTGTATAAGGGTTCATCTGGGAAAAATAAATAATGCTACATATATACTTTATACACACATCACGTTAATTATTTCACATCTATACAATTTTTATTATTTAATTACAGTTGGTCTACCTCATTTTTTACAAATTTATAATCTGATTCAGCTATTTAATCAAATATGAGAGATATAAAAGATATAGTGTTATGTAAGATGCATTTTCCCAGAATAATAATGTCCATTCCTTTGGTAAGAGATTATATGTTTACGAAATTAAAATTCTTACCCAGTTAAGTTATTTTTTTCTAAATCAACAATATAATTTTAACATTCTTTCGACAAGTAATTATTGTCATTTTATTTTTATCACAATTTTGTATTTTTCCATAAATATTTACATATAATTACTATCTTTTTCGACTCTGCTATTTTATTTTGAAAAATGTTGCATAAAAAAAAGTTTAATCAAAATTTTATACCAAATAAGTTGGCATGCTTCTTTATTAAGTTTTTCTTTACGTATAACATTTTTTTTCTCTTTAAAAGTTAAAAAGCATTTAATATTATCATTACATCCCAATACAGTTAAATTTTATCCACATGTATATAGATTTTAAAAGCAAATAATTTTACAATATCATTAAAGAATCCAACACGTACACGAGACATTTATTTATAAGTGAACTAAATGCATAGGAGAAGAAAACATTCTTGGAAGCATGAAATACACGTAAAGTAATTTTTTTTTCAACTAATGCTTTGTACCTTTGCAATGTATGAGATAAATTAAAATATTAAAATAAATAAAAAAATATATTTAACCTAGAGATATTATATTCTATATAATTTACATGAATTTGATTAAGTTATAATTAGTGGAGTTTATAATGAGAATCACTCAAAATCATTTTTTTCTTTTCGTTAACCTGCTCTTATCGTGCTATGATAGCTGAACAATGCAGTTCTTCTCAATAAATATTTCTTTTATATGATATCCTAATAAATAATTAGTTTATCTAGTTTCATATAATTTCAATTTTTGATTTTATAATTTTTTTAATATTACTTTTTATGTATTTATTTATTTAAATATTTTATTAATTTATTATTAAGAGTACACAAAAAAAATTACTATATTTTCTTAGTTTAAAAAAACACTTAATAAATTCTTAGTATTTCAATAAAAGGTCAAAAATGAAAGTTAAACTATTCTATTAAGAATATTTTTCTAGCACAGTATTGACAATGTTATCGTGATATAATATTTTTAAGACACAAATTAGCATGAATTTGCAAGAATATCTAGGAACCTGTATAAGCAGGAGCGGACAGTTAATCATTCCATCTGAACCGGGAACATTGTAAAGGAGCTCGTCAAAGCAAGGGAATGGAGGCTGAAGAGCATTGCCAAACTGCTCAAGTGTCACATCTGCATTAGCCTCAATAAACATGACACCTTCCCCGGTACAATCCACCATTAGTTTGCCATTAGGACCTTCCCTAAGCCTTCCAGCGAATGGATAGTAAAACACAAGTGTTTTACCGAGTGCTTGTCTAATGATTTGAACAGGGTCTTTCCCTGCCATTGAAGGCTGGTAATGATAGAAATGTACCAATGGAACGTGGTAACGAAGACCATTTTGGTCATCTATGTCTGATAGGAGCTTAAGCTCACGGGGAGTGTGGTTAGCCGGGGCCACTAGCTCCGGTGGGTACCTCCTTACTTTAAACACTAGAGATGAAGTCTGGAGAACCATGTTATGTGTTATATGGGCGGGAAGAAGAGAATGAGGGTAGTAGCTACTGTACTCAGTTTGAGTGGATGTGATATGGTTGATGTTTTAATGATCGAATATGTGTCGTGAGTGATATTTGGAGCTTGTATTTATAATAGGAGCAATGGACATGGAATCAAGGCAACTGATGCATGGCCCGCGGTTGCTGTTGCCATCCACTTAATTAACTTTGAATATATTTGAGTGGATTTAATTTCATTTTAATTATAGTTATTTAAATTAATTATTTTTTCCTTATTAGTTTACTCATTTACATATTCTAAGTAAAGACAATAAAATAAGTTATTTAAACAAAATGAATCTTATCATTTATAGGATATTCTAAATATAGAATTTTATTTAATTTTAAAATTAATTGAAATCTTCTCAAGTTCTCATTATAATGAATTTTAGGAATTACTTTGATTCATAATTTAAATTTCTATGGAAACTTTGTAAAATAGGAATTGATTTGATTTTGAAATCATTTTAATTTAAATTGTATATATCTAAAAATGCACTTAACTTCTATTAGATTTGAAAAGATTTAATTTGATTTTAGTTTTATTTTTTCAAATTGATAAATTGTCCTTACTAGTTTACTCATTTACATACATATTCTAAGTAATGACAATAAAAAAAATTACTTAAACAAAATGACTCTTATTATTTTTAGGGTATTCTAAATATATAGAACTTGATTTGAAAATTAATTGAAATATTATTATAATAAGGAATTTTAGGAATTATTTTGATTTATAATTAAACTTTTCTTTTGAAACTTTATAAAATAGGAATTAATTTGATTTTGAAATCCTTTTAATTTAAGTTGTATATATTTAAAAATCCACTTAATTAACTTTGATTAGATTTGAGTGGATTCAAATTCATTTTAGTTTCAATTTTTTAAATTAATGTTTTTGTCCTTATTAATTTACTCATTTGCACATTGTAAATAAAGACAACAAAGTAAACTACTTAAACAAAATGAATCTTATTATGTTTAGGGTATTCTAAATATAGAATTTGATTTGCAAATTAATTGAAATCTTATTTTTATAATGAATTTTAAACTTAAAAATTGAGTTTTAAATTAAGTAATATCATATCTGTAACATTCTACTCTAAATAAAAATATAGTATTTAAATCTAATAGAGTAACATGTTATTAATAATTTCTAATATTATCCTTAGTTTGTGTAAACTATAAAGTTACATAGTTACAAAATATAAAAACTTCTAATTTAGGCGCTTATTTTTTCCAAAAATAAGCCTTAATATAAGTCTTCTTAATGAGCTACTAATTACAAAAATTAAATTAATCTCCAAGCTCTCACACTGTAAACTTGTTTTATACAAATACTATCAAATAATTCTTTCAGTCGGTCTTATCTGAAAAATATACACCACAAAAAGGGGTGAGATACAATCTCATAGAAAGATACAAAAATATGTATACATTTACCACCACCCACTCTTTACCATTCTCTATTCTTAAAACTATAACTGAGAGTCCAAAAATAATAAATGAAACATTAATTGAGAAATAAATTTGAAGAGATTAAATAACATAAGAAGAATGGGTAGAAAATTCAAGATAAAAATCAATAATTCAAAAATAAATGATTAAATAATTTAAAGAAAGAGTGAGTATCTCAATGTAGTGATAAAAAGAATAATTATCAAAAAAATAAGAATCTTTGTAAGAGTAAATAATTCAATGAAAGAGGAAGTATCTCAATTTAACGATAAAAGAATATTTATATGAATAAAGGAATAAGAATCTGTGTAAAAAGAGTAAAATAAATAAATTCTATTTAAAAATATAAGTAACCTTTCATAATCTCTTTTGAAAAATCCCTATCTCTGTTTAAATCATTATCATCATAAAAAAAAACATCATTTTAAAATATCTCTTTATCATCTCTATTCAGTACTCTTAATCAAATGTACATCTTTCTCTTCATCAAGACGTCTCCTAATACTCTAATAATGACCACAATAATTTTTTATTAAGGTGTCCCTCAATCCTCTAATCATGACCATAATAATTTTGATTAAGGCGTCCCTTAATTCTCTAATCATGACCACAATAATAATTTGACCAAGGCTTCTTTTGATCCTTTAATTATGGTCACAATAAATTGACCAAGGCGTCCCTTAATCCTCTAATCATGGTCACAATAATAATCTCTAATTGAGACGTCCTTCAATTCTTTAATCATAGCAACAATAATAATCTCTTTGCACATTGATACATTTTTATTCATGGGATGATATTTCAAAAATATTTTCTCTAATAATAAACAGGTATCATTATAGTATAATATAAAAATAAGAACATTGATAAAGAACGTTCAATAATTAGCATATCCCAAGAATAGCATAAAATAACTCATAATAAAATTAAATAAATGAAATATTAATAAAAAAGTTAAAAGAATAGCTCATGAGAGATTAATAATATTTAAAATCTCATTTCTAAAACTTTTTGTCAAAATCGTTATTAGAATAATATAATCGCTTTTAAAAATAACAAAGTCATTATCAGAATAATAAAAGTGTTATCAGAATAACAAAGTCGTTATCAAAATAACAAAAATATTATTAAAATAACAATATTACTTTTATTCGAATAACAAAAGTATTATTCAAATAAAAATTTCTAAAAAAATAGCTTTTGAAGTATTTTAACAAGCTTTATTTGAATAACACAAGTGTTATTCGAATAAATTAGTTGAAAATCATTGTCCAGAAGCATTTTAGCAAACTTTATTCGAATAACATCAGTGTTACTCCAATAAAGGGGTCAAAAATCACATTCCAGACTTCTGTAATAGCACTGTTACATCAAATTAAAAGCAGAATAATGTGAATGGATGCAAAGGGATGGACTAGGAGGTATAGGTGATAGAAATAAAGAGTAAAGAATTGTGTTTTTGACATTTCTTACCTTTTTTACAGAATCTAGATCAAATGAGGAAGTGGGGGAAGATGGAGGTATGATGTTTGCATAAAACAGAGCTTGTGTTGATGAGTTAGGTGTGAGTGCTCTGATGGACGAAAGGGAGGATTGAGGGGTATTTATAGTGCCACAATTGGGCTGCCTTACGTATGAGATGATGTAGGGAGTGAGGTGGTTATGCTTTGTTGTCAAAACATGATTTATTTCTCAAGAAAATCTTCTTATATAATCATTGTTTCTAACTTTATTTTTCATTCAAAATCTGCCACGTTTTCTACAATCATTCTGTGGAGAGGCTTATGAATCAAGCCTTGTCATTCTTTCATCCATTTCTTAACACATACCCTTGCTTACCTCACCTTGCTTATATCATCTTAATTAAATTCTAGTACACTAGTTTCTTATAGTCGTAAATCACCATCAGTTTTCATTAGTTATTTGACATTTGTTCATGGCTTCAAATTTGATCTTGACACATTCTTCAGCTAATCATTATTTCCTTGGTTACAATGACACTTGGCTCTTGATGATTTCACTTTTCTTACTTTATTAATTCTTGTCCCACCTTCTAGTTCCGTTGGAACTAGTTGGGTTGAAGAGCTAAAGGTAAAGAGAACTAAATGAAAATTAAGTTTTCATTTCTGGTTCATGCAACATATCATCCATTTTTTTTTATATTTTTCTGCTTTATTAGAATAAATTTTTTTATTCAAATAAAGTGGCATATTAGTGCCTGTGTATTTGCGTAATAGCTCTTTTATTCGAATAACAAAAATCTTATTCGAACAAATGACTCATTTCCTCCTTATGCGACTGCACAACAAGAACTTTATTCGAATAACCTTCAGGTTAATTGAATAAATGTCTTTATATTTGAAAATTATTTTATTTATATATTAAGGGTAATTTTAGGGATGTTACAATATCAAATTAAATTAAATCAATTTTAATTTTTAATAACTTGAAGAAATATTGTAATTTCTAAATACAAAAAAAAATACTAAATACATTATTAAGCAATTGTAATTCATTATTCATGACACCCGCACCCAAACTTGTAATCCATTGCCCATTACCGATGATTTTGTAAAGACATTTTACATTCTTTCTGTCGCAGTTACAATAATTAACTCCAGCAATGCATAATTTTTTATTACTAATAATGTAGATTCCGTTTTACAGTTCTTTTTTAAATGAAAAAAATATTAGAAAGGATTCGTAAGGCCCTCAAGGCAACTAAATTTAAAACAATAACATTTAAAAGAGTTGCCATTAATTTTTTCTTGTTAGGAAAACAAAATTAAAGGATCCCTCTTAAATTTGAAAACTAGTTTTTCAAAACAAAGTTAAGTTCAAGAGTCTATACAATGGTGAAAACTGAGTTCCACTACATCCTTGTACATTCTCATACTTAGAGTAGTTGTGCAAATTATAATAATGTAAATATATTTAATTTACTCCATTAAATTTCATCTCTTCCATTGTACAAAAAAATAAATAAATTTACACCATAATATCAATGACAAGAATAAATAAACAAATAATAATCAAAATCAAATATTGAATCACAATATTTACAAGTAAAATATAAAATAAAAATAACACATAATTAAAATATTTACAAATCTAAAAGCATTAAAAAAACAAAGACTAAAGATTAAATTGTAAAATTTACAATTTTAGTTTATCTTTCGTGCTAGTTTACCCCCAAGTGTAATAAAAAATTAAAATCACGTATTTTTTTTAAAATTTATTTATGTATCGGTTAATTTTAATTTAAAATAACAAGAATAAAAAATGAAAATAAAAATGTACAATTTACCATTATTAAACATTTTAATTTTTTTATTATCTTTTCTTAAATAAAACTACTATAAAACATAAAGTCAATTCCTATAGCATCCAAAAGATTCAAACTTTTTTGTCACTTTGATTAAAGATTATTTTGAATTTCATTTTTTTCATTTACTTCACCACTCAACAACAGAGATGTTAAAAGAGCCAACCCATCCTACAAACTTGGTTTGACGCAAAATTAATTGAGATTGATTCAGGTTTTATAAATTAGATACAATGTATTTTTGGGTTCAGGTTTAAATTATGCTTCGAGTCGTACCAACTTGATCTGATATTCTAAATTATTTTAAAATTTATTTTTTTACAATTAATTATAAATAATAATTTTTTAACTTAAATTAATAATTTTTGCATGACATGATATTATATTTATATTGATATTTTTTATTTTGAAATATATATTATAAAATATACGTTAGTATTAGTTTTTCACTTCTATAATTTAATGACTTAATTATGCAAAATGTTCAAATTTATACATTATGTCTACATACTAGATTAGTCTTGTTTGAGCCTGGTCATTATCGAGTCATAGTTGGATCGAATTCGAGTTAAAAAATGATCTGATTAAAATATCAAATCAAATTTGAGTCAAGTAAAACCCATCCTAACTTGTTCCATTTACACTCATACAACACTTATGCAGTGAGAATATAAGCGAGAATGCTAACCCATCAAATTTGCAAACTCATGCGACCTTGGCTTAAATGGATGCTAAAAAATAAATAAAATTGAAACCAAAAGGAGAAAAACAAAGACAAAGGTTCAAAGGAATACATATGGCAGCACTAAAAATGAAACACTTCGTTCTGAAATTATCACTTAGAGTCTCAAGCCAACATGAAAAGAGTAATTTCAATAACACTAACGATAACAGAATGTGCCCAAGTATCGTACCCCACTCATCCAATGGGACTGAAAGACATAAATTGAAGGAAAACACACGACATTCAGCATTGAAAGTTCAGATAATACCCATATTAAAAAGGACCACCTGAGAACCATAACATATCTCATTAAACCAGTTATAAGCTGGTAGTCAGCCTCTTAACACAACACCAACTATCGTCAACATCCACAAACAAAAGACCATAGAATATCAAATCAAAATTTTAGTCTAATCATAAAAGGATCGGGAGCCCAAAGGTGATTGAGCTAAGTGATAAGCCGCTTGTGACCCCCAAAGACAGACGTGTGTTTAAATTCTACTGAAACTATCATTTTAGGGATGGTTTTCTTAAGTGCGACTTGACCTAGAAGATTAAGTTTTCCTACCTAACTTTACTCACAAATAAATAAATAAATAAAAAGATTGGGGCTGCGAATATTTTCTTAGGCAAGCACTAGAACACTCAGCAATTTTTCTTAAACGAAATAGACCATGACTTTGGGTGGCCCATTTGGGCCAACCCACTACTCTCTTGCATTTTCCATTTGAGTCAGTCTACTCTAGGCCAAAATTGTTGTGAGCTAATAAATTGCTAGCTTAGCCAGTTAGCTGCCCTGAAATCTATTTTTTTTTTTAGGCAAAACCAATTTGGAGGTTTACCAACACTTAGAATTTTTTATTCTTTTTATGTTTTATCACTTTGATTTTTCTTTTGTATTGTTTAAAGCCCAACAGACATCAGATAAATAAGTTTTTGGCATATTAGAGTAAAACTTTTCACATTTCATATAAATAATTTTTTTTTATGAACAGCTGGGCAAAAGCCCAAGAAAAAAAAAACTAAGAAGCCATTACATGATCAAAACTAACCCCACTGCTATTAGCTAACACAGCCAAATGCAGGTAACAAAGCTACTGCTATCATATAAATTATTTGATAATACTCTAATAAAACAATTAGACATTGAACCAGCAGGTTGGTTCAACCCATTACGGGCTAGTCCATGTCGATTCAAGGCAAATTGGGGCAGGCAAAATCAAGCCAAAATATATTTGAACTTAATTTTTCTTAACCCAGTCTATACATTTTGTCAAGTTATTCAAGTCGGTTCATCAATCTCAACACATTTGACACCCCTAGTAGGATGTGTTGTGTTGTAAATGCTAGGTGACTGTGTGCTAGTGTGGGTGAGTGCGAGTGAAATGGGAGGAGTGCAGATTGCATAGTGACGTGAAGTGAAGATGAGTGTGTGCTAGGGTGGGGGATTTGAACTTCAGCAACTATTCTATGTAAGTCAGTGGGTCAATGCTTGAGGAATATTCAATGGAGTGGTTTTGGGTTAGTGCCATTGGTACATAATCAGAGCATTTAAACATTTCAAAATTCAAACATTCAGCCAAGACTAATTGTAGATGTAAGAAATTTTAAACCCACAAGAATAAAATTAATGGATCCACCTTTAACTTTAATTATTGACATGTATATAAATTAATCAATAATTAAGATTTAGGATATAGAATTATCTCATACCAAAGAGAAATTATATATTTGAGGAGACACTATGAGAGAAAGATAGTCAAGAATTCTTGTCGTCATAAAGGAGAGAAACTACTCGTATTCCCTATATGTGCAAAAATCTTGTGACTTTAATGGGGCAACCACAATACATATAGGATGAAAATAGGAGTCTTTCTTTGTATTTTACAATATGGGTTAACCTACCTATTATAAAAAAACCCACACACAAGGTCGACAAACTCAAAACAACATTATCCACATGGATTTAAGTGCTTATAAGAGCCCAATAACAAAATCAATCACAAATGAACTAAACCAATAGATGTTCTGCAATATTTGACATTCAATTAATCCAAGTTTTAAAAATTGGTAACTATGCTAATCCACACATATTTAAAAAAATCTAACAATCTCCCACTTGAACAATATTGACACTTAATTTTAAACAAAACAACTCTTTATATTAATGCGGTCACAAGAATATCAACTATGAGCAAACACTTCCAATCATTGGTCCAAAATGGATTTACAAGCAACTCAACAATGTAGAAAATGATACTCGACAAGAGCATTGATATCATATATGCAAGATACTTATAACCTGGAGACCTAACAAAATGTGGAATGTGGGTCAAAGGAAAAACACAACAAAATTGCATGCCAAAAGTGTGATTAATGTGCAATTTTCTATAAAATGGCTCAAACATCTACCAACGATGCCTACTGAGATTCAACAAAATAACTCAAAGAAAATATCTTAGTACAACAAAATGAGACCGAGTATTAAAGTCTCCAACAATACGTCATATCATCACAAAAGCGTGCACAATAACAACATATGGCAACAATTAGGGACAAATTCAAGGAGGGGCATGCACAGGCCACGGCCCCCCATAACAAAAATATAAATATTTTATTAGATATTTATACTATGAAACAAAGGTTAAAGTATGAAAAATAAAGTTTATTTGAAGACATAAGCGTTAACATCAATAAATTATTTTGTTAAAAGGCTTAAAAGAAGATAAATGAGGTCTACCAATCTCATCTACACGTGAGCTTTGGTAGCTAGGCTGCTGTTAAATACTATGAAATTAAAGTCTTACAACTATAAGAAAGCATTTTTAAATTATAAAAAAAAGAGATCATTCACTTTTCAATTTGTTTTACCGCCTTCCAAGCTCCTACACAGCACAGCACAGGCACATAAGGATTAAGTGTGTGTTTGGATGAGCTTAATTCACTGTGCAAACAGCTTTCTTTTGAAAAAAAACTGTTTGCACAGTATTATAACATGTTTGGCAAAATCAGCTTCAACTTTTGCACGAAATTCAATACATTATAAAAGCTTTTTAAAGCTAATTTTCATAATGCTAAAGATTGAAGCTTATGATTTCAGCTTATAGATTATTTCTTACACTTTGAGATGTAAATACTATTTTGTCCTCAATCAAATAACTTTTTTAATCATTCTATACCTATTTTAGTAATTTAATACATAAAAGCGATTCTTTTTTATACCATCCAAACGAATCAGATTAGCTTAAAATCACTTTTCAGCTGATGTATCCAAACATAAAAATGAATCGATTATAATCAATTATAACAAAAAGCTTTTATACAATAATCGAGCATAATCAAATTTTTACAGTTTTTCCAAACACACACTAAGACATAACTCTTCATTCATTCTCTCTGTTTCTCTTAATCAATTTTATTGTCCATTTATGAACCCAAAAGGAGTGAGTGAGCTGTGAGCAGAGAGGTCGTAGCCATATAGCAGGGACTCACCTACTCAGTAAGTTCAATTTGAGGGAGCTGAGTCCCAACCTCCCCAGCACAAGAAACCTCCTGTCTTCCTAACTTTGTATTAAGTCTCCATCTCTTATTTCTTAATATTTTCATCTATTTAGTATTTTATTAAAATTATGCCTCTAGTCTCCTTATGTTTTAATTCTTTCTTTTTGGTTTAGTGTTTTGCTAATTAGCTTTTATTTTTGCTTTTAATTTCTTTTCATTAGTTCAAGTTAATCTCATGTCTTGTTATTAATTTTTGTTTATCTATGTCTAATTTGCCTACTATCAATTTGTATTTTCTAGTTGTCTTTTTATTTCTATAATATATTGTTAATTTAATTGGTTATAGTTAATTTAATTTTCTGTTTATTTGTTCTCAAAAGCATACTTAATTTGATTGATCGTGTGATTTACTTGTTGTTGACTCTTCCTGTTTCAACTGCTACTACTGAGAGATCTTTTTTAGTTATGAATATTGTGAAGAATAGACTAAAAAATAAGATGGAATATGACTTTCTGGCTGATTGTCTAATAACTTATATTGAGAGGAGGATTGCTAAAAAGTTTGATACAAATTCTATCATCGATGAGTTTTATGATATGAAGGAACGTCGTGCTTGACTTTAATGAAGGTATTTTATATTATTTTTTGTACTATAATATAAATTTTATTGGTAGATACTACGATATAATTTGATAATGTGATTAATAACTTTTGGCCCCTCCACTAAACATTTTCTGGATCTGTCCCTGGCAACAACAGTTTCAATGAGTCTCGAGAAAATATAATAATTATAATTATAATTATAATGTACACTCTCCAACTACTTCAACATATCAAAATAAAACAACAATAACAACCCCATTAGAGTTTAAAAGTTCCAAAATACTCTAATGGTAACACCATTACTAGTAAGACTATAAGCTTTGTGGTAGAGTACTCAATGTGAATCTGAAACTCACAATCTCTCTTCAACAACACAAATAGCAAAATAGAGAGAAATATAATATTGTAGAGTCATTCAAAATGTGGTCATAACAACAAAAATAATATTAACCCAAATGTATACAAAATTTATCAACTACAGAGTCTCGCAAAATTACTTCATTATCAACAACATACTCTGCATTCACAATTGAGGAGATTTCAAGTATCCATATGACACTTTACAACAAGTCAACTCCTCTTTGTCATCACAAATACAAAATTACAAAAGAATTTTTCACAAATAAGGTAATCTATACTTTAGAAAACTGTAATGACCACTTAAAAGACTTGACAACATATGAGTGAGATCAAAATTCATAATATCTTACACATATTATGGGATCACTTGCAAGTTTTCAACAACTCACTCAAAAAACCCAAGTGTCACAATAGTAAAAAATAAAAAAACATAAAAATAAACACATGCACACTTGAACACAATTAGATTACCAGTAGCGAAAACACATGAGACCTATATTTAACCACTATTGAGGACATAACTAAAAGACAGTATCCAAATCCCACTATAATAAACATTAATGTTCAACAATAACACAAACATATTTTAAAAAATTATAATAATATGTGCCTTGTGAGATAATCTGTCAATATAGTATGATTTAAAAGGTCTTTATGTCTTAGACACAAAATGACATCACCAAGACTTTTCATATGCTAGAAACAATTCAATATAGAATATTGTCTTTCATTTAACAACAATAGCAATACTGGTCATCAATATACAACTAGCACAAAGTACATTAATAACAAATTTGCTTGCACTTACTTGTGGCAACACTCATTGATGTAAACAACACCAAAATTAATATTAAATAATAATACCTGACAGCCCGTATCAAGTCACAAGAATAAAATTAATGGATCAACATTTAACATTAATTCATGGCATGTATATAAACTAATCAATAATTAAGATTTAGGATATAGAATTACCTTATACCAAAGAGAAATCACATCTTTTGAGGAGACACCATGAGAGAAAGATAGTCAAGAATCATTGTCGTCACAAAGGAGAGAAACAACTCTCATTCCCTATATATGCGCAAAAACTCCTATGGCCTCAATGGAGCAATCAATATATATATATAATGAGAATAGAGGTCTCTCCTTATGTTTACAATATGGATTAACTTACCCATAATTGAAAATTCATACACAAAGCCCATAAATCCCAAAACAACATTATTCACATGGTTTAAGTGTTTATCAGAGCTCAATAACAAAATTAATCACAAATGAGATAAACCAATAGATACTGCACCACATTTGACATATAATTAATCTGAATTTTAAAAAATTAGCAACTATACTAGTCCACACATATTAAAAAAAAAATCTAACAGTAGAATCAAAATGTGCATTCAAGATATTCTCCCCCAACCCCCAATTCCCCCCCCCCCAAAAAAAACATAGTGCATTAAGACAACAAGCATGTCACATGAGGAGTGATGGAAAACAGAGGTAGAGAGCATATTCAGGGCTTGAGAATCTTTCCTCACCTAGCACAAGAAGAAAATCAATTGAATTGAGCATTTGTTTGTTCTATATATTGAAGATTAAAATTCAATTTACTTCTAAATCATTTAAGGATAGCTAACGAAGTTAGGAAATGGGGTTGGGAGTGAAATAATAATTTCAATCCCATATAATTAAATAATAATAATTCAGATCTAAGAAAATATATCTTCATTGGATATCTCACTACAAATCAATCAACAAGAACATCTAAAAATATAATGGTTATAAATTTAACTCAAATGATCCATTGCAAAGGGAAAATTAATAATATATACATATTTGCATACTTAAACTAGAGAAGTTTTATAAATCTAATTGAGAATTTAGGAGCTTTCTACCACGCACATGAATAACCTAGGTGCATTGCATAGATACTCTTTAAATATGACTTGTAGGTACTGATTTTGGAGATATTTTAAAAAAAAAACCCTCAAACATTATTTTTTTCATTTTAGCCTATTGTTTTGCATTTTAACCCTTACTGCTTGCCACTCTGTCAAGCGAGACTATGCACTGGGCGTGACTTCTGAGAACAGAACTAGATCTGCTGTTGTCTCGTTATGAACATCATTGTTTGGCTCTTCGGGTGGAGACGCTAAAAACCTACCATTAGTGGAAGCCGAGAAAAAAACCAAGTTCTTCATATTCCATTCTTTTGGTTTTGGGTTAATTTATTGCTTTATCATGCTCATAGAAGCATTTTGCTTTATCATTTTGTAAAAACCTACCATTAGTGGAAGCCGAGAAAAAAACCAAGTCCTTCATATTCCATTCTTTTGGTTTTGGGTTAATTTATTGCTTTATCATGCTCATAGAAGCATTTTGTAAAAGAATAAAGATTTTCAATTGAAAATAAAATATTCTGATTATAGAAGCACATTTGAAAGAGAAAATGGATCACCTGCAGTTTTTTTTTTAACATGCAGGTAGGGGTATTAACAGGTCAAGTTAGGCTAGGCTTTGCCTTAAATAGACCTAACATGTATCTCAATTATAAGACTTGAACTTGACCTGTGAGCCTGTAATAAGCTAATTTTTAAGGTCTGACATGACTTGACCTTTTTAAAAATTTGGCCTGAAAGTCTATTTAAAGACTTACTTTGTAATGAGACCTTTAAATAAGCTAATAAGTCTATCTTTAAATTGGCTAACAAACATTTACATAAGCAGACCTACCTTTAAATAGGCTAACATGTCTTTACATAGGTTAACATACCTACCTTTAAATAGGTCAACATGTATTTACATAAGTTAACAGACCAAAACCTTGAAATAGGTCAATGGACCTACTTAAGGCTAATAGGTCTTTGGTATAACTTAACACTCACCTTCTAATTTTATATATGCTCACTACTTTCTTACTCTAATCTTTGGTCGATGTGAGATTTAGAAATATACCAAGTTACAAAATTATTAGAGACATATAGTTGTAACTTTGTATATCTCCAAGTTTCACATTAACCAAAGACCAAAATAAGAAAGTAGTGAGCATCTATAAAAGTAAAGAGTAAGTGTTAACTTATTAATTTCATTCTAATAAATATATTACATTAAATATATTAATAAATATGTTATTTTTATTCTAACTTATTAACTTAAGTTTTAGTTATTGACTTTTATTAAAATTTAATTAAAAATATATTAACATATTATAATAAATTAATAATTATAATTTATAATTATTATAATAATATATATTATATTATATATAATTAAACAAGTCAGGCCGGTCTGTTAAGTTTAAAAGGCCTATTAGATAGCCTGAGGCATGACTTTTTTAGTTAAACAAACTTTTAAAAAAGTATTAGCCTAACTTGTTTACTAAACAGGCCAGATCAAGGTAAGCCTCAAGTAGGTCAGGCCATAGGTCTCTGATGGACAGCCTAGCCTATTTCTACTCCGACCTGCAAGTGATCTTAGCCACAAAAATTAATTTGTGATATGAAGAATAAAATTATAAAATATAATCCAGAAAGCTTGAGTCATCATATGAGGAACTGTATACTATGCAGTTATTTTTACAACAACAGAGGTTATGCATCCTTTAAAAGAACATAGTACATTTCATGATTATAGGAGCATTTTTGAGCTCTATTAGACAAAATCCACTCGCCATTAACCCACACATTATTCAATAATATAAAAAATTATTCAATAGTGTAAAAATGTTTTAACTTACACTTGTGTAAATTGATTTATTTCCATTATATATTAGTATAATATATTTATTTTATATAAAATATAATAATTTTATTAAATGTTATATTTATTTAAAAATTTAAAAGTTTCAATTTCTTAATTTAAATGAAGGCTTTCTTATAATATATGCTTTTAAATTGACTTACAGGTTAGGCCAGACTTTTATGTTTTTATAAATAGGCCAATGCGAGTGCAAAACGAAACAAAAACTTATGATTGATAACAAGTTAGGGTCGAACCATCATTTTATAAAACAAGTATATGCTTATTTACTCAAAGTCTAACCTAACTTAATCTATTTTCACCAGTATCCAATACATATCATATCAAATGCTTTTAGCATATTTTTAGATATTTCTAGATTATATCTTTTAATTATTTTTTAAATTTTTGTACCAATACAAATGGAATACCACAATAATTAGATAAATGATTGTACTTTATTGTGTTTACAATGACTAAAGATGACTTATAAAACACTTGTCTTTATTCTAATTTAGGATTTGCATTTTTTTATGTTTATATTGTATCACTTTCAGTATATTGTATCTTAGTCGTATCATATCCTATAACTTATGAAAGTTTAATTTTAGTTCATTGTAAGTGTAAAGTTTTTTATACTATCAATCAATTATATATTATCACATATGTGAATTTTAAAATAATTATGATAAGAATCAAATATTTTTTATGATGTGACAATATATAATTGAATAATAGTATAAATTATTTTTATACTAGTAGCGAATTCAAATTAAATCCTTTATCGGTATATTGTTGTATATCATATCCATCCCCGGGATTCCTAGCTCACAACATGGAGCTTGAGTTACTACACAATGCACAATAAACATGTATACTTGGAAATACTAATCATTAACTTTATGCTCCAGTTACTGTTGATTTGCTTTACGGGTTGGTTTTGTTTTGACCAAGATTAATTACTAAAGAGTTTCGTTAACATGTATTATAAACAGTATTTATTACCTTTTAATTAATTACTTAAAAAAGTATTAAAAGTTTTTTAAATTTTTAAGATATTAAATATTTGTGTTTTTTATTTAATAATTTTTATTTTTGATTCCTTAATATTAGGATAGATGTTAACAAAACCTATAAATAAAGGAAATTTTTTTTAAAAAATGAACATGTTTGTAAAATGAGTAAATAAATGTGTTTACACCCTGTGAGAAACCTGAAAATTTTTAGTAGTTGGGGCGAAAGTAACACACAAACGTAAAAGACAACATATACAAGCATTAAAATAAAATGTTTCAAACGATTATGTTTATACATCAAGAAATATATGGTTAAATTAAAATTTTGGTCCTTATACTTTATGCTTATTTTCAATTCAATTCTTGTAGTTTTTAACTTTTCAAATCAATTCTCATACTTACAAAAATTTTCAAAATAATTTCCGCCACTAACTACTATTATAATGGCATTATAATATCGCCAGTTAGCTAATAAAGTAAATATTTCTTTATCTAATAATAACTTCTTTAAATACTTATTTTTTCTGTAAAACGTCAAATAACGTGCTTTTTCATTTTAGTATGTGTTTATTTCTTCTAAATAAGTATTTTTTCTCTCCAATAAGTGTTATTCTATATGCTTTTTTTCTCTCTATAAAATGTCTAATAGGGATTAAATTAACGGTTTTAAAATATATATTAATGACATGGATTGTTTTGAAAACTTTTGTAAGTGTGAAGACTAATTTTTTTAAAAAAAGGACTGAATTGAAAATGTATGTAAATTATAAGGACCAAAACTTTAATTTAACCAAAATATATTACACAATGATAAAAGACCGATTTACAATTGTTCTCTTCACGTTTTTATATCTAGAAGATGTTAAACAATTTTTTTACTATCAATACTATCAAATATCTCCCTCTCTAAAAATATATGAATGATCTTGATTACTAATTACATCGGATGCAGTTTAGGGGGGAAAATAGATAAGTTTTAACTTCTTTAATTACAAATTTACTTATTTACTCATCATACAATGATAAAGTTAGAAATATGAAGGAGATATGAATGACAAATTATTATCTTGGGTAATAGAAAAATTTCAAAGGTGAGTGGAGACATATGTCCCCTTTGTATTTCATGTAGGTCCGTCCCTACTTACAACCTTGATTTAACTTAAACCATTATGATTTTAACCCACTAAATAACCTAAGGGTAGATTCACCTTTATTTATTTAATTTAGAAGAGCCTTATCCCGTTAATAAAATCCCATGAAAAATCAAATTGAAAGACTACGTGGGAAATGGAACTCAAGTGCAACTCGTAAATAGCTTCGAAAACCAAAAAGAAAAAGAAAACAGACAAACAAATGCAAAACAAAATGTGAAGTAACTAAACAAGATATGCCATGTTGCTCGGGACTTTGTTAGATGTTACCAATTACGATACTTCATATACGGTTGGCAAGAAACAAAAAATTATTATATGTTCCTAAAGTAAAAGTAAATATGTGGTAGAATCTTAGAGAAAACAACTTCAATTAATTATAGAAATTTTCCTTAAGCATACATTTATTGTTGTTCTATGAATATTTTATAATTATTAACCATCCATTAGAGGTTGGACGTTAATATTATAGGGTTATTCTTCATCTTGAGTATGTAATCCAACTCTTTCGCAAACCTATCCATGGCTTCTGTTGGAAGGCAAATTGGAACCACTCTACCTTGCTCTCCTTTGGAGTTGGTATAGGGAACATAGAAGCTCACCCCAGGAATGTCCCCAAGACCATCCTTGGCTAGCCCAGTGACACGAATGATGTGTTGCAAACCCAAGTGCAGGTTGTCTCAAGTAATAAATTATCGGGAGTCCGAGGTCAATTCACAAGGAATTGATGAAAAAAATTCTTTGAGGTAAGGAAAAGATTAGTCACAACAATAAAGATGAAATTATTCACAAATGAAAAAGATTTGCTTGGGTTAGGAGATTCACTCTTGGTAAATAAATTAATGACAGTATTAATTATTTTTATAATTCAATTAGAATCTATGCATAACGGAGGTTCCAATTGAAAAATATTGCATTCAAAGTTCATTTAAGATTATATATGTAATTATGTTATGGTTCCTTTAAGTATCTATTAACGCCAACACTTGTAATTGTGTTCAAGCATTCATTGTGTCAGTTCTTTGTCTACAACAAATTAAGATCTCCACTTTACAAGAAGAGTTTCTAAGTTGATTAGAAACAAAATACAACACATATAATGTTCACTTGATAATATAACATTCTAACACAAGAAAGAAATTAATCTAACCTTATTTCATTACCAAGACCTTCACCATTTCATCTAAGTAAAATGAAAATTAGTTACTCATGAACAAGAAGAAAGAAAAAGAGAAGAAGAAGGAGATGAACATAACTTCTATTTAGAACAAAAGAAAATTACAACAAGAAAAACAAATGATACAAGAACATAGTCTTGATCTCTCAACTAAGATGCCTCTAATGAGCAACTAATGTCACTTTTTAGAGAGCATGAAAAGTATAAAATGACAATAGATTTGTTTAATGAGTGGTTAGATAAGTGAAAAATGACAATAGTTGTTTAATGAGTGGTTGGATGATGGGTGGATGAGTGAAAAATGACAATAGAATGACAATAGTTGTTTAATGAGTGGTTGGAAGATGGGTGGATGAGTGGAAAATGACAATAGAGTTTTTTAATGAGTGGGTGGATGATAAGTGGTTGAGTGGAAAATGACAATGGAGTTGTTTAATGAGTGGGTGGATGATGGGTGGTTGAGTAGAAGATGAGAATAGAGTTGTTTAATGAGTGGGTGGATGATGGGAGAATGAGTGAAAAATTATTGTCATGCTTCTCTTTCCACTTGCACCAACCAATTCAGCGGTCTTCACATAATTATAACTCTATCATAACGTCATCATTTTGAAAAGTAGTCTTCATGAGAGTTAAAGGGTTTTGTCTTAGCTTTCTAATTAGTTTCAGTCCAATCCAACTCCTACAGCTCAACTTATGGCCCAATCTGTACACATTGTTCAGGTTCTAACAACAGCACCTGTGTTCTAACATCCAATCATAATTTGACCCACTAGACATTCGAATATACTTTTGTGTTCTTATGAAAGTTGTAGATTTGAGTCTTAGCTTTCATTTGGGATTGGTTTGGTGTAAATGGAACTCCTATAACTCAAGAAATGGGCTGATGAGTGCACAGAGGTCAAGTTGTTAGGATCAGCATTCTGGCTCTTGCTTCCACTTCAATTTAAATTATCCAAACTTGTGATTATGCTCTTGAAGTCTCATAAAAGTTGTAGAGAATTGTCTTAACTTTTCTATAAGACCAGAATCACATCAATCAAATATTTGCAACTCAGATTATAGTCAATTTACTGAACGCTGCCAAATAAATAAATTAAAGTCAATTCATGCAATAATTTCTTCAATGATCCAATCAAGTTCAATATCATAAAATATGACAAAATCAACTTAATTAAGCCCAATTAAACCTTAAGAAGCCCAATGAGAAAATTATTAAATGAATAAAATATATTATTATCACCCAACATACACAGCCTTGCTCCACCCAAAGTTCACATCTCTGAATGCAGCCTTTGAGTTGGATGACATACTCAAGATGAAGAATAACCCTATAATATTAATGTCCAACCTCTAACGGAAGGTTAATAATTATAAAATGTTCATAAAACAGCAATAAATGTATGTTTCAAGAATATTTCTATCATTGATTTAAGTTGTTTTCTCTAAAATTCTACCACATATTTACTTTTACTTTAGGAACATATAATAATTTTTCGTTTCTTGTCAACCGTATATGAAGTATCGTAATTGGTAACATCTAACAAAGTCCCGAGCAACATGGCACATCTTGTTTAGTTACTTCACATTTTGTTTTGCATTTGTTTGTTTGTTTTCTTTTTCTTTTTTGATTCGGAAGCTATTTACGAGTTGCACTTGAGTTTCATTTCCCATGTACTCTTTCAATTTGTTTTTTCATGGGATTTTATTAATGGGATAAGGCTCCTTTAAATTTTAAGTAAATTAAGGTGGATTCACCCTTAAATTATTTAATAAATTAAAATCATAATGATTTACGTTAAACCAAGGGTGTAAGTAGGGATGAACTTACATGGAATACAATGGGAACATATGCCTCCAGTCACCTTTGAATTTTTTCTATTATCCAAGATAGTAATTTGTCATTCATATCTCCTTCATATTTCTATCTTTATTACCATATGATGAGAAAATAAGTAAACTTGTAATGAGAGAAGTTAAAACTTATCTATTTTTTCCCCTAAGCTACATCTGATGTAATTAGGCATCAAGATCATTCATACATATTTAGAAAGAGAGATATTTGATAGTATTGATAATAAAAAGATTGTTTAACATCTTCAAGAAATAAAAACGTGAAGAGAACAATTGTAAATCGATCTTTTATTAATGTGTAATATATTTTGGTTAAATTAAAGTTTTAGTCCTTATAATTTATACTCATTTTCAATTCAGTCCCTATAGTTTTTTTTCTTTTCAAATTAGCCATCACACTTACAAAAGTTTTCAAAATAGTCTATGACATTAATTTCTATTTTAACGCCGTTAATTTAATCCCTACTAGACATTTTATGGAGAAAAAAAGCATCTAAAATAGCACTTATTGGACAAAAAAAAATACTTAGAAGAGAAATAAACACCAATTAGAATGAAGAAGCACCTTATTTGATGTTTTACAAAAAAAAATGAACATCTAAAGAAGCTCCTATTGGATAAAGAAATATTTACTTTATTAGCCAACTGACAGTATTATAATGTCATTATAATAGAAGTTAATGGTGAAAACTATTTTGAAAATTTTTGTAAGTATGAGAACTGATTTGAAAAATTTAAAACTACATGGATTTAATTAAAAATAAACGTAAAATATAAGGATCAAAACTTTAATTTAACCATATATTTCTTGATGTATAAACATAATCATTTGAAACCTTTTTTTAATGCTTGTATATGTCTTCTTTTATGTTTGTGTGTTACTTTTGCCCCCAACTACTTAAAATTTTTAGGTCCATCACGGGGTGTAAACACTTTTATTTACTCGTTTTACAAACAAATTCATTTTAAAAGAATTTTTTCCTTTATTTATAGGTTTTGTTAACATCTACCATAATATTAAGAAATCAAAAATAAAAACTATTAAATAAAAAACACAAATATTTAATATCTTAAAATTCTAAAAAACTTATAATACTTTTTTAAGTAATTAACTAAAGGTAATAAATACTATTTATAATACATGCTAAACAAAACTCTTTATTGATTTATCTCGGTAAAAACAAAACCAACCCGTAAAGCAAATCAACTGCAACTGGAGCATAAAGTTAATGATTAATAGTTCCAAGTATACATGTTTATTTTGCATTGTGTAGTAACTCAAGCTACATGTTATGACCTAGGAATCATACGCGTTTCTTCGTCGGGCCATGAGGGCCCAATAATCAGTAGTGGATCTGTTGAACCAACTCAGCTTCAAAGTGCAGCTTGTGATCCGAATTCCATACCTAACGTTATACTTGGTAAAACCACCGGTGACAAATGTGAGGTGCGCTCTTCTTTGGATAATCACTGCGTGTCTGAGCAGGATCGTGGATGTGCCCAAGAACCTTTCTCCGCGGAAAACTCTATTGTTTCGGGGGGTCTATTTTGTGTTGTGATTCTATTTCTGACTCAGATATCAATAGATGCAATGAAAAATTCTGGGCAAATCAGGAGGGTCCTGTTGAAGTTAAAGTTTGGAAATTTGCCAAAAAATTGGGGGTATCCGGTAAGGAGGCGGACTCAGTCTATGTTGAAAAGATCCATCAAATGGAGGTTTGTGATCATCAGGCTAGAGCTCTGTGGGGGAAAAATAGCCAGAATTTATGAAGATCCTATCGTTGAACATGCGGGGTTTGGGAGATCGAGCAAAAAGAAGGAGAATGCGATCTCTCATTTAATTCGGTAAGTTTGATTTTTGTATGTTACAAGAATCTAAACGTGTTAGTGTAGATGAAAATATATTAGCAAGTCTTTGGGGAGGTTATGATTTTGATTGGCTAGCTAATCCTTCACAAGGGTTGTCTGGTGGATCTATTTCAGTTTGGAAATCAGGACTGTTGTCTGTTAAATTTACATTTTCAGGAGTTGGTTTCTTAGGAGTATGTGCTTTATGTAAAAAGTATGATTCCCTGTATTATTTTGTCAATGTGTATTCTCCGTGTAATATGGCTGAAAAACATAAGATGTGGGATGATTTATTTATGTCAAAAAGGGGTTTTGAAAAGGGGGGGTGGTGTGTAGCTGGAGATTTCAATGCAATTGTGTCTAAACGTGAAAGAAAGGGGTTGTCTAGTCAGGATAATCAGAAGGAAATAATTGGGTTTAGGGAGTTCATTGTTAAGATGGAATTAGTTGATGTTCCTCTTCTGGGGAAAGAATTTACGTGGTTTAGTGCTGATGGCAATTCTATGAGCAGAATTGACAGATTCCTATTATCTGAAGGATTAATTGCTGAATTGAATGTATCAGCTCAGTGGGTGGGGGATAGGGATATTTCTGATCATTGTCCAATATGGTTATTGTGTTCAAATAGTAATTGGGGGCCTAAACCATTCAGATTTAATAATTGCTGGTTGGATCATAAAGGGTTTAAGCCATTTGTGGAAGAGTGTTGGAACTCTTTTCAAGTGAAGGGCTGGAAGTTTTATGTGTTGAAGGAGAAAATGAAAATGTTAAAAGAGAGATTACAATGGTGGAATAAGGAGATTTTCGGTTATGTGGACTTGAAGATTGACAAGACAGTTGAAGATCTTAATGCTCTGGATCTTATGGCTGCGGGGGGAGGTAATTTTGATACAGAACGAAGGAAATTTTTAACAACACAATTTTGGCAATAGCTACATGCTAAGGAGAGTTTAATTTTGCAAAAATCTAGAGCTAGATGGATACTCCAAGGGGATGCCAACTCTAGGTATTTTCACGCTTGCTTTAACTCGAAGAGGAGAAAAAATCAGTTGGTCGCTTTAAAAGTGGGTGAGACTTGGATTGATGGCGTGGATGAGATTAAAGCTGAAGTTAAAAGACATTTTGAACAAAGTTTTACGGAAGCAGAATTTAGTAGGCCTGTTTTGGATGGAATTAGTTTCCAGCAGCTTTCTGATGAAGATAATACGAAACTTACTACTCCTTTTACTATTGATGAAATTAAGGAGGCAGTTTGGTGCTGCGACGAAAATAAGAGCCCCGGGCCTGATGGATATAACTTCAATTTCCTCAAGTCTTGTTGGGATTTAATCAATTCCGAGGTTTGTGATTTTATTCAAGAATTTTATGCTAATGCTCGCTTGCCTTAGGCTATAACAGCTTCTTTTTTGGTGTTGATTCCGAAGAAGGATCACCTCCAATCCCTTTCAAATTATAGACCAATATCTCTAATTGGTAGTCTATATAAAATAATTGCTAAGGTGCTAGCCTCGAGGTTGAAAAGAATTTTGGGTAAGGTAATTTCTCCTTGTCAATCTGCTTTTCTCCCCAATAGGCAGATTCTTGATGGTGTTCTAGTTGTTAATGAGATTATTGATTTGGCAAAAAGAAAGAAGGATAAGTGTTTGTTATTGAAGGTGGACTTTGAAAAGGCTTACGATTTTGTAAGCTGGAATTATTTTGACTATATGTTGATTAGATTAGGTTTTAATTCCCTTTGGAGAAAGTGGATGAAGGCTTGTATCTTTTCTTGCTCATCTTCGGTTTTGGTTAATGGAAGTCCTACATAAGATTTTGAAGTCAAGAAGGGGCTAAGGCAAAGGGATCCATTGGCTCTTTTCTTATTTCTAATAGCAGCTGAGGGTTTGACTGGTCTGGTGAGTAAAGCTGTGGATTCGGGTTGGATGAAGGGTTATTTAGTTAATCAAGAAATTTCCTTTCCTATTCTTTAGTTTGCAGATGACACCATCATGATGTGTGAGAGCTCTTGGGATAATTTATGGTGTATTAAAACGATCCTGAGGAGTTTTGAACTATCTTCAGGTTTGAGAGTGAATTTTTCCAAAAGTAATTTGTTTGGCATTAATGTTGATGATCATTTCTTGGCAGCAGATTCTTCTTTTTTATCTTGTTGTATTGGTTCTTTCCCGTTCAAGTTTCTAGGAATTCCGGTGGGAGCTAATCCAAGGAGGTGTTCTACTTGGTTACCGGTGGTGGAGTCTATGAAGAAGAAGCTTTCTGGGTGGAAGGGATGTTACCTATCTCAGGGTGGTAAAGTTACACTTATTAACTCTATTTTGACAAGTATGCCTCTTTACTATTTCTCCTTTTATAAAGTGCCTAAAAAGATTTTTAAAATGCTCATAAAGATTCAAAGGAATTTTTTATGGGGAGGAGATCTAGAGCACCGAAAAATAAATTGGGTTTGCTGGGAAAATGTTTGTTTACCGAAGAAGAGCGGGAGCTTAGGTGTGAAAAATCTTGAGCTTTTTAATATTGCACTGCTATCCAAGTGGAAATGGCGTTGTTTAATGGATTGAAATGCCATTTGGTTTAATTTATTGTCCTACAAATACGGTCCTCTGGTTAAGTGTGTTTTACAGGATCCAGGTTCTTTTAGTAATCATGGTTTTTCTATATGGTGGAGGGATTTAATGTTGCTGGATTTCGCCAGGGGTAGCTGTCTAGCTGGTTTTCGGAGGCGGTTCGGTGTAAACTCGGGACTGGTGCGAATATTAGTTTTTGGAGAGATAAGTGGATTGGTATGGTGCCTTTAGAAGAATGCTTCTTTAGACTTTTCCAGGTGGCTGCGAATAATTCTTTGACTATTGCCGAAATGGGTTATTGGAGTAGTGATAAGTGGGTGTGGAATTAGAGGTGGAGACGCTCCTTATTTGTGTGGGAGGAGGAGCTCTTGAAGGAGCTTGAAAATTTGCTTGCTTCTGTTACTCCTGAGAATGAGGTGAATGACTCTTGGATTTGGATTCCAGACAACTTAAATGGTTTTTTGGTGAAATCTGGGTATATACATCTCTTGAAGCTTCAAAGGTCCGTTAATCTTAATCCAACCTTGGCAACGGTTTACCAGATTTTATGGAAGACAGCGGTACCATCCAAAGTAATTGTTTTTGTATGGAGGTTGTTTCAAGATTGGCTGCCAACTAGGGAGGTATTGGCCTTCAGGGGAATAATTTCCTCTACTCATGATATTTCATGTGTTTTTTGTTTTTCCCAGTATGAGAGCTGCAGTCATCTTTTTTTCACGTGCCCTTTCTCTTATAATGTTTGGTCTACTATTTATGCTTGGTTAGGGTTTGATGTGTTTATCATAACGATGATGTCAACCACTTCTTGCAACACTTGGCTTTTCTTAGAGGGAAGAAGCTTAAAAAAGTAAGACATATTATTTGGTTTGCAGTTGTTTGGTCTCTGTGGTTATTGAGGAATAATGTTATTTTCCAAGGAGCTATTGCTGACTGCTCTTCTGTAATTGCTCATATTAAGTTTTTATCCTGGGGGTAGTTTATTTGTAGAGAGGCTAGAAATTCAGGACTCTTTTTCTCAGATTGGTGTATTAATCCTTTGAATTGTCTTCAGACTTTTTGATTATGTAATTTGATGTAATGGGTTGGAGTACCCCTTGTGCTCCTTTTTAATATATTTTGCTTATCAAAAAAATATATATATAGATATAGTAACTTCTATATGTGATATTCCAACCTAAAGCCAATTAACTTAGGTTGAAATCTCACATAGTATCATAGACTAGATCACATCTCTGTCACCTATTCCGTTAGGCTTCTCTGTTGCCTATTTCACTAGACTCGTCTGTTCCGTTCAGACATATATGGAGGGGGTGTTAGAATCTCACATTGTCTACTTCAATCTTTCAGGTGCGGTTTATATACCTGTTAAATCACTCCACTTAATACCAATATGTTTAAACATATGTCCATATATCAACAGGTTATGTTTCAAGAGTATCAAAATGTTTGAACTCTGAGTGTGTTATGAGTTATATATTTTCTTGTGGGGTAGTGTTTTGAACATGTTTTGGATTTCTTTGCCTTACACTTATATACCTCTAAATTAGGGATTTAACTTTTTAAGCTCTTCATTTTTGTCTTGTGACTCATATTTTACTGATGTACAATTGGTTTAATTGCGTCATTATCTGACTGAAAGTGTGATACAGTCTTCTATGTCTCTTGAACCTTTTATAATTATTTTATAACACTTTATGAGCACGAGTCTCTACTATCTAAGTGAAAACTTGATGAACATGGAAGTTTTATTAAAAGAGCAATATATTTTTTCACTCTTTTTGAATTAATCTAATTTATGGCTCATTTTTTACAATGACTTTTTTTAGGTTCTTTTTTTTATATGGAATATATGTTGTATTTCATCCATGATTATTAATTGTCAGATATTCTTAAACTAACGTATTTTATCATATATTATATTTATTGCTTGAAACTACATATAGTGGTTCATTGATTTTGGTATTACATAAAGAAGGAAATCAAATCAAGCATCATTGCAGCTTGGCACAAAAATTTTCCTTGGTCAATATTTATGTGTGAAATATTGTAATAGAATTCCTGATGAACTAGACATTTAGATCAAGATTGAAATATGCATATTGACTATATATGGGTATTAGAAATACAATCAAATCGAGAAAGCAAATACTTTTTTTCGCCGCCTTCTAAATGAATGATTGAAATATGAATATCTTATCCTAAAAGATCTTGTTGATCTTTGAAATAGTTTGAAAGATAGATATAACTACTAAAAATGGTAATATTGATAAAGATCAAGTTGATCTTTAGAATCATTTCTCAACTAAAATTATGTGGGAAAAGTATTTTTTTTAAAGATATGTTAGAGAAAACATTCTCTACTTTTTATGTCACAAATTTGTTCCTATAGCAGTATCGAGAAAAGAGTTTCAAAAAATATTTTAAATTTCATGCTTTCTAAAGGTTTCTTCTTGATAACTCTATTCTCTCTAAGGATATAGACTATTCTTGAACCTCACGGTTGTGGCTAAAGTTGCAAGAGTCTTGTATGTTTTGCTACAATATTATGAAATTTTCTACGCAACAAATCTTTGACAAAAATTAATGCAAGAATATCATGCGTAAAAACATGCTTGAGTGACCTCACATTTAAATCATGAGGCACCAATACAAAAAGGTAATATTTTCATGTGTAGTAGTAGCTCAGCAATGTCTTCTTCTTCATGTTCTACCGTCAAAGGAAGTTCTATTGATACTATGTATGTTTTTCATGTTTTATTTATATTATTTACCTATGATGAAATATAGACTATTAGTACGTAGTTGATAAACTTTATAAGCAATTGTATTAGTTATATATAAGATTCATGGTCATATGGCATTGAATATTTTGAATTATGGGTGAAACTAATGTTAATAAAGTTATTGATACTGCAAAGATGATAAAGGGCTCCAGAAGAGCTAATGTTTGTTACTTGAAGTAACAAAATATTATTATCTATAAAGTCACAAAAACACTTGTTGAGTTTTAGAGATATCCGTTAAAATGGACATCATATTTAGATTTTGTATAAGGGATGATGATCACATTGTTTTAAGTAAGAAAACTATATTATAAGGGTTATTCACTTTTATTCTGTTCTATATTACGTTGCGTGCAACTAGAAGTTTTGCTCTTGTAAACCAGAAGTTTGCCTTTACTAGTTCAAAAATTATATTATGTGATATAATCAGTTTAGTTTCTTGGCCTTGACCTTGAGGACAAGATTATTTTTGAACAAAATGAAGATGTAGAGACTAAGAAAGGAAGACTAAAGAGTCTACAATCTTGGACGAAAAGTTTCTAAAGTAAACTATAAATAGTAATTAGTTAGCTAGAAATTAATAGCTCAAGTAAACACTTGATAAATAAATAAGTCTATGCTACTGTAATAGGCAAGAAAGGAATAAAAGTGAGATTTGAGGAGTTCCTCCCCCTAGACTCGAAGGAAGGGGCTTTTGCATGACATTTGTTGATTCTTGTTTTCTTACTCAATTGAGTTGTGGATCAATAATAATGTGAAAAAAAATATTGAAAATTCATTTGGATATTTATTCAAAAACCAGATGATTCTTCAATATAATGACTTTTCATGTACTCTGTGCGTTTTCGATGTAAATTGATTATAAGACCTTCACTAACTAAATTTGGAGTTGAATCTCCTAAGTTTCTGGAACTTTTTTAATGTGATAATTGTGACCGATCAATTCACCATATGAATTGGGCCCTTTTTGATTTTAATAGATGCATCTATAAGATGGTTTCATGTGTGCCTATTATTATTTACAATACAGCATTTGTGAAATTATTTGTGCAAGTTATTCAATTAAAAGCACAATTATTAGATAATGTAATTAAGACATCTTGTCTTGACAATGTTGACAAATACACTTCTCATGTTTTAAATGATTATTGTATGGCCATTGGTATAAATATTGAACACCTTGTTTCCTATTTTATATGACTCCAATTGATAGCTAAAATAATAGTTTATGAAAATAGAATTCTCAATTTCGTTTGGAACACGTTATTTTACACGCTGCAACATTTGTTGGTATAAGGCCAACAATTTATTATATATCTTCTCCTTTACAGCTAGATTCTGGCTAGAAGTCAAATGTCTCCTATATAAGAATTCTTATACGTGCGAAATAGTCATAAATTGCTCCACCACATCGCATTATAATGGATCCCCAAAGAAGGGTTAGGATATATGTTGGATATAAATGTTTACAACATAGGGTGAGAGAATAAGGAGCTAGAAAATGAGATTACTTGAAATGCGGATATCACCATTTTATAATTTAGATCCTTGAACAAGGCAATATGATAATACTTTTATAAAGGGTAACAAATGAATTGTCTGGTGTATTTTTACAAAAGCGATAACTAAATCACATACTAGCTGTAGATTCTCCATAAATGAAAGGCATGCAAAAAGCGTGGTTGATCAATCAATTCCAAAAATAAAAATCCTAAAAAAATAAGGGAGCAAAAATTATTGTTAAGGAAGTAAATAATCCTAATGAAGATACTCGTGATGAAAATGTTATAATAAGGACTCTTAAAATAGTCTAAACTTCTGAAATAATTCAAATGCTATGAAGTTCAGGTACCTAATATAATGAATATGATGAGATCTTAACAAATTATGTCTGTATGGGAAAAAGATGGAATCAAATGAAAATAGCTATCGACAATATAATTGAATATAATATAGTGCATAATATTATGAGAATATGAGGATCTTGAAATTAGAATTGTTGAAGAATATTGACATTGAAATGATTGGCCAAAATAGAAAAATGTCTTGTAGGCAAAAGTTGAACTCCCTTGCAAAATATGAGGATTTTAAACATGTAGTTTGAACCCCAAAAAAGGTTTTAATGAACTTGAAGTCTGAACCCCTAGAAGATGCAAATGCTTGTAGGATTCAAATTGATGCTCGTGTGAAAATGAAATGAGAAAAATGATGTTGTGAGATATGAAGTGATGCACAATTTTTAGTTTCAAACAAGTCTACAAACTTGATGCGGGATTAATTGTTGCTTTGCGAACCCAAGTGCAGGTTGTCTCAAGTAATAAATTTCTCGGGAGTCCGAGGTCGATCCACAGGGAATTGTTGAAGATTAATTAAGGTGAAGTAAATATTTTGTTACTATGGCAAAAATTATTTACTTGGGTTAAAATATCCACTCTTGGTAAATAAAGTAAAGGTAAGATTAATTTCTTTTATAACTCAATTAGAATCCTCGCAACATGGAGGTTCCAATTGGAAAATACAACATTAAAAGTCCATTTAAAATAATATACGTAATTATATTATGTTTCCTAAAAATATTACCACTACTTATAAATGGGTTAAAGCATTCATTGTTCCAATATTTTGTCTACAACAAATCAAGAACTCCTATTTACAAAGATGGTTTCTAAATTATAAGAAACAAATTATAATACGTATAATGGTTACTAGAAAATATAAATCATTTAAGCACAAGAGAAGAATAAATCTAACCTTACTTTATTACCAAGAGCTTCACCCTTTCACCCAAGTAAAATGAAACTTAGTTACTCATAGATAAGAAGAAAGAAAGAGAGAAGAAGAAGAAGAAGAACATGACTTTAATTTAGAACAAAGGAAAATTACTATAAGAAAACCTAGTAACAAAATGGCATCATTTTGGTAACTAACACCTAACACCCTTAATGATCTGCCAAGGCCTCATTTTATAGAGGATTAGAGATACAAAATGACAAGGGGGCTGAGTCATTAGTGGTTGGATGAGTGGAAAATGAGTGGAAAATGCCAAATGACTTTAGGTGAGTGGGAAATTATGGAGATTCATTGTCTCCGAAATCATGCAGCTCTGAAGTCATTGCATTTGTCATTTTTGAACCAAGTGGTCTTCATAAAAGTTTTAGGCCTAGATCTTAGCTTTCAAATGGCTTTGGTTTGAGTCCAATATCATTTCTATAACTCCAGATACGTTCAAATTACTGCACACTGCCCAGGCCTAGTCACAGCTCCTCTGTTCTGACTTCCAAGCCCAATATCACCTTCAAGGAGTCCGATTCTGGAAAAGTGTTTAACATGAAAGTTGTAGATATTGGTCTTAACTATTCAGCATCCAAATTTCAGCCCATTTTACAACTTTTATTCCGAAATATGTGATGAACAGTACCCATAGGTTAAGTTGTCAGGAAAAACACTCTGGTTCTTGCTTCAATCCCAATTTGAGTTATCTACTCGTGTGATTAGGCCTTTGAGGTCTTCATAAAAGTTGTAGAACTCTCTCTTATCTTTCAAATGCCACTAGAATCACCTCCAAAGACCATCTACAGCCCAAGATATGACCCAAATACAGAAACAGTATAAGATATGAATCATGCTGAAAAATTCAATTAAGTTCAATTTGAGTCCAAACTTACAAAATATAATAAAACTCAATCAATTAAGTACATAAAGAGTGTAAATGACTAAGAATGAAAGCTTATTAATGTATCAAATATGTGATCATCAAACTCCCCCACACTTAACTTTTTGCACTCCTGAGCAAAACACATAAGATCACTCACAAAAAAAAAAAAAAAAGCAAAGCAGACTCAAAAGCTAAACACTCTAAAAGACTCAATTTCTAATAATATTTAAAAATGAAGAGCAATCATTCAAGTAATCAAAACATTCATGAGGTAACATATCTTCACTTCTCAAATCAACAAGCAAGGTTATTTGAATTGAAAAGCATGAGTCAAGAATGATAGATTTTCACAAGATTTATTCTCAATCCCTCAAGTGTTTAAAAGGTAGGTATTTCACTCAATTCAACCCATGAAAATTGCACTACCATAAGCTTGCTTATCTTCTACTTCTCCACTACTCAGAACACATGCACACACAAATCATGAGGACTTTATTCAAGGTTGTAATGGGGTCAAGGTAAAGGAGGAGGTAATATAGATATGACAAGTTAAACACCAGAGAATAAAAGAACATGAGAGCTGAGTTCAATTAACAAGTATGAAAATTCATCCCAACTCCACCTAATACAAATTCCCTTTACATATTCTTTTCCTTTCCTTTATTACCTTGTTGACCCTCTTCTTTTTACATTTTTTTTATTTTTTTTTATTTTTTTGATTTTTTGATTTTTTGATTTTTGATTTTTTTTTTTGAAGAATAAGAACATCATATATACACATTTTTTTAAATATTCTGCACACACACCCCCACACTTGTTCAAGAACTCATCGAATGACAAACTAATGTTCTCTTATTCCCTAAGGTCAAGTAAGAATATGATTTTTCATTTAAGGCACATAATGAGTTCGAAACAAAGAATAGTCAAATAAGCTCAAAGGGGTTAAGCAAGGGAAAATAGGTCATTTCTAATGCTTTATGTTGACAGAATCGAGAAATTTCCAAGAAGTCATAAGAGTGCTTGATATCATATTGAAACAACATACTGCTAAACAAGGCTGGCTATTTGATTAAAGTAACTATTTCAAGAAAAATGCCTCAATCATATTCATGTATGCATATGAAAATGTAGTCTCAAAAAGAATCAAAGTAAGTTCTAGAGCAACAATTCCATGAGTGAAATTCACACAAGAAAGAAAAGAATGGTAGAAATGTTCAATCCATTCATCAATAAGCTCAAAATCTCACAAGGCATAATTCTATCATTCTCAGTCCACCAATTCAACATCCATAACCAAGCATGTGAATTTTAAGAAAGAAGACAATTTACTCAATCATGCAAATTTTCCTGAATTTGAATTGCTACTTCCACATAAATTAGTTACTACCCTAATTACTCCTTACTCTGCCACTATTTTTTTTTTATGCGTCTCAAGAGTAAATAATTTACTCTTTACTCTGCCATCCCTAATTACTTTTGTTGTTAATAAATTGATGACAAACACAACAAACATATTAACAAACACACTTTTGAATTTTTTTTTTGGGTTTTTTTTAATATAAATACAATAAACATATTAACAAACATACTTCCTAATTATTATTTTTTATTTTGGGTTTTTTTTTTACAACCATCCTTCCCCCCAACCAGATCACAACATTGTTCTCAATGTCAAAACATAGATAGGAAAAAGGATAGAATATAGTACCTGTTGCTGCAATTACTGAAAAGAAAAACCTCACACAAATCAGAAACAAAGTATGATAAATAAAACTAAAGGTTGTAATTATTTAAATAGTTGGAGTGTCTTGGCTGGCTTTCTTTTCATTTTGCTTCCTTCACCACTTCCTTCACCGCTTCCTTCGGACCAATCTATCTGAGCTGTTACTGGATCAGGTTCATAAACAAATGCTTCTAATTTATCAATCAATTCATCAACAGTAGAAGCAGAGATAAGGAGTTGTCTTGCTGAAGGTGTGACAAATTTCTGTTCCACAGCATGGTCAACAAAAGATAACAAATTATCAAAGAAATTATTAACATTCAACAAACCTATGGGTTTATGGTGGATGTTCAATTGGGCCTAAGAGACAACTTGAAAGACTTCTTCCAAAGTACCAAAACCACCAGGTAAGACAATGAATGCATCAGAGTTTTCAAGCATTGCTTTCATTCGTCCATGCATAGATGATACTTGAATTTCCAGTCCAATTGTCTTTCCAACGATGTTCCTTCGAGTTAAAGGTTCAGGAATGACACCTAAAACTTGACCACCTCTTACAAATGCAGAAAGTGATATAGCCCCCATTAACCCAAGGCAACCTCCCCCATATACTACACGAATGTTCCTCGCAGCAAATGTTCTACCAATAGTGCTTGCTGCGTTTACAAACTCTAAATCATTCCCATAACTTGTCCAACAAAATACACCAATACTGAGAAATCTACGAACTGAAGAAGAAGCTCCCTCCATTTCTACACTCACTTTCTTTGAATGATTAAGAGTTGCAGAAAAGTAAAGAAAATGGAGTGTTTAAATAGGGAAGAGAATAGAAAAAGTAATAATAGCTCCTATACAGGTAGGTTGGTCAGGTGTCAAAAAAGTTTGAAATAATAATAATAATAATAATTTTTTTTTTTTTTTTTTTGTTTTGTTTTGTTTTGTTTTTTTTTTTTTTACTTCAAGAAAACCATCGTGGTAAAAAGTCTAGAAACCCCGAAGGATCCTATCCAAAGGATCGTCATGTCCAAAACCAAAATTCAACAAAATCATACAAAGATAAAATAATAATAACAAATGATTACATACCTTTATGTACGGGTTTCATGGCGATCTTTATACTACGCGTCATGAGTGCAAGAATACCAAGACGACTCACCCAATCTGGGCATTCTTCTCCCTCCCGCTTGTGGGATATTTTGGATTGAGCTACGACGCCACTAATTAAAGTGCGTAAATCGACAACTACCACCAACGACCACGGCCAAGTGAGAGGTCGTTTGAAGAGCCCATGGCATTAAATCACAGGATTCACTCGGGCATTGTCACGCGAGAATGCAAACACGGACGCTTCTTTCTCGTCCATCGCCAGCGAGCCTTTGGTTAAAACACAGGAATGCTTGCGCGGCTCTCTGAGCATGGCACACGAACCTTATTTACCGACCGGCGTGCGAAGGTCCACCCGAGTTAATGACGGTCTGCCACTCCACTAGCAAGGGCTCCTAATCTAATTAAAGACCAAGTACAACCTAAGTTTCGCCCTTTTTTATTTTTTTTTTTTTTTTTTTTATTTTTTCAGTTTTTTTTTTTTTTTTTTTTTTTTTTTTTTTTTTTGAAAATGTACAAGATAATATATACATGTTGTTGTGATTGTGGCTCACATCTTCCTCTGGTTTCACGTCCAGAAACGGCTTAAATGCCTTCTATGAGTCGAGGATAAGCTTCCCATCCAATTTTTTTATAAATTTGCAAACAGGGTCTTTTTGAGTCAAATTCCTAAGACTATAATGCTCTTGCTCGTCCTTGAAGAGATTCCATAAACTAAGAAGTTCACGCTGCACAACTCCACAAGAATGCGTCTCAAGAGTCAATAAGATATTATCTAATGACTCCTTACTCAGTCCATTCTTAATGAAGAATATTTTATCTTCTCTGTTTACGGAAACCATCCCCAAAGAGTGACATCACGTGTTGCAATTCCATCGTGCACACTTGTAACAAACTTTCATTCTTTTTGCTCTTCTCCTTTTTGAAAATGAACTTTTACCGAGACCAGGCATGTATGGGACAAATGAATCAAGATTCACCAAATCATGAACGAACCTTTGCTTCGATTATCCAACGTATATCTTCTCGGGATGCCCTTATACATTAACAATCTCAGTCTTTCACACCTAGCTTCATAGACTTTTGTTAGAGCATTTAGAGTGAGAGAAGGAAAATGTTTTCTTAGATTTGAGAGAATGACATCCATTTTGAAAGGAGAAGAAATCAGTTATTATGGGAGACTGAAAAACAAACCGACTTGAGAGTCACGAGTACCGTTATCCGCCATTTAACCGGAACACAAAGAACTGCAAAAAGAAAGAAACAACATTAAAATAAATTCTACTCATAACAAGGATTAGAAAGAGAAATGGATTCTACCTCAACAACTTGATGTTCCGTAAATGGTTTGAGTCTTTGTCCATTAACCTTAAATACAATACCATTCCTAGGATTCTCAATGTCTATGGCCCCATAAGAATACACATGTTTGACAATATAAGGACCAATCCACCTAGATCTCAATTTTCCAGGGAATAGGTGAAGGCGAGAATTATAAAGCAGAACTTTTTGACAAATTTCAAAAGTTTTTCTGAAAATTGATTTGTCATGAAAAGCTTTTGTTCTAGCTTTATAAATCTTTGAGTTTTCATATGCATCATTTCTTAATTCCTCAAGTTCATTTAATTGCAATTTGCATAACTTGGAAGCATCATAAAGACTTAAGTTGAAAGCTTTAATGGCCCAAAATGCTTTATGCTCCAATTCTATAGGCAAATGACAAGGTTTTCCATAAACTAACCGATAGGGAGACATGCCCAAAGATGTTTTAAAAGCAGTACGGTAAGCCCAAAGTGCATCGTTTAGTCTTAAAGACCAATCTTTACGATTTGGGTTAACCATTTTTTTCCAAAATTTGTTTAATCTCCCTATTTGCTAATTCAACTTGTCCACTTGTCTGAGGATGATAAGGGGTTACAATTTTGTGAGTAATGCAATATTTTTTCATTAAAGATTCAAATGGTTTATTGCAAAAATGTGTTCCCCCATCACTGATGATAGCTCGAGGAGTTCCAAATCGACTCAAAACATTTTCTTTTAAAAATTTTAGAACAGTTTTATGATCATTGTGCCGACATGGAATTGCCTCAATCCATTTTGAGACATAATCAACTGCAACCAAAATGTACACAAATTCAAAAGATGATGGAAATGGACCCATGAAATCAATTCCCCAACAATAAAAAATTTCAATGACAAGGATAGGGTTCAAAGGTATCATATTTCTTTTAGAAATGGACCCTAATTTTTGACAATTTTCACAACTTTTGCAAAAAGTATAACTGTCCTTGAATAAAGTGGGCCAATAAAATCCACACTGCAAGATTTTCGCAGCTGTTTTCTTTGAAAAAAAATGACCTTCACATGCTTCTGAATGACAAAATTTAATGACACTACTTACCTCATTGTCGGGTACACATCTACAAAAGATTTGATCAGGACAATATTTGAACAAATATGGGTCATCCCAAAAGAAAAATTTCACCTCAATCAAAAACTTTTTTTTGCGGCATCTTACCTGTTACAAGAAAATTGACAATGTTAGCAAACCAAGGCATAGAATTGACAGAAAATAAAAATTCATCAGGGAAAGAATCATTGATAGGTGTGCTATCAAAAGATGAGCCTGTTGTCAGCCTTGACAAATGATCTGCAACAACATTTTCGGCTCCTTTCTTGTCTTTTATTGTGATGTTAAATTCTTGAAGCAACAAGATCCACCGTATCAACCTAGGTTTGGCATCCTGTTTAGACATTAAATATCTAACAGCAGCATGATCAGTGAAAACAACAGTGGATGAACCAATTAAATAAGCCCAAAATTTGTCCAATGCAAAAATTACAAACAAGTAGTTCTTTTTCAAGAGTGTGGTGTAATTCATTTGTGCACTATTCAAAGTTCGACTTGCGTAATAAATTACATGAGACTTACTTCCTTTCTTTGGCCTAAAACAAATACAGTACAACAAAGAAAATCACTAGCATCACACATCAACTCAAAAGGCAAAGACCAGATCGAGAGATTGCAAGATAGGAGCAGAAGTCAAAAGACCGATTAATTTTTCAAAAGATTTTTGACAATCGTGAGTCCAATCAAATGGTGTATCTTTTGTTAGAAGATTACATAAAGGTCTAGATATGGCACTAAAGTCCTTTACAAATCTTTTGTAAAATCCTGCATGTCCTAAAAAGGAACGAACTTCTCTGACTGTTTTTGGGAAAGGCAAATGAGTAATTAATTCAACTTTGGCCTTATCAACTTCAATTCCTTTAGAAGATATCACATGACCTAACACTATTCCTGAGGTAACCATGTAATGACATTTTTTCCAATTTAACACAAATCCTTTTTCTTCGCATCTTTTAAGAACTTTTTCCAAATTATCAAGACAATTTTCAAAAGAATTTCCAAAAACTGTCAGATCATCCATGAAAACCTCTAAATAATGCTCAATCATGTCACTGAAAATACTTAGCATGCATCTTTGAAAAGTTGCCGGAGCATTACAAAGACCAAAAGGCATTCTTCTATATGCAAAAGTGCCAAAGGGACAAGTAAAAGTGGTCTTTTCTTGGTCCTCTAATGCAATTGGTATTTGATTATACCCTGAATAACCATCAAGAAAACAATAGTAGGGATGTCCTGCTACTCTTTCTAGAATCTGATCAAGAAATGGCAATGGAAAATGGTCTTTCCTAGTGGCTGCATTCAATTTTCTGAAATTAATACACATACGCCAACTAGATGAGACTCGGGTAGGTATTAATTCTCCTTTTTCATTTTCAACCACTATTATTCCAGATTTCTTAGGCACAACTTGTGTAGGGCTTACCCACTGGCTATCAGAGATAGGATAGATAATTCCAACATCAAGTAATTTAAGAACTTCAGCTCTAACTACCTCTTTCATGTGTGGATTTAATCTTCTTTGAGGTTGTTGAGATGTTTTAGCATTATCCTCTAAATGTATTCTATGTGTACAAATTAATGGATTAATGCCTTTTATATCCTTTAATGTCCATCCAATTGCACTTTTATGCCTTTTAAGTACTTCTATCAACTTACCTTCTTGTTCTTTGGTCAAGGATGAGGAAATTACCACCGGAGAGCTTTGTTCTTCTCCCAAAATGTGTACTTCAACCCATCGTAATGGCTTCAGTTCAGGTGTGGGTACTTCTTCATGGGCATCATCATTCATGGATTTTAGCTCTTTGAATCTTGGCTTCCATGCTTTGTATTCCATTTCCGTATGTACAGTCAAGCAAAGAGCATATTTCGAAACATCATCATCTAATTGTGTAGTCAATCAAATGAATTAATTAAACAGATTTCTAATGGGTCGAAGAACTCCCGATTTGAAGATGATCATCTATAATGGCCTCAATCCCTTCAATCTCTTCATTGTCATCATAAACTTCATGTGGTTGCTTGCACATGTTGAAAACATTAAGCTCCAGTGTCATATTTCCAAAAGTTAGCTTCACCACTCCATTTCTGCAATTTATCAAAGCATTAGATGTTGCTAAAAATGGGCGACCCAAAATAACAGAACTGACTTAGAACTATCAACCATAGGTTCACCTTCCAAGACAATAAAATCCACAGGATATATGAATTTATCAACTTGTACCAACACATCTTCTACTATTCCTTTTGGAATTTTAATTGATCTATCAGCAAGTAGAAGAGTTACAGAAGTTGGTTTTAACTCACCAAGGTTGAGTTGCTGATAAACTGAATATGGAAGCAAATTAACACTAGCACCAAGATCAAGTAAAGCTCGTTCAATTTTATGTTCACCAATAATGCATGAAACTGTAGGACAACCAGGGTCTTTATATTTCAACTCATTATTGTTTTGAATAATGGAGCTTACCTGTTCAGTCAAAAAGGCATTCTTTTTCACATTATGTTTTCTTTTAACAGTGCACAAGTCTTTCAAATATTTGGCATAAGAAGGAATCTGTTTGATAGCATCTAACAGAGGAATATTGACCTTCACTTGTTTAAAGATTTCAAAAATGTCACTGTTATGATTCACTTTACTTGAATTGTTTAATGCTTGAGGAAATAGGGGTGAAGACAAGGGTTTGATCTCCTTTTTGCTAGGTGGCTTATCAATTCCTTTCTCATCTTTGGGAATTGACTCATCATCTTTCTCAAAAAGTTCAGGAATTTGTTTTTCAATAACCTTTCCACTCCTAAGAGTTATCACTGAGTTGACTTAATCTATTTTTTGACTTTCTGAACTACCCTCATTTAGGCTAAACTGACCCTTAGGATTTGGTTGAGGTTGAGAGGGAAACTTTCCTTTCTCATGAATGGCAAGTGCAGAAGAAAGTTTAGCAAGAGTGTCTTTTATGTCAATCATGGCTTGAGTATTTTGACTATTGATGGCCTCTTATTTTTCCATGAATGCATGCAGTGTTCCTTCAAGGTTTTTCCTATATGGTGGGACATAGGGTGCGTATCCTTGAGGATTTTGAGTATCTTGCTGTGCCTGAGGAGGTGGTGGTTGCATGAATTGTGGCTGGTTGTTATTCCTCCAACTGAAATTCGGGTGATTTCTCCATCTCGGATTGTATGTATCTGAAAAAGAAGAAGTAAATGACTTTTTAAAATTATTCATTGCATTTACTTGCTCATGCATAACTTCTTTAAAAACAGGAATTTTTGGACATTCATTTGTTGAGTGTCCTAATTCATCACAAATGCCACAAATTTCTTCATTTTGCACAGATTTGATTTCTTTTACTTTCCCGAATTCCATGGCTTCAACCTTTCTAGCCAAACTAGCAAACCTAGCATTCAGATCTTCTTCTTGACTAAGATGATATTTTCCTTTACTAGCATTTGCAAGGTTTGATCTAATTGAATTTTCAGAAGGATTAGTACCATGCCAAGATTGAGAATTTTCAGCCAAATGGTCTAAATAGTCTAAAGTTTCATCAGGTTCTTTATCAAGAAATTCACCATTGCACATTGTTTCCACAAATTGCTTGGTTTCAGGTGTTAACCCTTCATAAAAGAAGCTTAAAGTGCGCCATTTTTCAAAACCATGATGTGGGCAAGAATTCAACAAATCTTTAAAACGTTCCCAACTTTGAAAATATGCTTCATTTGAATTTTGGGAAAAAATTTGGATTTGTCTTTTCAAAGCATTAGTTTTATGTGTTGGAAAAAATTTCTTCAAAAACTCACATTGCATTTCTTGCCATGTGCCAATTGATCTTGGTTTCAAAGTGTTAAGCCAAGTTTTTGCTTTATCTTTCAAAGAAAAAGGAAACAATTTAAGCTTAACCACCTCTTCAGTGCAAGTTTGATCATGAAAAGCAGTACATACTTCCTCAAATTCTTTTAAATGTAAATATGGGCTTTCAGATTCTAAACCATGAAAATTAGGAAGTAAAGAAATCATACTTGGCTTGAATCTAAAATTGTTGGCATTGACTGGAAAGATAAAACATGATGGACTAGAATTTCGGGATGGTTGCAAATACTTACGCATGGTTCGCAACGGTTGATTTTCATGTTCATCATGCACACTTTCGTTTTCAGCCATTGTGCTTAATGTGTGTGATTGTGATTCAAACAAATCAATATGTAAAGTACCTGGATTAACTCTAACCAAACGACCAGAATTTAAATCACGATACCAATTAAGCATAAACAAGTAACTTATAGTATAAAATAAAATGTACAAGATAGCAATATAAATTGTCCATTAAATATTAACAAAGGTGTAGTATAAACCAACCACCAAATAAGTTAATAAGCATAAAAATTAAAAAGTTAGTATACAGATAAATTAAAATGTTAGAAGCAGAAAAAGTAAAAAGTTAGATAGTTAGTAAGAGAATTAGTAAGTTAGTAAACAAAAAAAATGACAGAAAATAAATAACAAAAAAATGACAGAAAATAAATACAAAAAATAAAGTACAAAAAAAATAATAATAAAAGGGAGAGTTACCCCCACTAAGTTAAAATGTACAAGAAAATAAAATGGAGAATTACTCCCACTGTACAGAAATTAAAATGCAGAAAATAAAGTGCAGAAAGTAAATTACAAAAAAATAAAATAAGTAAAAGGGAGAGATTCCCCCACTAAGTTAGTATGCACAGAAATTAAAAAGGGAGAGGTTCCCCCACTAGTTAGTATGTTTGTATATATACAAATTTTTTTTACACTAGAAATTCAATCTTCAAATCAACTCCCCGGCAACGGCGCCAAAAACTTGATGCACAATTTTTAGTTTCAAACAAGTCTACAAACTTGATGCGGGATTAATTGTTGCTTTGCGAACCCAAGTGCAGGTTGTCTCAAGTAATAAATTTCTCGGGAGTCCGAGGTCGATCCACAGGGAATTGTTGAAGATTAATTAAGGTGAAGTAAATATTTTGTTACTATGGTAAAAATTATTTACTTGGGTTAAAAGATCCACTCTTGGTAAATAAAGTAAAGGTAAGATTAATTTCTTTTATAACTCAATTAGAATCCTCGCAACATGGAGGTTCCAATCGGAAAATACAACATTAAAAGTCTATTTAAAATAATATACGTAATTATATTATGTTTCCTAAAAATATTACCACCACTTATAAATGGGTTAAAGTATTCATTGTGCTAATATTTTGTCTACAACAAATCAAGAACTCTTATTTACAAAGATGGTTTCTAAATTATAAGAAACAAATTATAATACGTATAATGGTTACTAGAAAATATAAATCATTTAAGCACAAGAGAAGAATAAATCTAACCTTACTTTATTACCAAGAGCTTCACCCTTTCACCCAAGTAAAATGAAACTTAGTTACTCATAGATAAGAAGAAAGAAAAAGAGAAGAAGAAGAAGAAGAAGAATATGACTTTAATTTAGAACAAAGGAAAATTACTACAAGAAAACCTAGTAACAAAATGACATCATTTTGATAACTAACACCTAACACCCTTAATGATCTGCCAAGGCCTCCTTTTATAGAGGATTAGAGATACAAAATGACAAGGGGGCTGAGTGGAAAATGAGTGGAAATGCCAAATGACTTTAGGTGAGTGGGAAATTATGGAGATTCCTTGTCTCTGAAATCATGTAGCTCTGAAGTCATTGCATTTGTCATTTTTGAACCAAGTTGTCTTCATGAAAGTTTTAGGCCTGGATCTTAGCTTTCAAATGGCTTTGGTTTGAGTCCAATATCATTTCTATAACTCCAGATACGTTCAAATTACTGCACACTGCCCAGGCCCAGTCACAGCTCCTCTGTTCTGACTTCCAAGCCCAATATCACCTTCAAGGAGTCCGATTCTGGAAAAGTGTTCAACATAAAAGTTGTAGATATTGGTCTTAAATATTCAGAATCCAAATTTCAGCCCATTTTACAACTTCTATCCCGAAATATGTGATGAACAGTACCCATAGGTTAAGTTGTCAGGAAAAACACTCTGGTTCTTGCTTCAATCCCAATTTGAGTTATCTACTCGTATGATTAGGCCTTTGAGGTCTTCATGAAAGTTGTAGAACTCTCTCTTATCTTTCAAATGCCACTAGAATCACCTCCAAAGACCACCTACAGCCCAAGATATGACCCAAATACAGAAACAATGTAAGATATGAATCATGCTGAAAAATTCAATTAAGTTCAATTTGAGTCCAAACTTACAAAACATAATAAAACTCAATCAATTAAGTACATAAAGAGTGTAAATGACTAAGAATGAAAGCTTATTAATGTATCAAATATGTGATCATCATGAAGCATGATCCTTAGAAAACGGTTTCTCACACAGACTATATATCAACTATGGAGAAGTTTACTTTTCACTAGCGGATGCAATTATATTCTGATAAGATTATTTGCACATTAAAAAGCTAAATATATATCTAATAGATGTTGTTATTTGTATCTTATGGTTCACTCAAGAATGATATTTACATGAAAATCCTCGAAGGATTAAAGATGTCAACAACATCCAATGAATTAGATATACATGTGTTAATGATTTATGTTCTTTTCCTCATCATATGGAACATTTTTATTGGGCATTAGTGTTGATTTATATGCATTATGCTATTCCAAGCAATTGTGGATACATATATTTTAATTATTTAACAAGATCCTATTTGCCCATGTTATTTTACAAAAAAAAATGTAATTGGATTTGCTATAGTTGTTATGTAATTGATGAATCGAATATTATTATAATGACTTGAAGTTCTTTCAAAATTGTAGAAGATCTAAATAAATATCTACAATAAATGAAAGATTTTTGTAGGACAAAATTTTGTCTCGGCTTGCAAATCGAGAATTTAGTAATTGGCATTTTTGTCAGATCAGGATCACCTCCTGTTCCTAAGGAACAGGAGGCTGTGCTGTTCCATATCCACTCCATTCATTGCTTGTTTTTTTTTTTACCTTCCATGCATCCCACGGTTTTCACTCCAACAACACACCCTCCTGTTCCTTAAGAACAGGAGGTGATCCTGATCCATTTTTGTCCATTAACCCAGTTATATAGAAAATATTGTAAAATAATAGAATATTCCAAAATAAATCGCATTAGATATATCACTTCTAGAAATGCAAAAAAATAAAAAATTCATAATAACTTACACATCATTATAAAGAGCCGCGAATGATCAAAAAGTTATATATACAACTATTACTAGCTAACACGCCATACAGTGTACATAAGCTTTTCTAACAACCAGAAATATACACATATACAAACTGGTCTACAAGAAACAAAACACTAATCTAAATCTTTTGCTTCTTTTTTTCTTTGCCTTTGTCCTTTTTAGGGACTTTACCTAGATTTACATGGAACACACAAGGGTGAGAAATTATAATTTCTCAGTATAAGCATACCAATACAAGCAGTTAATCATTTATAATAAATAATTTAACTAAACACCATAAACACATTCAATGTAAAAGAATATCTGACAATCAATAATATCAAAGAATCGCCCATATAATCCTAAGGTATTATCGAACAAGCAACCAAATAATTAATCAATTAAGCCAAGACAAATGTCCATACAAGTGTCAACCATGTAATGCTTTATGTTATGAAGTATGATTATGCTCAAACAAAGTCCACGTATTATGGATGTGCAATGCCAATGCAAATTTTTAAGTTGAAAACACAGGCTATTTACTTATGTTCTCCCAAGAACCACGTTCCTTGTATATATTAAGTAGGATAGGCATCCCGTCCTGATACTACCTAGTGATGTATGGACTAGTTTCTCTTATAAAAGTAAGAGTACCGGCACTAACTCCATACACCGGTAACCCTGACCATACAAGCAAACTCGCAAGGAGAATTCAGATCCAATACCTCATTCTCAGGTCATATGGTTGTGCACACCATTTAAGGTCACAATACATAGGAAAACAAGCAAATACCAGGTTTGAAAACCAAATATCTAAGCCACATATCAAACACTAGAACATAAGAATCTTAGCCTCACTTATCCAACAAAGATAGCTAAATTCATATTTCTAGTTAAACAATATCTAGAACATCCCAAAATCACTCACAAATGACTTAGAAATCAACCTCATGTTGAACAAAGTTCTAAACACCAACATAGACATTCTATCACCCTTTGAATATCTAATAATTTCCCAAACTTTTCATATATGCAAGTTGATAATTCTCTCCAAGAAATATCTCAAAAAGTGTCTCAATACACTCTAAAAGACTTGCACAAATGATTCCATCTAGCCAAAAACTTGAAAACATAAAAAATTAACATTTTTTAAGATTCTGGCCTCAGACATGGGCCATGTCTGATTACACAGCCCCCTGTATCTTGCTCTATGAGCACTGTTCACAAATTTCAACTGGCAGAGAGGGACACGGCCACCCCATGTCTTCGGACACGGGCCGTGTTTCTCAACCAGAAACTTTGCAGCTTACTTTGCAGAATCATGACACTGTTCCATTGACCAAATTCTTGGATTTTGGCCACTCCAATCCAAACTCTAGGTGATTTCAAGTCCCAAGCAAGAAGGAAACTTAAAACACTAATTGATTTCTTAAAAAATGGATCAAAACCCTAAATCCCTCATCCAAACCCCTAAAATCAACACTTAGAGCATTTCAGGTCTAAAATGAGGATTTTCAATTTCTAATCCAAACTCTTAGCATGAACAAGTCATAAACACCATTTAGAACTTATCTCAGCAAGAAAATCACTTTAAACATCACTAAAACTCAATTTGACATATTAAACCTCAAGCAAGCCTAACATGGAAATGAGTAGAAATGAGAGTTTAAGCCTAAGAATCTCTACCTTTAGTAGCAAAGATGGTGATGATGATGAAGATTATCACAAATCCTCAAGCTTGCTTTTTCCTTTAACCTTCCTCTTCTTTCCTTCCTCTTCTCTTTTCCCTTTTTCTACTGCTGGACCTTGTTTCAGCCAAGAGAGAAAAATGAATGAAACACCAATGAGAATGGGAAGAAATATCACAAGGTGAGGGTCAAAGAAAGTGGCTGGTAACCGTGGAAGGCTTATGGCCTTAAATTATAACACTGATATTTCCTGATCTGCTAAAAAAACTCAATTTTAGCTAAATCAAGTTTTTCAAACTTCAACAACTTTAAAATAAATACTAAGATTCATTAAAAAAAGTCATTTCACCAGTATCATAATTTTTCATATTTGTGACTAGTCAATCTAGCATTAGAATACACAACCAGTTTGCCTAAAAATACCAAATGGACTACGATTATTCTCAAATTTTAACCATATCACAGAATATACATTTGTGACTTAGAAATAAATTATCCATATTTATTTCCATTAGCCGAGCCATTTAAGCTAATATCTGAGTCATTTTAAGCTACTTTTTACCTTTCGGCTTACAGTAAAGTGCCTAAACTAACTCAGATTGTCACGAAAATAAACAGATATGTTAAGCAAATATTAAGTTACCTCTATAACTATTTATAAGTCTAATATGTTGAAAAAGATGTTGCAGAAAATACTATTAAGTGACTTTATATGAGTAAATCACATATATTGATTACACTAGTGGTTGCTAGGTCGTTAAATATGACAAGAGAATCCTTTTCAACATCGAGAAGATAACAAAAAGGTTCTTGATCTTGAAATACCATAAATTAGTGATATGGAAGTTCTTATACATATTGTTAATTATACATGGCCTAATATAGTCTTTTCTTGTAATTTTATTAACAAGAAATATTTCATTTCCAACCAGAAGTTATTGGAATAAAAATGAGTATATCCTTTGATATCTCCAAGGAATAATCGATATGTGATTATTTTATAAGAATATATGTCATAACTAAATTGCCTATGCAAATTAATGATATTTATACAATCTACATAAAGCAAGGTATGAAATAAGTTATTTATTTACATGTAGAGATACAACTAGATCGTGATGATCTCCAAAGAAAACTACAATCATTAGCTATTTTTTCAACATACCCCTTGTTCTTTCTAGGTGAGTTTTGTTCATCAGCTCTACTACATCATTTTATTGAGGTGTATGAGTAACTATAAATTACCTTTGAATACCCACTTACATGCAAAATGAAAAAAAAAATACTGTTGATATGTTCTCCTTCATTGTCTATCCTTAAACATTTGATCCGCTTTCCGGATAATTTTAATGAAACAATTTATAAACCATATTTCACCCGATACATTAAAGAATAAAAAGTGGGAAAAGAAGCTGACAAACAGGAACAAGACGTTCAATCTTTATCAAGTTCATATTTTGCTACCATTCAAAATGTAAGCAATAATGTTATTTCCTCATAATTTGTATTACATTGTTTTTGCATAATTTTTTTAATACACGCATTTTTTCTTTTCTTTTTTCCTCAAATAGGTAGTTGTCACAAAATATATAACAAAAGTGGTATGCAAGAATCATTTTTCAAATCCAAACCCGTGAACGTAGCACACACTATTTTACAAACCACCACCAAAGACATGTTAAAGTTGGTGAAATTCTTAGATAAAAAGTTTTAACCTTATCAAATCAACATTTCACATATGTAAATTTGTGTGGTCATATTGCTATTTGTTACTAAAAGTTTTCGTGAAACAAGTTACGAATCACAGGTGTCACAATGCCATTGCAAGCGACAATTCCTCACTTACCCTCGTTCTGCATTTGACAAAATCTAAAGCACTGAACGTAGCACACAATATTTTATAAAACACCACACCAAAAAAAAGCCACCACAAAAGACAAGTTAAAGTTGGCATATACTAATTATTAACCATCCATTAGAGGTTGGACATTAATATTTTAGTGTTATTCTTCATCTTGAGTATGTCATCCAACTCTTTCGCAAACCTATCCATGGCTTCTGTTGGAAGGCAAATTGAAGCCACTCTACCTTGCTCTCCTTTGGAGTTGGTATAGGAAACATAGATGCTCTCTCCAGGATATACTTCGGTTGGCCCACCATACACAGCCTTGCCCCACCCAAAGTTCACATCTCTGAATGCAGCCTTTGAGAGATCTGATACCATAAAAGATCCTGCCCAAGTAAAGTGGGGTCTTCCAGTGATCGCCATTAGGTCTGCCACAGAGTGTACATACTCTTCAGTTGCTTCATTCTTTGCTTTCTTCACTAGCTCTAAAGCATACCCTAGGGGATGTTCACAGAGCTTCCCTACAGTAGTCACCGCTGCGGAAAACACAAAGGCGTTGCCATAAAAACCATCAGGCAGTGGAGGATTGAACCTGCAATGCCCAAAACGTGCATTGACAATGCACAACAAGCGAACCTCTTGATCTGGGTTTTCCCATTGTAATGCGGCTGTGCGGCAGCGCCAGAGGCATGCTGTGAGGATCTCAAAGGAGGAAGATTGAGCAAGGTGTTGGGGAAGAAGACGACGCATTGCAGCTATCTCGGTGGGGCCAAAGAAGAAGGAACGATGATGGGGTATGAAGTAGCTTTTGGTATCAGGTGGTAGTTGTTGGTATTCACGATGGATGCATGTAACTCTTGGTGGTTCTCTTGCACATAGCAGCTCCCTTTGCCACACAGGGAGAATGGAAGGCTTTGATGCCCCACTGGCTATTTCTCCCAAGGCCTTCATGAACTGGGAAATTCCATTTGCATCGCTCATGGTATGGTTCAGGCGGAGAGCAAAGATGAAACCACCACACTTGAGGCGTGTTACCTGCCATTTATACATATAAGCCAGCCTATAAGCATGTATTGGAATCTTATATGTCGTGATTCTTGACTTTTTGCAGGTTTGAAACAACACACTTGCTTATTTTTTAATTCTTCTTAGTCATTTAACTATATTGAGAATGATAGTGAGTACGTAGGGGTGTCAGTTAGGTCGGTTATGTGGGTTCAACAATATTTTTGAACTCGACCCACTTATCAGAATAGTGAGTTGAGTTGCGTTGGGTTGAGGAGATTTTTTCGCTCAACCCAACTCAACTTGTTCAATAGTGAGTTGAGTTGGGTCAAACCTGTGGGTCTAATATGTTTTTTTTAATTTCTAAAAAAAATCAAAATACAAAATATAAAAAATTAATACTATAAGTTTCAATCTCAAACATAATAAATCTCAATCTAACAAATTAACATTTTAAGTCTCAATTTCAAACATAATAAGTCTTAATCTATCAAATTAACACCATAAGTCTTAACTGACCTTATTCAAACATAATAAGTCTTAATCTCAAATAAACTAAATACTATAAATCAATAAGTGCATAACAAATAATAATTCATAGAATGATAGTGAGAGTGCTTAATTTAATTAAACAATTCATAGAAAAGTTACTTTAGCCCTTAGTTTTTTTCTTCTTTTCTTAAAAGGTTTTGTAAGTGTGTGGCAAGTGCGCAAGTAATTTGTCTACTTTTCTCATACACGCTAAAATATTTAAAAGCAAAAGTAATAAATGACGCTCCTACATTAATTATAAATTACAAAAATAATTATTCCACTTTAAAAAAGTGAATGTTTAATATATATATATATATATATATATATATAGTGAAATACTTGCATGAATACAATGCTGTAAGCACATTTTTAATTTGAGTGGTGATATATACCAAAACTGTTTCTACTAATAATGCATAAATGATATGTCCCAATGGTTCAGGCATGAATTATATGGATTGTGGGAAATAAGTTAAAGAAGATTTTACACCTCAGATGCAAGATTTACAGAATTTCCTCCACTTCAAAAAGTTTTACGGAATGAGTTTGGCACTATTGGAAACTCCTTTTAATTATGTATATAACCTACACAAAATTTACTCTGAGGCCTATACATAATTGTGAGTGTGAGTGTGCCTGTCATATATACAGACTAAATCTATGCAATAAACTGTCAAAAATGCAAGTTAAACTATTCTATTAAGAGTATTTTTCTAGCACAGTATTGACAATGTTGTCGTGATATAATATTTTTAAGACACAAATTAGCATGAATATGCAAGAATATCTAGGAACTTGTACAAGCAGGAGCAGACAGTTAATCATTTCATCCGAACCGGGAATGATGAGTGTACGAAAATATTTTTTAAATATTTTATTATTAGGTTAAAATATTAAAATATAAATAAAAATTATTAGAATTAATGTATATTTTTAAATTAAATTTTTATTTACTTTAGAATACTTTTAAATAGATTTTTATATTTAATTTCAGAATTTATAAAGAATAAGTCAAAGTGAAGTCAAATTCAAAAGAAAATTATGATGAGATTTGAGAGCAAAAATTGAGTGAAACCCAAATAAGAAAGTCGTGCAAATAAATAAAATAAGAAAAGGAAAAACCTAATACTAAAAGTTGTTGGCAGCAACTTATAAAATGAGGAGAATTGAAGCAAAGGAAGAGTGCTGCGCCGTGCGAAGAATAAAGAGAAAAGAAACAGGAGACAAAGACTTGCTAGTTGCTACTGGGTCGTACGGTGTGTGAGAAAGAAAAGAAAAGAAAAAAACGAGTCGTGCAGCAACACAGGAGAAGTAAAGAATAACGGGATAATTGTAACACGGTTTTAAAATTTTAATTCTACATGGAGACAAAATAAAAAAATAGTTAAAAAATAAAGAAACTAAAAGCAGTACTTTAATGCTGTCACGCAGATAGCTTTTGTGTAATGAAAAAATTTAGTGAGATAATTTTATTGTGTTTTAATTATATTATGTCTTGTATAATTTTTTGTACTAATGTGATAATGAAATTTTGATTATTTTGACATTATTATATTGAATTATTTTTATCTAATTTTAAAATTTAATGCTTATTAATTTTATTTTTCTATCGATTATATGAATGAATTTTAAGATGAGTTCAATTATATTTTTTTCATACTTTGTAATTTATTTGTGTTATCTGAATGTTATTGGTAATTATTGAATATCAATTGTGATTTCTTGTTAGGGATATATTTGATGATTTGATAATTTACTATTAATTAAGAAAATTTTATCATACATTTAATTATTATTTTTAATATTTTATTGATATATTTTATGTGAGCACATGCTTATCACTATATATTCATGAGTTAAATTATTTGGGGATAATAATTTAACATAGTTGATGTTAAAATTAATTTTGGTGAATTCTGAACCTTAGTCATTTTACATCTAGTAGAAACCATATTTGCATTACTTAATTTTGCATTTAAATTAATCTTTATTTATTATTAATCATTTAATACTTTTGTTTTTTAGTTTCTTTATTTCTTTAGTTATTCTTTTAATTTGTCTCTTTGTAGAATCAACACTCCAAAGTTGTACTACAATTTTATCGCATTATTTTTTGGGCGTAATCAAATTTTGGCGCCATTGCCGAGAAGACGGTAGAAGAATTGCTAATCAAATTTTTCTTTTCAGCAGTTTTAAAGGCGGTAACTTCGTTCCCTCTTTATCTTGCTGCATCTTTATTTTATTTTATTTTCTCTTCTTTTTGTATTTTTCTTTATATTTTCTTTTTAAGTGTTGCATTTTTCTCTACCTTGCATGAAAAGATATAGAGACGCCTTGGGTCGATTTGCTTTTAGACCTATGTCAGAGTCAGAGTCTGAATTTTCTATTCATTTGTTTGATACTTCTTCTAATTCTAAGGAAATAAGCGAACACGAATATTAACCCACTAAGACCCATTAGGATTACCTCCACCCTACACTCATAGCCACACCATCATGCATCATGTTCCCAGTTAATACTCCCCGACTGGATTTTAACATAAGGGTGATATAGTTACTCTCTACTTTTCATGGCTTATAAAATGAAAATCCATATTTGCACATTAAGGAGTTTGAGGAAGTAGTTACGACTTTTCATAGTCAAAATGCAACTGATGACGTTGTGAGACTTAAGTTCATTCCTTTCTCTTTGAATGATAGAGCTAATAGTTGGCTATACTCATTGAGACAATGATCTATTGGGTCATGGAATGAGATGACTCAAGCCTTTTTTAATAAACACTTTCCTTAACATAAGACTAACGCTTTAAAAAGGAAAATCTCTACCTTTGCACAAAAGGACAGTGAGACTATGTGTCAGTCTTGGGAGAGATTTAAAGAGTTGTTGAATATGTATTCTCATCATGGGTATGAGAATTAGTGCTTAGTGAGCTATTTTTATGAGGAACTTATATCTAGAGAGTGCCAATTTGTGGAGATGATGTGTAATGGTGAATTCTTATATAAAGATCTTGATGAGGCCATAGAATACCTTAATGAACTTGCTGAAAAAGCTCACATTTGGATTGGACCTAGTGCTACTGAAAGCACAAATAGGTCACGATCTGCAGGAAATCCAAATAGTGGTGGAATTTACCATTTTAGGGAAGATGATAACCTAAAGGCCAAGGTTGAGATGCTCACTAGGGAGCTAGAGGTGTTAAAGACTAAAGACTTAAAGCCAACACATGTAGTTAATCATGCAGAGTCTTTTGGACCATGTTTTGTATGCGGCAGTAGATCACCTCACATAAGAATATCCCACATTTGCTGAGATGAAAGGGATGTACGAAGAACAATGTAATGCCTTAGGTATATACAAGAAACCTTTTACACCTTTCTTTGATACATATAATCTAGGGTGGCACAATCATCTTAATTTTAGTTGGAAGTCTGAAAATCAGCTACCTGCACAATTCCCTATATCATATCATGCACCTTCACCTTTTAGGAGTCCTTTAGAAGACAATTTGCATGCTTTTATTGAGGCACATGGTAAAACTAACCAAAAGTTTGAAGGATGAACTCGTTGAATGTGAATGAGCGAGGTAAGTTCCCTTCTCAAGCTACTCCGCACCCCATGGTCAACACATGGCTCAAGATAATTTGAAGGATGTGAATGCCATTGTGGCACGAAGTGGTAAGTCATCATACATCTCAATACAAACAACTCAGAGGATGTGGAGAAGAATCAGGATAGTAGTGATGCTGAGCTACCCAAGGAACCTGAAGTGACAAAGAATCCTGTTAAGGTACCATTCCCTCAAACTTTAAAATTAAGCAAGCAAATTCTGTATCCTAACAATGAAATCCTAGAGAATCTAAGGTAGGTAAAAATCAATCTCCCTCTTTTGCATGTGATTAAACAAGTTCTTACTTATGCAAAAGTTCTCAAGGATTAGTGTACAGTTAAGAGAAAGCACTATGTGAAGAAGACAGTGTTTCTGACAGAATAAGTTAGTGCTCTAATTAAGCAATGGATTCCTCTCAAGTACAAAGATCTTGGTTGTCCAACCACTGCATGTAGCATCAGAAATCATGAGTTTGGGCAAGGTTTGCTAGATTTAGGAGCTAACGTGAATCTAATGTCATATTCTATTTATTTGTAGTTAGGGTTGAGAGAAATCAAACTAACTACTGTGGTATTGCAATTGGTTGATCGTTCAGTCAGAGTACCTCATGGTATGGTAGAGGATGTTCTAATTCAAATTAACAAATTTTATTATCCTATTAATTTTCTAATCCTCGACACTAGCTCTGTTGTTGATACTACTTCAAAAATTCCTTTGATTTTAGAAAAACCTTTCCTTGCAACTGTTAATGCTCTTATTAATTGCAGGAATAGGCTCATGAATCTGTCTTTCGAAAACATGACTCTCAAGGTGAATATCTTTCGTATTGTAAAACAGCCAGAAGATGATGACGAGGGCCACCAGATATACATGATTGACTCATTCATGGACAAGGGAGTTTCTACAACCCATGATTTTGATCCTCTTGAGTATTTTCTTGTTAATTATGAGTTTGATTCTATCAATAATCCATCTGATATAGTTGATATTAATGCTATTTTTTATAGAACTCATGATTATGGCACTCGGGCATGGCAACCAAAGTTCAAAGAGTTGCCCGAGAAATGTGAAAAACAAATTCCTTCAAGTGTGGAAGCACCAAAGGTTGAATTGAAGCCTCTACCTAATGGTTTAAAGCATGCTTTCCTTGGTCTAGGTAATACTTTTCCTGTTATTATCTCATCTGAATTGTCTAAGTATCAAAGTGAGAAATTAATTCAGACCCTAAGTGAGCATAAGTCAGCTTTAGGTTTGAGCATTGCTGATATAAAAGGTTTTAGTCCTCTGGTTTGTCCTCAAAAAATTAATTTGGACGAAGGAACTATCCTTTGTAGAGACCCCCAACGTAAGCTTAATCTCACTATGAAAGAAGTAGTGAAGAATGAAGTGTTAAAACTATTAGATGCAAGAATCATATATCATATTATTGATAGTAAATGGGTAAGTCCTACACAGGTTGTTCCTAAAAAGTTAGGTGTTACTGTAGTGAATAATGACCTAGGAGAGTTAGTCCCTACAAAACTTGTGACTGGGTGGCGAATGTGCATTGATTACAGAAAGTTGAATGCCACCCGGAAAGACCATTTTCCTTTCCATTTTATTGATACCAAATTATTGAGTGTGTAGCTGGTCATCCTTTCTATTGCTTCTTGGATGGTTATTTTGGTTATTATCAAATTGAAATTGCATTAAAAGACTAGGATAAAACCATTTTCTCTTGTACTTTTGGTACTTTTGCCTTTCGTAGAATGTCATTTGAATTGTGTAATGTACATGCTACTTTTCAACATTGCATGATGAACATTTTTAGTGACATAGTTGAAAATTGCATGGAAGTTTTTAAAGATGACTTAATTATTTTTTTTATTTTCTTTTGATGAATGCTTATTGAATTTAGAGAAGGAGTTGATTCGTTGGGAAGAGAAGGAATTGGTTTTAAATTGGAAAAAATATCACTTTATGGTACCTTTAGGTATTGTTTTAGGGCATAGTATTTCTTCTACGGGGATAGAGGTTGATCAATCTAAGATCGAATTAATCTCTAAGTTGCCTACACCTAGGATAGTAAGGATGTGACATTTTTTCTTGGTCATGCGGCTTTTATAAGAGGTTCATACAAAATTTCTCTACCATATCTAGACCACTATGTGACCTCTTAGCTAAAGATACCCCATTTGAATGGATACAAGCTTGTCAAGAGGCCTTTAAAACGCTAATTGGCAAGCTTACCTCAGCACCAATAATGCAGCCACCTAATTGGACTTTGCTTTTCGAGATTATATATGATGCTAGTAATTTTGTTGTACATGCTGTTCTTGGACAACGAAGGGAAGGGAAGCATTTTGTCATTTACTATGCTAGTAAAACTCTAAATAATGCTCAGATGAATTACTCCACCACTGAAAAAGAGTTGTTAGCTATAGTGTTTACTTTGGATAAGTTTCATGCTTACTTGATTGGTTATCCTATTATTATTTTCACAGATCATGTAGCCCTTAAGTACCTTTTTACAAAGAAGGATGCTAAGGTGCAACTAATACGGTGGATTTTACTTTTACAGGAATTTGACATCACCATTAAAGATAAGAAAGGAGTGGAGAACGTAGTGGCTGACCATCTCTCAAGACTCACATTTGAGGACACCTTTGACCACCTGCCAATCAGAGATGATTTCCTTGATGATCATTTATTTTATGTTACTTCTCTACCATGGTTTACTCATATTGTAAATTATTTGGCTATAGGTGAGATACCAATGGATTGGAGCGCTTAGGATAAGAGGAAGTTCATGATTGTGGTACGTAATTTCTATTGGAATGACCCTTTTCTTTTCAAATATTGCTCTGACTAAATTTTAAGGCATTGCATCCATGATGAAGAGATTGCTAACGTCTTGGAATTTTGTCACTCCTAAGCCTGTGGGGGTCACTTTTCAATGAAGAAAACCACTGCAAAAATTCTGTAATGTGGATTTTATTGGCCCACCTTATTTAAGGATGCAAACATTTATTGTCAATCATGTGAAAAGTGTCAAAAGTTAGGAGTTATGTCCATTGTAATATGATGTCTTTAAACCCAATTTTAGTGATTGAAATTTTTGATTGTTGGGCCATTGATTTTATGGGACCATTTCTTCATTCTTTTGGATATCAATATATTATTGTGGCAGTAGATTATGTGTCAAAATGGGTGAAAGCAGCAACTTGCAGGAGCAATGATAATAGGACGGTAATTAAATTTCTCAAAACGAATGTGTTATCTCGATTTGGTACACCACGTGCTATTATTAGTGATTGGGACACACATTTTTGTAGCTGTTCTTTTGAGGCTTTGATGAAAAAATATAGGGTGGTACATAAGATCTCTACTACATACCACCCCTAAACAAGTGGATAGATAGAACTTGCAAATCAGGAAATTAAACAAATTTTAGAGAAAACGGTCAACTTGGATTGCAAAGATTGGTCTTTGAGACTAGTGGATGCACTTTGGGCCTACCGTACAATTTTCAAAACTCCCTTAGGCATGTTACCTTATAAGTTTGTTTTTGGAAAGCCTTGCCACTTACCTATGGAGCTTGAGCATCGAGCTTATTCGGTCATCAAGCATTTTAATTTTGACATGAGAGAAGTAGGTAAGCTTCAAAAATTTCAGTTGACTGAGTTAGAGGAGTTAAGAAATGATGCTTACAAGGACTCTAGAATCTATAAGGTTAAAATGAAAAGCATTTCATGATAAAAATATTTTGAGAAAAACATTTAAGCCCAATGGTCGAGTATTCTTATATGATTCTAGACTCCATAAACATCCAGGAAAACTTCGGTCTAGATGGACTGGTCCTTTTGTAATGAAGAATGTTTTTGCACATAGGGTGGTAGAAATAGAGGATCCTAAGGATGGTCAGATCTTTAAAGTAAATGGTCAACACCTTAAAGTTTTAATTGATAGGCAAGTTCCGGAAGTGGAAGACATTCCACTTGTGGATCCAGTCTATCAACCTTGACAACACCACGCAGGTATGTTTTTTCTTTATTTGTTTTATTTTATTTTTATTTTCTTTTGTTTTGTTTCTTTTCCTTTTGTTTGCTATTGTTTTCTTTGTTTTTGTTTGCAGGTTAGTTCATTTTGTCCTTTCAAGTTACCATCTCTGGTGCTTAGCAAGCTATCCACGTCACTCATTAAGTGTATTCTAACCTTTTTAGCTACTCCCCGTTCAATTTTGAGTCTTAAACATTGAAGACAATGTTTCATTTAAGTTGGGGGGTGTTGGTGGTGAAAATTCAATATTTTAAATACTTGTTGGAACTAGTGGCATATTTTCATGTGTAATTTTTTTAAAAAAATTTGCATCACACGTGCATCTTTATCACATGTGTACTCATTATCATTTATAGTTATCTTTGTAAATTCACCAAACCCACTATAATTATTTTTGTAGAAGCATCTACAGAACTCCCAATGCACTCATCCAAGCTTTGTGGTAAGATGGCTTGACACATGTAGCTAGAGAATTCTTTTGCTTAAGTATTCATGTGAGTTTTGGAGAGGATTAAAAGCTTACAAATGCAGTAAATTATGATAAGCGTTCATTGATATGTCGAATTGAAAACTTCTTTTGAGAACATTGATCTGTCAATTATTTCCATATTTTAATTACCTTATGATTGATTTAATTGGACTCCATATGTGCTTAATTGTTGATATTTAACTAAGTTTCTGCTTTAGAGCTTAATTGGATGTTTATTGTGAAACTATGCTTAAATGTGGTTATAAACACTCATAAATGAATTATGCTTTTCAGGATATCTTTGAGTGTTTGAGTCCATTAGCATTGAACCGAACTTGATGACCATTTAAGGAGAGAGATGAATGCTTAAGGAGATCAATATCACCTCTTGAAGCAATGAAAGAAAAGTATTTGTAAAGAATCCAGGCTGAAAATGAAGGTGCCAAATTACAGGGCCCATGTCAAATTACAGGGCCTGGGCCGTGTCAAATTACAGGCCTCATATCACCTGACAGGGGGTGGGCCGTGTCAAACGACACGTCCCGTGTCAAATTACAGGGCCTGGGCCGTGTCCTTCTCTGACTTGTGAAATACATGGAATTGGGCTGACAGAAAAGTACAGGGGCACAGGCCGTGTCATATGACACGGCCCGTGTCGTCGCACCAGAAAGTTAAATTCGTATTTTGATGTTAAATTAGGTATCCAAACCTATAAATAGGGTTGCTTAGAGCCCTTAAACCATGTCTGGACAGGGAGAGCCGTCAAGGGAACTAAGGGAAACACAAAGACCAAGGGAAAGGGAGATTGGATCGAAGATTGGAGTCTCGGGTTCGAGCAATCGGAGATTGATCATCCCCAACTTTTGGAAACTAGTTTGATCTTTAGTTTTCTTTTGCACTTTCGTTTTGAACTATGTTTTTCTTCTATTTTTCTTGTGATTTTGAATTTGCCATGTGTGGCTAAACTTCTTGATTGGTTAAGGGAAGATGAAACTCTAGTTTTGATTATGTGAATCTTGCATACTTCTTTATATCAATACAATTATGTTTTTATTCATATGTTTCTGTTCATAAATCAATATAAAGGTTTTTATATCCTTGCCAAATTTCGAGAGTGGTAAAACTAGGATTGCTATGCTTGTGATTGCGGTGGTATGACTACTAGTGAAACATATGATCTAAGTAATTTAATCCCTGGTGTGTGATTAGACCTTAGTGTGATTGGTTTTCTAATTCTTAATGCAATCATTAGGTAGGTGTAAGAGCGGTTGCTTTACAAATAACTAATGGTTAGGGTTTGATTTGAGCGGTTCTTTGAATTAAGCGAAACTTAAGGAAGACATGGGATTTATCTCGCAATTGCATAAGAACATAATTGATCATGTTGGTATAAAGGGTATGTAAGTTGGCATAATCATATAAATCTAGTGGTGGATTCCATCTCTTAACCAATATCTTTAACTTGATAATTCAATTTGTGTTTACTGTTTTGGTTTAAGTTTAATTTCTTTTTTTAGTTTTAATCAACAAAATCCCCTTTTACTTTTACTGTTTATTTTTCATCAGAGTTTAATTTAGGAATTGGATTGATAGTGTTAATTGAATTGGTTCTCTGTGGATCGACCCTTGCTTACTACAATTGGTTGCAAGGTTTTTATATTTTTGGTGGAACTTGGCAACTATTTTTAATATTAATTTTTAATCGTATTCCACACCACACCAAATTTTGGCGCCGTTGCCGGGGAACTAATTTTTCAATTGCGCTATTAATTTGTTTCCTATTTTTACTCTGTTTTTATTTTTTTTATTTTAATTTTTGATTCTTTCTTTCTGAGTGTTTGTAGGTGTTGATATCCATTGATCATGGAAGCTTGTGAGATTTGCTTATCATCTGGACATCCCACTGATTTGTGTCCCACTTTCCTAGTAGACACAAATGAGGAGGTAGAGGCAGTATGGGGATATTCTGAACCGTCCGACAACTACAACCCCTACTCCAATACATATTATCCAGGGTGGTGGGATCCTCCTAACTTGAGTCATGGGCAAGCAACAAGTTCAACCTCCTAGGCAACCTGAACCTTCACTGGAGGAGCTAATAAGACAAATGGCCACTAATAACATTCGGTTTCAAAGAGAGACAAAGGCCATGAGTGATGACCTGCACCAAAACTCTTTGGGGCGCTTAGCCACGGAATTCGATAAGATGTCGAGCCTAATTTCGGGAGACTTCCCTCACAATTCGAAGAGGATATGAAGGAAGATCCTAGTCTTTGTCACATTGCACGGTGGGAAGACGTTAGATGAACCCACCTCTCATCCACAAGCTATTGAAGAGAAAGAAATAGAGCCCAAGAGGTAAGTGAGGAGGGGGAAAACTCTAAGGCCCCCAAGGTAAGTATTCTTGAACCCCTTCCTAAGGTAGTGGAGAGACAATATGATGAGTTGTGTGATGAATTTCCTGATTTTATTGGTTTCAATAATTATACTCATTGCAACTCATGTACTGATTGTGATGGTGACATGATATGTGTTATTTGTGCTGAAATTTTTGCATTCTTGAGAGCTGATGATTCTGTTTATACAAAAGCTAATGTTGTTGAAGGATCTATCAATAATGCTTTTGATGCAGTTGCAGGGTCTAAGATACAAGGAGAGATAGAATTGCAGGCTAGTGAAGAGTTTTCAGTGAAGGGTGAAGAGCACCAAATGATGGACACTGCTGAAGTGGATTTTGTTTTTGGGCCATGGTCCAATAGAAACTATGCATATGAAGTTGATGAAGTGCATATATTACTTTTCAGTGGTGAAGTCAAGGCAATTAAGGAAGGCCAATGGGACCCTGGTGGAAGCCCTCATGCTGTTTCAACCATAACTTGGTCATTACGTTTTAGCCAATGGGACCCCAGTGGAAGCTTTCATGTTATTTCAAGCATAAATTGGTTATTATGCTTTCGCCAATGGGATCCTGGTGGAAATTTCTTCATCTACCTCTGTTACTTCAATTAATAAGGATGTTTCTTTCCTCTCTTTTATTTTACTTGTCCTAAATTTATTAATGATTGTTTATTGTTGAGGTTTACATTGAGGACAATGTAGAATTTAAGTGTGGGGGAGGAATTGACATTTTGTTTTTTGTTTTATTTCTATTTTTATTTTAATTTTTGTTTTCTATTTTTGAAAAAAAAATTATGTTTTTATTTAATTTCCAATGATGTTTTGAGATTTGTGAAGTCTATGAGTTCGAAGCAATTGAAATTCAAGGTTATGCTTTATAAATGTCTACTTTCATCTTGAATTTGGCATGCTTGGTTTTGGATGTTTGATTGATGAATTGAGTTTGATAGATGCATACCTGGTGAGATTTTGAGCCTTTTGATGGATGGATTTAACATTTATACCATTCTTTTCTTTCTTGTATGATTTTCACTTATGTCATATTGATCACTCTAGAACTTGCTTTGATTCTTTTTGAAGCTACATTTTCACTTGCATACATGAACATGATTGAGACATTCTTTTGTGATTACCTACTTTGGCCAAATAGCCAACCTTGCATTATTTCCCTTTGATTAACCCTTTGAGCCTATTTGCCTATTCTTTGTCTTACCTCATTATATGATTTATGTGAAAAATCATGATTTTACCTTACCTTAGGGAATGGGAGAGCATTGGTTCATTTTCATTGGGGGAGCTCTTTTGCTTGCAAGTATTTAATAGGACAAGTGTGGGGGTTGTGCAAGTTGAAGTGTAATATGCAAGGTGTTGGTGAAAAAAAAAAGCAAAGAAAAAAAAATTCAAGAAAGGTTGTAAGAAAAAAAAAGAAAAAGGAAAGGAATTTGTAAAGAGAATGTGCATTATATAGATTTGAAGGGATAAAAATTTCATGTTTATCAATTGAGTTCCTCCCCAATGTTCTTTTATTCTCTTGGGTGCTCATCTTACCATATCTATATTATTTTCTTCCCTTACCTTGGCCCCATTACAACCTTAAATAAAGTCCTCTTGATTTGTGTGTGCATATGTTTGAGTAGTGGAGAAGTAGAAGATAAGCAAGCTTATGGTAGTGCATTTTTCATGGGTTGAATTGAGTGAAATACTTACCTGGTAAACACTTGAGAGATTGAGAGTGTATCTTGTGAGGATCTATCATTCTTAATTCATGCTTTTCAATTTGAAGATACTTTGCATGTTGGTTTGAGATGTGAAGAATTGTTATCTCTTGAATATTGTAATCCCTTGAATCTTTTCTTGCTCTTTTTGCCTCTCTTGAATATCATCGAAATTAAGTTCTTTAAATTGTTAGGTTTTTGAATTTGTTTTGTTTTCCTTGTTCCTTGGTTTGGTCTTATGTTTTGCCCAGGAGTACAAAAGGCTAAGTGTGGGGGTATTTGATCTGTCAATTATTTTCATATTTTAATTACCTTATGATTGATTTAATTGGACTCCATATGTGCTTAATTGTTGATATTTAACTAAGTTTCTACTTTAGAGCTTAATTGGATGTTTATTGTGAAACTATGCTTAAATGTGGTTATAAACACTCATAAATGAATTATGCTTTTCAGGATATCTTTGAGTGTTTGAGTCCATTAGCATTGAACCGAACTTGATGACCATTTAAGGAGAGAGATGAATGCTTAAGGAGATCAATATCACCTCTTGAAGCAATGAAAGAAAAGTATTTGTAAAGAATCCAGGCTGAAAATGAAGGTGCCAAATTACAGGGCCCATGTCAAATTATAAGGCCTGGGCCGTGTCACATTACAGGCCCCATGTCACCTGACAGGGGGTGGGCCGTGTCAAACGACACGTCCCGTGTCAAATTACAGGGCCTGGGCCGTGTCCTTCTCTGACTTGTGAAATACATGAAATTGGGCTGACAGAAAAGTACAGGGCCTGGGCCGTGTCATATGACACGGCCCGTGTCGTCGCACCAGAAAGTTAAATTAGTATTTTGATGTTAAATTAGGTATCCAAACCTATAAATAGGGTTGCTTAGAGCCCTTAAACCATGTCTGGACAGGGAGAGCCGTCAAGGGAACTAAGGGAAACACAAAGACCAAGGGAAAGGGAGATTGGATCGAAGATTGGAGTCTCGGGTTCGAGCAATCGGAGATTGATCATCCCCAACTTTTGGAAACTAGTTTGATCTTTAGTTTTCTTTTGCACTTTCGTTTTGAACTATGTTTTTCTTCTATTTTTCTTGTGATTTTGAATTTGCCATGTGTGGCTAAACTTCTTGATTGGTTAAGGGAAGATGAAACTCTAGTTTTGATTATGTGAATGTTGCATACTTCTTTATATCAATACAATTATGTTTTTATTCATATGTTTCTGTTCATAAATCAATATAAAGGTTTTTATATCCTTGCCAAATTTCGAGAGTGGTAAAACTAGGATTGCTATGCGCGGTTGCGGTGGTATGACTAGTGAAACATATGATCTAAGTAATTTAATCCCAGTGTGTGATTAGACCTTAGTGTGATTGGTTTTCTAATTCTTAATGCAATCATTAGGTAGGTGTAAGAGCGGTTGCTTTACAAATAACTAATGGTTAGGGTTTGATTTGAGCGGTTGCTGAATTAAGCGAAACTTAAGGAAGACATAGGATTTATCTCGCAATTGCATAAGAACATAATTGATTATGTTGGTATGTAAGTTGGCATAATCATATAAATCTAATGGTGGATTCCATCTCTTAACCAATATCTTTAACTTGATAATTCAATTTGTGTTTACTGTTTTGGTTTAAGTTTAATTTCTCTTTTTAGTTTTAATCAACAAAACCCCCCTTTTACTTTTACTGTTTATTTTTCATCAGAGTTTAATTTAGAAATTGGATTGATAGTGTTAATTGAATTGGTTATCTGTGGATCGACCCTTGCTTACTACAATTGGTTGCAAGGTTTTTATATTTTTGGTGGAACTTGGCAACTATTTTTAATATTAATTTTTAATCGTATTCCACACCACACCAAACTTCATTATATGGTTTGTGGTAAAATGGTAGATATACTTGGGATATGACGAATGTCAACTTAGGATTAACGTTTGAGTCTTTCAAGTTAACCATTTCCATCATAGACCCCTAGTAGCCAACTTTGAGTCAATAAATACATATAACCTTTATTTTTTTTCATATGCCCACAGGGACGGATCCACGTTAAGTGGAGTGGGGACACACGTCCCCACTCTACTTTGTAAATTTTTTTTTATCTTATATAGGTATATGTCTTTTTAAATTTTTATATGTGTAATTTTTACTTTTATATGTAGATTAATTAGTAAATTCATAACAATAAAAAGCAAAATTTATATAATATTATTGAATAATTATTTGATTACATATATAGAGAGAGAAATATTTGATAGTATTGATAATAAAAATATCATTTAGCGTTTTCAAAATATAAAAATGCGACTTTGCCCCCACTGATTAAAATTCATACAACTTTGCCCCCATTGGCTAAAATTCCTGGATTCGTCACTGTATGCCCACATCATGCCTCTCCACATTGAAGTGTAGCCTATACACTAATTTTTCTACCCTTTTTACTTCCAAGTTTATATTAAGTGTCAAATTTGTATTTTATTTCTTTTGTGTTGGGTTATAAAAAAAATATTAGCAAAAATACCAAAGTGGCATGTGTTTGTTTATCAAATAGTTAAAAAATAAATAAAAGAAGAAAAAAAAAAGAGGAAGAAGAAAGACAAGCATTATTATTTGATGATTTGAAAAGTTGCAAAGTACATCAAGTGAGAAGTGTGTTCTATTGAGATATTTAATAAGATTCTCTTTGTATGTACTTAGAAGTCTTTTTGAATCTTTTTCATTTTTTTCATATAGCCCCAAACTCAAGCCATGTTATAACCTTTTGTGTTAACCATTCTGATCCTCAGTAAGTTTTTGGAAAGAATGGTGGAAGTCTCATTTGTTAGTGTTCCTATCATAAGATCAATGTTTGCTTATTACTTGTATATAATTGCCTAATTTTCCTTGAGAATGTGTATACACCCATTGTCAACCCCATAAAGAGAATTCTCACACAAAATACTATTATACCCGTAAGTTATGGAGTTGAACTTTTTGCTTGAGATGTTCTTGATGTTGCATGTGTCAAAGTTTCTGGTTATATGGATATAGTTTGGAACACACACACACATTCTATGGACTACTACAAGCAGATTGCTTATGATAAGGTTATTGAGTTCCTAATATTGTTTTGATATGTGAATCTGAAAAATATGAATTAATGAGTTATTTTATTATTTTATTAGTCTCTTTCATCTCTTTTGCATAAAAATTATTAGGGACTAACAATAAGTAAATTAGAAGTGTGATGAGTGTATAAAAGTAATTTCTAAATACTTTATTATTGGATTAAAATGTTAAAATGTGAATAAAAATTATTGAAATTAATGTATATTTTTAAATTAAATTTTTATTTACTTTAAAATACTCTTAAATAAATTTTTATATTTAATTTCATAATAAAGAGCAAATCAAAGTTCACTCAAATTCAAAAAAAAAATTCAAATGAGATTTGGATGCCCAAATAAAAAAGCAGTGTAAATAAATAAAATAATAAAAAAGTGAAAACCTAATACTAAAAGTTGCTCACAACTTATAAAAGGGGGAGAATTGAAGCAAAGGAACTGTGTTGCAAAGAGAAAAGAAACAGGAGACAAAGACTTGCTGCTGGGCCGTACGGTGTGTGAGACAGAAAAGAAAAGAAAAGAAAAAAAGAGTCGTGCAACAACATAGGAGAAGCAAGGAAAACGAAATGGAAATTGCAGCACGCCATTCGAGACGCGATTTGGAAATTTGACAAGAGTGGCAGCGCCACACGAGGAGTGCCGTTCGAGAAAGAGAAGCACTTTGATACTGTGACGCAGATAGCTTTTGTGAAATAAAAAATTTTAATGAGATAATTTTATTATACTTTAGCTACATTATATTTTTTAATTTTTTATATTAAAAATATATTTGAAAAAATTAGAAAAAATAGATTATGTTGATAATTAATTATATATATAATTAATTATTGTAAAAATTAATTATAATCAAAATTTATTTTTATTTGAGTATGTTTACTAAAAAGTGATTTAAAAATAATCTATTTCGTTTAGATGATGCGACAAAAATTATTTTTACATAATAAATTATGAAAAAAATATAAAATTATTTTTTATAATATATATTTGGTGGAGAGTTATTGAGTCATTATAAAAAATATTTCTCTCATTAAAGCATAGTTAAAAAAATCTATCTAAAAATAAATACTTTTTATGAAAACAGTTTATATTATGAACTTATGCTAAAACAACTTTTTTATGAAAATAATTTTTTTTTTATAAATTATTCTAGATACTCAAACATAACTGATCTTTTATAGAAACAATTTTTTTTAAACAAAATAGTTAAATGGGAAAGAATTAATATTTTCCAAACAAGTTCTAAAAGGATAATGAAATTTAAATTATTTTAATATTACTATGTTAAATTATTTTTACTTAATTTTAATATTTAATGTTTATTAATTTATTTTTTATAAGATTATATGAATGAATTTTAAGATAAATTTAGTCATGCTTTATAATTTATTTGTATTATCTAAATGTTAATAGTAATTATTAGATATTAATTGTGATTTCTTTTTAAGGATACATTTGATAATTTGATAATTTATTATTAATTAAAATTTTTTATCATATATTTAATTATTATTTTTAATAATTTATTTATATATTTTTTGTGAATTAGCTAGATATTTATGAGTTAAATTATTTTGATATAATAATTTAACATGGTTGATGTTAAAATTAATTTTGATGAATTCTAAACCTTAATTATCTTACATCTAATAGAAATTAAATTTGTTTTATTTTACTTTACTTAATTTTACATCCAAATTAATCTTTATTTATTATTAATCATTTAATACTTTTTCCTAATTTTTTTCTTTAATTATTCTTTTAATTTGTGTTTTTATGAAATCGACATTTTAAAATTATGTTACAATTATCATGTTATTTTTTAGACGTAATCAGGCAACATTGTAAAGGAGCTCGTCAAAGCAAGGGAATGGAGGCTGAATAGCATTGCCAAACTGCTCAGTGTCACATCTGCATTAGCCTCAATAAACATGACACCTTCCCCGGTACAATCGACCACTAGTTTGCCATTAGGACCTTCCCTAAGCCTTCCAGCGAATGGATAGTAAAACACAAGTGTTTTACCGAATGCTTTCTAATGACTTGAACAGGGTCTTTCCCTGCCACTGAAGACTGGTAACGATAGAACTGTACCAATGAAATGTGGTAACGAAGACCATTTTGGTCATCTATGTGTGATAGCAGCTTAAGCTCACGGGGAGTGTGGTTAGCCGGGGCCACTAGCTCCGGTGGGTACCTCCTCACTTTCAACGCTAGAGATGAAGTTTGGAGAACCATGTTATGTGTTGTATGGGCGGGAAGAAGAGAAAGAGGGTAGTAGCTACTGTACTCAGTTTGAGTGGATGTGCTATGGTTGATAATCTGACTAACTCAATCAATCTGAATTGAATCAATTAGATTAGTTTAGTTTGGTTTTGGTATATTAATTGGTTCGGGTAAAATTCAAACAAAATAAAACTTAATTGATTTGATTTTCAAGTTAAAAATTTTAAACCTGAAAACCAAACCAAATCGAACCGAATTATATATATAATATTTCTTTTAAACTATGCTGCTGCCCTGCCGTTTTGAATATATATATATATATATATCTTGACAAAAGTCTGCTACTGTCCTGATACTGACATAGTGACACCATAGACATACCAAAGCCAAAGATTCACCATAGCCAACACCTACCAAAGATGAAGAAGAAAAGTACAAAGTTTGAGATTTTTCAATCTTAGAGAGTAGGAGAAAAGGCAAAAGATAAAGATGAAAGAGTGTTGAATCAAAATTTTTGATTTGGCGAAACCGATCACCAAAGCGTAGAGCTTCCCAGTTCATAACCATTCTCACCAAGCTAAGTGGCTTTAATGGCGACGACCACCGCCAATGACGACACTTCCAGATCTGGATCTGTCATGCGTACACAGGGCCACACCGACGAGATCAGTGACAACGACTCAACTGCCATTACCAACTGCGTCGAGATTGTCCATCTCGACAATTCCACTGGCGAGATCTGCTCCATCAGCGCTGGCAAGTGGAGCACTGGCCTCGTCGTCAAACGTGGCAGCACTGTCGTCCTTCTCGATTCCTGCCATCACCAGCCGCTGTTATTCCGTTCACAATGTCGTCAACTCCCTCTGGTCACACCGCCATGGTAGCCTCCCGTCGTCGTTGACTCCTTCATCCTCTTTGAATCTAGTAGATTTTTATCTCTCCTCATCAAGCTTTCACCCAGAACAAACGTTAGTGCCACCCATGGCCAGAATAAGGGGGTAAGGGTTTGGTCCTGCTCGAGGCTATTGTCGCTCGCTGCGCTGTGGAGTTGGTCATTGGTTTCATCAACATTCCATCAAGGAGGTAAGGATTTTAAACTTTCAATTTCTCTCCCTTGCACGATCTCTTGCTTCTCACCCACGAAGATCTAGCCAATTGTAACTGTCATCTCTGCCATCCATCCATCCACCATCGGCAACACCATCATAAAGGTATGAAGTCTACTTTATGTACATCCAAGAGCTACGACACAACTCAATCTCTTATTTCGTGCTTCCTGATGCGAAGATTGTCGTATATGATGGTGGATTTCATCCATTTGATGGTGGATTTGCCATATATGCGAAGTTTGCATCTTTTTCATTTTTTGTCCATCCACCACGTGGGGGAATTCATTCATTTGATGGTGGATTTGTTGTATAACTCGATTACCTAAACCGAACTAATCCGTAGATGTTCAATTCGATTTGATTTAGATTTGGCTATAAAAAAATAAGAAAATTAAATCAAATCGAACTAATTGATTTTAATTTATTTAAATTTATTTTTCTTCAAAAATCAAACTAAACCGACCCGATTACATCCCTAAGTACGAAGATGCTAAGAACTTTTAGGTGAAAACTTCTTATTTAAGACATAAATTAATATTTTATGTGTAAAATAATTTTAATAGAAAAATGTATATTTTTAATATATTTATATAATTTTATATATAGAAGAATCTTATGAACATATTTTTTATTATATTTTTTAATATTTTTTTATTAAATCACATTATATATTAAAATAATATTTAAAATTAATTATATATCACTTAAAGTTAATTATATATTAATTAAATGTAAATATTATTTTAATATATAATATGATTTAATAAAAAATATTAAAAAATATGATAAAGAATATATTCTTTAACATTCATTTTATACATATTAAAAACTTTTTTTTATGCGTAAAGAAGGAAGTTTCTCCCAAAAATTCATGATACTTCTGACGTACGTGCTGAGTTAGGCTTGAAAAGGACTACCATAGGGATGCACATTGGACGCATATTCAATGTATATTGAGAATGATAGTAAGAGTGTTTAATTTAATCAAACAATTCATAGAAAAGTTACTTTAGCCCTTTGTTTTTTTCTTCTTTTCGTAAAAGGCTTTGCAAGTGTGTGGGAGTGCGCAAGTAGTCTGTCTACTTTTCTCATACACGTTAAAATATTTAAAAGCTAAAGCAATAAATGTCGTTCCTACATTAATTATAAATTACAAAAATAATTATTCCACTTTAAAAAAGTGAATGTAAAGTTACTTTAGTCCTTAGTTTTTTTTCTTCTTGTCTTAAAAGGCTTTGCAATTGTGTGGAAGTGCGCAAGTAGTTTGTCTACTTTACTCAAACACGCTAAACTATTTAAAAGAAAAAGTAATAAATGATGTTCCTACATTAATTATAAATTACAAAAATAATTATTCCACTTTAAAAAAGTGAATGTAAAGTTACTTTAGCCCTTAATTTTTCTTCTTCTTTACTTAAAAGGTTCTGTAAGTGTGTGGGAAGTGCGCAAACAGTTTGTCTACTTTTCTCATACACGCTAAAATATTTAAAAGCAAAAGTAATAAATGACGTTCCTACATTAATTATAAATTACAAAATTAATTATTCCACTTTAAAAAAGTGAATGCAAAGTTACTTTAGTTCTTAATTTTTCTTTTCTTTTCTTAATAGGCTTTGTAAGTGTGTGGGAAGTGCGCAAGTAGTTTGTCTACTTTTCTCATACACGCTAAAATATTTAAAGGCAAAAGTAATAAATGACATTTCTACATTACTTATAAATTAAAAAAATAATTATTCCATTTTAAAAAAGTGAATGTTATATATATATATATATATATATATATATAAATATATATAAAAGTGAAATACTTGCGTGAATACCAAAACTGATATATACCAAAACTGTTTCTACTAATAGTGCACGAATGATATGTCCCAATGGTTCATGCATGAATTATATGGATTGTGGGAAATAAGTTAAAGAAGATTTTACACCTCAGATGCAAGATTTACAGAATTTCCTCCACTTCAAAAAGTTTTACGGAATGAGTTTGGTACTATTGGAAACTCCTTTAAATTATGTATATAACCTACACAAAATTTACTCTGAGGCCTATACATAATTGTGAGTGTGAGTGTGCCTGTCATATATACAGACTAAATCTATGCAATAAAAGGTCAAAAATGAAAGTTAAACTATTCTATTAAGAGTATTTTTCTAGCACAGTATTGACATTGTTGTCGTGATATAATATTTTTAAGACACAAATTAGCATGAATATGCAAGAATATCTACGAACCTGTATAAGCAGGAGCGGACAGTTAATCATTCCATCTGAACCGGGAACATTGTAAAGGAGCTCGTCAAAGCAAGGGAATGGAGGGTGAAGAGCATTGCCAAACTGCTCAAGTGTCACATCTGCATTAGCCTCAATAAACATGACACCTTCCCCGGTACAATCCACCATTAGTTTGCCATTAGGACCTTCCCTTAGCCTTCCAGCGAATGGATAGTAAAACACAAGCGTTTTACCGAGTGCTTGTCTAATGACTTGAACAGGGTCTTTCCCTGCCATTGAAGGCTGGTAACGATAGAACTGTACCAATGGAATGTGGTAACGAAGACCGTTTTGGTCATCTATGTCTGATAGCAGCTTAAGCTCACGGGGAGTGAGGTTAGCGGGGGCCACTAGCTCCGGTGGGTACCTCCTCACTTTAAACACTAGAGATGAAGTTTGGAGAACCATCTTATGTGTTATATGGGCGGGTAGAAGAGAAAGAGGGTAGTAGCTACTGGACTCAGTTTGAGTGGATGTGCTATGGTTGATGTTTTAATGATCGAATATGTGTCGTGAGTGATATTTGGAGCTTGTATTTATAATAGGAGCAATGGACATGGAATCAAGGCAACTGATGCATGGCCCGCGGTTGCTGTTGTCATAGACTTGTTTTAGAAAAACTACTTTGATATTCTTATTCATTTTTTCTTTCATATTATTTTTTTACACTTCTCTTAATATTATTTATCATATATATATATATATATATATATATATACTTTTTTCACTAAATTACACACCCTTAAAAAATGTGTGAATAGTAAATAATCCTTAAAAAGAATGTATGATTAACTTTTTCCTTAGAAAAATTAGTGTTTTGTAACTGTGTAATGTATGAAATAAATTAAAGATATTAAAATAAAAAAATATACTTAACAAAGTAATTACTGTTATTTTATTTTATAACAATTTTGTATTTCTTTTATAAATATTTACATATAATTATTATCTTTTTCGACTCTACTATTTTATTTTGGAAAATGCTGCATAATAAAGAAAAAGTGTAATCAAAATTTTATACCAAATAAGTTGGCATGCTTCTTGATTAAGTTTTTAATTTTTTTTTGCGTGTAGCGTTGTTTTCTCTTTAAAAGTTAAAAAGCATTTAATATTATCATTATTTACATCCTGATACAGTTAAATTTTTTCCATACTTATATAGATTTCCAAGGCAAATAATTTTACATCATTAAAGAATCCAACTTATATACGAGACACTTATTTAGAAGTGAACTAAATGCAGAGGAGAAGAAAATACTTGGAAGCATAGAATACGTGTAAAGTAATTTTTTTTCTTAACTAATGTTTTGTACCTATGCAATATATGGGATAAATTGAAAATATTAAAATAAATAAGATAAAATATACTTAACCTAAAGATATGACATCTCAGATAGTTTAGATAAAATTGATTAAGTTATAATTAGTGAGTTTATAATAAGACTCACTCAAAATTTTTTTTTTTTCATTAATCGACTCTTTCCGTACTATGATAACCAACCAATGTAGATCCTCTAAATAAATATTTCTTTTATATGATCTCCCAATAAATAATTAGCTTATATAGTTTCATATAATTTTAATTTTTTATTTTAATATTAATTTTTATGTGTTTATTTATTTGAATGTTTTATCAATTTATTATTACGAGTATACCCAAAAAATTATTATATTTTCTTAGTTTAAAAAAAAAACACTTATAATAAATTCTTAATTTTCTCATAATAAATTACATTTATATAATTTTACTATATTTTTATGCAAGATTTTCATTCTTGTGTGATATATATATTGAAGTTTCTAAATAATATAGAATAATTATATGAATAAATATAGTAATTTAAAAATATAATTAATTAATTTAATGTGACAGACACATATAGAGATGGTATCGAGACACCTACCAAAATTTTAGAATTTTAAGATCAATCACCAATAAAAATAATTAATAACGTAGTTAACAAAAGATAAGTGATTTTTTTTTAATTTTTTTAATATGAATTAATATGCAAAAATATGTATATCAATGTAATTAATATGTGATTATAAATTTTTATAATTGTATGTGTGAGTAATAAATTTAATTTAGAGTTATTGACACAAGTACACATTTCTTTTAAATTGTAATATAGGATGACACATGACAGTTATTGAAATTATGTATTTGTCACATGACAAATTTTTAAACATATTGTTCTATGTCAGAATGAAACATATCAGAATATGAAAGCATTTACCATCTCTTTATGTATTATATGATGATTATATTATATTATATGATATTTTTGTACCCTTTTTTTAACATTAAAACATTACATCTTCCTCTTTTAAGTGAAAAAAGAGGGAATTACAATTTTCAATACTTAATTAATTTATTTATTTTTCAAAATGGAGATGTAAAGATATGATGAAAAGAATAGATGTGCAAAATATCATTTCTTTTCAATTTATATAGAAAAGTTTATGTAACTTGAAACAATCAACTTTCCTATATTAATATCTGCTTATTCTATTTAATCGATGATTTTGTTTTGCCAAACACACTTTAAAAAAAATAAACTTAACTACTATGGGTGTTAATGGGAGGATGTTAACTTCGTTCCACTTTGTTTTCTACTCGAATTTTCTCTCACTTCTTTCTTCATTTGACGCAATTTCTTTTTTTATATTAAAAATAAGGCTTCGCTTTTCTCTTTTTTCACTAAATAAAGTGTAACAATAAGTGCAACAATTTTATAAATATGCTCTTAGGTTAAATTTATTTTAAATAAAAAGAATAGATTTTTTATCCTAAAGCAAAAAGTGGAGGTTACTAATATCATCCAATTAAAAAATGAGTAGGAGGAAGTTGGTCATATATATAACTTCACTTTCTTTTTTTTTTCCATTGCCAAGCTAATAATAAATTAGCCTAAAAAGTCTCATTGAAAAAATAATTAACTTAAATCCATTTCAAAAATGAAAACTAAATGTCAAAACAAAATCTAGTAGTTTTAATAAACAAATTCATATTAAAAACAATCAAATTTAATCAATTTTTTATTTTTCAGTTTCAAACTTTGGGATTCATCTCGTTTAAGTATGATGGTTTAAAGTATATAATATTGTATAAGGGTTCATCTGGGAAAAATAAATAATGCTACATATACACTTTATACACACATCACGTTAATTATCTCACATCTATAGAATTTTTATTATTTAATTACAGTTGGTCTACCTCATTTTTTACAAATTTATAATCTGATTCAGCTATTTAATCAAATATGAGAGATATAAAAGATATAGTGTTATGTAAGATGCATTTTCCCAGAATAATAATGTCCATTCCTTTGGTAAGAGATTATATGTTTACGAAATTAAAATTCTTACCCAGTTAAGTTATTTTTTTCTAAATCAACAATATAATTTTAACATTCTTTCGACAAGTAATTATTGCCATTTTATTTTTATCACAATTTTGTATTTTTCCATAAATATTTACATATAATTACTATCTTTTTTGCTATTTTATTTTGAAAAATGTTGCATAAAAAGAGTTTAATCAAAATTTTATACCAAATAAGTTGGCATGCTTCTTTATTAAGTTTTTCTTTGCGTATAACATTTTTTTTCTCTTTAAAAGTTAAAAAGCATTTAATATTATCATTACATCCCAATACAGTTGAATTTTAACCACATGTATATAGATTTTAAAAGCAAATAATTTTACTATATCATTAAAGAATCCAACACGTACACGAGACATTTATTTATAAGTGAACTAAATGCATAGGAGAAGAAAACATTCTTGGAAGCATGAAATACACGTAAAGTAATTTTTTTTTCAACTAATGCTTTGTACCTTTGCAATGTATGAGATAAATTAAAAGTATTAAAATAAATAAAAAAATATATTTAACCTAGAGATATTATATTCTATATAATTTACATGAATTTGATTAAGTTATAATTAATGGAGTTTATAATGAGAATCACTCAAAATCATTTTTTTCTTTTCGTTAACCTGTTCTTATCGTACTGTGATAGCTGAACAATGCAGTTCTTCTCAATAAATATTTCTTTTATATGATATCCCAATAAATAATTAGTTTATTTAGTTTCATATAATTTCAATTTTTGATTTTATAATTTTTTAATATTAATTTTTATGTATTTATTTATTTAAATATTTTATTAATTTATTATTAAGAGTACACAAAAAAATTTACTATATTTTCTTAGTTTAAAAAAACACTTAATAAATTCTTAGTATTTCAATAAAAGGTCAAAAATGAAAGTTAAACTATTCTATTAAGAATATTTTTCTAGCACAGTATTGACAATGTTATCGTGATATAATATTTTTAAGACACAAATTAGCATGAATTTGCAAGAATATCTAGGAACCTGTATAAGCAGGAGCGGACAGTTAATCATTCCATCTGAACCGGGAACATTGTAAAGGAGCTCGTCAAAGCAAGGGAATGGAGGCTGAAGAGCATTGCCAAACTGCTCAAGTGTCACATCTGCATTAGCCTCAATAAACATGACACCTTCCCCGGTACAATCCACCATTAGTTTGCCATTAGGACCTTCCCTAAGCCTTCCAGCGAATGGATAGTAAAACACAAGTGTTTTACCGAGTGCTTGTCTAATGATTTGAACAGGGTCTTTCCCTGCCATTGAAGGCTGGTAATGATAGAAATGTACCAATGGAACGTGGTAACGAAGACCATTTTGGTCATCTATGTCTGATAGGAGCTTAAGCTCACGGGGAGTGTGGTTAGCCGGGGCCACTAGCTCCGGTGGGTACCTCCTTACTTTAAACACTAGAGATGAAGTCTGGAGAACCATGTTATGTGTTATATGGGCGGGAAGAAGAGAATGAGGGTAGTAGCTACTGTACTCAGTTTGAGTGGATGTGATATGGTTGATGTTTTAATGATCGAATATGTGTCGTGAGTGATATTTGGAGCTTGTATTTATAATAGGAGCAATGGACATGGAATCAAGGCAACTGATGCATGGCCCGCGGTTGCTGTTGCCATCCACTTAATTAACTTTGAATATATTTGAGTGGATTTAATTTCATTTTAATTATAGTTATTTAAATTAATTATTTTTTCCTTATTAGTTTACTCATTTACATATTCTAAGTAAAGACAATAAAATAAGTTATTTAAACAAAATGAATCTTATCATTTATAGGATATTCTAAATATAGAATTTTATTTAATTTTAAAATTAATTGAAATCTTCTCAAGTTCTCATTATAATGAATTTTAGGAATTACTTTGATTCATAATTTAAATTTCTATGGAAACTTTGTAAAATAGGAATTGATTTGATTTTGAAATCATTTTAATTTAAATTGTATATATCTAAAAATGCACTTAACTTCTATTAGATTTGAAAAGATTTAATTTGATTTTAGTTTTATTTTTTCAAATTGATAAATTGTCCTTACTAGTTTACTCATTTACATACATATTCTAAGTAATGACAATAAAAAAAAATTACTTAAACAAAATGACTCTTATTATTTTTAGGGTATTCTAAATATATAGAACTTGATTTGAAAATTAATTGAAATATTATAATAATAATGAATTTTAGGAATTATTTTGATTTATAATTAAACTTTTCTTTTGAAACTTTATAAAATAGGAATTAATTTGATTTTGAAATCCTTTTAATTTAAGTTGTATATATTTAAAAATCCACTTAATTAACTTTGATTAGATTTGAGTGGATTCAAATTCATTTTAGTTTCAATTTTTTAAATTAATGTTTTTGTCCTTATTAATTTACTCATTTGCACATTCTAAATAAAGACAACAAAGTAAACTACTTAAACAAAATGAATCTTATTATGTTTAGGGTATTCTAAATACAGAATTTGATTTGCAAATTAATTGAAATCTTATTTTTATAATGAATTTTAAACTTAAAAATTGAGTTTTAAATTAAGTAATATCATATCTGTAACATTCTACTCTAAATAAAAATATAGTATTTAAATCTAATAGAGTAACATGTTATTAATAATTTCTAATATTATCCTTAGTTTGTGTAAACTATAAAGTTACATAGTTACAACATATAAAAACTTCTAATTTAGGCGCTTATTTTTTCCAAAAATAAGCCTTAATATAAGTCTTCTTAATGAGCTACTAATTACAAAAATTAAATTACTCTCCAAGCTCTAACACTGTAAACTTGTTTTATACAAATACTATCAGATAATTCTTTCAGTCGGTCTTATCTGAAAAATATACACCACAAAAAGGGGTGAGATACAATCTCATAGAAAGATACAAAAATATGTATACATTTACCACCACCCACTCTTTACCATTCTCTATTCTTAAAACTATAACTGAGAGTCCAAAAATAATAAATGAAACATTAATTGAGAAATAAATTTGAAGAGATTAAATAACATAAGAAGAATGGGTAGAAAATTCAAGATAAAAATCAATAATTCAAAAATAAATGATTAAATAATTTAAAGAAAGAGTGAGTATCTCAATGTAGTGATAAAAAGAATAATTATCAAAAAAATAAGAATCTTTGTAAGAGTAAATAATTTAATGAAAGAGGAAGTATCTCAATTTAACGATAAAAGAATATTTATATGAATAAAGGAATAAGAATCTGTGTAAAAAGAGTAAAATAAATAAATTCTATTTAAAAATATAAGTAACCTTTCATAATCTCTTTTGAAAAATCCCTATCTCTGTTTAAATCATTATCATCATAAAAAAAAAACATCATTTTAAAATATCTCTTTATCATCTCTATTCAGTACTCTTAATCAAATGTACATCTTTCTCTTCATCAAGACGTCTCCTAATGCTCTAATAATGACCACAATAATTTTTTATTAAGGTGTCCCTCAATCCTCTAATCATGACCATAATAATTTTGATTAAGGCGTCCCTTAATTCTCTAATCATGACCACAATAATAATTTGACCAAGGCTTCTTTTGATCCTTTAATTATGGTCACAATAAATTGACCAAGGCGTCCCTTAATCCTCTAATCATGGTCACAATAATAATCTCTAATTGAGACGTCCTTCAATTCTTTAATCATAGCAACAATAATAATCTCTTTGCACATTGATACATTTTTATTCATGGGATGATATTTCAAAAATATTTTCTCTAATAATAAACAGGTATCATTATAGTATAATATAAAAATAAGAACATTGATAAAGAACGTTCAATAATTAGCATATCCCAAGAATAGCATAAAATAACTCATAATAAAATTAAATAAATGAAATATTAATAAAAAAGTTAAAAGAATAGCTCATGAGAGATTAATAATATTTAAAATCTCATTTCTAAAACTTTTTTGTCAAAATCGTTATTAGAATAATATAATCGCTTTTAAAATAACAAAGTCATTATCAGAATAATAAAAGTGTTATCAGAATAACAAAGTCGTTATCAAAATAACAAAAGTATTATTAAAATAACAATATTACTTTTATTCGAATAACAAAAGTATTATTCAAATAAAATTTCTAAAAAAATAGCTTTTGAAGTGTTTTAACAAGTTTTATTTGAATAACACAAGTGTTATTCGAATAAATTGGTTGAAAATCATTGTCCAAAAGCATTTTAGCAAACTTTATTCGAATAACATCAGTGTTACTCCAATAAAGGGGTCAAAAATAACATTCCAGACTTCTGTAATAGCACTGTTACATTAAATTAAAAGCAGAGTAATGTGAATGGATGCAAAGGGATGGACTAGAAGGTATAGGTGATAGAAATAAAGAGTAAAGAATTGTGTTTTTGACATTTCTTACCTTTTTTACAGAATCTAGATCAAATGAGGAAGTGGGGGAAGATGGAGGTATGATGTTTGCATAAAACAGAGCTTGTGTTGATGAGTTAGGTGTGAGTGCTCTGATGGACGAAAGGGAGGATTGAGGGGTATTTATAGGGCCACAATTGGGCTGCCTTACGTATGAGATGATGTAGGGAGTGAGGTGGTTATGCTTTGTTGTCAAAACATGATTTATTTCTCAAGAAAATCTTCTTATATAATCATTGTTTCTAACTTTATTTTTCATTCAAAATCTGCCACGTTTTCTACAATCATTCTGTGGAGAGGCTTATGAATCAAGCCTTGTCATTCTTTCATCCATTTCTTAACACATGTCCTGCTTACCTCACCTTGCTTATGTCATCTTAATTAAATTCTAGTACACTAGTTTCTTATAATCGTAAATCACCATCAGTTTTCATTAGTTATTTGACATTTGCTCATGGCTTCAAATCTGATCTTGACACATTCTTCAGCTAATCATTATTTCCTTGGTTACAATGACACTTGGCTCTTGATGATTTCACTTTTCTTACTTTATTAATTCTTGTCCCACCTTCTAGTTCCATTGGAACTAGTTGGGTTGAAGAGCTAAGGGTGGAGAGAACTAAATGAAAATCAAGTTTTCATTTCTGGTTCATGCAACATATCATCCATTTTTTTTGATATTTTTCTGCTTTATTAGAATAAATTTTTTTATTCAAATAAAGTGGCATATTAGTGCCTGTGTATTTGCGTAATAGCTCTTTTATTCGAATAACAAAAATCTTATTCGAACAAATGACTCATTTCCTCCTTATGCGACTGCACAACAAGAACTTTATTCGAATAACCTTCAGGTTAATTGAATAAATGTCTTTATATTTGAAAATTATTTTATTTATATATTAAGGGTAATTTTAGGGATGTTACAATATCAAATTAAATTAAATCAATTTTAATTTTTAATAACTTGAAGAAATATTGTAATTTCTAAATACAAAAAAATACTAAATACATTATTAAGCAATTGTAATTCATTATTCATGACACCCGCACCCAAACTTGTAATCCATTGCCCATTACCGATGATTTTGTAAAGACATTTTACATTCTTTCTGTCGCAGTTACAACAATTAAATCCAGCAATGCATAATTTTTTATTACTAATAATGTAGATTCCGTTTTACAATTCTTTTTTAAATGAAAAAAATATTAGAAAGGATTCGTAAGGCCCTCAAGGCAACTAAATTTAAAACAATAACATTTAAAAGAGTTGCCATTAATTTTTTTTTGTTAGGAAAACAAAATTAAAGGATCCCTCTTAAATTTGAAAACTAGTTTTTCAAAACAAAGTTAAGTTCAAGAGTCTATACAATGGTGAAAACTGAGTTCCACTACATCCTTGTACATTCTCATACTTAGAGTAGTTGTGCAAATTATAATAATGTAAATATATTTAATTTACTCCATTAAATTTCGTCTCTTCCATTGTACAAAAAAATAAATAAATTTACACCATAATATCAATGACAAGAATAAATAAACAAATAATAATCAAAATCAAATATTGAATCACAATATTTACAAGTAAAATATAAAATAAAAATAACACATAATTAAAATATTTACAAATCTAAAAGCATTAAAAAAACAAAGACTAAAGATTAAATTGTAAAATTTACAATTTTAGTTTATCTTTCGTGCTAGTTTACCCCCAAGTGTAATAAAAAATTAAAATCACGTAATTTTTTTTTAAAATTTATTTATGTATCGGTTAATTTTAATTTAAAATAACAAGAATAAAAAATGAAAATAAAAATGTACAATTTACCATTATTAAACATTTTAATTTTTTTATTATCTTTTCTTAAATAAAACTACTATAAAACATAAAGTCAATTCCTATAGCATCCAAAAGATTCAAACTTTTTTGTCACTTTGATTAAAGATTATTTTGAATTCCATTTTTTTCATTTACTTCACCACTCAACAACAGAGATGTTAAAAGAGCCAACCCATTTATAAACTTGGTTTGACGCAAAATTAATTGAGATTGATTCAGGTTTTATAAATTAGATACAATGTATTTTCGGGTTCAGGTTTAAATTATGCTTCGAGTCGTACCAACTCGATCTGATATTCTAAATTATTTTAAAATTTATTTTTTTACAATTAATTATAAATAATAATTTTTTAACTTAAATTAATAATTTTTGCATGACATGATATTATATTTATATTGATATTTTTTATTTTGAAATATATATTATAAAATATACGTTAGTATTAGTTTTTCACTTCTATAATTTAATGACTTAATTATGCAAAATGTTCAAATTTATACATTATGTCTACATACTAGATTAGTCTTGTTTGAGCCTGGTCATTATCGAGTCATAGTTAGATCGAATTCGAGTTAAAAAATGATCTGATTAAAATATCAAATCAAATTTGAGTCAAGTAAAACCCATCCTAACTTGTTCCATGTACACTCATACAACACTTATGCAGTGAGAATATAAGCGAGAATGCTAACCCATCAAATTTGCAAACTCATGCGACCTTGGCTTAAATGGATGCTAAAAAATAAATAAAATTGAAACCAAAAGGAGAAAAACAAAGACAAAGGTTCAAAGGAATACATATGGCAGCACTAAAAATGAAACACTTCGTTCTGAAATTATCACTTAGAGTCTCAAGCCAACATGAAAAGAGTAATTTAAATAACACTAACGATAACAGAATGTGCCCAAGTATCGTACCCCACTCATCCAATGGGACTGAAAGACATAAATTGAAGGAAAACACACGACATTCAGCATTGAAAGTTCAGATAATACCCATATTAAAAAGGACCACCTGAGAACCATAACATATCTCATTAAACCAGTTATAAGCTGGTAGTCAGCCTCTTAACACAACACCAACTATCGTCAACATCCACAAACAAAAGACCATAGAATATCAAATCAAAATTTTAGTCTAATCATAAAAGGATCGGGAACCCAAAGGTGATTGAGCTAAGTGATAAGCCGCTTGTGACCCCCAAAGACAGACGTGTGTTTAAATTCTACTGAAACTATCATTTTAGGGATGGTTTTCTTAAGTGCGACTTGACCTAGAAGATTAAGTTTTCCTACCTAACTTTACTCACAAATAAATAAATAAATAAAAAGATTGGGGCTGCGAATATTTTCTTAGGCAAGCACTAGAACACTCAGCAATTTTTCTTAAACGAAATAGACCATGACTTTGGGTGGCCCATTTGGGCCAACCCACTACTCTCTTGCATTTTCCATTTGAGTCAGTCTACTCTAGGCCAAAATTGTTGTGAGCTAATAAATTGCTAGCTTAGCCAGTTAGCTGCCCTGAAATCTATTTTTTTTTTCAACACTTAGAATTTTTTATTCTTTTTATGTTTTATCACTTTGATTTTTCTTTTGTATTGTTTAAAGCCCAACAGACATCAGATAAATAAGTTTTTGGCATATTAGAGTAAAACTTTTCACGAGTCATTATCAATGGGATAGATATAAGGCTTTCTTTATTCTTGAAGGTGAAGTGGTTGATTGTCCACACCTTCACAATATCATATAAATAATTTTTTTTTATGAACAGCTGGGCAAAAGCCCAAGAAAAAAAAAACTAAGAATCCATTACATGATCAAAACCAACCCCACTGCTATTAGCTAACACAGCCAAATGCAGGTAACAAAGCTACTGCTATCATATAAATTATTTGATAATACTCTAGTAAAACAATTAGACATTGAACCAGCAGGTTGGTTCAACCCATTACGGGCTAGTCCATGTCGGTTCAAGGCAAATTGGGGCAGGCAAAATCAAGCCAAAATATATTTGAACTTAATTTTTCTTAACCCAATCTATACATTTTGTCAAGTTATTCAAGTGTGTTCATCAATCTCAACACATTTGACACCCCTAGTAGGATGTGTTGTGTTGTAAATGCTAGGTGACTGTGTGCTAGTGTGGGTGAGTGCGAGTGAAATGGGAGGAGTGCAGATTCAATAGTGACGTGAAGTGAAGATGAGTGTGTGCTAGGGTGGGGGATTTGAACTTCAGTAACTATTCTATGTAAGTCAGTGGGGCAATGCTTGAGGAATATTCAATGGAGTGGTTTTGGGTTAGTGCCATTGGTACATAATCAGAGCATTTAAACATTCCAAAATTCAAACATTCAGCCAAGACTAATTGTAGATGTAAGAAATTTTAAACCCACAAGAATAAAATTAATGGATCCACCTTTAACTTTAATTAATGACATGTATATAAATTAATCAATAATTAAGATTTAGGATATAGAATTATCTCATACCAAAGAGAAATTATATATTTGAGGAGACACTATGAGAGAAAGACAGTCAAGAATTCTTGTCGTCATAAAGGAGAGAAACTACTCGTATTCCCTATATGTGCAAAAATCTTGTGATTTTAATGGGGCAACCACAATACATATAGGATGAGAATAGGGGGTCTTTCTTTGTGTTTTACAATATGGGTTAACCTACCCATTATAAAAAAACCCACACACAAGGTCGACAAACTCAAAACAACATTATCCACATAGATTTAAGTGCTTATAAGAGCCCAATAACAAAATTAATCACAAATGAACTAAACCAATAGATGTTCTATAATATTTGACATTCAATTAATCCGAGTTTTAAAAATTGGTAACTATGCTAATCCACACATATTTAAAAAAATCTAACAATCTCCCACTTGAACAATATTGACACTTAATTTTAAACAAAACAACTCTTTATATTAATGCGGTCACAAGAATATCAACTATGAGCAAACACTTCCAATCATTGGTTCAAAATGGATTTACAAGCAACTCAACAATGTAGAAAATGACACTTGACAAGAGCATTGATATCATATATGCAAGATACTTATAACCTGGAGACCTAACAAAATGTGGAATGTGGGTCAAAGGAAAAACACAACAAAATTGCATGCCAAAAGTGTGATTAATGTGCAATTTTCTATAAAATGGCTCAAACATCTACCAACGATGCCTACTGAGATTCAACAAAATAACTAAAAGAAAATATCTTAGTACAACAAAATGAGACTGAGTACTAAAGTCTCCAACAATACGTCATATCATCACAAAAGCGTGCACAATAACAACATATGGCAACAATTAGGGACAAATTCAAGGAGGGGCATGCACAGGCCACGGCCCCCCATAACAAAAATATAAATATTTTATTAGATATTTATACTATGAAACAAAGGTTAAAGTATGAAGAATAAAGTTTATTTGAAGACATAAGCGTTAACATCAATAAATTATTTTGTTAAAAGGCTTAAAAGAAGATAAATGAGGTCTACCAATCTCATCTACACGTGGGCTTTGGTAGCTAGGCTGCTGTTAAATACTATGAAATTAAAGTCTTACAACTATAAGAAAGCATTTTTAAATTATAAAAAAAAGAGATCATTCACTTTTCAATTTGTTTTACCGCCTTCCAAGCTCCTACACAGGACAGCACAGGCACATAAGGATTAAGTGTGTGTTTGGATGAGCTTAATTCACTGTGCAAATAGCTTTCTTTTGAAAAAAAACTGTTTGCACAGTGTTATAACATGTTTGGCAAAATCAACTTCAGCTTTTGCACGAAATTCAATGCATTATAAAAGCTTTTTAAAGCTAATTTTCATAATGCTAAAGATTGAAACTTATGATTTCAGCTTATAGATTATTTCTTACACTTTGAGATGTAAATACCATTTTGTCCTCAATCAAATAACTTTTTTAATCATTCTATACTATTTTAGTAATTTAATACATAAAAACGATTCTTTTTTATACCATCCAAACGAATCAGATTAGCTTAAAATCACTTTTCAGCTAATGTATCCAAACATAAAAATGAATCGATTATAATCAATTATAACAAAAAGCTTTTATACAATAATCGAGCATAATCAAATTTTTACAATTTTCCCAAACACACACTAAGACATAACTCTTCATTCTTCTCTCTGTTTCTCTTAATCAATTTTATTGTCCATTTATGAACCCAAAAGGAGTAAGTGAGCTGTGAGTAGAGAGGTCGTAGCCGTATAGCAGGGACTCACCTACTCAGTAAGTTCAATTTGAGGGAGCTGAGTCCCAACCTCCCTAGCACAAGAAACCTCTTGTCTTCCTAACTTTGTATTAAGTCTCCATCTCTTATTTCTTAAAATTTTCATCTATTTAGTATTTTATTAAACTTATGCCTCTAGTCTCCTTATGTTTTAATTCTTTCTTTTTGGTTTGGTGTTTTGCTAATTAGCTTTTAGTTTTGCTTTTAATTTCTTTTCATTAGTTCAAGTTAATCTCATGTCTTGTTATTAATTTTTGTTTATCTATGTCTAATTCGCCTACTATCAATTTGTATTTTCTAGTTGTCCTTTTATTTCTATAATATATTGTTAATTTAATTGGTTATAGTTAATTTAATTTTCTGTTTATTTATTCTCAAAAGCATACTTAATTTGATTGATCGTGTGATTTACTTGTTGTTGACTCTTCCTGTTTAAACTGCTACTACTGAGAAATCTTTTTCAGTTATGAATATTGTGAAGAATAGACTCAAAAAATAAGATGGAATATGACTTTCTGGCTGATTGTCTAATAACTTATATTGAGAGGAGGATTACTGAAAAGTTTGATACAAATTCTATCATCGATGAGTTTTATGATATGAAGGAACGTCGTGCTCGACTTTAATGAAGGTATTTTATATTATTTTTTGTACTATAATATAAATTTTATTGGTAGATACTACGATATAATTTGATAATGTGATTAATAACTTTTGGCCCCTCCACTAAACATTTTCTGGATCTGTCCCTGGCAACAACAGTTTCAATGAGTCTCGAGAAAATATAATAATTATAATTATAATTATAATGTACACTCTCCAACTACTTCAACATATCAAAATAAAACAACAATAACAACCCCATTAGAGTTTAAAAGTTCCAAAATACTCTAATGGTAACACCATTACTAGTAAGACTATAAGCTTTGTGGTAGAGTACTCAATGTGAATCTGAAACTCACAATCTCTCTTCAACAACACAAATACCAAAATAGAGAGAAATATAATATTGCAGAGTCATTCAAAATGTGGTCATAACAACAAAAATAATATTAACCCAAATGTATACAAAATTTATCAACTACAGAGTCTCACAAAATTACTTCATTATCAACTACATACTCTGCATTCACAATTGAGGAGATTTCAAGTATCCATATGACACTTTACAACAAGTCAACTCCTCTTTGTCATCACAAATACAAAATTACAAAAGAATTTTTTACAAATAAGGTAATCTATACTTTAGAAAACTGTAATGACCACTTAAAAGACTTGACAACATATGAGTGAGATCAAAATTCATAATATCTTACACATATTATGGGATCACTTGCAAGTTTTCAACAACTCACTCAAAAAACCCAAGTGTCACAATAGTAAAAAATAAAAAAACATAAAAATAAACGCATGCACACTTGAACACAATTAGATTACCAGTAGCGAAAGTACATGAGACCTATATTTAACCACTATTGAGGACATAACTAAAAGACAGTATCCAAATCCCACTATAATAAACATTAATGTTCAACAATAACACAAACATATTTTAAAAAATTATAACAATATGTGCCTTGTGAGACAATCTGTCAATATAGTATGATTTAAAAGGTCTTTATGTCTTAGACACAAAATGACGTCACCAAGATTTTTCATATGCTAGAAACAATTCAATATAGAATATTGTCTTTCATTTAACAACAATAGCAATACTGGTCATCAATATACAACTAGCACAAAGTACATTAATAACAAATTTGCTCGCACTTACTTGTGGCAACACTCATTGATGTAAACAACACCAAAATTAATATTAAATAATAATACCTGACAGCCCGTATCAAGTCACAAGAATAAAATTAATGGATCAACATTTAACCTTAATTCATGGCATGTATATAAACTAATCAATAATTAAGATTTAGGATATAGAATTACCTTATACCAAAGAGAAATCACATCTTTAATTTGAGGAGACACCATGAGAGAAAGATAGTCAAGAATCATTGTCGTCACAAAGGAGAGAAACAACTCTCATTCCCTATATATGCGCAAAAACTCTTATGGCCTCAATGGAGCAATCAATATATATATATATATAATGAGAATAGAGGTCTCTCCTTATGTTTACAATATGGATTAACTTACCCATAATTGAAAATTCATACACAAAGCCCATAAATCCCAAAACAACATTATCCACATGGTTTAAGTGTTTATCAGAGCTCAATAACAAAATTAATCACAAATGAGATAAACCAATAGATACTGCACAACATTTGACATTTAATTAATCTGAATTTTAAAAAATTAACAACTATACTAGTCCACACATATTAAAAAAAAAAATCTAACAGTAGAATCAAAATGTGCATTCAAGATATTCTCCCCCAACCCCCAATCCCCCCCCCCCCCAAAAAAACATAGTGCATTAAGACAACAAGCATGTCACATGAGGAGTGATGGAAAACAGAGGTAGAGAGCATATTCAGGGCTTGAGAATCTTTCCTCACCTAGCACAAGAAGAAAATCAATTGAATTGAGCATTTGTTTGTTCTATATATTGAAGATTAAAATTCAATTTACTTCTAAATCATTTAAGGATAGCTAACGAAGTTAGGAAATGGGGTTGGGAGTGAAATAATAATTTCAATCCCATATAATTAAATAATAATAATTCAGATCTAAGAAAATATATCTTCATTGGATATCTCAATACAAATCAATCAACAAGAACATCTAAAAATATAATGGTTATAAACTTAACTCAAATGATCCATTGCAAAGGGAAAATTAATAATATATACATATTTGCATACTTAAACTAGAGAAGTTTTATAAATCTAATTGAGAATTTAGGAGCTTTCTACCACGCACATGAATAACCTAGGTGCATTGCATAGATACTCTTTAAATATGACTTGTAGGTACTGATTTTGGAGATATTTTAAAAAAACCCCTCAAACATTATTTTTTTCATTTTAGCCTATTGTTTTGCATTTTAACCCTTACTGCTTGCCACTCTGTCAAGCGAGACTATGCACTGGGCGTGACTTCTGAGAACAGAACTAGATCTGCTGTTGTCTCGTTATGAACATCATTGTTTGGCTCTTCGGGTGGAGACGCTAAAAACCTACCATTAGTGGAAGCCGAGAAAAAAACCAAGTTCTTCATATTCCATTCTTTTGGTTTTGGGTTAATTTATTGCTTTATCATGCTCATAGAAGCATTTTGCTTTATCATTTTGTAAAAACCTACCATTAGTGGAAGCCGAGAAAAAAACCAAGTTCTTCATATTCCATTCTTTTGGTTTTGGGTTAATTTATTGCTTTATCATGCTCATAGAAGCATTTTGTAAAAGAATAAAGATTTTCAATTGAAAATAAAATATTCTGATTATAGAAGCACATTTGAAAGAGAAAATGGATCACCTGTAGTTTTTTTTTTTAACATGCAGGTAGGGGTATTAACAGGTCAAGTCAGGCTAGGCTTTGTCTTAAATAGGCCTAACATATATCTCAATTATAAGACTTGAACTTGACCTGTGAGCCTGTAATAGGCTAATTTTTAAGGTCTGACATGACTTGACCTTTTTAAAAATTTGGTTTGAAAGTCTATTTAAAGACTTACTTTATAATGAGACCTTTAAATAAGCTAATAAGTCTATATTTAAATTGGCTAACAAACATTTACATAAGCGGACCTACCTTTAAATAGGCCAACATGTCTTTACATAGGTTAACATATCTACCTTTAAATAGGTCAACATGTATTTACATAAGTTAACAGACCAAATCTTTGAAATAGGTCAATGGACCTACTTAAGGCTAATAGGTCTTTGGTATAACTTAACACTCACCTTCTAATTTTATATGCTCATTACTTTCTTACTCTAATCTTTAGTCGATGTGAGACTTAGAAATATACCAAGTTACAAAATTATTAGAGACATATAGTTGTAACTTGGTATATCTCCAAGTTCCACATTAACCAAAGACCAAAATAAGAAAGTAGTGAGCATCTATAAAAGTAAAGAGTAAGTATTAACTTATTAATTTCATTCTAATAAATATATTACATTAAATATATTAATAAATATATTATTTTTATTCTAACTTATTAACTTAAGTTTTAGTTATTGACTTTTATTAAAATTTAATTAAAAATATATTAACATATTATAATAAATTAATAATTATAATTTATAATTATTATAATAATATATATTATATTATAAATAATTAAACAAGTCAGGTCGGTCTGTTAAGTTTAAAAGGCCTATTAGATAGCCTGATGCATGACTTTTTTAGTTAAACAAACTTTTAAAAAAGTATTAGCCTAACTTGTTTAGTAAACAGGCCAGGTCAAGGTAAGCCTCAAGCAGGTCAGGCCATAGGTCTCTGATGGACAGCTTAGCCTATTTATACTCCTACCTGCAAGTGATCTTAGCCACAAAAATTAATTTGTGATATGAAGAATAAAATTATAAAATATAATCCAGAAAGCTTGAGTCATCATATGAGGAACTGTATACTATGCAGTTATTTTTACAACAATAGAGGTTATGCATCCTTTAAAAGAACATAGTACATTTCATGATTATAGGACCATTTTTGAGCTCTATTAGACAAAATCCACTCGCCATTAACCCACACATTATTCAATAATATAAAAAATTATTCAATGGTGTAAAAATGTTTTAACTTACACTTGTGTAAATTGATTTATTTCCATTATATATTAGTATAATATATTTATTTTATATAAAATATAATAATTTTATTAAATGTTATATTTATTTAAAAATTTAAAAGTTTCAGTTTCTTAATTTAAATGAAGGCTTTCTTATAATATATGCTTTTAAATTGACTTACAGGTTAGACCAGACTTTTATGTTTTTATAAATAGACCAATGCGAATGCAAAACAAAACAAAAACTTATGATTGATAACAAGTCAGGGTCGAACCGTCATTTTATAAAACAAGTATATGCTTATTTACTCAAAGTCTAACCTAACTTAATCTATTTTCACCAGTATCCAATACATATCATATCAAATGCTTTTAGCATATTTTTAGATATTTCTAGATTATATCTTTTAATTATTTTTTAAATTTTTGTACCAATACAAATGGAATACCACAATAATTAGATAAATGATTGTACTTTATTGTGTTTACAATGACTAAAGATGACTTATAAAACACTTGTCTTTATTCTAATTTAGGATTTGCATTTTTTTATGTTTATATTGTATCACTTTCGTATATTGTATCTTAGTCGTATCATATCCTATAACTTATGAAAGTTTAATTTTAGTTCATTGTAAGTGTAAAGTTTTTTATACTATCAATCAATTATATATTATCACATATGTGAATTTTAAAATAATTATGATAAGAATCAAATATTTTTTATGATGTGACAATATATAATTGAATAATAGTATAAATTATTTTTATACTAGTAGCAAATTCAAATTAAATCCTTTATCGGTATATTGTTGTATATCATATCCATCCCCGGGATTCCTAGCTCACAACATGGAGCTTGAGTTACTACACAATGCACAATAAACATGTATACTTGGAAATACTAATCATTAACTTTATGCTCCAGTTACTGTTGATTTGCTTTACGGGTTGGTTTTGTTTTGACCAAGATTAATTAATAAAGAGTTTCGTTAACATGTATTATAAACAGTATTTATTACCTTTTAATTAATTACTTAAAAAAGTATTAAAAGTTTTTTAAATTTTTAAGATATTAAATATTTGTGTTTTTTATTTAATAATTTTTATTTTTGATTCCTTAATATTAGGATAGATGTTAACAAAACCTATAAATAAAGGAATTTTTTTTTAAAAAATGAACATGTTTGTAAAATGAGTAAATAAATGTGTTTACACCCTGTGAGAAACCTGAAAATTTTTAGTAGTTGGGGCGAAAGTAACACACAAACGTAAAAGACAACATATACAAAGCATTAAAATAAAATGTTTCAAACGATTATGTTTATACATCAAGAAATATATGGTTAAATTAAAATTTTGGTCCTTATACTTTATGCTTATTTTCAATTCAATTCTTGTAGTTTTTAACTTTTCAAATCAGTTCTCATACTTACAAAAAATTTTAAAATAATTTCCGCCACTAACTACTATTATAATGGCATTATAATATCGCCAGTTAGCTAATAAAGTAAATATTTCTTTATCTAATAATAACTTCTTTAAATACTTATTTTTTCTGTAAAACGTCAAATAACGTGCTTTTTCATTTTAGTATGTGTTTATTTCTTCTAAATAAGTATTTTTTCTCTCCAATAAGTGTTATTCTATATGCTTTTTTCTCTCTATAAAATGTCTAATAGGGATTAAATTAATGGTTTTAAAATATATATTAATGACATGGATTGTTTTGAAAACTTTTGTAAGTGTGAAGACTAATTTTTTTAAAAAAAGGACTGAATTGAAAATGTATGTAAATTATAAGGACCAAAACTTTAATTTAACCAAAATATATTACACAATGATAAAAGACCGATTTACAATTGTTCTCTTCACGTTTTTATATCTAGAAGATGTTAAACAATTTTTTTACTATCAATACTATCAAATATCTCCCTCTCTAAAAATATATGAATGATCTTGATTACTAATTACATCGGATGCAGTTTAGGGGGGGGAAATAGATAAGTTTTAACTTCTTTAATTACAAATTTACTTATTTACTCATCATACAATGATAAAGTTAGAAATATGAAGGAGATATGAATGACAAATTATTATCTTGGGTAATAGAAAAATTTCAAAGGTGAGTGGAGACATATGTCCCCATTGTATTTCATGTAGGTCCGTCCCTACTTACAACCTTGATTTAACTTAAATCATTATGATTTTAACCCACTAAATAACCTAAGGGTAGATTCACCTTTATTTATTTAATTTAGAAGAGCCTTATCCCATTAATAAAATCCCATGAAAAATCAAATTGAAAGACTACGTGGGAAATGGAACTCAAGTGCAACTCGTAAATAGCTTCGAAAACCAAAAAGAAAAAGAAAACAGACAAACAAATGCAAAACAAAATGTGAAGCAACTAAACAAGATGTGCCATGTTGCTCGGGACTTTGTTAGATGTTACCAATTACGATACTTCATATACGGTTGACAAGAAACAAAAAATTATTATATGTTCCTAAAGTAAAAGTAAATATGTGGTAGAATTTTAGAGAAAACAACTTAAATTAATTATAGAAAATTTCCTTAAGCATACATTTATTGTTGTTCTATGAATATTTTATAATTATTAACCATCCATTAGAGGTTGGACGTTAATATTATAGGGTTATTCTTCATCTTGAGTATGTAATCCAACTCTTTCGCAAACCTATCCATGGCTTCTGTTGGAAGGCAAATTGGAACCACTCTACCTTGCTCTCCTTTGGAGTAGGTATAGGGTACATAGAAGCTCACTCCAGGAATGTCCCCAAGACCATCCTTGGCTAGCCCAGTGACACGAATGATGTGTTGCAAACCCAAGTGCAGGTTGTCTCAAGTAATAAATTATCGGGAGTCCGAGGTCGATTCACAAGGAATTGATGAAAAAAATTCTTTGAGGTAAGGAAAAGATTAGTCACAACAATAAAGATGAAATTGTTCACAAATGAAAAAGATTTGCTTGGGTTAGGAGATTCACTCTTGGTAAATAAATTAATGACAGTATTAATTATTTTTATAATTCAATTAGAATCTATGCATAATGGAGGTTCCAATTGGAAAATATAGCATTCAAAGTTCATTTAAGATTATATATGTAATTATATTATGGTTCCTTTAATTATCTATTAACGTCAACACTTGTAATTGTGTTCAAGCATTCATTGTGTCAGTTCTTTGTCTACAATAAATTAAGATCTCCACTTTACAAGAAGAATTTATAAGTTGATTAGAAACAAAATACAACACATATAATGTTCACTTGATAATATAACATTCTAACACAAGAAAAAAATTAATCTAACCTTATTTCATTACCAAGACCTTCACCATTTCATCTAAGTAAAATGAAAATTAGTTACTCATGAACAAGAAGAAAGAAAAAGAGAAGAAGAAGGAGATGAACATAACTTCTATTTAGAACAAAAGAAAATTACAACAAGAAAAACAAATGATACAAGAACATAGTCTTGATCTCTCAACTAAGATGCCTCTAATGAGCAACTAATGTCACTTTTTAGAGAGCATGAAAAGTATAAAATGACAATAGATTTGTTTAATGAGTGGTTAGATAAGTGAAAAATGACAATAGTTGTTTAATGAGTGGTTGGATGATGGGTGGATGAGTGAAAAATGACAATAGAATGACAATAGTTGTTTAATGAGTGGTTGGAAGATGGGTGGATGAGTGGAAAATGACAATAGAGTTTTTTAATGAGTGGGTGGATGATAAGTGGTTGAGTGGAAAATGATAATGGAGTTGTTTAATGAGTGGGTGGATGATGGGTGGTTGAGTAGAAGATGAGAATAGAGTTGTTTAATGAGTGGGTGGATGATGGGAGAATGAGTGAAAAATTATTGTCATGCTTCTCTTTCCACTTGCACCAACCAATTCGGCGGTCTTCACATAACTATAACTCTATCATAACGTCATCATCTTGAAAAGTAGTCTTCATGAGAGTTAAAGGGTTTTGTCTTAGCTTTCTAATTAGTTTCAGTCCAATCCAACTCCTACAGCTCAACTTATGGCCCAATCTGTACACATTGTTCAGGTTCTAACAACAGCACCTGTGTTCTGACATCCAATCATAATCTGACCCACTAGACATTCGAATATACTCTTGTGTTCTTATGAAAGTTGTAGATTTGAGTCTTAACTTTCATTTGGGATTGGTTTGGTGTAAATGGAACTCCTATAACTCAAGAAATGGGCTGATGAGTGCACAGAGGTCAAGTTGTTAGGATCAGCATTCTGGCTCTTGCTTCCACTTCAATTTAAATTATCCAAACTTGTGATTATGCTCTTGAAGTCTCATAAAAGTTGTAGAGAATTGTCTTAACTTTTCTATAAGACCATAATCACATCAATCAAATATTTGCAACTCAGATTATAGTCAATTTACTTAACGCTGCCAAATAAATAAATTAAAGTCAATTCATGCAATAATTTCTTCAATGATCCAATCAAGTTCAATATCATAAAATATGACAAAATCAACTTAATTAAGCCCAATTGAACCTTAAGAAACTCAGTGAGAAAATTATTAAATGAATAAAATATATTATTATCACCCAGCATACACAGCCTTGCTCCACCCAAAGTTCACATCTCTGAATGCAGCCTTTGAGTTGGATGACATACTCAAGATGAAGAATAACCCTATAATATTAATGTCCAACCTCTAACGGAAGGTTAATAATTATAAAATGTTCATAAAACAGCAATAAATGTATGTTTCAAGAATATTTCTATCATTGATTTAAGTTGTTTTCTCTAAAATTCTACCACATATTTACTTTTACTTTAGGAACATATAATAATTTTTCGTTTCTTGTCAACCGTATATGAAGTATCGTAATTGGTAACATCTAACAAAGTCCCGAGCAACATGGCACATCTTGTTTAGTTACTTCACATTTTGTTTTGCATTTGTTTGTTTGTTTTCTTTTTCTTTTTTGATTCGGAAGCTATTTACGAGTTGCACTTGAGTTTCATTTCCCATGTACTCTTTCAATTTGTTTTTTCATGGGATTTTATTAATGAGATAAGGCTCCTTTAAATTTTAAGTAAATTAAGGTGGATTCACCCTTAAATTATTTAATAAATTAAAATCATAATGATTTACGTTAAACCAAGGGTGTAAGTAGGGATGAACCTACATGGAATACAATGGGAACATATGCCTCCAGTCACCTTTGAATTTTTTCTATTATCCAAGATAGTAATTTGTCATTCATATCTCCTTCATATTTCTATCTTTATTACCATATGATGAGAAAATAAGTAAACTTGTAATGAGAGAAGTTAAAACTTATCTATTTTTTCCCCTAAGCTACATCTGATGTAATTAGGCATCAAGATCATTCATACATATTTAGAAAGAGAGATATTTGATAGTATTGATAGTAAAAAGATTGTTTAACATCTTCAAGAAATAAAAACGTGAAGAGAACAATTGTAAATCGATCTTTTATTAATGTGTAATATATTTTGGTTAAATTAAAGTTTTTGTCCTTATAATTTATACTCATTTTCAATTCAGTCCCTATAGTTTTTTTTCTTTTCAAATTAGCCATCACACTTACAAAAGTTTTCAAAATAGTCTATGACATTAATTTCTATTTTAATGCCGTTAATTTAATCCCTACTAAACATTTTATGGAGAAAAAAAGCATCTAAAATAGCACTTATTGGACAAAAAAAATACTTAGAAGAGAAATAAACACCAATTAGAATGAAGAAGCACCTTATTTGATGTTTTACAAAAAAAAAATGAACATCTAAAGAAGCTCCTATTGGATAAAGAAATATTTACTTTATTAGCCAACTGACAGTATTATAATGTCATTATAATAGAAGTTAATGGTGAAAACTATTTTGAAAATTTTTGTAAGTGTAAGAACTGATTTGAAAAATTTAAAACTACATGGATTTAATTAAAAATAAACATAAAATATAAGGACCAAAACTTTAATTTAACCATATATTTCTTGATGTATAAACATAATCATTTGAAACCTTTTTTTAATGCTTGTATATGTCTTCTTTTATGTTTGTGTGTTACTTTTGCCCCCAACTACTTAAAATTTTTAGGTTCATCACATTTTATTTACTACAAACAAATTCATTTTAAAAGAATTTTTTCTTTTATTTATAGGTTTTGTTAACATCTACCATAATATTAAGAAATCAAAAATAAAAACTATTAAATAAAAAACTCAAATATTTAATATCTTAAAATTCTAAAAAACTTATAATACTTTTTTAAGTAATTAACTAAAGGTAATAAATACTATTTATAATACATGCTAAACAAAACTCTTTATTAATTTATCTCGGTCAAAACAAAACCAACCCGTAAAGCAAATCAACTGCAACTGGAGCATAAAGTTAATGATTAATAGTTCCAAGTATACATGTTTATTTTGCATTGTGTAGTAACTCAAGCTACATGTTATGACCTAGGAATCATACGCGTTTCTTCGTCGGGCCATGAAGGCCCAATAATCAGTAGTGGATCTGTTGAACCAACTCAGCTTCAAAGTGCAGCTTGTGATCCGAATTCCATACCTAACGTTATACTTGCTAAAACCACCGGTGACAAATGTGAGGTGCGCTCTTCTTTGGATAATCACTGCGTGTCTGAGCAGGATAGTGGATGTGCCCAAGAACCTTTCTCCGCGGAAAACTCTATTGTTTCGGGGGGGTCTATTTTGTGTTGTGATTCTATTTCTGACTCAGGTATCAATAGATGCAATGAAAAATTCTGGGCGAATCAGGAGGGTCCTGTTGAAGTTAAAGTTTGGAAATTTGCCCAAAAATTGGGGGTATCCGGTAAGGAGGCGGACTCAGTCTGTGTTGAAAAGATCCATCAAATGGAGGTTCGTGATCATCAGGCTAGAGCTCTGCGGGGAAAAATAGCCAGAATTTATGAAGATCCTATCGTTGAACATGCGGGGTTTGGGAGATCGAGCAAAAAGAATGAGAATGCGATCTCTCATTTTATTCGGTAAGTTTGATTTTTGTATGTTACAAGAATCTAAACGTGTTAGTGTAGATGAAAATATATTAGCAAGTCTTTGGGGAGGTTATGATTTTGATTGGGTAGCTAAGCCTTCACAAGGGTTGTCTGGTGGATCTATTTCAGTTTGGAAATCAGGATTGTTATCTGTTAAATTTACATTTTCAGGAGTTGGTTTCTTAGGAGTATGTGCTTTATGTAAAAAGTATGATTCCCTGTATTATTTTGTCAATGTGTATTCTCCGTGTAATATGGCTGAAAAACATAAGATGTGGGATGATTTATTTATGTCAAAAAGGGGTTTTGAAAAGGGGGAGTGGTGTGTAGCTGGAGATTTCAATGCAATTGTGTCTAAACGTGAAAGAAAGGGGTTGTCTAGTCAGGATAATCAGAAGGAAATAATTGGGTTTAAGGAGTTCATTGTTAAGATGGAATTAGTTGATGTTCCTCTTCTGGGGAAAGAATTTACGTGGTTTAGTGCTGATGGCAATTCAATGAGCAGAATTGACAAATTCCTATTATCTGAAGGATTAATTGCTGAATGGAATGTATCAGCTCAGTGGGTGGGGGATAGGGATATTTCTGATCATTGTCCAATATGGTTGTTGTATTCAAATAGTAATTGGGGGCCTAAACCATTCAGATTTAATAATTGCTGGTTGGATCATAAGGGGTTTAAGCCATTTGTGGAAGAGTGTTGGAACTCTTTTCAAGTGAAGGGCTGGAAGTTTTATGTGTTGAAGGAGAAAATGAAAATGTTAAAAGAGAGATTAAAATGGTGGAATAAAGAGATTTTCGGTTATGTGGACTTGAAGATTGACAAGACAGTTGAAGATCTTAATGCTCTGGATCTTATGGCTGCGGGGGGAGGTAATTTTGATACAGAACGAAGGAAATTTTTAACAACACAATTTTGGCAACAGCTACACGCTAAGGAGAGTTTAATTTTGCAAAAATCTAGAGCTAGATGGATACTCCAAGTGGATGCCAACTCTAGGTATTTTCACGCTTGCTTAAACTCGAAGAGGAGAAAAAATTAGTTGGTCGCTTTAAAAGTGGGTGAGACTTGGATTGATGGCGTGGATGAGATTAAAGCTGAAGTTAAAAGACATTTTGAACAAAGTTTTATGAAAGCAGAATTTAGTAGGCCTGTTTTGGATGGAATTAGTTTCCAGTAGCTTTCTGATGAAGATAATACGAAACTTACTGCTCCTTTTACTATTGATGAAATTAAGGAGGCAGTTTGGTGCTGCGACAGAAATAAGAGCCCCGAGCCTGATGGATACAACTTCAATTTCCTCAAGTCTTGTTGGGATTTGATCAATTCCGAGGTTTGTGATTTTATTCAAGAATTTTATGCTAATGCTCGCTTGCCTAAGGCTATAACAGCTTCTTTTTTGGTGTTGATTCCGAAGAAGGATCACCTCCAATCCCTTTCAAATTATAGACCAATATCTCTAATTGGTAGTCTATATAAAATAATTGCTAAGGTGCTGGCCTTGAGGTTGAAAAGAGTTTTGGGTAAGGTAATTTCTCCTTGTCAATCTGCTTTTCTCCCCAATAGGCAGATTCTTGATGGTGTTCTAGTTGTTAATGAGATTATTGATTTGGCAAAAAGAAGGAAGGATAAGTGTTTGTTATTGAATGTGGACTTTGAAAAGGCTTACGATTCTGTAAGCTAGAATTATATTGACTATATGTTGATTAGATTAGGTTTTAATTCCCTTTGGAGAAAGTGGATGAAGGCTTGTATCTTTTCTTGTTCATCTTCGGTTTTGGTTAATGGAAGTCCTACAGAAGATTTTGAAGTCAAGAAGGGGCTAAGGCAAGGGGATCCATTGGCTCCTTTCTTATTTCTAATAGCAAATGAGGTTTGGTCGTGCAGTGAGTAAAGTGGATTCGGGTTGGATGAAGGGTTATTTGGTTAATCAAGAAATTTCCTTTCCTATTCTTCAGTTTGCAGATGACACCATCATGATGTGTGAGAGCTCTTGGGATAATTTATGGTGTATTAAAACGATCCTGAGGAGTTTTGAACTATCTTCAGGTTTGAGAGTGAATTTTTTCAAAAGTAATTTGTTTGGCATTAATGTTGATGATCATTTCTTGGCAGCAGATTCTTCTTTTTTATCTTGTTGTATTGGTTCTTTCCGTTCAAGTTTCTAGGAATTCCGGTGGGAGCTAATCCAAGGAGGTGTTCTACTTGGTTACCGGTGGTGGAGTCTATGAAGAAGAAGCTTTCTGGGTGGAAGGGATGTTACCTATCTCAGGGTGGTAGAGTTACACTTATTAACTCTGTTTTGACAAGTATGCCTCTTTACTATTTCTCCTTTTATAAAGTGCCTAAAAAGATTTTTAAAATGCTCATAAAGATTCAAAGGAATATTTTATGGGGAGGAGATCTAGAGCACCGAAAAATAAATTGGGTTTGCTGGGAAAATGTTTGTTTACCGAAGAAGAATAGGAGCTTAGGTGTAAAAAATCTTGAGCTTTTTAATATTGCACTGCTATCCAAGTGGAAATGGCGTTGTTTAATGGATCGAAATGCCATTTGGTTTAATTTATTGTCCTACAAATACGGTCCTTTGGTTAAGTGTGTTTTACAGGATCCAGGTTCTTTTAGTAATCATGGTTCTTCTATATGGTGGAGGGATTTAATGCTGCTGGATTTCACCAGGGGTAGCTGCTCTAGCTGGTTTTCGGAGGCGGTTCGGTGTAAACTCGGGACTGGTGCGAATATTAGTTTTTGGAGAGATAAGTGGATTGGTATGGTGCCTTTAGAAGAATGCTTCTTTAGACTTTTCCAGGTGGCTGCGAATAATTCTTTGACTATTACCGAAATGGGTTATTGGAGTAGTGATAGGTGGGTGTGGAATTAGAGGTGGAGACGCTCCTTATTTGTGTGGGAGGAGGAGCTCTTGAAGGAGTTTGAAAATTTGCTTGCTTCTGTTACTCCTGAGAAGGAGGTGAATGACTCTTGGATTTGGATTCTAGACAACTTAAATGGTTTTTTGGTGAAATCTGGGTATGTACATCTCTTGAAGCTTCAAAGGTCCGTTAATCTTAATCCAACCTTGGCAAAGGTTTACCAGATTTTATGGAAGACAGCGGTACCATCCAAAGTAATTGCTTTTGTATGGAGGTTGTTTCAAGATTGGCTGCCAACTAGGGAGGTATTGGCCTTCAAGGGAATAATTTCCTCTACTCATGATATTTCATGTGTTTTTTGTTTTTCCCAGTATGAGAGCTGCAGTCATCTTTTTTTCACGTGCCCTTTCTCTTATAATGTTTGGTCTACTATTTATGCTTGGTTAGGGTTTGATGGTGTTTATCATAACGATGGTGTCAACCACTTCTTGCAACACTTGGCTTTTCTTAGAGGGAAGAAGCTTAAAAAAGTAAGACATATTATTTGGTTTGCAGTTGTTTGGTCTCTGTGGTTATTGAGGAATAATGTTATTTTCCAAGGAGCTATTGCTGTTGCTCTTCTGTAATTGCTCATATTAAGTTTTTATCCTGGGGTAGTTTATTTGTAGAGAGGCTAGAAATTCAGGACTCTTTTTCTCAGATTGGTGTATTAATCCTTTGAATTGTCTTCGAACTTTTTGATTATGTAATTTGATGTAATGGGTTGGAGTACCCCTTGTGCTCCTTTTTAATATATTTTGCTTATCAAAAAATATATATATAGATATAGTAACTTCTATATGTGATATTCCAACCTAAAACCAATTAACTTAGGTTGAAATCTCACATAGTATCATAGACTAGATCACATCTCTGTCACCTATTCTGTTAGGCTTCTCTGTCGCCTATTTCACTAGGCTCGTCTGTTCCGTTCAGACATATATGGAGGGGGTGTTAGAGTCTCACATTGTCTACTTCAATCTTTCAGGTGCGGTTTATATACCTGTTAAATCACTCCACTTAATACCAATATGTTTAAACATATGTCCATATATCAACAGGTTATGTTTCAAGAGTATCAAAATGTTTGAACTCTGAGTGTGTTATGACTTATATATTTTCTTGTGGGGTAGTGTTTTGAACATGTTTTGGATTTCTTTGCCTTACACTTATATACCTCTAAATTAGGGATTTAACTTTTTAATCTCCTCATTTTTGTCTTGTGACTCGTATTTTACTGATGTACAATTGGTTTAATTGCGTCATTATCTGATTGAAAGTGTGATACAGTCTTCTATGTCTCTTGAACTTTTTATAATTATTTTATAACACTTTATGAGCACGAGTCTCTACTATCTAAGTGAAAACTTGATGAACATGGAAGTTTTATTAAAAGAGCAGCATATTTTTTCACTCTTTTTGAATTAATCTAATTTATGGCTCATTTTTTACAATGACTTTTTTTAGGTTCTTTTTTTTTATATGGAATATATGTTGTATTTCATCCATGATTATTAATTGTCAGATATTCTTAAACTAACGTATTTTATCATATATTATATTTATTGCTTGAAACTACATATAGTGGTTCATTGATTTTGGTATTACATAAAGAAGGAAATCAAATCAAGCATCATTGCAGCTTGGCACAAAAATTTTCCTTGGTCAATATTTATGTGTGAAAAATTGTAATAGAATTCCTGATGAACTAGACATTTAGATCAAGATTGAAATATGCATATTGACTATATATGGGTATTAGAAATACAATCAAATCGAGAAAGCAAATACTTTTTTTCGCCGCCTTCTAAATCAATGATTGAAATATGAATATCTTATCCTAAAAGATCTTGTTGATCTTTGAAATAGTTTGAAAGATAGATATAACTACCAAAAATGGTAATATTGATAAAGATCAAGTTGATCTTTAGAATCATTTCTCAACTAAAATTATGTGGGAAAAGTATTTTTTTTAAAGATATGTTAGAGAAAACATTCTCTACTTTTTATGTCACAAATTTGTTCCTATAGCAGTATCGAGAAAAGAGTTTCAAAAAATATTTTAAATTTCATGCTTTCTAAAGTTTTCTTCTTGATAACTCTATTCTTTCTAAGGATATAGACTATTCTTGAACCTCACGGTTGTGGCTAAAGTTGCAAGAATCTTGTATGTTTTGCTACAATATTATGAAATTTTCTACGCAACAAATCTTTGACAAAAATTAATGCAAGAATATCATGCGTAAAAACATGCTTGAGTGGCCTCACATTTAAATCATGAGGCACCAATAGAAAAAGGTAATATTTTCATGTGTAGTAGTAGCTCAACAATGTCTTCTTCTTCATGTTCTACCGTCAAAGGAAGTTTTATTGATACTATGTATGTTTTTCATGTTTTATTTATATTATTTACCTATGATGAAATATAGACTATTAGTATGTAGTTGATAAACTTTATAAGCAATTGTATTAGTTATATATAAGATTCATGGTCATATGGCATTGAATATTTTGAATTATGGGTGAAACTAATGTTAATAAAGTTATTGATACTGCAAAGATGATAAAGGGCTCCAGAAGAGCTAATGTTTGTTACTTGAAGTAACAAAATATTATTATCTATAAAGTCACAAAAACACTTGTTGAGTTTTAGAGATATCCGTTAAAATGGACATCATATTTAGATTTTGTATAAGGGATGATGATCACATTGTTTTAAGTAAGAAAACTATATTATAAGGGTTATTCACTTTTATTCTGTTCTATATTACGTTGCGTGCAACTAGAAGTTTTGCTCTTGTAAACCAGAAGTTTGCCTTTACTAGTTCAAAAATTATATTATGTGATATAATCAGTTTAGTTTCTTGGCCTTGACCTTGAGGACAAGATTATTTTTGAACAAAATGAAGATGTAGAGACTAAGAAAGGAAGACTAAAGAGTCTACAATCTTGGACGAAAAGTTTCTAAAGTAAACTATAAATAGTAATTAGTTAGCTAGAAATTAATAGCTCAAGTAAGCACTTGATAAATAAATAAGTCTATGCTACTGTAATAGGCAAGAAAGGAATAAAAGTGAGATTTGAGGAGTTCCTTCCCCTAGACTCGAAGGAAGGGGCTTTTGCATGACATTTGTTGATTCTTGTTTTCTTACTCAATTGAGTTGTGGATCGATAATAATGTGAAAAAAAATATTGAGAATTCATTTGGATATTTATTCAAAAACCAGATGATTCTTCAATATAATGAGTTTTCATGTACTCTGTGCGTTTTCGATGTAAATTGATTATAAGACCTTCACTAACTAAATTTGGAGTTGAATCTCCTAAGTTTCTGGAACTTTTTTAATGTGATAATTTTGACTGATCAATTCACCATATGAATTGGGCCCTTTTTTATTTTAATAGATGCATCTATAAGATGGTTTCATGTGTGCCTATTATTATTTACAATATGGCATTTGTGAAATTATTTGTGCAAGTTATTCAATTAAAAGCACAATTATTAAATAATGTAATTAAGACATCTTGTCTTGACAATGTTGACAAATACACTTCTCATGTTTTAAATGATTATTGTATGGCCATTGGTATAAATATTGAACACCTTGTTTCCTATGTTTATATGACTCCAATTGATAGCTAAAATAATAGTTTATGAAAATAGAATTCTCAATTTCGTTTGGAACACGTTATTTTACAAGCTGCAACATTTGTTGGTATAAAGCCAACAATTTATTATATATCTTCTCCTCTACAGCTAGATTCTGGCTAGAAGTCAAATGTCTCCTATATAAGAATTCTTATACGTGCGAAATAGTCATAAATTGCTCCACCACATCGCATTATAATGGATCCCCAAAGAAGGGTTAGGATATATGTTGGATATAAATGTTTACAACATGGGGTGAGAGAATAAGGAGCTAGAAAATGAGATTACTTGAAATGCGGATATCACCATTTTATAATTTAGATCATTGAACAAGGCAATATGATAATACTTTTATAAAGGGTAACAAATGAATTGTCTGGTGTATTTTTACAAAAGCGATAACTAAATCACATACTAGCTGTAGATTCTCCATAAATGAAAGGCATGCAAAAAGCGTGGTTGATCAATCGATTCCAAAAATAAAAATCCTAAAAAAATAAGGGAGCAAAAATTATTGTTAAGGAAGTAAATAATCCTAATGAAGATACTCGTGATGAAAATGTTATAATAAGGACTCTTAAAGTAGTCTAAACTTCTGAAATAATTCAAATGCTATAAAGTTCAAGTACCTAATATAATGAATATGATGAGATCTTAACAAATTATATCTGTATGGGAAAAAGATGGAATCAAATGAAAATAGCTATCAACAATATAATTGAATATAATATAGTGCATAATATTATGAGAATATGAGGATCTTGAAATTAGAATTGTTGAAGAATATTGACATTGAAATGATTGGCCAAAATAGAAAAATGTCTTGTAGGCAAAAGTTGAACTCCCTTGCAAAATATGAGGATTTTAAACATGTAGTTTGAACCCCAAAAAAGATTTTAATGAACTTGAAGTCTGAACCCCTAGAAGATGCAAATGCTTGTAGGATTCAAATTGATGCTCGTGTGAAAATGAAATGAGAAAAATGATGTTGTGAGATATGAAGCATGATCCTTAGAAAACGGTTTCTCACACAGACTATATATCAACTATGGAGAAGTTTACTTTTCACTAGCGGATGCAATTATATTCTAATAAGATTATTTGCACATAAAAAAGCTAAATATATATCTAATAGATGTTGTTATTTGTATCTTATGGTTCACTCAAGAATGATATTTACATGAAAATCCTCGAAGGATTAAAGATGTCAACAACATCCAATAAATTAGATATACATGTGTTAATGATTTATGTTCTTTTCCTCATCATATTGAACATTTTTATTGGGCATTAGTGTTGATTTATATGCATTATGCTATTCCAAGCAATTGTGGATACATATATTTTAATTATTTAACAAGATCCTATTTGCCCATGTTATTTTACAAAAAAAAAAATGTAATTGGATTTGCTATAGTTGTTATGTAATTGATGAATCGAATATTATTATAATGACTTGAAGTTCTTTCAAAATTGTAGAAGATCTAAATAAATATCTACAATAAATGAAAGATTTTTGTAGGACAAAATTTTGTCTCGGCTTGCAAATCGAGAATTTAGTAATTGGAATTTTTGTCAGATCAGGATCTTAGGAACAGGAGGCAGTGCTGTTCCATATCCACTCCATTCATTGCTTGTTTTTTTTTTTTTACCTTCCATGCATCCCACGATTTTCACTCCAACAACACACCCTCCTGTTCTTTAAGAACAGGAGGTGATCCTGATCCATTTTTGTCCATTAACCCAGTTATATAGAAAATATTGTAAAATAATAAAATATTCCAAAATAAATCGCATTAGATATATCACTTCTAGAAATGCAAAAAAATAAAAAATTCATAATAACTTACACATCATTATAAAGAGCTACGAATGATCAAAAAGTTATATATACAACTATTACTGGCTAACACGCCATACAGTGTACATAAGCTTTTCTAACAACCAGAAATATACACATATACAAACTGGTCTACAAGAAACAAAACACTAATCTAAATCTTCTGCTTCTTCTTTTCTTTGCCTTTGTCCTTTTTAGGGACTTTACCTAGATTTACATGGAACACACAAGGGTGAGAAATTATAATTTCTCAGTATAAGCATACCAATACAAGCAGTTAATCATTTATAATAAATAATTTAACTAAACACCATAAACACATTCGATGTAAAAGAATATCTGACAATCAATAATATCAAAGAATCGTCCATATAATCCTAAGGTATTATCGAACAAGCAACCAAATAATTAATCAATTAAGCCAAGACAAATGTTCATACAAGTGTCAACCATGTAATGCTTTATGTTATGAAGTATGATTATGCTCAAACAAAGTCCACGTATTATGGATGTGCAATGCCAATGCAAATTTTTAAGTTGAAAACACAAGCTATTTACTTATGTTCTCCCAAGAACCGCGTTCCTTGTATATACTAAGTAGGATAGGCATCCCGTCCTGATACTACCTAGTGATGTATGGACTAGTTTCTCTTACAAAAGTAAGAGTACCGGCACTAACTCCATACACCGGTAACCCTGACCATACAAGCAAACTCGCAAGGAGAATTCAGATCCAACACCTCATTCTCAGGTCATATGGTTGTGCACACCATTTAAGGTCACAATACATAGGAAAACAAGCAAATACCAAGTTTGAAAACCAAATATCTGAGCCACATATCAAACACTAGAACATAAGAATCTTAGCCTCACTTATCCAACAAAGATAGCTAAATTCATATTTCTAGTTAAACAATATCTAGAACATCCCAAAATCACTCACAAATGACTTAGAAATCAACCTCATGTTGAACAAAGTTCTAAACACCAATATAGACATTCTATCACCCTTTGAATATATAATAATTTCCCAAACTTTTCATATATGTAAGTTGATAATTCTTTCCAAGAAATATCTCAAAAAGTGTCTCAATACACTCTAAAAGACTTGGACAAATGATTTCATCTAGCCAAGAACTTGAAAACATAAAAAATTAACATTTTTTAAGATTCTGGCCTCAGACACGGGCCATGTCTAATTACACAGCCCCCTGTATCTTGCTCTGTGAGCACTGTTCACAAATTTCAACTGGCAGAGAGGGACACGGCCACCCCATGTCTTCGGACACGGGCCGTGTTTCTCAACCAGAAACTTTGCAGCTTACTCTGCCGAATCATGACACTGTTCCATTGACCAAATTCTTGGATTTTGGCCACTCTAATCCAAACTCTAGGTGATTTCAAGTCCCAAGCAAGAAGGAAACTTAAAACACTAATTGATTTCTTAAAAAATGGATCAAAACCCTAAATCCCTCATCCAAACCCCTAAAATCAACACTTAGAGCATTTCAGGTCTAAAATGAGAATTTTCAATTTCTAATCCAAACTCTTAGCATGAACAAGTCATAAACACCATTTAGAACTTATCTCAGCAAGAAAATCACTTTAAACATCACTAAAACTCAATTTGACATATTAAACCTCAAGCAAGCCTAACATGGAAATGAGTAGAAATGAGAGTTTAAGCCTAAGAATCCCTACCTTGAGTAGCAAAGATGGTGATGATGATGAAGATTATCACAAATCCTCAAGCTTGCTTTTTCCTTTAACCTTCCTCTTCTTTCCTTCCTCTTCTCTTTTCCCTTTTTCTACTGCTGGACCTTGTTTCAGCCAAGAGAGAAAAATGAATGAAACACCAATGAGAATGGGAAGAAATATCACAAGGTGAGGGTCAAAGAAAGTGGCTGGTAACCGTGGAAGGCTTATGGCCTTAAATTATAACACTGATATTTCTTGATCTGCTAAAAAAACTCAATTTTAGCTAAATCAAGTTTTTCAAGCTTCAACAACTTTAAAATAAATACTAAGATTCATTAAAAAAAGTCATTATACCAGTATCATAATTTTTCATATTTGTGACTAGTCAATCTAGCATTAGAATACACAACCAGTTTACCTAAAAATACCAAATGGACTACGATTATTCTCAAATTTTAACCACATCACAGAATATACATTTGTGACTTAGAAATAAATTATCCACATTTATTTCCATTAGCCGAGCCATTTAAGCTAATATCTGAGTCATTTTAAGCTACTTTTTACCTTTCGGCTTACAGTAAAGTGCCTAAACTAACTCAGATTGTCACGAAAATAAACAGATATGTTAAGCAAATATTAAGTTACCTCTATAACTATTTATAAGTCTAACATGTTGAAAAAGATGTTGCAGAAAATACTATTAAGTGACTTTATATGAGTAAATCACATCTATTGATTACACTAGTGGTTGCTAGGTCGCTAAATATGACAAGAGAATCCTTTTCAACATCGAGAAGATAACAAAAAGGTCCTTGATCTTGAAGTACCATAAATTAGTGATATGAAAGTTCTTATACATATTTTTAATTATACATGGCCTAATATAGTCTTTTCTTGTAATTTTATTAACAAGAAATATTTCATTTCCAACCAGAAGTTATTGAAATAAAAATGAGTATATCCTTTGATATCTCCAAGGAATAATCGATATGTGATTATTTTATAAGAATATATGTCACAACTAAATTGCCTATGCAGATTAATGATATTTATACAATCTACATAAAGCAAGGTATGAAATAAGTTATTTATTTACATGTAGAGATACAACTAGATCGTGATGATCTCCAAAGAAAACTACAATCATTAGCTATTTTTTCAACATACCCCTTGTTCTTTCTAGGTGAGTTTTGTTCATCAGCTCTACTACATCATTTTATTGAGGTGTATGAGTAACTATAAATTACCTTTGAATACCCACTTACATGCAAAATGAAAAAAAAAATACTGTTGATATGTTCTCCTTCATTGTCTATCCTTAAACATTTGATCCGCTTTCCGGATAATTTTAATGAAACAATTTATAAACCATATTTCACCCGATACATTAAAGAATAAAAAGTGGGAAAAGAAGCTGACAAACAGGAACAAGACGGTCAATCTTTATCAAGTTCATATTTTGCTACCATTCAAAATGTAAGCAATAATGTTATTTCCTCAGAATTTGTATTACATTGTTTTTGCATAATTTTTTTAATACACGCATTTTTTCTTTTCTTTTTTCCTCAAATAGGTAGTTGTCACAAAATATATAACAAAAGTGGTATGCAAGATTCATTTTTCAAATCCAAACCCGTGAACGTAGCACACACTATTTTACAAACCACCACCAAAGACATGTTAAAGTTGGTGAAATTCTTAGATAAAAAGTTTTAACCTTATCAAATCAACATTTCACATATGTAAATTTGTGTGGTCATATTGCTATTTGTTACTAAAAGTTTTCGTGAAACAAGTTACGAATCACAGGTGTCACAATGCCATTGCAAGCGACAATTCCTCACTTACCCTCGTTCTGCATTTGACAAAATCTAAAGCACTGAACGTAGCACACAATATTTTATAAAACACCACACCAAAAAAAAGCCACCACAAAAGACAAGTTAAAGTTGGCATATACTAATTATTAACCATCCATTAGAGGTTGGACATTAATATTTTAGTGTTATTCTTCATCTTGAGTATGTCATCCAACTCTTTCGCAAACCTATCCATGGCTTCTGTTGGAAGGCAAATTGAAGCCACTCTACCTTGCTCTCCTTTGGAGTTGGTATAGGAAACATAGATGCTCTCTCCAGGATATACTTCGGTTGGCCCACCATACACAGCCTTGCCCCACCCAAAGTTCACATCTCTGAATGCAGCCTTTGAGAGATCTGATACCATAAAAGATCCTGCCCAAGTAAAGTGGGGTCTTCCAGTGATCGCCATTAGGTCTGCCACAGAGTGTACATACTCTTCAGTTGCTTCATTCTTTGCTTTCTTCACTAGCTCTAAAGCATACCCTAGGGGATGTTCACAGAGCTTCCCTACAGTAGTCACCGCTGCGGAAAACACAAAGGCGTTGCCATAAAAACCATCAGGCAGTGGAGGATTGAACCTGCAATGCCCAAAACGTGCATTGACAATGCACAACAAGCGAACCTCTTGATCTGGGTTTTCCCATTGTAATGCGGCTGTGCGGCAGCGCCAGAGGCATGCTGTGAGGATCTCAAAGGAGGAAGATTGAGCAAGGTGTTGGGGAAGAAGACGACGCATTGCAGCTATCTCGGTGGGGCCAAAGAAGAAGGAACGATGATGGGGTATGAAGTAGCTTTTGGTATCAGGTGGTAGTTGTTGGTATTCACGATGGATGCATGTAACTCTTGGTGGTTCTCTTGCACATAGCAGCTCCCTTTGCCACACAGGGAGAATGGAAGGCTTTGATGCCCCACTGGCTATTTCTCCCAAGGCCTTCATGAACTGGGAAATTCCATTTGCATCGCTCATGGTATGGTTCAGGCGGAGAGCAAAGATGAAACCACCACACTTGAGGCGTGTTACCTGCCATTTATACATATAAGCCAGCCTATAAGCATGTATTGGAGTCTTATATGTCGTGATTCTTGACTTTTTGCAGGTTTGAAACAACACACTTGCTTATTTTTTAATTCTTCTTAGTCATTTAACTATATTGAGAATGATAGTGAGTATGTAGGGGTGTCGGTTGGGTCGGTTATGTGGGTTAAACAATATTTTTGAACTCGACCCGCTTATAAGAATAGTGAGTTGAGTTGGGTTGGGTTGAGGAGATTTTTTCGTTCAACCCAACTCAACTTGCTTAAGAGTGAGTTGAGTTGGGTCAAACTTGTGTCTAATATGTTTTTTTTAATTTCTAAAAAAAATCAAAATACAAAATATAAAAAATTAATACTATAAGTTTCAATCTCAAACATAATAAGTCTCAATCTAATAAATTAACATTTTAAGTCTCAATTTCAAACATAATAAGTCTTAATCTATCAAATTAACACCATAAGTCTTAACTGACCTTATTCAAACATAATAAGTTTTAATTTCAAATAAACTAAATATTATAAATCAATAAGTGCATAACAAATTAATAATTCATAGAATGATAGTGAGAGTGCTTAATTTAATTAAACAATTCATAGAAAAGTTACTTTAGCCCTTAGTTTTTTTCTTCTTTTCTTAAAAGGTTTTGTAAGTGTGTGGCAAGTGCGCAAGAAATTTGTCTACTTTTCTCATACACGCTAAAATATTTAAAAGCAAAAGTAATAAATGACGTTCCTACATTAATTATAAATTACAAAAATAATTATTCCACTTTAAAAAAGTGAATGTTTAATATATATATATATATAAGTGAAATACTTGCGTGAATACAATGCTGTAAGCACATTTTTAATTTGAGTAGTGATATATACCAAAACTGTTTCTACTAATAATGCATAAATGATATGTCCCAATGGTTCAAGCATGAATTATATGGATTGTGGGAAATAAGTTAAAGAAGATTTTACACCTCAGATGCAAGATTTACAGAATTTCCTCCACTTCAAAAAGTTTTACGGAATGAGTTTGGCACTATTGGAAACTCCTTTTAATTATGTATATAACCTACACAAAATTTACTCTGAGGCCTATACATAATTGTGAGTGTGAGTGTGCCTGTCATATATACAGACTAAATCTATGCAATAAATTGTCAAAAATGCAAGTTAAACTATTCTATTAAGAGTATTTTTCTAGCACAGTATTGACAATGTTGTCGTGATATAATATTTTTAAGACACAAATTAGCATGAATATGCAAGAATATCTAGGAACTTGTACAAGCAGGAGCAGACAGTTAATCATTTCATCCGAACCGGGAATGATGAGTGTACGAAAATATTTTTTAAATATTTTATTATTAGGTTAAAATATTAAAATATAAATAAAAATTATTAGAATTAATGTATATTTTTAAATTAAATTTTTATTTACTTTAGAATACTTTTAAATAGATTTTTATATTTAATTTCAGAATTTATAAAGAATAAGTCAAAGTGAAGTCAAATTCAAAAGAAAATTATGATGAGATTTGAGAGCAAAAATTGAGTGAAACCCAAATAAGAAAGTCGTGCAAATAAATAAAATAAGAAAAGGAAAAACCTAATACTAAAAGTTGTTGGCAGCAACTTATAAAATGAGGAGAATTGAAGCAAAGGAAGAGTCTAGGAACTTGTACACACGGAGCAGACAGTTAATCGGGTTTGGGGGTAAAAAATGTCCAAACCAATTAATATAAGAGGGTGGGTCACGTTGTGTTAAATTTCTTTATTAGGTTAAAACAGAACCAACCCGAAATAATCGGGTTGGTTAGAATTAATGTATCGGTGGTCGGGTTGATCGGGTTGGTGGTACTTAGTGAATCGGGTTGGTCGGGTTGGTGATCGGGTTGGTCGGGTTGGATTTAATTTCATATTTTTCAATAGAAATTACTCAAAGTGAAGTCAAATTCAAAAGTCATCGGGTTCATCGGGTTGGTTCACCAAACCCGTCACCCGAACCGATGAAACCCAAATAAGATTAGTCGTGCAAATAAATAAAATAAGAAAAGTCTACCCGAACCAACTCTAATATATACGATTGTTGGCAGCAACTTATAAAATGAGGAGAATCGCGGTTGCAAAGGTTGTGCAGCCCTACTGCGCCGTGCGAAGAATAAAGAGAAAAGAAACAGGAGACAAAGAATTGCTAGTTGCTACTGGGTCGTACGGTGTGTGAGAAAGAAAAGAAAAGAAAAAAACGAGTCGTGCAGCAACACAGGAGAAGTAAAGAATAACGGGATAATTATAACACAGTTTTAAAATTTTAATTCTACATAGAGACAAAATAAAAAAAATAGTTAAAAAAATAAAGAAACTAAAAACAGTACTTTAATGCTGTGACGCAGATAGCTTTTGTGTAATGAAAAAATTTAGTGAGATAATTTTATTGTGTTTTAATTATATTATGTCTTGTATAATTTTTTGTACTAATGTGATAATGAAATTTTGATTATTTTGACATTATTATATTGAATTATTTTTATCTAATTTTAAAATTTAATGCTTATTAATTTTATTTTCCTATCGAGATTATATGAATGAATTTTAAGATGAATTCAGGTTATATTTTTTCATATTTTGTAATTTATTTGTGTTATCTGAATGTTATTGGTAATTATTGATATCAATTGTGATTTCTTATTAGGGATATATTTGATGATTTGATAATTTACTATTAATTAAGAAAATTTTATCATACATTTAATTATTATTTTTAATATTTTATTGATATATTTTACGTGAGCACATGTTTGTCACTATATATTCATGAGTTAAATTATTTGGGGATAACAATTTAACATAGTTGATGTTAAAATTAATCTTGGTGAATTCTGAACCTTAGTCATTTTACATATAGTAGAAACCATATTTGCATTACTTAATTTTGCATTCAAATTAATCTTTATTTATTATTAATCATTTAATACTTTTGTTTTTTAGTTTCTTTATTTCTTTAGTTATTCTTTTAATTTGTCTCTTTGTAGAATCAACACTCCAAAGTTGTGCTACAATTATCGCATTATTTTTTGGGTGTAATCAAATTTTGGCGCCATTGCAGGGAAGACGGTAGAAGAATTGCTAATCAAATTTTTCTTTTCAGCAGTTTTAAAGGCGATAACTTCGTTCCATCTTTATCTTACTGCATCTTTATTTTATTTTATTTTCTCTTCTTTTTGTATTTTTCTTTATATTTTCTTTTTAAGTGTTGCATTTTTCTCTACCTTGCATGAAAAGGTATAGAGACGCCTTGGGTCGATTTGCTTTTAGACCTATGTCAGAGTCAGAGTCTGAATTTTCTATTCATTTGTTTGATACTTCTTCTAATTCTAAGGAAATAAGCGAACACGAATATTAACCCACTAAGACCCATTAGGATTACCTCCACCCTACACTCATAGCCACACCATCATGCATCATGTTCCCAGTTAATACTCCACGACTGGATTTTAACACAGGGATGATATAGTTACTCTATACTTTTCATGGCTTATAAAATGAAAATCCATATTTGCACATTAAGGAGTTTGAGGAACTAGTTACGACTTTTCATAGTCAAAATGTAACTGATGACGTTGTGAGACTTAAGTTCATTTCTTTCTCTTTGAATGATAGAGCTAATAGTTGGCTATACTCATTGAGACAATGATCTATTGGGTCATGGAATGAGATGACTCAAGCCTTTTTTAATAAACACTTTCCTTAACATAAGACTAACGCTTTAAAAAGGAAAATCTCTACCTTTGCACAAAAGGACAGTGAGACTATGTGTCAATCTTGGGAGAGATTTAAAGAGTTGTTGAGTATGTATTCTCATCATGGGTATGAGAATTAGTGCTTAGTGAGCTATTTTTATGAGGAACTTATATCTAGAGAGTGTCAATTTGTGGAGATGATGTGTAATGGTGAATTCTTATATGAAGATCCTGATGAGGCCATAGAATACCTTAATGAACTTGCTGAAAAAGCTCACATTTGGATTGGACCTAGTGCTACTGAAAGCACAAATAGGTCACGATCTGCAGGAAATCCAAATAGTGGTGGAATTTACCATTTTAGGGAAGATGATAACCTAAAGGCCAAGGTTGAGATGCTTACTAGGGAGCTAGAGGTGTTAAAGACTAAAGACTTAAAGCCAACACATGTAGCTAATCATACAGAGTCTTTTGGACCATGTTTTGTATGCGGCAGTAGATCACCTCACATAAGAATATCCCACATTTGCTGAGATGAAAGGGATGTACGAAGAACAATGTAATGCCTTAGGTATATACAAGAAACCTTTTACACCTTTCTCTGATACATATAATCTAGGGTGGCACAATCATCCTAATTTTAGTTGGAAGTCTGAAAATCAGCTACCTGCACAATTCCCTATATCATATCATGCACCTTCACCTTTTAGGAGTCCTTTAGAAGACAATTTGCATGCTTTTATTGAGGCACATGGTAAGACTAACCAAAAGTTTGAAGGATGAACTCGTTGAATGTGAATGAGCGAGGTAAGTTCCCTTCTCAAGCTACTCCGCACCCCATGGTCAACACATGGCTCAAGATAATTTGAAGGATGTGAATGCCATTGTGACACGAAGTGGTAAGTCGTCACACATCTCAATACAAACAACTCAGAGGATGTGGAGAAGAATCAGGATAGTAGTGATGCTGAGCTACCCAAGGAACCTGAAGTGACAAAGAATCCTGTTAAGGTACCATTCCCTCAAACTTTAAAATTAAGCAAGCGAATTCTGTATCCTAACAATGAAATTCTAGAGAATCTAAGGTAGGTAAAAATCAATCTCCCTCTTTTGCATGTGATTAAACAAGTTCTTACTTAAGCAAAAGTTCTCAAGGATTAGTGTACAGTTAAGAGAAAGCACTATGTGAAGAAGACAGTGTTTCTGACAGAATAAGTTAGTGCTCTAATTAAGCAAGTGGATTTCTCTCAAGTACAAAGATCTTGGTTGTCCAACCACTGCATGTAGCATCAGAAATCATGAGTTTGGGCAAGGTTTGCTAGATTTAGGAGCTAACATGAATCTAATGTCATATTCTATTTATTTGTAGTTAGGGTTGAGAGAAATCAAACTAACTACCGTGGTATTGCAATTGGTTGATCGTTCAGTCAGAGTACCTCATGGTATGGTAGAGGATGTTCTAATTCAAATTAACAAATTTTATTATCCTATTAATTTTCTAATCCTCGACACTAGCTCTGTTGTTGATACTACTTCAAAAATTCCTTTGATTTTAGAAAAACCTTTCCTTGCCACTGTTAATGCTCTTATTAATTGCAGGAATAGGCTCATGAATCTGTCTTTCGAAAACATGACTCTCAAGGTGAATATCTTTCATATTGTAAAACAGCCAGAAGATGATGACGAAGGCCACCAGATATACATGATTGACTCATTCATGGACAAGGGAGTTTCTACAACCCATGATTTTGATCCTCTTGAGTATTTTCTTGTTAATTATGAGTTTGATTCTATCAATAATCCATCTGATGTAGTTGATATTAATGCTATTTTTTATAGAACTCATGATTATGGCACTCGGGCATGGGAACCAAAGTTCAAAGAGTTGCCCGAGAAATGTGAAAAACAAATTCCTTCAAGTGTGGAAGCACCAAAGGTTGAATTGAAGCCTCTACCTAATGGTTTAAAGCATGCTTTCCTTGGTCTAGGTAATACTTTTCCTGTTATTATCTCATCTGAATTGTCTAAGTATCAAAGTGAGAAATTAATTCAGACCCTAAGTGAGCATAAGTCAGCTTTAGGTTTGAGCATTACTGATATAAAAGGTTTTAGTCCTCTGGTTTGTCCTCAAAAAATTAATTTGGACGAAGGAACTATCATTTGTAGAGACCCCCAACGTAAGCTTAATCTCACTATGAAAGAAGTAGTGAAGAATGAAGTGTTAAAACTATTAGATGCAAGAATCATATATCATATTATTGATAGTAAATGGGTAAGTCCTACACAGGTTGTTCCTAAAAAGTTAGGTGTTACTGTAGTGAATAATGACCTAGGAGAGTTAGTCCCTACAAAACTTGTGACTGGGTGGCGAATGTGCATTGATTACAGAAAGTTGAATGCCACCCGGAAAGACCATTTTCCTTTCCCTTTTATTGATACCAAATTATTGAGCGTGTAGCTGGTCATCCTTTCTATTGCTTCTTGGATGGTTATTTTGGTTATTATCAAATTGAAATTGCATTAAAAGACTAGGATAAAACCATTTTCTCTTGTACTTTTGGTACTTTTGCCTTTCGTAGAATGTCATTTGAATTGTGTAATGTACGTGCTACTTTTCAACATTGCATGATGAACATTTTTAGTGACATAGTTGAAAATTGCATGGAAGTTTTTAAAGATGACTTAATTATTTTTTTTTTATTTTCTCACTACAAAAAAGATGTTAAATTGTGGGAGTTTTATTGCAGAGGTTATCAAACGCTGCAAATTAATATAAATTGTGGGAGTTTTTTTCTAATTAGTGGGGGTTATTAACCCCCGTAAAGTAAAAAATGCTGATTGATTTTTTTTAGCTTTACCCTCCTATTCTGATTTCATTTTCCCCCTCATTTGACTCACTCCCTCTCTCTCTCACGCTCTCCTCTCATTTTTTTGAGCTTTCTCCATTTCTCGCCCTCTCATTTCTCCTCTCACACCCATGGCGCCGGTGGCCGTGCAACCACCACCGTTGAACCGGACCCGGTAGCCACTCGAATCGAGCCCGCCATCGTTTCTCCTCCGCTTCGTGCCGAGCGTAACCAAGAGTCAACCTCTCATGCCAAATCGGCGCCAACCCGATCCGATCCGCGCGACTGCGAAACCACACGCAACCAGATCTCTAGACCCGCGACCCAAAGCCGCACCCTCTTACCCGTCGTGAAACTCGATACCACCGCCGTGCCTCCACCGGATCCGGAACACGAGCCTCTGTCTCTCTCTGTTCCTCTCACTCACCGATTCCGCGTCTTCTTCCTCCAAGAACCCTAGGGTTTGCAAGTACTACAGAACTCCATTATCAAGTATTTCAAATACAATCACACCTACCTTTACCGATGTTCGCAAAACGCTCATCGAGATGTAGGTTCAATCTGCTTATTCAATTTCCTGGAAGCATGGGGTTTGGCATTGAACAAGCCCTTGAAGTGGGACAACAAGGAGAGCAAGCCAGAAGCTGTACCCATTCCACCGAATCATCAGCTCTAATCATAGAGACCTCCAAGAGAGTCTACAATGGCTGCAAAGCGTTTATACCATTGCTTGCTCTGCTTGTGATAAGGTAAAGTTTTTTGTTACTATTATTATTATTATTTGGATAAATTTTGCATAGCATAAAGCTAAAAAAATTGAACTCTTGTGATTTTGATGTAGTATGACTTGACTCTGTGTGCGAGATGTTATGTTCAAAGGTCCATTTTCCCAATGGAACATAACCCTTACAGAGGTTGGTATTCTTTACTTACATAAATGTATGTTTAGGCTGGCATTAGCTTTGAGTTGTAGTTTTGGTCTTTGTACAAATGTTTGATGTAACCATTTGCATAGTGGAAGTATTCCTAAGAAAGCTGAGCTTCTGCTTCATGCATGGTTTGAAGTGGATACATGATTAAATAATAAACTAAATCTGATCTTTGACCTGTCACAAAATTACTGCTTTAGAATATTATCACTAGAAATTTGTCTTTTCTTGTGCCTGCTTGAATTTTTGAATGAGTATATCCTTTTCATGGATCAAATTTTCTTTTTTGAGGAGAAAACATGGTGTTATGCTTCTTACCTTTTCGCTTAAGTTATTATGCATTCTTAATTGACTATCACTGGACAGAGAATATAATGGCAAAAGGGTGGGGGAGGGCCAGCATCCAGTGTAAAGTAGGACACTTGCTCCCATGAATTAACTAAATAAACTTAGGGCATTTGGACTAATCATGTAATGGTAAAAGAAATTTTGTGCAATTAATTAAAATATGTTTCATTTGTAATTGAGTGCATGTTATTTTCAAATAAACTTTCTTCACTATTTTATTATGTAATGAGTTTGTAAGTTTGTCACAGTCTGATGATATATGTATGTTGCCTCTTCAAATGAAGGGACTTGGAAGTTTTTTGATACCCCAAATGGCTTTTCCAGATTTCCAGACATCCGAAAAACAAATGGAAATTCTGTAATTGAATTGGTTAGTACACCCACAAAGATAACTGGAGTACATTATGTACAGGTGAGATGTTGAACTAAATGGCTAATTTCAAAAGGAAATCAGCTTTCATATGTGATGCAATTTCTTATTTGTTCTATTATATATTTTTAAATTAAACATTATTATTAATTTTTAGATAAATTAGTAGTCCTTACCACCACTTTGACTTATCCAACAACTATTTTTGAATGCTGAATTTTGTCAAAATTTCAGTATTACTCTAGGATAAATCCAAGATAAAGCTTGTTAAACCTTTCATGTTAATCCGAAAGGTTGACTGGGAATTTGACAGCCCAGGATTTGAATTTTCTTATACCTCACATGCATGAGTTTCATGCATTACTATCCTTTTCTTTCGTTTCTGTACTCTTGCTAAGATATACACAAATGAATCTAATTAAAACTCTTAAAATCCCAAGTGTAAATTTTGAGGATGAGCTCACTGCTCAATAACCTTAAGTAACATTTAATAACTCACAACCATCTTTCTTTGTTTTCTTAGTAAATTTCTTATTGGGGCATCAGGACATCCTCTGAGTCCAGTTTGGTTGGTGTAACTTTTTGTGCTATTTGAGTAGCCTCCACTCATCCACGATTGGGAATTTGTGTTGCTAAGTTTATGGAGGTAACTTCTGTACATGATTATCATTACTTAGTCTTCTTAGTTATAGACTTGAGTAGCCTCCACTCATCCCCAAATGAGATATACCAAAATAGTCATCTTTATTCCCAAGCCTACTTTATCATATCCCTAAACTAGTTCCAAAAAGCTATCCTTTGTGCCAATTTGCTCCACCATTTTGATGCTTTAGTTGTTATACTAATAGATCTCATGTTCACAGCGAAACCCAAAGAAAAAGAAGGGGATAGAGCTCATGCTACATGTTTTTAAGCTTTATGGCCAGTTTCACCAATTTACAAATATATTTTTATAATCTAATACCTTATAATTGCTTTATGTAATAATATCTAAATAATAATAAGAGCTTACTCGGCTCATTGCTAATCATAATCACAATTGCTTTTACTTGTATGTATTATTTATTTAGTTGTGAATATATATATAAGCACTATCATTATTTTTGTACTATCATTATAGAGTCAAATAACACTATATATCTTTATCTCTTTGTAGTTTCTTATCAAATGTCTTTTACTATTTCAGTCAGGTGATACTTCAAGTGAACCTATTATGCCATTGGATGCAAGAAGATCATTTGGCAGTAGCAATACAAACCACCAATAACAGATTTAATGTTAATTTTTTATGTGCATTTCGGTAGCAATACAAACCACCAATAGTAGATTTAATGTTAATCTTTTATGTGTATTTATTGTGACACTACTTTAAGTTATTAAAGATTTTAAGTTGTAAGTTTAAGTTACAAGAGATGAATTTATTTAGCTTATTATGGATTCAAACTTGTGATATTGTATAGTACTATGAATATTTTTAATGCAATTTGATTCACATTTATATAAATTATTTTATATTTAGTAATTTTTTTTTTTTTTCATGCAAAATAGCGGCGGTTTTAAACCTCTGCAATTTTTTCTAAATAGAATCGTTTTTAGATAGTGGAGGTTAAAAACCTCCGCAAATCGAATAAAAACCGCAAATTGTGAGAGTTTTAAACCGCCGCAATATATTGCGGCCAACGTAAATGTAGCGGTTTTTAAAACTGCCAGAATTTAATTAGCGGGGGTCAAAAACCGCCGCAAATTAAAAAAAAAACCCCTGCAATTTAGCGCATTTTTTGTAGTGTCTTTTGATGAATGCTTATTGAATTTAGAGAAGGTGTTGATTCGTTGGGAAGAGAAGGAATTGGTTTTAAATTGGAAAAAATATCACTTTATGGTACCTTTAGGTATTGTTTTAGGGCATAGTATTTCTTCTAGGGGGATAGAGGTTGATCAATCTAAGATCGAATTAATCTCTAAGTTGCCTACACCTAGGACAGAAAGGATGTGACATTTTTTCTTGGTCATGCGGCTTTTATAAGAGGTTCATACAAAATTTCTCTACCATATCTAGACCACTATGTGACCTCTTAGCTAAAGATACCCCATTTGAATGGATACAAGCTTGTCAAGAGGCCTTTAAAACGCTAATTGGCAAGCTTACCTCAGCACCAATAATGCAGCCACCTAATTAGACTTTGCTTTTCGAGATTATATATGATGCTAGTAATTTTGTTGTACGTGCTGTTCTTGGACAACGAAAGGAAGGGAAGCCTTTTGTCATTTACTATGCTAGTAAAACTCTAAATAATGCTCAGATGAATTACTCCACCACTGAAAAAGAGTTGTTAGCTATAGTGTTTAATTTGGATAAGTTTCATGCTTACTTGATTGGTTATCCTATTATTATTTTCACAGATCATGTAGCCCTTAAGTACCTTTTTACAAAGAATGATGCTAAGGTGCAACTAATACGGTGGATTTTACTTTTACAGGAATTTGACATCACCATTAAAGATAAGAAAGGAGTGGAGAACGTAGTGGCTGACCATCTCTCAAGACTCACATTTGAGGACACCTTTGACCACTTGCCAATCAGAGATGATTTCCTTGATGATCATTTATTTTATGTTACTTCTCTACCATGGTTTACTCATATTGTAAATTATTTGGCTATAGGTGAGATACCAATGGATTGGAGCGCTTAGGATAAGAGGAAGTTCATGATTGTGGTACGTAATTTCTATTGGAATGACCCTTTTCTTTTCAAATATTGCTCTGACTAAATTTTAAGGCATTGCATCCATGATGAAGATATTGCTAACGTCTTGGAATTTTGTCACTCCTAAGCCTGTGGTCACTTTTCAATGAAGAAAACCACTGCAAAAATTCTGTAATGTGGATTTTATTGGCCCACCTTATTTAAGGATGCAAACATTTATTGTCAATCATGTGAAAAGTGTCAAAAGTTAGGAGTTATGTCCATTGTAATATGATGTCTTTAAACCCAATTTTAGTGATTGAAATTTTTTATTGTCGGGCCATTGATTTTATGGGACCATTTTTTCATTCTTTTGGATATCAATATATTATTATGGCAGTAGATTATGTGTCAAAATAGGTGAAAGCAGCAACTTGCAGGAGCAATGATAATAGGACGGTAATTAAATTTCTCAAAAAGAATGTGTTATCTCGATTTGGTACACCACGTGCTATTATTAGTGACCGGGACACACATTTTTGTAGCTGTTCTTTTGAGGCTTTGATGAAAAAATATAGGGTGGTACATAAGATCTCTACTACATACCACCCCTAGACAAGTGGATAGATAGAACTTGCAAATCAGGAAATTAAACAAATTTTAGAGAAAACAGTCAACTTGGATCGCAAAGATTGGTCTTTGAGACTAGTGGATGCACTTTGGGCCTACCGTACAATTTTTAAAACTCCCTTAGGCATGTTACCTTATAAGTTTGTTTTTGGAAAGCCTTGCCACTTACCTGTGGAGCTTGAGCATCGAGCTTATTCGGTCATCAAGCATTTTAATTTTGACATGAGAGAAGTAGGTAAGCTTCAAAAATTTCAGTTGACTGAGTTAGAGGAGTTGAGAAATGATGCTTATAAGGACTCTAGAATCTATAAGGTTAAAATGAAAAGCATTTCATGATAAAAATATTTTGAGAAAAACGTTTAAGCCTAATGGTCGAGTATTCTTATATGATTCTAGACTCCATAAACATCCAGGAAAACTTCGGTCTAGATGGACTGGTCCTTTTGTAATGAAGAATGTTTTTGCATATAGGGCGGTAGAAATAGAGGATCCTAAGGATGGTCAGATCTTTAAAGTAAATGGTCAAACACCTTAAAGTTTTAATTGATAGGCAAGTTCCGGAAGTGGAAGACATTCCACTTGTGGATCCAGTCTATCAACCTTGACAACACCACGCAGGTATGTTTTTTCTTTATTTGTTTTATTTTATTTTTATTTTCTTTTGTTTTCTTTCTTTTCCTTTTGTTTGCTATTGTTTTCTTTGTTTTTGTTTGCAGGTTAGTTCATTTTGTCCTTTTAAGTTACCATCTCTGGTGCTTAGCGAGCTATCCACGTCACTCATTAAGTGTATTCTAACCTTTTTAGCTACTCCCCGTTCAATTTTGAGTCTTAAACATTGAAGACAATGTTTCATTTAAGTTGGGGGGTGTTGGTGGTGAAAATTCAATATTTTAAATGCTTGTTGGAACTAGTGGCATATTTTCATGTGTAATTTTTTTTTAAAAATTTGTATCACACGTGCATCTTTATCACATGTGTACTCATTATCATTCATAGTTATCTTTGTAAATTCACCAAACCCACTATAATCATTTTTGTAGAAGCATCCACAGAACTCCCAATGCACTCATCCAAGCTTTGTGGTAAGATGGCTTGACACATGTAGCTAGAGAATTCTTTTGCTTAAGTATTCATGTGAGTTTTGGAGAGGATTAAAAGCTTACAAATGCAGTAAATTATGATAAGCGTTCATTGATATGTCGAATTGAAAACTTCTTTTGAGAACATCATTATATGGTTTGTGGTAAAATGGTAGATATACTTGGGATATGACGAATGTCAACTTAGGATTAACGTTTGAGTCTTTCAAGTAAACCATTTCCATCATAGACCCCTAGTAGCCAACTTTGAGTCAATAAATACATATAACCTTTATTTTTTTTCATATGCCCACAGGGACGGATCCACGTTAAGTGGAGGGGCCCACTCTACTTTGTAAATTTTTTTTTATCTTATATAGGTATATGTCTTTTTAAATTTTTATATGTGTAATTTTTACTTTTATATGTAGATAAATTAGTAAATTCATAACAATAAAAAGTAAAATTCATATAATATTATTGAATAATTATTTGATTACATATATAGAGAGAAAATATTTGATAGTATTGATAATAAAAATATCATTTAGCGTTTTCAAAATATAAAAATGCGACTTTGCCCCCACTGATTAAAATTCACACAACTTTGCCCCAATTGGCTAAAATTCCTGGATTCGTCACTGTATGCCCACATCATGCCTCTCCACATTGAAGTGTAGCCTATACACTAATTTTTCTACCCTTTTTACTTCCAAGTTTATATTAAGTGTCAAATTTGTATTTTCTTTCTTTTGTGTTGGGTTATAAAAAAAATATTAGCAAAAATACCAAAGTGGCGTGTGTTTGTTTATCAAATAGTTAAAAAATAAATAAAAGAAGAAAAAAAAAAGAGGAAGAAGAAAGACAAGCATTATTATTTGATGATTTGAAAAGTTGCAAAGTACATCAAGTGAGAAGTGTGTTCTATTGAGATATTTAATAAGATTCTCTTTGTATGTACTTAGAAGTCTTTTTGAATCTTTTTCATTTTTTTCATATAGCCCCAAACTCAAGCCACATTACAACCTTTTGTGTTGACCATTCTGATCCTAAGTAAGTTTTTGGAAAGAGTGATGGAAGTCTCATTTGTTAGTGTTCCTATCATAAGATCAATGTTTGCTTATTGCTTGTATATAATTGCCTAATTTTCCTTGAGAATGTGTATACATCCATTGTCAACTCCATAAAGAGAATTCTCACACAAAACACTATTATACCCGTAAGTTATGGAGTTGAACTTTTTGCTTGAGATGTTCTTGATGTTGCATGTGTCAAAGTTTCTGGTTAGATGGATATAGTTTGGAACACACACACACATTCTATGGACTACTACAAGCAGATTGCTTATGATAAGGTTATTGAGTTCCTAATATTGTTTTGATATGTGAATCTGAAAAATGTGAATTAATGAGTTATTTTATTATTTTATTAGTCTCTTTCATTTCTTTTGCATAAAAATTGTTAGGGACTAACAATAAGTAAATTAGAAGTGTGATGAGTGTATAAAAGTAATTTTTAAATACTTTATTATTGGATTAAAATGTTAAAATGTGAATAAAAATTATTGAAATTAATGTATATTTTTAAATTAAATTTTTATTTACTTTAAAATACTCTTAAATAAATTTTTATATTTAATTTCATAAAAAAAGAGCAAATCAAAGTTCACTCAAATTCAAAAAAAAAAAATTCAAATGAGATTTGGATGCCCAAATAAAAAAGCAGTGTAAATAAATAAAATAATAAAAATAGTGAAAACCTAATACTAAAAGTTGCTCACAACTTATAAAAGGGGGAGAATTGAAGCAAAGGAACTGTGTTGTAAAGGGAAAAGCAACAGGAGACAAAGACTTGCTGCTGGGCCGTACGGTGTGTGAGACAGAAAAGAAAAGAAAAGAAAAGAAAAGAAAAAAAAAAGAGTCGTGCAACAACATAGGAGAAGCAAGGAAAACGAATTGGAAATTGCAGCACGCCATTCGAGACGCAGTTTGGAAATTTTAAAGAGTGGCAGCGCCACACGAGGAGTGCCGTTCGAGAAAGAGAAGCACTTTGATGCTGTGACGCAGATAGCTTTTGTGAAATAAAAAATTTTAATGAGATAATTTTATTATACTTTAGCTACATTATATTTTTAAATTTTTTTATATTAAAAATGTATTTGAGAAAATTAGAAAAAATAAATTATGTTGATAATTAATTATATGTATAATTAATTACTGTAAAAATTAATTATAATCAAAATTTATTTTTATTTGAGTATGTTTACTAAAAAGTGATTTAAAAATAATCTATTTCGTTTGGATGATGCGACAAAAATTATTTTTACATAATAAATTACTAAAAAAAAAATATAAAGTTATTTTGTTTATAATATATATTTGGTGAAGAGTCATTGAGTCATTATGAGAAATGCTTCTCTCATTAAAGTATAGTTAAAAAAATCTATCTAAAAATAAATACTTTTTATGAAAATAGTTTATATTATGAACTTGTGCTAAAACAAATTTTTTATGAAAATAAATTTTTTTTATAAATTAATCTAGATACCCAAACATAACTGATCTTTTATAGAAATAATTTTTTTAAACAAAATAGTTAAATGAGAAAGAATTAATATTTTCCAAACAAACTCTAAAAGGATAATGAAATTTAAATTATTTTAATATTACTATGTTAAATTATTTTTACTTAATTTTAATATTTAATGTTTATTAATTTATTTTTTATAAGATTATATGAATGAATTTTAAGATAAATTTAGTCATGCTTTATAATTTATTTGTATTATCTAAATGTTAATGGTAATTATTGGATATTAATTGTGATTTCTTTTTAAGGATGCATTTGATAATTTATTATTAATTAAAATTTTTTATCATATATTTAATTATTATTTTTAATAATTTATTGATATATTTTCTGTGAATACATGCTTGTAGCTAGATATTTATGAGTTAAATTATTTTGGTATAATAATTTAACATAGTTGATGTTAAAATTAATTTTGATGAATTCTAAACCTTAATTATCTTACATCTAATAGAAATTAAATTTGTTTTATTTTACTTTACTTAATTTTACATCCAAATTAATCTTTATTTATTATTAATCATTTAATACTTTTTCCTAATTTTTTTCTTTAATTATTCTTTTAATTTGTGTTTTTATGAAATCGACATTTTAAAATTATGTTATAATTATCATGTTATTTTTTAGACGTAATCAGGCAACATTGTAAAGGAGCTCGTCAAAGCAAGGGAATGGAGGCTGAATAGCATTGCCAAACTGCTCAGTGTCACATCTGCATTAGCCTTAATAAACATGACACCTTCCCGGGTACAATCCACCGTTAGTTTACCGTTAGGACCTTCCCTAAGCCTTCCAGCGAATGGATAGTAAAACACAAGTGTTTTACCGAATGCTTTCTAATGACTTGAACAGGGTCTTTCCCTGCCACTGAAGACTGGTAACGATAGAACTGTACCAATGGAATGTGGTAACGAAGACCATTTTGGTCATCTATGTGTGATAGCAGCTTAAGCTCACGGGGAGTGTGGTTAGCCGGGGCCACTAGCTCCGGTGGGTACCTCCTCACTTTCAACGCTAGAGATGAAGTTTGGAGAACCATGTTATGTGTTGTATGGGCGGGAAGAAGAGAAAGAGGGTAGTAGCGACTGTACTCAGTTTGAGTGGATGTGCTATGGTTGATAATCTGACTAACTCAATCAATTTGAATTGAACCAAGTAGATTAGTTTAGTTTAGTTTTGGTATATTAATTGGTTCGAGTAAAATTCAAACAAAATAAAACTTAATTGATTTGATTTTCAAGTTAAAAATTTTAAACTTGAAAACCAAACCAAATCGAACCGAATTATATATATAATATTTCTTTTAAACTATGCTGCTGCCCTGCCGTTTGAATATATATATCTATATATATATATATATATATATATATATATATATATATATATATATCTATATATATATATATCTTGACAAAAGTCTGCTACTGTCCTGATACTGACATAGTGACACCATAGACATACCAAAACCAAAGATTCACCATAGCCAACACCTACCAAAGAAGAAGAAGAAAAGTATAAAGTTTGAGATTTTTCAATCTTAGAGAGTAAGAGAAAAGGCAAAAGATAAAGATGAAAGAGTGTTGAATCAAAATTTTTGATTTGGCGAAACCGATCACCAAAGCGTAGAGCTTCCCAATTCATAACCATTCTCACCAAGCTAAGTGGCTTTAATGGCGACGACCACCGCCAATGACGACACTTCCAGATCTGGATCTGTCATGCGTACACAGGGCCACACCGACAAGATCAATGATAACGACTCAACTGCCATTACCAACTGCGTCGAGATTGTCCATCTCGACAACTCCACTGGCGAGATCTGCTCCATCAGCGCTGGCAAGTGGAGCATTGGCCTCGTCGTCAAACGTGGCAGCACTGTCGTCCCTCTCGATTCCTGCCATCACCAGCCGCTGTTATTCCGTTCACAATGTCGTCAACTCCCTCTGGTCACACCGCCATGGTAGCCTCCCGTCGTCGTTGACTCCTTCATCCTCTTTGAATCTAGTAGATTTTTATCTCTCCTTATCAAGCTTTCACCCAGAACAAACGTTAGTGCCACCCATGGCCAGAATAAGGGGGTAAGGGTTTGGTCCTGCTCGAGGCTGTTGTCGCTCGCTGCGCTGTGGAGTTGGTCATTGGTTTCATCAACATTCCATCAAGGGGGTAAGGATTTTAAACTTTCAATTTCTCTCCCTTGCACGATCTCTTGCTTCTCACCCACGAAGATCTAGCCAATTGTAACTGTCATATCGGCCATCCATCCATCCACCATCGGCAACACCATCATAAAGGTATGAAGTCTACTTTATGCACATCCAAGTGCTATGACACAACTCAATCTCTTATTTCATGCTTCCTGATGCGAAGATTGTCGTATATGATGGTGGATTTCATCCATTTGATGGTGGATTTGCCATATATGCGAAGTTTGCATCTTTTTCATTTTTTGTCCATCCACCACATGGGGGAATTCATTCATTTGATGGTGGATTTGTTGTATAACTCGATTAACTGAACCGAACCAATCCGTAGATGTTTGATTCGATTTGATTTAGATTTGGCTATAAAAAAAATAAAAAAATCAAATCAAATTGAACTAATTGATTTTGATTTATTTAAATTTTTTTTTTCAAAAATCAAACTAAACTGACTCGATTACATCCCTAAGTACGAAGATGCTAAGAACTTTTAGGTGAAAACTTCTTATTTAAGACATAAATTAATATTTTATATGTGTAAAATAATTTTAATAGAAAAATGTATATTTTAATATATTTATATAATTTTATATATAGAAGAATCTTATGAACATATTTTTTATTATATTTTTTAATATTTTTTTATTAAATCACATTATATATTAAAATAATATTTAAAATTAATTATATATCACTTAAAGTTAATTATATATTAATTAAATGTAAATATTATTTTAATATATAATATAATTTAATAAAAAAATATTAAAAAATATGATAAAGAATATATTCTTTAACATTCATTTTATACATATTAAAAACTTTTTTATATGCGTAAAGGAGGAAGTTTCTCTCAAAAATTCATGATACTTCTGACGTACGTGCTGAGTTAGGCTTGAAAAGGACTACCATAGGGATGCACATTGGACACATATTCAATGTACATTGAGAATGATAGTAAGAGTGTTTAATTTAATTAAACAATTCATAGAAAAGTTACTTTAGCCCTTTGTTTTTTTCTTCTTTTCGTAAAAGGCTTTGCAAGTGTGTGGGACTGCGCAAGTGGTCTGTCTACTTTTCTCATACACGTTAAAATATTTAAAAGCTAAAGCAACAAATGTCGTTCCTACATTAATTATAAATTACAAAAATAATTATTCCACTTTAAAAAAGTGAATGCAAAGTTACTTTAGTTCTTAGTTTTTCTTTGCTTTTCGTGATAGGTTAAGTGTGTGTTTGATTTGTAGTTGATAAATTTAAATTTAATTAAAAATATGTTTATAAATTTTAATTTAGTTAAAAGTAAATTTGTAATAATATAATTTATGTTTAAATTTTTTTTTAAAATTGAGTTTGATAAAATGAATATTATTTAAATAAAAAATTAAAATTATTTTAAAAATAAAATTGAAGAAAAAAAATACTTTTCAAGACACTTTTGCCCAGTGAAAATACAAAAAATCTGTGCTACCATTATAACTAAATTTGAAGATTTTCGGTTGAAATTAATGGAAACTGAAAATATGGATCTTTGGAAAGTACATTTGGAAATTTGGAAAGTACGTTTGGGAAGCCAAAGTGAATCCAAACAAGCACTAAGTGTGTGGAAAGTGCGCAAGAAGTTTGTCTACTTTTCTCATACACGCTAAAATATTTAAAAGCAAAAATAATAAATGATGTTCCTACATTAATTATAAATTATAAAAATAATTATTCTGCTTTAAAAAGGTTAATGTAAAGTTACTTTAGTCCTTAGTTTTTTTTCTTCTTTTCTTAAAAGGATTTGTAAGTATGTGGGAAGTGCGCAAGTAATTTGTCTACTTTTGTCATACATGCTAAAATATTTAAAATCAAAAGTAATACACGACGTTCCTACGTTAATTATAAATTATAAAAATAATTATTCCACTTTAAAAAAGCGAATGTAAAGTTACTTTAGCCCTTAATTTTTTTTCTTATTTTCTTAAAAGGCTTTGTCAGTGTGTGGGAAGTGCGCAAGTAGTTTGTCTACTTTTCTTGTACACGCTAAAATATTTAAAAGCAAAACTAATACATGACATTCCTACATTAATTATAAATTACAAAAATAATTATTCCACTTTAAAAAAGTGAATGTAAAGTTACTTTAGTCCTTAGTTTTTTTTCTTCTTGTCTTAAAAGGCTTTGCAAGTGTGTAGAAGTGCGCAAGTAGTTTGTCTACTTTACTCAAACACGCTAAACTATTTAAAAGAAAAAGTAATAAATGATGTTCCTACATTAATTATAAATTACAAAAATAATTATTCCACTTTAAAAAAGTGAATGTAAAGTTAATTTAGCCCTTAATTTTTCTTCTTCTTTTCTTAAAAGGTTTTGTAAGTATGTGGGAAGTGCGCAAACAGTTTGTCTACTTTTCTCATACACGCTAAAATATTTAAAGCCAAAAGTAATACACGACGTTCCTACGTTAATTATAAATTATAAAAATAATTATTCCACTTTAAAAAAGCGAATGTAAAGTTACTTTAGCCCTTAATTTTTTTTCTTATTTTCTTAAAAGGCTTTGTCAGTGTGTGGGAAGTGCGCAAGTAGTTTGTCTACTTTTCTTGTACACGATAAAATATTTAAAAGTAAAACTAATACATGACATTCCTACATTAATTATAAATTACAAAAATAATTATTCCACTTTAAAAAAGTGAATGTAAAGTTACTTTAGTCCTTAGTTTTTTTTCTTCTTGTCTTAAAAGGCTTTGCAAGTGTGTGGAAGTGCGCAAGTAGTTTGTCTACTTTACTCAAACACGCTAAACTATTTAAAAGAAAAAGTAATAAATGATGTTCCTACATTAATTATAAATTACAAAAATAATTATTCCACTTTAAAAAAGTGAATGTAAAGTTACTTTAGCCCTTAATTTTTCTTCTTCTTTTCTTAAAAGGTTTTGTAAGTATGTGGGAAGTGCGCAAACAGTTTGTCTACTTTTCTCATACACGCTAAAATATTTAAAGCCAAAAGTAATACACGACGTTCCTACGTTAATTATAAATTATAAAAATAATTATTCCACTTTAAAAAAGCGAATGTAAAGTTACTTTAGCCCTTAATTTTTTTTCTTATTTTCTTAAAAGGCTTTGTCAGTGTGTGGGAAGTGCGCAAGTAGTTTGTCTACTTTTCTTGTACACGATAAAATATTTAAAAGCAAAACTAATACATGACATTCCTACATTAATTATAAATTACAAAAATAATTATTCCACTTTAAAAAAGTGAATGTAAAGTTACTTTAGTCCTTAGTTTTTTTTCTTCTTGTCTTAAAAGGCTTTGCAAGTGTGTGGAAGTGCGCAAGTAGTACGTCTACTTTACTCAAACACGCTAAACTATTTAAAAGAAAAAGTAATAAATGATGTTCCTACATTAATTATAAATTACAAAAATAATTATTCCACTTTAAAAAAGTGAATGTAAAGTTACTTTAGCCCTTAATTTTTCTTCTTCTTTTCTTAAAAGGTTTTGTAAGTATGTGGGAAGTGCGCAAACAGTTTGTCTACTTTTCTCATACACGCTAAAATATTTAAAAGCAAAAGTAATAAATGACGTTCCTACATTAATTATAAATTACAAAATTAATTATTCCACTTTAAAAAAGTGAATGCAAAGTTACTTTAGTTCTTAATTTTTCTTTTCTTTTCTTAATAGGCTTTGTAAGTGTGTGGGAAGTGCGCAAGTAGTTTGTCTACTTTTCTCATACACGCTAAAATATTTAAAGGCAAAACTAATAAATGACATTTCTACATTACCTATAAATTAAAAAAATAATTATTCCTTTTTAAAAAAGTGAATGTATATATATATATATATAAGTGAAATACTTGCGTGAATACCAAAACTGATATATACCAAAACTGTTTCTACTAATAGTGCACGAATGATATGTCCCAATGGTTCATGCATGAATTATATGGATATATGGATTGTGGGAAATAAGTTAAAGAAGATTTTACACCTCAGATGCAAGATTTACAGAATTTCCTCCACTTCAAAAAGTTTTACGGAATGAGTTTGGTACTATTGGAAACTCCTTTTAATTATGTATATAACCTACACAAAATTTACTCTGAGGCCTATACATAATTGTGAGTGTGAGTGTGCCTGTCATATATACAGACTAAATCTATGCAATAAAAGGTCAAAAATGAAAGTTAAACTATTCTATTAAGAGTATTTTTCTAGCACAGTATTGACATTGTTGTCGTGATATAATATTTTTAAGACACAAATTAGCATGAATATGCAAGAATATCTACGAACCTGTATAAGCAGGAGCGGACAGTTAATCATTCCATCTGAACCGGGAACATTGTAAAGGAGCTCGTCAAAGCAAGGGAATGGAGGGTGAAGAGCATTGCCAAACTGCTCAAGTGTCACATCTGCATTAGCCTCAATAAACATGACACCTTCCCCGGTACAATCCACCATTAGTTTGCCATTAGGACCTTCCCTTAGCCTTCCAGCGAATGGATAGTAAAACACAAGCGTTTTACCGAGTGCTTGTCTAATGACTTGAACAGGGTCTTTCCCTGCCATTGAAGGCTGGTAACGATAGAACTGTACCAATGGAATGTGGTAACGAAGACCGTTTTGGTCATCTATGTCTGATAGCAGCTTAAGCTCACGGGGAGTGTGGTTAGCCGGGGCCACTAGCTCCAGTGGGTACCTCCTCACTTTAAACGCTAGAGATGAAGTTTGGAGAGCCATGTTATCTGTTATATGGGCGGGAAGAAGAGAAAGAGAGCAGTAGCTACTGTACTCAGTTTGAGTGGATGTGATACGGTTGATGTTTGAAGCTTCTATTTATAGTGATGGTAATAGACATGCACAATCATGGCCCATATGTAGCATTATGCACAATCACACATAAAAATCAGATATTATTATATGTATAAAGAGTTATCACGTTAGATTTATATAAAAGAGATAAAAAATTAAAAAAAATAATCCTACTAAATTTATTTATCACAAAAAATTAATATTTTTTTAATTTTTTATCTTTTATATATAAATCTAAAGTAATAAATACGATGCATACAAAAATATTTCTAAAAAAACTCCTAATGTTCTTACCGTTGATGAGTACGATACGAAGATGTTAAGAAATTATTGGGTGAAATTTTTTTATTTTAGACATGTAAATTAATATTTTATATGTATAAAATAATTTTAATAAAAAATATATTTTATTATATCTTATATAATTTTATACATATTAAAAACTTATTTATATGCTAAAGGAAAAAGTTTTTATTAAAAATAAAGGAAAAATAATGATCTTATATTATTATTTTTTAATATTATTTTTATCTTATTTTTTAATAATTATGATTAAGTAAAAATAATAATAAAAAGAAAATGATGTGATCATTTATATAAGAAATAGTATAAAAAATAATATTAAAAAAATGTAGAAAAAAATTATGATACTTCTGACGTACGAGCTGAGTGAGGCTTGAAAAGGAATATGCAACTACTGAAGGTTTTTTTTACTATTCATTCTTCAGCTCATTTACACGTGGTACATTTTCCTTCGTTTTATGTGTGGTACGTGTAAGCTTAGTTTGTCGACATACTTGGCTTTGTTAAGGAATTTGAAACAATTAGATTAAGGTTTTTTAAAAGCTATAAAAAGGTTAGAACTTGAATGGAATAGAGCTATAGAATATTATATTATTATAATTATTAATTTATTATAATATATTAAAATATTATAATTATTATAATTTATTTATTTTAATATATTAAAATTCAAAGAAACCTATTAACCTAAGTTAGAAACCTTTGCGTGTCTGCGTGTGCCATAATCTGCCTCCATCATCGTCGTCTCTCCGCAAAGTGCTTCTGCTCCTCTGCGTCTGCGATAAATCCGTGGTCGCGCGGTTGCCTCTTCGTCTCGCAACTCGGCGCCTCGGCTCCTCCTTACAGTAACTCGGCTCCTCCATCCGTCGTCCGCAAGAGTGTTAAGCGCCTCTCTCTCTCCGTAATTAGGCCTCCTTCTTCGTCGTCTTCCTCCCCTTCATCCGTACGTGTTCTATTAGACCTTCATTTCAATTTTAATTTTAGTTTTATATCTCTCGATTCTCAATTCTTGTCGATCTGCCGTGAATTTATGAATCTCTCACTCTTGGATTTTCTCCTGATTTGGTTTTCGGGCTTGAAGGAATTTGTGCCAATTTTCCTAATCTGTGATTTTTTTGTTTTTATTTTTTGGTTTTTTTGGGCCAATACAGTTTTGCTGTTCTATTATAAGAAATGGGATAAATTATACTAATGCATTCATTGTTGCAAATTACTTCATTCATGATTAACTTTGTTTTGTTAAGTCTTGTTTCTGGTTCAATTGATGTATTATTTTTTATTTTTTCTCTTATTTGGGTTAATATATGCCAATCTGATGCAAATAAATTGAAATCTCTTGCAGTTTTGATCCCTTTACTCAAATACCAGCAAAAGCATCCCCATAACTACATCTTGCTTGGACTTTTCACCGTGTCAATTCTTAATTTTTTATATTGATTATCGTATTTGATCAATGGAGCACATGCTTATTTATGTCCCCAAAAAATTACTAGGTTTTTCTATGCATAAATTTCTCTAAAATATATCCTACTGGTATTTATACCTTTGTCTTCGTATGACATTGCAATAAGGAAAAGGAAGAAGAAATTTACAAAAATATCTCATGGCATAGACTAGCAAAAGCACTTGTATTTCTCCTAAAGTTCAGAATAGAAACAGATTGTTGTAAAGGAGTTTGATTACCAAGGGCTGAAATATATTCAGTTTTTTATTTGTTCACCAAGAAAAAAATACTTAGTCCTTCTTTCACTTGAATGTTGTCTTTTAAAATCAGGTGGATCTATTGAAGAATAAAATCAGGTGGATCTATTTTCCCTTCAAAGTTATTATCTTTGATTCAACCCAGAAGCTTTTGATTTGTCATGCCTTTGTCTGTTTAGTTAATGGGCAAAAAGAACTTATTTTTAGATTTGTTAGATTAAGTTAATATTTGATAGTTGCTGTTGATAGATATTGCTAATTGATTTTTGATTACTTAGCATTTAGCTAGCTGTAATATATTATGGTCATTGTGAACTTGAGATTCGAATAGTATTTTTTGAGCTTGAAGCGACAACAATACATAAGCTCACTTTACCATGTAAAAATTTAATTTAACTATGGAGAATGTGAACAACAAAGACCAAACTCCTAACCATTTATCATAGAAGCTATGATACCATATCAAGAACCAATTCTCCTAAATCCTTAAGGTGTTAGGTGGAGGTACATTAATTGTTTTATATCTCTAACAAAAGAAGTTACGTGATAGAAATTAAAACTTCAATTGATATTGTTTAAATTTTCAAGCCCTAATTAGAGTAAATTTACCTAGCCATATATTTGGCCTTCTCGAATGTTTCTTTGCATGTGTTTCAATGACACTCATACCATATATGCTTTTGCCTTTTTTAATATTATTGTGCAAATTATGTTTGTTACTTTTAATATTGTTGCCTATTTAGAACTATTTAGCTATAATTTAATAATCCTATAATGAAACAGATTTACATGATATCTTCTCCATTTGAGAGTAATGAAACTATTTCATCTACTTTTGCTCTTGGACCTGTTAATGACACTAATCAAAGTGCACTAACAGTTTCAAGTCAACTTGAAGGCAACAATGAAAAAAGTGTACCAACTGATTCAAGTCACCGTGATCAAGAGAATGAGGATTGTGTCATTAAGAAGAAGAGGCAGAAAACATCAACTGTTTGGAATGATTTTGATGAAGTTGAATTTACTGGAGGTGCGAAGAAAGCTGTCTGTAAATATTGTAAGCAAAAGCTATCTATTGGTGGGAAGGGATCTAGCACTAGCCATCTAAGGAGACATCCAGAAAGTTGCAGTCAAAGGAAGTTTCAAATGAGTACACAAAAGAAGCAACAAATCATTCCATTTCAACCTTCAGTTGGAACAAATCCATTTGTGAGTCCTAGTGTTAGGTACTCTAATGAGAAGATGAGAGAAATAATTGCCATTCTTTGTTATGGTCCATGAGCATCCTTTTTTGTTGAAGATGAAGTTTGGATGTGGGGCTTCCAATATGCAAATTAGAGAATTTAAAGTCAATGTCTCGTAAAACATCGATTGTTTAGCAATATATGAAGCGAGAGAAGAGAAAATTAAAGGCTTTGTTGAAAAGTGTGGGCAAGATCATTAACTACCGATATGTGGAAATCAAGTCATCAAGTAGTCAATATATGGTCATAATCGGCCATTTCATTGATGCGGGATGGAAACTTCAAAAGAGAGTTTTGAGTTTTGTGAAAGTGCACTGCTCCAAGGCGTGAGATTGATGTGGTGATGCAATTTTCAAGAGTTTGAAAGCATGGGGGATTGAAAACAAAGTGTTTTCAGTATCTGTTGATAATGCTTCTTATAATGACTCATGCCTGAGGAATCTCAAAGACAACTTATCACTGAGCACAAAGTTAGTTCTTGGTGGTGCTTTATTTCATGTTAGATGCTGTGCACACATATTAAATCTGTTGGTGCAAGATGGACTTAGTAGGATTAAGGATGTCATTTACAACGTTCGTGAAAGTGTGAAGTATATCAACTACAATGATTCAAGTTATTAAATCCAGTGATAATTGAAGATTTAGGAGCAGACGTGGATGAGGTGTTGATGAAGGTGTTTATATTCCTGATGGTGATAGTAACTCCTTTAGTGCCTTGGAGTGGTGGAGGAATAATAACTTAAAGTATAAGATATTATTAAAGATGGTGGCGATATACTAGCCATTCCAATCTCAACAAAGCTTGCGAGTCCACATTTAGTCTTTGGAGGAAGAGTTATTGATGAATATCGTTCAAAGTTGAATGAAGAATCTATTGAAGCACTAATATGCGGCGGGGATTGGCTTCGTAACAAGTATGGATTGAAGAGAAAGGAAAATGTTTAAATTTTTTTCTTTTGAAATAGCCTTTTTTCTTAAGTTTTGTTAATTTCATTGTTGTTAAATTATTATATGCTCTAATATTAATTTGTTATTTTATTTTGAAGGTGTATGAACATGAAGAGATCACCTTGAAGATTTGAACATGGTTGTTGGTTGTTGCACCTTTATTGCTACATTTTGGGACGTTTTCATGTCTTGTTGGTTGTACACTTGTACTTTATATTGTTGAGTTTTTATTATTATTTTATGTTGCTTATATTGTTGTTGGATATCTATTGTGGACTTGTGTTGTGGTGCTTGTGTGTTGGTCATTAGTCAATTTGAGGATGAGGCCTTTTAGATTTGTGATATGGACTTTATGTTCTTGTTTTTATGTTAATAATTTAAGGCCTGAGGCCTTTTAGATTTGTCTAATTATATTGTTATATTGTTGGATAATATGAGGCCTGAGGCCTTTTAGATTTGTTATAATTTTGTATTGTTGAATAATTAGGCTAGTTAGACTTATGTTATTAAATTAGAATATTAGATTTTTAACATAATATTTTTAAAAAATACGCTTGTTGGCCTATTTAAAGGCTTAGGTACGTTGTAGCTTGGGCAAGCCTATTTAAAGGCCTGTTGGCCTATTTGACGATAACTTTGTTAGCCTTTTAAAGGCATGTTAGCTTATTTAAAAGTAGGTCTGAAAGCTTATTTAAATGCCTATTCTGCAAGTAGGCTTTTAAATAGGCTTTCAGGCCAGACCAGACTTTTAAAAAGGTCAGGCTAGGCCTTAAAAATTGGTTTGTTATAGGCTCACAAGCCAGGCTCAGGCCTAATATTTAGAATATAGGTCAGGCCTGTTTAAGGCAAAGCCTGATCTGGCCTGGCCTGTTTCCACCCCTAGGTACGTGTGGCTTAGTTTGACATAAAGGAATTTGAAATTAGATTTGGTACTATAGGGTTTGAATGGAAAGAGCTATAGAAAAAATTTTTAGTTATACATAATTATATCACATTATTTTTATATATATTTACAAAAAATTAAACATAATACAAGTGTGTATAATTAAAAATTTCTATTACTACGTGCATAGGAGTAGGGATGTAAGTGAGTGATTTGGTTTAGTTTTTGAGAAAAAATAAATCTGAACCAATCAAAATCAATTGATTTGGTTTAGTTCGATCTTTGTATTTTTTGATAGTCAAATCCGAATCAAACCGAACCGAACATCTATGAATTGGTTTGGTTCGAGTGATCGGGTTTGCCATTTTTTTAATACAAAAAGTAACGAAATAATTAGTTTTTCATAAAAAAAAATACAAAATAAACTAATGAAAAAATTTCTAGAAATAGAATCAATCTTATTAATTTGAACATTAATAATTATTTCATATTTTAGAATGTATATTAAAAGGTTCATAAAGGGGAAACAAAGAAACATATTGATATTTGTATTAAGAAATTATATTTGAATAAGTTAAAAAAAATTTCAAGAGAGATTTAACTTGACAAATTGTATACTACTACTATTCAATTAAGAGAAAGTTGTGAGATTACTAACTAGGTATATATGTAACAATTGAACCCCTTGACATGAATGAAGCTAATAAAGACTTGATTAGTTGAACTTTGAATCAAACCTGTCCAAAGTCTCCAACCTTTGAGCTATTTTCATCCAAGAGAATGTTGTTAGGTTTCAAATCACAATGCACAATAGGAACTTCACTATCATTGTGTAGGTAATCTAATGCATAAGCAGCATCAATATCTATATTCAGTCTCTCCATAAAGTTTAACTCATTTTCATTTGCATGCTTTCTCTTCCCCTTAATCTAATCTTCCAAGCTCCCATTACTTAAGTGCTCATAAACTAGAGCCAGAAATTCATTTTTTTTAAAGTCAATACTAGAGCATTTAAAGTCAATTCATCGTTTCCAAGCTTCCAAGTTTAGATGATGTTGTTGCTGTTACTTTCACTTTTCTATTCTTTATGTATAGTAGCAAGCAAATTGTTAAACATAATATCAGTGTTACCACTGTGGTTATGATGATGTAATGTCTAACATGCCTTCTTCCATGGCCATGAGACTCACATGCAAAATACAAGCAAAGTTTTTTATTACTTTCTAAATGGACAGCAGAAAGCTTTTGGAAAACTCCACCATTAGGAATGGTTCCTTCTAAATCATTATAAGAGAGGTTCAAAAGTTGAATGACATGTAAATTTTGAAGTTCAATAGGAACGGATTTAGATAATTGGTTGAAGGAAAGATCCAAAGTTTTCAAGTCTCTCACATCTCCAAGAGTTTTTAAAATAGCACCTGATAGCATATGCCAACTAGAAGCTAGCGTCTTGGTGAGTAGAACCCATATTTTGGCAGAGGAGTTTTCTAACTTTTTATGTTGAACGAAAACGACGTTTTAGGAGTTGAAAGCTGAGAAAGTATTACAAAAAATAAAGAAAAACAAGTAGTAGCCAAAAAATGTTGTAGCATAATTTTTTTAATAAAATATATGAATATATGGTTTGGTTTGGTTCGGGTTGGTTCGATTTTGAAATTTTAAATTCGAGAACCGAACCAATTAAATTTTAATTGGTTTAGATTTTAACCGAACCAATCAATATATCCAAACTAAACCGAACCAATTTAATTGATTTGATTTTGGATTAATCGGGTTAGTCGATTATCTGAACCAATTTACACCCCTATATAGGAGCATGGGGAAGGCGTGTTTGAGAAGTTGAAATTCATCTAACCAAGACTTTTATTTGCCTACATTTGATTCATAGGCTTTGATATAGGGTTGAATAAATGTGTCTTGAGCTTGAGAAACTCTACAATGAAGCCTCTGTTACCTAATCTCACCTGTTAAGTACCCAAGCCAGAAACCTCTCACTTCACTCTCTCCCTTTCCAGAATTTCTTCTCCCTCATTTCTCTCCTTAAGGAATTTCCATTTTATCTCATCTTTCTCTCTGCCTCCAATCTCTCTACCGAAACAGCTTTCATTTTTTTTTTCTATCCCCACTTTGTTGATCCTATTTTCCTTGGCAACCTGTTGTCCCATTCACTGCTAGGATCGAAACCCATCATATATTCACGTAAATTGTCTCGAAATTTTCTATCTTCGCCATTTAGGTCGGCTCTAGTTGTTGCAAACTCTGTTGGAATTTCCATTTTATCTCATCTTTCACTCTGCTTCCAATCTCTCTACCGAAACAACTTTCATTTTTTTTCTATCCCCATTTTGCTGATTTTGTTTTCCTTGGCAACCTATTGTCGCATTCACTGCTAGGATTGAAACCCATCACACATTCACGCAAATTGTCTCGAAATTTTCTGTCTTCGCCATCTGGGTCGACTCCAGTTGTTGCAAACTCTGTTGGAATTTCCACTTTATCTCATCTTTCTCTTTGCTTCCAATCTCTCTACTGAAACAGCTTACATTTTTTTTTTCTATCCCTATTTTGCTGATCCTGTTTTCCTTGGTAACCCGTTGTCCCATTCACTGCTAGGATCGAAACCCATCATATATTCACGCAAGTTGTCTTGAAATTTTCTTTCTTGGCCATCTGGGTCGGCTCCAATTGTTGCATACTCTGTTGTTATTAATTTTTAAAAAAAAAATTATAGATTAGCTGAAGCGATGGAGGAAAGAGATGGATCAGGCAGAACAAAGACTATGTCCACTCCTTGGGGTCTTTGGCCAATGTAAAGTATTGGTTTTTTTTTTAAAGTAAAGTAATGGTATTTGTTGCTTGATTCAGTGGTATTTGTGTTGTGCCTAAATATAATATACATATTTTTCATAAAAATTTGGGAGAAAAGGGTGGTTTGATATGAGTTTTATGTTATATTGTGCTGTAGTTTTACATATTGTTTTGACTTCAATCATTGTTTGTGAATCACAAACATTAGGTGTAGGAGCTTTGGGCTAAAACTTGGCATTTATTTTACTTGCCTTTGTTAACCACAAAAATGCATGTTACATGTTTGATGCAATGCTTACAAGGTTTGGTTTTTAAGGTACCCATGTCTATATTGAAATATTTGAGTTGCGTTCATCACTTGGCATCTTTTTTTTTTTTTTTTTGTCTTTGCCTAAACACAAAAATGAATGTTACATGATTGATGTAATGCTAAAAAGGTTTATTTTGTATGGACTTTGAATGACTGGATTTTCTCAAGCTTTGAACCAAATTGTAATGAATGTCCTGCTAAACATCATCTGACTCGAAATAGACTACTACGTGAACTTCTTGGGCAACACCCTCCAGGTTCATCATTTTGCATTTGATTACTTCTCTTAATTATTTGATGGATGCATATAAGCAAAATAAAAAGTATATACATGTGAGATGAATAATCATAAGGATAATAATAGTAATAATTGATCAACAAATGAACAAGACATATCAACTTTTTCTTTTTCCAAAAAGAATATCAAAGATTTGCTATTTATTTTTCTCTGTTTTCTTTTAAAAAGTATGATAAATTTTTATTCTATTATTGAACTCCTCCACCTTTTAAGTGTAAGTAATTTTTCATCACAATTCATAGGCACTCACAGTACATATTTCTTATAGATGCTTATGTGGTGGAGATAGCTTAGGAGTTTTAGGATTATGTGGTAAAGAAAATGGTGAAAAAACTCTCATAAGATATATATGTTTGTGCAACAGTGCAACTATAGGAAAATAATTAAGTTAGTAGTGAGCAATGGCAAGAAATGTTGGATATAATATTTTATTTTGCATCTTTCATCTTCCTTTGTTCAATTTGTATTGTGTCTCTTATCATGATGTTAATGATTTCTCACTACAAATAGCTTACATTTGTTTGTCAGCAGCAAGGTATCTCTGTAAGAGACATTGACAGCAAGGTAAATACTAAATGAAACGCTATAAAATTCATTTGTTTGTTTTGAATTTTCTTTCAAAGCTTTAGAATTCTACTTAATTAACTTGAATACATTTTAGTGGATTTAAATTCATTTTAATTATAGTTGTTTAAATTAATTATTTTTTCCTTATTAGTTTACTCATTTGCATATTCTAAGTAAAGACAATAAAATAAGTTAATTTAAACAAAATGAATCTTATTATTTATAGGATATTCTAAATATAGAATTTTATTTAATTTTAAGATTAATTGAAATCTTCCCATTATAATGAATTTTAGGAATTATTTTGATTCATAATGTAAATTTCTATGGAAAGTTTATAAAATAGCAATTGATTTGATTTTGAAATCATTTTAATTTAAATTGTATATATCTAAAAATGCACTTAACTTTCATGAGATTTGAAAAGATTTAATTTGATTTTAGTTTTATTTTTTCAAATTGATAATTTGTCCTTATTAGTTTACTCTTTTACATATTCAAAGTAATGACAATAAAGTAAATTACTTAAAACAAAATGACTCTTATTATTTTTAGGGTATTCTAAATAAATAGAACTTGATTTGAAAATTAATTGAAATATTATAATAATAATTAATTTTAAGAATTATATTGATTTTATAATTAAAATTTTCTTTTGAAACTTTATAAAATAGAAATTAATTTGATATTTAAATCCTTTTAATTTAAGTTGTATATATTTAAAAATCCACTTAATTAATTTTGATTAGATTTGAGTGGATTCAATTTCATTTTAGTTTCAATTTTTTAAATTAATTTTCTTTTGTCCTTATTAATTTACTCATTTGCATATTCTAAGTAAAGACAACAAAGTAAACTACTTAAACAAAATGAATCTTATTATGTTTAGGGTATTCTAAATACAGAATTTGATTTGCAAATTAATTGAAATCTTATTTTTATAATGAATTTTAAACTTAAAAATTGAGTTTTAAATTAATTAATATCAGATCAAATTAAATCAAATTAATTTTAATTTTAATTTTAATTTTTAATAACTTGGAGAAATATTGTAATTTATAAATACAAAAAAAATTACTAAATACATTATTAAGCAATTGTAATTCATTATTCACGACACCAACACTCGAACTTGTAATCCATTGCCCGTTACCAATGATTTTGTAATGATAATTTACATTCCTTTTGTCGCAGCTACAATAATGAACTCCAGCAATGCATAATTTTTTATTACTAATCATGTAGATTCTGTTCTACAATTCTTTTTTAAATGAAAAAATATTAGAAAGGATTCGTAAGGCGCTCAAGGCAACTAAATTTAAAACAATAACATTTAAAAGAGTTGCCATTAATTTTTTGTTAGGAAAACAAAATTAAAGGATCCCTTTAAAATTTGAAAACGAGTTTTTCAAAACAAAGTTAAGTTCAAAAGTCTATTTATACAAATAGAATGGTAAAAACTGAGTTTTACTACATCCTTGTACATCCTCATACTTAAAGTAGTTGTGTGAATTATAATAACGTAAATATATTTAATTTATCCCATTAAATTTCTTCTCTTCCATTGTAAAATAAATAAATAAATTTACACCATAATATCAATGACAAGAATAAATAAACAAATAATAATCAAAATCAAATTTTAAATCACAATATTTACAAGCAAAATATAAAATAAAAATAACACATAATTAAAATATTTACAAATCAAGAAGCATTAAAAAACAAAGACTAAAGATTAAATTATAAAATTTACAAATTTAGTTTACCTTTCGTGCTAGTTTATCCCCAAGTGTAATAAAAAATTTAAAATCACGTAATTTTTTTAAAAATTACTTATGTATTGGTTAATTATAATTTAAAATTACAATAATAAAAAGAATGAAAATAAAAAAGTATAAATTATCATTATTAAACATTTTAATTTTTAATTTTTGTCTTTTTTAAATAAAACTACTATGAAGCATAAAGTAACTTCCTATATATAGCATCCAAAAGATTCAAACTTTTTTGTCACTTTGCTTAAAGATTATTTTGAATTTCATTTACTTCACCACTTGACAGGGGTATTCAAGACTCGACCCTCCTACAAACTCGGTTTGGTTTGAAATTAATTAAGACGGATTCGAATTTTATAAATTAGATACAATGTATTTTCAAGTTTAGGTTTCGATTATGCTTTGAGTCGTCCCAACTCGATTTAGTATCTTAAATTATTTTAAAATTTATATATTTTTATAATTAGTTACAAATAATAAATTTTTATAACTTAAATTAATAACTTTTACATGACATGATAGTATATTTATATTGATATTTTTGGTTTTGAAATAGATATTATAAAATATACTTTAATTTTAATTTCTCACTTTCTATAATTTAATTACCTAATTATGCAAAATATTTAAATTTATACATTTTATCTATATATCATGTTGATCCCATTTAGACATGGTCATTATCAAACCATAGTTGAATCGAGTTCAAATTCAAAAAAATAGTCTAATTAAAATATCAAATTAAATTTGAATTAAGTCAATCACATCCTAACCCGTCTCATGTACACTCATGATGCACTTGATGCAGTGAGAATATAAGCGAGAATGGCAACCCATCAAATTTGCAAACTCACGTGACCTTGGCTTAAATGGATGCTAAAAAATAAATAAAATTGAAACCAAAAGGAGAAAAACAAAGATACAGGTTCAAAGGAATACATATGGCAGCACTAAAATGAAACACTTCATTTTGAAATTATCACTTAGGGTGTGTTTGGAAGTTTGGAGGGAAAGGAAGGGAAAGGGTTTAAAGGGAAAGGAAGGGAAAGAAAATGAGAGGTTTATCATCCTCCTTGTTTAGGAGTATGAAATATACGAAAGAAAGGAAATGGAGAGTTTAAGATATATTTTTACAATTTTACCCTTTATTAAAAAAATAAACATAATTAATGTTTTAAAAAAATTATTAAAGTGAAAAATTAATAAAAAAAAATCTGTCTAAAAATAACTTTAATATTATTAAAGATTATAATTTTAATCATACGGTACATGCTCAAACCCTCCTCCTCCTCCTCCGCCGCTGACGTCCTCTTCGACGAACAGGACCGCATTTGCCCATGCGACGAGAAGGACCCATCTCTCGACGTGGGCCCCGGTGGTCGCCCCTCTTCACCTCCGCCCCCCTCCTCTCCCACCTCTCCCGCCACGACACACTACCTACTTCGATCTCACGTACACACTCTCTCTCTTTTCGCTTCGTTTCCCATTGTGTCATTTCCTTGAACATCTTGCGTGCGTCGTTGATTCTGACCATTTTTGCATTGTTTTTTTTTGTGGTTTCAGGAAAGAGGGCTTGCACGCGGTGCTGCCCGAGGGATTGCCCGCCGGCATGGTGAAGGAGTTCCAGGACTCCATGAGAACCGCTTTACTTGTTCGGCAGAGCTTCTTGGACCTTCGTGATAACTTCCGCTGTGTCCTTGATCCCCCATTGTGGTCTTCTTCTAATAAAGGTGTGGTCTTTGTGTTGTTTTAATCTGCCCCACATGCTTGATCCTATCGAATTGCTTGATTTGTTATATGTTCATTTCGTTTTAGTGAGGTGAGCAGAGTGTGATGATGGATAAATGAGTCAAATTTATCAAAATCCCCCAATTTGGGGGAACCGAAAGTCAGGGGCTTTGAGGGTTTATGAAAAACTTTCCTCTCCCTTCCCTCTTATTTTCCTCTCTCACAAACAAGGGTTTCTCCACTCCAAACACTTCCCTTCCTTTCCTTCCCCTTCTAATTCTTGCTCCCAAACACAGCCTTAGAGTCTCAAGCCAACACGAAAAGAGTAATTTCAATAACACTAATGATAACAGAATGTGCCCAAGTATCGTACCCCACTCATCCAATGGGACTGAAAGACATAAATTGAAGGAAAACACATGACATTCAGCATTGAAAGTTCAGATAATACCCATATTAAAAGGACCACCAGAGAACCATAACATAACTCATTAAACCAGTTATAAGCTCGTAGTCAGCCTCTTAACACTGAACACCAACTATCGTCAACATCCACAAACAAAATACCATAGAATATCAAATCAAAATTTTAGTCTAATCATAAAAGGATTGGGAACCCAAAGGTGATTGAGCTAACTGATAAGCGGCTTGTGATTCCCCAAAGACAAATGTGTGTTCAAATTCTACTGAAGCTATCATCTTAGGAATTATTTTCTTAAGCTCAACCTGACTTAGAAGATTAAGTTTTTCTCTCTAACTTTTACTCACAAATAAATAAATAAAAAGATTGGGGCTGCGAATATTTTCTTAGGCAAGCACTAGAACACTCAACAAGTTTTCTTAATCGTAACAGGCCATGACTTTGGGTGGCCCATTTGGGCCAACCCACTACTCTCTTGCCTTTTCCATTTGGGCCAGCGACCAAAATTGTTATGAGCTACTAAATTGCTACCTTAGCCAATAGCTGCCCTGAAATCTGTTTTTAACATTTTTTTTTCGACACTCAGAATTTTTATTCTTATGTTTTATCACTTTGATTTTTCTTTTGTATTGTTTAAAGCCCAACAAACATTAGATAAATGAGGTTTTGGCATATAAGAGTAAAACTTTTCACATATTATAAATAATTTTTTTTTTATGAATAGGTGGGCAAAAACCCAAGAGAAAAAACTAAGAAGTCATTACATGATCAAAACTAACCCTACTGCTATTAGTAACACAGCCAAATGGAGGTAACTAGGCTACTGCTATCATATAAATTATTTGATAATACTCTAACAAAACAATAAGACATCGAACCAGCAGGTTGGTTCAGCCCATTACAGGCTAGTCCATGTTGGTTCAAGGCAAATTGGGTCAGGCCAAATCAAGCCAAAATATACTTGAACTTAATTTTTCTTAATCCAGTCTATATGTTTTGTCAGGTTATTCAAGTCGGTTCATCATACTCGACACATTTGACACCTCTGGTAGGATGTGATTGTGTTGTAAATGCTACGTGAGTGTGTGCTAGTGTGGGTGAGTGCGAGTGAAATGAGAGGAGTGCAGACTGCATAGTGACGTGAAGTGAAGATGAGTGTGTGCTAGGGTGCGGGATTTGAACTTCAGCAACTATTTTATGTAAGTCGGTGAGACAATGCTTAAGGAATATTCATTGCAGTGGTTTTGAGTTAGTGCGATTGGTACATAATCAGAGCATTTAAGCATTCAAAAACTCAAACATTCAACCAAGACCAGCTGTAGAATCAAAATATGCATTCAAGATATTCTCCCCATCCCCCCCTAAAAAAGCAGTGCATTAAGATAACAAGCATGTCACATGAGGAGTGATGGAAAACAGAGGTAGAGAGCATATTTAGGGCTTGAGAATCTTTCCTCGACCTAGCACAAGAAGAAAATCAACTGAATTGAGCATTTGTTTGTTCTATATATTGAAGGTTAAAATTCAATTTACTTCTTGTTCTGAACTGTGATTCGGAATTATGTCCTGTGAGTCAACCTGGCACGCAATTTGCCGGAGTCCATCAATGACGTACTCAATTCACTTTTGGCATGCAGATGAGATTTCGACTATCTGCATATCGGATCACGACATTAGGTAACAATAATTTTACCGCGAGATCTGCGCAATGGATAAATCTTAAGAATATTTGTTATTGTCAATCATGATCTTGTGAAATAGTAGCACTCATAACTACCTCCAATTGCCCTTAGTTGCTGTATCTATATTTCGATCTTATAGGGATCCTCTGTAACTAATAAAGGAACGTATCTCCTCTTGAGACTATTACGGGAGCGTATCTCTCTAATCTCTATAAATATCAGACTTATTCACCTTTACAGGTAACTTATCACTCACTACATAAACCCTACTTGTGTACAATCTGACTTGAGCGTTAGAGTCCCTTTGCAGGTACCAACCGCCCTATTTCAACATACTCTGTTGCTGCTGTACAAAGAGAAAATTATTGCGACATGTCTATTTCAAGTACACATCTAAATCCACTTCAGAACACTTCTAAATCATTTAAGGATAGCTAACGAAGTTAGGAAATGGGGTTGGGAGAGAGATAATAATTTCAATCCCATATAATTAAAAAATAATAATTCAGATCTAAGAAAATATATCTTCATTGGATATCTCACTACAAATCAATCAACAAGAACATCTAAAAATATAATTGTTATAAACTTAACTCAAATGATCCTTTGCAAAGGGAAAATTAATAATATATACATATTTGCATACGTAAACTAGAGAAGTTTTATAAATCTAATTGAGAATTTAGGAGCTTTCTACCACGCACATGAATAACCTAGGTGCATTGCATAGATACTCTTTAAATATATGTCTTGTAGGTACTGATTTTGGATTTTTTTTAATTTTAGCCTATTGTTTCGCAGTTTAGCCCTTAGTGCTTGCCACTCTGTCAAGCGAGACTATGCACTGGGCGTGACTTCTGAGAACAGAGCTAGATCTGCTGTTGTCTCGTTATGAACATCATCGTTTGGCTCTGAGGGTGGAGATGCTAAAAACTTACCATTAGGGGAAGCCGAGAAAAAAACCAAGTTCTTCATATTCCATTCTTTTGGTTTTGGGTTTATTTACTGTTTTATCATACTTATAGAAGCATTTTGTAAAAAAATATAAACATTTTCAATTGAAAATAAAATATTCTGATTATAGAAGCACATTTGAAAGAGGAAATGGATCACCTCACCTGCAGTTTTTTTTTAAACCTGCAGGTGATCTTAGCCACAAAAATTAGTTTGTGATATGAAGAATATAAATACAAATATAATCCAAAAAGCTTGAGTCATCATATGAGGAACTGTATACTGTGCAGTTATTTTTACAACTGTAGAGGATCTACATCCTTTAAAAGAACATATAGTACATTTCATGATTATAGAAGCATTTTTGTGCTCTATTTAGACAAAATCCACTCGCCATTACTCACTCATGATGAACCCTGATCTTAGAGAAAGGGTATGCTATCTCTTCGTTGGTGGTAGTAAAATAGACGTAGTAGTCAAACCTCCTTTTAACAGTACTTTCACCTACCCACCAGCAGACTGAATACCCCATCTAAATGATAACAAAGAAAAAAAAAAACAGCTCTAAAAGCATTTTTAACAACAATTGATTTATTACATTTTACAATATTAGAAAACAGAATCTCCCTAATGCAAAAGTCAAGGAAGGAGGAACAGCGTTTCTAATCTGCTGGTGCTTATGTTTGATGCTGTTCCTAGGAAGAACAAGGAGAGTTTATCTCCATGTGGTCATTTACCTAAGAATAACATTACAATTGTTGTTAAATATCATAGCTTCAGAATGATTCGCAGCTTGTTCTTCGTAATGATCAATAATCCACTTGGTGCATGAAACACCCTAATTATTTGTGTCAAATTTTGTAAAAACTAAATATTATTAATAATATAATCAAGTGATTTTCACTTTCATATATTTTAAAAGTATATATTATATTTGACAGAACTAAGAGGGAGTGAATTGGTTCGATAAAGTTCAATAACAGAAAATATAAAAATTAAACCAACAATTACAATATAAACAATTAAACACTAGTAAAAACTGAAAGTAAAGAAGAAAGGATTGAGAGAAATGCACAAAAGAATTTTATACTAGTTTGGCCACAATTTGTGACTTACATCCAGTCTCCAAGCAAATGCTCGAGTTTAATTCACTTGTCAAATTTTCTCTTATAAGGACTCTGACAAACCTTCATCTACCTTAACATCAAGGCAGAATTACAATGGTTTCTTTCACCAATGATACTGCTAAACCTCCCTCTACTTCTACCCGAAGAAAAGTAACCTTACAATGGTTTCTTACAATACTATTATAAAATGAGTTACAATGGATTCCAAAACAAATTCTCTCTATATAGTGAATATACAAATTTAGAACTAACTAGGAAGAAGACAGAGATAACAAACTTTCAGCAATTTCTCACTTTTGATTTGAGCAAATGGTTGTGTCTTCATCTTCTCCAAGGCTTCCTATTTATAATAGAAAACTTCCTCATGTTTTTCTAGCCGTTGGAGATGAAGAAAATTAGGGAAAAACATCCTCAAATTCGTGGGAATTAATTCCATGTAAAAAACGCGTAGTTTCTCTTTCTATTCTGATAGTTGCTCCTTTTTTCAATAGTCGCTCTAATAGTTGCTCCTTTCCTCTAGCGGCATATTATTCAAATTTTTGACCGTTGGAGCATTCATTTGCACTTAAAAGAGCTTGAACCAATCATAAAGTGGTATACATGACTTATCTCTAACGATAATGAAAATCAAATAATGAGTAAGGAAATGTTTTATAGAAAAATCAAATTTAAAAAGTTTCCTTCTATACTCAAATCAATCAACCCAACAAATTTCTTACAAAAATCTTTCATCATCAAAACTTAAACCCAATAATGTTAATTTTAACGTATATCAATGATGAACTAAATAATTTTAGATTAAAGTAAAATTTTATAAATATGATCTATATAATAGGAGTTTTCAAACCAATGGTGGATTTTGTAATAAAATTATTCAATAAAAAATTTATTCACTGGTGTAAAAGTGTTTTAACTTACACCTATGTAAATTAATCCGTTTTTATTACATATTAGTATAATAATTTATTTTCTATAAAATATAATAATTTTTTTAAATGTTATATTTATTTAAAAATTTAAAAGTTTCAATTTCTTAACTTAAATGAAGGCTTTCCTATAATATATGCTTTTAAATTGACTAGTAGGTCAGGCTAGACTTTTAGGTTTTCATAAACAGGCCAATGCAAGCACCAAAAAAAAAAGCTTATGATTGATAACAAGTTAGGCTCAAACTATCATTTTATAAAACAAGCATATGCTTATTTACACAAAGTCTAGCCTAACCTAATATATTTTCACCAGTATTTAATACATATCATATCAGATGCATTTAGGATATTTTAGAAATTTCTAGCATATATCTTTTAATTATTTTTTGAATATTTTGGTACCAATACAAATGGGATACCACAATAATTAGATAAATGATAGTATTTTATTGTGTTTACAATAACTAAAGTTGACTTATAAAACACTTGTCTTTATTCTAATTTAGGGTTTGCATTTTTTTATGTTTATATTGTATCACTTTTATATGTTGTATCTTAGTCGTATCATATCTTATATTTTATGAAAGTTTAATTTTGATACATTATAAGTATAAAATTTTTTATAGTATCAACTAATTATATATTACTACATATGTGAATTTTAACGTAATTATTGTAAGAAGCAAATATTTTTTATGATATAACTATAATAATTGAATAATAGCATAATTTTTTTTATACTAATAACGTATTCAAATTAGATCCTTTATAGAAGTTACTGTATCTATATATCGATATATTGTTGTATCTTATATCCATCCCCGTGATTCCTAGGTACAACATGGAGCCTGAGTTACTACACAATGCACAATAAACATGTATACTTGGAAATATTAACTTTATGCTCCAGTTACTGTTTGCTTTGCGGGTTGGTTTTGTTTTGACCAAGATAAATTAATAAAGAGTTTTAACATGTATTATAAACAATATTTGTTACCTTTTAATTAATTACTTAAAAAGTATTAAAAGTTTTTAAAATTTTCAAGATATTAAATATTTGTGTTTTTTATTTAATAATTTTTATTTTTGATTCCTTAATATTAGGGTAGATGTTAACAAACTCTATAAATAAAGGAAAAAGGTCTTTTAAAATAAACTTGTCTGTAAAATGAGTAAATAAAGGTAAATAAAGGTGTTTACACCCTGTGATGGACCTAGAAATTTTAAGTAGTTGAGGGCGAAAGTAACACACAAACTTAAAAGGAAATATATACAAGCATTAAAAAAATGTTTCAAATTAATGATTATGTTTATACATCAAGAAATATATGGTTAAATTAAAATTTTAGTCCTTATACTCTACATTTATTTTCAATTCAATCCATGTAGTTTTAAAATTTTCAAATCAGTTCCCATATTTACAAAAGTTTTTAAAATAGTTTCCGCTATTAACTACTATTATAATGACATTATAATATTGTTAGTTAGTTAACAAAGTAAATATTTCTTTATCCAATAAGAACTTCTTTAGATGCTCCACTACAAAAAAATAGGTTTAAAACGTCAGTTATTTATTGTAGATTACGACAATTATCATTGCCATTTTTTGCCTCACGGGCGGTTTCCAAAACTAACGTAATTATCTTCGCTATTCGGTATAATATGGCGGTTTCCCATCAACCGCCATAATTTTATCATGTATAAAATGACGGTTTAGTTTTTGCATAAAACGACGGTTAGAATTGTCATAATTTACCTAAAACCAACAAAAAAAAACCCACCCGGTTTAGTTTTTGCATAAAACCGTGGTTAAAACTGCCGTAATTTCCCTAAAATCAATCAAAAAAATCACCCGGTTTAGTTTTTACATAAAATGACTATTTAGAACTGTCGTAATTCACCTAAAACCAACCAAAAAAATTGTCCTATGATTTCATCAAGCACTCGCAAATTTAAGAGAAAAGAATTATAAACAGGGACCAGTTTAGCAAAGAAATTTGCACTCAAGGACCCATGAAAGTTGACATGAAAAATTATGCATAGCTAAGCTACAAGTGAACATGCACAGATGCACTTTCATGTGCATCTAGACACACAAAGTAAACTAACATGAATATTTTTTCTTTAATCATTGTAGAAGAGGGGAGGGGGTGGGTGGGGTTTACGTGACATAGTAGATAGAAAGCTCATCCAGTTAGATAGCCTGACTATGGATACAAAAAGACCTAAAGATAACTTAAAGCTATAAATATCCATGGCTCAAAGCCTCAAACTATTACACAGCACACTACAAAAACACTTGTAAAATAATGAGCTCATTTCCTCTATAAAACGTCAAATAACATGTGTGCTTCTTCATTTTAGTAGGTGTTTATTTCTTCTAAATAATTATTTGTTTTGTCCAATAAGTGTTATTTTATATGCTTTTTGTCTCTGCATAAAATGTCTAATAGAGATTAAGTTAACAATGTTAAAATAGAAATTAATGACATGTACTATTTTGAAAACTTTTGTAAGTGTAAAGATTAATTTAAAAAGAAAAAAATATAGGGATTGAATTGAAAATATATGTAAATTATAAGGACCAAAACTTTAATTTAGCCAAAACACATTACACAATGGTAAAAGATCGATTTATAATTGTTCTCTTCACATTTTTATATCTTGAAGATGTTAAACAATATTTTTACTATCAATACTATTAAATATCTCCCTCTCTAAAAATATATAAATGATATTGATGACTAATTACATCACATGCAACTTAAGGAGAAAAATAGATAAATTTTAATTTTTCTCATTACAAATTTACTTATTTACTCATTGTATGAGGATAAAGTTAGAAATATAAAAAAGATATAAATGACAAATTATTATCCTAGATAATAGAAAAATTTCAGAGCTGAGTGAGGGCATATGTCCCCATTATATTCCATATAGGTACGTCCCTACTTACACTCTTAGTTTAACTTAAACTATTATAATTTTAACTCACTGAATAACTTAAAGATGAATTCACCTATATTTACTTAATTTTGAATAGTCTTATCCCACTAATAAAATCCCATGAAAAAACAAATTGAAAGAGTACGTGGGAAATGGAACTCAAGTGCAACTCGAAAATAGCTTTCAAAACAAAAAATAAAAATAAAACAGACAAACAAGTGCAAAACAAAATGCGAAGTAACTAAACAAGATGCCACGTTGCTCAGGACTTTGTTAGATGTTACCAATTACGATACTTCATATATGGTTGACTAGAAATGAAAAATTATTATATGATCATGAAGTAACAATAAATATGTAGTATAATTTTAAAGGTTGGACATTAACATTATAGGGTTATTCTTCATCCTGAGTATGTCATCCAACTCTTTCGCAAACCTATCCATGGCTTCTGTTGGAAGGCAAATTGGAACCACTCTACCTTGCTCTCCTTTGGCGTTGGTATAGGGAACATAGAAGCTCACTCCAGGAATGTCCCCAAGACCACCCTTGGCTGGCCCACCATACACAGCCTTGCCCCACCCAAAGTTGACATCTCTGAATGCAGCCTTTGAGAGATCTGATACCATAAAAGATCCTGCCCTAGTAAAGCAGGGTCTTCCAGTGATCGCCATTAGGTCTACCACAGAGTGCACATACTCCTCAGTCGCTTTATTCTTTGCTTTCTTCACTAGCTCTACAGCATACCCTAGGGGATGTCCACAGAGCTTCCCTACAGTACTCACCGCTGCCGGAAACACAAAGGCGTTGCCATAAAAACCATCAGGCAGTGGAGGGTTGAACCTGCAATGCCCAAAACGTGCATTGACAATGCACAACAAGAGAACCTCTTGATCTGGGTTTTCCCATGGTAATGCGGCTGTGCGGCAGCGCCAGAGGCATGCTGTGAGGATCTCAAAGGAGGAAGATTGAGCAAGGTGATGGGGAAGAAGACGACGCATTGCAGCTATCTCGGTGGGGCCAAAGAAGAAGGAACGATGATGGGGTATGAAGGTGCTTTTGGTATCAGGTGGTAGTTGTTGGTATTCGCGATGGATGCATGTAACTCTTGGTGGTTCTCTTGCACATAGCAGCTCCCTTTGCCACACTGGGAGAATGGAAGGCTTTGATGCCCCACTGGCTATTTCTCCTAAGGCCTTCATGAACTGGGAAATTCCACTTCCATCGCTCATGGTATGGTTCAGGCGGAGAGCAAAGATGAATCCACCACACTTGAGGCGTGTTACCTGCCATTTATACATATAAGCCAGCCTATAAGCATGTAATGGAATGTTATATATGTCGTGATTCTTGAGTTTTTGCAGGCTTGAAACAACACTCTTGCTTTTTTTTTTAATTCTTCAGTCCTTAATTATATTGAGAATGATAGTGCGAGTGCTTAACTTAATTAAACAATTTATAGAAAAGTTACTTTAGCCCTTAGTTTTATTTCTTCTTCTTTTAAAAGGCTTTGTAAGTGTGTGGGAAATGCGCAAGTAGTTTGTCTACTTTTCTCATACACTCTAAAATATTTTAAAACAAAAGTAATAAATGACGTTCCTGCATTAATTATAAATTACAAAAATAATTATTCCACTTTAAAAAAGTGAATGTTTAATATATATATATATATAAATACTTGCGTGAAAACAATGTTATAAGCACATTTATAATTTGAGTAGTGATATATACCAAAACTGTTTCTACTAATAGTGCATGAATGATATGGCCCAATGGTTCATGCATGAATTATATGGATTGTGGGAAATAAGTTAAAGAAGATTTTACACCTCAGATGCAAGATATACAGAATTTGCTCCACTTCAAAAAGTTTTACGGAATGAGTTTGCTACTATTGGAAACTCCTTTTAATTCTGTATATAACCTACACAAAATTTACTGAGGCCTATACATAATTGTGAGTGAGTGTGCCTGTCATATATACAGACTAAATCTATGCAATAAAAGGTCAAAAATGAAAGTTAAACTATTCTATTAAGAGTATTTTTCTAGCACAGTATTAACAATGTTGTTGTGATATAATATTTTTAAAACTTTAGTTTTTTTATCACATTTTTTTTCATATTATTTTTTATATTACTTTTCATAATATTAATTATATTATTTTTTTATTATTTTTTTCACTTAATCACAATCATTAAAAAATAATATAAAAAATTATGTGAGATAAAAAATGATTTGAGAAAATTATTTTCCATAATTTTAAGACACAAATTAGCATGAATTTGGAAGAATATTTAGGAACCTGTATAAGCAGGAGCGGACAGTTAATCATTCCATCTGAACAGGGTGTAAAGGAGCTCGTCAAAGCAAGGGAATGGAGGGTGAAGAGCATTGCCAAACTGCTCAAGTGTCACATCTGCATTAGCCTCAATAAACATGACACCTTCCCCGGTACAATCGACCACTAGTTTGCCATTAGGACCTTCCCTAAGCCTTTCAGCGAATGGATAGTAAAACAAAAGTGTTTTACCGAGTGCTTGTCTAATGACTTGAGCAGGGTCTTTCCCTGCCATTGAAGGCTGGTACCGATAGAACTGTACCAATGGAATGTGGTAACGAAGACCATTTTGGTCATCTACGTCTGATAGCAGCTTAAGCTCACGGGGAGTGTGGTTAGCCGGGGCCACTAGCTCCGGTGGGTACCTCCTCACTTTAAACACTAGAGATGAAGTTTGGAGAACCATGTTATGTGTTATATGGGCGGGAAGAAGAGAAAGAGGGTAGTAGCGACTGGACTCAGTTTGAGTGGATGTGCTACGGTCGATATTTGAAGCTTCTATTTATAGTGATGGTAATAGACAAGGACAATCATGATCCACATGTAGTGCTGTCGCTGGGATTTAAATAGAAATAGCACCATGAATTTGACTTGTAATTTGATGAATTTGATGTGTTATTTTATGTCTTGATGAGAGTTTCAATTTGTTTTTTCACTTTTATATTAAAAATCAAATCTATGAGCATTACAGAAATATCAAATTCCCTACGGCCACCTCACTAACACAGAAAAACTGCTAATGTTCTTACCGTTGATGAGTACGAAGATGCTAAGAAATTTATGATACTTCTGACATACGTGCTGAGTTAGGCTTGAAAGGACTATTATAGGGATGCACATTGGACACATATTCAATGTATATAATTAACTAGATCTAAGTATAATTAATTAGGCTTGGAAATTTATAATCCGGTACATCCGCTTACTAATACTAAGTAAACTTTTGGCAGTGTAAGGCGGCGTGTGAGAAAGTGAATGAATCCAACTGAGTTACTTCATCCGCTATTTGGGTCCCATAAATCCTGTTAAAGACACGCGACACATCACACTTTATGTAAACAAGCCGAGTTGATGTGATTTGTGAAAAAAAATATTACTCAAAATTCGATCATGAATTAAATTTAAAATTGAATTTAATTTGTTTTAAAATATATTTAAATTTAACTTATTTATTATTATTATTATTATCAAGTATCTTTATGAAATAATTTTTAAAGTTTATTAATTAAATTTTTAATAGATATTATTATGTTAGAAGATGAAATAAAATACAAAAGTAAAAAAAATAAAAGATTCATTAAAAATTAAAGTTGGGTAAGTGATAGATAATAATAAATAAAAATATTATTCTTCAGATAGAATTATAATTTACTAATATTAATATATAAATTATTATTATCTATACATTTTGTTATATAAAATTACAATTTTTTTTTTTGTGATTGAATATATAAGTTTTTAATATAAGTCTATAAAATTTAAATTTAACTTATTTATATAATCGAATCAAAATTTAAGATTAAATTTATTTATTTAATTAAATATATAAACTTAATCAAATATTTAATAAATAATAATTAAAAACAATTTAATTCATTTATTCCCTAATTATTGGTAGCAAATTTTCTTTTGAAAGCCAATGAATTTTCATAGCGTGATTTTATATAAACATATCCATTTTTTCACATTCCTCACAGCTAACCATTCATCACAATTATTTTTTTTCCCTTTCTCCGTTTTCTTTCTCAATATTATTGGTCCACTTAATAGATATGTGAGAAATGGGAACACATATATAACATTTCCAAGTTCATATGCGCAGCTTTTTCTTCCTAGCGCTTTATATTAACTACGGGTAGGGATAGGATTGTAGTTTTAAACCCTACAAGCTGCCACTATTATTTTACATTAAACTTAAAAAACATTTACTTAGATTGGACAATTGAATATAAGTTAATAAAGGTTAAAAAATTTATTTAGTCGACAACATTTAGTTAGTTCAAATAATTTGATATTTATTTTTTAAATAAAATCTTGAATTCAAATCTTTTTAATAAAAAACACTAACTCTGAGATAATTTTTAAGCCATTGATGTAAATTTTTTTTAAATCAATGGCTGTGACATAATGAAACATGGATACTTCCAACTTATTTAGGAACATCATAATTCAAATAATTCATAAATAATTAAATTCATCTACACCTCTAATTAATTATTTGTAACAAATTTTCTTTTGAATGCCAATGAATTTTCATAGCGTGATTTTATATAAACATATCCATTTTTTCACATTCCTCGCATCTAACCAATCATCACAATATATATATATATGTGTGTGTGTGTTCACATTTCTCACGTATTTCATAAGTGGACCAATAATATTGAGAAAGAAAACGGAGAAAGGTAAATATATATATATATATATATATATATATATATATATATATATATATATATATATATATATATATATACATTTCCAAGTTCATATCCGCACCTTTTTCTTCCTAGTGCTTTACAATAACTAGGGATAGGGATAGAATTGTAGTTTTAAACCCTACTAGCTGCCACCATTATCTTACATTAAACTTAAAAAACATTTACTTAGATTGCGAATGAATATAAGTTAATAAAGGTTAAATAATTCATTTAGTCAATAACATTAATTCAAGTGATTTGATATTTATTTTTTTAAATAATATTTTGAGTTTGAATCTTGTTAATAAAAAAATTAATATTAAGATATTTTTTAACCGTTAACGTAAAATCTTTTTAAGTCAATGGCTGTGACATAATGGAACATGGATACTTCCAACTTATTTAGAAACATTATAATTCAAATAATTTATAAAGAGGAGGATCAACTTATACTAGTGTAAGTTTTTTTTCTTACACTCATTTTTAACCATTAGATCTATTTTCATCTAATAATTACCTTTAATGAAATAATTTTAATCATTAGATGAAAGTAGAACTAATGGTTGAAAATGGGTGTAAGAGAAAAAAAACTTACACTGATATAAGCTGATCTCTCCTCATTTATAAATAGTTTAATTCATTTACATCTCTAATTATTTGTAGCAAATTTTCTTTTGAATGCCAATGAATTTTCATAGCGAGATTTTACATAAACATATCCATTTTTTTACATTCCTCGCATCTAACCAATTATCACAATTATTTTTTTTCCCTTTCTCCGTTTTCTTTCTCAATATTATTGGTCCACTTAAGAGATATGTTAGAAATGTGAACACATATACAACATTTCCAAGTTCATATGCGCAGCTTTTTCTTCCCAGTGATTTATATTAACTACGGGCAGGGATAGGAATGTAGTTTTAAACCCTACTAGCTGCCACCATTATTTTACATTAAACTTAATTAAAAAACATTTACTTAGATTGGACGAATGAATATAAGTTAATAAAGGTTAAATAATTCATTTAGTCAATAACATTTAATTACTTCAAGTGATTTAACTTTTATTTTTTTTAAATAAAACCTTGAGTTCGAATTTTGTTAATAAAAAAAATTAATATTGAAATAATTTTTAGCCGTTGATGTAAAATCCTTTTAAATCAATGACTATGACTTAAAGGAGCATGAATGCTTCCAACTTATTTAGGAACATTATAATTCAAATAATTTATAAATAATTTAATTCATTTACTTTAGTGGTAGCAAATTTTCTTTTGATTGCAAATGAATTTTCATAGCGTAATTTTATATAAACATGTCCATTTTTTCACATCTCTCGCATCTAACCAATCGTCACAACTATTTTTTTTTCCTTTCTCCATTTTCTTTCTCAATATTATTGGTCCACTTAAGAGATATGTGAGAAATGTGAACACATATAACATTTCCAAGTTCATATGCGCAGCTTTTTCTTCCTAGTGCTTTATATCAACTAGAGGTAGGGATAGGATTGTAGTTTTAAACCCTACTTGCTGCCACCATTATTTTACATTAAGCTTAAAATACATTTACTTTGATTGCACGAATGAATATAAATTAATAAAGGTTAAATAATTCATTTAGTCAATAACATTTAGTTAGTTTTAGTGATTTGATATTTATTTCTCTTAAATAAAGTTTTGAGTTTGAATCCTATTAATAAAAAATTAATACTAAAATAATTTTTAACCATTAATGTAAAATCCTTTTAAATCAATAGCTGTGACATAATGAAACATGGATGCTTTCAACTTATTTAGGAACATTATAATTCAAATAATTCATAAATAGTTTAATTCATTTACACCCTAATTACTAGTAGCAAATATTCTTTTGATTGCCAATGAATTTTCATAGCGTGATTTTATATAAACATATCCATTTTTCCACATTCCTCGCATCTAACCAATCATCACAATTTTTTTTCCTTTCTCCATTTTATTTCTCAATATTATGGTGAGATATGTGAGAAATGTGAACACATATATAACATTTCCAAGTTCATGTGCGCAGCTTTTTCTTCCTAGTGCTTTATATTAACTAGGGGTAGGGATAGGATTGTAGTTTTAAACCCCACTTGCTGCCATCATTATTTTACATTAAACTTAAAAATATTTACCTTGATCGGACTAATGAATATAAGTTAATAATGGTTAAATAATTCATTTAGTCAATAATATTTAATTCAAATAATTTGATATTTATTTTTTTAAATAAAGTTTGTGTAACATCTTATTTTTTATAAAATATTCTTGTAAATAATAAAATTTTAATTTTTTAACTTAAATATTTTATTTGATTTGATTTTATAATAATTGCTACTAATTAAAGGAGATTAGATAAAATTTGTAAGAATTTAATAGTTTATGAAATTAGATATAAGAATTTATTGGACAAAAATTTAGCATTTAATCATAATAATAAAAAATAGAAGTATTTTAATTGATATATTTAAAAGATATTCATAAAAAGATATTTATGAGTAAATATTTATAAAAGATTACTTATGTCTTAATTATTATTTTAATATAAAAAATTTAAAATTAATCATTATTAAAGATAAAAAAAAATCTAAATGTAATCAATGCTTTATTTAAAATAAAATACATATATAGGTGTCATGTGGTGCAACGTGCACCATACATAGCCAATTATAAAAGAAAATGATTATATTATATTATTGTTTTTATCACATTATTATTTATATTAATTTTTAATAATTATAATTAAGTGAGAGAAAATAATAGAAAAATGTGATTTAATTAATAATAGAAAAAGAAATAAAAAAATGATGTAAAAAAAATAATGTGAGAAAATTATGATTAAATTGTAAATGGCAATAAATTGGACGGGGTCTGTTCGTAGGAAGCAACATGAAACAGGAGAGTGAAAGTCAAATACTAGTGTGAAACTGAGGGAAAAAGTAAGAAACCGAGGGGAGAAAAAGAAAGAGCAGGAGGCGGTAGGAGAGAGAAAAAGAGAAGAAAAATAAAAAATATTTATGAAGTAGAAATTGAATTTGATTTTAAAAAATAAAATTATGGATTAGTATTAGATGATTAAGATAAGAAAATATAGACTCAAAATCTTATTCTATATATCATATAATTTTTGTATTTTTGAAACCTGACAGAGTATTTATAAGAGCGTTTTAAGATTTATATAATGTAGTTATTTAGGATTAGTATCTGTTAGGAATTGTAATCCATTTTAACTAATTTCTCTATTTCTGTGGGATAATCAAAATAGTCATCCGTCATATGCAAAATATACATGTTTTACAACACTTCATCTTGAATGACTATACACTATGAATATGTCTCGTTAAAATCTTGTTAAAAAAAATTCAGTGAGATAAAAACTTAGCAAATGAAAAAGAGTATAGTATTCATAGGTAAGTTACTTTCCCTCAAAATTCAATTAATCATAAAATGTCTTTGAGTCAGCACATTGTAACTCTTATGGCTCTCATAGCACTTTCCCTTAAGAATTTTAGAGAAATATACTTTGCTCTGTCACCTTTGATATATCTTCTTTTCAGTTGAGTTTTGTAAGCAATATTATCTTCAGTTAGAATTTTGTTTTCACAAGATTCTTGAATATGATGAATCATAACTCTCAACTAGAAACATTCACGACTTCTTTCATAATTTGCTATAATTTTTGCATGATATAAAGAAATAGCAACTATAGATTGCTTTGTGGATCACCATAATATAGCAATATCACCATATGTAAATAATAGTCTGTTTGAAATCTGACTTTATTAGGATCAGATAAATATCTTGTATTTGCATAATCAATTAGCTTGACATAAATTCATGTGAATAAAATAATCTCATCAGTTGTGCCTCGACGATAAAAATAATATACTTAATTTCATTCTAATGTCTTTTGGTCGGTGATGAACTACATGTTGCTATAAGTTCATGAAAATAATATTATATTAGGTCATGTAGTATTTAGCAATATGCATGTGTGCTTCTATAGCACTAAGGTATGGTACTGATTCAGGACTAAAATCTTCGTAATCTTCTTTAAAGCCAACAATCTAACAAGCATTAGTGTACTCAATATATATAATTTATAAGTATAAATTACTTAAGAACTTGTTTAATTTGCTAAATGCTTGATCTGTAGGTCAAGACAAAATTTTATCATTTAAAGATCTTTCACTTCAAATTCTTTAAATAGACACATAAACAAATAAAGTACTTTAAGAAATTTTGAAATAAATATATAATGCATATCAACAAGCATTAATGCTTAATAAGAAAGTCTTAATATGATGAGCAAAAGAACATAAATATATAAATTAAGTTCATTGAATGTTAATATTTTAAATCCTTCGAGGATTTTCATATAGATAACATGTATCGAGACATCCATAAAATGTAACAACAATATATAAAAACATCCATTAGAAGTACTCAACTTCTTGTATGCAAAAAACCTTTTCAGATATCAAAATGTAATTGCATCTATTTGTATCAACAGATTTTGCACATTCGGGGATTTAGACTTCAGGTCCATTAAAACATCTTCTAAAGTTTTAGTTACAAATTCAATAACCTCACATTTTACAAGTGAGTTCAATTCTGCCTACAAGGCATTCTTCTATTTTGGCCAATCATTTTTTCGTCGATATTCTTCAACGATTCTAATTTCAAGATCCTGATTATTATTCATAATGTTGCGCCACAAAAATATGTTGTCGACAACTATTCTTTTCGATTCTATCATTTTGTCCGTAGAGACATAATTTATTAAGATATCATTATTTTCACCATTTTCAGGTAGTTTAACTTCTTCTGGAGTTTGAACTACTTCTAGAGTTTGGAATATTTCAAAAGTCCTGCTTATGTCTCTAATTTCTTTTTCAAGAGTATTCTGTTTACGATTATTTGTCTTCTTAGCAATATTATTTGCTCATTTTCTTTTCTGAACTTTGTGTTTGGAATCGATTTGTCTATCATGCTTTTTGCATATTTTTGACTCATTTGATACCAATTCTAAATGGAGCATTTATAGCTTGTATATGATTTATTTATCCTTTTGCAATAGAAAATGCTTCTTGCAATTTATTAATTTGCTCTTATTCGCAAATGTATTATCATTTGAACTTCTAGCTCAAATTGCCTTGTATATCACAATTTCATTTAACTCATTTCTTTTCCATACAAAGACTCATTTATACCCAACAAGTTTAACATCTTCAGTTGTCTGGACTATTGGTCCAAATACATTACGTTTGACTAAAGAATCTAACTCACATTGTATTGCTTCTTTCTATTTTTTCTTCAATCAATAAAAATTTTAATAAATCATAACATACATATATTTATTTAAAATATTACAAACTAACAAAATAAGAGAAAATGTGTAGGTGATGATTTTAAATCACATAAAAAAATACATATGAAATGACAAATATGAATTCCAAGAAAATAATTCAATTACTCAAATCATCAATGAAGGAATAAAACTTTTCTCCATAATATTTAATGAAAATAAACACACCCAAAAGTATATTATTTATAGGACCATGGTCAAATGAATATGATTCTCATTAATATCTCCCTACTTCATTTGATATGTATTCTTTGAAGGGTTAGAACTACCATGGTAATGATTTTTTTTTAATTTCTACCACATCAATGGTCATAACCACAATCTTTGCCATACCCAAAATTATAATATGAAACATTCACTTCAGGGAATGGAGTTCAACCCATTGGGTGACCTTCGTGGTTTTTCATTAATAACCCATTTTTGTGTTCAATCATAAGAATCCATAAAGTTGATTCAAAATATCTCTTAAAACAATTCTCATTTTGCTACTACAAGAGCATATTCGAGAGATATAAAAAGATCAATAATGTTCTTTCTCACATTTCTTTGTTTCAAATTATGCTAAGATCAATTAGATAGTTTTAGATTCAATCACAATCTAAAGGTGTAGTTCTCTAGGAACTATATCATAAATCTTCATATAAAATATGACCATGAAAAATCATTGATTTTGTGCAATCCTTCAGGAATGCTTGAATAGTAATCTCTTTCAGAATTTATCAAGAGTAACAAATTTAGTATAAAATAAAATATAATAATTGTGTTAGTAAAATAAGATTCATAATAAAAATTCTATAGATGAAACATGAAAATATTTCATACTAAGACTAACATGAAAAAAAAAACTATAAGAAAAAATAAAGTAATGAATTAGATTAATACAAAAAATGTGATAAGAAGACAAACTCTTTTCGTAGAACCTTTAAGTTGTTCAAGTCATCACTCATATGGTAGAGTCTCGTGTTGATAACGTATTATAAATAGAGACGAGAAATATAGAAAGATCAAGACAAGAAAATATGGTCTCAAAATCTTATTCTGTATATCAAATGATCTCTATACCTTTGAGACCTGTCAGGGTATTTATAAGAGCGTTTTAGGATTCATATAATGTAGTTATTTAAGATTAATATCCATTAAGGATTGTAATCCATTTTAACTAATTTTTCTATTTCTGTGGGATAATCAAGATAGTCATCCATCACATGCAAAATATGCATGTTTTACAACAGCATTTAGTATATATTTTATTATTTTCGTTAAATTTATTATGCATATGTAATGTTAGATTATGAAAACTTGATATTTGTTTAACCTTGAAATATTTATGATATTTGACAAAATTTAGATTTATTATAATTTGAATATTGACTATTTCATGAGACTAATATATTAAACTATAAAAATTAAAATATTACTCAAGATTTGAGTTAAATAAATAATTTTAATTATATATGTGCTTGAATTACATGAACTTTTTTATATTTACTTTAACTTGGGAGCAATTTTATGATCTTTATTTTGAACCATTGCAATAAAAGGACTTATGTACAATGAATGCACAACCAAAACTAGGACAAACTATTGGTCATGATAAGGACTTGACAAACAATGGACTATGATGAGAACTTGACAACCATGAACTATGATGTGGACTTTTAAAAGTATTATTAAATTAATTTTAAATCATAATTGGTCTCTTGAAGAATTGACATTTAAATTTAATGATTCTAAATTTTGTGAATTTTATTTAATTGTCATGCTTTATTTATAGACTTGTATATGATGAATTTATTTGTGATATATTGGTGGTATATATTGCTTATATTTGTGTGTGATGACAAGCAAGTAATTCATGGAAAAGTTTACACCTAATCGTTGAAAGGCAGAGGAATGAATTTCCTTTTATATTACTTGTTTGGTTAGTGTGGGCATGTATAACTTTGTTGCCACAATGTTAAAGTAATACTAGAGATAGGGTGGATTTCCTATGAAAGTGAAAGCCTTCAAGTGAAATGTGAGACAAACAGACATGAAAAGAAAAAGAAAAGTAAAGAGTGGATTTCCTGTGATGAGGAACTTGCTTGCTGATATTTGCTGATAATTGGTACTTGTTTGTTGATATTTGAGGAACTTGCTTATGTTAATATATATATATATATATATATATATATATAGTTATATTGCATGATTTATTTAGCATTCATTTTGTTATGCTGGAATTGCGTTGTTCTTATCATACTTGGATTGCCATGAGGTTTTATGTGTACATTCACAATTAAAATTCACCATGTGTTTTCAAACGTTTTTATAACTGTTCATTTCTTACTGAGAATTTTCAATTCTCACTCTGTTCATGGTGCTTTCAGATTAATACAATATACATTATGGTTATCATCATTTAGATCGATCATGTATGGATTCTAAATCCAAAGGAGGGAAATATATGTATATTGGAGTTATTAGAAATATTTGTATTTTTTTGCTAAATATTGACTTTGATATATGCAAGTAAAATTATGATTTTGTTGCTAAGTTTATTAATTAGCACTTATGCTACTGATTTTGTTTCTTTACTTACTATTGTCTCGATTTCAATTTCTAAGATTTTGATTACTGTTATGAGATTTTGATATTTTTCAGCTTTGATCTCAGTTTTTTTAATTTTGATCCTTGTATTTCAATTTTAGTTTTCTGTTTTAATTCTCTTGATGGTTTTATTGAAAACTTTTATCTCTACTTTGTATTTCGATTTGTAAAGTTTTTTTGATTTTTCTCTACCTTGTATTTCATTTAGAAAGAAATTTTCAGATTTTAACTTATTTATTCCGAGTCTTCAAAATTTTGAAACTTTATTTAGCAAATTTCAAAATTTTTATGGAATTAATCCACTAATATTAGTATTTTTACCATGATTAAATAAATTAAAAGTAATACCCTCAATTAGTAATTTTGCTAACAAATATTAATTTAGTAAGGGGGTTACATTTATGGTATTAGAATATCAAATTTTGGCACTAGATAGTTATATCTATGGATTGAATTTTTGTCTATGTTGAATTTTTGTATGATTATTTCTCCTATTATTTTGCACATGCTATATAGAATTATTGACTACTCCTATTATTTTGTACATGCCATATAGAAATATAACTATGTTAACCTTGCAATATTGAGACTGATCACCTCAATATTAGGAGCCATGAACGGATTGGCTGACGCTGTCGGGGCCCAAACAGAGTCAACTAACCTGATTTTACACAAGAATAATAATCACAACCATAGACATCCAGGTGAAGGTAGTCTTTGCCACCTACATGTTAGAAGGGGAGGCAAAGTACTGGTGGAAAGGTGTTAGGAACTTGCTAGAATCTAGAGGAATTGAAATCACCATGATTCAAGGTAAATGTTTTCTTAAAAATACTCTCTTAATTGCATTGTTTAATTCAGGAGCAACACACTTCTTTATAACTATTGATTGTGTGAAGAAGTTGAATTTGCCTATAACTTCCTGGTCTTATGATCTGTTAATTTCAACTCCCACAGGGGGAAAAGTTTTTACTTCTCAAGCTTGTTTAAAATGTCCTATTTTAATTTAAGGAAAAGCTTCCACTTTGAACCTTGTTTGTTTGCCCTTGATTGGTATTGATATTATAATTGGAATGGACTGGTTGTTTACTAATGATATTATCTTAGATTGTTCTAGAAAACTTGCCTATTTTCCCAATGATTTATCCAAGGAACCAAAATTTACTAATACCTTATTCCTAAATGCCACTCAGGCAGAGAAGTGTCTCTTAGAAGGAGCTCAAATGTTTTTTCTTCTATTTTATTCAAATTCAGAGGTTGGATAGGAAATAAACAACATACCTATAATAAAGGAATTTCCAGAAGTGTTTCTCAAAGAGATAGTGAACCTACCTCCTAAAAGAGAAGTTGAATTTTTCATTGACCTAGTTACGACAATAAGACCTGTATCTTTTGCACTTTATAAAATGTTCCATTTGGAGCTAAGTGAATTCAAGAAACAAATAGAGAAACTATTAGCCAAAGGATTTATTAGGCCCAATGTATCATAATGTGGTACATATGTTCTATTACTCAAAAAGTATCCACTCCCTAGGATAGATGACCTGTTGGATCAACTGTTAGGAGCCACAGTCTTCTCAAAGATAGACTTGAGATCAGGATATCATCAGATAAGAGAAAAACTAGAAGATATACTCAAGATAACCATTAGAACTAGAAGTGAGCATTATGAATATCTTGTGATGCCCTTTGGACTTACTAATACTCTTGCAATATTCATGAATTACATGAATAAGATTTTTAGATCTTGTTATGACTAGTTAGATGACATACTCATCTATTCTAAAACTCAGAAGGAGCATGAACAACATCTTAGAATAATGCTACATATCCTAAAGGAGAAGCAGTTATATGCCAAGTTAGAAAAGTGTGAATTCTGGTTGAGTGAAGTAAGATTCTTAGGTCATGTGATTGCTCAAGGAGAAGTAATTGTGGACCCTAGTAAAATTAAAGCAGTAGTTCACTGGGAAAGACCAAAGACAATTACTGAGATTAGGAGTTTACTAAGATTGACTAGATATTCTAGAAGATTTAGGGATTCTCCTAGCTAGTTTTACCTCTGACCAAGTTAACTAGAAAGAATCACTCTTTTGAGTGAGATTCAGCTTGTGATGCAAGTTTTCAGGAGTTAAAGAACAAACTTACCTTCACTTCAATCTTAATAATTCTTGATCCTAGACAAAGCTTTGTAGTGTATTGTGATGCATCTAAGAGGGGTTTAGGATGTATTTTGATGTAACACGGTAGAGTTGTAGCCTATGCATCCAGAAAACTTAAACTGTATAAAGAAAATTACCCAAACCATGACTTAGAGTTAGCAGCAGTAGTTTTGTTTTGAAAATTTGGAGGCAATACCTATATGGAGTCAAGTTTGAGGTATACAACGATCATAAGAGTTTAAAGTATTTTTTTTACTAAAAAGAGTTAAATATGAGACAACGTAGATGAATTGAATTCTTAAAGGACTATGATTTTGGATTGAATATCATGCTGGTAAAGCCAATGTAATGGCCGATGCCTTGAATAAGAAATCATTGTACATGTCCTCAATGATAATAAGAGAACAAAAGTTGTTAGAAAATTTTAGGGACCTGAGGATTTTAGTATCCTTGCAATCTCACTGCCTGTATGTCAGTAAACTAAGAATAAAGTGTGACTTAAGAGATCAAGTAAGACAAGCCCAAGAAAATGATGAGCTTTTGCAATTCCTCAAAAGAAGAATTCTAGTAGAATAACCTGAACATTTTAGAGTTGATAAAAAAGGGGCTATGATGTACGATGAAAAGATATGTGTGCTCAATGATGAAGAATTGAGAAAAAATATTTTATCTGAGACTCATTGCAGTAAGTACACTATACATCCTGCTACAACCAAAATGTATCAAGATCTCAAGAAATTGTTTTCTTAGAATGAGATAAAAAGAGGCATAACAAATTTTGTAACTAAGTGTCTAGTTTGCTAAAAGGTTAAAATAGAACACCAGAAGCCTACTGGATTACTGCAACCTTGAATATCCCTAAATGAAAATGGATAGTATATCAAGGGATTTTGTGATAGATGTTGTGATATCGGCAAGTGCACCGAATCGCAAAAGTAATAAAAAATGAGTAAAGTATCGTCCCACAAGGATTATATTATCAATTATTAATTTCGTTAAATAAACACTATCTAAGCTATCGAAAAGTGACAGTTGATAAAAATAAAAATAAAAGGGAAACAATAAACAAAAAAATAATTAAAAATAAATCAAGAATCAAATCAAGGGTGAAAAATGATGAGATTAAAGTGTTAGGGTTCAGACTTCACTTAAACTCTTTTAATGTAATTTCAAATATTGATTTAATCAAGTTTTATTTCAATGATTTATGGTCAATTTCTAAATTTAATTAATATTCAATCCCTTAGTATATTAATTCACTTCACACTATTTAGAGTTAACTAATCCCTTAATCTAACCTCAAATAGAGAAGGCTTTATAAAAAATGAGGGAATTAAGAGAAAGACGACACAACCACAACGTCTATTCCTAGCGATTGCAGAAATTATGGTGTTTATCACATGTTCTAAGTTCATGCAAATTTTCTTAAATCATACATCAACCTAAAAGATCATTCCCAAATTGATCAGGTTTAGAAAAATATTAAGAATAGAGATAAACACGTAAATTGTGAAAAAAAATATAAATTAAATCCATAAAAGAAGTTACATCATCAAATTATCAAGATCCACCATCACCCTAACAAAAGAGGTTTAGTTACACATGGAAAAAGAAGAATACAAAAGGAAGAATACGACAAACTCTATTGTAGAAAGTTGAAATGTTGAAGAAAATTCTTAATCTTCAAGCCTAATTGCACCCACACCAATTTAGGGTTTATGCCTCTTGATGGTTACTGCATTTTGTCCAAGTGTGTGTTCAATTTGGTGTAACTTTTCTATTTTATAAAGAATTAACATTGTTATTTATGCGTTCAACGCTCAAGCGCTGACTTTCCAGCGCCTGAGCGCTGACTCAATCAAATTAACATGCCTGCATACGCTATGCGCGTTTGAGCGCTCCGCTACCAGTGCTCAAGCACTGGGACACTAAAGAGAAATTTTTGCGTGCTCAAGCGTTGAGTGTCTAGCGCTGGACATCTAAAATAGAATTTCTCCTTTTTCTTGCTTATTCAAATGTCTAGTCTTTTCCATATGCAATTATCTATAAAAACACATATAACACGTAATAAGAAAAATTATTTAAAATAATAAAAACATAATAAAACTTGAGAACAAAACTCTATCAAAGAGATTAAAGAATGATAAAAACCTAAGATTTTGAACCGTAAAAATATAAAATTTTAAAAGTTCATCAATAGGATTACCTAGGACTCCATCAAGTTATGATGCATCATGGATTATTGTTGATAGGTCAACCAAATCTACTTATATTTTGCCTATTAGGATCATTTTTCCATTGTACAAGTTGACTCAGGATTACATTTTGGAAATTATTAGGTTACATTGTGTACCAACTAGCATAGTATTAGACAGAGACCCAAGATTTATCTCAAAATTCTGGGTAATCATACAAGAAACTTTAGGTATTAAGCTTCATTTTAGTACATCTTACCACCATCAAACAGATGTTCAAATTGAAAGAACTATTCAGACCCTGAAAAATATGCTTAGAGCCCGTGTGTTAAAATTTCAAGTTGGAATACCCATTTACCATTAGTAGAACAGTTATCATTCTGACATAGGAATGATACCATTTAAAGTTTTGTATAGTAGAAAGTGTAGATCATCTTTGTGTTGGTTAGAACAAGGGAAAAGAGTTTATTAGGACCTGCTATAGTACAACAAACTACATAAAAGATCAAATTTATCAAGAAAATTTTTTTTACTGCTCAAAGTAGACAGAAAAGTCATGTAGACCAAAGAATAGGATCTTTGGAATTTGAAGAAGGGGAATATGTTTTCCTCAAAGTCACTTTTACTATTGAGATTAATAGAACCCTTAAATCCAAAAAGTTGAATTCTAGATTTTTTGGTCCATTTCAAATCCTTTAAAAAAAAAAGGGACCTGTTGCCTATCAAATTACACTGCTCTCAAATCTTGCAAATCTTCATAAAATCTTTCATGTAACCCAGCTTAGAAAATACTGTTTTGACCATTCACACATCATAGAACATGAAACAATGCAAGTAAGAGATGGTTTGACTTTTGGAACAAAACATGTATGAATCATGAATAGATCTATTAAACACTAGAGAGGAAAAAAATTTCATTAGTTAAAGTGATCTACGAAGGACAGTCACCAAAAGAGGCAACATGAGAATTAGAAGATGACATCCAAAAGTCCTATCCAGAGTTATTTTGATCAGGTTAGTGAATTTTGGAAATAAAATTCCTAAAAAGATAAGAGAAATGTAACATCCTATTTTTCATAAAATATTTTTGTGAAGAATTAAATTTTAATTTCTTTAACTTGAATATTTTATTTAATTTTATTTTACAATAATTGATACTAATCAAAGGAGATTAGATAAAGTTTGTAAGAATTTAATAATTTATGAAATTAGAAATAAGAATTTATTGGAATAAATTTTAGCATTTAATCTTAGCAATAAAGAGTAGAAATATTTTAATTGATATATTTAAAAAGATATTCATGAAAAGATATTTATAAGAAGGTATTTATGAATTAATTATTATTTTAATATAAAAATTTAAAATTAATCATTATTAAAGATAAAAAATCTAAATATAATTATTACTTTATGCTATCTCATGCTTAGGCAGTGGATTTCGCAAGTTTCCTCTATGCTTCAAATTGGGATTTTTAGAACTTGTTAGTTCAATTCCACTTAATTTTACCAACTCAAAAGGTAATAGCTAGGTAACAAATCTCATTTGTTTATTTTTTAATTATTATATTTATGGTTTCCAATTTGTGAGCACCGATACATTGACGATAAATGTGAATATTGAAGAAGCGGCCTAAACTGTTTACTGCATAGTGCATTAACAATTAACAATTAAAAAAATACCAATATCTTAAGTGGTGATTTTGGATACTCCACCTCGATCAATGATCAAAATAGTTTATGCTAGTCATTTTTGGGGGCCTTATTAAGTATTTTATGATGGTCATTTTTACAATTTTTTTCACAAAATGAGATTGTTGTGAATTTGACTATTGTATCTTAAGCACTTAATTATGTTTTTATTGTATGTCATATTTATTTTGTATTGGATGTTAACTACCATTTTAATAAATAGTAGGTTTTTCTTTGGATGAAGTACAACAGAGTAAGAAAAGAAAAAAAATAAAAAATGGAAACAAGTTCTAGCCAAAATTTACATGATAAAACCTTTGTAGCATTGTTTGGTGGAGAAATTATAAAATGTTCATAAACACCATTAATGTATTTTAAGAAGATTTCTATCATTGATTTAAGTTGTTTTAATTAAAATTATATCATATATTTACTTTTACTTCATGAACTTATAATAATTTTTCGTTTCTTGTCAACCGTATATGAAGTATCGTAATTGGTAACATCTAACGAAGTCCCGAGCAACATGGCATCTTGTTTAGTTACTTCGCATTTTGTTTTGCACTTGTTTATCTGTTGTCTTTTTCTTTTTTGTTTCGGAAGCTATTTACGAGTTGCACTTGAGTTTCATTTTCCACTTACTCTTTCAATTTGTTTTTTCATGGGATTTTATTAATGTAATAACGCTCCATTATATTAAGTAAATAGAGGGGAATCCATTCTTAAATTATTTAGTGGATTAAAATCATAATGATTTAAGTTAAACTAAGGGTATAAATAGGGACGGACCTACATGGAATACAATTAATGGAGACATGCCCCCACTCACCTTTGAAAATATTTTATTACCCAATATAGTAATTTGTCATTCATATCTCCTTCATAGTTTTAATTTTATCATCATATGATAAGTAAATAAGTAAATTTGTAATGAGAAAAGTTTAAACTTATCTTTTTTTTCCCTAGGCTGCATTTGATGTAATTAGGCATCAAGATCATTCATACATATTTAGAGATATATATATTTGATAATATTGATAGTAAAAAAATTATTTAACATCTTCAAGAAATAAAAACATGAAGAGTACAATTGTAAATCGATCTTTTATCAGTGTAATATATTTTGGTTAAATTAAAGTTTTGGTCCTTATAATTTACACTCATTTTTAATTCAGTCCCTATAATTTTTTTCTTTTCAAATTATCTCTCGCACTTACAAAAGTTTTCAAAATAATCCATGACATTAATTTTTATTTTAACACTATTAATTTAATCTCTACTAGACATTTTACGGAGAAAAAATATATTTAAAATAGTACTTATTAGACAAAAAAATATTTACTTAAAAGAACTAAATGCCAACTAGAATGAAGAAACACCTTATTTGACATTTTTACAGAAAAAATGAGTATCAAAAGAAGTTCCTATTTGATAAAGAAAAATTTATTTTGTTAGTCAACTGACAATATTATAATGTCGTTATAACGAAAGTTAATGACAAAAACTATTTTAAAAACTCATATAAGTATGAGAACTAATTTAAAAAGTTTAAAACTACAAGAATTGAATTGAAAATAAACGTAAAATATAAGAATCAAAACTTTAATTTAACCATATATTTTTTATGTATAAACATAATCATTTGAAACCTTTTTTTTTTTATTGCTTGTATATGTTGCCTTTTATGTTTGTGTGTTACTTTTGTCCTCAACTACTTAAAATTTTTAGGTCTATCATGGGGTGTAAATACTTTTATTTACTCATTTTATAAATAAGTTCATTTTAAAGAAATTTTTTCTATATTTATAAGTTTTGTTAACATCTAACATAACGTTAAGAAATCAAAAATAAAAACTATTACACAAAAAATAAAAATATTTAATATTTTAAAAATCTGAAAAACTTATAATACTTTTTAAAGTAATTTATTAAAAGGTATTAAATACTGTTTATAATAATTGTTAGCAAAACTCTATTAATTTATCTTGGTCAAAACCTAGAAAGCACAGACAAGTTATTTTACTGGCGTGTCCGCATGTCGGACACATGTCCGACACGAATATACTATGACACGCACACAACACGCGTGTCTCACGTGTCCGAATGTATTCAATTAAAAAAATTATTTTTTTTGGGCTCGGACACTGCTAGGACATACCGCGGACACGGCTAGGATACACCGCAGACACATATTGGACACAGTCCAGTAAAATTTAAAAAAAAATTACTGTGTGACAGTGTACTAATATCACGACCCACAAGCCCAATATCACCCAACCCACCCTCAGGAAAAATATTATATTCTTCCTCAATACATTGTGTTTATTATGAGTTAATGATTCAAGTTTCAAGTGAGTTTCACTCTGGTCTGGTGGTTCAATTTTTAATTATTATTAATTTTTTTTCTAGTTATAAATGAAGATATTTGTATTGTCATTAAAGAGTTGTATTTGAAATGTTTATAATCAAAATTATATATATATATGCCGTGTCTATGCCGTATCCGTGTCCTAAAATTTTTGAATTTAGTATATCTCTATATCTATATCCATGTCATGTCTCGTGTGCGTGTCCGTTTTCGTGCTTCATAGGTCAAAACAAAACCAACCCGTAAAGCAAATCAACAGTAACTGGAGCATAAAGTTAAAATGATTAATAGTTCCTAGTATACATGTTTATTGTGCATTGGGCAGTAACTCAGGCTACATGTTGTGACCTAGGAATCATGGGCAGGGACATGACATACAACAAGATACCGATATATAGATACAGTAACTTTTGTAGAGGATTTAATTTGAATTCATTATTAGTATAAAAAAATTGTATTGTAATTCAATTATATATTATTATATTATAAAAAATATTTAATTTTTATAATAATTACATTAAAATATATATATGTGATAATTTATAATTAATTAATAGTATTAAAAACTTTACATTAACAATGCATTAAAATTAAATTATTTCATAAATTATAAGATATGATAGACTAAGATACTATATATGAAAATGATATAATATAAACATAAAAATGCTAATCCAAAATTAGGATAAAGTTTATAAGTTAGCTTTAGTCATTGTAAATACAATAAAATACTATTATTTATCTAATTATTGTAGTATCTCATTTGTATTGATACAAAAATTTAAAAAAATAAAAGATAAAAACTAGAAATATCTAAAAATATCCTAAAAATATCTAATATGATATGCATTGAATACCAGTAAAAATAGGTTATGTTAGGATAGACTTTGTGTAAATAAGCATATGCTTGTTTTATAAAACAATGGTCCGTGCCTAACATATTATCAATCATAAGTTTTTCTTTCCTTTTTGGTTTTTTTTGGTGCTTGCATTGACCTATTTATGAAAATCTAAAAGTCTGGCCTAACCCGCAAGTCAATTTAAAAGCATATATTACATAAAAGATTTCATTTAAGTTAAAAATTGGAACTTTTCAATTTTAAAATAAGTATAACATTTAACAAAATTATTACTTTATATAAAATAAATATATTATACTAATATATAATGGAAATAGATTAATTTACATAGCTGCAAGTTAAAATACTTTTACATTATTGAATAATATTTTGTTGAATAATTTTATTACAAAATCTATTATTGAATTAAAAATTCCTATCATATAGATTATATTTATAAATTTTACATTAATTCAAAATTATTTAGTATTTCATTGATATATATCAAGATTAACATAATATTTTTTTTGAATTATATAAAAATAAGAACCACTTGATTACATTATTAATAATATTCAATTTTTATAAGATTTGATACAAATAATTAAGGTGATGGATAGTTATAATTCAACGATTAGATCAATAAAAATCATATTCTATAATAAGTTATTATATGGTGTAAAAATGTCAAATTTTACACTAGTATAAAATAATTTTTCCTTATAAATAATTAATAAATTATGTAAGTGTTTTTAACTTTTAATTATATAAAAATAATAAATAAATTATCTAACATAATAAATTAAATAATTTTTTTACAAAAATTAAATTTTAACTTATATAATTAAATAAATTTCTCTAAAAAATTAAATCTAACTTATTTATTAAATAAATTAAACTTAATTAAATAAAAAATAAGTTAAATCGTAATGTAAGCCCATGATAAGTCGCATAACCTATTTCTAACATGTAGTCATAGAAAGGGATGATGCTATCATGGACCCAATAGCTTTGGGTCTATGAATGAATTTTTTTTTTTGACAATATCTATATATAGATTTAAGTATATGTAAAAATTATCAATTAAAATTTATAAATTTATTGTATATGTAGTTATTCATAAAAAAATGTAATTTAACTAAATTTATGTGTAAATCTAAATATTATTAATTAAAATATATAAAAATTTAATCTTTTAATCTGAATTATTAATTTATTTTAATAATAAATTAATAACTCAAAAAACCATAATTTATCCTTAAAACCTCTTTTTTAGAGTTACATGTTAGAATTTTCCCATCGAAAGTTGTTTTTTATGTAGCGTTCGTATTGTTGTTCTTTTGTCATTTTCTCAATTTCAACTTTACTTTTCTTTTTGGTCTTTCAACCTTCCAAGTCACGTGGGCGTAGAATTCTTTAAAGCATGAAATCATCAAGCCACACTTAACAAAGCGGCTGGTATTTTGTATTTCGCGATCTGTGTACAGTACATATAGTTCACAGTATCAGTTTTTCGACTATAAATTATTAAAGAATTTTATTAATGAGTACTTTAAGATTACTTGTTAAAAAATTTAAAATAAGAAATTTTATATTAAATTTAAATTTTTTAATTCTCAATGTATTGAATACTCTATTTTTCATAAAAAAATTATTTTAAATCTTTAACAAGTGTTTTTAAAACATTATTTAACAAAATTTATTATTAAATTATTAAATCTAATAATTTTTTCTTTCACACAGCCATCGGAAATTTTAAAATAATAAAAGTAATTCATTAACTATAAGCCCTGAAAGTTTGATTATTTTCATTTTTTTATAAAAAAAAAATTTCCAATGAAATGGCCATAAAAACTATTTATCAATTATTTTTAAATAAAACATTCCAGCGTTGCCAGAAATTAAATTGGCTGCCAGAATTTTTTTTTCGGTAGCATTAAGTTTGTCCAATTTTTTCATTGAAAATTCTTTGTTTTTTGGGTTACGAATATTCATATTTTTTCTTGTAGCGACTCCTACACTCTGATGCTTTTGGAATAAACAACAATTCACAATTCAATAATACTGAATTTACAAGAGTAATATCACACAGTTAAAAAAAAAGTCAAAATTTTGATAAAATACAAAAGCGGTAGTTGGTTAGAATAAAATAGTAGAGACAATTGTAAAAGTCAACAAGCATGTCAGATTATATTTTGACAAAAATTATGACTTTTTAATATTTTTTTAATTTTCAATATCTTAAATGGCAATTCTGAATACTCCACTTCTATGACTACATGTCCTTTCACACAATTTTAAAAAAAAATTAATTTAAAATAAAAAATAACTAAGTATAAAATAATTTAAAAAATGACAGTCGTGTAAATACAGTAAAACTCTCAAACATAAAAAACTAAATTAAAAATTAAATAAAAAGTAAAGATTGAGTCGGACAGTAATTAAACGACACGCTTAAAAGGTTTTAAGATGAAGACTGGCGGTATTTGTCGGCAAGGGCTTTTTCACCAAACCGGCCATAAATGCAATTCCGTAGTTGAAATCTAATAAAAAAATAAAAAAATAAAAAAATTATTTTTCAAAACACAGCATGTGTGGTCTATTTTTGTTATTTCGTATACCGTTTTACAAAAATCGGTTCATGATATCAAGCATTTTCCTGAAGATAAAATACTTCGTATACAGAAGTGGCATAATTTGAGAACAATAATGCTAAACAATAATGCATTTTGATCTCCACGTGTATTTGTATAAATTTTCGTGAATGTATCTTTCGCATTAAATAGCTCTACTCATTTGAGAAATAATTTTAAAAGTGGTCTAATTTTAGTAAATAAGCTCAAAAAGAGTAAGAACTAGATAATCCAGGAAAGCGAATGATTTAGGCTTGTTAGTAACTTTCATAGACAAGTGCATTAAAGATTTGCCACTTAAGTCAACAAAAAGCATATTTCCAAATGGAAAATGTTTTTTTAATACTTACTGTATTTTTGGTAACTTTTAATACTTACTGTATGACACTTCGTATAGGCATGAATGTTAATATAAATATAAGTAAATGTCAAAGTATATCATATTGTCAGATAAAATGAATGTATTGTATATTGATGTGAATAAGAAATTAATTGAGTATTGTATTTTAAGTGTTCAAATAATATAACTCTTTTTAAATCAAAGTATATAGGGTAAAATGTCCGTGCTCATACCAAACCAAACTAAAATCTAAAATTTTATTATACTTACACCTTTTTTATGTCAAATTTTACAATTTTCTCATTGAGAAAGAGAAGAGCCAAACATAGTTCTCGATATTTAATTTCTCTTTTTCATTTTTTTTAAAAAGGATGTAAAATTTTAGTTTAGAAATTAAGTATACAAAACATTTATTCACTTTCAAGAATTCAATCTTGCAATAAAGGCTCTTGTAGCCATATTTGATTTTTGTCCATTTCTCTAGTGAAGTATGGCACCTTCTTCCACAAAAATCAAGACATGCAATTTTTCTAAAACAAGTCAATGGCAACAGCAACCACGGCCCATGCATCGGTTGCCTTGATTCCTTGTTCATTGCCCCTATTATAAATACAAGCTCCAAATATCAACCACGACACATATTCCTTCAAATTGTTAGAATCTCACATCGTTTGTCTTAATTTTCTGGGTGTGATTTATATACTTGTAGAATCACTCTATTTGATATCAATTAATTTTAAGTTTGAATCTCACATAATATCCGAACCAATATTTTATATTTGTCGCCTATTCCGCTAGGCTTCTCCATCGCTTATTCCTCAAGGCTTGCCTATTCCGTCCAAGCATCTGTGCAGGTGGGTGTTAGTGTCCAACATCGCTTGCCTCAATCTTCTTGGTGCAGTTTATATACAAGTTGGATCACTTGACTTAATGTCAATTAGTTTTAAGTTAGAATCTCATATGGTATCAAAGTCAAGATTCCATCTTTGTCGCCTATTCGATTATGCTTCTCCTTCACCTATTTCATTAGGCTCACCTATTCCATCCAGGCATCTGTGGAGGGGGTGTTAGTGTCACCTATTTCACTAGGCTCACCTATTCCATCCAAGCATTTGTGGATGGGGTGTTAGAGTCTCATATCGTTTGCCTAAATCTTTCGAGTGTAGTTTATATACATGTTAGGTCACTTCACTTAATGCCAATTAGTTTTAAGTTGGAATCTCACATGTTATCAGAGCTAATATCTCATCTCTGTCGCCTATTTCACTAGGCTTCTCCATTGCCTATTCCACTAGGCTTGTCTGTTCCGTCTAGGCATCTGTGGAGGGAGTGTTAGAATTCCATGTCGCCTGCCTCAACCTTTCGGTGCAGTTTATATACCTGTTAAGTCACTCTATTTGATGTCAATTGATTTTAAGTTGGATTCTCACACAAATCATAGCTACTACACTCATTTGTCTTCATTCCCATAAAATATAAAATGGTTATGGTTCTGCAAACTCCGTCTCTAGCTAGCGTTTACAGTACGGAGGTGCCAACTAGAGCTAGTGGCCCTGGCTAACCCTACTCCATGAACTTAAGCAGCTATCTAACATAAATGATCAACATGGTCTACGTTACAACATTACATTGTAATTTGTAGTTTTCTTAAGATTTTTAAAACAAAAATTACCATTAAAACATAAAGATTTTAGAAATCATGATTCTCATAGACAAGAATGTATAAAGACACTAACTTTGATACATGAGTAAGTTTTGATAACAGTAAAACTATGTTCCAAGAGTGTTAGAGAAATTTTAAAACTCATTTTCTATTCATTTGTCTTTCTTTACTCTCTTCTTCTACTTTTGTGATGGTGAGAGAAGAAGAAAAACTTTATGGTAGGAACAGGACCTTGAGTTTTTACGTAAAAAAAAATTGTTTCTTAATACTGCTAACTTCCATCAAGTTGACAGTTACTATAATTGCAAAACTACTATTTTCCTCTTACCCAATAAGAGTTTAGTCCATTGACTTAATTTAATTATTTATTAAACTAATAAGATAAGTCACATGCTCATCACATGAGACATTTAATCCAACATTATCCTACTTGACTCATGTGACATTACCTTCTTTACAATTTGCTAAGTCTGTCAAAACATAATATAAATTCATATATATAGTCAAACTCTTCTTTACATTGGATACATCATTCATCATAACCAAGAATGAAAACTAACATGAGTCATGACGATTTTATGTCATTTAGCCAATATAGTCCCTTCCATGTACTACAGAGTTAGTCTTCTCCTTAACATGACCTGTAAATGGGAAGCACATAATTTGTCCAATAATAATATCTTTGTTAAAGACAGAACTTGTTATCATCATTCATATTCAATCTATACAAACTCAAAAAATAGGAAAGATAAGAACATATTCATTCATGAGTTTAAAGTGTTAAAGTACATAAAACATAAACATTAACATAATATACAATAATGCCTACTTGGCAACAATGCCCATACTTTAAACATGTCCACTAAATGTTTTGGAAGGTAACCCTTTTGTCAAAGAGTCAGCAATCATAAGGTCAATGCTAATGTACTTTTATTGACACTCTATGTTTCTGAACTTCTTATTTAACGATAAAGTATTTTAATTCTATGTGTTTAACACCTTTGGAATACTTGTCATTTTTAGAAAAAAAGACAGTTGCAGAATTATCACAATAAATTTTCAGTGGCCTGACAATACTGTCGAGTATTCCAAGTCTTGAAATAAAGTTCTGCAACCACTTAGCCTAAACCATGGCCTCAAAGCATGCCATAAATTCAGCTTCCATCGTGGATGTAACAATGACTGATTGCTTTACACTCTTCCATGATATCGTTCCTCCAGCTAAAATATATAGATAGCAAAATGTGGACTTTCTTGTATCTACACAACCGGCAAAGTCTAAATTTGAATGTCCAACCACATTAAGATGATTGGATCTCCTATAAGTAAGCATGTGATCTTTTGTTCCTTGCAAGTTTCTTAAGACTTTCTTTGCAGCTTTCCAATGATCTAATCCTGAATTACTCTGATATCTACCCAACATACCAACTACAAAGCTGATATCTGGCCTTGTACACGTTTGAGCATGCATCAAACTCCCAATAACAGATGCATAAGGAATTGCTTCCATTTTGTTTCCATTCCAAATCATTCTTTGGACATTGCATGAGACTAACTTGTCTCATTTTCGAATTGGAACGGGTGATGCTGAACATTTTTCTATTATGAATCTCTTTAAAACTTTAGGCTGCGTTTGGTGGACAAGATAAGGAGGACATGATAGTATTAGCTAATACTATTAGACCTTATCAAGTGTTTGATTCTTTAACTTGATATTATAGTCAAATCAGGTCAAACCTTTTTATCCTATTCTAACATGATTACTCTATCCTCTCTCCACTCCCCTGATTAAACCTGATAGGATATATCTTCCCACCCTATCCCAAGGTTCCTCTTCCTCCTCACCACTCCCCTCCCTCTTCTCCGACACCACCACCACCACCACCACAAGCTCCTCCTCCTCTCTCCCTCGTTCTTCCATTTCCAACGTCTCTCTTCTTCTTCCTCACCTTCTTCTCTTCTCTCTTCTCTCTTTCAAACTGAAACCCTCGCAACACCAACACGACCTTCAAACCCAAGCCTCCTCCTCCCCCCTCAGGTCCGAACCACGGGTCTTCTAACTCTTCTCAATTTTTCACCCCTGGCTTGAGTGGTCCTAATTCCTCGGCCACATCTCCTCCGGCGGATACATCTATCATGGTAGCACCGTCGATAATAGCTTCGTGGCAACGCTAGTGGAGTTGTCACCACAGTTCTTGCACGAGGCCATTGCCTGCTTGGCCTTTGCCCGCAAAAGACCCAAGCTTTTGCGGTTCATTTTTTTCCAAATCCAATGCTCTAATAGGGTTTATTAAACACTTGAATTTGGTACTGAATTCATTGATTGTTTGTTTGTTGTCTTTGTGATTGAATTGAATTGAATTGATTGTAGATTGCTTATGATGAGAGATGTCGCGGTGGTGGTTGAACATGGCACCCCCTTTCTATTTTGTGACGCTAAGAATTCTCTGAGAAAGATGAAGTCTTTTGTGTCCAATGTGAAGAGGGTTGAGCTATTGTGCATGGTGAGGGTGCTGCTGAATGTGAAGGTGAAGAAGGTTGAGCTATTGTGCGTGGTGAGGGTGATGGTTTGGGATAAGGTTCTTGTAGGTTCTATTGATTGGGTGGACTGCAGAGGCATGATTGAGAACGTCTTCCAGAGGAATTCCATGATTAAGGTCTCTGTGATGTGCAGTTGACAAGGATGGCCAGTGTGGAGGAGGTGGTGAGGAAGATGAAGGGTAATATAGTCATACTAAATAGTTACATATACTATCAAGTTCCTTATACTATTTGTATCAAATATTTGATAGTATAAGGGTTTATCGGCTTGTTTATACTATCAGACCTTATTCTATTGTCTTATACTATCAAGTTTTATACTATCATGTGTACCAAATGCAACCCTATTGATATATTCTTTCTGAGACAAACCTAACAATAATTGTGATCTATCACGAAATATCTCTATTCCACTTAATTAACTTGAATACATTTTAGTGGATTTAATTTCATTTTAATTATAGTTGTTTAAATTAATTATTTTTTCCTTATTAGTTTACTCATTTGCATATTCTAAGTAAAGACAATAAAATAAGTCAATTTAAACAAAATGAATCTTATTATTTATAGGATATTCTAAATATAGAATTTTATTTAATTTTAATATTAATTGAAATCTTCCCATTATAATGAATTTTAGGAATTATTTTGATTCATAATGTAAATTTCTATGGAAAGTTTATAAAATAGGAATTGATTTAATTTTGAAATCATTTTAATTTAAATTGTATATATCTAAAAATGCACTTAACTTTCATTAGATTTGAAAAGATTTAATTTGATTTTGAGTTTTATTTTTTCAAATTGATAATTTGTCCTTATTAGTTTACTCATTTACATATTCAAAGTAATGACAATAACGTAAATTACTTAAACAAAATGAATCTTATTATTTTTAGGGTATTCTAAATAAATAGAACTTGATTTGAAAATTAATTGAAATATTATAATAATAATGAATTTTAGGAATTATATTGATTTATAATTAAAATTTTCTTTTGAAACTTTATAAAATAGAAATTAATTTGATATTTAAATCCTTTTAATTTAAGTTGTATATATTTAAAAATCCACTTAATTAATTTTGATTAGATTTGAGTGGATTCAATTTCATTTTAGTTTCAATTTTTAAAATTAATTTTTTTGTCCTTATTAATTTACTCATTTGCATATTCTAAGTAAAGACAACAAAGTAAACTACTTAAACAAAATGAATCTTATTATGTTTAGGGTATTCTAAAAATACAGAATTTGATTTGCAAATTAATTGAAATCTTATTTTTATAATGAATTTTTAACTTAAAAATTGAGTTTTAAATTAATTAATATCAGATCAAATTAAATCAAATTAATTTTAATTTAAATTTTAATTTTTAATAACTTGGAGAAATATTGTAATTTCTAAATACAAAAAAATTACTAAATACATTATTAAGCAATTGTAATGCATTATTCATGACACCCACACCCGAACTTGTAATCCATTGCCCATTACCAATGATTTTGTAAAGATATTTTACATTCCTTTTGTCGCAGCTACAATAATTAACTCCAGCAATGCATAATGTTTTATTACTAATCATGTAGATTCTGTTTTACAATTCTTTTTTAAATGAAAAAAATATTAGAAAGGATTCGTAAGGCGCTCAAGGCAACTAAATTTAAAACAATAACATTTAAAAGAGTTGCCATTAATTTTTTTTGGTTAGAAAAACAAAATTAAAGGACCCCTTTAAAATTTGAAAACGAGTTTTTCAAAACAAAGTTAAGTTCAAAAGTCTATTTATACAAATAGAATGGTAAAAACTGAGTTTTACTACATCCTTGTACATCCTCATACTTAAAGTAGTTGTGTGAATTATAATAACGTAAATATATTTAATTTACCCCATTAAATTTCTTCTCTTCCATTGTAATAAATAAATAAATTTACACCATAATATCAATGACAAGAATAAATAAACAAATAATAATCAAAATCAAATATTAAATCACAATATTTACAAGCAAAATATAAAATAAAAATAACACATAATTAAAATATTTACAAATCAAGAAGCATTAAAAAAACAAAGACTAAAGATTAAATTATAAAATTTACAAATTTAGTTTACCTTTCGTGCTAGTTTATCCCCCAAGTGTAATAAAAAATTTAAAATCACGTATTTTTTTAAAAATTATTTATGTATCGGTTAATTTTAATTTAAAATAACAATAATAAAAAGAATGAAAATAAAAAGTACAAATTATCATTATTAAACATTTTAATTTTTAAATTTTTTTTGTCTTTTTTTAAATAAAACTACTATGAAGCATAATGTCACTTCCTATAGCATCCAAAAGATTCAAACTTTTTTGTCACTTTGCTTAAAGATTATTTTGAATTCCATTTTTTTTTCATTTACTTCACCACTTGATAGGGGTGTTGAAGACCCGACCCTCCTACAAACCCGATTTAGTCTGAAGTTAATTAAGATGAGTTTAGGTTTTATAAATTAAATATAATATATTTTTGGGTTTAGGTTTGAATTATGCTTTGAGTGGTCCCAACTCAGTTTAGTATCCAAAATTATTTTAAAATTTATACTTATTTTATAATTAATTATAAATAATAAATTTTTTTAACTTAAATTAATAACTTTTGCATGACATGATAGTATATTTATATTGATATTTTTTATTTTAAAATATATATTATAAAATATATTTTAATTTTAATTTCTCACTTCTATAATTTAATGACATAATTATGCAAAATATTTAAATTTATACATTTTATATATATATATCAAGTTGATTCCATTTAGACCCTATCATTTTCGAACCATAGTTGGATCGAATTTAAATTCAAAAGAATAGTCTAATTAAAATATTAAATTAAATTTGAGTCAAGTCAATCACATCATAATCCGTCTCATATACACTCATGCTGCACTTGATGCAGTGAGAATATAAGTGTGAATGCCAACCCATCAAATTTGCAAACTCACGTGACCTTGGCTTAAATGGATGCTAAAAAATAAATAAAATTGAAACCAAAAGGTGAAAAACAAAGACACAGGTTCAAAGGAATACATATGGCAGCACTAAAATGAAACACTTAATTCTGAAATTCACTTAGAGTCTCAAGCCAACATGAAAAAAGTAATGTCAATAACACTAATGATAACAGAATGTGCCCAAGTATCGTACCCCACTCATCCAATGGGACTGAAAGACATAAATTGAAGGAAAACACATGACATTCAGCATTGAAAGTTCAGATAATACCCATATTCAAAGGACCACCAGAGAACCATAACATATCTCATTAAACCAGTTATCAGCTGGTAGTCAGCCTCTTAACACAGAACACCAACTATCGTCAACATCCACAAACAAAATGCCATAGAATATCAAATCAAAATTTTAGTCTAATCATAAAAGGATTGGAACCCAAAGGTTAACTGATAAGCGGCTTGTGATTCCCCAAAGACAAACGTGTGTTCAAATTCTACTGAAGCTATCATCTTAGGAATAATTTTCTTAAGCGCAACTTGACTTAGAAGATTAAGTTTTTCTATCTAACCTTTACTCACAAATAAATAAATAAAAAGATTGGGACAGCGAATATTTTCGTAGGCAAGCACTAGAACACTCAACAAGTTTTCTTAATCGTAACAGGCCATGACTTTGGGTGGCCCATTTGGGCCAACCCACTACTCTCTCGCCTTTTCCATTTGGACCAGAGGCCAAAATTGTTATGAGCTAATAAATTGCTACCTTAGCCAGATGGCTGCCCTGAAATCTATTTTTAACATTTTTTTTGACACTTAGAATTTTTATTCTTACGTTTTATCACTTTGATTTTTCTTTTGTATTGTTTAAAGCCCAACAAACATTAGATAAATGAGTTTTTGGCATATAAGAGTAAAACTTTTCACATATCATAAATAAACTTTTTTTTATGAATAGCTGGGCAAAAACCCAAGAGAAAAAACCAAGAAGTCATTACATGATCAAAACTAACCCTACTGCTATTAGGTAACACAGCCAAATGGAGGTAACTGGGCCATACCAAAATGAAATTACCATAGCCTTAACATCCATGATTTCACACCCTTGTAACATCACAGGAAACATTTGCTATATACCCAGCAACAAATCTTTGACAACAAACACTGTCGTGAACCCTACGGACAGTGTTTGCCGTCTCCTCTATTTCTGTGTTGCCTTTTTGTGTTTGTTAACTGATTTTTTTTTTATTATTTAGGTTAGTGTTGGGGAAATTGGCTTAGTCTGGTGGGTTTAATGAGCTAAGTTGCTAAGTTTCTTTTAGTTAGTGGATTGAAACCATCCTTTTTTGCTAGTTTGTTTATTTAGGTTTAGTTGTCAAGACTTAACTAAATATAAATAAGGAAATTGAATGTTTCTTTTTTTTATAATAATACAAATTAAGAAAATAAAAGTTAGGATAATGAAAATAGTAGATAAAATAGGAGTAGGCAAGTAATAGAAAACCCCAAAAAAAATGAAAAATGGAAATTATAAAAATGATAAAATTTCAAAAATACCAAAAAATGATGAAAGTAAATTTGTGGGTTAATTTGAATAGAACTTGGTTTACCTTTGTTACTTTGTTGATTATTTGGTTTGTTGCCTTAATTGTTATGTTGGTTGGCATTTTTGTTTATTTTGTTTATGTTAATCCTTTGTTAACAATTTATTTTCAACATTTTAAGTTTTCTTTAATTAATTAAAATTAATAAACTTATATTTATTTTATAAAAAATGACGTGACTTTAAGTTTTGCATTGCACAACGGGATATGTAGGAGTGAAAATTATTTTTTGTACAAGCCAAAAATAATTTTTTATAATTTGGTCTTTGATTTTATGTTTTAAGTTTCATTGACTTGTAAATATTGCGATAATACTCTAATAAAACAATTAGACATCGAACGAGTAGGTTGGTTCAGCCCATTACGAGCTAGTCCATGTTGGTTCAAGGCAAATTGGGTCAAGCCAAAATATATTTGAACTTAATTTTTCTTAATCCAGTCTATACGTTTTGTCAGGTTATTCAAGTCGGTTCATCAAACTCGACACATTTGACATCTCTAGAAGGATGTGTGATTGTGTTGTAAATGTTACGTGAGTGTGTGCTAGTGTGGGTGAGTGCAAGTCAAATGGGAGGAGTGCAGACTGCATAGTGACGTGAAGTGAAGATGAGTGTGTGCTAGGGTGTGGGATTTGAACTTTAGCAACTATTCTATGTAAGTCGGTGAGACAATGCTTAAGGAATATTCATTGCAGTGGTTTTGAGTTAGTGCGATTGGTACATAATCAGAGCATTTAAGCATTCAAAAACTCAAACATTCAGCCAAGACCAGTTGTAGAATAAAAATATGCATTCAAGATATTCTCCCCATCCCCCCCCTAAAAAAAATAGTGCATTAAGACAGCAAGCATGTCACATGAGGAGTGATGGAAAACAGAGGTAGAGAGCATATTTAGGGCTTGAGAATCTTTCCTCGACCTAGCACAAGAAGAAAATCAACTGAATTGAGCATTCGTTTGTTCTATATATTGAAGATTAAAATTCAATTTACTTCTTGTTCTGAACCGTGATTCAGGATCATGTTATGTGGGTCTACTCGACACGTAGTACGCTGGAGTCCGTCATTGACGTCCTCAGCAAGAATTCGCTTATGGCATGTAGATGAGATCCTAATTATATGCATATCGAACCATGACATTAGATAGCAACAGTTTTATCGCGAGATCTACGCAATGAATAAATCTTAAGAATATTTGTTATTGTCAATCATAATCTTGTGAAATAGTAGCACTCATAACTGTCTCTAACTGCTGATATGATCCAAGTTGGATGCATATTATTTTTTCGGATCGTTCTTGAGTTGATTTTGGGTTTCAAAGAATTAAACAATAAAAGGATGAATAGTGATGTGAACGATGGCGTGAACGATGCGTGAACATATATTTTAACGTAAACGATGCGTGAATAGTGAAAAATGGAAAAAAAATGAAAAAGGAAAAGGAATGGAAGGAAGAAGACGCCACACTCTTGGAGAGTGATAAGTCAAGCGAAGATTCGCCACAAAGGTAAGGAAACCTTTGATAAGAACCAAGATGGCTCTACCAAGAACCCAAGAGAACTAAGCTCTCAAAACCCACAAAGGAGTGCAATATTATTCTCTAAGTCAAAAGTGCCAAATACAAGAAACATAAGCCTATTTATAGGCATTACGTATGCATCTAGGTCTAGCTAAAGGAGAACTGAACAAGCTAGCACATTTTAAAAAAACCTAATCTAGTGTAAATGTGGCCTAGGCCCAATTGGAAACCCTAACTCTATTATGTGCAACTTAAGCCCAAACAATAGGCCCTTATTATAAAATTAACCCAAAAAGAAAATAAGAACCAAAACTAAGAAAATTAAAAGGTTCAAATACATAATTAAATAAAATTAACTAAGAAGAAATCATGTCCCCACATTTGGGCCCATCATCAACTTGGATCATTTGGACCATCTTGAGTGCTTCTTCTTCTAGAATGGGCTTCTGTGAAAGAAAGTGGTTGTATGCTTTATCCAAATCCTCCTTAGCCTTCTTAGCTCTTGACCTTGTCATTGGGCCTCCAAGTCCTCGCAAATATGCTTCTTTGGGCATTGGGCCCATTAGGGTTCCACTTGAGCTTCCTTGGTCTCCATCATGCCCTCCCCTTCGAAAGAATTAGTCCTCGAATTTAATCCTTCATCACCTACATCAAAAGGACTTAAGTCACCACATTAAATGTTGCACTAACCCCATACTTACTGGTAGGTCAACTTTGTAGGCATTGTCATTGATTCTTTCTAAGATTTGGAAGGGTCCATCTCCTCTAGGTAAGAGCTTAGATTTCCTTTGCAAAGGAAACCTTTCTTTTCGCATGTGCACCCACACCCAATCTCCAGGTTGAAAAACAACTTGTCTCCTTCCCTTATTTGCTTGCTTAGCATATTGTTCCATCTTCCTTTCAATTTGAGTCTTGACTTGTTCATGGAGCTTCCTCACATATTCAGCTTTTGCATGTCCATCCCTATGAATTAAAGAAGAAACATTAGGTAGAGCGAAAATCAAGGGGGTGAGGGGATTAAAACCATATACAATCTCAAAAGGAGAAAAACTAGTAGTAGCATGCACAGCCCTATTATAAGCAAATTCAACAAAAGGTAAGCATTCTTCCCAGGTTTTGATATTCCTCTTGATGATTAATCGCAGCAAGGTCGATCGAGGGTCCTATTCACAGGTTTCACCACCTCGGTTGCCCATCGGTTTGTGGGTGGCAAGTGGTAGAGAAGAGTAGCTTAGTCCCAAGCTTGTTCCAAAGGGTCCTCCAAAAATGGCTCAAGAATTTTGAGTCCCTATCTGAGACTATGCTTTTGGGCATTCCATGAAGCCTCACTACTTCTTTAAAGAACAAGTCCGCCACATGAATGGCGTCATCCACCTTATGGCAAGGGATGAAGTGGGCCATCTTGGAGAATCTGTCCACCACCACAAAAATAGAGTCTCTTCCTTTTTTTGAATGGGGCAAACCTAGCACAAAATCCATAGACAAGTCAGTCCAAGGGGAATCAGGAATAGGTAGGGGGGTATAGAGTCCATGAGGCATTACCTTTGATTTGGCTCTTTTACAAACAATGCACCTATCACATATTTTATGCACATCATGCTTCATGCCAGGCCAATAAAAATGCTCATGCAACACACCTAAAGTCTTTTGGATCCCAAAGTGACCCATTAATCCCCCTCATGAGCTTCCTAAGCAATAATTCACGCAATGAGCTCTTAGGCACACACAAACGTTTTTCTTTGAATAAATACCCATCTTGCCTAAAGAACCCCTTATGTGCCCCTTTTTCACATGCAGCATACATCTTGGAGAAATCATCATCATGCACATACAACTCTTTTTTTTATGTGTTCAAAACCAAGCATTTTTGTTTCAAGAGTAGCTAATAAGGTATACCTCCTGGAAAGCGCATCAGCTACTATGTTTACCTTCCCTTGCTTGTGTTTGATCACATAGGGAAATTGTTCAAGGTATTCCACCCACTTAGCATGCCTCTTATTAAGCTTACCTTGCCCTTTTAAATATTTTAGTGACTCATGATCACTGTGTGAATTACAAACTCTTTTGGCAAAAGGTAGTCTTGCCAAGTGTGTAAAGCCCTTATAAGTGCATACAATTCTTTATCATAGGTGGAGTAATTTAAAAAGCTCCATGCAATTTTTCACTAAAGTATGCAATAGGGTGACCTCTTGTAATAAAACAGCCCTAATCCCAACATTTGATGCATCACACTCAAGTTCAAAAGACTTAGAGAAATTAGGCAATGCAAGTATGGGTGCATGAGTGAGCCTATCTTTGAGTGTGTCGAAACTTGTCTGATTGATCCTCCCCCACCTAAAACTCACATTTTTCTTAACAACTTCATTTAAAGGGGCGGCTATGGTGCTGAAATCTTTTACAAACCTTCTATAGAAGCTAGCTAACCCATGAAAGCTTCTTACCTCACTCAAAGACTTAGGGGTAGGCCACTCCTTAATAGCTTTTATCTTTTCTTCATCTACTTGCACTCCCTTAGCACTTACAACAAAGCCTAGGAACACTACATGGTCGGTACAAAAGACACACTTCTCTAAATTAGCATACAGCTTTTCTTTTCTAAGCACACTCATTATAGCCTTAAGGTGTTCTAGGTGCTCTTCTAAGGTTATGCTATAGATCAAGATGTCATCAAAGTATACTACTACAAACTTGCCTAGAAACTCTCTCAACACATGGTTCATCAACCTCATAAAGGTGCTAGGCGCATTTGTAAGCCCAAAAGGCATCACCAACCACTCATACAAAAACCATACTTAGTCTTAAAGGTGTCTTCCACTCATCCCTTCCCTTATCCTAATTTGATGGTACCCACTTTTTAAATCCACTTTAGAAAAGTAACATGCACCATGCAATTCATCAAGCAAATCATCTAGCCTAGGGATGGGATGCCTATATTTTACATTATATTATTTGACAACCCTACAATCAATACACATTCTCCAAGTGCCGTCCTTTTTGGGGACAAGTATGACAGCACGGCACAAGGACTTAAACTTTCCTCACCCATCCTTTTTGCATCAAATCCTCCACTTGTTTTTGAATTTCCTTAGTTTCCTCAGATTTGTCCTATAGGCGGGCCTATTGGGCAAAGAGGCTCCCCGGATGAAGTCCATTTGATGTTCAATCCCCTCAAGGGTGGTAGTCCGGGAGGGACACTCTTTGGAAAGACATCTTCAAAGTCCAAAAGAGAATCAACTTCACTAGGCGAGAGGTTAGAGTTACAATTTAAGTACAAGTCCTTGTAGATGCAAATGTACATCTCTTGCTTTGCAAAGAAAGCCCTCTTAATCTCACTCTCCCTAATAATTAAACATTCATTTTTTTTTCATTTACAAGTTCTTGGTCCCTATTCTTCGCTTCCCCCTTTGATTTTATTTTTATGTCTTCCTTCTCTTGCTCCCTTCTTAGCTTCAAGGCCACTTGGTCTTCACAAACCTATTTGGGAGTAAGGGGTACAAGCGTTACCTTTAATGAATTATGAACAAAAGAGTATTTGTTAGTGAAACCATCATGAATAGCATGCTTATCAAATTGCCAAGGCCTCCCAAGCAAAATATGGCCAGCCTCCATAGGAACAACATCACATAAAATATCATCTTTATACTTACCAATTGATAAACTTACCATCACTTGTTGATTCACTATCAACTCACCATTCTCACTTAGCCATTGAAGCTTGTATGGTCGGGGGTGAGGAGTAGTTTTAAGGTCAAGTTTTCTTACCAAGCGAGTGCTTGCTACATTGGTGCAACTTCCCCCATCAATAATCAAAGAGCATACCTTCCCTTGAATGAGGCATCTTGTATGGAAAATGTTTTCTCTTTGGCCTTCATCCTTCTCTTTAGCTTGACTTCCCAATAATCTTCTTACCATCAATAAGTCTCCCTCTTGTGGAATAACCTCACAATCACTTTCCTCCTCACTTGATGAAATACAAGAAGATTCACTAGTGATGCTCCCATTGTCCCTTATCACCATTGTTTTCTTATTTGGGCATTGAGAAGCTATGTGTCCCCTTCCCAAACACTTAAAGCATTTAATGTCTTTATTTTTAGAAGTAGAAGATGAAGTGGAAGTAGTAGGCAAGGTGGCCTTAGGGGCAGCCCACGGGTTCCTTTGGACCGAAAGAGGATCCTCCTTCTTTGCTTGTCCTTCCAACTTGTTGTGTTGAAGTTGGAAGAAGCCTTCTTCAAAGTACCCTTCCTCTTGAGTTGTTGCTCCACCTTCATGGCTTGATGCACTAAGTCTTCAAGCTCAACATAATGTTGCAACTCCACAATATCACTAATGTCTTGATTGAGACCATGAAGAAACCGAGCCATGGTTGCCTCCCTTTCTTCAACAATGTTGGCTCTTATCAAGGCAACCTCCATCTCTTTGAAGTACTCATCCACACTCCTACTCCCTTGAGAGAGCCTTTGTAACTTATTATGTAGCTCCCTATGATAAAAGAAAGAAGGTACAAATCTCCTCCTCATCAAAGTCTTCATTTCATCCCAAGTAATGATAGGATGCTCTCTATATCTGACCCTTTCTTTTTGAGCTTGATCCCACCAAATCAAAGCATAATCTGTGAACTCAAGTGCAGCCACCTTCACTTTCTTTTACAGTCATAGGTTATACGAAGATTCATTGTAGTCATGGCATGAGAAGATTTGCTCAATTTTCATCTCCCACTCAAGATATGCTTCCGGATCATTCCTCCCTTGGAAGGAAGGTATTTTGATATTTACACCCCCAAGCCTCTCATTTTCTCTATCTCTCCTCTCGTTTTCTCTATCTCTCCTCTCATTTTCTCTATCTCTCCTCTCATGTCTCCTTCTTCCTCCTTGCCTCCTATCATCTCTCCTTTCTCTTTCGGATTCCTGGGATTCTTCATCATGGTTGGAAGTTCTATCCCTCTCTAACCTATCAATCCTCTCATGGATTTCATCACTTTGTCTTTGAAGAAGCCTTTCCAAATGTCTTGTTAGGGCTTGCATTTGTAATGTCATTGCGGTCTGTCCTTGGGGAAGGAGGGGACTTCCACTTGTGTCTCCTTCCTTAGACATTGTACACAATCAAAAAGTTAGTGAACACAATAAAACAAGATCCTCACTCACTTTTCTCACGTGTATACACTCTTAGATTGATTCCATTCGTGTTTCACACAATTAGGCTTTTGTTTAATGAAAACGCTCTTGCCTTTTACCACTCAAGTTCTCTTTTCAAGTTCTTAAATGAACCTCTTGCGTTTCAATTACCAAAAGCTCTTACAAAGGTAGCGGTCCTCACAAGAGTAAGCACTCGGAAGTCAAGAAAGGATGAAACTCTAGACAAAACTCAAATGAATTTAAAAGACAAGCAAGAAAAGCTAATTAAAAAGAAAGGTAGAACTCAAAAGAAATAAGAAGAAAAAGAAATGCGCAAGGTATGTAGAATAGCACCGCTTAATGAAATTCACAAGGCATTCAAACTTAATCTTGCTTAAGTGCAAGGGCTATCCCTTTTTTTTTTTTTCTTTTTTTTTTGTTTTTTCTTCTTCTTTTTTTTTTAATACTATTTTTCACGCCCTTGTTCTCTTTTTGCACATAAAAAATATGATTCTTGCAATTTTAGTTCCAAATGTCATGCCCAATTGTGTATTTAGGAGTTTCCTTTCAAGTTAAGGTGCTATAAAACATATAACAGCAATGGATATAGAGTTGATAAGATCAAAGCTTGTAAATATTGCGTAGAAATTAAAGAACAAAAATTAAAGGCGAAAAATAAAAGACTAGAATTTAAATGACAAAAAGTAAAGAACGGAAAGTAAAGAATGTTGCCAATTCTTAGAAATGGCGAGAGATCAATGATGATCGGGATTGTGTATAATTATGACATTCAAGCAATGGTGCTTGATGTTTGGAAAGCAATAAAGAACAAGTACAAGAAACAAAACAAGAACTCTATCAACTAAAGAATCGGGCTCTAGATACCGCATGATATGATCCAAGTTGGATGCATATTATTTTTTCTTTCGTTCTTGAGTTGATTTTGGGTTTCAAAGAATTAAACAATAAAAGGATGAATAGTGATGTGAGCGATGGCGTGAACGCGATGCGTGAACGATAGAACGTAAACGATGCGTGAATAGTGAAAAATGGAAAAAGATGGAAAAGAAAAAGGAATGGAAGGAAGAAGACGCCACACTCTTGGAGAGTGATAAGTCAAGCGAAGATTCGCCACAAAGGTAAGGAAACCTTTGATAAGAACCAAGATGGCTCTACCAAGAACCCAAGAGAACTAAGCTCTCAAAACCCACAAAGGAGTGCAATATTATTCTCTAAGTCAAAAGTGCCAAATACAGTAAACATAAGCCTATTTATAGGCATTACGTATGCATCTAGGTCTAGCTAAAGGAGACAGCAAGCTAGCACATTTTAAAACCTAATCCTAGTGTAAATGTGGCCTAGGCCCAATTGGAAACCCTAACTCTATTATGTGCAACTTAAGCCCAAACAATAGGCCCTTATTATAAAATTAACCCAAAAAGAAAATAAGAACCAAAACTAAGAAAATTAAAAGGTTCAAATACATAATTAAATAAAATTAACTAAGAAGAAATCATGTCCCCACATTTGGGCCCTTTATCAACTTGGATCATTTGGACCATCTTGAGTGCTTATTCTTCTAGAATGGGCTTCAGTGAAAGAAAGTGGTTGACTGCTTTATCCAAATCCTCCTTAGCCTTCTTAGCTCTTGACCTTGTCATTGGGCCTCCAAGTCCTCGCAGTGCTTCTTTGGGCATTGGGCCCATTAGGGTTCCACTTGAGCTTCCTTGGTCTCCATCAACTGCTCATCGTTATAATATTTATATTTCAATCTTATAGGGATCCTCTATAATTAACAAGGGAACGTATTTCCTTCTGCGACTATTACGAGAGCGTATCTCTCAAATCTATATAAATATCAGACTTATTTATATTCACATGTAACTTATCACACAATGCATAAACCCTATTTGTATACAGTCTAACTTGAGCGTTGGAGTCCCTTTGTAGGTACCAATCCCCCTCATTCAACACACTATACTGCTGTTGCACAAAGAGAAAACTACTGCGACATGCCAATCTTAGGTACATCTCTAAATCTACTTCAGAACACTTCTAAATCATTTAAGGATAGCTAACGAAGTTAGGAAATGGGGTTGGGAGAGATAATAATTTCAATCCCATATAATTAAAAAATAATAATTCAGATCTAAGAAAATATATCTTCATTGGATATCTCACTACAAATCAATCAACAAGAACATCTAAAAATCTAATGGTTATAAACTTAACTCAAATGATCCATTGCAAAGGGAAAATTAATAATATTTACATATTTGCATACGTAAACTAGAGAGGTTTTATAAATCTAATTGAGAATTTAGGAGCTTTAATTCTACCGCGCACATGAATAACCTAGGTGCATTGCATAGATACTCTTTAAATATATGACTTGTAGGTACTGATTTTGGAGATATTTTAAAAAAAACCCCTCAACCATTTTTTTTTTCATTTTAGCCTATTGTTTTGCATTTTAGCCCTTAGTGCTTGCTACTCTGTCAAACGAGACTATGCACTGGGCGTGACTTCTGAGAACGGAACTAGATCTGCTGTTGTCTCGTTATGAACATCATCGTTTGGCTCTGAGGGTGGAGATGCTAAAAACCTACCATTAGAGGAAGCTGAGAAAAAAACCAAGTTCTTCATACTGCATTCTTTTGGTTTTGGGTTAATTTACTGCTTTATCATGCTTATAGAAGCATTTTGTAAAAAAAAAAATAAACACTTTCAATTGAAAATAAATTATTCTGATTATAGAAGCACATTTGAAAGAGGAATTGGATCACCTGCAGTTTTTTTTTTAAACCTGCAGGTGATCTTAGCCACAAAAATTAGTTTGTGATATGAAGAATATAAATATAAAATATAATCCAAAAAGCTTGAGTCATCATATGAGGAACTGTATACTGTGCAGTTATTTTTACAACTGTAGAGGATCTACCTCCTTTAAAAGAACATAGTACATTTTATGATTATAGAAGCATTTTTGTGCTCTATTAGACAAAATCCACTCGCCACTAACCCACTCATGATGAACCCTGACCTTAGAGATTAAAGGGTACGCTATCTCTTTGTTGGTGGTAGTAAAACAGACGTAGTAGTCAAACCTCCTTTTAACAGTACTTTCACCTACCCCCAGCATACTGAATACCCCATCTAAATGATAACCAAAAAAAAAAAAAAACAGCTCTAAAAGCATTTTTAACAACAATTGATTTATTACATTTTACAATATTAGAAAACAGAATCTCCCTAATGCAAAAGTCAAGGAAGGAGGAACAGCGTTTCTAATCTGCCAGTGCTTATGTTTGATGCTGTTCCTAGGAAGAACAAGGAGAGTTTATCTCCATGTGGTCATTTACCTAAGAATAAGATTACAATTGTTGATAAATATCATAGCTTCAGAATGATTCAGTTTGAAAGCATCTCCTGCTTGTTCTTCGTACTGAAAAATAGTCCACTTGGTGCATGAAACACCTTAATTATTTGTGTCAAATTTTGTAAAAATTAAATATTATTAATAATATAATCAAGTAATTTTTATTTTCATATATTTTAAAAGTATATATTATGTTAATTTTTACGTATATCTATGATGAATTAAATAATTTTATATTAAAGTAAAATTTTATAAATATGATCTATATGATAAGTTTTCAATACAATGGTGAATTTTGTGATAAAATTATTTACTAAAAATTATTCAATGATATAAAAGTGTTTTAACTTACACTTATGTAAATTCATCTATTTCCATTATATATTAGCATAATATATTTATTTTATATAAAATATAATAATTTTGTTAAATATTATATTTATTTAAAAATTTAAAAGTTCCAGTTTCTTAACTTAAATGAAGGCTTTCCCGTAATATATGCATTTAAGTTGACTAGCAGGTCAGGCTAAACTTTTAGGTTTTCATAATCAGACCAATGCAAGCGTAAAAAAAAAAGAAAAAACCTTATAATTGATAACAGGTTAGGCTCGAATCGTCATTTTATAAAACAAGCATATGCTTATTTACAGAAAGTCTAACTTAACTTAATCTATTTTCACTGGTATCTAATACATATCATATCAAATGCTTTTAGGATATTTTTAGAAATTTCAAGCTTATATCTTTTAGTTATTTTTTTGAATTTTTGTACCAATACAAATGGGATACTACAATAATTAGATAAATGATAGTATTTTATTGTATTTACAATGACAAAAAATTGACTTATAAAGCACTTGTCTTTATTCTAATTTAGGATTTGCATTTTTCTATGTTTATATTGTATCACTTTCATATGTTGTATCTTAGTCGTATCATATCTTATAATTTTTATGAAATTTTAATTTTAATACATTATAAGTGTAAAATTTTTTATACCATTAACTAATTATATATCACTATATATGTGAATTTTAACATAATTATTATAAGAATCAAATATTTTTTATGATATAACTATATAATTGATTAATAGTATAAAAAAATTTATACTAAAAATTACGAATTCAAATTAGATCCTTTATAGAAGTTACAGTATCTATGTATCGGTATATTGTTGTATCTCATATCCATCCCCATGATTCCTAGGTACAACATGGAGCCTGAGTTACTACACAATGCACAATAAACATGTATACTTGGAAATATTAATCATTAACTTTATGCTCCAGTTACTGTTGATTTGCTTTACAGGTTGGTTTTGTTTTGACAAAGATAAATTAATAAAGAGTTTTGTTAACATGTATTATAAACAGTAGTTATTACCTTTTAATTAATTACTTAAAAATTATTAAGTTTTTAAAATTTTCAAGAAATTAAATATTTGTGTTTTCTATTTAATAGTTTTTATTTTTGATTCCTTAATATTAGGGTAGATGTTAACAAAACCTATAAATAAAGGAAAAAGTTCTTTTAAAATAAACTTAATTGTAAAATGAGTAAATAAAAGTGTTTACACCCTGAGAAAGACCTAGAAATTTTAAGTAGTTGGGGGCGAAAGTAACACACAAACATAAAAGGCAACATATACAAGCATTAAAAAAAATGTTTCAAATGATTATGTTTATACATCAAGAAATATGTAGTGAAATTAAAATTTTATTCCTTATACTCTATGCTTATTTTCAACTCAATTCATGTAGTTTTAAAAATTTTAAATCAGTTTTCACATTTACAAAAGTTTTTAAAATAGTTTTCGCTATTAGTTGTTATTATAATGACATTATAATATTGTCAATTAGTTAATAAAGTAAATATTTTTTATCTAATAAGAACTTCTTTAAATGTTCATTTTTTCTATAAAATATCATATAATGTGCTTCTTCATTTTAGTAAGTATTTATTTCTTTTAAGTAAGTATTTTTTGTCTAATAAGTGTTATTTTATATGCTTTTTTTTTTCCATAAAATGTCTATTAGAGATTAAATTAACGGTGTTAAAATATAAATTAGTGACATATACTATTTTGAAAGCTTTTATAAGTGTGAAGACTAATTTGAAAAAAAATACAAAGATTGAATTGAAAATATATGTAAATTATAAGGACTAAAATTTTAATTTAACAAAAATATATTACACAATGATAAAAGATCGATTTATAAATGTTCTTTTCACGTTTTTATATATTGAAGATGTTAAACAATATTTTTACTATTAATACTATCAAATATCTCCCTCTCTAAAAATGTATGAATGATATTGATGACTAATTACATCAGATGCAACTTAGGGGGAAAATGGATAAATTTTAACCTCTGTCATTATAAATTTACTTATTTACTCATCATATAGGGATAAAGTTAAAAACCTGAAAGATATATGAATGACAAATTATTATCTTGGGTAACAGAAAAATTTAGAGTTTTAAAAATTTTAAATCGGCAAAAAAAAATAGGCCAACCCGCCCGATCTGTTACGACCAAGTTTATCGACCCACTAAAATATGGAGTGGGGTGAGTTGACCCGTTTTAAAAAATGAGTTAGAAGAACTAATCCACTCCGCTTTAAAGTTTTTGGGTTAATAAATGTTATTTTGACCCGCATAAAAGATAAAATGAGAAAAAAATAGATGAGTTAGTGCGGGTCAATCGAAAGCTTAATCCACCTAAAAATAAAAAAAAAATTATATAAAAATAAAAAATAATAATAGTAAAAAATTACAAACCACATATCTAAAATATAATTTTTAAAATAGTCTAATAAAATATTCAAACATAAATTATATAATATTTAAAGAGTTTTTCATTTATAGTATTACTTATCATTTTTTTTAAAAAATAACCAACCTCTGTCACATGTTAACTAACTCACCATCGCTCCGCTTAACTCGCGGGTTATGCGAGATGGGTTATGCAGGTTGATAAAATAATATGAGTTCAATTTTTGAACCCAACCCGTAAAAAAATAACGAATTGACAGATTAACCCGACGGATTGAACCCGTTTTACCAGTTCTAGAAAAATTTCAAAAGTGAATGGAGGCATTTGTCCCTATTATATTCCATATACATCCGTCTCTACTTACACCCTTAGTTTAACTTAAACTACTACAATTTTTAACTCACTAAATAACTTAAATGTGAATTGACCTTTATTTACTTAATTTAGAATAGTCTTATCTTATTAATAAAATCCCATGAAAAAACAAATTGAAAGAGTACGTGGGAAATGGAACTCAAGTCCAACTCGTAAATAGCTTCCAAAACAAAAAAGAAAAAGAAAACAGACAAACAAGTGCAAAACAAAATGCGAAGTAACTAAACAAGATGCCACGTTGCTCGGGACTTTGTTAGATGTTATTAATTACGATACTTCATATACGGTTGACGAGAAATGAAAAATTATTATATGATCACGAAGTAACAATAAATATATGGTATAATTAATTTTAAAGGTTGGACATTAATATTATAGGGTTATTCTTCATCTTGAGTATGTCATCCAACTCTTTCGCAAACCTATCCATGGCTTCTGTTGGAAGGCAAATTGGAACCACTCTACCTTGCTCTCCTTTGGAGTTGGTACAGGGAACATAGAAGCTCACTCCAGGAATGTCCCCAAGACCACCCTTAGCTAGCCCAGCATACACAGCCTTGCCCCACCCAAAGTTCACATCTCTGAATGCAGCCTTTGAGAGATCTGATACCATAAAAGATCCTGCCCTAGTAAAGCAGGGTCTTCCAGTGATCGCCATTAGGTCTACCACAGAGTGCACATACTCCTCAGTTGCTTCATTCTTCGCTTTCTTCACTAGTTCTACAGCATACCCTAGGGGGTGTCCACAGAGCTTCCCTACAGTAGTCACCGCTGCCGGAAACACAAAGGCGTTGCCATAAAAACCATCAGGCAGTGGAGAGTTGAACCTGCAATGCCCAAAACGGGCATTGACAATGCACAACAAGCGAACCTCTTGATCTGGGTTTTCCCATTGTAATGCGGCTGTGCGGCAACGCCACAGGCATGCTGTGAGGATCTCAAAGGAGGTAGATTGAGCATGATGATGGGGAAGAAGACGACGCATTGCAGCTATCTCGGTGGGGCCAAAGAAGAAGGAACGATGATGGGGTATGAAGTAGCTTTTGGTATCAAGTGGTAGTTGTTGGTATTCACGATGGATGCATGTAACTCTTGGTGGTTCTCTTGCACATAGCAGCTCCCTATGCCACACTGGGAGAATGGAAGGCTTTGATGCCCCACTGGCTATTTCTCCCAAGGCCTTCATGAACTGGGAAATTCCACTTCCATCGCTCATGGTATGGTTCAGGCGGAGAGCAAAGATGAAACCACCACATTTGAGGCGTGTTACCTGCCATTTATACATATAAGCCAGCCTATAAACATGTATTGAATATTATATGTCGTGATCCTTGACTTTTTGCAGGCTTGAAACAACACACTTGCTTATTTTTTTATTCTTCTTAGTCATTTAATTATATTGAGACTGATGGTGAGAGTGCGTAATTTAATTAAACAATCCATAGAAAAGTTACTTTAGCCCTTAGTTTTTTTTCATTTTTTTTAAAACAACCTTAATTTTCTTACATCATATATAATCACTTTTTACATTGATTAATGAAATATAAATTCGTAATTAATCATGTACATAAATTAGTTAATAGATATCTTATTAATTAATCAATATACATAATTTTTGTTAACCAATTAATATATATGATTAATAATAAATTTATACTTCATTAATTAATGGTGTAAAAAAAAGTAGTGAAATAATTATTTTCATTTTTTAAAAGGCTTTGTAAGTGTGTGGGATCGGAAGTGCGCAAGTAGTTTGTCTACTTTTCTCATACACGCTAAAATATTTAAAAATAAAAGTAATAAATGACGTTCCTACATTAATTATAAATTATTAAAATAATTATTCCACTTTAAAAAGTGAATGTTTAATATATATATAGGGGATATATATAGTGAGAAAAATTTTATTTTAAGAGAATGAGAGATGAGTAAATCTTGATCATGTAATTATATATGAATGATTAAGATTAAAAGTTACTTAAAGATCATGGAACTACTTAAAAAAGTCACATGCATTTATATTTTAATTTTAACCATTTATATAAGATCTAATAGTCAAAATTTACTTATCTCACCTCTTATAATAAACACTTCTCTCACAAAATATATTTCTTATATATATATATAAGATATCTTGTGAGAAGAGTTTTTTTAAGAGAGTAAGAAGAATAAATCTTGATCATATAACCATACATAAATAATTAAAATTTACTCATTTCACCTATTACGATAAACATTCTTCTCATCATATACACTATATAAGCTACACAAAATTTACTCTGAGACCTATGCATAACTGTAAGTGTGAGGGTGCCTGTCATGTATACAGACTAAATCTAAGCAATAAAAGGTCAAAAATGAAAGTTAAACTATTCTGTTAAGAGTAAATTTCTAGCGCAGTATTGGCAATGTTGTCGTGATATAATATTTTTAAGACACAAATTAGCATGAATATGCAAGAATATCTAGGAACCTGTACAAGCAAGAGCGGACAGTTAATCATTCCATCTGAACCGGGAACATTGTAAAGGAGCTCGTCAAAGCAAGGGAATGGAGGCTGAAGAGCATTGCCAAACTGCTCAAGTGTCACATCTGCATTAGCCTCAATAAACATGACACCTTCCCCGGTACAATCCACCATTAGTTTGCCATTAGGACCTTCCCTAAGCCTTCCAGCGAATGGATAGTAAAACACAAGTGTTTTACCGAGTGCTTGTCTAATGACTTGAACAGGATCTTTCCCTGCCATTGAAGGCTGGTAACGATAGAACTGTACCAATGGAATGTGGTAACGAAGACCATTTTGGTCATCTATGTCTGATAGCAGCTTAAGCTCACGGGGAGTGTGGTTAGCGGGGGCTACTAGCTCCGGTGGGTACCTCCTCACTTTAAACGCTAGAGATGAAGTTTGGAGAACCATCTTATGTGTTATATGGTCGGGAAGAAGAGAAAGAGGGTAGTAGCTACTGTACTCAGTTTGAGTGGATGTGCTATGGTTGATGTTTGAAGCTTCTATTTATAGTGATGGTAATAGACATGCACAATCATGGCCCACATGTAGTGCTGTCGCTGGGATTTAAATAGAAATAGCACCATGAATTTGACTTGTAATTTGATGAATTTGATGTGTTTTTTTGTGTCTTGATGAGAGTTTCAATTTGTTTTTCGCTTCTATATTAAAAATCAAACCTATGAGCTTTACAGAAATATCAAATTCCCTACGGCCACCCCACCAACACAGAAAAAATGCTAATGTTCTTACCATTGTTGAGTTCGAAGATGTTAAGAAATTTTTAAATGGAAACTTGTTATTTTAGACATATAGATTAATATTTTATATGTATAAAATAATTTTAATAGAGAGATGTATATTTTTAATATATCTTGTATAATTTTATTTTATACATTTCAAAAACTTATTTATAAGGATTTGGATCTTTTTTCTCTTAAATAATTAATTATAAGAGTGAAAAAATAAAAAATATTAATGAGATTTAATTATTAGTGTAATTAATTTTTTACTACTTTTTTTTTTTTATTAATTGATCACTTGAAAAAAAAATTAAGAGATTATAAATCCATAAAATAAGAAGTTTCTGCCAAAAAATTTATGATACTTCGAACATGCGTGCTGAGTTAGCCTTGAAAACGACTATTATAGGAATGCACATTTGACACATATTTAATGTCAATAAATTAGGAAAAAATATTATATATATATATTTTTAAGAGTGTATGTATTATTTATATTTTTTTAAAAGTATCAAATTTAATAAAAAATAATAAAATAAATATAATAAATAATATTTAAAAAATATGAAAAAATATGTATACATAATTAATGATAAAAATATCAAAATTGTAATTAATTAGATCTAAGTATAGTTAACTGAATCCGGTACATCCGCTTACTAATACTTAGTAAACTGCTAGCAGAGTAAGGCGGCGTGTAAGTGTTAAGTGAATGAATTCAATTGAGTTACTTCATCTGCCACTTGGGTCCCATAAATCCTGTTGAAGACACGACACATCACACTGTATGTAAACAAGTCGAGTTGATGGGATTTGTGGAAAAAAATATTAGTCGATCATTTATTTAATTGAATTAAATTTAAATTAAGTTTGATTTATTTAAAAATATAAATTTAAATTTGAGTTATTTTACTCATTTATAATTTGAATTTTTTATTATCAAATATTTCCATAAAATATTTTTAAAGTTTGTTAATTTAATTTTTAATAAATATTTTTATATTAGAAGATGAAATAAAAAATAAATATAAAATAAAAGATTCTTTAAAAATTAAAGTTAGAAAAATGATAAATAGTAATAACTAAAAATGCTGTTCTTTAAATAGAATTATAATTTACTAATATTAGTATATAAATTATTATTATTTATACATTTTCTTATATAAAATTACTTTTTTATGATTGAATATATTTATGTATATGAGCTATTTGTCAGTTTTTAATATCAAATCTATAAAGCTTGATTTTGACTCATTTGTATAATCGAATTTAAATTTAAGATTAAACTTATTTATTTAATTAAACAAATGAACCTGATGGGACATGTAATTTGAACACTGAACCTTCAGCAAAACCCTGAAGTGAAACAACACCTCGGATCTCAGCATAAGATCGAATTGCAGCAGACCCCGCACAACATGGGGGCAACCAAGCAGTACACTTTGGACCACGAAATGATGATGTAAGTAGATCGATCCAACCCGGATCTCTACCTTACTTGTATATCCCAGATTTTTACTACATCATGGACCTCGACCCTTTTAGAGGACATCGCGAGATCTGACATAAGATATTATAACTCAAATCCCTTTGTCCATTATGTGCCAAGTACTCCAGATGACCATGTATCTTGACATTTAGCTGCCTCACCCAAACGCCAAGTTAGAGACAACTGTTTTGGACTTGGTAAGAGCCCATAAAACTGGAGTAACCCGACCTGCCAGGCCGGTCCTCAGACATGTTATTCACAGGTAACAATTTGTCCACTAAACCTGTCCCCCCCTCCCCAGACAGGAAAGTGGAGACACCACTCTACTCGGATGAATGAGACAGACCATACGGAATAACGATTTCTTGCATCACTAAGGAATAACATACAATACGCACTAAATTGCTCAGATCTCCTATTCTCTTTGTACGCTCATACGTCTCTATATAAAGGCTAAACAAGAAGACAAAAGTATACACCAATCTCATTATACACTATCCTTCTTGAGTTATTATTACTGACTTGAACATCATAATGCCTTTTGTAGGTACCCACTCTCTCACTCCATTACTGTAGTTGCTACACTTTGAAGGAATTCGGTGCATCTTGCATTCTGAAGTAATCTTTAGAACCTAGTTCTAAACAATTACTTTTGTTTTAAATATTTTAGTGTGTATTAATTGTTTAAATTGAACACTCTCACGATCATTCTCAAAATAATTATATTCCTAAGAAGAATTAAAGAATACGCAACCGTGTTGAAACCCTGCAAAAAGTCAAGAATCACGACATAAGATTCCAATACTTGCTAATAGGCTGGTTTATATATATAAATGGCAGGTAACACGCTTCAAGTGTGGTGGTTTCATCTTTGCTCTCTGTCTAAACCATACTATGAGCGATGGAAGTGGGATTTCCCAGTTCATGAAGGCCTTGGTAGAAATAGCCTGTAGGGCACCAAAGCCTTCCAATCTCCCTGTGTGGCGTAGGGAGCTACTATGTGCAAGAGACCCACCAAGAGTTACATGCATTCATCATGAATACCAACAATTGAGGAGTATGTGCATTCTGTAGCAGACCTAATGGTGATCAAAGGAAGACCCTCCTTTACTAGGGTAGGGTCTTTTATGGTATCAGATCTCACAAAGGTTGGGTTCAGAGATGTGAACTTTGGGTGGGGCAAGGCTATATTTGGAGGCCTTGCGGAGAGTAGGCTTGGGGACTTTCATGGACTATGCATTTACATCACTTCTAACAATGTCAAAGGAGAGGAAGGTATAGTAGTTTCTTTGTACCTGCCAACCGAATTTATGAAGAGGTTTGTGAAAGAGTTGGATGACACACTCAAGAACCCTAAAATAATTTGTTTGTTGACTCTTGTGATTATCTTTAATATATATTGTGTGCTACGGTTGAATTTGAGGCTTATATTTTTCAAGCACCAACAACCTAACCCGGCCGAAGACCCCTAAATGTTAACTATTATTTTAATAAAAATTAAATAGTTGAAAGTAGTTTTTTTAAAAAACAAAGAAAAAAATAGTATGAGGGGAGCGAATCTAAGGGGTATGAGAGTTTACATGGGGAGTATGGTCTAGGAGTAGCTAATGCAGAGGGTAAAGCGATTCTAGATTTTTTGGTAATAGCTAACACTTGTTTTAGGAAGCGGGAAGAACATCTTATCACATACAGAAGCGGGTGTTCTTACTATCTCAAATTGATTTTTTTCTAATAAAGAAATCTGATTAAAAGCTTTGCATGGATTGTAAAGTCATCCCTAGAGAGAGCTTGACTACCCCATACAGGGTTTTTGTTATGAGTGTACGGGTTAAGATAAGGGTAAGGAGAAATTATCATGACAGAGTCTCAATGATCAAATAGTGGCAATTAAAGAGAGGAAAACAAATGTTCTTTCAGAGGAAGATTATGGAGGAAGAGATTTGGGAGATACAAGGGAGTGTTAATGATTTCGATTATATAGGATGAGATGGTTAAAGGGATTAAGAAGGTAACAAAAGAGACATTCAGTGAATTAAGAGGCTTTGGACCCATGGATAAAGAATCTTGGTGGTGGGACGCAAGTATACATGATAAAGTTAAGGTTAAAAGAGAATGTTATAAAGCTTGACACGTGTGTAAAAACGATGAAAATTGAGAAAAATATAAGGCAACTAAAAAAGAAACGAAGAAGGCGGTGAGTGAGGAAAAAGTTAAAGCGTTCAACAGGTTATATCAATTTTTGTGCACCAAAGACGGATAAAGGAATATTTACAAGTTTGCTAAAAGTAGGAAAAAGAAGACAAAAGGCTTGGATAAAATGAAATGCATTAAGGATGAAGAGGGTAATTTCTTGGTTACAGAACAAGATATAAAGAATCGATAGAAGAGTTATTTTCACAAGTTATTTAATGAGGGACATAGGACTTTAGGGGACTCGAACATTCTAAACACTAGAGAGGGGGACCGAAATAAAACTTTTTATCATAAAATTCAGGAATTTGAGGTAAAAGAAGCTTTGAAGATGATGGATAATGAAAAAATGATTGGATCAAATAATATACCTATTAAGGCATGGAAGTGTCTAAGAGATAAAGGTATAAGCTAGCTCACAAAGCTGTTGAACGAGATAATGAGGTCTAAGAAAATGTCAAATGAATAGAGGAGAAGCACTTTAATCCCTATTTATAAGAACAAAAGAGATATACAAAATTATGCAAATTACAGAAGGATTAAACTCATGAGTCATACCATGAAGTTATGAAAAAGAGTAATTGAACGGAGATAAAGGGAAAAGACTCATATTTCAAATAATCAATTTAGTTTTTTGTCTGAAAGATCAACTATGGAAGCAATCTATCTTCTACGAAATTTGATAGAGAGGTATCAGATGATGCAAAAGGACCTACACATATTTTTCATTGATCTGGACAAAGCCTACGATAGGGTACCGAGAGAGGTTTTGTGGAAGGCTTTGGAGAAGAAAGAAGTTCATATCGCTTATATTCGAGCAAACTAAGATATGTATGATGAGACTAAAATTAGTGTGAGAACACATGGTGAGGTCACTGAAGATTTTCCTATAACAATAGGACTGCACCAAGGGTCAACTTTGAGTTATTTTGATCTTGGATGTGCTTACTGCGCATATCTAAGAGTCGATGCCGTAATGCATATTTTTTGCATATGATATAGTCTTAGTTGGAGAGTTGAAAAAAGAAACCAATGGGAAGCTAGAGCTATGGAGACGAGTTTTGGAAGAACATGACTTCTGTTTAAGTAGGAGTAAGATGGATTATATTAAATGTAAGTTCAGTAAGAAGTGTGCTAATACTAGCTTAGCGGTGAAAATTGAAAATCATACCATATCGCAAGTCACACGGTTTAGATATCTTGGATCTATTATAGAAAATGAAGGAGAGATAGAGGGTGATGTAAACCATAGGATTCAAGCTAGATGGATGAAATGGATGAGTGCTTTAGGAGTTATTTGTGATAGAAAAGTGTCTCTCAAGTTTAAGGGTAAATTTTACTGCACAGCTATAAGGCCCATGATGTTGTATGGTACCGAATGTTGGGTAGTAAAAAGCCAACAAGAGCTTAAGATCAGTGTCGCTGAGATGAGGATGTTGCGCTGGATGTGTGACTAGATAAGACAAGATAGGATTATGAATAAATTCATTAGAGAGAAAATAGAGGTAACACCTATTGTGGAAAAGATGAGAGAATCTCGCCTTTGGTAGTTTGGACATATAAGGAGAAGACTCTTAGAAGTCCTTGTAAGAAGAGTAGATCAGGTGGAAGATAACTCAATAGTTAGAGGTAGAGGGAGACCAAAAAAGATTATAGGTGAAATGATTAAAAAAGATTAAATTTGAATTATATTTTTAAAAACTTAGTTTATGATAGGGTACAATGACATCGCTTAATCTATGTAATTGATCATATTAAAAAAAGACTTAATTATTATTGTTATTATTGTTGTTGTAGTAAGAGAATAAGAGAAGGAACACTAGAAGAAGTTACAGATTTCAATACAAATTGAAATCTATAGAGCATTGTTCAGGGCCAGTGGTATATATGAAGTATCGTAATTACTAAGCTCAGAAATCCCATGCAACATGGCACCTTGTTTAATTACACTATTATTTTAGAATTTATTCTGTTGTTTTCCTTTATGTTTGTTTGTTTCTGGAAGATTTAGGAGTTGCACTCGAGTTAATTTTATTAATTTCCCACCCTTTGATTTCCATTTGCTATTGGAATTTTACAGGTATTTTAATAAGATAATTGTTAAGAGAATCCTTTAATTACAATAATAATCGAGAAGTTAGTCTTCTGTCAATACCTATGGAGTTATCCTAATCAAAGATTAAAAAGTTAAAAAGATTATTTATCTTTGTCAAAACAAAATCTATGAAGCAATGTATGTAAGAGATATACTTATATAAAACTAATGTATTTAAGTCAGGTACATGGAATTAATTACATTATTAATTATTAATTAATTATAATAAATATTTATTAATTAATAATATAATTAATCTAATATATTTAACTTAAATACATTTAAATTTATAGAAGATTGCCCTATCTATATATCAAATCAATAGTAACTAGCTAGAGCTTTAATTATTCCTTGATATTGACCAACAGCCAATATTTAATAATTAATAGAATACAACTATGTGTGTGGGTTGGGTATTAACTAGAGAGGTTCCATTTGAGGCAGCTGTGAACGGATAATGTTTGATTGAGCATTAATTATTCCTTGATATGTGACCAAAAGCCAATATTTAATAATTAATAGCATACAACTGTGTGTAGTACTAGAGAGGTTCCATTTGAGGCAGCTGTGAACGAATTATAATGTATGATATACAACTGTAGTGTACGTTATCTTGCACTGTAGGGAAGTGACAAAATCACAATATATATGTTGATATCTAATTTTGTCTATTATTTATTTATTTATTTATTTATTTTATTTTTTAAATAAAAAGATAAGAAAAAAAACAAAAAATAAAAAAATGAAAAAAGAAAAAAAAAATCATTACGAGTTAACCCATGATCCAATTTCTATCTCAACCCATAACTCAATTTCTTTCCCTTCATGCTGCTGCAGCCCTAGCCATCAACCCCTAGCCTCTACAAATAGTTACATTAAGTTGGATTAAAAGTTGCTGTCAGTTTTCTTTTTTCATTTTCTATTACCTTCCAATCATGTTCAAATGATTTTTGATCCTTTGTCTTTCAACCGTTGCAAATTGAATGAAAAATTATTATAAATTAAATGGTAATCAATCTCAAGCAGAAATAAAAGGCATAGTAAAAAACTAAAAAAGGGGATTGGAAAGAACTACTCAGACGGATTAAAAAGCAACACACAGAGGAACCAGAGAGATTTTTGGGGAGTTTTCATCATTTTCCAGCATCCACCCCACACTTCTCCCTTCACCATCACAAACCCACAACCACCACAAGCCCCCATTTCTACCATAACATCTTCTCACCACCTTCTGCCACCCACCATCATCCTCCACAACATCCATCTTTCAACAAAAAAAAAAAAAACATCACCACAAATCCACCATTAAACCAAGCAAACAACCCAAGAAACTATAAACATAAAAAGGAGGAGTCTGCTCCATTGTCTTTGCCCGCCACCACAACCCGCTGTCCTTGCAACACACCGCCGCCCCGCACCGTCCGCGCCTCACCCAGCCACGCCTCTGCCACAAACCGCCGGATCTTTGTGATCCCGGCTCAGATCCGAGCCCGTCAGACTGACCGAGGCAGCACCACCCAGCTGCGAACCTCGCCAGCACCGCACTAGTCCGCCGCACCGTTTGACTCGCAGCCGTCTGCATGCAAACCGTTGCACGATCCCGCACCAGTGACCTAACTGCCCAAGCCCACCGATCCGTCCTCCACGCCGCTGATCTGCTAGTGGGATTTCTTCCCCTTCTCCATTTCTTTTTCTCCGCCCTCCCATTTGTCTCATTTGATGCTCTGTTTTGTTTTCGTTTTACAGAGACTTAAAGTTTTTTTTCCTCTTTTTTTTCTTCTTTTTTAATTTTTTTTGTAAAAAACGAAAATAGATAAAAAAAAGGTTAAAATGGGTATTTGGAGTATAAAATAAAAAATAAAAAAAAACATAAAAATGTAAAATAAAAAGGAAGGATAAAAAATTCAAAAAAAGTAAAATACATCAATTTGTGGGTTAGCTTAACTTGATTATAGTTTATTTCTGCCTTTTACTAATTATCTTATTTGTGGTTATGACTATTGAGTTGTTTGGTATGTAAATTTAATTTAATCATTTTTGTGTAAATAAAAAATTTTAAAATTGGCCGACGACGAAAAAGTTGGGAGAGGATCGGAGCACCGATCAAATACACTCTTTCCGATAATTTTGAGTCTTTATATTGAATTTTACCAGGAGCGCTGGCGAGGTCTAATCCCTATATAAAAATTAAAATAATTACAAAAATTAAAATACAACTTTTTTATAAACTAAGATAATTTTTTTTTGTAAAATAAAAAATCATTAAATAAAAGTGAATAACTTCACATAGTCTCAACCTTATGATTGTGGTGAATTAAAAAATTCTTTTTGTCACTCTTCAAATATTTTTTTCCTTGTAAAATTCATTTTAAATCATTCTATCTCATAAAAAATAAATATTTTAAAAATTCTTTTTCTTACAAAATTAACACATTTTTTAATTCACCACTCTCATGTAATATATTGTAGGCTTGGAATTTATTCCAAAATAATGGTTATTTAGCCACCTATTTCTGGTCTTAGTCATTTATCATTCTTGATATTATGCTTGACAAAATGGGACATATCAAAATAAAAAAAATATTTGTTTTAAATAAAGGACCAATTTAATTAATATTGCAAATGATATTAGATTAAACAGGTAACCATTCTTAGAACAGATGGTGTAGGGTGCTAACACATTTCCTACCCGTAATCAACCCCGAACCATGAACTCTAAAACACAGACCATCTTTTAGGTGTCCAATTGCACCATTCCATTTAATGGATAAAGCGATTGGTGGCGACTCCCAACACTCTGAGGTCTTTCCTCTCTATTCTTTTTATTTTCGTGGCGCTCTTCGGGACGGTTGCGACAGCTGGCGACTCCACTGGGGATATAGAGGGTTAAGCCTTGTTTTAATCTCATGTTATTTGCTCTTTAATTATATTGGTCCATTTTTTTTTGTTTCGTTTGTTTATTTGTTTTGTGTACATTTTGTTTGCATTATATGTATTATACTTCTGCTTTGTGAATAAATTTGCTTGCATGCTCTTTCATGTACACCTGCACACACAAGCTCTATACCTGAGCTCAGTACCTTGTAGGCTTAGATAGAGGGCGAAGTAGTGTTGCTTTGTGAGACCTTCGGTCTCCGGTTAGGCACATGAAAACCCCTCACTCAAATTGAACTTTTTTCGCTTGTAACCTATCACGGGTAAGGATGGAGGACTCTAGCTAGCCAAAGTGTTGGTGACAGCAAGGGGCAATTTGGGGACCTTTTGTCCGATGGGGGTCTAGAACTAAAGCTATCACTTACTGGTACATAGAACCCATCTTTTAGGACAGGTACCAAGCTTAGGACCATGTCTCCGCATGTATAATTTTACTTTTGTTTTAGTGTACTTATGTTTGCATTTTTTTTATCATATTCATAATAATACAAAAAAAAACTGTCTCTACGACACCCATATAGGACTCGTTCTCAATCAAAGTCATGGATGAACTAGGGCAGTCACAAGAAGAGTTAAGAAGTGAAGTAAGCCAGCTAAAGGAACAAATGACCAAGGTCTTGGAAGTTCTGCAAGCTTTGGAAAGAACGAAGAACACAAAGGGGACTCCTTCAAGGCCAAATGATGATCCTTCAGACACGCCTGCTCACCCGCCCGGCTTTATGCCAATTCCTTGGCAGTATCCTAGTGTCACCTCTCAAGGGGCCATAATGCCACTCACCATCTACTCAAATAATCCTGAAACACATGCATCTCTATTCCCACCATATGGCCTTCCACCTGGTTATGTGCCACCATTAGCCACCAATACTCCTGAGGGCAGTGCACCGATAGTCACAACAACTTCAAACCCTCCAAACACTGCCCAAGGATCTCAGCCAAATACCAGTGAGATTCCTCAATACCTTGTTTCCATTCCACCTTATGGCCTTTCCCCTGGTTTTATGCCGTCACAAATTGCCAACTCTCTTGAGAGCGGCTCATTATTAGTAATACCTACTTCAGGGCCACAAAGCTCACTCAGGCCCAACCTCATTTTTACATGCCACAATCTTTCCCTCATAAGATCGTTGGTACTTCTCCGTTGAACCCTTCAACTGAAGGCCTTCAATCCAAGGAAAAATTAGAAGTTCTTGAAGAAAGACTTCGAGCCGTAAAGGGAGCAAGTTGCTAAGGTCTTATGAATGCTTCAGAACTTTGCCTTGTCTCGGATGTTGTCATTCTTCCAAAGTTTAAGGTCCCAGATTTTGATAAATATAAGGGGACTGCTTGCCTAAAGAATCATTTGATAATGTACATTCGCAAGATGGCTTCACAAGCTCACGATGACAAATTGTTAATCCATTTCTTCCAAGACAGTTTAACTGGGGCAGCTTTGAATTGGTACACACATATTGAGCGTGCCCGTATAAGGAGTTTCAAGGATTTAGCTGATGCTTTTGTAAAGCAGTATAAGTTCAACATTAACATGGCACCAGATAGAATGCAACTACAAAGTATGTCTAAGAAGGATGCTGAGACCTTCAAGGAATATGCTCAGAGGTGGAGGGAAATGGCTGCACAAGTGGAACCCTCTTTGTCAGAAAAAGAGATGGTTGCTATGTTCACTGATACACTACACGCGCCATTCTATGGTCATATGATTGGAAGTGTGTCATCGATTTTTTCAGATGTCGTGATAATTGGTGAAAGGATTGAAAACGAAATGAAAAAGGGAAGATTGCATCAAATGAATGATGGACAGGAAAGTATGGACAAATGTTGAACCAACTAAGGGTGGACTTCAGGTTGAATGAGTTAAATGAGGTTTCAAGAAAACTCATGGATGACAACGGTTACCTAATTCACTAGGCATTGTCAGAAGGTTTCTACACATGCCTATCTGCAATAGGAGCGATTACTTATAATGGTCGATCAGGGGCAACCTTGGAAAGTTCGATCAAGTGGTGATTCATTTTTCTAACCGTCAAGAATGAACCGTACCTTGGAGTCCTCCAGCATTGGAAAATTTCTAAGCGACTAGTATTCTGATTTGTTTACCAAGTTGTTACCATAAAATGATGGTTTAATTGTACTGACCACATGCTTGTTCAATCATTAAAATCATTTGGTTTTTGAACCTATGTGAACTTTCTTGAAGCATTAATGTGATGGATTTGCATGGATATTAGCATACCTTATTTTTTTCCTATGTTCTTAGCACTCGTGTTCTTGTCAAATCTTTCTTGTCATTCTTTTCTTCCCTTTACTTGCTTTCTTTTGGTTTGGATCCCATAGGACTTTCATTCTGAAAAATTTTTTGTAGTCATGAGGCCCGTGTGTGCAGGTGTTCTTTGTCCCAAAAAAAATGCAAAAAACAAAAACAAAAAAAAGAAATAAGAGAAATAAAGGGAGCAAATAAATAATCACTTAGTGTGTATTATCATTTTGTCTCTAAATTAAAATTTTTGAAAATGAGCAATCAAAATTTGAAATGAAGATTGGCTATCTTTCTCTATCTCTCACAAGAATTCATTATCCCTTGTTGTCCTATTTTGAGCTTGAAAGTTTTCTTCAATAAACCTTGGACAAGGATCACCTCTACACTAGAGGATAATACAAAAAAAAAGGGTTGATTGCCATGATGACTATTTTGAAGCATAATAAAAAAAAGAAAGAAAAGGTGAAAGGGGCAGAAAGTAAAAACAAAAACATTGACAAAGTTTAAGTTTGAATAAGGATGAAAAAGAATAATAAGAGAAAAGTATGCTTGAAAGTACAAAAGCAATTGACAAAGTTTAAGTTTGAATAAGGATCCTTGGTCCCACTTAACCTTTAAACACTTGTTTGAGCCTTATACCATTCTTTTCATAACCCCTAACCTTGGCCACATTACAAGCGTTAAAAAGTCCATTCTGATTAATAAAGGGTTGTTTTCATTTTCATTGACTTTAATTTTGAGACAAAAGGTTCATACCTTACTGAATTTGCAATCCTTATTCCTTAAAAAAACAAAAAAAAAATCTTTAGGTTGAAAACCCACAAGGGCAGTCTAAAAAAGATAAGAAAAAAAAAGACTTACATTAGGGCAAGTTGTTACCCTGTTCAAGTTGCCCCTACACTGGGGCATGTTTTCTTTTAGTTCAATCTAGCTCTACATTGGGGCAAATTTCTACACTATTCAATTCGGCCTTACACTGGGACAAATCTTTTGGTTCAGCTTGGCTCTACATTGGGGCAAATTTCTACACTGTTCAATTCGGCCTAACACTAGGGTAAATCTTTTGGTTCAGCTTGGCTCTACATTGGGGCCAGTCTTTACCCTTTTGGCTCTAAACTGGGGTAGTTTGCTTTGTTTTATTTGGCCTTACACTGGGGCAAAAATTTTATTCTCAAGTTCTCCACTGGGACAATTTTTGTTGTCAAATGGCCTACACTAGGGCATCTTTGTTCTCAAATGACATATTCTGAGTCAAATTTATTTGATATCATACATGAGGGTAGATTTTTGTGGATACCTAATAAAGCAATGGTAATGATGTCCAGTTGTCAAGTAAAAATTAATCACATCCAAACTGGAGCAAAAAAAAAAGGGAAGAAAAAAGCAAAAAAAAAAAAAACTCTTGGCTTTCGTACTATTCCACTTCTTGTGTTTTTCCTTTGTAAATGTCCTTTGTGTAGTCATACTCCCAAAATCAATCAAACAAGGTTTCTCAGTTAGTAAATCTATTTCATGTTGTACTTTTGAATCCATGCATATCTGGTACATGATACTTGTTGATACCTAATTTTGTCCATAAAATTTTGTTAATTAATCAAGAGCTTATGTTTCTTATGTTAAGTGATGCTTAATTGCAATGAGCACATATTTCTTGTCTTTTCTTTTATTTACTCTAATCTCATTTAAGTCTTTTTTTAAGTAAAAATAAAAAAATATATAAAATAAAAAAAATAAAGAAAAATAAAAAAGAGGTCTTCGTTATGGTTGCAGTTTCAATTTAGTTGAAATGCAACTACATCATTACTCCATGACAAGGTTGCAGCAGCTCCAAGGGCCCAAGGCTCAAGAGAAGCAAAAATAGAAGGTTTTCAGTTATGTGAAATTGGGGGAAAGACACAAAGCAGAAGAAAAGACACGAAGAAGGAAGCTGAGCTAAAAAGTCTATCTGCGCCTAAGCTATTTTCTTCGGAAATTTGCAGAGGGGTCGTGTCGGTTTTGAAAAGCAGAAAATGAAGGGATTGATATTGGGGAGGATTTACAGAGCAAAGTAGACACGAGAGGAGGGGGCTTCATCTTCACCAGAAAAGGATTTCTCACGCGAATATTTTTGGCTCTCGGACCTGCTACCCACTCTCACCCACTGACTCTGATTTCTCCCCATCCTCCATCACACCTTCACCTCCCTGACCATAAGCCTCCATAACCAATCATACCAAACAGCCCCCCTCACCATCAAACCCAAACAGAAACACCTATACACGAACCCCCCATCTCCATTCAACAACCAACCACCCTATACACGAACCCCCATCCCCATTCAACAACCATCCACCTAATACGTGAACCCCATATCCGTTCAACGGACTCCACCACGGCTAATCTCCACTACACCACCTCTCAACTTCAACCTCCATATCAAGCCACCCTCCACCGTGAAGATCATCCACAAACCGTAACCACATCAAACCCACAGATCCACCATGACCGTTGCACCAAACTAACAGCAGCAACCCATTTCATGAGCCCAGCTACACCGTGTGACGCCTCTCAGCCGTCGTTCATGCCTTCCAGTCAACCACCAGGTTATCACCCAAATCCCGTGAAGTCTCGTTCTCTGCAGATCAAAAAAGGAATTCTCATCCTCTAAAATCCCCAAAGTGAAAGGTCCTTTCTTCTGTGACTGTTTTTTTTTCTCTTTTTCTTTTTTTTTTTGTTTAAGTTATTTATTCATTTGTTTCAACTTTTCTGTTTGTTTATTTTGGGCTCACTTAATTCGGTGGACTTGAGTTTGGTGCTTGGAGCTAGATTAAGTGGGCTACTGCCCATTTCCCATTAAGGCCATCATGATGTAGTTTGGTTAAAAAAAAAAGAAAAAAAAGAAAAATAGGATTAAAAATGAAAAAGGTAATAAATAAAAAAGAATAAAAATCAGAATGCATTTTGAGGATTAAATGCGTCTTTTCTTGTTAGGAGTAGTATAGTGTTTAAGTTATAATGTGTTCTATATTTTACCCTGTAGCAAAAGAAAATAAAAAGTGAATAAAAAGTGAAATATAAAAGAATCCAAAAAAACAAAAAAAATTACTTTGAGATGTTTGATTTGTAAAGCTTATGTTTAATCTTTTTATATTTACTTGGCTTATAAAAAATTTATGTTTACCTTTTAGAATATTCTAAAAATGATAAAAAAAAATGATCTTTAATCCATGCAATGATCAATGATGGAGATTGAATAGCGGATGCTATCTTCAATGTCATTTGAATCATAAGGGTTTATTGAGTAGCCTTGTGCTAACTTGAACCTCGTGCAAGAATGGATTTGTTTTCAAGCAAAAATCCCTTTTTCAAAAAATATCTTTCTTAATTAAAATCAACCAACCCACAATCATTTTCTAAAGAACTACGTGACTTTGAGTTCTCCATTGCACCAGGAGATACGTAGGAGCAAAAATCCATTTCTAAGAAGCCAAAAAGAAATAAATTTTCATGATTTGGTTGTTTCTTTTATTTCTTTCCAAAAAATGAGAAAAATAAAAAATAATTACAAAGTCTTTTGTTTAAAGGGGTAAAAATAAATATATTTGAGATTATTAAATTTTGCACAACTAACATAAGGTACCGTTCTTGAACGGGCAGTATAGGTGCTAACACCTTCCCTATCTCGTAATCGACTCCTGACTCAAACTCATTTTCAAAAGACCGGTTTCGATAAAGGGTTTTTCTAATGTTTTCCCAATTTAAATAAACATTGGTGGCGACTCCATTGATTTTATCCTTTTTCTGGTCGTCCGTTGCGATCCCTATTTGCGGCAAATGGGCGACTCCACTGGGGAGTACTGAGAGTCAGACCTATTGTTGTTAGTTGTGCAAATCATTAATAATTCCTATCTATTTATTTTACCCTTTTTTTTTCTCTTTGTTTTTATTATTTGCTTGTAAATATATTCTATATAGTTTTTATGTAAATATCTGCTAACGTTTTTTGTATTTATTTTGACATGACTTACTTGTATATATATTTTGTGCTTAATTGTTGAAACCTTAGGGTAGGCGATTGCTGGTTGGTTGTTGTATATATGTTCTGCAGGTTGGTTTTTTTTTGTCTTTTAAGTTTTTGTACAGGTTTTTTATGCTCCTCCACACACGTCACTAATCACTTACCTCACACACTTTTTGGGCTCTATACCCGAGTCTGTGCGAACCCGAGGAGTAGGAGGGGTCTCGACTTTTGTTATTGAGGAGCCTTGTGCTCACTTGACATTTGTTGGGACACCACTCAGATTGTTGCCAGTATCATGGACTAGTCATATTGAGAGGGTTTATCCCTACTTGTGATTAATTCATGAATTGGATCCTTATCTTTTGAGATGGGGGCAATCTGGGGACCATGACTTTTTAGAGGTTTAGATCTGTCCTAAAAAAAAAAAAACCTTGCACTGATAGATTGAGCATAATTACCTCAAAGATTAAAGTCATCCGGCTTCTTAGGTTACATCTGATTAGGACACAAAGGGAGCGTTCTTTTTCTTTATCTGTCTATTCCTCATGTCCTCCATCTTTGCATTCTTTTTAGCAAAATAAATTCAATAAAAAAATGATACATCTTATAGCATTTTCATTTTTCATCTATCTCTCATGTCATTCATTCTTACTTAAAAAAAAAGAAATATCATTTTGCATTTTCATTACATTCTTAGCATTCATAAAAAAGAAAAAAAACATCATGATAATCATTTTATATTTTCATGATAATCCTAGCATCAAAAAGCAAAAAAATATCATCTTGCATTTTCATAACATTCCTAACAAAAAACATCATCCTGTATTTTCATAGCATTCTTAGCATTCAAAAATAAAATAAAAATATACATTATCTTGCATTTTCATAGCATTCTTAGCATTAAAAAAAAATACATTATCTTGCATTTGTGTTACATCCCCATAAAAAATATCATCTTGCATTTTCATCGCATTCCTAACTCTAAAAAAGGAAAAGAAAGAAAAAGATACATCATTTTGCATTACCATGACATTCATAACATTCTTTTTAAAAATAAAAAAATAAAAAATTTCATTTGCATAATACTTTGCATTGATGCATGTTGCCAATTTTGTTCAGTCAATGTTGATAATTGCATATTCACATCATATTTCACCAAGCGAAAAAGTGGGCACTATAACGAAAAATTGCTTCCGCGACACCCTTACAGGATCATTCCAAGGCTAGGATCATGGATGAAATAAATCAAACTCAAGAGTTAAAGGATGAGGTGAATCAGCTCAGAGAACAAGTGTCCAAGATGATGGAGATGCTACAGTCCATGGAAAATAGAAGGAGCACAAATAGGAATCCCTCAGTGGCAAACGAAGGACATCCGGCCACACCTCTTCACCTGCCTGGTTTCTCTCCAAATCTTCTGCAATACCAATGCTTTAATCCTCAAAGAGTTGTGATGCCTTTCACCACTCAACCCTCAGTCACTAGTTCTCAGGAAACCCAGGTGCCATCCTTTCTACCATATGGCTTCCCTCCCAGCTATGTACCATCATTGACCATCGATCCCCCTGGTAATAGCATGCCAGCAGCGACACCAAATTCAAACCTATTGAACTTTACCCAAACTCAAGTCACTCGGCTGAATGCTAATGAAACCCCGCCAATACAGCACCCATTCCCCTTCTTTATCCCACTATATGGCTTCCCTTCCAGCTTTGTAGCACCATGGGTTGCTAATTCCCCTGACAGTGGCATGTCTGCTTCAAACTCATTGAGCATAACCCAACCATATGCCCATTACCCAGGTACCAGTGGAACTCCACCAGTACAACATTTTGTCCCCACTGTCATGCCTCAATACCCATTGAATTCTTTTGCTGAAAATCCTCATTTCAAAAAGAGGTTTGAAACTTTGGAAGAGAGAATACGGGTCATTGAAAGAGCAGGTTGTTATGGCCTCAAGGATGCTACTGAGCTTTGTCTTGTCCTTGACGTTGTCATTCCCCAAAAGTTTAAGATCCCAGATTTTGATAAATATAAGGGGATTACTTGTCCAAAGAATCACTTGACAATGTACATTCGCAAGATGGCTTCACAAGCTCACGATGATAAACTGTTAATCCATTTCTTTCAAGACAGTTTAATTGGGACAGCTTTGAATTAGTACACACATCTTGAGCGTGCCCATATAAGGAGTTTCAAGGATTTAGCTGATGCCTTTGTAAAGCAGTATAAGTACAATATGGACATGGCACCAGATAGAATGCAATTACGAAGCATGTCTAAGAAAGATGCTGAGACCTTCAAGGAATATGCTCGAGAGTGGAGGGAAATGGTATGCGCAAGTAGAACCCCTTTATCGAGAGAAAGAGATGGTTGCTATGTTCACGATACACTATATGCACCATTCTATAATCATATGATTGGAAGTGTGTCGTAATTTTTCGAGACATCGTGGTAATTGGTGAAATGATTGAAAGAGAAATGAAAAAGGGAAGACTGCACCAAATGAATGACGGACAGGCAAGTATGAAGAATGTTGAACCGACTGAGGGTGGACTTCAAGTCGAATGAGTTAAATGGGACTTCAGAAAAACTCATGGACTACAACATTACCTAAATCACCAAGCATTGTCGAGAGGTTTCTACACATCTGCAATAGGAACGAATGTTTACAATGGTTGATCAGGGGTAACCTTAGAAAGTTTGACAAAGTGGTGATTCATTTTTCTAACTGTCAAGAATGAACTGTACCCTAGAGTTCTTCAGCACTGGGGAATTCCTGAGCGATTGACATTCTGATTTGTTTACTAAGTTGTTACCATGAAATGATGGTTTGATTGTACTGACCCTATGCTTGTTCAATCATTAAAACCATTTGGGTTTCTGAATTTATGTAAACTTGCTTGAAGCATTAATGTGATGAATTTGTGTGGATCTCAGTTTACCTTGTTTCATTTTCCTATGTTCTTGACACTCATGTTCTTGCCAGATCTTCTTATCATTTTATTTCTTCTCTTTACTTGCTTTCTTTTGGTTCGAATCTCATAGGACTCTCATTCTGGAAAGTTTTTGTGGTCATAAGACCCATGAGTGCAGGTGTTCTTTGCACACAAAAAAAGAAAAAAAAACAAAAAGAAAAAAAAAGAAAAAAAAAAGGAGCAAATAAATACTCACTTGGTGGGTATTATCATTTTGTCTCAAATTTAAAATTTTTGAAAATGAGCAATCAAGATTTGAAATGAAGATTGGCCATATTTCTCTTTATCTCACAAGAATTCATCTTGCCATTATCCTTCGTTATCCTATTTTGAGCTTGAAAGTTTCCTTCAATAAACCCTGGACAAGGATCACCCCTACACTAGGGGATGACACAAAATAAAGGTTGATTGTCATGGTGATTATTTTGAAATATAAAAGAAAAAGGAAGAAAAGGCGAAAGAGGCGGAAAGTAAAAGGAATTGACAAAGTTCAAGTTTGAACAAGAACAAAAAATGGAGAACAACAAGAGAAAAGTGTGCTTGAAAGTGCAAAAGCAATTGACAAAGTTCAAGTTTGAATAAGGATCCTTGGTCCCACTTAACCTTTAAGCACTTGTTTGAGCCTTATATCTTTCTTTTCATAACCCCTAACCTCAGCCACATTACAAGCCTTAAAATGTCCAATCTGATTAATGAGTGATTGCTTTTATTTTCACGAGTTTTAATTTCGAGACAAAAAGTTATGAGTTAGTTCTTTGCTCAAAAAAAAAAATAGATAAGACAAAAAAGAGTGACTTACACTGGGGCAAATTTTTACCCTGTTCAAATTGACCCTATACTGGGGCAATTTTTCTTCTTTAGCTCGACTTGGCCTCTACTGGGGCAAATCTCTTGACTCAATCTGACTCTACATTGGGGCAAGTCTCTACCTTATTCGATTCGGCTCTAAACTGGGGCAATTTGTCTAGTTTTATTTGGCCTTACTCTGAAAAAACTCAAGGTCCCCACTGGGACAAATTCTGTTCTCAAATGACATACCCTGAGTCAATTTCATTTGATACCTTACACAAGGGCATATTTTTGTAGATACCTGATAAAACAATGGTCATGATGTCCAGTTGTCAAGTAAAGATCAATCACATCCAAACTGGGTCAAAAAAGCAAAAAAAAAAAAAAAAAGCAAAAAACTCTTGGCTTCGTACTATTCCACTTCTTATGTTTCTATCCTTTGTAAATATCCTTTGTGTAGTCATATTCCCAAAATCAGTCAAAAGGTTACTCAGTTGGTAAATCTCTTTCTTGTTGTACTTTTGAATCCATGCATATCTGTACATGATGCTTCAAGTTGGTGAACATGAACACAATAGTACAATTCAACCATCTAATGGTAGCTTCTTATTGAACAACTCAAGTCAAAGGAACTCTAGAGTTTCAATCGATGAAGAGAATGACATCCTCAATGGATAATTCAGATTGAAGTGTGTCCGTTGGGAATAAGAACCTTTGGGGAAAGAAGGTCACAAGCTTCTGCACAAGCCATATTTAATGATGAGAAATTCAACAATGATCCCTTTTGAATATGAGTTGGGTTGGTCAAAGTTTTCCAAGAAGCGTTTGGTTTCTCAAGTACATTCACTTCTTTGACTCATGGCCCATTGTACAAATTCTTGGGCTCAAGGCCCACTTCATGAGTTTTTAGGCTAAAGGCCCATTGCATAAAGTTTTCGGCTCGAGGCCCTTTAAGTGTTGATGAGAAAAAGAATGACCGGACAAATCATAAGGCCAATCAACGAATTTTCTTTGTTCAATCGCAATCTGTTGTGGGAAAAAGTCCTTATGGGTTGCGGAACCAAAGCTCTCGATGTGAAAAAAAAACTAAAAAACTAAAAAAAAAAAAAAAAAAGGGCAAAAAAAAAAAACAAGATTTGCTTACTCAGTTTGTTCATGAGAATCCCTACAGTAGGGCATTCATTGCATCATGCATCATTTCTAGCGTCACATGCACTGTCCCCAAACATCACATTCATTGCATCATTATGCATCCATTGCATTATGCATCGCCTCTGGCATCACATGCATCGTCCTCAAGTATCACATTCATTGTCTTTTAATTTTTGGGTCTCCGCACCCATTGTCTTTTAGTTTCTGGGTCCCCGCACCCATTTGCTTTTAGTTTCTGGGTCCCCGCACCCATTGTCTTTTAGTTTCCGGGTCCCCGCACCCATTTGCTTTTAGTTTCTGGGTCCCCGTACCCATTGTCTTTTAGTTTCTGGGTCCCCGCACCCATTGTCTTTTAGTTTCCGGGTCCCCGCACCCATTTGCTTTTAATTTCTGGGTCCCCGTACCCATTGTCTTTTAGTTTCCTGGGTCCCCGCACCCATTTGCTTTTAGTTTCGGGTCCCCGCACTCATTATCTTTTTAGTTTCCGTGTCCCCGCACCCATTTGCTTTTAGTTTCTGGGTCCCCGCACCCATTGTCTTTTAGTTTCCGGGTCCCCGCACCCATTTGCTTTTAGTTTCTGGGTCCCCGTACCCATTGTCTTTTAGTTTCTGGGTCCCCGCACCCATTGTCTTTTAGTTTCTGGGTCCCCGCACCCATTTGCTTTTAATTTCTGGGTCCTCGCACCCATTGTCTTTTAGTTTCCGGGTCCCCGCACCCATTTGTTTTTAGTTTCTGGGTCCCCGCACCCATTGTCTTTTAGTTTTACGGGTCCCCGCACCCATTGTCTTTTAGTTTCGGTCCCCGTACCCATTGTCTTTTAGTTTAGGGTCCCCGCACCCATTTGCTTTAGTTTCGGGTCCCCGCACCCATTGTCTTTTAGTTTGAGTCCCCGCACCCGTTGTCTTTTTTTAATTAGGTCCCCGCACCCGTTGTCTTTTAATTTCCGGGTCCCCGCACCCATTGTCTTTTAGTTTCTGGGTCCCCGCACCCGTTGTCTTTCTTTTTGGGTTCCCGCACCCATTGCTTTTTAGTTTTTGGGTCCTCGTACCCATCGCTTCCAAAGCAAGCAGGGGGCCTTGGGCTCACCTTTTTCTTTTTCACATCAAGCTTCAATGGATACCCGACTTCGCAAGTTTTGTGCCTTTTCTGTTTTAAGTTTCACAAGTTTCAATGATGCACCGACTCCGCAAACTTTCTACCTCATTTAATGTCCTGGTATTTCGCGTCAATATGCTTTCTAAAAAAAAAAGAAGAAAAGAAGAAAGAAATGAAAATTTTCATGGACAAAATTAAATCAATTCCTTTGCTTCTCATTTATTTTAAATGTAAAGCAAAGGGGGGCAGCTGTTGATACCTAATTTTGTCCATAAAATTTTGTTGATTAATCAAGAGCTTATGTTTCTTATGTTAAGTGATGCTTAATTGCAATGAGCACATATTTCTTGTCTTTTCTTTTATTTACTCTAATCTCATTTAAGTCTTTTTTTTAAAGTAAAAATAAAAAAATATATAAAATAAAAAAATAAAGAAAAATAAAAAAAAGGGTCTTCGTTACGGTTGCAGTTTCAATTTAGTTGAAATGCAACTACACCATTACTCCATGACAAGGTTGCAGCAGCTCCAAGGGCCCAAGGCTCAAGAGAAGCAAAAATGGAAGGTTTTCAGTGATGTGAAATTGGGAGAAAGACACAAAGCAGAAGAAAAGACACGAAGAAGGAAGCTGAGCTAAAAAGTCTATCTGCGCCTAAGCTATTTTCTTCGGGAAATTTGCAGAGGGGTCGTGTCGGTTTTGAAAAGCAGAAAATGAAGGGATTGATATGGGGGAGGATTGACAGAGCAAAGTAGACACGAGAGGAGGGGGCTTCATCTTCACCAGAAAAGGATTTCTCACGCGGATATTTTTGGCTCTCGGACCTGCTACCCACTCTCACCCACTGACTCTGATTTCTCCCCATCCTCCATCACACCTTCACCTCCCTGACCATAAGCCTCCATAACCAATCATACCAAACAGCCCCCCTCACCATCAAACCCAAACAAAACACCTATACACGAACCCCCCATCTCCATTCAATAACCACCACCCTATACACGAACCCCCATCCCCATTCAACAACCATCCACCCAATACGTGAACCCCATATCCGTTCAACGGACTCCACCACGGCTAATATCCACTACACCACCTCTCAACTTCAACCTCCATATCAAGCCACCCTCCACCGTGAAGATCATCCACAAACCGTAACCACATCAAACCCACAGATCCACCATGACCGTTGCACCAAACTAACAGCAGCAACCCATTTCACAAGCCCAGCTACACCGTGTGACGCTTCTCAGCCGTCGTTCATGCCTTCCAGTCAACCACCAGGTTATCACCCAAATCCCGTGAAGTCTCGTTCTCTGCAGATCAAAAAAGGAATTCTCATCCTCTAAAATCCCCAAAGTGAAAGGTCCTTTCTTCTGTGACTGTTTTTTTTTCTCTTTTTCTTTTTTTTTTGTTTAAGTTATTTATTCATTTGTTTCAACTTTTCTGTTTGTTTATTTTGGGCTCACTTAATTCGGTGGACTTGAGTTTGGTGCTTGGAGCTAGATTAAGTGGGCTACTGCCCATTTCCCATTAAGGCCATCATGATGTAGTTTGGTTAAAAAAAAAAGGAAAAAAAGAAAAAAAGGATTAAAAATGAAAAAGGTAATAAATAAAAAAGAATAAAAATCAGAATGCGTTTTGAGGATTAAATGCGTCTTTTCTTGTTTAGGAGTAGTATAGTGTTTAAGTTATAATGTGTTCTATATTGTACCCTGTAGCAAAAGAAAATAAAAAGTGAAATATAAAAGAATCCAAAAAAACAAAAAAAATTGCTTTGAGATGTTTGATTTGTAAAGCTTATGTTTAATCTTTTTATATTTACTTGGCTTATAAAAAATTTATGTTTACCTTTTAGAATATTCTAAAAATGATAAAAAAAATGATCTTTAATCCATGCAATGATCAATGATGGAGATTGAATAGCGGATGCTATCTTCAATGTCATTTGAATCATAAGGGTTTATTGAGTAGCCTTGTGCTAACTTGAACCTCGTGCAAGAATGGATTTGTTTTCAAGCAAAAATCCCTTTTTCAAAAAATATCTTTCTTAATTAAAATCAACCAACCCACAATCATTTTCTAAAGAACTACGTGACTTTGAGTTCTCCATTGCACCAGGAGATACGTAGGAGCAGAAATCCATTTCTGTCAAGCCAAAAAGAAATAAATTTTCATGATTTGGTTGTTTCTTTTATTTCTTTCCAAAAAATGAGAAAAATAAAAAATAATTACAAAGTCTTTTGTTTAAAGGGGTAAAAATAAATATATTTGAGATTATTAAATTTTGCACAACTAACATAAGGTACCGTTCTTGGAACGGCAAGATAGTGGTGCTAACACCTTCCCTATCTGTAATCGACTCCCGGACTCAAACTCATTTTCAAAAGACCAGTTTTCCTGATAAAAGGGTTTTTCTAATGTTTTCCCAATTTAAATAAACATTGGTGGCGACTCCATTGATTTTATCCTTTTTCGGTCGTCCCGTCGCGATCCCGGTTGCGACAATACTTTAGGTTGGGTAAATATGAGTACAATAGTACAATTTAACCATCTAATGGTAATCTCTTGTTGAACAACTCAAGCCAAAGGAGCTCTAGAGTTTCAATCGATGAAGGGAATGACATTCTCAATTGATAATTCAGATTGAAGTGTGTCCGATAGAAATGGAAATTTCTGGAAAAGGAAGTCACAAGCTTCTGCACCAGCCATATCTAATGAAGAGAAATTTGAACAAGACGAGATTGGCAATGATCCCATTTGAATATGGGTTTGGTTGGTCAAAGAAGAGTTTGGTTCCAAACTTTGCTAAAAGATGTTTTTCTCAAGTACATTCGCTTATTTGGCTCATGGCTAACTATGCAAAGTTTTCTGACTCAAGGCTCACTACATAAAACTTTCTGGCTCAAGACTCTTTAAGAGTATTGGTTAGAGAAGAAGGATAACCAGGTCACCTCAAGAGTCATCTAAAGGGTTTTCCCATTGCTCTTATGTGTCACATCTAATGCACACCTCAAGGGTCATCCCGGTTGGACATTTCAACCATCGGCTGAATAGATAAATGAAAGGATGCCAATAAATCTCATTCCAGTTCATCTTTGAAAAAGATTGCAATCATGTCCTCAGAGGTCATGGAGACAAAAAAAAAGAAGAGAAAAGCAAAAAAAAAAGTTTTTCGTACTCTCATACATCTGAAGCATGCATAGTGCACTATTTCATTTTACTAGCCTTGACCTACAAAGTGTTACCAAGTGGCTTCCAATACTCAAGAGGGGTGAATTGAGTATTAAAAGTTTGCAAAACCTCTCTTAAAATAAAATACAAATATTAAAGTTAATAAATAAAAGCACGTAGGAACGAGAAGAAGAAAAGAAATAATAAAAATAGTAAAAAATAAATATACAGTAAATTAAAATTACATAAATTAAAGAGATTAAGAAGAGAGAAGCAGGCACAGTATTTATCCTGGTTCGACCACTAACCTACTTGTGGTCTACGTCCAGTCCTCGAAAGCCGAGATTTTTTACTATGTATACAAGTTTCAATAGGTGCTTGCAACCGTTACACAAAAGAGCATTTTTCACACACAGGGAAACTCTACCCTTGTGGTAAAGTCTCAGCTTGCAGGGACACCTCACCCTTATACAAACCTTGAGGGATACCTCACCCTCGATACAGAATAGTAGAAAGTAGATGAAGAGAAACTCTCACTCAGAGTAAATTATACAAATTGAAGCACTATAGAGCTCTCTAAGAATATCTCAGAAATTTACCAAAAGAGCATAGAGAAAAAGAGAGAAATATGTAAACAGCATTTTAGCACAACCAAAATAATTTCAAGGATTCGTGTGTTTCAGACGTGAGGCAAGGTCTCTATTTATAGAGCCTTTGATCAGAAATTATCGTTGAGGAAATTAATATCATAATAAATGCAAATCCGTTTACGTATCAATTCAAAAACCAAAACAGAATCTCGTGGGTTATTCGAATACCATTATGAAGTATTCGAATACCACTGATATCAGTTCTTATAAAAAAAAATAGTTCAGACTTAGGTTATTCGAATACCATTATGAAGTATTCGAATACCACTGATATTAGTTCTTTGTAAAAAATAGTTCAGACCCACATTATTCGAATACCACAATAAGGTATTCGAATACTACTGTTTGAAACACGTTTTTAAAAGCATTTTAGAAGGATTGTATTCGAATACCTTTAAGGTTATTTGAATACCTCTATTCCAAATTATGAAAAACACTTCTAAGAAACAGATCATGTGATTTCTGAAAATCCACAAACTCTTTGATTTTCAAAGCCATATTAAAACTTTAATTTAGTTTGTAGAAAAACATGTTCTTAGATCTTTTGAGTTAAACACTGAGATATCCTATAAAAGCTCTGTACAAGAGAGATCCCAAGTCCTAATGTTAATCTTGAAGAACTTGGACTCGGTCTTCTCATCATCTCCATGTTTGCTATCATCAAAACTCATCATCAATGTTGCATGGTAATCACATTCTCCCTCTTTTTGATGATGACAAATTATCATTGAGAAAAGCATTAGTTCATATAAAATGGAATTCAAAAAGATAGGAAACTTACTCTCAGAGGTAATTTAATAACAAAACAAGCATATTCTCTCCCTTTCTTTTGGAATCCAAAAGCCAGTATTTAACCTATCTTTTCTCAAATAAGATTGATTATTTTTCTCCCCCTTTTGACATGATAAAAAAGGATGCATTTATTCAATAAAGCATTTTGATAAATATGCATGAGATAAACAATAAATGATTGTAATTGGCAACAGATTAATTGAAAGTACTCATTGCATTAAATATAATTGGCCAAGTTCATATACAATTGTAATCAAAAGACAGCCAATACAATAAACATCAAACAGCCAAAAAAACATAACATAAGCAACAGATCTTAAGACTAAGCAAGCCCTAGAAATATGCATATGGTGGTGGAGGAGGAGAGGCAGGGTCGTTGCCAGACAGCAGAGCTCGAAGTGCAGCCTGTTCACGTTCAACACCAGCTATTCTGTCAAACAGAATAGTGAAGGTGTTCTCCATGTAAGTTCTGTTATCCAACAGAGAAGCCAAGATTTGCTCATTTGTGACAGGAGCAGGAGCAGGGATATCAGCAGCAGGAGCAGCAGGAGCAGCAGGATCACCTTGAGGGTCTTCCTCATCATCATCAACTTCCATTGGGAACACCCAGCCTTCATCGGTCCTGATCATCTTCATTTTGTTAAGGGTAAAGGACCCAAAAACGTGATGATGGGTTAACGAAGTCGCTCGCTCGGTTTCTAAAATATGTGGATACTTGCCTAAAAGGGCAGTAATGATCACGCCATAGGGAAGCTCAGACCGCTCTTTACCTTTTGCCCTAATCATGTGCTTCATAATGAAGACAGGCCAGTTAATCTGATGGCCTTGCTTTAGAATCCACAGCATGAACACATCATCTTCGCTCATGTAGGCGTAGTTCCCACCTCTAGGAGCTAGGATGTGGGCATAAGCATAATGTAGGAGCCTGTCCTGGCTCTTCATCATGCCCCCTTTGACTTCCTTTTAAGTCGAAGGTAATGCCAACCCAGGGCGGAGAACATCGTCAATTGCTCTGTTCTTATCGAAGAGCTGGAGAAGTGAATCTTCTTCAGCGTAGCGACCAGTTGACTGTAAGCCAAACATCTGAACCCAATCGCTTGGTGTGATCACAATGTTTTGATCGCAGACACTGGAGTGTAGCTCCTGACCTTCAATCTTCAGGTTGCAATAGAACATATTGACCAGGTCGGGATACAGAGCTGCGGAGTAAGAGCAGAAGCGAAGAACGCCTTGGTGATTTAGCCGGTTCAGAAAGTCAAAACCACATTCTCTTTCGAAGAACCCCAAGTCAAGGTACTTCGGTTGTACCAAGTTACGCTCTCGAAAGTGGGTAATGAAGCGCCCAAGCTGTTGCTCTTTAGAGGAAAGCCTGCAAAGGTCCAGTGGGTTGTTGCATGGAGCCGTCTTCGTACGAGGACGCTTAGAGTGAGAGGAAGATGAGGCCATGGAAGAAAAAAGAAAAAAATGGAGGAGAATGAGAGAGTTTTAGGAGTTTTAGAAAAAAGTGAGAGGAGGGGTGGAGACCGTGAGAAAAAGAGGTTTTAGGAGAGAGGAGGGAAAGCAAAGAGTTTTTTTGAAAAGGAGAGAAAAGAGATAGACGTATTCGGATACGCAAAGGGGGTATTTAAAGAATACCCAGATCTATTCGAATACCATGAGGAGGTATTCGAATACAGCATTTGAGAAAGATCAAAGGACGCAGCCTTCAGACAGAGGGTATCCGAATACCTCACCAGGTATTCGAATAGATAACCAAATTTGGCTTGACTGCCAATCTAAGGTATTCGAATGCTTTTTACAGTATTCGAATACTCCAAAAAAAAAGAGAAGACCAGAGGAGCAAGTATTTGAATATCTTACAAGGTATTCGAATACTCCAGAGTAGCTGAGTAAAAACTGAAAAAGATCAGCATCAGGGTATTCGATTGACTGCTTAGTTATTCGAATACACCAGCTTTTAGAAAAGCGGTACTGATGTAAGGTATTCGAATAACCCTGATGGTATTCGAATAGCCTTATCAGAAAAACACTAGTTTACACGTATAACAGCAATGGTATTCGAATACCATATGGAGGTATTCGAATAACTTAAACACGAAAACACATATCTATGTCCAGAAATTGTATTTTTGAGAGACGAAAGCATACCTTTTGATGGAGTACCTGCAAAAAAGATTTCAGGAAAACTCCGACACTCAAGTCAGTAATAATTCAAGAAAGATTAAAAACATATTTAAGAAAATAATAAGCAATTATATGTTGGATTGATCAATTATGCCTAATTCTCCTCTTATATAAAAGAATGCTTCTTTTGCTAGGGGTTTAGTGAAAATATCTGCAAGTTGCTTAGATGTTTCAACAAATTCAAGAATGTAATCCCCTTTTTGTACATGAACTCTGATAAAGTGTTGTCTTATATCTATATGCTTTGTTCTGGAATGCAGAATGAGATTCTTAGAGATATTTATTGCACTAGTGTTATCACATCTTATCGGGATGTGATCAAGCTGAAGACCGTAGTCTAAAAGTTATTACTTCATCCATAGGATTTGAGCACAATAACTTCCGGTTGCAACATATTCAGCCTCAGCGGTAGACAGAGCCACACTATTTTGTTTCTTGCTATGCCAAGAAACTAAAGAACTACCAAGCAAGTGACATGTCCCACTAGCATTTTTTCTATCCAATTTGCACTCAGCAAAATCAGAGTCGGAATAGCCTATTAGGCTACATGAGGCACCCTTAGGGTACCACAAGCCCATTTGTGAAGTGCCTACTAGGTATTTCATTATTCGTTTAACAGCACTTAAATGAGATTCCTTAGGGTTTGCCTGATATCTAGCACACATGCATACACTAAACATAATATCTGGCCTACTAGCAGTAAGATAAAGGAGAGATCCAATCATACCTCTGTATTTCGTTATTTCTACCGATTTACCTCCTTCATCTTTGTCTAAATAGCAGGAAGTGCCCATCGGAGTGGCCATGTGTTTAGCGTTTTCCATTTCGAATCTTTTGAGTAATTCCTTGCAGTATTTGGTTTGACTTATGAATGTCCCTTCGTTCGTTTGTTTGATTTGAAGTCCGAGGAAAAAATTCAGCTCTCCCATCATTGACATTTCAAATTCATTCTGCATTGTCTTAGCAAATTCTTTGCACAGGGATTCATTAGTAGCACCAAAGATAATATCATCCACATATACTTGCACAAGAAGAATGTCATACTTTTTATTTTTAATAAAAAGGGTAGTATCGACTTTTTCTCTTAAAAAAATCATTTTCTAAAAGGAACTTACTCAACCTTTCATACTAAGCTCTAGGAGCTTGCTTTAAGCCATATAAAGCCTTTTTAAGTTTAAAAACATGGTTGGGTAGTTCATGATTTTCAAAACTTAGAGGTTGTTCAACGAAAACCTCCTCTTGAATAAAGCCATTTAGAAAAGCACTTTTAACATCCATTTAATATAATTTGAAATCCATGATACAAGCATAAGCAAGTAATATTCTAATAGCTTCTAATCTAGCTACTGGTACATAGGTTTCTTCATAATCTATTCCTTCTTCTTGATTATAACCTTTAGTAACCAATCTAGCTTTGTTTCTAGTTATTAACCCATTTTCATCAAGTTTGTTTCTAAAAACCCATTTAGTGCCAATTATAGGGTGATCATTAGGTCTAGCAACTAATTCCCAAACTTGATTTCTTTCAAATTGATTTAATTCTTCATGCATAGCTAAGATCCAATGTTCATCATCGAAAGCTTCAATTAAATCCTTAGGTTCAATTTGAGAAACAAAAGCTAAGTGATTGCAAGCATTTTTAAGAGAATTACGAGTACTTACACCTTTAGATACATCACCGATTATTTGATCAAGGGAATGATATTTTGAAGTTCGCCATTCTTTGGGAAGTTCTAAGGCTTGTGAATCTTCTTGTCTTTGCTCCTTGATTTCTTTTTCTTTGCTATCCAAATGTGTTTCCGCTAAGACTTCTGCAACATCATCAACAACAAGATCCTTTCTCGATCTATTTGGGTCAGTTTCATCAAATGCAACATGTATAGATTCTTCAATAGTCATAGTTCTTTTATTATATATATGAAAAGCTTTACTATGATTTGAATAACCAAGAAATATACCTTCATCAGACTTAGCATCAAACTTGCCTAAATTATCTTTTCCATTATTTAAAACAAAACATTTGCATCCAAAAATATGAAAATGTGAGACATTTGGCTTTCTTCCCTTATACAACTCATATGGGGTTTTCTTTAAAATAGGCCTTATAAGGGCCCTGTTCATTACATAACAAGCTGTACTTACAGCATCCGCCCAAAAGTACTTAGGAAGAGCAGCCTCATTAAGCATAGTTCTTGCTATTTCTTCTAAAGAATGATTTTTCCTTTCTATAACTCCGTTTTGTTGTGGAGTTCTAGGGGCAGAGAAATTATGATTAATGGCATGTTCATCACAAAAATTTTCAAAAACATTGTTTTCAAATTCACTACCGTGATCACTTCTTATAGAAGAGATTTGAAAACCTTTTTCGTTTTGAATAACTTTGGCAAGTCTTTTAAAAGCTAGAAATGCATCATTTTTATTTGCAAGAAATAAAGTCCATGTAAACCTAGAAAAATCATCCATAATTACTAAAGCGTAGTAATTCCCACCAAAGCTCATAGTTCTAGAAGGTCCAAATAGATCCATGTGCAAAAGTTGTAAAGGTCTAGTAGTTGAAACTATATTTTTTGCTTTAAAAGAGACCTTTATTTATTTACCCTTTTGACATGCATCATACAGTTTATCTTTTACAAAATTAAGCTTGGGTAGTCCAATTACTAGCTCTTTAGAGACCAACTTCTTTAAGTGATCCATGTGAATGTGTGCAATTCTCCTATGCCATAACCATGAATCATCATCCTTACTTAAGAGGCATTTCGCATCATTTGAAGATATATCATCAAGACTAATCATGTAAATGTTGTTTACTCTTTGACTAATGAATTTAACATGCTTATCATTTTTATCTTCAATTATGCAACAATTTGAATCAAATATAACCTTATTTCCTTTATCACATAATTGGCTAATACTAAGCAAGTTATGTTTCAAACCTTCAACAAGCAACACATTTTCAATAGAGGAGTTAGGGTTCTTACCGACTTTGCCGATTCGAAGAATTTTTCCTTTGTTGTTATCACCATAAGTAACGTGTCCATGATTGTTGGGAATAAGCATGGTGAATTTCGAGTCGTCCCCGGTCATGTGCTTGGAACAGCCGCTGTCGAGATACCAATTTGAACTCCTGGCTTTCAAGCATACCTACAACACAAGTTTAGGTTTTAACCTTTAGTACCCAAACTTTCTTGGGTCCTTGTGTGTCAGTTTTGGGTATAGTACCCTTGGGAACCCAAATCATTTTTGTTCTTATTTTTGTATTTATGTTTTTCCTTGCATTACATGTTGATGCACTATATCCTTTCCTTCCACAGTAAAAACATTTAATAAAAGGACTACTTGAAATACTAGAATGCATAAAGAAATTTTTATAGAGTTTTTGTTGATTTTTCGGGTTATAACCTATCCCCGCTTTTTGAAAAACCACTCTTTGTCTTCCTAATAAAATGTTTAAATTATCCTTTCCAAAGGTGAGTTTAGAAAGAGTATTTTTTAAGTCTTCAATTTCTTTTTCAAGTATATGACATGAAGAACAAGATGAAGATGTAAAAGCATGTGAAGAAGGATTTGTGCATGCATCAATGATTCCCAAAGTTTTATTTTCAACTTTCAATTCTTCTATTTCTTTATTTAAAACAAGAATTTGATTTTCTAAAGAAGAGATTATTTTCTTAGAAGAAGAGATTATTTTTGTGAATTTTAAAGACTCTTTATGCAATTCTTCAAAGGCATCTTGTAACTCATCGTAAGAAGGCAGTAAAGTAGTATTAGAACTTACCTCATTTTTGCTTTCTTTGTCTTCTCCTTTGGCCATGAGACATAGTTGAGCTTCCTCGCTGTCTGAGCTGTCAGTTGTATCCATGTCGTTTTCATCCCATGCTATATAGGCTTTTCTTTCTTTTCTTTCCTTGAAGGGCTTCTTTTCAAATTTCTCATTCTTCTTTTGGTAAACTGGGCACTATATTTTCATGTGATCAGGTTTGCCACATTCATAGCAAGTTGGAGTTGATGAAGCTCCTTCGCCTTTGTAATGAGTTTTCTTCGGGGGGAAGGGAGGTCTTCTTTGCGTTCCCTTTTTCCTAAGAAATTTATCGAATTTTTTAACTAACAAACTAAGATTTTCTTTGTTTACCTCGATATTTTCTGAGTCTTCTTCATTTTCTTCATCATCATTATCGATTGATGAGGAAGTGGCCTTGAGTGCTATCCCCTTTTTCTTTTTATCATTTTCTTCACTTTAACTTAGTCTGCTTAGTTCCAGTTCGTGCTCATGAAGTTTTCCAAAGAGGGTAGTTAGAGTCATTGTCGTCAAATCCCTCGATTCTGATATAGCTGTTACCTTAGGTTGCCAAATCCTGCTAAGACATCTCAATACTTTGTTAATCAAATCTTCGTTAGAAAAACTTTTACCTAAAGATGCAAGATGATTAACTATATAGGTGAACCTCTTTTGCATTTCTTGAATGCTTTCTCCTTGGTTCATTCTGAATAATTCATATTCACGATTTAGAGAATTGATTCTCGATCTCTTTACTTCACTAGTACCTTCATGGGTGACTTGCAAAGTGTCCCACATTTCTTTAACAGTTTTGCAATTTGAAATTCTAAAAAACTCATCATATCCCAAAGCAGTAGTAATAATATTTTTAGCTTTTAAATTATATTGAACTTTTCTTTTGTCTTCATCAGACCATTTATTCCGTGGTGTTTCGGTCCTTACACCATCGACCTCATGTGTGGGTATAAAAGCACCATTTTCGACAGCATCCCATACATCTAGATCAATAGCTTCGATGAAGATTTTCATTCTTTCCTTCCAATACGCATAACCATCCCCATTGAAAAAAGGTGGTCGGTTTATGGAAGATCCTTCTGAAAAACCATTTGAAGAAGCCATGTTCTTTTGAAGCTGCTAAGCTCTTTATACAAGAGTCTAACTCTGATACCACTTGTTACCAAGTGGCTTCCAATACTCAAGAGGGGTGAATTGAGTATTAAAAGTTTGCAAAACCTCTTTTAAAATAAAAATACAAATATTAAAACTTAATAAATAAAAGCACAAAAGGAACGAGAAGAAGAAAAAAAACAATAAAAATAGCGAAAAATAAATATACAAGAAATTAAAATTGCATAAACTAAAGAGATTAAGAAGAGAGAAGCAGGCACAGTATTTATCTTGGTTCGACCACTAACCCACTTGTGGTCTACATCCAGTCCTCGAAAGCCGAGATTTTTTACTATGTATACAAGCTTTAATAGGTGCTTGCAACCGTTACACAAAAGAGCACTTTTCATACATAGGGAAACTCTACCCTTGTGCTAAAGTCTTAGCCTACAGAGATACCTCACCCTTATACAAACCTTGAGGGATGCCTCACCATCGATACAGAATAGTAGAAACTAGATGAAGAGAAACTCTCACTCAGAATAAATTATACAAATTGAAGCACTATAGAGCTCTCTAAGAATATCTCAGAATTTTACCAAAAGAGCACAGAGAAAAAGAGAGAAATATGTAAACAGCGTTTTAGCACAACCAAAATAATTTCAAGGATTCGTGTGTTTCAGATGTGAGGCAAGATCTCTATTTATAGAGCCTTTGATCAGAAATTATCGTTGAGGAAATTAATATCATAATAAATGCAAATCCATTTACGTATCAATTCAAAAACCAAAACAGAATCCCGTGGGTTATTCGAATACCATTATGAAGTATTCGAATACCACTGATATCAGTTCTTATAAAAAAAATAGTTCAGACTTAGGTTATTCGAATACTATTATGAAGTATTCGAATACCACTGATATCAGTTCTTTGTAAAAAACAGTTCAGACCCACATTATTCAAATACCACAATAAGGTATTCGAATGCCACTATTTGAAACATGTTTTTAAAAGTATTTTTAGAAGGATTGTATTCGAATATCTTTAAGGTTATTCGAATACCTCTGTTCCAAATTTTGAAAAACACTTTTAAGAAACAGATCATGTGATTTCTGAAAATCCACAAACTCTTTGATTTTCAAAGCCATATTAAAACTTTAATTTAGTTTGTAGAAAAACATGTTCTTAGATCTTTTGAGTTAAACACTGAGATATCCTATAAAAGCTCTGTACAAAAGAGATCCTAAGTCCTAATGTTAATCTTGAAGAACTTAGACTCGGTCTTCTTATCATCTCCATGTTTGTTATCATCAAAACTCATCATCAATGTTGCATGGTAATCACATAAAGGTCCAACTTACTATTTTCAGTCAAATCAGAGCCTTATGTCCATTACTTTTCTTTTTGGGTCCTCGCACCCATTGCTTTTAGTTTCTGTGATAAGTCAGGGCAACATACCCATTGTCTTTTATGATTTCGGGTCCCTATACCCATTGCCTTTAATGTTTTTGGGTCCCCGTACCCGTTGCTTTTAAGTTTTTTGTTAAGGTTCAACGGATACCCGACTCCGCAAGCTTTGTGCCTTTTCTATTTTAACTTTTCTATCAAGTTTCAGCGGATACTTGACTCCGCAAGCTTTTTACCTTTATGGGTTCGCGTACCCATTACTTTTAAGTTTTTTGTTAAGTATCAATGGATACCCGACTCCGTAAGCTTCTTACCTTGTTCTTGTTAAGCTTCAGCGGATACCTGACTCCACAAACTTTTTACCTTTTTGGGTTCCTATACCCATTGTTCTATGTTTTCGGGTCCCCGTACCCATTGCTTTTAAGTTTCTTGTTAAGCTCCGGCGGATACCCTACTCCGCAAGTTTTTATCTTCATGTTTTAAGCTTTCTGTCAAGCTTTGGTGGATACCTTACTCCGCAAGCTTTTTATCTTCATGCTTATTTTCTATTAAGTTTCGGCGGATACCCGACTCTGTAATTTTTCCTACCTTTTTGTTATGCTTCGATGGATACCCGATTCCGTAAGCTTCTTACCTTGTTTTGTTTAAGCTTCAGCGGATACCTGACTCCATAAGCTTTTTACCTTTTTGGGTCTCCATACACCTTATTTTATGTTTTCGGGTCCCCGTACCCATTGCTTTTAAGTTTTTTGTTAAGTTTCAACGGATACCCGACTCCGTAAGCTTCTTACCTTGTTTTTGTTAAGCTTCAGCAGATACCTGACTCCGTAAGCTTTTTACCTTTTTGGGTCTCCATACCCCTTGTTTTATGTTTTCGGGTCCCCGTACCCATTGCTTTTAAGTTTTATGTTAAGCTTCAGCGGATATCTGACTCTGCAAGCATTTTACCTTTTCAGGTTCCCGTACCCATTGCTTTTAAGTTTTTTGTTAAGCTTCAGCGAATGCCTGACTCTGCAAGCTTTTTACCTTTTCGGGTCCCCGCACCCATTGTTTTATGTTTTCGGATCCCCGTACCCATTGCTTTTAAGTTTCTTGTTAAGTTTCAATGGATACCCAATTCCGTAAGCTTCTTACCTTATTTCTGTTAAGTTTCAATGGATACCTGACTCCGCAAGTCATTTTGCTTTAAGTTTCAGTAAACACCTGAATCCGCAAGCTTTTTACTCTTTCATGGACAAAATTGAATTAATTCCTTTGCCTTCCAATTATTTTAAATGTAATGCAAAGGGGAGCAGCTGTTGATATTCAATTTTGTCCATTTTCTTTAATTTTTGTTTTTGATTTATTTATTTTATTTAATTTATTTCTTTAAAAAAAGAAAAAAAGAAGAAAAAAACAAAAAAGAAAAAAAGAAAAAGAAAAAATCACTACTGGTCAACCCATGATCCAATTTCCATCTCAACCCATAACCCAATTCCTTTCCCTTCATGCCGCTACAGCCCTAACCATCAAACCCTAGCCTCCACAAATAGCTACATTAAGTTGGATTAAAAGTTGCTGTCAGTTTTATTTTTTTATTTTCCATTACTTTCCAATCATGTTCAGATGGTTTTTGATCCTTTGTCTTCCAACTGTTGCAAATTGAATGAAAAATTATTGCAAATTAAATGGTAATCAATCTTAAGCAGAAATAAAAGGCATAGTAAGAAACTAAAAAAAGGGATTGGAAAGAACTACTCAGACGGATTAAAAAGCAACACACAGAGGAACCAGAGAGATTTTTAGGAAGCTTTCATCATTTTCCAGCATCCACCCCACACTTCTCCCTTCACCATCATAAACCCACAACCATCACAAGCCCCAATTTCCACCATAACCTCTTCTCACCACCTTCTGCCACCCACCATCATCCTCCACAACATCCATCTTTCAACCAAAAAAAAAACATCACCATAAATCCACCATTAAACCAAGCAAAGCAACCCAGTAAACTATAAACATAAAAAAAGAGGAGCTGCTCCACCGTGCTGCCAGCCACAACCCGCTGTCCCTGCAACACGCTGCCGCCCCGCACCATCCGCGCCTCTGCCACGAACCGCTAGATCTTTGCGATTCCGGCTCAGATCCGAGCCCTTCGGACCGATCATGGCAGCACTGCCCAGCCGCGAACCTCGCCAGCACCGCACCAGTCCGCCGCACCGTTTGACTCGCCACCTTCTGCACGCGAACCACTGCACGATCCCGCACCAGTGACCCAGCCGGCCAAGCCCACTGATCCGTCCTCCACGCCTCTGATCTGCTAGTGGGATTTCTTCCCCTTCTCCATTTCTTTTTTCTTCCCCTTCCCATTTGTCTCATTTGATGCTTTGTTTTGTTTTCGTTTTATAGAGACTTAAAGTTTTTTTTTCCTCTTTTTTTTTCTTCTTTTTTTAATTTCTTTTGTAAAAAACGGAAATAGATACAAAAAAGGTTAAAATGGGTATTTGGAGTATAAAATAAAAAATAATAAAAAATACATAAAAATGTAAAATGTAAAATAAAAAGAAAGGATAAAAAATTCAAAAAAAGTAAAATACATCAATTTGTGAGTTAGCTTGACTTGATTATAGTTTATTTCTGCCTTTTACTAATTATCTTATTTGTGGTTATGACTATTGAGTTGTTTGGTATGTAAATTTAATTTAATCATTTTTGTGTAAATCAAACATTTTAAAATTAGCCGACGATGGAAAAGTTGGGAGAGAATCAGAGCACCGACCAAATATACTCTTTCCGATAATCTTGAGGCTTTATATTGGATTTTGTCAGGAGTGTTGGCGAGGTCTAATTCCCACATAAAAATTAAAATAATTACGAAAATTAAAATACAACTTTTTTGTAAACTAAGATAAATTTCTTTTTGTAAAATAAAAATCATTAAATAAAAGTGAATAACTTCACATAGTCTCAACCTTATGGTTGTGGTGAATGAAAATTTCTTTTTTGTCACTCTTCAAATATATTTTTTTTCCTTGTAAAATTCATTTTAAATCATTTTATCTCATCAAAAATAAATATTTTAAAAATTCTTTTTCTTACAAAATTAACACATTTTTTAATTCACCACTTTCATGTAATATGTTGTAGGCTTGGAATTTATTCCAAAATAATGACTATTTAGCCACCCATTTTTGGTCTTAGTCATTTATCATTCTTGATATTATGCTTGACAAAATGGGACATATTAAAATAAAAATAAAAATAGTTTTTTTAAATAAAGGACCAATTTAATTAATATTATAAATAACATTAAATTAAACAGGTAACCATTCTTAGAACGGACGGTATAAGGTGCTAACATCTTCCCTACCCGTAATCAACCCCCGAACCATGAACTCTAAAACACAGACCATCTTTTAGGTGTCCAATTGCACCATTCCATTTAATGGATAAATTAATTGGTGGCGACTCCTAACACCCTGAGGTCTTTCCTCCCTATTCTTTTTATTTTCGCGGCGCCCTTCGAGATGATTGCGACAATATTTTATAGAAAATGATATGATTCAATTATAATTAAATAGTAAAAATTATTTAAATATAAAATAATTTATATATAAGTGTGCATAATATTATTTGTTTTAACCTCTACTTATTGCTGCCATTAATAAAAATAATATTATTTACACATATTTATATACAATATCTCAAAATTACAAAATTCTTTAATATATTCCTAAAATACAATTAGTGTATGTTCTAAAAATAATTTTTAATATTAATTTCAAATAAATTTACATAAATTTTAAGTTGTTAATTTAAAATAAATACAAAAAATCTATCTTAAAACCTGCATTAATCTTCTTTATTTTTTTACACACGAGTACACTTGATTTTATTACATAAGATATGTGAGGCATTGGGAACGCGCAACTACCTTTTTTCTATAATTAATGTCCGCTCTTGGGTTGGATGCCTAATATGTGTCTTTTATAGCCAACAGGCAACAGGGCAAGCACAGGTATATATATTTTAATATTTACACTTTTTTACCCAAAAGAGTTAGGATAAAGTGATTAGTAAATTGTGTTTATTTTTTAAAAAATAAATGTTTAAGCAATAGAAATATCATTTATAAGGAAGAATTAATTGTATTATTTTATTCCTAAATGAATTAATCTCATAATCAAAGAGTCCACGAGAAACTACAAAAATATTTACTTTTTTTCCTACCGATACTTGCATTTTAACAATGTCATGCGTAGACAGTTTGTTACTGTCTATATTATACGAAATATTTAGTTACTAAGAGAATAATATTTTTAATAATTTTTATTTTATCTAAATTATATATATAATATTATAAATTGAATCTGACAACATACATTTATTCTTTGCGCTATATTTTATATGTTCTTATTAGATTATTAAATTATTCTCAGAATATATTAAAAAAACTTCATGCTCATCCAGCTGACATGCTGCTCTAATTATCATTGGAATTTTTTTTTTAAGTTTTAGAGTTATCTTATTGGACTTAGAGGGAGAATGGGAATTGGGGTTGTAGGAAATCAAGTCCTCATCACATAGCCACAGCCCCTGTTTGGCGAGGGTAAAGAGTGGGATGGGAAGGAAAAAATACCATTGCCCTTATTTGAAATGATTTCTAATAAGGGGAAATGAAAGAAAAATTATCTTATCTTGTCAAAATAAAATATAAAAAAATTTCTTCTCCCTCAAATGGTAATAAGGAGGAGGAAATGATTCATTTTTAATTAAATAGTAAGAGCTATTTTATAAAAAATAATTTTAGACATATACACATTTATATATATATATATCACTTCACATTAATTTTAATTATTTAATTACATTTAATTATGCCTTATATTATATATATATATATATATACTTTAATTCACTCTCCTCAATATATGTGAGAAATATGAAGTAACATATAATGTTCAAGAAGCATTATATTTTTAGAAATCTAATTTCATAACTTATCATTTCTTTCTACTTTATTTTTTTCTCCTAATTAAGAGGAACGGCGTTCCCATAAGTTTTTGTGCTTAAACATCCAAACAAGAAAAAATAGGCCCCTCTCTTCCCTTTTCACCCATTTCCTTCTCCAAACATGGCATATATAAGAGAGATACATGTTGAGTTGCCCTTCACTGTTTTTACAATTGAAACCTTGACCTAGGTAATCGCTCCAAAGGACATTTTAAATAACAATCATACTTGATGCATCTTATAAGAATATGAATAGGGTTACAAACATACTTTTTATCATGTTCTTTTTATAATATTATGTTATATGTTAAAATAATATTTAAATTTAATTATATATCATTTAAAATTAATTATATAATAATTAAGATTAAATATTATTTTAATATATAATATAATTTAATAAAAAATATTAAAAAATATAATAAAAAATATGTTCCTAATATTATTTATAAGAATATATAACCTCACATAAATTAAAAGTGATAAAATTATATAACGCAGTAATACAAAGATAGAACTAATTATAATTAAATAATAAAAAATATATGAATATAATCTTATTATTTATTTAATTTTTATATATTTAATTTCTTTAATTTTTTTAAAAAATTATTTTATATTTTTTAAAAATATTACAATTATATATAAATTAATTTAATATATTTTTATATTAACATATAATATAAGTACAATATATATATATATAAAAATTACACATAAAATATTTCTTTTATTAATATAAAAATAACTTATATAATAATCATAACAGAATAATTGTGTGTAACTAATAATCTCTCAAGGATTCGATCTAATTTATCGTCCTAGCAATTCAGATAAGGCTTTGAATTGTAAATGACACTGAATTGCACTTAAATTGCCTGAATCGCACCAATTCCGAATCAATAATACGAATTGCTGCTTTGTGCGATTCAAGTTTTTTCCCTTTTGGTTTTTTTACAGATTCTCGTCAGAATCTAAAGGGGCAAAGGATTAAATAATAAAAGAAAGGAATTAAAAGGTCTTCTTATTCTTCAACTTAAAAGTTAGTATGTGACTAACTGGTCATCTTCTTCATGTTGCAAAGGGGCTCTATTCTTGTGTTTGTGACTAGTAACATCTCTACGACTCCAATTTTTTGTTCATGACCAGTGGGGTTGTCTTCTTCACATCCCTGCAACTCTGTTATTCTGTTTGTAACCAGTGAGGTTGTCTTCTTCACATCCATGTGACTCTGTTCTTCTGTTAGTGACCAGTGGGGTCGTCTTCTTCACGTCGCAAGGGCTTTGTTCTTCTATTCGTCAAATACGATATCAGTGGGTTGTCTTCTTCGTCAGCTGTCTTCTGTTCTTCCGTTCATACACTATCAGTGGGTCGTATTCAGATAGTCACTCACTCACTTTGTATGACTCTTAAGGTGGCTCCTAAGGGTAAGATTATAAGAAGAAAATGAAGAAAGATGTTACCTGTGATCATTATACTGTTTCATGACAATAGATTGCATATGAAGTATAATTATTGTCCACAAACAATGTAGGGTGGTGCATTTAGGATGAAGTACCATTTAGTAAGAACTCGTTAAGAAATTGTTGCGTGTACCTAAGTTCCAAAAGATATAAAGAATACCTTCATGAAGATGCTAAAAGATAAGGAGAAAAAAGAAGATGATATTGAATTCTTCAAAGAGACAACTACTCTTATTGATGGTTCACAAAGTAAAGGAGTTATGGATGCCTTTGTCATGAAGGGGATGGGGGGAAGTAGCTCTAAGGTCAGATAATAGATTTGGAATGAGATGATAAAGGACAGAGATATGGTGGTTAAAGATATATGCCGATGCATTTATGGCAATGCATTGCCTTTCAATTTGGTAAAGAATCATTTATTTGTTCAAATGGTGAAATTTGTATCTAAATGTGGGATAGGTTTAAAACCTCCAAGTTATCATGAGGTCATAGTCACATATTTAAAGAATGAGGTTGATTATATTAACATTAAATTAGATGTCTATAGGAGTGAAGGAAAGAAGACATGTTGTACATTAATGTCAAATGGGTGGACTGATGGAAAGAGTAGATTTTCAATTAATTTTTTGGTCAATAGTCCAAGAGGAACTGTGTTCATAAGGTCCATTGATACTAGCAAGTTCACTAAATATGGTGAAAAAGTGTTTGAGTTACTTGATAGTGTGGTGGATTGAATTGGAGAAGATAATATAATTCAAGTAGTAACTGATAGTGCATCTGTCCTTGTAGCTACTAGAAACAAATTAATAAAGAAAAGAAAACACTTCTTTTGGACATCTTTTTGTAGCTTACTGCCTTGATTTGATTCTTGAAGATATTGGTAACATTCTAGTATTTTATAATACCATTGGAAAGGATAAAACGATCACAGACTTCATTATAAGCATACTTGGGTGCTTAATTTTTATGGGACCTATTCAAATGCTAGGTAGTTAACAAGGCTAACAGTAACCAGGTTTGCAACCTCTTATCTCACATTGAAGTCAATTTTGGATCAAAAGATAGATCTCCAATCTATGTTTTCATCATAAAAATGGGCTACAAGTAGTTCTGCTTCTAGATTTGATGATGTAATAGTAAGGAGGATTATTTTGGAGGATTTAAGGTTTTCGAAATCTTTAACTTATTTCTGCACTTGTGTCTCACCACTTGTGAAATTATTTAGACTTGTGGATGGTGGTTTGAAGCCACTCATGGGTTACATCTATGAAGTAACGGATAGAGCAAAGGAGCAAATTACTAAAAATTTTCAAAAAGTGGAGAGTAGATATAAGAAAATGTGGAAACTTATAGACAAACATTGGGACTATCAACTTTATAAGCCTCTTCATGTTGCTAGATATTATCTTAATCCTATGTAATATTTTTTTATTTATATTTTGATGTAGTATGTAAGGTATTCCTTTATTCCTAGCATATCAATGATCAAAGCTTATTAAAATTTATAACTTTATAAGTGTCATTATGAAACAAGTTACACTAAGGATCTTGAGGTGATGACTAGTTTGTATAAAGTGATGGATAAGTTGGCTCCGGATATAGAGACAAGGGTGAAAACTTTTGCCCAACTTGATAAGTTTGACAAGGTAGAGAGAATGTTTGGATATGACTTGGCGGTAACAATTAGAGATAAGATGCAGCCTGGTATACTTTCTTGCTAATATGGTTGTAGTGGTATACTTTTCATTTTGTCTATATCTTATGTGTTTGCTAGTGTGAACACCATATTTTGACCGGACTTTTTTTTTAATTTAATTTATTTCTTTAAAAAAATTAAAAATTAAACAAAATAAAAAATCAAAGAATTATTGTCCACATTTTTAGCCCATCTTTCTAACCCAAATACATAAGCCCACCTTACCCTAAAAAATAAAAACAAACAAAAAAAAGCAAAAAAAGGAAGAAAAAAACAAAACAAAAAAAAAGAAAAAAACGTTTGCTGCTTGTTTATATTTGGAAGGAAACAATTTTCTTTTCTTACTCTACGTTCTTTTCCTATTTTTGGCCATGCATTATGCATTCACTCTATTGCACTGCAGCACCCGTTCTTGCAGGGGAGACAATATTACTTTTGCCCCACTCACATTTCACCACTACTTTCCTGTACACATACTCACCCTCACCCACTCACGTTTTGATCCCCCACTTTCACATACTGCTCACAAGATGGACATTCTTTTTTCATTCATCACTCCACTTTGCCATGCTTTGCCTGGACTACACATACCTTTGCACGATCTTTTTATTTTTTCTAACCTCACCTTCATCAGACCCACTTCATCACTATCTTCCACATACCTTCACCAACACACTTTCATTCTTCTAAGCTCCTCACCTTCCATCCCACTTTCTTAAAAACCACCCTCACCCCTTCTTCTCGGACAAGCATCAACCTTCATATAGAAAAAAACACAACCATCATTCAAAAGGCTCTCCACCCTTCTCCCCTCCACCCTTCATCTTCACCTTCAACCTTTAGCTCCACTCATCCACGTCCTCTCTCCTTCATCTTCCATGGTCGCCACCATCCAACCTCACCCAATCACCACTCTCGGCCACCATAAGCTCACCACCAAAAACACCCACAACCTCCATCACCCACTCATCTTCAACCTCCCACCATTTATATAGCGCCACCCATCTTTACCTCCCTTCACCCACGGCCCAACCACACACACACACCCACCGGAAACCATCATCACCTTGCGCAACCCCACCATAACAGCCCATTTTTTTTTTATCTTCAACCTCAAAACGACCCAACCATCCTGAAAACGTCCTCCACCGCGACACACCATCACCCAACATGCCACAACCAGAGCCTCTTACCCGCAGTCACCCCACTGGAAAATACCCATAGCCGCAGCATTCCGATCTACGCCTCCACCAACGACGGATAGCCTACCAGAACTGCTAGATCTTGTAGCCAACCACCCAAACCCAGCATCTCCTTCACCACACCGTCTGAGCCAGTATCCCACCGTCACAGTCACGCAAGCCACGGTCGTGCCAGAGCCACCGTGCGAACCTGCGCAGCACCAGAGCTACACCGTCGCGCCTCCCACTTCTAACCGGAGCTCCCCTACCACGCGAACCTGCGCAGCACACCGCAGCTCCACCGTCGCGCCTCCCACTTCTGACCGGAGCTCCCCTACCACGGAACCCGCGAGCCACGACCTCCATCTCGTCGCCTCCACTGTAATTGAACCCCCCTCCACGCTTCCCTTTTTGCTTGTCTGTATTGAGTTTTCTTTTTTACTTCATTATGATTTGTTTTTTAAAATAATAATAATAAAAAAGGAAAAACTGTGACCAAAAAAGTGATGCTGTTTGTTTTTTTTTTCATTTTTTTTGGGCAACCTATTTTTATGTTTGTTTGGGCTTGAGTTATTAGCATTCTAAAAAAGGGGATGGTTTGAAGATTGTAATCGGGCCTTCTTAAGGTAAAAAAAAAAAGAAAAGAAAAGAAAATATATATACAAGGAAATGGTAAGAAAAATAAAAATAAAATAATTGAACCTTGATGGAAAAAAAAGGGGATTAACTGAGTTGTGACAGCTTATTAATCCTGTAATTTTTATAATCATCTGAGTTGTGACAACTTGATGAATCAATAGGTGATGTCTCTAGCGTGACACTGAGCTTCACCTATTCAAACACTAATTTGATTAGCAGAGTCGCGACAACTTATTAATTCAAATTTTTATAAAATAAAAATTAATTAAAAAATAAAATCAATAAAAAAATTTTATTTAATTGTAATAAATTTAATGATTAGTGGGTGACGTCTCTAGTGTGACGCCGAGTTTCACCTATTCAAATCTTAATTTGATTAACTGAGTCGCGATGACTTGTTAAATAAAATTTTCAAATTTTTTTTATTATTATTAAAATCAACCAACTCACACTTATTTTTAGAGAATTACGTGACTTTGAGTTCCTCATTGCACCTGAGGATACGTAGGAGCAGAATCTCTATTCTGTCAAGCTGGAAATTAATTAATTTTTTTTACAATTTATTTTTATTTATTTATTTATTTATCTATTAGAAAATGGTTACAAGGTTTTTAAAGAGGTAAAATAAATATATTTAAGATTATCAAGTTTTGCACAACTGACTTAAGGTACCGTCTTAGGACGGGTGTGTTAGGGGTGTTGTGGGATTAAGTTTCCACCATTTCCTAAGCATAACCGACTCCCGAATCCAATCTGGTTTTCAAAAACCATTTTCTAATAAGGGTTTTCCAATTTTTCCTAAGTTAAAATAAAATTGGTGGTGACTCCATTTTTATTTTTTAAAATCCTACGAGTTGCTATTATCCGCCGCGATCACGGTCGCGACAGATGGCGACTCCACTGGGAATTTTTGAGAGACAAAACTATAAAAGTTGGTTGTGCAAAATGTTTGTGATCTTTATATATTTATCTTACCCTTTTTTTATTTTTTTTTATTTTATATATTTGATGGTTTTTTATTGTTATTGTTAATTGTTTTATTATGCAAACCTTAGGTTAGAAAACTTTTGGAGGTTGTTTTGTGTTTGCTTTGTTTTGCAGGATATGGGTAGTCTTGAGGACTATGAAAATTTGTGTGCTCCCTACACCCACCGCACCTACACGTTTATCACACACATCTGAGTGGGACCCTATACCCGGGTCTGAGTGAAGCCTAAGTTAGGTAGAGGTTGCGTAGTGATAGCCATTTTGGATGTACATCCTGTTTGGTTATCGCGAAAACCTCATCTAGAGTATGCCTTTTTCATGAATGTCCCACACCTAGTGGTTTACCCACTGTTTGTGGTAAACATTCTAAAATGGGACTTAACTCTAGAGACCTTTAGAATAGAAGAGCCACCCAATGAAAATTCTCACGAATTAGAAAGACCCATAAATCCCTTAGCTTAAGGCAATCCCATTAGAACACAATGGGAGCATACCTTTCGTTACCTTTAGATTTATCCATATCTTGTGAGTTGTTTAGTTCTTTAGTGTGGCAAACCATACTTGTGTCCCTCCTAAAAAAGAAAAATTCTTTTCAAAAGAGGAGGTGAGCTACTATTAAAGGACCGACAACTCACTCATTCATTGTCATCATCATTTTCCATATTATATTTCTCTGAAAACCATGCATTGATGTTTTTTATGTGTTGAACCCAGGTTTGTTGGAGAATTATTGAAACTAAGTGTCTAAGGACTAGCAGTGAGTATCTTTGATTAATAATGGAAAGTGTCGTGGGATCAGATCACAATGGTGAAATTTTGAAAAGGACCCTGCAACTTAAGGCCAAGAAAGTTGACACAGAAAGCTTGGTGAGTTTGGGCCGAATGTTGAAGAAGACAGAACGTCTGACCTTCACAGCAAGATATGGAAGAATCTTGAATCTGTTGGAAGTAGACATGCAAGCAGAAGCTATCACTACACTAGCTCAATACTATGACCCACCGTTACGTTGTTTCACCTTTCGAGATTTTCAGCTAGCCCCCACCTTAGAGGAGTTTGAGCAGATTTTGGGCTTACCTTTAGAAAAGGAAAAGCCATACCAATATATGGGCCACTATGCATCCATGCCAACCATAGCACATGTCTTAAAGATTCATGTAAAAGATCTACAGAAAGCAAAACAAATTAGGAAAGGAACAGAGAGATTTCCAAGGAAATATTTGGAAGAGCACATGCATCACCTAGCCGAGGTTGAAGACTGGAGCGCCTTTATGGATGTGTTAGCCCTCACCATTTATGGCAGCATCCTTTTCCCAAGTAATAAAGACTTGGTAGATTTTACAGCAATTGATGTGTTCCTCGCTCGAAGAAATACCGCAAATCCCGTTCCAGCCATTCTTACTGATGTTTATTACACTTTGAATTTCTGTCATGAAAAGAAGGGTAAGCAGATCTTATGTTGTCTACCGATGCTATTTGAATGGCTCGCGAGTCACATATTCAAGAGGGGCTACGAAGGACCCTGTCCCATTACAGAACTCAAGATGCTCCAGTTGAAAACCATGAGCGGCCGTGAATGGGTCAAGGAATTGGCCAAGCTTGAGGAGAGAAGAATTATATGGTACCCATGCCGAAAAGAAGGGCAAACAGTGGTTTATCAGTGCGAGGGCTTTCCTAATGTCCCTCTCATAGGTACTCGGGGGTGCATTAACTATAACCCTGCTTTGATATTGCGTCAGCTTGGCTATCCTATGATGGGACCTCCCTCGGAATTGGAAACCACTCCCTTTATTTATGACATAAAGATGGAGTGTACTGAGACACTCAGGAAGACCCGAGACTCTTGGAAGAAAGTCATCAGAAAGGGTAGAGAGTTGGAAATTAGAAGCTGTGGAGTCAAAGAAAGCTACCGACAATGGGTCAAGAATCGGGCTCAGGAAGTCAAAATGCCTTTCAAAAGTTCAGCAACCTTTACAGTCGGTATATCTCTGCCTCCGGTCCCGATAGAAGATGAGGAAATAAGGGAAAAGTTAGCAAAAGCCAATGAAGAAAAAAGGAAATTAGAAGTAGAGCTGGAAAAGACTCGCCAAACATGTGTAGTTTTAAAGCGTGAAAATTCTGAGAAGGACCACGTGCTTGAAAGGGCTAACAAGAGGCAAAAGATAGAACAAGATCATATGTCAAGAACCAGAAGGTGTTTGGAAGCTGCAAACAAGGAATTGAAACTCCGAGGGCAAGAAAGAGATAGAGTTCTAGCTGAAAATCAATGACTTAAAGAGTCATTTGTAAATGCCAAAGCAGCACAGGATAATGCTCTTCAACAGGTGGATAGCGTGAAGCAAAAAATAAAAATGGTGTTAGCAAGATATGAAGACACAATCAAAGTTAAGAGGTTGCACACAGATAAGGCGATTGCGGGATATGAGGTAGCATTACGACAAGGACAAGAAGACTTGCAGAAGCTGATAGATCAGATGAAACAACAGGATAAAGACATCAGTGAATGGAAAGGAGAAGTCCACTTTTGGATGGATCGATTCACGAAACTAGCATGTCTAACCAACACAGCAATTGCAGATGTTCCGTATTATTTGAAGATGGCTGATAAGAAGGTCAATCCTCTTAAGACACCAGCAGAGATTAATGACTTTATTGAATATTGCAAGAGTCTCATTGGACAAATGAAGCAGATGATCAAGGCTCATTCAGTCGAGAATGAAGAATTAGACTAGACCATGATGTATTTCAAATAGGGTGAAAATGATGTACTCCTCTCAAATGATGTTTGTTTTAATGGAATGAAATATGTCTTCTCGTGTTTTTGATCCCATGTTTTACTTGAGACCCAATGCTTTTGAACGAGATGTTCTAAGAATCGGTCATAATCAAAGATACTCACTCAAGTCCATTCGGCACAAGTAAATAATGGTTCTCTAATAAATCGATGATAATAATGGTTGTTTAAAATTGTGCTTTGATTATTCACAGGGATTCAGAACCATTACGCGACCAAGGAAAGAAGAGACCAATCAAACCCGAGTTCACAATACCAGATCTTGGACCAGAATGACTGCTAGTAATCTTGAGGCAGGGAGAAACTTGAGCAGGGAGGTTGATGAAATGGCAGGAAGAGTGAATGAAATATCTGAGACCCAAGTAAGGTTGGAATCAATATGATGCACACTTTTTTAATTGTTGCATTTACAAACCCAAGTGCAAGTTGTCTCAAGTAATAAATTTCTCGGTGAGTCCGAGGTCGATCCACAAGGAATTGATGAAGATTAATTATGATAAGGTAAATATTTTGTTACTATGGTAAAAATTATTTACTTGGGTAAAATGATCCACTCTTGGTAAATAAAGGAAAAGTAAGATTAATTTCTTTTATAACTCAATTAGAATCCTCGCAACATGGAGGTTCCAATCGAAAAATACAACGTAAAAAGTCCATTAAAATAATATACGTAATTATATTATATTTCCTTAAATCATCCATTAATATCATCACTCATAAATGGGATCAAGCATTCACTGTGCCAATATTTTGTCTACAATAAATCAAGATCTCTGCATTATAAGGAGAGTTTCTAACATCAACACTTGTAAATGGGTTAAAGCATTCATTGTGCCAATCTCTTGTCTACAACAAATCAAGAACTCCACTTTACAAGGAGCGTTTCTAAATTGATTGGAAACAAAATAAAATACGAAATAAAATAATATACGTGATTATATTATATTTCCTTTAATTATTACCACCACTTATAAATGGGTTAAAGCATTTACTGTGCCAATATTTTGTCTACAATAAATCAAGAACTCTTATTTACAAGGGTAATTTCTAAATTATCAGAAATAAAATATAACATGCATAATAACTACTTAAAAATATAAATCATTTAAGCACAAGAGAGGAATAAATCTAACCTTATTTTATTACCAAGAGCTTCACACTTTGACCCAAGTAGACTGGAACTTATTTACACATAAACTAGAAAAAAGAAAAAGAGAAAAAGAGAGAGAAAAGAAATTGGAGGGAGGAGGAAATTCTTCAGAATTTCCCCTCCCCCGAGCGTCTGGAATGTTCTCTGCTCTCTGGAATTCTGAATGCCGAATTCGTTCCACAGCACCCCTATTTATAGGCAATTTGAAGTGGTGCTACAGTAACGCTACAGTAATCTACAGTAACCACTACAAGGTTACTACAGAACTACGATCTGCTACAAGATCAAGATCGCTACAAAGGTGCTACAAGAGAAACTTAACGATTAAGTCTCTGACTTGTAGGCTTTTATTATTATTATTATAATTGAGCAAACGTGTACAGCCGTGTGTCCAAATTTCTTCATTTTTGAGAGAAGTGGTCTTCATGAAAGTTGTAGGCCTGAATATTTACTTTAAAATGACTTTGGTTTCAGTCCAAAATCATGCCTAGAACTCAAGATATGGTCCAATTACTGCACAGTATTTTAGACCTAGTTTCAGCTCCTCTATTCTGAATTCAAAGCTCAATATTACCTTCAAGGAGTCTGATTCTGGAAAAGTGTTCAACATGAAAGTTGTAGGAAATTGTCTTAGCTTTCCTACAAGACCAAAATCACATCAATCAGATATTTTGTAACTCAAGTTATAGCCATTTTACTAAACACTTCCAAAGAGATAATTACAGCTAATTTATGCAATAATTTACTTAATTGTCCAATTCGGCTCAAAATCATAAAATGTGTCAAAACTAACTTTATTAAGCCTAATGAAACCTTAAAAAGCCTAGTGAGAGGATTATAAAATGTATAAAATACAGTGTTATCACAATACTGCAAGATATGAGGGAGTCTCTCCACTTAATAAGCCGAATTCGTTCCACAGCACCCCTATTTATAGGCAATTTGAAGTGGTGCTACAGTAACGCTACAGTAATCTACAGTAACCACTACAGTGCTACAGTAACCGCTACATATCCGCTACAAGTCCGCTACAAAGCTACAAAAGAGAAACTTAACGATTAAGTCTCGACTTGTAGGCTTTTATTATTATTATTATAATTGAGCAAACGTGTACAGCCGTGTGTCCAAATTTCTTCATTTTTGAGAGAAGTGGTCTTCATGAAAGTTGTAGGCCGAATATTTACTTTAAAATGACTTTGGTTTCAGTCCAAAATCATGCCTAGAACTCAAGATATGGTCCAATTACTGCACGCAGATTTTAGACCTAGTTTCAGCTCCTCTATTCTCAATTCAAAGCTCAATATTACCTTCAAGGAGTCGATTCTCGGAAAAGTGTTCAACATAAAAGTTGTAGGAAATTGTCTTAGCTTTCCTACAAGACCAAAATCACATCAATCAGATATTTTGTAACTCAAGTTATAGCCATTTTACTAAACACTTCCAAAGAGATAATTACAGCTAATTTATGCAATAATTTACTTAATTGTCCAATTCGGCTCAAAATCATAAAATGTGTCAAAACTAACTTTATTAAGCCTAATGAAACCTTAAAAAGCCTAGTGAGAGGATTATAAAATGTATAAAATACAGTGTTATCACAATACTGCAAGATATGAGGGAGTCTCTCCACTTAATAAGTGGAAATAGAGGTGCAAATGGGGTTGAAGCGTATATGCCACCGATAACTACCCCGATATTCTCAACTGTAACCTCAAGCATCACTGTGGGGATCCATGAGCAACCACATCAAACGACATCGATGGTCCTACCTATTGGAGAGGGGTATCGCGCCTTGGAGGGTGCTCATAATGAAATTCTTGGTTACGTTGGCCCTACTTGGGAGCAACCTCATGTGTCCATTACAGGGCAAGCAACAATGCCTAACTTTGGGAATAGTCATGTCATGACCGAGAAAGACAAGATGAAAGAAGAATGGATGGAAAAAATGGAGGAATAAATCAAGGCAATCAAAGGCCCCAGTGCTTATGGACCTCTGAGAATAGAAGAACCGTGTCCTACCACAGATGTCATAATTCCTAAAGACTTCAAGATTCCTGATTTTGCCAAGTATGATGGGAGCGGCAACCCTCGGTTTCATTTAATCAGTTATGGAACCAAGATGGCTGTTTGGTCCAGGGATGATAAATTCCTCGTTAGCTTCTTCCACGAGAGTCTTACAGGCCCTACTTTAGAGTGGTATCTTCAATTAAACCACTCTAATATTTCTCGTTGGACAGAATTGACTGACCTGTTCATGGACCAATACAAATTTAATCTGGATGCGGCTCTAACTCGGGAACAATTGAGCTCGATGCAAAAAGGAAATGAGGAATCTTTCAAGCAATATGCACAGAGGTAGAGAGCCTTGGCAGCTCAAGTTCAGCCCCCATTAACACTATTTGAGATGTGTTCATATTTCTTGGGAACCTTGGGAAATCCTTTTATCAGAGCAATGGCCGGGGCAGCCTATAAGGATTTTGCAGATCTGATAACGGCGGGAGAAAGGATTGAGATTTTGGCCAAAGCTGGGAAGTTATCGATGAACAATATAGAGAATACTGCTTTTAAGAAGGGATTCCAGCTGAAAAAGAAAGAACTCGAGGTGAATTATGTCCAACACCAACAGACCTTGAGACCTCGATATTCCTCACAAAACCCAAGTCATCAACCTGCCTACAACCCTAACCTTCACTTTCCACACAAAACACCTGCACCTCCTTATTTCTCACCCCACCAAGTTGTGCTAACCACAAACATCACCCCAACTCCACAATTCCAAATTAATAATGTTCCCGCACCACAACCATATGTGCCAACTCGCCCAACCTATACCCGATACCCACTTGTACCTCCACAAATTTACCCAAATCACCCACAACCTCGGCCAAACCCCCAAAATCAAGGTCGCTTTTATCCCCAAAACCTACCTCCTTTCCCAAGATTGTCCATTTCAAATGCGGACTTATTCCAAAGGCTGTTTGATGCTCACCTCATTTCAGAAAATCCTGTACATCCCTTAGAACCACCATTTCCAGCATGGTATAACCCGAATTTGACCTGCAAATACCATATGGATATCCCAGGGCATTCAATTGAAGATTATGAGACTTTCAAGACTGCAGTAAGGAAGCTTATTGCTTATGGGAAGCTTGACATTCAAGAAGAGGCTGGACCCAGTATCGTCAACAACCCAATTCTCAATCATGGTGGAAGGAATGTGGTAAATGCTTTAGAAATAGAAGAGTCACTAATAAGAGAGGTCATGAGCTTGCATACGTCAATGGCTGAAATATTCGAAGGGTTGAAGAAAGTAGGTTATAATATCATGGTGCCAGCTGCCATGATGAAAGAAGAGGAAAAACATGATAAAAAGTCAAATTTTGCTTATCATGGTGGGGGAATGGGACATGATATTGAGGATTGTTGGGACTTTAGGGTTTGAGTCCAAGGATTGCTCACTTTGGGAGTAATACAAGCAGAACGAGGGGTAGCTTCCTCTGAAGAGGTCAATGTGATTGAACGCTTTATACTCAAGGTGCCACCTCCCAACCAAGCCTCGACACTAGGGAAAGTAGTACTGACAGTCAAGAAGCCGACACCATTTACTTGTAATGACACCCATGCAGTGCCATGGAGTTATGAAACAAGGGTAGAGATAAAGGGAGTCAGGGAAAGGACTTCGAAGGACCGAGTTGCAGAAGTACATCAGGAGGAAGAATCAGTGACTAACATAGTCGGGGTAGGAGGAATTACAAGGAGTGGGCGATGCTATAGCCCAAGAGAAATAGAAAAGGGGAAAATTGTCAAAGAAGTGAGTAGGGAAGAAACATCAAAAGAAGAGGAGAAGAGGAAGGAAGAGGAAGAAGAGTTCTTGAAGATAATGAAGCAAAGTGAATATGATGTGGTAGAGCAGTTGAAGAAGACTCCGGCCCGAATATCTCTTTTGTCACTCGTCTTGACATATGAAATACATCGGAAGGCATTAATGAGAATTCTGAACGAGACCTATGTTAAGCCTGATGTTACCCCCGAAAGTGTTGTCGATATGGTGGACCTGGTGAAGCGCATTAACATGATCACCTTTACTGATGAAGAGATCATTTCTCAGTCTGAGAGAAATCCACGGGCTTTGCATATAACCCTAAAATGCAAGGGGCATATAGTTGCAAAGGTTTTGATAGACGGAGGGTCTGCACTGAATATCCTACCTATGTCGACTCTGACTTCGTTATCAATAAGTGAGGATGAATTGTCACCTCGAGAAATAGTGGTACGGGCCTTTGATGGAAATAAGAGAGGCATCTTGGGAGAGATGATGTTATCGCTGGAGATTGGTCTAAGTAACTTCCAAGTGTTGTTCCAAGTTATGAATATTGAGCCTGGTTACACAATGCTCTTGGGGAGACCATGGATCCATGCTGCTGGTGCTGTTCCCTCTACCCTACATCAGAGTGTTAAATACATTGAAAAAGGGTCAGTCATTACCATATATGGGGAAGAAGAGATTATGTTGTCAAAACCAGTTTAGTGCCGTATGTGGAGAGTGCAGACAAAGAGGAAGAGAATTTGTGGCATAGTTTTGAAATAGTTGAGACTGGAGTTGGTAAGGATGAATCTCCGAGGCAAAATGTGGATCAAGTGGTGGCCCGAATTATGGCAAGTAATGGATACAAAAAAGGAAAAGGCTTGGGCTCACAATTACAAGGTACTCGGTCGCCGGTGTCCTTCCAAGAAAAGTGGGACAAGTTTGGGTTAGGGTACGGAGCATCCCTGGAAGAAAGAATAAGGAGCATGACTCTCGGAAAGAAAAATGACAAAGGCAAAATGAAGCATATTCCCCACCTGAGGGAAACATTCCCGGCACCAGCCGAGATAATCATGTTTGGAGAAGTCATTCGCTCCCAATGCCATCCTATTATTAATGCGTTGCATGAAGAAGGCCCAGAAGAGAGTAAGGCAATCCATCCCTCTGCTAATGAGGAGCCACTGAAGAACTGGCAGTCTAAACTAATGGTTGATGTGATTATTTCCAAGTAATTGTCTAGTCATATTGTACTAAGCAGATATTTAAGACTAGCTATGTTTTGAGCTTATGATTTATGTTATTTGAGACATTAATTAAATGAATTTGCATGAATATTCATTATTCTTTCTTGTTGTATCTTTTATTTGTCCTTTGCATTTATCAGTTTTCTTTTTACATTTCTGTATAATATCTTGTTCTTCCTTTGTCATTCCTACTCTATTGTGCCTTTCCAACTCCACACCAATTACTTTCCAGGGAACTGAGTCTTGTAGAAAGTTCGCCTCATGAAAAGTACTTTGAAAACTCATCAATTGATTCCCCTGTGATGTTTGATGAAGAAGACCCTGGATCTAATGAAGATGGAGAAGTTGTTGAAAATTTTACAAAATTACTAGAGTATTCAGAGAAGGGATTCGACTTGAATGGCGAGGAAGCAGAGGTAATTAACATGGGGACAGAGGAAGAGAAGAAGGAGTTGAAAATGGTGAAAAATCCCGAATGTGAAGAAATGATCACACTCTTCAAAGAGTATATGGATGTCTTTGCTTGGTCTTATCGGTATATGCCTGAATTAGATCCAGAGATAGCATCTCATAAAATCCCACTATATCCAGATGTTGAGGCAAATAAGCAGAAGTTAAGGAGGATGCATCCTGATATGTCCCTGAAGATTAAGGAAGAGGTGAGTAAGCAACTAGAAGTAAGATTTATAAAAGTATCAAGACACCCCGAGTGGGTAGCCAATATTGTGCCTGTGCCTAAGAAGGATGGAAAGGTCAGAATATGTGTGGATTACAGGGACCTGAATAAAGCCAGTCCGAAGGATAATTTCCCACTCCCTCATATTGATGTTCTGGTTGATAATACTGCTAAGAATCACAGGTTTTCATTCATGGATGGATACTCAGGGTACAATCAAATTCCCATGGATGTCAATGACAAAGAAAAAATCACTTTCATCACTCCTTGGGGGATGTTTTGCTACATAGTGATGCCATTTGGATTAAAGAATGCTGGGGTTACTTACCAACGCGTTATGGTTGCACTTTTTCATGACATGATGCACAAGGAGATTGAGGTGTATGTGGATGACATAGTTGCCAAGTCTAGAGAAGGTGAAAGTCATGTGGTGGTTTTACGTAAATTGTTTGAAAGACTCAGAAAGTACAAATTGAGGTTGAACCCTGCTAAGTGTGTTTTTGGAGCATCCATTGGAAAGCCACTCAGGTTCATTGTTAGTAGAGAAGGAATAAAGGTGGATCCAGATAAGGTGAAAGCAATACAAGAGATGTCTGCTCCTAAGACAGAGCGTGAAGTGAGAAGCTTTCTCGGGAGACTTAACTACATTGCTAGATTCATTGCTAACTTGACTAGCACTTGTGAACCTATATTCAAGTTTTTGAGGAAGCATCAACCGGGTGAATGGGATGAGGCATGTCAAAGAGCGTTTGACAAGATAAAGGCTTATTTAATGAATCCTCCTATTTTGGTACCACCTACATCAAGTCAGCCTTTGATATTGTACCTAACCGTACTGCCAACCTCGATGAGAGCAATGCTAGGGCAGCATGATGAATCATGAAAGAAAGAGCAGACAATTTATTATCTGAATAAGAAGTTTAATGATTGTGAAACTCATTACATGACTATTGAGAAGACTTGTTGTGCTCTAGTATGGACCTCAAAGCGGTTAAGGTAATACATGTTGTATTACACTACTTGGTTGATCTCCCGAATGGACCCCTTGAAGTATATATTTGAAAGCCCTCATGTCTCATTAAGGGTTTCAAAATGGCAAGTGATGTTATTAGAGTTCGACATCCAGTACATGACTTAGAAATCCATCAAAGGAAGTGCAATTGCTGATCATTTAGCTGGAAACCCTTTGAAGCGGGGATAACTAATAACATCTGAGTTCCCTGATGGAGAAATATTGACAGTGGAAAGAGAAGAAAAAGGTGAGAATGAGCCCATTTGGAAAATATATTTTGATGGAGCAGTCAACATGCGTGGTAGTGGCATAGGAGCCGTGGTTGTTTCACCAACTGGAAAGCAATATCCGGTCACTATCAAGCTAGATTTTGAATGCACCAATAATGTTGCAGAATATGAGGCCTGTGCTAGTGGTTTACAAGTTGCAATTGACTTGGGGATCAATCAGCTAAAGGTATTTGGAGATTCAGCACTCATCATTTATCAAGTGAATGGTGAATGGCAAACCAAAGACTCAAAGCTGGTGCCTTATCAAAAGTATTTGACCTGGTTGATTGAGAAGTTTGAGGAGGTGACATTTTCCCATTTGACTCGAGACAAGAATCAGTTTGCAGATGCCTTGGCCACTTTAGCTGTAATGACCAAATTGGATATTCACAATAATGTCCAACCCATCCAAGTGAAGACACATAGTGAGCCTGCGTATTGTGCCAATGTAGAGGGTGAGTCAGATGGTAAACCTTGGTACCATGATATCAAACAGTATATTCAGCATAGAGAATACCCAACTGGGGCAAATGAGGCGAATAAGAAGACTATCCGTAGGTTGGCAATAGCCTTTTTCTTGAGCGGAGAGGTTTTGTACAAGAGAAACCATGATGACACTTTGCTTAAATGTGTGGATACTCATGAAGCTCGTATAGTCATGACCGAAGTCCATGAAGGAATCTGTGGAACTCATGCTAGTGGTCACATGATGGCACGAAAAATTCTAAGGAGTGGTTATTATTGGTCCACCATGGAAACAGACTGCATAGAATATGTACGAAAGTGTCAGAAATGCCAGATATGTGCAGATCGAGTTAATGCACCTCCATGTCCCTTGCACAATTTGGTATCTCCATGGCCTTTCTCGATGTGGTGAATAGATGTCATTGGACCCATTAATCCTAAAGCTTCCAATGGCCTTTGCTTCATTTTGGTGGCAATTGACTATTTCACCAAGTGGGTAGAAGCTTCTTCGTATATCAATATCACTCAAAAAGTGTTTTTGAGATTCATCAAAAGGGATATTATCTGCAGATATGGGATTCCAGAAAGGATAATAACAGATAATGCCACCAATCTCAACGGTGCTGAGATTCAAAAGTTTTGTGAGAGTTTCAAAGTCAAGCATCATAATTCAGCTCCTTACAGGCCCGAGATGAATAGTACAGTTGAAGCAGCAAATAAGAATGTCAAGAAAATTATTGCCAAGATGGTGGTGAATTACAAAGACTGGCATGAAATGTTACCCTATGCTTTGCACGCGTATTGTACCAATATACGATCAAGCACTGGGGTAACGCCTTTCTCTTTGGTATATGGGATGGAGGTCGTCTCTCCCATAGAAATTAAGATTCCTTCTCTAAGAATTTTGATGGAGGCAGAGTTGGAAGAATCTGAATGGGTGAAGACTCAGCATGAGCAGTTGAATATGATAGAAGAGAAAAGACTGATAGCTATTTGTCATGGGCAATTATATCAAAGCAGAATGGCCAGAGCCTTTAACAAGAAAGTTCGTCCCAGAGAATTTCGTTCAGGAGATTTGGTTTTGAAGAAGATTCTCCCTAATCAAGAGGATGCCAAAGGGAAATAGGCCCTGAATTATGAAGGCCCATACATAGTCAAGCAGACATTTTCAGGAGGAGCATTAATTTTGCAGAATATGGATGGAGAAGAATTGCCAAGGCCCGTAAACATTGATGTTGTTAAGAGATTCTATGCCTAAAAAAAAAGAGCTCGTTAGGTTGAAAACCCGAAAGGGCGGCCTAAGCAAAATTTAGAGCAATCAAAAGAGAAAAAGGAGAAAAATAGGAAAAAGGGGGCCCGTTAGGATGAAAACCCAAAAGGGTGGTCTAAGCAAAAGTTAGGACAAATAAATAGGCGAGATCTCAAAGAAAGTTGGCCTGAAACTCCTTGAAGGGTTCACCAAACTGGGGCAATTCTTATTGGCAATTGATTGGCTACACTGTGGCAAAATTTTTGTCAGCATCCGATTGATTACACTAGGGCAATTTTTGTTTGCTTTCAGTTGGCCACACTGGGGCAAATTTCATGGAGGATTGAAGGAGAAGATGTGTTGAATAAAGTAGAATCAGAGACAATAGTTGATTCATCAAGCCGTTGTAGGGAATCAATTGAATGAGGAACAAGGAACCGACACTGGGGCAAATTTCTTTTATCCTTTGTTTCTAGGCTTTCATCTTTCAAGTATGTATCTTGCTAAAAGTTCATATATGATCATATCACCAAAGTAATAAAAGGAAGTTTGTTCATTCAACGAATTTCTGTCCATTCATGAATGTATGTTTACTCATTAAGTTATGTCTCAAATAAGATAAATTTAGAGTCAACAACTTGATTTAACAATTCTATAGCAATCCTTTAATGATTGATTTGGACTAAAAGATCTCAGTAACTCAAAGTGCAAATTACAATGCAATTTTTATTGGGTCGAAAAAAAAAGGGGAGAAGGAAAAAGAAAGATAGAGAAATGAAAAGGGAAGTAAGCAAGTAAAGAGGACTTCAAGCCAAACAAAGAGTCGATGAAGGAAGACGCGTAAATGAAGGGTTTGATTGGTCGAGCTTTCCAAAGTCGTCATTGGTTCAAATAATTTTTAATAAATAAAATAAAAAAAATAATAAATAAAAAAAAAAAGGAAAAGGAAAAAGGGAACAAGGAAAGAAAGAAAAAGGAAAAAGATAGAAAAAAATAAAGAAAAAATAGAGAAAATAAGAAAAATGAGAAGAAGAAGAAAAATCTTTTGGGGTTAATATGTCTTTTTCGGGAGCACAATTACTCGTTGTCTCTTAAATTCCGGGACTCAGTTGCCCATTGTCTTTTAAATTTTCAAGAGCACAGTTGCCCGTTGTCTTTTAAATTCTGAGACTCAGTTGCCCGTTGTCTTTTAAATTTTCTGGAGCACAGTTGCCCGTTGTCTTTTAAATTTTGAGAGCACAGTTGCCCATTGTCTTTTAAATTTCGGGAGCACAGTAGCCCGCCTGCCTTTTGAATTTTAGGAGCACAGTTGCCCATTGTCTTTTAAATTTCCGAGACTCAGTTGCCCATTGTTATTTAAATTTCGGGACTCAATTGCCCATTGTTATTTTACTTTCTGTTGAACGCATCGACTCCATGCATTTTACTTTCTGTTGAGCGCATCGGCTCTATGCATTTTAAATTCTTTTGAGCGCATCGGCTCTATGCATTCCATGCATTTTATTATTCTGTCATTTACCCTTGAGCGCATCAGCTCTTCGCGGTTCGTTATTCTTGTGTTGTTTTGTTTTTCTTTTTGTATCATCTTACGTATTTTCGGACAAAATATGAGTTCATATCTTTACTCATTCCTTATTACGAAAATATGAAAAACTGTGGTTATTCATATTATCTAATAAGAAACAAGTAAAGAGGGGCAACTGTGAACACCATATTTTGACCGGACCCTTTCTTTTAATTTAATTTATTTCTCTTAAAAAAAGTAAAAATTAAAAAAATAAAAAATCAAAGAATTGTTGTCCACATTTTTAACCCATCTTTCTAACCCAAATACATAAGCCCACCTTAGCCTAAAAAAAAAAAACGAAAAAAAAAAGCAAAAAAAGGAAGAAAAAAAAAACAAAACAAAAAAAAAAAAAAAAAAAAAAAAAAATGTTTGCTACTTGTTTATATTTGGAAGGAAACAATTTTCTTTTCTTACTCCAAGTTCTTTTCCTATTTTTGGCCATGCATTATGCATTCACTTCATTGCACTGCAGCACCCGTTCTCGCAGGGGAGACAATATTACTTTTGCCCCACTCACATTTCACCACTACTTTCCTGTACACATACTCACCCTCACCCACTCACGTTTTGATCCCCCACTTTCACGTACTACTCACAAGATGGGCATTCTTTTTTCACTCATCACTCCACTCTGCCATGCTGCCGAGGACGGCACATACCTTTGCACGATCTTTTTATTTTTTCTAACCTCACCTTCATCGACCCACTTCATCACTATCTTCCACATACCTTCACCAACACACTTTTATTCTTCTATGCTCCTCACCTTCCATCCCACTTTCTTAAAAATCACTCTCACCCTTTCTTCTCGGACAAGCATCAACCTTCATATAAATAAAAAACACACCCATCATCCAAAAAGCTCTCCACCCTTCTCCCCTCCACCCTTCAACCTTTAGCTCCAACCTTTAGCACATCCACGTCCTCTCTCCTTCATCTTCCACGGCCGCCACCATCTAACCTCACCCAATCACCACTCTCGGCCACCATAAGCTCACCACCAAAAACACCCACAACCTCCATCACCCACTCATCTTCAACCTCCCACCATTTATATAACCACCCATCTTCACCTCCCTTCACCCACGGCCCAACCACACACACACACCTATCGGAAACCATCATCACCTTCTTTCAGAACCCCACCATAACAGCCCATTTTTTTCATCTTCAACCTCAAAATGACCCAACCACCGAAAAACGTCCTCCACCGCGACACACCATCACCCAACACACCACAACCAGAGCCTCTTACACGCAGTCACCCCACCAAAAATACCCATAACCGCAGCGTTCCGATCTACGCCTCCACCGACCACGAATAGCCCACCAGAACCGCTGGATCTTGCGGCCAACCACCCAAACCCAACATCTCCTTCACCACGCCGTCTGAGCCAGTACCCCACCGTCACTGTCACGCAAGCCACGGTCGTGCCAGAGCCACCGTGCGAACCTGTGCAGCACCAGAGCTCCACCGTCGCGCCTCCCACTTCTGACCGGAGCTCCCCTACCACGCGAACCTACGCAGCACCAGAGCTCCACCGTCGCGCCTCCCACTTCTGACCGGAGCTCCCCTACCACGGGAACCCGCGAGCCACGACCTCCATCTCGTCGCCTCCACTGTAATTGAACCCCCCTCCACGCTTCCCTTTTTGCTTGTCTGTATTGAGTTTTCTTTTTTACTTCATTATGATTTTTTTAAATAATAATAATAAAAAAGGAAAAACTGTGACCAAAAAAGGGATGTTGTTTTTTTTTTCATTTTTTTGGGGGAAACCTATTTTTATGTTTGTTTGGGCTTGAGTTATTAGCATTCTAAAAAGGGGATGGTTTGAAGATTATAATTGGGCCTTCTTAAGGTAAAAAAAAAAAGAAAAGAAAAGAAAATATATATACAAGGAAATGGTAAGAAAAATAAAAATAAAATAATTGAACCTTGATGGAAAAAAATGGGATTAATTGAGTTGTGACAGCTTGTTAATCCTGTAACTTTTATAATCATCTGAGTTGTGACAACTTGATGAATCAATGGGTGATGTCTCTAGCATGACACTAAGCTTCACCTATTCAAACACTAATTTGATTAGTAAAGTCGCGACGACTTGTTAATTCAAATTTTTATAAAATAAAAATTAATTAAAAAATAAAATCAATAAAAATGTTTCATTTAATTGTAATAAATTTAATGATTAGTGGGTGACGTCTCTAGCGTAACGCCGAGTTTCACTTATTCAAATCTTAATTTGATTAACTAAGTCACGACGACTGGTTAATTAAAATTTTCAAAATTATTTTTTTTTATTATTAAAATCAACCAACTCACACTTATTTTTAGATAACTACGTGACTTTGAGTTCTCATTGCACCCGAGGATACGTAGGAGCGAATCTCTATTCTATCAAGCCGGAAATTAATTATTTTTTTTACAATTTATTTTTATTTATTTATTTATTTATCTATTAGAAAATGGTTACAAGGTTTTTAAAGAGGTAAAATAAATATATTTGAGATTATCAAGTTTTGCACAACTGACTTAAGGTACCATCTTAGGACGGGTGTATTAGGGGTGTTGTAAGATTAAGTTTCCACCTTTCCCTAAGCATAACCTACTCCCGAATCCAATCTGATTTTCAAAGACCATTTTCTAATAAGGGTTTTCCAATTTTTTCCTAAGTTAAAATAAAATTGGTGGCGATTCCATTTATTTTTTAAAATCCTACGAGTTGCTATTATCCGCCGCGATCACGGTCGCGACAGGTAGCATAGAAGATATCAAAATTATCTTATTTAGTGTGTGTGTGTGTATATATATATATATATATATATATATATATATATATTTCTCTTTGTTATCTATACAGTGGAGTAGTTTTGGAGCAGAATGCAAGGAGTTTCAAACTTTTGCCATATGTGATTTGAGTCTCACTTGTAGTGCTACGGCGTGCAAAAGGAATTGGAGTTTGTTTGAACGCATTTACTGTAAGAAGAGAAACCACTTAGAGCAACAAAGATTGAATGCACTTGTATTTGTTAAATAAAATCTTTACCTTAAGTCAAGGTAGAACATAGGAAAGGAGGCAGGAGAGACATAATCCTATTTGCCTTTTAGATGTAGAATCTGATGATGAATGGATCACAAAAAGAGATGAGCCTTGCCTAATGGATTTGGAGCTACAAGCAATATATAACTCTTGGATGGATGTCCAAGAGTGCTTTCATATTGAAGAAGGAGCTCCATGCAAAAAGAGAAAGAGAGGTAGAATTGCAACACCTCCTAGTGTCCTACATCCAATGATCCAGATTCTTAAACCATAACATCTCATATTATTACATTGCAAATTTACAATTTACATGTATTCAATGTATAGGACCAAGAAACCTTAATGTTGTGAGCAAGAAGGAGAAGGGAAAAAAATCATACAAGTTGTTGAAGTTGAAGGTATTAGAGATGATGGTGGTGTGGTGAAAATGGAGATGAAGAGGCGGCTATGGTTGATGATGACACTTAAGCTAGTCCTGACTTTGATGATATTGACCTTGAAGGGGAAGAGAATTGAAGAAAATATATAGATTACTTAGTAATTAGTATTTAGAATCTTTTTTGCACCAATGTCAAATGACTTATCTATATTGAGATTATGACTTATGGCTTATGATGATATTTTGGTATTATTGGTGCTTACTATTTCCTTAGTAATATGTGAAATTCAAGTATTTATTTGAAACTTTTTAAGTATTTTTTTTTTATGTTTTAGGTATGTAATTATATATTTAAATTTTTTCTTGATGTGTTTTTAAATCATATGATACGTTACGATTTACGATTCAAAAATTGAACAAATAATTTTAGATACAATTTATGATTTGACAATTATGATCAAGTTATAATAAAATAAAAATAATTGACCTAATTTGACAATATATATTATTAGATAAGTACACTACACGTATGATAAGACCTAACATATAATGTTAGCTTATATTACTAAGTTTTCTTTTTACGATATATCAAACGCAACCTTAAAATCCATGAAGAGATTTCCCTTTCCCTTTAGCTTTTTTATCCGTTACTTGGATTGAGAGAAAATATAAAGAAAGAAGTTGGGTGGAGAGAAAATAAATAGAGAGAAATTGGTATTTTCTCTCCGCTTAGAGAGGCAAGAAAACATGAGAGAGAGAGAAAAAAAACAAAATACACTGGTGGAACTCAAAGGTTATGTTTAGATATTTAGTAATTGATGGAATGGAATAGAATAAGATGAAATAGAATGAGATGGGATGGGATAGAGTAAAATTATCATTCCATTGTTTGAAAAGTGGATGGAATGATATGTGTTTTAACTTTATTTTTCTTAAATTACCTTTATTGCAAACATACCAATTTTAGAGTATGAGGTTAATATAGTAAAATTCTAATTATAATTATAAAAAAAAAGTGATTCCATCCCATATCCCCCAAATTAAAGAGGAAGAAAATTGGAAGTTTTTGGTGAGATGGGATGAGACCCATCCTACTCACTTCTATCCCATTCCATTATTTTTTAACATAACTAAATAATAAAACTTATCTTTATCTCATCTCATTTCATTCTATTCCACTTAATCTCATCAATCCAAATATACTAAAAAATCTTCTCTCTAACAATGGAGAGAAAACGGAGGTAATCTTCATGGCACAAAGTTCCAAAAAAAGCTTTAATAGAGAATAGTTTATTATTTTAACTAAAGGTAATTATGAGAAAAAGAATATTAAGTAATTAAAGGTAATAGTGAAAAATAAATTAATTAAATAATATTCTTTTTTCATTTTCTTTCTTTTTATTTTCTCGTCGTCCAAACACACAATTTTCTTCCCTATTTTCTATCCATTTTCTTTTTTCTCATTTCTTTCTTTTTATTTTAGCTCTTTCCATTTTCTCTCTTCATCCAAGCAAAGGGAAAAGCTAGCATCAAAGATATACTATTCACTTTCTGTTTGTTATAATAGCGTAGCCAGGGACGGATCTAAGGCATATAAATAGATGTTGTTGTGTTGTCTTCTTAGTTTTTATATAATTTTTATGGTACATGTAATATTAGCAGGTTAAAACAAAAAAAGCTTTTGCTTCTATTTTATATGAGTAATACTTGGGGTGAGAATTCTAACTTTAGGCATACAAATTATATTTTAACATGTATGAAGTTGTGTGAGACATATTAAAAATATACATATTTTTATTAATATAACGTTATACATATCAAAAAATAATTTTCATGTTATTTAAGGTAAAAACTTTTCATCCAAGAATTTCTCACTTTGTATTGACCTATATAATGTGTGACTAAAATAATCTTAACGAAGTTATTAGGCTTACCTACTTGTAAGCTAATTTAATTATTAAAAGTGATCTTTTACTTAAGTAAAAAGGGTACTAATTTTTAAAATAAAAAACAAAAAGAAGTTTTAACTTCTCTAATACGAACCCAATAAAAAAATTCTTAAATATACGCTTTTATAGTAGCAGCAAAGGTGTTTTCATAACTGCGTCAATATTCTTTTTATTTCTTTGGAGAAAATTAAGAAAAGTGAAAAATTAACTTTATTGGTTTGGATATTTGAGTAAGAAGCCATATAAATTAAAAACAAAAGTTAATTTTATGATTATGTAGAATTATTGCATCTTGCATATAGTAAATTTTTTGTTTAAATATATATTTTGATTCTTACCTTCCTCGTTAGTTGATTCTGGATCCGTCGATGAGGGTAGCTGATATTCATTAGCTAGATATGTATTCAAATAATTGTTTTCGAGGGAAAGAAATTAAAGATAATAAATCAAAAACCTGGTTTGTTATCTGTATATTCACTCGAATTCATAGCGTCAACCATTCCATCTGTAAGCAACTCAATACTGAAACTACATTTTATATTGTTTAAGATTTATGGGACCCGTTTCAAAATAAAGTCTGTTTATCCAAAAAAAAAAGTTTCAAAATAAAGTCATTTTTACTTATGAGCTCGAAATGGGGGTTGAAAATTAATGTAAAAATAACGTTAGCTATTGTAATATCCCTCAAAATAATAATAATAATAATAATAATAATAATAATAATAATAATAATATAATAATAAATAAGGAGATAATATTTCTAAAGTAATGATTACAAGCATAAAAAATTAATTGGAGAGATAAGCACGTTTTGTGCTTTTGAAGATGACATATAGAGAAACAAAAGTTGAAGAATGATAGAGAACTAACAAAAATCATAAGCACATCAAAGTGTTTCAGGAAAAAGAATCTCGAAATAGGATTACAATCTTGATTAATAAAGTAATAAATAATTACAATAGGAGATCTCTTAGAAGAATGCTTCCTCTTGTGATACCAAATCACTCAACATCATCCTCACTAGACTCCCACTACTCTATTTTTTAACACTCAATCGAGTATTCCAAAACTTAACCTCTCCACAACAGCACACTATCATCAACCAAAAACTAATTTTCTCATTTCCACCTATGGGCTACATTTCTGTCGAAAGGTAAGAAGAGTAAAAACCTATTCTTTTTCTTCTTTTATTCTACTAATCTTAATTTTGATTTCATTTTTGATTTACCTCTATTAATTTCTCTGAATTTCTGACCTTTTCGAAGTTATTATAGGATTTCTTATTGTCTTTAATTAAAACTTGTTTGACTCTTTCTTTTTTGTTTCGATTTCGATATTTCTGACCATTTCGAAGTAATTGCAGGATTTCTTATTGTCTTTAATTAGAATTTGCTTGACTCTCTTTTCTGCTTTGATTTCGATTTCAATTTTTTAATGGTTACCATAAACATGTTTTCGATTTCGATATCTGCTCTTCGATTTTGATCTTTGCTCTTCAACTCTTTCACTTTTGTTTCGAATTCGATTTCGATCACTTCATGGTTGCTGTAAACATGTTTTTGATTTCGATATCTTTACTTCGATTTTGATCTTTGCTCTTCGACTGTCTTTCTATTCTGTTTCAATTTCTATTTCGATCACTTTATGGTTGCTGTAAACACATTTTCGATTTTGATATCTTTTCTTTGATTTTAATCATTGCTCTTTGACTATTTTTCTCTTCTGTTTCAATTTTAATTTTGACCTCTGGTTGTTGTGAACACATTTTCGATTTCAATTTTTGCTCTTTGATTCAATTTCTTAATGGTTTTAACGAAAATTTTCTTATCTTCCTATACTTTATGTTTCTAATTTCAACAAAATTCTCTTGATTTGTTGAGGGTTTGAAATTACAAAATTTTATTAACAAAATTGAATTTTTGTTTAAGCTCAGAATGTTGTCCCATTGTATTAATGAATCAATGTGTAAGAGAATTAATTATTATGGCTATGATTAGAAAATATTGAAGGATGCCTCGATTAGAAAACATTGAGAGACACCTCGATTAGAAATATGCACATTTGGTTTTGTGTAAGAGAATTAATTATTATGACCATGATTAAAAAATATTAAGGGACACCTCGATTAGATAACATTAAGGGACACCTCGATTAGAAATATACACATTTGGTTCTGTGCAAGAGAATTAATTATTATGGTCATGATTAGAAAATATTGAGGGATGCCTCAATTACAGAATATTGAGAAATGCCTCGATTAGAAATATGGACATTTGGTTGAGAACCTTAATAATGGGATGAAGAGAAAAATCATTTCTGAAATTATTTCCATAAATGATTTATGAAAAGTTTACAAGTATTATTAAGTATTTTTCATAAAGTAAAAGAATTATGGATTTTTTAGAAAGAAAGGCAAAAAAGAATGGTAAAATATTTTCCGTACATGTGACGACTGAAATATCATTAGTTTATAAATTTATAAATATTTTTATTCATTCCTACTGATTTTTATTTTACAAAATTTTACATAGTATTTCAAAAAATGTCCACTCTGAGGTTCATGATTGACCTTCGTGTTGAGCAGGTTTATACACTTGACCTGGGAGAATATGTGTTTTCATTCATTTTAGGAGATCTTTGTCTGATCATTCTACTTTTTGATGAGTAATAGTATAGTTTGTAAATTAATATATGTATAAAAGTAACACTTTATAGCCTCTTTGATTTTTTTTAGCACCATGTAAAAACTTAGATGAGCCAAACTTTTGACTATAGGTATTAAGCCACTCTTAAAACTGCTACTCATACTTATGTATTAAATACTAACTCGTAAAGGGTCTTTTAATTTCCTCTTTTGATATACAATATTATAAACCAAATTGATGTTAATAACAAATGTAAGTATGATGTATTATCTTAATTTGTTTAGTAAATATTTTAGAGAGAATAATTATAATTATAAAAATAAAGCAGGACGTTACAACTATCATGATTCAATTTGTACACTGATACTTCAAAGTTAATGTTCACACACACTTCGACTCAAGTTCATGAAAAGAATCTAACCTAAAAAATTAATCTATTAAAAAGAGAGTTTCATGATTTAAATCCTATATTATATATATATATATATATATATATACTTTGACTAAAGTTCATGAAAAGAATCTAACCTAAAAAATTAATCTATTAAAAAAGAGAGTTTCATGATTTAAATCCTATATTAAGTCCCTATTTTTACTGATTCAATGTGAAACATAACACTTGACGATTTGGGATTCTTGAATAGTCGACTCCTTGCCTTGTGGGTGGTGCTCATCATTGCCAATGAAGGAGTTTGTCATTTCTCGAATGGCAAAATGTCCTTGGTTCTCCGAGGTTGATGCTGAAATAACTCTGGTTGCGTCCTACCCTATACACAAATGCTGCATTATTCTTTACATATTTGTCAATCTTGCATCCATGAAGTTTTGATGATGTCACTACTAGAATTTTGAGTTATAAAAATTGATTTATTTCGGTCTCTATAGAGATTGAAATTAAAAAAATTTAAAAAAAATTAAATTTGTTACTGAAATAAAATTAGTCTTCAAATCAATCTCTAAATTTTTTAAAAACTAAATTAGAGACTAAAAATTATGTTATAAAATAAATTAAAAAATAAAAATTATTAGTTAATATTTTATTATTAGAGACTAATATTTTAGTCTCTAAAAAAATAAAAAAATTAAAAAAAAATAAAAAAAATTATAAAATAAATAAATAATTAAAGATCGAAAATTTAGTCTCTAAAAACACTTCTCTCCGAAAATATCAGACATATTTCCCATATGCTCTGTTGTCTCTCTCATTCTCCCCCTCCCCTCATTCCCCTCTTCCCCCCCCCCCCTCCTCCCATTCCACCGTCTCCACAGGCCACGCTCCTCCCCCCATTCCATCGTCTTTGGCTCAATGGGCCACGAACCAGAAAAGGCGTCAGATCCACGCCAGAACAGCCTCCTATATTCTTGGTTCACTGGAACCTCCTCTTGACTACCCACGCCAACCTTCTCTCGGCGGTGGCAGCCGATAGCTTCGAGATCCAACTGCATAACGACGTGGCAACAACATTTGTCTCCCAGAGGTACCCCACTTGAAGATTTGTCATTATTGTTTTTGCGTGTGTTGATTTTTGGCTCCTAGATGCTAGTGGGTATGATGTGGTCGTTGTAACTTTGGAATTGAAAAATATTTTATTTGAAGTGAAATGATTTAGAAATAATTTCATATAAGTGGTAGGATTTGCAAATGATGAGATATATAACATGCCAAATGATTTGTAAATGATTCCAAACATAGGGTGAAATTGCTTTTTTTGTTGGTTCATATGCTGCCATCGTCAATTTTTGGGTTGCTTATCCTTTCTAATTTATAACCCAATGTGCTTTCAATAAGCAGTCGTTTTGAATGGAGCTTATCATTTGGCTTTTAGGTTGCTCTGGTGGTGCCAAGTTGCTTTTATTTGCAAATACAAACATAATTATTATATTGGTTGGTTTCACTTGTTTGAACCACAATAAATAGGAAAACAGCAAACTGGATATTTCGTGATTGTTATTGAACCATTTTTTTTTTGGTATGCTATTGAACCATTTGTCTACTAGGCTTTTTATTTATGACCTTGCTAGGCTCTGCAGACAGTAGCACCTATAGTTAGTTCCTCCATTCTCCTTGTCTTCAGCTGTGTCTTCCTTTGACCAACAAATATGTTGTTGGCCTTTAGCAGCAACAATTGTAATTTCTGTCCTATGATACAACTAGTATTGCTATATTCATAGATCATAGTTATGTTTAAAATATTCGATTTAGTAAAAGTGTGATGGAATATGTCAACTTTGGTGCTTTGTAGATTATATCGTTTGTAATTGTCATTGTTAATGAGTTCAATTTAATAAGCTTCCCTGACTACATCTTAACTTTAACATTTTCATCTTTGGACACACAATGTAATATCCTACTTGCTAGCTGTATCACTATTGAACATATTCTCCACACACTATTTGTCTCTAACTTAATTTCTGTTGATGATATTTTCTTCCATTGTTGACTTTCTATTTTATTGCAACTCAGTGGAACTTGAAAATTTTCTATTTATTTAATTTTATAGGAGTTTACCCAATTTCGTTAACTTTCCTAGGATGTTCATATAGTATTAGGAATGGTGGTTGCTAGTTTAGCTTCTTTCTTTTGGAAAGTAATTTCTATACATGTGAACTAGTATCATGTGATTCCATTTTCCGTTTGGTAATATATATTATACAATGATATGCCAATTTATCAATAGGCATAATCAGGCTTTACATAACATTATTTATGCTCTTTTTCATTTAATATGTCTCAAATATGACATTACATTGCATTTTTGAAAGCAAATTCTTAAGAAACAGAGCAAAAATTCTATTCTGCCCGGTGGGCGCCTAAACGCTGGGCTCTGGGCGCCTAAAAAGGCTGATTTTCATTAATGCACCAAATGTCCATTATAACTTCAAAAATTATGAAATTTTACAGGCAAATAGTCTTATATCTTAGCTTTCAAATGCCACAAGAACCTAGTAAATCTGATAACCACAAGTTAAGTTATGCTACAAACACTATACGTTGTCAGGCACTTTTGTTCTGGGCGCCTAGACGCCCATTATTTAGCGCCTGGGCGCTCACTGGGCGGCGCCCAATAATTTCTTTCAGGTCACTGGGTGCCTAGGCACCCAAGTGATGGTGCCTGAGTGCTTGTGGATCAGAAGGGGTTTTGCAGAACTCGTTTCTGCTGAACCTTGATTCCAAAACAAGGTTTCTCCTTCAAACTAAATTTCTACTTAATTTTTATGATCACTAAGAGTCTCCAATCATGTTATAAACTTCAAACAACCTTTTGATTCAACCAAGCACGGATCAAAACTCAAACTTTAAATTAAAATCCTATTTCTCAATTTTAAACTCAATCAAGAACTATGGATTCCATGGACTCCAATCCATCATCCAAGTTTCAAATTAACTAGTATCTATCTCATTTCAACCTTAAGAGAAAAGATCTAACATCTATTCTCACTATACTCACCCAAAACCTACTTTTTCCTCATCAAGCTCAACCAAGAAACAAGATGAAGATAGAAGGAAATAAATAAAAACAATACCACTACCAAGCTTGTTACTTTCTTCTTCCCCTTCCTTGTCTCTTTCCTTGATTGTTTCTTCCTTCATCTTTAATGGCTTCTTTTTTGTGCTCACTTGTCCCCTTGTCTAAGCAGCAACTGAGAGAGAAAAAATGGGGTGAATGAATGTGAAAGAAATGAAATATGAGAGTGAGAAAAGTGAGAAAGAGAGGGTAGGTAAATTGAAAGGAAAAAGGATGATATAAAAGCCAAATATCTTGCTTTTTAGGTGAAAATATAGCATATTGCTACAGTAGCAACATGTGAAAGGGGTTTAAAAATTGAAATTTAACTGTATACATTATATCTGCTAAGAACACTTTAGTTTCTCCAAAGTAATAAACTAATGTCTAATTTTTAGATTAGTTTTAGAAATTTGTTGCTTGTGGTTAGACTAAATTTCACTTGTAGTTTTAATATTCCATTTTGATTATGTTACAGAATATGGACATTCGTCAATATCGGGCTTGGATGTATAATAATAGACTTTTGCTAGGTAGGAAGGGACTTGCTGATATGTTTGTAGAGGGGGTAGAACAATTTTTTTCCTTTGTATGCCAACAAGCACATTTATCAAATGAAAATATTAGATGTCTTTATTCTAAGTGCAAAAACCCGAAGTACTTGATTCCTGAGGACAAAAAGGGTTTAAACATGATTATTGGTATTGGACAAGTCATGGAGAAATTGATTCGACTTTGATTGGAGCTTGTCATAGTCATCCAAGCACCTCTACCATTACATAAATAGGTAATAATGACCATTTAAATAGATTTGATGCCATGGTTTATGATGCCATTGGTCTAGAGTTTGAGTTCCATTACAATTAACCCTTAGAGGAGCCTCCAAATAAAGATGTTCAAAAATTTTATGATATGCTTCATGCGGCCCAAAAGCCTTTGTGACCGGGATGTGAAGATGAAACTGAATTATCTGTTGCTGTTGAATTATTGAATATCAAATCAGAGGGAAACATTTCCCAATGATCTTTTAATCAAACAGTAGCACTTATGAAAAGGACACATCCTCTTGTAAATCTCATCCTAGAAAATTTTTATAAAGTGAAGAAAATAGTTTCCAAAGTAGGTCTTACTGCAACGAGAATTGATTATTGCATGAATGGTTGTATGTTGTTCAATGAAGAGGGAGTTACAGAATGCACATTTTATGGTGTGGCTTGATATAAAATAAAAGGGATTGGTAAGGGAAAAACCAAGGAGATCCCTGTAAAGAGGTTGATTTATTTACCTCTTATTCCTAGGCTGAAGAGATTATATGCTTCAATGAGTTTTGCTCCGCACATGAGATGGCATTATGAAAATAGATGAGAATTGGGAGTGTTATGTCATCCATCAGATGGAGAAGACTGGAAATATTTTGATGAAACGTATCCTGAATTTAAAGCTGAACCAAGAAATATTAGATTAGGCTTCAGTCCTTATGGTTTTACTCCATATAGTCAGTCAATTATTCCTTACTCATGTTAGTCTATAATTGTCACTCCGTACAATCTTCTTTCGGAACTATGCATAACAACTCTATATATGTTCTTGACTTTGATTATTCATCGGTCACACAATTCGAAAAATAAAATAGATGCGTATTTGCAACCTTTGATAGTTAAGTTAAAATTGTTATGGGAATAAGGTGTCCTAACTTATGATATTTCAAAAAAAGAAAATTTCATAATGAAAGTTGCATTAATGTGGACAATAGATAACTTTCCTGTGTATGTCATGTTGTCAGGTTGGAGTACAGCAGGGAGATTGACGTGTCCATATTGTATGAAACGAAACAAAGACTTTCACTTTGAAACATGGTGGCAAATGTTCTTGGTTTGATTATCATCGTCAATTTCTACCTATGGATCATGCATACCGCAGAAATAAGGATGCATTTTATAAGAATAGACAAGAGAAATTTGTACCTCCACCTAGGTTGTATGGGGCCGAGGTATGGGAAGATGTTTGTGATGTTCCAAAGGTAACTGAGGTGGGTCCATGTACATGTGCTGGGTTCGAGGTTACTCATAATTGGATAAAGCAAAGTATTTTCTAGGAGTTACCATATTGGGAAACTAATATGATCATATACAATCTTGATGTGATGCATATTGAGAAAAATATGTTTGATAATGTCTTCAATACAGTGATGGATATTAGAGACAAAACCAAAGACAATGTTAAAGCTAGAATGGATATGAAAGAGTATTGTAGGCGGAGGGAACTACAGTTGCAAGAATTGCCTAATGGAAAAATTTTGAAGCCTAAAGCAAAATTTACGTCGTCCATAGAGCAAAAAAAGGCTGTATGTAAATGGGCTAATGAATTAAAAATGCCTGATGGATATACCTCTAATCTGCATAGATATGTAAACATGAGAGAGGGGAAGCTATTTGGGATGAAGAGCCATGATTGTCATGTGTTTATGGAGCGGTTGTTACCAATTGCTTTTGGTGCATTGCTAGATTCAGTGTGGAAGCCTTTAGCTGAGTTAAGTAAATTCTTCAGAGATTTGTGTTCAATAGTGTTACGTGTGTCTGATTTGTTACTAATAGAGCAAAACATCGTCATCACAACATGTAAGTTGGAACAAATCTTTCCACCTGGATTCTTTAACTCGATGGAGCATTTACCTATTCATCTACCATAGGACGCAAGAGTAGGAGCCCTGTTCAATATCGATGGATGTATCCATTTGAGAGGTAATAATCTATTTTATTGTGTTTTAAATGTGGTAATCTTTTTATTTCAAATTTTAGTAATTAATGATATCATGTTTCTTTTAGGTACTTGAATAGGTTGAAACGAATGGTTAAAAATAAATCACGTGTGGAAGGGTCTATATGTGAGGCATATTTATGCCAAAAGACTTCTCATTTTTGTTTTTACTATTTTGAATCTCATGTGCAATCAATGAGAAATAGAGTTAGTCAAAATGATGATGGAAGTTTAGATGAGACAGTCCAACCCGCTTTATCAATTTTCAATCATCCTGGTCGCTCAGCTTGAACTTGTAACAATAGGTATTTAATAGATAAGGAAATAGTTGCTGCACATTTACATATCCTACTTAATTGTGAAGAGGTTCAACCATATATTGGGTAAGTGAACTAAATCATTCTTGAATTGTTCATTTTAGTATGTATATGTAATTGATTCATATTTAGTAACCTTATGCATGTTGTTAGATTTTTTGACGAATATTTGAAAGCAACTAATCCAAACATCAGTTGCACTGATGTTGATGGTATGATTGCATCTGAATTTCCATCCTAGTTCCGAAGTTACGTAAGTGTCTTAACACTTTTTTTTTAATAATATAAATACTTGATAGTTATGTTATAAATTATATTGATTTTACTATTATCATTGGTAGGTTCACAATAAAAATAACTTGGTACAAAATCAATTTTTGTACCACTTAGCATGGGGTCCTAAGAGAAAGGTTCATACATGGTCTATCTACTTTGTCAATGGTTATAAGTTTCATACAGAAGTTGGAGTATCGGTAAAAAAAACCATCAATTGTGGGGTTTGTGTTAAGGGTGATGACAAAGTAGAATAAGAGAATTATTATTATGGCACCATTAAAGAAATTGTGGAAGTAGAATACGAAGGAGAACCAATGAAATGGTTAGTGTTGTTTAATTGTGAATGGTTTGATACTGTACTTAATCGTGGTGTAAAAGGTCATAAACAATATGGAATCGTGGAGGTTCGACATACTCGACGGTATCCAAAATATGACCCCCTTCATATTTGCTCAAAATGCAATTCAAGTGTATTAAGCACCTTATCCTGAAAAAATAAAAGACAAGGCTAATTGGTGGGTTGTCATTAAAACCAAACCAAGAGGTACTATTGATGCTCGATATGCATTAGAGGTTGCATATCAAGATGCTGCAACCTATGTGGATTTTATAACAAATGATGACCCTCTTGATAACTTGAGAGATGAAGAAGGTGATAATCATGAGGAAGAAGCTGATGTCAGCGAGGAAGATGAGGTAGAAAGTAATGAAGGAGAGGATAGCGAGGAGGATGAATTTGATTTTGACAATGATTCTAAAAATGACAATGAAAATGAAGATCTTCAACAATATGAATTGCTTGATGATAATCGTGATGACGATAATAGTGATGAATGTGATGACTATGATGATGATGATGATGATGCTGATCATGAATATGATTAGTGTTTGTTTTTTTCAAATGTTTACAAAAGGTAAAATAGATGTGTTTTGTATTTTGCACAAATTAATTATTATTTATTTGATAAGCATTTTAATTTACATTCCATTTGTGTTCATTGCAGATGTCCGAGAGAGATCGAGGTAAAAGAAAAGTTTCTAAGGGTCACCCAAAAAAGCAATAGCCGGTATGACCAGTGCGACATTCTACTTCTCATCCACCTTTAACCTCTGCTAGTTCTCCATCTCCTGCTACTACTCCATCACTCACATTACTTGCATTTACTTACTCGATCCCAAGTGCACTTTCACTACCTCTTACTCAACCATCTCATTGTGTGGTGCCTCCGACAGAGGAGTCTCGTCACAATATTAGATCATCTATCCATCCAACAGATGTAGGATCTGCACCTGGATCAAGTCATACTCAGCATGCATCAGATGCACAAATGCCTAGTAGCAAACCAATTTTATATCTAGAAGGAGATGGGTATTTATAAGTTTTATTTTAATTTAAATTACATTACTATGTTTGATATATTATAACTAAATGCCTGTATTACTTGTAGATTTTTGCCTTCGCACCTGGCAGCAAATGGCATCAGTGATATCTTTAGGAGCCATTATTTAGAGCCATGGACATCATGGAAAAGGATAGGTGATACCACAAGAGATATGTGGTTTGTAGAGTTTATGGTAATTTTTAATTTTTTATTACTACAATTTAAAATTTGATAGACTTTTTTTGTCATAAACAATTTGCTTACTCATATTTATTGCAGAGGAGGTATACTGTTATTCCACCATATAATTATTGGGGTCGAAGAAACTTTGAGAAACGGGGTGCAGCATTGTTGAAGAATGTTATGAAAAAGGCTCGCAAGAAAATGGAGAGACCAAGTTGGCTTGGGGATGATATATAGGACACGTTGTGTGCACATTGGGAAAGTGAGGCTTTCAAGAAGAAAAGTGCAATTGCAAAAGCTAATTGAGCATCTGATTGTGGAGGATATGGAGCTTCATATCACACTAGTGGCTCCATTACCTCATCTCATCATAGAGTTAATCTAGTTAAGTTCACTATTATCTTTCATTATTGTCGAAATTGTCTAATATGGTTAAATTTACTAATATGGTTTTGTTACAATTGCTGCAGACTAAGTTGAATGGTGTTGTTCCATCAGCACCAACATTATTTCACCACACACATCGATGTAAGGATCACATATGGGTGGATAGGAGATTAGAGCATATAGCTGTAAGCAATTGTTTTATCTAATTCGAACTCTTGAGTTTGAAATAATGATGTTCAGTAATTGTATTCTTGTTGCTATCTTGATGTTTAAAAGGAACTCTAAATATAAGTTATAATTTTTTTTATGTGTGTGCTTGCAGCTTTTAATATGTGATTGAAATCACGTTTATTCTTATACTTTATGTCATGACTTATATTATGTTAGACTTATATGCTGCTTTAACTTTTTGCATTAATTGGTGTCATATTGGTATTAACAGACTAAATTTGCAAACGAAATGCAAGAAATGACCCAAAGAGCATCAGAGCAGGGAGCTCCTCCCCCAGATGAGTTGGATGTGTGGTGCAATGTGGCTGGAGTGAAAAAAGGTAAAATATATGGTCTTGGAATTGAGTCAATCGTAGTGGCTGGAAGACCACAATATCGTGGCTCAAGTTCTTCATCATCTGATTGGGTGCGAAAAGATGAACTTGAAGAATTAAGAAATGAGAGAAATGAGCTTCGGGCTCAAGTGGCAAATAATAGGAGACAGATTGAGGAGACAAACCAACTGGTACAAGAGATGATGCAATCGATGAACTTTCAATATTCTCAAACATTTCCTGTGACTGATGGAGCAGAAGAGGAGGAGGAGGAGTTTTTATTATTACAATTTAGTTTGTGTTGTATTCAACTTTCTTACATTTGAAATGTTGTAGTACTGAAATATTATAAACAATGCTTAGTTTAGTTTATTCTAGAATGTCTTGATGTTTAAATGAGATATTCTAAAGACTGAATTAGTTTATTTTACATTATTTTTTATTTATGTATTTGGTTATATATGAGATTGTTGACTGTTGTTTATTACGTATTTTAAAAATTTAGATTTTAATAAATTTAAAAATAATTATAAATTCATATCACAAATTAGAGACCGAATATACAAAAAAGACATTTAGCGACCAATTTAGAGACTAATAAATCAATCTCTAGTTTAGAGATCGATTTAGTGACCGATGGTATAAAAAATATAATATTTTCAGAATTTTTAGAGATTGATAAATCATTCTCTAATTTAGAGATTGCATTAGTAACCGATTTTATAAAATATATAATATATTCATATTTTTTAGAGACTCATTTAGAGATTGATATTAGAGACTGAAAAATCAGTTTCTAAAAAATCAATCTCTAATATACTTTTTAAAAAAATAATTGACCAATATTTGACCGAAAATTAGTGACCAATTTTTTCAAATAATCAGTCTCTAAATTTAGAGACCGACCAATATCAGTTGCTAATATTTAGCGACGAAAATTTTAAAGACCGATTTTCTTGATTTAGAGACTGATTTTTCAGTCTCTAAATTTTTAATAGTGTGTTTCATGCTCTTTGTGATTTGGAACAATTGTTCCTCCATTCGATTCAAAATTGCTTCTTCTAATTCTGTATTCATGTCTTTCACCATTGAAGGGGAGAATCAATGAAAGCACCAATTGATACAAGTCAACAAGATAGAATGGTCAATTCTAGAGAACTTATTTCTCTTTACCAATAAGACTCAATCTTATTCCTCAAAACAATATTATTATCCATTATTTAGACTCCAAGTCCTATTTATACAAATAGATAACCCTAACCAAAATTAATTGCCTAACTCTACTAGTAACTAATTACAATTCATTTCATATAGTAAAGGATCATATACTGTTTCTTAATATAAATGCATACTTCTTTTTAATTTATAAACAATCAAAATATTATAATTTGGTAATTCTAATGCAGGAAGATTTTATTTTTTGGTACTTTTTTGTTTATTCTTATAAGAGAAATGTTTCTCTTAACCAACATTTAATTTGATTATAGCTGTGTTTATATTGTTTATATCCAAAATCATGAATTTTGATTATTTTGAGAATAATCCAAAGAATGACAAAATTGTTCAGATAGAGAACAAAGTTCTACCGGCGAGGATTGTGGCTGAAGTGGCCATAGCACACCAAGTTATGGGAGTATATGAGCTCGATCCTTAGATTGGTTACTTGATGGATAGATTTGAGCTAGATCCTTGGTAGCGTTAAACGGATCCCATCACCCCTTCGGGAGTAGGGTCGGTACTGAGTCATAAATTCGGACATATGTCTCATCTAAATCTTGAGACAACACCTCTGACGAGTAAGTGAGGTTTTGCTTCTACAATTTAGACTATTATCATGAAATCTCATTTTTGTATTTTAAAAAAAAAGTACAAAGTTCTGCCCCATAGTTTGCAAGAATAAAAAAGAGTACAAAGTTATTCGATCATTGTAAAAAAAATTTAAAGGTCTTGTTTAGACTACGTTGATCCTTAACTGTAAGAATTCCTAAATTTTAACCATTTGATGGCTATGTGAGCGCTTATTCTCGATCTAAAGCCTTTAGTGATAGTTAGAGTTAGAGCATGTTTGGATTAGCTGAATTAATTCTTAAAACAGTTTTTCTTTTTTAACTAATTAAGCTGTTCTATCTAGATATGACATGTTTGGATAAACATGATAAAAGCATTTGATGATTTGTCATAAAGAAAATGACTTTTTCTCATAAGCTGATTTTTTAGCATTATTTGATTATGATTATTAATTATTTCACAATTCGGATGTACACTGCAAAATACTTTTTTACCCTCCAACAAATAATATTTTAAAATTATTTCATACTTATTTTGATAATTTATTATATAAAAAGTTATTTTTTATATAATTCAAATAAAATATATTATCTTAAAATTATTTTTGATTAGCATATCTAAACAAAAAATTTATTTTATCATAATCGATTTTGAAAAAAATCAATTTTGAAAGAAAATCAATTATACATATAATCAATTATTAAATAATTTTTTGCTACAACAAATCCCAACACAGTAAATAAAAAGTTTAAAAGTTCTCTTTTTCATTATAAACTGTTTTTTCAAACCGAAATAAGCTAATGTATGTTTGAAAAATTAATATCCACTTACAAAATTACCATTATTGTTACAAATGTATAAGCATGACTATAATGATTCTGTAAAAATAACTAGCTAGCACAAAAAAAGGTTTGAGGTCCTCATACTCACGCGAAGCTACTTGTTCATAGGCATGACAGTAAGGAGAAAAATGGTTTATCTTTCAACTCAATTTTTATATTAATATTCTTAATTATTAAATAAAAAAATATGATTAATTCTAATTCTTTTACATAATTTTTTTATTAATTTTTTTAATTTTTAAATGAATAAAGTATTGAATATTTTTTATATTTTTAATATATTAAATATATTTTTTTAATTAAATATTTTTTTATTTAATATTAACAAGATTATTAAGAGAAATTTTTAAGAAGATATAATAAATTTAAAAAATATTAAATATTTTTTATATTTTTAATATATTAGATACATTTATTTTTTTATTTAATATTTTTTATTTAATACAAAAAAATTATTAAGAAGAATTTATATGATGATATAGTATTAATTGTGTAAAGTGCAAACATGTCAGAGTACTATAACCATATTAACTTCTAGCACCAGCCACTAGGTAGCTCTTTTAACTCTCCATTCAACTTGGGCAGACACGAAACAATTACCCACCTTTATTGCCTGGCCATTGAAAAGGTCACTCCCTCTCCATTCTTTCTATTTTATATTTCAAGCTTAAAAACACAGACAAGTTAACAAGCCATACTCCCCTATAAAATTCTCTTCACCCTTCTTCCCTTTTAGCCCAACACCATTCTTCAAAAACCTTAGCTTCCTCCTTCCTAGCATGTAAAATGGCCAAGATTCCAATGGAAAAGATGGGTTGCACTTGCATAACTTGCATTCTAACAAGCTATCTTCTCTTCAGTATGGTTTTCTCTGCAAATGCTCAATTTGTTAAGAAGACATACCTTATTCAAATGGATAAGTCAGCAATGCCAAAAACCTTCTCCAATCACCTTGAATGGTATTCATCAAAAGTGAAATCAGTACTGTCCACATCTCTAGAAGCTGATATGGACAATGAAGAGAGAATACTTTACACTTACCAGAATGCTTTTCATGGTGTTGCAGCCAAATTGAGCAAAGAAGAAGCTGAGAAGCTAGAGGCAGAAGAAGGTGTTGTGGCCATATTCCCTGATACAAAGCATCAGCTACACACCACAAGAAGTCCCACATTCCTTGGGCTTGAGCCAGCCCATAGTACTAACATTTGGTCAGAAAAGCTAGTTGACCATGATGTTATAGTGGGAGTGTTAGACACTGGAATATGGCCAGAGAGTGAAAGCTTCAATGATACAGGTATGAGACCAGTACCTGCTCACTGGAAAGGTGCCTGTGAGACTGGAAGAGGCTTCACAAAACATCACTGCAACAAAAAGATTGTGGGGGCTAGAGTGTTCTACCATGGATATGAAGTAGCAACAGGTAAAATTAATGAGCAAAAAGAGTATAAATCACCAAGAGATCAAGATGGTCATGGCACTCATACTGCAGCTACAGTTGCTGGCTCTCCAGTGCATGGGGCTAACCTTCTTGGCTATGCTTATGGCACAGCCAGAGGAATGGCACCAGGAGCAAGGGTTGCAGCTTACAAAGTCTGCTGGATTGGTGGGTGCTTCAGCTCAGATATTCTGTCAGCTATTGATAAAGCTGTAGCTGATGGAGTGAATGTTCTATCCATCTCTTTGGGTGGTGGAATCTCCTCTTATTATGGTGACAGTTTATCAGTAGCTGCATTTGGAGCAATGGAGAAGGGTGTTTTTGTTTCATGTTCTGCTGGAAATGGTGGGCCTGACCCTGTGAGCCTCACCAATGTGTCACCTTGGATCACCACAGTTGGAGCCAGCACAATGGATAGAGATTTTCCTGCAGATGTTAAACTTGGAAATGGTAAAAAAGTGACAGGAGTCTCACTCTATAAAGGGCAAAATATGCTATCAATTAATAAACAATACCCTTTGGTGTACATGGGCAGTAACTCAAGCAGCCTTGATCCAAGATGTTTGTGCTTGGAAGGGACTTTGGATCCTCAAGTGGTTTCAGGAAAGATTGTAATTTGTGACAGAGGCCTTAGTCCAAGAGTGCAGAAGGGTCATGTGGTGAAAAGTGCAGGAGCGGTGGGAATGATTCTTACAAATACTGCAGCTAATGGGGAAGAGCTGGTTACAGACTGTCACATCCTTCCAGCAGTTACAATAGGAGAGAATGAAGGCAAGGAGCTCAAACATTATGTCTTAACAAATAAAAAAGCTACTGCAACTCTAGCTTTTCTTGGTACAAGGTTGGGGATTAAGCCATCTCCTGTAGTAGCAGCATTTTCATCAAGAGGGCCAAATTTTCTCACCCTTGAAATCCTGAAGCCTGATATAGTAGCGCCAGGGGTGAACATTCTTGCTGCTTGGAGTGAGGTCATTGGTCCATCAGGTTTGGCAACAGATCACAGGAGGGTGAAGTTCAACATACTCTCTGGAACCTCAATGTCATGCCCACATGTGAGTGGGGTAGCAGCCTTGCTCAAGGCTAGGCACCCAGAATGGAGTCCAGCTGCTATAAAATCTGCCTTGATGACAACAGCTTATGTTCATGACAACACCATGAACCCTCTCAGAGATGCCTCAACTGCTGAGCCTTCAAGTCATTATGATCATGGTGCTGGACACATTAACCCCATAAGTGCTCTTGACCCAGGTTTAGTCTATGACATTGAGCCACAAGATTACTTTGAATTCCTATGCACACAGCAGCTAACTCCAACCCAGCTGAGAGTTTTTGCCAAATATTCAAACAGATCTTGTAGACACTCTCTTGCTAGTCCAGGGCAGTTGAACTACCCAGCCATATCAGTAGTGTTTTCTGAGAAAACATTCATTTCAACTTTGACTGTTCACAGAACTATCACCAATGTTGGCCCTTCTGTCTCTAAATACCATGTTACGGTCTCACCATTCGAAGGCGTTTCTGTTAAAGTTGAGCCAGAAACCTTGAATTTTACCAGAAAAAACCAGAAGCTGTCTTACAAGATTACCTTCACAAGAAGTTCTCGGCAAACAACACCTGAATTTGGAGATCTGGTATGGAAGGATGGTGTGCACAGGGTGAGAAGCCCGATTGTGATAACAAGGCTGGCACCAATTTGAATTTCACTGGGACTACTTACAAGTTCAGTACTATTTCTTTGTTGCAATAAGCAAATTTTCTGTAGTAGGAAGTCCACCCATTTGTATTACAGGAAAAGCTTGAAATTATATGTATTCAATAATGATCTTGCATGCTTCTATCTCTACCTTAATTAGAATTCAAACAACATAATTCACCTGTAATTCATATGCAGATTCAAAGTTGCAGAATGCTTAAAATCGCCAACAAAATGGATTTTATTGCTTGATTCTAAAATATAGTATCTACGTTATCTCTTTTCTGTTTCACCATTATTATGAATTTCACTGGAGAATCCCAATACAATCCAACGGCCGTAATTTTTTCCCGCCCAAATGATGAAAAAGGGTGTAAGGATTATTATAGTAAATGTTTACATAATACATTTTTTCTTATCGAATAAAAGATAGCTTGAAGAATCCATTATATAGGAGGTCATGCTATTCATATATAGTATCAGTATTCATTTGCCAAAGGAATTAAACAATTGGAAGATTATATGTATGCAAATCAAATCTTTTGTTTTTGCTGAAAGTATCTAATTTGCAGATCAAAGCATCATGTCTAACAAAACTTGGATGCGATGAGTGAGGATTTCATCAGCACATATACTCAGGAGACTATTCAGTAATTAATTTTCCTAGTGAAGTAAGCATCACTCAACATTTACGATAGTTGAAAGAAGACTCTTGACAGACCCGTTTAACCATTTGAAACTGTCCTATTTAATTGATAACAGAAGGACAAATAGAAGCATTCAACTAGTAGAGAGCTCCACATTTCTTTTCCAGCTATTTCTTTATTTCTTCACCTCACCTCTTGTGCATGACAGTTCATTTTGAGTTAAACACAACGTACTCCTTGCATGTGCATGTGAAATGCAGAATAGCTGGCCTCATCAAGAATTTGTGGTCCAAAGTACTACAACAAAGTCAGAGCCCACATGAGCCATTAGTAGTTAGTTCAGGTTTTGATATTATGCACTTAACACTTCACCTGCATAAAGGGGCGGAGCTACACTGGTTTAGAAAGGGGGGGGGGGGGGGGGGGGCAAAGAAAGAAGGACATACCATTGTTGGGGCCATATTAAAATTTTATATTTTATAAATTATATTTACATTAGATATAAAAGTATTTAAAAAGAATTCGGAGAGAGGGGGCATGGCCCCCTCAAATATAAGTAGCACCGCCCCTGCTCGCTACATAACATGTACGAGTCTCATAAAATTATTATTTATTTATTTATTCTGAAAAGTAGAAGCATGGTTTGTGGATGGTATGTGACAACCATGAGAGTAATTTATTGCCTACTCTCTGCAGGAACTCAGAAGGCCAGAGCTCAACAAGGAGGGTAGAAAATTAAAATAAAAAATTAGAACGCTTATTCATCCATAAAAGACTGAATTACATAAATTTCATTTCATAGAGACCAATAAATGAGATACAGAAGGGTAGGATTTGTATGTTGAAGGTTTTCAAATTCTTGAGTTAACTCTTAAATTCTTGGGAATTTATAATCTTAGACACAAAAACGAATTAATTTACATGTTAACTTTTTTTATTATTATTAAACTTGTATGAGTTTAACTAAACTCTAACAAAATTAATAAACTCTTGAGTTTACTAGCGAGTTCACAAACCTAATCATTTACACATAATTTTATCCTTAAAACATGATCGATTTTGTTAGGTACTTGAGCCGAGTTTCCTTTGTTATACAATGTATATTGGGTTTATAAATCTAATTTTATGTTTTTATTATTAATTTGTTTTGTCTAGTCAAACTACAAAATAATATAAATCCGGTGCTAAGTATAGTATAATAGTTAGGGTTATGCATTGAGTTATGTTTTTAATTTATTTATATTTATTTTCTTTGTCATAAAATTGGAATGTTTAATATTAATTATAAATATGCTATTTAATTATGTTTAATTATTAAGATATGTTTTGTAAATAGTAATTTTGAAATATATAAACTCTTACGAGTTTACGAATTGAGTTCACTGAAGCTCCATACATTTACCTAAACTCTCAAAGTTTAAAAACCTTGTATGGCACTCCTATTCATTTGAGTCATCTTCTCTCAAAACAATTAGGCTATCCAAGGCCGAAATGTTGTAGGATATTTGTAATTAGGTGTCGCGACCGGGATCGCGGCGAGATGACCGAAAAAATATAAAAATCAATGGAGTCGCCACCAATATTTATTTGAAGTAGGAAAACATTAGAAAAAATCATTTTTACTAGGAAACTGGTCTTTTGGAAAATGAGTTTGGATTCGGGAGTCGATTACAGATAGGGAATGTGTTAGCACCCTACACTGCCCGTTTCAAGAACGGTACCTTATGTTAGTTGTGTAAAATTTAATGATCTCAAATATATTTATTTCTACCCTTTTTTAGAAAAAGATTTTGTAACTAAATTTTTTTATTTTTTATTTTTATTTTAAAAGAAAGAAAATGAATAACCAATTTGTGAAATTTTTTTTTTTTGGCTTGATAGAAATGGATTTCTGCTCCTACGTATCTCCTGGTGCAATGAAGAACTCAAAGTCACGTAGTTCTTTAAAAAATAATTGTGGGTTGGTTGATTTTAATTATGAAATGATTTTTTTTTTAAAAAAAACAAAAGGGATTTTGTTTGAACATGAGTGTCAGTTGATTGTTTTTAATTTTGAAAAGACCTTTTTTTAAAAAAAAAATTATTTGAAAACAAAGTTATTCTTACATGAGATTCAAATTAGCACTGGAGTACTCAATGAGCTTATATGATCCGAAATAACAATGAAGATAACATTCTTTATTCAATCATTATAATTGGTCACTACATGGATAAAAAAAATTATTTTTATTTTGAGGCATGCACAAAGACAAACAAACAACACATTATCAAACCATAAGTCGGGTAAATACAATAAAAATAAAATAAAAAAACCAAATTAAACGTAACAACAATTTTTTTTATCCTTTAACATTTTTTTTTATTTTTTCTTGTCATTTTTTTTGTATTTTTTATTTATTAAACCCTTTTATTTTTCTTATCCTTTTTTTTTTATTTTCTACTTTTTCTTATGCTTAACAAGCACTTCAAAAAAAAAAAACTTTGATTCACTATAATGTATATTTTCTTTCTTTTCCTTTTTTTTATATACATTCTAAAAAATTTACCAAGCCCACCAAATTTTATTTTATTTTGTTGTCAGGTTTGAATAAATTAAACTGAATCAGACCCAAACATCCTGATAAAGCCCAACACATAATAATAGCATTTTTAAACAATTGCAAACTGATCCAACATGAGTGGGCTGGTGCATCAGTGGTCCAAAATCCTGTTTTTACCTTTTATTGTTATTTTTTTATTTTAATTCAGCAAAATAAATGAAACATAAAAAATTGAACCATAGCTTAAAATACCTCCTAAGTTACCTGAAATACTCCTCACTTTTATTGCAAGGAAGAGGAGCTGCAACAATGGAGGCTAACGGTGAGGTGATGGCGCGAGAGGGGAGCACGGCGACGGCTTGGTAGGTCACTGGTGCTGCTCGGTCATGCGGCGACGAGGACGGCTGCAAGGTGCTTCGCAGATTCGCATGCAAAGAAGGAGCTTCGGTCGGGCTTGACGGGATGGCTGGTTCGGTGACGAGCTCAGGCCTGGGTCGACGGCGAGCGAAGGTGGCTCGTTTGGCGCAAATCTGGAAGTTTGAGGCGGTGCCGCGCGAGAGTTCCGCGCCGGTGACCGAACCGATCCGACGGGATCGAGCAAATCTGCTCCGGGTTGAGCCGCGACGACAAGTGTGCGTCGCCGGCCTGGGCTCGCACGAGTCGCCCGGCTCGACGCTGATGGTAGCACGGCGCGGTGAGGACCGTCTGAGTAGATTGACGGCGACGTTGACTGGGTTATTGGGTGTGATGTGGCTAACCGGATCTGATGGTCTTGGAGCAGAGGCTCACGGTGATGGGGAGGAGAGCTCACGGTGGAGGCACGGTTGGAGTTGCGATGGGTTGATTACGGGATGGAATGATGGCTAAGCCGTGGGGGTGCGGCTCCAATGGTTCTGGTGCGGGTGAGCCGGCAATTTTCAGTTGGGTAATGATGGTTTTGGTGGAGATGGTGATGTGGGCTTGGTGATGATGATGGTGCTTGTAAGCTTAAGGATGAAGTGATTATGGAGATTATGGCGAAGTGTTGAACGTGGTAATGGTGAAGAGTGATGGTTGTTGAGTTGGTCGAGATTGGGGGGTAATGGGTGAAGGTGGAATGGATTGTTAAAGATGGTGATTGAGTGGAAGATGATGATTGTGTTGATGGTGATAGCAGAGAGGAGGCTTACAATTGGGAGGTTTGGAAGATGAAGGATGAGGAAGATAAAGGTTATGTGGGTGGCTAGTTCACGCTTTGGTTGAGGTTTTGTGGAAGTTGAATTGATGGAGGGGTGACCGTGAATGAGGGTGGTTTATGGGTTGTGAAAGATGAAGATGGGTGTCGTATTGTTAGATTGGTGGTGTGATGAAGGTGGAGGCAGAGGATTTAGGCCTATGTGTGAAGGAAAAAAAAATTTGTGATTGTTTAATCTCTGTTGGGAAAAATTTTTTTTTGTAGTTTGCAGAGAGGTAATTGAGATTATGAAACCGTGGGTGTGAGCGCAGAAATTTTTTGATTGCCTTCAACTTTAAACATTTTTCTCTGTGTTTTTTGGTTAATGATGAAAGTGATGGGGGTGAAGGTGAGCACAAAGTGGAGATAGTGGTGGATGGAGCTTGTTTGAATATGTATGAAGAGGTTGTGAGATGAGGGGGGTGGATGGGGTGTAGGCGTGGTGAACTTGAGGGCTACGGAGGGTTGTTTTTTTTGATGGAGGTGAGTTAACTGGGTTTGTGATTTTTAGAATGGATGGTAGAGGAAGATGGAAGAAGGTTGAATGTGAAAAATAATGGAAGATAGTGAAGGTTCCCGGTTTTTGTGCCGATGGAGAAGAGGAGGTATGGTATTTAAAAAGTGAGATTATACGTGAGTGAGTGGAGTGTGTCGGTGCATGCGGTGGGTGAGTGAGTGATGGATGCATGATTGAGTAATTGTGTGGGAGTGGGTGCATGATTGAGTAATTGTGTCGGAGTTGGTATATGATTTGAGTAATTGTGTCGAAGTTGTTGTAATGGAGTGTGTGTTGTGTAGTGCAAGTAGTGCATGGGCAATGAGAAAAAAAATCCAGGCCCATCACTCTCTGTTTCATTATTATCTATTTTTATTTTTTATTTTTTATTTTTTTATTTTTTTATTTTTACCATAAAAACAAAGTGTAAAACAAGGTAATTAAGCATCAATTAACACAAGATTATTAGTCTTTGATCAAATATTAAAAGAAATTTTATGGACAAAATTGGGTATCAACAGCTGCCCCCATTTGCTTTACATTTAAATTAAATGGAAAGCAAAGGAATTTATTCAATTTTGTCCATAAAAATTTTGATTTTTTTTCTTTTTTTTTTAGAGTGTGTAGATTGATGCAAAATATAACAGAAATAAAAACAAGAAAGGTAAAAAGCTTGCGGAATCGGGTATTCGCCGAAACTTGATAGAAAACTTAAAAAGACTGACACAAAACTTGCGGAGTCAGGTATCCGCCGAAACTTGATAGAAAACTTAAAAAGAAAGACACAAAGCTTGCGGAGTCGGGTATCCACCAAAGCTTGACAGAAAGGTAAGAAGCTTGCGGAGTCGGGTATCTGCTGAAGCTCGACAAAAAACTTAAACAGAATGACACAAAGCTTGGGGAGTCGGGCTATCCGCCAAAGCTTGACAAAAAGGTAAAAAGTTTGCAGAATTGGGTATCCGCCGAAGCTTGACAGAAAACTTAAAAAGAAAGACACAAAGCTTACGGAGTTGGGTATCTGTCAAAGCTTGACAGAAAAGGTAAAAAGCTTGCGGAGTTGGGTATCCGTCGAAACTCGACAGAAAACTTAAACAGAATGACACAAAGCTTGGGGAGTCGGGCTATCCGCCAAAGCTTGACAAAAAGGTAAAAAGCTTGCGGAATTGGATATCCGCCGAAGCTTGACAGAAAACTTAAAAAGAAAGACACAAAGCTTACAGAGTTGGGTATCCGTCAAAGCTTGACAGAAAAGGTAAAAAGCTTGCAGAGTTGGGTATCCGCCGAAACTGGACAGAAAGGTAAAAAGCAAACAGCTTGTGGGCTAGGGTGCCCATCGAAGCTGGACAGAAAGGTAAAAGAGCTTGCGGGGTAGGGTGCCCGTCGAAGCTGGATAGAAAGGTAAACAACAAATAGCTCTTGGGGTAGGGTGCCCATCAAAGCTGGACAGAAAGGTAAACAACAAACAGCTTATGGGATAGGGTGTCCATTGAAGCTGAACAGAAAGGTAAAAGACAAACAGCTACAAGATGTAGGGTGCCCATCGAAGCTGGATGGAAAGGTAAACAGCAAACAGCTTGTGGGGTAGGGTGCCCATCGAAGCTGGACAGAAAAGTAAATAGCAAACAGCTTGTGGGGTAGGGTGCCCATCGAAACTAGACAGAAAGGTAAATAACAAACAGCTTATGGGGTAGGGTGCCCATCGAAACTTGACGGAAAGGTAAAAAGCAAACAGCTTGTGGGGTAGGGTGCCCATCGAAGCTTGATAGGAAAGTGAATAGCAAACAGCTTGTGGGGTAGGGTGCCCATCGAAGCTAGACAGAAAGGTAAACAACAAGTAGCTTGTGGGGTAGGGTGCCCATCGAAACCTGACGGAAAGGTAAAAAGTAAACAACTTGTGAGGTAGGGTACCCATCGAAGCTGGATGAAAAACTTAAAGGCAATGGGCACAAGGCCGTGACTTGCTGTGAAAGCAATGGGTACGAGGACCCGGAAACTAAAAGACAATGGGTGCGAGGACCCGGGAATTAAAAGACAATGGGTACGAGGACCTAGAAACTAAAAGACAATGGGTGCGAGGACCCAGGAATTAAAGGACAATGGGTACGGGGACCCAAAAATGAAAATACAATGGGTGCGGGGACCCAGAAACTAAAAGACAATGAGTGTGAGGACTCAGGAATTAAAAGGCAATGGGTGCGGGGACCCGAAAACTAAAAGACAATGAGTGTGAGGACCCGAAAATTAAAACACAATGGGTGCTGATTTTGAAAATGCATGCGATGCCTGAGACGATGCATAATGTAATGGATGCATGATGATGCAATGGATGTGATGCTTGAGGACAATGCATGTGATGCCAGAAATGATGCATGATGCAATGGATACAATGAATGTGATACTAGAGGACAATGCATGCGATGCCAGAGGTGATGCATGTGATGCCAGAAGTGACGCTTGAGAACAATGCATGTAATGCCTAGCATGATGCATGACGTAATGGATGTCCTACTGTAGAGATTCTCATGAATAAATTGGATAAGCAAATTTGTTTTTGATTTTGTTTGTTTGTTATTTTTTTTTTTGGAGCTTTGTTTCTATAATCCTTAAGGACTTTTTCCCATAGCAGGATCAATGTCAAATAGTAATGAAACTCATTGATTTGCTTTATGATTTATCAGGTCATCATTTCTTTTCTCGTCAATACTTTTATCAGGACTTCATTGCGTTTCCCATGACCTTTCGAGATTGTTAAAGCAAATTTGAATATTTTTTTTATTGTCACATGTTTCACATCTCAATATAAAACTATCATGAAAAATGCAGATTAGATGAACAATAGGTTGCAACAAGGAGGGATTATTATTATAGAAAAGAACAGTACAAGAAACAGAGTACAAAAGGGATCAGAATTGACAAGTTTACAAAAGAGATGTCGGAATGGAGTTTTCCAACTCTTTAGTGGTGTTCTCTTGGATGATCAGTGCTAATTTCCCATGTATGTGATTTTAAACACCCATTTGTGTGTTTTCAAGAATATGATTTGATCCAGCTTCATATATTAGGAGTGTTTCCTGATAAGACTTCATATATTCAAACTGCCCCAGTTTGGCCCAAATAAACTTAAACTGTCCCAGTTTGTGACTTCAGGAAAATCCACTTCTTCAGATGTGTCAAGTACCATTTTTTAAAACCTTAACTTTTGCCTAGGTCACTCTTTCAAGTTTTCAACCTAGTGGGTCGCTCTAACTTTTGCCTAGGTCGCCTTTTCAGGTTTTCAACCTAGCGAGCCATTTTCCTTTTCTTTTTTTTTTTTAAGCATAGTACATTTTGACCGCATCTGAATTTATGGAAAGTGGTAAATCTTCACCATCCATGTTTGTGAGAATCAAGGCTCCTCCCGAGAAAGCCCTTTTTACAATATAAGGCCCTTCATAGTTTGGAGTCCATTTTCCTCGATGATCCTTTTGAATGGGAAGAATCTTCTTGAGTACTAGATCTCCTTCTTGAAACTGTCGGGGACACACCTTTTTTGCATAGGCTTTCATCATTCTCTTCTGATAAAGTTGGCCATGACACAGTGCAGCTAATCTCTTTCCTTCAATGAGGTTCAACTGATCAAGTCGAGTCTGGACTCATTCAGCTTCTTTTAATCCTGCCTCCATCAGCACTCTTAATGATGGTATTTCCACTTCAATAGGGAGTACTGCTTCCATTCCATAAATCAAAGAGAAAGGGATTGCCCCAGTTGAAGTACGAACGGACGTACGATAACCATGCAATGCAAATGGTAGCATTTCGTGCCAATCTTTGTATGTTACAACCATCTTCTGGATAATTTTCTTGATGTTCTTGTTTGCTGCCTCAACTGCCCCATTCATCTTAGGGCGATAAGGTGAAGAATTGTGGTGCTCAATTTTGAAATCCTCACACATCTCTTTCATCATCTTATTATTCAAATTAGTGGCATTGTCAGTGATGATCTTGCTTGGCAAACCATAACGACAAATCAACTCCCTTTTTACAAACCTGATCACTACACTTCTGGTGACATTAGCATAAGATGCAGTTTCAACCCATTTTGTGAAGTAATCAATTGCAACAAGAATAAAGCGATGTTCATTTGAGGCCTTCGGTTCAATGGGCCCTATGACATCCATTCCCCACATCGAGAATGGCCAAGGTGCTGTTAAAACATTTAAAGGTACTGGTGGTGCATGAACCTTGTCAACGTTTGTTTGGCATTTATGACACTTCCTTACATAATTGAAGCAATCAGTTTCCATTGTCAACCAATAGTATCTAGCCCTTAGGATCTTTCTTGCCATTGCGTGCCCATTTGCGTGAGTTCCAAAAGAACCTTCATGAACATCTCTAATGATTTTCTCTGCCTCCGTTGCATCAACACATCTTAGCAGCACCATATCGTGATTCCTCTTATAAAGCACTTCTCCATTAAGAAAGAAACCCATTGCGAGTCTTCTGAGGGTCTTTTTGTCATTTTCTGAAGTATCTGGAGGGTATTCTCTACTCTGGATAAAGCATTTGATGTCATGATACCATGGTTTTCCATCTGGCTCCACTTCTACCATTTGACAATATACCGGTTGGTCACGACTTTCCATCTTTATAAGTGGCAAGTCCCTATCATGGCTTACTTTGAACATTAATGATAATGTGGCTAGAGCATCAGCCAACTGATTGTCTTCCTGAGGGACATAATGGAATATGACTTTGTCAAGTTGTTCAATCAACTTCTTGATGTAAGAATGATAAGGAATTAATTTGTCATCTCGTGTCTCCCATTCTCCATTTAGTTGATGAATGACCAAGGCGGAGTCCCCGTATACCTCAAGAACTTTTGCCTTTGATTTTATCGCTGCTTGGATTCCCATGGCACATGCTTCATATTCGACTATATTGTTTGTACAATTAAAGCACAGTCTAGCAGTGATTGGGATGAAGCTGTTCTTGGGTGAAATTAGTATGGCTCCAACTCCATGCCCCAGTGAATTGGAAGCTCCATCGAACAACAAAGTCTATTTTTCTTTTTCCAGGGATTCTTCTTCTCCCAATAAAGCCATTATATCTTCATCAGGGAATTCACACTGCATAGACCCATATTCCTCCACAGGTTGGCTTGCCAAGAATTCTGCAAGGGCGCTGCCTTTTACTGCCTTTTGGGTGACATAGACAATGTCATATTCTGATAGCAGAACTTGCCAACGTGTAATCTTCCCAGTGAGAGCAGACTTTTCAAAGATGTACTTGATTGGGTCCATTTTAGACACTAACCAAGTGGTGTAACTCAACATGTATTGCCTCAAACGGTGGGCCGCCCATGCCAAGGCACAACACGTGTGTTCCAACAATGAGTATTTTGCCTCATAGTTAGTAAACTTCTTACTCAAGTAATAGATGACATGTTCTTTTCTACCAGTTTCATCATGCTGCCCCAGTACACAGCCCATGGATTCATCTAATACTATCAAGTACATGATAAGAAATCTTCCTGGCACTAGAGGTACCAAAACTGGGGGTTCTTGCAGATACTGCTTGATCTTCTCAAATGCTGCCTGACAATCTTCATTCCATTCTACGGTCTAGTTTTTACGTAGTAACTTGAAAATTGGTTCGCACGTTGCAGTCAATTGGGATATAAATCTAGCAATATAGTTCAGTCTCCCCAGAAACCCTCAAACTTCTTTTTCAGTGCGAGGAGGTGGCATCTCTATGATTGCTCGAACTTTGTCTGGATCAACTTCTATCCCTTTCTGGCTAACCACAAACCCCAAAAGCTTGCCTGATCTTACACCAAAAGTACATTTAGCAGGATTTAGTCTGAGCCTGAACTTTCTCAAACGTTCAAAGAGCTTTTGAAAATTAACAACATGGTCTTCTTCTGTTCTAGACTTAGCAATCATGTCATCCACGTAAACTTCTATTTCTTTATGCATCATGTCATGGAACAAAGTTACCATTGCCCTTTGATAAGTTGCTCTTGCATTCTTCAATCCAAATGGCATTGCTTTGTAGCAAAAAGTTCCCCATAGAGTGATGAATGTGATTTTCTTCATATCTTCAGGTGCCATCTTGATCTGATTGTATCCCGAGAAACCATTCATGAAGGAGAAAAATGAATGTTGAGCAGTGTTGTCCACCAGTACATCTATGTGAGGTAGAGGAAAGTTGTCTTTAGGGCTAGCCCTATTCAGATCTCTATAGTCAACGCACATTCGTACCTTTCCATCTTTCTTCGGGACAGGAACAATGTTGGCGACCCATTGAGGGTACTTTGTGACAGCAAGGAAACCTGCATCAAACTGCTTTTTAACCTCTTCTCTAATTTTGAGTGACATCTCTGGCTTCATTTGTCTCAACTTTTGCTTGATGGGAGGACATTCTGATTTTAATGGCAATTTATGTTCAACCATGCTAGTATCTAGCCCGGGCATATCTTGGTACGACTATGCGAAAATGTCGCAATAATCAGATAAGAGCTTGACCAACTTGCTTCGCTCATCTTCTTTCATGGAAGTGCCAATTTTTACTTCTTTTTTATCATCCTCTGAGCCTAAATTAATCACTTCAGTTGGCTCTTCATGGGATTGAATTTCTTTGGCCTCTTGCTCCATTAATCTCATTAACTCAGGAGAGGGTTCCCAATTGTCATCATTATCCTCATCAACATGATTAATAGGATGGTCAAAATCATATAATGGGGTCATAGCACTATCATTTTCAAGAGAGTCACTTTCAGATCTGCATTTATTGGTATTAACACAAATAAAAAGAAGTAATGAATAAAGGTTGATGTAATGGTCTGGCAAAAAGCTAAAAAAGAAAAAAAAATGGTAAGATAATTTGAAAATGCATTTATTGATAGTAAATATTAAAATGGAAACATACGAGCCCACTTTTACAACATATCTTCCTAAAGCCTTAGGCAGAGCTAAAGGATTAATATTACAGAATTACTTTGAATCAGTTTCAAAGGTCATGGGAAAATCAACGAACTCCCAATTGTTGAGCTCTGCATCTGGGGAACAAGGGTACACCAGGTTGACACCATGATTGATGGGTTGATCATCTTCGATAGTGGTCATTTGGTTCAGAAACACTAATCCTGCACTTCGAAAGTTTTGACGGATGTCACAGATGAGGATTCTCTCAGCTTTAGGCTCCCGATTTTCCAACCGAGCCAACCTCTTTTCTTTTTTCTCTTCTATAACCCTTCTCTTATCAGCTTTGGTGGGTTTATATCCTAGCCCAAACCTGTCTTTGTTTTCACAGGGTTGTAGGAACTTCATAATGCCTTTTCATTCATTCCTAGTCCCCTTCCACATTGATATCCTCTTTCAAGCATGACCTTAGCCATCATCATGGATGCATTAGATGGCTGTGACTTTAAAATTTGAGTTCCCTCTTCCACATAAGTGGCATTAACAATCTCCAGTGCTTGGAATGCAGTTTCAAGAGCTTCTTCTGCAGCTTCAATGTAAGGGGTTAATGGTGGTTTACTCACTAACAGGTCTTCCTCACCCAAAATGATCACCAACCTACTGCCAATTATGAACTTCACTTTCTGATGCAATGTGGACGGCGCGGCTCCAGCAGAATGAATCCATGGTCGTCCTAAGAGACAACTGTAAGTTAGTGTAATGTCCATCACCTGGAAGAGTATATGAAAGATAGTAGGTCCAATTTGAACTGGGATCTCAATTTCTCCTATTACTTCTCTCCGGGTCCCATCAAAAGCTCTCACGATCATTGTACTTAGTTTCATGTAAGTCCCATCAAAAGGTAACTTAGAAAGAGTTGATTTTGGCAACACATTCAAAGAGGAACCATTGTCAATGAGCACTCTAGCCATTATATGCTCTTGGCATTTGACAGAAATGTGTAGCGCCTTGTTGTGTCCCATTCCTTCAGCAGGTATTTCATCATCAGTGAAAGTGACATAATTATCAGCAGTAATGTTACCAATAATACCGCCTAACTTGTCAACTGTAATGTCATGAGAAACATGGGCTTGATTCAGTATCTTCATCAATACTTTTCTGTGCGGCTCAGAATTCATCAATAAGGACAAGAGTGATATCTTTGCAGGGGTGCGATTCAACTGGTCTACCACTCTGTATTCACTTTGCTTGATGAACTTCAAAAATTCACAGGCCTCTTCATCAGATACCTCCTTCTTATACTCATTTAGCTTTGTCAACTCTTCCTTTGCTTTCACATCATTTCCCATGGAAGTCTCTCCTACCTTGCTTTTCCCCTTACAGTTTCTTTTATTTTCTTCTTCTTCTTGCCCTTTTCGCAGCTCCTCAGGAGTATAAATGCGACCACTTTGTGTCATCCCTCCGATCCCTGATATATTAGTGACAACAGAGGTCAGACAAGATGAAACTTTTAGTTGATCGTTTGTGGGATTGCTTCCAAGGATTTGCACATCATAATTCCACGGTACTGCCTTTGTGTTTTTGAATGGAAAATGGCTAGGAACTTGAATAGTGATAGGCCTTGGGCCACATGGAGATGGCGCAGCTGCAACTTCAGTGTAATAGATAACCAGTGGTTTGATAGCTGGACTTGCAATAGAAGGGACCAGAGGGTTTATGGCTTCTTGACCTTCTTGCGATTGTGGAACAACACACTCATCCACCATGCTTATGCCACTATTGTCACATAGATGACCTATTTGCACTAATTGCATGTCTATTAGATCTTGGAGCATTTGTCTGAACTCACCATATTCCTCAATAGAATGTCCCACATTCCCATGGAGATTACACATTATTTCATCTTCGTCGCCCCCTTTCTCTTTAATACGAGCTTCCATCATCCTAGATTTGCACAGCTCTTTAAAAAAGACCCTCATGGGGGTTTTGATATCTGCCACTCGTCTTATAAGCTGCTGGGCAGAGCACTCCTCTATAGTATTAACTGTAGGATTCCCATGATTAGGCAAAGGGTTGTGGCCCACACTAGGGGTATTTGGCTTGAAATTTAACAATTTGGCGTTGATTAGATCTTGCACCTTGAACTTCAGCGCTTTGCAATTCTCTGTGGAATGCCCTACGACCCCCGCATGGTAATCATATTTGGCATTCTGGTCAAAACCTTTAGGGTATGGGGGTTCTACTGGCTTCATCGGGCAAGGGGCCAAAAGAGAGTTACAGATGAGTTGGGGTAGTAACTCAGTGTAGGTCATAGGAATTGGGTCGAAGTGGACAAATTTCCTTTCCTGGTTATTTAGTGGTCTTCTTTGGTTTGTTTTTGGATTTTGAGTCCATGGTTGAGCTGTTTGAGGCGGTAACGCAGAGGATGTTTGGTGTTGAGTGGGGGATGGTGTCCGGTAAGGTATCATCGGGTGGTGAGGCTGGGGGTAATGAACTTGTGAAGCATTGGCAACATACGGGTGATAAGGTTGGGGGTATGGAGCTTGGGAGATATTAGCAAAGTATGAGTTGTAAGGTATGTAGGGAGGTTGGAAGGATGGTTGAGTATTTCCAGGTGATCGGTTATGTTTCCCTTGGGTAAAGCCTCTTTGATCAAAAGTAACAGCATGAGTTTCTTCTTCCCTTTTCTTCCATGTTGGGGGCCTCTTGGCATTAAATGTCCTTGTTGAGCTTTCAACTATCTTCCCACTTCTCATTCCTCCCTCGACTATTTCTCCAATGATGACCATGTCTGAAAAATTTGATGACACACTCCCTATCATTTTGTCATAAAAGGGTGATTACAGAGTGTCGATGAACGTGGCCACTATTTCTCTTTCTGTCAATGGGGGCTCTACCTGAGCAACCATTTCTCTCCACCGCTGAGCATATTCCTTAAAGGTTTCAACATCTTTCTTTGCCATATTCTGCAATTGTAGCCTATCAGGTGCCATATCGATGTTATACTTATACTGCTTCAAGAAAGCATCAGCTAAATCCTTGAAACTCCTTATATGGGCACACTCAAGATGTGTGTACTAATTCGAAGCTGTCCCAGTTAAGCTATCTTGGAAGAAATGGATTAGCAATTTGTCATCATGTACATGAGAAGCCATCTTACAGATGTACATGGTTAGATGGTTCTTTGGACAAGTGGTTCCCTTATATTTGTCAAAATCTGGGACTTTAAACTTTGGGGGAATCACCACATCCGGGACAAGACAAAGCTCTGAGGCATCTAAAAGACCATAGCCACTTGCTCCTTCTATGGCTCGTAGTCTCTCTTCAAGAATTTCAAACTTCTCTTTGGACTGAGGATTTTCAGCAGAAGAATTCGTTGGATATTGTGGCATTAAAGTAGGAACAAGATGTTGCACAGGTGGGATTCCACTAGCACCAGGGTAATGAGCATGCGGTTGGGCTGTGCTTAATGAATTTGAAGCAGGCATGTTGTCGTCAGAGGGATTGGAGGCCTGTGATGGTATAAATCCGGAAGAGAGACCATATGGTGGGATAAAGAAAGGGAATGGATGCTGTGTTGGCAGGGCTTCACTGACATTTGGCTGAGGGACTTAGGTTTGAGAAGTGTTTAGCGGGTTTGAAGTTGGCGTTACTGCTGGGGTGGTATTATCATGAAGGTTGGCGGCTAATGGTGGTACATATCCTGGAGGTAGACCATATGGTGGGAATGATGGCACCTGGTTTTCCTGCGAACTGGTGACCGAGGGTTGAGTGGTGTTATTTGGATAAATGGTAAGCGGCATCACAACCCCTTGAGGATTAAAGCCTTGTTATTGTAGAGGAATTGAAGTGAAATCGGGCGGGTGAAGAAGCGTGGCCGGATGTCCTTCATTTGCCACTGAGGGATTCCCATCTGTGTTCTTTCTATATTTCATGGACTGTAGCATCTTCATCATCTTGGACATTTGCTCTCTGAGCTGATTCACTTCATCCTTCAACTCTTGAGTTTGTTCTATTTCATCCATGATCCTAGATTGGGAACGAGTCCTATAAGGATGTCGTAGAGACAGTTTTTTTTCTGTATTCATCATTTGTTATCATTATTAGGAGCATGAGGAAGAAAAAAAATGCAAACAAAAGTAAAATTATACATGCAGAGACATGATCCAAAGCAGCAAATGATATTGATAAACCTCGTTCATTCAAAAAGAAAAGCTTTGAGGCCATAGAGAGTTAGCCTTTACAACTTGTCTTATATATCTAAAGATGTAGACATTAGCTTTATAAAACAAGATAGAATGAATAAGGCTAACTCAATATTTCCATTGAAACCGAGGAACATTACATAAGTACTCCCAAAAAACTAATTTTGGAAGTTTTTTTCAATGAAATTTGCCAAGGAAGTTGAGATCCTTCCTAACTTGAGTCAAAAGCTCCTGGGTTTCTCGTGGCATCAATTTAACCTCCACTTCAAGAATCTCTCTTGCCTTTTTTCTCGATCGATTAGAGATCTCCCTTACATTACTAATTATCACTTTGGCCTTCCGCTCCATATCTTGACTCACATTGAGGTAGAAATCTTTTTCATTAGTCAAGAGAATAACATCATTCTCTAGTTTATTCTTTTTATTCTCTAAGGAAGCAGACCATTCAACATGGTCTTTCAGCTGCTGTTTCAAGATTTCAAATTCAGACTTGAACTCCTCAAATTAGCCATTTTTCCTTTGAATAATTGCCTCGAGGACTTGACAAGTCTCTCTTAGCTTCTTTATCTCAAACTCCTTAGAAGCTGCTTCCTGTTCTTGACTTTGTGTTCTCCTTATTGCGGTGTCAAGTTGAGTCATTAAAGATATTTTCTCGGTGGCCCACTGCTGATAAATGATTTCATACCGGCCTTCTGCTTCAGCGTGGTAGTCTTTGGGTTCATTAAACTGATGCATTGGTGGCTCCGGGCGTTGTACCTTAGGAGTAAAGAACCCTTTCTTCCTATTAGCTTGCCAAAATGGATAATCTTTTGTTGTTTCAGATGAGGGGATACCAGGCTTCACGCTTCTCGCATTCTTCCAATCTTCAATGACTTCTTTGATCTTGTGGTCAGTTCCTTCATCACCATATGAGAATTCAAATGTTGACAATCCATGAGTCATAGGAACGAATTGCAAGGAAGCCATCTGTCTTCGGGCCATAGCTGGAGCATAGCCCACCACTCCCCATGGGCCAATAAGTGGAACCCATGGTTTGCTTCCACATCTATATATGGTATAAGTGATGGGAAACCACTTGGCTCTCTAAACCACCTCTTTTATTTCCATGAAAAAATTGATCCATTACCTCATCGTAGGAGTTCGGTGAGGCCAATTGTCACGACCATATAAAGAAAGCGGGTGCTTAGGTATGACATACTGTTTCAGATCAACTTCTGGATGGTTAAAGCACTTTAAGGTTAGCATATGACTAAGCATCTATACTGCAAGCAAAGGTGCACATCCCCAAAATCTTCCTTTCTGATGGACTCGGCAATAATTCAGGGATCGAATTGTCTCAGCTAAAATTGGTGGGGCTGGGTGTACCCCATGCTCAATCTGCTCGAACAAATTGATCACTTGTCCATCTATTTGATTTTTCCATCTCGGAAAAATTACTAACCCATAAATAGCGAGGGCTAGTGCTACTAAACCAAAACTTTGATCAACTTGAGCTTCAACCATCCTAAGCAAGAACTCTGAATCCAGACTTCGTCCTCTATTCATCATGTACTTGTCCAATTCATTGGCATGAATACCTATCAATTTGGACAGCATCCTTCTTGGCGTCTTCTTGGGGTCATGCGAGTACACTTTATCCTTAGGCATGTCATCTCTATTAAGAAGCTTAGCATACTCCTCAATCGTTGGCACCAAGTCAAATTGTTGGAAAGTATAACACCAATATGAGGGGTCCAAAAAATGAAGCATAGCTTTTAACATTTGGAGGTCAGGGGTGATGAACATGAGAGCTGTAATATCTCCATACTTATCATTGAACTCTTCTTGTTTTCTCATACTACACCACACATTACGGAGCCTCCTTAAGTCATTTTGCTCAAAGTCATGGCTCCCTGTTAAAGGAGGTAAAGGAGCATCCCCGTGACGCAAACTATATCCTTCCTTGGCTTGGGTTCTTGCAGACTCTTCACTGACAGCCCGAGTACTCTCTGCAACCTCAGACATTATAGCTGCTTTTCCTTTATCCATGCTCGAGGTTTATCGATATCTTCATAGTATTGAATCACACATGCAAATGCAAGGTAAAAGAAAATAACAAAAAAAAGTTAGCAACTAAAATAAAAGACAAACAGAAATTCCTCATGTGTTAGAGGAAAAGGGGTACCTAATCTTGGTACTCGTTTAGCAGGATGGGTTCTATGAACGACGGTAGCTCTAAGGTTATATCTACAAGTGATAGCTTTGGTTCTAGACCCTTATCAAACAAAAGGTCCCCAAATTGCCTCTTACTATCACCAATACTTGGCTAGCAAGAGTCCTCCATCCTCACCCATGATAGGTTACAAGCGGAAAGAGTTCAATTTGAGTGAGGGGTTTCATGTGCCTAACCGGAGACCAAAGGTCTCACAAAGCAACATTACTTCGCTCTCTATCTAAGCCTACAAGGTACTGAGCTCGGGAATAGAGCTTGTGTGTGAAGTAAGTGATAGTAATGTGTGTGTGAGAACATATGTACAAAAATTTAAAAACACAAAATTACCTTCAACTTACAAAAACATATATACAACAACCAGCCAGCAATCGTCTACCCTAGGGTTTTAACAATTAAGTACAAAATATATATACAAGTCACAATATACATGAAATAATGCTATTAGATATTTACATAAAAGTACTAAATAAAATACATTTACAAACAAATAAGAAAACAAAAACAAAGACAAAGAGGGTAAAATAAATAAATAAAAGATTATTAAAAATTTGTACAACTAACAACAACAGGCCTGACTCTCTCATTATCCCCAGCGGAGTCGCCAGTTGTCGCGACCAGGATCGTGGCGGGACGACCAAAAAAATATAAAAATCAATGGAGTTGCCACCAATGTTTATTTGAATTGGGAAAACATTAGAAAAAACCATTTTTACTAGGAAACTGATCTTTTGGAAAATGAGTTTGGATTCGAGAGTCGATTACAGGCAGGGAATGTGTTAGCACCCTACACTACCCGTTTCAAGAACGGTACCTTATGTTAGTTGTGTAAAATTTAATGATCTCAAATATATTTATTTTTACCCCTTTTTAGAAAAAGATTTTGTAACTAAATTTTTTTTATTTTTATTTTAAAAGAAAGAAAATGAATAACCAATTTGTGAAATTTTTTTTTGGCTTGACAGAAATAGATTTCTGCTCCTACGTATCTCCTGGTGCAATGGAGAACTCAAAGTCACGTAGTTTTTTAAAAAATAATTGTGGGTTGGTTGATTTTAATTATGAAATGATTTTTTTTTTTAAAAAACAAAAGGGATTTTGTTTGAACATGAGTGTCAGTTGATTGTTTTTAATTTTGAAAAGACCTTTTTTTTAAAAAAAAAAATTGTTTGAAAACAAAGTTATTCTTACATGGGATTCAAATTAGCACTAGAGTACTCAATGAGCTTATATGATCCGAAATAACAATGAAGATAACATTCGTTATTCAATCATCATAATTGGTTACTACATGGATAAAAAAAATTTATTTTTATTTTGAGGCATGCACAAAGACAAACAAACAACACATTATCATATCATAAGTCAGGTAAATACAATAAAAATAAAATAAAAAAAACCAAATTAAACACAACAACAATTTTTTTTATCCTTTAACATTTTTTATTTTTTCTTGACATTTTTTTTGTATTTTTTATTTATTAAACCCTTTAATTTTTCTTATCCTTTTTTTTTTTTTTATTTTCTACTTTTTCTTATGCTTAACAAGCACTCTAAAAAAAAACTTTGATTCACTATAATGTATGTTTTCTTTCTTTTCCTTTTTTTTATATACATTCTAAAAAATTTACCAAGCCCACTAAATTTTATTTTATTTTGTTGTCAGGTTTGAATAAATTAAACTGAATCAGACCCAAACATCCTGATAAAGCCCAACACATAATAATAGCATTTTTAAACAATTGCAGACTGATCCAACATGAGTGGACTGGTGCATCAGTGGTCCAAAATCCTTTTTTACCTTTTATTGTTATTTTTTCATTTTAATTCAGCAAAATAAATGAAACATAAAAAACTGAACCATAGCTTAAAATATGTCCTAAGTTACCTCAAATACTCCTCACTTTTATTGCAAGGAAGAGGAGCTGCAACAATGGAGGCTAACGGTGAGGTGATGGCACGAGAGGGGAGCACGACGACGGCTTGGTAGGTCACTGGTGCTGCTCGGTCATGCGGCGACGAGGACGGCTGCAAGGTGCTTCGCAGATTCGCACGCGGAGAAGGAGCTTCGGTCGGGCTTGACAGGATGGCTGGTTCGGTGATGAGCTCAGGCCTGGGCCGACGGCCGGCGAAGGTGGCTCGTTCGGCGCGGATCTGGCAATTTGAGGCGGTGCCGCGCGAGTTCGCGGCCGGTACCGGACTGGATCCGACGGGATCAGAGCAAATCTGGCTCCGGGTTGAACTGCGACGACGGTGTGTGTCGCTGGTCGAGGTCGGCACGAGTCGCCTGGCTCGACGCTGATGGTAGCACGGCGCGGTGAGGACGGTCTAAGCAGATCGATGGCGACGTTGGCTGGGTTACTGGGTGTGATGTGGCTAACCGGATCTGATGGTCTTGGAGCAGAGGCTCACGGTGATGGGGAGGAGAGTTCACAGTGGAGGCACGGTCGGAGTTGCGATTGGTTGATTACGGGATGGAATGATGGCTAAGCCGTGGGGGTGCGGCTCCAATGGTTCTGGTGCGGTGAGCCAGTAATTTTCAGTTGGGTAGTGATGGTTTAGGTGGAGATGGTGATGTGGGCTTGGTGATGATGATGGTGCTTGTAAGCTTAAGGATGGAAGTGATTATGGAGATTATGGCGAAGTGTTGAATGTGGTAATGGTGAAGAGTGATGGTTGTTGAGTTGGTCGGGATTGGGGGGTAATGGGTGAAGGTGGAATGGATTGTTAAAGATGGTGATTAAGTGGAAGATAGTGATTGTGTTGATGGTGGTAGCAGAGAGGAGGCTTACAATTGGGAGGTTTGGAAGATGAAGGATGAGGAAGATAAAGGTTGTGTGGTTGGCTAGTTCACGCTTTGGTTGAGGTTTTGGTGGAAGTTGAATTGATGGAGGGGTGACCGTGAATGAGGGTGGTTTATGGGTTGTGAAAGATGAAGATGGGTGTCGTATTGTTAGATTGGTGGTGTGATGAAGGTGGAGGTAGAGGATTTAGGCCTATGTGTGAAGGAAAAAAAAAATTTGTGATTGTTTTGATCTCTGTCTTGGAAAAAAAATGTTTTGTAGTTTGCGGAGAGGTAATTGAGATTATGAAACCGTGAGTGTGAGCGCAGAAATTTTTTGATTGCCTTCGACTTTAAAAATTTTTCTCTGTGTTTTTTGGTTAATGATGAAAGTGATGGGGTGAAGGTGAGTTGCGTGGTGGAGGTTCACAGTGGAGATGGTGGTGCTGCGTGGTGATGGAGCTTGTTTGAATATGTATGAAGGGGTTGTGAAGGATGAGGGGAGGTGGATGGGGTGTAGGCGTGTAAGTGAACTTGAGGGCTACGGGGATGGGTTATGTTTTTTTGATGGAGGTGAGTTAACTGGGTTTTGTGATTTTTAGAATGGATGGTAGAGGAAGATGGAAGAAGGTTGAATGTGAAAAATAATGGAAGATGGTGAAAGTTCCTGGTTTTTGTGCCGATGGAGAAGAGGAGGTATGGTATTTAAAAAGTGAGATTATACGTGAGTGAGTGGAGTGTGTTGGTGCATGCGGTGGGTGAGTGAGTGGATGCATGATTGAGTAATTGTGTGGGAGTGGGTGCATGATTGAGTAATTGTGTCGGAGTTGGTATATGATTGAGTAATTGTGTCGGAGTTGTTGTAGTGGAGTGTGTGTTGTGTAGTGCAAGTAGTGCATGGGCAAAGTGAGAAAAAAAAAAAAAAATCCAGACCCATCACTCTCTGTTTCACTATTATCTATTTTTATTTATTTTTTATTTTTTTTTTTTTTATTTTTACCATAAAAACAAAGTGTAAAACAAGGTAATTAAGCATCAATTAACACAAGATTATTAGTCTTTGATCAAATATTAAAAGAAATTTTATGGACAAAATTGGATATCAACATTAGGGGTGTTCAAAACTCGACCCGTTCTAATGTCTCATCCTGACCCAAAGTTAATTTAGACGAGTTTAAGTTCTATGAATTCAATTTGATATATTTCAGGTCGGGATAAGGTCATACTTCGGGTTGTCTCAACCTAACCCGGTGTTATAGAATACTTTAAATGTTATAATTTTTTTTGACAATTAATGATAAATAATAAAATTTTCTAACTTAAATTAATAATTTTTGCATAACTTCATAATATATTTATGTTGATCTGAATTATTTTAAAATATATATTGTTAAACACTACACACTTTTAGCTAATTTTTTACTTTTAAAATTTTATAATTTAACTATACAAATATTTATATTTGTATAATTTATTTTATTATCGGGTCAACTCGGTTTTGACGCAATCATTTGTCAGACCATAATCGAGTCGAGTCAAGATATAAAGAATTGGCCTGATGAAAATATTGTATCAGATTTGAGTCAGGTAAACCCCTCCTAACCCGCCCCATGAACATTCTTATTTGTAACCAATCTCCCAAAAGCTTTATTGTCCCCAATTTATTAATAAAAAGTTGAATTTAAATATATGATAGAGTGGTCAGCCTAATGTCTATTGTCTATGCTTCAAATTTAAAGGCTTTTGCGTGAGAATGCTTATTAGAGGTCCAAAATCATTCACGAGATTCCACCTACATCTTAAGCTTTTTTTTAAGAAGAGTTGTTGGTTGACGATAATAATTAAGGAGGAGGGTGCTGAAATTAGGGTTCTGTTGCATGAATTAACTTCCCTTGGGCCTTGGTTAAAAACTTAAAATATATTCTGTTTCTGATATGTAAAATGTCCGATTACATATACGCTTAACTAAAAAACGGTGGAACAAAAAAAAAGAAAGTAGAATGACTGTTCATAAAAAAGGAAAGGGGGTGGTAAAATGATGCTGTAAAATAAAATTGCCATATCTCAATTAGAGTCCAATATAACAGATTTCACTAGAGTTCCAAAGATTACAGCAGTAATCATTATATGAACACATAACCCATAAGGATATTAATTAATCTTATTCCTCTTTAAATTTTAACCTCATCTTTTATACATAAAAGAAGAATGCTCTGGTGTTGCCTTAAGATTATCCTAGGATTTTACTTTTCCTTCTAAACTTAGGATATTTTAGGTATTTTATTTTTGGATACTTTCTACTTGATTATTTTAGAACTTTCAATAATTTAGTTTTCACTAATTATGTATTAATTGCATTCTATTTCCTATGAATAACTCTTACTTGTTTTTTTATAGTCTCTCTCACTACTTATAGGTCTAAATATTATTCATATATTAATTTCATTCTATTTTTCATGAATTACTTTTAATTGTCTTTGACACTTTCTCTCATTACTCATAAGTCTGATTTATCTATAATAATAATAATAATCTATATCTATCATGCATCTATCTATATATATAATATAATTTAATAATACAATAATAATATATACAAAGCAAAAAACCATCTTCAAGAAAAAAAAACGTAATCCTTAAGTTAGTATGATTATTTCATGTGGTAGAATCATTTAAATTATATATGCTTCCCTTATGCGAAATATTTCTTCTTTCTCAAGTGAAAAGACTTCTAGGGAGATTAAAAGTTGTTGCTTTTGAAAAATAAGAACCAATGTTACTGATTCATTATTGTGGTTCTTTTTTATTTTGGCTCTAACTTTTACTGTTGTGATTGATGTGAAATTCGCAAGTGCATTAAATTGACAAAAGTAATAAAGAGTGAGTAAAGTATCGTTCTCATAAGAATTATATTATCAATTACTAAGTTCACCAAATCAACACTATTCAAGCTATAAAAAAGAGAGTTGGTAAAAATAATAATAAAAAAGAATAAACAAAAATAACAAAAGTCAAATTTAATTAATTGAGTTGAGTAGAAAAACAATTATATAAAAATGTTAGGGATCAGATTTCACTTGAACTCTTTAAATGTAAAGTCAAATATTGGTTTAATCAAGTCTTATTCCAATGATTCATGGTCAATTCTCAAAATTAATCAATATTCAATCTCTTAGTATATTAATCCTCTTACACTGTTTAGAATTAACTAATCTCTTAGTCTAATCCCAAATAGAAAAGCATTATCAAGAACGAGGGAATTAAAAGAAAGACCACATAACCCACAACGTCTATTCCTAGCGATTGCAGCGTGTTTATCACAAGTTCTAGGTTCATGCAAATTTTTTCAAATCATACATAAACCCAAAAATCATTCCCAAATTGGCCAGAGTTAGAAAAACATTAAGAAAAGAGATAAACATATAAATCATGAAGTAGAAACATTGATTAAACCCATAAAAGAATTTACATCATCCAAAAACAAGATTCATCATCACCCTAACGAAAAAGGGTTTAGTTACACATAAAAAAAGAAGAACACAAAGGGAAGAATATGACAAACTCCATTGTAGAAAAGTGGAAAGATTGAAGAAAATCCCTAATCTTCAAGCCTAATTGCGCCCACACCACATTAGGATTTATGCCTCTTGACGACTGCTGCGTTCTGTTCAAGTGTATAAGAGTGTGTAAAAAATGTGTTGTATTTGGTAAAACTTTTTTATTTAAAAGAAATTCACACTGCAGTTTACACGTTCAGTGCTCAAGCGCTAAGCTTTCAGCGCTCAGGCGCTAGCCCACTAATCAGGAATCCATCTGCGCGTAACGTGTGCTCAAGCGGTGATGACCCAGCTCTCAAGAGTTGGGCTTCTGAATGAATTTTCTTTTTTTTTTTCAGCTCCTCAAATGCCTATTCTTTTTCATATGCAATTACCTACAAAAAAATGCATAAAAATACGTAATAAGAACACAATTAAAATAATAAAAACATAATAAAACTTAAAAACAAAACTAAATAAAAAAAATTAAAAGAGAATGAAAACCCAATATTTTGAACCATAAAAATATAAATTTTTAAATGTTCATCACTCTCCCAAACTTAAGTTTTTGCTTGTCCTTAAGTAAAAGAAAAACAAAACAAAATAAAACAATTTAAAACTCAAAACAGACTCAAACATGACAATACCGGGTATCATTCATATCCTCAGAAATTGCTTCACAATCTAATCTCAAAGTATCACACATGAACAATCCAATTATCATATCGTCTCTCACATGCAACTCTCATGCACAAATGACTTCCCAAAAACATGAATGAAAGACTCAATCTCCTCATAAAGTGCAAACCCAGATAGATTTATAAAACTGTAAGTGCATGTCAAACGCACATCCATAGGGTTGTTTTTCATCTCTCTCTCTCTCCACTAATGTAAACAACACACAACAATGGATTAAAAGGGACTTTACAAAGCTTGTAACGTAAGGCCAAGGGTATGAGTTAAGAAAGAAAGGGTAGGATAACGAAAACAAAAGTTGAGATACAAAATCATACAAATTTCACAATTCAAGCTACAGAATATAGAACAAGTACAAAACAGAGCATAAAAATCAACACTTTATTCACTGTTTTTTTCTTCTTCCTTCTTTCTTTTCTTTTTCAACAATCTCCACCCCGAAACTTATTTTTTTGCAATACTATGAGTGAACTTTCTCTTCTCTCTCTTTTTTTTTTCAATTTTTTCAATTATTTTTTGAAATTTTTCAGCTCCACAAAACTTCATACACAAAAATAACGAAGACTTGAATAATAAAATAATACAAAATATGCACTCAACAAATGTTATGTAAGAGAGGAAAATATTTTTTTTTCGTGTGATATAGGAAAGGAAAATGTGGGTAAAGAAAAGAAATAGAGGTCAAACAATAACAACGTTGCAAAGTGGACCTAAGGATAAACTGTGTCTACAGGTTAGCTTGAAAGGCTCAAACGGTCCAAAGAAGACCTTTATTATTTTCTTAATCATGCACTGCCTAGGATTTTGCCTAAAGAGAGAATCAAACAACTTCTAGATGCAAATCATCCACACACATGCAATCACATAAACTTTTTCTAAGCTTGACATGCAATTAAATTCCAAGGTCTATCAAACATAAAGATGGGAAATACATCCATACACAATTGAAACAATAGAGATAAATGCAACTCATGGATTCTCATATGATATCCCAAGAAATCATATTAATCAACAATTCAAACAATCATTGGATATTCAATTCAATACACCGGCATGCACAAAATCAACACAAAGACTCAAAACACAAAATGGTGATGATAACAAAATCAAAATCAATAAAAACAAATAACTAAATGAAATAAATGCAAGAAAGGAAAAGAAAATAAAAATTCTTTTTGGCGGCCGATAACTATATACATCCCCCTACAAAGGCTCCGAACTCAAGAAGGTACCTTAGCCGATTCAACACTAGCTAACTACAAAACAAAAATAGAAAAATGTTAATCAAGAAAATAAGAAATAATAAAATAAAAACAAAAATAAAAATAAAAGAGAAAGGAGAGAAAATTTGGGTTGCCTCCCAAAAAGCGCTTGTTTAACGTCATTAGCTTGATATTACCTTTTCAACTAGTCAAGGTGGCTTGAAGTAAGAAAAATAAGTTGACACATTCCTTTTGTCAGATCTTTGCCTCCATACTCTGCCACTAGCCTTGGAATCCTCTCCTAAGGTGTTTTGAATTTGACTTGAACCTAATTGTTCTGAACACACCTTAGCATACGAAATCTCATCAGGCCATAGAGGTCTCAATTTTTCAACAGGTAAGGGATTAGCTTGCAGTGAACCATGGATAAGAGGAGAACCTTTCTCTGTTTCAGCAATATCAGAAATAGGAGGACATTTCTCCTTTTTATCAACAATCTTAGAAGTGGGCAGATTCGCATTAATTGATGAGGGAGGGCTCTTACTAGCCAGATCCTGTAGAGGCTTATCTTGAATGCATTTAACAGGAGCATAGAGATCTGATATCAATGCAGATTTATCAAAAACATTGATGGTCACCTGATCTCCATCCACCTTCAAAATAAGTTCACCTCTTAGTACATCAATCAACGCTCTTGAAGTAGCCAAGAACAGTCTTCCAAGAATCAGAGGAATATCAGCATCCTCATCCATATCTAAAATCACAAAATCAGCTGGAAAAATAAATTTGTCAACCTTCACTAGCAAATCTTCCACTATACCATATGGATGTTTGATTGATCGATCTACTAATTGAAGAGAAACCATTGTAGGCTTAACTTTATCAATTCCTAGCTTACGCAAGATAGACAATGGCATCAAATTAATGCTAGCACCTAGATCATATAAGGCCTTATCGATGCTCAACGTCCTAATTGTACAAGGGATATTAAAACTTCCTGGATCCCTTAACTTTGGTGGAAGCTTCCTCTAGATAATGGCACTGCACTTCTCAGTAAGTGCTACAATCTCATCTTCTTTCAGCTTCATTTTCTTTGATAGCAAGTCCTTCATGAATTTTGCATAGGAGGGCATCTGCTCAAGCGCTTCAGCAAAAAGGATGTTTAGCTATAGTTTTTTGAAAACTTCTAAGAACTTAAAGAATTACTTTTCTTGAATCTTCTTCCTAAATCTTTGAGGGTATATAAGTTTAGCATAAAGTAAAGGAACAACTATTTTCTTTAGCTCCAAGTTTTTCTTTTTTCTGTGCACTCTCGATTGTTTCTCTTTAGCTTCTTTAAAATAGCACTCTTGAGTGGAGACATCCGCAATAGGAACATTAGTTTTTTCAATTCTTGATGAATCAGGTACTTCTTTAACTTGTTCTTCTAAAGTCTTGCCACTTCTCAAAGTGATTGTTTGACCTTACTCCTTTGGATTTATCACAGCATCACTTGGCAAATTGCCTGGAAGTCTTTCTTGAAGCTGCTTTGCCATTTGCCCCATTTGATTCTCAAGACTTCTAATAGCGACTGCATGATTCTTTAAATTAGTTCTTGATTCCTTCATAAAAGCTGGAGTACGTTGCACAAAAGTAGAGGTCTACAGAGAAAGTTTCTCCATTCCAATCTCAAGGGGAGACTTCTGTTCAGGCTAAACATTCAATGGTGTAGCTTGATTCTTCCAATAGAAATTAAGATGATTCCTCCAGCCTGGATTGTAAGTACTAGAATAAGGATTACCTTGTGGCCTTAAAAGATTTCTCATATAGTTCACCTGCTCTGTAATGTTGATACCTGAATTCCTTGCCTCACATTGACCATTGACATAGTTGCCTCCAACAAAATTACAAATTAGAACTTGATGATTAATTGCATTTACCTATAAATTACCAACTTGCTTAGTAAGGTTGATAATATGTTGCATCATAGTCTGATTCTGTGCAAGTATAGTATCAACAACACCAAGCTCCAACATTCCCTGTTTGACTGTAACTCTTCCACTAGGAACCTGATACTCATTAGTAGCCATTGTCTCAAATAATTCTTGAGCCTCCTCTGGAGTTTTTGTATTCAAAGATCCACCTGCAGATGCATCCACCATAGCCCTGTTAGGATGACTTAAACCATTATAGAAAATTTACACCTGCTGCCAAACCTCAAATGCATGGTGAGGATATCTCCTTAATAGCTCCTTCAATCTCTCCCAAGATTCATATAATGACTCCCCTTGATTTTGAGTGAAACAAGCGATCTCACTCCTTTTCTTCACAAACATTGAAGAAGGAAAATACCGAGTGAGAAATTTGCCAACCAGATCCTCCCAAGTAGAGATTCTCCCTTGTGGCTGGGCTTGTAGCCAGCCCTTTGCTTTGTCTCTGCGAGAAAATGGGAACAGTCATAACCTAATGGCATCATCAATAACGCCATTATACTTGATAGTATCACAAAGCTGCAAGAAATTTGTAATGTGCAAGTTTGGATCTTCTGCATGGCCTCCCCCAAATTGATTCTGTTACACCAGCTGTAGAAGTGCTAATTTAGTCTCAAAGTTATTGGCCTGAATAGCAGGATGCACAATACTGGTAGAAATATTTTCAACAGATGGAGTAGCATAGTCAGCCAACGTGCGTCTTCGCTCTGCAGTTACAACTATTTTTGCCATCTTTTCTTCTACTTCTTCAAGTTTCTTCCTTTCTCTAGCTGCTTTATTGTTTGCTCTAGCTATTCTCTCTATCTCTGGATCAAAAAATAATTCTTCTAACTCCAAAGAACTTTACATAAACAAACAAACAAGCAACCCAGAGTGAAGTAAAGAAAAGAAATAAAAAATAAAAAATAAATGACTAATAAAAATAAACAAAGAAAATGGAAAATAAAAAGAAACAAAATAAAAAAATTAAATGAAGAAAAAATGAAATTAAATAAGAAAAATAATTATCTATAAATAAAATAAAATTTAAAGAAAAATTAAAATTAAAAATAAAATTAAACAAATAAAAAATGCTTAAATTAGTATCTTTTCAACTACTATTTAATATTAATAACAATAATCTCTAGCAACGGCGCCAAAAACTTGATGTGGAATTGACAAGTGCACCAAATCCACAAAAGTAATAAAGAGTAAGTAAAATATCGTTCCCATGAGGATTATGTTATCAATTACTAAGTTTGCCAAATCAACACTATTTAAACTATCGAAAAGAGAGTTGGTAAAACAATAAAAAGAAAGAATAAACAAAAATAACAAAAGCCAAATTTAATTAATTGGGTTGAGTTGAAAAACAATGATATAAAAAGGTTATGGGTTAAATTTCACTTGAACTCTTTAAATGCAAAGTCAAATATTAGTTTAATCAAGTCCTATTCCAATGATTCATGGTCAATTCTCAAAATTAATCAATATCTAATTCCTTAGTATATTAATCCTCTTATACTATTTAGAATTAACTAATCCCTTAGTCTAATCCTAAATAGAAATGCATTATCAAGAACAAGGAAATTAAAAGAAAGACCACATAACCCACAACGTCTATTCCTAGCGATTGCAGATATTATGGTGTTTATCACAAGTTCTAGGTTCATGCAAATTTTTTCAAATCATACATAAACCCAAAAATCATTCTCAAATTGACCAGATTTAGAAAAAATTAAGAAAAGAGATAAACACGTAAATCTTGATGTAGAAACATTGATTAAACCCATAAAAGAATTTACATCATCCAAGAATAAGATCCATCATCACCCTAATGAAAAAGGGCTTAGTTACACATGGAAAAAGAAGAACACAAATGGAAGAATATGATAAACTTCATTGTAGAAAAGTGGAAAGTTGAAGAAAATCTCTAATCTTCAAGCCTAATTGCGCCCACACCACATTAGAGTTTGTGCCTCTTTATGGTTGCTATGTTCTGTCCAAGTGTATAAGAGTGTGTAAAAAGTGTATTGTATTTGGCAAAACTTTTTTATTTAAAAGAAATTCATGCTACAGTTTACGCATTTAGCATTCAAGCACTAAGCTTTCAACGCTCAGGCGCTAGCCCACTAATCAGGAATCCATCTGCGCGCAACGCGCGCTCAAGCGATGATGGCCCAGCGCTTAAGCACCGGGCTTCTGAATGAATTTTCTTTTTTTGCTCTGCTCCTCAAATGTCCAGTTTTTTTCATATGCAATTACCTACAAAAAAATACATAAAAACATGTAATAAGAACACAATTAAAATAATAAAAATATAATAAAACTTAAGAATAAAACTAAATAAAAAATTAAATAGAATGAAAACCAAGATTTTGAACTGTAAAAATATAAATTTTTAAAGGTTCATTAGTGCTACTTAGGTTTAATTATCCGTAAATGTTTTTTGTCCACCTAGAATATGGTGGATGTATGTCCACCGTATTTTGGCATGAAAAAGATGTCAAATCAAGTTGTATGTGACTGTAGCATTCCTGCGTAATATAGAATGAATTTGTGAGTGAATTGAAAAAAAATTAGAGTATAAAAGTTAGACGAATAACGAGACTATTAATTATCTCATGTTAATTGTTGATTGACTCCTCATTCTTGTTCAATGGCTTCAACTCTTATTGGATGATGACTATTACAGTTGATCCAACCCAAAGGTTCAAAATTTTTGATATCTTTGCCTAGGCTTCAGTTCTGATATCGTTACCCATGATTCAGTGATGGTAGTGATCAACTACCTCTCAAAAAATCTCCTAGAATATAGAATGAGAATATTTTGGATCTTCTTAGAAACATGTTTCCTAAGTTTTTTAAATTTTCCCATAAGTCTATTTTTATTCAATTGGTTTATTCTTCAATTCATCAAGTTCATTGGTGGAGTTATTGGCATTGCCATTTCAGAGAAGGCAACCATGCTTCCTTTGAAAATGGAATTAGGACAAAAAGTTGCATGCATTGTGCTTGAGGATGCTAACTTGGATTTAATGGCTAAAAATATTATTAAAATAAAGGCTTTGAATACGAGGAATTGACGTATCTGAATATGCAATTCTTGGGGAGAAGTTGTGCTTGAGATTTCACCATTTAGTGTGTGTTTGGTTTGCAGTTGGTAAACTTAAGTTTGATTGAAAGTGTGTTTGCAAACTTTAGTTTGGTTAAAAGTGAGTTTGCAGTAATACGATTTATGTTTGGAAACTTTTGTCTCAAAAGTGAATTTGAAAAAATGAATGTTGTTTAGATATAAATAATCAAAATCACTTTTAAATGTGTAATTACTAAAAAAGATATGAGTTTATATTACAATATTAATATTACCTTTTATTTCATTTCATTATTTTTTAGTGTGCATGAACAAATTATATAAATGTTGTCATTTTTTTTACTTTTAATGGTATAGTTAAATTATAAATAAAAATTTATAACAAAATGTTAAATTATATGCATAGTTAAATAAATTATATAAACGTTATTTTTTTTAACTTTAGTGATATAGTTAAATTATAAACAAATAAAAATTGCAACGAAGGAAATAAATTATATGCATAAAATATTGTAATTTAAATTAAAATTTTATTTAGCATAGTTAAATACATGTCAACAAGGTAAATGAGTTGATCTAATGACTGAAGGCAACTAAAGCTTCAATATATCAAGGCAAATGGATTGATGCAATTTAAAATACAAAATAACAGTAAAGTATAAAAGAAAATGTAATGCAAATTTGAAATATAAATATAAATACACTACTAATTAAGCTACATGTGTTCAATAATTTGATTCTGAATTAAGTATCAAACAATATCCATCTCTAATGAAGAAACTGTGGTTAAATTTGGGGATGAACCATCACCAACAATATTATCATCTTCATCTTCATGTTTAACTATATTTTCATCTTCATAATGATTGAATTCAGAATTTATTTCAGAATTTCTTCTAATACAGTTATGTGTAGCCATTGTTGCACTAACTATTTGAACTTGTGTTTCAATTTTGAACTTAGGCATGTGGCGCAAAATAACAAACCTATTCTTCCATACTCCAAAAGTCCTTTCTATTGTGCACTTTATACTTGAGTGATAATAATTGAACACCTCATTATGATTTGCAAATCAATGAAGGCCTAAAATCAGGAAGGTGGTAGTGTTCACATTTATAGGGACCAATATATCCAATTGGTGTTGGATAGCCAACATCCCCTAAATTATTTAGCCCTAAATTTCTAAGCTCTTGCACAAATCCATCAAAGGAAAAGACAATCCATGCCAATAGAAAAATCAATAACTGACAAGAAATAGATAAAATTTCAGTCAAATGGTAAAGATCTACAAACAGATAAAGTCCCTCCTTCCACAAAGACAAGTGTCAGGAGGATTCTAGTTGATGCCACATGAGTTCCAAGGGGGGACTTTTAGGTTAATTTACTACATATGTAGTCATGCATCATTTCTTTAAAAGAAAATTATTATGCCAAGAGGAATAATTTTGAGCTTTGTACAATGCCTTAATGCAGCATTTCAAACTTAGGAATGTTTCCTGTGGACAAATTTTGTGCTATTATAAATCTCCCATAGGTTCTCTCTCTCTCTCACACACACATGTGCTCTAGCACAGCTGCACTTACAACATCTAATGTACTAGCTTGCAATCTATATAAATTTTACTTAACGTAGAGATGCATGTAGCCAAGTGGAACAGTGGAAGTTTTGAGATAAGCATAATGGATTTCAGTGAGGGTTATGTATCAAATGAGCATCGTGAGCTTCATCGATCTGCAACAGAAAGTGTAGATCCATTATCTGTTCTCTATTGCACCTTTCTCCTAAATCACCAAGATCCCCTAAATCTCCAAGGTCTCCTAAATCTCCAAGGTCCCCAAAGGTGCAAGGCAAGTGCAGCAATTTTAAGTTCTAAGAATTATAGGCAATCACATTATCCAAAATATGGATGTCCAAAGACAGGTAAAGTCTTTGCCTATTGAAGTTTTCATTACCAGTTTCTACTTTTTAATACCTAATAACTTCTTCCATTAAGTAGCTACCATAAAATATGTGATAAGTGGTGGTCATGGACTTGTGGTGCCACTTTCTGTCATTTAGTCCTAGTAGACTCTCGATAATAGGACATCCTAACTTTTAAAATACTTGAAAACCTATTTATAAAATATTGGTAGATAAGAAAATTCAAGGTTCTCATGTCTGATATGTCATAACTCATAACTAACATGATGGTCTTAAACTTTTCATATATTTTATAAGTAATAAAAAGATTTCTAAGTACTTGGTAAAGTAAAATACAATAAGTAATGTTCTCCTCATGGGTACAACCAATGAATGGAATGGTCTAGTCTGACATGATAGAGAATATTCTTCTGATTTAGTGTTTTACGACTATCAAATTATATGATAAAATATTTGTGTTCCCTAAACTTCAATGAGTAGCCTTTTTATCCTACTCTCATTGTGCAGGTGGTTCTAGAGGGAAAGGTACCTGGGGTGGATTGCTTGATACAGATGACATGAACACTCTTGACCCCAGTGAACCAAACTATGACAACAGTGAGGTAGGGAGTTAAGATTTTATCTGTATTTTACAATAGCGGCATATATTATATGGATCAAATATTTGATCACTTATTTTGTTCTAATACTATTTTTCTGTAACACCTAGAACTATGAAAAGTATATATGGTTTTGTAGGAATATGACCATTCAAATGAAATGAAAAAGACAACGGATCTGGAGGACAACAAGAAAAAAGCTACAATAATAGTGGAAGAATACTTTACCACTGATGATGTTGTTGCAACAATAAATGAACTTAGAGAACTTGGAAAACCGGAGTATGGCTACTATTTTGTCAAAAAGCTTGTCTCTATGTCAATGGACAGACATGACAAAGAAAAAGAAATGGCTGCTATTCTGTTATTTGCACTATATGCTGACACATTTAAACCTTCACAAGTTTACAAAGGCTTTAGTAATTATTTCATGTTTGCTAAGTGCTAATACCAAAACTCACACAGAGGCTGTTGGCTATAGCAGATATAAAGAGAAGCCAAAAGAATAAGATAATTTAACCTATGATAAATATCGCAATCATATAAGAAAATAAAATGAAAATGGACACTAAAGTCACTAAAATCATCATGTATCAACTTCAAATAAGTCAAAGTTGTCCTTTTTCTCTCTTTAGAAGATTTGGTTTATGTAGTGAGAGATAGTGTTCTAACCTTAAACTAAATAGATATCATACATAAGTAATCACCTATCCTAACCTCACGATAGTATTCGGTGTTTTCATTGCAGAAAAGTATTTAACTCCATATAAAAATGATGTGCAAAAAGAGTAAAAAAATAGAGTTATTAACAGGCACATAGACCTAACAGATCATAGTAGGAAAACATATAAGATTAACAATAAATAAATATTAAAAGACCATAGATAAAAAGAGCCAACAGATCATAGATCTAGCAATGAAAAAGGAGAAATCAGAAACAAAATAGGATGCAACTATGAATGCTAAATTACAAGCTCAGAACAAGAAGCTCACACTTTGATTGACGAGCGGCATTGATGCGTAACAGCGGTGAGCTGGTGACTGACGAGTAGCAGCGGTGAGATGATGACTGTCGAGGTCGGACTTGGAGCAGCCAATGATGCAATACGAATGAGAGACAGAGGCCAAATGAGAGACAACGGCTGTGATGAATTGAACATTCTGAAAAAGAAAAGAGGGAAGGTTAAAAATGGGAAAAGGCAGTTGGGAACCATTCAATTCTCCCAATGAACAAAAATTCAACACAAAAGCAAGAAAATCTTGCTTTTGTTTGAACGTGGGTTAGAGGAGAGAGTTCTGTTGGAGCAAAGGAAGTTGCCAATTACCAAACGAATCTTGAGTCGTTCGAGGAAGAAGGCAATGTCCGTTCAGAGGGTCGAACTGCAAACCAAACACACACTTATTATATGCATTGATTTGTGTGACAACTATAATTTTTTACAGAATATTTTTTAGAAACTAAATTTGGTTATTTGATGTTGTAATACTCTCAAACATTTTTGAGAAAAAATAAAAAAATTTAACTAAAAACTGTAGGTTTTTTTACCAAACTGTCAATGTTGGCAAAACTATTTATCAAAATGTCATCTTTTTAAAACTATTTACCAAACTGCCACTTTTTTAAACTATTTACCAAAATACCACTCTTTTGAAACTATATACGAAACTGCCACCCTTTTGTCCTATGTGACATTTTTTAACATTTTTTATCACGTGGGATGTGGCAAATAGGATGGCGCATCCATGAAGGTTACACCAACATGCTTGGCGTAACCTTCATGGATGCGACATCCTATTTGGTGCATCCTACATTCGTTTTATACTGAATACGCCAACACGTATTGCGTAACCAAGCTAAATATGCCAACACGTTTGGCGTAACATAAGTATATATTTAAGCCACCATCCCCCATCTATGGTAGTCACTCTATTTTTTTAATTCTCACTATCTCTCTACAAATTTCTTCTTTCTAAACGCTCTCAACTCTCTATCACGTACTTAATTTGACAGTTGCTACTAGAAGTGGTGTCTGGATCTCCATCTGTAATCAAATTCAGATAGTACTCCTTATATGTAAGTATATATTGTAATGTTTGAATTTTTTTATTTATGATTTGTTGACTATTTTTTTATTAAATTAGTGTTAATTATACATTTATGTTATTTTATATGTATTTAGAGGTTTACAATTTTTTTCTTGACTAATTAATAATGTGATTAATAGGATATGTAATGTGAATTGTATAAATTATTTGTACGTAAAATAATAATATGAATTTTTTTTCTTGAGTACTTGACATGGTTTAAATAACTAAATGTAGTTTAATTCAAATTAGTAGGGCGTAGGAAGTTATTTGTACATGAAATAATAATAAAATAAATTCATTGTTATATGTGCAATTTTGTTGTAATTGACACGTGTATATTAATTTCATATGTGTTGAATTGTTATTATTCAGAAGTTGAATTAACATGGCAAAACCCCTTAATTGTGTCTTCTTTTATACCATCAATAACAAATATTATATAATATTTTTCATATTGTCACACTAATTGTTGTTGTTGTTTGGCATATAGCGTGACAGATGGCATTCCGTGTAAACCCAGGCCTAGAGGATGGCTCAGTTTTGAAGTTGCAAGAGTATCATGTTTCTCAGCATGTATGGCAGGGACATGAGGACTTGCACCCGCGTGTTAGACGTGCTCAAAAAATAAAATATATGGACCCCCTTGTGCCGATTCTTCCATATATACAGTAGGCTGGCTTGTTGATGGTTGTCCATATGGGCTATTGCAGCATTGATCACTCCTTAATCACTGCATTGATTGAGAGATGGCATTTTCACATGCTTATCGAAGAGTGCACCATAACGTTGGAGGACATCGGTATCATATCGGGTCTTCCTATTGACGACACTGCAGTTACTGGCCTTACCCATCAGACTGATTGGCTCGATCTATGTAATCAGTTGTTAGGGATTGATGAGACTATGTCGCTCATGTCTGGTGCACGCATTGATATGACATATATATGGCAGTCAAGTGTTACAAACGTCACTGATGATGATGATGATGAGTACGTGCAACAGCATGCACGACATTACATACTTAGGTTGCTTTGGGGTTTCTTATGCCCCGATCATTCTGGTAAGTCTGTGCACTTGATGTTCCTTCCATTGTTGGAGGACTTTGCTGTTGTCAAGACATACAGTTGGGGGTCTGCAGTCTTAGCGTACTTGTATAGAGAGCTTTGTAACGCTATGGACTACAAAGCACACGAGATCAGAGGGGCTTGCATCTTATTGTAGTATTGGACATGATATAGATTCTCCCGACTTGCCCTTACACTAGCTGACCATGTTGAACTTGATGTGTTTTATGGTGCTGATCGTGGTCAATTACGTCCATTAGGTTGGGAGTAAGTTTCTTTTCATATCATTTCTTTACATTACTTTGCTCTATTATATACTTTGCTGATATTTCTCACTTACGTTCATAATACTTTCATTTATAATTAGGTGGTGCATGCATAAAGTTTTGAGTGATACTGTGATCGGCATCCTTGAATATTATCACCGATTCTTTGATCAGTTGAAGAATGATGAGGTATGTATTAATTTACATTTGTTTGAATTAATTACTTATGTATATGACTTCTTAATTTTGTGTGCATCTCATTTTGCAGATTATATGGCAATCATACACAGATGAGAAGGTGGCATCACTTCCACCTTTTTGTGTGGCTGGTATGGACATAGCACTAGCAATGGTCTCTCTCGTATATTTTCACATTATTGAGTGGCACCATCCAGACTGAGTGATGCGCCAGTTTGGTCTTGACCAGCCCATACCATGGAGACCGCTCCAGTTTGACAGTTTACACTCAATTACACGGGCAGGTAGGCATCATGAGGATTGACCAGCTATACATGTTGTTTACATAGCCACATGGGATAGTCAAATGGAGAAGCTTGTTAGGGAAATCTCATTACTCGCACCCCCTCACTTTGCGTTTTGAGTACATGCGTTGGTATAAAAGAATTACCAGACGCTAGATTTCTCCCACTAGTGCATCTATGGGGAATGTTGTAAGCTCTTTACCAATTCGCTAGTGACTATATGTATTTTGTATTCATTATAATGACATATTTTATATCTGTTTCTTAGGCGGACATTGCAGAGCATTTGTTTAGTTCGACTACTAACGCTGCCGCTCGAGAAGCTGCTATATAGATCCTACATTCATTGCGGGAACATGATCGCATTACAATAGAACATCTGCGTCTAGCTCGAGCAGCAGGTGACATTTCAGGGCCACCCGAGGAGTCCAATCAACAAGGGACACGACATAGAAGGAGGACAGGGTTAGCGAGCACTCGGACACGACTTCGACATCCCGAGGACTCCGGTTCTACAAGCCAATACATGACTCAGTCTCCTACCACTGCTACATACCCAACCACTCAGCTACCACCTTCATATCACCCACCATACCTTTACCCACCGTATCCTTACCTGCCACCAGCTTACCCATTGTTATCCTTACCCACCATATTCTTACCCGCCACTAGGTTTCCACTATACCCATCACAGCTAGGTCCTTCTTTCGATCCCTCTCACAAGCCACCACATTCTGATGTGGGTCTAGGGATGGTAATTTTACCCGCCCCTGCGGATACCCACGGGTAATACCCGTGACGGGGGCGGGTAATACCCGTCAAATTTCTCCCGCGGATATAAATACTCGTTTAGTGTTACCATTTAATAAACGGGGCGGAGGCGGGGGTGGTTCCCCCCATACCCGCGGGTACCCAAAAAAATTTATATAAATATTTTATATAAAATTATTAAAAAACTTAATTATATAAATTAAAATATTGTAAAGTTATATAAATTAAAAGTATTTTAGGTGTTTGACATTATTTTTAGATTAAGTTGTGTTGGACAAAATTTAAAAAATTATAGTATTATACTTTTTTTTTTTTTTTTTTTTTTTTTATTTTATTTTTTTGATTTTTTTTTACAATTTATTGGATACCTGCGAATATCTGCGGATACCCGTTTACCGTGGGAGAAAGATAAACGCAATACCGCACGGATATGGAGGCGGGGCGAGGGTAGATATTATTCGCGGGGGCGGGGACGGGGGGCTACTACCCGTCCCCCCCCCCCGTTGCCATCCCTATGCGGGTCCATCTCGTTGACGTGTAATTACATGTCATTAGTGTATCTAAGAATGTTATATTTAGTGATTTTGTTTAAATTACTATTGATGATTTTCTATTGTGATTTTGGTACCCTTGTTGGAATAAACATGTTTGCCGCTTAGTTTTTATTAATGATCTTGGTAACTTGTTAAATTAAACAGATTCATGTGCTTTTGGAGAGGTTCAATATTTAGGGGAACCTCTGTCAAAATTTTCATAGAATCCGAATGATTGAACTTTGGTTGAATTACGTCAAACAGGTTTATGCCCTTCTGTGTTAATTAAAAATATTAAAAAAATGTCACTCCTCAAAATTGGGAGGGCCATGATTGGGAGACTACTCACCAAATAAACGTTTGAAAAAATATTATTTTTTTCTCAAATAAACATGCAAGAACATACACAAAAAAGAAAAAAAGAAAAAATTATTTTGACTTTAAAGACTCTTTATTGTAACAAGCAAATGAGTATGAGTTTGGTGTTATAGTTAACATATATTGCGATTTATAATTCTATATTTTATAGTCTTAAACCGGATAAATTATGATGATTTGCTTATGTTTATTAGTGAATTTTACATAGATCTTTATCATTGTCTTCATTTTTGTAAATTAAACGAGATTTATCACATTTAGAGTGAAAGCATATAAAGACATCACGTTTTCGAAGCAAAAGATGATTACTTTTGCTCTCACAAGGCCTTGTGAGCAATTGAGGAGTTACACATGGCCATGTGTAACTCACAAAACGCTTTTGTCTATTTTTTTTTAGGATACACGGCCGTGTCTAACTTAGAAAATGCTTCTGTTTAATTTTTGGAAGAAGACACGGCCGTGCGTGATTACGCCAAAACAAATGGCGTATTTGTCTTAGTTACGCCAACAAAGTTGGCGTATTCTATGTAAATATGTCATCACAAATGGCAAATCCACGTGGGATGCGCCAAATAGAATGACGCATCCATGAAGGTTATGCTAAGCGTGTTGGTGTAACCTTCATGGATGCGCCATCCTATTTGATGCATTTTACGTGGCTAAAAAATGTTTAAAAAAATGTCACGTAAGACAAAAGAGAGACTGTTTGGTATATAATTTCAAAAGAGTGACATTTTGGTAAATAGTTTTAAAAAAGTGATAATTTGATAAATAATTTTAAAAATAATATTTTAATAAATAATTTTGACAACAGTGACAGTTTGATAAAAAAAGCAAAAAATACATGCAGTAGTAAAGGATATATAATTTATTATTTGAAAAAAATTCAAGAAAGTACCTTTTCTTTATACTTTTACATAAACTTTGTTTTTGAAGTGCTTGACTAGAAAATTTGTGATAAGAAAAAAAAAACTTTTGGCTTCATTAAATTAGGTCTTATTGTACATAATTTAAGATTTAATTAATATTTTCCACTTATAATTAATGTGTTATATGAAGTTCACGTGATGAATTGGTGATAATTTCTAATAGTTGGCAATGAAAAAAACTTTTTAATTCTAATAAGTATTTTCATTACTTGATTTTATATTATATATGGTAGATAATTATTGTTATAAAACTAAAATCGTGTAAAATTATGGATGATAATCACTTTAGATGAATTTTTATTATATTATTACAAGCTTTAATTAAATGTATACAAAATTACAACCGTGCAACGCACCAATAAACATAATTTAAACTAAATAAATTATTTACATTACATTTAACTTATATAAAAGTTATGATGTATTACTATAGAAAATATTAGAGACAATGTTATTTATTATGCTTAATTACATACAATATAAAAGACTTTTAATTTGATAAACCTTAGAATGTGCAACAATTGTTGATGGAGTCTTTGTTTATGTATTTAAATTAATAATTAATAATCCTCTTTATTATTAGGTATCCACATGTTTTGGAGGTCTGAGGTTTTATGACTGCTAGGTGGGATATTTTTTTAATCTAAAAATAGCTAAAAGAGTAACATATGAAAGTTTATTTTGTTGATTGAAGTTAATCATATTTTCATATCATTATTATTGTAGTTAATTCTATAAATCAATATACAATAATAAGTTATTGACTTCCAGTTTGAATAAACCATATTTTTTTATAATTGATTACTTAGTAAATTTTGCATCAAATTTTTTACAAAAGCTATTACTTTTAGTTCTCATTAGAGGTACTGAGTGTAAAATTTAATTTTATCAGTTCTCAGATATTATGAGCAATGAAGTACTAAATTTTTTTAATTGATATGTAAATTATTTATTTACAGTATATGAAAAAAATTCTATTAATATTTTAGTCATATATTGATTATTTTACTATTTTTTTCGATTTGTTCATATGTTTAAATTGAAATTTTCATAGCTAATTATGTTCATAACTTTCACTCAAATATTTATCTAATTAGCTTTGTAAGATTTTAATGAAATATATCGATAACGCATTAATGCATTTGGTTGCAATAATCTTTTTTTTTTAGGTTGGCTATGCTTAATTTGGAGATGAAATGAAAATAAAATGAGCAGCAAATGACTTCTACTTTTACTATAATTGTTAGTGATATTGTTTATTATCTATATAGAAATTTGGTTGATATTACTTTATTATAATTGTTGTTTATTTTATTATCTAATTGTTACTTTTTTTTGGTACATATCTAATTGTTATTTTACTATTTCATCAAATTTACAATTTGGATATGCCAAACTGTATTGTACATCATAATATTGCTATATTTTTTATTACTTATATTTAAATATATTCATAAAGAATTTATGATACATATAGTATATACATATTGAATATGATCACAATCAATACACAATTTTTTTACAAAAAAAGAGTGTATAATGTAATTAAAAATTTTATCATCATAAATTAAAAATATATATGCCGTGCAATGTAGGGATAAAATTTTTAGTTATAAATAAAGATCAAAGGCACTTGAACAAACACAAAAGAAAGAAAAAAAAATTCTTTTTTTTCTAAAGATAAAATGTGGTCCTTCTAATTTAGGATTGTTTAAATTCAATCCAAATAAAAAACAAAATCAAAATTCAATCAAAATTAAATAAATTTAGTTTTTTTATTTTATTTTTTAAAAATGATTGAATTAAATCAGTTTTCAATTTTGATTTTTAAAATTAAACTAATTCAATTCAAACCAATTAATATTATATAATATATATATATATATATATATATTATTATTAAATTTATATTTTTATTTAAAATAACTTTAATTTTTCATAAATTTCTTTTATTTTATGTAATTAAATATTATTTTAAACATATAAAATGAACTATTTTTATATCTTACTTTTTATTTTTTTAATATATTAGATTACTTTTAACTCACAATATTTATGGCTTAAATTTTTTTAGTCAAAAATTAATTAAATCCATCCATCCCAAACTTAATCAAAAAGTTTATTGAATTTTTATCATCTAATTTAAATTAATGTAAATAATATTATTTAGACTTTTTTTTTTTTTGACTCAAAAGCAATACACCTAACTGCGAACAGTCTTATTTCCAAAGACGGAGTGTCGTTTTTAGCTTCTATGGGAAGCAAGGGCTGTCGTTTTGAAGCGGAGAACCAGTCTTCTGCAGAATCTACACTATCGCTTTGAAACGCTCAACACACGCAGGCATGGCGATGAAGCGAATCAACATCGGCAATGCGATCCGTTGTTGTTGGGAGAGATTCCGCTGAATGCACCTTGAACCATGTCGACTCTCATTGCGATTCGAGCCGCCGACGACGACGGTTTCTATTCTCCGGCGAAGGAGAAAGCCGCCAACCGAAGCAACCGCTCCTCCCTTCTTTCCCTTCGCCGAGCCAAACAGTTGGTCGGCGCAGCCAAGATCAAACTCTTATTGGCCTTCTGCGCCTTCTCCGTCGTCGTTTTGATCACCTCCAGCCTCACTTCCTGGATGGGTTGGAACCCTCACCACCCTTCATCGGTTTCTTCTCCGCAAAGGTAAAAAATTTATTATTATTTTTTTGGGTTTTGTGGATTTGTCCACATGGGGTTTCAAAATGGAGTTGCTCATTATTTTGTTTTGTAGTTGATTGTTAATTGTTAAATTATACTTTTTTCTTTTTTCTTTTTTGGGTACATAAATTATATTTTTTCTATTTCAATGAAAATCATCTTATTTATCAAATGAACTATTTTTTTTTTCTTTTCCTTCAAAAGCAATGGTGCTTGTTTGAACTACTTTTTGCATTAATGGTAAAAATTCTTTGTGACATGAAAATTGGAGGAGATTTATTTGGGTGCACACCTATGTGTTCATTAGATCTCCAGCACAATGAAAATTTGTTTGTATCTTTTAACTATGCATGGCATCATTTGGAGAGATTGTCAAAATGAAAGATGCATCATGACGTGTTTGGTTGTTCACTTCAGCATGATATGCGCAAGCAAAGGAATGTAGCGGCATGCACCCTTGTGATGATGGTGGATTTGGATAGAGTGAATCCATATTGTTTGCATTTAGTGCTGAGATCTTTTATTGTAGTTGGACTTGGACCATAAGGGAAAAGAGAGAAATTTTAAAGTGGCTGATCAAAAGATTCTTATGTAAGGATAGCTACAATGGTGGAGTACCTACTAATACATTGTAATTGTTTTTGGGGAACAATTTTTTTTTTTCTAGTATGGTATTGTCTTGCATGTAACAATGTACCAATATAATTCTTTCTTCTGGTAAGATTAGTATGTTGCAGTGTTTGAACTGGATCTGTTTATTGCTGTTGGTACAACTGATTCTATGCATAATTCAGGGGTGGCTATACTGTGCTCATAAACACTTGGAAGCAAAATTCTGTTCTCAAACAAGCTATTGCTCATTATGCATCCTGTCGTGGTGCTGATGCAATACATGTTGTGTGGAGTGAAAGTGAACGGCCATCTGAAATGCTGAAAACCTATCTTAATAAGATTGTGGTTTTGAAGTCTCAAAGAGCTCACAAACCAAACTTTAGATTTGGCATCAACACAGAAGATAATTCAAACAGCAGGTTTAAGCCAATAAAGGACCTCAGGACGGATGCCGTTTTCTCAGTTGATGATGATGTGATTGTTCCATGCCCTACTCTAGATTTTGCTTTCACTGTCTGGCAAAGTGCTCCATTCACAATGGTGGGATTTGTTCCTCGAATGCACTGGCTGGATAATGAGGTTAGTGATTACTAGATTACTGCCTTTCCTATTCAATTTCTAAATTTTTTTGTCATGAACTGTCTGCTTGAATTTTACTCTTGTTGATTTCTCATAGGTGGAATAATACATTCTTGTTACACAACAAAAATTTGTCTAGGACCAACCTCCTGTAAGATTCTCAAAATAATTATTAAACTTGGTTAGGGTTGTGATAATGCTTTCAAGTCGGATACTGAAACCTGAAGTATTTTGTAGGTCATATGGTAGAGTCCTACTAGATGCTAAGCTTGACATTGAGGTTTGATTGATTATATGATGAAGATGAGCACTTCATTAATTGGTTAGACAAGAGTGGTGCAATTCCCACTCCCATTGTGGGGGAGGGGGTAGGGGCGGAGTGAGAAAAAATGAAACTAATATATTGTGCAGAGTCACAGAAAATGACTTGGTGGTAGGAGAAACACATGACATGTTACTCTATACTTATGAAAAATCAAAGGGACAATAAGAGAAAGATGCAGAAATCCACAGTATTGATCGCAATAACCCTGATGGTAACATAATTGAGCTGTGATTTACACTTCTTGACTTCTTGCATATAACTTTCCATGTTAGTTTGCATATTGTGTCTGACAAATTTCACTTTGTGTACTACAGCAAAATAATGTTGCATATTACAGATATGGAGGATGGTGGTCAATTTGGTGGATGGGCACTTATAGCATGGTTCTCTCAAAGGCTGCATTCTTTCACAGGAAATACTTGGATTTATATACTCACAAGATGTCTCCATCAATTCAGGACTATGTTTACAAGGAGAGGTAAGATATATGATTAATTACCTTTTAGGAGTCCTCACCCCCTCATAAAAATTTTAATGTATTCTTATGACTCATTCTTTTTCCATGTCCTTGATATTTTTGGATTTTCAACTTTGTTATCGTCTTCAACAGAAATTGTGAAGACATTGCAATGTCCCTTCTTGTTGCTAATGCTACAGGTGCTCCTCCACTATGGGTCAAAGGTAGTTTCTTCTCTCTTTCTCTTTTAAGCCTTGGATTTTGTTTGTTGGGAGTGATCTACAGTAATAACTTCAATTTAGAAGAAAAGATTTGGTGAAATGTCAGTGCTTGCATTGTTACCATGTAAATTAACTTCTCGTGTATGCTATCTAGTTGAAGATCTTGTTAGTTGAGTTTCAACATAAGGTAGAGTGCACCCATGCATTGTTCACGCTTCAAGCCCAAAGGGATATTGTGTGAGAGGTTGTGTTAAACATAAAACCATTCATGAGCCTCTACCTAACAGCTTAAACTTTTGGGATAGTTGATCCTTAACAACAATAATAACATGCATTAGTTCAGTCTATTGCAGAATATTCCTCACTTCCTGCCTGCCCCTCCCTTTCTCCATTGCCAAAAATATGTGTTGCTCTCTTTGCTCTCGATAAGTTTTAATACTGCCATTTTTCCTTTTTGGTAGAGATTTACTTGTTTGGTCTCCGAAAGCTAGATAATGATTGCGTGCATTTCTATGACCTGGCTATTACTTCATCTATCACTCAGCTTGTAATGAAATGTCAAAACATCATCAATGGAATTTGCAGGCAAGATCTATGAGATTGGGGCATCCGGCATTAGCAGTCTGAGAGGGCATAGCCAAAGCAGAAACAAATGTCTCAATGATTTAATATCACTGTACGGAACTCTGCCTCTTGTGTCAACTAATGTCAAAGCAGTTTGCGCTAGGAATGAATGGTTATGGTAGTTTTGTTCTTTCATTATCAGCCACTGATCCATTCCAGCCACCAAGCAAAAAAAACAAAAAAAAAGAACAGAGAGAAATATTAACAGTCATTGGTTAAGGAATCTGTCTGCATATTATATGTATATATAAGTTCTACTGAAGTGTCTCACAGGGTTTTGATTCATTAAATATTTGATGCAAAACATTGAATTGCATCTTACTTAGTTTAATCACTTATATTAATTCTTCAAAAGCTAATCGGAGATACTCTACTGGCTAGAGTGGGTTGATCTAGTGAAGAGTCCCACCCCTTCCCTTTTTTTCCTCTATAAGAATGACTTTACAACTACATTACCACACAGCACCTATATTTGTCCGTACAAAGTTGACCTGTGCAGTTCTATTGAGTTATCAACATAATAATAAGTTTATGCACATGCCTGCTCTAGCTGTTCTCCTTGTACTGCAAATGTAGGTACCGTATGGGGGATGGCTGTGGGCTGTGGGCTGTGGTGCTGTAGATAAAGTAAAAACACCAGAATGAAATAATGAAGCATTAAGGTATAGTGGGGAGGGAAGAAAGCAGCATCCTGTTTTGATTTCTATTTTTTGTTCTTTTGAAGTTTAATTATTGTCAATACAATACTTGTAGCAACAGAAAAATATACATCAGTAGCTTTTGAAAAGACGCATTCAAAAGGGTGCGACAACTCTTTTTTATCGGTTGGGGCAATACTTTAAATTTATTTTCGAATAAGTCATCTATCTACATTGGTTGTTGCATAGCAAAAAACAAAAACTTTTCTTGTTTGTTTTGCACACAAAAAAAAACAAAAAAAGTTAATAATAATGCTTAAGATAATTTCGTTAGAATGGCAAAAAAGAAAAAGATAAATTAGTTAGAGCTACAAAAGCGTATACTCAAATTTTAGAGATTAACTTATTATTTCTTATAAATATCTTTTCTACATATTTGGCTAATCAAAATTCCTTTCACGAACCGTCAAAATAAAGTAAAAAAATTTCCTTTCACGAAATGGTGAACACAGTTATCAATTATTTTCTTGTTTGACTTCAGGTCATTGACCACGGATGTTAATAACTTCATACGCTATCAGTTATGTATCTTTTAAGACTTTTTATAGAAATTAAGGATATTATTAAATAATATTAAATTAAGTAAAATATAAATTAATATGATTAATTTTTTTATTCTATTAAATATATATAAGAAATTATAGAAATTAATTAATATGTGTATTAGATTTAATAAAGACAATAAATAGTGAAATAAAATTAAAAAAATAATTAATGTATTCTTAAATTTTTTAAATAATAGATAAATTAAAACAAAATATTAAAAAAAAAACAGATAAAAAGCAATAGAGGGAGTACTTGTTAGTTGTTTGTGTAAGAAGTTGGATTAAAGTAGAATATTGAAAAACAAAAGGAAAAGACTAATGTATATTAAACTTCCATAAGATTTGTAAAATATATAAAAATATTCTCTTTAAAATTAAGTATACGTTATAATTATTCTTTTTCCAGTGTTATTTTACAGATAAAATGTATGCAAATTTCTACAAATGGAGAGTAAGTGTATATGAGAAAAGAAAAGAAAAACGTTTATTTGATGAAAATTCAAAATAAATAATAATATTTAAAAATAAAATATTTGCTGAAAAATTCAGGAAAAAAAAGGACAATGTTTGGAGTCGGCAGATGAACAGATTTTTTTTTTTGGGTGAAAAGCAGATGAAGAGAAAATTAAAGTGGAAGCTTGCAAGTTTGAATCTTCGAAACTTGTTCTACAATGTTGTATAGATCTGGCATTAAATTAAAAACAAGAGCTTCCTACCAAAAATAAAAATTAATATAAGATGTTGACCTAGTTCTCTCGTCCCCTCTTCTGTTTGGCGAAAAAGAAAAGAAAAAGGTAGTTGTTCAATCTAGAAGTTGCTCATTTTTAACTTGCTTTGATATATCAAGCAAATCTCAAATACAACTAGATGATATGTCCTAACAAAACAAGCACACGTGGCTCTATATATGATTCAAGCTCTACGTCTTTGACTAAGGGAATTGGCTCTATATATATACTTAACTTTCTTATAATTTATTTTTATTTTTTGTATAAGATTCACAAATTTATAGAATTTTATATAAAAATTACTGTATTTTATATTTTAACAATAATGTGATATCAAATTGTCATAGAAAATAAGATGTGTAAAAATCCACTTTTTCTTTTGTATGAATATATACAAGAGCTTTTGACTAAAGACTTCACTTACCATAGATTGCGGGAAACTCCTGCACTCTTGGCTTGATAGGTGCATCCAATTCAAAGTTCAAACACGTTCCACTTACCAAACAGAAAGCAGATTCTGTTTCTGTTTGAGAATAAACAAAGAAAGATTGAGTCATGTCTCAGTCCCACAAGTCCCACCCCTTTTCTCATACATGATACATTTAAATCGTCTACTCCATGGATAAAGGGTACCCTACAAGTACAACCACCATCGTATTCCTATGTATTCATGTATCAATCGCTTTCTACTCTGACTCTATTTAGCATCTAATAATTTATTAAATAAAAAGTAGGTAAATAAAAAATAATCAAATATTTTGTATGGAAGTACAAGACTTTGCAAAGAAATGAACAAACTACAAAGCTCAAGAAGCCAAAATATGTGCTAAAAGTTAGAAATGGAGAGAGAAACAGACTGAAAAATATATTTCAATATTTTGAGTGTATAATATATAAAATGATTAGCCTATATTTATATAAGAGAGTTATTATACACAAGAAAAAAATAATCAAACATAATTAACACTAATTATGTACAAAATCAAATCATACTCACTGATGGTCATTCCCCCTTATTTCAGTCCAAGGAACTCCATCTCCTTGGCGTGCCTCATACTAGCTGGAAAATACTTCTCCAGAAACTTGCTCCGAAAGACTTCCCACGTGATAAACCTTCCTTCAGCTTCCAACAACCATTGAGTTCCTGCCCACTAGTTCTCACCATCTCTAACAAGCATGAAAGTAGTATAAGCTACCTTCCTTTCATTCATGCATCCCATGCCTCTAAAGATATTCTCTAACTCCTTGATCCAAAAATCTGCTTTCTCTGGATCAAATTCACCTTTAAACTGTGGTGGATTGTTGCATCGAAACTCTGACAAATTCTGAGTCTCAGTTATTACTTCTTAATAGAACTATGAGCAAATATACACACCACAAATTATACTCTCGATTTTGTTGTACTATTACATCGCCATTCTTTGCATTCTCGGAATCAAGCATGAAGATCACCCCACAAATCAGCATCCATACTCTCATTGTCATGTCCCATGTCTACATGCGTACCTCTACCATGAGTCATTGCCTTTCTTCAACGTTAGATTAAACTGAACACAATGAAAATTAAGTATAACCATTCAAGCAACATTGTCTCCTTCCGAAAACCAAACATAGAGAAACACATAGCACAAACAAGATAGAGCTAACCATAAACCCAACAGACTACTAATCATAATACAGAGTTAACAATTATAAACATAATATTTATCAGCAGATAATTCAACAATGTATATATATCACAACAACATGTCCAATGACTATGCAAATGCATAATGAACCGACCCCTACTCCATGGAGCTAAAACCAAACATCTGGAGAGAATGGGCTCGATACCAACTAATGTAACACCCTCCGAAGGGAATTACATTTAAGACCAACCTTTTATTTTATAACTTTATTTTTTTTAAACTTTACCCAAGTCATAATTAAGATTTAATATTATAAAATACGGGCTTTAAAATTTTTTTTCGCAGATAGCATAAACTTAACAGAACATAAATTAATATAAGATATGGAGAACTAAAATATACACACCACAAATATATACATAGTTTACTAAAACCAGAAGTATATAATACTTACATACCAAAAGTGTTGGGAATTGCGGATCAAAATATCTCGCAGCGGAATAAATAATAGGATTCCCTTTGAGAAAGAGATTGAAGATGGAGGATCCATGCGAAAAGTCCATAATCCGAGTTTTTAAAATTTACCTCTTGAAGCGTGATAAACACAAGCGAGGTGAATCACCAACACCGTAATAGCGACGATGTTTCACGGTATCCACACGAATGTAGACTTGCAAAGAAATTACTAATGGTTGAATTGCTTGGAAGGTGTTGGCCTTGCAAAAGAAGAGAGAAAAAGAGAAAGTTTTGGTATATTGAGAGATAAGAAACTATTTTTGGTCACAATGCTTCTCCTAGAAGCTCCTTATGTATGGCCGTGGGCTATCAAATAAGTCAACACAAAAAGTCAAAGTTATTAAACTTGACTCCAACAAGCTTCTCTTGGAAGCTTTCTTCCCATTGGCTTAAAAACAAGTGAGTCATGAAAAGAAAAGATAAAAGGTTATGCCTCTGTTTTCGCGGTGCTAGTGCTCGAATAGAAGAAGAAGAACCTTTCACTTTTCGTCTTCCTCTCTCACTCACTTTCTTAGGTGCGGCTAGGTTATGATGTAACATCTATAGCAGCCCCCTTAAACATACTATTTATAATAGTGGCATGCTTAAGTGAGTGTGAGATATGCTACCTAGGACCTATTCAAGGCAAGTGCAACCCTAAAACCCATCTCACATGAGTTAGGCCCACAATTGAATCCGAGTCCAACTTGGATCCTTATTGCTCCAATTTAGTCTCGTTCTAAGTGTGCGACTCTTGCGAGGTTCTCATGACGTTGGTAGTAATATTAAAATCTCATTTTAATATTACAAACAATGTGGTATCATCTAGCAACACATCACTTTTCGCTACCCAAGTAATGAGAATGTCGGTGATTTGACATAACCTATCCGTGATCAATGTTTTCGTGTAGTTTAGTTTAGTCCCTTTGTCAAGATATCTAGATTGAACACAAGGCATGGAATGCGTCACCCTTGTATAGTCCAATCATTCGTTTCCCGATACTCGAGTAGACTTTGTAACAATAAATGAGATCAATATCTCATATTGACTCATTTGAGCATGGACATGCATTTCGCAGCCAATCACTCAATCGGGGGGCCCGAAGATATCGCTCAATGTTATGTAGGAGTGACAAATTCCATCTAGGTCACTCACATCCCTCTCGCATGATTTGCGGTATGTCCAATAACCAACTTTATAATCACCTTGTTATAGATGACGTTTGATGGCATTAAAACACACAACTCCTCATGTAGGAATCGTAGTGATTTCGGTCAAAGGACCACAAACACCATTATCACTATGAGAATCGCTAATGACACTCACGTAACGATCCATGTAGCGTTCTCATGGTGGGTCGATCCAAGACATCATTACTCTAATATGTACCAATGTGAAGACTTGATATCTCATATCCATGACCCGTGAGATGCGGTCATCGGTCTCTACACATACTAAAACTCTCAATGTATTATTGTTGTCCTACTTAACAATAATACTTGACTAGGACATTTAAGAATAGTGTTGTAACCAAAAGGATCTCACCATCAAGTTATCCACTTGATGTCCTATGGCATCAAACTTACTATTCTAAGGACTTTATTATGTTTATCAAAAAAGAACACAATAAATGAAATGCCTCATATATAAAATAGCATAATAGAATATATGTAAATATAGAAAATGTATTAGCCTCTAGGGCATACACCAACAAAAAGGACATAAATACAACATATCATAACAAACTTAAATTGGCTTAAGTTCATTACACCTAAGGGAAGGGTCTTCCACTGGATCCTCCTTAGGATCCTCACTAGACAAATTCCCTAGCCAGGGAATGTCTCGACGAAATAGAGTCCGAACAGAAGATATCTCAGAATCTTCCCTAGGAGAATAGTGAAGATCACCCCACAAATCCATTACAGGCATATGAAACTCTAGATAAGCAGTAGAAGAAAAAGAAAAAGTAGTAACCCCATGACGGGTCCTACTCAAGGATAGAGTAATATCTCCACAGTATTCTATCCGCTCCGTATCCAAATGGATACGTCAGGCATCAGTGCCTCCAAGAAACTGCACTCTAACGTAACCCAACAGATCTCTCCTCGTCACCATCATAGTCTTCATAGAGCATAACATAAAATAGAACAGACAGATAAAAACCATAAAGAGGTGAGATCCCCTACATCACATTACCAGTATGGCAACAAGAAACAGTGATAACAATAAAGTCACATAGTACAAAGTTAACAATTACAGACATAATATTTATTAGCAGATAATTCAATAATGTACATATATCACAACAATATGTCCAATGACTATGCAAATGCACAATGAACCGACCCCTACTCCATGGAGCTAAAAACCAAACATTGGAGAGAATGATCGGAGAGTCGTGTCTGTATATCGTTAGCCTCAAATCAAGTGCTTTCAAATATATCAACATACGCATCATAGCTTATACAAGACATTCTGCACCAGATCGGAAATAGGAATAATATCTCATCAAGATCGTCAGTGCGTTGCACAGTCACCATGGCACAGTAAAGCTACTAACTAGCCACTTATGGGATACTCGCACCTTAACACCTCCAAGGTCATTAATAGACCTTTACTACGCAATTTGCACCCGCACAAAAGTGTAATTCATCTTCTAGACATACAGCCTTAACAACAAAGTCACCAAAACTTTCACAATGCATGATTACATGACTCAAATAAATCAATACTAATTAACAACATAAATTCCATGAAAAACAAGCCACCACTGGGCTTAAGCCATCAACTGATATCTCCGGGTCCAGACGTCGACCCGACAGTAAAACTGTTATTTTTCTCAAACGTGAGGCATTTTCATTGTTCTATCACAAATGCGTAATAGTTCTTCTTACGTCATAAAACCACGTAACATCTTTACATCATTTTTCAATTGCACAAACATTTTAAAACAGTTTCCTTTACTGTTGCTAAAAACTCTCTTAAATAAAATACTTTAATTTTCAAATCATCCTTCAAAACTTATTTCCATTATCAAAAGTTAATTCTTTTTAAATAACAAAACTTTGTTCATCTTCTCTTTTAACTTGTAAATCTTAAATCCTATTCTAGTCCCCTAATCATCGAAGTTTTTAATTAATAAAACATTTTTTTGCCTTGGATACCCCTCTTTGGGCTAAGTAGCCGTGAGCCAAAAGTGGTCCTTGGGACCAAAAAGCTTGCCTTTCACACATGAATCAAAGCATACAAAGCATTTCAATCATCAATTCATGTAATAACAATTTCATGCATACCATAAAAAACATATAATCACATATAGCCAAACAAACATAAATCACAAAATACATACAACTAAGTGAATAAATCCTCATATGGATTTTTCACCAATCAAATCACAAATTCGTTTCTCACCACCAAGATGGTTGATGAAGTTAATCTCTTCCTTACCTTAGATGATGATCAAAGCTCTTTGTTGTCTTCTTAAAAAAGCTTCTCCTTCCAAAAAGATCCTTAAAATAAAATAAACATACAAGCATCAACATCTAAGCTTGAAACAAGATAACCATGAATCAAGATTATGATCTAGAGCTTGAGAATAAAACTTCAAAATGAAGATAAGAAACTTCACCTAGAACCTTCAAACTTCAAGCTTTGAGAAAGAGATTGAAGATGGATGATTTTGAAAAAACTCACAATAAGAAAGTGTCTCAAAAAGGTATTTAGATGCAAGAAATGAGGTTGTTTAGAATTGATCAAGTTTGAAAGATGTTTGGAAGATGTTGGCCGTGACTTGCAAATGAGAGAAAAAGAGAGAGTTATGGTATATTGTTTCTCAAAAACAAAACAAGAAAGGCTTAAGAGAGATAAAAAAACTTTTTTTGGTCACAAAGTTTCTCCTAAAAGCTCCTTATGGTTGTGGGCCATCAAGGGTGTGGGTGGACAAGCTTCTCCTCCAAGATTGCTTTCCAAGCTTGTTTAGGAAGCTTTCCTCCTATTGGTGCAACACAAAAAGTCAAAGTCATTAAACTTGACTCCAACAAGCTTCTCTTGGAAGCTTTCTTCCCATTGGTTCAAAAACAAGTGAGTCATGAAAAGAAAAGATAAAAGGTTATGACTAGGTTCATGACTAGTCATTTAACTAGATATTTACCGGTAGCTATTACCCAATGGACAAAGGCTACTGCTAGAAAACCAATATGTATTGTCCAATGGACAATATATAGAACGTACCTAGATTTTATCAGTCAGATAAAATCTCAAAAAAAAAAATTTTGAAATCCGTTATCGATTTCGGGTTTAATAAGCTTCTCCGGCCCTGCGTAAACAGTCAACATTTTTTCGATTCCAAAATTTTATTATTATTATTTTTTGGGCACTGCCTCAAACACACAGAAGGCCAAAAAAATAATAATAAAATAATTAAAATAAAGCAAATAATTCAAAAAAAATCTCAAAAATCATATAAAACACAAATAACAGGAAAAAGGAATTTTGGGGTGTTACACTTTTCTTCCAAGTCACCATTGAGAAATGCATTCTTCACATCCATCTAGTTAAGAGTTTAATTGCGAGTTGTATCAATAGCAAGGAGAGTACGAACATAAGTGAGGCGAGCAACTAAAACAAAGGTTTCTTTATAATCAATCCCATATTCTTGAGTAAAATCTTTGACCACTAATCGAGCTTTGTAACGATCAACAAACCCATCAGAATGAGTTTTAATCTTATAAACCTATTTACATTTGACAATTACCTTATCAGAAGGAAGATCAACCATGTCATAAGTACTAGTGTTCTCCAAAGCCTGTAATTCTTCTTTCATAACTTGTTACTAACGAGGATTAGTGGATGCCTCTTGATAAGACTGTGATTCATGAAGGTGAAGTATGGTAAAAAATAATGATAATTACGAAGATATGTGAGGAGATTTCTTACCCGAGAGGGACAGAGAGAATAGGGGAGAGCAGTGTCAAATGCAAGATCAACTGTCGAGATAGCATCAATGGGATGAGTTGAAACTTCAGAAGATGGTGAGAGCTCACTGGGAAGATCAGGGGAAGAACTTGTAGCTAGAGAACCTGTCTCAGAAATAACTGAAGAATCTGCATCAGAATCATTTGGAAAAAGATCGACAGAGGGATTGGTAAATAAAGGAGTAGAGGAGGAAGGAATGGACTTGAACTAGAATAATGAGGAGAACATAGTATCTTCATAGAAGACAACATGAAAAAAGATACGAATGCGCTTAGAGATTGAATCCCAACAATGATAGCATTTATGCTTAGTACCATAACCAAGAAAGCAACAAAGACAGGAAAGGGGTTCAAGTTTAGATGCTCATGGGGTTAAAGAAGAACAAAGCAAGCACAACCAAAAAATTTAAGAAAAATTTAATTTGGAGATGTGTGATGAAAGCGTTCATAAGGAGATACACTACCAAGAACAGAGAAAAGAAAATGATTGATAACATAGATAACAGTGAGAGCAACTTCACCCTACGTATGTTCGGAACAAGAAGAGGAAATGAGCATGAGTCGAATAGAGTCAAGAATGTGATGATGTTTTCTTTCAGCACGATTATTTTGCTAAGACATACTAGGACATGAAAATTCAGAAACAGTACCTTGTTCAGCAAGAAAAGTGAGTAGTTTTGAATCATGATATTCGGAAGCATTATTATGACGAAAAACATTAATTATCTTTGAAAACTAAGTTTTAATCATAGTAGCAAAAGTAATGTAGATTTGAGAAAGTTCAGAACGATTTTTCATTAAATATATCTAAGTAAAACATGAATAGTTATTAATAGAAATTACAAAATATCGACAAACTCCCATAGTAGGTGTAGGAGCTGGTCCTTAAACATCATAATGCACAAGATCAAAAGGATAAATAGAAATGAAAGTAAGAATATAACTAATGTCATTTAATTGTCCAATAGAGATGAGATTAAAGTTTAGTTTGGTAATAAGGTAAGTGACAGATAAGGTAAGGGTAGGTAGAGAGATGAGACCCTTATAACTTACTTCTATAAGAGATCTATCAGTAGTATGAATAGAGTGGGTGGCATCTTTAGAGAAGAGGAAAGAGAAGGCATGGGATGAGGAAGTCATATGATTACAATAAGCAGAATCAAAATATCAATGATTATTACTTGGTGTGGTTGCTAAGGCAGTAAAGGTGTTACCAGAATGAGAAAGGACTTGCTCGAGAAAGGACTTAAGATAACTGGAAGGAAAATGTAGGAAGTAGAGGAAGAGGCATCGTCGGCAACTGAAGCAGAGAACATAAGCTTGGATGAGGAACCGGGACAAGGTTGAAACTTACTCTGATCAAGCCTTGGTGAATGAGTTAGGTAATGTTCGATCAAATGTCCTGGAAGTTCATAGTATCGACAGATCAAAGAAGGGCAGTTGGGTGCAATATGACTTTTCTTTTTATAGGTACGACATTCTATGGTGGGACATTCAGGAAGAATATATCTAGGTTTGAGGCAATGATGACAAAATTTGCCCTTTTAATTGGTAATTGCAAAGGCCAAATCTGCTTTGGGTCGAAGAAGACCCAATCTAGTTTCGTCTGACTTCAGATTAGGAAGAGCATCCTCAAGTGTGGGCAAAGCATCTTGATGTAGCAGAGATGCTCAAACAGGCTCATAATCATAAGTGAGAGTCATCAGTAACTGGATGAACCTGGTGCAGTCACGGTATTCGTTATACAGTTTAGCATCACTCTTATGCTTCAAGGATAGTTCACACAAGGTCAGCTGATCCTAGATAGCTTCCATTCGAGCTAGAAACTCATTTGTTCGGGGTCTTGTTTTAAACTATTGAGTTCCTTCAATAGTTGATATTGATGAGATAAATTAAAAATTGTGTACTAATTTTTTAGATGACCCCATACATCTTTAGTAGTTTCAAAGTGCCCAAACTGCAAGTGAATACTAGGAGTAGAGATATTCTGAAACTAGGTGATGATCTGATAATTTTTACTATCCTAATCTTATAATCTGTTAGCAAATTTTTCTTCAATGTCATCATCACCTTTAATAGGGAAAATGATATCACCTGTAACATATCTCCACAATTTTCGGCCTTTCAAAAAACCATGCATGACCTCAACCCAATGTGTGTATTTCGAACCATTGAGCAAAATTGGAATGGGTTGAGCAACTTCAGACTTTTTTGTAATAGTAGACAAAGGCAATAGCAAAAAGGGCACTTTCGGAGCTGAATTGATAGAAAAGAACCTAAAAAATAGAAAGATCTTACCAAAAGATTTTGGGAAGGGTCTCTTGCCATATCAGTAATGGCACGTCAACTGTAGCTAGGTGGCAAGCCATTCACGCCAACTGGGCGCGGGTCAAAAGCGGTTTGGGTCTAGTCTCAGGTGCAGAGTGGGTCCATGGTCAAACGCGGGTCAAAAGGCTGTTGGAGTGTCCGGCATATGAGCCACATGCTTAAAGGGAGTGGCAGCACATCTAATAGCAGATGATAGTGAAATTTGGATGACTCGTGCATTGGAGGACGACGGTTCTAATGGTGCCAACTGTGTAAAAAATAGAGGTTTGGAGAGCGGCGAACTAGAATTGGCAGCTGTGAGGAACTTCTACAGCCACAGAAAATGACAAGGCTATCAGAGAACGACATGGCAGTGGTGGGAAGAAGATTGGACCGAGAATCTAGGCGCTTTGATACTAAGTTAGAGACAGAAACAGAGAGAAGAGGCTAAAAAATATAACCTAAGCACTCTGATATTAAATTAGAAACAAAGACAGAGAGAGGAGGCTGAAAAATACATTTTTATATTCTAAGTGTGTAGTATACAAGATGATTAACATCTATTACACAAGAAATTTGTTATACACAAAAAGAAAATAATCAAACATAGTTAACGTTAATTACGTACAAAATCAAATCAATTCTATTTTCTAAAATCATGATAACATTGAAGCTGATTTTTTTGGTAAAAGAGTTTATTTGAATTTAGAAAATCAAAATCCAAATTCATATGTTTTTAGATCTCCAAAAGAATCAAATGATTCCTAAGCAACATCTCCCAAAGGAAGTAATAAGAAACATGGAAGCACTTTCTGTGTGTCCGTTAAAAGAAGGGGCAAGAAAGTAGAACCAGAAGACCTGCCTAGCACCTCAAACACTTCAATTTTTTTTTTTGGTACATCAATATTTTCAATTTTTATGAGGAGAGTAAATAATTAGCACTGGCACGTGACTTTCTACCAAAGAAAAGCACTTGCACGTGGCATTTAGAAGGAAATTAAATAATAGTGATGTATAAAGTTGGACATTTTTTATGTGAATATAAAACTTGATTTAAAATAGTAAACGAAAAATTGGAAATAGAATGGGAAAAGAATATTAGGTCGAAGCTGCCATTTGGCTAAAACATTCTCCTTTCGAGAATAGAAATTCCCAAATTCTCTTTCTGACAGAAACCGGACGAATCTCCATTTTGAGTTTGGTCTATGAAACAATCTTCCTAATTTTTTTTATTTAAAAAAACCATATATTTTCAGTGCTTCGTCATGCTGTCTAAGGGCCCAAGCTAGTTAACTAAATGACCTTTCCAATTACATGAGAAACTTATGGGCCATAAAATAATTCATTTTAAGATCTAGTTAGTAAAATAGCTAGTTAATACATAAATATTGGTTCAAGGCTCATGCATTCAATCCAAAGACTAATAAAGAGTTATTATATTTAAATTTCTTTTATTTGTATTGTATATTGTTCTAAATTTATTCTTTTATATTTTTTAAAACAACTTTTAAATAAAAAAAAGCCAATGACAGAGAATTAGAAGGAATTGCCATTAAATTATTTATAAAAAAACTAAATGATGACCCAACAGTAATTGATCGTAATGAAAATAAATTATTATTCTATGCAAAACTTACCTGTAATACTTGTAAAGATATATTGATGAAAAATATAAAAGAAAAAAAAAGCTAAATAATGACTAGAAGAATTTCTTAAGACAAACTAGGACCTATATACTATTTCCTTCGTCAGTCTCATAAAAATAAATAAATATAAAGCATATAAAGTGTAGGCGTAAACATATGAAAATGAAAATACTTTTTTAATATTGAGCCTAAAGTGACCTTAATTAAGAAAGACAATTAAAGCATACCTGTCAATATCACCATACAACAAATTAGCAATTAGAAGTTTACAAAGTCAAATCTACCAAAAGCAAACCAGCCAATGCTTTTTGATCTTCTACCATTACCACCACCAAGTGGGTCATGACCTCATGAGACATGAGTCGTGATAGGTGAAACAAAGCACGAGGGTTGGTTTGAAGTTTGAAGAAGCATACAAAGGAAAATTACCTACTCCACTTGTGCCGTACATGCCAAGGCCACCCTATATTTCTTGGTATCACCCACTACCGGGTCTTCTCTTGTGATGTTTAATATTTCATAATTTGTATAAACCCTTCATTTCTTTATTATTGTTAGCATGCCATTGCAAAAGTAGTAGGTTTCACATTGACCCTACCTTAGCCAAAACATATTTTAACTTTTACAAGACTAATTATAAATATTACCAATTAATCAAGTAACTAAATCTTTGGGATATCGAATCCCTTACAAAAACAATATAAAGACAATAATATTAATAGTTCATTTCAGTAAAAAAGCATCAAAAAAAGAGTTGTAATAATTAGTCTTTACCTTTGCCTTGCAATAAAAGAAAAGAGGCCATAAAACTTTATGAATATATAAAGCAGGTATTATGAAATTTAGGCAATGATTTTCTTGTCATAATGTACACATGCAAAGTATGAATCATAACAACTGGAATAGAGCTGCATTTACAGATATATAGAGAGAGACAGAGTCAATTGAGTAACATCAAGTCCCAGCCTGTGCTGCATTTGCAGCTATATATAACATAAGCAAACTAGAAAGCAAGAAACAGAGTAAGGAAGAGAAATAAATAAATAAATAGAAGAGTCAATTGAGTAACATCAAGTCCCAACCTGTGCTGCATACATACATAAGAATAATGCTTACTTTACATTTACATAGTATTTATTATTTAATTATAGTTAATTTTACTTTAATTTTTATACATCTACATTATAATTTAGAGTCAAGAAAAGTAACTCCTATGAAATCTGTCTCTAACATTTTACTCTTCATAAATATAAGCAAACAATAATATTATTTGCATATCACTTTTATTTAACTTCCTATTTAAGTAATAAAATAAAAAATAGTCATTTTTATATATATATATATATATTTTTTTTTATAATATAAAATATATAAATGATATATTAATATTAATATGCAAATATAAATATTTTTGATAAAAATATTTTTAAACACTTAAAATATAACATTCACATAATATATTATATCACATATGAATATACCTTATTATTATTGTATATCTTATATTAAACTAAAATAAATGTATTATATATAAATATAAATAAAATATCATCTAACTATTATATTTTAAATGTTGAAATATAAAAAATACAGCCTCCAAGCAAACTAGAAAACAAGAAAAGAGTACTTGTCTTGTGCCTGCTCCTAATCCCAATTCAAACAAACAGCCTCAGCAAAAGTCCAAGAAGAAACAGTTAGCTCACAATTACATACATACTCATGACACATGCTACAGTCTGGAGAGAGAAACTTCCCTCCACTGCCCTGCTTTTTTCTTTCTTTCTCTCCGACCTCTTCCAATTCCCCAAAACTCTCAAAACTTCATCATCACATCTCAAAAACTCTTACAATCTCTTCTTTCCAATTCCCAAAACCATGACCAACTCATTTCTCCAAACTTAATCCTCAATAAACTCTTTATCACCTCATCTCGGCCATGCCTTCCCGCCAACTCCTTCCATCGCCGCGGTCCACGTCAGACTTCCCCAACCCAAACCAACCACCCCTCCTCTTCACCACCACCACCACCACCACCACCACCACCTTCTGACCCCTCTCCTCGGCGCCACCGCCTTCCTTATGCTCCCTCCTCTTCCTCTTCCTTCTCTTCCTCCGCACCCTCACCAAAAAGCCCACCACCCCACCACCTTCCTCCATCGATTCTAAACCCCCCCACCGCTTCTCCTACTCCCTCCTCCGCCGTTCCACCAACTCCTTCTCCACCCGCCTCGGCCACGGCGGCTTTGGCACCGTTTTCTCCGGCGCCCTCCCTACCGGAAAACCCGTCGCCGTCAAGCTCATGGACTCCACTTCCCACCAAGGCGAGCGCGAGTTCCACAACGAGCTCTTCTTCGGCTCCAAGCTCCGCTCCCAGCACGTCGTCGCCGCCGTGGGTTTCTCTTCCGACCCAAAACGCCGCCGTTTCCTCCTCGTCTACGACCTCATGCACAACGGTAACCTCCAAGACGCACTCTTGCACCGCAAGTGCCAAGAACTCATGGATTGGAACAGGCGCTTCAACATTGCTTTGGACATAGCAAGAGGAGTTCAGTACCTTCACTCTTTGGACCCACCAGTGATCCATGGAGACATAAAACCCAGTAATATTCTGCTGAACCGCGAGTTTTCGGCGAAAATCGGGGATTTCGGGCTTGCCCGGTTGAAATCGGAGCCCAATTTTGAGGTCTTGGGTGGTGGTGATGATGGTGATGATGATGCTGAGGAAAAAAAGAAGGAAGAAGAAGAAGAGTTGGCATGTGAGGGTGGGGTTGGGGTTGGGGTTGATGATTGTGGGTCAGTGGTTGAGGAAACTGAGAGTGTGAAGAGTGCGAATACTGGTTTTTTTGAGGAGGGTAGCTTGGGTGTGGAGCAATCTCCTGAATGTTTTGTCATGGAGACTGTGTCGGAGACTTCGCCGGAGACTACTGAGGCAGCTGCGATGGTGATGGCTTCGCCGGAGACAGCGTCGCCAGGTTTTGACAAGGCTAGCATTCAGAGTGAGAAGGATGTTAAGAATGGTAAAGGGCTAAAGAGTAATTCAGTGAGGGATTGGTGGTGGAAACAAGATAATGAGGTTGCAGCGTCGGCGGCGGCGGCTTCAACTTCGGCTGGTGTGAGTAAGAAAGTGAAGGATTATGTGATGGAGTGGATTGGAAAGGAGGTGAACAAGGAAAGGCCAAAGAGTGAATTGATAGGAGGAGCAAGAATGGGGAAGGCAGAGAAAAAGAAGAGCAGGAAGCAGCACCAATTGGAATGGTGGGAATCAATGGAGGAGGAAAAGGTTGGTGGGGTTGTGAAGAAGGAGAAGCGAAGGCTGGCAAGGGAATGGTGGAAAGAGGAGTACAGTGAAGAGCTTGCTAAGAAGAAAAAGAAGAAGAAGAAACAGCAGAAGAGAAAGGGTGTGAACAGTGATGACAATTGTGATGATTGGTGGGTGAGTGATGATGCTTTGTATGGAGATAGAAAGAAGGCCAAGAGGAGAAGCAGGAATAACCTTGGTAGTGTGGATTGGTGGTTAGATGGGTTGAGTGGTGAGCTATGGAGAGCTCGCAGGAATAGCTATGATTCTGCAGCTAGTGGAGAAATTCCAAAGAGTGGTGGTGTTAGTAGTACTCCAAGTATGAGGGGAACCGTTTGTTATGTTGCTCCTGAGTATGGATATGGTGGAGATGTCTCAGAGAAGTGTGATGTATATAGCTTTGGGGTCTTGTTGCTTGTTATCATGTCAGGGAGGCGCCCACTTCAGGTGACTGGTTCACCATTGTCGGAGTTTCAGCGAGCGAATCTGTTGTCCTGGTCGCGCCATTGTGCCAGGAATGGGAAGCTCATTGAGCTGGTTGATCAGTCTATTCAGTCATTGGATAAAGAGCAGGCTCTTCTCTGCATCAAGGTGGCTTTGCTTTGTTTGCTTAAGTCACCTGCTCGTCGTCCTTCGATGAAGGAGGTTGTGGGAATGCTTAGTGGGGAGTTGGAGCCACCCCAATTGCCGGTTGAGTACTCGCCTTCCACCCCTTCGCGCTTCCCATTCAAGTCTCGGAAGAAAGGCCGGTGAGTTTCTAGTAACAAGTAACCTATTTTCATGAGCAGTGACAGTAATATACTAGCAGTGGTAGTTTGCCAATGACAGATATTTGTGTAGGGATTTAGGAGGGAAAAAGATATGTTCTTACCATTGGAGTTCGCTTTCTCTCTATTTTCTTTTTTCCTTTTTGTTTTTGTTTACCATTTTGGTCCTAGTTCTTTCACTTTTCCATGTTTTGATACCATTATGGCCTACCAGTTGGAGTTTGATCTGTGTACATCGACCCACTTTACATATTTTTTCACACTGACTTATAGGCATGCCTTGAATGATGTTTTATCTTTTGGAACTTATGGCCCATACTGTAGTGTTGAGCACTGAGGCCATCTTTGTAGTTCGCATTATCTCACTTTTGGAAATGAATTAACAGCCTACCTTTTATTCACTAAGGAAGTTACTCCTTCGTGATGGTCCATTATTGTTTGCAGCTTTTGTAAATTTTGACTAGGCTTTACAGTTTGCAGTGGTAGAGCCAAGGTATTCGTACCTGTTGTAACAGAATATTGGAATTTGAAATGGTGAAATCCATAGAAGCAGAATCTCTCTATAAGCGTTTTTCATGTGATTTATTATGTGTTCATGGTTGTAGTAGTGAAATGAGGCACAAATATTGTGCTTTCTTTTGACGCAAGTTGTGCTACCAATGGATATATTTTTCTCAATCAGGGCTGCCGGGTTGCCCGCCTGTTCCCTAAGATACACCAACCTTACAACAATCAGTGCTGTCTTTTAAATCTGAAGGTGGAATGGCTTGAAAGCCCAGTAAAAGGGGTGTGGTACAGTCCAGTTGTAACTACTGAAAAGGGATCTATTAAATTAATGGCATTTTTTAGAAACCTGCTCAAATAGCAAGCTAAATTACCAACTGGTGCAATGAACTTGAGCTGACGGGAAATTGGCCCCAGTACTCAATTAATTGTATCAAACTGAACTAACTTGTCCATCAACTGTGGGGGACCTCACTTTTTAGCTTGTTATTTGTTTCTTTATTTTCAACCCATTAACATGAACAATTTCATCCCTTGGATTGAGTGGGTTCGCCTATGCTGCTATGCAGAACTTAAATGATTTGTCTAAATACTCATCAGCTTTAAGCGCTGGTTTATTTCTATAGTTCCATCATTATCAATTAGACTTAAATTAGCATGTGCTCCCGTAAATTTCACGGGTATTTGATACATTTTTTATTATTTAATATCATAGGTTTAAATCTCATTATTATTATTACATAAAAAATATATATTTTTTTATTTATGTAATATTGATACTTCAAAATAATCGTTGTACTGATATCTAATACAGATTTTATCGGTTATTTCAATATTTTTAAATATTTTTTGTTTATATATCTTTTAATTATTTTTTAAAATTTTTACCTATCAATATATTACATATATGTGATATTTCATATTCATGTTTCGTATCCTTATTCATGCTAATTTTTTTTATTTTATGTTTGTTTCCGTGAAATTTATAAAAGAAAATAATAATAATAATAATTTATGCTTTTTGGAATTTTACTAATACTGTTAACTTTATGTTCCCCTTATATATAATGGAAAAGAATTTAAATATAAAAAACATTATTACAAAAAAAATATTATCTAACATTAACTTATTATAAAATTAAAGATTTTTATTATATCCTCTTAAAACATCCTCTTAATAATCTTTTTACTATTTACTAAAAAATTTATTAAATAAAAAATTAAATGTAACTAATATCTTAGGAACATAAAAAACATTCAATACTTTCTTCATTTAGTAATTCAGAAGATTATTATGAGGATGAGTTAAAAGAATTAATCATTTTTCGTAAAATTAACTTAGACTGTTAACTGAATGCAACAATTCCATTAATTTTTTTTCCCAAGCATCCAATTGTTTTGTCCCTAAACATTCCAATAGTTATCAGCAAATCTTTCAAAACCAAAGGATGTTAATTAGAAACATTAAAATTGCTATTTGCTAACAAATATGTTTTAAATCTATTATCTAGTACTAATTGCATTACCTAATTTGCCACATTTTATCTTCTACTTTTAATTAAAGCAAATTTTTTCTTGTTAAAAACCTATTACCTATTACTAATTTGACTACCTAAATTTGTATTTGTATAATTTTCTAATTGGACTACCTAATTAGCCATATGTGATCTTATGCTTTAAATTAAACCAAAATCTTTCCCGTTAAAATCTGTATCAATCTCGCTCCGACTATTGCTCTATAGACATAGTTTTCCTTTATTTCTTTTAGCGTCTTTCTTATGGGCTTCTGGCCCAACATATTTTTTTATTTGGAATTTATCCAAACACGTTATGAGCCCACATTTTCATTCTATTCTATTATTTTTTATTTTACCTTTGTTTCTATTTTTTAATTAACTACAATCAGTATGCATTTCTCACTCTCAACATTGCAGACGTTTGAACACAGAAGCATGTAGCGATTTCAATGGCGAAGTCCGCATTCTAATCTAATTCCCCTTTTGTTTTTATCTTCAATTTTTTACTGATCTTTTCACTCTAGGTTTTCATCATCATTCTTGGGTTGGATGTCCTAATTCTTGCATTCATGAAATTCATGCCTTCGGCTGATTGGATTAGATTTTTAGAATTTCTTGGTATAGAATCTCATCACTCTTGGGTTTTTATCATCATTCTTGGGTTTCGATTTTTGAAATCAGATTTGAAAGGATAAGCTAAATGTTTTATTGGTAATAATGCTTTTGATTTCTGAAAAGATGGGCTTGATTTGAGAGGATATATATTATAGGTTTCTGCTGGCAGTGGTAGATCATATGTATTCACCATCACCTGTGTATATTTTAAATGGAACATGTGGACTTTTTATATATTTGTTAATTCCATTTGATTTTATGTTCACTTTGTGCTTTCAGTCGTTTATAATGCTTTTAACTTACGAAGCACGTATATGAATACGAAATACGATATAAATATAGATATAAGAATATATTAAATTAAAAAATATAAGACACGGATACTGGCGCGTATATATATAATTATAAAATTTAAATAAAAATATTCATAATTTATTCATATCATTTTTATAAGTTTAAAGATTTATAATATTTTAATATATGTCATATATATCAATATTTGTTATCTAATAAGCTCTTCCTAAAAAATATAGAGCATAATTTCTATTGATATATTCTAAAAAATATTTTAAATCAACTTCTTTTAATAGAACTAATTATGAATGACTACATGTACATAAAAAAAATTAACTAGAGAAAATATTAGTATTAAGCAAGTTTCAGTTACGACGAAATGAATGATTTTGTACAAGTAAAGGTAGAAGGAGCAGATAAAAATAGTGGTGTGTGAAAAGATAAAACTTAAAAGTCTAATAGTGATGTATGAAAAGATAAAATTTAAAATATTGATGTGTGAAAATAGTGACTTAGGACATTAGTTATGTGATTGAGCTTGGGTAAGTTACGGGTTTACTAATTGAATGTTAATCATGAAAATTATTTAAAAAAATATTAATTGATCGTATCCTAAACGTGTCCAAATTAAAAAAAAATAATTTTTAATCAGACACATTGTGACATGCAGGACACATGTGTCGTATGGGTGTCTCCATGTGTCTGACACGGACACGTGTTCGACACGCAGACACGCTCCAACAACGGGATATCCGTGCTTCATAGCTTTTAACTAAATTTTGAGCATAAATGCTTCATATTTTTTTATTATTGATTTTTATTAATAATATTAACAAATACATCAACGATTAAGAATTATTACCAGCTCACTATTAAACAAGTTAGTAGATAAAAGAAATCATTTATAAATTCAGTCTTAATAAAAATTTAAATTGTGTAAAAGTCCCTAAAAACTCAATTCTCCAACCCACTAGATCTCCACCGCATGAATCCCAATCATCGAAGCCCCTTTTCCCACCATGTTTGCCGCCGTCAATTCTGTCCACCTCAAACCCAATAGCCGTGAACCTCGTTGGAACATGTCGCCAGTCATCATCCTTTGCTGCTCACGACCACCTGAATCCCTAATCAAACTAGCAGAAATTCAACCTTCATGGAGCACCCATCTCAAACCCTAACACATGCCAGAGCTCCACCACCGGCCAGAGCTACCACTGCAACCTCGCGGTCATTTTCCTCGCCACCACGGTATCCCGGAGCTTTGCCACCGTCATCATCGTCATCTTCCTCCTATGGTTGATCAGCTCATCGACGAACAGTCCTCCGAGTTCAAGGAGGCCTTTAGCCTCTTCGACAAGGACGGTGATGCACTGCGTTCTCCTCCGCAAACCAATCACCGCCTACACCACCCCATCGAAACAAACCCAGCAACCTAGATCCGCAACTTGCCACAACCTCTGCTCTGCTGCCTGAAACCCACTGGCCATCGAACCACCACCTAACCGCGACACCACCACCCGCCGTCATCCGATCACATGAGAGAGTGGAGAGAAACTAAGATGAGAGAGGTATTTTTGTTTGAAGGTCTAAAATGAAAAGGAAGAAGAGATAGGGGATTAAATATAAATAATAGAAGGGACTTTTAGTAAATATCTAAAACTAAAAAAAAAGTCAAACAAATGGATAATAGAAGATAATTTCAATGGAGCATCCATGCTCCCATGTCTTTTAGGAGCATTGAAAACATTTCCTTGTGCTTCTCATCAGTCAACAAGAGAAAATGAGGCTCACAAAGTGGTACTCACCATACTCTCAAAAGTAAATATCCGAGTAGTTTACTTAAAGGAAAAGAGATGTTGAATCTATTTGACATGTACTAAACAGATAACACATCAGATGCTCATTACAAGGCTTCTTCAGCACTTATACATATATAATACACTAGGAAATTAAAATGTTAAATTCTAATATACTTTTTAATGTTAAATATATGCCACTCATTATAAAAAAATATATTAGAATTTAATTAGTATAAAAAATCTTACATTCCTAATAACATTAAAAAAATAAATACATCAAAGTTGCAAGTAATCAACTTTTTATATGCAGCTGCCGGAACAAGATTGAAGACTAGTTCTAGCTAATCAGCAAGTGAAGTTTCAAACCAAGGAGTTGAAGAATGCTCCCTCCAGCAGATAAATTCGATGGATTGGGTTGGAGTTAATTGGAAGGCCCAATACTGGAACTTCCTCACTACGATGTCTCGATACAAAAGGACCATTGCAATTTTCAGAGTCGAGTCGATAACGTCTCTTTCATTGACTCGAGTGTTGAGGCTGAAGGAGTAAGAGATGGGGACTTGCTGCTCTAGGCCAAACTGGTTTGTCACATAGTTCAACAAATATACTGTGACTTTGAGCGGGTTGTAGCGGCCGCGTGGGTTGTACTTCATAAGGGCTCGCGGCTGACTACTACTGCAGTCCAAAAGGTTGAAGTCTCAAGGGCAGGAGCTTGATTGGCTGGCAGTGTCTTCCAGGATGGTTGTTTTTGTGGGGGTGAAAGTATAAGGGTAATACTTATAGAGAGTGGAAGCAAGTCTTTTTTTCTACTGGTAGAAAAATTGAAAAAGCCTCATGGTAGTGTTGCCACAGAGAGAGAGCTTGTAAAAGATATCCCCGTGGACTCAACAACTTTGTCGTTCTTCAGAGGGAGTGTCTGGAGAAGAGTCTGTTTGGAAGATTTCAGGGAAGTAGGCTTGGAACCACAATTGTAGGAACCAGAAAGGGCTAGAAATGGAATCCAGGTTGTCATGGACACACATGGCTAAGGTTAGATTAAAAAGCTCACTGCACAAGCTGCCGAGCAAGAAGCTGCCAAGAGCTATTGGCTTGCCTTTTGCTATAGCAGATGCTAGGGGTAGAGTTTCTTTCAAAACTTGAATGGAGTTGGTGCAGATAACATACTTGAAAAGCCAGTAAGCTATAAAGGTAGTGCGCTCATAATTAGTTATCAAACTAGGAGCTTCATTTTTGGCAAATATGAATTTGCTATAGCCAACAATTTGTCTGTTGAATTCCACCTCAAAGTTAGCTTCGACCTCGGAATCAAAATAAATCGGTAACTCTTCTCCGGTTAGCAGTAGTCCAGTAATGGTTGTAACGTCTAGCAGAGTTGGGGTCATCATGCCGAAGGGAAAGTTGAAGGTGTTGGTGAGCGGAGACCAAAAAAAGGCAGTTGCTTGTAGCAGAGCTAGTTCAGCTTTCAGGTTCTTTATGGAGATCCGAATAGCGTGGGCAATCCCCATTTCACGCTAGAAGGGTTCCTTCACCTCCTTAATGCGCTTATGCCACCTTCTATAATAAGAAGAAGGGTCATGTGGCCAAGGGCACGAATTTGCTTTCTAGCTGGCAACAGCGACATACTACTTCTCTAGAAGCAATTAAAGATATAGTGGGTTTGGAAATTGTTTGATGAAAGGATCATTGTTGTTGAGGAAGTGGTTGAAGGGACCAAGTTGGCATTGGGGTGGATATGAGTAAACTATGTAAAGGTATAAGTCTTCAATGAACTCGCTTTGCTTTGTTGTAGTGGGTTCAATGGCAGTAACAATAGCAACAATTCTCATGGATGCCTAGACTTCAACCGAAGAAGGTGAAGATGAACCTTTTGGATTTGGCTGGAAAGAAAGTGAAGACGACAAGGAGTTGTCACTCGGGTAGTCCATGGATTAGTTATGAGAATCAGAGGCACATTGGTGGTTGTTCGTAGAAGGAAAGGAAGAAAGGCTTTGCAAAGGGAGCTAGGGTTTGGAAGAGAGAAAGCTTAAGAGTGAAGTGAGTATGTGAGCTGCTTAAGGTGGGATTTTATTGCCATAAATTTGATCACTTCCCAACCACCTAAGCTAGCTTGATGCGCATTTAATATGATAAAAAAGTAGTGACAACTTGTTGTGATGGTTACGACAGGCTTTAAATTTTGAACAAGTGGGTTTCTGATCCATTAGCAATTGGTTGAATTGAAATCTAACCAACAGTTAATACAGAGGCATTGTTGGTAACTCAAAAATAACGGTTTGAGCTTTCAGACCGACAGTTGGGAGATAAGGCCATGGGCTAGTAAAGCCCAATGAGATAAGTAATGTAGTGGAATTTGCAAAATCAATGAGTTTTGTTGTCTAAAGCTAAGCTAAAAACTGGTTGACTAAGTCAAAACCGTGGATGAGGAAGGTGGAGATAATAATGCCTAAAAAATAGGAATTTAATATTTGGTGGTTGATGCCAACATTCAAACATGCATAAAATGAGATTTTTAGTAGTTTTATTTATTGAAGCGGGATGAAAGCATGCCATGGAGATGTCCTACAACCTAAGAGTGCATGTAGTGGGTAAGTGATTAGAGATTATGCTCCTAAAATTAAGGAAGATGGAAGTTGAGGCCTAAAGGTGCACTGAAGCAATAGTTTTCGCAACTCTGACTTTATAAATAGGCCTTTAAGGGGCTGAAGAAAGGACCTCCAATCAATCACACAAAAATTCATCTATTTTTATACAGTTTATCTTTCATATTCAGTATTTTATAACTTTTCCTTTTCATTTTTAGTCATTCCTATTCATTTTCAGTCATTTAATATTTTCTTTTACATTTCCAACGCCTTTACAACATTTCTTTATAACTTTCATCTTTATTTTATGTAATTTCCTTTGCTTTATATTTTGGAGCACAAGTCATTTTATTGTATTTAAGCTTTTTTATTTATAACTCGTTGGATTCTAATTCTTTAATGAAAAGCAAAGTTTTTCACATTGTTTAACTTATTTATTTAGAATCCATTGTTGAGAGCTTACTATAGTATCTCAAGACCCACATAAAAAGACAAGTTCTCTCTTTTAGCAACTTTTTAAGGTAAAACTCATACTATATTAGGAGAATAATAAAAGTGTGGAGTTTAACTTTACTTCATAGGCAAAATTAACTTTTGCTTTTTTTCACACATACATAAGGCATGTTAATTTTCTGTGGATGCTACATATTACATGGATAACTTTGTAAGATTTGCTGTCTGTTTGGTCTATGGTGTGGATAAAGTTGTAGGGATTTAAAAAAAAAATATGTAGTTTAAGTTTTTAATTTGAATATAATTAAAAAAAAATGAATTGTACGCTGGTATACTATTAGAGTGAGGTTTGACTGAATGGCTATTTTTATTACAAAATAAAATGAAGACACCAACTATTTTTAATTTTTATACTGCAACGCTTTATGGTAAGTTTTTTTTTTCTGTTGTTGTTGGTCAACCCTTTATAGTAGTTTTTTTTTGGGGGGTCAGACTTTACAGGAGGTTCGAAACATACATTTAAAGGCCATTAAGCCTTATTGGGCCTCATTTGAATTGATGAGTAGACACATGTTGGTGGAAGGCCTAACATTGGTAATTGGTTTTATTAGGTTGGATCCAAAAAATTAAACCGAAACTTGGTTTATTCAGAGGAAGGTAACTATTTTGATACTTGCAACTGTTGGAGAATCCATCAGTACAACTTGACATGGAAGAACAAAGGACAAATATATTTTGGGCTGATCAAAGATGATAATTGATTATGCTTTTGGTGATATTGTTACCTTCAACACAACATATAGCACCAACAATAATGAATACAAACCTCTTGTTTTGTTTGGAAGATTCAATCACTAGAGGCGTTGTGATTTTTGAAGCTACTCTTTTATATGATGAGACAACAGTCCTTCAAATGACTATTTGAAACATTTTTAGAATCACGCAAGCAGAGAAAAGCCACCAACATTTTTCACCGATTCAAAATCATGCAATAGCCAAAGCATTTGATGCCTAAAACACATCATTGTGCACAACAAATTGGTATAAAAGCATCGAAGATATACGAAGGGTGGGTCTAATTTTTTGAGACTGTAAGGCATGTATCATGTATGTACAAAATCATTGTTGTTTCCAAAAAGCTTGGAATTCCTTATTTCAGGAGTACAATATTATTGAAAACACAGGTTGAAAACGGTGCACAAAATTAAAGAAAAGTGGCAGGATGTTACATGAAAGAAGCTTTTTCAATAGGAATGCAAAGTATACAGTTCAATGAAAGCTTGGATTTCAATATAAAAAAGTTGATTAAAACTCGGTTTAGCACTTTGAAAGGGTTGTAAGTGATAAGCTGTGCAATGAATTGCAATGTGAACTTCATCCAAAACCAAAAAAAAAAAAAAAAATCCAAGGTGAAAATATGAGAATTGGCCTAAATATCAGCAAGTTGCACAAGTTTTTACTCATGATATCTTTGATTTATTCCAAAAGAAGTACGATTTATATACAGTTGCTTGCCTAAAATATCGGAATGAAATTCAGTTGGTGTTTCAATATGTACTTGCATTATCCTTGTGACAATACAAAGTTCATGTAACTGCATAAAGTTTGAGACTTTTGGCCTGCTGTGTTGCCATATTTTAAAAGTTTTCCCAACCGAAAAAAAAATTAAAATATTTTATGTAACGGACATTAAATTTATTCCCATGCAATATATTGAGAAGGTGGGAAAATGAAGATAGTTAGATAGCAGCGAATTGTGCAAGATGTTAATGGGAGGTACGTTCAAAAAGATGTGAACTTAAGTTAGCTCACAGAGATATATAGAGGCAACTTTGTCACAAGCTAATAAGGTTAGCAACTGAAGTGCCTGAGTGTATGGAAGCTTGATTATTTATTTGTAGATAATGTTGAATATGAATTGACCAAGCGAGCTAAAGATATTTGTGGGAGACAGATTGATGTAAACAAAAATATTACCATACTAATTTTGTCTTTACTAAATCTGGATGAGTGTATAATGTATAAAAAATCAATTCAAATCCTATGCTAAAAAGTCAAAGGACCGAAGAAAGAGATTGGTAAAAAAATATAAAGCGTCCAACTACTATCAATTCGCAAAACAAAGTCAATAATATGTAACTTTGTACCTTCATAACATGTGTTGAATTAATCACAGTTAACGAAATCTTAGAGCTTTAATTAAGTTGAATGAGGTATATGCTACTTTCTTTAAGTTACTTATAAATTAAACGATTGATATATATTACTTTGTATTTATTATTCATGTCCAGGAATGTAGAACACCACCATTCAATAGCTTCAAATTATGAGGCCCATGAAACAGTTGAATGTCAATAGAGTTTCAGTAAATAACTGATGGTAAACTAATTTAATGTACTATGTATTTTTCTATGCATTATTTTCTTAATAATCATGATCATTTTTCTTTTTTATGTATGTATAGGAACCATTCGATGTTCCTTTACACCCATCACATTCGTTATTGCCAAACGAGATCTTGATTATCAAGTAAATCGATCGTATACAAAAGCATATTTTACAAGTTAAAAGAAGTTTCCATTGGTTTTTATTAACTGTACTTACATGAGATGCCACAGGCTTACGAATAAAATAATAAGCAAAATTGAATTAAGCGGTTAAGGGATTTTTGTTTATCTATGATATGTTTTGATGGCGATGATTTTGAATTCATTTAGTAATGTTACTCCCTTGATGAAGTCAAATACGTTAATTCAGTAAAAAAAAAACAATTGAAATATAAATAAATGAAAAGTATTTAAAAACGATAAAGTATTGGTATAGCGACTATTTTGAAGTATTATAGTATTACATAATAATTTGAATTGATTCTTAGGCTAAATGTTTAAATTGCTTCTTGGTTGCTACTCAACCTGAGAGGAAGATTTTAGTCACAAATATTAACTTAAGATCATTTCACTGTTCGGGTGTGCGAAAATGCACTATTGGAAGGAGTAGCTTGAGTGTTAGTCTCGCTCCAAAAAAAAAATTAAAAGTATTTATATATGTAAATGGTGGACCGAAGATCCTCTCAAGTATCAAATCTCCTTAGAGATATTTCGAATTTTAGCTTCCCTGATATAGGCTTACTTGATATTTTACGATATTTTTTATTTAAATTTTCCAACATCCTTTTTTTTTCTTTTTTATCCTTTAAATAATTGGTTTGAGCTGAGTGGTCTAACCAGCGAAAGCGAAAAGATGAAGCATATTTATGTAGTACTGTAGTGTCATGCAATTTAACTTCTCAGCATAGCTTGCAATATATTTTTTTTTTCAATGTATTACTATTGATAACATTGGTTTGAACATGTAAGGAGAAGACCCTTAGAAGTCCCTGTAAGAAGAGTAGATCAGATAGATAATAGTCCAATAACTAGAAGTAGAGGAAGACTAAGAAAGACTATAGGTGAAACGATTAAAAAAGATTTAAATCTGAATAATATATCTGAAGACTTGATTTATGATAGGACACAATGGCGTCGTTTGATCCATGTAAATTAATTCCCCCTTTAGTGAGAAAAGACTTGATTGTTGTTGTTGTTGTTGTATTACTATTGATAACATTCTAGCTAGCAACTTTCCTATAACATTCCATATAGAAACTTTTTATCACTCACATCGCATCCAAGGTTTCAAGCAAATTAATGAATCATGTAAAACTATACGAGAGAAACAAAGAATCACTAAATTTACAAAAAGTTAAATATGATTTTGAATTGCAGACTGCATTACCTGAAGCTAGTGACCGCAATAATACAGTTGCAGTGGGTTCCGCAGCCACATCATACTACAATTGCTGTCCACTGCTAGAGCTGATACGTGTAAAAGGCAGTGCCATAAGCCTCAAGCAGATTAATTTCGTAATTCGTTAGTTTTTTGGGCCACTGATATAAACTTTGTTAAAACGGTAATTTCAGCTGTTAGAGTGGTATTAGATAGAAAATCAAATTGAAACCTCTTTAAACACACGTGCTAAGAATACGGATAACAATAAGCTGAGCTGAGTCAAGTTTGATTGAGTTTAGGTTGACTTGATAACAATATGCTTGACTTGAGTTTGAGCTCAATATGAAAATGAATTCATTTTTTGATTCAAACTAAACTCGCTATAAGTTCACAAACACTTAAGTTCAATAAGTCAAATTTAAAATCTAAATCAATACACCATAATATAACTATAATTCATCTCCAAACATAAAACTCGGCCATAACCAGCAATAGCAAAAAGTATTTTCACAAGTTCCAACCAAATAACTACAACTCTTCCATTATGCCTTCTAACATAAACAAAACAATTACCATAATCTTAGAGAATTGCGATTAATTGATTCTTAACTAACTTTAATTTACCAACAATAACACCATGTCATTACCTATTTTCTTATAAAAGCTAAAACTTAGCTCATTTATTAAACAAGTCAAAAATTTCGACTTAAACTCAACTCATAAGCTTAACTTATTGAAGTGTTAACGAACTGACTCCTAAGTCGAACTCTTTTTGGCTCATCCCCAACCCTACCTAACACCAACAGTTCTATATGTGCCTGTGTAACTTAAAATTACCTTGTGTTTGGCAAAATTTCCTCTAACATCCAAGTCTAAATTCAGAGCTCAAGTATAAATAACAATTTACAAGCTATACTCAATATCACAGAAAAGTCTTATAGCAATATACTCGGTATCAAACTCGGGGGAATTCAAGTAAGCATGATGGATGTAATCTAGATCAGTTATCCAAAAAAATCTCAAATATACATACACATGATGGACAAGAGACCTCCCATGGTAAATTATAACCATAAATTTTACGTGCAATTACAGACACAATGAGGGTAAAGCTAGCAATGAAAAAATGCACATCTGTAAATGTCGAAAAGCAAAGACAGAAATTGAATCCTTTTTTTATTGAAGAAAAGCTGAGAGATAGAGAGAGAGAGAGGGCAGGGCCAATAGAAAAACTGCAAGAGCAAACTCATCCAAAAAAATTCTAACCAGTTAGAAAGGGCTAACATGTTATATGTTAATTTCCTGTCATTGGCCAGATTGTGAGCCTAGCTAGCTCCAACCACAAAGTTAATCAGAACATCTAAATGATGCAATTACATTGGCAACTTTCCTTCTCAGCTCAGACAGATCTACACTGTTGGAATTGTTAACCTGTGAATCAGGTTCAGTAATTGAATGGAATATTAGAGTAAATTTTGCATAAAAATATATAGAATAAATAAAAAGAAACTCTAGACTCCTTACCTCACACTGGACACTGTGAAGCAATCTGTCATTGACTTCTGTTGAAAGACAACTAACAACTTCAATTCCTTCTTCAAGCAGTAATTGCAACAATTTTGAAAGTGTGACCTTTTCCTCTCTGAAGCCACTGATGATTTCAATTCCCACAATACCATTATTCTCGTGGACAGTAAAGCTGCTAGATGTATGCTTGCTCTCATGGCTTTCCAGCTTGGAATTGGAGAGTTTCTTCAGTTCATCTCTCTTTGCACTAAGCTCTTTGATATTCTCCTGCATGTGCTTTATGTAATTCACTGCCTCGTTCATGTGGTCAGATATTGAACGCTTTCCCTAAAAACACATCAGAATAACCCTAAATAACACCCAGAAAACTTTAAGCACATCATATCACCAAAAAATCAGGAGGAAAGAAACAACAGTTTTCTGTGAACAAAGATTCATCAAACACAAGAAAATATATAGGGACCTCCCCATTTGGATTCTTATAGAAAAGGTGGTTACTAGAAACTCATAGAGTAGCCTGATTTCAAAATGGTATCCACTAATTGAGTGGATTCAAGGAATTTTACAAGTTGGTGAAGACAGTGTATTCAAAAAAAGAACACAAAGGGATATAGATCTTTCACCTTGATGAACTCAAGAGGGAGAAGGGCTCTAAGAGAGGCATAAAGGGTAGCCATTTCTTGCCTCCTTTGCCTCTCAATCTCCCTATGAACCATCTTCTTCTTCTTATGTTCGTTAGAATCACCATGATTTTTATCAGCTACATAAAATAGTTTATTTGGCTGGCTACTAATGAATTTTTTTTCAGAATCATTGGCGTCAAGGGAATCATAATCACTCAGAATCAGATCTTCGGAGATTTTGTGATGCTGTTGGTGGGGGCTATTAGAAAACTGGATCACCAACTCATTGCCTCGTTGTAAAGGAAACATGGTTATGCTCAGCTCAATGAGTGCTCCAAATTATATCCCCAATTTTGGCTATGGAGGCTAAAGAAGTAGATGCATTTATTTGGGCGCAAGCTATTTCTGGCTTTCATGTGGACCTAATCATATGCTGTAAGAAGTGATCTCATTGACAGTATTTTATATTTTAATATCATAATTATTTGAAGTCACTGTTCATAAATGCAACTGTAACCCCACTCATTTGCATTCGCATCATGTGGATCAGCACTTATTCAAGCTTTTTTTTTTTTTTTCCTGGGTTACATTACTCAAGCATTTATTTCGTTTTGTATTTTATTTGTAAATATAGGTATATTATATTAAATTACAAAGTCATTTCACTGATGTGGTTTTCTTTGAATGAGTCAGTTTTCAATTTAGCCCATGATTGAAATTTTTTAACTTATAAATAAATTGTTCTGTGAAATTTACTTTTGGATGATATTAGTTTAAAAACTTAAATCATTTATAAATTATTTTTGTGTGTAATATTTTTATATAATCTTTATGTATTGTTTTATAACAAATTATATGACTTTTGATGGAATATGTAAATTATTATCTTTTATTTTGTTCAACAAACAGCACTACGAGAAGCTTTTTACGTCAACTCACGGATTTGAATAAATCTGATAAGCCGAAATGTTGAGATTAAAATACTGAGAAGCTTTTTCAAATTATGTTCTTTCTTATAGGTTGTATACAGTATAAAATATTTCATATTTGTATCTCTCAACTAGATAATAACTTGGTCTTTTTTCTTTTTTTTTTTCCTCAGACTTTTGACCAGTAAGAACACCATGCAACACGCGATTAATTTTATCATCATTATTGGAAGGAACCTTTGGAAATTATGTTTAAAAAAAAAAACCACTCAGTGAATGTGAGAGAATGTATGCAAACCACTTCCTTTTCTGTCATTTTTTATTTCTTTTTAATGTAGTTTATGTTGGATTAAATGTCTCATGTGATGCACATATGACTTATCTTATTAGTTTAATAAATAATTAAATTAAGTTAATGAGCTAAAATTTTATTGGGTAAAAAAAATTATAATTTTGTAATTATAATAACTGTCAACTTGATAGAAGTTAACAATATTTAAGAAACAGTTTCTGCGTAAGATTTAAGATCCTATTTTTTGCTGGAAATGATTTTTTCTTCCATTACCATCACTAAAGTAGAAGAAATGAATAAAGAAAGACAAAAAAATAAGAAATGAGTTTTTGGGATCTCTCTAACACTTTTACAATATAATTCGTTCTTATTCATGAATAAAGATTAATTTCTTCATACAAAATTATTTATAAGAATCATGAATTCTAAGATCCTTATATTTTAATGCTAGTTTTCTATATTAACATTCTTAAAAAAATTATAATTAACATATAGTATCAGAGAGAGGTTATAGAATTTGTGATTTTTCATTGATAATGGTTGGTTTTCTTTTCAATTTATATGAACCCTAATTGTAAAAATTAGAGATTTTTATTATGTTATTTTATTACACTTTATAAATTAATTTTATGACATATTATTGATTCTAATAATGAATTGTCAATCCTAATTATATATTTATTGAAATCTCCGCACTTTGTCTTCGTAAATCAACGATTTTGTACCTTATGGTTAGAGCCGTTAAAATGAATCAAGTTCGATTGGTCGACTTGAATAGTGGGCAAGTTAGACTAGTAAAAGTGAATACAAAATTTAACATAATCCAAATTAGTCTGACCTGAAATGGCCGACCTGCAATGGGTAGAACCAATTCGGCGGGTTAACATTACTTAAAGGAGAGTTAAATTAACAAAATGTCAATTCAAAACTCACATAACCCAATTTAATCTGACCAAAAAATAATCTAACTAAGGTTTACCCGACTCAAATGAGTCAGACTGACCCATTTTGACAACCATAAATATAGTTACTTTTCAATATTTTGATTTGATGAGACACAGTTTTGACATAAATATGTGAGCAACGACCACCGAATTTCATATCTCATAAACAGGATCATAACCACTACTGATTAATTATTCAAGTGATATTCCTATAATTGTCTACAAAGGGAAGATCAAGAAGCAGCTAAGCTGTTTCCCTAAGCATTATTATATTGCTAAATTATACATACGTATATATATTATATATACATTGACTGAAAAAGCATATATATCTTTAAAACCATTTGCCAACTTAGTTACATAATGAGGTTCAGGGAGTACATAATATTCCTTACGTCAATAAATCTTCCCGTTGATACTGTTGATGTTCTATGCTTTATTTGTGTGTTTTTTGCCACCACTAGCTGTATTCACCTTCTTCCCACCACACCCCCCCCCCAAAAAAAAAAAAAAAAATCCACAAAGTTACTATAATGGAAAATTGACTGATTGAGGTATCATAGGACGTTTTTAAATTTTTATAAACATCAGCTTTAATTATGGAATATTATAAATTTTGAAATGATAGATGTACCATAATTTAAAAAAAAAAGAATGTGCTAAGGGAGTTGACCACGTGGTGTATTTCAGAAAACATATAATTATTTTATCCGTATTTCTCTATGACTGAAATATTCCTAAACCCGCAAGTTCTTAAATTGACTTAAAACAAATATATAATGATGAAAAACTGTGCTTGGAAAGATGGAATCCCATATTTCTGCCGCTACTGACAAACAAAGGTACGACGACCAACAGGAATGGCCATAGTGCACACTGCACAGCCTTACATATATATTAAGAGTAATGCTAATCGTATGTAATGTGTAACTCGTATAACTCACATTGGAAAATATGAACCATTAAAAGTGCGTAAGAAAAAGGGAAAAGAAAGAGAAAAATGAAAAAAATATATGATAATAATGTAAAATATGTAAGTTATGGGAGAAAAATGTTATGTAAAAATAACGTTTCCCGTATATTATTAGTTGCTTTATTCTCTCTTCATTTCTACATAATTGAATAACCAAGTAGATTTTTATTTTATTTTATTTTTTCCATGGAAGAATCAAGTAGCTGATATAACCAAATTGTTTTAAAAGATTATCACATGATAATATCAAGATAGATTATCTAGATCAGGAACATGATCTGATTAACCCAGAATAAATTATTAACAGAGTCATGTGCTATTAAATTTGTCTAATTTGATTTGGTACCGGAGGGACAGAGCATAGGCCAAACATTATATGACATCTTATCCTAATCCTAAATGTGAAACTAGTTTTTTTTTTTAAAAAAAAAGGGAAAGTTAGGTAGAAAAACTTGGTCAAATAAAAATCTCGGTCAGAACAATAATGGGAACATAAGTATGTAAAGGAATTTATTTATTTTATATGAGAAACTAGCTATTAAGGAAGAATGTGTAAGCTAAATAAATTGATATGCATGTCTTAAATTATGATTTTATAAGCAAGTAGATAACAGGAAAATCAAATGATCATAGACTAACCAAAATTAATATGTGCCTTTATGTCATGAAAAATCTCCATTTATCAAAGCAAGCAATGTGATGCATGCTTGCAAAATAGTCCTTGAAATTAGTGCTATGGTTAATCTAATATAGGAAGTCCGAAATTACATGATATATATTAGCGCAAGAAAAGAAGAAGAAGAAGATATATTAGCCCATGTTAAAAAGGAAAAGAACTTAACAAAAACACATCAGATTAATTATGTAGAACAATCAGATAAAGGTCATGATATATATGGCACCAAGTAAATAATTATGAATACCGAACTTTTAGTTTTTGTTCTATGCATTTTCGATCTGTTTAAATTTTAAAATGACATGTGATCAGTCCTATGTAAGCACAAAACAACGTTCTTTTTGTTTACCAAAAAAAAAAAATAACGTTCTTTTTGGGTTATTAAGATATCTCAAAACGACATAACATGATGTTATATACATGTTTACTATGTGCACTTTTCGTTAAAAAAAATAACGAAAAAAAATGTATAGGATGATAATTGAACAAATTTTGGAGGTAAATTGACAAAATTCAATCCATATGACAACACATCAAAATCGAGACAAATCACAAGTTGAGAAACTAAATTTAAATCTAACATTTTTTTTGGGGATCAAATTAAACCCTTGTGTACTGTGCCTTGCAATGCAACAACTTGTTTCAAGCAATTTGATAATCTTTAATTTGTCTATCTGTCTATGAATATATAATTGATTAGAGTACAATGATTAATTGATTTAATTAAACTCTATCAGCCTCACTGCTTAACGTGGATAATCTAATAAGCAAAAATCAAGTTTAGGTTCCATTGCCCTATCAATCAATGTCCACAGACAGTGATGGAAGGGCATCTCCGACATTAAAGTACAGTCAGACATAAGAGTGAATCCCTACATCTAAGGCCCTCAAAGATCACAAACCGTAACAAACAAATCTACTTCCTTTACTATCATTGGCACCCTAAGGCAATGAATAAAGAAGCCTCAAGAACAGGATCAATAAAAATTTCCTTTCCAGCAAAGCAATGAGCTTATAACCCAAAAAGAAAAAAAAAAAAAAGCAATGAGCTATCTTTGAAGGTTCCTTTCATACCCAACAACCACACAAACCACCAACCTCTTTGATTTAAGCATGTCATCAAAAAATGAGCCAGTGATAATGTTCAATGCTTTTGGATAATGTTTATGAGAATCTTTTAAGCGTGGGTTGTTACCAGACCATGACTAAATAAAAGGGTTGTTACCAGGTATTTTATAAGTACTAATATCCCACTTTTAAGTATTTTTGTTGTTTACGTTTCTTTTTCTCCTTTTAGAGATGTTTGTTTAAGGAAAGTAATTCTTGCAAACTAAATGTTTTAAACAATTTATAACGGTTAACGGTAACTCATTTATTAATTAATAAAGTATATAAATTTATTATTAAGTAATAATTTGTTACTAATAAGCTGAGAATAGATTATAGATTTGATAACTAATTAATACACCTGTTAATTAATAATTGAGTTATCATTAAACAATATGAAAATAGTGTGGAAATTTTAATATGCAAACAGTAAATGGGTCAGACTTCCTCAAATTCATTTATGTTAGGTTTATAACTAGACAAATTAGAGGCTGGGAAATGGGAACGCATAGGGCCTTTTTCCACAGTGTAAATGATTAAAAAAACAAAAAAAAATACCGACGTTTAAGTGAAGATTTATAATTCGGTGGGACAATGAAATGACCCCTACGAAATAAAATAAGCTGCTAAGAATTAGCTCTGGGAGGTCCATTTGAATCCAAATTTATAGGCATCCTTATAGGTTTATAGGTTCATGACCTAAGTGCTTGCTTTCCCCAACTTTTCTATATTCCCAGTTGTAACCTTTTCTCTTTACAATGTTGCGGTTGGATACATTCGCTCTTTCCATGAGCACCTAAGAAACTCGAGTTCCTAAATGCTCTTCCAATAAAGTGGATGATTGATCAAATTCTATAGAGCATGTTAACTAGCAAGTTGCTGGTTAATTATAAAAACTTTGATTTGTAACAGATTTATCGTAGAAAATATATATAGTATCAGTTTAGTTTGCTTATTGTGTGTTTTACAAAAGAACATAATCAAAATATTTAAGAAAATTTTGGTTGAAGAGTTGTTTTAAAAAAAAAACAAAATTAAGCAAAACCGAAGATGTGTATAAATTAGTTGGGAGAACTCTTACTTACTTTTATTTATTAATTATTAAATTAGTTTATTCCCGTGTTCGTACTGCTTTTGGAAATTGATCTCATGATGTTCACTTAATAATTAATATATATGTATATAGGACAAAAAGTTAGATGGAATGAATAACTTATTATTGAAGAAACCTATCGTTCTTTCTTCCAATGTTTTTCTTTGTCGTCCTTCACATCTTTCATTGCCGGTGATGTGAAACAAGAATTTTAGAAGCAACAAATTGGGTTTTTGGACGTTGACACTGTTATTGATAAATAACCATGTGTTTTGTGCTCCTCCGATGGCAAGAAAAATAATGTAAGAAAATAGACAACATCTATATTCTAATTAACTAATCTCACTAATTAATCACATTCAAATCGTGAAATTTCATCTTCCTGAGTTTTTAAAATAGCAAGAGTAAGTAAGATGAATGGTTGAAAATGGATGGCATATAGTGTAATTGTACTACAAACTTGCACCTAGAAATGTATGTGAAAATTTAAGATTATGCGAAAACCTAATTCAACGTATTAGGAAAGTAAGTAGGACAATTTGTCTTCACATGATAAGTGGGTCTATTAGAGAAAAAGAAAGCCGTATCATTCATCAATAAAACAAAAGGATAATTCCACCAAGACAAAAATTAATGAAAACTCAAGAACAAAGTAGACACTGACAAGTTTCTATAAGTTTCTCATTCCTCTTGTTTTGAGTGATTTGGGGGCCTCACACCAAATGGAAGATCTCATACCCTAAAAATCATATATACTGCTTTCTTTGCAAAACACATAGAATATAGATAAAGAAAGAGTTTAATTGGTATTTACCCTTAGTGTAAAGAAATTTTATACCAACATCCATAACAACTTGATAAATTAATATTTATTATTATTTCTTTCTCTTATTAATTAAAATAAAAATAACGTATCAAAATATTAATGAATGTGACGATATATATCACTTTAATTCATAGAGAAAAGCAACGGAAAAACCTGGTTTTGTTTTCTTAATATCTTAGTGATCTGAAATGAAATGATCTTTCAGTTATCCTCCCATAACCCCCCACCTAAAAGATACAATACACGAGACCTGAAGCTTCCAGCTACTCAAATAGATGGGAATTATATGCCTCTCTTAGATATATCATATATCTTTGGCTGCTATCAATCTCTTTACTCCCTCTTGAATACATCTAGGTAAGGAACTTGAAATTTCGTTTTCGTTTGATTAATTTGTATTTTGAAGCTCATGCTTGAAGAAATATTGGGTGATCAGTAGTGAAATTAATTGGTAAAATCCATGCCTTTCTTTTGTTGTCTGTCTCTGCGCATTGGAATAAACACCGTGCAGAAGGGTTTAGTTTCATTTTTTTTTATGATGGTGATTTGCATGATGTTGGGGCTTTGAACTTGGATTAGGTTGTGTTTGGAATAAATAAAAATAAGAAATGATTTGATTTAATTTGATTTAATTTGATTTAGAAATTAAATTTTGTGTTTGAAATTTTTAAAAAAAATATAGAATTTGAATTGATTTAGAAATCAAATTTTGTGTTTAATTTGATTTTATTATTTTATATTTTAATCCTTATGAGAGGTAGTTAGAGGTAGTTGCTAAAAGTAAATTAGTCTTTTTATTTCAAATCAAATCAAATCCTAACAAATCTATCAAATTTGATGCAATTTTTAAAATAAAGAGAATGAAATCTATAAGATTTTAGAAATCAAATCATTTCTTATTTTTTAACATTCCAAATACAAAATTTAATTAAATTTAATTTATAAATCAAATCATTTCTTATTTTTTTACATTCCAAACACACTTTTAGGGAAATCACTCGATATCTGATCACATAAATGAGATACTGACAGATACATCAAACATCTAGGTTGTGTTTATAATGAATAAAAATGAGAAATGATTTGATTTGATTTGATTTAGAAATCAAATTTTATATTTGAAACTTTTTAAAAAAAAATAAGATTTGAATTGATTTAGAAATTAAATTTTGTATTTGGAATTCATTAAAATGAGAATTGATTTTATTTAATTTTATTATTTTATATTTTAACCCTTATGAGAAGTAGTTAGAGATATTTATTAAGGGTAAAATAATTTATTTATTTCAAATCAAATCTTAACAAACCTATCAAATTTTATGGAATTTCTAAAATAAAATGAATGATATTAATGAGATTTTAAAAATCAAATTATTTCCTATTTTTTAATATTTCAAACACAAAATTTAATAAAATTTAAATTACAAATCAAATCATTTCTTTTTTTTTATATATTCCAAACACACTCCTACATAATAAGATCAACGAATTGAGTTCCAAGAGGGATAACTTAAATTAGAAGTGGTCTAATTTCAATGTTATTGACCCTGAAATTAGATCCACTTCTAGTATTGCTATTGCTGATCCAGCAACAAATGTCTTTGTCCGTCACTGGCAGAGTTAGGCTTAAAGGTTAGGGGAGTACTAGTATTTTTTAAATATTATCTCTATTATTTAAATAATAAGATAAAATTTAAGATTTAAACTAAGATTTGTTAAGATCTTTAAATTTGTCTCAATTTTTTATTACTTTAATTGAGAAAAAATTTAGTATTTATCTTGAGAAATTACTTTTTCTAAAAAATTTATTCATATCGGTATATCTTATTAAAAAGATGAAAACTAACAACATATTGCTCTATTAATTTATGTAAATAATTATGAATATAACACTTAAAAATTTCAATAAAATTATATTACACAAATTTAAACTCTAAATTTCAATAAACTCAAACTATCAAAACAAGAACTTTGGTGAATAAAATGAGAAAGAATAGGAGGTAATATTTTCTGTTGAGACATATTAGTAATACACTCTTTTCAATACTTGTTTTACTATTAGTTTAAAAATAAGTATTGTTATCATTCATTTTCTAATAATTTTTTTAAGTGTATAAAGAAGACTAATAATAAAGTAAATATTGAAATAAATATTTAAAAGAATGTGTTGTTAACATTCTTCTTTTCTATTTAAGGTGCATTAAAGTCTTTAGTTTTTGTAATAATTAATCTTTTTTTTTTAATTTTAGGAGGAGCCTGCGATCCCCTCAAGCACATGTGGCTCCGCCACTGCTGTCCGTCAAAGTTTTGGTGGGCTTGAGGTTGTGCTCAGTTGAAGCTTTAGAGAGAAAACGTTTCTTCTATCATGACTATTGGATCTGCTGCTCGAAGATGACCTCACTGTTGTTCACTGTGTTTACACCAAAATAGAACATAGATGGTGGATATGCACCTTCCACTTAGAGGTACTGTTAGTCTTTCTGCTAGCAAGAAATACAATGCTGATATGTACACTTCTTTTTTATACCGCTTAATAACATATCAATTTTTGGTTAATCCAATATGTTATGTGGTTAATGATTATCAATGGTTGATAATTGATTAATATTTTTATTAATTACATAATACACATTATATATATATATATATATATATATATATAAAATCTTATTCTCAGGTGAGAGGAGTGTTTATTGTAAGAGGTGAGATAAGTGAATCTTGACCATTGGATCTTATATGAATGGTCAAGATTAGAACATAAATACATGTGATTTTTTTAAGTGGTCACATGACCTTCAAGTAACTTTTAATATTGATCATTCATGTATAGTTGTATGGTCAAGATTTACTCCTCTCACTCTCTCACAATAAAAACTCATTTTACTAAATATGTCTCCATGTGTGTGTGTGTATATATATATTTAATGGTATAAAATTAGTGTAAAACAATGATGTGTGCAAATCATTTTTCACATAAATATGATTTTTCAATTCATGAGTAAGCTATTGATTATTAGGCTCAGGATTTTGCTGTTTTTCTCAATGTTTTAAAAGTTAGATCGAATTGGCCAATTGAATCGATTGGACCATGAACTTGTTAAAGATTGTTAGTCTATTACTATTAGTTGAATTTAATAGAATTAGTTAGATGTTACTAACAAAGTTAGAATAAGTTAAAAGCTTGTTAGGAAAGTTTTCTTATTATAGTATATAAACTAATTCTATCAGTTACTGTAACTTTGACTTGTTCTTTCAATCAATCCGTGTATTCACATCATACTTTTCTCTGAGTTTCTTTCTCATTCTATTCTAGAAACTTTCTCTCCTCTTTCTTCCTGTTTCTCTTATTTTCCTTTCTTACTAATTCTTCATAATATTCAACATGATATCGAGAGTTGATGATCCTGAGAATTCTCAAAATGATTCTACAATTTCAACAGCTAGGTCTCCAGTCACCTTTAATCATTCAATTACGATCAAGCTAGATGACAAGAACCATCTACTGTGGAAGCAGCAGATTCTTACTGCAATCAAAGGTCACAATCTCATCCAATATATTGAAGTACTGAATCAGTTCCACCAAAATTTCGATTTCCTAAAGATGCAGCTTCAAATATGGTCTCTTTTGAGTATCAAATCAGGGAGCAACAAGATCAATTGCTACTCTCTTGGCTCCTGTCTTCACTCTATGAGGGCGTGCTCACACGTGTTGTAGGCTGTGATTTTTCTTGACAAGTTTGGCATCAGATAGAGTCTCATTTTGCTACTCAAACTAGAGCAAGAATTCGCCAATTCAAATATGAACTTCATACAACAAAGAAGGGATCTAGAACAATCATTGAGTATTTTCTTCGAATTAAGTCTCTTATTGACTCCTTAGTATCAATTGGTATCCCTATAAGTGCACAAGAACATGTTGAAATTATCCTAGAAAGTCTTCCTGATGAATACGACACTTTTGTGACTCTGGTTAATTCAAGATTAGAGTCTTACAGTGTTAATGATGTTAAATCACTATTATTGCTTCAAGAAACAAGAATTAAGAAGCATGTAATAGCTCATTGTCCTGATTTGCTCTCTATTAATCTCACTAATGTTACTCCACCTGACAAATCAGTTACTAAGTTGATTCAACCATAGTACAGTACTCAGCCACAAGCTATATTTGATTCTTCTCAGTTTTCTGGTTTCAACACTGATCATCACTCAGTGAATTTTACTAACTTTCAAGGCACTTCTTTATATCATGGTGCTAGGTTTGGTGTAAGGTTTCGAGGTAGAGGTGGTCGTAATAGAGGTAGATCAACTCTCTCTTGTCAGTTATGCCATAAATCTGGTCACACCTCACTGACTTGTTGGCATAGATTTGATCATCATTTTCAATCACCATCACCTTCATTTGCTAATTTCCAAACTTCATCAATTCCAAGATTTTAGTCACCTTTTTCTCCAACCTTTACTCCACCACAACCTCCAATTTTTTATTCCTCTCAACCTTAAACTCCAATCATTCATTCTTCTCAACCATCACCCATTCAATCCTCATAATTTTCACCACTACATGCTAATTCTTCATCTTCACCTTCTAATTTTCAACAAAATCCATCTCATCATCCACATCAGTCCTATCAACACAGACCTTGTCACAATTCTTCTATGAATGTCATGCTGGCTACACTCTTTGTTGTTCATGATAGTGCTTGGTATCCAGATTCGAGTGCTACCACACATGTGACAGCTGATGCATCAAATCTGGTACACCAAACTAATATACTAGTTCTGATCAAGTTCGCCTAGGTAATGGCTCAGGTTTGCAGATTGCTAATATTGGTCATTCATATGTTCAATATCCTTTAAATCCTTCTGTTAATTTTCATCTGTCCAATTTATTTCATGTTCCTGCTATCAGTAAAAACTTAATCAATGTTAGTCAGTTTGCAAAGGACAATCATGTCTACTTTGAATTCCATGATAACAATTGCTATGTCAAATCTCAGGCCAATCATGAAGTTCTACTTCAAGGTTCTATTGGCTCTGATGGACTATACAAGTTCTCTCAGTTCTTTCCTCAACACTTAGGCAATGCACATCAACAGTTGCCACAGTCTTCTTTTCAGTTAAATTTAGCTTTTGCTTTCTCTCCTTTCTGTTTAATAGAAAATGTATCTAGTTGTGATTTTAATTCATGTTTTCTTGTAAATTTTTCATGTACTAGTAGCTACACTCCTTGTTCTGCTACAGCAATTTGTAATTCCATTTTACTTTCTATTTGTTGCTCTCTTAATAGTCAAGCACATTGTACTGTATCATGTAATTCAATTTCAAGTAATAAAAATGCAACTCCTGCTGCAATTAGTCTATCTTTTGATAATTCCTCTTCTTCACACACTTGTCCTCGATTTTCTGTTTGGCACAACAGACTAGGACATCCTAGTGCTCAAATAGTTAAACAAATCCTACAATCATGTGCTATTTCCATTCCAAATAAAACACTTTTTGATTTTTGTACAGCCTGCTGCCTTAGCAAAAGTCACCAACAACCATCTTATCATTCCATTTCTGTTTATAGCAAGCCTTTTGAATTATTGTTTATGGATCTGTCGGGACCTGCACCAGTTGCAACCTTAGTAGGTTATAGATATTACCTTAGTATTATTGATGCTCATAGCAGATTCACTTGGATTTATCTTCTCAAGTCCAAATATGAAACTCTTTCTATTTTCAAAACATTTCAACAGATGGTTGAACTTCAGTTTGGCTACAAAATTAAAGTTATCCAAAGTGATTGGGGTGGGGAGTTTAGACCAGTATTCTCATATCTAACCTCCCAAGGTATCTCTCATAGGTTAATTAGTTCATACACTCATCATCAAAATGGTGTAATTGAAAGAAAACACAAGCAGATTACTGAACTTGGACTCAATCTCTTAGCTCATGCTTCTTTACCTCTTTCTTTCTAGAACCATGCTTTCCAAACAACAGTATTTTTATCAACATGATGCCTTCTTCCTCCATATCTAGTCAAATTCCATATAAAACACTTTACCATAAAACTCCAAATTATTCCTTTCTTAGAACATTTGGGTGTGCTTGTGATATGTGTAAAATACACTAAGAGTAAGTGCACTCTATCGCCAAGTAATATAGGACTTGAGTCCTAATTATCGATCCTATGAGGAATAAGTGATAATTACTAGATTCGTAAAACTCTTTGTTATCCAGACAATTAGAAGTGAAGAGAAATTCAAATTAAACAGAAAATAAATAAAGAAAAACAATGAACAATCAAGCAAAGAATAGATAATCAATGAGAGAAAGACAGGGGCGCAAGGTTCACTTGAATCCAATTATTCAAATTTTCTTTCATTTATGATGTAAGGTAATTCTTTTGCCAATATTCTCTTACTTGCTATTGATTTCCAATGGTCATGGATGAAACAATATTCTATTCCTAAATTAAATCACTTATTTTGTCATTTAGTTGAATGAATTAGGAATGCATTAAGCTTCAATTTAAGAGATAAACTAACATTCCTGTCAATTTCATTGGTAGAAAAAATTGATGTTTAGTCATTCATCAATCTAATCCTAGGCTTACCATATAGATCTACTCATTGAATGCGGATGGTCATCAGTCAAACAATGAATTAACACATGCGAAAAGTGATCAAGTTATGACAAGAATGCAAGTAATATGATAGATCCTAAAAGAAATTACCTTAATCAAATTACAAATCAAACCCAAATAATTAGGAAAACAAGATCCCCCATAGCCCTAGCTATGGATTTAGTTACTCATATTCAATACAGACAAACTCATATCATAATACAAACCTATGGAAAGAAAACCCAAAAGAAAAGGAAAAACTAGAAGGAAAGAGAAATCAAAACCCCTTTAATGGAGATTATGATCTTCAAGCCTTCAAAGATCGAATCCTCCCTTCGTAGTTGTCCTCCAAGGTCAGCTTTCGTGAAACTACTCTCTCAGGATTATGAATTTTCTGAGTTGTGTGCTTAATATGTTGAATTTGGTGTAACTTCTTCTATTTATTGAAATTCATGTCTCATTGTTATGCGTTGTGCGCTCAGGCGCTCCTCCCCAGCGCTCAAGCACTGTTTCACTAAATCACCGCTGTTGCATATGCTTTGGGTGATCAAACGCTCCATTGAGCGCCAGACGCTGATGAAAAGTTTCTCTTTTCCTTGCCTCTTTGAACGTCTAGTCTTCTCCATGTGCAATTACTTGACAAAATCACATAAAACACATAATAAAACACAATTAAATAATCCTAAAAATATAACAAAACTTACGAACAAAGTTTAATAAAAAATATAAAATGAACATGAAAAACCTGAGAATCGAACCATAAAAATATGACATATTGACAGTTCATCAACTCCCCCACACTTGATATTTGCTTGTCCTTAAGCAAAGAATGAGAACTAACAACAAGATCAAACTCAACATCCAAAAACATTAATTAAGGGAAATTTCACAATTTAAAAATTCAAGTTCAGCAATCAAATCCAATCTGGTAAGATCATTTAGCACTTAAAACAATTACAGGCTTAAGTCTAGCTTGCAACTGTTCTCTTCACCAAACATCTGAGATCACTCATCTTTCCATCGCTCAAGTGTTTAAGGATAAAGAGATCACTCAAATTTCTCTTAAAAAATGCAATACCATAGGCTTGCTTATCAATCTCATCTCCACTTTCAAGTTCACATACAACACGAGAATCAAAAAGACTTCTTTTGGTTGTAATCAGGGCCAAGAGTATAATGAAAGGTAGGAAAAAGATAATAAGGGTAAAGAATGCTCATGGATAAATCAAAACAAAGTAGAATCAAGTTGAAAAAAATGAAAAATAGAGCATAATGCACAAAGATATAACAAATTCTCACTTTCAATACAATATTCTCATTATTCTTCACTGACAATCCTTTTCTTTCTTTTTTCTTTATTATTATTATTATTATTATTATTGTTATTATTATTATTATTATTATTATTATTATTATTATTATTATTATTATTTTTTCAACCATTGAAGACAAAACCAACCTTTAACGACTTTTCAATTAATACATTAGATGCTCCAAAGAATCTAACTTGATTATTTAATTGGATATTCGAAGAAATCAATTTTAGGCTCAAATGGGGCAACTAAGGGATTATTTTATCAATGCAACTTTGAAAGTCAAGAAAGAGTTAAGCCTAATTGCCTTAATCATATTCAAGTTTGTATGAGAATCATTAAAGTCTCAACAAGATATCAAAGCAAGTTCTAACGCACATCAATCAAGAGAAAACTCACTCCAAAAGAAAAATAGGATTTTGTTTATGAAAAAATCAATCATTAAAGCTCAAAATTCACTTTCTGGCTAAAGTTAATAAAGAGAACAAAAGCAAGTAGACATGATTAATTTCAACTAAGATGCTAAATTTCACTTTACTTAAACGAAAAAGATTGCTTCACACAAAATCAGCTCATGATTAATGAATTTCCTTTCAAACATATCTCCATCAGTTTAGAATAAATCAAGAAATCAACACATAATTTCAACTTAATTACCAACAATACTCATGTGTTCATCAATTTTTTTTAATTTTGCACAAAATTTGTAAAAGTGCCCCCCACACTTAAGATAAACATTGTCCTCAATACGGAAGAAAAAAAAATAAAAGAGTAAAGAAAAGAGTAACACAACCTAATGACAAGTGAGACAGTGTCAGCCAAAGAATAAGCATAAGAGCCAGCACCACAACAGAATCTGAAAAATCCTAAAACACATTAGTAGCATCTAAAAGAAAAACAAAAATAACAAAAATAATTAAAATAAGATAAATAAAGAAGAAACAAAGGTTGCCTCCTGTAAAGCGTTTGTTTAACGTCACTAGCTTGACGTTACCTTTTTCAGATAAATTAAGGTGGCTTAAAGTAAGAGAAATAGAATGACTCTTTTTTCTTTTCAAAATAATTTTTCCTCCCTTCGACAATGGCCTTAGGAATGCTTCCAACAGCATTTTGAACTTGATAAGAGCTTGGCTGTCCCAATTTTGCCTTGACTCCGCTAGGCCATGGTGGGTTCAATTGATCAACAACTGAATGACCAATTGACAATGGATCATGAATCATAGGAGGACCTTTCTTTAGTTCAACAGCTTGTGTTTTAGGAAGGTCAACATCCACTTTGCATGATGGCGGGGGGGTCTTTGATAGCTAAGGCTTCTTGCTTCTTAGCTTGAACAAAATTGATAGGGGTATGAAGATTTGACATTAGGAAAGATTTAGCCTCCTTAAAGACATTGATGGTCACATAATCTCCATTCACTCTCAAGATGAGCTCACACCCGAGGTACATCAATCATGGCTCCTGAAGTGGCCAGAAACGGTCTTCTAAGAATGAGAGAGATATCAACGTCCTCTTCCATATCCAGCACCACAAAATCAACTGGGAATATGAATTTGTCCACCTTCACCAAAACATCCTCTACCACACCGCGATGGTAAGTAATAGATCTATCAGCCAACTGTAATGAAATGTTGGTGGGCTTTGGTTCCTGCATTCCTAATTTCTTAAAAATGGAGAAAGACATCAAATTTATACTAGCACCCAAATCACATAATACTTTCTCAAAATAAGAATTACCAATAGAGTAATGAATAGTAAAACTCCCTGAATTTTTTAATTTCGAAGGTAACTTCTTCAAAAGGATGGCAAAACACTCCTCATTAAGACACACCATCTCAAATTCGTCACGCTTGCATATTTTTGTAAGTATTTCCTTCAACAATTTTGTATACTTGGGCATTTGAGAGATGACTTCAACAAATGGAATGTTAATTTGTAATTTCTTGAACATCTCAAAGAATTTAGCAAATTCCTTATTTGGCTGAGTGTTCTTGAGCCTCTGAGGGAATGAGATCTTGGCATATGGTGATGGTTCATAAACTGTGTTCTGCTCACGATCCTTCTTCACTCTCTACCACTTTGCTTCTTTATTCTCAACCTCTCTTTCTTTATTGCTATCTTGAATTGAGATATCTTCAGTAAGAACATCATTTTGCTTGGTCTCAATTCCTGACGAGCTAAGTGCTTTAGTTGCCTTCTTGCTTTCCTCATGAACTGACTTCACAAAAGTATCTCCAAGATCTGACATTTCCTTATTTTGGGAGGACTCCCCAAGTTTCTTACCACTTCTCAGGGCAATTGCATGGACTTTGTTCCTTTCTATTATACTCAGTAGTACTAGGCAATGTCCCTGGTGCCCTTGCTATCATCAAATTAGCCAACTAACTAATCTGGGTCTCCATGTTCTTCATTATGGCATCTGAATTTTGTATGTATTTCATTACCAAATCTTCAAAGCTTTGCTTCTCTACAGGTGCTTGGAAACTTGGAGGTGGTTATAGAGCTCTCTGTTGATTCTGCTAATAACCCCATTAATTTTCCCATTTGAAATTAGCTTGGTCCCTCCAACCAGGATTGTATGTATTAATATATGGATTGTACTGTTACTGGTTGGAATTACCAACAAAATTTGCTACTTCAGGTTCGGGGGCAAATGGACTACTAACTTGACAATTTGCACTTGTATAACCCTGTCTGCCACATGCTTCACAAATGATTAATGGGGCTACACTGTTTGTTACCATCAGAGTCTCAACCTTCTTTGTCAAAGCTTCCAATTGACTTAAAATAGCAGTAGAGGAATCAACAGCATGTACACGTGCTTGTTTCTTATGAACCTGACACTCATTTTGTCATTAATAACTGTTTAGCGTCATTTCTTCAATCAATGCTTAACTCTCAGTAGGTGTTTTCCTCCATATTGTATCTCTCGCAGCAGTATCAATTAGTGAGCGATTTGTAAGTGACAAACCATTATAAAAAGTCTGAACCTGCTGCCATATGAAAAATCTATGATGTAGACATCTCCTCAACAACTCTTTAAAGCGCTCCCAAACTTCATAGAGAGTGTCTATGTCAAAATGCACAAAAGAAGATATGTCATTCCTTAACTTAGCAGATTTAGAAGGGAAAAAATACTTAAACATAAATTGTTGTGTCAACTGATCCCATGTGGTGATGGAACCCCTTGGTAGTGACGTTAATCATTGACTTTATTTGTCCCTAAAAGAGAAAGGAAAGAACCGTAATCGGATTGCATCATCTGTCACCCTATTTTACTTTATGGTATCACACAACTACAAGAACCTGGCCAAATGCTGATTTGGATCATCGAAGGCAATCCACCAAACTGAACAGAATTTTGAATCATAGAGATCAATGCCAGTTTGATCTCAAAGTTGTTAGCCACCATAGCTGGTCTTATAATATCCCCTCCATACTCTTCAGCAGTGGGCATGGAATATTCAAGCATGGTCCGCTCTACTAGGGTAGCTCTTTCTTCATGGTTTGCCTTAACTATTGGTTGTTTCTCCATCCTGTTTATATCTTCTGTCACAACTTCAATATAAGATTATTTCCTTAATCTGCGAGCTATTTTCTCTATTTCTAGATCAAATGTCAAATCAGGAAACTGAGATCGAGTAAACATAAACAAAAAATATGAAGTGACAAATTAATTAAAAATAAAAATAAAAATAAAAAAGAAATAAAATTAAAATTAAAATTAGGAATATAATAAAAGTGCGCCTAAATTAACTAGAACTTTTTGCTTCTAGTATTACTAAACTTATTCCCTAGCAATGGTGCCAAAAACTTAATACGCGTAAAATACACTAAGAGCAAGTGCACTCTATCACCAAGTAATATAGGACTTGAGTCCCAATTATCGATCCCACGAGGAATAAGTGATAATTACTAGATTCGTAAGAAAACTCTTTGTTATCTAGACAATCAGAAGTAAAGAGAAATTCAAATTAAAACAGAAAACAAATAAAGAAAAATAATGAACAATCAAGTAAAGAATAAATAATCAATGAGAGAGACTAGGGCGCAAGATTCACTTGAATCCAGTTATTCAGATTTTCTTTCATTTATGATGTAAGGTAATTCTTTTACTAATATTATCGTACCTGCTATTGATTCCCAATAGTCATGTATGTAATAATATTCTATTCCTAAATTAAATCACCTATTTGATCTTTAGTTGAATTAATTAGGAATGCATTAAGTTTCAATTCAAGAGATGATTTAACATACCTGTCAATTCCATTGGTCGAAAAAATTGATGTTTGGTCATTCACTAATCTAACCCTAAGCTTTCCATATAGATCCACACATTGAATGCGGATGGTCACCGGTCAAACAATGAATTAACATATGCCAAAAGTGATCAAGTTATGACAAGAATGCAAGTAATATGATAGACTATAAAAGAAATTACCTTAATCAAATTAGAAATCAAACTCAAATAATTAGGAAAATAAGATCCCCCATAACTCTAGCTATGGATTTAACTACTCATATTCAATACAAATAAACTCATATCACAATACAAACCTATGGAAAGAAAACCCAAAGAAAGGGGAAAACTAGAGGAAAAGAGAAATCAAAACCACTTTAAAGGAGATTATGATCTTCAAGCATTCAAGAATCGAATCCTCTCTTTGAAGTCGTCCTCCAAGTTCTGCTGCCGTGAAACTACTCTCTTAGGATTAGGAATTTCCTGTATTGTCTACTCAATTTGTTGAATTTGACATAACTTCTTCTATTTATTGAAATTCACGTCTGCTATTACGCAATCAGCGTCTAGGCGCTGACTTCTGGACGCTTGGGCACTGAGCCACTTAAATCAGGACGCGCGTTGTTACGTGTTGCACGCTCAGGCGCTCCTCCTCAATGCTCAAGCGTTGGTTCACTAAATCACCACTACTGCATACGCTTTGGGTGCTCAAGCGCTCCACTCCAGCGCTAAAGTGAGCGCTGGATGCTGATGAAAAATTCTTCTTTTCCTTGCTTCTTTGAATGTCCAGTCTTCTCTATGTGCAATTATCTAACAAAAACATATAAAACACTTAATAAAACACAATTAAAAATACTAAAAATATAACAAAACTTACGAACAAAGTTCAATAAAAAACATAAAAAGAAGATGAAAACCAAAAAATTGAACCATAAAAATATGACATATTGACGGTTCATAAGCTTGCTATCCAAATCTTAGTCCTTATAATTGAAATAAATTGCAGTTTAGAAGTATTGAATGCATTTTTATTGGATACAGTTCATCTCACAAAGGATACAAATGCTTTTATTTTCAAACAAACAAGATTTATATATCCAAGGATGTTATTTTTAATGAGCTACTTTTTCCTTTTGATAAACTCAACTCTCTCTTCTACTAACTTTTCTCCTGTTAATTCTGTCTCAGTGTCTTCTTATTTCCTTACCTTTTGTCACTTCTCAGATATCTACTGTTCCTGATTGTTCAATCTCTCTATCTTCACCTTCCACTTCTTCTACTGTTGTTGTTCACTCTAGTGCTATAGCATCATCAAATTTGTCTTCACATTCTAATTCATCATCAGATTCTGTCATGCAGCCCCATTCTGATATGTTTGTAGTTCTTGTCTAATCTAATTTTTCTCCCATTCACAGTTATGTTCCTTCTTCACTCTCTTTTCCCATCAGTACCAATACACATTCCATGACTACCCGAGCCAAGGGTGGAATTTTTAAACCAAAAGTCTATCTAGCTCATACTATTCCCACCTCTGCTAAAGAAGCCTTTACCTCATCTCACTGGACAGAGGCTATAAATACTGAGTACAATGCCTTAATGGCTAACAAAACATGGTATCTTGTGCCATTCCCTCCTAACAGAAGTCCAATTGGTTGCAAATGGGTGTTCAGGATCAAGGATAATCCTGATGGTTCAATTCAGAAATATAAAGCAAGGCTTGTAGTAAAAGTGTTTCACCAGGAGTATGGCTTTGACTATACTGAAACATTTTCACCAGTGGTTAAACCAACAACAATCAGAAACATCTTAACCTTAGCCTTGTGATAAGCAAATTCTTGGTCCTTTCATTAGATAAAAACTTGTTTTCTTGACTAAAAACTTGTTAACCTATTTATTTACTGCAAGTACACGGGTCATTCAAGTAATACAGATACAGAATAAGAGATCGTTTCCACGAGAATGAAATTGGCTTCTAATACTAAATATCAACCAATAGCTTAGCTATTTCTATTCAATAACATATAAAATAGATGAAAGTGCAGTAAAACTAATCTAAAGACATAAAAGTGATAAATGAAAATAAAGATAATGGTTTAGAGATTTAGGAAATTCTTTTCACCTCATACTTCAATTAATGATATGTAATTCTTATAAATAACATTAATGAATAGTTGAGTTAGCTTGAGAATCTGATTTAGTTAAAAGCTTATGTCTAGGTCAATCAACCATAGTTTCATTTACCTAACTCACTATGTTCCATGAGAACTAGTGCAAACTCCACTCATGAACGATCTATTATCAAACACCCGCTATGCATGGCTAAAAGATATATTTCTATCCAGCTAGCGAATCAATTTATCCAAACCAATTGAATGAAATCGAATATGCATCAACCATACGTGATAATCACATATTTTATACATTAATAAATCCTCATTTTTAGTCATTTACACCCTCCATATACTTCATTGATTGAGCTTGGTTATGTTTTATAAGTTTGAACTCAAATTGGATTTAATTGATTTTTTCAGCATGATTTACGTTTTACACTGTTTCTATATTTTGGCTATATCTTGAGTTTTAGATGTCTAATAATTATGTATTTTATCTTATAGGAAAGATAAGAGAGAGCTCCACAACTTTCATGAGAGCTCTAGGTCAAAATCAGACATCTAGTAGAGCTAATTGGTCTTGGAAATAAGAACACAGGTTTTGTGATTGGAACCTGAATAGTGTACAGTAATCAGAGCATAACTTGGGCTGTAAGAACTAAATTGGGTTGAAATTTTGGCATCTGCAAGTTAAGACTCTTATCTACAACTTTCATGAAGAATACAAGACCTATTTCGGATTGCTTAGAGGTCATATTGGGCTTGTAAGTCAGAACAGAGGAACTGTAACTAGGCCTGAGCAGTGTGTAGTAATCAGACCATATCTCGAGTTGTAGGATTGCTTTTGGGCTGAAACTAATGGCATTTGAAAGTTAAGACAAAAACCTACAATTTTCATGAAGACTACTTAGTGAGAAAATGACTAATGCAATGAGTTCAGTACTGAATGATTTCGGAAACAAATAATCTTAATAATTTTTCACGAATCTCAATAATTTTTCACTCATCAAAAGTCATTTGGCATTTTTCACTCATTTTCCACTCATCCACTCACTCATAAATCAGCCTCTTTGTCATTTTATATCCCTAATCCTCTATAAAAGGAAGTCTTGGCTGATCATTTAAGAATCTTGGTGTTAGTTATCTAGATCATGCTATTGTGTTATTTGTTTATCTTGTTGTAGTTTTCTTTTGTTCTAAATTGAAGTTATGTTCTTCTTTTTCTTCTTCTCTCTTTCTTTCTTCTTGTCTATGAGTAACTAATTTTTATTTTACTTGGGTGAAAGGGTGAATCTTTTGGTAATAAATTAAGGTTAAATTAATTTCTTTCTTGTACTTAAATGATATATTTTCAAGTGGTCATTATACGTGTTGTATTTTGTTTTCAATCAATTTAGAAACCCTCCTTATAGAGTGGAGATCTTGATTCATTATAGACAAGAGGTTGACACAATGAATGCTTGAGCCCATTTATAAGTGGTGGTGTTAATAAATAATCAAAAGAACCATAATATAATTACGTATATAATCTTAAATGAACTTTGAATATTGTATTTTTCGATTGGAACCTCTATTATGTGTGGATTCTAATTGAGTTATAAAAAAATTAATCTTGTCCTTAATTTACTTACCAAGAGTGGATCTCCTAACCCAAGTAAATCTTTTTTATTTGTGACTAAGTTTTATCACTTTTATTGTTGTGACAAAATATTTACCTTACGTCAAAGAATTTTTTCTTCATCAAATCCCTGTGGATCGACCTCGGACTCCCGAGAATTTATTACTTGAAACAACATGTACTTGAGTTGGCAATTTTTAATCCGCATCAATACGTATGATCTAAAATCTAAATTCCTATGTTTAGGTTCATCAAATTTCGTCAAATCACTTAAAAGTTGATCAAATAATCAAGAGTATTAAGATCCATATGATTAAACATAATCAAACATCAATATATACTCAAAGTACTACATAAACATCAATATTCATACAATGATCCAAAGTAATCCCTAAACACAGCTCGGGTAATCATTGAACACGAAAATATACATCAAAAATAGTGTTCAAGAGATAAGGAAGAGAAGAGAAAGCATAAGGAGAAGGGAGGAAGCTTATGGATATCATCTTTGAAGCTTGAATCTCCTTCCATGAAGAAGATGGCCTCCAATTTTGGCTCCCCTAGCCTCCTTAGCCTCCAAAACGTGATTTTCAGCCGCAGCTTCTCTAAACTAACGAAAACTCTTTAACCCTCTTAACCTAAAATCTAATAAAATAGTATTTATAGGCGTAGAAAAACAGCGAACGCCGCGACGTTAAACACATCACACCGCAGCTCGCTCAATTAGGTTACAGACGCCGTGGCGTCCAATTCTCAGTGTCGCAGTGCTCTAGATATTTAGGTAACCTACGCCGTGACATTCACTTCCTTGCACCGCGACACTTTAGTCTCGGGTCTTTGTACTTATGCAAGGGATGCACAATGCCGTGTCATTCATATGCCCATATAGCGGCGTTGCTTGCTAAGATGCAAATTTGGCTTTCTCTTTCACTTTTGGCTCAAATGTTCCATATATCAACTTTGTTTAAAGCTCTTCCTATGATAGAAAAATCACCAAATCAATAACGGTTATAAATCCACTTAATCACTTACCAAATTAACACAATTTGCTCAATATCACATAAGAAAGTATCTAGATTAAAATATGACAAATATAAGCTTAAAACCTTCTAAACATGCATTATAAACAAGAACTAAGTATTCTTTTAAGTACAGAGATAGGGCACAAATAACTACATTTCATGAGTTATCACCTTGCTGCATAATTGGCCTCTTAAGCAGCTAGATGTCAACAATGCATTTCTCAATGGACAACTCCATAAGGAAGTGTTCATGACTCAGCCACTAGGTTTTGTTTCAACAGATAACTCATTGGTCTGCAAATTGGACAAAGCCCTCTATGGTCTCAAACAAGCCCTAAGGACTTGGTTTGAAAAACTTGCACAAACCTTTTATCACTTTGGTTTTGTTTCTAGTAAGTGTGGCCCATCATTGTTTATAAGGAAAACTATTGATAGCTGCACCTACATCTTAGTATATGTGGATGATATTATTCTCATAGGAACTTCTACTAGTTTTATTTCTCAGTTAATTGTTGATCTCAATGACAAGTTTGCTCTAAAAGACCTTGGCTCTCTTCATTATTTTTTGGGAATTGAGGTTCACACTCTAACAAATGGTAGTCTATATCTCAGCCAAACAAAATATATTAGAGACCTGCTTTCCCGAGCAAATATGGTCAAAGCTGGGGAAGTTGTTACTCCAATGACTACTAGCACTAAGTTGTCTAAGCATGGTACTGACTTCTTTGCATATCCAGCCTTATATAGGTCAATTGTTGGTGCACTCCAGTACAAAAAAATTACTAGACTAGAGCTGTCCTACTCAGTCAACAAGGCTTGCCAATTCATGCAACAACCTTTAGACAGTCACTGGACACTAGTTAAATGAATACTCAGATATCTCAATGGTACTTTGAGTTATGGTCTTCACTTGCAAAATCCTGCACACCTAGCTCTACAAGGATTCTGTGATGTAGATTGGGGTAGTGATCCAGATGATAGAAGATCCACATCCAGTGCTTGTGTGTTCTTTGGAGGAAATCTAATCTCTTGGTGGTCGAAGAAATAACAAGTAGTGGCAAGGTCAATCATTGAAGCTGAATATAGGAGTCTAGCTTGTATTGTGACAGAACTGACTTGGATTCAATCACTCCTAACAAAGTTGTAGATCAAGGATAGCATACCTATCATCTACTGTGATAATATGAGCACAGTTTTGCTTTCTCACAATCAAATTTTGCATAATAGAATAAAGCACATGGAGTTGGATTTGTTCTTTGTGAGAGATAAAGTCTTGCAAAAAGAGTTGGTCATTCGACATATTTCTTCTTAAGAATAGCTTGCAGATGCATTTACCAAGTCTTTAGCTTCAACAAGATTTCTTTCTTTTAGAGACAAGTTAACTGTTAAAGATTTACCTCAAAGAGAGGATTCGAATTAAGGGAGCATGTTAAAGACTGTTAGTCTATTATTGTTAGTTGAGATCTAACAGAATTAGTTAGGTGTTAGTAACCGAGTTAGAATCGGTTAGAAGCTTGTTAGGAAAGTTTTCTTATTATAGTATATAAACGAATTCTATCCTGTAACTTTGACTTGTTCTTTCAATCAATCCGTGTATTCACATCATACTTTTCTTTGAGTTTCTTTCTCATTCTTCTAGAAATTCTCTCCTTTTTCTTCCTGTTTCTCTTATTTTACTTTCTTAGTAATTCTTCATAATATTCAACAAAACTTATTATATTTCTGGTTCAAATATTTTTCAATTTAACCATGATTTAATCATGATTTAACCACAAAAATAATTGATTGAATAAATTAAAATTATGACCCAAAGAACTTACCGATTAAACTTTTGATTCGATTTATAATATTTCTTTGCTCCTAACTCCTTAGACAAAAGTATCCAGTATCCACTTTCAAAACTTGACTCCCAGGTTTCTGACCCGACCAGCATGGACCCCTTTCCACGGCAAAAGAAGGCTGTCAGAATAAATTACATCAAGAAGTCACTCTTCTATCTGATATATTTTCCTTATCAAAGTGATCCTCATCTACTATTTTGATTTCTGTGATTAGTTCAGATTGGTAAAGTACAATGGACTACTTCATCGTGTTTACATTTCACGAAAATCAGTAGGTCAAGCATTCCCACGATATTCTATATGTACATTTATATTCGTAAACCAAAGACTTGAATGATACAGACCGTGTATCCTATCCGAGAAGATCTAACCAGATAACCATGGCCTTTTCTTAATTAGTTAGTTTTTCACTACCATGACGAGTTAGTTTTTTTCTTCTCCATCATAAAAGAGAGCAAAATAGACAAAATTGGTCAATTAAAGCAGTATTGAGATATGTCGAATGAATAAATTGTTTGCGGTTCATACGGTTTGACTAATTTATGACTGGTTCACTAGTTTGTTAATTAATTTTCCGTAGTCCGGTTTTAGAGACTTGACCTTATAAAGTTGCTGAGATAAGAGCTTTTGATGTAAATGTGGTCTGAAACATGGCCTCTGAGGTTACCAAACTTCAGTCCAGTTGGATCAGGATTTTCTGACTATCTCAATACTTAAAAAATCATTTTTAATGTGTGATAAAATGTAAAAGATAAACATAATTAAGTAATTTGAATGATTGAATTTCAAACTATATTTTATGTAATTTTTTATTTTATTTTTTTCCTTTTTAGAAGGCAGGAGATTCATATCCCAATCCAGTCACAATGGGGTGAACGTTTTGGGTCACATTTGTTCAAACTTGCTAATCCTTCAGACAATTCATAGATCAATATTGAGTCAAAGTCTGATTGAGTTTAATTGTCGACAATTTGTCACTTGCTGCAGCTTGTGCTCGATTCATCGGAAAAGGCATATGGAAAATGAACATTACACATCATTTTCACACTTTTCTTTATACCACTCTTATTTAATATATATATATATATAAATATATATATATATATATATATATATATATATATATATATATATATATATATATATATATATATATATATATAGGAAAGCATATCTAATGAGATAAGTTTTTATTATGAGAGGGTGAGGTTAGTTTTAATGGTTAAGATTCACTTCTCTCATCTCTCATAATAAACAATCCTCTCACCTGAGTAAGATCCTATATATATATAGTGTGTGTGTGTTTAGATGTGTGTTTTTCTTATTTTATATTTTAAAAAAATGATATAAAAATAGTATAATAAAAATAGTGTGTGAATATGATTACTCAAGACATCTACTAAAATTATGATAAAAACAAGTAGAATATCAATGACACTTGCACTAGCAAGATCATATGTACGACATTGAATTGTGGTATGTAGCTCAATCAAACATAAATCCCAAAAACGAAATTGTGTGTTTCTTCTCTACATAAAAGTGACGCGTGATATTAATAGAGTATTACATATAGTTAGTTTGTTAACAGTTAAATATTCTGTTAGAGATTAGTTGATAGATTGAGTTTGTTATTCTGTTAGTAACTGACACTCAAGACTCAAGGTGTTGTTTACACTATATAAGCATTGTACTCTGTATATGCAAGGTAACAAATGAACAAGATCAATCAATTAATCATGCTTCTTCATTTCTGTTACTCTCTTCCTCTATTCTCTTTATCTTTGTTTATATCAGAATTATAGCATGGTATCAGAGCTTGATTTCTTGGGCAATGGCAGATTCTTCTTCACCTCCTACTGCTTCACCTCTTAGTTCCACTGCTTCCTCTTCTCTTGTTACATTCACTCACTCCATATCTGTGAAATTAGATAAGAAAAATTTCTTAGTGTGGAAATATACTAAATTGATTGCTCCTTCTGGTAAAATATACATTTCCAAAGATGTGGTCTTTAGTGAGTCAAAATTCCCTTTTTCTACTCCATTACCTGTTTGTTGTTCTCCTTCCCAAGTGTCATATCCCTCTGCCACTCCTCCTCTTGCCCGTCTTCCATCTGGTTCTAGGACTGTTAGTCAAGTGCAACCTCCAATTTTGCATGGTTCTCTAGTTACTGATACTGTTAATCACATTGTTAATCACACTGATATTTTGGTTCCATCTGCTGCTACTCACACTAGAAATATTAGTCAAGTGCAACCTCCAATTTTGCATGATTCTCTGGTTCTTGATACTATTCATCACACTGATATTCTGGTTCCATCTTCTGCTAATCCCATTATTCCTGATACTAGTAGTTCTTTATCTGTCTCTGTCCCTTCCAATACAGCTTCTTTTCCATTAGTTTCATCCACTCATCCTATGCAAACCAGATCAAAATCTGGAATCTTTAAGCCTAAAGTTTTTCTCTTTACATCTTCCTCTATTTGTTCTGAAGAACCTTCTACTGTTTTAGAAGCCTTATCTCATCTTCTTTGGAGAAAGGCAATGTAAGATGAATATAATGCGTTATTAAGGAATGAAACTTAGACTTTGGTACCTTTACCACCTAATAGGGCTGCAATTGGTTGTAAATGGGTTTCAGAATTAAACATAATCTAGATGGCTCAATACAAAAATGCAAAGCTAGGTTAGTAGCAAAGGGCTTTCATCAGCAGCATGGTTTTGATTTTCAAGAAACTTTTTCTCCAGTCATTAAGCCTGTTACAGTCAGAATTTTCCTCACCTTGGCTCTCACTAATCATTGGACAATTAGACAACTTGATGTTAATAATGCCTTTCTCAATGGCATTCTTCAAGAGGAGATTTATATGGCTTAACCACAAGGGTTTGTTTTTGCTGATAAATCCTTAGTTTGTATATTACACAAAGCCTTATATAGACTCGACCAAGCTCCTCGAGCTTGGTTTGAGAAACTTACTTCAACTCTGCATAAATTTGGCTTTGTAACTAGTAAATGTGATCCTTCTCTTTTCATTCAATCTAATTCCGTTGCCACTACCTATGTTCTGGTTTATGTAGATGATATAATTATCAATGGAAGTTCAACTACTATGATTTGGTCTTTAATTTCTAACCTGGACAAAGAGTTTGCTCCCAAGGATCTTGGCAAACTGAACTATTTCTTAGGTATAGCAGTGACTGAACTTAAAGATGGCAGCCTGCATCTCACTCAAACTAAGTACATTAAGGATTCGTTAGAAAAAATCCACATGCTGCAGTTCAAAGGTATCAGCACTCATATGGTTTCTAGTTCCAGACTCACAAAATTAGGACATTCTCTGATGAAAGATCCTCAACTGTATCTGTCCACTATTGGAGCACTCCAATATGTCACCATTACAAGACCAGAGCTGTCTTATGCAATTAATAAAGTCTGTCAATATATGCAAAATCCATATGATGATCATTGGAAGACAGTGAAAAGGATTTTGAGATATCTCCAAGGCACAATCAACTTCGGTTTGCATCTCACACCAAATTCTCAGTCTCACTTTGCTCTCAGTGCTTTTTGTGATGCTGATTGAGCAATTGACTTGGATGATAGGAGGTCTACTTCAGTTTCTTGTATTTTTCTAGGATCCAACATTGTTTCTTGGTGGTCTAAAAAGCAACAAGTGGCTGCTCATTCCAGCACTGAAGTTGAATTTCGAAGCTTAGTAGCAACAGCTGCAGAAGTTCTATGGATTCAATCCTTATTGAAGGAATTACATGTTTCCTTTTCTACTCCCACTATATTTTGTCACAACTTGAGTACTGTTATGTTAACTCATAATCCTGTTTTACATACTTGAACCAAACATATGGAGTTAGATCGCTTCTTTGTGAGAGAAAACGTTATTCAACAGCAACTGCATGTTACTCATCTACCTTCCCAAGATCAAACATCAGATATCCTTACCAAACCTGTAACACCCTCCTCAGGGTATCATATGTCTGACTTCCGACTCATAAACTGAAAAGAAGTTCGCACAAAGTTTTAGTTATAAAAGATGGGTTTTAAAATTTCTTCTTTACTGAAACGTAAATTTGCTGAAAATATTAGGTAACATTGAAAATCATATTTCAACTATTCATTATGCAATATTGACACCAATTAATATCACAATTTAAAGAGAAATATAAAATTAACAGATTTATATATTTTTTTTACAGTAGCAAACCCCATGACGGGTCCTACTTAATAGCACGGTACAACGTTAACGAGAAACTTTAACATACTTATTTCTTTTTCTGTCCATCTTGATGCATCAGACATCTGTTCCTTTGTCAACACTGCACACCTTCGAGTCCTGAATGTCCACTCCTTATTGTTGTCACCAATCTCAGAATATCCATCGCCCGTTATGTCTAAGACAACTCGATCCTTCTATTATTTGATTTTAACAAGATGCATGAGACACAAAGAAAAACAGGATAACAAAGAGGTGAGATCACCTACACCAATACCAACATGGCAAAGACAGAGATAACACAAACAGCAATATCATACAGATAGATCATACCATAATCATGCTATCAGCATTAATCAACTATCATCATCTAATCATTTATTAGTTCAATCATCATCCAAGTACTCAAAATAATTGTCATAGCCAACATTCCTCAATTAATATATCATACAGATATAAATGTTCAGATTATGCATATGCACAAGACTCGATTTCCTACTCCATGGAGCTAAAACTCAGGTCGGAGAAATGATCGAAAAGATCTGTCGGTACCACATACCTCAGACCACGTGCTAAAATCCTCATTTTGATTTTTGCGCATCTAGCATATACACGACATTCTTTATCAGATCTTGATTAAGAATAGTGTCTCGGTCAGGATCATCGGTGTGTCGCGTCGGTCTAACCCACGGTTACAGTAGAGCGACTCACTGCCCACTGTAGGCAACCCGCACCCCGATGCTCCCAAGGTCAACGAGTGACCTACACTACGCATATCGCACTCACTCAAGAGGTGTACGTTCCTCCTAGGCAATTAGCCTTATCCAATTCCTCGAGACCATTCCAATGCATGTATAATGCACCAAAAACCAAATCATAGATAGAATATCAATCACAGGTTTAACTCATAATTTTTCAAAATATATTTTATACAATGCACTAATATCTTAGTGCAAGTCCAACCACAAGGCCATACTTTTCAATTTCATTTGTTCAATTTATATCATATGCTTCAACGCATATTTTTTTTTCCAATACGTAAAGTGCCCCAAATACCAAATACAAGCATCTCTTTCCAATGCATATAAAATACATCAAAAGCCAATCATAGGCAACTCGACATTTTCTCACACAGTGTTCATACACTATTTTGGCAGTAATCATCATGTTATCATGTTTTTATAGTCATAAAATACTTCTGCCGTATTTTCACAATCGCGTAACAATTTTGTTACATTTTTACAATTCAAAAACATTTCTGTTACGTTTTTAAAATACTGCAACACTTCTGTTGCACTTTTAAATCACGTATTTAATTTTTTTTTAACGTTTTTCTCAATCACATAAAAATATACATTTCTCAAATTGCGTAATGATTTTCCACCATTTTCAAACTCGCATAACTTAAAAATCATTCTTTTAAGTTGCGTAAATCATTTTCCATCATTATCAAAATATTTAAAACACTTTCCAAATCACATAAGATTTTTTGTCATTTTCACAATTACGTAAAAATATTCTATCATTATTTAATCATGTAGTGATTTTTCAATAATATTTTTAATAGTGTAAAATATTTAAACGCTTCTCAAATCGCATAGAAATATTTTAACATTTTTCAAATCGCGTAAAAATATTTTACTATATTTCCAAACACTTAGAAATATTTTACTGTATTTCAAACCATGTATTTTAAAAATTACATTTTTAAGATACGTAAATCATTTTTCACCACAATTCTATTACGAAAAATATTTTTCAACCTTCAAAAATTCTATTTCATCTTTTCTCAAAATATTATGACTTTGTATTTCATTTTTCACATTTTCTTACTCAAGAAATTCTTTTTCAAATATAATCCATAAAATTACCTTTCCATCAATGTTTCAAAACTTAACATTTTCTAGCGTACTTCAAAACTCAAAAATAAGTTATACGTTAGTAGATTTTCATAATATCATTATATTCTCCATTTTTTCCAAATCATTTCTCAAGTGCTAAAATACTCTGATTCCCTTTTCAAATTCCTTATATTAAATTAATTATATTTTCACTTGAAAAATCACTTTGTTTCATTAAAATCAATGCATTACAAACCTTCGAAAATGTGGACATGACTATTGAAAATTATCAAAACATTTTTCCTTCTAAATTGGTATGATTTTACACAAACAAAACCATTAAAATTTTATTTTCAAAACCGAAGGACTTATGGTTATAAAACCAAACCCATTTGTTCAAATTCATTTTTATTTTCTTTGCAAATCCTTTTTCACTTTCTTTGCAAATCATTTTTCACTTTCTTTGCTAATTCTTAAAATCATCATTGCTATTTTCATTTAAATCTCATATTTTGTAAAACACTTAGAAACTTTTTACACAAAATAAATCAATAAAAATTCCTCAAAAACCATGTTCTTTTACTCTTTGAAAAATAAATTCTTTGTTTATTTTTCTTGTTTTTCTAAACATTCATTTTCATCATTCATGAAAATATAAATTTGTGAACACCTATTTTGAGGTGTCTTGATCGAAATTCTCATTATTCTAGGGATCAAAATTTAATTTCCTTGTTCTTGAAAATTTTCCACATTGACCCAAATCAAGGACATCAAAACCGTAACTCTTCCTTGGCCATTGGGACCAAGATTAGTTTTCTTTCCATCCACACATCATGGCATACATATATATATTTCATCATAAATATCACAAACATGCCATATACTCATCATGCATATTATAAGTATACTATCAAAGCCATAAAATCATGCACAACATATTAAGCATAGACAAAAATAATCAAAGCATAAGAAAATAAATTAAAGCTCATAAACATAAAATTAATTATTACATGACCATAGATTGGAATCCTCACATGGATTCACCATCCATCAAATATAAGACCATCTCTCACCACCATACTTGGTTGGTGAAATGAATCTCCCTCTTACCTCTTGAAGATCCTCAAAAACTCCTTGTTTTGCTTCTTTTTTCAAGTCCTTCACCACCAAGGGCTTCTCAAATACAAAACAAAATATATAAAAATTAGTATACTAAGCTTGATTAAGAGGAACCATGGATTAAACATGGTTTAAATCATGAAAAAGAAGAGAAGAAATGAAGTCTTCTTATACTTCACCTCAAAAACCCAATAACTTTGATCTTGAAGGAAGTCCATGAATATGAATGATTTAGAGAAAGTCTCCAACATGAAAGTTACTTAGAATATCATGTAGATTCAAGATCTATGGTTGGATGAAATTAAAAGTGATGGAAGGTGTTTTTGGGTGAGGAGGCCGAACCTATGGAGAGAAAAAGGAAGTAAGGAATGGTTACTTGGTTCTTGGAATTTTTGAGAGAATAAGATGGAGGCTTTTTGGGTGAGAGAGAAAAGTGAAAAATGCATGCACAAAGTGAGTGGGCTGCTGTGTGAATGTTGGAGAGTTTGAAGAGTTTTACTTGAAATAATATCCCATTTTGGGTTCACACTTGAAACACATGGTCTTCCACTTTGTCATCTTTTTCTTTGGCCTAAAAAGGCTACTCCAATTTGTCTCCTCCTTTCCAAGCATCTCCAACCGTCCCCCCTCTTCATAATGCATGCAAAGTTGTCATCTTTTCATGCCATTATTTGAAGCATTTCTAGTCATTGATTAATTCAATGGTTAGGATTTAGGTAGACTTTTGATTTTTAGGAGACTTAATCTAGGCCATTAGATCTTTTTCCTTTAAATTCTAGCCATTAGATGTGTCTCCAAAATAAAGGGTCAAGATCGCTCCTTCAAACTTTAAATCCAAGGGTTATAATTAGTCATAGCCTTTTTAGAAGACCAAATCTCCACCTTTGATTAATTTTTCATCTAATGATCATAAATGGTCTTTGTCACTTTTTAAGACTAAATCTCCACCCTTGATCAATTCCAAATCCAATGGTTGTAAATGATCACTTTATATAATCAAATTTATACCGTTGATTAAATCTACGATTGATATTGAAGCTTGCCTAACTAAGTTTATTCTCACACCATTGATTAAATCAATGGTGATTATCCAATACTTCTTTATTAAATTTATTTCTTAACCGTTAATTAAATCCATATCAAGTCTTCACCGTTAAATAAATCAATGGTGGATATCCCAACCACCAATGTTAACTTAAGCAATATAATTTCTATTTTTATCTACTAAAAACCCCACGAAAGAATATATTTACTGTATTTTTATCGTCCGATAATTAAATACAGTGCCAAACACAAAACAAGAAAATTTCTAAAACTGTTTTCCGGATTCAGGTTTAGTAAGATCCCCTGTCTCCATCTAAACAGTACAAATTTTTCTATGCGTAGAATAATTTTCACTTTGTGGGGCCTACCTGGGCCCACGTAAAGTCACCTGGGCCCACCTAGGACCACCTGAACCCACATATAGTCAAAAAAATTCATAATCATCCACAAAAATCACAAATATTAGAAAACGTATGAAAATCAAGTTAGATTGTTAAAAATAATTAACAGTCAAGAGAAATAAATACAGAAAGATTTTTCCCGGCCTGAAAATTATTATTTTCCTGACACAAAATAAATCACTCAAAACGATCAAATATATTGACGAAATAATCAAAATAATTTTACAGCACACAGAAATCACTAAACAGTAAAATTCTGTTAACTGTTAAAATTACTGTTTAAGAGATAAGAAATTTAAGGTGTTACAAAACCTATCTCATTTGCTCATTTTAGTCTTTTAAGACACAAACTCAGGGTCTGTGATTTATTCTCTTTTCAAAATCCACCCTGAGTTTGAGGGGGGAATAATAGAGTATTACATATAGTTAGTTTGTTAACAGTTAAATATTCTATTAGAGATTAGTTAATAGGTTGAGTTTGTTATTCTGTTAGTAACTGACACTCAAGACTCAAGGTGTTGTTTACACTATATAAGCATTGTACTCTATATATGCAAGGTGACAAATGAACAAAATCAATCAATTAATCATGCTTCTTCATTTCTGTTACTCTCTTCCTCTATTCTCTTTATCTTCGTTTATATCAAAATTCTAGCAGATATGGTTGTAGTGAAACTAGTGCAAATTAAGGTGCATCCAATATAATTAACAGTTAACTCCTATTTTCTTCCTCTAAAATTTCATGTGTTATCACTTTAATTTTTAAAAGACTTTTTTTATTAATTTAATTCTTCAATTATTTGAAGTGTCACCACATTTGTCCTTCCATCTCTACTCTGAAAAGTACCATTAACATAATTTGACATGACACGTTATTCTGCTTGTGTAGTGCATTAAATGCCATGTTAATGCCCAATTGGCAGTCTCACATGGAAGTGAGTTGGAAAATACCTTTGAGACCTTTCACCCTACAAAATCTTTACATAACTCTATTTAACAGAGTAGAATTAAGAACCTTATAAGTATTTATTTTAACTTGTATTCATTTTTAAATTAACTTTCATCCCCTCTTTAGCATTTAATTAAAATCTTATAATCATTTGAATTATTTTTTTGTTTAATTTGACCTTTAAACACTTATTTAATATTATTAAAAATATTAAATCAACTTATTTGATTCTTCAAAAATTATTGTAACTCATTCCAATCATTTATGACCTAGAAATAACTTTTTTTATATTTATTTCTATTTTCTCAATTGTTTATACCAAAATCTAAACTTATTTGAGTTATTACTCGCATTCAATGTTATAATATTGTGCTCAAATTAGTCCAAAAAGTTACCTGAATTAACAGATAACTCATATTGGTGTTATTGAGCTTCTATAATTCTGATTAGGACTATTAGATTAGGAATGATGTTACAAGGTGGGTTGGGCTTTAAGATTGTTGACTTGTTTAAATCAATGTATTTTTAACTTGACAAGTTTAGCCCGCAGTTTGAATGGGTCAAACCCATTTGCCCGCGTGTTAACTCGTTAGTCTGTTTATTTATTTATTTATTTTTGAATTACCAATAATATGTATTTAGAGTTTGATTTTATGGATTTGATATGCTTTGAACTTAGAATTTACTCTTGTTTTAAAGTGGATATTTGATTTTTATTTCATTTTGACTTTGTAATTTTGATTTTATGCAATGATATGTTAATTTTAAAGTACAAAAGTTCTACAAATAAAAATAAAAAATAGGCAGGCTATTTAAGCCCGCCAAGCTGCTCTTATATGAGCCAGGCTAGTAAAATACCAACTAATTTAAATCAACATATTTTTTACACGACCTATTTAAACCGTGAGTTAAACGAGTCGGGTTAGCCCATTTGACAGCCCTAGGCACCAATGCCCTCCTCATCTCTGTCCAGTGCCCCATTGCCACCAACTAGGCTCTCGCAACCACAAAGCTGAGATTGTGGATGGGTTGGGTGTTGCGACTCTGGGATGGTGCCATAATTTGAATATTAACTTGAGTTTGTGTGTTTCTTGGCCTGAATATTATGTCTCTCAGTGGTATCCTTAACAAAGGATTTGCTGGAAAGGGGGTCTTATGTGCGGATGATTTGAGTTTGGGAAGTAAGCAAAGTAAGGTTTTGAGGTTTGGTACGACGAGTAAGGATCGTCTTTTTGAATCCAAGTTGTAAACTTGTTGTAAAAGTCGGAAGGAAAGCGGAATGGAAAGTGGTAAGGATTTGTGGTATACTTGATGTAGAAGCGGTAAGGATTTGAGTTTGGGAGGTAACGGAAGTGGAAATTGTAAAATTGAAAGAGGAAGGGATATAAGGTCTGGAGATGCTGTGCTTTCATCTTGTGCTTCCAAGTTTTCAGATGGAGTAGATTTGTTTTTGGGAGAGAAGGAGATGAGGGAAATTAAGGTTTTTGGGGCTTAAAAGAGCACGTTAAGTCACGTGATTTTTATTATAGTTAGAAATCCTAATGAATAGTTAATAGAAGGTGTTTCATGCAAGTTTAGGCGAGCTTCAAGAGCCAGGTTTGAGACTTAAACTACGTACATGAGAGTTTTTTGCACAACTCTAATAGTTAATAGAAGATGCTTCATGCACGTTTGGGCGAGCTTGAAAAGTCGAATTTGAGATCTAAACCACGGGGATTTTTTTTTTTAATCAAAGCACAACTCCTATAATTAAATCAATTAAACACACATCTCACAACTTTCAAATAGCTGAGAAAAAGGTTGAAATATAGTGATGCACTTCCTGAATACATAATTCATAACATACAAAGTTATTTTGGATTAAAAATATAAAAACGGACAGTTATTATTATTTTTTTTTAAAAAGGGTTTTGGAGATGTTCTACCGGACCAAACCCCGCAGCATAATCACAATCCCCTGATAAAGACCAAGGACATATCATAGTTGAGGAACTTGAGATACGTTCCCCTTGTAAAAATGGACAGTTATGATTCTCAATAGGTTTATTATATTTTGTGTTCCAAAAACAAAAAAAATAAATAAATAAAGATGTTCCAAAAAAATTTAAACAAAGATTGTTATGAGTCTCATATTGAGTAAATTAAGACGTTCAATATGATATTTAAGTCATGAGTTCTCATAAACTAGTCTTTTGTATTAGAATCTTCTTACGAGTTTAAGTCATAGCAATGATATTTTATGAAAATGAAATTAAAATTGAAATTATAAATTTTAAAAAATATTAATAAATAAAAAGAAATGCCAACAGATTCACGTATTATGCAGACTAGATTTTACACCGTGCAATGCACGGTTAAATTAAGAATTAAATAATAAAAATAAATGTAATTAAAACAAAAAATAATTTTATTAAATAAAATATATGTAATAATTTATCAAGAAAATCATATTTACAAATTTAGTTTAAAAATACATAATATTTTCATGAAAGGATTTCGATCCAATATAAATACTAAAGAATTTAAATATAAAATGTTATAAAACAAATTATATGCCAAAAAAATATTTATACTATAAATAAAAATATTTGCTTTTTAAATAGATATAATTTAATCTAAAAAATTTATAAAAAATATTTTGATAAATTAACTTTATTGAAAATTGCATATAAGTTAATTCAATTTATATTCATATAAGTCAAATGAAATAAGTCAATTGATAAACATTCTAGAGTTTCGTCGAAAATGCACTTGTGAAAAAGAGAAGTTCCTCTACCCTAAGCAAATATAGTCTGAAAACTAAAATGTATGATAACATCTTATAAAATAAAATAAAAATGTTCATATAAATTTTCATTTTTTTGTTAGTTTATACATATATATATATATTCAAGCCATTTGTATTTTTTTTCTTTCTTTGCCTAAGTGATTTTTAGTAATATATTTCTTTTTTAAGGAGTTTACATCATCATTCTACCTTAAAGGATTGATTTTTAGTGATTGAATATGTGTTATCTACGAGTATAGATATGTCAACACTGTATTGCAAAAAAAAAAAAAAAGAGGTAAAACACACATGACATGCATATAAGAGGACTATTAAACACATGACATAATATTAAATACTCTAAATATAACATGTCAAGCAAGTGATCTATTTACTTATTGACAAAGAAGACACTTGACAGTTTTTTAAAATATTTATCTTTCTTTTTTATATTATATTGATTTGTCTTAGATTATTAGGCTTTCAAAGTTAGAGCTTTTCCTAGTTTTTTTTCCTCTTCTTTCCATCAAAACTTTGATTTTATATTGTAGAAGTTACCTCGATTTTTCTTCCATATTTGAATAACTTGTTATATTATTTTAAGTGATATTCTCATAATAATTGTAAAATATTTAAGGTCGACTTCTTTTTCTTTTTTCTTTTTTTATAAAAAAACTAACTGGCCTTAAACATCAATACCATGGATTAGATAGTGTTCTAGGTAGAAGAAATTGGTGTGAAATCAGACAAATTTTGGAAAAAGTCCAAATAAATGACTTCTTGACATCATTATTCATCTTTCATTGTTGTCTTTTTATTTCCCAAAGAGGCTTTACAGCAATGACGGTTGACCAAATATATTTATATATACGGCCGTTCAGGCAACAGTGAAAACCACGTTTTGCATAACATATATTCTCACAGCTAGCTGTCCAGTGCAAGAAACAAAATAGAAATCATTAATCTTTCAGACAACAATAAGTTGCTGTTAAATTTGCAGGCAAGTCAGCATAAGAGTAATTAATTAATTAATCTTATGGTTTGAAATCAATATGTTGAGCTTACAATTTCACACAATGTGGTCCCTCCTAATCAAAAGTCACAATTAAGTTCACAATTTCTCTACAAAGGGGCGGATGAAAACAAGAGCCAGCCGGGGAGTAAGGTGCTAACTGGTAAGGAAAAAGCAGCAGAGATAATGGGAAAAGTAATAATAGAGTAAATCGTGTAGTTTGAAATTGATATTTTCATATAGGTATAAGTTAGAAATTAATTTATGAAGTAATGTAAAATAAATAGTATTATATAAGAAATTATATCTCTTAATCATGACTTACACTTAGATTATTTTTTTTATTTTTTATAACAAGTTCGTTGCTCATAGGCCAAACACATAGAGTTGAATAAGAATGAAAAGTTCAATCACCATGGATAAGAAAAAGACCTATTTGTAGTATCAAATCATCATATAAAAATGAATTAAGTGATAAATAATAAATTTGTTTATTTTTTTTGTAAAATATTTAATTTCTTGTATAATTCTTTTAATTTTATTTTTCTTGTAATTTTTTTTTAAATTAATGAATTAACTTGAAAAGAAAAAACTTTATTATACACAAGTCTTGGCTTGACTTCACTTGTTTTTTTTCCTTAAAAAAAAGGTACATGACTTTTTATATAATACTGTTGATTTTATATCATTTTAAGAATCAATTTCTAGCTTATAGCTATATGCGAATATCAAATTTAAACTACACCATTCTAATAAAAAAGTCAAAGATTAGGAAATAAAGGGTGAAAAATCTAAAAAGAACTAACGGGTAAAAGTGTGTAGTGGGATGTCTGGAATCTTTTTCTTACTTTTATTTTTTTATTAATTTTATTGGTGAAACAAACTTAGCCCACGTTGTAGTTATTCTCTTACAAGAATATCTATGGTACTCATTTTTTTTTCTTTTCAATATTTAATAGCATTGTTACACATTTCATTAATTATTAATTATTTTAAATATTTATTATAAATTCAACATTCAATCAATGTTTAATAACTCATCCTAAATATTAAACTCATTAGGGCCGGTACCATATAAATTCTCTTCTTTTGCTGCTACCTTTTTTTTCCTTGAACTATTCTTTTACTGGCATTAGTTATTATATAATTGTATATATTTATTTGAGCTGATATTAAAAGAAAAAAGCATAATTAATGTATAAGCCATGTATCTTAGCAGAAAAGGAAATGGCAAAAACCTTAGTTTACCTACTGAGGTGGTTAAGAGGGAAAACCCGATAAGGATTTAGATATAGGCTATTGGCTTGTAGATTTAAATTCTGATGATGATTTTCTATATATATATCATAATATAAAATTAGTAAATATTTCATACATGATAAAAGTAATATTATAAAAAAAAACTTGTAGTCAATTCAATTTAGTTTAATTTATGTGGTCGGAATGATTGAAAGTAAATAATGGATTAAATTCTCAATTATGTTAAAAAAGCGAAAAGATGTCAAAAGTTTTATATTAATAAATTAAAAATTGATTTAAAATTATTTAAATTAAAATTATTTATTTAAAAATAATTATAAAATATCTCTAAATATATATTTAATTTATTTAAATTTTATTTAAAACTTCTTTAATATCAAATATTGTTTGACAAATTTTATGTTAAATTTTAAATAAAGATTTCTATAATTCTATTTTAAATTGGTTTTAATTTTAAAAATAATTATGTAACAATTAACATTTCAATTTTAAAATGAATAAGGATGATTATTCACATTCAAAAGAAAGAGTAAACTAACACAGCATTGGTCCAAATAGTAATTGGGCTTGGATACTTTAAATATGTGGTCAATGGTTGATTTTTAACTCGTGTATGAAAAAAATACAATTAGAAGCGGCCATTTTCTTCAAAGTTAGTTAGTATCGCGACATATTAGTCTTTTATTACTTATTGGTCGGAAAATACTGAGGTAAAAGACTCAAAAAGAAAGAGTAAACACTATGCCCCACCAAAGTATTAATGTAAGATGGGAAAGAAAATATAAATAGGAGCATATTGATATGGCAGGTGGGATGGATTTGGATTTGAGAATCCTAGCATATCAGGTGAATGGGAAGTACCCTCTAACCCTAACAGCCAAATATGCTTCGATTTTCTTGTTCTGGTATCATTGTAAACCTCAAAAGATAGTATACACTATAATGAATCCTTTACACCCTAGTACTGAAGAGTTGGCCCTTTAGATTTCATCTGCTAATTATTCACCTAAACAACCCCAGAAGATCAGATCTTGCATGATCCACTGATGCAGTGATCTTCACTGTACAAGTCCAATGGGAAAGGGCAAGGAGAAAGAGCAGAAGGTACCTGCTTGGGGACAAGAAGATTATAAGATTACCATAGATGAAAACAAGAAGTGGATGCATAGGGAGACAGAAAGACAAAGAAGGCAAGAGATGGGAAAACTCTGCGCCACCCTTAGATCTCTTCTGCCTTTAGAATATATTAAGGTAAGTACCTAGACACAAGTGTGTCTCTTCATTAATTTTGAGGTTTTTTTTATTTTTTTTTTATTTTTGCTGTCTAGACTCTTTTAGAGTAATTGCAATGACATTTGAAACCCACTAGCCATTGGGGGTGCTTTTTTATAGCATATTTTGATGATCATCATCAGGGAAAGCGCTCAGCTTCTGATCACATGCATGAGGCTGTGAATTATATCAACCACCTACAGAATAAGGTGAAGCAGTTGCAAACTAAGAGGGATGAGTTAATGAAGGTGTCTAATTTGAGTACTACTGGCCCTGAGAATAATGGAAGCTCTACTACCTATCTTCCACTCTATGTTGCTGTTCACCCTTTACCGGGTGGCCTTGAGATTATGTGCAGTTACGGCTTCAGCAAGTGTGCGTTTCCTTTGTCGAGAGTTCTAGACATTTTGCTTAAAGAAGGGCTTAACGTGGTTAGCAGCACTTCCACCAAAACACATGGCAGGTTCATACACACTATCCGATCAGAGGTACCGTGTCAGTTTAATTGTCATTGGGCATACAGTGGTTATAATGGTTCATTGATTCTAAAGTTTAATATTATTATTAATATTTGTCTACATAACCTGCCTTGAAGGATCCAAATATGACTGCTACTGATTATTCTGAATTGCAAAGAAAGCTTATGGAAGCAATATCATCTTCAAGTAAGACTCTACCATAGAATTTTCTGTGCTTGACAAAAGAATTTTTACATGATTATTTTTCTTTAAATTTGTCTGGAGATTCATATTACAGCATTAGTTACAATTATTTAACCATTTGCAGGTTTGCAAGAAACTTTATTTGAATGTGAGAACTGCTTATATCTTGAGAAAGATGTATTATTTGGTGAAGTTTCCGATCTCAAAGACTATTAACTTGAGTGATTTGTACAGCATAGTGTACCCTTGCTTGTTATATATCTGCTAAAAATAATCGGTGCAGTCTAAAGTGATGCTAGTTAATTGAAGATTCAAGTTCACAGTAGTCGATGGTCATGCAATACTCCATGAGGTCATTCATCTCTTTTTCATGGAAGTTAGAACCAAGTCATGCATAAATTAAGTTCATATTGATGTTCAATGTTTTGCATTTACATTTTTTGTGCATTAGACTTTCAAAAGTTATTTTTCAATAGCTAGTTCATAAAATTTAAAGTTCTTGTGGTATATGCTGGCACTACTTTACTTCATCAGTGTAGTGATAACAATCACTGGTATATAGTGCAGCAGCTCAGTGGAAGCCACTCACAATTAACTGAATTAAGTAATTTGATTATATGATGAATGTACTTAGAAAGTTAGAATCTCAATGAAGTTGGTGACACATTTAGGGTATGTTCGCAAAGATAGTGAAAATGGAAAGAATGAAATTATTAGAATATTGTTCATCCATTTTCGTTTCTTTCACTTCCACTCCTATAATAACTGCACCCTTGATACTTGTGACAAAAATTGAATTGGGGGAAAAACGCATAGATATGTCTGTTGTGTGCTTTGTTTCTCCTCTTGGTATATTTCCAATGCAGAGTTTTTACACCAAACTTTAGTTGGTTTTCTCCCCACTCAGATAAATTTAGTAGCACTGTTGTAACAATAACATTTTTATAACCTCTCTTCCCATCAAGCCTCATATTTAAGAACACTTTGATCTAAAAGGAAAAGAAGACACCATACCATATTCTACATTATATGTCTATTAAATAGTTCAGTCTACTGATACATGCATTTCAAATAGACAGTTAAGGAACAATACTGATAGGAAGGAAAAGCTAATTTTAATTATAGGATAAAATTGTTTTTCATGGTAGGCTTTTCAGTGGCTTTATAAATCATATCATGAAAGTAAGTGATGATCTTGAGAAATCTTGTTGTTAGAGATTAAGCTGTGTAAACTGACTCTTAATTGCTATTGGTTTTGGAAAGACCATGGCCAAGCCATATATATATATATAGCTATAAAAGAATTATCGTATATACAGTTCAAGAAAACCATTGGAAGATTTCACCTAAAAAAACCAATGGAAGAAATTGTAATTAAGGTATAGGCAGCTTTTGATTAATGAAATCTATTATTAAATCATTACTGATGTTCTAAAATTACAGAAGCAGGTAAAGTTTATAGGGCTTAATTAGTAAAAAATTGTTATTGAAATATAATAAAATTAAGCAGTTTTAAAAAGCTCCTGTAACTAGCATTACAACAGAAGAAGCACGTAAAATTGAACCTCAGCAATTATAAATTAATTTATAAAATTAAAAATTTCCAACATACACATGCCACACTCTCAAACTTTTTGAGCCTATATTATGAGGCGTAGATGTTAATACAAATCAAGATCTAAATATCTCATTCCTCAATTCCTACTTTCCTTAGACTGGGCATGGATACTACATGTGGTATAAAACGAGTTAAACCATAAATATCTGGTCACTGCTGACTGTATTTAATGTATCTGACCATCTGTTGTAAAATTTGTTTCGATATTTTCTTTTGAGATCCTTCACAATTCAATTACTGGAAAGTATTCTATGTCTTCGCATGGATTTTTTTTTTTAAAATTCAGATTTAGTTTAAAAAGAAATATGGATTGAAAAAATGTTTAAAATTATAAAAGAGATATATATAATTAATTTAAAAAGGAATATGAATTTAAAACTTAAAAAAATAGAAGTTAAGAATATCATGTAACATTTTTTGAGGAAGAGTAGAGTATGAAATTAAACTACTCTAAAAAGAGGTACTTTAATTTAATAAATAGGAATGGACTAGATCAAATCGCATTAAGTGATTACATTCATGGTATACTGGGTCATTGTGCAACAAAAAACTTGATTCTGAGTATCAAAGCTAACGCACGTGAAACCAAACAATATCCCATTATCCAACTATGTTATCAATTATGTAATGAAGTCCATTTCCAAAGATCGACTTGTAACCACTGAATAAGTATCATCATATAAGGGAAGCGAAGATATGACAACTAAGCTAATCTTGACTGCAATGCTTCTTTAAAGACAGTGTTGACAGCATCTTCTACATTTATAAAGTCCTGTCATAAAGTAGTGTCCATATATAGATATATATTCAATTTGATGTCTAGAGTTGCAAGCATGGGTTCTCATAATATGATCTTATTATCCAAATCTCGCTAACCCAAACAAGTATAAACCAAATATATAATATATGTTTTCCAACTCAAACAAATATCTTCCCTGATAACGAACATTCTTTTTTCATAATTAAACTTCATTTTGCAGTTATTTGCCGTCTTTCAATTCCTTGTAGTTATTATAAAAAATGTCATTAGAAATTTTGTTCTCAAATATTTTTCCCCCATCAATATGCGTGCTTAATGCGAGTTGATTGCATAAATCCTTCCCTAACTTTTTTCTTATTGGTCGAAGTTGTGATATTTGATTTTATATTGTTTAATGACCACTATGAGAGATTTTATTAGTATAAAATTATATATATTTATGTATTATTATATCATTAAAGAGTTTGATTATGACAGTAAAAAGATTCAATCTTAATTATTGGCCCATTTTTTAATAATAAAAACAAATTATCAAAGGGTTGCACTGAGGGACGAGAGTGCCTCCCAATATCAAATCAGATAACTTTATTCAAAAATTATATGTAATAATGATGTGACTTGTAAGTAATACTGATCATTTAATCTGGATTATCAATAGTGATATATTAACATATATACAGATTATTATCACTGTTTAAATCTATAAATACAGTTTTCGCCTTTGGCATATGCCCCCTCATCAAGGGTTGGGTCATCTCCTGCTAGCTGATCTTATGGGATTTTCTATGTTTGGTTTTAGTTTTCTTAGTTTTTTCTCTGTTGCACCAAAAAAATATATATATCCATAAGTACATAACTGTGTTGATTATCATGTGGGATAAAGCTTAATCATATATCAGGTTTATATATGCTTTTATGGCCTCAACATGGAGTGGACATACCGTGAATGAGTGAATCCAAACCAGATATGCGTAGCAGATAGCTAGTTCCCACTAACATAATAATGGAAGAGTGTTCCCTATATATATATAATTGTCACAGGCCAGGATGTTCTTCCTCCTTCCACGCGTCTTGGGATTGATTCAAACTGCCTCATCACCTTTATTACTATCCTCATCAACTGTATCCTGATTCTTTGAGCTGCATTTAAGACAGTTCTATCGATCACTATATATGTGGGGGAAAAGATCAAGATTTTTTTATTTTTTTTAAGTAATTAATTGTAAAAAAGAAAATGACATAAGGTTATAAAAAAAATTTATATTTTTCTTTCTTTTATAATTAACTACAAAAAAAAAATTTAGAACATCCTGATCCACGGGAATCAGAAGTGAGTAGACTAAAATAAGCAAAATCCAAAGAACAACTAGTCTTTGTTCAGTGTTTACTCCAAAGCAAATCAAGTATTTATCATCTCAAATCATTTTGCAACCCCACCACCAAAAGGATCTTAATTAATATGCAAACAGTTAGATACATTCTTTTTTTTTCTTAATTATTATTATTAAAAAGGTTATTAGGTAAAACAGTTTAATCTCTCAGACCAAACCGCCATGATCACATTTAAGAGAAACTTTTCTCAAAATGCTATCTCTAATAAAATCTAAACATATATTTATCTCTAGAAGTCACAAGCTATTTACTGCTTAACCAAGCATTTTTATATACATCTCTTTGTTTGGATATATTAATAAAATGACATCTAATTTTCTTTTTACATGAAATGGCATCTAATTTTTTTAATATGGAAAATGACATCTAATTTTAAGTATCAATATTAATTACTAAAATTAGTAGGTAATATATGTTCCAAGTATTACTTTGAAATTTTCAAATATTAACAAGCTCGGCCACATGATGAAACAAGTATATTAGTAACAAGGGCGGAGGAAAGTATAGATCATATATATTCTTACAAGTTCTTTTAGTGTCGATGATATATTTGCTCTTGTTTAAAGCTTTATCTTATTGATTTTTGTAAGTAATAATAAATTTAATTAAAAAGTGAATTGGTCCATTATATACATGTACCAAAACATCTAGAGCTAAAGCATTTTGGTAGTATTACTAACTTATGTTAAGAATTAATAAAAAAAATGCGTAAAATATTTAGAACCTATTAGCTTTGGCCCCTCAAAGAAATTTTTTTGGCTTTGCCTTCATTAGTAAACCTTGATTCAGAAAATTTACTCAATTGGAGCAACATTTATATTAATACGCAAAAGAATTTTTGATATATAATATCTTATAATTTTGTTAGAAAACCAACTATTTCAAGAGTTTAAATTCTTACGTCTATTGTCAAGTATAGTTTTATTAAGTTAGTGATAAAAACTGTTATTAATCCTTTATTTACAAATTTTAAATTTTGAGATAATTTAATTTTTGATTTAAATTAAAAATATTTCTCAAAAGGAAAATAAAAAAATCCGAGTTAAGAATGTAGTTTACCAAAAATATAATTTCAGGTGTCAAAAGAAAATACGAAGACAATTCACATATGACCAGAGAGAGATGGAGAGAGCAAATAGAATGCCGAGCGGGCCTGCATGAAGGGTGAGTTGATGGGCTTAGCTTTTTATCTCAGTTTGGACTTAGATTGTGAAATATAAATGCAGTATAGAGACCAATTATGAGAATCGTCACTCAGCTTTTCCTCCCACTTTATTTTAATTTAATAATTAAATTAATAAAAATTACATTCTATAAACAAAAATTATGGGACGAGCACAAATAATAATGTTTGCCAACACCATACCAAGAATGTTGATTGTGAGATGTTTAAACGAGGCCTAAATCTATCATGCACCATTTGCTTTAAGCCTTCGATTTATTAATTAAAAAAAATCAAGGATTGAGATTAAAGATTAGAATCTTCTCAACAGGTAACTCCAAACTCAAACCCTTCTCTCTCTTTCAACAATCAAGGGTTCCTAATGCAGTTTTAGTGGTCGGAGGTTTAGAGGCAGCGAAGCATGGAGGGCGATTCACAGCAGGTCCGAGGTGGCAGCCATGGCGTGGGGTGGTTCTGGTGGAGCAAGGCGGCTGGGTTGACGGGTTTTGATTCTAATGAAGGTTGGCTACGGTGGGTATACGGGTTGCTGAGTCGGGGTGCCTATGTTGGTGGTTGTAGTGGTATGGGTTCAGGGCCTAAATCACAGCGATGACGTGTGCTGTCTTGGGATGGTTCGGACGGTGTTTGTGGGTGGCGATTTGGTGGTGAGGCGGCTTTGTTGGATTGCTAGTGGCTAGGTTCATACAGCGAAAGATTTGACGAAATGCCGATCATCAGAAAGACGGGCTCGTCGTCAAAATGGCCATCATCGCTCACAGCCACGTCGTCAACACCCCTCCATGGCCAAATCACAGCACCGCTCAACCACCACTGACAGCTCGCGAATCAGACCAGCCCTAACCACCACACCGTCGTCCAAGTCCAAGTCACTGCAAGTGCCGTTCCTCCACCGTGTTAACACCCACGTAAGAGCCCTTGCCGACAATTGAGCTGGGACCCTGGTAGCTCCAGCAACTCCGACACCATGCATTTGGGAGGATTTTTTTTAAAGAAAAAAAATCAAATGGGGTGACTCGCTATTGCAAGTATTTTTGGGTGGTGCATAATGCACCCTACTACACCCTACTATAGTGTGTGCATAGTAGAATTTGCCTTAAACAAGTATAAGAAAATTTACTTAAACTAGCACAAGGAAGGAAGTACTAATTTCTAGAACCCTCTCACCACAATACTAGAGAAACAGAATCACTAGCTCCATTATCTGTCATTTTGCCTAAGAATTTGAAGTGTAAAGGTAGAGATGGAGTTATTAGTTGAAGTGCAAGTACTTGGAAAGGCTAGGCACAAGAATTTGTTGGTCCTTAAGGGATTTCTATGCAGGAGTAGGTGAAAGGATGGTTGTCTGTGAGCACATGCCTAATCATTGTTGGCATCTTGCATTGGGTTTGATTCATTGGGGTTTTGGAGAGTGTTTGACATGTTGTCATTTGGGCTTGGAAGAAGTTGGTATGAATGAAATGTCAAAACAGGAGAAGATTCTATTTTGTTAAAAGGGAAAAAATGGTTAATTTTTTTTCCTTCTCTTCCATCCTTTAACCTTTATTTTTTCCCTTTTAATAAAACAAGATCCTCTCCTATTTTGGCAATAGGAGAGGATCCTTATCCGATGTCAAACTCCCAAAACATTTAGATCGAAACCTTTAAACCTAAAAGCTAGTTATTTGAGTCTTGGTGGGTCTTGGTCACAAGCTTATAAACTATTATTCTTCCTTTCATCTTTTCCATTATGGGACTTTACCCATTTCACCATCACACACTCACCACTCACATAGGTACATGTGGTTATTCCAACAATCATAGTTAAGATAAAAAAAAAAATCATAGTTTGCTTGCTCATTCAACTTGCTTCACATTGTCTGCTAGATTGGCCTAGAAGAATGAGCCTAGCAATTGGAGTAACTTAAGGTTTAGCGTAAGTGTACTTGCCCTCTCTCCTTCCTTTCTTATCTATCCTTCAAAACTTTGAAGTTTATGTTTTGGTTGAAAATTCCTCTATTAAATTAAACACTACAAAAGACTTTAAATAAACAAGATTTGTTAAACTATTTAAAATCTTCTATATATTGAATAAAAAATAATTTGAAGTTAATAAAATTTTGGTAGGTCCTTGTGACCTTTTAGTATGATGGCTATTATAAATTATGAAAGTTATGGAAAGTTATTTTATGAGTTATGAAGAAATATGTTATACGAATTATGTAGTTAGAGTGAATTACTTATTGAGAAAAGAGTATGCATTCTTCTTGAACTTTACTTTTTTATAAATTACTATTACGAATTTTAAAACCTTTTCAATTAGTCTCTAAATTTTAATAAATGTCCCAATATATTATTATGTTCAATTTAAATCTATTAATTCATTAATGATGATATTGTATAATAGCATCTTATCGGGATTAACATTTTTTGGATTGTTTATTAATTTTATTATTAAAATTTGATTATAAATATATTTTTTATTACAAAATAAATAAAAACAAATTTTGTTTTAAAATAAATTTGTTTTTTTCTATTTTGTAAGGAAGAAAATATATTTAAAATTAAATTTTAATAAATAAATTAATAAACAATTCTTAATTAATGTTAATACAAATAAATTAATACTATGCAGTATTATCGTTAGTGAATTAACGGATCTAAATTAAACATAAGGATCTATTGAGACATTAATTAAAGTTTAAGGACTAATTGAGAATGTTTTAAAGTTCATAATAGTAATTTGTAAAAGAGTCAAAGTTTAATGAGTCTCTATATTCTTTTTTCTTACTTATTTTATGAGTTAAGAAAATTTATTTTAGTTAATTAGTAGAAGTTGTAGAATATGTTATGTCTCTTAAACTCTTGATCATAAAGTTCTTATAGCTATTCTATGTATTTTGGAGTTTGATTAAAAATAAAAAAAAAGTAACAAAGTTTCTCTTATATTCTTCTTTCACTCTTAGCTCTATATTAAGTTATTCATATTCTTGCCTGCAAGCAATTTCAACATCATTTTTAATTCTAGCCATTTTCAGCTTCTTCCACTTGAGAGTATTCCATTCATGCATATACCTCTTATATGATTAATTAATGTGGCATTCAACTTATTAAATTTTGGCGACGAATGATCTATTTCTGTTTGGTTTTAAGGTATTTGCACCATGAGGCATATCCTACCATCATACCTCATATATGATTAATGTGCCATATTCCCAAGCAATGTTCTTTTAGACCACGAATTTCAAGCCAAGGTTGCTGATTTTGGTTTTGCCAAGTGAAATACCGGATGGTGTAAGCCATCTTACCACACGGGTCAAAGGCACCATCGGATATGTGGCACCAGAATACGGCTTCTGGGGCTGTGACGTATTACAGCTTTGGGATCTTGCTTTTGGAGATTATTAGTGGCAAGAAACCAATTTGGATAATGAATATCGTTCAATGGGTCACACATTATGCCCACAAAGGTATCTTCAATCAATCATATTGCTGATCCAAACTTGTAGGGAAAATTTGATTTGGAGCAACTGAAATTTATGATCGTTATAGCTATGAGATTTACGGATAGTATCCCGAAGAAGAGGCCTAGCATGGCAGAGGTAGCAGAGTTGCTTAGGGGTAGTGTAGAGAGCTAGGAGAAGAAAGGATCTTCCAAATTTGAGTTACAAGAATGAAGACGAATAAAATGATGAAAAGATCATTAACCTTTTTCTTTATATGAAGCGTGAATTTCATTACTGAGACTACAAGATAATTACTTGGTGTGCATGTGAAATTAAATTTGATATAAATCTTCTTGTCTATGAAAATGATATGGATATTTATTGTGTTTGTGAAGTTGTAATTGGGCTATCTTCTTGGCCTTGGTAACCATAATGAAGTTATTATATAAGTAGCCACCTTAAGACCGTATGACTCGGTCCTTCATGAAGTAAATTTGTCAATATCAAGGGCTATAATTCAATTTTTTTTGGTATATCTTAAAGGGGAAGAAAAGTCTCTCTTTGTTCTCGTTTGTGTTTTGGAAGAGTGAGAAGCTGTTCAAAACTATGACTTGTGACACCTAATTACATGACGCATGGAGGGATTTAAATAATGGGATGGGATTTGAATTAAACTAACAAGGACAATAGCTAATTACTAATGTAGATCACTGTATAAAACCAATTTATGTATGTATGTATGTGTTTAAAAAAATAAAAATTCTTTAACTTAGCTTCCCGTATAAAATGTTTTGTTTTCTTTGATAAGAGTATTGGAGAAATCTCCTACAGTCTAGAGACTTCAATCATGGCCCAGAAATTATGTTGGAAGAGCCGAAAGCCATTTGTTTCATAATTAAATAATAAATGCATATCATGTTTCATACTCACTCCATTTTCTTTTATATTAAACTAAAAAGGACAACAGCTAATTACTAACGTAGATCACTGTATAAAACCAATTTATGTATGTATGTATGTGTTTAAAAAAATAAAAATTCTTTAACTTAGCTTCCCGTATAAAATGCTTTCTTTTCTTCGATAAGAGAATTGGAGAAATCTCCTACAGTCTAGAGACTTCAATCATGGCCCAGAAATTATGTTGGAAGAGCCGAAAGCCATTTGTTTCATAATTAAATAATTAATGCATATCATGTTTCATACTCACTCCATTTTCTTTTATCTGTCATTTTAATTTTTTTATATTTCATATTAGATGCCATTTTAGAATTTCAACACAGAATTAATTATTTTATATTAATTTTACCTTTATTTTTTCTAATTTTATTAATTATTTAACTCTTAAAAATTCTCAATATTTATTTATCTAACTTCTATCTCTCTTATTACATCTTTTATTGGTCAATCACATTCTTTATTTTTTAAATGATAATATTATTTTTTACGGTTATTTTTTTCTTAAAATCAAGATTATTAAATTATTTTTTTAATACTAATATTATTTCCTTAAACGACAGATAAAAAAGAATAGAAATAATATTTTGCTAACTGTGGGTTGTGTTAGAGAGATGTTCAGCGTTATGCAAACATATTCAACCATGTTTTGCTACTACTCCATCTGTTTCACAATATTTATCGTTTATTGTTTTTGCATATAAATTAAGCAAAATATTAAATACTTTTAATTTTAAAAAAATATAACTACATTTGCCTTAATTACCTCTCTGTTTATTAGTACTCTCTCTTATTTTACTTAGTAGATATATCAGGAGACAATATAAAGTTAAGAAAAATTAATGCCTCTTAATTTTCTAAAGTGATAAATAAAATGAAATAAAATTTACTCTTTGAAATGACAGTTATTTTAAAATAGATGGACTACTTTCTTTTCACACAAGTTTAGATAATGTAATTTTTGATTACATGTCTTTGTGTGCAGTTTAGATAATGTACCAATAGATTAAGATCCTCTCAATTTTTATTTTCTCAAAAGTGGTTAATTGTAGGAGAGAGACACAAGGTTATAAAACACAAGGTTATAAAAGAATTTTCACAAGTTTCAACTGGTTCCCATTAATAATTTTTTTTATTTTTTTTCTCTCCTGCAATTGATCACTTGAGAGAAGGAAAAATTGAGAGGATCATGATCGATGTACCAATATGTTTCTTGTAATACTTCATTTTCTATTTCTTTTTTTTTTTTGATATTGTAGATTGGTGATGTCCAAGTCAAATTGTGTGTACTTTGACTAATCTACTTATCTAGCTAATTCAGTTAAAATCAAGTCATTCATGTCGAGATTAAAGGATTCTCAAAGATATTCAACTACCAAGTAATTGGATAGCTAGAATTTGAACATGTGACTGTATACCTATTTATACATCACATTCTTGTTTACCACTAAACCAATCCATTGGGATTGTTTACTTGCAATATTGTGTACTGAAGGGCAGTATATATATCGTTGGGACAAACTCTTCTTTTACTCTTGTTCTCATACACTTGTGCTAAGTAGGCCATCAAGATTGCATTGAAATTTTTAAAATCCAGGTAATATTAAGAACGTGATTCTTCTAATTAAGACATAATTAATTACCTAGTCAATATCCTATATAGCAATTTCAACCATCTTCAATATGACGATAAAATACATTTTCAAGGAATATAGGGGTATTCTTGGATTAGATTGTTTTGGGATGAAAATTCATTTGACCCAATCAAATTGTTTTTTTAATATAGAGAATCAATCGGTTTAGTTTAGCTTTCAAAACCAGTTCAATGGGTTGTATTGTTTTAATCAGTTTTTGGTCAAAATATTTTTTAAGCTTATAATTTTGTATGCTAAAAGTAACTAAATTCATTAAAAAGAAAAAAAATAAAAAAAAGTAATAGCTCATTTAACATGTATAAAACAACATTTAATTGAGAGCGGCACATAGAATGAAAGAAGTGTGAGAAATTAAAATTATTATGAGTAAAAATATAAGTTCAATAATTTATATTATATAATATTAATCGAATTAAATTATATTTGATTAGTTTTGAGAATTAAAATAAAATTAATATAATTTAACTGGTTTTTAAAAAATCAAACAAAAAAATTAAATTTATTTAATTTTAATTTAATTTTAATTTTTTTAGTTCAATTCTTAATTTAATTTTCGATTTGAATTGAATTTAAAACTGTTAAATAATATGCAAACATAAAATTCTACTGTTGTGATAATTTAAATCAGAATAAATTTAATGGGGTTAGAATTGACACCTAAGCGAGGACACAACACCCACCAAAAGACATAAAGGAAGTAAGTGATAAACTTCTGATTAAACGCAAGAGACATGTTAATAAACGTACATTGAAACCGTGTAAGGTGTGTCTTCTTATCGTTGTTGAAGGAGCGTAAACCACCAAAAAAAAAAGGAGGAGCAAGTTGGCACTACGTACGTTTTCCCTTTTATTTTACTTGACAGTTCTCTTATCAGAGATTTCCTCTTTGCTTTTTCTAATAGTGAAACCAATCAATTTAACTAGTGGTATTGTTATTTTATAGTTGGTGAGGAAAGTACATCGTTACTCCTTTTGAAAAATGTTTTTTTTATGCCTCCAATGTAACACATGAGTTGGACATTATATTTGATGTGGGTGTGATTATCTATTATCATATATCGTATATAAAGTTAAAATAAATGTATCGTATATAAATATAAATAAATATTATTTAAATATCATATTTTAAGTTTTTAAATAACAAAATTCTACTTCTTTCTCTTCTTATTATAGGATGGTAGTACCATCATAAAATGCTAATATTAAATTCCGGAAAATGTTATGAATAAAAAATTCAAAATTTTTTTTACATGAATAAAAATTCAGCATTGAATTTTAGTTAAAAGAACAAAGACATACTAATTAATAATCACGTGCCTTTATTTAGGTATCTAATCATTGTTCTCAATAAACTTTCCTACTCAGCGTTGTCTTCATCGTCCATTTTCCATGTCTTTTGGGGAAAAAGAAAGTGCATATCTGTGATATTAAACTATAATTTTCTTCATCGATCTACCTTGAACAAGTTTCTTTTAAATAAAATACTTTGTGTTTATGTACGCATTTTCTAGGATTAATCATCTCAATTAATACAATATTCTATTTACACAAAAAATAATCTTAAACCAATTAGTGAAATATTTCGTGTACTTCACTACTTTCATTGTCGTGTTAATTTTATGAGATCAAAATATCAGTGAGTATAAACTAAAAAAACAAATATCCACGCTTAATGGCTCCTTTTTCAATTCCATAATATGAACCGGCCACAGCTAATTGTGCTTGATTAAGACATTTAGTAACTAAAAGAAACCACAACTTTTTACAGGCTTAATTAGAAATCTATAGATTATATACTTTAATACCCAGCCTGGAATCCACCTACATGGCCAATTTTTAACTGCTTAATCAAAAGAGGGGATGGCAGTGATAACGTCACTTTCCATAGATGAAAATATTCCAAAATCAAATACTAATTGGTTTATTAATTTATCTATATAACATATAATAATCAAAGATTAATTGGTCTATTGATTTATCTATACAACTTATAATTAAATAAAGCGCTTAAGAATGTTTACCCCAAAGGAATATAAATGTGTGATATTTCCAATGGAAGAGGTAGCTTGACAAAAGCTAGCAAACACCACCATTTAAGCCATATAATACATACAGAATTGGCATGTGTTTCCACCATTAACCTTCAGAGTCCTCGACTTCCAAGGCAGCTTCTTGTCCTTACCATAATCCATCTTGTTGCTTCTTTGCATTTGCCGGTATGTTTTAATTTGCTTCTTTCTTGCAGGATTTCAGTCTATTTTGTTTTCTTTCTAACTTCAATCACTCAAACCGTTCCTACTTTTTCTTCTTTTGTCCAAAAGGGAATTTAGATTCTGAATATCATCTTACAGATTCTTGAAAAAATGCACTTGAAATGTTACTGTTGTTTCCTCTTAGATGAAGAGCAAAGGAAAATAAGGTAAGCTTTTCATCAAACTAATAATCTGTTTTATGCCCACAAATTAGTGAATTATATTGTTACTAATCTTATTTTTGCCCTTGATCTGTGTGTTTGTGGTTTTTTTCTTACACTAGCATTGCCAACAACAAGAAGAGTAGGGACTATCCATGGGAAATGTACACCTTGAAGGAGTTGCTTCGTGCAACAAACAACTTTCATCAAGATAATCAGATTGGAGAGGGTGGATTTGGAAGTGTTTATTTTGGTCTAACAAGTAAAGGCGTTCAGGCAATTATATTCATATCTTTTATTCCTCAATTTTGATTTTTATTTGTCATAAAGTTTAAGCATGTGACAATTTTTTTTTTTCAGGTATACTAAAACTTGCATGACTAATAGTGGAATTTGCAGATTGCAGTGAAGCGTTTTAAGACGGTGACTGCAAAGGCAGAGATGGAGTTTGCAGTCGAAGTGGAAGTACTTGGAAGAGTGAGGCATAAGAATTTGTTGGGATTGAGGGGATTCTATGCAGGAGGAGATGAAAGGTTGATTGTCTATGACTACATGCCTAATCACAGTTTGCTCACCCATTTGCATGGTCCACTGTCAAACGAATGTAAGCTAGATTGGCCGAGAAGAATGAGTATAGCAATTGGAGCTGCTGAAGGTTTAGCGTAAGTGTACCTTCCCCTTTATCTTTCCTCTTAGATCCATATCCTTCACTGTTCTATATATGGTTTTATGTTTTGGTTGAAAATTCCTCAGTGAAAACAACACCAAAGAAGTCAAATAACATGATCTGTTGAACTGTTAAAAGTTCAAACATCATTTCTAGACCAATTTCAACTTCTTCCATTTGAGAATATTCCATCCATGCATCATTTAAGTTTATCTGGTGTTTAAGTTACTGAACTTAGTCAACAATTATCTCTTGGAAAATGAGTATTACACATAATTATTTTACATCTTTCTTACATCTATACTTAGTTTGGAAAAAAAAAAAAAGAGATGTAGAGAAAATATGTGTTAAAAAGTGTACCTCTCTTATTTTATTACCTAAAAAAAATTGTGTAAGAATGATGTAATAAAAATTATGTGCAAATACCGTTACTTATTATCTATTTCCTTTTGGCTAAGGTATTTGCACCATGAGGCAACTCCTCACATCATACACAGAGATATAAAGGCAAGCAATGTTCTTTTAGACCCTGAATTCCAAGCTAAGGTTGCTGATTTTGGTTTTGCAAAGCTGGTACCAGATGGTGTAAGCCATCTTACCACAAGGGTTAAAGGCACCTTAGGATATTTGGCACCAGAGTACGCCATGTGGGGGAAGGTTTCTGAGAGCTGTGATGTTTACAGCTTTGGGATATTGCTTTTGGAGATTATTAGTGCCAAGAGACCAATTGAGAAACTCCCTGGCGGAGTGAAAAGGGACATTGTTCAATGGGTCACACCATATGTCAACAAGGGTGACTTCAATCATATTGCAGATCCAAAGTTGAAGGGGAAATTTGATTTGGAGCAATTGAAAACTGTGATCATGATAGCTATGAGATGCACTGATAGTAGCCCGGAGGAGAGGCCTAGTATGACAGAGTTGGTGGAGTGGCTCAAGGGTGGTGTAGGTGTAGGGAGGAGAATAAAAGAGATTCCAATTTTGAGTAACCAGAATGGAGACGAAGAAAATGACAAAAATGATACGGACTATGAAAGAGACTGGAATGAAGCAATCCAAGTTGAAAATAGCAAGTGATGTGTATAAAGTAATATAATTTTTTTTTTGTGTGGGGGAAATTTAGTATACATCTTCCTGTGGGAGATTATTATAATATTGTTAGAGGAATAGCTGAGGTGGAGGCTACATCTTCCTGTTTATGAAAATGAAATGGATATTTATTATATTGTGAAATTTTAAGGTATCTTCTTGGCATGGATCACCTTTTTAATGTTATTTTATACATGTAGCTAGCTACCAGTAAGAACATATGACTCCGTCCTTCTAGATGTATATTTGTCAAATGTCTACAAACTACAATTCATATTTACTTTTATATCTGAAAGGAGAAATTTAAAAAAATAAAAAATAAAAGAAGAAGTCTCTCTGCCTGTTTTGGAAGAGGTAGAGTGTGTTTAAGGCTTTGACTTGTGTGATTCTAAATTGGAGTTGGAGTGATTAGAATAATAGAATTTGGATTATAGTTACAAGGACAATCGAGCCCAATGTATGAAAATCGCTTTGTAAAGCCATTTGTATGCATCTACACTACATAGCCAATTTTGGGCTCATTGCATTAGTTCCTATAGTGGGCCATATTCATCTTTATACTTTAACCCCCCTTAGAAGATGACCAAGAAAAAAAATATATCCCCTTTGAATCCTATATTGGTCCACAAAGCTTGTTGTGGGGGCCGAAGGCCACTAGTTTCGTAATGTAAACTCATGCTTCATAATTTCCAAATTGTGGGTCGTGTTCGCAGACCTGTTTGTGTTGCAATCGGTATCAAATAGAGGTGATCATAAGTAAAGTTAGTTTTGGACAAAAATAAAAATTGAATCATCAAGTCTAGTTAGGTTGGATAGAATTGGGTTGAGATAAAAAAAAATTCAACTTGAACTAACCTAACTCGATCTTTATTGGGTTTGTTCAAATTGGGTGATTGAGTTATTTTTATTTTAAAATAAAAGATTTCTATCAAAATGACATTTTATATTAATTTTTTTAAAAATAATCAAAAAATATTTTTAGATTAAAATATTATTTAAAACATTAAAATTAAGGTAATTAAGTTGGTTCATGTTGATCGAGTTGAAAAAATCAAAATTTGATACTAAAATCAATTAAAGTCAAGTTAGTTTGGGTTGAACAAAAATTAACCCGACTTCCCAACTCAGTTCATATTATATAAAATGATTTGAGCTAATAAAATTAGTCATGTCATCAAATTAAATCAGATCTATGATCTCCCCTATATGTTACAATTGCAATTCCCATGCCTATTCCTTCTTTGCACTCAAATATCCATCTTGTCCTCATTCATTTGTTTGGGTTTAAATTAGAGACTTTCCCTTTAGAATAGGACATATTCAATTCTTGTTTGAAAAATAAAATTTGTTTAATCAGTCATCCATTAAATAGTCGACGAAGTTGGCTCACCCAATCAACCAATCATCCTTCCACTCATGATTTTATATGACTTGAGTTTGAAATTAGAGATCCCTCCTTAATAGATAATCTATAATCTTATTATAAATTTATGTAAAAAAAGAAGTAATCCATTAATTAACGCCCGTTAAATGAGCTCTCAATAGTCAATAGAGTTAAAGAAATTTTAGGACTTGAACATTAGACTAACCTATATTCCCTTTGCATATGAATTTCGATTTTGATATGATAATTCTAGAAGGCTATAATAAGAGATAAGACATGATCAATCTAAATTTATAATACAAATTCAAGGAAAGGAAAAGAAAAAGAAAATAGTCAACGTGTAAATTAATATTTGACATAAGGCAGTATGAAAGGAAGATAAACATGAACAACACATTTTATTTTATTTTATTTTTGAAATATTTGGATTCAAAATGTATATAAATTGAAAAATGCTTATGACTTACAAAGGCGTTTACAAAAAAAATTCATCATCAAACACCTACATTATATAAACAAAAATGGGAGTGCCTCCCTTACAATCTTAAGAAGTTGTAAGTTTCCTGTAGTGTAAGTTATTGTTGCGCTACGTTATTGAAAAACAACAAAATCAAACAACTTCAAACACAATGCTTTGTCAGAAGTTTTGAAAACATATGTTTACTGTAATTGTTTCCGTTTCATAACCAAAAAAACACAAAAAGTTTAAAGGATCTCCAAATGCTTCAACTTATGGCAGCAATATATGACATATCCCTGAAGTTTGTGGAGCTTCAAATGCCACTGGAGTCAGTCTAGTTCAAATTCTTGCAATTTTAATGAATTCTATTTCTCTCTAGAGGATTGTCTTTGCAAAGTTTGAGTTGTTGCTCTATCTGTTGCTGTTGATGATCATTATTGCAAAGCAGCCAATTTTTGTTGTCACTCACAATGCTTAGAAGCCCGAACAAAAGTGGTTTTAATGTGGTTTTGGTAGTCGAAGCTCTCAGTAGGAGGAATTTCCATGGGTAGGTTATGTCCTTGCTCTTGGTGTGATGGTATTGGTGATAGTCTTGATAGTTCTCTCTCCTCCACCAACTCAATTGAAATATGGTTATTATATTGAAATCATGCAGAGAAACCCAAATTAAAAATGGGTTATAACTTAGGTTGAATTAGTTCTCTAGGTTTTGAGCTTTGAATGTTCAAAGTGAGAATGTGATGCTAGTTACTGATTTTGTAGAAGTACGTCCCGTGGCTTGAAAGAGGATTCGATCTTCTGAGTTTTTATGTTGTTGCTATCATTGCAACACCCATTGAAGTTTAGGTATTTGAAGTGGCAAGTTAATGCATCTATGGTTCCCATCCACGGGCATTGTTATCCATTTGGAGGAAGAGACAGCAGGGCAATCAGTGAGGAGACATGCTACATAGGTTTTTTTAAAAAATAAAAATGCTCTGAAGACCTTGAAAAAGGACAAATTCTTAGGTTGGCTAGCGCGTATCAGAAAAAAAAAAATTAAAGCAAATTTGTATTTAAAGTGAAAAAATAAAAATATATTTATTATTAATTTAATCTAAAATATATCGTTATCTTAACACACTAAAATTTTAAAAAAAATCATATATATATATATATATATATATAAAAGATACATACACTTATATAAAATAAACTTCATCCCATAATATATCATATATATATATATATATATATATATATGTGTGTATGCACAAATAACTTTTAAAATTTAATAATGACAGCAAAGCAATTAGTGAAGGAGACATGCTAGATAGATTTTTGAAAATAAAAAAAAAATGCCCTGTAGGCGTTGAAGAAAAAGGAAAAATTCTTAAGTTGGCTATCACATATCAAGAAAAAAATTCTTTTAAAATGAGTTTGTCTCTAAAATAAAAGATAAAAGTGTATTTATTTTTAATTTAATTTAAAATACATCATTATTTTAATCTATTAAAATTTAATAGTAATACATCTTTACTTACTTATTTTAAAAATAAAAAAACTTTGGAAAAATCTTGTTTGGCGTATCATTCAACAGTTAAAATGTATATAAGGATATTCTTTAGATGTAAGTTATATCATATAAGTGTATTTTCCACATGACTAACACTACCTTTCACATACATTGAATCACACATGTGTGGTGTATTAAAAATTTAAGTGTAAGTAATAAAATCTCAGATTGATAAAAAATTATTAAATAGGATCATATAAGTAGAATGACGTATTGATTTAATAATAAAATCTAATATCTTCTTGACTTTTAAACTTCTTCTAATTATCACATAATCAATATTAGAACATAAAGTAATTATGTAACTTCTTTGATTACTACATATGAAAATTTTCAATTATCAAAATTTTAATTGGTCATAAAAGTGCTAATTAGAATTAGATTACAAATTTGAATGTGGCCTACACAAGGTGGAAGATCTCGCATAGTGCGAATGTATTTATTTTTATATATGTATATATTACAATATATATGCCGAGGGAAAGAAGCCAAATTGGAAGTGGCAACAGCTTTATCATCTCATTCCCAAATCCCAACGTGAATGTTGTTTAGTTAAAAGAGGGCAAATCTAGTCATCCTAATTATACGTTGCCTACATAGCCAGAGTTAGGAAACCCTACGAAATTGGAAGAAGAAGCCGGAGACTTTAGACGTTATGAAAGAAAGTATATATACATACATGGAGTGTATTTAATAAAAAAATATTTATTATGAAAAGTGAAAAAAATAAATTTTAATTATTAAATTTTTTATAAATAGTTAAGATTAAAAATAAATATATGTGATTTTTTTAAATGATCATATGACTTTTAAATAATTTTTAATCTTAATTATTTATATATAATTATATGACCAAAATTTATTTTTTTCATTTTTTATAATAAAAATTATTCTCATTAAATATAATATATATATATATATATATATATATATATATATAGGACCTCTCTTCATTTATGCAAAAGGGTACTGTGTCTGCATAAAGCTTCCTAAATGCTTGTGAAAAGCATTCGCATCTGCACCCTCTGAAAGGAACAATTACACAAAACAGAGGATATATAATAAAACCCCGAAAAGTGTGCCTCCGTGACTGTCTCTATCTCTGTGTATGTATATTATGAAGAAGAGAGAGAATGGTAGGCACAGAGAACCTAGGTGAAGATGAAGCAGCCGGTCTAAGAAGGGTAGGTCTTAGAAGTAAAGGGCGAGAGAGAGAGAGAGATTCTCTTCACATTCACATATGCCATTTACTTGTCATTCTGTGTTTCTATAGCTAACGGTTTTAGAAATGCAAGCAGTGATACAGAGAAAGAGAGAAACAACAAAAGTGGAGGATTGGCTCAGAGATTGTATAGTTTATATATGTGCATATGCATGGGTCTGAATAATGGTATGGTATACAGCTTCACAGTTTTTTGCAGCCTTTTGGCAACTAGAAAGGGAGAGATGAGATGGGATATAGCAGTCACGAGCTGCAAATATAGGGATGGATCAAAACCCGAAATTCATGTTGATTCAGTGACTACAATAACACCATGTCCATGCTACTGAATTTGATGTTACTTGTCGGGGATTAAAAGTACTTTGCATTAATCTCCATTATATTATATTTCTTAATTGCATGCACAATATCTTATCATTATTATTCGCCAGCTATAACAAGAACCAAAGTTATAGAGTAACTTATGACTATAATGTACAAGTACAACATCGTTGTATTGATTTTACGAAAAAAGGAACATATCATCAAACTTCCAGCCTTTCAGCATGCACTCTCATCTTTATCTACTGTCAAGTGTCAACTTTGACTTCTGGACATTCTATGTCTTTCTGCTCTTTTACTGAACCGCAATTGTCCTTAGATATGGTTCTTGTTTGAAGTTGGAAGTCTAATATGATGTAAACTTAAAATAAATCTAATTCGGTCTTGACTTATGTATATATATATATATATATGCAGGGTTTAATTATCTTCACATATGGTTTGTGATTAACAACGAATCAATAATTAGTTTTTCTCATCATTACCTCTAATATATACTTATATCTTTAACATAGTTCAACTTTTGAAGGATGATACTAAATTAGCAATACCGAACATAGTCCAACAAAATTCAAGTCTCCTAATACATACCAAACGTGACAAACAACCATGGATACTGAGTTACTAACTGATCAGTACACAACATAGAACAATAATATTATTTGATCTAATGACTCGATCCTCACGATCATATCCATTAAGCTTATTCTTTTTCAGTTCGTGTGGTATAAACTCAAAGCTATATGTAGCCATATAATATATAGGGAAGATGCATGTGTGTGTGTTTTAAATTTAGTTCTTTTAAAATATTAAGAGGTGAATTCACTCAAATTCATAGACCGTTACTCAGTTACTTATACTTTATAAAAATTCAATACATACATACATTGATATATATAGTTTGGATAACAAACAAACAATATAAAAAAAACTAATAAAGAGAGAAAATGCTATATTTGTAAAATAATTTTCATCTATATTGCTTAAAGGAATGTTAGTAGAAATGAATAAAAATATATTATATTCTTAGTTACATATTACCACATTTTTTTCATTTAATTATTTATAAATAAATTATAAAAGCTTAGGTGTCTGACTCTTAGAGATTAATCTCTCACTTATTAGATGGAGAATACTATGAGAAATCAAAAAAATTATAAAAACTTTTAGCAAACATAGAAGTAAATAAATAAAGAATATTATTTTCTTTGAACTCTTAATATTAAAATTTTAATACTAGTGTCAAAAGAAAAATGATTGTTGCACACTAAATTTTTTGAACCATTTTCACATTAGATAATGATGTGAGTTATTGATTAACAAAGTATATGTTATAGTATATTGCTGTTAGTTAGGTTAGCAATTAGTTACAAGTTAGTTACTATTTTACATTCTATATAAGCCATATTCTTGGCTTATTGTACTCACTTTTTTTTATTCAATAAATTTAATTTATCATTTTCTCTCAACTCTTTTAATTTTTCCTTCTTTCCACCATGACTTTTAATATGGTATCAGAGCAATATCATCTACCTTAAATTCCTTCTTTCCACTACAGTAGTTAGTAGATTTTTCTTTTCATTTTCCTTTTTATTTTCTCAGTTTCCAAACACCCTTTCAATCTAATATTCCCTTCTTTTCTTTATATTTTTCTCTCACACCAACCCCAATCCTTCAACGTATTGTATTTCATTTTCTCTCCCTTTCTCTACTTTTCTCAAGAAAATTAAATCCAAATTTCCATCACTTTCCTTCATTCTTCTTATCTCTACTCTATTTTCTTCTCCTAAAATTAGAAAATGTCATTTAATATTCATTTTCCCTCATTTTCTTGAAAAATCTTTCTCTAATTCTTATCGACTCTTTTGTTATCTTCAAATTTCAATTCCAACGTTTTTAATCTCTGAATATCAATCTTCATTTCCCTTCGATTTTCAGATCTTGTTTCAGATATGGTTGTTTCTGGTGGCACTCATGATGCTTAGCGCATCTCATGGTTGATGGTGAACCTTGTGGTGGTGTGCAACTCGTTTGCTCGTATTTGATCCACTTCTATTTTTGACCAATCAAGATCAATCTATTTTCAGTGTCATTTGTCCTTGTTCGAATGGCACTTCTCTGGTGACATTTGGTGGTGGTTTGCTGAACTTGTTCTTACGGTGTGCATTTCGGAGGTAGCATTTCATATCTCATTTTTTCGACTGTGATGTTTGAGAATCATTTTGTTGCTCGCAGATCTTTGTTGTCACCTTTTTTTTCTTTGGTCGGAGGTGTCGTCTTTTGGCAATGTCAAGTGTTGGTTCTGTTGTTTGCCCCCATTTTGTGATTCTTGTTTCAGTTCTGGTCCGAATGATGCTTTCACAGCGGTTCTCAGTGGTTTCATCTCTTCAATGGTGTTTTTCTTCCAATAGCTATAATGCTCTAAGATTGAGATCCAGAGTCTTCGGTGCTGGTTTCTCTGATGAAGGCTCTGAGGTTCATCATTTTCTTGATTCAATTTTCAGTTGGTGATGTTTCATACACTTCCTTGATTCATTTTAGTTTGTAACTTTCCATTTGGAATTTGAATGCGGTTGTGATTCTTCATTTTTCTCTAAAAAAATAAAGAATTAGAAAGAAAGCAAGGAAGGAAGGAAGATAATTAGATTCAATAGTTGATTGGTTTCTCAATTTTGGTTCGTTTCATGCAAAAGATCTTCATGGCACAAGTTTTCCTTCACTTCTTCATTTGAATTTTTGTGATTGGTGATCTGAGTAACCACAAGAGTGCTTCTTATCATGGTTCTTGGATTTTTAGTACCAGATTGTTGAATGACTTTGTGATGTCACATTTTGATGATTTTAGCCTTAATAATGTGGATTTGTTTTTAGCTTCTGTCTTGTATGGTTAAGCATTGATGTTAGCTTCTGCACTTGGTGGTTAAGCTTCACCTAATATGACTTTGATTTTGCTTTTGCTAAGTGGTTAAGCGTTAGAGTTAGCTTCTGGTTGAGTGGTTAAGCTTTTTTTTGCCTTTGATTGACATTATTGATGATGGATTCTGAAATTGGGATTTCTTGATGTTTTGAGGTTCATAGTGCCCAGATTTTGAGTGGCTTTTAACCAATGTTATTCCAACGATTCGACTCTTTTTAGATACAATTTCATCTTTACTTGGGATGAGTACTGTGGAGATTCCATAAATAGAACTTTGCACCTCGATCGTCACCTACATTTGAGATTTTTCAGATTTTCTTTTGTTAACCGATGTGATTACAACATACTTGTATTTTACGATTAATTTCCTTTGTATTTTGCTTGCTCAGTAGCATTGTACTGTTGATCCCAAGCTAGGAATGCTAGTATGCATCCTCCAGCTTGTGGGGGGGTATTATATAGTATATTGGTGTTAATTAGGTTAGCAATTAGTTACAAGTTAGTTATTATTTTACATTCTATATAAATCATATTTTTGGCTTATTGTACTTACTTTTCTTCATTCAGTAAATTTAGTTTCTCATTTTCTTTCAACTCTCTCAACTTTTCCTTCTTTTCACCATGTCTTTTAACAGTATATATTTTAGCTAGTGGACAAAAATTCTATTACTAATAAGGTGGTAATAGGTTATTAATTCGTATAATAATATATACACCTTATTAATCAATAATTAATCATTATTAATTATTTTAAAAAATGTAAAAAATTTAGTGTACAAGTGTCAAAATGGTGTAAGACCCACATGTCAGCTTTTATGTGTTGCAAAAACATTCGGGTTAACACTCGCGAGTCAACACGGATTGTTTAAGTTAAACATAAAAATATAATATTCACCAAAAAAAATATAAAAATATAATATGAACTTACTGGTTCATCTATAGTTTTTTTCTTCATTTTATCTTGTTCGTTAAGTACATTTTAACTTAATTTAACAAATTTTAATACACATTTTATTATGCTATGAAATTTGTATCACTAATTTATGAAAAATTATGTTATTCTGTTTCATATGTGTGATATTTTTAAAATAATGCCCAATTTTGCTATTTACACTCCAAAATCTACATACAATTTTTATACCAATCACCATATAGTAGTAATCAATTATCATACTTAATCACCACACAATACATATTGATCAATAATTATTTATATACTAATTATTCATGTAAAATTAAAGTATAAAATTTGGTGTAGAAATATCTTTTTCAAAAACTGGCCAATCCACGATGCACTGATTAGTGATTGCCTGGCGGCATGTAAGGACCAGGCTTGAGTTCTTATGTTTAAGATCATGAAAAAAAGGGTTATGTCTGGCCTATTTTGTCCAACTCGTGATAGAGGTAATCCATTTTGGCACTACTGGTGTTCATTATATTTTGATTTTGATTTTCCCCCAAGAGTCCCAGTCCAATGAAAAACCATTCCATTATTTGAAGTTCATTAATCCCGTTTATCCTATTATTAGAGGTGTAAAAATTAGTTGAGGATGATGGGTCAATCCGAATAATCAGATAAAATATGTTGGTTGAGTTAACAAAATTTAAGGTTGGGTATAATTTGGTCCAACCTAGTCCAATCTAGTTTTTATATGCCCTGACATGGGCCAGCTCACAGTGGGTCAGGCCAGTTTGATGGCTCGATGTCTAATTATTTTACACTACTATCAAGTAATTTATATAATATGTAAATGATTTTAGTGTTATTCTCTATAATATAAATTAATATCTGTATCACATAAACTCATTTACTCAATGTTTGTTAGGATTTAAACTATATAAAAGAAATAAAAAAGTAATAGGCAATAAAAAAATCAAGTATTAAAAACTTAAGAAAAAATAAACAATTTGGGTTAACGAGCCAGTCCACCCAACCTGACTTATGATAGTAATATATTTTGTTCATTTAATGATCATCTCACTAGATTTTTTAAGGTTCAATTGAATTTAATTAAGTTGATTTTGTCACATTTTATGATATTGAGGTTAATTGGATCATTGAAGGAATTATTGCATGAATTGACCTTAATTTGTCTATTTGGCAGCATTCAGTAAATTGGCTATAATCTGAGTAGCAAATATTTGATTGATGTGATTCTAATCTTGTACAAAATTTAAGACAATTCTCTACAACTTTCATGAAGATCTCAAGAGCATAATCACACATTTGAATAATTTAAATTGAAGTAGAAGCAAGAGCCAGAATGTTGATCCTGACAGCTTGACTTTTACGCACTCATCAGCCCATTTCTTGAGCTATAAGAGTTCAATTGACACCAAACTAAGCCCAAACGAAAGCTAAGACCCAAATATACAACTTTCATGAAGAACACACGAGTAGATTCAGATGTCTAGTGAGTCAGATTAGGATTACAAATCAGAACAAATGTGCTATTGCTGGAACCTGAACAATGTGCACATATTGGGCCATAAGTTAGGCTGCAGGAATTGGATTGGACTGAAACCAGTGGTATTGGAAAACTAAGGCAAAATCCTTCAACTCTCATGAAGACCACTTTTCAAGATGATGACGTTATGATAGAGTTATAGTCATGTGAAAATAGCTGAATTGGTTGGTGCAAGTGGAAAGACAAGCATGACAATAATTTTTCCATCATCTACCCACTCATTAAACAACTTCATTGTCATCTTTCACTCATCCACCAATCATCCACTCACTCATTAAACAACTCCATTGTCATCTTATACTTTTCATGCTCTATAAAATGCTGCATTAGCTGCTCATTAGAGGCATCTTGGTTTAGAGATCAAGATCTTGTTCTTGTATTATTTGTTGTAGTTTTATTTTGTTCTATTATGTTCATCATCTTTTTCTTCTTCTTCTTCTCTCTTTCTTTATTCTTGTTCATGAGTAACTAATTTTCATTTTGCTTGAGTAAAAGGGTGAAACTCTTGGTAATGAAATAAGGTTAGATTAATTTCTTTCTTGTGCTAGAATGTTATATTATCAAGTGGACATTATTTGTGTTGTATTTTTGTTTTTAATCAACTTAGAAACGTTCTTTGTAAAATGGAGATCTTGATTTGTTGTAAATAAAGAATTGACACAATAAATGCTTGTACCTATTTACAAGTGTTGGTGTTAATAGATAATTAAATGAACCATAATATAATTACATATATAATCTTAAATGAACTTTGAATGCTATATTTTTTTATTAGAATTTTCGTTATGCGAGGATTCTAATTGAATTATAAAAAAAATTAATTTTATCATTAATTTATTTACTAATAGTGGATCTCCTAACTAAAGCAAATCATTTTCATTTGTGAATAATTTTTATCACATTTATTGTTGTGACAAATCTTTTCCTTACCTCAAAGAATTTTTTTCATCAATTTCTTATGAATTGACTTTAGACTAAAAATTTATTACTTGAGACAACCTGCACTTAGATTTGTAATAATACAAATTCTGCATCAACTTACAGAAGACTGAACTAGACTAATAATTTACTAACTCACAACACTTTTAGTCTGACCTAGCTTAACTCAAAATTAAGTTGGCCTACAGTGGACTAGCCTGAATGAGCTAGCCAACTCAAATTAACACCTCTACTTCTTACCAACGAAGAATATCATACTTTTTCACTTCACATTTTATGCACTTTCTTCTTTAACCCTTACCAAATACCACTGTAAAACAAATCCAATAAAATTTTCTTCAAGCTAAAAGAAGGACCGATACTATATTTTCGAATAGGATTAAAAATACTTTTCCAACCTGAGGCTAGTTTAGAAGTGAAAGAGTATATAATGTGTAAGTAGATAAACGATTATAAGTTTGAATTATAATTATATCAATTATTTAAGGTCAAGTTGTAAAATATATCATTATGAAATGAATTAATCGAGATACACATAAATTAATTTAGATATTATCTGACTGCAATAAAAAAAATCTTACTATTTTAATATATATGTGTTATTTATCTCTTTATTTTGGTGAGGTAGAGTACGTGCTATACAATAATTGTAGCTTATCTCCCTCATTTTTCTGATAGTAAGCGTACTTGAGTGGAAAAAAGAGGTAATCAATATTTATAATATATTTAATTGAAAGATTTTTCTAGACTTGGATTTACTAGTTTAACCGTTGTACACGATTTTTTCAATTTAAGAGAGAGAGATATAACAACTAATTAGTTTTTATGTAAAAATGTTTAGGACATATGCGCAAGAAATGAGTTTATTTTAATAGGATATATGTGTCTGTAAAATATTCCTGTAAAGTGGTTTTGCTACATTTAAAAAAAAAACGACAGAGGGAGAGATTTCATAAATAAAAATGGATTAAATAAAAGTTAGTTCCGCCAAAAGAAGTTTGGGTGCACAACCCGACCAACTCGATTATTTAACTTGTGAACCCGATTACCTAACTCACGAAGCGATCAACCCGACCGACCCGATTACCCAACCCGAACTAATTCAATTCTAATCGGGTTGGTTCGGTTCGGGTTACTTGAAATTTTTTTCAAAACCCGACCAAACCTAACTCAACCTTACTTAATTGGTTTAGATTTTTTTATCCCTAAACCCGACCCGACCCGACCCGTGATAACCCTTAAAAAGAAGTAGTCTTTATTTGATATAATTAAAGAAAAGGAAAAGAAGGAAATGTAATAGAAGAGAAAAAAAAATGGAACAAAGGAAGGGAGAAGCGGATAGAGGTGGGTATATCAGTCACAGTCTGCGAACTGGTCCGTATAATTTGCGGTCCGTGCAGGTTAAGATTAAGTAAAATATTAGCCTATTTAGACGCAGATTTATTGGTCAAATTTATTTTAAACTGCAGTTAAATGAGTTTTAGTCTGCAAACTTGTGGACCAGTTTGCTAGCCTACTTAAAAAAAATTGTTTTTAGGACTTGACAATTGAGTCAATACTTGCTGGCTCAACTAAATTAAAAAATTTTAAAATTTATAATAATAATAATAATAACATTATTATTATTATTATTATTATTATTATTATTATATTATTATTATTATTATTATTATATTAGATTAGATAAACATTAACATATACAAAATATCTCATCTCAGATTAGATCTCATATTCTCACTTCATTCGTCTTTGTCTCTCCTCTCCATAGTCCACGCCTATGAAGTACAGATAAGGACATGGGATACGATACAGACATTGTTTAATTAATTATTTATTATTTCTTATTTAAATTCTTATTTATTATTTAATAATAATAATAATTAATCTATTTATATATTTCTTATTTAATAATATATTTATATAAATAATATATTATATATATTATATAAATAATATACTATTTATTTATATATATTTTATTTATATATTTTATATATTTTTATATATATATATATATTTCAGATTTAATTTATATATTTCTCTATTATGGACGCAGAGACATACCAAATTAAAAAATTGTAGAACACAGACACAACATATATATATATATATATATATATATATATATATATATAAATTAATATCAAGTAAATTAAAGAACTTAGTTTATGTATATATATAATTACAAAATTAAAAAAAAAGAATCATGATTCATTAATATCATTTTATAAATTTGAACATTTACAATATCGTAATATATGTTATATGTGTCAATATTTGCTACCTAGTAAGCCTCTCCCAAAAATATGGAGCATAATTTCTATTGACATTTTCTCAAAAATCTTCTAAACTAACTTCTCATAATAGAACTAACCAATAACCATGTACAAGTTCATGTGCATTCAAAAAATTTAACTAGAGGGAATAATGATGTGAGGCAAGTTTCAGTGACGATGAGGTGAACGACTTGATACGAGCAGAGATAGAAGGAGCAGATGAAAATAGTGGTGTGTGAAAAGATAAAATTAAAAAGCCTAATAGTGACAGAAAAGAAAAAACTTAAAATACTAGTATGTGAAAATAGTGGTATGGGACATCAACCTTGTGATTAGGCTTGAGTGGGTAACGGGCTTACTAATTGGACGTTAGTCATGAAAATTAAATTTTTTTTTAAAAAAATATTAATGGGTGATAAACCGTCAACATGTCCTATTTTTACAATTCAATTCCTTAGTTTTTCATATTCCTTTTATTTATTTTTAATAAATTTTGTTTGTTAGTTTTGTTTTATTTTTAGTGATGTTTAATTGTATTTTTATTAAGTGTTTTATGCGTTTTTGTCAGGTAATTATGCTTGGAGAAGTTTGGATGTTCAAAAGAGCTAGAAAAAAGGAAATTTCACAGAAATGAGCGCTTGAGCGCTGGTGTGTAGCGCCTGAGCGCTGGAAACGTATGCAACAATGGTGAATTAATGTTTCAGGATTAAGCGCTGAGAAGGAGCGCGTGAGCGCGCAAGAGGAGCAGCAGAGCATTTGGGCTTAAGTGACTGAGCGTCCAAGCGCCCAATAACCAGCGCCTAAGCGTTGGTTGCGCAACAGCAAGCCTGACTTTCTTTAAATTAAAGAGTTACACCACAAAAGGAGAACATTGAGCACATTACACAGAAAATCCCTAATCCTTAGAGAGTTGTTTTGCGGTAGCAAACCTTGGAGGGCAATTTGAAAGGAGGATTCTTGAAGGCTTGAAGATCTTAATCTCCATTAAAGGGGTTTTAATTTCTCTTTCTTTTTAGTTTCCCTTTTCCTTTGGGTTTTCTTTCTACGGGTTTGTATTTTGATATGAGTTTATTTTTATTGAACATGAGTAGTTAAACTCATAGCTAGGGCTATGGGGGATCTTGTTTTCCTTATTATTTGGATTTGATTTCTAATTTGATTATGGTAATTTCTTTTTGGGTTTATCATATTGCTTGTATTCTTGTCAGAATTTGATCACTTTTGGCATGTGTTAATTCATTGTTTGACCGGTGACCATTCACGTTCAATGAGTGGAAATATATGGTAAGCCTAGGATTAGATTGGTGAATAACCAAACATCGATTTTTCCTACCAATGAAATTGACGGTATATTAGTTTATCTCTTGAATTGAAACTTAATGCATTCTTAATTAATTCAACTAAATGACCAAATAGGTGAATTAAATTAGTAATAGAATATTGTTTCATCCATGACTATTGGGATTCAATAGCAAATAAGAGAATATTGACAAAAGAATTACCTTGATCATAATTGAAAGAAAATCTGAATAATTGGATTCAAGTGAACCTTACGCCCTAGTCTCTTTCTCATTGATTATCTTTTCTTTGTTTAATTATTCATTACTTTTCTTTAATTATTTATTTTGATTTTAATTTGAATTTCTTTATATACTTTCGATTGTCTGGATAACAAAGAGTTTTGCGAATCTAGTAATTACCATTTATTCCTCGATAGATCGATAACTAAGATTTAAGTCCTATATTACTTAGCGATAGAGTGCACTTGCTCTTAGTGTATTTTACACGTACCAAGTTTTTGGCGCTGTTGCTGGGGAATAAGTTTGGTAATATTAGAAGTGAAAAACTCTAGTTAATTTAGACACTCTTTTCTTTTATTCCTTATTTTATTTTTATTTTTATTTTTATTTCTTATTTTATTTTATTTTATTTTTTTTTTTAATTAATTTTTCTCATCCTATTTTAATTTTTATTTATTATTTTATTTTATTTTTATTTAATTTTTCTCTTCCTATTTCTTATTTATGCTTACTCGATCTCAGTTTCCTGATTTGGCTTTTGATCCAGAAATTGAGAAAACAGCTTGCAGGTTAAAGAAGCATACTTTTATTGCAGCTGTAACAGAGGACATAAGCAGGATGAAGAGGCAACCAGTTATTGAGGCCAATCGTGAAGAAAGAGTTATCCCAGCAGAGCGAACCATGCTTGAGTACTCTATGCCCACTGCTGAAGGGTATGGAGGGAGTATTATAAGACCAGCTGTGGCGGCTAATAATTTTAAGATCAAACCAGCATTGATCTCCATGATTCAGAATTCAGTTCAGTCTGGTGGATTACCTTCGGATGATCCAAATCAGCATTTGGCCAGGTTCTTGCAGTTGTGTGATACTATCAAGTATAATGGGGTGACAGATGATACAATTTGATTGCGACTCTTTCCTTTCTCTCTTAGGGACAGAGCAAGCCAATGGTCAACGTCACTTCCAAGGGGTTCCATCACTACATGGGATCAATTGACACAACAGTTTCTGGCTAAGTATTTTCCTCCTTCTAAATCTGCTAAGTTAAGGAATGACATATCTTCTTTTGTACAGTTTGAGATGGACACTCTTTATGAAGCTTGGGAGTGCTTTCAGGAGTTGTTGAGGAGATGTCCACATCATGGATTTCCCGTATAGCAGCAAGTTCATACTTTTTACAATGGTTTGTCGCCTGCAAACCGTTCACTCATTGATGCTGCTGCAGGAGGTACTATATGGAGGAAAACACCTGCTGAGAGCCAAGCTTTGATTGAAGAAATGGCGCTGAACAGTTATCAGTGGCAGAATGAGCGCCAGGCTCCTAAGAAACAAGCAGGTGTGCATGCTATTGATTCTTCTACTGCAATTCTGAGTCAGTTGGAAGCTTTGACCAAGAAAGTGGAGACTTTGATGGTGATAAATAGTGCAACCCCACCTATCATCTGTGAAGCATGTGGAGGACAAGGTCATACTAGTGCAAATTGTCAAGTTTGTAGTCCTTTTGCCCCCGAACCTGAAGCAGTAAATTTTGTTGGTAATTCTAACTGGCAGCAGTACAATCCATATTCAAATACGTACAATCCTAGTTGGAAGGACCACCCAAATTTTAATGGAAAAATCAGCAAGGCTATCAACAGAATCAGCAGAGAGTTCCACCACCACCTCCTGGTTTCCAAGCATCTGCAGAGAAGCCGAGTTTTGAAGATCTGGTTATGAAGTATATGCAGAATTCTGATGCCAGAATGAAGAACATGGAGACTCAGATCAGTCAACTGACTACATTGATGACAGCGAGGGCACCAGGGACATTGCCTAGCACTACTGAGACTAATCTGAGGGAACATGCCCATGCAATTTTCCTTAGAAGTGGTAAGGAACTTGAGGAGTCCTCTCAAAAGAAAGAAATGTCAGAGCTTAGAGATTCTCTTGTTAAATCAGTGCATGATGAAGAGAAGGCAACCGAAGATGTCCTTGCTGAAGATGTCAATCAAGAAAGAGAGGTTGAGAAGAAAGCACCAAAGTGGCAGAGAGCGAAGAAAGATCGTGAGCATAGCGCAGTTTATGAACCATCCCCATATGCCAGGATCCCATTCCCTCAGAGGCTCAAGAACAATCAGTCTAACCAGCAATTTGCCAAATTCTTGGAGATGTTCAAGAAGTTGCAGATCAATATTCCGTTTATTGAAGCCATCTCTCAGATGCTCAAGTATACGAAGTTTCTAAAGGAAATACTTACAAAGAAATGCAAACTTGAGGAATTTGAGATGATATGTTTAACCGAAGAATGCTCCGCTATTCTCTCAAAGAAGTTAACCCCATAATTGAAAGATCCAGAGAGTTTTACTATTCCTTACACTATTGATAACTCTTATTTTGATAAGACATTATGTGATTTGGGTGTTAGTGTTAATTTGATGCCTTTCTCTATGTTTAAGAAATTGGGGATGCAGGAACCAAAGCCCACTAACATTTCATTGCAGTTGGCTGATAGATCCATCACTTACCCGCGTGGTGTGGTGGAGGATGTTTTGGTGAAGGTGGACAAATTCATATTCTCAATTGATTTTGTGGTGCTAGATATGGAAGAGGATGCTGATATTCCTCTCATTCTTGGAAGACCATTTTTGGCCACTTCTGGAGCTGTGATTGGTGTACCTCGGGGTGAGCTCATCTTGAGAGTGGATGGAGATCATGTGATCATTAATGTCTTTAGGGAGGCTAAATCTTCCCCAATGTCAAATCTCCATGCCCCTATTAATTTTGTTCAAGTTAAGAAGTAGGAAATCTTAGCTATCAAGGACCCTCCGCCATCATATAGTGTTGAGGTTGATCTGTTGGAATGTCAAGCTGCTAAGACAGATAAAGGTCCTCCTACGATTCATGTTTCTTCACAGAGTGGTCCTTCATCTATTGATCGAGTGCAACCACCTTAGCCTAGTGGAGTTAAGGCGCAATTGGGACAGTCAAGCTCTTGTCAAGTTCACAATTCTGTTGGAAGTAGTCCCAATGCCATTGTTGAAGGGAGGAAGGATTATTTTGAAAAGAAAAAGATGTCCTCCTATTTCTCTTGCTTTAAGCCACCTTGGTTCTTCTAAAAGGCAACGTCGAGCTAATGACGTTAAACAAGCGCTTCACAGGAGGCAACCTATTTATCTTCTTTCTTTATTTATTTTAGTTGTTTTGTTTTTTTTTTCTTTTAGATTCTACTCATGTATTTTGGGATTTTATTTTTCAAATTGTGTTGCTGCGCTGACTCTTGTACTTCTCTTTTGCACGACATTATGTCACTTTGTCCATCGTTGTGTTGTTCTTTTTTTTTTTTACCTCTTTTATTTCTTTTTCTTTCACATTAGGGATAATGTTTATTTTAAGTGTGGGGGGTACTTTTACAATTTTTGTCAAAAAATTTTTGTTGTTGAAGCACTTGAGTATTGCTAGTAATTAAGCTGGAATTGTATATTGATTTCTTGATTTATTCTGAGCTGATGGAGATATGTTTTGAAGGGAATTCTATTGATCATAAGCTGATAATGTGTAACGCAATCTTTTTCATTGAAGTAAAGTGAAATTTAGTATCTTTAGTTGGAAATTAGCAATGTCTGCTTGCTGTTGTTCTCTTTATTAACTCTAGTCAGAAAGTGAGTTTTGAGCCTTAAGGATTGGATTTTTCTTTTGGAGTGAGTTTTCTCTTGATTGATGTGCGCTAGAACTTGCTTTGATATCTTGTTGAGTCTTTAATGATTCACATGCATACTTGAATATGATTAAGGCAATTAGGTTTAATTCTTTCTTGACTTCCAGAGTTGCATTGATTAAATAACCCCTTAGTTGTCCCATTTGAGCCTGAAATTGATTACTTTAAATACTCAATTGAATAATCAGGTTGAATTCTTTGGAGCAATTGATGTATTGATTGAAAAGTCTTGAAAGGTTGCTTTTGTCTTCAAGAGTTGAAAAAAAAAGAAAAAAAATAGAAAAAGAAAAAAAAGTTTGAAAAAAAAAGGAAAAAAATGAAAAAAAAGAAAAGAATTGTTGGTGAAGAATAATAAAAATATTGGGTTGAAAGTGAAAAGTTGTTATATTCTTGTGCATCATGCTCTATTTGTCATCTTTTCAATCTGATTCTACTTTGTATTGATTTATTCATGAGTATTCTTTACCCTTATTTATCTTTTTCCTACTTTCTATTTTACCATTGGCCCTGTTACAACAAAAGGAAAGACCTTTTGATTCTTATGTTGTATGTGAACCCAAATGGAGATGGGATTGATAAGCAAGCTTATTGTATTGCATTTTTCATGAGAAATTTGAGTGATCTCTTTATCCTTTAAACACTTGAGCGGTGAAAAGTTGAGTGATCTCAGATGTTTGGTGGAGAGAACAGTTGCAAGTTAGACTCAAGCTTTTAATTGTTTAAGTGCTAAATGATCTTACTTGATTGCATTTGATTGCTAAACTTGAATTTCTTTTAATTGTGGAATTTTTCTTTGATTCACATTTCTTGATGTTGAGTTGGATCTTGTTGTTGATTCCTATTCTTTACTTGAGGACAAACAAAGCTCAAATGTGGGGGAGTTGATAAACCGTCAACATATCCTATTTTTAAGGTTCAATTCCTTAGTTTTTCATATTCCTTTTATTTATTTTTAATGAATTTTGTTTGTTAGTTTTGTTATATTTTTAGTGATGTTTAATTGTATTTTTATTAAGTGTTTTATGCGTTTTTGTCAGGTAATTATGCTTGGAGAATTTTGGATGTTCAAAGGAGTTAGAAAAAAAGGAAATTTCACAGAAACCAGCGCTTGAGCACTGGTGTGTAGCACCTGAACGCTGGAAATGTATGCAGCAACGGTGAATTAATGTTTCAGCGCTTAAGCGCTGAGAAGGAGCGCCTGAGCGTGCAAGAGGAGCAGCAGAGCATTTGGGCTTAAGTGACTGAGCGCCCAATAACCAGCGCCTAAGCGTTGGTTGTGCAACAACAAGCCTGACTTTCTTTAAATTAAAGAGTTACACCATAAAGGGAGAACATTGAGCACATTACACAGAAAATCCATAATCCTTAGAGAGTTATTTTGCGGTAGCAGACCTTGGAGGGCAATTTCAAAGGAGGATTCTTGAAGGCTTGAAGATCTTAACCTCCATTAAAGGGGTTTTGATTTCTTTTTCTTTTTAGTTTTCCTTTTCCTTTAGGTTTTCTTTTTATGAGTTTGTATTTTGATATGAGTTTGTTTTTATTAAACATGAGTAGTTAAGCCCATAGCTAGGGCTATGGGAGATCTTGTTTTCCTTATTATTTGGATTTGATTTCTAATTTGATTATGGTAATTTCTTTTTGGGTTCATCATATTGCTTGTATTCTTGTCAGAATTTGATCACTTTTGACATGTGTTAATTCATTGTTTGACCGGTGACCATCCGCATTCAATAAGTAGATCTAGATGGTAAGCCTAGGATTAGATTGGTGAATGACCAAATATCGATTTTTCCTACTAATAGAATTAACGGTATGTTAGTTCATCTCTTAAATTGAAGCTTAATGCATTCTTAATTAATTCAACTAAATGACCAAATAGGTGAATTAAATTAGGAATAGAATATTGTTTCATCCATGACCATTAGGATTCAATAGCAAATAAGAGAATATTGGCAAAAGAATTACCTTAATCATAATTGAAAGAAAATCTGAATAATTGGATTCAAGTGAACCTTACGCCCTAGTCTCTTTCTCATTGAGTATCTTTTCTTTGTTTAATTGTTCATTGCTTTTCTTTAATTGTTTATTTTGATTTTAATTTGAATTTCTTTATATACTTTCGATTGTCTGGATAACAAAGGGTTTTACAAATCTAGTAATTATCATTTATTCCTCGAGGGATCGATAACTGGGACTCAAGTCCTATATTACTTGGCGATAGAGTGCACTTGCTCTTAGTGTATTTTATGCGCACCAATGGGTCATGTCCTAAACGTGTCTAAGCGTGTCTGATCCATGTTCGAGCGTGTTCGAGACATATCCAAACTAAAAAAATTAATCTTTTTAATCACACACATTCGGAAACACATGACACGTGTCTGACATGTGGACATGCCTAAAAAATGATGTGTCCATGCTTCACAGGTTCATACCCTAAGTCCTAGCATCGCTCACTCATCTCTCACTCTCACAGGCCACTACTCTCTTTGCTACCACTACGTCCTGGGAGATGAGGCCACCATTGCAATGAGGCCACCATTGCGATGAGGCCACCCATTGTTTAAAAGAAAAAAGAAGAAAGAAAAATAGTGCAAGCCATGAACAAGTCAACAAGGTCCACAGTCCAATGCGAGGTGGGGGCAGACCAACAAAATGTTGGTCCATTCATTTTGCGAGCTAGGCCACACCGGTTCGCCTAACTGTGGTCCATTGTGGTCATACTCACCTCGAGAAGTGAAAGAGTTATTCCTTACTTTGTTTGGTGTAACACCCTAGTTAGGGCATCACATTTCTGACTCCCGACTCATAATCTGAAAATAAGTTCGCACAAAGTTTGAGTTATAAAAGATGAGTTTCAAAATTTCTTCTTTACTGAAACGTAAATTTACTAAAAATATTAGGTAATATTGAAAATCATATTTTAACTATTCATTATGCAATATTGACACCAATTAATATCACAATTTAAAGAGAAATATAAAATTAACAGACTTGTTTTTTTTTTACAGTAGCAAACCCTATGACGGGTCCTACTTAATAGCACGATACAACACTAACGAGAAACTTTAACATACTTATTCCTTTTTCTGTCCATCTTGATGCATCAGACATCTGTTCCTTTGTCAACACTGCACACCTTCGAGTCCTGAATGTCCACTCCTTATTGTTATCACCAATCTCAGAGTATCCATCGCCAGTTATGTCTAAAACAACTCGATCCTTCTATTATTTGATTTTAACAGTACAGACACAACAAAACAATATAACAAAGAGGTGAGATCACCTACACCAATACCAATATGGCAGCATAGAGATAACACAAATACCTATATCATACAGATAGATCATACCATAATCATGTTATCAGCATTATCATCATCATCATCCAATCATTTATCAGTTTAATCATCATCTAATCATTTATCAATTCAATTATCATAATCAATAACCAATATTCCTCAATTAATATATCACATAGATATAAATGCTCAGATTTATGCATATGTACAAAGACTCAGTTTTTCAAAAACAACTCCATGGAGGTTCTCACAATTTCAAGAAGAATGCTCTGGTCAATTGTCAGCCTTAGCCCAAAGACAATCTCCCAGTCGTTGAAAAGAATCGTGTTCTTGTCGGGTATCGTCAATGCGTTGCAACGGATGCATCGCTAAGTGGCACAGTGGTACTCGCCACCGTCCAACGGTCGACCGCTACCTCGACGCCCCCAAGATCCATCATAGACCTCACTATCAATTCTCATTCCTCTTCAACCACAAGGGTCATAATAGCTATTAGCTATATTTTATACAATGCACGAATATATCAGTGCAAGTCCAACCCCAAAGGGCCAAATCTTTTCAATTTCATTTGTTCAATGTAATCATATGCTTCAACGCATATTTTTTCAATGCACGTATAATGCACCAAATCCAATCACAGACATATCTCTCCAATGCATGTATAATGCACCAAATGCCAATCATAGGCAAAACATATCATTTTCTCATACAGTGTCCATACACTAGTTCAACAGTAATTATACTATATTTTCAATACAAAATCATGTTATCATGTTTTCATAGTTATAAAATACTTTCGCCGTGTTTTCACAAAATTGCATAACATTTCCATTATGTTTTCACAATTCCAAAATGTTTCGTTACATTTTCAAAATTAAACGTTTCTTTATATTTTCCCAATATCTTGTAGCACTTTTGTTACGCTTTTCAAAATGCCGCATGCTTTCTTACATTGTACTTTTAAATCACGTATTAATTTTTCAATGTCTTTCTCAATCGCGTAAAAATATACGTTTCTTAAATGCATATTTTTTCAATTGTTTCAAAATTATGATATTTTTTAATAATATTTTTAATAGTGTAAAATATTTAAACGCTTCCCAAATCTCATAACAATTTTCTACCATTTTTCATAGTTACGTAAAAATATTCTATCATTATTTAATCACATAGTGATTTTTCAACTATATTTCAAATCACGTAAAATATTTAAACTTACATAAAATATTTAAACGTAATTCAAATCACGTAGAAATATTTTAACATATTTCAAATTGCGTAGAAGTATCATTTTTAAGATACGTAAATCATTTTTCACCATTTTACAATCATGTAAAATATTCCTCAATATTCCAAACATTATTTTGGACTTTCAAATAAGTCAATATCATTTTTAACACATTTTCTTACTCAAGAAAATCTTTTTCCCCGCTTTACTTTACTCAAGAAATTCTTTTTCAAATATAATCCATAAAATTACTTTTTCATTGATATAAATCAATGTTTCAAATCTTAAAATTTTCACACGTACTTCAAAACTTGAAAATAAGTTATACTTTAGTAAATTCTCAAATCACCATTATATTCTCCATTTTTCTCAAAGCATTTCCAAACACAACCTTCTTCAAAATAAATTGAAATTCAAAAACATTTTTGTTTACAAAAACTTAATTTCTCAAGTGAAAAATGCTCTAATTCCATTTCCAAATTCTTGTATTAACTCAAGTTACGTTTCCACTTTGAAAATTACTTTGTTCATAAAAATCAAGGCATTACAAGCCTTCAAAAACATGGACATGACTATTGAAACCATTAAATATTTTTCCTTCTAAATTGATATGATTTTACACAAACAAAACCATTAAAATTTTATTTTCAAAACCGAAGTACCGATGATTATAAAAACCAAACCCATTTGTTCAAATTCATTTTCACTTTCTTTGCAAATCCTTTTTCATTCTTAGTCAAAAATCTTTTCCTTAATATATATTTTCTCAAAATCACTTTTTATTGATCTAGTCCTACAAAATCATATTGAGTTGTTTTAATTATTGTTTCTTAACTTTAAATTTCCTAACGTTTTTCAAAACTCAAATAAATTCTTTGTGAGTAAATTTAAGTTACAAATATTTTCTTTTATATTTCTAAATCACTTCTAAAAATTGATTCTTTTTAAATTAATTTGAAGTTCAATACTTTCAATTTTCTTTTTATGAAAATTCCACTTCACCTAATTTATAACACTTAATTCCCTTTTAAAAAATCCTTATTTGAAAGTTCTTGTATTTCATAACATCAAAACATTTTTTTCTAAATTATCAAAACCTTATAGATGGCCATTGGAACCATGAAATATTTTTCTTCTAACTTAAATAAATTCCATTCTTGTTTCTACAAAATAAATCAATAAAATTTCATTCTAAAATTTGTGTTCATGTTTTCTTAAAAAAACAAACCTTTAGTTCATTTTCCATACTCCTCAAATCAATCCAATTTTTATTCTTCCATAAACATATTAATTTGTAAACACCTATTTTGAGGTGCCTTGGCCGAAATTCTCATTGTTCTAGGGATCAAAATTTAATTTCCTTATTCTTGAAAAATTTTAACATTGACCCAAATCAAGGGCATCAAAACCGTAACTCTTCCTTGGCCATTGGAACCAAGATCAATTTTCTTTCCATCCACACATCATGGCATACATATATATATTTCCTCATAAATATCACAAACATACCATATACTCATCATGCATATTATAAGTATACTATCAAAGCCATAAAATCATGCAAAACATATTAAGCATAGACAAAAATAATCAAAGCACAAGAAAATAAAGCAAAGCTCATAAACACACAATTAATTATTACATAACCATGGATTGGAATTCTCATATGAATTCACAATCCATCAAATATAAGACCATCTCCCACCACCATAATTGGTTGGTGAGATGAATCTCCCTCTTACCTCTTGAAGATCCTCAAAGCTTCTTGATTTTGCTTCTCTTTCCAAGTCCTTCAACACTAAGGGCTTCTCAAATTCAAAACAAAATACATAGAAATTAGTATACTAAACTTGATTAAGAGGAACCATGGATCAAACATGGTTTAGATCATGAAAAAGAAGAGAAGAAATGAAGTCTTCATATACTTCACCTCAAAAATCCCATAACTTTGTTCTTGAAGAAAGTCCATGAAGATGAATGATTTAGAGAAAGTCTCCAACATGAAAGTTGCTTAGAATATCATGTAAATTCAAGATCTATGGTTGGATGAAATTAAAAGTGATGGGTGGTGCTTTTGGTGGTCATGGCCGAACCATTTGGTGAGAAAATAAAGGAAAATGGTTGTTTTGTGTTCTTGGCTTGGTTGAGTGATGGAGATGAATGATTTAGAGAAAGTCTCCAACATGAAATTGTTTTGAATTGATGAGAGGATTCAAGATATGTAGTTAGATAAAATTATGGAAGATTGGAAGTGGTTCCATGGGTGGTGACCGAATGCTCAAGGAAGGAAAGAAAATGGTGTTGTTCTTGGTGTTCTTGACAAATTGGAAGAGAGAGAAGAGAGAGAATGAGTTAAGTGTTATAAAATGTGATACAAATGAAATCAAATGGCTGAATTGAAGTGGGCAGCCGTAGCATTGCATGGAGAGAAAGAAGAAAATAATTTTGCTTTAGGAAAATGACCAATAATTGGTCAAGACATCTAATTAATATCTTCAAGCTTTTTCTTTGGCCTAAAAAGGCTACTCCAACATGTCTCAACATGTCTCTTCTTCTTTCTTACTTCTCCAACCGTTCCCCCCTTCATCATGCAATCCAAAGGAAGCAAACAAAACAATAATGGTCATATTGACCATGACAAACAATAATGGTCATTAATTTAGTTTGCATGGCTATTATTGGTGGTTCAAGAACCATGTAAAAGTCTCCCCAAGCTGCATGAAAACCGTGTGGCTCCTTGAGTATTTTAGGGAATTAATTGTTCTCAAATTTCACCTAATTGCATGCTAATTAATTAGGTAATTAGTTAGGTTAAATTCCCTAACCAATCTTAACTAACATTCTAACTATATAACTAATTAATTAACATATTATTTAGCATATTATAATCTCTAATTAAAATTAGGATATCTAATTAAGAATTAGATTATAACAATTTAATATTTAATTTAGTTTACTTAACTTGTTAATTAGGCCATTAGATTAATCAAATTAGGTTTAATTAGTTACTTAATCAAATCATTGTTGACTTCATCTTTTCTTTAAAAAAGGCTACTAAAAAAATTGTCTCCTCCTAGTCCAAGCACTCCAAAACCGTCCCCCTTCCATAATGCATGAAGTTGTCATCTTTTTTTTTATACAATTATTTAAAGTATTCCTACCATTGATTAATTCAATTAAGATTTAGGTAGACTTTTTTAATTTAGAAAGACTTAATCTGCCATTGGATCCTTCTCCTTTAAATTCTAGCCATTAGATGTGTCTCCAAAATCAAGGGTCAAGATTACTCCTTCTTACTTTTAATCCAAGGGTCATAATTAGTCTTTTACTTTTTAAGACCAAATCTCCAATGATTAATTAACTTCATCCAATGGTCATAAATGGTCTTTGTCACTTTTTAAGACCAAATCTCCACCCTTGATCAACTCTAAATCCAATGATTGTAAATGGTCCACTTTATATAATTAATTTTACACCGTTGATTAAATCTACTATTGATATTGTTGCCAATTAAGTTTATTCTCACACCATTGATTAAATCAATGATGATTATCTTATGTTTTTTATTAAATTTATTTCTTAACTGTTAATTGAATCAATAGTGGATATTCAAACCACCAATGTTGACTTAAGCAATATAATTTCTATTTTTATCTACTAAAAATCTCACAAAAGAATATATTTAATATTTTTATCTTCCGATAAATAAATACAAGATAAAACAAATTTTCTAAAACTGTTTCCAATTCAGGTTTAGTAAGCTCCCCTATCTCCGTCTAAACAAAGATAAATTTTTCTATGCGTAAAAAATTTTCATTTTTTTAAGACCCACCTTGGCGCCACGTAAGGTCACCTGGGCCCACGTAAATCACCTGTGGTCATACATACACCATAATCGACAAAATCACAAAAATTAGAAAACTCACAAATATCAATTCAGTTACGAAAATAATTAAAACCTAATGGTAAAAATTAAATTACGTTTTTCCCCACACCAAAAAATTTTTATTTTTTTTGTTCAAATACTGGTAAACAAAATAATTTTACATCTAAAAATTACTAAATAGAAAATTATTAGAAAGAGATACAAAATTTGGGATGTTACATTTGGTATCATTAATGAAAAAGAAAAGAAATATATGTAAATAAATATTAAATTACTCTATTACCGTTAATTTAATAAAATAGATAAAGTAGATAGAGTAAGTAAAGTGGATAAAGTAGAAAAAAAAATTCTTTACCTCCCAATCCTTTTTAAAAAAAAAGGGAAAGAACAATGTGGGTCTCATGAAAAAAAAAACAAAAAGGAATCCCTTTCTTTCCATCCTTAAGTTGATACTAAACAAGAAATCAGAAATTTCATCCTTTCCTTTCCCAGGGTATACCAAACAAAGCATAGGACAACTTTAATTGGGATTGATAATAAAGAATGAAAAAGGAGAGCAACGTAATGGAATGATAATGAGTGTGATTATTTGAGTTTTTAAAAATAACTATGATATTCTTACCACAAATAGTATATATATATATATATATATTTATTTATTTATATTTTTTTAATATTATTTATCATATTTATTTATTTTATCATTTTCTCTCACTTAATCATATTCATTGAAAATTGATGTAAAAAGGAGTGTGGAAAGAAAAATTCATTTTAAAAATATGATAGAATAGAATGAAGTTAGGTAGTCCATCTGACTTCATTTTTCCATTTTTCTTCATTCAAATTAGGTGGGAAGCTTGAGATGAAATAACTTATAAAATTATATTTTTGTCATTAATTCTAAAGTTTCATGCAATTGAGATGAGGGTAATATGATTAACTTATAATTCTTACTATTATATTAACATTTACTGAAACTTTTAAATAATTAAATGATTTTTTTCATTATATAATTTAATATCTAAATAATGATGTGTAAATTTTATTTTATTCTATCTTATCTCATTTCATTATATACCATTTTATTTCACTTACAATAAAATATTTGAACAAGAAAACACTAAGAAAATTCATTAAAATAGACATCTCTAAATGATTTTATTAAAAATATAATTTTTTATATTCATATCACTAATTAATTTATATAGTTGAATTTACCTAATAAAATAAAATTTGGTTATTGTTGCTATTATATTAAAACTTTTTAAAGTATATTACAATCATCCTAAAATTGTTTAAAAATAAATAAATAAATCAAATCTTTAAAAAGAATCACTACAGTAATTATATATTAAAAAAAGTCATTAAAACTTAGTAGTATGCCTAGCCTCCTGGCTTAAAGGCTCGGGTTAAGGATTTCCATTTCTAAGAAACATAGTGGTTCCTAAATTTAGGAACCAATTATAGAAGAGGGATAAGTTTTTTATGTAATGAGTAAATAAGTGTGTATTTATTATTAAATTATAGTTATTAAAATTTTAATATATTTTAAATTAAATTAAAAATAAATATATTTTTACTTATTCATTTTAAAGATAAACATATTTTAAAAAAACTTGTTTCGAATGAGAGTGGATATTTCACTTTTGAGGTCATGCCATACTCCACCCGTGGGTTTAATGCCACTAGAAATAGCCCATTGTGTGTCAAGTGCAGGCCAAAATCTTCATCACAAGTAGGGAGCCTATGCATACAACGCAGAGAGTTAGTTTTGTAGGTGGTGGTGGGCGAAGTCGCAATTGTGGTATTTGCTGGCGATGGCTTTTTGGTGTGCCAAGCTAACTGTGTATTAGCTCTGCGCCGGCCTGCTGCTGGTTGCTAATTAAGACCCAATTAACTTCCTCTTCTATTCCCTTTACATGAGGAAATCAGAGAGACACAGCACCAAAGATGTTTCTTCAAATAATGCACAAGCACAGCATATATAGTACTAGTTTGTAGCATATATTTCACAAGTGTTGCTTCGTTGTACGGCCATGGGGTCTGACTGAATGAGTTGTATAGATGCATTACTTAAATATTTTAAATTTAAATGCATCTTGTACTGCCAACAAGCACAAAAGTTATTTTGCTGCTGATGGAGTTCAATTCTTCAACTCTTTTAAATTTCATTGTTTACTTTTATTAGAGAAAAGTGTATATTGCTTTCTCCTCGTCAACTATCTTCCCTCGCTTGTGTCCTAATAATCTTTGTAATTCAAAGACAATATATATCCATTTGTTTTGTTGTATTGTAAGTCTTAAAACTAAAGTGTTTGATAATATAAAGAAACTTACGCATTAAATAAAGAAAAATATATTGTCACAATATTTGAGTCATTAAAATATCTTTTAATTGCTACAAAAAAGTTTAACCATCTTTCGTATAGAATTGTGTTCTCATAAACTCGAGTCCTAGCCCAATAAGAGTTGCAATGAGAGAGAAATAATGCAGAAAGTTCTGTGTTACATTGTATTGCAGCAATTAATAAGAGTTATTTCACAATAAATATAAAATTATAAAAAAAGTATTATGTAAGAATTATAAGCATTATTTTTCTTTTCATGATCTTCATTTTGTCAACAAATTTTCTTCTTCATTCTGTTTTTTCTCCGTCTCTTTAATCAATGTTACAACTAATGGCGTATCAAAAAATAATGGAATGTACATACAAAATATGATAATAATAAAATAATGATAATAATAATTGTTTGTATATATATACTTTTTTATTTTTAAATGATAATTTATAATATATTTAACTATAAACTTACATACTTAAAATTTTTTCAATATTTTTTTATACTTTTAGTGATATATTTCCAAGTCATCTCAACTGCTTAAGAGGGAATGCAGTTGTTCCGATTTTAATTTCTTAACAAAGATATATTCATTTCTAACATCCTAAAAGTTAATATACTTACAATTTGTTGCCCTGTATATAAGTACTAATCTTTAATATTTTTGTTTTTGTACGATGAGAAGTTGTTACCACGACTAAAACTTGAACTCTATCTCAATTTCCATTCCTTTAACGAAACGAGCTAAGTCGAATTCAAGTAGTTTTCAATATATTGTCTAAATATATTTTCCTAAAAAAAATTGTATGATAAAAAATTATTAGAGATATATCAAGAATACTCACAAAAAATATAGTTATGCAATAAAATGAACAAAGAGATAAAAGTATAGAAACTATTATTCTAAATAATAATTCTTTTTTCATTTTTTGTTGAATAATACTAAAGAAATAAAACTCAAACTTGAAATGGGGAAATACTTGTCTTTATCACATGAAATACTATTTCATAAAACGGATAGCTTTGAGAAAATGAAACCCCAATATACCGAGTAAAAGTAATATAACGGACAAAATCAAAAGAAAGCAGGGATTTAGGTTGTTGAATATGTCTTTAAACAGCATCGAGCTCATGTTGAATTGAGTTGAGAGACCTAATTTTATACTAAGGTGATTAAAGGATTGAATATTTTTATTTATTTTATTTTATTTTATTTTTATATTTAAGCTTGACTCACTTTAAAGTTTATAAATTGTTCGAGTTTAATCAGTCAATATTAAATTCAAAATTAAATAATTTAGTAAAATCAAAAATAAAGTCAAATGCTAATATATATTAAATTAAAATATTATTAAAATATTTTAATAATATTTTAATATTATATATATATATATGTATAATATATTTGGTGATATGAGTATTTATTGTAAGAAGTAAGAGAAGTGAATCTTAATCATTGGATCTTATATAAATAATCAAGATTAGAATATAAATATATGTGATTTTTTAAGTAGTCATATATCTTTTAAGTAACTTTTAATTTTGATCATCTATGTATGATTATATGATCAAATTTATTTTTTTCTCTCTCCCTATCACAATAAAAACTTTTTCATTAAATATACAAATGAACTGAATATGTGAATGTTCAAGCATAAGTAATTTAACAAACGAGTCAAACTTTTCAACTTATTAAATGATTTATGAATTGAGCCGCGAGTTCAGCTAATTGTCAACCCTAGGATATAGAAGACAATATGAGAAAATAAATAGAATAAAAAATTATATTTGTAATAACAAAGAATAATGCTTCTCAAATACCACTTTGAGATCGCACATATCTTTACATCAAGGAAATGTGCTAAAATAAGAGTATAGATATATAGTTGTATAAAAAATGAGGTGGATCCAGTCATGCACAAGCTGAAATCATATTATCCATCCCTCTTGGTGTTGTACCTTGCCAAGATTCATTATTTTGGTTCCCTGATCCTAAAAGGAATTTCTTTGTTAAAAGTGCATATAAGATAGAGTGGAATTGATGTATAGGATATAGCTAGTTCAACTTGTTCATAGAGGATGCAGATTCCACCAAAATTTTGACTGTTCATTTGGTGGCTATGTAGGGCCATACTCCCAACCTTATCCAGGTTACAGGACAAAGGTGTCTCAGTATAAAACAATAGCTATTTATGTGGAAATGCTCAGGAGTCAGTATCCCATTTGTTTCAGCAGTGTCGATACATGATGAATGCACTCCCTACATCCATGCATCCTGATCAGGCATGGCACCCGCGCGGGGCGCTCCCCATCCCCGCCATCCATTCCCTTCCCCGCCCCCATCTCCAATCCCAGTCATGGGATGAGTTTTTTTCCTGTCCCCATTTCCTAAGTTCTCGTCGATCCTTGCAGGGATTTTCAAATGTACTAAAAAAAAGAAAAATCTAGGAGCATATAAAAATAAGAAGAAGAAGAAGAAGGAAGATCCAAGTATCCGAATGGGATGGAGATCACCTATCTCTATTTTTTGTTTTTTTTTCTGTTCTTTTACTTAAATTTTGACAAGTGTAAAATGAATTAAGTGAGAATAAGACATATAATTAAATTTAGAACACTTATCAGAATTTAAGTGAAGAGACAGGAAATGAGAACAAGTGATTCTCATCCATCAGAATGAAGTGATGGATGGGTTGGGTTAGAAATTTAGAATATGGGCCAATGGCTCATTATTATTGGGTTTTTATTTTTTATTTTAAATCGATATAAATATTAATGGAGACTAAAATAACTAAAAAAGACAAAAGTTATTTATATATATATATATATATATATATATATATATATATATATATATATATATAAAAGATATTTTTTGCCCCTCCTTCATCCTCGCAAGAAAATAATTCTCAAATTTAAATCTCCGAATGACGTATTCTCTGTGGGGATCCCCATATATGGAGATTTTTTTGCCTTTCCTAATCCTTATCTTTGGCAGGATACAACCCATGATGAGCTGCTGGTATGTATAGATTCATTCTTTTCACATCTGGACCAGAATCAAACAGAAAAAATAAGTATGGTGTGGCATGCGGTCAAACTCAGAGAAAATTGGTTCGGAACGGAATAACTGCTAGACCATCTCTTGAAATTCTCTCTGCAACAGAGGCGAACTTGAGTGCTTTCCAAAGTGCGGAGGGTGAGCCTCATCATTTTGGAGCTACCTGCACCTCCCCTGCTTAGTGGAAAAAACCAAACCGAGGCCTATTCAAGGTTAATATTGATTTCGCAGGCGCAAGTGTGGATCAGTTTTCTGGTGTAGGTGATGGCATTGTCATTCGAAATGACGATGGTATGTTTATAGCTGCAAAAGCACATCGTATCAATGGTCCAACACATCCTCTTAGGGCAGACCTGCTAGCAACAAGAGAAGACATCATTTTCGCCTGGGAAATAGGATGTAGGAAAGTTTTCCTGTAGGGAGATGCCCAAGGTGTCATTCCTTCATTTTGATGTTATTCATTAATAAATGAGCTATTCAGAAAAAATAAAAAACATTATGAGGATTAAAACTTAAAATAAGTAATAAAATATAGGAATTGATATCTTGATAGAATATACCAAAATTCTAATGAACTAAAAGAAATCGATATTAAGAAAAAAAAGTTATAAAAATAAAAATTGTAAGAACTAAAATTTTATTTAAAACAAGAAAAATAATGAATCTAAAGTACAATAATAAAAGTATAGAAATTTAACTAAATTCATATAGTTTTCAAGGATGAAGTGTGTGTTTATCTAACTCAATGTCTTCCTTTTACATGATGAATTAAGGAGGAGGTAGACCCTGGTTGCATATGCCCCGACATGCCCAGACTAAATATTTTTTAAAGGTTATTATATATATATATATATATATATATTTTATATTTATATATTTGTATTGTTCTTAGTAATCTTGCACTCTATTTATATAAATTTTAAATCTGGATAAGCCACCGTTAGGAGCGTTTGAATGAAACGTTAGGTAAAGATCAAATGATACATAATAAAAAAATATTAATAATATATATTTTTAAATATTTATTTTATTATTATTTTAAAAATAAATATTATTAGTATTTTTTAATAATTTTTTAAATATATAAAATAAATTAATAATAAAGTAAATATTAAAAATATTTAAAAATATATATTATTATCATTTTTCTACTAAAAATGAAGCAATGCCGCAGTACTCGCTTGAAAATAAAGAAAAACCTAAAAATAGAAGTGAGACAGATGGAAGGCAAAAATTTGCTAAGGCTAACCAAAGAAGAGAAGAGAGAAGTTTTATTTAAAGAAAGAGAAAAAGGAAGAAAATCAGGACAAAGCCAAAATTGTCATAAGCAAGGTCTCATGGAGCAGAGCCATCGATTCGTGCAGTCTCCATCTCACCTCTCAAACCCAAAAACAAACAACACCAACCCTATCTTTCCAAACCTCACTCACACACTCTCAGTCTCCACTCCCTCACTCTGAGCGGGAACATGTGTCATCCTCTCTCTTTTTCTCACTTCCCAAACAACAGAACACATACAATATTGAATGAACATTAACCGCAAATTATAAAAAAATAATGTTATTATATATATATATATATATATATATATATATATATATAGCTTTATATTTATATTATTTCTTTTATTCGATTAAAACTGATTTAATTTTATATAAGTAAGAGATTAATTTTTAAATATATAATTAATCATTTAAATAAAAATTCTTTTTATTAATATTATTTTATATATATAAATCTCAAAATTAAATCTAAAATTATATATGTAATAATCTAAATCGTTTTCACTTAAGATCAACATAACTTTATTCGACATAGGGAGATATGAAGTATTATGTAATGTATAAGAAACATTCTTTAACACAAATTAAAATGAGAAAAAAAAAAGAAAAACTTGATTTGTTAAAATTCTTAGAGCCGCGTTTTTCAGACGCAGTACAATCATGACACCCGCTCTCTAATCATGCACTTACACATTTCTCCCTCCTTTTTTTCTCTCTTTACTCTTTCTGCCTCTCTCTAACTTGTCATGACTAAAGATGACAGATCAAAATTACAACGGTACTGCCACAATTAATTAAAACAAAAATATTTTCTTGGAGCATCATGTTAATCTGAATGTGACTTAGCTGTATGTTAAATTAAAATTATAGGTGTTTAAATAACAAAACTTTAAAATCAACTGGTGAATAAAAACAAACTGAACCGTCTTATTCACGGCAGTTCCCACACTCTCTTGACTTTTTAGTTTTTTCTCCTTTCTGTTGCTCCTTTTCATCGTTTCGGATGTTTGCTTTAGCTTGCTGTGATCCTCTCCACTTTGTAACTTTCCCTTTTGAAGATATGACAGTGCCATCATCTATCTATCAAACCAACAAGCGCATTCAAAACCCTTTTGTGAACTTGCCACAACAACAACAGCAACGAAGATAGAAAACCCATTAAACTTAAACCAACACACACCAAGCTAGCTAGTTAAACTCCAATGCCTAGTAGCTCCTTGTCACACTTGTTCTGGTTCCATCCTTAGGTCTCTCTAATTCTCTCCCTCTCCATCAAAACCCTTCTTTTATTTTTTGATTGGGCCCATTTGTCAATAATGGGTGACAAGGGAGACACAACCAGGAAGCAACCACAACAGCAACAAACTCAATCTCACCACCCACAACAACAACAACAACACCAGCAGCAACAGCAACAAACACAGCAAATTTCATCTTCTCCCAAAGCCCCACTTGAGGAATCCATTACAGATACAAAGCCAATCCATCACCAGCAGTCACCAGTTGTTGTGGTCAGTGGAGCTTCTCCTTTCATTTCAGATATATATGTTCCTAGTGGTGCAAGTTCCTCACCCTTTGAGCAACAGTTTGAGGCACTGAATCCAAAGAGACCCAGATACAGTAGTGGGCAATGGAAGCTTCTACCATCTCCTCCACCCTCACAACAAAAGCAATCCCAAATGGCCATGCTTCCAACCGAGTCAAGCCCTTCACCAACAACACACACATCGAACCCACAACCCCAACAAACACATGCTGCAGCAGCAGCTGCTTCTTCATCAGACACAGCCTCATCTCCAAGTCACTCTCCTATGCCTTTGCTCTCATGTGGTTCTGGGGGCCAGGAAGGGAACAAACCAGAGGGAGAGCAAATTCTCCAGCAACTCAGGAAAGGGAAATATGTGAGCCCAGTTTGGAAACCAAATGAGATGCTGTGGTTAGCAAGGGCTTGGAAGGCACAATACCAAGGTGGGTCTGAAGGATCGTCTGAAAGAAGAGATCAGCAGCAGCAGCAAGCAGAATTGGGAATAAGTAGAGGGAAAACTAGGGCTGATAAAGATAGAGAAGTGGCTGATTTTCTGCAGAGGCATGGGGTCAACAGGGATGCAAAGACAGCAGGGACTAAATGGGATAACATGTTGGGAGAGTTCAGGAAAGTGTACGAATGGGAAAGAGGAGGTGAAAGGGAACAAATTGGGAAGAGTTATTTTAGGCTCTCACCTTATGAGAGAAAGCTACATAGACTACCAGCTTCTTTTGATGAAGAAGTTTTTGAAGAGCTTGCACAGTTCATGGGGTCCAGAATGAGATCCTCTCATGGCAGCAGAGCTGGTTCCTCCTTTGTAACTGGAGATGATGGTAGAACAGCACTTGCTTCAGGGACAAGAGCTCTGCCACCACCCCCTCGACCTTTCAAAGAAGATGAACTCCCTCTCTCAGGTTTGCAGTAAATGCACGAAAGCTCTATATAAGCATGAAAATGGGAAAATATATGATCCTAACATCACAAGCCGTTCTTCTCTTTATTAAACTCCCCACTTTCTTCTCAGCACCTAATCTTCAATGCACTTCTCTAACGTAATACAGAACACAGTAAAGTTTCTTTCTTTTTAATTTTTTTTTTGGTTTTTCCCTATTATGGAATGTACAGTAGTTTTGAAACATTCAGGAACAGTTCAAGGGTACGTATGGTTACTGTGGTTCTCTGACTGCTAGAAGCACTGTTTCTCATTCTTATAGGATTGCCTTAGAAGGTGGTGAAAAATGAAAATGAAATCAAAGTTTCAAACTTTCTAACCTCCCACTATGTCATTCTTGCAGTCAGGTCAAAGCAATTGGCTATGACAAGTGGGGGTGAGGATTTGTTTCATGGCCAAAGGGGGAGCTTATTAGGTTTGGAGTCTCTCTTGGATATTCAAGGTCCTTCTTCCTTAATTTCTTCATCCAAAGAACTCAGACGAATTGGGAAGATAAGAATGACATGGGAGGAATCAGTGAGCTTATGGGCTGAAGATGGTGAACTCCATAGAGGGCGAGTGAGGCTTCAAGCTTCAAGCTTTCTCAACGCAGATGAGCTCACTTTCTTTGATGATGCCATGGTACCTTGCCCAATGGAGTCTTTCGAAGATGGTCCTCTGAAGGGTTTCTCTGTTGACAGATTCGTTTCAGGACAACAAGTCAAAGTTTTTGGCAGAAGAAAGTCTTCTTCAGCCTTTGCTTCTTCTGGTACAAAAAAAAAAAAAACCTGTTCCTTAACTATTTTGCTTTGTTTTACATATTCTAGGATTCTATCTGAGACTCTCTGTATCTCTCTCTTTCCCAGGTTTCCCTGAAAGAGTCCAACTTCCCCCCAAAGCACCTTCCATAAGATGTGAGTTTTAAGTTTTCTCACTGACCCTATTTTTCTTTTTTGAGCTACTCTTTTATCTCTTTGATGTGTTGAATTTGGGAAAACCTTTTGAGAATTAAATTTATATTGATTAATATCTCCTATCATCATATAATAAGATAATACACGTTATTCACAACTAAATTTGCAATGTTTATTAATGATATAAAAGTGGGGTAAGATTTGGTGTACAATTTGTTTTTTTGACAAATTTATCTAGTGTTATTATTGTGGTGCCAAGTGTTAAATTTGGCAGAATTATTTAATTTTGAGATGGTGCAGCGATTGCTACATTGGATTTTCGGGACCCAACTGAGTACTACGTGGATTGCCTTCGAATGTCACCACAAGCACTACCAAGCTTGTTTGAGTTGAAACGCCATTTGCAGGAACCCCCACCAGAAGATTTGCGCTTTCCACTGAGGAGGGATGTGTTTGAAGACTTGCCACAAGGGAAAGAAGTGTTCTTCACAACTTCCACTGAACTATTGGACTGTAGAGCCATCATGTATGACATTGTAGGCCCCATCATCCGAGGCAACCCTAGTCTCACATGTGCTACTTCCACAACCAGAGACTCCTTCATTGTCCTATGGGATGATTGCATCAATAGGATTGTGTCCAGGTTCTGCCCCGAAGAAATGGTGATCACTAGAAAAACCACTTCAGCATCACATGAGATGTTGCAGGATCAGTGGCCTAATGTGACAGGTTTCGTAAACAATTATTGTTTATGGAGAGGTGAAGAAACTGATCAATTGAGGGAAGGTCAACCTGACCCTTCATCTACCATAGTTGGCAAATTACTATGGACTTATATGGACCTGCCCTATATCCTTGGATACTATGCTATTGGAAATATAGTAACATTTTGTGCACTTAGTAGGTCCCAAGAGGGAATAATCACACGTACTGATTTACATGAAATAAATCTAAGTTCACCATCGGATAGACTCAGAGCACTAGTCCCATGTTTTAGAATTGGTGCATTGTTACCATTGTTAAGCAAACGTTGCACTAGCATTAGCAATTGCAAAGCGTTCACATATACTGATTTTGAAAGAGTGGACTATGGTAATGGAATTGTGATTGAGATGACACCTAACACATGCACTAGAATGTTCTTAGAGAAAAGAAGATGGGCAGCGGCTAAAGAGGTTTATGAAATATTGAACCATAGAATCCCGCATGCAGAGTTTCTATTCAGATCTTCGGAGAAAGAGTTGAGTTTGGTGTTTAAGCCAAGAGGGTGTAAGGTTAAACCCTCAAACTGTGAACAACTCGTGGAGGCTTTGAAGTACGTGACAAAAGCGTTGGTGGCACTACACGACTTGTCGTTCATGCATAGGGACTTAGGGTGGGACAAGGTGATGAGGAGGAGCGACAGGGAGAACGAGTGGTTCGTGTGTGGGTTCGACGAGGCGGCGGGGGCGCCGGAGCTTAACAAATACGTGGCTGCGGCGCGTGGGGGACACGCTCCGGAGATGGAGAGAGGGTTGCATGGGGTGAAGGTGGATGTGTGGGGGGTGGGGTATTTGATAAGGACGTGTGGGTTGACTGGGGTGCCCAAGATGCTGAGGGAGTTGCAGAACCGGTGCATGGAGCAGAACCCGGAGCAGAGACCCACTGCCGCCGACTGCTACCACCACCTGCTGCAGCTGCAGTCTTCTCTGTCAGCTGCCGCCGGTGGAGTTCTGATGTGATTGATATGAATGCATCATTGTTGATGTTGTTTCTTTCTTTTATTTTTTCTTTAATATCAGTGAGTCATGAATAAGGGGGTTGTTGGGGTGCAAGTTTCGAAGGGTGAGAGGGTTGTGTACTTTTTGACATTGGAGATCGAGAATAGAAAAAATTAAAAGTTTTTTTAAATAATATGTTATATAAATACATTATTTTATATTTACATAAGTTTTATTATTTGGTGATGGTTGGATTCATTTTATTTCTTTACGTATATATATTTTAATTTTGTCACATTTTATTCCACTATTTTAAGAGAAAATGAGAAAAAAGAAAATAAGACAGAAGATGGAAAAATTTTGACATTTTTTTTGTTTGGATGAGGAGATAACAGGGGGTTGAAAGGGAAAATTTGTGGTGGGTTTATCAAAAAATTTCTCCATTGTGAGAAAAAAATGGGAGAGAAAAAAATGATTTGAAATTACTCACTTATATCTATTATATTATAATAAAAACATATAAGTCATATAAATATTTTCATTTTCTTATCTTTTAGTTTTTTACACAACTACACAAGAAAATAAAAAATTTTAATTTTTTCTCCTTTTTCTCTTGATCTAAATAATAGAAGAGAAAATATATTTTTTGATCATTTTCTTCATACTTTATTTTCTTTATTTTCATTTTCTCTTTTACTATTTTCTCTTCACATCCAAACAAATGTTATAGGTTTGCATAATCTGCATTGTTTTTATGATTTAATGATAGTTGGAATTATTTTATTTTCTGTATATAAATATATATATTCCAACTATGTCACACGCACATGAAGCACCATGCATTATTTTTTAATCTAATTTTTTAGCACTTTTTTTATTGTAATTTTTAAGCATTTTTTTATTTTTAATACCTAATATAAATGAGAAGAGTAATCAAGGTAGGGGCCTGTAGAGGGAGTTATGACTTATGAGTTTTGTTATGACTTACATATATGAATTGGCGGCTGTTGCTGATTGGAGTTGCTGCTGTGCTGCTGCTGCTGTGAGGTAAGTTTCATCAAATCAAATCCTCGAATTGAAAAACTGGTGTTTTTGCAGCAGAGTAGTGCAGTGCTGCAGTGTTTTTCAGTTTTGGATTGGTACGTCTCGAACGTGAAATAATGTGAGGGGCGCATTGTTTGGCAGCATGGTTGATTGTGTTCTTCGTTAATATTAGGTGAGATACTACAAATTTTCTTTTGCTTTTTCCGTCTGTGTTCACCTTTGCTTTTGGTAAATATCTGTAAGTTCATGAATAAGTATGGTTTTAAATTTTCGCATTTGTGGTTATATTGTTTATCATAATTATGGATAACTGTGAGAAAATATGATTGATGATTGTGAAGATTATTAAAATTATAATATTTTAATTATAATTGTAGTTGTAAATCATAATTTAAAACTATGTGAATAAGGTTTGAGTATAGTAATAAACAAGATTGTATTTTTAGAAAAAGATTAAAGTTTAAATTTTAAAAAAGATAATTACTGGAAGAGTTTTTTAATTGTTATAGTATTTAAGAATTAATCTTATAGTAATATTTATAGGAATATCTTATCAAAGACAAAAAAAAAATTATATGTTAAATTGGGGTTTTAGGTAGAAAGAAAGAAAAAGAGAAAAATAAATATTTAAAATAATAAGATTATATTGATATAGATGTGATAATAATATGATATAAAAAAATAAATTCAATGGTCTTATTTATATTATTTTTAGACTCATATTCCTAATTAAATAAAGAAACAAATAAAAAATATAATAAATAAGAAATAAGTCTTAATAAATCTTTTATTATATTCTAAAATATTTTAAGATATAATAAAGATATTTTGAGATATTTTTGATATATTCTAACACTCTCTTTCAAGTTAAAGTTTCTTAAACTTGAGCTTGTAACAATTAAATAATTTAATAGTGTGATAGTGGCTGCGACGAACGGAGACGATAGCTAGCAATTACTTTTGGGACAAAGATGACGACGAGATCAATGCATTTGGACAGACGGAGACGAGGCTAGTGTATCCGGGATAAAAAGAGCCGGGTTGGTGTAAGTCATAATTAACATAAGTTATAATTAGAATGATCGTCGATGGGAAGAGAAGTCACTACTGTAATGATCGTCAATGAGAAGAGAAATTACTGGTATGATTTATTAGTGAAAAAAGAATGACATGGCAAACACTAATATTAAAGTATATGTTGAGATGAATTTATTTTCATTCTCTCCCAAAATGTTATGCTAGCATTGGAAAAGAACCAAATAATAGTCAAAACTAGAGATAACCACCACAAAGAATGTCAAACAGTCACGTGGAGGTCATAGATGGTGTGGCGAAGCAAACAAACGGCGAAAGAGTCCAAAAAAAGGGTGAAACAGCCATGGTCAGTGTACAATGGCCAAAAACAGAAACCCTAATACACTTGAACTCCTTTGAGTAAGGGTACGCAATAACCTATTGTGCAATTAGTCAAGGTGAAGACAGATCCAGATAAAGGAGAGAGAGGCAAGTTTGGCGGTGAAGATGGTGGTTGGAAAGGCTGATGGATGCGCTGCCATGTGCAGCTGGAAGGACGGCGCATGGGGCAAGCAGCAAATCTGTAAAATCCCGCGTGTGGGCTCATGTGGCTCGTCGGATCGAGCTGAAGTTTTGGGGAATAACCGAACAGGAGAAGACAAGGTTGATGAAGGGGTCGCCAACCAAAAAAGTCACCAGAAAGTGGTCAGACGGTTGCTGACGACAGCGGACAGCAGTGTAAGAGATGAGTGTTATCGGAAAGACGATACGACAGAGGGAGACCAGCACTACAAGTCGCACGTGAGAGCACGTGAGAGGTCGTATGGCGGTGCGACTTTAGGAGACTTTAGGAGTTGGTTGATCGAAACACGCTGAAGTTGATGGCGGCAGTGATGAGGTGAAAAAATCCACTAACAATAGTGAACCATGCAATGAGAGGCGACTAATCGAAGTTTTAGATTTTTGAAAACTCGACAGTGAAATAGTGACGGGACAGGCTACAAAAGATGATACTGCTCTAATATTACATTGAATTGGAGGGTTTTAAGTAGAAAAGAAGAAAAGAGAAAAAAAATATTCAAAATAATAAGACTATATTAATATTAATGTGATGATGATGTGATACAAAAGATAAACTCAATTATCTTATTTATATTAATTCTAAGCTCTTAATCTTAATTAAATAAGAAAACAAATCAAGAAATATAATAAATAAAAAATAAATTTTAAGATATTATTTATGATACTTTAAAATATTTTAAAATACAATAAAAATATTTTTAAATATTCTAACAATAAATAAGTTCTTTTTTTTTACACATTCAATTGTTTTTTATTTTAAATTTTTAAACATTTATAATTAGGTTATTATAATTTGAGAATTTTTAATTAGGATTCTTGAATTCAACTTGTTGTCAAAGCTAAGAATTATAACCGTGCTTTAACGGTTAGATTTAATTATAAATTTTTAAAATTATAGAAAGTTAATCATAAACTTTACAACAAATATTCAAAATGTGAACAGATTGATAATCAACCATTTGCTAAAACAGGAAAAAATTTTATTTTATTTGTCGAGAAAATTATGGCAACATTTCCCTTCTGTGAATGCCAGCCAAACTTTGTACTTGAGAGTGGAAAGCAAAGTATGTCTCTAAAGCTTTTGTTAATGATCTATTAACGAGAATGGTTGTTGGCTCGTCAATTAAAGCAGGAAAAGTGAGATAGTTACCCAACAAGAAAAAAAAAAGTGAAAAATTATACATGATGAGTGAATGCAATAGTATCTTTCATTAATTGATAGATTAATATACATTATATTTCTCAAATGTGAAATGTTTTATATACATTAAAATATGTACATTATATTTATATTATATATTAACATAAAAAAATATTAAATTATTTTATATATAACTGTAATATTTTTATAACATATAAAATAATTTATAAATAAATTAAATAAAATTAAATATATTTTAATTAGACAAATAATAAGTCTTATTTTCAAATAAAAAAAATCATTACTACATGACATTTATTAAATTGTTATTAAATAAACGAAGATACAGCTGTAACATTTTGTGATGAAATTTGTTGTGTAACACGAGTCAAGGTTTTTGGGCGATTTCAGGAAGAATAATAATTATATATTACCTCTCCATATTGCCAATTCTAATTAAATTATTAATAACTTCAGCGTTTTTAATCGTGGATGGATTTAAGAAATGTGAAATGTATGTTGTTCAATTGTGATAGGAGCAAAATATTAGATTTTAAATTTAATAATATTAAAATTGGTTTAATGTAAACTTCATAACCTACAAAAGGAGACTCAAGTAGTGTGCAAGGTTGAATTGTGGTTGAATGAACCTTTGTAATGTCAAGGTTTGAACTAATGGAAAAGCACTTATAGAGAAGTACAGCCTTAATATATCGAATAAGTAATAGTATCATATTTAAAGAATGAGTGAAAAAAAATTATGATTAAAAAAATAAAAACTTTCATATCTTTGCAATGTAAGGTATTTGAATATACGAGAAAGTACTTATAAAAAGAGGGAGCTCTACCACCCCCAAGCAAAAATAGCTTTACACCCAATGGAAATAAGGAAATTTCGTTAAGGGAAAAAAAAAAAGAAAAATAAAACTTCATATAGGCAAGATGTAACTACATTTGGGGTGTGCAATTTTTATTTTTATTTATGAGCATTTGGGGTGTACAAATAAATCAACGACTTTAATTCAAAATTTATTGTTCTTTATGATTGAAATGTTTATTTCAAGGGCAGTGTGGCGACGTTCCATAATATTTTCAAAACTAGTATGTTAGAGACCTCATAGATGGCTGATAAAAAAGAAACAAAAAGAAAGGAGACATCAAAGCTACTTTGGGTGGAAGAACCCTAATGGCTGAAATTGTTTAAAGATCAGTTTCGTCTCTTTTAAGCTTTCATGCAAAGGCCAAAGTAATGAAATCTACAGTGAAAGTAAGAAACTTGTGTCTTGTAGTATTGATGCATGAATCTAGTCTTTACGGATTGTATTAACTTTTCCATACCCTTCAAACAAACTATTACTAGTTTAAAGACATAAACTTTAATTAATTAGTTACAAAGTAAATTTTGAACACACAATTGGTTAGGAAGATTTTCAGCAAGCATACGAACCCGCGTCCATTCATAAACACCAAATTGAGTTCAGTAAACATTTTCACGACAAGTTCAATTTGGTGGGTGGCAATGGAAGCTTCAAGGAGAAAATTAGCTCCTCCCTGGATCGAAGAAGATCAGACGATGTCTTTAGTGTACACACTTCAAACTGAAGTTAAATTTGGATTGGTGAAAAGTTAATGGGAGTGGGGATAAGAATATATACTACTATGAGAAAATAGTTATAGAATAAAAAAAATCGTGTGCGACAATATATTTAGTGTACACACTTGCAACTATATATGTATAAGGTTCTCACGCTCACATTTGCTGAGAAAGAGTGATTAGAATGATCAATGTATCTATGCAACTAAGCAATTATATATACAAATAAAAAAGGAAATGGCGATTCCTTCAAAATATAAAGAATGTCAATTCCATTGCCATTATATTGTACGTGTTCTATGAAATGACAAAATCTCCCAATGACCCCTTCCCACCACCGCCACTCACCACTTTCACGTTTTCACTACCATTTGCCGCCTATCATAACTCTTTTTTTCTTTTTCTTTTTTATCTTAAACCACAAGGTATTCTTATATTTTTTAAGTGTGAAACTAATTCTTGTTACGCGTTGACTTGACTTTCATCGCATTATATCATCATAGCTACATGTTATTCTCGTTCCTTAATTGTAAATTTAGCATATAATATTTTTATTGATTTTCCTCAATGATGAATATGTAAAAATAAAATAAAGAAAAAAAAACTGTAGAACTAATTACAATCTAGAAGCAAATGGCATAGAGCCCTCGAAACTAAAATATGACTCCAGTTTTAATACTAATTACAACGACTACTTTTTGACTTTTTTAGAATATTTTATAAATTGTTTTGATCTAGTTTTACAGAATTATTGAGAAATCTGAATTTAACAATGATTCATACATAATCGATCGTTTCTCTTTTGCTGAACGATAGCTATTGCCTATAGGTATTGCAGAAGACACCATCTCTCTCATGTTCAAAGGTCAATCCTCCTACCTGTTTAAATCTTCTTTCCCATACTATTCACACTAAAATGAATTTAACGCTAGAACTATGTTAGAGCACATGCAATCAAGGTACCAACATTCTCAATGAATCAATATGTAACCTGCAACGTCGTTGACTAGATAAGGAGCTATTTATCATTTCACAAAGCTGTATGCATATAAATGTAATGTCATAATGTTGGTGTTAGTACAATGCATAGCATTTTGAATATCTATATTGGTTGAAGATTATTCTGTTTCTTAAATGAGACAATTGTATTTTTTAATAGTTTATATTTTGTTCTAGTTTGGTAATGAGAGATAGAAAGGAAAATACATACGTACGTGTTGCTATTCGTTCTTTTCACCCCGGCTGAACATACCTCTGCAGAAAATAAATTAGAGAAGGAAAATTGACATGATATTCTGTACCTCAATGAGAACAAAGAGTGAAACATAAAACCATGAGTTGAGTTGGATCCTGAGTTCCACACTTTCTTTCCACTTTCTGGAGATTAAAAAATTTCTATGGGAACAAGTCTAGGAAGATCTTCTTAGTCAGTGTATTATAGATTACTCTCTTATCTCTTTTTCCTTCATCATTTGCTGACAAAGATAGCTCACCATCACTTTCCCTTTTCTTCTATGCTTTTTCATCTCTTTTTCATAAACTCTAAGCTACTTTCCCTTCTCATCATATTTATATACATGTCAAACTGGGCCTCATACTTAGTCCCATTAGTCTCATCTTTTTCTTCTCACCGGTTATCACACTGCCTCTGATTTAAAGCTATCCAATGCCATAACTTGCTTGTAAATGCACACACATTGAAAGCCATTGTCTCAGTCCAGCTAGCGTGGTCCAGCAAAATATTTATGTATATCCATGTTTCAGTATTTGAGACAACTAGCCGTGGCATATATACATAAACAAATCACAACGATCAGAAGCATTAGCCAAGCTTGTGGGGTTATCTATGTCTCCGTCATGGTGACAAATGCTGACAAATGCCCAAAAGTAACCTCAATCATTCTCTAAGTCTCTTATTTGCTTTATTACTGCTCTTTTAGGTTTGCTATAAGCCTAGCTAGAATAATAAGTCACCCTCCCATAAATCGCTCTTATTTTGGGCATTATGGCAATCATGGTTAGAATCTCTCTTTAAAGGCATGGTTAGGTATTTCTTTAGTTCGGTAATTAACTTAAGCTGTTGTCTAATGGTTGTTCATGGGTTGAATAGAGAAATGGTTCTTACTCACCAAAGCCTCAAGAATGGTGCAAACGCTGAGTGTGTAAGCATAGACTCAGCTGAATACATTGACATGTAAAATGTGCTAATACTCCTGGATAAATTAATCCCAAATTTATGATATACCTAAAATATATAATGAGTTACAAGATTATCTTGAAAAGATGCCGATGACGTTGCCATGATTGAAACCTTGAAAGTAATCATGATGAGAGAAAGATATTATTCTATCACATAGTAGTCGTTCATATGTTAGTATTAATGAGGCGACTGTACACACTAAAATGACTAAAAATATGGGCATCATCTTGTATATATAGAAAAACTAAAATGAGCTAAATTTATTCACTATGGCAAGCCTATATATACATGATCCATAACCAAAACTCACATATGAGCATTGTTTTAACAATAAGAAGCTCAATAACAATCACTACTAGAAAAATCAAATTTAGAGACAGAATTTAAAGACAAACATAATTCCGTCTCTAATAGAGATGGAAATAGAGACGAATTTGATGATTTAGAGACGAAAAATAAATTTTATAATTAAGAGACGAAATTTAGAGACAAAAATTATCCATCCCAGAATTTCCCGTCTCTATCCATCTCTATATGGTCAATATTGGGTTTTAAAAAAGTCAAATTAATTTAGAGATGGAATTTAGAGATAAATATACTCATCTCTAAACTTTCCGTCTCTAATAGCATTTCAACTTTGTCTCTAAATATTTGGTATAATTTAATTAATTTTTTTTATAAAAGTTAGAGATAGATTGTTTTCATTTCTAATTCCTTTAAAATTATATATCTTTCTGAAACATTTTTCCTCATCTTTATTCATTCCCTCTCATTCTTTTCCCCCTTTTCCCCTTCTTTCTTCCCCCATTCACTTCGTGAACCCTAGCCCCATATCCCTTTCTCTCTCTCATCTCCCTATTCTCTCTTTATTCTCGTCCCACTGCTCCAGCGCCGTCGACGACTGTTCTCGCCATCGCTCCAGCTCCATCTCCATCTCGCCTCCACCACGTTCTTGTAGCAAGCATGTCGTTGCCGCCACCACACATTCGCAGCCACCACTGTCCACGCCTCCACCCCATCGCCTTCCATGTCGTTGGCCAAGACTCCAGCCACATCGTCGTTCACTACATTTTCTCAAACCCCAATCACACGTTCCTACCCCAATCTCCCTGTTAGAGGCACTCAGACACGCACCAGCTAGCAATCAATGAATGAAGAAGTAAAAAAAAGGAATAAAAGAAAGAGTGGGGGGAAGAGAAAAAAAAGGGGGGGCTCGAAGGAATAGAGAAACATGAAGATGATAAATAGTTTGTGTTCGACGATGATTCACGGTGGGTTTCTAGCGATGGCTAGCGGAGGTTTAGGTGGTTCATGGCTGCGATTTGGAGCTGTGTTGGCGCAGCTCTGGAAGCGGTGTGAGGCAGTGACAAAGCAACTGGGGGTCTGGTGCGATTTGACAGAAGTTCTAATATGGAATTTCGGCGATGACGGATATGGTGGTTCAGGTTGGGGTTCGCCGACAGTCTGGGTTGGACTTGGTGGTTCCGATGTGGTGTAGCTACAGTGGCAGGTTTCAAGTTAGTGGTGGCAGAGGAAGAGTTCGAGGATGGAGCTAAGAGAAAAGGTAGGTGGAAAAAGTCAATTGCATGACTATGAACCTCTTCTATTTGCTATTCTATGGCTTAGATGATAACTTGATTGATGGCATAATGTATGAGATGAGGTTTGGAACTTGAATGAGCTTGAGAACATGTCGTATCCACTGTTTTATTATTTATATGTTGAGATTGGATGATTAAAATCATTATTGAGACTTGTTGTATCATTAAAATGTTTGCCTTGAAGTAAATTATAATTATAATGCATAAAAGTGAAGCCAAGGTTCACATAGCACATGTATTTTACTAAACAACATTTTGCTACATTCATAATTTCACAATAATATACTAATTCGCCCTATAATCTATACTTTCATTTGTTCTGTCTTCAATTAATCAAGATGTGACTGCCAACACTTACGTCAATTGTTGTGACTATTAGTTAAACGAATGGGAGTGGTTCGATCGATTGAACATGTTACGACTGGAGATGATGACCGTCCCACTCTTGATGTTAAAATTGTGGATTGTGGACAAATTTCTGAAAGAGAAGATAATGGAATATCTAACTTTTTCAAAGATGGTGATATTTATCCTGATTGGCCAGCAGACCTTGATGAGAGCCCTGATGAACTTGACTGGTGGATGAATTTTACAAACTCCATTAAAACTTTTGGCAATGAGTATTACAAGGTATTGGTGCTTTCCTGTAAGTCCATGTCACATTATTATTTTGATGTATTATTTCATATTGTGAAAAGAACTATATTAATTTTTCTAAGAGTATGAATGAAATATTTGTGTTCTGCCTGTTAATAGTTGTTTAGTGCTTATTATTGCAGTAGTCATCACCCCCTCCTCTGTAATTCTTAATAGCAAAAAACTCATTTAGTTTTTCCTGATAGAAATAAGACTACAAAATGGCTCTAAAGAAGTATCGAAAGGCTTTGCGATACCTGGATATTTGTTGGGAGAAAGAAAGGATTGATGAAGGTATGCTACCTTTTGCTACTATTTATTTCACCTAATTGTGTGGTGATTATACTACAAATGCACTTCACCTCCTTTACATGTGATAACATAGGTGTGTTTATGCATTTGGAGAGAGAAGTTTAGGTTTGAGAAAAACGAAGTCTCAAATTTTTACAAACAGCTCTGTAAGTTAGATCTGTTAGAAGTTACTATGTTGTACACTATGCTGCAGATAACTTTCAAGTGCACTTATACTACAGCTATAATATACTATCTATTCTCTGTTGAGTCCGGTTTCTAATCTACATATTTTTACTGCTTTTGTTCCCTATCTTGTGCTTTTGTTTCTCATTTTACTAATCTTTTATGGTATGTCACTTTTTAGGCTTGTAAATTGAAATTAGGGGATCTCAAAGGAGCATTATTGGATACAGAGTTTGCAATGTGTGATGGAGACAATAATGCCAAAGCTTTGTTCCACCAAGGGCAGGTTGGTATCCCAATTGAAGAGCTTTCTGTCCTAAGTTAGAAGCTTTTGTTACCCTTTACTATGTCAGGCTTCTTATTGCTGGTATTTAATGCATCCCACTTTTTTTCTCTAACAACTATTTACTAGGCATACATGGCACTCCATGACATTGATGCTGCAGTTGAAAGCTTTAAGAAGGCACTAACCTTGGAGCCAAATGATGGTAAAGTATGATTTTGATCAGGCCTTTGTCATAGACTCTACTATGCTATAATCGCAGGGATATACATTTGACTACATCATCTACCTAGTCAGGTTTTTCATGTATCAGTTTTCATTTTCTTTATTTAAAAGATGGGATAACCTTTTTAACGATACAAGCTGAAAATTAATGTTTGAATGATGTAATCAACTTAAATGTTAATAGTAATTTGATTTGTGAGGAATTCCAAGTGAAGAGGGGGGATATAGAGGAAGAATATGTAAAGATAAATGAACTTAAGGGTTATTTTGTAAAGAGCTAAAAATAATGTGCTTTTATATTGCCATTTTCATTGAACCTTATATTACATAACTTAAGGGAAAACTTTACCTATTAAATAGGATGAAGCTTTTTTGTTTTTAAATTCTATGTTCTGATTCTTAAGCCTAGTCCATATGCAGTTGACAAATGGCATATTCAACTTGGAGAGATCATCAAGCACAAAAATGTGACTAAGTTCCATCATCTGTAGTTTGATTACTACTTTAAACACAAGTTTGGTTATTTGCATTGTAATTAAGTAATAAGTTGATTGGATCTGAATTCCTAAAGGGCAGTTAGTTTTATCTGTTGCCTTGCTTTGGTGGCCCAAAATCTTTTATAAAGCTTCAATTTGTAATTTTAAGTTTTAGGTGACTTAATATTAGATAGTAAATTCAATAGGTAGAAATTTTAGTATTGGGCAGAAATTTTAGTATTGACTTTTATGTTCTTTAGAGTCCCCTGTCAGTGCTTGCAATTGTTAAACAGGGTATTTTTCCCTTTATAATTATCATACTTCCTATCTAAAAAATCTCATAACTTAAAGATTCACAACAGAACTGCATTTGTTTTATATTTAATAATGTTGTTGACTTTCTAACTTGATTTGTTTTTATGTTTAATTATGTTGCTGACTTTCTAACTTGATTTGTTTTATATGTAATTATGTATCTGACTTTTTAAATATTTTAGTTTGTTGTAATTAATTTATCTATGAATGTAGGCCGAGATTGAGGAAGCCATGACACAGGAAAATACAAAATTTTGATCTGCTTTGCAAGAGATGCAACTTCAGTTTCAAGAAACTAAGGCACTCCTCATTCAGGAATGTGAGGTTAGAGTTGTCTTCACAAGTGTGCCTAGAGTGATGGTAGAAGGATTTCTCAAGGAGTATTTGAGTGTTGGTGTTGTTATAGGTACAGAGTTGCACACCGTTGGCTGCTACTTCAGTGGCTTACTCTCTGAGTCTGACTTACTTTTAAAGCTTAGAGCCCTCAAGGATTATTTTGGGGATAGAAAACTTGATATTAAAATGAATGGTATATATTATTGCTTGAAATTTCATACTATATAAATGAACATTGTATATATATTTTGAAATTAAAATTCTATAAAAATAATATATAAAATAATTATATATATTATTTATTTTTTTATGTGCAAAGGAAAATAATTTTTTTTTTTTATAAAATGAAGGTGTATAGTTGTGGCAAACCGTAATTAGATACCTATTTTTTTCATATTTTTTAAAATATTAGAGACGGATTTAGAGACTGAAAATTCTGTTTCTAATTTAGAGACGAAAATAGAGATAAAATTTTTCCATCTCTAATTAAAGAATTGAAGACGGATTTTGATAACTGAATAGCAAAGAAATTTTAAAATTTAGAAACAACAAAATTTCGTCTCTAATTTAGAGACAGAATTAATTTTTTTGTCTCTAACAATCAGAGACGCCACTATTAGCGATAGATCAATTTTCGTTTCTAATTTCGTCTCTAAATATTTAGAGATGAAATTTTACTAATTTAGAGACGAAATTTTTCAGTCTCTAAGTTTGATTTTTTTGGTAGTGAATATTGATAATAATTTGGGTTAAATAAAATGGTCTAATAATTTAGACATCTAATTAATCTGAATTTTATAAAATTATAATATGATTTATGCTAATTCATATAAAAAATTCTAACAAAATGATCAAATTAATCCTCACTTGTAGAAGGTAAAAAGAATATGTTAGATTAGATACACATTTATTCCAATACTATATGTGTTAGAGATATAAAGTCACTCATATGTTTTCACCTAAATGTTTAAATTTTTGGATCAGTTGATCCATGACATGGTTAGAAGTTCAATCTTTGTCACTTCATTATACTAAATAAAAACAGAATTTTAGCATAAGGTAAAATGGACATGTGCTTGGTCTATGTTTCAAGCCTAAAGAGCCATTGCATGCAAAGACATACTAGAGATATAAAGTGATTCATGTACCTTCACTTAAAAGTAGTGGGGAGTAATCTATGGGCTGAGGGATAGCTCCCCTTGCCCCCAAAAAAAAAAAATTAATTAAAAAAAACATTAGTGATAACATTGTAATTTCAATTATGAGTTATTTTAACTTCTACATGACCACCCTGTAAATGACTTTATCCATTACAATTTTTTTACGATGAAACATTATCCAAGAGACCACTACTCACCTATACGTCAACTTAACCAATAACCCTACACTAATTTATCTTCATGTTGGACTAGCTCTTCCTTATTTACTCATTTAATGATTTTAATCTCAATCCTCAAATTAACGTCATTTAGCATGCAGCGGCAATAGTTTTTTTCTTTTCTTTTCACTCAACTCTTAAGTGCTTAAGGTATTTTCTTGTCCTTAGTCTCTAGTTGATGAGTGCTCGTATAGCATAATTTAATTATCCATTTTACTTTCTTTCTACTTTTCAATTTGGTTTATGCTGTCTAGTATTTGACTATTTGATGCTTATAAATTCTAGAAAAGAGTTAATTTTTAATTATTTTATTTATTTATTTAGTTATTTTTGCTGAAGTAACTTGCTCAAAGTATGGGATATCTGATGATTTTTTATTTTGCATATAAGTATATTAGAATTTGGTTACTTACATCATGTTTGGTTCAGCTTCAGCTTATTTAGCTGAACCAACAATTTTTTTTCTATTTCAGTTGTTGCACACATCATGTAACGTGTTTGGGTTTAAGGAAGGAAAAACTCAGCAGCTTTTAATTAGAGAAAAAAGTTACTGGAGCAAAAGCTAAAAGTTGAGCATGTTTATAAAAAAACTGTTGGGATTATTCTATACTTAGATATGTAAATATTATTTTGTCCTCAATCAAATAAAATTTTTAGTTATTTTATACCTATTTTGGTAATTTAATGCATAAAAGTGATTCTTTTTTATATCATTCAAATGAAATAAATTAACTTAAAATCATTTTTCAGCTAACATATTCATACATAAAATTGATTCTATTATAATCGATTATAATATAAAGTTTTTATACAATAATTAATTATTAAAATAATTAAATTTTCACAATTATCTCAAACACGCATTTAATAGTTTCATCCCTCCAATAGCTTTGGTCAATTTTTGCCACTGCACTTATAGAAAGGAACAAGCCTTGAGGATTAATCCCACATCCAAAGATATCAGGGCACCTCTAAAGATCAAGAAGAGATCTAGTTATCAAGCTCAAAATAGGAAAGCTATCTCAGAGTGGTGAGTGGGCAAATGTTTTACGTAAGGCACTTGTGGATAAGGGTGTGAGCCTAATATGCTAGTTCGAATAGCCCAATAAAATATGTGAGTTAGGTCAAAAAATTTGATGCAAAAATGAATTTTGACCAAACTGAGTCAATTCGATTTTGGGCTGGTCCAACCCGCTGGCCTAATATTTAATTAATAAATTTAATGATATTTCAAGACTTTTACTCTTATTTTTTCAAATATAAATTAATTTTTGTGTCACAAAAATAATTTTATTTTATGTTTATTCATATTTGAAGTATGTAAAAAAAAATCTAGTGATGAAATATAAGGATAAAATTTTTTAGTGATAAAAATATCAGAGATGTAAAATGTGCTAATACTCTCGGTTCAATTAATCCCAAATATATGACATACCGAAAATATATAATGAGTTACAGGGTTACCTTGAAATGATGTCGATAAAAGTCCCATGATTAAAACCTTGAAAGTGATCACAATGAGAGGGAGATATTATTCTATCTCACAATAGTCGCTTATGCGTTAATATTTAGTATCAATGACAACTATACACACTACAGTGGTTAGGAATATGAGTCTCGCCTTGTATATATAGAATAATTAAAATGAACTAAATCTATCTACTATGACAAGCCTATATATAAGACTCATAAACAAAATCTACATATAAACAATGCTTTAATAGTAAGCCTAATAATAATATTGATCACAATTTGAACTAAATAAAATATTTTAATAATTTTGACATTTAATTCGAATTTTTATAAAATTGTAATATGATTTATGCTAGTCTATATAAAAAATTCTAACAAAATGATCAAATTAATCCTCACTTGTAGAAGGTAAAAAGAATATGTTAGATTAGATACACATTTATTCCAATACTATAAGTGATCCTACCTAAATTTGTATGTGTTAGAGATATAAAGTCACTCGTATACTTTCACTTAAATATTTAAAATTTCGGATCAGTTCATCCATGACATGGTTAGAAGTTCAATCTTTGTCACTTCATTATACTAAATAAAAACAGAATTTGAGCATAAGGTAAAATGGACATGTGCTTGGTGGATCCGGTTTGTCTCCAGCAAGTTGCACCTCCAGCAGCTGTTGGAGCAAATCTCCACCGTTTATCTCTCATCTAACGGTTAATATTAATTTAAAATTAATAAATATTTTAAATATTAAAATATAAAATAAAAATCTTGACCATTAAATAAAAAATCAATGGTTGAGATGCTCCAGCCACACCTCCAGCGGCTGGAGACAATCCGAATCCGTGCTTGGTCTATGTTTCAAGCCTAAAGAGCCATTGCATGCATAGACATACTAGAGATATAAAGTGATTCATGTACATTCGCTTAAAAGTAGTGGGGAGTAATCTATGGGCTGAGAGATAGCTCCCCTTGCCCAAAAAAAAAAAATTTAATTAAGAAAAAAACATTAGTGATAAAATTCTAATTTCAATTATGAGTTATTTTAACTTCTACATGACCACCCTGTAAATGACTTTATCCATTACAATTTTTTTACTATGAAACATTATCCAAGAGACCAGTACTACTCACCTATACGTCAACTTAACCAATAACCCTCCACCAATTTATCTTCATGTTGGACTAGCTCTTCCTTATTTACTCATTTAATGATTTTAATCTCAATCCTCAAACGTCATTTAGCATGCAGCGGCAATAGTTTTTTTTGTTTTCTTTTCACTCAACTCTCAAGTGCTTAAGGCATTTTATTGTCCTTAGTCTCTAGTTGATGAGTGCTCGTATAGCATAATTTCATTATCCATTTTACTTTCTTTCTACTTTTTAATTTGGTTTATGCTATCTAGTATTTGACTATTTGATGCTTATAAATTCTAGAAAGAGTTAATTTTTAATTATTTTATTTATTTATTTAGTTATTTTTACTGAAGTAACTTGCTCAAAGTATGGGATATCTGATGATTTTTTATTTTGCATCTAAGTATATTAGAATTTGGTCACTTACATCATGTTTGGTTGAGCTTATTTAGCTGAACCAACAATTGTTTTTTCTATTTCAATTGTTGCACACATCATGCAACGTGTTTGGGTTTAAGGAAGGAAAAACTCAACAGCTTTTAATTAGAGAAAAAATTTATTGGAGCAAAAGCTAAAAGTCGAGCATGTTTATAAAAAAATTGTTGGGATTATTCTATATTTAGATATGTAAATATTATTTTGTCTTCAATCAAATAAAATTTTTAATCATTTTATATCTATTTTGATAATTTAATGCATAAAAATATTCTTTTTTATACCATTCAAATGAAATAGATTAGTTTAAAATCATTTTTCAGCTAATACATTCATACATAAAATTGATTCTATTATAATCGATTATAACAAAAAAATTTATACAATAATTAATTATTAAAATAATTAAATTTTCACAATTATCTCAAATACGCACTTAATAGTTTCACACCTCCAATAGCTTTGGTCAATTTTTGCCACTGCACTTATAGAAAGGAGCAAGCCCCGAGGATTAATCCCACATCCAAAGAGATGAGGGCACCTCTAAAGATCAAGAAGGGATCAAGTCATCAAACTCAAAATAGGACAGCTATCTCAGAGTGGTGAGTGGGCAAATGTTTTACGTAACGTACTTGTGGATAAGGGTGTAAGCCTAATAGGCTAGTCCGAATAGCCCGATAAAACATGTGGGTTAGGTCAAAAAATTTGATGCAAAAATGAATTTTGACCCGACTGAGTCAATTCGATTTTGGGCTGGTCCAAACTGTTGGCCTAATATTTAATTAATAAATTTAATGATATTTCAAGACTTTTACTCTTATTTTTTCAAATATAAATTAATTTTTGTGTCACAAAAATAATTTTATTTTATGTTTATTCATATTTGAAGTATGTAAAAAAAAATATAGTGATGAAATATAAGGATAAAATTTTTTAGTGATAAAAATATCAGAGATGTAAAATGTGCTAATACTCCCAGTTCAATTAATCCCAAATATATGACATACCGAAAATATATAATGAGTTATAGGGTTACCTTGAAATGATGTTGATATCCCATGATTAAAATCTTGAAAGTGATCACAATGAGAGAGATATATTATTCTATCTCACAGTAGTCGCTTATGCGTTAATATTTAGTATCAATGACAACTATACACACTACAGTGATTAGGAATATGAGTTTCGCCTTGTATATATAGAATAACTAAAATGGACTAAATCTATCTACTATGACAAGCTCATATACAAGACTCATAAACAAAATCTACATATAAACAGTGCTTTAATAGTAAGCCCAATAATAATATTGATCACAATTTGAACTAAATAAAATATTTTAATAATTTTGACATTTAATCTGAATTTTTATAAAATTGTAATATGATTTATGCTAGTCTATATAAAAAATTCTAACAAAATGATCAAATTAATCCTCACTTGTAGAAGGTAAAAAGAATATGTTAGATTAGATACACATTTATTCCAATACTATAAGTGATCCTACCTAAATTTTTATGCGTTAGAGATATAAAATCACTCGTATACTTTCACCTAAATATTTAAATTTTCGGATCAGTTCATCCATGACATGGTTAGAAGTTCAATCTTTGTCGCTTCATTATACTAAATAAAAACAGAATTTTAGCATAAGGTAAAATGGACATGTGCTTGGTCTATGTTTCAAGCCTAAAGGGCCATTGCATGCAAAGACATAATAGAGATATAAAGTTATTTATGTACCTTTACTTAAATGTAGTGGCAAGTAATCTATGGCCCTTGCCCCCAAAAAATTTTTAATTAAAAAAAAAACACAAGTGATAAAATTCTGTCAATTATAAGTTATTTTAACTACATGACCACCCCTGTAAATGACTTTATCCATTACAATTTTTTTACTGTGAAACATTATCCAAGAGACCACTACTCACCTATACATGAACTTAACCAATTACCCTCCTCCAATTTATCTTCATGTTGGACTAGCTCTCCCTTATTTACTCATTTAATGATTTTAATCTCAATCCTCAAACGTCACTTAGCATGCAGCGGCAATAGATTTTTTTTTTCTTTTTTGTTGGCTTTTCACTCAACTCTTAAGTGCTTAAGGTATTTTCTTTTCCTTAGTCTCTAGTTGATGAAGTGCTCGTATAGCAAAATGTAATTATCCATTTCATTTTCTTTCTACTTTTCAATTTGCTTTATGCTATCTAGTATTTGACTATTTGATGCTTATAAATTCTTGAAAAGAGATAATTTTTAATTATTTTATTTATTTATTTAGTTATTTTTGCTGAAATAACTTGCTCAAAGTATGGGATATCTGATGATTTTTTATTTTGCATATAAGTATATTAGAATTCGGTTACTTAATAGTTTCGCCCCTTAGTAGTTTTGGTCAATTTTTGCCACTGTGCTTATAGAAAGGGACAAGCCTCGAGGATTAATCCCACATCCAAAGATATGAGGACACCTCTAAAGATCAACAAGAGATCAAGTCATCAAACTCAGAATAGGAAAGCTATCTCAGAGTGGTGAGTGGGCAAATGTTTTACGTAAAGTACTTATGGGTAAGGGTGTGTGCCTAATCGACCGGCCTGAATAGTCCGATAAAATAAACACGTTAAAAACTTTGATGCAAAAATGAATTTTGATTTGACTGAATTAATCTGATTATGGGTTAGTCCAACATGCTAGTTTAATATTTAATTATTTAATTAATAATTTTAATGATATTTCAAGACTTTTACTCTTATTTTTTCAAACATAAATTAATAGTTGTATCACAAAAATAAATTTATTTTGATGTTTGTTCATATTTGAAGTATGTAAAAGAAAAATATAATAATAAAATATAAAGATAAATTTTTTAGTGATAAAAATATAAGAAATTTTAAAAAATAATTAGGCCAATGGGATTGCTTAATCCACCCCACAGCCTACATAAGGTTTGGTTGGACTGACAAAATACTATCTCGCAATTTGGTCGATCCCAGCTTGAAATTTGATTTGACCCACGGAGATCAGCCCATGTTGACACTTCTACTTATGAGGCAAACCCCTATTTTTAAGTGTGGGGTGGAGTGATCTCATTGACTAATGTTTAAACTTTTGGGATAGTTGATCTATAACATGGTTAGAAGTTCAATCTTTATCACTCCATTCTACTAAATAAAAACTAAATTTTAGCATAAGGTAAAATGGACATGTGCTTTGTCTATGCTTCAAGTCTAAAGGGCCATTTAATACAAAGACATACTAAAGATATAAAATCATTTATGTGCATTCACTTAAAAATTTAAATTTTTGGAATAGCTTATCGTCACACTGCATACACCTACCAATGTGAAAAAGGAAATATTCTTATTCCTAAGATCGCCAAGCCATAAATTAAATAATAATGTCTATTATTTTATACAGATTTTGTTATAAACTTCACTTATCAATGATTCTTTAGGCTTATCTTAGATCACTTCTTCTATAAAGTAGGAATCGTATAAAATTTGAAATTTTTTATCCTTGTCCCAGAGTTATTTATATAATTCTTTTTAATTTTCTTACTACTTGTAGTGTGTTCTGAGGTAGCATCATGTAGGTGATACTTGAGTTTGAAGTAGGGTAATTTCCGACTTCCAAATGACAGGGAGGCTTGCGATCTACAAGAGATTTACAAATAAAAAATAAAAATAAAAATAAAAAGAATGGTGGGGAGGGGGGGTGAGCAATGTGTCCACTCAGACAAGCAAGTCAACAACCTACAAGTAGTGAGTCAAGTAGTAAATAAACTTGACACTTAATCTTAATGTTTGACGGACTTCTATAATGTTAGGAGTTTAATTTCACACAAAAACACTTATATAGAGAGTGACAAGGATATGGAGGATGAATCCCACACTCAAGGATATAAGGGCACCTCTAGAGATCAAGAAGAGAATCAAGTCAACAAACTCAGAATAGGAAAGCTATCTCTGAGCGGTGAGTGGGCAAATGTTTTACGTTAGGTGGGCGAACCCTTATTTTTAAGCGTAGTGAGGATAGGTCATTGACTAATGACTACAACTGATAACTCACCTTTAAACTGGTTGCAATGGTGCAGGCTATGCAGAGCTGGGTTTGTGTTTGGGGCTGAGCCAAGGCCCAGTGATATTAGTACAGTTACGGCATAACAAGATTTTTATATAATGTTTACAATAGTAGACCCAAAAAAAATGTTTACAATAACTTATAAGCAATTTATTTAATTGGAATTAATTGTGTTTATAAATTTATTTAAAATGTATAAAATTTCGTTCATGAAAGGATATATACTAGCCCTAAATAGGATGTTGAATTGCTTTCTGGTTAAGGAATGGGCTTGATCCTCTTTCGAGCAAGGCCTGGCCTGATACCTTCAACCATGGTTAGGGGTATTTTGGTAGGCCTCACACCTAAATAACGTTGGGCAGGAAGACCCAAAGATAAATAAAAATAGGAATTCCAAACCATAGGGCATTAGCAGACGAGGCCTGAGCCTAGAGGTAAAACCGCACGCCTTGTAGGAAAAGGGACCGAATTCCCCAGGTTCTCATACCCTCTTTCCCCCTCCCCTGATCCAAAATATAAAATAAAATAAAAGGCTTTACAAAGTATGGAGAAGAGATATTATGTAGACTTTGATGCAATTTGCAGACTCATACTTGGATGTAATTGTGTAGACTAATTGCACACAAGTTATAAAATAATTGTTTGATACTTAAATTTAATGAGATTATTTATTTATTTAATATAAAAAGATTATGTGTTAGTTATTTATTCACTTAATATATAATAAGTTGCCAATAATTTTGAGTAATTATAGTCACACACATTTTCACTCACATCACTTTACATATGCATAATTTTTACTTTCTAATTACACTTGGTCTTATCTCATTTTTTATACACTCTCATTCTGATTTTGTCACATAGACAAATATGAAATAACTTTTTTTTTCTAGAATTTTAGGCAAAATGTTAGACCAACTATCACACCCTCTTTTGTAGGTCTTAGTTTCTAAAAGAACTAAAAGGGAGTAAATTGTTTCTTTGGGTTCAATAATAAAAAAATTCAAAAATTAAAAGTATACAAATGAAACACAAGTAAATATGAATGCATGAAAATAAAAGAGAAATAGATAAGAAAATTGCGCAGATGTAATGTACTTAAAATTATGCATAGGAATTGCTGAAACGATTGATTTGGGTTTTCTACCATTCCTTTAGTTTTATGGATGCCTTGTTCATATGTAACTTGAGTTCTCACTTGAGAAAATCTTTCTTTCACAAACCCAGAGAGTTTACATGACATTGAGAAGCAGTATTGGAAGATGATTTCAAATTGATATTGATGTGTTGCAACGCTTCTCTCGACACATACAACGTAAAATGATGAATTCTTGCAAATAAATGTAAGAGTAAAAGAAGTTATCACTAATCGATTTATCTATTAAAAATGGAATGATTCGACTAAATACTTAAAAATAGTCTATGTTTTAGAGTTAAGGTTCGATAGTTGATTACGAATAAGGAATGTGTAAACACCTTACGTCGTCTGTTTTAAGAACGGTTATCTATTTAATCTAATTTATCTATTAAATTAATTAAGTTGATCCTTTATTATTTCAAAGAAATATTTTTATTTTATTTTTTACATATCCCATTTTTTCTTGCATATTATCAAGAGTGATAAATGACTATAACAGAGAATAAGTAGTTAAATAGTCATTTTTATATAGAACAAATTTAAATTTCACAATATGTTATGTGAAAATGGAGAATTAAAAATAATTTTTTAAGATAATATTTTATAAAAACAATCAGATGAAAAAAGTGTAAAAATGTTTAAATGAGATGTGATTTTTGGAATAATTTAAAAAAAGTTTTTAAAATTTGAATTCACTACAATCACAAGATTGAAGATAAGTGAATTTGTTCACATTTGTTTTTATTTTTTTAAGAATCGATTTTATTTATTTTATTTCAAAAATTAGACCCAACCAATACTTCTAGATAAATCTAACATAAATAGCTTCAAGAGCATTTAGAATAATTTGTTGATTGTCATTTCAATTTTCTTTCAATTTTTTCATCATCAATCAAATATTTTGTTTATTAAAATTTTATTTAGCTAAATTGTGAAAATTAGACTCCGTCAATACTTTTGGCTAAATTTGATAAAAGTAACTTCAAGAGTCTTGGGAAAAAGTAATTGATTGTTACTTCGATCTTCTCTCAATTTTTTTGTCATTGGTCAAGTTTTAGATGTTTGATATTTATAGTACAAAGTGACACACATGTTCAAATTAATATTAAATAAAATGTTTGTAATAAGATTTTTATTAAGTATTCCTAAGATCTCGCTAATACTTTTAGCAAAATCTAAGAGATAGCTCTCACTTCAAGAAAGTCATAAATTTTACTATCACTTTGTTAATTATGGATATTCTATTGTCGAGTCTTAATGTATAACATTTAAACAAATAAAACAACATTTAAAAAGTGAATGAAAAAGATTCAAATTTATAAGATAAGATAACAATATAAAAAAGATAAGAAAGATAAATTGAATATTATTAAAGACTACGCTAACGCTTTTGACAAAATTTAAGAAATTTTATCATTTCAAAAAAATTAATAATTTTATAGAATTAATTTTTAAGTATTCTATCGTTAGAATTTTAATTTATAATTAAGATATGTTATTATTATATTTTACAAATTAAAAAAATAAGATGATAAATAAAATAATTTTTAATAGATTACTTGGTATATCACAAATAATTTATTAAAATTTATACATTAAATTATTATAAGTGCGATGTTGCTCGCGTCACATCGTCACATCAAATTGCAGCAAAATGCAACTTGCTCGTTATTTGCATTACGTGATGCTTCCGTAGCAAGAATCAAAAGGCTTGTAGCCTTAAAGTATGAGCGTGAAGATGGAAAGAAGAAAATATGAGGGGAACGGGTTAAAAGTTGAAGTACAAAGAATCTTTTAAATTGAGGATATTTGTAAAGTAAGGAATTTTACATTAATTGGTTAATGTGAATCCTTATTGGAAAGTTACCGAAAAATGCAAAGCCTTCGAACAATCTCGTGCTTTTGTAACTCTATTATTTTTCACTTTTTTTCTCTTTCTGAATTCTCTCTAACCAGAAACGTGACTTTTTTTTTTCTCTTTTTTAATTCTCTCTCACCAGAAACATGGATGCCTCTCTGCCTCTTTCTCACAGCTTTATTTATTATTTATACATTAAGAATAATAGAGTGTGAGTCCTTAAGATACTTATTCCAACAATTTATAATTATTTTTTCTCAATTAATCTTATATTTTTTAACTCTATTTATCTCTTTATTTTTATCTTTATCTTATCTTTAAATTTTTTTTATGAGATTACGCTTTTTTGTTCTTTTTTCAAATTTAAATATTTGTTATTATCTTTCTTTTCTTCTTTTCTTTTTATTATTTATTTCTTATTTACCTTATTGGACTTCAGCACAAAAACAATTCAAAATCTAAAAATGTCTTAACAAATTTGGGTATGATAAGTAATTTTGCTAGAGCATGGTCCAAACTTTTTTTGTAACATTTTAAACGCCTCCAAAGTGGAAAGGGGTAAAGTCATGTAGACTTCCATATATGTGAGATCGCTGATGACTTGGATACATTAACACAAGTGATTGCCATATCAAACATCCTTGTCATGTGTGAGATGCCACATCAATGACACTTAACCTAGCTCAAACGGCTTTAATCTCTGGGAATTATAAGGACTTAGTTTAAAAACTTTTAAAATTATAACAACTTAATTAAAAAGTTAAGTGAAACTATAGAGACTTACATAGTAATTTAACCTATTTTATAGTATAATTATCACATTTATAATTTTTAAATCGTAAAGTAAATAATTATATTGAACATATTTTCATAAAAATATAATTGATGAAGAGAAAGAGAGTTTTAAGTTTTATAATTGGTAATTTTTAGGGTATGAACTAAGAATTGAGAAGGGTTTGAGTAAGTTATTTTTCAATTTCATAAAATTAATTTATGAAATTATAATTTTAATTATAAATGACATTCTAAATATAAAAATTAGAATTAAGAAGTTCTATTTCAATTTTAAATAAACTTTAATTTTGTGTTCAGTATATAGGTGGCAAATAGGGCTTTAGTTTTACAATCTCGTTATTCGTTCAATTTTTATACGTCTAACTTTCTTTAACCCATTCACAAACTCATTTTGTATTCTGCATGAATGCTACAGTCACATACAGATTGATTTGACATCTCTCTCTGATTAACATACGATATAAATATGGTGTACATAAAAGTTGTACACAAAACATTTTCCTTAATTTTATAAGGAAACAAATTTGAAGTTTGTTTGTTGGAAAAGTAAGAAATAAAGAGGGGGCGACTGATCAACAAACAGGGAGAAAAAGAAAAAGACTCATCTAAAGTGAACAAATAAGGGTGAATTGTAATTTTAATTCACTAAATGATTTAAGGGTTAGATATACTCTAATTTGTTTATTTTAGAGATAAAAGTTTACTTTAAAGGAATCTTTTCCATAGAGAAAATAAGGATTATGAAAAAGTAATTAAGTTGTAGTTAATTAATTAATATGAATGAGAGAATGTGATTTATTATGCATTAAATTTTAAAAATTATAAGAGTTTTGATTGTTTCGGAGAAATTCTTTGTTAAATACTATTTATTATAGACACTTAAATTATTTTTGACATGTAAGATATTGGAAGGTGAGGGCCAAGATATAATCGCACTTGTTTTTAAAAATAATTTTATACATATTAAATAATAAATTAAGTACTTTAAAAATAATATAGTAGATTGTGTATAATTAAAAATTTCTTTTTATTTCAATTTGAGTCTTAATTTATTTTAAATAATATAATTTATAAATATATTATAACTAAATTATGAGAGCAAAATTTAAAAAAAAAATTGTCGCCTCAATCAAGGATTTGATTGCCCTTATTATTCAGCCGCTAGAAATATTCTAATCTTTCCAAAGACAACAATGAAAGACAAGTTCATTAATTTTCCTTGTATTAGGGATAAAAGACAAAACACTAGCTCATCTCAGCAAATTAATGGCTTGCTAGCTGGCCCATGGAGCTTTTCTTCCCTTCAAAGCACCAACACATGAAATGCACCACGTGAAATATGAAAAAAGTAAGGATTTGGATCCTGCCGATGGGTGAATTTAATGGAATTTGTGTGGTACTTGGATTTGGTATTAAAATAAGTTTTTAAGTATTTATTAGATGTTAAATTTATAATAAATGTTTAAAAATAATTAATAATAAATAAAATATTTAACAACTCATTATAAGTATTAATTTTTTTAAAAATGGTATCATAAAAAATTTCTACATTGTTAGAGAAATTAATGAAGAATAGGGGTGTAGTACTACATGATTCAAATGCAAAAAATAAACATGAAATAACACTATTTATTATAGGTACACTCAAATTATTTTTGACACGTAAGGTATAATTAGAAGGTAAAGATAAAGATATAATCACACTTATCTTTAAAAATAATTATATATATATATATATATCAAATAATAAATTAAGTATTAAAAAATAATATAGTAGATCATGTATAATTAAATTTTTTTATTTCAATCTGAGTCTTAATTTATTTTAAATAATATAATTTTATAAATATATTATAGTTAAATTATGAGAGCAAAATTTAAAAAAAAAAAAGAAATTTGTCCCTCAAGCAAGGATTTGATTGCCCTTATGATTCAGCCGCTAGAAATATTCTAATCTTTCCAAAGCCAACAATGAAAGAAAAGTTCATTAATTTTCCTTGTATTAGGGATAAAAGACAAAACACTAGCATCTCAGCAAATTAATGGCTTGCTAGCTGGCCCATGGAGCTTTTCTTCCCTTCAAGCATCAGCACACATGAAATGCACCACGTGAAATATTAAAAAGTAAGGAATTGGATCCTGCCAAGGGTGAATTTAATGGAATTTTCGTCATACTTTGATGAGTTTGTTATTAAAATGAGTTATTAAGTATTTATTAAATATTAAATTTATAATAATTATTTAAAAATAATTAATAATAAATAAAATATTTAACAACTCATTATAAATATTAAATTTAAAAAAAAAGTACCAAAAAAATCTTCTTATATTCTTAGAGAAATTAAGCAAGAATAGGGGTGCAGTACTATATAAATAGTATATATATATTTTTTATATTTTATTTAATATCAATTTATTATATATATTTTTTTATTATTTTTTTTCACTTAATTACATTTATAAAAAATAGGATCCAAATGCATAAAAATAAACATGAAATAACACTACAAGCAAAAGTAGATTAATTACGGACTAGCTAGCTTACAAAGCTACACAACCAAAGCTCCAATCTCCATTCGACCAAGCTTTCTTCTTCTTCTCTCAACGATACAAATCACCATGTCTCAGCTTCAATCAAAAGAAGCTTTACCATTGGTTTCCAACTCCACCATTGATCCTTCCGAGAAGCATCTCATCGTCCAAAACCAGGATGGTACTACCACCAGGCTCAAGCAATTCCCAACAACTCCAGCCTCACCAGATCCAGACACACTCTCTCCTGTCCTCACCAAAGATGTCCCACTTAACCCTATCAACAACACTTGGCTACGCTTATTCCTACCCCACAAAGAAATGCAAAACTCCTACAACACTAGAAAACTCCCTCTGATCGTGTACTACCATGGAGGTGGTTTCGTATACCTAAGTGCTTCTTCCACCATAAACCATGACTTCTGCTTCAAACTGGCACACAAGCTCTCCGCCGTGGTTGCCTCCGTGGACTACCGTCTTGCCCCCGAAGCCCGCCTCCCCGCAGCCTACAATGACGCCGTTGAAGCCTTGCATTGGTTGAGAACCACCGATGAGAAATGGGTACGTGAGTTTGCTGATTTTTCCAAGTGCTATCTCATGGGTACCAGTGCTGGAGGGAACATGGCTTACCATGTAGGGCTACGTGTGTCCATCACCACCGTTGATGAGTTTGACCCGTTGAAGATCAGAGGGCTCATATTGCACCATCCCTTTTTTGGTGGGTCCCAGAGGACTGAGTCTGAGCTGAGGTTGGTCAACGATCCAGTTTTGTCCCTTAGGAGCTGTGATCTCATGTGGGAGTTGGCATTGCCAGAGGGTGCAGATAAGGACCACAAGTATTGCAATCCAATGGTGGTGGATGAAGGAGATGGTATATGCTTTGATGAAATCAAACGGCTGAGATGGAAGATTCTTGTCACGGGTTGTGATCAAGACCCCTTGATTGATCGTCAGGTGGGGTTGGTGGAGATGTTGAGAAGCAGAGGTGTTGAGGTGGTGGAGCACTTTGGCGAAGGCTATCACGGGGTAGAACTCACGGACCCAAGCAAAGCAGAGACACTCTTTTTTCGACTAAGAGATTTCATATATCAAAGCTGAAGATATCTTCCATATATGTGTTCAAGCAGTTCGTTTTCCTTACATTAAAATTCTCACTTCAGATATAAAGGATTTTGACTTGCCAAGCTGTTAATCATGAAAGTATGTGTAGTATTTTTATTTTCCTATTAATTTGAAGAGTCTATTTTGTCTGTGCCTAAATAATTTTTTCGAATTAATATTGCACTTTGTTGATATGATCTGAGTCTAATTGTAGTTTTCCTTTTCATAAATGGTAAAATGTACTATAATCTATAATAACATTATGATTATAAAATATGCCCTGAATTTTTTTTCCTTGTCATTCATAAAACGGATGGTCTGCCCTTGAATCGTCATGAGAACTTGGATTAAAATAAAAATAAAAATAATCTTTAGGGTCTATTTGGGAAAAACGTTTCCTCTGTATCACATCCATTTCCTCTGTGTATGTTAACTACCCATATCTTTTGCAATTCACATTCCAAATACCATCACATATTAACATCAGTTTGTCAAATTCATGGCTGCCTCTTTTCATCAGAAAGTAATAGGCCAATAGCTACGCTAGAGGTTTTCGTTTTCTTTCTTACTAAAAAAATTCATTAAACACATCATACAGAAGCTGCTCCTTTAACAAAACACTACTCTATTATGAATCTCATCTAGTCTGTTAACATCTCATTAATTTGATGTAAACATTTTTCACATCCAAACAACTTACTTGTGAACAAGATTAAACTAATTAAACTCAGACAATTCTCACCCTGCTTCTAAGTTGTAACAAGAAAGCTTTTCCATTACGAGTACATGGAGAAAATCAAGTCTCAAATCTCTTAACATCACTTCTTTTCAAATTTCATATTTTTTACGTTTCCAACTTCACATAATAAAAAAGAAGAGAAGTTCCTATCTTGCACTAAATCAATCAATAAAATAGTACATTATTATTTTAAATTATAAAATATTTGTTTGGCATAAAATTTAAATAATTATTTAATATTAATTGGCCTAATGCATAAAATTTGTGTGCACCATATGCATACAAGAAATTCTCAAAGAAGACAAATTGCCAACTTATTGTACTGTTCTCTTGGCTCATCACACAACAACTTCTTCTTCAAATATGACGCCCAAAAAACACTAACAGGATAAAAATATCAACTATTGTTTCTTCCCTTCCATGAGCAGTTTCCTCCCTCTTATGCCATCATAGTTTTGTATTATCAACCATGCCCCTCTTTTCTCTATCAAACTCTAAATGCTTTTGGGGAACTTTAATTGCATTCTCCTTAAGTTTCATCTTGATTGTAAACTCAACCACCCCTCAAACACCATCTCCAAAACCATGTAATGATCCCTACAAGCAACTCAACCTCGTCCTTAACCCAAATGGCACAGTCACTCGAGTAAACAAACCCCCAGAAAGCCCTCCCTCACCTGATCTTACGGTCCCCATCCTCGTACTCTCCAAGGACCTCACCATCAACCAATCAAAAGGCACATGGGCTAGGATCTACCTACCCCGCAAAGCACTGGATCACGGCTCCACTTCCAAGCTACCCTTGGTGGTTTTCTTCCATGGGGGTGGGTTCATCTTCCTCAGTGCAGCCTCAACCATCTTCCATGATTTCTGCTTCAACATTGCAAACGACGTCGCAGCCGTTGTTGCGTCCATAGAATACCGTCTTGCACCAGAAAATAGGCTCCCTGCAGCCTATGAGGATGCTGTGGAGGCGCTGCACTGGATCAAAACCAAACAGGCAGATGATTGGTTAACAAAATATGTTGATTATTCCAATGTTTTTCTTATGGGCAGCAGTGCTGGAGGAAACATTGCCTACAACGCGGGTCTACGTGTAGCTGCAGGAAATGATCAAGTTCCCAAGATCAAAGGGTTCATATTGGTTCAACCATTTTTTGGTGGGACCCGTAGGAGTGGTTCAGAACTGAGAATGGCGAATGACCCTTATCTGACACTATGCACTAATGACATGTTGTGGGAGTTGTCGTTACCCATTGGAGTTGACCGTGATCAAGAGTACTGCAATCCAACGATGGGGGATGGTCCTGAGAGATTGGAAAAGATCGGACGGCTTGGGTGGTGGGTACTGGTGACCGGGTGTGACGGTGACCCACTTGTGGACCGTCAGATAGAGCTAGTGAGGTTGATGGAGAAGAAGGGTGTGAGAGTCATGGGACATTTCACACCAGGAGATTATCACGGGGTTCAAGATAGTGAGCCCTTGAAAGCAAAGCAACTCTATGGGGTAATTAAAAGTTTTATTTCAAATTTGCCTGCTCAGGATTTGAAATGAAGAATTCCCTTTCAAGGTTTTGTGTCTGCCTGCCATGTTCTTTCATTCAAAAAAATTAGTAGAAATAATAAATATTTGGATTTTGCACTTTGATTTGTCTAGTTACTATTGGCTGTTCATATGGAGTTGGTTATAGTTGTCAAAATATATTTGGTGCATCAATTAGGTAAAGTCTCTTTACCCTACAAAAATATTTGGATCAAGGCGCATTCATTCCTACGGTGCTGCCTAGTAGTCAAATATGTACATAGAGGGTTTCATAATAGTCAAAATGGACTTCGTAACTGCAAATTTCACAACTATAATTGCCAATCATATATATAAGACAAGGCAACATGGAGCAGTACTCCTTATGCTCTATAATTAGGGATGTTTAGTGCATCAGGTCAACTTATGATTATTTTATAATTAGGAGTATTTAATGAGTTAAGACAATTTATGAATTTATAAATTTTGAATTAATTTAACTCATAAAATATGAGTTACGTTAGATTTGAGGGTTGAATTAAGTTGAAAAATGTTTTACCCCGTAATATGTGGGTTAGGTAACGAGTTGGAATACGTCTAATCTACACAAACTCGATCTTTTACCTTTTTATTTTAGTAAAAAATTATTTAGATAATAAAGAGTATATAAAAAAATAAAATTAATGATTATGTAAATATATAGACCCTAATTTCGATTGGTTAAATTAATTTATTATTTGAGATATAACTAACTTTATTTAGTTTATTTTAGATTTAATAAAATTTATTAGTTATTAATTTATTATGCACTTATTAATTTATGATATTTAATTTATTTAAATTTAAAATTTATTATATTTGAGTAAAATTAGTTGAGACTTATAATATTTATTTGTTAAATTTTATATTTTAATTTTTTTTTCATAAATTTTTTTAAAAAATATATCAAACTCACATATTTGACATAACTAAACCTATTCTTGATAAAGTCGAGTTAACTTGAATTGAATAAAAAAATCTCATCAATCTAATCTAATCTAGTAAATAGATCAAATCCAAAAATACTATTAAAGTTATCTAACTCATCCATCAAACGCCCCCAATCAATAATTCCAATCTATAATAATTTCAACTAGAGATAATGGATCCTATGATATGACATATAAGGTCACTGCACATTTGTAACTTTTTCTTCCCCTTCGTCTTTTATGATTTTACATAGGAAAATGATAGTTACACAAAATATTATTTTATATAAACTATATAAAAATGCAAACGAATGGACCAAAGTTTGATGTGTGAGAAACAATGAGTGAAAAAATCCCAGCCATTGACTTCAAGTCTGAAATTTTTGTAAGAAGAAAATTTGTTACTAACTTTTTTACTTCTTTTGTTCTTCTTTTGTTCTTGCAAATGTCATTGGATTCGAAACGTTGAGAATACAGTGTACGGAGATCTATCACCGCTTTACGCCGATCAAAACATTTGATGTATTTGAAGACCCATAAAACGAGAAAGCGTAGATCTTCAAGGCCAAACAAACCATGGGAACCAAACCTGATATTAGTCCAGTATTTTTTTATTATTATTACTGATCGGTGGTATATAGGTTAATTTACACGTATTTTAATTAATTTATTTTTTTATTTAATTAAAAGTAAGTTATTAACTTTAAAACTAAGAAATTTATAAAAACATTTTTTACAACTTAATATCAAAAAATTATTATAAATAAAATTTAAATTCATAATTATATATATATTCACATATTATATTTTCATCTACTATTAGGTCAATTTCTTAAATTTTCTAATATTCATTTTTTTTCATGAAAATTATACTAAATGTGACTTTGGTTATATTCATTGGGAGAAATTATTGTATAAATATAATATTTTAAGAATAGTAAATTATTAATAAATCATTTAATATTTTATTAAACAAATATTATATTCTTTTGTATTGGTTATGTGTTAATACTTTATTTACTTGATACATTCAAGTTTGATACGCTCACTTTATACAAAAATCTCTCAATTTAAAACACTTGCAAATATTTAACATGGGACTAATTATTACACCCTATAAATATTTTATAACCCACCTTAAATATAATACGCAAAGACCATATAACCAAGTTGGCAACATTCAATATTAATAATATATGACCCACACAGCTTATATAAAACTCTGGCCGATATACATGAATAATAGAAAGACTCCAAATTTATTCTAAAGTTCTTACATCAACAAAGATCAAATCAAATCCAACTAAGCTAAGTGGACTTTCATCTTCCCTGTAAACTAAACTCAAAGTCCCCAACTCTACCATGTCCAATCAAACTTTCTCAAAGCCTCAAACCATTGATGCAATGCAGTATGTCCAAATCGTCCACAACCCCGACGGCACGCTAACTCTCTTGCGCCAAGACCCACGCACTTCTCCCACATCAGACCCCACTCTTCCCATCTCTGTTCTCACCAAGGATGTCACCTTAAACAAATCAAACAATACTTATGTTCGATTATTCCTACCCCGAAAAGCAATACCGAATCACTTGGGTTCCACTTCCAAAAACCACCACAAGCTACCTATCATTGTTTTCTTCCATGGTAGTGGCTTCATCATAGACAGTGCAGCTTCCACCAAGTTCCATGATTTCTGCGTAAACATGGCAGATGGCATCGAAGCCATCGTGGCCTCTGTAGAATACCGCCTTGCGCCGGAGCACCGGTTGCCAGCGGCATATGATGATGCCATGGAAGCTTTGCGTTGGATCAGAAGCAGCCAAGATGAGTGGTTGACACAATATGCAGATTATTCTAATTGTTATGTAATGGGAAATAGTGCTGGGGCCACCATTGCCTACCATACAGGTGAGTACATATATTTTGGTTACTTTATATTTATACAATTTTTATTATACGATTACAATTAATTTTATCTCATTTTTATTATAAACTATTTTTTTAAAATTTAAATTGTTAAGCATGATTTTATTACTTCTTTAATACATCACTTCATGTAAGAATTTTTTGAATTCAAAACATAGATAATGCATATACTTACTCACTTTATATTTAAATTCAATTTTTTATTAAAAAATATAAAATTGGAAAGATCGAACTTTAAATTACCTAATTATAAAAATTTTGGTATTATGTCAAGAATTATCTTTTTCAAAAATTTAAATTATTAGATTAAAGTACATAAATAATTTTATTACTTTTCTAATAATTTTCTCATTTTACCTATACTTTCTTTCTCTCACGAATGAGGTGATTTGTTTTTTAAGAATTTGTAAGTAATATTTTTCAATATAGGTCTACGAGCAGCAGGAGAGGTAGATCATCTTGAGCCACTGAAGATCCAAGGGTTGATATTGCGCCAACCATTCTTTGGCGGGACAAAGAGGACTGAGTCAGAGTTGAGGCTTGAGAATGACCTACTTGTTCCATTGTTTGTTAATGATTTGATGTGGGAGCTGGCACTGCCAATTGGGGCTGACCGTGATCACGAGTATTGTAATCTAAGAGCTGGGGATGGTCCTGAGAAACTAGATAAGATCAGGGAGCTTGGGTGGAGGGTATTGGTGAGTGGGAACGGTGGGGATCCACTGGTGGACCGTGAGAAGGAGCTGGTGCAGTTGATGGAAGAGAAGGGTGTGCAAGTTGTGAGTGACTTTGAGGAAGAGGGTACCCATGGGGTAGAGTATACTGAGCCCTTGAAAGCAAAGCAACTCATTGGGTTAGTGAAAAGTTTCATTTCCTCATTCGGTGCTTAGGGTGAACTGTACCTAAAGCTAGTAAAAGTGTTACAATGTCATTAGTATGTTGCTCCTTTTTCCTTCTTATGTGCCAAATGTTTGAATTATTTAATAATTATTGTGAGTTATAATTAATTGTTATTTTATTTTATTATAAACCAGCTAATGTTATAATTTATTTGAACACGTATTGTAACACTAGTTTTGAAATCTAATTGCAATAAGGTAAAGGATACTTAATATTTGATTCGTATAATTTTGTATTTGCCTGCCAACTCAATAAATTAATTTAACTAACTTCTAATTAAGAAAATCAATTTCTAGCCATATACTATCGTAATATAACAAATTATGCTTGAAACTCGAATTCTTAATAATGACTTTAAATATCCCAATATTGTTTTTTCAACTCTTTATTAGATCACTAAATTTTGGTCAAAACCACTGTCAACCAAATCGATATTGCTATGTTACTTGATTTTATTTTATTTTCATGAGTATTAGTACTCATAGTGATTTTGGTTATATTTAATGAGAGATGCTCTTATAAATATAAGTATAAACGTAACATAATATATCTAATTTGTATGCATTAACTCAGTAAACTATTAACACATCACTAGTTTTTTTATTAAACAAATGTCATGTTTACTAGAGTATGAATGACGTGTTAATGTTTTATTAATTTTTTCATTCAAATTAGATACTCTAAATTTATAAAAAGAAGGATATATTATTATTATTATTATTATTATTATTATTATTTTATTATTATTTTGCCAACAATGATGTTAGCAAAATTAGTAAAGACAGATTGTGTTAATTAAGTTAACTAATATTTGATTTTTACCATAAACTATTATTGGTGAGTTACTGTAAGTATTTCTATAAATGTTCGTTGAGTTTAAAAACTTATTTTAACCTTGATATAAGATAGTTACCCTTGATCTTAAATTTTGAACACCAAATTATTTACATTTTTTTTTTGTTATAACTCCACACATCTCCAAAATCTTAATTAAATCAAGGGATGGGAATATGAGCATTGCGAACTCGAGCGTTTCCTAGCAATGTCCTACGAAAAATCTCTCTAACATTTAATATAAAACTATCATCCTATAAATATCTGCCAACACAGCTTAAATATAATATACAAAAGACTAACATAACAATTCCCCAACCAAACAAATTTTATATCTTAATCAAGTTGCCAACATTCAATATTATGCATATGACCCACGCACCTTATATAAAATTTTGGCCGGCTCACATGAATAATAAATAAAGACTAAATTTATTCTAAAGTTCTTACGTAAACCTAGGTCAAATCAAATTTAACTAAGCCTTATTGCAGCAGAGAAGACTTTCATCTTCACTGTAGTGTAAACTAAACTCCAAGTCTCCGACTCCACCATGTCAAATCAAATCCTTACCATCTCAACCAATTGATCCCTCTACCAGTACCTCCGAATCGTCCACAACCCTGAAGGCACGCTCACTCTCTTGCGCCGAGACCCACGCACTTCGCCCGCATCAGACCCCACCCTTCCCACTACCTTAAAAAAGCTTTTTAGTTAAAAAATTTCTTTGGTATGGTGGAATACGTTAAAAGACTAAGTCTGTCTTACACAAGAAGGTAAGGCCTTCATACCCTGTTCATATTATTAAATATATTAATTGAGCAGAGAAATTATTGCCTAAACCATGAACACTTAGTTGGGTGCACCAGATCAATTATGATTTAATATTTTCATAGATAATTATGTTACACAATTAATTTTACAAAAATTAAAAAAAAATACTAAATCTTGATTGGCCCGATCTACTCAATTATGGTACTCATGATTTAGGCAAGAATTTCTCAATTGAGCAATCCTGTAGGTCATGTATATTCACTGGAAATTATTAATTTTCAAGTGTTTTTTTTTAAGCTTATGGCTGATCCTCCTGTAAATTTATTGTTGGTCAATTTTATTTTATTTTTTAATTGAATAAGAAAAAACCACCAAGAAAATTGTTGGCTGCAATGCTAGGGATGCAAGCATGTCTCCCAACATCATATTAAGGTTAGAATATGGAAAACACAACGTGATCTTGGTAGTGAAGAATTTTCACTTTGTACTGAGACAATTAAAAGGATCTTGTTGTTACTGCTTATCGTAGTGAATATACAAATCCTTTTGGTGGTGAATGTTGCAAATCATTTAATTATTTTGATTGTTGGCGTGTTAATAATGTATTATCTAATTGCACTCTGTTAGTCTGTTATATTGCAGGCAACAATGAGCTTGAAGAATTTTCACTCTGGACTGACACTAGGGAAAGGTTCCATATTGTTGAAATTGATAATGCTAAATTGACAAAGTGTAACACTGGAGTGAATGAGACGTGTGGCTGGCTATGGCAATAGTCATTGCAGAGTTTGCTCACCTATATTTTAAAGTATGCGCAAATTTAGCTATTCAAGAGTTACGGCTTGTCACTTGTCATGTATATATGTTATTTTATCACTTGATTTGCTCTTATAGTATACTGAAAAAGATCTATGTCATTAGATATAAACAAACGAGTATTTTATACTTCCCAATCCGTTTTCTTTCTCATCCTTTTGCATTTATCCATGATAACACTCCATTTTCATTCTTCTGCATTAAAATTTTTGATATAATGTTACCATTTGTTGATTTTAATTCTATAGCTGGAAGAATCTGTTTGTTTGATACTTTCTTGAGAGTGCTCACTACGTAATAAAATAAAACCAAAGTTTGCATCTTTGGTCATCAGATTCTAAATTTTAGTAATTAAAAGTAATGTGAATAAGAGGGAAATAAAAGAAAAATATATGGTGATGTTTGTGGGCTTAGTAGTGATGCATGACTTGAACTAAAATTATGTTTTTGTGCCTATAAATAGACAGGTTAGGGGGTATGAGAGTACTCACTAAATGATAAATTAAAATCACCAACAATTAAAAGAATGTGAATAAATTGTGAACAAATTAAGAGAAAGTTATTGGTTAATAATGTGTAAACATTGATTAATGAACAAGTCATCAAAATTCATATTTTGACTTTAAATGATAACTTTGGCAAAACAGCTAATAATAGTTTAAATAATTGTTGATATAACACAAATTAAAATTTTGATAACTTTTCAAGTTAACTTATTTTTCGCCACCATACATATCTCACTCTAAAGATATTTTGGTCCCTATTACACTAAGGTTTTGAATGAATTCCTACATAGTTTAAAAGTAATTATACGGAGTATAGAAGCAAGTCAGGGAGTAAAAGTAAGTCATCATTTGGCACTAAGGGAATATAAAAGCAAGTCACCACATAGGTAATGTTAATTACCATTTTTCTCCTCACACGTCTCCAAATCTTTGAATTGTGTAAAACTAAGTCTCAGCAAGTGGTGAACATAGGCAACATAAATGGTGATCCTTGTGCTTGATTTAATTTGGTGAACTCTAATTTCATCTCAGTATGCATGTGTGCCTTCTAAAAGTCAAGTTCAAGAGCTGAGAATCAATTCATCACATATGTAATGCTAATCACCATTTATTTCCTCATAGGTTACCGAATTTGTGAATTGTGTAAAAATAAGTCTCAGTAAGTGTTAAATATATATAGTCAATATAAAATGTTTCTCTTGTGTCTGTTTTGGTGAACTCAGAGTCACTCAATGTGTGTGTGTGTGTTCTTACCAAAAGCCAAGTTCGGGAGTTGAGAATCAATTCATCACATATGTAATGCTAATAGCCATTTATTTTTTTCACAAGTGACCAAATCCTTTAATTGTGTAAAAATAAGTCTCCGTAAGTGGTGAACATAGACAACAAAAATGGGGATCCATGTGCCTATTTTAGTGAACTTTAATTTTATCCCAACATGTGTGTGCCTACCAAAAGCCAATTTCAGGAGGTGAGAATCAATTTAACACATATGTAATGCTAATTATCATTTTTTCTTCTCACAAGTCACTGGATCCTTGAAATGTGTAAAAATAAGTCTCGGTAATGAAGTTGACAGCAACACAAGAAGGAGGGTTGAATTGTGTTTCCCTTTTTCCTGAAAATTAACTTTCTCAAGTTGGTATACTTAGAAGTGAGAATGTTACAACTCAATGCAAGTTGTTAGTGAGAACCTTCAGAAATAACACAAACAAACCAAGGTGAGAAGACTTGTAAGAAGCTTTAGTAGTTGAGTAAAAACAACATTCTCACCACTTCAAATTCTTTCTCTTAATTAGATTGGGTCTTATAACTTCTTTAAAAATATTTCCTTGAATCAAACACTTTGAGATTCAGTAAATTAACTAGATTCAACTTATAAACTTTAACAAAATTTGGTTTAAAGAACTTCTTAAAGAACACACTAAGATTTTGGTCTTTAAAGCCTTTGAACAAGCAAAAGTAAATTAAGAGATGAAGGAGAGAAAGATCATACTAGAAATCTAGAAATTTATACTGGTTTAACCTTAAACCACGTTGGGATATGTCCAGTACCTAACAAACTATTAGGATTTTCACTAAATGGAGTATTCTTTAATCAAACAAGCCTCTTCAGGCTTACTAATTACAAGTATTCTTTGCTAACAACCTTTTCAGACTAGTTACAAGTATTCTTGATAATAACCTCTTCAAGTTGAATCACAAGTATTCTTCTACAGCCTCTTTAGACCTACAAACTCAGAATCAAATGACTTGAACAACCTCACAAACTCACTTGCTACAAGACTGAATCAAAGGTTGAAAGAAGCGTTTGTTTAACTTGTCTAACTCTCAAAATCACTTTAAGAGTAGATACAAACATTTATGCAAACAGGAAACAACACCTACTATAGATTTTATAGAGATCAGATTCAAGTAGGTAAAGGTAAGAAGGTTCAGCTCTTGTCAACTTGTCAAAAAGTTTTTCAACAAAGTTCTCTCTATGATCTTCAGGCTTAATCTCTTTTATAGGTTTCGAAATATATCTGTTGGGCACTCCAAACTATGGTTGTACTTGCTAGTTGTAGGTGATTGTTATTTATCATTTTCCTTGACACATCAACATTCAGCTTTAAGGTGAGAAAGTTCACCAGAAACCTTCTCAAGGTCTAATTTATCATTAAGTCTTCTCAGCATAAAGCTTGTCAAGTATTTTCTCACCAGCTTTCTCACCCAACCTTCTCATGCCTAAAACTTCAACTTTCTCAACTTTGATCTTCACCATCTTAGTGATAAGTCTTTATTCTTCTTGATGGTAATAAATTGAATCGTGATAAGATTCAAACCATATTTTTAACATAATTGTTATTATCAAAACAAACTATTATGCAGTGTTAAGCACTAAAAGAACTTTGGAGCTTACACGTAAGTGTTGAACATAATATAAGTGTTAATCCATGTGTCTATTTGGTGAATTCTAATTTCACCTCAGTATTTGTGTGTGCACCTAGGAAAACCAAAGTTAGAGAGCAGAGAAGCTATTCACCATGTAGGTAACTCTAGTCACTGTTTATTTCCTCACAGGTCACTGCATCTTTGAATTGTGTTAAAATATTTGCATTTTGATTAATATCTCTAGTTACCACATAATACACACGTCAATCACCAGTTATTTGCACATAAAGTTGTGAATCACTAGTATGTAAATGTTGTTGAAAAATAGGTGCGCAAAATAGCAAAACTGAACAAAAGGAAAGTTAGCAGTTAATAATGTGTAAACATTGATTAATGAACAAGTTATCAAAATTGATAATATTTTGATTTTAAATGATAACTTTGGCAAAATAGTTAACGAATCCTTATGAAATAATGTGTTTTGATTTTTAAGGGGGCTTGTTTACGGGCCAGGCCTCTCTCTGACCTGATAACTAGTCTCACTTCCTTACCCAACTCTATCAGCAGACCCTTTCTTTTGAAATACTTAATAACAGTTTAAATAATTGTTGATAACACAAATCAATTTTTAATAACTTTTCAGGTTAACTTATGTTTAACCACCATATGTATCATAGTCTAAGGTTGCATTTGGATGGAAGATTTCAAAATTCCAAGAAATTTGAAATGTAAAGGATTTTAATTGTTTCAAAATTTCAAAATTCTTTTAATTTTCAAACTTATCTGTTTGGAGAAAACAATTAAATTCTCTTGTATTTCAAATTCATTGTTTCGATAAAGCAATTCAATTATCTTCTTTTGTATAATTCCTCTATTTGAATATTTATTTGTAAAATTAGAATTTCAATACACGATTTTGCAAAACAAAATAAACATCATATATATTTTTTTATTCATAGTAAGATGAAAAGAAATAATAAATAGAAAAATATGCATAAAATCAAAAGATTAATTATACCACTTTTTCATAGACAATCCATAATTACAAAATCAAATATCAAACACTTGTGTACCAAAAAAAAAATATCAAATTCTTGGAATTGTGGTTTCTACATGGATTTCTGACTATGAGAATACCACTTAACAAGAACAAAAAGCAAATAATGCCATTTTTCTTTTCATTAGGAGTGCCAACTTGTGCCTCATTACTCCAAAAAAAAATATTTTTTTTACATGAAAAAAAGATACATTAATTTTGCTAATGGGCATGTGAACATAAACCTTATGGACCTCTTGTTCCCAAATCTCTCATCTGTCCCTGTCTATGGCATAACATCATTTACAATGTCTAGCACGTTCACATAGCTAACTGCGGCAACTCATACAGCAATAGCACTTAGTAGTTCCTTCCTGCACAAGTGGTTAAAAAAAAAAAAGAATAACAAAAATTAACTAAAAAGAGGTGAATGCAACATAAGTGGACAATTTATTTTGCTTCAAAACAGCTGTAGTAGAAGCAGGCAAATTCTCAATGTGCATTTTTTTTAACATAATTCAGAGGAATCTTTGCACAACGACCAGAAATCACAACAAATCACATAGTTATATTGAAATTCATATATCTAGCTAACAGATATTCATATGCACCATTTATGCTTCTTAAGCCATTTATTATCTTAACTCATATTAGAAATTACCAATAACATTTGATTCTAAAAGCACCTACTCCATCAAAGAATAAAGGTGGAGGATGATTGATGGTCAACAAACCACTGAATGCAAGTATGTGACTCATAACATAGTCCATAATTCGGAACAAAAATATGAATTAATAGCAAAAGAATCAGTGCCCAGGAAGCAAAATGCATCATATCTTAAAGACCGAAAGGTATACAAAGGCAAATGCTCTCACTTCAGCATACTCTACACTTAATAATAGAGACAAAATTGTAAATTATTTTGTATCAGAAAGTATATGTTGAGCCATCAGAACATATGTTACTGTTCTACTAATTTAAATTTAAATTTTCACACTTTTCTAATTTTCTTTTCATCTCAATTTTCAAGTTTCCACAAAGAAAAGAATACCATCTCCATAACAGTGGCCAACCAAGTGACACACCAACAGCACAGTGAGCCTTGAGAAGCAACAACCATATGACTTACTTAGCGTTCTTGGCACGACCTTTCTTCACTGGCCTGAATGCAGCATCTGCACCATTGATCTCCACAACAGAGAAAATGAGGTTTTCCATTTTTACCACCACTAATGTTCCTTTCTGTGTATCCTTGGTCCACCAATTGGAAAAGTGCAATCTTAGAGCCATTTCCACTGTAGTGGATTGGATACAGATTCACAGTTCACACACACACAACAACACGAATATATGTATATGCATATAGATAGATATCGATGCATTGAGCAAGGACTCAAGACACCAACTTCATAAAACTTTTCTAGTACATATACACATCATAATAAAGACTCAGATGTGGAAAACCATGAAAAAGAAAGAAAAGAAAAAAAAACACAGCCCCAAAGTCCTAGTTGCTTCTATTGAAACCAAAAGCACCCAGAGACTACTCTTGAAACCTGAAGAAAAAAAAAAACACAGCCCAAAGTCCTAGTTGCTCCAATTGAAACTAGACGAAAAAAAAAACAGCCCCAAAGATGCCAAATCAAGAAATAGATCATATTCAAAATTTCAAACTACAAAGGACTCATAAATAATGGAATTAAGGATTAGATGAAGGATAAGAACATGGTACAATGTAAGGTTACGAGAGATAACTAAACAGCACAATATACTGCAATGTATGATACTGAATGATACTGAGTATTATTGAATTCAATGAACAGTACAATAGGTAAATGAACTAAAAGCATAAATGGATTTCCTAGTATAGCGGAGTACTATAGCTAGGATATTTCACAGAGGACAGAAAGGAAGAGGAATATTCAGAGAGAAGGGGTCAGTGGGAAAAGTACAAGAGTTCTTCACATTCCACGCCTAATACATCACGTCTTTTCCCTTTTATAGCACAAAATCGTCATACTTTCTGATATTCTTTCTCACTCTATTGCTTCTTCTCTTTTCCTGAATAATTGGATCGGTTGCCACCTGTCCCATTTCCTCAACTGATTCGGTCATCTCTTGTGTGCTGCCACTACTATTATTTACTTGCCTAACATACAACTTCAGAGAACCTTCCAGCCAGAGTCAAAGCAGGGGCATCAGTGACACTGCACAACTAGTCAAGTTCACTACTTCCAGAACCAGCCCTATTTCCTCTGCCACAGGAAGCAAACATCTTGCAACCCAAAATACCAAACAAATCACCCTTCGATTATCTAATTGCCCACCATAGCAATGAACTGAAAACAAGTAAATACCAAGGGCACACTTTAAGAAACCCCTCTCTTTTTGGCTTTTACCCTTCTAACTGAGAAGTGCACCCTAGAACTAGGGGGAAACTAAACAATTATCTGACCCAACTTCATACCGTCCTTCCTGATGAATATGTGTGTCGAGTTAAATGAATGCCATGAGGCATTTCAGGTTATTAATACGTTGCACCCAATGATACGACTAGTAGAGTACAGGTTGGTTCATAGGGAGGCTCCACCTAGCTATTGGTTGGGTCAAGATTAACACCGATGGCTCAGTGGTTCAGCGAGATAATAGGGCAGCTTGTGGTGGCCTCATCCGAAATAGTGAGGGGAAGTTTTTGGTGGCTTTTTCATGTAACTTGGGGAAGTGTTCAATCACTCATGCAGAACTCTGGGTGCTTGGCATGGCCTTCAGCTAGCTAAAGAGTTGGTTTACCAACATATAATGCTTGAGATGGACTCTCAGTGTGCCATTACACTGAATTATATGGGGTGTGATGAGTCCCATCCTGCGGTTTCTCTGGTTCACGATATTGTCATTCTAGCTATCCTCAGACAACAATTGGGAGGTCAGGTTGAATCACGTTCTGCGTGAGGGTAATGCTGCAGCAGATTGCTTTGCAAGGCATGGGCTTGAAATAGAGTTAGGAATGGTTTCTTTCAGCACTATTCCTTCCTTCCTTTGCCTCTATTTGTCTGTTTTCTGATTTGGCTGTGGTTGTTTTGCCCAAGCGTAATGTGCAGTTTTTGGTTTCTTTGGGTCTGTTGACCCCGTTCACTTACCAAAAACAAAAAATAAAATAAACAACCAAACAAAACATTTGCTAACTGATGAAGTCTCACGTCGTCTATTTTGACCACTCACTCTATTTTATATTAATTAATTTGAAGTTAATAAAAAAAATAAATCAAAAATAAAAGAGAAATCGGGATAAACTTTTAGAGTGAGAAAGCAACATTTAGAGAGAGAAAAAGGAATAGTTGAGAGGAATAGAGGGAGGTCGGATAGGGATATGATTCAAGGCTGACGAGAGAAGTGGGAGAAGTGATGGAAGAAGAGAGAAGTGACAAGAAAAGAAGATGCTGACGATTGCTTGGCCTCACTTAGGAGGGACCTTTCGGTTTCGAACACATTGATTTATGGTCCGAAATTTTTTGACAGAATTCCATTAATTTTTTTCGAGATTTAAAGATAATTATTAAATAAGTTTAAATGCTAAAAAAATACTCATCAATCTTAGAGTCAATAATAATGCTCACGGGGTAAATTAATTGGCACAACTCGGCCAATTTAAAAAAATTAAATTAAATTAATTAATTAGATTCGGTTTAATTTAAATAGTTAAGTCTGATCCAGTAGAATCAATTAAGATTAATTTAATTTTTGATTTTTATATCATAAAAACCAAAAATCAAACTAAATCAATCTAAATTATTATTATTTTTTTAAACACTATTGTGGTGTGTCATTTATTATTTGTCCTTTATAAACAATAAACAACACATTTATTCAATTCTTTTCTCTCATCAATTTTCTATTTTCGATTCCACTCTCTAAACCCTAGCATCATCCTTGTTGCCGCACCCAGTGCCTTAGCCACCACTCACCCTCACTTCGACAATAGTCCTCCGACCACCTCACCTGCACTTTCACCCTTTCTCTACTCATGCCTTCACAGTCGTTCCTTCACCAATGTCTAGCGTTGCAACTCCAACGACGAACCACCGCAACAATCGTTCTTCTTCTTAAACGATGACTTTCCAACAACTCGAGCTCAAAGCAAAACCCAAAACTAGTGATGCGAGTTCACCAACAATGTTTTTGTCTTCTTGATACGAGTCCACCGACAACGACGAGGTGACCAGCGATGGAAGCTTCCATCAGTGACTACAAAGGTGAATATAGTACATAATTTTTCTATTATTCAAAGTTTATTTGATCAGTAATTTTTCTACTATCTACTTTCATCTATGTATTAGCAGGACATTTAAAAAAAAAAGAAAAACACAAACCAACTTTAATTTGAATTAGTTTAGATTTAGTAATAAAAAATACAAAATTTGAAATAAATAAAACTAATTAATTTTAATTGGTATGATTTTTTTTTTGGGCATAAACTTGAACCAAATCGAACTCTTACAACCCCAATAATGCTAAGTCATTCGGAGAAAAATTATGACATGCAGAGGAATTTTGTCCGTTTCATACTTTTTTATTTGTGTTTGTAATTCTTACGTATATATACCCTTTATAAAATTATTTTTTTATTTTTTAAATTTTTGTAGATTTTTTATTTTTATACATCTTTTTTTTTTTAAGCCGAAAACAGTTCATGGCGACAAACCAACAGTAAAAGGAAAATTATCATTTACATTTTTAAAATAAATCAACCTGTCAAAAAAAATATAAGTATTATTTTTGTCATATTTTTTTAAACCCCAATAATCTAAGTCATTCGGAAAAAATTATGACATGATAGAAAATAAAATTCATATTTTCTTAATAGTATAGACCCATAAAGGAGGAAAAATATATATACTATTTAAAATAAAAATCATAAAAAACCAATAATAAAATAACAAATTCATGTACCATATCCATTAAAAAAAATTCACATAGCAAAAAAAAAAAAGGGGTCAAAATTCTTAATAGTGGCTTTATTAGCCAAGTATTGTGTTTTTCAACCCTTCCTGTGATATTGAGGCCGACCCAACCACCTTTTGCCCATATGCGTCAAAATGTGTCGGGTCAGCTAATTTGAACCGGTTTATATTGGGTCGACTTGCATCGGGTTAACAATATTTGGATCAGGTTAAGCTAGTCTAACATGTTAGAAAGTTAGTAAATCACTGGCTCAGCTAGGTTTTATGTGGACTATGGGTTGGGGCCTGCAACATACATATATATATATATATATATATATAGGTTTTTTTTTCATTTTTTAACACAATTTTTTTTATGTGTTAACACTTTTTTTTTACGTAGTTTAAATTTTATCAAATATCAAATAAAATTATTTTTTTATAAAAATATTAATTTATATTTAAAAAATAAAAACAAAATCTTTATATATCATATAAATTATATAATAATACTCTAATTAAAAATTAAATATCAAGCTTCATTGACCGCCCGCATAGACCTGGCCAAAATCGAGCTAGTTGAGTTGGGCCAAAATTCTTTTTTTGCTTCAAATTTTTAGTCCAACTCATCTATTTTATTATGCTATTCTAATTGGTTCATTAGGCTCAATTTATTTTAACACCCTTACTCTACCCTATGTGATGTCCCCCCCCTTGTGTGTTTTGTTTTCATTTTTTAGGATAATTTAGTAATTGATTTTTTAGATGAGATGGAATGAAATAGAATGGGATAAATGTACCATTCTATTGTTTGGATATTTTAGGATGGAATGGAGTAAAGATACTATTCCATTGTTTGGGAAGTGAATGGAATGGTAAGAATTATAACTTTATTTTTTCTATATTTTTCTTATTTCAAACACACTAATTTTAGAGTATAAGGTTAATGTAGTAAAATCCTAATTATAATTATAATTAAAAACATTTATCTCATCTCTACCCTAGGGAAGAAAATTAATGTGATGTGAGATCCCCCACCTACTCTATCTCATTCCATGTTTTTTAATACAACTAAACAATGGTTTCTACATCCCATCTCATCCCATCATTTTTCCAAACATAACCTTAGTGTTTCTTCAATGGGGCTGCTACCTAAGTAGCTCTCTCCATTTTCTTTCTTGCTTTTCTTACTTTTTCAATTTCTTTCTAAATAAATTTATCCTTATATTTTTTATATATGATCTTTAGGATAGATATAGAGAGTTTGGCTTTAAATTTCTCATCATGCTTATTGTTATGGTAGATTTAAACCTTTTAACTTTTATTATCTCAGATCAATCGCATCTCTTAACCTTACAAAGCAGTAAGAGCTTTAGATCTACTGAAATAAGAGACGTGAATTTCTCTTCAAATGACATAATATTATGTGTCAGTCTTTGTAATGAAAAATACGTCATCATCGATAATTTACAAATCAAAAATAAAGTTACATATCATGAGTTAGTTTTAAATAAAAATTATATTTATTTTCTTCTTTTGATAGATTTATTCTTTTTACAAGGATTGTAAGTACATAAACTTTTATTTGAATGAATTTTTTATTTTATTGTAAAAAAAACTCTTCCTTGGATCTCTAAAACATGGTCAAAACCCTTAATATAGTGTAGTATTCTTTTTTTAATGAATATTATAGTATTCAAGGGTAATTTTTTTTTCTACGTGGTATTCAAGGTGATTTTGGTTATATTTAATGGGAGAGATTTTTGTATCTATATCCTATATTTATTTATATTAGTTATTATGTCTTGAGAGCAATTAATAATATTAATTATTAAATATTAACTATATAATTAAAATTATTGAAAAATTATTAATAAAATTGTAAAATAAAAATACAACGATTAAATATTATATAATATATATATACTTATATATTAGAAGATCACCAAAATATTGACACAAATAAACAAAACATAATTAAGTTATATAATTATTAAGTTTTGAATATGAGTTGTATTACACTTTATAAGATTGGAAGTATTTTAGGATATTTTATATTTGGAAAAACTTTTTGTTAAAAAATTTATTTGATATATTTTGATTATTTTTTTATAAATTAAAACAAGCTAATTCAAACACATATTATATATTTATAAATTAAAAAAACACATTCTAGATATATGTCTTTTAAATGAAAAACTTAAAATTATAAGTATGAAATTTAAAACAACACCTCAACATACGGGAAAATAACTTTTGAACATTGTACATTTAACTAATGCACACTATATAAGTAAATTATTCACACATAACTAATTCTTTATTTAATAAATGTTATGTTTATAGGTGTATCACTTAATTTACTTAAAGAACTCAAGTTATATCCACTAAATTTATATAATAAAATCTTTTTTTAGAATTAAAGTGATATATATTATTAGTGTAAAGGGTTTTATACTAATATTCATTAATATTTTAACATTTTAATTTTATTTTAATTAATAAAAAATAACAATATATACTAATTTATCAAAATATTAATTTTATTAATGTAAAAATTCTTTATTTTGACCATGCATACTAATTAAACCTTTTTTTTATACAACAATCTCTCTCGTTAATAGGGTTCCTAATATTTAATACAAAAAGTACCATCTAAGTTTTTGACAACTCACCTTAAACTTAACACGCATAAGATTATCATAAGAAGTCCCCAAACCAAACAAAGTTTATAGCTTAGTCAAGTTGCAAACATTCAATATTATGCATATGACCCACACACCTTATATAAAACTCTGGCCAGCGCACATGATCAATAATAAAAAGGACTCTAAATTTATTCTAAAGTTCTTACAAAATCCAAAGATCAAATCAAATTCAACTAAACATTATTGCAGCAGCGAAGACTTTCATCTTCACTGTAAACTAAGCTCCAAGTCCCCAACTCCACCATGTCAAATCAAACCTCCTCACCATCTCAACCAATTGATCCCTACCAATACCTCCAAATCATCCACAACCCCGATGGCACCCTCACTGTCTTGCGCCAAGACCTACGCACTCCACCCACATCAAACCCCACTCTTCTCATCTCTGTTCTCACTAAGGATGTCACCATTAACGGATCAAACAACACATGGGTTCGATTATTCCTATCTCGAACAGCATTACCGAATGATGGTTCCACTTCCAACCACAACCACAAGCTACCTCTCATTGTTTTCTTCCGCGGTAGTGGCTTCCTCCTATTGAGTGCAGCTACCACCATGATCCATAATTTTTGTGTAGACATGGCAGATAACATTGGAGCCATCGTTGCCTCCGTTTAATACAGCCTTGCACCAGAGCACCGGTTGCCGGCGGCATATGATGATGCTATGGAAGCGTTGCATTGGATAAGAAGCAGCCAAGATGAGTGGTTAATTGACACAATATGCTGACTATTCTAATTTTTACATAATGGGGAATAGCGCTGGGAGCACCATTGCCTACCATACAGGTGATTACATCTACTTACACGTATTTTTACATACATGTGCACAGTTTTCCTTTTTTTTTATTATCATATTTATTTCATTTAATATTAAATATTTATAGAGTTGTGAGTATATATTATGAAAGCACCAATTCTTTAAAAAAGTTTTCATATATGCTAACTAATAAATGAAATGCTTAAGAAATAATATGGTAAGTTGTACTTACTTTAAAAGAGAAATTTTTAAATAAAAACTTCATATTTTAGATTTGCAAATCACCTAATAAAAAAGAGAGTCGTCAAAATGATTTGACTCGTGCTATTAATTCTTAATTTGAGTGAAGAATCAAAACTTTAAATATCTTTTTTTAAGTGAGAGACAAATTTTTTAATTCTCATTCACATTCAATTATATCATTAAATATTATGATTCTTCTATTTATAAAATATCTAAATCACTAAATGGTAATTAGCTAATTAATTCACTTAACGATTCCTATCAATACCTCCCCCTTTGAAAACATTTCCCTCAAGGTTGTCACCGAAAAAATGAGTGTTCTGAAATTGAAAAACAACATATTTTAAGAATCCACTGAGAAACAAAGAATCAGATTTGTCATTTTGCCCCATGATTTAATTACTTACAACAGTATCCATAAGCTCATCTCCTAAAAATTCATGCCTGTTAGCAATCCTTGAGGCCCCTTATTGATTCATCGTGGTGACATTTGGGATTGAGCAAAGATCGCCACTACCAGCTGAACATTCAGAAGAACATTCATAGCTTGAAAAAAGTGATAAATTATGGTCTTCTACCTATTCCTTTAAGCTTGCAATCCGGTGTTCTAATAGATGCTGCCCAATTTACAGCAAATATGGTCGTGATTGGGCATTAAAACATGATCACAAAGAGTGCTCTAGCAATATCCATCAATTATAATTAATATTCCAATAAAAACCACCCCAATAAGAAATTTTGTCAAACGCCCATTGTGCATTCATGATCTGGTCACATGCTATATACAAATCAATAGCAAAATTGATCAACACAACACCAAAAGTAGCAAGAATTGACTCACCATGCCGCATTCTCGCATACCCATATTGCAAATATTTCTTTGCACCCCCCATTGCAATGTCTTGGAAGGTCACCAGAATAGAATATGAATCACCCATAGATGACCAATTTAGAACAACATTGCCTATGGTAGAGACGGTGGAGTTGTGACCATTGAACGATTGCAAGACCCTGTAAGGGACTCGAACAGTTGCAACAAGGTGGGTGTCCTTGTTTAAATAAGTAAAATTGAAGAAAAATATATTTTTTTCACTTGTGCAGATAAATAAGTATTACAAATTTTTCTCATAGTAAAATATTAATTACACAAAATAAGCTATTAAATGACAGAAAAATAAATATTAGAAACACCATAATCCATTAAAAAAGTTGCAACAAGGTGGGTGTCCTTGTTTAAATAAGTAAAATTGTAGAAAAATATTTTTTTTTCACCTGTGCAGATAAATAAGTATTACAAATTTTTCTCATAGTAAAATATTAATTACACAAAATAAGCTATTAAATGACAGAAAAATAAATATTAGAAACACCATAATCTATTAAAAAATTCATATACAAAAAAAATATCAGAAAATTCATGAATTGATTTTTTGAAAAATTCATGAATTATAAAAAAATTAAACACAATAATTTTTTTGTACTAAGATTATGGTACATGAATTTTGTTCTATTTACACGACTTACGTGTAAGAATTAAATTATGTATATAAACTTATTTATTAGAAGATCACCAAAATATTGACACAAATAAACAAAACATAATTAAGTTACACAATTATTAAGTTTTGTATATGAGTTGTATTACACTTTATAAGATTGGGAGTATTTTAGGATAAAAACTTTTGTTAAAAAATTTCTTTAAAATATTTTGATTATTTTTTTATAAATAAAAACAAGTGAATTCAAACACATACTTGATATTTATATATATAAAAATTGTAGATATATGTCTTTTAAATCAAAAACATAAAATTATAAGTATGAAATTTATAACAATCCCTCAACATACGGAAAATAACTTCTAAACATTGTATATTTAGCTAAGGTATACTAACTAAATTATTCACATATTACAAATTCTTTATTTAGCAACTGTTATGTTCGCTGGTGTATCAATGATGTGTTGATATTTGACTCACTTAATACATTCAATTTACATATGCTAAATTTATACAATAATCTCTAATAAATTTCCTAACATTTAATACATAAAGTACAGTCCAAATTTTTGACGACTCTCAAAGGATTACCATAAGAAGTCCCCAAACCAAACAAAAGTTATAGCTTAGTCAAGTTGCCAACATTCAATATTATGCAAATGACCCACACACTTATATAAAACTCTGGCCGGCGCACATGATGATTAATAAAAAAAAGGGACACTAAATTTATGCTAAAATTCATACATGATACATGAACCTAGATCAAAATCAAAATCAAATTCAACTACACCATACTGCAGCAGAGAAGACTTTCACCTTCACTGTAAACTAAACTCCAAAGTCCCCAACTCCACCATGTCAAATCAAACCTCCCCACCATCTCAACCAATTGATCCCTATCAGTACCTCCAAATCGTCCACAACCCCGATGGCACCCTCACTCGCTTGGTGGAATTACCTTACACCTCACCCACATCAGATTCCACCCTTTCCATCTCTGTCCTCACCAGGGATGTCACCATTAACGAATCAAACAACACAACGGTTCGATTATTCCTACCCCGAACAGCAATATCCAATGATGGTTCTTCTTCCAATCACAACCACAAGCTGCCTCTCATTGTTTTCTTCCATGCTAGCGGCTTCATCCTGGGAAGTGCAGCTTCCACCATGTTCCATGATTTCTGTGTGGACATGGCAGATAACATTGGAAGCATCGTTGCCTCCGTCAAATACCGCCTTGCGCCGGAGCACCGGTTGCCGGCGGCATATGATGATGCTATGGAAGCGTTGCATTGGATAAGAAGCAGCCAAGATGACTGGTTGACACAATATGCTGACTATTCTAATTTTTACGTAATGGGGAGTAGTGCTGGGGCCACCATTGCCTATTATACAGGTGAGTACTTCAACTTACACATTTATATCGGAAAATGGTTCGTGTACAATTAAATATATCTATTATTTTTATATTATATGTTAAATTAGTCTAAAATATTAAATTATTTTATACGTGGTTATAGTATTTCTGTAATATATGAAATGATTTTTTGAATAAATTAAATAAATTAAATGTATTTTAATTGAATAAATAATGAGACTAATTTATATATACGTGTGTAAAGTTTATATCATCCTATAATATGAATAATAATAATTTATTATAAATAATCTATTTAATATTAAACAAATATAAAATTATGTGTGTAAATTAAGAATGTACTAATTTTTAAAAAATATTTTTATACATATGAATGAAGTGTTTAACAAATTATGTAATAGATTATTACTATAAAAAAATCTCTTTATTATATATAGTCTCTATTCATTTTCTTTTTTTGGACACTATCACTCTAATTCAATTACACGTGAAGTGTTGTATTTTTTAAAAATGTGTAAGGAACATTTTTTTATACAGGTCTACGGGCAGCGGAAGAGGTGGAACATCTTGAGCCATTGAAGATCCAAGGGTTGATATTGCGCCAACCATTCTTTGGTGGGATCAAGAGGTCTGGGTCAGAGTTGAGGCTTGAGAATGACCGGATTCTTCCATTGCCTGTAACTGATTTGATGTGGGAGCTAGCACTGCCAATTGGGGCTGACCGTGATCATGAGTATTGCAATCTAAGGGCTGGGGATGGTCCTAAGAAACTAGATAAGATCAGGGAGCTTGGATGGAGGGTATTGGTGAGTGGGAACGGTGGGGACCCACTGGTGGACCGTGAGAAGGAGCTGGTGCAGTTGATGGAGGAGAAGGGGGTGCAAGTTGTGAGTGACTTTGAGGAAGAGGGTTCCCATGCGGTAGAGTATACTGAGCCCTTGAAAGCAAAGCAACTCTTTGGATTAGTGAAAGGTTTCATTTCCTCATTCGCTGCTTAGGGGGAAGTGTTTCAAAGGTAATAAGATCGTTACGATGTTACGATGTTAATTGTTGCCTTATTCTTTTTCGTGTTCCAGTACCTTGAAACATTTATTGGTTAGTATTTCTCCTGTACCAAAAGCTTGTAAAAGCATTACGATTTTAGTATGTTACCCATTTTTCTTCTTCAGTGCCTGTGTCTTGAAACATTTATTGATTGTATTTTTTTTTTTTGAGAGATTGTCCTTTAAATTTTTGGTTAACTCTGAAAATTTATTTTAAAATTTAGTAAACAATAAATGTTTACTAATTTAAGAAAGTGAAAATTCATTAGTTTATATGTATGTGTTTGATAATCAAGATAAAAAAGAATTTTCTTTTGTTGAAAGATAAACCAATCTACAATTTTTCTGCTCATGCCGCTTTTGTCCAACTCCTTCACAGTTCGGCGCATACTTTGGAGGACTGTGGTGTATTGTTGAGAATTTCCATCCACCCATAATTGTAGGCTTTCCTTGTTAGATAGGTTTGCTTTTATTATATATAATATTTTATTATAAGCTTTTATTTTATTGTTGATGTTATTTGCATATATATATATATATATATATATAACATTATTCTTATGCTATATTTTTTAAATAATAAATCAAGATAAATACATGTTTTTTAAATGTATTTTCCTTTTCTTTTTCCTAATAAAAGAAGTGCATGTAAAAAGTGTAAAAGAATAATTTTCCTTAGTCTATAAAAGGCCACCATTGTACTGGTTCTCAATAAGATTATTAAAGGTCTGTTTAGTATTGTTGTGAATAGAGATGTAAGTGGGTGGTTTGGTTTAGTTTTTGAGGAAAAATAAATTCGAACCAATTAAAATCAATTGGTTTGGATTGGTTCGATTTTCGTATTTTTTGATAGCCAAATCTGAATCAAACCGAACCGAACATCTATGGATTGGTTTGGTTCGGGTGATCGGGTTGATCATTTTTTTAATACAAAAATTAACTAAATAATTAGTTTTTCATAAAAAAATACAAAATAAACTAATGAAAAAATTTCTAGAAATAGAATCAATCTTATTAATTTGAACACTAATAATTATTTCATATTTTAGAATATGTATTAAAAGGTTCATAAAGAGAAAATAAAGAAACATATTGATATTTGTATTAAGAAATTATATTTGAATAAGTTAAAAAAAATTTCAAGAGAGATTTAACTTGGCAAGTTGTATACTACTACTATTCAATTAAGAGAAAGTTGTGAAATTTCTTAACCTGGAGGTATATATGTAACCAATTGAATCCCTAATGACATGAGTGAAGCTAATGAGCACTTGATTAGTTGAACTTTGAATCAGCAACCTAGCGAATCCAAAGTCTCCAACCTTTGCAATCATATTTTCATCCAAGAGAATGTTGTTAGGCTTCAAATCACAATACACAATAGGAACTTTACTATATTTGTGCAGGTAATTCAATGCACAAGGAGCATCAATATCTATATTCAGTCTCTCTATAAGGTTCAACTCATTTTCATTTGCATGCTTTCTCTTCCCCTTAATCCAATCTTCTAAGCTCTCATTACTTAAGTACTCATAAACTAGAGTCAGAAATTCATTTTTTTTAAAGTCAATACTAGAGCATTTAAAGTTAATTCATCGTTTCCAAGCTTCCAAGTTTAGATGATATTGTTGCTGTTACTTTTACTTTTCTGTTCTTTATGTATAGTAGCAAACAAATTATTAGACATAATATCAGCGTTACCACTGTGTCTCTGATGATGTAATGTCTGACATGCCTTCTTCCATGGTCATGAGGTTCACATGCAAAATACAAACAAAGTTTTTTATTACCTTCTAAATGGACAGCAGAAAGCTTTTGAAAAACTCCACCATTAGGAATGGTTCCTTCTAAATCATTATAAGAGAGGTTCAAAAGTTGAATGACATGTAAATTTTGAAGTTCAATAGGAATGGATCCAGAGAGTTGGTTGAAGGAAAGATCGAAAGTTTTCAAGTCTCTCACCTCTCCAAAAGTTTTTAGAATAGCATCTGATAGCATATGCCTGACCAGAACTACAGTGCCGGTGAGTAGAACCGAACATTTTGGCAGAGGAGTTTTCTAACCTTCTATGTTGAACGAAAATGACGTTTTAGGAGTTGAAAGTTGAGAAAGTATTACAAAAAATAAAGAAAAATAAGTAGTAGCTAAAAAATGTTGTAGCATAATTTTTTTTTAAAAATAAAATATATAAATATATGGTTTGGTTTGGTTCGGGTTGGTTCGGTTTTGAAATTACAAATCCAAGAACCGAACCAATTAAACTTTAATTGGTTTGGATTTTATCCGAACCAATCAATATATCCAAACCAAACCGAACCAATTTAATTGGTTCAGTTTGGATTAATCGGGTTGGTCGATTATCCGAACCAATTTACACCCCTAGTTGCGAAGTTGAAGAGTATATCAAATCATAAAAATAATAAATGATGAGTAAGAATATCATTTTATAAAAATTATTTTATCAATTATTAAGTTTATTAAATTAATATTATTTAAGCTATTAAAAAATGAGAGTTGATAAAAATATAAATAAAAGAAAACATTAACAAGAAAATATTTAAAATTAACAAGAGTAAAAAAAATAAATTAGGCAAAGGATGAAAGATAATGATATCAAAGTGTTAGAGTTCATATTTCACTTAAACTCTTTTTATGCAAATTCAAATATTAGTTTAACTACGTTTTATTCCTTGATTCATGATCAAAATTTCAAAATTAATCAATATTCAATCCCTTAGTATATTAATTCTCTTCACACTATTTTGAATGAACTAATCTCTTAGTATAACCCTAAATAGAGAAGGCTTTATAAAAAAAATGAAAGAATAAAAAGCAGGATCACATAACCTACAATGTCTATTTTTAGCAATTGCAGAAAGTATGATATTTATCACATGTTCTAGGTTCGTGCACAATTTTTTCAAATACATAAACCCTAAAATTATTCTCAAATTGATTATATTAAGAAAAACATTAAGAGAATAGATAAACACATAAATCATGAAATAAAAACATAAATTAAACACTGTTGATACTCAATTTTGTCCATAATTTTTTTTTACTGTTTAATCAAAAAAACTAATGAGTTTGTATTAATTAATGTTTAATTGTAATGCTTTGAACTTTTTTTTTTGGTTTGTTTTTTGTAAAAATAAAAGTAAAAAAATCATTTTTTATAATAATAATAAAATAAAAAATGCACCTAGTGTAAAACAAAAAAAAATAAAAAATAGAAAAATAAAACAAAAGGAAAGATATGTGGAGTGGTTGGGCGCAAAGCCAAAAATGTTGCAATCATCTAATGTAGAGTTAAATTTTACAACATTATTCAACCTAATTCAAATGGCATTATCTGCTTTCCAGTTGTGAAAGAAATTTGATAAGATTTTCCTTTTTTGTTCGTCTCCCACTCACCGAGAAATTCAGAGAAAATTTTGTAGATAAAGTCTTATAAATCTCAAAGAGATCACAGAGGGGAAGAATGGCAGAGAAATTCCACAGACAGAGATCAAGAAATCACAAAGAAAAATTCTTACAGGCAGAGGTAATAAAAAAATAAAAATTCCCTCACTCAAACAGAATTCTCACGATTTCGCATTGCCTTCTTGCAAATAATAAAAAAAAAAGATCTTCACCACAACCTTCTCACCATCTTCATCGACCCAAACCGTGCCTGTCAACCACAACCACCCAGAAATTTTCATCACAACCTCAACATACCATCATCCTCCACATATCAATTACACAGAAAAACCTCATCCTTGTTCAACTAATCCATCTCATCACAGTGCAATTCAATCATCAAATTATTAACAAAGAATTTCCTTTCCACTCCCAATTTCAATCATTCTTCATCATCCCCATTAACCACCACACAATTTCCTGCCATTATTCATCTTCTTCAACCTCCTATCACCCACCAAAACCATCATAAAAACCACCTATCCATCAACACCCAAACAAATTTCCCCTCCATCCTTACCCAACCGTGAAACAGAGTCACCACAACACCAAGCTTCTCACCCATACCACCACTCACAGCCAACCACACCTGAGTCATCTTCATCTCTACGACTTCACCCACCTTCTTCCACCTTGCACCACCGTGTAGCCACTACATCTCACCATAACAACCAAAACACCACCACCCACTTATCTTCATAGCATCTTATCTCTTGTCTCATGTGTCTTATCTCATCTTCGCAACATCTTATCTCCTACATGTTTAGACTTAATGATAAAAATCAAGTGAGATTATCAACAAATATTGAACTTTATGTTTGTTATCATCACAAAACTTGATCTAAAGGGGTACCTTGGGCTAACAGATCAAGCTGGGTTAGGGGCCCAAAAACTAAACCAATCAAAATATCTAATTAGATTCGAGTCAAGATAAACTCATCCCAACCCGTCATATAAATACCTCTAGTTGCAACAGTGCCTATTGATTAGTCTTATAACAATATCTATAAGATTACCTAATAAAAGAAAAAGAAAAAAAATTAGCTCAGCCAAATACAAATTGGCTCAAATCAAGAAAGATATATTATTGACAAGAGGCACCTTTATACAATAGAACATGATCAAGTTGTATTCTGATCAGTATAGAGCACATTTCTCACCAATTTGTTTACTTCCAGTAGGAAAGAAATGGAAGCATCAAGGTATATTCCTATGGTGCTGCCTAGTTGTCAAATATATACATGGAGGGTTTCATGATTGCCAAAAAAGGGCTTCATAATTGCCAAAAAGGGCTTCATAATTGCAAATTTAAAAACCATAAAGCTCTTCATGTATATGCGACAAGTGTATTCCTAAGGTGCTGCCTACTTGTCAAATATATACATGGAGGTTTTCATTGCCAAAAGGGCTTCATAATTGGAAGTTTCACAACCATAAAACCCTTCATATATATGCTAAGAGGCAACATCTGGGAGCACTCCTTGATGCTCTATAATATTTTTAGCTAGAGATAATGGATCGTATGACATATAGGACCACTTCTCTGACATGTGAAGCTTAATTTGTCATCCCGTTCGTCTTTCATAATTTCATTCTTTGGGTCTTACAATTGTCATTGGATTCCAAAAGTTGAGATACTGAATATTGGACATCAAACACTTCTTCACCTGATCACAACATTGCATTGTGTCCCGGAAAACTGAAACACTGAGAATGTCCAGGTAGAAGCAAAATTGAAGAAAAATATTTTTTTCACCTGTGCAGATAAATAAGTATTACAAATTTTTCTCATAGTAAAATATATATTAATTACACAAAATAAGCTATTAAATGACAGAAAAATAAATATTAGAAACACCATAATCCATGTAAAAAATTCATGTACAAAAAATTATCGGAAAATTCATGAATTGATTTTCTGAAAAATTCATGAATTATCAAAAAAATCAAACACAATAATTTTTTTATACTAAAATTATGGTCCATGAATTTTGTTCTATTTACACGACTTACATGTAAGAATTAAGTTATGTATATAAACTTATTTATTAAAAGATCACCAAAATTTTGACACAAATAAACAAAACAAAATTAAGTTATATAATTAAGTTTTGTATATGAGTTGTACTACACTTTATAAGATTGGGAGTATTTTAGGATATTTTGAAAAACTTTTGTTAAAAAATTTCTTTAAAATATCTTGATTATTTTTTTATAAATTAAAACAAGTGAATTCAAACACATACTAGATATTTATATATTACACACAAAATTGTAGATATATATCTTTTAAATCAAAAACTTAATATTATAAGTATGAAATTTGAAACAATCCCTCAACATACGGGAAAATAACTTGTAAACATTGTATATTTAACTATGGTACACTAACTAAATTATTCACACATTAAAGTTCTTTATTTAACAACTGTTAATTATGTTTGCAGGTGTATCAATGATGGGTTGATATTTGATTGACTTAATATATTCAATTTAAATACATTAAATTTATTCAATAATCTCTCTTTAAAAAATTTCTTAACATTTAATTAATACAAAAAGTACCATCTAAATTTTTGACAACTCACGTAAGATTACCATAAGAAGTCCCCAAACCAAACAAAAGTTATAGCTTAGACAAGTTGCCAACATTGAATATTATCCATATCACGAGATATTCTTCTATGTATAAAAGATATAACACGTTATTTTTATATATAAAAAATAAAAAATAATCTCACTACATTTATTTATTATAAAATATTTTTTTAATTTTTTATAAATATATATAAAAATAGCATATTATATTTATGTACAACCAATAATTTATCCCATATGAGGCACACAATTATATAAAGAGTAAATTACACTTACCTTCCTTCAGGTTTGATGATATTACACTCAGTTATATTCTTTTCTAAAAATAACACTCACCCCTATTAATTGATCAAGTTACATAATGGTATAAATATTATCAGTTAAAATCTATAGGGTTTTCAGCATTTTACAGTTATTTATAAAAAAATATTTAAAAAAAATATCAACTCCATTCGTTTTTAAAAATGATACTCACCTCTTAATTAATTGATCAAGTTACATAATTGTGTAAATATTATCAGTTAAAATCTATAGAGTTTTTAGCATTCACAGTTATTTATGAAAAACTGTGTATACTAAAAATAATTGTGTATAGTAAAAAACCTTACAAATTTTAATTAGTAATATTTATATATAATAATATTTTTTATAAAAAACTTTTATAATTTTCTTTATACGAGTGTGTAAAGAGTTTTTGAAAAATTATATACATTTTTTAACTAGTAATATTATTAAATTTTAATTAATAAAAAAATATTATCGATTTTAACTGATAATATTTATACATAATAATATTTTTAAAAAAATATTTTTTTTTCATAAATAACTATAAATCTTAAAATTTTTATAAATTTTAATTAATAATATTTACATAATTATATAACTTGATTAATTAATAAAAATAAATATTATTTAAAAAAAATGAGATTGAGTATAATAACATCAAATTTAAAGGAGGGTAAGTATAATTTATACTTGTATAAAACTCTGGCCGGCGCACATGATGAATAATAAAATTCAACTACACCATATTGCAGCAGACAAGATTTTCATCTTCACTGTAAACTAAACTCCCAAGTCCCCAACTACACCATGTCAAATCAAACCTCCTCACCATCTCAACCAATTGATCCCTACCAGTGGCTCCAAATCATCCACAACCCCGATGGCACCCTCACTCGCTTGGTCGAATTTCCTTACACCTCACCCACATCAGATTCCACCCTTCCCATATCTGTCCTCACCAGGGATGTCACCATTAACGAATCAAACAACACATGGGTTCGATTATTCCTACCCCGAACAGCAATACCGAATGATGGTTCCACTTCCAATCACAACCACAAGCTACCTCTCATTGTTTTCTTCCACGGTAGCGGCTTCATCCTGACAAGTGCAGCTTCGACCATGTTCCATGATTTCTGTGTTGACATGGCCGATAATATTGGAACCATCGTTGCCTCCGTCGAATACCGCCTTGCGCCGGAGCACCGGTTGCCGGCGGCATATGATGATGCTATGGAAGCGTTGCATTGGATCAGAAGCAGCCAAGATGAGTGGTTGACACAATATGCTGACTATTCTAATTTTTACGTAATGGGGAGTAGTGCTGGGGCCACCATTGCCTATTATACAGGTGAGTACTTCAGCTTACATTTATTATATGGTAAATTAGTTTAAAATATTAAATTATTTTATATGTGATTATAGTATTTCTGTAATATATGAAATGATTTTTTGAATAAATTAAATAAATTAAATATATTTTAATTGAATAAATAATGAGACTAATTTATATATACGTGTGTAAAGTTTATATCATCCTATAATATGAATAATAGTAATTTATTATAAATAATCTATTTAATATTAAACAAATATAAAATTATGTGTGTAAATTAAGAATGTACTAATTTTTAAAAAATATTTTTATACATATGAATGAAGTGTTTAACAAATTATGTAATAGATTATTACTATAAAAAAATCTCTTTATTATATATAGGACTTGTTTAGAAAAGTTAAAAATTATAAATTATGTTGATAATTAATTATTGTTATAATTGATTTATTTTTATGTTTAGATGTATTAGTTGTAAAGTAATTTTAAGTTAATATGATTTATTTAGATGATATAAAAAAGAATTATTTTTATGTATTAAATTATTAAAATAGATATAAAATGATTAAAAAAATTATTTGATTAATGACAAAATACTATTTATATATCAAAGTGTAAAAAATAATTTATAAGTTAAAATTATAAGTTTCAATTTTCAACTTATGATTATTAGTTGTAAAAAAAAATTTTACATTAAATTTCATGTAAAAACTTTTTTAAAAAATAATCTTTTTATTCAAATATAATAATTATTTCATAAAATAATTAAATTCTATAAAAATAACTGAATAAAAAATAATTTATCTTTCTTAAACATGCTCATAGTCTCTATTCATTTTTTTTTTAGACACTCACTCTAATTCAATTACATGTGAAGTGTTGTATTTTTTAAAAATGTGTAAGGAACATTTTTTTATACAGGTCTACGGGCAACGGAAGAGGTGGAACATCTTGAGCCATTGAAGATCCAAGGGTTGATATTGCGCCAACCATTCTTTGGTGGGATCAAGAGGTCTGGGTCAGAGTTGAGGCTTGAGAATGACCGGATTCTTCCATTGCCTGTAACTGATTTGATGTGGGAGCTGGCACTGCCAATTGGGGCTGACCGTGATCACGAGTATTGTAATCTAAGAGCTGGGGATGGTCCTGAGAAACTAGATAAGATCAGGGAGCTTGGGTGGAGGGTATTGGTGAGTGGGAACGGTGGGGACCCACTGGTGGACCGTGAGAAGGAGCTGGTGCAGTTGATGGTGGAGAAGGGTGTGCAAGTTGTGAGTGACTTTGAGGAAGAGGGTTCCCATGCGGTAGAGTATACTGAGCCCTTGAAAGCAAAGCAACTCTTTGGATTAGTGAAAGGTTTCATTTCCTCATACGCTGCATAGGGGGAAGTGTTTCAAAGGTAATAAGATCGTTACGATGTTACTATGTTAATTGTTGCCTTATTCTTTTTCGTGTTCCAGTACCTTGAAACATTTATTGGTTAGTATTTCTCCTGTACCAAAAGCTTGTAAAAGCATTACGATTTTAGTATGTTACCCATTTTTCTTCTTCAGTGCCTGTGTCTTGAAACATTTATTGATTGTCTTTTTTCTTTTTTGAGAGATTGTCCTTTAAATTTTTGGTTAACTCTGAAAATTTATTTTAAAATTTAGTAAACAATAAATGTTTACTAATTTAAGAAAGTGAAAATTCATTAGTTTATATGTATGTGTTTGATAATCAAGATAAAAAAGAATTTTCTTTTGTTGAAAGATAAACCAATCTACAATTTTTCTGCTCATGCCGCTTTTGTCCAACTCCTTCACAGTTCGGCGCATACTTTGGAGGACTGTGGTGTATTGTTGAGAATTTCCATCCACCCATAATTGTAGGCTTTCCTTGTTAGATAGGTTTGCTTTTATTATATATAATATTTTATTATAAGCTTTTATTTTATTGTTGATGTTATTTGCATATATATATATATATATATAACATTATTCTTATGCTATATTTTTTAAATAATAAATCAAGATAAATACATGTTTTTTAAATGTATTTTCCTTTTCTTTTTCCTAATAAAAGAAGTGCATGTAAAAAGTGTAAAATAATAATTTTCCTTAGTCTATAAAAGGCCACCATTGTACTGGTTCTCAATAAGATTATTAAAGGTCTGTTTAGTATTGTTGCGAAGTTGAAGAGTGTATCAAATCATAAAAATAATAAATGATGAATAAGAATATCATTTTATAAAAATTATTTTATCAATTATTAAGTTTATTAAATTAATATTATTTAAGCTATTAAAAAATGAGAGTTGATAAAAATATAAATAAAAGAAAACATTAACAAGAAAATATTTAAAATTAACAAGAGTAAAAAAAATAAATTAGGCAAAGGATGAAAGATAATGATATCAAAGTGTTAGAGTTTATATTTCACTTGAACTCTTTTTATGCAAATTCAAATATTAGTTTAACTAAATTTTATTCCTTGATTCATGATCAAAATTTCAAAATTAATCAATATTCAATCTCTTAGTATATTAATTTTCTTTATACTATTTTGAATGAACTAATCTCTTAGTATAACCCTAAATAGAGAAAGCTTTATAAAAAAAATGAAAGAATAAAAAGCAGGATCACACAACCTACAATGTTTATTTTTAGCAATTGCAGAAAGTATGATATTTATCACATGTTCTAGGTTCGTGCACAATTTTTTCAAATACATAAATCCTAAAATTATTCTCAAATTGATTATATTAAGAAAAACATTAAGAGAATAGATAAACACATAAATCATGAAATAGAAACATAAATTAAACACTGTTGATACTCAATTTTGTCCATAATTTTTTTTTACTGTTTAATCAAAAAAACTAATGAGTTTGTATTAATTAATGTTTAATTGTAATGCTTTGAACTTTTTTTTTTTGTTTGTTTTTTGTAAAAATAAAAGTAAAAAAATCATTTTTTATAATAATAATAAAATAAAAAATGCACCTAGTGTAAAACAAAAAAAAAATAAAAAATGAAAAATAAAACAAAAGGAAAGATATGTGGAGTGGTTGGGCGCAAAGCCAAAAATGTTGCAATCATCTAATGTAGAGTTAAATTTTACAACATTATTCAACCTAATTCAAATGGCATTATCTGCTTTCCAGTTGTGAAAGAAATTTGATAAGATTTTCCTTTTTTGTTTGTCTCCCACTCACTGAGAAATTCAGAGAAAATTTTGTAGATAAAGTCTTATAAATCTCAAAGAGATCACAAAGGGGAAGAATGGCAGAGAAATTCCACAGACAAAGATCAAGAAATCACAAAGAAAAATTCTTGCAGGCAGAGGTAATAAAAAAATAAAAATTCCCTCACTCAAACAGAATTCTCACGATTTCACATTGCCTTCTTGCAAATAAAAAAAAAGATCTTCACCACAACCTTCTCACCATCTTCATCGACCCAAACTGTGCCTGTCAACCACAACCACCCAGAAATTTTCATCACAGCCTCAACATACCATCATCCTCCACATATCAATTACACAGAAAAACCCCATCCTTGTTCAACTAATCCATCTCATCACAGTGCAATTCAATCATCAAATTATTAACAAAGTATTTCCTTTCCACTCCCAATTTCAATCATTCTTCATCATCCCCATTAACACACCACACAATTTCATGCCATTATTCATCTTCTTCAACCTCCCATCACCCACCAAAACCATCATAAAAACCACCTATCCATCAACACCCAAACAAATTTCCCTCCATCCTTACCCAACCGTGTGAAACAGAGTCACCACAACACCAAGCTTCTCACCCATACCACCACTCACACCAACCACACACTGAGTCATCTTCATCTCTACCACCTCATCCACCTTTTTCCACCTTGCACCACCGTGTAGCCACTACATCTCACCATAACAACCAAAACACCACCACCCACTTTCATCACCACCTCTCATCTTCATCTTCTACCCACAACCCACTCTTCAAACCCATCATCCTCAACCTCAAAACATCCACCACCCACCAAAACCACCATCAAAACCACTTCACCTCCATTACTACTAAACATCCCTGTAGCTATCCATTTCCAACCAAAACCAAGACCATCCTCACTCACCATCACCCCACAACTCTTCAGCCTCCGTCACGTCCCACTCCACTGCGAATTGGTGTCGGCGTCGCAAAACAATGCCAAATCGCACTCAGATCCGAGTTCCTTCTAGCCGCGAGCCCTCGCGCCGTGCACGCCACCACCAATGTTTAGATCTACCACTGCGCGAGTTCCATGTGTAGCCAACCACCTTGAGCCCCTGCCACCAACAACTGCGCACCGGTTTGAGCACCCGATCCCGCCAGATCCGGCACCGTCACACTTCATCGGCGCTCCACCACGCTGCTCCACCATTACACACCCTCCGCCCAGATTGCCGCACGAACCAGTCGTCCTCCACCGGAGCCATCGCAACTTAACCTTGACTCAAGCAATGTGAGGCTTTCCCAAAAACAGAGCCCCTCTTTTTCTTTAACTCATCTGCGTTTTTGTTGTTTTGTTTATACCTTTTTTTTTTCATTTTCTTTTTCTTCTTGGTGTTGTTGCCTTTTGGCTTATTTTTATTTATTTTTTTAAAATATGGCTGATACTTTTTGGACCATTCTCTTCTCATCTAGGCTCAAGTAAAAAAAAAAAAAAGAGTTTGGGCCTAATTTTTTTTTTTTTTTTTTTGAGTTTGAGTCAATAGGTGTCTTTCAATTTTTATTTTATTTTATTTATTTATTTTTATATGTATTTTCCAATTTAGGATTGTATTTTAATATGTTCATTTTTTTGTATTAATGTAATAATTGGTAATTTAAAATTTATCGACGATGGAAAAATTGGGAGAGGATTAGAGCGCCGATCAAATACACTCTTCCCAATGTTCTTGAGGCTTTATATTGGATCTTACCGGAAGCGCTGGTGAGATATAACTCACACATTAAAATTAAAATATTTTTCAAACTAAAATACAACATTTAAAAAATAATAATAATGACTTTTCAAAATAATTTTTTTTAAAATTAAAAACAGCTAACACACTCATTTTGTAAAGAATTACGTGACTTTGAGTTTTCCATTGCACCAGGGGATACGTAGGAGCAGAAATTCATTTCTGTCAAGCCAAAAAATAAATTTTCACAATTTGGTTATTCATTTACTTTCTTTTAAAATAAAAATAAAAAATTTAGTTATAAAGTCTTTTTATAAAAAAGGGTAAAAATAAATATATTTGAGAATATTAAATTTTGCACAATTAACATAAGGTACCGTTCTTGGAACGGGCAGTGTAGGGTGCTAACACCTTCCCTACCTGTAATCGACTCCCAGAATCCAAACTCATTTTCTAAAAGACCAGTTTCCTAATTAAATGGTTTTTCTAATATTTTCCTAATTCAAATAAACATTGGTGGCAACTCCATTGATTTTCAAAAATCGAATATTTTTTGGTCGTCCCGCCGCGATCTGACGGTCGCGATAGATGGCGACTCTACTGGGGACACTTAGAGAGTCAGGCCTGTTGTTGTTAGTGGTGTAAATTTTTAATAATCTATATTTATTTATTTTACCCTTTTTCTCTTTAGTTTGTTTTCTTATTTGTTTGTAAATAGATTTTTTTTATAGTGTTATCATGTGTTTACTTTGATCTATTTGTATATATATTTGTGTTTTTTTTATTTTGTGCTTGATTGTTGAAACCTTAGGGTAGATGATTACTAGTTGGTTGTTGTATATATGTTTTTGCTGGATTGAGGATAATTTTATCTTTTTAAATTTTTGTACACATGCTCCCACACACACATCACTATCACTTACTTCACACACAAGCTCTATTCCCGAGCTCTGTACCTTGTAGGCTTAGATAGAGGGTGAAGTACTATTGCTTTGAGAGACCTTTAGTCTTCGGTCAGGCACATGAAAATCCCTCACTCAAATTGAACTCTTTCCACTTGTAACCTGTCATGGGTGAGGATTGAGGACTCTTGCTAGCCAAAGTGTTGGTGACAACAAGGACAATTTGAGGACCTTTTGTTCGATAGGGGTCTAGAATCAAAGCTATCACTGGCTAAAATAATCTTAGAACTACCATGGTCCATAGAACCCACCTTTTAGGACAGGTACAAAGCTTAGGCAATCCTTTCCCTTTAACAAGGGAGAGAATTTCGTCTGTTTTTTTATTTTTGTAAATAAATGGCATTTTCATACTAACTCCCTTTTTGTTGCTTTCATTAATTTTGCATTTAGATGCATGGTCCAATCTTGTAAAGATATCGGTAAACTTCAAACATGGATAAAGGAAAAGCGGCTATAATGTCCGAGGTTGCAGAGAGTATATGGGCTGTCAGTGAAGAGTCTGCAAAGGTTCAGGCAAAAGAAGGAAACAGCATGCACTACAAGGACGCTCCTTTACCACCCCTAATGGGGAGTCATGACTTTGAGCAAAATCACCTAAGGAGGCTTCGTAATGTGTGGTGTAGTATGAGAAGACAAGATGAGTTCAATGACAAATATGGAGATATTGCAGCTCTCATGTTCATCACCCCTGACCTCCAAATGTTGAAAGCTATGCTTCATTTTTGGGACCCCTCATATCGGTGTTATACTTTTCAACAATTTGACTTGGTGCCAACGATTGAGGAGTATGATAGGCTTCTTAATAGAGATGACATGCCGAAGGACAAAGTATACTTACATGACCCCAAGAAGACGCTAAGAAGGATGCTGTCCAAATTGATAGGTATTCATGCTAATGAATTGGATAAGTACATGATGGATGAAGGGCGAAGTTTAAATTCGGAGTTCTTGCTTAGGATGGTTGAAGCTCAAGTTAATCAAAATTTTGGTTTGGTAGCACGAGCCCTCGCTATTTATGGGTTAGTAATTTTTTCGAGATTGAAAAATCAAATAGATGGACATGTGATCAATTTGTTCGAGCAGATCGAGCATGGGGTACACCCAACCCCACCAATTTTAGCTGAGACAATTCGATCCCTGAATTATTGCCGAGCCCATCAGAAAGGAAGATTTTGGGGATGTGCACCATTGCTTGCAGTATTGATGCTTAGTCATATGCCAACCTTGAAGTGCTTTAATCATCCAGAAGTTGATCTAAAATAGTATGTCATACCTAAGCACCCGCTCTCTCTATATGGTCGTGATAACTGGCCTTCCCGAACTCTGACGATGAAACAATGGATTATTTTTTTCATGGAAATGAAAGAAGTAATATGGAGATCCAAGTGGCTTCCTCTCACCTATACCATATACAGATGTGGGAGTAAGCATTGGGTTCCGCTTATTGGCCCATGGGGAGTGGTTAGCTATGCTCCAGCAATGGTCCAAAGGCAGATGGCTTCCTTGCAGTTCGTTTCTATGACTCATAGATTGTCAACATGTGAATTCTCATATGGTGATGAAGGAACTATCCACAAGATCAAGGAAGTCATTGAAGATTGGAAAAATAAGAGAAGTGTGAAGCCCGGTCTCCCCTCGTCTAAAACAACAAAAGATTATCCAATTTGGCAAGCTAATAGGAAGAAAAGGTTCCTTGCTCCTAAGGTACAAAGCCCGGAGCCACCAATGCACCAGTTTAATGAACCCATGGACTACCACGCTGAAGCAGAAGGCTGGTATGAAATCATCTATCAGCAGTGGGCCATTGAAAGAAGATTCTTGAAGACTCAACTTGATACCGCAAGAAGGAGAATACAAAGTCAAGAACAGAAAGCAGTCTCTAGGAGATTGAAATAAAGAAGCTAAGAGAGACTTGTCAAGTCCTCGAGACAATTATTCAAAGAAAAAATGGCCAATTTGAGGAGTTCAAGGCTGAAGTTGAAATCTTGAATTAGCAGTTGAAAGACCATGTTGAACGGTCTGATTCCTTAGAGAATAAGAAGAATAAGCTAGAGAATGATGTTATTCTCTTGACTAATGAAAAAAATTTCTACTTTAATGCGAGTCGAGATATGGAGCAGAAGGCCAAAGTGGTAATTGACAATGTGAGGGAGATCTCTAATCGATCGAGGAAAAGGGCAAGAGAGATTCTCGAAGTAGAAGTTAAGTTGATGCTAGGAGAAACCCAGGAGCTTTTGACCAAGGTTAGGAAGGATCTCAACTTCCTCGGCAAATTTCATTGAAGAAAACTACCAAAATTAGTTTTTGGGAGTACTTATGTAATGTTCCTCAGTTCTAATGGAAATATTGAGTTAGCTTTATTCATTTTGTCTTGTTTTATAAAGCTAAATCCTCCATCTTTAGATAAATAAGATAAGTTTGAGGGGAGTAGCAGTGATCACTATGTTGTAAAGGCTAACTCTTTATGGCCTCAAAGCTTTTCCTTTTGAATGAACGAGGTTTATCATGTCATTTGCTGCATTGGATCATGTCTCCGCATGCATAATTTTACTTTTGTTTGCATTTTTTTCTTCCTTCCTTATGCTCCTAATAATAATAACAAACAATGAATACAAAAAAAAACTGTCTCTACGACATCCTTATAGGACTCGTTCCCAAGCTAGGATCATGGATCAAATAGAACAAACTCAAGAGTTGAAGGATGAAGTGAATCAGCTCAGAGAGTAGATGTCTAAGATGATGAGGATGCTACAGTCCATGGAAAATAGAAGGAACACAGATAGGAATCCCTCAGTGGCAAACGAAGAACATCTGGCCACGCCTCTGCACCTGCCTGGTTTCACTTCAATCCCTCTGTAGTGCCAAGGTTTTAACCCTCAAGGAGTTATGATGCCACTTACCATTTATCTAAACAACACCACTCAACCCTCAATCACCAGGTCTCAAGAAACCCAGGTACCGTCATTTCCACCATATGGCCTCCCTCTCGGATACATACCACCGCTAGCCGCCAACCCCCTTGATAATACCACCCCAGCGGTATCACCAACTTCAAACCTGCCAAACACTTCCTAAACCCAAGTCACTCAGCCAAATGTCAGTGAAGCCCTGCCAACACAGCACCCATTCCCTTTCTTTATCCCACCATATGGTCTCCCTTCCGGATTTGTACCACCGCAGGCTTCCAATCCCTCTGACGACAACATGCATGCTTCAAATTGATTAACCACAATCCAACCACATGCCCATTACCTTGGTGCTAGTGGAACCACACCTATGCAACATTTTGTTCCTACTTTCATGCCACAATACCCAACGAATTCTTCTGCTGAAAATCCTCAATCTAAAGAGAAGTTTAAAATTCTTGAAGAGAGACTACAAGCTATAGAAGGAGCAAGTGACTATGGTCTTTTAGATGCCTCAGAGCTCTGTCTTGTCCCAGATGTGGTGATTCCCCCAAAGTTTAAAGTCCCAGATTTCGACAAATATAAGGAAACCACTTGTCCAAATAACCATCTAACCATGTATATCCATAAGATGGCTTCGCATGCACATGATGACAAGCTGCTAATCCATTTCTTCCAAGACAACTTAATTGGGGCAGCTTTGATTAGTACACACATCTTGGGCGTGCCCATATAAGGAGTTTCAAGGATTTAGCTGATGCTTTCTTGAAGCAATATAAGTATAACATCGATATGGTACCCGATAGACTACAATTGCAGAATATGGCTAAGAAAAATATTGAAACCTTTAAGGAATATGCTCAGCGGTGGAGAGAAATGGCTACTCAGGTAGAGCCCCCATTGACAGAAAGAGAAATGGTGGCCACGTTCATCGACACTCTCCAATCACCCTTCTATGATAAGATGATAGGGAGTGTGTCATCAAATTTCTCGGACATGGTCATCATTGGAGAAAGAGTCAAGGGAGGAATGAGAAGTGGGAAGATCGTTGAAAGTTCAACAGGGACATTTAATGCCAAGAGGCCCCCAACATGGAAGAAAAGGGAAGGAGAAACACATGCTGTTACTTTCGATCAAAGAAGCTTTACCCAAGGGAAACATAACCAAGCACATAGCAATACTCAATCATCCTTCCAACTTCCCTACATACCTTATAACCCATATATTGCTAATGTCTCCCAAGCTCCATATCCCTAACCTTACCACTCATACGTTGCTACTGCTTCATAAGTTCATTATCCTCAGCCTCACCACCCAATGATACCTTACCGGACACCATCCCCCACTCAACACCAAACACCCTCTACCTTACCGCCTCAAACAGCTCAACCATGGACCCAAAATCTAAACATAAACCAAAGAAGACCACCAAATAACCAAGAAAGGAAATTTGTCCACTTCGACCCAATTCCCATGACCTACACTGAGTTACTACCCTAACTCATCCGTAACTCTCTCTTAGCTCCTTGCTTGATGAAGCCATTAGAACCCCCATACCCTAAAGGTTTTGATCCAAATGCCAAGTGTGATTACCATGCAGGGGTCGTAGGGTATTCCACAGAGAATTGCAAAGCACTGAAGTTTAAGGTGCAAGATCTAATCAACGCTAAATGGTTGAATTTTAAGCCAAATACCCCTAGTGTGGGCCACAACCCTTTGCTTAACCATGGGAATTCTACAGTCAATGCTATAGAAGAGTGCTCTGCCCAACAGCTTATAAGATGAGTGGCAGATGTCAAAACCTCCTTGAGGGTTTTTTTTAAAGAACTGTGCAAATCTGAGATGATGGAAGCTCGTAGTAAACAGAAAGGGGGCGACGAGGATGAAATAATGTGCAATCTCCATGGGAATGTGGGGCATTCTATTGAGGAATGTGGTGAGTTTAGACAAATCCTCCAAGATCTAATGGACATGCAATTAGTGTAAATAGGTCATCCATGTGACAATGGTGGTATAAGCATGGTGGATGAGTGTGCTATTCCACAATTGCAAAAAGGTCAGGAAGCCATAAACTCTCTGGTCCCTTCCATTGCAAGTCCAGCTATCAAACCATTGGTTATCTATTACACTGAAGTTACAGTTATGCCATCTCCCTGTGGCCCGAAGCCCATCACTATTCAAGTTCCTAGCCCTTTTCTATTCAAAGACACAAGGGCAGTACCGTGGAATTATGATGCACAAATCCTTGGAAGCAATCCTGTAAGCGATCAACCAAAAGTTTCATCTTGTCCGACCTCTGTTGTCACTAATATATCAGGGATCAGAGCGATGACATGAAGTGGTCGCATTTATACTCCGGTGGAACTGCGAAAATGGCAAGAAGAGGAAGAAAAGAAAAGAAAATGTAAGGGGAAGAGCAAGATAGGAGAGACTTCCATGGGAAATGATGTGAAAGCAAAGGAAGAGTTGACAAAGCTAAATGAGTATAAAAAGGAGGTATCTGATGAAGAGGCATTCGCATCGAAATTTAAATTCGAGTTTTAATGCTAAATGAATTTTTGAAGTTCATCAAGCAAAGTGAATACGAGAGTAGTAGATAAGGAATATCTCTAGTTTTGAATTGCACTTTATATCAATACAATTATGTTTTTATTCATATGTTTCTATTTTTAAATCAATATAAAGTAAGGATATCGCTCTTGTCCTTATTGATGAATTATGTAAGTTAGCTTGATGAATTCCATCTCTTAACCAAATTTGTGTTTCTTGTGTTGGTTTAATTTAATTTCTTTTGAATTTTTCAAACTTGCCGGGAAATAATTGCAAACTCTTGCGTATTTGCAAGAACTATCATGAAATATGTTAAATAATTTAAATTGTGTGAGTAAATGTAAAGAATCTTGCGATTGCCACACAGAAAAAGTATTGATGAAGATACTTGAATCAAGCCCATGTTTCTCATGACATTACAATTGATAAATTAAAGGGGGCATAGGGTATTATTTAAGGCAACATTACTGCCGATAATTATGTCACTTTCACTTACGTCAATGATGATGAAATACCTCTTATAAGATGAGTGGCGAAAACCTCCTTGAGGGATGGGGCACAACAAGGCGCTACACATTTCTGTCAAATGCCAAGAATATATAATGGGTAGAGTGCTCATTGACAATGGTTCCTCTTTGAATATGTTGTCAAAATCAACTCTCTCCAAGTTACCTTTTGATGGGACTTATATGAAACTAAGTACAATGATCGTGAGAGCTTTTGATGGGACCCGAAGCAATCCTATAGCGATCAACCAAAAGTTTTATCTTGTCCAGAGAAGTAACAGGGCTAAATGAGTATAAGAAGGAGGTATCGATGAGAAATAGAGATCCCAGTTCAAATTGGACCTACTACTTTTCATATACTCTTCCAAGTGATGGACATCACACCAACTTATAGTTGTCTCTTGGGATGACCTTGGATTCATTTCGCTAGAGCAGTGCCATCCACATTGCATCAGAAAATGAAGTTCATAGTTGGCAGTAGGTTGGTAATCGTTTCGGGTGAAGAAGACCTGTTAGTGAGTAAACCAATATCAACCCTTTACATTGAAGCTACAGAAGAAGCTCTTGAAACTGCGTTCCAAGCGCTGGAGATTGTCAATGCCACTTATGTGGAAAAAGGAGCTCAAATTCTAAAGCCACAATTATCTAGTGCATCCATGATGATGACTAAGGTCATGCTGGAAAGAGGATATCAAAGTGGAAAGGGGCTAGGAATGAATGAACAAGGCATTGTGAATTTTCTGCAACCCTGTGAAAATAAAGATAGGTTCGGGTTAGGATATAAACCCACCAAAGCTAATAAGAGAAGGGTCATAGAATAGAAAAAAGAAAGGAAGTTGGCTCGGTTGGAAAATCGAGAGCCTAAAGCTGAGAGAATTCCCATCTATGACATCCGTCAAAGCTTTCGAAGTGTAGGATTGGTGTTTCTGAACCAAGTGACCGCTATCGAAGATGATCAACCCATCAATCATGGTGTCAACCTGGTGTACCCTTATTTCCCAGATGCAGAGCTCAACAATTGGGAGTTCGTTGATTTTCCCATGACCTTTGAAATTGATTTAAAGTAATTCTGTAATGCTAATCCTTTAGCTCTGCCCAAGGCTTTAGGATGATGTGTTGTGAAAGCGGGCTCACATGTTTCCATTTCAATATTTACTATCAATAAATGTATTTTCAAATTATCTTGCTATTTTTTTTCTTTTCTTTTTTTAGCATTTTGCCCGACCATTACATTAACCTTTATTCAATACTTCTTTTTTATTTTTGTGTTAATACCAATAAATGCAGATCTGAAAGTGACTCTATTGAAAATGACAGTGCTATGACCCCATTATATGATTTTGACCATCCCATTAATCATGTTGATGAGGATAATGATGACAATTGGGAACCCTCTCCTGAGTTAATGAGATTAATGGAACAAGAAGCCAAAGAAATTCAACCCCATGAAGAGTCAACTGAAGTGATTAATCTAGTGTTAGAAGATGATAAAAAAGAAGTAAAAATTGGCACTTACATGAAAGAAGATGAGCAAAGCAAGTTGGTCAAGCTCTTATCTGAATATTGCGATATTTTCGCATGGTCGTACTAATATATGCCCGGGTTAGATGCTAGCATAGTTGAGCACAAATTGCCATTAAAACCAGAATGTCCTCCCATCAAGCAAAAATTAAGACGAATGAAGCTAGAGATGTCACTAAAAATTAGAGAAGATGTTAAAAAGTAGTTTGATGTAGGTTTCCTTACTGTTGCAAAGTACCCTCAATGGGTTGCCAACATCGTCCCTGTCTCGAAGAAAGATGGGAAAGTGTGAATGTGCATTGACTATAGAGATTTGAATAGGACCAGCCCTAAAGACAACTTTCCTTTACCTCACATTGATGTTTTGGTGGACAACACTGCTCAACATTCATTTTTCTCCTTTATGGATGGTTTCTCGGGATATAATCAGATCAAGATGGCACCTGAAGACATGGAGAAGACCACATTCATTACTCTGTGGGGAACTTTTTGCAACAAAGTAATATCATTTGGATTAAAGAATGCAGGAGCAACTTATCAAAGGGTAATGGTGACTTTGTTCCATGACATGATGCATAAAGAAATAGAAGTCTACGTGGACGACATGATTGCAAAGTCTAGAACAGAAGAAGACCATGTTGTTAATTTGTAAAAGCTCTTTGAACGTTTGAGAAAGTTCAGGCTCAGACTAAATCCTGCTAAATGCACTTTTGGTATAAAATCAGGCAAGCTTTTGAGATTTGTGGTTAGTCAGAAAGGGATATAAGTTGATCCAGATAAAGTCCGAGCAATCATAGAGATACAACCTCCTCGCACTGAAAAAGAAGTTCGTGGGTTTTTGGGGAGACTGAACTACATTGCTAGATTTATATCCCAATTGACTGCGACGTGCGAACCAATTTTTAAGTTATTGCGTAAAAATTAGACAGTAGAATGGAATGAAGATTGTCAAACAGCATTTGAGAAGATCATGCAGTATCTACAAGAACCCCCAGTTTTGGTGCCTCCAGTTCCAGGAAGACCTTTTATCATATACTTGATTGTGTTGGATGAATCCATGGGTTGTATACTGGGGTAGCATGATGAAACTGGTAGAAAGGAACGTGCCATCTATTATTTGAGTAAAAAGTTTACCAACTATGAGGTAAAATATTCATTGTTGGAACGTACGTGTTGTGCCTTAGCATGGGCGGCCCACCGTTTAAGGCAGTACATGTTGTGTTACACTACTTGGTTAGTGTCCAAAATGGACCCAATCAAGTACATCTTCAAAAAACCTGCTCTCACTGGGAGGATTGCACGTTGGCAAGTTTTGCTATCAGAATATGACATCGTCTATGTCACCTAAAAGGTAGTAAAAGGCAGCACTCTTACAAAATTTTTGACTAATCAACCTTTGGAGGATTATGGGTCTATGTAGTGTGAATTCCTCGATGAAGAAATAATGGCTTTATTTGGAGAAAAAGAATCCTTGAAAAAAGAAAAATGGACTTTGTTGTTCGACGGAGCTTCTAATTCACTAGGGCATGGAATTGGAGTCATACTAATTTCTCCTAAAAATGATTTCATCCCAATTACTGCTAGACTGTGCTTTGATTGTACAAACAATGTAGCTGAGTATGAAGCATGTGCCATGGGAATCCAAGCAGCAATAGAATCAAAGGCAAAAGTTCTTGAGGTATACAGGGATTTCGCCTTGGTCATTCATCAATTAAAGGGAGAATGGGAAACACGAGATGCTAAATTAATCCCTTATCATGTTTACATAAAGGAGTTAATTGAACAACTTGACAAAGTCACATTCCATCATGTCCCTCGGGAAGACAATCAGTTGGCTGATGCTTTAGCCACACTATCATCAATGTTCAAAATAAGCCATGGTAGAGATTTGCCACTTATAAAAATGAAAAGTCATGACCAACTAGTATATTGTCAAATGGTACAAGTGGAGCCAGATGGGAAACCATGGTATCATGACATTAAATGCTTTATTCAGAGTAGAGAATACCCTCCAGATGCTTCAGATAATGACAAAAGGACCCTCAGAAGACTCGCAATAGGTTTCTTCCTAAATGGGGAAGTGCTTTATAAGAGGAATCACGATATGGTGCTGTTAAGATGTGTTGATGCAACGGAGGCAGAGAAAATCATTAGAGATGTTCATAAAGGTTCTTTTGGAACTCATGCAAATGGGCACGCAATGGCAAGGAAGATCCTAAGGGCTGGGTACTATTGGTTGATAATGGAAACCGATTGCTTCAATTATGTAAGGAAGTGCCATAAATTCCAGACATTTGCTAACAAGGTTCACGCACCACTGGTACCTTTAAATGTTTTAACAGCACCTTGGCCATTTTCAATGTGGGGAATGGATGTCATAGGGCCCATTGAACCGAAGGCCTCAAATGGACATCGCTTTATTCTTGTTGCAATTGATTACTTCACAAAATGGGTCGAAGCTGCTTCTTATGCCAATGTCACCAGGAGTGTAGTGATTAGGTTTGTCAAAAGGGAGTTAATTTGTCGTTACGGTTTACCAAGCAAGATCATCACTGACAATGCCACTAATCTGAACAATAAGATGATGAAAGAGATGTGTGAGAGTTTCAAAATTGAGCACCACAATTCTTCACTTTATCGCCCTAAGATAAATGGGACAGTTGAGGCAGCAAACAAGAACATCAAGAAGATTATCCAGCAGATGGTTGTAACATACAAAGATTGGCATGAAATGCTACCATTTGCACTGCATGGTTATCGTACATCCGTTCATACTTCAACTAGGGCAACCCCTTTCTCTTTGGTTTATGGAATTGAAGCAGTACTCCTTATTGAAGTAGAAATTCCATCATTAAGAGTGCTGATGGAGGCAGGATTAGAAGAAGCTGAATGGGTCCAGACTCGACTTGATCAGTTGAACCTCATTGAAGGAAAGAGATTAGTTGCACTGTGTCATGGCCAGCTTTACCAGAAGATAATGATGAAAGCCTATGCGAAAAAGGTGCGTCCCCGACAGTTTCAAGAAGGAGACTTAGTACTTAAGAAGATTTTTTCCATTCAAAAGAATCATCGAGGAAAATGGACTCCAAACTATGAAGGGCCTTATGTTGTAAAAAGAGTCTTTTCGGGAGGGGCCTTGATTCTCACAAACATGGATGGTGAAGATTTACCACTTCCCGTAAATTCAGATGCAGTCAAAATGTACTATGCTTAAAAAAAAGAAGAAGAAAAGAAAATGGCTCGCTGGGCTGAAAACCTGAAAAGGTGACTTAGGCAAAAGTTAGAGCGACCCGCTAGGTTGAAAACTCAAAAGAGCGACCTAGGCAAAAGTTAGGATTTAAAAAAAATGGTACTTGACACATCAGAAAAAATGAATTTGCCTCAAGTCACAAACTGGGGCAGTTTGAGAGTATTTGGGCCGAATCGAGGCAGTTGGAACGTGCGAAGTCTTATCAAGTAACACTCCCAATGTGTGAGAACTGGGTCAAATCATATTCTTGGAAACAGACAAAGGGGTGTTTAAAATCACATACATGAAAAATTAGCACTGGTCATCTAACAGAGCGTCACTGGAAGAGCTGGAAAACTTCATTTCAATATTTCTTCTTGTAAACCTGTCAATTATAATCCTCTTTATGCTATCCTTCCTGTATTCTTTTTTTCTATAATAATAATCCTTTTTCTTTGCAACTCATTGTTGATTCAATATGCATTTTTCATGATAGTTTTATATTGAGATGTTGAAATATGTGACAATATTGTAAAAATATTTAGATTTGTTCTGGCAATCTCAAAAGGTCATGGGAAACACAATGAATTCCCTATGAGAGTATTGATGAGGAAAAAAAAGATAGCTAGGTCACTATCACATCTAATGCATACTTCAAGGATCACCACGGTTGGACATCTACACAAATGGCTGAATAGACAAATGAAAGGATACCAATCAATCCCATTCTAGTTTATCTTTTAAAGTAATTGCAATCATGTACTCAGGGGTCGTGGAGACAAAAAAAAAAACAAACAAACAAAACCAAAAAAATATTTGCTTACTCAATTTGTTCATGAGAATCTCTACAGTAAGGCATCCGTTGCATCATGCACCATCTCTGGCATCACATGCATTTACAAAATCATTACTTTTAGTTTCCAGATCCCCACGCTCATTGTCTTTTCATTTGCGGGTCATTCGTTGGTTCAAAGGACTTTTAATAAAATTCAAAAAAAAAGAGAAAAAGAAAAGGAAAAGAAATAAAAAGAGGTTGAATTTTTTTATTTTTATTTTTAAAAAAAGTAAAAAAACAAAAAATAAACAGAAACAAAAACAAAAACAATGCTTTAAAAAATGTGTTTTCTAATTTTAAGCGCATCGGCTCCTTGCATTGTCTTTTAGTTTCTAGGTCGCCGCACCTATTGCCTTTTAATTTCTGGGTCCTCGTACCTATTGCTTCCAAGACAAGTCATAGTCTTACACCCATTGCCTTTTAATTTTTGGGTCCTTGCACCCATCGTTTTCACAGCAAGTCAAGGCCTTGTGCCCATTGCCTTTAAGTTTTCTGTCCAACTTCGACAGGCACCCTACCTCGCAAGCTTTTTACCTGTCTGTCCAGCTTCGATGGGCACCCTACCCCGCAAGCTGTTTACCTTTCTGTCTAGCTTCGACGGGCACCCTACCTCGCAAGCTGTTTACCTTTCTGTCCAGCTTCGACTGGCATCCTACCCTGCAAGCTGTTTACCTTTCTGTCCAGCTTCGACGGGCACCGTACCCCACAAGTTTTTTACCTTTCTGTCCAACTTCTACAGGCACCCTACCTCCCAAGCTTTTTACCTATCTATCAAGCTTCGACGGGCACCCTACCCCGCAAGCTGTTTACCTTTCTGTCTAGCTTCAACGGGTACCCTACCCCGCAAGCTTTTTACCTTTTTGTCTAGCTTCGACGGGAACCCTACCCCGCAAGCTGTTTACCTGTCTGTCTAGCTTCGACGGGTACCCTACCCTGCAAGCTTTTTACCTTTCTATCCAGCTTCGATGGGCACCCTACCCCGCAAGCTATTTACCTTTCTATCTAGCTTCAGTGGATACTTGACTCCACAAGCTTTTTACTTTTTTGTCAAGCTTCAGCAGATACCCTACTCCGCAAGCTTTTTACTTTTCTGTCAAGCTTCAGTGGATACCCGACTCTGCAAGCTTTTTACTTCTCTACCAAGCTTCAGCGGATACCTGACTCTGCAAGCTTTTTACTTTTCTCTCAAGTTTCAGTGGATACTCAACTCCGCAAGCTTTTTACTTTTCTGCCAAGATTCAGCGGATACATGACTCCGTAAGTTTTTTACTTTTTCATCAAGCTTCATGGACAAAATTGAATCAATTCATTTGCTTTCCATTTAATTTAAATGTAAAACAAAGGGGGGCAACTGTTGATACTCAATTTTGTCCAAAAAATTTTTGTTTTTACTGTTTAATAAAAAAAACTAATGAGTTTGTATTAATTGATGTTTAATTATAATGCTTTGAACTTTTTTTTTGTTTGTTGTTTGTAAAAATAAAAGTAAAAAATAGAAAAAATAGAATTATAATAATAAAATAAAAAATGCACCTAGTGCAAAACAAAAAAAAATAAAAAATAGAAAAATAAAACAAAAGGAAAGGCAGAAAGGCATATGGAGTGGTTCGGTGCAAAGCCAAAAATGTTGCAATCATCTAATGTAGAGTTAAATTTTACAACATTATTCAACCTAATTCAAATGACATTATCTGCTTTACAGTTGTGAAAGAAATTTGATAAGATTTTCCTTTTTTGTTTGTCTCCCACTCACCGAGAAATTCAGAGAAAATTTTGTAGATAAAGTCTTATAAATCTCAAAGAGATCACAGAGGGGAAGAATGACAGAGAAATTTCATAGACAGAGATCAAGAAATCACAAAGGAAAATTCTTGCAGGCAGAGGTAATAAAAAAATAAAAATTCTCTCACTCAAACAGAATTCTCATGATTTCACATTGCCTTCTTGCAAATAAAAAAAAAAGATCTTCACCACAACCTTCTCACCATCTTCATCGACCCAAACCGCGCCTGTTAACCACAACCACCCAGAAATTTTCATCACAGCCTCAACATACCATCATCCTCCACATATCAATTACACAGAAAAACCCCATCCTTGTTCAACTAATCCATCTCATCACAAGTGCAATTCAATCATCAAATTATTAATAAAATATTTCCTTTCCACTCCCAATTTCAATCATTCTTCATCGTCCCATTAACCACCACACAATTTCCTACCATTATTCATCTTCTTCAAGCTCCCATCACCCACCAAAACCATCATAAAAACCACCCATCCATCAACACCCAAACAGCCCCCTCCATCCTTACCCACCGTGTGAAATAGAGTCATCCACAACACCAAACTTCTCACCCATACCACCATTCACAACCAACCACACCCGAGTCATCTTCATCTCTACCACCTCACCCACCTTCTTCCTCCTTGCACCACCGTGTCGCCAACTACATCTCACCATAACAACCAAAACACCACCACCAACTTTCATCCCCACCTCCCATCTTCATCTTGTACCCACAACCCACTCTTCAAACCCATCATCCTCAAGCTCCAAACATCCACCACCCACCAAAACCACCATCAAAACCACTTTCACCTCCATTACTACCAAACATCCTTGCAGTAGCTACCCATTTCTAACCAAAATCGTGACTATCCTCACTCACCATCACCTCACTACTCTTCAGCCTCCGTCACGTCCCACTCTACCACGAATTAGTGTCGGCGTCGCAAACCAGCGCCAAATCGCACTCAGATCCAAGTTATTTCTAGCCACGAGCCCTCGCACCGTGCGTGCCACCACCGCTGTTCAGATCTGCCACTGCACGAGTTCCACGTGTAGCCAACCACCTTGAGCCCCTGCCACCGACAAACTGTGCATCGGTTCACGCACCCAATCCCGCTAGATCCGGCACTGTCACACTTCACCGGCGCTCTACCACGCTGCTCCACCATTACACACCCTCCGCCCAGATCGCCGCACGAACTAGTCGTCCTCCACCGGAGCCATCGCAACTTAACCTTGACTCAAGCAATGTGAGGCTTTCCCAAAAATAGAGCCCTTTTTTTTCTTTAACTCATCTGCGTTTTTGTTGTTTTGTTTATACCTTTTTTTTTCATTTTCATTTTCTTCTTGGTGATGTTGCCTTTTGGTTTATTTTTATTTATTTTTTTAAAATATGGCTGATACTTTTTGGACCTTTCTCTTCTCATCTGGGCTCAAGTAAAGAAAAAAAATGAGTTTGGGCCCATTTTTAATATTTTTTTGGGTTTGAGTTAATAGGTGTCTTTCAATTTTTATTTTATGTATTTATTTATTTTTATATGTATTTTCCAATTTAGAATTGTATTTTAATATATTCATTTTTTTGTATTAATGTAATAATTGGTAATTTAAAATTTGCCGACAATAGAAAAATTAGGAGAAGATTGGAGCGCATCAAATACTCCTCCCAATGTTCTTGAGGCTTCATATTGGATTTTACCGGAAGCGCTGATGAGATCTAACTTGCACGTTAAAATTAAAATATTTTTCAAACTAAAATACAACATTTTAAAAAAACAAAATAAAAATGACTTTTCAAAATAATTTTTTTAAATTAAAAATAACTAACACACACTCATTTTTTAAAGAACTACATGACTTTAAGTTCCCCATTATACCAGGGGATACGTAGGAGCAGAAATTCATTTCTGTCAAGCCAAAAAATAATTTTTCACAATTTGGTTATTCATTTTACTTTCTTTTAAAATAAAAATAAAAAATTTAGTTATAAAGTCTTTTTATAAAAAAGGAGTAAAAATAAATATATTTGAGAATATTAAATTTTGCACAACTGACATAAGGTACCGTTCTTGAAACGGGCAGTGTAAGGTGCTAATACCTTCCCTACTTGTAATCGACTCCCGAATCCAAACTCATTTTCTAAAAGATCAGTTTCCTAATTAAAGGGTTTTTCTAATATTTTTCCAATTCAAATAAACATTAGTGGCGACTCCATTGATTTTCAAAAATTGAATATTTTTTGGTCATCTCACCGTGATCTGACAGTCGCGACAAACACAAAAACAAGTTTACATCTTCCGAGAACAAGATCTATCATAACCCTAACTAGAGAAGTTTAGCTACACATGGAGAAAGAAGAGAATAAAAAATAAATCCCAACAAACTCCATGGAAGATAGGTGAAAAGGATGAAGAAAATCTCTAATCTTCAAGCCTGAATATGCCCACACTAAATTAGGGTTCGTGCCTCGGCTTCTCACTTTGAATTAATGCCCAAGCGCACAACATTTTCTATTTATAGACAAGGAGACGAGTGGCTGTGATAATGCCCAGGTGCTGAATGTCCAAAAATTGGTCTTTGCTGCATTTGCGTGCTCAAGCCCTAGCTTACCAACGCCTAAGCGCTGGAACTCCAAAAGGCTGAACTCCAGAAATAGGAAATCAGCTTTCTGGAGTTCCAAAGCCTAAGAATTGGTAAGCCAGCACTTGAGCATGCAAATGCAGCGAAGACCAGTTTATGGATGTTCAACGCCTGGGCGCCCTAGGCGCTGGGTGTTATAACAACCATGCGTATCCTTGTCTATAAATAGAAAAAGGTTGTATTCTTGGGCATTAATTCAGAGGGAGAAGCAGATGCACAAATCCTAATTTGGTGTGAGTGTCACGATCGTTGATCGCGGCAGAATAGTAACTTAAATTAAAAAATATTAATTTTAGGAGTCGCGAGCAATTTTATTTTTATTAGGAAAAATTAGAAAACTCAAGAAAAATAGTCTTTGAAACCAGATTGAATTCGAGAGTCAGTTATGTGTAGGGAAGGGTGGAAACTTAATCCCACAGCACCCCTAACACACCCGTCCTAAGATGATACCTTTAGTTAATTATGCAAATTTTTAATAATCCTTGAAAATATTTGTTTTACCCTTTTTGTAAAAGAAATAAATGAAATACACAAATGAATTATGAAAAATTAATTTTTGGCTTGACAGAATAGAGATTCTGCTTTTACGTATCCCCAAGTGCAATGAGGAACTCAAAGTCACGTAGTTCTTTAGAAAATAATTGTGGGTTGGTTGATTTTAACTAAAAAATAATAATTTTTGAAAATTTGAATTAACAAGTCGTCGCGACTCTGTTAATCAAATTAAAGATTGAATAAGTAAAGTTCGCGTCACGCTAGAGACGTCACCCACTAATTATCAAATTTGTTACAAAATTTTTATTTAAAATTATCTAGGAAAAAATTGTTTGATTTTATTTTTATTTTTTAAAAGAAATGATTTAATTATTTTTAAAAATTTGAATTAACAAGTCATCATGACTCTATTAATCAAATTAAAGATTGAATAAGTGAAACTTGCATCACGCTAGAGACGTCACTCACTGATTATCAAGCTTGTTACAAAAATTTTATTTAAAAAAAATTAAACCTTTTCAATTAGTGATCTATTTTATAAAAATTTGAAGACAAAATAATAATAATAATAATAATAATAATAATAATAATAATAATAATAATAATAATAATAATAATAATAATTTGAATCATCAAGTTGTCGCAACTCAGATGATTACAAAAGTCATAGGATTATCAAGCTGTCACAACTCAGATAATCCCGATTTATTCTTATAAAAAAATTAATTATTTATATTTTATTTTTCATTCTTATCATTTTTATTTTGTTTTTTTTAACATTTTTATTTTTCCTTTTTTTAGCCCAATGAGCCCATTAACCCACACCATAGAAAAAAAACAAAGTTTGAAAACAAAAAAAGAAAAGGAAAGAAAAAAAATAAAGAAATAGAAAGACAAACAGATCAAGAACGGAGAATGCAGGGAGGATAGCAGTGGTAACATGGTGGAGACCGATTCGCGGTGAAGGGCGCAAAATAGAGGAGCGGCGGTGCGTCTTGGGTGGTGGTCGCGTGGTACGGAGGTTAACAGTGGAGGTTGCACGAAGATGGCCAGTTGGGTTCACAGGTGGTGCTCCGGTCTAGGTTCGACACTGGTTCTGGTTCCATGGAGCGCGGGTTCAGATCTGAAGTGGTCCGGGTGGAGCAATGCCGGATCTAGCGTCAGGATTAGTGGAGGACGACAGTGTAGCTGGGCTCGCGGTGGCTGGCTTGGCGCAGGTGACCGGTTGATTGGTTGGCGCAGATTCGGTGCAAGTCCGGGTTGCGACGGCGCTGGGTCTAGTTTGGCCGGTGTGGAAGATGATGGTTATGGCAGATGATGGTTATGGGTCGGCTAAGTCACGTTTTGACTATGGTGGGTGTTTTTGGTTATGAATGAGGATGGTTGAATAAGGAAACTTGGAGGAAGGTGGTGGTTGGAGGATGAAGGGTGGTGGTCACAATGTGTGTGTGTTTTGTGGTGGTTGTTATTGGAGTTTGTGGGTGGTTTGAGGTTGAAGAAGATGAATAGTGTTAGAATGGTGAGGATGGAGGTGAGTTTCGGTTTTGGGAGGGGGTGTTGTTCTTTGGTAGAGGTGATGAAAGGGATGTTGTTGCTGTTGCTATGAAAATAATGTGAACAAGATTGCTAAGGTGCTTAATTAGGCAAAAATATGTGTATAAGTGGGAGTAAGCTGCTAAAGAAAAGTTCTTTTTAACTAAGGTGGGTTATGTGTTTTATAAGAGGGGATCAGGTTAAAGTGTTTGAGTTATAGTGTGATTAGGATTTGTTTAAAATGATAAGTTATGGTCTGTTTAGGATGAGTTATGGTTAGTTTAGGATAGGTTTGTTTAGGATGAGTTATTGTCAATTTAGGATAGGTTTGTTTAGGATAAGCTTAAGGGTTAAGATAATTGATGAAATTTGTTTAGGATAAGTACCGGTATATGGGTTATGGGTTAATGGATTGGATAATGGGTTATGGGTTAACAGGTTGGATCATGGGTTTTGGATCATGGGTTATGGGTTAATGAGCCAATAGGTTGAATGATGAGTATTTTTTTTTCTTTTTTTCTTTTTTTACAAAATGCTCCGGACAAAATTGAGTGTTCACAATTATCCTTCTTTACTTGTTTCTTACTAGATAAAAAAAATAATCATAGTGTTTTCATTTTCTCATGGTAAGGAACAAGTAAAGACATGAACTCAAATTTTGTTCGGGAGCGAAAAGAAATAAAACAATGCAAAGAGTGATGCGCTCAATAATAGAAACTGAAATGACAGGGAGCTGATGCGCTCAAAAGTAATAGATAGGAGCTAATGCGCTCAAAAGCAAAAGACTGGAATTTAAAATGCATGGAATACATGGAGTCGATACGCTCAACGGAACTTAAAATGGGTGGAGCCGATGCGCTCAAAGAAATTGACAGAAATTTAAAATGCATGAAATGCATGGAGCCGATGCACTCAACAGAACTTAAAATGACAATAGGCAACTGAGTCCTAGAATTTAAAAGGCAATGGGCAACTGAGTATCGGAATTTAAATGACAATGGGCAACTGAATCCCGAAATTTAAAAGGCAATGGGCAACACATAGTCCCGAAATTTAAAAGGCAATGGGCAACAGTGAGTCCCGAAATTTAAATGACAAAGGGCAACTGAGTTCCAAAATTTAAATGACAATAGGCAACTGAGTCCCGAAATTTAAAATACAATAGGTAACCGAGTCCTGAAATTTAAAAAACAATGGGCAACTGAGTCCTAGAATTTAAAAAATAATGGACAACTGAGTCCTGAAATTTAAAAAATAATGAGCAACTGAGTCCCAGAATTTAAAAGACAATGTGCAACTGAGTCCCAAAATTTAAATGACAATGGGCAACTGAGTCCCAGAATTTAAATGACAGTGGGCAACTGCGGCCTGAAAAGATTTTATTTTTTTTATTATTTTTTCTCTCTATTTTTCTATTTTTCTTTTTTCTTCTCTTTTTTTCCTTTTTTTTCTTTTAAAAAAAATCATTTGAATCAAGGACGACTTTGGAAAGCTTTGGCCAATTAAACCCCTCGTTCACGTGCTTTAGCCCGTTGGACCTGATAACTTCAGTTCTCATCCTTTCTTTCCTTTTTCTTCCTCTTTCTCTTTCCTTATTTGCCACTCTCAACTCTCCTTTTGAGAAATGAAATGATCATCTCTTGTCATGAACCCTTGCTTGGCTAAGTCCTTGAGAGAAAATTTTACTCCAGTATTTAACTTTGTCCCTCATCCAATTGATTCCTTGCAACTGCTTGATTACTCATATCTTCTCTTTAATCCTTCAAAATTTTGTCCCAGTATGGCCAATTGAACCAAATTGCCCCAGTTTGGTAAACTTTTCAAGGGGTTTCAGGCCATCTTCCTATTTATTTGCCCCAGCTTTTGCTTAAACCACCCTTTCGGGTTTTCAGTCTTATGAGCTATTTTTCCTTTTTGTTTAGGTACCTCTTATTTATGGATTATCCTTTGAGATATCATTTTCTCCTTTAATTGGAACTTCTAAGTTCTTTCGATTTGAATTGTTCATCAGGGGATTGCCATCGGATGGTTAAATCATAATGTTGTACTCATGTTCACCTTACCTGAAGCATTACGTAATAGATAGACATGGATTAAAAAATACAACAGAACAAGAATTGACTAAGTGAACAACTTCCAGATTGGCCTTGGAAGTTTGACAACACAAAAGGGTACATATGGAACAAGACATAAACGATGGTATGAGATTCAAAGAAGAGTTGCCTTGATATGGATTGGTTTGATCCCCATGAAAATGATATTTAGTTGCTCACTAGACATTATGACTAAGGATTTTCTTTTACTGAACATCTACATCAAGTCAAATTGAACCAAAGAAAAATTTGTCCCAGTTTAAGCTTGAATAGAATAAGGCTAACACTCGCTCTAGTGACCGAAAGATTTATCCCTGTGTTGGTCAATCGAACTAAAGAAAAATTACCCCAATTTAGAGTCAAATCGAGTAGGGTAGACACTTGTCCTAGTGTAAGGCCCAAATTGAACCAAAGAGAAATTTGCCCCAGTTTAGGACTGATTTGAATAGAACAGGAACTCGCCCTAGTGACCAAAAGATTTGTCCCAGTATAGGTTAAATTGAACTAGGGAAAAGAATGCCCCAATGTAAGGCCAGCTCAAACATAGTAGAAACTTGCCTTGGTAAAAGTTTTTTTTTTCTCTTTTCCTTTTCTTTTTTTTTAAAAGAGCGATGAACTAGATACTTGAATGAGCGTAACCTTTGTCTCAAAATTAAAGTTACTGAAAATGATAACAACCCTTCATTGATTAGAATGGACTTTTTGAGGCTTGTAACGTGGCCAATGCTAGGGGTTATGAAAGGAAAGATATAAGGCTCAAACAAGTGTTTAGGGGTTGAATGAGACTAAGGATCATTGACCAAAACTAAACTTCATCAACTGCTTTTGCGCTTTCAAGTACACCTTTCTTTTATTGTTCTTCATTTCTTCCCATTTCATTTTATTTTCTTTTTCTTTATTTCCTTCTCTCTTTTTTGTTTTTCCTTTTCTTTTTTTTTGTTTTTCATCATTTTTTTTACTTCTTGCCCCTTTCACCTTTTCTTCCGTTATTCATTATGCTTCAAAATAGTCACCACGACAATCAACCTTTGTCTTGTACTATCCCCTAGTGTAGGGGTGATCCTTAACTAAGGTTTATTGAAGAAATTTTCAAGCTCAAAAGGGGTAGCAAGAGATAAAGATAATGAAATTTTGTAAAAGATAGAGAAAAATAGTCAGTCTTCATTTTCAAATCATGATTGTTTATCTTCAAAACTTTAATTTTGAGACAAAAAGATAGTGCACACCAAATGATCACTTCATTGCTCTTTTTTTTATTTTTTTTCAAAAGACACTTGCACTCGAGGACTTTATTGACGTCTACCAAACTGGGGATTGCCAAGAATTGGATAAAAGGAAGACACTTTACAGAAATGAAATAGCATAAATGTCAAGAAAGACAACGTGATAAAAATGAAAGGAAATAATATATCCATGCAAATTCATTACACTAATGCTTCAAGAAAGTTATCATAAGTTCAAAACCCAAATGATTTTATTGATCGAACAAGCATAAGATTGATACAATTAAACCATCGTTTCATGGTAACTATTTGATAAACAAATCAGAATACCAATCGCTTAGAAATTCCCCAGTGTTGGAGGACTCTAAGGTATTGTTTATGAACCACCACTAAGTTAAACTTTTTGAGGTTTCCTTGATAAACTATTCTAAGCGTTTACCTCATTCCTTCCACCATGATTAGGAATTGGGTTGTTGACAATATCAGGTCCAACCTCCTCTTGGATATCAAGCTTCTTATAAGCAATTAACTTCCTCATTGCTGTCTTAAAAGCTTGACAGTCTTTAATGGAATGCCCAGAAACGTCTATGTGAAATTTACAAGTGAAATTTGGGTTATGCCAACTGGGAACGGTGACTCCATGGGGCGCACAGGACTCCCTGAAATTAAATGGGCATCATAGAGCCTTTGGAATAACTCTACATTCGAAATGGACAATCTTGGGAAAGGAGGTAGGCCTTGGGGACGAAAACGACGTTGATTTTGGAAGTTTGGCCGAGGTTGTGGGTAATTTTGTGGAGGTGCAGATGGATATTGGTTATAGGCTGGGCGGGTTGGAGCGTAGGTTTGAGGGACAAGAACATTGTTGATTTGGATTGGCTGGGTTTGAGGTGCATTCATGGGAGAGGCGGTTAGGCCAGGTAGATGGGACGATGCAGAAGGGTAAGTGTTTGGGTTATATGGGGGTGGTTAGTATACAGGGTAGGATGGTGAGTATCGAGGTTGTGAAGGTTGTTGGTTTTGCAGATAGCTCATTTCTGGCTCATTTTTCTTTGTAGAAAACCTCTTCTTGAAACTACCTTCATTATTGCCAATTGGCAATTTGCCAGCCTTTACCAGAATTTCAATCCTTTCTCCAGTAGCAATTAATTCAACAAAGTCTTGGTAAGCAGCATCTACCATTGTCCCAACATAGGGAGCTCCTAAAGTCCCCAAGGAGTATGAGCACATTTCCATCATAGTTAACGGCGGTTGCACTTAAGCTGTGAGAGTTCTCTACCTCTGGGCATATTGCTTGAATGTCTCCTCATTTTTCTTCTGTAGTGTTCCCAACTGCTCTCGGGTTGGGGTTGTATCTAGATTAAACCGATACTGTCCCATAAACAAAATCGCCCAGTCATCCCAAGAGGAGATTTTCGAAAGGTCCTGTTGGATACACCACTCCAAAGCAAGCCCAGTCAAACTTTCATGAAAGAAGCTGACGAGAAACTTTCAGTCCTTAGACCAAATGGACATTTTGGTAATGTAATTTTTTAGATGGAAAAAGGGGTTGGTGCTCCCATCATACTTGACAAATTTTGGGATTTTAAAATCCTTGGGGATGATGATGTTAGAAGTAAGGCACAATTCTTTTATCGCAAGGGGACCGTAGGTGATAGGACCCTTGATCGCCTTGATTTGCTCTTCCATTTTTTCCATCCACTCTTCTTTCATCTTAACATTCTGAACAGTTGTGTACCTAGAACCGGCAGGAAATCCAGTTAGCATCGGAATCGACATACATGGTGGTTCTCACATGAACTCAGTGTTACCATGGACCTCATTTCTAGTATCTTCCAATGAATGATATCCTTCTCCGATAGGAATCACTACTGATGCAGTGTTTGAGGTTCCTCCCACAAAACGTATCTCAGTAGTGACCCCTGGGTTTGTCCTCATGGAAGTGATATTCAGCGGGTACGAATGTGCCCCAGTTACTCCTGTACTTCCAGCTGCCCCCATCAAGGTGAGGGTCTCCCTCATAGCTAACATCATTTCCTCCATTCTTCTTTGAGACTCTATCACCTCATTCATCCTTCCTTTCACTTCATCCATTTCCAAACTTAGGTTCTTGCCTTCGTTTTCAGCTGCCATCGCTGCAAGCAACTTTGTTCGAGCCCTTGTATTGTGAACACGGGTTTGATTGGTGTCTTCTTTCCTTGGTCGCGCAATGGTTGCTGAACACAGTAACATCATACAAGGAATAAGATGAAATGAATGAGATTAATGTCATGCATAAGATAAAATGAAAATAATTTTTAAATGCATGGAATGAAAATGCTTGATTTTTTTTATTTTTTTTAGAATGCTAAAGATGCCATGAACATGCAAGATGATATTTTTTTTTCTTTTGCAGAGTGTTAGGAATGCCATGAAAATGCAAGACATTTTAAAAAAAATGCTAAAAATGACATGAAAATGAAAGATGATTTTTTTCAAAGAATGCTAGGAATGCCATGAAAATGTAAGAAAATGTATTTTTTTAAGTTTTTTTTAATGCAAGAATGGATGACATGAGGAAAGAAGAAGTACGCCCCCTTTGTGTCCTAATGGGATTGCCTTAAACTTGGGACTTTCTATCCTAAAGATCTAAGAGTCCTTCTGATCCGTGCAAATTTTTATTGGGTGGCTCTTCTGCTCTAGAGGTCTCTAGAGCTAAGTCCTATTTCAGAATGTTGACCACAAAATAGTGGGTAAACCACTAGGTGTGAGAAATTCATGAAAAAAGGCACACTCTAGATGAGATTTTTGCGATAACCAAAAAGGATGTACATCCAAAATGGCTACCACTACGCAACCTCTACCTAACTTAGACTTCACTCAGACCCAGGTATAGGGCCCCACTCAGGCGTGTGTGATAAACGTGTAGGTGTAGTGGGTGTTGTAACACCCCAAATTCCCTATATCTTAAATAGTAATTTTGACAGTTAATAGAATTTTACTGTTTAGTAATTTCTAGATACTGTAAAATTATTTTGTTTATTCCGTCAGCATATTTGATCGTTTTGAGTGATTTACTCCGTGTCAGGAAAATAAAAATTTTTGGGCCGGGGAAAACTTTACGTAATTTAATTTTTTACCGTTAGGTAATTATTTTACGTAATCTGATTTGATATTTGTGCGTTTTCTAATTTTTGTGATTTTATAGATGATTGTGAAATTTTTGACTGTATGTGGGTCCAGGTGGTCTTAAGTGGGCCCAGGTGAGTCCCGCAAAGTGAAAATTTTTCTACGTATAGAAAAATTTGTACTGTTTAGACGGAGATAGGGGATCTTACTAAACCTGAATTTGGAAACAGTTTTAGAAAATTTGTTTTGTACTGTATTTAATTATCGGGCGATAAAAATATAGTAAATATATTCTTTCGTGACATTTTTAGTAGATAAAAAATAGAAATTATATTGCTTAAGTCAACACTGGTGGTTTGGATATCTGCCATTGATTTAATTAACGGTTAAGAAATAAATTTAATAAAAAAGTATTGGATAATCACCATTGATTTAATCAATGGTGTGAGAATAAACTTTGTTAGGCAAGCTTCAATATCAATCGTAGATTTAATCAACGGTGTAAATTTGATTATATAAAGTGACCATTTACAACCATTAGATTTGGAGTTGATCAAGGGTGGAGATTTGGTCTTAAAAAGTGACAAAGACCATTTATGACCATTAGATGAAGAATTAATCAAGGGTGAAGATTTGGTCTTAAAAAGTAGCAAAGACTAATTATGACCCTTGGATTAAAAGTAAGAATAAGCAATCTTGATCCTTTATTTTGGAGATACATCTAATGGCTAGAATTTAAAGGAGAAGGATCTAATGGCTTAGATTTAGTCTTCTAAATCAAAAGTCTACCTAAATCCTAACCATTGAATTAATCAATGGCTAGAAATGCTTCAAATAATGGCCTAATTAACAAGCCAAGTAAACTAAATTAAATGTTAAATTGTTATAATCTAATTCTTAATTAGATATCCTAATTTTAATTAGAGATTATAATATATGAATAATATGTCTAATTAATTAGTTATGTAATTAAAAAATTAGTTAAGATTGATTAGAAAACTTAATCTAATGAATTAACTAATCAATTTGCAAGTAATTATGACAACTTTGGAGTGCATGATGAAGGGGGGACGGTTGGAGAAGCAAGAAAGAAGAAGAGACATGTTGAGACATGTTGGAGTAGCCTTTTTAGGCCAAAGAAAAAGATGACAAAGTGGAAGACTTTTGCATGCATGTGATAACCTTCAATTATGCTAAACAAATTTTTATCTCTCCATTCTTTCACTCCTACGGTTACCCACTTCAATTCAGCCCTCTATTTTGATTTTCTATCACACTTAGTAACACAAAGACCATTCTCTCTCTTCTCTATCTTCCAATTGTTCAAGAACACCAAGAACAAATACAAAGAACACCATTTTCTCTATTCTTTGAGCTATTCGGTCACCACCCATAGAACCACTTCCAATCTTTCATAATTTTATCTAGCTACATGTCTTGAATCCTTTCATCAATTCAAAATACTTTCATGTTGGAGACTTTCTCTAAATCATTCATCTTCATGAACTTTCTTCAAGAACAAAGTTATGAGGTTTTTGAGGTGAAGTATAAGAAGACTTCATTTCTTCTCTTCTTTTTCATGATCTAAACCATGTTTGATCCATGGTTCCTCTTAATTAAGCTTAGTATACTAATTTCTATGTATTTTGTTTTGAATTTGAGAAGCCCTTGGTGTTGAAGGACTTGGAAAGAGAAGCAAAATCAAGAAGCTTTGAGGATCTTCAAGAGGTAAGAGGGAGATCCATCTCACCAACCAAGTATGGTGGTGAGAGATGGTCTTATATTTGATGGATGGTGAATCCATGTGAGGATTCAATCCATGGTCATGTAATAATTAATTGTGTGTTTATGAGCTTTGCTTTATTTTCTTGTGCTTTGATTATTTTTGTCTATGCTTAATATGCTTTGCATGATTTTATGGCTTTGATAGTATACTTATAATATGCATGATGAGTATATGGCATGTTTGTGATATTTATGATGAAATATATATATATGTATGCCATGATATGTGGATGGAAAGAAAATTGATCTTGGTTCCAATGGCCAAGGAAGAGTTACGATTTTGATGCCCTTGATTTGGGTCAATGTTGAAATTTTTTAAGAGCAAGGAAATTAAATTTTGATCCCTAGAACAATGAGAATTTCGGCCAAGACACCTCAAAATAGGTGTTTACAAATTAATATGTTTATGGAAGAATAAAATTGGATTGATTTGAGGAGTATGGAAAATGAACTAAAAGTTTGTTTTTTTTAAGAAAACATGAACACAAATTTTAGAATGAAATTTTATTGATTTATTTTGTGAAGAAACAAGAATGGAATTTATTTAAGTTAGAAGAAAAATATTTCATGGTTCCAATGGCCATCTATAAGGTTTTGATAATTTAGAAAAATGTTTTGATGCTATGAAATACAAGAATTTTCAAATAAAGATTTTTGAAAAGGGAATTAAGTGTTATAAATTAAGTGAAGTGGAATTTTCATAAATAAAAGAAAAAGAAGATTGAAAGTATTGAACTTCAAATTAATCAATTTTTAGAAGTGATTTAGAAATATAAAGGAAAACGTTTGTAAATTAAAATTTCTAATAGAGAATTTATTTATTGGGTTTTGGAAAACGTTAAGAAATTTAAAGTTAAGAAACAATAATTAAAACAACTCAATATGATTTTGTAGGACTAGATCAATAAAAAGTGATTTTGAGAAAATATATATTAAGGAAAAGATTTTTGACTAAGAATGAAAAAGGATTTGCAAAGAAAATGAAAATGAATTTGAACAAATGGGTTTGCTTTATGACCAATCGGTACTTTGGTTTTGAAAATAAAACTTTAATGGTTTTGTTTGTGTAAAACCATATCAATTTAAAAGGAAAAATATTTTGATAATTTTTCAAATAGTAATGCCTAGATTTTTATGAAACAAAGTAATTTTTCAAGTGAAAATATAATTGATTTAATACAAGAAATTTGAAAAGGGAATCAGAGTATTTTACTCACTTGAAAAATTAATTTTTGTAAACGAAAATATTTTCAAACTTCAATTTATTTTGAAGTAGGTTAATTTGGAAATGATTTGGGGGAAAATGGAGAATATAATGGTATTTTGAGAATTTACTCAAGTATAACTTATTTTTAAGTTTTGAAGTACGTTTAGAAATTTTATGATTTGAAACATTGATTTATACCAATGGAAAGGTAATTTTGTGGATTATATTTGAAAAAGAATTTCTTGAGTAAAGAAACATGGAAAAAGATTTTCTTGAGTAAGAAAATGTGAAAAATGAAGTACAAAGTCATAATATTTTGAGAAAGGATGAAATAGAATTTTTGAAGGTTAAGAAATATTTTTCGTAATAGAATTGTAGTGAAAAATGATTTACGTATCTTAAAAATGATTTAGAATATAGTAAAATATTCCTACGCGATTTAAAATATGTTAAAATATTTCTATGTGATTTGAATTACGTTTAAATATTTTACGTGAGTTTAAATATTTGACGTACTGTTGAAAAGTCACTATGTGATTTAAAAGTAATAGAATATTTTTACGGTATTGTGAAAATGTAACAGAAACGTTTCAGAATTTTGAAAATGTAACAAAAGTGTTACGATATTTTGAAAACATAATAGAAACATTTTAGAATTGTGAAAACATAATGAAAATGTTGCGCAATCTTGTGAAAATACGGCGAAAGTGTTTTATAACTATGAAACATGATAATATGATTTTGTGTTGAAAATATAGTATAATTACTGTTGAACCAGTGTATGGACACTTTGTATGATGAAAAATGACATGTTTTGCCTATGATTGGCATTTGGTGCATTATACATGCATTGGAAAGATATGTGTGATTGGATTTGGTGCATAGTACGTGCATTGAAAAAAATATGCGTTGAAGCATATGATTACATTGAACAAATGAAATTGAAAAGATTTGGCTTTGGGGTTGGACTTGCTGTGATATATTCGTGCATTGTATAAAATATAGCTAATAGCTATTATGGCCCTTATGGTTGAAGAGGGAATGAGAATTGATAGTGAGGTCTGTGATGGATCTTAGGGCGCCGAGTAGCGGCCCGACGACGGTGGACGGTAGCGAGTACCACTGTGCCACTTGGCGATGCGTCATGATCAGTTACAACGCATTAATGATACCCGACAAGAACACGATTCTTTTCAACAAGCTTTGTCTTTGGGCTAAGATGACAATTGACCGAGCATTCTTCTCGAAATTGTGAAAACCTCCATGGAGTTGTTTTTGAAAAAGCGAGTCTTTGAACATATGCATAAATCGAGCATTTATATCGTGTGATATATTAATTGAGGAATATTGATTATTGGTTATGATAATTGAATTGATAAATGATTGGATGATGATTGAATTGATAAATGATTAGATGATGATAGTTGATTAATGCTGATAGTATGATTATGGCATGATCTATCTGTATGATATTGTTGGCTGTGTGTTATCTCTGTGCTGCCATGTTAGTATTGATGTAGATGATCTCACCTCTTTGTTATCTTTGTTTCTTTGTGTATGTCTTGTTAAAATCAAATAATAGAAAGATCGAGTTGTCTTAGATATAACAGGCGATGGGTACTCGAGATTGGTGATAACAATAAGGAGTGGACATTCAAGACTCGAAGGTGTCAAAGTGTTGACAAAGCAGGATGTCGATGCATCAAGATGGACGAGAAAAAAGGAATAAGTATGTTAAAGTTTCTTGTTAGTGTTGTGCAGTGCTATTAAGTAGGACCCGTCATGGGGTTTGCTATCTTTGTCAAAAAAAAAAAAAATAAGTCTGTTAATTTTATATTTCTCTTTAAATTATGTTATTAATTGGTGTCAATATTGCATAATGAATAGTTGAAATATGATTTTCAATATTACCTAATATTTTTAGTAAATTTACGTTTCAGTAAAGAAGGAATTTTAAAACCCATCTTTTATAACTCAAACTTTGTGCAAACTTCTTTTCAGATTATGAGTCGGAAGTCAGAAATGTGATGCCCTAGTTAGGGTATTACATTAGTTGGTATCAGAGCTAGGGTGTTACAGGTGTAGGAAGTATACAAACATTTACAATCCTAAAGACTACCCATATCCTGCAAAACAAAGCAACAAACAAACTCCAAAAGTTTTCTACCCTAAAGTCTAGGTAATAAAACAATTAACTAAAAGAAAGAATAATCAAATATAAAAAAGAGAAAAAAGAAAGAAAAAAAAAAAAAGGGTAAAACAAACACATAAAGATCTTAATATTTGCACAACTAACTCGTATAGGCTTGACTCTCAAGTGTCTCCAGTGGAGTCGCTATCTGTCGCGACCGTTGATCGTGGCGGAATAACAACTTAAATTAAAAAATATTAATTTTAGGAGTAGCCACTAATTTTATTTTTTATTAGGAAAAATTAAAAAACTCAAGAAAAATATTCTTTGAAATCAGATTGAATTTAGGAGTCGGTTATGTGTAAGGAAAGGTGGAAACTTAATCCCACAACACCCCTAACACACCCGTCCTAAGACGGTACCTTAAGTTAATTATGCAAATTTTTAATAATCCTTGAAAATATTTGTTTTACCCCATTTGTAAAAGAAATAAATGAAATAGACAAATGAATTATAAAAAATTAATTTTTAGCTTGACAGAATAGAGATTCTGCTCCTACGTATCCCCGGGTGTAATAAGGAACTCAAAGTCACGTAGTTCTTTAGAAAATAATTGTGGGTTGGTTGATTTTAACTAAAAAATAATAATTTTTAAAAATTTGAATTAACAAGTCGTCGCGACTCTGTTAATCAAATTAAAGATTGAATAGGTGAAGCTCGCGTCACGCTAGAGACGTCACCCACTAATTATCAAATTTGTTACAAAATTTTTATTTAAAATTATCTAGAAAAAAATTGGTTGATTTTATTTTTATTTTTTAAAAGAAATGATTTAATTATTTTTAAAAATTTGAATTAATAAGTCATTGTGACTCTGTCAATCAAATTAAGGATTGAATAGGTAAAGCTCGCGTCACGCTAGAGACGTCACCCACTGATTATCAAACTTGTTACAAATATTTTATTTAAAAAAATTAAACCTTTATCAATTAGTGATCTATTTTATAAAAATTTGAAGACAAAATAATAATAATAATAATAATAATAATAATAATAATAATAATAATAATAATAATAATAATAATAATAATAATAATAATTTGAATCATCAAGCTGTCGCAACTCAGATGATTACAAAAGTCATAGGATTAGCAAGTTGTCACAACTCAGATAATCCCGATTTATTCTTATCAAAAAATTATTATTTATATTTTATTTTTCATTCTTATCATTTTTATTTTTCCTTTTTTTAGCCCAATGAGCCCATTAACCCACACCACAAAAAACAATTGAAAAAAAAACAAAGTTTGAAAACATAAAAGAAAAGGAAAGAAAAAAATAAAGAAATAAAAAGACAAACAGATCAAGAATAGAGAATGCGGGGAGGATAGCAGTGGTAACACAATGGAGACTAGTTCGCGGTGAAGGGCGCAGAATAGAGGAGCAGCGATGCGTCTTGGGTGGAGGTTGCACGAAGATGGCCGATTGGGTTCACAGGTGATGCTCCGATCTGGGTTCGACACTGGTTCTGGTTCCATGGAGCGCGGGTTCAGATCTGAAGTGGTCCGGGTGGAGCAACGTCGGATCTAGCGTCAGCATTGGTGGAGGACGACGGTGTAGCTGGGCTCGCGGTGGTTGGCTTGGTGCAGGTGACCGATTGATTGGGTGATGCAGATTCGGTGCAAGTCTGGATTGCGACGGTGCTGGGTCTAGTTTGGTCGGTGTGGAAGATAATGGCTATGGCAGATTCGGCTGAGTCACGTTTTGACTATGGTGGGTGTTTTTAGTTATGAATGAGGATGGTTGAATAAGGAAACTTGGAGGAAGGTGGTGGTTGGAGGATGAAGGGTGGTATAGTGTGTTGTGTTTTGTGGTGGTTGTTATTGGAGTTTGTGGGTGGTTTGGAGGTTGAAGAAGATGAATAGTGTTGGAATGGTGAGGATGGAGGTGAGTTTCGGTTTTGGGAGGGGTGTTGTTGCTGGTAGAGGTGATGAAAGGGATGTTGTTGCTGTTGCTATGAAAATAACGTGAACAAGATTGCTAAGGTGCTTAATTAGGCAAAAATATGTGTATAAGTGGGAGTAAGCTGCTGAAGAAAAGTTCTTTTTAACTGAGGTGAGTTATGTGTTTTATAGGAGGGGATCAGGTTAAAGTGTTTGAGTTATAGTGTGATTAGGATTTGTTTAAGATGATAAGTTATGGTCTGTTTAGGATAAGTTATGGTTAGTTTAAGATAGGTTTGTTTAGGATGAGTTATTGTCAATTTAGGATAGGTTTGTTTAGGATAAGCTTAAGGGTTAGGATAATTGATGAAATTTGTTTAGGATAAATACTTGTATATGGGTTGTGGGTTAATGGATTGGATAATGGGTTATGGGTTAACGAGTTGGATCATGGATTTTGGATCATGGGTTATGGGTTAATGGACCAATGGGTTGAAAGATGAGTATTTTTATTTTTTTCTTTTTAATAAAATTCTCCGGACAAAATTTGGTGTTCACAGTGAGTATATTCAGGCTTGAAGATTAGGGTTTTTCTTCATCTTTTTCACCTATCTTCCATGGAGTTTGTCGGGATTTCTTCTTTATTCTCTTCTTTCTCCATGTGTAGATAAACTTCTCTAGTTAGGGTTATGATGAATCTTGTTCTTTGATGATATAAACTCATTTTTGTATTTAATCTATGTTTCTATTTCATGATTTATATGTTTATCTTTTCTTGTAATGATTTTCTTAATATGATCAATTTGGGAATGATTTTAGGGTTTATGTATGATTTGAAAAAATTGTGCACGAATCTAGAATATGTGATAAACATCATAATTTCTGCAATTGTTAGGAATAGACGTTGTAAGTTATGTGATTTTACTTTTTATTCTCTCATTTTTTTTTATAAAATCTTCTCTATTTAGGGTTATACTAAGGGATTGGTTAACTCAAATAGTGTGAAGATGATTAATATACCAAGGGATTGAGTATTGATTACTTTTGGGAATTTGATCATGAATTATGGAATAGAACTTAGTTAAACGAATATTTGAATTTGTATAAAAAAAGTTCAAGTGAAATTTGAACCCTAACACTTTGATATCATTATTTTTTGACCTTTGCCTAATTAATTTTACTCTTGCTAATTTTGAATATTTTTTAGTTAGTGTTTTCTTTTAATTTACATTCTTATTAACTTTCATATTTTTGGTAGCTTAAATAGTGTTAATTTAACGAACTTAGTAATTGACAATGTAATCATACTCTACTAATCATTTATTACTTTTGTGATTTGGTACACTTACCAATATTACAACATATATAAACTATATAATCTAGAAATAAAGAAGGAGATTATCAGTCGTAGTGTAACATTTGATGAAGAAGGAATATGAGATTAGTCCTCAAAAGCTCAAAAGAGAGCCAATGGTGATTTCTGAAAATTATGTAGGAGAAGATGATTATGCAAATCCAACACCTCAACCAAAATCATCTTGTCAACCTTAGAGGTGTCATCAATTACCAGCCAAATTGGAGTACTAGGTTGTGAGTAATGATAATAACTCATTTGATGAAGAGATGATCAATTTTGCTTTATTAGCATATTGTGAGCTAGTGAATTTTAAATAGGCATCTAATGGATTGAATTGGAGAAAAGCTATGGATGAAGAAATTCATACAATTAAGAAAAATGATACATGAGTGCTAAAAGATTTGCCTACAGATAAAAAGCCAATTAGAGTGAAATGGGCATATAAGACAAAATACAAGCTTAAAGCAAGCTTGGTTGTAAAAGGGTACAAACAAAAGCCATGTATTGATTACTTTGAGGTTTTTGCTCCTATTGCTATGTAAGATACAATCCATATGATTATCTTACTTTCTACTTAAAATAAGTGAAAAATATATCAAATGAATGTTAAGTTTGCTTTTCTGAATGGTGCTTGGGAAGAAGAAGTATATATTGAGCAACTAGCAGGTAATGTGATCAGAGGAAAAGAAAAGAAAAAGCCTACAAATTGAAGAAAGCTTTGTATGGATTGAAATAGTCACCAAGAACATGGTATAAGGGGATTGATTCCTATTTTGTTGAACATGGTTTTCAAAGATGGCCTTTTGAATACACTTTGTATATTAAATTTGTTGAGCTTGGTGATATTCTTATTGTGTCTTTATGTTGATGACTTAATTTTTACTGGAAATAATTTAAAGATGGTTGCAGAATTCAGGAAGGCAAAGATGTGTTGCGCTTTGAAATGACAAATTTGGGCTTGATATCTTAGTTTCTATGCATTGAAGTCGTTCAACAAGATGATGACATTTCCATTTCACAAAAGAAATATACTAATGATATTTTAAAGAAATTTTACATGGAGAACTCAAAGTCAGTTTCAACACTAATTGAAGAAAAACTGAAGTTGATAAAAGAAGATAAAGGTAGAGTTGTGGGTCTAACTTATTACAAGAGTTTAATTGGAAGTTTGAGATATTTGACTGCAATCAAACCAAACATAGTCTTTGAAGATGGATTATTTAGCAGGTTCATAGAGGAGCCTCATCTTTGTCATTTGCAAGCAGTAAAAGAATTCTTTTACATATCAAAAACACACTAGCTAGCTGATTGAATTTTTTATGATGGTGCAAATAATAGATATGTTCAGAACGCGGATCTACATGTAGCTGCAAGAAATGATCAAGTTTCTAAGGTCAAAGGGCTCATATTGGTTCAACCATTTTTTGGTGGGACCCATGCATAAGACAGGTTCAGAACTGAGGTTGGCCAATGACCCTTATTTGTCACTATGTACTAATGACTTCTTGTGGGAGTTATTGTTACCCGTTGGAGTTGAACATGATCATGAGTATTGCAATCCAACGGTGGTAGATGGTCCTGAGAGATTGGAAAAGATCAGACGGCTTGAGTGGTAGGTACTGGTGACCAAGTGTGGCGGTGACCCACTTGTGGATCGTCAGATGGAGCTGGTGAGGTTGATGGAGAAGAAGGGAGTGAGAGTCATGGGACATTTCACACCAGGAGATTATCATGGGGTTCAAGATAGTGAGCCCTTGAATGCAAAGCAACTCTAATGAAAAGTTTTATTTCATCTTTGCCTCTCAAGATAGCATTGTCTTTTCAAGGTTGTGTCTGCCTGCTTTGTCCTTTCTTTCAAAGTTAGAAATAATATATATTTGGAATTTTGTACTTTGATTTGTCTAGTTACTATATTGGGAGAAATTTTTAGGTAGATATAATTTATTATATCATCATTTAAATAATTAAATTATTATTTGACATGTGTAAAAGTATTGTTAAAAATTAGTATAATTCTATAATAGTTTCATACTACTTTATACATATCAAATAATAATTTGAATGTTTATAATAATCATGTTTACTTAAAAATTACTCCTATGTTGGTTGTTCATATGGAGTTAGAGTTGCCAAAATATATTTGGTGCATTAATTACGTCAGTCTCTTTACCCTATAAAAATATTTGGATTGAGTTTTGTTTTTTATAAGTTCAAATAAATTAAATTCATTTGAATCGGGTTGAATATTTTGGTTTAGATGTGTCAAATAGGTTTGTTTATCGGATTAATTCATTTAGCTTGATATATTTTTTAGCTAAATTATGTTTGTATGGTTCAAAACATTATCTTAGCTACTAATAAGGGTTGAGTGTTGTAATATGTTTTAAAGATTTGTTAAATTCTTGCCCACATCATGGTTTTGAAAAATGGCACACTAAACTTTTTTAATGAAGGGTTAACACCGGGAAACTAAACAATTTGTGGAAATAATATGCAATGGTAATTTACATTGAACTCTGAAATGAAAATGCTTTTAGAAAAAAAAAAAATTCTCAATTGTTGGACTAGGGCCTTCAATTAGATCAAACCTTGTTGCATAGGAGATGACTAAAGTTTAAACTCTAAAGAAAAAAATTGTTGGAAGGGCCTCTTAGTTACGACTAGAGGTGCTCAAAACCCAACCCGTTCTAATAACCCATCTAAGCTCGAAGTTAATTAGGATGAGTTTGAGTTTTAAAAATTTGGATATAGTGTATTTTCAGATCAGGTTTGGGTTACACTTCAGATTGTCCCAACCTGACCTGCTGTTGTATATTACTTTAAAACTTATAGTTTTTTTTTACAATAAGTGTTAAACAATGAAACTTTTTGGCTTAAACTAACTCCTTTTGTATTCGTGTTGGTAAAAGAGCCCTTGAGAAGGGGAATTGAATCAAGGGTTCTGTAAAAGAAAATTTTTGCATCACAAAACTAGAACATAATTCTAACAATGATAAGATATCTTATAATGAAAGATAAGATGTTTGATCAAAGAACAAAACACTTAAAAATGACACACAAAGATGAGACTGTTTATCAGGCGAGATGACATGCTTAACAAAAACACAAAAATTTAACACACAATACACCAAATCAATCAAGCAAGCAAAAGATAAAGAGAGAAAAGGAAGAGATAGCTTGCTTAAAGGTTTTATACTAGTTCGATCTCCAATGTGGAGTCCACATCCAGTCCCCAATCAAGGTGATATTTTTTCACTATTCAATCACCAAGTGATCTTTCAATCTCCTACCCTCTCTAATTCTACCCTCTCCAAGCTAGATACACCAAAGCTCTCCACTTGAGTCTCAACAACACTCACAGAGTACACTCCCTAGCTCACAAGCTAGAATAAGAACCTTCAAAGGGCTTTACAAAAAGTGAATGAAAAGATTAAACACTCTCTAATGTGTAGGCTCACAAATAAGCTTAAGAATACAAGAAGGAGTTTCTTATAAAGCTTAATATGCAGCAAGTTTTCTTCTCTGGTCGTTCATGTTTTGCTTCACACAAAGAAATGCCCATATATATATATCGAAAAGGATAATGACCTTGGAGGTCCATCTAGGTAGCACCTTCACAATTTTGAAAAAGCAATTTTGTCATCTCGTGAGATTTTTGTCAAAAGCTAACATTTTGATTGGTCTAGCTGTATATTTGCTTTTTCTTGTACCATTCTAAACGTTGCAGGCCCTTGAAATGCTTTAGAAACATTCCATCACATTTTGAGCCCACTTGGTTTGAAGAATTTTAGATCAGCAAAAATTGTGATATATGACCTCTCATCAATTTCGTTAGACAACTTACAACAAAGTCTTATCAACAGATGAATGTACTTTGATCGAATCTGGAATTCTTCTTTCATCCTCCTTGTAGTGCTTCTTGTGTCTTCAAATCTTCACTATTCATATTTTCAATAAAATCCATGGATATTCAAGATCACAAAATCTTCCAATTCTTTTCTCCATGCAAGCTTTAAGTCCTTGTACATCAACTTATCTTAGGTGTCTTATCTTCATCTTTTCTTAGCTTCTTATCTCTAATCTCAGGTGTCTTATCTCATCTTCATAGCATCTTATCTCTTGTCTCATGTGTCTTATCTCATCTTCGCAACATCTTATCTCCTACATGTTTAGACATAATGATAAAAATCAAGTGAGATTATCAACAAATATTGAACTTTATGTTTGTTATCATCACAAAACTTGATCTAAAGGGGTACCTTGGGCTAACAGATCAGGCTGGGTTAGGAGCCCAAAAACTAAACCAATCAAAATATCTAGTTAGATTCGAGTCAAGATAAACTCGTCCCAACCCGTCATATAAATACCTCTAATTGCAACAGTGCCTATTGATTAGTCTTATAACAATATCTATAAGATTACTTAATAAAAGAAAAAGAAAAAAAATTAGCTCAGCCAAATACAAATTGGCTCAAATCAAGAAAGATATAGTATTGACAAGAGGCACCTTTATACAATAGAACATGATCAAGTTGTATTCTGATCAGTATAGAGCACATTTCTCACCAATTTGTTTACTTCCAGTAGGAAAGAAATGGAAGCATCAAGGTATATTCCTATGGTGCTGCCTAGTTGTCAAATATATACATGGAGGGTTTCATAATTGCCAAAAAAGGGCTTCATAATTGCCAAAAAGGGCTTCATAATTGCAAATTTAAAAACCATAAAGCTCTTCATGTATATGCGACAAGTGTATTCCTAAGGTGCTGCCTACTTGTCAAATATATACATGGAGGTTTTCATTGCCAAAAGGGCTTCATAATTGGAAGTTTCACAACCATAAAACCCTTCATATATATGCTAAAAGGCAACATCTGGGAGCACTCCTTGATGCTCTATAATATTTTTAGCTAGAGATAATGGATCGTATAACATATAGGACCACTTCTCTGACATGTGAAGCTTAATTTGTCATGCCGTTCGTCTTTCATAATTTCATTCTTTGGGTCTTACAATTGTCATTGAATTCCAAAAGTTGAGATACTGAGTATTGGACATCAAACACTTCTTCACCTGATCACAACATTGCATTGTGTCCAGGAAACTGAAACACTGAGAATGTCCAGGTAGAAGCAAAATTGAAGAAAAATATTTTTTTCACCTGTGCAGATAAATAAGTATTACAAATTTTTCTCATAGTAAAATATATATTAATTACACAAAATAAGCTATTAAATGACAGAAAAATAAATATTAGAAACATCATAATCCATGTAAAAATTTCATGTACAAAAAATTATCCGAAAATTCATGAATTGATTTTCTGAAAAATTCATGAATTATCAAAAAAATCAAACACAATAATTTTTTTATACTAAAATTATGGTCCATGAATTTTGTTCTATTTACACGACTTACATGTAAGAATTAAGTTATGTATATAAACTTATTTATTAAAAGATCACCAAAATTTTGACACAAATAAACAAAACAAAATTAAGTTATATAATTAAGTTTTGTATATGAGTTGTACTACACTTTATAAGATTGGGAGTATTTTAGGATATTTTGAAAAAAATTGAGGGTTTGTTAAAAAATTTCTTTAAAATATCTTGATTATTTTTTTATAAATTAAAACAAGTGAATTCAAACACATACTAGATATTTATATATAACACACAAAAAATTGTAGATATATATCTTTTAAATCAAAAACTTAATATTATAAGTATGAAATTTGAAACAATCCCTCAACATACGGGAAAATAACTTGTAAACATTGTATATTTAACTAAGGTACACTAACTAAATTATTCACACATTAAAGTTCTTTATTTAACAACTGTTAATTATGTTTGCAGGTGTATCAATGATGGGTTGATATTTGATTGACTTAATATATTCAATTTAAATACATTAAATTTATTCAATAATCTCTCTTTAAAAAATTTCTTAACATTTAATTAATACAAAAAGTACCATCTAAATTTTTGACAACTCACGTAAGATTACCATAAGAAGTCCCCAAACCAAACAAAAGTTATAGCTTAGACAAGTTGCCAACATTGAATATTATCCATATCACGAGATATTCTTCTATGTATAAAGATATAGCACGTTATTTTTATATATAAAAAATAAAAAAAAATAATCTCACTATATTTATTTATTATAAAATATTATTTTTTTAATTTTTTATAAATATATATAAAAATAGCATATTATATTTATGTACAACCAATAATTTATCCCATATGAGGCACACAATTATATAAAGAGTAAATTACATTTATCTTCCTTCAGGTTTGATGATATTACACTCAGTTTTATTTTTTTCTAAAAATAACACTCACTCTCATTAATTGATCAAGTTATATAATTGATATAAATATTATCAATTAAAATCTATAGGGTTTTCAGCATTCACAGTTATTTATAAAAAAATATTTTTAAAAAAATATCAACTCCATTCATTTTCAAAAATGATACTCACCCCTCAATTAATTAATCAAGTTATCATAATTGTGTAAATATTATCGAATTAAAATCTATAAAATTTTAATATTTACAATTATTTATGAAAAAGCAGTATACTAAAAATAATCAGCAGATAATTGAAAATTTTACAGATTTTAATTAGTAATATTTATATATAATAATATTTTTTTATAAATTTTTTTTATAATTTTATCTGTATGAGTGTGTAAGAAGTTTTTTGAAAAAAATATATATATTTTTAACTAATAATATTATTAAATTTTAATTGATAAAAAAATATTATCGATTTTAACTTGATAATATTTATATATAATAATATTTTTTTAAAAATATTTTTTTTCATAAATAACTATAAATCTTTGTAAATCTTATAAATTTTAATTAATAATATTTACACAATTATATAACTTAATCAATTAATAAAAATGTGCATTATTTAAAAAAAAATGAGATTGAATATAATAACATCAAATTTAAAGGAGGGTAAGTATAATTTATACTTATATAAAACTCTGGCTGGCGCACATGATGAATAATAAAATTCAACTACACCATATTGCAGCAGACAAGATTTTCATCTTCACTGTAAACTAAACTCCCAAGTCCCCAACTACACCATGTCAAATCAAACCTCCTCACCATCTCAACCAATTGATCCCTACCAGTGCCTCCAAATCATCCACAACCCCGATGGCACCCTCACTCGCTTGGTCGAATTTCCTTACACCTCACCCACATCAGATTCCACCCTTCCCATATCTGTCCTCACCAGGGATGTCACCATTAACGAATCAAACAACACATGGGTTCGATTATTCCTACCCCGAACAGCAATACCGAATGATGGTTCCACTTCCAATCACAACCACAAGCTACCTCTCATTGTTTTCTTCCACGGTAGCGGCTTCATCCTGACAAGTGCAGCTTCGACCATGCTCCATGATTTCTGTGTGGACATGGCAGATAATATTGGAACCATAGTTGCCTCCGTCGAATACCGCCTTGCGCCGGAGCACCGGTTGCCGGCGGCATATGATGATGCTATGGAAGCGTTGCATTGGATCAGAAGCAGCCAAGATGAGTGGTTGACACAATATGCTGACTATTCTAATTTTTACGTAATGGGGAATAGTGCTGGGGCCACCATTGCCTACCATACAGGTGAGTACTTCTCCTTACACATATTTATATATACATGTGTAAAGTTTATATCATCTTATAATAGGGCTAATTATTATTTATTTTAAGTAATCTATTTAATATTAAATACATGTAGAATTATGTGTCTATGTTAAGAATGCACTAATTCTTAAAAGATGTTTTTATACATGTTATTTAATAAATGAACTGTCTAACAAATTATGTAATAGGTTATATTTACCTAAGAAAATTAAATGTCTTTATATAAATAGTCTCATATCATTTTTTTATACCAACACTCTAATTCAATCACATGTGAATTGATGTATTTTTTAGAGATGTGTAAGTAGTAACATTTTTTCGTTAAAGGTCTACGTGCAACAGAAGAGGTGGATCATCTTGAGCCATTGAAGATCCAAGGGTTGATATTACGCCAGCCATTCTTTGGTGGGACCAAGAGGTCTGGGTCAGAGTTGAGGCTTGAGAATGACCCGGCTCTTCCATTGCGTGTAACTGATTTGTTGTGGGAGCTGGCACTGCCAATTGGGGCTGACCGTGATCATGAGTATTGCAATCTAAGGGCTGGGGATGGTCCTAAGAAACTAGATAAGATCAGGGAGCTTGGATGGAGGGTATTGGTGAGTGGGAACGGTGGGGACCCACTGGTGGACCGTGAGAAGGAGCTGGTGCAGTTGATGGTGGAGAAGGGTGTGCAAGTTGTGAGTGACTTTGAGGAAGAGGGTTCCCACGGGGTAGAGTATAAAGAGCCCTTGAAAGCAAAGCAACTCATTGGATTAGTGAAAGGTTTCATTTCCTCATTCGGCGCTTAGGGGGAAGTGTTTCAAAGGTAATAAGATCGTTACGATGTTAGTTTACTATGTTAATTTTTGCCTTTATTTTCTTCGTGTTCCAGTACCTTGAAACATTTACTGGTTAGTATTTCTCCTGTACTAAAAGCTTGTAAAAGCATTACGATTTTAGTATGTTACCCATTTTTCTTCTTCTGTGCCTGTATCTTGAAACATTTATTGGCTCTCTTTTTTTTTTGTTTTTGTTGAGAGGTTGTCCTTTATATTTTTGGTTAACTCTGAAAATTTTATTTTAAAATTTAGTAAACAATAAATGTTTACTAATTTAAGAAAGTGAAAATTCATTAGTTTATATGTGTTTGATAATCTAGATAAAAAAGAATTTTCTTTTGTTAAAAGATAAACCAAGCTACAATTTTTCTGCTCAAGCCGCATCGTCCAACTCCTTCACAGTTCAGCGCCCACTTTGGAGGATTGTAGGCTGTCATATTTTATCTCCAATTTGCTTCTCCAATTTATTTCCACCGCAAGTTACTGACAAGCCAACTTGCATGAGTTGCATTTTTTTTACAATCCCACATGGTGTATTGTTGACAACTTGCATCCACCCATAATTGTAGGCTTTCCTTTTTTAACGCTTTTATATATAATATTTTATTATAAGCTTTTAGTTTATTGTTGATGTTATTTGCATATATATATATATATATTACATTATTCTTATACTATATTTTTTAAATAATAAATTAAGACAAATATAATTTTCCTTTTCTTTTTCTTAATAAAGGAAGTGAATGGAAAAAATGTAAAAGAATAATTTTCCTTAGCCTATAAAACGCTACCATTTTACTCGGTTCTCAATAAGATTAAAGGTATGTTTGATATCATAGAAAAAAAATGTAAAAGAAGAGAAAAGTAAATGAGTGATCACTCTCCTCACTTGATATCATCTAATAACAAAAAAAAAACTTCATTTCCTTTGTTTGGTTTCACGAAAGAAAAGAATGAAAATGTATATAAATAAATAGAAATATAAATAAATATTTAATGAGACTCACAAAATTTTTTCTCTCTACTTCCTTTTCTTTCTTTTTCATCTAAGAGAGAGAAAATATCTAAAAATGATAAGATTCATGAAAATATGATCCTTTCAAATCTTTTCATTTCCATCTCAAAAAATCGATACCAAACAAATAAAGAGACTCTTCCTCTATTTCTTATTTCTTTTCCTTTCCCTCCTCAAATGTAATAACAAACAAAGCTCAAGTAAATGAAACTGTATTAAGAGACAATTCTCTTCCTCCTTATGTGCTGCGTGAGTTGAGTGCGTGTGAGAGAATATTTTACTTGGTGGGATTATGTGTTTCTAATATCATATTGGTATTAGAGCTAGTTAAATCAAGTGCCAATTTTTTTTTGAAGTGTTTGGGAGGGATAAGAATGTTCTCCAACATTCACATTTTGTATAGAATTAGTGTTATTCAACTGCAAACAAAATATGTAAATTACCACAATTTAATACTATAGTTTTAAAAAATTATCATAATATATAATATAATACGTCAATCACGCATTTGTCATATTTTACAAATAAAAAATAATAATTAAATAAATAAAACAACAGTTTTAACCCCGTTATTTTAATTAAAATGTTTATAAAAAAAACTAAATTTTCACTTTCCTCTCACGGCAAAAACAATTCCCTCACAAACTGCCGCTCTCTCCCTCTCACTCTCACCCGCTCTCTCTCGTGCTCTCACTCAAAGCCCAGATCTGCTCAGCCTCTGCCTCTGCCCAAAGCCGTCGCGCCAACACGAGCTCGCAGGTCCAGATCTGCTCAGCCTCTACCTCTGCTCCAAGTCCACGGGTATGCCCCAAAGAAATCAGGTGAGTCTAACTCGGTCTAACTCGGTGTTGAGCTGAGTTGATTTTGTTTTACGATTTGGAAAATTCGGTGATTGGTTTCGTATGTGTTTTTGTAGGCCATTGTAGTCTACCTTTGCATACGCCCGTTGTGATTTCGTGTAACGAGGGAAGAAAGGAAGTTTCAGCTGTGCAGAATATAGCCAACAAGCAGATCGATAGAACCTTCGCATTTGACAAGGTTTTGTGCCTTTTGCTATTTTTTGATTTATTATTATTATTTTGAGTTTTGAATACGGGAATTGAAGAAATAGGAAATGATATGATTGTCATAGCTGGTTGATGTCATAGTTGGATGAACTTGGAATGCTATGTTTTCTTTTTGTGCTCATCCTCGTGTAATCTGAAATGCCTTATCAGAATGTATTTAAAGTGTGCCCATTACGTTTTTCTGCAAGTGGACCTGTAAGCTGCTCTTATTTTTTGCTTGTCTTTTTTTTTAATAATCTGCTTTACGTTGATAGATCAGAACAGAGGCTTTGCTTTTCAGAATTTGGACTTGAGAGTGGAAAGAAAAAAAAAAGGACTAGAATCCTCTCATGTTAGTTTGTAAGGAACAATATGAAATAGAAAAACACAAAATCAATTAGAGTAAGACTCAAGGAATTGAGTATGAAAGGTTACAAAATTCATACAGGCTAATGAGAAGAGATAATTAGTTAATAGAGCCATGAAAAATAATAGAGCCAGCTATATTGTTCAATTCCCGTATATGCTTGTGTTTGGAGGTTGGTTCTAAGCCTCAGGAAGCAATTGCTTATTGCTAGAAGGCTACATCTGTTTGTAAGGCACGATTACATTGTCTTACAAATGAAGTAAAGAGTTTTTCAGATTCGACATCTGCTGCTTCTGAGTTAGATCAGGATGTAAAAACATGCCCCATATCTGAGTCTAATAACTCAATTGCGGATAAACAAGCAGAGATCGAAACTCTCATAGGTCTCTCAAGTGAGTTTTGTCTAATAAATTTTTTAGGTATAAAAATAAAAACTTAATATATTTAGAAGAAAAAAAAACATATTTAAGCCTAAACTAAATATAGGCTGCAGTGCATCTTAACTTATATGGTTTTCCATGTATACACATGAATTTGGATGTTCAATTCACCCATAACCCCCACATGGCCAAGTATAAATTCACCTTGATGGCTGAAAGTAATGAAGTACTTCATCCTTTTGAGTCTTTTCTCCAACCTCAATTTTCTCTTGTTTAATTCAGCACCTGCAAAATGAGAAGCATTTCAAAAACAGCATGCTTCACTTTCATTATTTTAGTAGTAGCACTTCAAGCTGAAGGCCGTGCCCTTGCAGTGCTACTGAATTGGTTTCTGATGGAGTTGATGATGCTCAACCCCAAAATTCTTACCTTTATCTCAAAGGGAGTGAGTCATCTGGGAAGTACTGTGAGCAAATGTATGGCTTCTTGCCATGTTCCAATAACATTTTGGGTCATCTCTTCCTAATTTTGGTTTGAGTACTTGTTATTCCATGGAGAATCATATTTGGCTGCTGGAGTTGAGCAGGTCTTCAAAATTCTTGGCCCTGGCATTTTTGGTGCTAGAGCCTTTGATATTCTTCGTGCCCTTCCTGAGCCTTTGATTATTCTTGGTATGCTACTACTTTAAAAAGTCACTTTTTTTTTTTCCTTTCCTTGAAATAACCTTTGCTGATTAATTAATTTTCTGATGAGTGACAACTGGTCTCTAATTAATTGTTTGGTATTAGTTTCTGGACTTTCCAGTGATAATGGTATTATATATTGATATTATATGTTGTGTTCGAGCAACATGTGCTTCATCTTCAATATTAAAATCCTTCCAAATTAATTTTTCCTGCAACAGAGCAATCTTATTAAATCCTGATTTGGTCATTTGGACAACAAAACATAATTTCTTCATTTTGATCAATACCTGAACATAGATATCAAATAAGCGCATCCCAAGACTTTTATATGTCTTATTAATTCTACAATCTTTCTCTCTCATAACTTACTAACAGCATCTTAATGTAAAAGGAATTGAGTATGTTCAAATTTCTCATCAACTAATCAAAGTTTTATAATCTTCTAATTCCTTGTTTGTAAACCTTTAATTCGATTACAAGGAAAGGAAAGTGCTAGTTTTAAAAGATTTTTTAATATAGCTCTGTTTAGAGCTTTTACTAAAGGGCAGAGTTATTGATTGTTGAAAGAAATGAATGTTCTCCAATCTGCAACTACTTCAGCTTCTTTGCTGTTATGCATGGTATGGCATGAATTGAATTTATAATGATGTTTTATGGAGTTATCCAATTATATGATATTGTTTTCATGCTGCTATCCATAAAATTGAAGAAACCAGATACATTTCACTACTTCGTTTTAGAAAAACAGTAAGTATCTGACGTGTTTTGTTTGACTGAATGAAGTGAAGTTCTTTGAGTTTTGATGTTGCTTTCAGACTAGAGTTTGAATGGTTGTGATTTCACATCAGTATGTTTACTGGAACTCAGGTTCTTACCTTAGTTTTCATGCTATTTTCTGACATATGTGCTAGGTAATTACTACTACTAAAAATTACATGCCTATATCACATAAAGAAAATCTGACACAATCTCATTTGTATAACAATCATGGAATTTATTAAAGCTTCCAACCTTAAAATGTCAAGGGATTCCCTAGGAAATCTTTTCTTTTTCAGTGCTAGCTAAAAGACTCCCAAGCAAACATTTACTTCCTGCTGCAGCCCCTCTGGTTCCTAATCCCCTATTGCTGCTCCTTTGGCTGCTCGAGACCCAGATACCTGATTAGACTGGTTCTACAAAAACCGTCTCCTGTCATGTATTGATTAGTCATTAGTAAGGCACTGGAAATTCCCTCGTGTGTAGCTCAATTTTCAAATGACAACTTGAAAGGAAAATAATAATAATAATAATAATAATATGAAATAATACTGATATATCACTCACCTTGGGAAAACTGTTCCAATGTAGAAGAATTCACTTTCAGTTGGAGATAAGATCAAAGTCTGTGAAGGCAGATCAATTTTTGAACACTGCACAGAGATCTAACATTAGAAAGATTCTTATATATTCAAAGAAAACAGAACCACCAACTATATATATATGACTCACCAAATTTCTGCTCATGAGATAGTCATATAAGTCAAGATTGTTGTACTGTATTATGTGGAAGAACACGTAATCAATATGGCCACGGACTATGCTGCATTATTCAAATGTTATTAGAATATAACTAATCCTCTCAGAGCAATGCTAAGTGCACAAATCTGCTTGCATAACTGGACACAACTGATACACCTGACTTCGTTTGAGTTTAACCCAAAAAGTTAAGTAGGATCACTTAAATAGAGTCATGTCTGTTAGTTGGGACTGGATTGTTGTGCAAGTAACATTTTTTGATCATATAAGGAAATTAATTAGGGAATACCATTAGGAGAGAAGATTTTTCTAGGATGGGACCTAAATGGTCATGTGGGGAGCGAATCTAAGGGGTATGAGGGTTTGCATGGGGGTTATGGTCTAGGAGTAGCTAATGCAAAGGGCAAATCGATTTTAGATTTTTCGGTAGCGTTTGATTTTACAATAGCTAACACTTGTTTTAGGAAGCGGGAAGAGCATCTGATCACATATAGAAGCGGGAGTTCTTGCTCTCAAATTGATTTTTTTTTAAGGAAATCTGATAGAAAGCTTTGCATGGGCTGCAAAGTCATCCCTGAAGAGAGCTTGACTACCCAACACAGGGTTTTGGTTATGGATGTACGGGTCAAGATGAGAGTCAGAAAAAATTGTCGAGACAGAGAGCCAAGGATCAAATGGTGGCAATTAAAAGGAGAAAAACAAATGCTCTTTCAGAGGAGGATTATGGAGGAAGATTTTTGGGAAGTTCAAGGGAGTGCTAATGATATGTGGGACGAGATGGCTGAAGGGATTAGAAAGGTAGCAAAAATAGAGACACTCGGTGAATCAAGAGGCTTTGGACTCAAGGATAAAGAATCTTGGTGGTGGGATACAAGTGTACAAGATAAAGTTAAGGTTAAAAGGGAATGTTATAAAGCTTGGCATGTATGTAAAAATGATGAAAATTGAAAAAAAATAACTCAATTGCGGACTAAAAAGATACTAAGAAGGCGGTGAGCGAGGCGAAAACTAAAGTGTTCAACGGGTTATATCAAACCTTGGGCACCAAAGACGAAGAAAGGAATATCTACAGGCTTGCTAAAAGTAGGGAAAGGAAGACAAGAGACTTGGATCAAGTGAAATGCATTAAGGATGAAGAGGGTAAAGTCTTGGTTACTGAACAAGACATTAAGGATCGATGGAAGGGTTATTTTCACAAGTTATTTAATGAGGAACATGAGACATTAGGGGACTCTTCACATTCTAAACACTAGAGAGGAGGACCAAAATAAAACCTTTTATCGTAGAATCGGGGGAGTTTGAGGTAAAAGAAGCATTGAAAAGAGGATGGATAATGGAAAAGCGGCTTCTTGATGGATAATATACCTATTGAGGTATGGAAGTTTTAGGAGAGAAAGGTATAAGTTGGATCACAAAGTCATTTTGCGAGATAATGAGGTCTAAGAAAATGCCTTTGAATTCGAATGGAGGAGAAGTCACTTTAATCCCTATTTATAAGAATAAGGGAGATATACAAAACTGTCTCAATTACGGAGGAATTAAGCTCATGAGTCATACCATGAAGTTATGGGAAAGAGTAATTGAACGGAGATTAAGACAAGAGACTCATATTTCGAGAATCAATTTGGTTTTATGCATTAATTCAACCATGGAATCAATCTATCTTCTACGAAGATTAATGGAGAGGTATCGGAGGAAGCAAAGACCTACATGGTTTTCATTGATCTGGAAAAAGCCTACGATAGAAATAAGCGAGAGAGGTCTTGTGGAAGGCTTTGGAGAAGAAAGGAGTTCGTATCGCTCTATATTCGAACAGCATCTAAGATATGTATGATGGAGCTAAAACTTGTGAGAACACAACTAATCAAAGTTTTATAATCTTATAACTATAGAAACCGTATCAAGGTCGACTTTGAGTCATATCTTTTTACTTTGGTCTTGGATGTGCTTACTAAAGGGCAGCATATCCAAGAGCCGTTCTCCAATCTGCAATGCATACTTTTTGCTGTTATGATATAGTCTTAGTTGGAGAGTCGAGAGAGTTAAACAAATGAGAAGTTAGAGTTATGGAGACGAACTTTGGAAGAACATGACTACTTCTAAGTAGGAGTAAGACTGAGTATATGGAATGTAAGTTCTTTGAGTTTTGAGTTGCGTGTTAATGATAGCTTAGCGGTGAAAATTGGAGATCATACAATACCACAAGTCACACAATTTAGGTACTACTACTATCTATCATACAAAATGATGGAGAGATAGAGAGAGATGTAAATCATAGGATTCAAAAGCTGGATGGATGAAATGGAGGAGTGCTTAGGAGTTATTTGTGATAGAAAAGTGCTCTCAACAAGCAAAAATTTTACCGCATAGCTATAAGGCCTGCGATGTTGTATGGTCCTGAATGTTGGGCGGTAAAAAAGCCAACAAGAGGTTCATAAGATCGGTGTTGCGGAGATGAGGATGTTGCGTTGGATGTGTGGTCATACAAGACAAGATAGGATTATAAATGAATGTATTAGAGAGAAAGTAGGGGTAGCACACTTTTGGGAAAAGATGGAGAATCTCACTTTAGGTGGTTTGGACATGTAAGGAGAAATTTTTGACACTGCAGAGCCCCTCTAAGAAGAGTAGATCATATATTAGATAATAGAACCACCAACTAGTAGAAGTTGAGGAAGGCCAAGAAAGAAGTATAAGTGAAACGATTAAAAAAGTTTTAGATCCACGAATAACATATCTGAAAACTTGATTTATTATAGCAATGCTAAGTGCACAATCTGCTTGCATTGATCCATGTACACCTGACCCCACCTAATGGGAAAAAACTTGGTTGTTATTGTTGTTGTTGTGTATAAGGAAATTAATCAATGAAGAAAATGTTAATTAAAATAGGCAGCACATATTGTGCCATTAAAACTACCTCTGCGTATGGTTGACAGCCTTCACTGGTATGTAGTGGCTTATCTCCAACCTACCCGCTCATTGAAAAGTAACCCTGCAAAGAGGAGCAAAAGTAGATAATCATGAGTTTAGATAATATACTTGTTTTGTGTACTAATTTCATTGACTTGGAAGTTTTGAGAGACTGATAAGCCAGCATGGCTACTTTAGTTGAGTCTTCGGAGGAAATTGGAAATCTTGATATCATTATTTTGTTGGAAAGTGTATCATCTTGGAGAAATGCTTGCTCGTTTCTGCTTCAGTTGTTAGATAGGATCCATTAACATTAGGAAAATGCTTCGCACACATCAGATGTGCTCGCATTATTTTACATCTTGGATATATGGTAGAATTAGAATATATGTGTACAGAAAATGAGGTGAGACAAGTTATAATTAAATTATAAAAACTATATAAATGTGAGACAATACATGTATAAGTATGTATAGGTATGCATATGTAGCATTATTCTTAACATTAGAGAAATGTATAACCCCAGGTTGCACTGGTTTTCTTATATAATTCAGGATTGGGCAACAAGAGGATCCGCTTACGTCATGGGTGATGTTGCTCTCCTGAAGCCCTGTGTCACGGGGAGGAAGAGGCATAAAGTTAAGCAATTTTGCAGTCAATTCTCATAATTGTAACAATGTGCAGGCTGCTCAAAAAACTAGACGTTCTAGGTCAAGAAAGATTCAACAGATTGATTCTGTCATGCCTTTGCTCTATTAAGGGACATGCTGCTCGACTGAATTTTTCCACCTAGATATCCCTGGATGCACAGGAGAAAATATTCATAGTAATAAACCAATTATTTGTGAGCATCTCTCTATAAACAGATATTACCAAATGTAATGTCAAATTAATATATATCTACCGCATACCAGATGTTTCACCTAATCAGATATTTAACCATGATAAAAATATATTACATATATATATAGGAGAATCGGGTGGCTTATACCACCCTAACACAACAAAATCCAAAATATACGAACAATTTGTGCGCATGTCACATCACATGACATACTCTTCACCACTAAATCAACCTTTTAGGATTAAATTTAAGATTATATAATATTTACTTAAGTAATGATGATGTGAATAAGTATGAAAACATAATCAGATTAACATACCAAATCAAATACTTATTAGACATATATATTTGATATATTTTTTTTTTATTTGTGTTTACTGTTATGTTATCACAATCTAATTATTGTTTTTAGATATTTATATTTGCACTTAATTAATTCATATAGGTAGATTACATGTGAGGTATAAGGAGTTCAATATCCACTAAAAACACCTTGTGATCAAGGCACACTGGAGTAAAGATTAATTTTACATCTAAAAATGTGTAAGAACACCTTGTAATCTTACCAAAAATATATTTACAGTTAACTTTTTATTTTTGGCATCATTTTTGTACAATTTCTAGTGTTTATATAAGATATTTTGTCATAAAATAAAATAAATTCTTCGCAATTACATGAAGTTGTTGATCTGTAGTTGTATATTGTATAGATTCTGCATTGATCCATGGGTATTGTAAAAGTCATAATCTGCTTAAAGCTTTAGCCCAACACGATGACATGATTTCAAGGGGTATAAAATCAAATTGTGTGATTGTTAGCTACATCCTCCATTGCTTGGAGATGGGCATGACTTTCGAAGTGGTAGATCAATTTAAAGAATTGAAGGAATCAGGCATGTTTCTTGATGAGGTAGCCTACAATATTGTATTTGATGCTTTGTGTAAATTGGGGAAAGTGGATGATGCAATAGAAATGGTGGAAGACATGAAAGGTAAGTGTATGGTTTTAGATATTAAATACTATATGTTGAAGATCAGCACAGAATCAACAGATTCTATTTTGTACAGCTCATTAGGATTTTATGTAAATAATTATTAGCTGTCATTTCTGTCTTTACCATATTTAGAATTAACATTTATAGGGAGATCAATTCCCTTGATTTCTAGGCTAGATTATCGCTGTTATTTCTGTCATGTGTATTCTATATATATACCTCCCATGTATCAGTCAAAAATTCAAGGAAATAATAGTATATTTTTCTACATGGTATCAGAGCTCGATCTGAACCATCCTTAACCTAGCGCCGCCAAGCCATGGGAGACCACAAATCTGATGAATTGCTCACGGTGGAGACTGGATCATTTCCGACCAGCTCACACGATGGGCTTACTCACCTCATCACTGGCCATAAATTGAATGGTCAAAACTATACCCAATGGGTAAGGTCAGTCAAGATCTTCCTCCAAGGAAAAGGGAGGGAAGGCTACATCACAGGAGATTCTAAGTGTCCTGAGAAAGGGGATGCAAAACTTCAAAAATGGCAACTTGAGAACAGTCAAGTAATGTCATGGCTACTTAACACCATGAAAAATGAAATTGGTGAAAATTTCATGTTCTATGACACTGCAAAAGATATATGGGATGCAGTGAAGGAAATGTACTCAAACGTGGACAATACATCTGCTGTGTTCAAGATAAAAAGTATACTCCATGACCTTCGACGGGAGAGTCCTCTGTTACTGAGTATTTTAACATACTCTACAGACATTGGCATAGTTGGACATATATGAAGAAGTTACATGGTGCTTGTACAGAGGATAAGAAGAAGTATAAGGAGTTGGTGGAAAAAGATAGGATTTACAAGTTCCTATTGGGACTAAACAAGGATCTTGATGAAGTTCGTGGAAGGATCCATGGAACCAAACCATTCCCAAAATTTGGGAAGTCTTCTCGAAGTGAGAAGGGAAGAAAGTAGGAGGAAACTCATGCTTGGAACATCCATCTCAGTTCCATCCATTGAGAGCTCGACAATGGCAGTAAGAGGAAACCCCTCGACCACCACAAAAGAAAACCCGCCCTTGGTGTGATCATTGCAAGAGGCCAGGCCACACCAAGGAAACATGTTGGATCATACATGGAAAACCTTCGAAGCCAAGCAGTTCAAAAGCAAGGAAGGCAGAGGCAACACAACCTTTAACCATCAAGAAGCTGAGGTAAATTCTAATTCATCTCCATTCAGCAAAGAACAAATGGAGGCCATTCAAAAACTGCTTCAACAGTCTATGTTAACTGAAGAAAAAAGTGGTACTGCTTTATAGTGGCTCAAAGAGGTAATTTTTTACATGCTCTAAACACTAGTAAAGAAAGAACAAAGTCATGGATTATTGACTCAGGAGCTTGAGATCACATGACTGGAGATTTTACTTTGTTTAGTAGTTATTCTCCATGTCCCTATAACTATACTGTCCGAATAGTGATGGGACTCATTCTAAGGTCATAGGTAAAGGATCCATCATTATTTCACAAAATATTACACTTGACTCAGTTCTGTATGTGTCAAAACTTGATTGTAACTTGTTGTCCATTAGCAAGATTACAAGAGATTTGAAATGTGTTACTAAATTCTTCCTAACTTGTGTGAATTTCAGATTTTGGAGTCGGGAAGACGATTGGCAATGCTGAAGAGTGTGCTAGACTCTACCTCCTTCAAGTTGAAAAACCGGAAGAAGAACTCAAGAACCATTCTTATGTAGCACGGCAGCAGCTCCAAGTAATGATAATTCTGTCATGTTGTGGCACTATAGATTAGGCCACCCAAATTTCATGTACTTGGAAAAGATGTTTCCCTCATTATTCAATAAAAACAAGAAACATATTCAGTGTGAAATCTGCCAATTGTCTAAACATACACGTAGCCATTACCCACCCCAACCCTATCAACCATTCAAACATTTCTCACTAATTCATAGTGATGTATGGGGACCATCACGAGTTCAAAACATTACTGGCTCGAGATGGTTTGTCACCTTTATTGATGATCACACACGCATCACTTGGGTGTCTCTAATGAAGGAAAAATCAGAAGTAGGCAGGATATTTGAAATCTTTCACAATATGGGCAAACACAATTTCAAAGCAGGATTCAGGTACTTAGAACTGACAATGGTCGTGAGTATTACAACCTTGCTCTAAATTCCTATCTTCAAAAGGTAGGAATTGTTCACCAAAGTTCTTGTGTGGACACCCCCCAACAGAATGGAGTTGCGGAACAGAAGAATAGACACCTTCTGGAAGTGACTAGATCAATCATGCTAGCCTCTAATGTTCCAAAATAGTTTTGGGGAGAAGCCGTCTTTTCAGCAACTTACCCCATAAATAGAATGCCTTCCTGTATCCTTGACTTTAAGACCCCCTTCTCCACACTTCAAACCTTCTTCCCAACCAGCAAAATTTTTTCTTCCATTCCATTAAAAATCTTTGGATGTTCAGCTTTTGTCCACAACCTAAACCCTCACCATAGCAAATTGGACCCCAAATCCATCAAATGCATCCTTCTTGGTTACTCTCCTCACCAAAAAGGATACAAGTGTTACTCTCCCCATACTAAAAAATTTTACCACACTATGGATGTAACCTTCTTTGAAAATCAACCTTATTACCCCAAAATTGGCATTCAGGGGGAGCAACCAAACACCTATCCAACTGAAAACTCAGAATACCAACCTTTGGCTCTTGAGATAACCGAACCTGCACAAACCTTACCAGACCAGAACCCTAACACTCAAACAATTGAACCTGTACCTAAACCAACTGAAAGGACAACAGAAGTTGTGACAGAAATTGGAGCAGAAACTGAACAGGATGTAGTTAAAGTTTCAACTACATCTCAACAGAACCATGGCCCAAAAACACGAGAAGATAACTGGAAGATTTATAAGAGAAAAATGAGGAAGGATGTAGAGTCAAGTACAACTCCAATGCAAAACCATGAATCCAACCAGGCTCTAGGAAATGAAGTTCCCACAGGTAATATTCTTCCTAACCCTGAACCTGTTGATATAAGTACAGCAGATAATGATATTCCTATTGCTAAGAGAAAAGGGGTGAGAACTTGCACTCAACACCCTATTGAGAGATATGTCTCCTATGGAAAATTGTCACAAAATTACAGGTCCTTTGTAGCAGTTGTTGACAGCATAGAAATTCCAAGAAATATTCAAGAAGCACTACAGAGACCTGAATGGAGAAGAAGTTCAAGCTCTTGTAAAAAATGGCACATGGGAAGTCACCACTATTCCAGAAGGGAAGAAAACAGTGGGATGCAAGTGGATATTCACAATTAAATGCAATGCTGATGGCAGTATAAATAGGTACAAGGCTCGATTGGTTGCAAAGGGATTTACACAATCATATGGGGTAGATTATGAAGAGATATTCGCACTTGTTGCCAAACTCAATTCTGTTCGGGTCCTATTATCTCTGGCAGTAAATCTAAATTGGCCTATACACCAACTAGACATAAAGAATGCTTTTCTAAATGGGGAGTTAGAAGATGAGGTATATATGCAAATACCTCCAGGACTTGAATCACCCAGCACCTCAAACATGGTGTGCAGGCTCCGTAAATCTCTATATGGCCTCAAACAATCACCAGGGGCGTGGTTTGACAGGCTAACAAAAGTTGTCAAGCAAGATGGTTTTGTTCAATGCCAAACAAACCATACTATGTTTGTCAAGCATTCTGTGGATGGAAAGATAGCTTTATTATTGTCTATGTTGATGATATCATAATTACAGGAGACGACTATGATCAAATAAATCATCTAAAGAATCTTCTCGCCAAGGAATTTGAAGTCAAGGATCTAGGCCAGCTCAAGTATTTTCTAGGGATGGAAATTGCTCGGACAAAGAATGGTATTTTTGTTTCTCAAAGGAAGTACACTCTGGATTTACTTCAAGAAACAGGGATGCTTGGATGCAAAGCAGCCAATACTCCCATAGAACCAGTCAAAAGGAGTGAAGAGGAGAGTGTACCAGCTGACAAAGAGAGATATCAAAGTCTAGTTGGAAAGCTAATCTATCTAACTCATACTAGGCCAAACATTTACTTTGCCGTAAGCATGGCTAGTTGTTATATGTCAAACCCAACTGAAACTGACATGAGAAATGTGAATAGAATCTTCCAATACCTTAAAGGTACCCCAGGCCGAGGACTTTATTTCCAGAAGAACTCAAATAGAGGTATTGAAGTCTATACTGATTCGGATTGGGCAGGATGTCTATCTGACAGGAAATCAACTACAGGATATTGCACATTTGTATGGGGTAACATGGTAACTTGAAGAAGCAAGAAACAGTCTGTTGTGGCTAGGAGTAGTGCAGAAGTAGAATTTAGAGCTATGGCACATGGTATTTGTGAAGGAATATGGCTTAAGCGAATGCTGAATTAAATCAGAATTCCTACCAACTACACCATGAGGATATTTTGTGATAACAAGACTGCTATAAGCATTGCGAAGAATCCAGTTCATTATGATAGAACAAAGCATGTGGAGATCGACAGACATTTCATTAAGGAGAAAATTGATCATAAAATTATAAGTGTCAATCATGTTCCATCATGCTAGCAGACAGCAAACATTCTAACAAAAGCCCTACCAAGGAATGTATACAAGAATATCATATTCAATGTGGGTATGATAGATATCTACCATCCAGATTGAGGGGGAGTGTTGAAGATCAGCACAGAATCAACAGATTCTATTTTGTACAGCTCATTAGGATTTTATGTAAATAATTATTAGCTGTCATTTCTGTCTTTATCATATTTAGAATTAGCATTTATAGGGAGATCAATTCCCCTGATTTCTAGGCTAGATTATCGCTGTTATTTCTGTCATGTGTATTCTATATATATACCTCCCATGTATCAGTCAAAAATTCAAGGAAATAAAAATATATTTTTCTACACTATACTACCCTTATTAGTGGGTACTGCCTTCAGGGTAAACTCGTTAATGCCTTTAGTATGTTCAAAGAAATGAAGGAAAAGGGTTTTAAGCCTGATATTGTCACGTATAATGTACTAGCTGCTGGGTTGTCTAGAAATGGTCATGCTTGTGAGGCAATTGACCTTTTGGACTATATGGAGAGTCAAGGTGTGAAGGCAAACTCTACTGCACACAAGATGATCATTGAAGGTTTATGTTCAAGAGGCAAGGTTGTACGTAGAAGTTGAGGCATATTTTAACAGTCTGGAAGATAAGAGTGTTGAAATCTATTCTGCCATGGTCAATGGCTATTGTGAAGCACCTTATCGAAAAATCCTTTTAACTTTTCTGCATGTTTTTGAACTTATTTTGTTTGTTCAGAAACTCTACCTATATCTTTTGCTATTGTTTTTGTTGTGGTTTTCTGGGAAATCAAGAAGTTGTTGATTTGGGTTTACATTCTAATTTATTATTGATTAATACCCTTAATGATGGGATCAGTTTGTTAGACCATGTTCTTGGTGACACTGGTTTGCATGCAGTGGATGCAATTCTGCATGTTATGGTTTGCATGCAGTGGATGCAGGGCTTTCCCTTCTTGCATAGCCATATTAATGTTATGTTTGGAGAATCTCAAATATAATTTTGTCTTTCTTTTAGGTACCAGATAAAGGTAATGGGGCTCTATCACTTAATGACCTAAGAAGATCATGCAATGGAAGTAACACTTATCAATCAGTGGATATTTTGAGTTCTCATTAATCAATTTACTAATTGTTTGACTTATCTGTAATTTAGAGTTATTTAATTTATGTACTCATGTTACTATTTAAGATGTTATTTTTCAAAACTTTGATGACTTATAATTTGCAGTTATTGAGCTAATGTACTCATGTTAAATTTAATATTTGGTTAATTAAATTAATGAGTATTTCTTTTTACATTTCATTAAGCAAAATTATTATATTTATATTCGTGGATTTTGACAAACAAGAATTGTCATAATAAACATGAAAACTGTCGTAATTAGCTGTAAATTATAGAAATTAGTTTCCAATTTTTATGTGGATTTCGGCAATCCTAAACTACCGTAATTAGTTGTAAATTACGATAGTCTTAAACTATCGTAATTATCTGTAAATTACGGCAGTCTTAAACTATTGTAATTATATGTAAATTATGGCAATTCAAACTGTCGTAATTAGCTGTAATTACGAAAATCAATCAGCAATTTTTTAAGTGTATTAAGGCAGTTGAAACTGTCGTAATTCACAGTAAATTACTGCAGTCAAAATTATTGTAATTAGTTATAAATTATGGTAGTTTAAACTATCATTTTATACACATTAGATCGTAATTTTTTAGGTAAATTATGACATTTTTAATCGTTGTTTTATGCAACACTGAGCCACCATTTTATATATGGTAAATTGTGGTGATTGTCATGGCGGTTAATGGAAAATCGCCATATTATATTGAACGGCGATGTTAATTACGTCAATTTTAGAAACTGTCACTAACGCAAAAAATGACAGTTAAAATCATCGTAATATGCTAATTACGACAGTCAAAACTACTGTAATTAGCTATAAATTATGACAGTTTAAACCATCATTTTATACACATTTAAATCGTAATTTTTTAGGTAAATTACGACATTTTTAACCGTCATTTTATGCAACACCAAACTGCCATTATATACATGGTAAATTGTGGCGGTTGTCGTAGCGGTTAATGGAAAACCGCCATATTATACTGAACGGCGATGATAATTACGTCAGTTTTGAAAACCGCCACTAACGAGAAAAATGGCAGTTAAAACTGCCGTAATATGCAAAAAAAAAAATTTATCGTAATTTACCTAATTTTTTGTAGTGAGTGAAATATGGAAAATACTTACAATATTCCTTGGTGGGAAACTTAACTATAGCTATTGGACATTTTGATGGTCACACACCAAAAAAGCCCACAATATTTGGAGTCTTGTTGAACCATGCATTCAAGAATGAGCTGATGCAACTGCTCAAAGAAGATATCAATTGGATCTGTGACAAATTCACCAAGGAGTTGATTATTCAGTGTTTGGCTAGATAGCTAATGCCAAAGTAGCCAAAGAAGCGTGGGATATCTCCCTATTGTAGTCCTTAAAAAGAGAATATGTAAGATGTGAAATGTCCAATTCAGAAAGTGTTATTGAACAATATTTTTATCGTGTTACTGACCTTGTCAACAAGATGAGAATATATGGAGAAGAAATACTAGATAGTAAGGTGGTGGAAATTTTTTTTGGCACCATGCCAATCAAATTTGACCATATGGTGACTACAATAATGGAGTCAGATGATATAGAGACAATGACAATTGCAGAGTTACGAGAAGTGTAAAAGCCATGTCAACATAATTCTAGAGAAGATAAAAAAAAAATTGAATAAAGAAGCTTTAAAGAGCTAGGTGAATTTTACCGCTAAGTCCAACCAAAGTGGAGAAGGAAGAGGACGTGGCAACAAATTTTGTAAAGGAAGAGGCAACAATGTCAAACCACCAAGCTAAGGAAGGGATGGAAACAATTTTGGGTCTATTAGTCGAGGAAGAGGTAATAATTACTAAGAAAGAACTAATTTTAATTGCTTTTTGTGTGGGAAGTATGGACAAATGGCTACAGATTGCAAATTCAGATCAATGAATTAGAACAATTACAATACTCAAACAAATGTTACTAAAAATAGTACCAAAATGTTGCTGCGAATTCTAATATCCCACAAAGTTTATTTTTGGGAATAAAGGAATTATTTTCCTCATTGGTTGATTATGTAAATTCAATAGTAAAATTTGGCAACAATACAAATATTCCTATTTTAGGAAAAATGTTATGTCTCTATTAGATTGAAAGATGGTTCTCAAAATTTTATATTTGACATTTTTTATGTTCCAGGTCTTCATTATAATTTGTTTAGTATGAGACAACTGTCAGAGAAAGGTTATAACATGCAAATACATCAAGGATATTGCAGCATGTTTGACAAGAATGTAAGGTTTATTACCAAGGTAAAGATGACTCCAAACCGCTTATTCCCATTGAAAATTCAACATGAAAAATTTTCTTGCTTGAGTTCTGTGATACTAGATGATAATTGGTTGTAGTAGATGCGTTTTGGAAATTTCTATTTTTTTGGATTAAATTATCTGTCAAGCAAAAAACATGCTTCTAATTTTCCAATTGTTAATGTTTCTAAAAGTGTATGTGAGACTTGTGAATTGGTAAAGAAGCATAGAGAAACATTTCTTGTTGGAAAATCTCGAAGGGCAAGAAAGTTGATGGAGATTGTCCATTTAGATCTGTGTACTATTGATGTACCAACCCATGATAGTAGCAGGTGTTTCATTACTTTTATTGATGATTTTAGCAGAAAGACATGTATACTTCTTGAAATATGAATCATAAACTTTTGATACTTTCAAGTCATTCAAGATGTTTGTAGAAAAACAAAGTGGCTACAAAATCAAGACTCTTAGAACTGATAAAGGTCAAGAATACATTGCTTGTGCATATTATTTTGAACAACATGAGATTCAATATCAGTTGACTACAAGTTATACTCCCTAACAGAATGAAGTAGCTGAGAGGAAGAACAGAATAATCATAGATATAGTGAGATTCATGTTGAAATTTAAACAAATGCCTAAAGAGTTTGTGCATAAGTAATTTCTTGTGCTGTGTATATTTTGAATAAGTGTCTAACAAAGAGTGTTTGTGATAAAACTCCTGAAGAAACTTGGAGTGGAAGTAGACCCTCAATTATACACCTTAGAGTTTTCGGATGTATTGTGTATACCCATGTGCCAGGCCAGCTAAGAAAAAAACTAGATGATAAAGGTAAGAAGTGTGTTGTCATTGGTTGCACTATGAATTCAAAGGCATATAAACTGTATAATCTAGAAATAAAGAAGGTGATTATCAGTCATGGTGTAACATTTGATGAAGAAGGAATATATGATTGGTCCTCTAAAGCCCAAAAGGGAGCCAATGCCGATTTCTGAAAAATTATGTAGAAGAATATGATCATGCAGATCCAACACCTCTACCAAAATCATCTTGTCGACTTTAGAGGCGTCATTAATTACCAGCCAGATTGGAGTACTATGTTGTGAGTAATGATAATAACTCATCTGATGAAGAGATGAACAATTTTTCTTTATTAGCATATTGTGAGCCAGTGAATTTTGAAGAGGCATCTAATGACTTGAATTGGAGAAAAGCTATGGATGAAGAAATTCGTACAATTAAGAAAAATGATACATAGGTGCTAACGGATTTGCCTACAGATAAAAAGCCAATTGGAGTGAAATGGGTATGTAAGACAATATACAATCCTAATGGTGAGATTGATCGGTTTAAAGCAAGATTTGTTGTAAAAGGGTACAAGTGAAAGTCATGTATTGATTACTTTGAGGTATTTGCTCTTATTGCTATGTTAGATACAATCCATATGATTATCTCACTTTCTACTTAAAATAAGTGGAAAATATATCAAATGGACGTTACGTCTACTTTTTTGAATGGTATTTTGAAAGAAGAAGTGTATGTTGAGCAACCAACAAGTTATGTGATCAAAGGATAAAAGGAAAAAGCTTATAAATTGAAGAAAGCTTTGTATGGATCGAAACAGGTACCAAGAGTGTGGTATAAGAGGATTGATTCCTATTTTATTGAACATGGTTTTCAGATACACCCTTTTGAATACACTTTGTATATTAAATTTATTGAGCTTGATGATATTCTCATTGTGTGTCTTTATGTGGATGACTTGATTTTTACTGAAAATAATTTAAAGATGGTTGCAGAATTCAGGAAGGCAATGATGATGAGTTGCTTTGAGATGACAAATTTGGGCTTGATATATGATTTTCTAGGCATTGAAGTCCTTCAGCAAGATAATGACATTTTCATTTTACAAAAAAAATATGCTAATGATATTTTGAAGAAATCTCACAGGGAGAACTCAAAGCTAGTTTCCACTCTAATTGAAGAAAAATTGAAGTTGATAAAAGAAGATAAAGGTAGAGGTGTGGGTCCAGCTTAATACAAGAATTTAATTGGAAGTTTGAGATATTTGACTACAATCAGACCACATATAGTCTTTGGAGATGGACTATTTAGCAGGTTCATAGAGGAGCCTCATCTTTGTCATTTGCAAGCAGCTAAAGAATATTTTGATATATAAAAAACACACTAGCTGATCGGATTTTTTATGATGGTGCAAATGATGTGAAAACTTGTTGATATACGGATAGTGATTGGGTATGTGAAAACAAGGAAAAGCACTTCAGGGTATGCATTTCATCTTGACTCATGCGCAATATCTTGGTCTTCAAAGAAATAACCAGTTGTTGCACTCTCTACAGCCAAAGCAAAATATATAACAGCAGCCAATTGCGCTATATAAGCAGTATAGTTGAGGAGAATTCTTGAAGTATGAGAGATTCTTGCATATACACAAATGTATCATACACACACTCACATGGGGGTGGGTCTCACCTTCTAATGAGACCCATCCCATGTGAGTGTGTGTATGATGCATTTGTGTGTATGTAAAAAAATTTGCTTGAAGTATTACATCAAAATCACAATACTCTTATAATAATCATTTTGTGATAACAAGTCTACCATTGCACTTTGTAAAAATCTAGTCATTCATAGGAGATCCAAGCACATAGACATTTGGTTTCACAAGATTCATGAATTGGTGGCCGATAAATAAGTGTTAATTAATTGTTGTCGCACTGAAGAACAAGTTACAAATATTTTTACAAAGTCATTGAAGGTTAAGTTGTTTTATAAGTTGATGAAAATGTTTGGATTCACAAATTTTACAAGCTTAGTTTAGAGGAGAAAGATAAACCAAGCCACAATTTTTTCTGCTCAAACCGTCCAACTCCTTCGCAGTTCGATACCCACTTTGCCGCACTGTAGGCTGTCAAATTTTATCTTCAATTTACTGTTCCAATTTATTTCAACTGCCTGTTAGTTACAAGTCATTTTGTATGAAGTCCTATTATTTAATCATCTAAAATACAATACTCAATTGATATTTATTTCATATTGACATATAGTACATTCATTCTATCTCAAAATATGATATATCTTGATACTCATATGCAGTCATATTAATATATGAAGACTATACAAAGTGTTATATAATAAGTCTTAAAAAAACATTTTCCTTTTACATGATTTGTATTTTATTTTATTTTTTGACAATCCACATGGTGTACTGTTGACAACTTGCACCCACCCATAATTGTAGGCATTTCCTTCTTAGATAAGTTTGCTTTTATATATAAATATTTTATTATAAGCTTCTAACCTATAAAAGGCCACCATTGTCCTCGATTTTCAGTGAGATCAAGTGAATGAAATTGTATTTTGAGACAATTCTCTTCCTAGGCATGTGCTGCGTAAGTTGTGTGTGTGAAAGAATGTTTTACTTGGTGAGATTATATGTTTTTTTATATATTTTTTTATGAATTAAAAAATCTCTCTAAATTGGACCCATGGTAAAAATAGGATAAGAAGAGAGATAAAAATTAAAAGACCCAAAAAGAGTGAAGCTGCACGACCCAAATGGCATATAGTTCAGGTAGCCCGAATGTATAGAAAAAAACATGACTTTCATTTTATGAGTGGGGTCTACCTATGTGGGATCAACTCTGACACCCCTCAATCTGATCACTTCCGGTTCTTGTTTTTTCGGGCTACAAAGCTTTATACAAACCATAATATCGGTATATCATGCTGACGAAAAAAACACAATTCATCAGTCAAAATCGTATCATATTCTAGAATGGCAAACAAATTAATTAATGGGTTCAACAAAGTATATAACGTGTCATTTGAATAATTTTGTCAAGTTTTAAAAGATAAAGGAAAAAAAGAGGAATAATAGTTGGTGTATTATATATTTAATAACCAAATATCATTGACCTATATGTTTTATGAGGATTATTTTGGTATTCAATTTTTATTATTATTTTGTAAAATATTTATTGATGGCTAATTATATTTGATAAATTTCAAATAATATACTATAAGAACTAGTAACCAATAAATATGTATGATAAGTTACTTATAATCAAATTGAAATCTGTAGCGGAATTGCAACTCCTATATGTTTCACATATCAATTTGTATGTTTATTCAATATATATGTCTAGGTCTGTAGGAAAGGAATCATCAATAGGGACTACTTTGGATATAATATGTCATAATAGTAGAAAAGTCTAATGTGACTGTGTAATGCTGAAACGTCAATGGATGATCAAATAATACTTAGTCATTGCTCATGCATAATACAATGACCAACATGCTCCAAAATTCTTATATAAACCTAGTTCAAATTAAATTCAACTAAACCTCTTGTGTGCAGGTAGCAGCAGAGAATTAATACTTTCAGCTTCAATTCCTTATGAAAGATAAACTTCAATTCCACTAATCTACCATGTCCAATCAAACTTCCTCAACATCTCAAAACAACACCATTGATCCCTACCATCTCCAATTCATCCGCAACCCCGACGGTACACTCACTCCCTTGCGTGAAGATCCACGCACCTCACCTACATCAGACACCACTCTTCCCATCTCTGTTCTAACCAAAGATGTCACCATCAACCAATCAAACAGTACTTGGCTTCGAATATTCCTGCCCCGAAAAGCAATTCCAAGTCATGGTTATTCCACTTCCAACCACAACCACGAGCTACCTCTCATTATTTTCTTCCATGGAAGCGGCTTCATCGTATTGAGTGCCGCTTCCACCGGTTTTCATGATTTCTGTGTGGAAATGGCTGATAACATCGAAGCCATCGTTGCCTCTGTCGAATACCGCCTTGCTCCGGAGCACCGGTTGCCGGCGGCTTATGATGATGCCATGGAAGCGTTGCATTGGATAAGAAGCAGCAAAGATGAGTGGTTGACACAATATGCTGACTATTCTAATTGTTACGTAATGGGGAATAGTGCAGGGGCCACCATTGCCTACCATGCAGGTAAATACATATACTTGCACATATTTATATATATATGTGCAAAGTTTATATCATCTTATAATAGGAATCATGCTGCATATGACATGCACTACATTTAATATTAAACATGTGAAATTATTCATCTATATTAAGAATGCATTAATCTTTAAAAAATTATTTTCGAACATACTAATTAATGAATGAAATATCTAAAAAATGATGTGGTAAATTATATTTACTTAAGAAAATCTCCTTATTATATGTGATTTAACTTCATTTTTTACACCTTTTACATTCTGATTCAACCACATATGAAGTAGAGAGATTTTCGCATATAACCTTAGAACATTCAAATTTGATGTATTTGACCAATTACATTAATTAATGAATAATTATTATACTTAATTAATAATTAATTATCATAATTTATCATAATTAATGATATAATTGGTCAAATATATCTAACTTGAATAATCTAAGTTTATATAAAAAAAATCAATGAAGTGATGTGTTTTTCATAGACGAATAAGTAACATTTTTTCATACAGGTCTACGTGCAGCAGAAGAGGTGGATCATCTTGAGCCATTGAAGATCCAAGGGTTGATATTGCGCCAACCATTCTTTGGTGGGACCAACAGGACTGAGTCAGAGTTGAAGCTTGCCAATGACCCTATAATTCCAATGTGTACTCTTGACCTATTGTGGGAGCTGGCACTGCCATTTGGCGTTGACCGTGACCACCAGTATAGCAATCCAACGGCAGGGGATGCTCCTCATAAACTAGATAAGATTAGGGAGCTTGGGTGGAAGGTATTGGTGAGTGGGAATGGTGAGGACCCAGTGGTGGACCGTGGGAAGGAGCTGGTGCAGTTGATGGAAGAGAAGGGTGTGCAAGTGGTCAGTGACTTTGATGAAAAGGGTGCTCATGGGATAGAGTTTTCTGAGCCTTTGAAAGCAAAGCAACTCATTGGGTTAGTGAAAGATTTCATTTCCTCATCATTTGCTACTTAGGGAATATGCTTATACAGAACCTAATTGTGTGGTCAAAGTTGGTGTTTTTCCATTTTTAAGATAAACACAGTTTTGGGCTTTTAAGTTTTAAGCCCGTTTCAAGTAACAAATAATGATAGTAATAATAAATAATAATATATAAAAAGTTGGTTTTTTTGTGTGTGTCAGAAAAACAGTAGTGTTTGTGTTTGTTGTAAGGTTGTATGTATTTTAGGCTTGTTTGAGGCCCCCTGCTATCTATATGGATTAAGATATACTTGTTTGGTTATAAGGTTGAAAATAATGGGCTATTCTTAGCATTGTCTTTATTTTGGGCCTGATTTAACCTAAAGCAATTCAGAATGCATCATTATCTATTAATAATTTAAAGATTAATAATGGATGCTTAATAATTTATTATTTATTAATGTGCATTTATTATTTTTTGATTCAATTATAGTGTCTCAATGTTTTGGGTATATTGTCGGCCATACTTCCATAAATCTAATGTATATGAGTGAATGATGGAGAGATTAAATCTGAATATTAATAGTTCTAGTAATTAAACTTAGAAATTAAGACTTAAAGGTAGACTTAATCTTTCGACAAGTCAATGAATATTATAGAATTTAATGAATTTCAATTAATATAGTACATTTAAAAGTTGATATTATTTTAATTCTAATATGTTCCTTTTGAACTCGAGAGAGGGAATTGAATTACTACAAAATAATTTACCTTCAAGAACGTAAAAGAACATTAATGAAGAATAATTGACTTTCATCATGATAAATAATTGTAGTGAAATCTTAATCCTAGAATCTTAATCATTGGTTGATCCCATTTACTTTTATTTTGTTTGTTTGTTTTTATTTATTTTTAATTTACTTTCTTATTTAATTTTTACAAGTATTTTTGTTAACGTAAATAATTAAAATTTGGTAATCATATGATCTTCATCAAAACGATACTTGATTTACTACTTTATTACTTGGAACGACTCATACACTTGCGGTTCAATCGATACAACTAACCAACATTTATTCTAAAAATTAAGGACACTAAAGTATAACAAGCATTCATCCTTTGCCTCTCTTTCTTAATCTCACTTTCTGTTTTACTTATTTTGTTACCACTATCATCGTTTTATCAAAACTCAAAAGTCATGATTTATAATTTAATTTTGTTTAGACTGCCTCAAGAAATTTAGCTCTCACCTAACTTTAGATTGACACAAAAATACCATTAAAATCGGTTGAGCTCCTAACCACTTGAATGTCTAAGTGTTGACTAAAGAATCTATAATTTATAATATAAAATAGTACAGTATAATATATATATATATATATATATATATATATATATATATATATATATATATATATATATATATATATGCATACACATTCCAAGGCAATAAATTGAATAATAAAATATGATTAACTGATTAGAAAGTCAATTAATTACATTACAATTTTTTTTTATTAAAACCGATCAGAGACAATTGCATTATAAATACTTTTCAAAGCCAATTACGTTTATAACATATTTCGAAAGCAAATCACATTTTTTTTATTTTGAAAATATTTAATAAATGCAATTGATTGGATGGCAAATCAATATCGATAATAAAAATAATATATACATTTTGAGGCTCATTTTAGGAAAAGTTAAGGCAGATGACACTAATATTGGCATAATTTGGTTTTTCGGCCAACACAATTTCATTAAATAGTATGTTAAAAAATTTCAAAATTTAAATTTTGTTTGTTTAGATAGAATTATAAGATTACAATAAATATTTGTTGATTTTATTTCAAAATAAAATGTTAATAATTTCTCAACAACGCAATTAAAGATGATCCCTTCATGATTATGTTTGTTGAAATTATTGAAAACATATGATTGGTTATAAATAATAAATAACATTATCCAATTTCATTTCTTGATTGACGGGAGGTTATATATCAAATCAAGTCTCAAAATTTAAAAACAGCAATAATTATTCAATCTTATTTTCAACACCTATCATTTTTAAACACATGCATATAAATTGAAGAAGGAAGATTTCAATTATCGTTTGATTGTTTCATTAATTTTATTGTTTCATTATTTCATTGACATATGCTCTATCATTTTTTAACCTTATTAATTTAGATGATAAAATGGGTCCAACTTGACAAGTTGACCTATTTAATTTGCCAAATTTGATGGATTAAGTTGTAAATTTCAACTCATGTTTGTTAGTGTAATTGATTATAACTGAGATTATGATTAATCACAATTATTTTTAGAGATGATTGTAATTGATTTAGTACATAATTTTACTTTATTATTTTCCTTTCCTGTACAACAACCTTCTTATATAAATAGAAGTTAATCCTCCTGTTGACATGCATTCAGAAATATACGCAAATTATTATTATTTATCTCCCTATTTTTGTTTCTAACTTGGTATCAGAGAGTCTAGGCTCTTAGTTCAATCCTAGATTCCAGACTTCAGATTCCGTCCTAAATTCCAAACATTGTTTCACATTTCGTCCTAGATTCCAAACTCAATTTCAGACACCGTTCCAGATCTCCGTTCAGACATTGCTCCAGACTTTCGTTTAGACACCGTTCCAGACCCTTCATAAGGTTTTCCAATGAAATCTTTTCATTTTTAATGTTCTTTTCTGTCAATTTAGCTCCGAAAGTTTAATTTGTGCATTCTTCCTTGGTATAATGGAGAAAACAGACATTGCCCGGTCTCCTTCAGTTGTACTCACTACCCCCATATGTTGCAGATATTATAAAGACTTAGGACACTTGATTGAGAATTGTCACATATGTCCTCCAAAACAGGTTTCATCCTCGTCCCAGTTCTTCGAAGTCTGTGCTTGTTGCTACTGTACTTGTTGCTAATAGATCCCCAGGTTCTTCAGTCACACCCCAGGCTACCTTTTGTACTAATGATCTCGTGTTCATCCTTAAGTGTTTACTATCTAATTCTAGTAATACCTCTTCTGCTTTATCAACCACATCAGGTAATACTAGATGGTACTTTGACTTTGTTTGCTATAACCATATGACGTCCACATCTCAGTCTTTTTCATCTCTATCTGTTAATGACATTACACATTCTATACATACAGCCGATGGATCTCTTATGAATGTTAGTCATAAGGGTTCTATCTCTCTGCCCACTCTTAACTTACCTGATGCATATCTCATTTCCAAATTAAACTTCAATCTCATTTCTGTTGGTCAAGTATGTGACCTTGGTTATGAAGTCATATTTTCTTCTTCTGGTTATCGTATGCAGGATCTACGGACAGGACAAGTCACAGGGACTGGATGTAAAGTCAGAAGGTTGTTTGAGCTCACCAACCTTTATGTTCCTCCTGCCTTAAATCTTTGTGCAGCATTCACCTCGTCCTCCATTCAACTGTGGCACCAACGTCTTGCTCATAGTTCTCTACAGAAGTTGCATTCCCTCTTATCTCAAAGGGCTCTAGGTTTGGTTAATAATGAGTCTTTTCACTGCACTTCTTATCAAACTGCTAAACAATCTACAATTTCTTTCAGTAAAAGTACCTCTATTTCTAAATCTCCTTTTGACCTTGTGCATTTTGATGTTTGGAGGCCTGCCCCCACACCAACTATGGGAGGTAATCAATATTTTTTTAATATTTATTAATGATTTTTCTCATTTTACTTAGATATATTTAATGAAAAATCATTCAGAACTTTCTCAAATTTACATTAATTTTGCTACTATGATCAAAACTCATTTCTAAAAAATAATTAAAGCTTTTTGTTGTGATAATGCTTCTAAATATAGTGATTCAAAACTTCTCACCCTTCTTGCTGAACAACGTACACTTTCTGAGTTTTCTTGTCTTGATACCTCTCAGCAAAATGATCGTGCTGAAAGAAAACACTGTCATATCCTTGACTCTGTTCGAGCTATGTTCATCTCCTCTTCTAATCCTGAATTTTCTCGAGGTGAAGTCGCTCTTACCACTGTCTATGTCATCAATTGTCTTCCTTCTTTTGTTCTGGGTAATGTATCTCCTTTTGAACATCTCCATCATATTTTTTCAGATTACAACTCTCTTAAAGTTTTTTATTGTTCTTGTTTTATTCTCCTTCAACCTCATGAATACACTAAACTTGAGCCCCGAGCATGTCTCTATTGCTTTTTTGGTTATGGCACTAAACATAAGGGCTATCGCTATCGGGATCCAATCTCTCAAAGCATCTGTATCTCCCGTGATATCGTCTTCTGGGAAGACACTACCATGTTCTCCCCACTCTCGAAGTTCAAGTCCTTCCCTTCCACTTCAACTCCTCTTTTCACTAATTCCTTTGTTGATCTCTTTTATAGTGATTTTGATACAGGTTACTACAATGAGCTTCCAGTTACTTCTGATGTTCCAGCCACTCCTAATGACGATGTTCCAGACGTAGATCCTGTAACAACCTAATATAATTATCTCGATATATTCATCATATTTAAAGATAATTGGTATTAGTTATGCTACTACTAATTTATTTCATAAACTAATCTCATATCATTTATACAAATAAATAAGGAGATCCACGTTAAATAGAATACATACACACACACACACAACAAAAAACAAAAATACAACTCATAGTAACAAAATTTACAAGAGTTGCTATCAAAACTATAAAACTAATACTATCTATTCTTGGGACTTTTTCTTCTTTTTCTTTCCCCTTTTCTTCTTGATTCCCCTGGAAGGGTCTTGTCCTGCTAACCATGAAATATAAACGGGGTGAGAACATAAAAATCCCCAGTAATAAAATATATCTCATGGCACTAAAATCAAATATACATAAAGGTACATCTAGAAACTATAACTCATAATTTACTATTGATATTTCACAAATGACTACTCAAAAGTAAAATATCAATTTCTCTTGTATACTTTGGTTCAACTTTATTAAACAAAGGAACTAACTCTTACTATAGTTTAACCTTATTGCATAGGGGATCCGTTTCTCTATGGTTCAATCTCATTACATGAGGGATCTATTTCTCTATGGTTCAACCTTATTGCATGAGGGATCCATTTCTCTATGGTTCAACCTCATTGTATGAGGGATCCATTTCTCTATGGTTCAACCTCATTTCATAAGGAATTCATTTCGCTAAGGTTCAACCTCATTGCATGAGGGATCCATTTCTCTATGGTTCAACCTCATTGCATAAGAGATTCATTTCTCTATCAAGTCTTACTATTGAGAAGCTTGAAAGACTCATCTCATTCTCATATGCTAGGTTGTTAATCCCTCCAAGAATTACCCTTATTAGTGCATCAACACACTTAGGAAAGCAAAAATGAGTGATCTCATCACTTAAGAAATTCCAGAACATCAAAAACACAATGTTGAAAAATTCTGGAGCTCACGTCGCGGCATAGCCTTGGCACGCTATGATGCCCTGCTCTCACGTGCTCATGTGATGCACCGCATGCCCCGGCGTAAGAGGATTTTCTGCATAATTCTGAAAAAAATCTGAGCCACTGTTCTATTGGCTCAAAAAAGGTTTCTAACCATCAATTCTTGGTTTCTAAGTGTTTTCCAACTCTAATTATGGTCTCTAATCAAGTTAGAATTAATAAACACTCAAAATAAATTATTAAACTTAGGTTATGATTAAAGCTTAGTCATTCAAAACCCCAAAAACCAACTTGAATTCTAACACTCAAGAGAGTGTTTCTAACCTCACAACCATCAACCAAGCATAGGTTAAGCTCTAACCAAACTAAACTTAGCCATTGGAAGTAAGATTTAGCTAAGAAACCTTCTTTACCCTAATTACCCTATTTTCCCCAAACCACTCATTCATGTAGAAACCACAAGAAATGGAGGGGGAAAATTAAGTATAGGAAAGAATTCCCCTACCTCAAGTTATTGAATGGTGAACTTCAATTCTTGGATTGTCCTTGGTCTTCTCTTCTTCCTCTTCTCTTTCCTTCTTCTCCTATTTCTCCTTCTTTTTCCTTTGCCTTTCGTTGGTTTTTTGTTTCTATATCTGACTAGAAACGTGAGAGTGAGAAAGGATAAAAGGCATGGTTAAGATAAGGCTTAAGTCACTTAACCATATACTAAAAATTCCATATCTGTTAAAAAACTTATATTTTGCTAATTTAAGTTTTCTAACTTCCAACAACTTTAAAATAAATCCTAGGATTCATCCAAATTATTGTTTCACCATTTTCTCAAATTTTCATATCTGCTGCTGGTCAATCTGGTATTAAAGCACACTTTCTGTATGCTTAAAAATACCAAATCAACTCAGTTTGCTCTCAAAATTTTTATACATCCTCTTCCACTTATTTGTGACCTAGAAATAAATTATCTTTATTTATTTCCCTCAACTAGGCCATTTAAGCTATTTTCTGAGTCATTTTAAGTTACTTTTCACATTTTGTGTTGTAGTAAAGTGCTTAAATTGACTCAATTTGTCACAAAAATAAACAGACATGTCAAGCAAATATTATTCTACCTTTGTAATATTATTGCACCACTTCTTCCTTTTGAGCATCCAACTAGGGTAAGAACCCAGCCTACCTATTTTCATGATTATCATTATTTTTTTACCATGCTTTACTTATATGAACCATAGTTCTATCAAGAAGCCTCCACAGATCCTCATTGGCAACATGCTATGTGTAATAACCCAATATTTACTATCTAGAAATATCGTCATATAAAAGAATAATTCAATACTGGTCATACTACTTCTAACATCATCAACAACTAACCCATATTATTCATACACAATGAGTGATCTGTAGAGCCACAAAAGCAAAAGTTATATATATACATCACAGCCTCCAAAGGGCTTACTGTTATACATAACTCAAAACAACTAAGCAAATATAAAACATATATAAGCTTAGCTCAAAACAACATCTATACTATGCTAGTCCTTATACATCATCTTCTTCCTTTTCGAAGAACTCGCACCTGGATTTACATGGCAACACAAACGGGGTGAGAAAACATATCTCGGTAGAAGTATTTCAATACCAGTATATATACATGTATACAATCAGATAATATTTATAATTATCGAATTAACACTTCAAACACAGAAATACACAATTGCCTATACAATTGTAATATATGATTATGTCTATGCAAGTTCTAAGAATGAATGTAGTTTCAAGATGTCATGAGTCCTCAGACGTATTGAGGATATTACCTACCTCAGCTACTCTAGGATATGTTATGTTATGTTATGGTTTATCAGGCATAGTGAGGATATGACTCACCAACACTATCCATCAAAACAACAGAGGATATTACTCACCTCCACTGGTCAAATAAAGCAAAGAGGATATTACTCACCTCCTTACTCAACAATGTAATAAGGATATTACTCACCTTATTACACACAACATAGAGAGGATATTACGCACTCCAATATGCTTCAAACAACACAAAGAGGATATTACACACCTCAATGTGTTTCACAAATAATAGAGAGGATATTATCCATTAATCTATTCAACAAGTACATAGGGAGGATATTACTCACCAATCTATGCTTCTCAAATAACTCAAGGAGGATATTACTTACCTCATTATGTTTCTCAAACGTCTCATGGAAAATAATCACTAATTACCTTCAATAATTAGCTTCACAATTGATTTATATGCATCTCAAACTCATTTCCTCAATCCAACATAATACACAATATGCATATAATCATGCATAATTAATCCACATAATTAGCACTACGAATCCATTTAATTCAACACATTCATACTTAATTAAATACTCCTACTAGAGTCTCATCACTCGCTAAGAAGTATAAAAGAAGAAACTACACCATTGGAAGACTCCAAGGCAATATACACAACATCTAGTTAGTTTCTGGCATTCACGTCGCTGCGTTGCCTTGTGCCATGTCGCAGCGCCCAAGCCACGGGTTCAAGTACTAGCAGGAAAATGCCACCAACATCGCGGCATCCTTGTGCCACGTCGCAGCGCGCACCCCTATTCTTCAACACGCCGCGGTACTTAAAGTGCTATGTTGCAGTGCTCAACTCTCGGGTCCCAAATTCTGGGTGTGCATCACACTCACGTTGCGATGTTATATGCCTTACACTATGGCGCCCACTACAGAACTTGCATTATGCAGAATTCTACAAATACGAGTACTGTTCCATTAGAACTAAACCCTCTTTTAATTACTCAAAACTCGATTTCAAGTGATTTTTAACCTCCATTAAGGTCCAATTATACAAAGCAACTCTTAAACCATTCTAATTTCACTTAAAATTAACGAGCATGGAAAATCATCTAAAACAAAACCTAAAACCCCAAAACTCATCTCAAGTGAGATTTAAGGCATACAAGGGCTGGAAATCCATTTTCTTACACCCAACAACTCAAAAACAAGCTATCCTCAAGTTTCCCAACAAGATTCAAGCCAAAAACACCAAAATCACACTATAAGTCCATCATTCACATCAAGCAACCTAAATAGCCTAATGAAGAATATGGAAAGAAAGTGTGAAACCAAGGTTTCCCCTTACCTTAATTTCCAGAAATGAAGTCGATTAGTCGTTCCTCTGAAAAGCTAAGCTCTCTCCCTTGCTTGGATGAAGATCCTCCTCCCTTAACACTTTGAGTTCCCTTCTCTTTTCCCTTTCCTTTGGCAGCTGTGAGATGAGAACATAACTCATTTTGGCCTTAAATAGGCCAGCAACAGTAACAAAGGGTCGTGCCCTCTTATTTTAGTCACTTTCACCCGAATAGTTAAGAATGCTTAGTTATCACCAAACCAAGTTTTCCAACTTCCAACAAGCTTAAAATAAATCTTAAAATTCATTAAAAATATTGTTTCACTATTTTCATAATTTTTCATATCTGTTAGGGGTCAATCCGGCACTAAAATATGCAACCAGTATGCCTAAAAATGATAAACTAACTCTGATAATTCTCAAACTTTAACCACATCTACTTCCACATATTTGTGACTTAGAAACAAGTTCTCCACACTTATTTCCATTAACTAAGCAGTTTAAGCCACTTTTGAAGCAAATAACAACTATATTTCACACATAGTGTTACAGCAAAGTGCTTAAACGTGCTCTGATAGTCACAAAACTTTACAAGCATGACAAACTAGTATTAGGCACCTTCGTAACCATATACAAGTCTATCATGGCTAGCTAGGGTGTTACACTATGCAAGAAGAGTTACAGGCTTTGGAGAACAGTAATACTTAGGAATTGTTGCTTTTCCTTCTGATAAGGCATTTGTGGGATGTAAATGGGTGTTCAATATCAAAACTCGTTCTAATGGCTCTATTGAACACTATAAAACTCATTTGGTTGCCAAAGGTTTCACTGAAGAATATGACATTGATTATGAGGAGACCTTTGCACCTGTTGTTCGCATCACTTTAGTTCGTACTCTCCTTGCTGTTGCAGCCACTCATAAATGGACTCTAAATCAGATGGATATGAAGAATGCATTTTTTAATGGTTATTTGAAAGAAGAAGTTTATATGCATCCACCTCCTTGTTACACTTTTCCACCAAATAAGGTTTGTCGTCTTTGAAAGGCTTTATATGATCTTAAACAAGTACCTCGAGCCTGGTTTGCCAAGTTTCACAGCACTATCATTTAGTTTTGTTTTTTCCTTCAGTACCCATGATTTTTGTAATGTCCCAAATTACTAACACTAATGACACACCCAGTTTATGCATCAGTAATTAGAATTAAGAATGTTACTTATGAATAATAACAATTTTCAAATAGAAGATTTGATAATATACAAAAATATAAGCCTTCGCGAAAGCATAATATACATACATAATGAAATGAATAATATACAAACTGTACATCGCTGCGCATTATATATATAAATTTTTTCTGGTTAATAAAATTAAATCACTATAACTAATTTATAAATACCTAACTAAGAACATCCTAACTAATCCTTCAAGTAAACTCCATCTTGCTAATCTGCTCAGGCCACCTAGAATTATCATGGAAATTATAAAGAATAGTAGGGGTGAGAATTTAGAAATTCTTAGTAGTTCGTTTAAAACCATGCCATCACAATATTTCCATCTATTTCGGGAAAAAACTTCATTTTTAGGAAAATGGCAAAAGGCCAAATCCATCTCCTTCCTCCTCCCGAAATAGATGGTTCATTTAATTACTATAGAAACTCCTTTAATTCTTCTAATCAAACACAATATCACCAAGTGCTAAAAAATGCCATCAAATACTAAATTGTACCACAAAAACTCTGTTTTAGAAGTCTCATCAAAACATAATTAATTTTTCAATCTCAATATATCAAGATAAAGATCTCATCGTCAGAATCAAGTTATGAGCTCATAAAATCATTCATTCACTTGGTAGTAGTCTACTTTTAAGTTGGTGCACATCAACCTCTTTATGACAGTACGCCGTCACACAGAACTACTTCGGGTAACTAGGCCCAGTCTTCCTCTGTCTAGCTTAGAGGAAATACGTCTCCTCAATATCAAAGCTAGGGTTAGACTTCAATCTATCATGATAAGGAAAAGGTACGTTATCTTACATTATCAATCATCAGGAATAGAATGAGAGGTAAGTTACTCAAACTATCCAGGATTTAGGATTACCCCAAGTAGTGAGGGAAACACTCATCCTCAACTACTTAATGACTAGGGAAGCTCAGGTAAAGAGGAAGGTTCTTCCTTAACCTCAATTACTCTGATATAGAGAAAATCACATATATTCTCTTACCATTAACCAAGTCTTACCCTAGTACTAGTACATCCAAAATCCAACTCGACCTAGTTCCACAAAATGAATGCCCATGAAAATCAAATCATCACATATGCAATATAATACATAATCCAATCATACTCATTATGGGTATTCAAATATCATGAAAACATTTCTCAAATCGTCAGTCTCATTTGATTCAGTCATGTCATGGCACATAGCCTTACATTTCATCAATATGCAATAGTTTATAAATTCATCAATCAATCCAAAAATATACTCTGTGCATAATCATTTCTCCCAATCTTAGTACACTTGATTAAAATAATATATATAACCATACTTTACATAGCATAATTCATATTTTTCCTCATCTAATATGTCTTAAAATAACATTACAATGCTTTTAGAAATCAAATTCTCAAATGACGGGTTCAAAATCTCATTCTGTCCTATGGGCGTCTAAGCACTAGGCTCTGGGCACCTAGACGCTTGACGCACACTTAGCCGTTCAACTATGAGCGCTAGGGCACTCATCGCGCATCTGGAAACGTGATTTTGGGTTCTAGGCGCTCAGAAGCTCATTTTTGGGCACCTAGGCGCTAAAACCAGAAACCATAATCTCTATTTTGGAACCAGATCTCAAGCCTTCCAAAAATCAAACCCAAAATCATTAACAACCACATCATAAATCATTACATTCAAGGGTCCAAAACAGTTTCAAAATAAGCAATCAAATAAGGGATTTATACCCCTCTTTCAAAACTCAAAACTCGTCAAGAAATCAAGAATCAATATAAAGCTTTAAATCTCAATGAAATCTCAAATGCATAGATTTATCATTCTCAAGTTAAAATCTCAACCAAACTCATCCAAAATCTCAGATTTGGAAGGAAAACAAGGATAAAAAGGAAAAGAGAGAAAACCCCTTACCTTAGTTTCCATAGCTCTTAATCTTACTTCTTTCTTAGTTGGTCTTCTTTCTTCTTTCTTCTTTCTCGATTTTCTGCTCCTGTCTCACGCTCCTTCTCCCTCTTTCTCTTTTCTCATTTTCTCTCATTTCTCTCCTATTTCTCTCCTCTTCGTTTCTATCTATGTCTTTGTTTCTTTCCTTTCTCATCTTTCTTTTCTTTGTTTTTTTTTTATTTAGGATGTTGGCCGAAAGTGAGGAAACGAAGAGAGAGAGAAATATTTCAAAATGGTAATGATGAGGGTGTAGGACGGTGGAGTAGGAAAACAAAAGGGAAAAGTACAATTCAACTGATAAATTTTCATCTACTAAGGACACTTTAATTCCTCATAAATGAATTTTCCAACCTCCATAGGCATTAGGAAAAATTCTAGAATTTCATACTATTTTCCATATTTGCCATTTCTCAATCCGGTATTAAAATACTTTTACGGTATCCTTAAAAATACCAAATTGACTCTGTTTATCCTCAAAATTTAATCATATCCTCTTTCACACATTTATGACCTATTAATAAAATTTTTCTTATTTATTTCCTTTGATTTAGAATTTATGCTATTTTTCTGAGTTAAAATAGTCATTTTGCACATTCTATATTGTGGCAAAGTGCTTAAATTAACTCAAAACGTCTCGAAAATCAACAAACATGTTAAACAAGTATTATGGTACCTTATGACCATATACAAGTCTAACCTGCTAAAAAGAGAATGTTACAATTTTGCTCTGTTTACTCGCAAAACTGATAGAGATACTACTATGTTGCTTCTCTATGTTGATGATATAATTATTATTGGTAATGATACTATTGGTATTACTAAACTTAAACGGTTCTTGAGTCAGCATTTTGAGATAAAAGATCTTGGACCTTTCAGTTACTTCTGGTTCTTGAAATCCTTTCTTCTGTTAATGGCATTTCTCTGTCTCAAGTTAAATATGCCTCGGATTTTATCTCTCGAGTCAATCTCACCGACAGTTGCACCAAGTCCACTCCTCTAGAACCTAATGTCAGGTTTACACCTCTGGATGGTACTATACTTGATGATCTTTCTCTTTATCGGGAGTTAGTTGGTAATTTGATTTATCTTATTATTATTCGTCTAGACATTTCATATGTTGTTCATTTAGTTAGTCAGTTTATGTCAGCTCCGCCTATTACTCTCTATGCTGTTGTTCTTCGTATTATTCGATATATAAAAGGAACTCTATTTCATGGGCTTCATTTTTTAGTCAACTCCTCCTTAGTCCTCGATGCTTATTGGGGTGGAGATCTCACTGATAACCGATTCACCACTGGCTACTGTATCTATCTTGAAGATGCACTTATTTCATGGTGAAGAAAGAACCAGACTTTAACTGCACGTACCAATACTAAAGCAGAGTATCGGGCACTTGCTGACACCACATCTAAAATACTTTGGTTACGTTGACTTCTTAAAGACTTGAGTATTTCTCAATCCTCTCTCAATGCTTTTTATTATGATAATAGGAGTGCTATTTAGATTGTACACAATAATATTTTTCATGAGCGCACCAAGTATATTAAGATTGACTGTCACTTCATTCGTCAACACATTCTTTGTGGTGCTTTTCGTCTCATTTTCATTAGCACTCTTGACCAGCCAGCTGATCTGTTCACCAAAGCTCATCATCCTGGATGGTTCCGCACTATAGTTTTCAAACTCAAGTTGGTTTCTTCTATACCCACTTGAATTTGAGGGGGGGTGTTAGTGTGATTGATTATAATTGATCACAATTGATCATGATTGAGATTATGATTTAGCAAGAATATTTTTAGGGATGATTGTAATTGATTTAGTACATAATTATACTTTATTATTTTCCTTTCTTGTACAATAGCCTTCTTGTATAAATAGAGGTTAGTCCTCGTGTTGACATTCATTAAAAAATATACACAAATTACTAACATTTGTCCCATATTTTCTGTCAATTTAACTTGCCCTGTATAACTTATGGGTTAAGGTAGGGTGGGACGAGTTGACCCGTTGGGCCAATTTTTATTTTTCTTTCTTCTTTATATATACTAGCATTACACCCGTGTGATGCACGAGTTAATATATGAATAATAGATTTACAAATAATACCATTATTTAAAGAGAAATAAATTTAATCTCGTATGACATACTTTAATTAAAGATGTTTTTTTGTATTAAATTAAAATTAAAATGATAAAAAAATAAAAATTTTGATTTTTTAAATTTTTATGTTTGCACAATTAAGTTTAATATCAACATTATTTTTTTTTGGTGGTTTAGTAAAGCCCTCTCCAAAGTGATAACTCTAAGACTCAAACCCCTGACATTGCAGGCAAGGTCCATCTAGGGTCACAGTCCACGTCTATTGTAACTAATCACTATTGTGTATATCATCATTATTTTTAATTATTCACAACTCAACCAAATGAAATAAAAAGAGTTAGAACATATATATAAGATTATTTTTTTCTTGATCTGGAGGACTTTAAATATTGACACAACATTTAATGAGTTTGACTATATTAATAATGGAATGAATTTTATATTTACATATGGATGAACCACAAGATTTTTCTTGCATATTAGACTCATTACTCTAAAAAAGTATTAATACCATATAAGTGTCAAATAAAAGTCATATTACAAGATAATTTTTGAATAATTTATTAAAAATTCACAAAAGACATAAGTTTTATTTAAGCATGCTCTAACATAGTGTTCGTTACAAATAAACAAATGAATATAAGATCTCAAATGAATGACTTATGGTGAGTATATGTATTAAATTCAATGTAAGCACACATGAAACAACAAATAAAGGAAACAAATAAGTAAATGGAAACAAATTCAATGCTCCCAGTGAGCTATCACCATCGTCTGAAGTTTCAATTCATCTCACTAACACTATCTCGATCGTTGATCCTGTATCTGATACTGCTATCTGTCTCTCTCGAGTAAGAAATCTCCCCACCTACCTTCGTGATTATTATTATTTTTCTACCATGCTTCACCTTCATGAACCACAGTCTTATCAAGAGGCATCCATTAATCCCCATTAGCAACAAGCTATGAAAGAAGAATTACAGGCTTTGGAGAATAATGATACTTGAGATATGGTTGATCTTCCTTCTGATAAGGCTCTTGTCGGATGTAAATGAGTTTATAAGATTAAAACTCATTCTATTAGGTCTGTTGATTGTTACAAAGCTTGCTTGGTGGCCAAAAGCTTTACACAAGAATATAGGATTGATTATGAAGAAATCTTTGCTCCAATTACACGTCTCATTTCCGTTCGTACTTTTCTTGCTGTTGCTGCCATTCGCAACTAGACTCTTAACCAGATGGATGTGAAGAATGTCTTTCTCAATGGAGACTTGGAAGAACAAGTCTATATGCGACCTTCCACCGGGTTATTCTTTTCCACCTAACAAGGTCTGTCTTCTTCGCAAAGCCCTATATGGTCTTAAACAAGCTCTCCGAGCTTAGTTTGCCAAGTTTAGTTCCACCATCAGTTAGCTTGGGTTCTCCTCTAGCCCTCATGAGTCAGCTCTCTTCATCCGAAAGACTGATCGTGACACTATGATACTGCTTCTTTATGTTGATGACATGATCATTACCAGTGATGATACTTTTAACATTACTAATCTTAAAGCATCCTTGAACCATAATTTTGATATGAAAGATCTTGGCCCTCTTAGTTATTTTTTAGGTCTTGAGGTTCTTTCCTTTGTTGATGATATTTTTTTCTCTCAAGCTAAATATGCCTCAAATCTTATCTCTCGAGCCTATCTCTCAGACAATTGCACTGAATCCACTCCTCTGGAGTCTAATGTGAGGTTTACGCCTCTAGATGGTACTGTACTCGATGATCCTACCCTCTATCGACAGTTAGTTGGTAGCATGATTTATCTTACTGTTACTCGTCCAGATATTTCATATGTTGTTCATTTAGTCAGTCAGTTTATTTCAACTCCGCATACTACTCATTATGTTGTCGTTCTTCGTATTATTCATTATGTAAAGGGGACTCTATTTCATGAGCTTCATTTTTCAGCTAGCTCCTCCTTGGTCCTCCGAGCTTATTCTAATGCCGATTCGGGTGGAAATCCCATTGATCATTGATTTACCACTAGTTATTGTATCTTTCTTGGTGATACTCTTATTTCATGGCAAAGTAAGAAACAAACTTTGACTGCTCATTTTGGTACTGAAGCAGAGTATCAGGCTCTTGCTGATACCATTTCTGAAATACTTTGGTTGCGTTGGCTTCTTGTTGACTTGTGTTTCTCTTAGTCCCCTTCCACTATTATCTATTGTGATAATCGGAGTGCTATTTAGATTGTTCACAATGATGTCTTTCATGAGCGCACCAAACACATTGAGATCAATTGTCACTTCATTCGTCAACACATTCTTCGTGGTGCCCTTCGTCTCATTTCCATTGGAACTTTTGACCAGCCAATTGATTTGTTCACCAAAGCTCATCATCCTAGTCAATTACGTACTCTGGTTTCCAAATTCAAGTTGATTTCCTCTACACCCACTTGAGTTTGAAGGGGGTGTTAGGGAGCGTGATTGATTTTTGTATTGATTGATTTGTTTGATTCTGTACATAATTGTATTTTATTATTTTTCTTTTCTATATAGCAATTATCTTGTATAAATAAAGGCTAATCCTCCTGTATATAACTCGTTTAGAAATATAGACATATTTATCAGTCTTTTTCTCTCTGTTTCTGTTTCTAACTGATTTAAACCTCATTCCATTTGAGGAAATTTTTCATATAGATAAAGGGCTCCGATATTTTGTAGGTAATGTGTTATTTGATATTTTATTTATTCCTTTATCTTTTTGTTGGTTATATAAATCTTCTGATTCCTTTTGTTGCTTCAGATGTTATAGGTCTGATATGTGTAGTTGGAACTGAAAAAGAATACTAAAAATGAAGGAAAAACGGTTAAGATGAATGTCATAGAGCTGAGTGTGGATGGGTATTAATCACGAATATTTTAAGGAAACATTCTACTTTTGGAATTTGTATTTGCAAATTTACAATACCAAAAAAATTCATTGATTTCAGGGTGAAGTTAGAATGTACTTTGGTTTTTATGGGGATGAGCTTAATTCTTCTCTTGCTATATAGGTGATGTATTCAAGTTATTGTTTCTGTTCAGTATGGCAAAGTAAAGACATTGCACTGGGTAAAAAAAATTTAAATGAATATATATATTAACATCAAAATCTCGTAATCATGGGAGGAATACTTTAAATGAATACATAATATAAAATTAATTAAAATCTAATTTATTGTTAAAACATATAATTAAGCAAATGTATTTTTATTAGTGGAATTGGAATTGGAATTGAAACATAGAATTTTAATTTCAATTCCAATTCTTTAGAATTAGAATTAGTCTAGAATCTTAAATTCTATGTTTGGAGTTGTCAAAGAATTAAGATAAGAAATTGTAATTTTAAATTCAATTATAATTTTATTGTTTAAAGATATGATCTAAAATATTAAAAAATTATTTATAAAAATAAAAATAATAAAAATATTCATACAAGTAATATTTTTATAATATAAAAATAATTTTTTTCATAAAGAAAATTTTCATGAATTTTTTTATAAAAAAATAAATAGCTATTATAATAATTTTTATATAAAAATATAAATAAATTTTTTATAAATATAAAATCTCAATAAATATGATTATTCACAAATAAATGTGGAGAGAGAAAGAGAGAGAGAGAAAGTTTAATTTTTAAACTATAGAATTGATAATTCTTATGGTATAGGTTAAGAATTGAGAAAGACTTAACTTATTTATTTTTCAATTCCATGGAATTAGTTTATGGAATTACAATTCCAATTCAAATGGTATTCCAAACATAAAAATTAGAATTAAGAGGTCCAATTCCAATTCTAAACTCTAATTTCACGCTTCAATTCCAAACCAAACTGACACTAAATGAATACATAATATAAAATTAATTAAAATCTAATTTATTGTTAAAACATATAATTAAGCAAATGTATTTTTATTACAAAATGACATTTTAATTATGTTTTCAATAACTTCATAAATAAAAATTTTATTAATTATCCCGTGCAATGTTCAGATACAAAATGCTTAATAATAATAATAATAATAATAATAATAATAATAATAATAATAATAATAATAATATATTCATTTCCAGGCTCACTTAGGGAAAGTTGTTAAACATGTCACACTTAAAATTTAAAATAGTAAGTCTTCAAAATTTCAAATTTCAAATTATTTTAGAGACAATTCCTAGCAATATATATTTAAATAATTTCAAAATAAATGTAATTAATTGATTAATTGATTTGAAAGCTAATCATTTGCATTATATAATAAATTTATAAAAGCAAATCAAAGACAATTGCATTATAAACGCTAATCAAAGCTAATCATCATTTTTTTTAAATTAAGGAAGTATACCAAACGTTCATCCTTTACCTCTCTTTTTTATTCTCACTTTCTTTTTCATTTATTTTCTTAACTTTGTCATCATTTTATCAAAACTCAAAAGTCATAACATATAATTTAATTTTGTTTAGATAGTCTGCAGAAACTTAACTCCCACCTAACTTTTGAATAACACAAGAAATACCATTGAAACAAGTCGACCTCACATCCACTTGGATGTGTTGACCAAAGAATCTATAATTTAAATTTTATAATAGTATATAATAATATATACATTTCAAGGCAATATTGATTAATAAAATATAATTAAATGATGAGTAAATGATCTATTTAGTCCCTAAAAGATACGGTGTTGGTTATATTAATTCTTGAATAATGAAAATTACTGATGAGATCTCCGAATGTGCAATTCATCGTTCAAACTAGTCCGTGTGATTAAGATTACCTTATGTGAACATGGACTAATTTGAAAGACAAAATACACACCCAAAGACAACGGAAGTAATTTCCATCATTCAAAGACTAATATAACCGATGCTATATCTTTCATGGACTAATTTTATCATTTACTCTTAAATGATGAATTGATTAGGTAGTCAATTAATTGCATTATATAATATAATAAATTGATAAAAGTCAATCAAAGACAATTGCATTATAAATGTTAATCAAAGCCAATCCCATTTTTTATTTTGCAGATATATAATAAATGCAATTGATTGGATGGCAAATATATATCTATAATAATATAATATAATATAATATAATATAATATAATATAATATAATATAACATAATATATATAATCAATATAATATAGAAAAAGAAGATACAATGCTTAAAATTTTGTCACATGTCATCCAAATTAATTAGTATATGCATTAAGTTTTTGACATGTGACAAATATATTATTTAATTTTCTGTCATGTGTCATCTGATGTAGTAATTTAAAAATAATATTGATACATGTAAAAAAATTATCATATATACATCAATATAATTAATTAATCAATTGATATGATCCTAGAAAGATCATGTAAAAATTCGGATCTATCCTTGAGTGACCAACCAAAATGACGCACTTGTTTAAAAACAAATTTGTATCTCGCACTATACTACTCAATTGAGCGATTCCAAAACGACGTGAAAGATCACGTTCTAAAATGCAAATTAGGCTCAAGAATCACTAGAAAAAGATGAGTAAATCATGAGATACGAATCGAGAAAACTAACAGAATTTGAGAACTAGAAAATCGCAAAACAACCAAAAAAGGAAAATGGTTAAGACGAGAGATGAAAATAAGAAGTGGATTGGTGCCACAATCAAGGATTGATTGATAAACCAAAGTTAGTGATCGCCACAAAAGAAACTCTTGATAAGATCTATGGCTCACAAAGAACCTAAGAGAGGAATACTCTCACAATTGGACAAACCAAATTGAACATCAAATCCTAGTTTTTTTTTTTTATTCATCATAGATGTGTACATATATAGAGTTTAGGGGCTGCATACATCATGCAAACAAAAGGTCACCATAAAGTGACTAAAATCCCTCATAAAAGAAAATAACTATTCCCTAAGTGGCTAATAAAAGCATTAACCATTCCACTAAGTAGCTAAATAAATTGAACCAAAAGAAACTCTCAGAATTTGGAACATTAAAGACACTCTAGGCTTGAAAATAACAAAATATAAAAGAAACATAATAGAAAGCCCAAAATACAAGTAAAATTCCGTCCAAGAATTCGTCTTAAATTTTCATCTCATTTTTCACCATGATAGAGGCCGATTTTGGTCAAGAAGCTTGAAATATGATTTGTAGATAATTTCCTTAGCTTTCCAACGAACTAAAGAATGCACTAATCCGAGTTCTGTAGTGCAAGATAAAGCCAAAACAAGTCAACGAATTCTCACTAATGAAAATAAAATTTTCATCAAAAATCAATTGGCCTTAAATTGGACATCATTCTTGATTTGTATCATTCCCTCCCTCTTGAAGAGAATTCGACCTCGAATTTATTGCCTTTGGGAATCGTCTTCATCCTCCGGGTTCAAACACAACTCTTTTGAATCCATGGGGCACCTCCCTTGAAATTGTTTCTTCAACTTCCTTACTTTCCTCTTGCAATTCAAAGCCAATGGATGCTTTGCATTCTTCCTTTGGAATCATATCTTCAATTATCTTACAAGCTTCCTTTGGAGGAACAAACTCAATTTCCTTGAAAAGAGATTCAACACAACTAGGCAAAGAATTAGGAATAACATCAAAACAAGAATTCAAGTTTTCATTTTTCACAACACTTTCTTTTTTGCTCTCAACTTTTTCTTTTTCCTCATTCTTTTCCATACTTTCATCTTTCTTTTCTTTCTCTTCAAATGTACTCGAACTTTTACCTCATCCAAATTCTTCCTTTCTCACTCTCGATTTTCAAGTGCATTTGATCTTCATACACTTGTTTTGGTGACAATGGTACAAGAGTAATTTGGCGATTATTAAATACAAATGAGTACTTACTCTTATAGGTATCATATCTCGCTTGTCGTTCGACCCTCCAAGGACGCCCAAGTAACAAGTGTGTCGATTCTATGGGCACCACATCACATAATACCTCATCTTCATATCTCCCAATCCGGAACGACACTCGCACTTGTTTGTTCACCATCACGTCACCGAGATCGCTAAACTCCGGGATGCACCAAAGCTTATACGGTTGTGGATGCTGTAGAATAGGAAGTCCCAACTTTTGCACCATGGTGGTACTAGCTAGATTAGTGTAACCCTTTCTATCAATGACCAAGCTACATGTCTTGTCCTTCACATAGCATCTAGAATAGAAAAGATCCTCCCTTTGTTTGGCATCATTTTTCTTCATTAGAGACTCCATGATAGGTGGTGGGAAGAATGAGACCAAAAGTCACTCTAGGAAGGATGGCTCGATACCACATGATATGATCCTAGAAAGATCATGTAAAAATTTTCTATCCTTGAGTGACCAACCAAAATGACGCACTTGTTTAAAAACAGCTGTATCTCGCACTATACTACTTTGAGCGATTCCAAAACGACGTGAAAGATCACGTTCTAAAATGCAAATTAGGCTCAAGAATCACTAGAAAAAGATGAGTAAATCATGAGATACGAATCGGAGAAAACTAACAGAATTTGAGAACTAGAAAATCGTAAAACAACCAAAAAAGGAAAATGGTTAAGACGAGAGATGAAAATAAGAAGTGGATTGGTGCCACAATCAAGGATTGATTGATAAACCAAAGTTAGTGATCGCCACAAGAGAAACTCTTGATAAGATCTATGGCTCAATCAAGAACCTAAGAGAGGAATACTCTCACAATTGGACAAACCAAATTGAACATCAAATCCTAGTTTTTTTTTTTTTTATTCATCATAGATGTGTACATATATAGAGTTTAGGGGCTGCATACATCATGCAAACAAAAGGTCACCATAAAGTGACTAAAATCCCTCATAAAAGAAAATAACTATTCCCTAAGTGGCTAATAAAAGCATTAACCATTCCACTAAGTAGCTAAATAAATTGAACCAAAAGAAACTCTCAGAATTTGGAACATTAAAGACACTCTAGGCTTGAAAATAACAAAATATAAAAGAAACATAATAGAAAGCCCAAAATACAAGTAAAATTCCGTCCAAGAATTTCTTAAATTTTCATCTCATTTTTCACCATGATAGAGGCCGATTTTGGTCAAGAAGCTTGAAATATGATTTGTAGATAATTTCCTTAGCTTTCCAACGAACTAAAGAATGCACTAATCCGAGTTCTGTAGTGCAAGATAAAGCCAAAACAAGTCAACGAATTCCTCACTAATGAAAATAAAATTTTCATCAAAAATCAATTTGGCCTTAAATTGGACATCATTCTTGATTTGTATCATCAATCAATCAATATAATCATCAATAAATATAATTAATTAATCAATATAATTAATTATTAATATAATTAATATATAAAAGAAAATACATGTCTTAAAATTCTATCATATTTCATCTAATTCAATTGATAAATGCATTAAACTTTTGACATGTAACAAATATATTATTTAATTTTCTATCATGTGTCATGTGTAGTAATTTAAAAGAAATATTAACAGGTATAAAAAAATTACCACATATACATAAAAAGAAAAAAGAAAAAAAATAAAACAAAAAATTATAAAGAGAAAGAGAGAATAGAAATTACAAAGAAAATAAATTAAACAAAGTTAAAGAACTTAAGTCAAATGTCAAATGATTGGTTTAGCCTATTTAAATTGATGAACTAAATGTATAGGTTAGAGAGTATTAAGGAATTAGAATGCATTGAGTATTATTTAGCAATATTATTATAGACTATTGTAATTTTGGCAGATATTTTTTTTAATTGTCACTAAAATATCTATCAACTAAAGAATTTCTTTTTTTGAATAGAATTTACCATTAGTGGTTAGTTTGCAAATATAACTTTGATAACAAAAGTGAAAAATTAAAGATTTAATTTGCAATATAATTTTATATGAAAAAATCTCATTAATGAATTTTTCTCTAGATATTTAATATTTAATAGTATTCAATAATAATTATAAAAAATAATTTTTTTTTTTTGCATTAAGACTTAGTTTGGCATACTTTCTAAAAATATGAGTGAAAAGTTAAGGGAGAACTTTCAATATAATTTTATTTGTATTCTATATATGAATCTTTTTATCTCGACGATATACTAAAATTACTATAAATAATAATATAATTTTTACATTATGGGTTATTTTGGCATAACCTTTAGAAAGAAGTTCTGACTGTACTACTTAGAAATATTGATTAAACAGTAAAATTATATAATGAGATAAATTAATTGTAGATAAATAGGAGATCAATGTGATAGGAGCAAGAATAGTAACATAGAAACATGTTGGTGACAAGATTTATATTCTTAAATTAGATTTAATACCGTCAAATCTTGAAAATTATAACAATCAATCTTTCACAGAAAATATGGACCAATACCTTAATGAAGAAAATCTCTAATGATAAAAACTCAAATGAATAAAAAATATAAGGATTGATACTTTAATAGTATGGACTAAAATCTAAATAAGTGATAAAAAATTTAAATAAGTAAAAATATAGTAAATGATATAAAAAATTATAAAGTCCAAAATTAAAATGAGGCTGAAACTATATAAATAAGTTATTTATTTTTAAAAAAATTAATTATTTCATACATTGTACGAGTACAAAATACTATAATAATAATATACAAAAGTAAAGTACATGATTTAAAATTCTGTCATGTATCAATTCATGTTGTTATCACATGTCCTCAAATTCTACCATGTGGCATCTATACTCTTTAAATTGCTGTCATGCGTCATCCATTAATTATATTAATAAAATAGTTGTTAACATGACTACACATCTAATTGACACAATTAATTATTGTAATAAATTCATCAAAGTTTGAATATTTATTTATTAAAATATTATTTATGAAAATTAATTAATTTTATGTTTTTTATGAAAAAGAATTAAAGTTGATTTACTTCAAATTATAGCATCCAAATTAAAATTCTCTAGAATACATTTTGAAAATTCAGAATTGCACAGTACAAAATTTCACATAAAATTATATTATATCAAATCTTTTTATTCGTAATCTCTTCAAATTATAATATTTTAATATATAAAAAATAGTTTTCTTCCAAAGTTTCATGTATTTTTTTCTTGCTCAAACATATTTCATGTATGTTTCTATAATAATAAGTTGACAATAATGATAATAATAATATATTATTTCCAATTTTTTTTCAAGGCAATAAGCTGATTGGAAAAATTAACTATTGTATTTATTAACCATCATTAATGCTTTTTATTTTTTTAGATTAGAAAGAATTAGAAACAAATTTTTACTTTCATTTGCACAATAACTTATTTATAGTTCAAATTTCAAATATGAACATATTACAAAGAAATATATACAATTTAAAATTTTAGCCAATTTCAAATTTTAATTATACAAGAAAGCCAAGACAATTTAAATGAGAATTTTTTACAAAAAAGAGATCTGACACTAATTTATAGTATAGCACAACCTACAGACAAAAAAAGAGGGATTGAGAATCAATTTGAAAGAATATGCTATAAATCCATGCAGTAACACCATGGGGAAGGAAAGACACACAACGTTTTAATAGTTTTTCATACACATTAAAAGAATCATGATAGGAAAAGCACTTTAACAAAGGTACGTGAAAATGGCGAGGGGGGAGGTTACAGAAAATAAAAGACAGGAATTCACTCATAGAGAGTAGAAAATATATCCTCATCAAGTATTTCTCTTAAGATAGATACTAAAGAAAGATAAAGGGCAAGGCTCCCTTGAAAAAGTTTCCATTCTTTTCTCTTATTCTAAGTTCCTACATATTAATTTAGGTAAATTCTCTAAAGTTTCTTCAAAAATTTGATTTCTTTCATGCCTAGCATATTGTCTAAATTGTATCCACATGAATGTGTTGGTGTTTTGATGTTGTGTCAGAAACCTCCATATACTCATAAACATTGTTTTACCATATCACCTAAAACCAACCCATATTTGTAGTGTGTGTTTTTGTTCAAATGTTTTTTTTTAAAAACAGCATGGAATGCTATGAAAAGCTCTATGTGTGGTTATTGATCAACAAAAAATGGATACACAATCGATGAATCAGTGACCTGTTACAATGTCATTGTATCTACAATATTGTAAAAACTTAGCCTTGCAATCACCCTAATGATATTGAGGTTCACATTTTTGGCTATTTGTTCAATATTTCTACTTACAAAGTTGCTGATTTACTTGGCAGAAGTCACCCAATGCTATCACGTTGGATACAATTGCACATGTCATGTTGGGTTTGACCCAAATTCCATTAAAGATTGTTATCGCTAGTTTCCTATTTGTGAAGATATGCAAAGATATGTCAAGATATGTTAAAGATTGATTAAAAGATTTGAAAGATATGTTAAATTGTAAGATATGAATAAGATTTGTGAGAGGGCAAAGATATGTCAAGATATGTTAAAGATTTGTTAAAAGATTTGAAAGATATGTTAAAGATTTGTGAGATATGAATAAGATTTGTGAGAGGGCACAAATATGTCAAGATATGTTAAAGACTTGTTAAAACATTTGAAAAACATGTTAGAGATTTGTGAGATATAAATAAGATTTGTGAGAGATTTGTTTACAATAAGAAACTATAAAGAATGAGTTATAAATACTTGTATTTGAGAATTGGTAGGGTTATGAGAGTGAGAATGAGAGTTTGAGAGAGATTATCTTATAAGGCATGCAGGCTAAATTTGTTTTGATAGTAGATTTGACTTTTCTTATCTGTGGATGTAGGCATATTAGCCGAACCACGTTAAATCTTGTGCGTGATTTGTGTGATGTTTTTCCCAAAAGATTGAAAGGAAGATGCGGTATTCCCCCAACATGTCAAACATTGGTAATAAATTTTATTGATGTATATTACTTTGATTGTGGAGATAAACAAAGTTAAAAATGCTTAAAAGCTCATGTTGAAACACAAATACAAATAAAGAAAATTCATACTAAACAAGTTCAAGATTATCTAGGTCAATAATTGCAAGCATAATTTAAATTCAAGTCATTTTATCCTCAGTTGTTCATTGGAGAGTGCTGCAGGTGCTAGGATAATTGTGATTTTTTTTGCAAAAGTTACTTAATTTGAAACAATAGAGAATTAGTGTATCATTAAAGTATTTTATGATAAGTGAAATTAGTGGCACACTACTATATTTAAATGAAAAACTATTTATCATGCTTTTTATTGGTGTACTAATATTTTTATATTTTATATATGTTTAACTAATTTTATAATTGTAATTAACGTTAATAAATACTTATTATTTGTATTAGATGTATTTATCTATCATCTTTTAATGTAAAATTATTAAAATACTTAATAATTAAATAATTTAATTATTCATAAAAAAATTTACTACTTTTATTATCTGTGCATACACAGGTAGAAATACTAGTATATAATATATAATATGCATTTCAAGAAAAGTTATGACAAGTGTCACTAACATAGGCATTAGATTTTTCTTCTTTAACACAATTTCCTTATATAGTATATTAAAAAGTTTCAAAACTCAATTCTTATTTGTTTAGATAGAATTACAAGATTACAACCAACATTTATTGATTTTATCTCAAAATAAAATGTTAATAATTTTTAACGTCCGCATTTAAAGATAATTTCTCCATGATTAAGTTTTTTAAAATTATTGTAACAAATCATGCTGGTTATAAATAACAAATAACATTATCCAATTTCATTCTTAATTGATGGGAAGATATATATCAAATCAGGTTTCAAAATTTAAAAAGAATAATAATTATTTAATCTTATCTTTAACACCTAACATTTTGACACATGCATATAAATTCAAGAAGGAAGTTTTCAATTATTGTTTGATTATTTTCTTGCATTGATTGCTTTATTATTGATGTAATGCAAAATTGTACAAATGTTTTGGATTTATTTATTTAGATTTTTATATATTTTTTAATTTTATTTCATTTGATTTCAACAATTTTATTTAAATTTTAAATAATTTTATCTTCTCTATCTATTTTATCTTTTGTTTGAATTTTCAAATATAATCTGGAAGATTTTAGATTAAGTTGGGAGATATCTTAAAGATGAATCTTTAGAGAGATTTTATCCAAATTCAAAACTTTATCCAAAACTCAAAATTGTTGGTGAAAACTTAAAACTGCTTCTGATTAAGTTCTTATCCTTATAAGAAAAATAAGGAGTTAGAGACCTAATTAATAAATAAGAAAAAAATATGAAGGAAAAGAGAGTCATTGTCAGCAAAATGCAGCCAATAAGGGGAGCTTGTAATTAAAGAAAAAAATGACACTTGGAGAGGTCCGAAGGAGAGACCTTTGACAAAGATTGGGAGTTGAATCAATTAAGGAGGAGAAGCATATTGGAGAAATTTGAAAAACGAACTTTATCTTATTTATTATTTTGCTAGAATTTATTCATGTTTTGCTTTATATATTTGAATTTCACGTGTGTTTTAATGTTTTTTGGGAAGATAAAAAAAACTCTAGGAATAAGATGTAACTATTCTTTATTTTTTTATAATAGATATTTGATTTATTATTTATTAATGTGAAGTTACTATTTCTTGATTCATTTCTCGTGTTCTTAATTCCTGCAATATGCCTGAACTCATTTTTACATGGTCTTAAGTATTAGATTAAGGATCAGAAGTTGAAGTCTAATATTGAAAAATCAATGAGTTGAACTTAAGAATTATGACTGCAAATTAGGCTTAATCCTTTGTTGAGTTATTAGATGTCAAGGAATTTAATAGGTTTTGATCAACTTAATACCATGAATTTAGGTATTATTTTGATATTTCTATCACGTTCTTTTGTACTCAAAGGACAGAACTGAATTATAATAGGACAATCCACCTTTAGAAACATAATAGAACATTTGTAAAGAATAATTTACTTTTATCATAATAGGTAGTTGTAGTGAAATTCGAGTCTTAGAGTCTTAATCATTGGTTGATCTTCATTAATTTTTTTTATCTGTTTTAATTTATTTTATTTTTTAAATTTTTTCGTATTCAATTTTCTTAAACATTTTCTTTTACCTAAATAATTAAAATTATCATATTTTAGTAATCATACAATACTCATTAAAATGATACTCTACTAGTTATTTTATTCCTTGTGATGACCCGTAAACTTGCGGATCTCGCGATACAATTATATCATTGACATATGCTCTATTATTTTTCTACCTTATTAATTCGTTGACATTCTAAGTTTATGAATTAAAAAGGCAAAATCTCAAGTCTCCAAAAGGAGGCATGGAACCTAAGGGTTCAAATTGTTCGCTAGTGGACATTGCCAAGTTTTAACAATCTAAAAATTCTTAGTTCGATTGAGATGATTTTAGTAGATGAATCAGTGTGTAATTTTCTCTTTCCATTAAACTTAAATTACAAATTATTTACATTTTGGGTTGATGACTCTATTTTCCATCTTACAATAGGGAGGACACATGTCTCTGTTTGGAAGACATTGATTTATAAGTTTCAGTTTCTTCTGGCTGAGGCACAGATATACAACATGACTTATATATTTTGGTGTTAGTGCTAATACTGGCTTGTTCTGTACAACGATTTTAATTTCAAACTTCCGTTAAACAAAATACCTTCAACAATTTCTTGTACGGTTTAAACCTCATTCCATTTGAGGTGATTTTTCATACAAATAAAGGACTCCCATATTTAGTAGGTTACGTGTAATTTGATATTTTATTATGCCTTTATCTTTTGGTTGATTATATAAATCTTCTAATTCATTGGGTTGCTTCAGAATATTAAAAAAGAAAGAAAAAAGGTTAAGATGAATACCATAGAGCTCAGTGTGGATAGTGTAAGACTTAAACGTCATACAAAACTTTTAGCGGAAGCATTCATCAACATAAGGATTTTGAAAGTTGGAATTTTCACATACTCGGATTCGATGAAGAAACCATAAACTTCAAGTTTTGACAGAAATTGAAAAGAAAATTGGTTTCTCTCCCTTCACCCTTCTTTCAAGACACACGTAATGATGACTGCTTTTCTGTGAGCATGAGCAGAAAAAGAATGTGTCTATCTAGGGCAGAGAGAGGACTAATTTATACGTATTTTCTTTTAATTTGATACGTCCATCAAGCATCAAACCAATTAGTGAGATTGACTCTCTTTAAAATTTAATTAAAGAGCAATTATTATAATCCCTTAATTTTAGGCCACTAAAAAGGAAGTTACTAACAAGTAACTTTCCAACATTCTCCCACTTGCCCTAAAATTTGAGGAAACCACAACATAAGTGTAATGCACTAATCATTACTTCACTAAATCTCACCCTTATGGATACATAATTACCTTAAATAGTAAAACACTAAGTGTGAGTTATGGCGGTCATGCATTAATTTACAAAACACATTCCCTTCCATATACCACGAACACTAGTGCGTTACTATACAAGGTACATACGTAACATATAAAATTTCATACAAGTCCTATATACAAGTCCTATAAGTGTTTCTAGAACATTCACGTTATAACTCATAAAAATAATTATGTGCACAATAACTAGAAACATTGAGGTTCAGAAACACATAAACAGAATGAGTTCAGAGTATCAACATCATTTAAATACATTATTCAAAAGGAGAACCAAGACCCTTTCTATGTACATGTTCCTTAAATGTCTTGGGTTGTAACCCTTTAGTTAATGGGTCAGCAATCATAAGGTGTGTTCTAACATGCTCTATAGATACTCTTTGTTTCTAAACTTTCTCCTTAACGACAAAAAACTTTAATTCCATATGCTTGGTACCTCTTGAGTATTTGTCGTTCTTGAAGAAAAATAATGCTGCAAAATTATCACAATAAATTTTCAGCGACTTGGCAATGGTGTCGACAACCCCAAGTCTTGAAACAAAATTTCGTAGCTACAATGCATGAACTGTAGCCTCAAAACGTGCTATGAATTCGGCCTCCATGGTGGATGAAGAAACAACAGTTTGCTTAGCACTTTTCCATGATATGGCCGCTTCTCCAAGAAGGAATAATTAGCCAAATGTAGACTTCCTGCTATCAACACATCCACCAAAATCTAAGTCTGAATATCCAATTACTTCTAATTGGTTGGATCTTCTGTATATAAGCATATAATCCTTAGTTCCTTGTAGGTACCACAAGACTTTCTTTGTAGCTTTCCAATGATTAATTCTAGGATTACTTTGATATCTGCCTAACATTACAACCGCAAAACTGATATCCGGTCTCGTGCAGGTTTGCACATACATAAGACTACCCACCACAAAACCATATGGAATTGATTACATTTGTTTTTGCTCTATGTCATTCTTAGGACATTACATAAGACTGAATTTGTCCCCTTTTTAAATTAGTACAATTCTAGTGGAACAATTTTTCATGTTAAATCTATCTAGAATTTTATTAATATAGGCTTTCTGAGACAATCCTAACAATCCTTGTGATCTATCACGGAATATTTCAATTCCTATCATATAGGATGCCTTTCCCATGTCTTTCATTTCAAAATTCTTAGAGAGATATTCTTCCATCTCATGCAACATACTCAAATTATTAGTTGCAAGTAAGATATCATCAACATACAGGACTAGAAACATAAACTTACTCCCACTGACCTTTCGGTATATACATTTATCAACTAGATTTTCTTCAAAATCGAAAGAGGTAACGATATCATTGAACTTAATATACCATTGCCTTGAGGCTTGTTTCAGTCCATATATAATATATTGATTTCTTAAGTTTACACACTATATGACATTTTCCTTCAATTAGAAAACCTTCAGGTTGGTCCACAGAAACTTCTTGTTCAAGACTACCATTTAGAAAGGTTGTTTTCACATCCATATGGCGTAATCCTAAATCATAATGAGCCACCAATGCCATAATAATACGCAATGAATCTTTCTTTGAGACGGGAGAAAATGTTTCATTATAATCGACACCATCCTTTTGAGTATATCCTTTAGCAATAAGTCAAGCTTTATATCATTTGATGTTGCCATTTGAGTCATACTTGGTGTTAAAGACCCACTTACAGCTAACTCGTTTAGCACCTTCTGGAAATTCAACAATGTCCTAAACCTTGTTTTCTTCCATGGATTTTAACTCTTCTTTCATGGCATTAATCCATTTCTCTGACTCAACACTATTTATGGCTTGTGAAAATGAAACTGGATCTTCATTAATTCTAATGTCTAATTCTTGCAAGTAAGTCTTATAATAGCTCAGAAGAACCAATTTTTTTACTCTTTGAGATCTTTTCAAAGGCACTTCTTGAGACTTATTTAATTCAAACCTTTGTGAGTTAGTTTCTTTATTAGGTGTGTTATCATTCAAACATTGTCCATTGTTGTCAAAATGTTTTGCAACAGTTGGAACAACATTTAGAACAACTATGGATGAAGGAACATTTATAGGTAAAGTAACATTTACCTTAATTTCCTTTATGTCAACATTCTGTCATTCCTCACTCCCACTAACTTCACCATTTTCAAGGAATTTTGCATTACTAGTTTCTGTAATTCTTGGGCTATGATTAGGACAATAAAAGATATACCCTTTAGACTTCTCTAGGTAACCAATAAAGTAACCACTTACTGTTCGAGAGTATAAATTCTTTTCATGCGAATTATATAATCTTGCTTCTGCTGGGCAACCCCAAACATGCAGGTGCCTTAAACTCGGTTTCCTGTTTGTCCACAACTCAAAGAAGTTTTAGGAACTGCCTTACTAGGAACCCTGTTTAATAAATACATGGCAATCTTTAACGCATACATCCACAAAAATTTGGGTAATGAGGAGTTGCTCATCATACTCCAAACCATATCCATTAGTGTTCGATTACACCTTTCTGCCACACTATTTTGTTGTGGTGTGTATGACATTGTGTATTGTGCACGAATACCATGTCTTTCAAGAAGTTTGGCAAATGGACTTGGACATGGTCCCGTTTCACCATGTTTTCTATAAAATTCACCACCTCTATCAGACCTTACAACTTTCACTTTCTTGTCTAATTGTCTTTCAACTTCATTTATATATATATATATATATATATATATATATATATATATATATATATATATATATATATATATATATATATATATCTCAAAAGCATCAATTGCTTGAGATTTTACCTTGAGCAAGTAGACATATCCATAACGTGCAAAATCATCGATAAAGGTAATAAAATATTTTTCTCCACCAAAAGATGGAGCATCAAAAGGTGCACATACATTGGTGTGTATAATTTCAAGAAGCTGGTTGCTTCTTGTGGCCCTTTTCTTGTTATGTCTGGTTTACTTTCTCTTAATGCAATCCACACATAAACCAAGATTAGTAAAATCTAGATTTTGTAGAATCTCATTCTTTACTAATCTTTCTAATCTTTCTTTAGATATGTGACCCAACCACTTATGCCACAAGTATGCAGAACTTTCATCAAGCATGTTACACTTAATTCCAATACTTTGATGCTCAGTAAGCAAGGATTCAGAAAATTGATCATAAAGTCTCAATCTATATAAACCATCAATAAGAATAACACAACCAATAAGTTTAGAATTCTTAAATAAATTGAAACAACCATGTCCTCCATTAAATTCAAAACCACAATTATCTAACTCTGAAAGGGAAATTAAATTCCTAGACATTGAAGGTACATAAAGAGCTTAATTAGGTCCAAATGATGATCAGTGTCTAAGATTAAACGATAAGTCCCTATGCCTTCAATTGGAACCTTCATATGGTTTCGCATATAGAGAAACATCTTACTTTCTCTTGTGGTTTGGATCATAAGAAATCCCTGCATCACATTGGATACATAAGTAGTAGCACTAGAATCAAGGCATCAAGAATTTTGAGGGGTACATCAATTAGGTTTGATTCAAAAGTACATACATATGTTTCATACATACCTTTCTTTTCGAACCAAGCCTTACGTTTAGGACAATCTTTCTGATAATGTCATTCTTTAGCACAAAAATGACATTTATTATGTTCCTTAGTAGATCCCTTCTTCTTGAAGTTCTTGGCCTTTGCCTTCAGTGCTTTGCCAGCTCCTTGAATCAGGTTGACAGAATGACCTTTCATATTCTTGAGTCTATTCTCCTCCTGAATGAGCTTTCCAAGCAGTTCATTAACATCTCACTTATCCTTCATAGTGTTATAGTTAATTTGGAAAGCTCCATACTAAGAAGACAGTGAGTTCAGAATAAACTGAACCATGAAAGAGTCACCCACTGCCATACCCATTGTCTTTAGTCTTGTTGCAATGTTAGTTATCTCAATGGTATGTTCTTGCATGCTCTGCGACCTATCAAACTTCATGGTCGTGAGTTGAGCCATTAGTGTACCAGCGAGTGACTTATTAGTAGAGCAGAAATATTCTTCCACAAACTTAAGATATTCCATTGAACTTTCTGTTTGTGGAATAGTAGTCTTAATATTGTTTGCAATAGTCATTCGCATAAACATAATGCTCAATCTGTTAGACTGTTTTCATGCCTTAAGTTTAGACTTCTCTTCCTCAGTACTGTTATCAGTAACAGTAGGTTTTCCTTCCAAAAGTGACAAGTCAAGGTCCAAAACACCTAAGTGGAACTTTACTTGCTTACTCCATTCAAAGAAGTTCACACCATAAAAAATGGTAATAGATGAAGCTTGCAAATGAAGTGAAATTGCTGCAAAATAAAATATTCTATCATACACTCAGATAAGAGAAACATCAAAGCATATTATAGCTCACCTTTGGGCAGACACTACAATACATTGTCATAAATAAATGTCACTTTGAACATAATCAAAAATTAAAATTCTCAACCAAACACATAAGTCATCTTTGGATAAACTACATATTTGATCCAAGAATTTTAATTTCTCACAATCATGTTTATTAATCATAGAATAAGATTTTCCTTTGGGCAAACCTAGTCCCATGATTAATTAATGGTCACATTCTTTAATGGCATTTTCTATCATTCTAACTTGGCCACTTTGGTGTACACAAGTTTTAACCAAAAGATAGCAAATGACATATTCCATTTGTTTTTTCACCTACCGGAAGTCACATTCACAATTCTTCTCAAATAACATTCAGCCATATAATTAAATATACTTGAAAATAATTCAAATGATAAAACAATGCATATATATTATTATAATAAAAACCATCATTTGCATACAACAAGTCTCAAAATATTGGCTTCCAAACCAATTCATCAATATAATAAGTCATGACATATGTAATCAGTCAAATCAACATACAATAACTCTCATGAACTGTACAAATATTATCATTATATACATGAACAATTTGAACCAATTGTAATTCAATAATGCATCAACGAGAGTGTTGAAACAAAAAAAATTGATACATGACTAGCAACAGTGCATTGCGATTCATCACGTTATGAGCAAACCGATTCATTAACATAAAAATAATAATAATAATAATAATAATAATAATCATGAATATGCAGAGAATTAATTTGATAATTCATAAATTTCCAATTTTAAAATTAGGGTTCATCATACTTGAGGGAGATTAAAACATCATTAGTGAAAAATCACAAATTTCATAACCAAACGCTTTGATACCACATGTAAGAATTAAAAGTCATACAAAACTTTTAGCAGAAACATTCATCAACATAAGGCTTTTGAAAGTTGGGATTTTCACCTATTCGGATTCGATGAAGAAGCCATAAACTTCAAGCTTTGACAGAAATTGAAAAGAAAATTGGTTTATCTCTCTTCACCCTTTTTTCAAGACACACGTAATGATGACAACTTTTCTGTGAGCATGAGCAAAAAAATAATGTACTTATCTAGGGCAGAAAGATGACTAATTTATATGTATTTTCATTTAATCTAATACGCCCATCAAGTATCAGAACCAATGAGTGAGATTGACTCTCTTTAAAATTTAATTAAAGAGCAATTATTATAATCCCTTCATTTTAGCAATTATTATAATCCCTTAATTTTAAGCCACTAAAAATGAAGTTACTAACGGGTAACTTTCCAACAGATAGATATAAATCACGAATAATTTTAGGAAACCTTTTAATTTTCAAATTTGTATTTTCAAATTTCTAAGACCAAAAATTTTAACTGATTTAATTTCTTGGTGAAGTTAGAATGTGCTTTGTTTAGTTCTTATGTGGGCGAGCTTCATTTTTTTCTTGCTATATTGGTGATGAATGCCAAGTTGTTGTTTTTGTTTAGTATGTTAAGTAAGACATTACGCTTGTTAAATTTTTTTACATGAAAACATATTAATATCTAAATCACATTATTATGGGAGAAAAACTTTAAATAAAAACATAATTAAATTAATTAAATTCTAATTTATTGTTAAAATATTTAATTAATCAAAGGTTGTTTTATTACAAAATGATATTTTAATTATGTTTTAACAATTTCATAAATAAAAAATTCATTAATTATCTTATGCAATACACAGATAAAAATTACTCGTTTAATACAATACTAATAACATCCTATAAATATTTCTCACCTTAGATATAATACTCATAACATTATCATAGCAAGTCCCCTACGAGAAATTCTTGATTACACACAATTGTACCACGTTATTTTTACACATACTCACAAAAAATTAGAAAAAAAAAAGTAATTTTTTATGATAAATGGGTTTAGAGAGACTCATTTTTTTTTCTCTAATTTTTTGTGAGTATGTGTAAGGATGACGTAGTATAATTATGTGTAACCAAGAATTTTTCGTCCCCCACCTAAGAAAATTCTATAGGTTAATCAAGTTGTCAACATTCAATATTGTGCATACGACCCACGCACCTTGTATAAAGCTCTGGCCGGTGCAAAGACTCTAAATTCATTCTAAAGTTTTGACATCCCTAACTCCACAATGTCAAATCAAACCTCCTCTCCATCTAAACCACTTGATCCCTACGACTACCTCCAAATCGTCCACAACCCCGATGACACGCTCACTCGCGTAGAATTTCCTTACGTCTCAGCCACATCTGACCCCACCCTTAAGGTCCTCACCAGGGATGTCACCATTAACGAGTCAAAAAAAACTTGGGTTCGTTTATTCTTACCGCGAAGAGCAATGCCAAATCATGGTTCCACTTCCAACCGCAAGCTACCTCTCATTATTTTCTTCCATAGTGGCGGCTTCATCTTAGCGAGTGCAGGTACCATCATGTGCCATGATTTCTGCATGGACATGGCAGATGACTTCCCGGCCATCGTTGCCTCCCTTGAATACCGCCGTGCTCCAGAGCACCGGTTGCCGGCGGCATATGATGATGCCATGGAAGCGTTGCATTGGATAAGAAGCAGCAAAGATGAATGGTTGACACAATATGCTGACTATTCCAATTGTTACCTAATGGGGAATAGTGCTGGGGCCACCATTGCCTACCATACAGGTGAGTATATCTATTTACGTATAAAATTTATATATAGTGAAAATAAATAAGTAAGAGTGTAGTCACTCTTAATTTTACAAAATATATAGAAATTTTAATTCATTAAATAATTTAATGATATATACATTTTTATTTACTCACTTTAAAAAATCTTATTCATCTATTTACATATATTTACTTATATATCATCTCATGCTTACATAATTTTAACCACCTAATTACTATTTATCCTACTTTATTTTCTGCACAACATACCTAACGTGATGTGTTTCTTTAAGACGTGTAAGTAGCATTTTTCCATACAGGTCTACGTGCAGTAGAAGAGTTGGATCATCTTGAGCCACTGAAGATCCGAGGGTTGATATTGCGCCAACCATTCTTTGGTGGGAACAAGAGGACTGGGTCAGAGTTGAGGCTTGAGAACGACCCAATTCTTCCATTGTGTGTTACTGATTTGATGTGGGAGCTGGCACTGCCAATTGGGGCTGACCGAGATAATGAGTATTGCAATCTAAGGGCTGGGGATGGTCCTAAGAAACTAGATAAGATCAAGGAGCTTGGGTGGAGGGTATTGGTGAGTGGGACCAGTGGGGACATACTGGTGGACCGTGGGAAGGAGGTGGTGCAGTTGTTGGAGGAGAAGGGTGTGCAAGTGGTGAGTGACTTTGAGGAAGAGGGTTGCCATGAGGTAGAGTATAATGAGCCCTTGAAAGCAAAGCAACTCATTGCGTTAGTGAAAGGTTTCATTTCCTCATTTCCTGCTTAGGGGGTTATACTCACCCAAGAGCTAGTGTTTGTGTTGTTTTCTGTTTTTATTTCAAATTTATATGTTTTTATTGATAATTATGCAAATGGTCACATTATTTTTATTTTCTTTTTTGTTTTCAAGATTTTATAAAAAAAATGATGAAAATAAAAATTTGTTTTCACTAATTTTAAAAACAAAAAACAAAATAAAAATAATGTGACATTTTTATAATTATTAATAAAAATATATCTATTAAAAAAACTAGCATGTAAAATAAACAGGTTTGGGCTTTTTAGCCCAGCTCAAGTAACAAAAACTGATAATAATAATAATAATAATAATAATAATAATAATAATAATAATAATAATAATAATAATAATAATAATAATAGTAAAACCAGTCTTTGTGTATTTTATAAGGTTGTATGTATTTTAGGGCTTGTTTGAGCCCCCAGTATCTGTATGGACAAAGATATACTTCTTCGGTTACAAGGTTGAAAATAATGGACTATTCTCGGCATTATATTGTCTTTATTTTTTGCTTGATTTGGCCTAAAACAAGTCGGAATGCATCAATATCTATTAAGCTCTGTCTGTGACCCAAAAAGAAATTGATAAAAATAAATGTCAGCTTTCCTGAATAACTAAATAGATTAAATTAAAATATTAATCCTTATACTTTTATATTTATTTTTAATTTGATTCTTATAAAATTTTATAGATAAAGGACTAGACATGGTGAGGTAACAGCAATCTGCGGATAATCTTTTTGACTTGACCAAACAGTCTTATGTCCCCCGAGTTGCATGGCGTTTTACCAAAAGAACATTTATGCAATTCATGTGTTTCTGTTTTCATGACTAGAACTTTTTTTTTTTCCATTTCAACTTGTTTTTTAGACTTTTTATCAATATGATGTGTATATTTTATATCTGTTTTCAATTTAATTCTTAAATTTTTTTTCATTTCAAATAAATTCTTATACTTATAAATATTTTTAAAATAATTTTTATTATCAATTTATGTTATAACACCGTTAATTTAACTCTTACTAAATATTTTACAAACGAAAAAAAGTACTCACAGAAAATGTAAGAGTATCTACTGAATATTTTATATATAAAAGAACATTTATAAAAATACTTATTAGACAAAGAAATGCTTTTTAAGTTAATCAACTAGCGGTATTATAATAGGTTATAATGAAAGTTCACAGTATGAATTATTTTAAAAATGTGATGACTAATTTAAAATGAAACAATTGTGAGAACTAAATTAAAAATAAGTTAAAAATTATAGGATCAAAACTTTAATTTATCTTAACTAAATATATAAATAAATAAAAGTCAGCCAAGTAGCATAAAAAAGTTAAAATAAATGAATCCACAAAAAAAAGTAAAAATAAAGTTAAAATAAATGAATGACCTTAGAATTGTGGAATTCCAGAAAAAATGCACAAAGATAGCAATAAAACCTTAATAAGTGGAAAATCATTATGCATAATTTTTTTATGAAACTCCATAAATAGAAAAATTATCAATGTCATTAATTTAATCTAATGACATACTTTCTCATGCTTTTAGTAGATACTGGTCAGCTATTTACTTACTTCGTCTATATATATTTTGTTCTTATTAAACAAAGTTTTCAATATTTGTTTTACAAAATTTCCCAAATTTCTATTGAATGTGAGCTTTGCAAAAAAAAATAAATAAATATATATATATGATAAGGGATCAGCTTACACTAATGTAAGTCTTTTTTCTCTTACATCTATTTTCAACCGTTAGTTTTACTTTCATCTAATGATTGAGATTATTTCATTAAAAGTAACCATTAGATGAAAGTGAAATTAACGGTTGAAAATGAGTGTAAGAAAAAAAAAGACTTACATTGGTGTAAATTGATCCTCTCTTTATATATATATAATTATGAGTGATTGGTGCAGGTCGCTAAAGAAGGTTTGTCTTGTTTTATTTTATTTTATTTTATTCTGTTTATTTCTTATTCAACGGTAGGTAACGATATTTAAATTAAATGAGTGTTTGTGTAATTAATAAAAAATGCACAAAATATTAGAAAACAATATTCTAATATAACTATTATTTAGCTTTACTCGATAATTTAAATATTCACTTCTTCTAAAACAGGCATTTCATTCATGCATTGCGTAAGAGGTCTTGAAGGAGAGGTAAAAATAGGACAAAAAGAGAAACAAACAGTGAAAATGACTAACATATTAAGACATGATGCATGCTTTCTTAGTTACGCTGTTCATTTGCACTCTCATTCTGTCATCCTCTAAAGTTTTTTTCTACTTTTATCTTTGTAAACTACGCTTACAAACAAAAGTGGCCCTCACGTAAGAAGTAATTAAAAAACTCACCATGATTATTAATAGCAGATAACGTTGTTATAAAATCGGACAAACTAGTTTAACTGCGTATCAATTAACCAAGTCTGTTGTGCATTTTACAAGTATCTTAAACATGCCATTATAGTGTTGATGTCAATTAATCCATAATTAAGCCATGTGTCTAATTCACCCCTTCAGCAGATGAAACAGCATTGAATCTTAGCAGAAAATATAAATTTTCATGTCTTCAAACAAACTAAAAAACCGTTTTTATTTGCAATCCGGCCTTATCATCAACTTGGCGTTGTTATTGCCGTAGAATCACAATATGTCACCCATATACATTATGTGCTTAGGTCTCTTTGCATGTAATTTTTCATTAGCCATAAACCCAATTATTATCTTCTATTCTAATTTTATAACTAGTATTTTTAATTATTATACTTACCAATATGACTAATTTAATTATCAGCTCTTTAGATTATTAACTCTTGATTTTTATATTTAAAATATATATTATAGTTTGAGTGACTAATTTAATCTTCCTAAATTATTTACACCTTTGTTCCCTAATTTTAAACTACTTATAAAATCTAATATCCACCTAAGTTCCTCTCCGCACTCTTTAATTAAAGAATTCTGTTATTTGAATATCTAAAATAAGACATTCAATAACACCCCTCACATATGCATACAAGACATCTATTTCAGCTTTGCAAACGTTATATAACAGTATCCAGTTACACTTACATCGAAATACTTATCCACCCAGGTGTCGTTTCCATGGTGTACAATTTCATTTTCCTTCATCAAGAACTCAGGCTCAAATGATTTTCTAAAAAATTATCCTTAATTGTTTACATATTCAAATATCACAAATAGACATATAAAATCATATAAATAATTAAACAGAATAATAATAACAGTTTAATCTCAAGGAAGCCTAGATTATCAATTATTAAACCCATGTAAATATTATAAAAATCATTTTATTCAGAAAACGTATTTAACAGACTAAGCTCGAAGGATGATGGTACACAAATATTTAATAAATGCAATTTGATTAGATGGCAAATCTATATCAATAATAATATATACATTTGAAGGCTCATTTCAGGGAAAGTTATAATAGGTGTCACTCACATAGGCATTTGATTTTTCTTCCAACACAATTTCCTCAAATTGCATGTTAAAAAAAAATCACTCGAATTTTATTTGCTTAGATAGAATTACAAGAATACAAGCAACATTTATTGATTTTATTTCAAAATAAAATATCAATAATTTTTCAACATCTGCAATCAAAGATGAATGTTGCTCCATGATTAAGTTTGTTGAAATTATTGTAGCAAATCTGATTGGTTATAAATAACAAATAACATTATCCAATTTTATTTCTTAATTGGTGGGAAATATATATATCAAATAAGGTCTCAAAAATTAAAAGGAGAACAATTATTTAATCTTATTTTCAACACCTATCATTTTGACACATGCATATAAATTTAAGAAGGAAGACTTCAATTATTGTTTGATTATTTTCTTACTTTGATTGCTTCATTAATTTTATTGCTTCATTATTTCACTGACATATGCTCTATTATTTTTCTACCTTATTAATTTGTTCTCATTCTAGGTTTATGAATTACAAAGGCACAATTTCCTTGTTTCCTATCAATTCTTTAACTCCTACTTTTATTTACTTAATTTCACACCTCATATTTATGTTGTTCCTACTAGGGCAATTTATACAACCAGAACGTGTGTTTTCTTTTAACCTTGCCGTTTACATTTTGGAGCTGTTAGGGATAGCTTCGAGTTTATAGGTAGTAATTTCGATAAGAATTTGAACATAAGTTCCCAAAGAGAGATATGGCACCTAGAGGTTCAAATTATTCAGTTGTGGACATTGCCAAGTTTTAACAATCCAAAAGTTCCTAGTGTTGAAAAATAGAAAAACAGGGACACAGAAAAAGTCTAGATTGAGAAGGTTTATGTATTATCTCTAAATTATATATAAATTAATCAATGTGCATAAGAATATTTTCTATTTATAGGAGAGATAGTCTATATAAATAAGGAAATACAATCAAATATAATCAAAATATTATCTCTAATTATGTGCGAACCAAATCTCTAAGATAATACAAACTCAAGTCTAATTTAATCTTAAAATATGTTTTAGATATTCTAACACTCCCTCTCAAACTAAAGCTACTAAGCTTTAACTTGTTATAATTAAACACATGAAAATAAAAATAAACTATAAATAATCTAAAAATACAACGTCAATATCTTGGAGAAACTGACCTAAACTGTATTTGGGATGGAACCATAAGCATATGAGAAAATCTACAATGGGAACGAAGTCTAAAACAGAGTCTAGCATTAGAACGGAGTCTGACATCAGAACGAAGTTTATAATCTAAAACGAAGTCTAAAATAGAGTCTGGCGTCAGAACAGAGTCTGAAATCAGAACGGAGTCTGAAATGTAAGATGAAGTCTGAAATAGAGTCTGACATTAGAACAAAGTCTGAAATCTAGAACGGAGTCAAAACCAGAGTATGGCATTAGAAAGGAGTCTGAACAGAGGTTTGGAGCAGTGTCTAAATGGAGCGGACAACGAAAAAAGTCTGGGTTTGATGGTGATTAGTAACAATTCAAACGAGTTTCATGAATATTCTACATAGCAAAAAGGAGAAACTTTCTTCAATGTAGATATCATGTCTCTGATGCCATGTTAAAAAATAGAGTAACAGGGACACGGGAAAAGTCTAAAGAAGATTTTTGTATTATCTCTAAATTATCTCTGAATTATATCTGAATTAATCAGTGTGTACAAGAGGATTCCGTATTTATAAGAGAGGGAGTTTATATAAATAAGGAAATACTATTAAATATAATCAAAATAATATCTCTAATTATGTGCGAACTAAATCCCAAAGATAATACAAAATCAAGTTTAATTTAATCCTGAGATATGTTCTAGATATTCTAACACCTAGTTCGATTAAGATAGATTTGATAATGAATCAGTGTGTTATTTTCTCTTTTTATTAAAATAAAATTACAAATTATTTGCATTATGGGTAGATGACTATATTTTCGATGTTGCAATGGGAGAACAAATTCATGCGTCTATTAGGAAGACATTGATTTACAAGTTTCAGATTCTTCATGCTGAGGAGCAGGTATATAACATTACTTATTTTGGTGTTAGTGCTAATATTGGATTGTTTTGGACAACTGGACATGCATCGTCTTAATTTCTAATTTCAAACCGCTGTTGAACAAAACACCTTTAACAATTCATTTGTATGGTTCAAACCTCTCATTCCATTTCAGGAAATTTTTCATATAGATAGCGGGCTCCCATATTTAGTATGCAATGTGTAATTTGATATTTTATTTGTTCTTTTATCATTTTGTTGGTTATGTATATAATTCTTTTAATTCATTGTGTTACTTCAGATGTTATAGGTCTAATATATGTTGTTGGAACTAAAAAAGAAAATAAGAAAAAAAAGGTTAAGATGTAGAGAGCTAGCTCAGTGTGAATGGGTATTAATCACGAATATGTTTAGGAAACCTTTTAATTTTAGAATTTGTACTTACAAATTTCTAAGACAAAAAAATTTAACTAATTTTAGGGTGAAGTTAGAATGTGCTTTGTGTGGTTCTTGTGTGGACGAGCTTAATTATTTTCTTACTATATTGGTGATATATGCCAAGTTGTTGTATTTTTGTTCAATATGCCAAAATAAAGACATTACAAATTGCAAATAACTTTTGCATGAAAATATATTAATATCTAAATCATGTAATCATGGGAGAAAACTTTAAATAAATACATAATAAAACTTATTAAAATCATTTTTATTATTAAAACAATTAATTAATCAAATGTATTTTTATTACAAAATGACTTTTTATTTATGTTTTTAATAACTTTATAACTAATAACTTTATTAATTATTTCGTGCATTATACAACTACAAAACACTAGTTTAATACAAAACTAATAACATCCTATAAATATTTGAAAACTTATCTTGGATATAATACTCATAACACTATCATAACAAGTACCCAACTATAATAAATTCTACAAGTTAATAAGTTTCCAACATCCGATATTATGCATATGACCCACAAACATTATATAAAACTGTGGCCAGTGCAAGGACTCTAAATTTATTGACATACTGCAACGAAGACTTTCATCTTCATTGCAAACAAACTTCCAAGTCCTCAACTCCACTATGTCGAATCAAACCTCCTCACCATCTCAATCAATTGATCCCTATAAGCTCTACCAAATCGTCCACAACACTGATGACACACTCACTCGCTTGCTAGAATATCCTTACACCTCACCCACATCAGACCCCACCCTTTCCATCTCTGTTCTCTCTAGGGATGTCACCATTAAAGAATCAAACAACTACTTGGGTTCGATTATTCCTACCGCGAACAGCAATACCAAATCATGGTTCCACTTCAACCACAAGCTACCTCTCATTATTTTCTTCCATGTTAGCGGGCTTCATCATATCGAGTGCAGGTTCCACCATGTATCATGATTTCTGTGTAGACATGGCAGATAACATCGAAGCCGTTGTTGCCGGCAGCATACGATGATGCCATGGAAGCGTTGCGTTGGATAAGAAGCAGCCAAGATGAGTGGTTGACACAATATGTTGACTATTCCAATTGCTACTTAATGGGGAATACTGCTGGGGGTGCCATTGGCTATAATTTTGTTTAGATAGTCTGGATAAACTTAACTCCCACCTAACTTTTGAACGACACAAGAAATACCACTGAAATAAGTCGATGTCACATCCACTTGGATTTGTTGACCAAAGAATCTATATTTTAAATTTTATAATAATATATACATTTCAAGGCAATAAATTGATTAATAAAATATAATTAAATGATAAGTAAATGATCTATTTAGTCCCTAAAAGATACGGTGTGAGTTATATTAGTTCTTGAATAATGAAAATTATTGTCGAGAACTCTGAATGTGCAATCCATCGTTCACATTAGTTCCTGTGATTAGGATTACCTTATGTGGATATGGACTAATTTAAATAACAAAATACATATTCAAGGACTACAGAAATAATTTTCATCATTCAAAAATTAATATGACCGATACTTAAGGACTAATTTAGCCATTAGCCATTTACTCTTAAACGATGAATTGATTAGGTAGTCAATTAATTGCATTATACAATATAATAAATTTATAAAAGCCAATCAAAGACAATTGCATTATAAATGTTAATCAAAGCCAATCACGTTTATATAACATATTGAGAAAGCCAATCCCATTTTTTATTCTGAAAATATATAATAAATGCAATTGATTGGATGGCAAATATATATCTATAATAATATAATATATTATAATATAAATATAATATAATATAATCAATCAATATAATATAGAAAAAGAAGATACATGACTTAAAATTTTGTTATATGTCATTTAAGTTAATTAGTAAATGCATTAAATTTTTGACATGTGACAAATATATTATTTAATTTTCTATCATGTGTCATCTAATGTAATAACTTAAAAGTAATATTGACACATAAAAAATTGTCATATATACATTAATATAATCAATCAATAAATATAATTAATTAATCAATATAATTAATAATAATTATAATTAATATATAAAAAGAAAATATATGACCTAAAATTTTGTCATACTTCATCCAATTCAATTGGTAAATGCATTAATCTTTTGACATGTAACAAATATATTATCTAATTTTTTTCATATATCATATGATGTAACAACTTAAAAGAAATATTGAAAGGTATAAAAAAATTACCACATATACATAAAAAGGAAAAAGAAAAAAAATAAAACAGAAAATTACAAAGAGAAAGAAAGAATAGAAATTACAAAGAAAATTAATTAAAAAAAGTCAAAGAACCTAAGTCAAATGTCAAATGATTGATTTAACATACTTAAATTGTATTAACTAAATCTGTAGGTTAGAAAGTGTTAAGGAATTAGAATGCATTGAGTATTATTTGACATTATTGTTATAGACTATTGTAATTTTTGATAGATTTTTTTTAATTGTCACTGCAATATCTATCAACTAATTTTTTTAATAGAATTTGTCATTAGTGGTTAGTTTGATATAACTTTGATAACAGAATTGAAAAATTAAAGATTTAATTTGTAATATAATTTTATATCAAAATATCATTAATGAACTATTCTCTAGATATTTAATATTTAATATTATTCAATAATAATTATAAAAAAGATACATTTTTTGCATTAAGACTTAATCTGAATACTTTTTAAAAATAGAGGTGAAAATTAAGGAAAAAATTTCAATGTAATTTCATTTGTATTACGTATATGAATTTTTTTATCTCGACGATACACTAAAATTACTATAAATAGTAATATAATTTTTAAATTATAAATCATTTTTGTATAACCTTAAGAAAGAAGTTTTGATTGTACTACTTAGAAATTTTGATTAAGTAATAGAATTATATAAATGAGATAAATTAATTGTAAATAAATAGGAGACCAATGTGATAAGAGCAAGAATAGTAACATAGAAACATGTTGGTGACAAGATTTATATTCCTAGATTAGATTTAATACCATCAAATCTTGAAAACTATAATAATCAACCTTTCATAGAAAATACGGACCAATACCTTAATTAAAAGAATCTATAGCGATAAAAACTCAAATGAATAAAAAATATAAGGATTAATACTTTAATAGTATGAAGTAAAATTCAAATAAGTGATAAAAAGAATCTAAATTAGTAAAAAATGCATTAAATGATATAAAAAAAGCTGTAAAGTCCAAAATTAAAATTAGCTGAAACTATATAAATAAGTTATTTATTTTAAATTTTTTTCTAATTATTTCATGCGTTGCACCAGTACAAAATACTATAATAATAATAAATAAAAGTAAAGTATATGACTTAGAATTCTGCCATGTGTCAATCTATGTTGTTACCACATATCCTCAAATTCTGTCATGTGGCATCTACACTCTTTATATTGTTATCAGGTGCCATCCATTAATTATTAATTATATTAGTAAAGAGTTGTTGACATGACTATACATCTAATTGACACAATTAATTATTGTATTAAATTCATCAAAATTTGAATATTTATTTATTAATATATTATTTATGAAAATTAATTAAGTTTATATTTTTTATGGAAAGAAATTAAAGTTGATTTACTTCAAATTATAGCGTCCAAATTAAAATTCTCTAATAATACATTTTGAAAATTCAGCATTGCATACTACAAAATTTCATGTAAAATTATATTATATCAAATCTTTTTTATTCGTAGTCTCTTCAAATTAGAACATTTTAATATATAAAAATAGTTTTCTCCCAAAATTTCATGTATTTTGTTTTCTCGCTCAAACATATTTCAAGCATGTTTCTATAATAATAAGTTGACAATAATGATAATAATAATAATATTGTTTCCAATTTTTTTCAAGGCTATAAACTGATTGGAAAAATTAACTATTGTATTTATTAATCATCATTAATGCTTTTATTTTTTTAGATTAGAAAGAATTAGAAACAAATTTTTACTTTCATTTGCACAATAACTTATTTATAGTTCAAATTTCAAATATGAACATATTACAAAGAAATATATACAATTTAAAATTTTAGCCAATTTCAAATTTCAATAATACAAGAAAGCCAAGAAAACTTAAAATGAGAAATTTTTGCAAAAAAGGAGATGGCGCTAATTAATTTATAGTAGAGCACAACCTATAGGCAGAAAAAGAGGGATTGAGAATTAATTTGAAAGAATATGCTATAAAATCATGCGGTAATGCCATGGGGAATTAGGAAAGACACACAACGTTTTAATGATTTTTCATACACATTAAAAGAGTTATGATACGAAAATCACTTTAACAAAGGTACGTGAAAATGGAGAGGGGGAAAGTTAAAGAAAATAAAAGACAGGGATTCACACATAGAAACTAGAAAATATATCCTCATCAAGTATTTTCTTCAGATAGATATTAGAGAAAGTTAAAAGGCAAGGCTCCCTTAAAAAAGTTTCCATTCTTTTCTCTTTCCAAGTTCCTACATTCAGGTAAATTCTCTAAAGTTTCTTCAAAAATTTGATCTTTTCTTTCATGCCTAGCATATTGTCTAAATTGTATCCACATGGTTGAATATATTGGTATTTTGATGCCGTGTCAAAAACCTCCATATACGCATAAACATTGTTTTACCATATCACCTAAAACGAACCCATATTTGTAGTGTATTTTTTTGTTCAAATGTTTTTTAAAATCAGCATGATTAGGAGGATAATTAATTTTATGTGCCTACAAGAAACTAAGTGGGTTAGAGAAAAGGAAAAGGAACTCGATACTTCGAGTTTTAAGCTTTGGTACACCAGCAAGGTAAAATTTAGAAATAGGGCAAGCATAATAGTATATAAGAATTGGAAGAATAATGTTGCGGATGTGAGAAGTGATGCACAATTTTTAGTTTCAAACAAGTCTACAAACTTGATGCGGGATTAATTGTTACTTTGCGAACCCAAGTGCAGGTTGTCTCAAGTAATAAATTTCTCGGGAGTCCGAGGTCGATCTACAGGGAATTGGTGAAGATTAATTAAAGTGAAGTAAATATTTTGTTACTAAGATAAAAATTATTTACTTGGATTAAAAGATCCACTCTTGGTAAATAAAGTAAATATAAGATTAATTTCTTTTATAACTCAATTAGAATCCTCGCAACATGGAGGTTCCAATCGGAAAATACAATATTAAAAGTCTATTTAAAATAATATACGTAATTATATTATGTTTCCTAAAAATATTACCACAACTTATAAATGGGTTAAAGCATTCATTGTGCTAATATTTTGTCTACAACAAATCAAGAACTCCTCTTTACAAAGATGGTTTCTAAATTATAAGAATCAAATTATAATACGTATAATGGTTACTAGAAAATATAAATCATTTAAGCACAAGAGAAGAATAAATATAACCTTACTTTATTACCAAGAGCTTCACCCTTTCACCCAAGTAAAATGAAACTTAGTTACTCATAGATAAGAAGAAAGAAAGAGAGAAGAAGAAGAAGAAGAACATGACTTTAATTTAGAACAAAGGAAAATTACTACAAGAAAACTTTGTAACAAAATGATATCATTTTGATAACTAACACCTAACACCCTCAATGATCTGCCAAGGACCCCTTTTATAGAGGATTAGAGATACAAAATGATAAGTGGGCTGAGTCATTAGTGGGTGGATGAGTGAAAAATGCCAAATGACTTTTGGTGAGTGAAAAATTATGGAGATTCCTTGTCTCCGAAATCATGTAGCTCTGAAGTCATTGCATTCGTCATTTTTGAACCAAGTGGTCTTCATAAAAGTTGTAGGCCTGGATCTTAGCTTTCAAATGGCTTTGTTTGAGTCCAATATCATTTCTATAACTCCAGATACGTTCAAATTACTGCACACTGCCTAGGCCCAGTCACAGCTCCTCTGTTCTGACTTCCAAGCCCAATATCACCTTCAAGGAGTCCGATTCTGGAAAAGTGTTCAACATAAAAGTTGTAGATATGGGTCTTAACTATTCAGCATCCAAATTTTAGCCCATTTGACAACCTCTAGCCCGAAAACTGTGATGAACAGTACACATAGGTTAAGCTGTCAGGAAAAGCACTCTGGTTCTTGCTTCAACCCCAATTTGAGTTATCTACTCGTGTGATTGGGCCTTTGAGATCTTCATAAAAGTTATAGAACTCTCTTTTATATTTCAAATGCCACTAGAATCACCTCCAAAGACCACATACATCCCAAGATATAGCCCAAATATAGAAACAACGTAAGACATAAATTATGCTGAAAAATTCAATTAAGTCCAATTTAAGTTCAAACTTACAAAACATAATCAAAATTAATCAATTAAGTACATGGAGAGTGTAAATGACTAAAAATGAAGGCTTATTAATGTATCAAATATGTGATCATTAAGAAGGCTCAGAGATAGGATCATACTTTGAAGTTTGTTGTGGAATAGAAGACTTTTAATGTTATCAGTGCATATGCACCTCAATTAAGTAAGGTTAGACGAGCACTACAAGATAAAATATTAGGAGGATTTAGAAGGTTTAGTTCAGGGAATACCATTAGGAGAGAAGATTTTTCTAGGAAGGGACCTAAATGGTCATGTGGGGAGCGAATCTAGGGGGTATGAGGGTTTACATGAGGGTTATGGTCTAGGCGTAGTTAATGCAGAGGGCAAAGCGATTCTATATTTTTCAGTAGCATTTAATTTTACAATAGCTGACACTTATTTTAGGATGCGGGAAGATCATCTTATCACATATAGAAGCAGGAGTTCTTGCTCTCAAATTGATTTCTTTCTAATAAGGAAATATGATAAAAAGTTTTGCATGGATTGCAAAGTCATCCCTAAAGAGAGCTTGACTACCCAACACAGGGTTTCAGTTATGGATGTACGGGTTAAGATGAGAGTAAAGAGAAATTATCGAGACAGAGAGCCAAGGATCAAATGGTGGGAACTAAAGGGCAGAAAACAAATGCTCTTTCGGAGGAGGATTATGGAGGAAGAGATTTGGGAGGTACAAGGGAGTGCTAATTAATGATATGTGAAACGAGATGGCTAAAGGGATTAGGAAGGTAACAAAAAAGACACTTGGTGAATCAAGAAGCTTTGGACCCAAAGATAAATAATCTTGCTGGTGGGAAGCAAGTGTACAAGATAAGGTTACGGTTAAAAGTGAATGTTATAAAGTTTGGCACGTGTGTAAAAATGATAAAAATTTGGAAAAATATAAGGCAACTAAAAAAGATACTAAGAAGGCGGTGAGCGAGGCGAAAGCTAAAGCATTCAACGGGTTATATCAATCGTTGGACACCAAAGATGGAGAAAAGAATATATACAGACTTGCTAAAAGTAAGGAAAGGAAGACAAGAGACTTGGATTAAGTGAAATGCATTAAGGATGAAAAGAGTAAAGTCTTGGTTACGGAACAAGACATCAAGGATCGATGGAAGGGCTATTTTCACAAGTTATTTAATGAGGAACATGAGACATTGTGGACTCAGACATTCTAAACACTAGAGAGGAGGACCAAAATAAAATATTTTATCATAGAATTCGGGAGTTTGAGGTAAAAGAAGCATTGAAGATGATGGATAATGGAAAAGCAGTCAGACCGAATAATATACCTATTGAGGTATAGAAGTGCCTAGGAGAGAAAGGTATAAGCTAGCTCATAAAGTTGTTTAACGAGATAATGAGGTCTAATAAAAAGTCAAATAAATGGAGGAGAAACACTTTAATCCCTATTTATAAGAACAATGGAGATTTACAAAACTGTGCAAATTATAGAGGGATTAAGCTCATGAGTCATATCACGAAGTTATAGAAAAAAGTAATTGAAATGAGATTAAGGCAAGAGACTCATATTTCAGAGAATCAATTTGGTTTTATACCTACGAGGTCAACCATGGAAGCAATCTATCTTCTACGAAGATTGACGTAGAGGTATCGGAGGAAGCAAAAAGACTTACACATGGTTTTCATTGATCTGGAAAAAGCCTATGATAGGGTACCGAGAAAGGTCTTGTGGAAGGCTTTGGAGAAGAAAGGAGTTCGTATCGCCTATATTCGAGCAATCCAAGATATGTATGATGAGACTAAAATTAGTGTGAGAACACAGGGTGGGGCCACAGAAGATTTTCCTATAACTATAGGACTGCACTAAGGGTCAACTTTGAGTCAATATCTTTTTATCTTGGTCTTGGATGTGCTTACTGCGCATATCCAAGAGCCGGTGCCATAATGTATGCTTTTTGCAGATGATATAGTCTTAGTTGGAGAGTCGAGAAAGGAAACAAATGGGAAGTTAGAGCTATGGAGATGAGCATTGGAAGAACATGACTTTAGTCTAAGCAGGAGTAAGACAAAGTATATGAAATGTAAGTTCAGTAAAAAGCGTGTTAATGCTAACTTAGTGGTGAAAATTAGAGATCATATCATACCACACGTCACATAGTTTAAGTATCTTAGATCTATCATACAAAATGACGGAGAGATAGAGGGAGATGTAAACCATAGGATTCAAGCTGGATTGATGAAATGGAGAAGTGCTTTAGGAGTTATTTGTGATAAAAAAGTACATTTCAAACTTAAGGGTAAATTTTACCGCACAACTATAAGGCCCGCGATATTGTATAGTACTGAATGTTGGGAGTTAAAAAGCCAACAAGATCATAAGATCAGTGTCGTGGAGATGAGGATGTTGCACTGGATGTGTGGTCATACAAGATAAGATAAGATTAGGAATGAATGCATTAAAGAGAAAGTAGAGGTAGCACCTATTGTGAAAAAGATGGGAGAATCTCGCCTTAAGTGGTTTGGACATGTAAAGAGAAAACCCTTAGAAGCTCCTGTAAGAAGAGTAGATCAGGTGGAGAATAACCCAATAGTTAGGGGTAGAGGAAGACCAAGAAAGACTATAGGTGAAACGATTAAAAAAGATTTAGATTTGAATGGCATTTCTGAAGACGTGATTTATGATAGGGTACAATGACGTCGTCTGATCCATGAAGCTGACCCCGCCTAGTAGGAAAAAGCTTGGTTGTTGTTGTTGTTGTTTTTTAAAATCAGCATGGAATGCTGTGAAAGCTCTATGTGTGGTTATTAATCAACAAAAAATGGATATGCAATCGATGAATCAGTGACCTATTACCTATGAACACGTGTCCTATGTGTCCGAATGTGTCCAATTAAAAAGATTATTTTTTTTCAGCTTGGACACGGCTCAGACACGTCTAGGACACAACTTGGACACGTGTCCTTCTACCTTTGTCGTATCAAGCCGTCCACTTTATCATCATCGAAGCTTGCCTCACACCACTATTCCCTCTAGTTAAATTTTTTGGATGCACATGTACTTGTATATGGCTAGTTCTATTAGGAGAAGTTGGTTTAGGAAATTTTTTAGAAAATGTCAATAGAAATTATACTCCATATTTTTTAGGAGGGGCTTACTAGGTAGCAAATATTGGCACATATGACATATATTAAAATATTATAAATCTTCAAGATTATAGAAATGATATTAATGAATTAAGAATCTTTTTTCTTAAATTTTGCAATTATATATATACATAAATCAAGTTCTTTAATTTACTTAGATATTAATTTATATATATATATGTCATGTTTGTGTCCTCCATTTTTTTAAATTTGGTGTGTCCCTGTATCGTGTCCTGTGTCCGTGTCCATGTTTGTGCTTCATATCCTGTTACAATGTCATTGCATCTACGATATTGTAAAAACTTATCCTTGCAATCACTGTAATGATATTGAGGTTCATATTTTTGGCTATTTGTTCAATATTTATGCTTACAAAGTTGCTGATTTTACTTGGTAGGGGTTAGCCAATGCTATCACGTTGGATACAATTGCACATGTCAGACATTGGTAATAAATATTATGCTATTCTTTTTTGTTTAGCTTTCTAGGTTCCATTTGGACATCAAGATCAACATCTCCCCTGTTGTCCTTTGTATATAGGGTTGTTAGTCCTAAAAATAAAAGATGCTTGTATATGTTATATGTAACTAATATGATCTTATATTTTGTTTGTGCAATTCTATGGTTCCCATTCACATGATGATATCCTACTTTCTTCTTTTGCAATTAATAGAGATGATCTAAATAGATTTTCTATTATTCTAACAAAATACAATGTCAACTGGTAACATGTATAAATTAATAATATTTTTCTTTTCTCTTTCAAACATAAATTTAAAAAAATGTATCGTTCATTTTTTTTATAGAGCTTGCCAACAAAATTTGCAAAAGAGAAAAAGAAACTATGAATCAAAGTGATGGTCATTGGACTTATGGATTTGATAGAAAAGATTGGACAGGTAGATTAGTCAACAATAAGAGGATGTCAAATGAATTTAAACTTGGGCATGATTTATGATCCTACAGGATTCATATGCATCATTCATCTCTTATCAGACCTACATAGGAGAAGGGGAAACAAGAGAAGGAAATAAGTTAATTGTGTGGTCTTCTAATATCTAAAGTTTGTAACATGTTTAATTTGTTGCAATAAGATTATATACATGATCAAATACTTATAAAAGGTGTCGTTTACATTTTTACTCCTTGATTTATTTATAGGTGGGGAAGATTCTTCATGTCTTCAATTATATAAAGGGTGTTGACCTTGATATGGACAAATTCTACAAGATGATTGTGTGATTGCGATATATTTCATAAAACGCATGCTGAAAGAGTTTAAGGAGTTAAGCAATAAAGATCTTGACATTATTTATGGAAGAGGGAAATATTTCAAAGAAAAAGAAAGACTATGTTGTAATAAGAGATCTACAACGTAAGAAGTCTAAAGAGATATTCAGCTTACATTTCAATTTTGAAGGATTAATAGTCAAGTATTGACAGAGCTTTTCATACAATTATTGATGTATATTACTTTGATTGTAGAGAGAAACAAAGTTGGAATTGCTTAAAAGCTCACGAGGAAACACAACTATAAAAAAAGAAAATTCATACTAGTCAAGGTCAAGATTATCTAGGTCAATGGTTGCAAGTAGAATTTAGATTCAAGTCATTTGATCCTTAATTGTTCATAGGAGAGTGTCACAGGTACTAGGATAATTGTGAATTTTTTGCAAAAGTTGCTTAATTAGAAAAAATAGAGAATTAGCTTATCATTAAAGTATTTTTTTTATGAGTCAGAAATTAAAACAAAGAAAACTGAGAGAACAAAAAGGACCAAAGCCTACTATCTGATGAAGACAGTGCCTATAGAATCTGCAAACAAAAAAGAAGACACATCCGAAGGGCAAGATGTGAAAATCTCCAAAGCATTTGTTATTCTAGCACATTTTTTTGCAAGCTTATCAGCTATAGTGTTGCCTTCCCTTAGAGTATGCTGAAACTCAACAACCATATTAACTAAAAGAAGCTTAATCTTATGCAATAGGACCGCCTGGGGATGAGAAGGACTGGATCCATTAACAATCAGTTCCAAAGTTGTAGTTGAGTCCGATTCACAAATGATGTGAATGAAACCATTCCTCTGAGCCAAATTAAGACCTTGCCAAATAGCATGTAACTCAGCACCTAAGTTTGTAGTAACTCCACAGTAGCCAGAATAACTAATAACCCAGTTAGCATTTGAGTCACATATTACTCCCCCAAACCCAGATTTTCCCGGGTTGCCTAAGGAACTGCCATCTGCATTCAACTTCAAAGCATGTTGAGGAGGATAAGACCAGCACACTTGACAGGTTTGTCATTGCCTGGTACCCGCAGCATCATTAGAAATAATTTGGATAAGATCATGGATTTGAGCAGCTACTAAATGACTGCTCCACACGACATCTTGGAATACCTCCATGTTCCTTGCCTTCCAAAGAAACCAGCAGGCAGTAACAAAGGTAATCCCGTTCGTCCCTCTACAGTTAGTTCTGATCCATTCTAAAATATCCTGATGAGAGTTATGGAGTACATGCCCCCAGTTAAGCATATTCCACACTTGTGAAGCTTTATAGCATTCCTGCAACAAATGAGCAATAGTTTCTTGAGCCGCACCGCACCTGAAACAAGAAAAATCAGAAGACAAATGTCTTTGACAACGAAAAACGTTAGTGGGGATGCTCTTGTGATCCAAGAGCCAAGAAAGTGTTTGATATTTTTTGGTATTTGGAGAGACCACACCCAACTTGCATTAACATCCATAGCACTAAGGGTTGAACGAGCTCTAATTAACCAACCGTAGGCGGTTTTGGCTAAATAAATCCCATCTAAAGAAGCATCATAAATCACTACATCATTAAGGTGTTCATCAAGCATAAGACTCCCAATGAAGTCCTTAACTTCAGCTATTACTGGCATTGCTAACAAATTCCAATGCCACCTCCCATTTTGATACAAGTCTGTAATAGTTAAGTTAACATCCTGTATGTGCACATAATCGACCTTGTTACACATAAGTCCTGCACTTGACCACTTATCATACCAAAGAGATAAATTCCCAGCTCCCACTCTATAACGAAATCCATCTTGAAGGTAAGGTGCTACCTTCGTAATAGAATACCAAGCATATGAAGGGCTATGATATTTCCTCGAAGAGAAAATAGAAAAATTCTTTAGATATTTAGCCTCCATTGTTTGGACCCAAAGCTTTTTAGAAGACTGAAGTAAAGACCAAATATGTTTCCCCAACATAGCAATATTTGCCTCTTGAGAAGTACAGATTCCCAGTCCACCTTTGCTCTTTGGTTTAATGACAGTATTCCAGTCGACCCAATGAGAATATCTACCACCCCAAAATAAAAGCACGCGTGGTCCTATCAATAGCATCACAAACCCCCTCAAGGAGCCACATATTTTGCATAGCATAAATAGGAATAGCATTCAAAATAGATTTAGCTAGAGTAACCCTCCCTGCTCTATTAAGAAGTTTAGATTTCCAACCAGCTAATTTTGACTGAATGCGCTCAAAAATGGAAGAGAACTGAGAATTCTTGACCCTACCAGTAAGGAGAGGAAAACCCAAGTAGTTACTAATGTTCACAGTATGATGATACCCCAGAATGCTTGTGAATTTAGTAATTTTCCTTCTTGGAACATTTTTGGAAGTCATAAAACGAGACTTCTGCCCATTAATTTTAAGACCAGAAGCTTTGCAGAAATCAGAGAGAATTTTTTCAACCAAACGAACTTGAGAAGCCTCTGCTTTGGTAAATAGAAGACAGTCATCAGCAAAGAACAGATGGGATATAGCTGGCCCCCCTCTAGAAGCCTTGATAGGTTTCCAATTCCCCTGCTGAACCTACTCTTGAATCAAAATAGCAAGTTTTTCCATGCATAACACAAATAAATATGGAGACAAAGGGTCCCCCTGACGGAGACCACAAGTAAGAGCAAATCTTTCAAGAATCTCATTATTCCACTTTAAAGACAAAGAAGTGGAAGTAGTGCAGTTCATGATCAACTTGATGATATTAGAAGGAAACCCAAACTCCGCAAGAGTAAGGCGTAAGAAACCTCAATCAACTCTATCATATGCCTTTTCAAAATCAATTTTGTAGAGAATGAGACCCTCTTTACCTTGTTTGTTATGCATGGTATGAGTAATCTCCTGGGCAAGCAAAGCATTATCACAAGTACCTCTTCCTTGAATAAAGCTACTTTGGCAAGGACCAATTAAATCATTGAGATAAGGCCTAATCCTGTGGACAAGAACTTTAGAAATAGTTTTCAGAAGGACATTGCACAGGCTAATAGGTCGAAAATCCTTAAGACCGATAGGGCTGTCAGTCTTTGGAATAGGGACAATAAGAGTATGAGCCAACTCTCCATTAAAATCACTAGTATCAAAAGCCTGAGCCACCAAATCCCAAACATCATATCCAACAGTATCCCAAAAAGACTTGTAGAAGATAGGCTGACACCCATTTGAGCCCGGAGCTTTATAAGGCCTCATGGAGAAGATATAGCAGTCTTCACTTCTTGCATAAACACATGTCTTAACAAATCTTCAAAACAATTTTGAGGTATAGTGGGGATGTTATTAAGCCTCAAACCTTCAGGATTGCAATGAGTACTGTTCTGGAAAAGCCTCTTGAAAAAATCTGAGCTTCCCGTTGTAACACATTGTCATCAGAACACCAACCACCATCTAACATAAGACCAGAACCCTTATTCCTTCTCCTCCTGATAACGGTTTGGGTATGAAATTTTTTTATGATAAGTGAAATTAGTGACACACTATTATATTGAAATGAAAAACTATTTATCATGCTTTTTATTGGTGTATTAATATTTTTATATTTTACATATGTTTAACTAATTTTATAATTGTAATTAACATTAATAAATTCTTTTTATTTGTAATAGATGTATTTATCTATCATCTTTTAATGTGAAATTATTAAAATACTTAATAATTAAATAATTTTAATTATTTATAAATTTTTACTACATTTATTATCCGTACATGCACGGGTACAAGTACTAGTATATAATGTATAATATACATTTCAAGAAAAGTTATGAGAGGTGTCACTAACGTAGGCATTAGATTTTTCTTCCAACACAATTTCCTTATATAGTATATTAAAAAGTTTCAAAACTCAAATCTTATTTGTTTGGATAGAATTACAAGATTACAACCAACATTAATTGATTTTATCTCAAAATAAAATGTTAATAATTTTTAACATCCACATTTAAAGATGATTTCTCCATGATTAAGTATATATGTTAAAATTATTGTAACAAATCATGCTGGTTATAAATAACAAATAACACTATCCAATTTAATTTCTTAATTGATGGGAAGATATATATCAAACCAGGTTTCAAAATTTAAAAAGAATAATAATAATTTAATCTTATTTTTAACACCTAACATTTTGACAAATGCATATAAATTTAAGAAGGAAGTTTTCAATTGTTGTTTGATTATTTTCTTGCATTGATTGCTTTATTATTGATGTGATGCAAATTTGTACAAATGTTTTGGATTTATTTATTTATATTTTTATATACTTCTATTTAATTTTATTTCATTTGATTTCAGCAACTTTATTTAAATTTTAGATAATTTTATCTTTTCTATCTATTTTATCTTTTGTTTGAATTTTCAAGTATAATCTAAAAGATTTTAGATTAAGTTGGGAGATATCTTAAAGATGAATCTATAGAAAGATTTTATCCAAATCCAAAATTTTATTAAAACTGCTTCTGATTGGGCTGTTATCCTTATAAGAAAAATAAGGAGTTAGAGACCTAATCTATAAATAAGAAAAAAATATCAAAGGAAAAAAGAGTCATCGTCAGCAAAAAACAGCCAATAAGGGGAGCTTATAATTAAAAGGAAAAAAGACAGTTGGAGAGCCCCCAAGGAGAGACATTTGAACAAATATTGGAAGTTGAATCAAGAAGGAGAAGCATTTTGGAGAAATTTGAAAAAAAAACTTTATCTTATTTATTATTTTACTAGAATTTATTTATGTTTTGCTTTACATCTTTGAATTTCACGTGTGTTTTAATGTTTTTGGGAAGATAATTTTTTTTTCTAAGAATAAGATGTAACTATTCTACATTTTTTATGATAGATATTTGATTTATTATTCATTAATGTGAAATTACTATTTCTTGATTCATTCATTGTGTTCTTAATTCCTACAATATGCCTGAACTCATATTTACATGGTCTTATGCATTAGATGAAGGATCAGAAGTTGAAGTCTAATATTGGAAAATCAATGAGTTGAGCTTAAGAATTATGACTACAAAATTAGGCTTAATCCTTTGTTGAGTCATTGGATGTCAAGGAGTTTAATGGGTTTTAATTAACATAATACCATGAAATTAGGTATTATTTTAATATTTTTATCACATTCTTTTGAACTCGAAGGAAATAACTAAATTATAATAGGACAATCCACCTTCAGAAACGTAATAGAACATTTGTAAAGAATAATTAACTTTTATCATAATAGGTAGTTGTAGTGAAATCTTAGTCTTAGAGTCATAATAATTGGTTGATTCTCATTAATTTTGTTTACCTATTTTAATTTATTTTCTTTTTTAAATTTTTTTCTCATTTAATTTTCTCAAACATTTTCTTTTACCTAAATAATTAAATTTGTCGTAGTTTAATAATTACATGATACCCATGGAAACAATACTCCGCTCTAATTACTTTATTCCTTATGACAACCCACACACGCGATACAATTATTTCATTGACGTATGCTCTATTATTTTTCTATCTTATTAATTCGTTGACATTCTAAGTTTATGAATTAAAAGGGTAAAATCTCAAGTCCCCAAAAAGAGGCATGGAACCTAAGGGTTCAAATTGCTCGCTAGTGGACATTGGCAAGTTTTAACAATAAAAAAGTTCCTAGTTTGATTGAGATTATTTTAGTAGATGAATCAGTGTGTAATTTTCTCTTTCCGTTAAACTTAAATTACAAATTATTTACATTTTGGGTTGATGACTCTATTTTCCATGTTACAATAGGGAGGACAAATTCATGCATGCCTATGTTTGGAAGACATTGATTTATAAGTTTCAGTTTCTTCTGACTAAGGCACAGATATACAACATGGCTTATTTTGGTGTTAGTGCTAATACTGGCTTTTTCCGTAAAACTACTCTGATTTCAAACAGAAACTTCTGTTGAACAAAATACCTTCAACAATTTTCTTTGTACGGTTTAAACCTCATTCCATTTGAGGAAATTTTTCATACAGATAAAGGACTCCCATATTTAGTAGGTTATGTGTAATTTTATATTTTATTATTCCTTTATCTTTTGGTTGGTTATATAAATCTTCTAATTCATTGCGTTGCTTCAGAATATAAAAAAAGAAAAAACAAGTTAAGATGAATACCATAGAGCTCAGCGTGGATAGATATAAATCACGAATAATTTTAGGAAACCTTTTAATTTTTCAATTTGTATTTTCAAATTTCAAAGACCAAAAATTTTAACTGATTTCTTGGTGAACTTAGAATGTGCTTTGTTTGTTTAGTATGTTAAGTAAAGACATTACACTTGGTAAAAAAATTTACATGAAAACATATTAATATCTAAATCACATAATTATGGGAGAAAATTTTTATATTAAAACATAATAAATTAATTAAATTCTAATTTATTGTTAAAACATTTAATTAATCAAAGGTTTTTTTATTACAAAATGATGTTTTAATTATGTTTTAAAAATTTCATAAATAAAAAATTCACTAATTATCTCGTAAAATGTTACTCGTTTGATACAAAACTAATAACATCCTATAAATATTTCTCACCTTAGATATAATACTCATAACACTATCATAACAAGTCCCCCCCACCTAAGAAAATTCTATACCTTATATAAAGCTCTGGCCGGTGCAATGAATCTAAATTCAGTCTAAAGTTTTGACATCCCTAACTCCACAATGTCAAATCAAACCTCCTCACCATCTAAACCACTTGATCCCTACGAGTACCTCCAAAGCGTCCACAGCCCCGATGGTACGTTCACTCGCTTGGTAGAATTTCCTTACGTCTAAGCCACATCTGACCCCACCCTAAGGTCCTCACCAGGGATGTCATCATTAACGAATAAAAAAAAACTTGGGTTCGTTTATTCTTACCGCGAAGAGCAATGCCAAATCATGGTTCCACTTCCAACCATAAGCTACCTCTCATTATTTTCTTCCATAGTGGCGGCTTCGTCCTAGCGAGTGCAGGTACCATCGAATACCATGATTTCTGTGTGGACATGGCAGATGACTTCCCGGCCGTCATTGCCTCCCTCGAATACCGCCGTGCTCCGGAGCACCGGTTGCCGGCGGCATATGATGATGCCATGGAAGCGTTGCATTGGATAAGAAGCAGCAAAGATGAATGGTTGACACAATATGCTGACTATTCCAATTGTTACCTAATGGGGAATAGTGCTGGGGCCAACATTGCCTACCATATTGGTTAGTATATTTACGTATAAGATTTATATAAAGTGAGTTTATTTTTAAAATGAATAAATAAAAATATTTTTGTTGTTAATTTGATAAAGTATGTAAAGATTTTAATTCATTAAATGATTTAATAATAGATATACTTTTTCTTATTTATTTTAAAATAATCTTATCCATCTATCTACACATATTTATATATATATATATATATTATTTTACATTTATATAATTTTTATCATCTAATTATAATTAATTTTACTTTATTTTTTGCATATCTATTTTGCAACATATCCTAGATATGAGATGATGTGTTTCTTTAAGATATATAAGTAGCATTTTTCCATACAGGTCTACGTGCTGTAGAAGAGTTGGATCATCTTGAGCCACTGAAGATCCAAGGGTTGATATTGCGCCAACCATTCTTTGGTGGGAACAAGAGAACTGGGTCAGAGTTGAGGCTTGAGAACGACCCAATTCTTCCATTGTGTGTTACTGATTTGATGTGGCAGCTGGCACTGCAATTGGGGCTGATCGAGATCATGAGTATTGCAATCTAAGGGCTGGGGATGGTCCTAAGAAACTAGATAAGATCAAGGAGCTTGGGTGGAGGGTATTGGTGAGTGGGATCGGTGGGGACATACTGGTGGACCGTGGGAAGGAGGTGGTGCAGTTGTTGGAGGAGAAGGGTGTGCAAGTAGTGAGTGACTTTGAGGAAGAGGGTTGCCATGAGGTAGAATATACTGAGCCCTTGAAAGCAAAGCAACTCATTGCGTTAGTGAAAGGTTTCATTTCCTCATTTCCTGCTTAGGGGGTTATACTCACCCAAGCGCTAGTGTTTGTGTTGTTTTCTGTTTTTATTTCAAGTTTATATGTTTTTATTGATAATTATGTACTTGTCACATTATTTTTATTTTGCTTTTTGTTTTTAAGATTTTATAAAAAAATGGTGAAAATAAAAATTTGTTTTCACTAATTTTAAAAACAAAAAATAAAATAAAAATAATGTGACATTTTTATAATTATTAATAAAAATATATCTACTGAAAAAAATTAGCATGTAAAATAAACAGTTTTGGGCTTTTTAGCCCGGCTCAAGTAACAAAAAATGATAATAATAGTAATAATAATAGTAATAATAATAATAATAATAATAGTAAAACCAGTCTTTGCGTATTTTATAAGTTTGTATGTATTTTAGGGCTTGTTTGAGGCCCCCACTATCTGCATGGACAAAGATATACTTCTTGGGTTACAAGGTTGAAAATAATGGACTATTCTCGGCATTATATTGTCTTTATTTTTGGCTTGATTTGGCCTAAAACAAGTCGGAATGCATCAATATCTATTAAGCTCTGTTTGTGACCCAAAAAAAAAAAGTTTTGATAAAAATAAATGTCAGCTTTCCTAAATTACTAAATAGATTAAATTAAAATATTAATCCTTATACTTTTATATTTATTTTTAATTTGATTCTTATAAAATTTTATAGATAAAGGACTAGACAGGGTGAGGTAGGAGCAATCTGCGGATAATCTTTTTGACTTGACCAAACAGTCTTATGTCCCCCGAATCGCATGGCGTTTTACCAAAAGAACATTTATGCAATTCATGTGTTTCTGTTTTCATGACTAGAACTTTTTTTTTTTCATTTCAAATTGTTTTCTAGACTTTTTTATCAATATGATGTGTATATTTTATATCTATTTTCAATTTAATTTTTATTTTTTTCATTTCAAATAAATTCTTATATTTACAAATATTTTTGAAATATTTTTACTATCAATTTATGTTATAACACTGTTTATTTAACTCCTATTAAATATATTACAAAAGAAAAAGAGCACTCACAAAAAATACAAGAGTATTTACTGAATATTTTACATATAAAGAAACATTTTAAAAAGTACTTATTAGACAAAGAAATATTTATTAAATTAGTCAACTAAGAGTATTATAATAGGTTATAACAGAAGTTCACAGTATAGACTATTTTAAAAATGTTTAAAAATATGATGACTAATTTAAAAAGAAAAAATTATGAGAACTAAATTAAAAATGAGTTAAAAATTATAGGAATCAAAACTTTAATTTATCTTAACTAAATATATAAATAAATAAAAGTCAGCCAAGTAGCTTAAAAAAGTTAAAATAAATGAATCCACAAAAAAAAGTAAAAAAAGAAGTAAAAATAAATGAATGACCGTAGAATTGTGGAATTCCAGATAAAATGCACAAGGATAGCAATAAAACCTTAATAAGTGGAAAATCATTATGCATAATTTTTTTATGAAACTCCATAATTAGAAAATTTCTCAATGTCATTAATTTAATCTAATGGCATATTTTCTCATGCTTTTAGTAGATACTGGTTAGCTATTTACTCAATTCGTCTATATATATTTTGTTCTTATTAAACAAAGTTTTCAATATTTATTTTACAAAATTTCCCAAATTTCTATTGAATGTGAGCTTTGCGAAAAATATATATATAAAATTATGAGTGATCGGTGCAGGTCGCTAAAGAAGGTTTTTCTTGTTTTATTTTATTTGATTTTATTCTGTTTATTTCTTTTTCAACGGTAGGTAAAGATATTTAAATTAAATGAGTGTTTGTGTAATTAATACAAAATGCACAAAATATTAGAAAAAAATATTCTAATATAACTATTATTTAGCTTTACTCGATAATTTAAATATTCACTTCTTTTAAGACAGGCATTTCATTCATGCATTGCGTAAGAGCTCTTGGAGAGGTAAAAATAGGACAAAAAGAGAAACAAACAGTGAAAATGACTAACATATTAAGACATGATGCGTGCTTTCTTAGTTACGTTGTTCATTTGCAGTCTCATCCAGTCATCCTCTAAAGTTTTTTTCTACTTTTATCTTTGTAAACTACGCCTACAAACAAAGTGGCCCTCACGTAAGAAGTAATTAAAAAACTCACCATGATTATTAATAGCAGATAACGTTGTTATAAAATCGGACAAACTAGTTTAGCTGCGTATCAATTAACCAAGTCTGTTGTGCATTTTACAAGTATCTTAAACATGCCATTATCGTGTTGATGTCAATTAATCCATAATTAAGCCATGTGTCTAATTCACCCCTTCAGCAGATGAAACAGCATTGAATCTTAGCAGAAAATATAAATTTTCATGTCTTCAAACAAACTAAAAAACCGTTTTTATTTGCAATCCGGCCTTATTATTAGATCATAATCATGTAACTTAATGCCAATTAAGTAAAACAATTAGTTAATTATTGTAACTGAAAAGATCATAGAGGGAATGTTAGTTAAAGTTAGTTAGTTAGTTATATTGTAACAACTCCTATAAATACTTGTACAAACACTTCATTCAATGAGAATTCAGATTTCATTTTCTCAATTACTGCAATATTGTATCAAAGAGCGTTTATTTCCTCTTTGCTTCCGTAACTGCCTTACTCTCTTCAAGAAGTTCCCTCGGTTAGTCTTGTTTCTTCTTCTACCTCTCGGTTCTTGATTCCTGCAACACTATGGCTGATTCTTCATCAAGCGATAGCTCCAATCAGGGACCAGGTGTCACAACAACATTACAAGTGGATCAATCACGAAATCCATCAAGCTTGTATTATCTACATCTAGGTGAGAATCTCGGTGCTGTCTTGGTTTCACCTGCCATGAATGGAACAAACTATTATTCATGGAGTAGATATATGAAAAGAGCACTTTTGTCCAAGAATAAATTGAAATACATCAATGGTTCTATACTTCCTCCTCCCACTTTTGATTCGATTCGTGATGCATGGGAAAGATGTAATGTGATGGTCATCTCATGGATAACAAGAACCCTAGCTCCTGAAATTGCATAAAGCACGAATTGCATTGAAAATGCTAAGGAGTTGTGGGATGATTTGAAAGATAGATTCTCAAAAGGAGATCACTTTCGCATGTCTGAGGTATTGCAAGAAATTCACTCCATGAGGCAAGGTGATAGGAGTGTTTCTTCCTTCTTTACTAATATGAAAACCCTATGGGAGGAACTTGAGTCTTTGCGACCACTGCCATCATGTATCTGTGCCACACCCTGCACTTGTGTCTTCACAAATATTGTCAAGCAGCACAAAAATTCTGATAATGTGATCTGCTTCTTGAAAGGATTAAAAGATCAATTCAATACAGTGAAGACACAAGTCTTGATGATGGAACCCCTCCCACAAATCAACAAGGTTTTCTCAATGGTGCTTCAACAAGAAAGACAAATTTGTGGGAGCATACTAGAAGAGCCAAAGGCATTGGTAAATGCTGCCGAGACCACTACCTCCAATAACTGGAAACCTTCTCAAGGCAGAGGTTTCACTCCCCAAGGCAGAGGCAGAGGTAGGGGTCAAGGAAGGGGTCCCAATAACAATGCTACTAAGGTATGCACTCATTGTGGCAGATCTAGACACAATGTGGAAACATGTTATTTCAAACATGGTTTCCCTCCTGGATATCAGTCCAAAAAAAATGGTGTTGCAGTTAATCACATTAACACCAATGAACTAGTCATCACACCACCACCTCCAAGTGATTCTTTGCCAGTTGCTATTCAACAAGGTCTAAGTCTTAGTTTGAGCCCTGAGCAGTACCAGCAACTGATGCATTTGCTTCAACAATCAAAGGTTGAATTGCAAACCCCCACTCTTAATCAAGTGAGTACTTCACTGGTTGGTGAGTCTTTCACTCATCACACACCATCCCAATGTATTTCCTATCCTCCTTCTCAATCTTGGATATTGGATACAGGGACCACAGATTATGTTTGCCCTTCTCTTTCTTCCTTCATTTCCTTTACTAGTATTAAACCTGTTAATGTTAGATTGCCTAATGGTGCTATCACCACAGCCACTCATTCAGGCACCATACAATTTTCTAATAACTTCTTCTTGACTAATGTATTACATATACCTGAATTCAAATTCAACTTGATTTCTATTCACAAACTTACAACTTCTTTGCATTGTAAACTAATTTTTGCTTCTGATTGTTGTGTCATTCAGGATGTCTATACATTGAGGATGATTGGGCATGCTGAAGTGAGAAGTGGATTGTACTTCCTGACTCAACCTTCTACACCTATCACTACTTTAGTTTCTATTTCACATGTAAACTCAGTTAGTTTGTATGCTTCCCCATTCTTTGATATGTGGCACTTTCGCTTAGGACACCCCTCACAACCTGTACTCAAAAGAATAGCTACAGCTTTTCCTTATGTGAAAATAAAACAATTAGATGCTTGTGATTACTGCCATATGGCCAAGCAACATAAATTGCCTTTTTCTTCTAGTACTAGCAGTACTTTGCATCCTTTTGACATGGTGCACATGGATATATGGGGACCTCTGGCCACTCCATCTATTCATGGTCATCATTACTTTCTAACTGTTGTAGATGACTTCACTAGACACATTTGGCTGTTTTTAATAAAAACTAAAGGTGAGGCCAGATCCTTCATTCAAAATTTCATCTCACTTGTTAAAACTCAGTTTAACACTATGATTAAAGTTCTTAGAACTGATAATGGGACTGAATTCAATATGGATACATATTATGCTAGTCTAGGCATTATACACCAAACATCTTGTGTGGAAACCCCTCAACAAAACTCAGTTGTTGAGAGAAAACACAAACATATACTCAATGTTGCTAGGTCTCTTCTGTTTCATTCTTCTTTACCCAAGATCTTTTGGTCTTATGCTGTCTCACAAGTTGTACATCTCATCAATCGACTGCCTTCTCTTGTACTTCACAACAAGAGTCTCTTTGAGATGCTCCACAACACCCCACCTTCTCTGCTTGACCTCAGGGTCTTTGGGTGTCTATGTTATGCTTCTACACTCACTCAGCATAGGACCAAACTAGACACCCGAGCCAGAAAATGCATATTCTTAGGTTTCAAACTAGGCACAAAATGATATATATTTTATGATGTACATTCCAGAGAAATATTCATCTCTCGCAATGTCATCTTTTATGAACACATATTCCTAACTTGCAAGGCTGATACTTCATCCATTGCCTCTTTGGACAACTCTTCTTCTAATAATACAGACCATTTCTCTTCTTAGAAGCTCCCCCATCTCAGTCAACATATTCTGCTACAACCAATGACACATCACCAGAGGTACTTGTTCAAGCTTTCACCAAATTCACTCACACCTACACACACATCAGCTTCCCCACCAATTCCTCCACGAAGGTCCAACAGAGTCAGGCAAACACCTACATATCTTCAAGATTTTCACTGCCACTCTCTTATTTCAACATCTCCCAATCAGTCTTCAGGTATACTTTATCCTATTTCTTCTATTTTACCTTACCACTCTCTTTCACCTTCTCACTTGCACTACACTCTCTCTATTTCCTCATACACTGAACCTACCTCATATAAACAAGCAATTCAATCTGAGTGTTGGGTGAAAGCTATGCAATCTGAGCTCACTGCTTTGGAAGAAAACAGGACATGGATCTTGACTGATTTACCACGTGGTAAGGTCCCAATCGACTATAAGTGGGTTTATAAGATCAAGTACAAGGCAGATGGTACCATTGAGAGATACAAAGTACGATTAGTTGCAAAGGGATTTACCTAAACTGAAAGGATTGACTACTTTGACACCTTCTCACCCGTTGCCAAGCTCACCACTGTCAAACTCATTCTTGCCATTAATGTTGCACAAAGTTGGCATCTCCATCAATTGGATGTCAACAATGCATTCCTCCATGACGACCTTGAAGAAGAGGTATACACGAGTTTACCCGAAGGTGTTACTGCTTCCACGACCCATCAAGTGTGCAAACTCACTAAATCCCTTTATGGCCTAAAACAGGCCAGTAGGCAATGGTTTGCCAAGCTGTCCACTTCCTTTATTTCTCAGGGTTATGCACAATCCCAATCCGATCATTCTCTATTCACTAAGTCCCAGAGTAACTCCTTCACAGCATTACTAGTCTATGTTGATGATGTGATTTTAGCAGGGAATGACATCCAAGAAATCTCTTCCATCAAGTAATTCTTGGACACCTCTTTTCGAATAAAAGATCTTGGCACTCTCAAGTATTTCTTGGGTCTAGAGGTTTGCTCAATCCCACCTTGGTATTACTCTATGCCAAAGAAAATATGCTCTTAACATTCTCACTGACAGTGGCCTCCTCGGGTCCAAACCTGCTCCTACCCCAATGGTCAGAACCACCAAACTACAAGTGCAGGGAGGTGATCCTTACCCAGATATCAGTGCTTATCGCAGGCTCATTGGCCGCCTTCTTTATCTGACTACCACTAGACCAGATATTAGCTATGCTATCCAATAATTAAGCCAATTCATGGCTCATCCTACTACTCTACACTACCAAACAGCAACCCGTGTTCTAAGGTATATCAAAGGCTCACTTGCACAAGGGTTGTTCTTCTTAGCAACCAATCCTTTACAGTTGAAAGCCTTCAGTGACTTTGATTGGACAGCTTGTGTTGACACCAAAAAATTCATAATTGGTTACTGCATCTTCTTGGGTGATTCCCTCATCTCTTGGTGCTCCAAGAGGCAATCTACTGTCTCTCGCTCATCTTCTGAGGCAGAGTATCATGCCCCTGCCACCACAGTCTATGAGTTGCAGTGGTTGACATACCTTCTTTAGGATTTGCAGCTCCCTTTCATCTCTCCAGCACTCTTATATTGTGACAACCAATCCGCAAGACACATTGCTGCCAACCCATCCTTCCACGAACGAACTAAACATATTGATGTTACATCGTTCGAGAGAAGCTACAAGCACAACTATTTCATCTCTTGCCTATCTCTACTGTTGATCAGCTAGCTGACATTCTTATTAAAGCCTTGGATCCTCAACCATTCTCTCTTATTCTCTCCAAGCTAGGAGTGATCAATATACACTCTCCAGCTTGCGGGAGGTAGTAGATCATAATCATGTAACTTAATGCCAAGTAAGTAAAACAGTTAGTTAATTATTGTAATTGAAAAGATCATAGAGGGAATGTTAGTTAGAGTTAGTTAGTTAGTTATATTGTAACAGCTCCTATAAATACTTGTACACACTTCATTCAATGAGAATTCAAATTTCATTTTCTCAATTACTGCAATACTTATCATCAACTTGGCGTTGTTATTGGCATAGAATCACAATATGTCACCCATATAAATTAAGTGCTTAGGTCTCTTTGCATGTAATTTTTCATTAGCCATAAGCCCAATTATTATCTTCTATTCTAATTTTATAACTAGTATTTTTAATTATTATACTTATCAATATAGCTAATTTAATTATGAGCTCTTTAAATTATTAACTCTTGATTTTTATATTTAAAATATATATTATAGTTTGAGTAACTAATTTAATCTTCCTAAATTATTTACACCTTTGTTCCCTAATTTTAAACTACTTATAATATCTAATATCCTCCTAAGTTCCTCTCCGCACTCTTTAATTAAAGAGTTATGTTATTTAAATATCCAGAATACGACATTCAGATAGCACCCCTCACATATGCATACAATACATCTATTTCAGCTTTGCAAACGTTATATAACAGTATCCAGTCACACTTACATCGGAATACGTTATCCACCCAGGTGTCGTTTCCTTGGTGTACAAATTCCATTTTCCTTCATCAAGAACTCAGGCTCAAATAATTTTCTAAAAACTTATCCTTAATTATATACATATTCAAATATCACAAATAAACATATAAAATCATATAAATAATCAAACAGAATAATAATAACAGTTTAATCTCAAGGAAGCCTAGATTATCAATTATTAAACCCATGCAAATATTATAAAAATCATTTTATTCAGAAAATGTATTTAACAGACTAAGCTCGAAGGAGGATGGTACACAAAAATTTAATAAATGCAATTTGATTAGATGGCAAATCTATATCAATAATAATATATACAATATATACATTTGAAGGCTCATTTCAGGGAAAGTTATAATAGGTGACACTCATATAGGCATTTGATTTTTCTTCCAACACAATTTCCTCAAATTGCATGTTAAAAAAAAATCACTCGAATTTTATTTGCTTAGATAGAATTACAAGAATACAAGCAACATTTATTGATGTTATTTCAAAATAAAATATTAATAATTTTTCAACATCTGCAATCAAAGATGAATATTGCTTCATGATTAAGTTTGTTGAAATTATTGTAACAAATCTGATTGGTTATAAATACAAATAATATTATCCAATTTCATTACTTAATTGGTGGGAAAATATATATCAAATAAGGTCTCAAAAATTAAAAGGAGAACAATTATTTAATCTTATTTTCAACACCTATCATTTTGACACATGCGTATAAATTTAAGAAGGAAGACTTCAATTATTGTTTGATTATTTTCTTACTTTGATTGCTTCATTAATTTTATTGCTTCATTATTTCATTGACATATGCTCTATTATTTTTCTACCTTATTAATTTGTTCTCATTCTAGGTTTTATGAATTAAAAAGGCACAATTTCCTTGTTTCCTATCAATTCTTTAACTCCTACTTTTATTTACTTAATTTCACCTCATATATTTATGTTGTTCCTACTAGGGCAATTTATACAACCAGAACTTGTGTTTTCTTTTAACCTTGCTGTTTACATTTTGGAGTTGTTAGGGATAACTTCGAGTTTATAGGTACTAATTTCGATAAGAATTTTAACATAAGTTCCTAAAAAGAGATATGGCACCTAAAGGTTCAAATTGTTCAGTTGTGGACATTGCCAAGTTTTAACAATCCAAAAGTTCCTAGTGTTAAAAAATAGAGAAATAGGGACACGGAAAAAGTCTAGATCGAGAAAGTTTTTGTATTATCTCTAAATTATATATGAATTAATCAATGTGCACAAGAAGATTTCCTATTTATAAGATAGAGAGAGTCTATATAAATAAAGAAATATAATCAAATATAATCAAAATATTATCTCTAATTATGTGCGAACCAAATCTCTAAGATAACACAAAATCAAACTTAATTTAATCCTGAGATATGTTCTAGATATTTTAACACACTCTCTCAAGCTGAAGCAACTAAGCTTTAACTTGTTACAATTAGACACATGAAAATAAAATAAACTAAAAATAATCTAAAAACACAATGTCAATATGTTGGAGAAGTCAACAGACCCAAACTGTATTTGGGATGGAACCATATGCATATGGAAAAATCTACAATGGGAACGAAATCTGAAACGGAATCTGACATCAGAACAAAATCTAAAATCTACAACAGAGTTTGAAACAGAGTCTGACATCAGAACGGTGTCTAGAATTAATTTAGGACTGAGTCTAAAATAGAGTCTGGTGTCAGAACAGAGTTTGAAATCTAAGACAGAGTTTGAAACAGAGTCTGACATCATAATGGAGTCTGAAATCTAGGATGGAGTTAAAAACAGAGTTTGGCATCAGAATGGAGTCTGAACGGAGGTCTGGAGCAGTGTCAAAACGGAACGGACAACGAAAAAAGTCTGGGTTTGATGGTGATTAGTAACGATTCTAATGAGTTTCACGAATTCTACATAGCAAAAAAGAGAAGCTCTCCTCAAGGTAGATATAATGTCTCTGATACCATGTTAAAAAATAGATAAACAGGGACACGAAAAAAGTCTAAAGAAGGTTTCTGTATTATCTCTAAATTATCTCTGAATTATATCTGAATTAATCAGTGTGTACAAGAGGATTCCTAATTTATAAGATATGGAGTCTATATAAATAAGGAAATATTATTAAATATAATTAAAATAATATATCTAATTATGTGTGAACTAAATCCCTAAGATAATATAAAATCAAACTTAATTTAATTCTGAGTTATGTTCTAGATATTCTTACACCTAGTTTGATTGAGATAGTTTTGGTAGATGAATCTGTATGTAATTTTCTCTTTTTATTAAACTAAAATTACAAATTATTTGCATTATGGGTAGATGACCAATTTTCGATGTTGCAAAGGGAGAACAAATTCATGCCTCTATTAGGAAGACATTGATTTACAAGTTTCAGATTCTTCATGCTGAGGAGCAGGTGTATAACATTACTTATTTTGGTGTTACTGCTAATATTGGCTTGTTTTGGACAACTAGACATGCATCGTCTTAATTTCTAATTTCAAACCGCTGTTGAACAAAACACCTTTAACAATTCATTTGTATGGTTCAAACCTCTCATTCCATTTCAGGAAAATTTTCATATAGATAGTGGGCTCCCATATTTAGTATGTAATGTGTAATTTGATATTTTACTTGTTCTTTTATCTTTTTTGTGGTTATATATATAATTCTTTTAATTCGTTGTGTTACTTCAGATGTTATAGGTCTAATATATGTTGTTGGAACTAAAAAAGAAAATAAGAAAAAAAAAAGGTTAAGATGTATAGAGCTAGCTCAGTGTGGATGGGTATTAATCACGAATATGTTTAGGAAACCTTTTAATTTCGGGATTTGTACATAAAGATTTCTAAGATAAAAAAATTTAACTAATTTTAGGGTGAAGTTAGAATGTGCTTTGTGTGGTTCTTGTGTGGACAAGCTTAATTATTTTCTTATTATATTGGTGAAGTATGTCAAGTTGTTGTATTTTTGTTCAATATGCCAAAATAAGGACATTACAAATTGCAAATAACTTTTACATGAAAATATATTAATATCTAAATCATGTAATCATGGGAGAAAAACTTTAAGTAAATACATAATAAAACTTATTAAATCATATTTATTATTAAAACAATTAATTAATCAAATGTATTTTTATCACAAAATGACTTTTTATTTATGTTTTTAATAACTTTATAAGTAATAACTTTATTAATTATTTCGTGCATTATACAACTACAAAACACTAGTTTAATACAAAACTAATAACATCCTATAAATATTTGAAAACTTATCTTGGATATAATACTCATAACACTATCAAAACAAGCCCCCATCTCAACTCCACCATGTCGAATCAAACCTCCTCACCATCTCAACCAATTGATCCCTACAAGCTCTACCAAATCGTCCACAACACTGATGACACACTCACTCGCTTGCTAGAATATCCTTACACCTCACCCACATCAGACCCCACCCTTTCCATCTCTGTTCTCTCTAGGGATGTCACCATTAACGAATCAAACAACACTTGGGTTCGATTATTCCTACCGCGAACAGCAATACCAAATGATGGTTCCACTTCCAACCACAACCACAAGCTACCTCTCATTATTTTCTTCCATGGTAGCGGCTTCATCATATCGAGTGCAGGTTCCACCATGTACCATGATTTCTGTGTAGACATGGCAGATAACATCGGAGCCGTCGTTGCCTCTGTCGAATACCGTCTTGCGCCAGAGCATCGGTTGCCGGTGGCATATGATGATGCCATGGAAGCGTTGCGTTGGATAAGAAGCAGCCAAGATGAGTGGTTGACACAATATGTTGACTATTCCAATTGCTACTTAATGGGGAATAGTGCCGGGGGTACCATTGCCAACCATGCAGGTGAGTGTATATATATATATTTTGATGCATAGTTGAATATATTTATTTATACACTTATACATATATCATTTCATATTTATACAGATTTATCTTCTAATTTCAATTAATTTTTCCTATTTTTTTGGATACATACTATTTTATTCCGCCAAGTCTATATGAGATGATGTGTTTTAATTTTAAGAATGTGTAAGTAACAATTTTCTATACAGGTCTACGTGCAGCAGAAGAGGTAGATCATCTTGAGCCACTGAAGATCCAAGGGTTGATATTGCGTCAACCATTCTTTGGTGGGACCAAGAGGACTGGGTCAGAGTTGAGGCTTGAGCACGACCCAATTCTTCCATTGTGTGTTACTGATTTGATGTGGGAGCTGGCATTGCCAATTGGGGCTGACCGTGATCACGAGTATTGCAATCTAAGGGCTGGGAATGGTCCTGAGAAACTAGATAAGATCAGGGAGCTTGGGTGGAGAGTATTGGTGAGTGGGAACGATGGGGACCCACTGGTGGACCGTGGGAAGGGGCTAGTGCAGTTGATGGAGGAGAAGGGTGTGCAGGTGGTGAGTGACTTTGAAGAAGAAGGTTACCATGAGGTAGAGTATGACGAGCCCTTGAAAGCAAAGCAACTCTTTGGGTTAGTGAAAGGTCTTATTTCCTTATTTCCTGCTTAGGGGATCAAAGTTTGTGTGTGATTTCTTTTTTCATTTCATTCGCAATTGATATATTTTAATATTGATAATTTTAATATTGTTATATTATTTTCACTTTATTTTTTTTTAGATTTTATTATTTTCAGATTTTTTATAAAATCTTAAAAATAAGAGACAAAATGAAAGTATGATATTTTTATAATTATTAATAAAAATATATCAATAAAAAATGAAAAAAAATCAAATAGCGTTGTATAATAAAAGTTGGTGTGTTTCCTTTTTGTAATTTGCCTCTCTCCCCTAGCTTGTAAAATAAAAACAGTTTTGGGAGCCCGATTCAAATAACAAAAAAAATGATGATAATAAGAATAATAATAATAATGTTGAATTAAAGTTTTGGTCTCTATAATTTACATTTATTTTTAATTTTGTTCTTATAGTTTTTTTTTTCAAATTAACCTTCATAGCTAATAAAAGTTTTTAAAATAGTTTATGTCGTTAACTTTTGCTTTAACGCAGTTAGTTTAATCCTTACTAGACATTTTACAAAGGATAAAAGAGTATCTTAAAGAGCACCTATTGGACAAAGAAAAAAAATACTTTTTCAGAAGAAATAAACACTTATTAGAAACCAATGTGTGTTAACAATTTGAGAGGAATTTTGTGACAAGATCCATTTGCGGTAAATTTTTGTAATGGATTTTCCCCCCCAAATTTTTTTGGGCGACACCTCTATCGTGAAATTTTTTTTTTTTGTAAAAAAAGGTTTGCGGTGGAACTATTTGCCGCAAAATTAATAAATATAATAAAAAATTTAGGAAAAAATAAAAAAATAGAAAAAAACTTAAATAATTTGCGGCAAAAAAATCTATCGCAAATAATCTACAGCAATTTAAAAAATAAATTTACTAAAAAATATAATAAAAATTTTGGAGAAAAATTTAAAAAAAATTTAAAAATTGCGGCAGAAAAATTCATCTCAAATAATCAGTCATAATTTAAAAAATAAATTTAAGGCAGAAAAATCTGCCCCAAAATTGATAAATATAATTAAAAATTTGGCAAAAAAATAAAAAAATTTGTGGCGGACAAATCCGCCACAATTTTAAAAATAATTTTGCGGCAGAAATTGATAAATATAATAAAAAACTAGGCAAACAAATTTAAAAAAATGGTGGCGGAAAAATTCACTGCAAAAATCTGCTGTCATTTAAAAAATAATTTTGCGGTGGATAAATCAGCTGCAATTTTAAAAATAGACTTCCAGATCTAAAACATGCTCTTCCTTCTACCAACTTCATTTATCACTTTCTCCCTTCTCTCTCTACTAAAATCTTCTCCCCTCTCTCTCCCGTGTAACTCGCGACAACCACCAAGCCACCAAGCCAGCGACCCACGACCCACCACCGCGCCCACCAATCGCATCTCGTGCCGCACCCACTCCCTCGTCGCTGCTCGCCTGTGCCCAGCCCTCACCTTTGTCCATTCCCGCTGACCGCCATTGCTCCACTCCTCCACCAGTCCACGCAACGCACACGGCACCAACCAGGTACCCTTAAGTTCCTTCAAATTCAGTGGCGTGTTAGTCTTCATGTTTGAGTGTTAGCACTGCTACTGATTCTGCATATTTTCAATTATTTGTCTGCAAGTAAGTCTTCTCTTTAATTTATTATGATTTTTTTAGATAAAAAAAATTATTAAGGTTTTTTAATTATTACGTTACATTTGTTTTTTTGTCTTTGGGAATCAGATCAGAAGGTAAAAACATGTCTCGGTCACATTTTTCACATAACAATAATAATAATTAGCGGATTAAACTTGTTTCTCAATCTGCATTTTTTTATTTGGTGCATTTAATTTATTGTTGTTTTTATAATAAATTTTAGTTCAATTTAGTTTTAATTGAACCCTAATAAAAAGTAAAAGAGTGGAAACTTTGTTGGTTGCTTATACATTCCACCAGTGACTAGGGAACCAATGAGACCTATTATTGAGTGATTTTGCAAATTTAGAGGAACCAATGAGACCAATCTAATTTATGTTTATCCAAATTTTTATCCCAAAATAAACTACTCCTACCATATTATCAAAGATATATTCTACATAGAATTTTTGTTGCTTGCTGCACATACAACTTGTAGCCTTTGTATAAGGTAAAGAACGTGAATGTACTTTTGTTAACGAATGACATATATTTTGTACCCAATTAAAACGATACTTATTCCTTTTTGTTTCAAATTTAGATGATGGCATGAATGTAAATTGTTGATGCAATGGTTTGGTTATGATTGTCATTCACCAACTTTGTATGATGAAAATAAAAGGATTGATTTAAGTGATGGTGGTGAAATCCTGGATGCTCTGTTCATTGCTTACTCTGATATGCCAACAATGCTCATTTGGAGCATGCTTGTAGGTCATTTGACTGCTATCTATATGATGCACCATTTTCATTTGTTTATGTATTGTAAGATGCTTAATGCCATTGTGAATTGTAAATTTAGAGTTTGATCACATGCTCACGACCTATTTGATTAAAAGAACCCAAATATTCTACTAATTGGATAGTCGTTCATTACACACCTGATACTGATAGAAGCAAACCATATTTATTATTGATGAATTGTGCTTACATATATTAAGCAAGTTAAGAAGCAGTTGCAGAAGGAGATGGAGGATCGGGTTCAGGAGATTCAACAGCGAATAGAGCAGCAGAGCCAACAACATGATACAGAGTGAAAAATGCGATTTGAACAATACCAGCATCAACAGAGTAAACAAATTGGCAATTTGTTTAAATTATATTTATAAGCTGCTGACACTCAGCCAAGCCAGCAACAGCCAACATTAGAAGAAGACAATGAGGATACTGAAGATGATCATGAAGATGACAGTGATGATGAGAATATGGATTGAAATTGATGTTTGAGTGTTGTATGGATTCTCTTATATTTCTTTTAAACTTTTCTATGGATTAAGTTGTATTTGAACAAACTTTGTAATTTGTTGTGTTTGTTTTATGGATTGGTTAGATGCATTGACAAGAACTGCAGTTATGTTTTATGGATCAGGTTGTAATTATTGACAGGAATTGCATTGACAAGATTTGTTATGTAATTGTGATTTTTCAACATTTAATTTTAATTTTTTTTATTCCATAAATTTTTTCCCGTAAAATTGGCATAATCCACAGCAAAATCGCTCTGCTAATTAAATTCACTCTGCCAATCCACCGCTAAATCTACCACAATTTGCTGTGAATTTTTCTGCAGCTGAAATCTGCCACACATTAGCGGCAAAAAAATCTGTCGCTAATCCGCCGCAATTAGCGGTGAAAAATTTGCCACAAACACCCCATTTCCGGCAACGAATCCTACTTATCTCCGAAGAGTTTTGTGACGAAACTGCCACAAAACTAAAATTTACCGCAAACTATATTGCAACGACCATTTTGTGGCAGTCACAAATCCGCCACAAATTGCCTATTTACAACGGATTTTAGCTGATTTGCAGCAGATTTATCCTTCTCAAATCGTAATTTTTCTTATAGTGGTTGGTCTAAGTGGAAGGGGCTTGAGTCCCTTAAACATGTAGTCTTGAGTTTAATCCCGATCAGGATTAATGTGTATAAAAATAACACCGTTGGAAGGAGTCCCCACTTAGGCACTAACCATATCCCGAGAGATTAGTTTCTCACTTATTGAGTGTGGGGATACTCTAGGAAACAAAAAAAATAAAAAAAAATAAAAACATGTACTAAATGAAGGAGCACTTATTAGACTAACGAGTACATACTTAGAAGAAATAAGCACTTACTAGAATGAAGGAGCACCTATTTGACGTTATATCACTACAACAAAAAGAGGTTTTAGTGGCAATTCTTTAGCGGCCATACACTAATTGCCACTAATACCTTTCTCTAATCGGCTCAATTTGCGACAAATGGACACTGGCTAGCAAACATTCTAATTTTAGTGGCAAATATCACAAATGGCCACTAAATTTCATCCGCGCGAACCTTTTTCCATTCCCTCCAATATTTTTCTTTCTCCATTCTGAAAAGAAGAGCTTATTGAGAAACCCTAATTCTTTCTCCATTCACCAATAATTTTCTCAACTCTGAACCCAATCTCAGAAACCTCAATCCCCCACTGAACCCAATCGCTCCCTGTCAACCCTCGATCTCTCAACTCTCCCATTCTCCATTGCTTGAACTCATTTGTGCCTACAGAAGCCGCGAGATTGCAAGTGGCTGGCTACAGGTACATTTCTTTCTTTCATTTCATACTTTAATCAACAAACTGTGAGATATTCTTCAAAAGCTGCCATAAATGATTGGTTTGGTTGGTTCCATTTCCGTGGTCTCATCCATCTTTATCCTTTAGCTAGTGTTCATAGAGACAACAAGCGCAATGGGTGTGGTCATAATTGACGGAACCACCGTCAGGGACTTCGTGAGGTACGAGGCCTAATTCACCAAGAGCGTCGATGACCAGTTCGCCGCCCTCGACCTCAACAACGATGATGTTTTGTCCTGCTCCGAGCTTCGCACCGCCTTCCAGTCCATGTGGCTTATCGAGAGCCATTTTGGGATCGACATCGCCACCCCACCGGAGCAGCTCACGTGCCTCTACGACTCCATCTTCGACAAGTTCAATGGCGTTGGAGCTGCACCGTCGACCACCACGAGTTCCGGTTGGAGATGAAGAAGATCATACTCGCCATAGCCGATGGCTTGGGATCTTTCCCCATTCAGATGGTCCTTGAAGATGACAACCACAGCCTCCTCCAGAAAGCTAGCAATCTCAAAGCTTCCAAGACCACCACCGCTTGACCTCTGCTTGTCACTGTGGCGCTGCCATCGACGGTGTTAATTTTGGTAACCTGTCTTTTTGGTTTTGTGTATGTGCAATAAGAGAGATGGATTGTGCTTTAGCTGTATGGACTTCCTTTTTCTTAATCTGTATGAAATTATAAATATGTGTATATTATGTAGAGGGAGCAATGTGAATCTACCAAAGCGTAAGATTCTATGGGTAAGTGATACTTTTAAGTTACCATAATTTTGAAAGAGGAATTAAGTTATGCTACCACATTTGAAGGAGTAATATTAGTTACATTAAAGTTGTTGCCAACCTCATGCCAACCTCTGTATTTCCCATGGCTAATGTGTCATCTCATGGTGTTTGGTCTTCATTTTTATAGCCTCCCTCAGAGTTGTTAAATAGGAAAAGTTTATAAGGCAACTTGGTTGCTGAGAAATTAGATAGCCTAATGGTGCTGACTTTTTTACATCTTGAATCCTGTCAAAGCAGTGGCTGTTTGGCTGAGGCATTCACGTATATATATCTACACACACACACAAAACATATTGTACAATGTATATATTTGATATGTGCATGACTTTGTAATGTGCTTAATTGTTATGTGTTTACTAAATTCTTTGATTAAGTTATATGCTTAATGTGAATCTCTCTCTCTCTTTTTAACCCTCTATTTCTAACTTGCTTGTGTTCTGTTCCTTGTTGGTACTATTTTTGTGAAATGCAATATCACTGCCTTTATTTCATCATTGTAGTTTGTGATGTTTTATGTCTGTGCACTGGATCCTGAAGAATGTGGTGTGAAATTTGCCATGGTTCTTTTGGAGATGTTTGTTTGTGATGTTAATCCCCCTCTAGGTAACTTTGATTTCCATTGTTGTGTTTGAAAATTAAAATTCACCTAGCCCACAAGACCAATTAAAATCCCCCTATTGAAGTGGAATGTGGCTTGTGTATGCCCTTTTCTGCCTCTTCACCGTGAAATTTGGCAAAAATTATTTTACTGCCTTAATACATGCTTTCATTTGATCAAGTCTATAACTTGACATTTAATAGTTCAGTTGCCAAGATAAACCATTTGTCCTTGCTTAATTAGCTATTAACATGATAAACCACTATTAATAATTTTCAATTATCCTGTTATACCTCTTGATGTGGCTGCTGTTTCAAAATGGTGGCCTTGGCAGCTGCAACTTCATTCCATTGTGAAATGGGCTCTGCTCCTCCTTATCTTGAAGTGCTTTTTAATGTTAACAAAGACTGCTTTTTCTCTCTTCCATGAGCAAGATCCCTCCTATTCACTAGCTCTAACTAACGAAGAGTGGCAATGGGCAACTTCGGTTGCTGCTTATTTGAAACTTTTACTTGAAATTACCAATGTCTTTTTAGACAATAGATTTCCTACTACTAATATATATTTCCCTGAGATTTGTGACATCCATATCCAATAATCATGATTGTTGGCTTATCACTAATTCATTATTTTTACTCTAATATCTGATCAGATTTAAATCCATTCTCAAGCCATTTTGCTCTACCCCTTCTCGTCGAATCAAATTGATTTTTCCATGGTATGCTTCTGTACAACTTGTATCAAATGTTGCTAATCTCTCCATATCCCGTTGTTGAACATTTTGCTTTCTACTTAACTATGAGCTGTGTTGCAATGTTAATGGATCTGCCAACTCATAAGATATCTTTATCATTGTGTCTTACAATGTCAGGTCTTATACCAAGAATAAAGAAGCAACCTTAAAGTTGTCAAGCAACCTTATTGTCAATGATGTTAGCTACTATCTTGGCAATAAAAGAGTAATAGAGTAAGCTTTCCATTTTTTTTAATGAGAGAAACATCCATGCTCTCATTAGCGAAAATGAGATGATCTAAGGTAATTAGAAGGTACGTGGCTTTGAATTGTAATTTATGTGTGACAAGTAAAGACCACATTGGAGGTACACATATACTTCAATATTATGAGGTTTTGCCCATAATCGATTCTGTCCACCTAATTTTTTCTGTTAACCATAGATATATTTGAAAGCACTAATTTTAAGTATCTTATTCTTTTTTGTTAAATTCAAGGAAACAACTAATGAACAATAAATAGTACAAGCAGGAATTTAGCTGAAAGACCAAAACAGTAGGCATCGTGGCTATTTACAAGTTACAAGATGCCATAATAATCCTTATGGGGAAGCCAAAGTGAAAAAAAAAATAAGTATTAAAACAACCTTATGCAATTACAAAATTTGGAAACATATCGAGTATCCATTCATGACCAAATTGACTTTGTTTTGTAATATAATATGGAAATTGATATAAATTGATGTGATTATCTTTTGTTGAGGTTTCAGATTAGTAGATTGGTGTATTGACTATTGCATGTCACATGATTTTGATATGAACCACATCAAGTTTTCTATTCTGGGTGCCAGGTAAGTCCATTGACGTTTGACCTTTTTTTTGGATAAGGTGGTGGGGAGGGGGACTGCAAATGTGATGCCTCTATTAACTTGGAAAAGGGAATGCAACTACTTGCAAGCTTTTTTTAATGTGTTGTTTAGTATATGCAACTACTTCAAATTTATATGACTGGAACTGTAATGAGAGAAGTGTCTTCTCCTCTAGGTGATTTAAAATCGTTGAAAATATTCTCTTTCAGTGGATATGCATGTTTGATTTCTATTTTATTTTATCATTGTAGGTCATACACTATGATTTTGAAAAATTTCGTATGTGAAATACTTCATTATGATTAAGAGTTAAAGATTTGTTTATGGACTACCTACTATCTTGTACTATGACTATTTGATAACACTAGTTGTTAAACTCAAAATGACACTAATTATTAGATGGTGTATATTTTATGTTTTGTTGTTGACAATGTAAAGTTATGGATGTTCTTTTTTATTGTGGATTTAATGAAATATATTTTACTTTTTCGAATGAATTTTAGTATGTTGTATTTAGGAATATTTGTATGTTATGATTTAAGTTTTTCAAGGGAAATATTATTATCATTAATTTTTTTTTTGTTAATAACGTTGAAATGTCACCTTGAATGACAAATAGGTATAATATTTTTGTCCAAAAAAATGGTTATTTATTGGCAATAATAAAAGTCGTTAAAGATATTTAAAAAAGGTAAATTTGTGAATGTTTTAGCTGCCATTACAATTGTCATTAAAATTCATAATGTTTATCGACAATAATAAAGGCCGTTAAAGGCAAAAAAAAAAAAGAAGTAAATCCATGGAAGTTTTAGTGGCCATTATAATTGCTTGTAAAAGACAAACTTTTTTACCGACAATAAAATGGGTCTTTACCGGCAATAAGAAATGTCGCTAAAAGACATGAAAAAGGCAAACTTAGGATTGTTTTACTGGCCATTTTAATTGCTGGTAAATAATTGCCACTAAAAGATATTACTTTTACTGACCATAAAAAGGGCATTTACCGGCACTCTATATAATTTCTGGAAAAACTTTTACCAACACTAGATACAGCGGCCAAAAATTAATTGCTGGTAAAAGTTTTTGCGGCAATTCGTATTGTCGTTAAAGGGCAAATTTATTGCCGCTAAAAGACTTTTTTGTTATAGTGAATTATATAGCAAACGAGCATCTAAAGGAGCACATATTGGATAAAGAACATAAGGAAAAACATTGCTATCTAGCAATGCAGATTTGCAGTGGTAAAAACAGTATCTCATCTCAACAATAACAATAATTACAACCATATTTAACCATGACTTTTGTACGATAGAAGAAATCAAGTATTAGAGTAAGACATACAAATAAATACAAACTAAACACGTTACACAATACCATTAACAACAACAACAATAAATATTAAATAATTAATTAATTAATTTATACTATGTAAATATTCTTTCAATCTTTGTATACAGTTATTGATATAGAAAAGAAACTTAGTTTTAGATCATATTTCTTTATGAGAAACATGATCCGCAGTGTTTGGTAGCAGAAGTATCAGAAGAGGTGTCTTTGACAGAGTTGCAATTTTAGGCTTCTTCAACTTGCAGCAAAGTTTAAGGCCTAGTAATATTAATTGGCAGAAATGTTTGAAATAACAACTATAGAAATGTTTATTCAAAATGTTATATTCAAACACTACAAAATGAAGGTATTTAAAGGTGGCTAAACCTAATTAGAGCCACAAATTACAAAATAAATAACAAAAATTAAGGCAAAAATAGAAAAAAAGGCCAAAACAGTGTAAAAAATAGCATTTTTGGGCCCAAAGTGACCTCAACTGGGTTAATCATTTGCCATGATGACACTCTCTTCTTGAATTTAACGTTGATATATAATAATAACGATTCTGTTGCTCAGATCAAAAGTTATATGCCCAATTAAAGTTGGGCCAAACGTGTGAGATTCTGACAATCAATCGACTTAAATAATCTTCTGCTACATGTTCCACGTCAGTCCCCTAAAAATATGGCACTAAATGATTATTTGTTTTTGATTCTTTATTTGTTGAATGGTTTTTGGTTTGGTTATTTGATTTTTAATGTTTGTATATATGTCGTCCACGTGTGCAGACATGTTAATGTTGTATTATAATTTTTCCTTATTTATAAAAATACATGGCATTAAAATAGGTAAGCAATTTGACACATAGCAAAAAATTAGAGCTTTAGTTGCCAGTTAGGATTGACGTATGACAAAATTTTAGGACATATATCTTAATACTAGTATTTTGTATCCGCGCAATATACAAAATAATTTAAGAATGTTAAAATAAATAAGGAGAAATATACTTAACTTAGAAATATGATATTTCAGATGATTTAGATGAATTTGATTAAGTTATAATTAGTGGAGTCTATAGTGAGACCCACTTAAAATCATTTTTTTTGTTTTCATTAACTGGATATTCTCGTGCTATGATAACCAAGCTATGTAGCTCATCTCAATCAATATTTTTTTTATATGTCCACCCAATAAATAATTAGTTTATATAGTGTTAGATAATTTCAATTTTTTATTCTATAATTTTTTTAATATTAATTTTTATGTGTTTATTCATTTGGATGTTTTATTAACTTATTATTAAGGGTATACCAAGTTGGCCCTTAATGTCAAATTATACTAATAAAATAATCTTAGATGGATAGATATTAAAATGACAAATAAAAAGAAAATCTACTAAAAATTGAAATGGTCAATAACAATATAATCAAGTGATACTCAATACATTTAAATAACTTAGCATTTTATAACCTATATATTTAGTTTACACAATTTAAGTAGACTAAATAAAATAACACATTAGTTAAATTAATTAATTGACATATGACTTCTTAGATTATTTAATCTTATTCTCTTTTACAAATCTAATATATTTCAATATGATACAGAACTATAGCTTACCCATTACATATGCTTTATGAATGCTCTCATTGAGGTTAATTTATTCCATTATATGTTCATAAAAACTATCTCAACTCCTCTAAATAATTTTACTTAAAACATTAATGAAATCTCAATGTTATATGATCTGATTTTCAATTACATTTAAACGATTTTACTAAATAAACTTTAATATAAATCTAAACTTTTTAAATGATTTTATTATGTCTTTTGTAAAGTTTTTATTTCATATATATAAATATTAATATATTTTCATTTAAAGTTTTCAATGTCGAGAAAATATAAATATAAAATATTTAAATATTATATATTTTATATATGAACAAAAAAATTTAAAAAACTTAATAATTTATTAGTTTTCTCATAATAAATTATATTTAATTAATTTTATTATATTTTTATGTAAAAATTTTACTCTCGTGTAATGTATATATTGAAATTTTTTAAATAATATAGAATAGATATATATAAATAAATATATTAATTTGTGTATTATAAGAATCTCCTTCCTCGTTATGTGGAGCGCTATAGATGTGAGTGAAGGCAATGCGATCGAGTTGAACCAAATTAAATTCATATATATCTTCGCCAACGTGAGCCTATTCTTTGTACCACATCCTTCTCTTCTTCCACATTATCATTGTTTTTTGTGACTTGGGATCTTACCCATTTTTGGTTACTTACATTTATTCTTGAGTTATTAATATTTCAACATAGCAGGTAGTATAGTCGATACAAAATTAAATAGAAAAGGTTATCTGATGCAGAGACAACTGCCAAATTGTCGCTAAAATTAACTCTAGAGGACATTTCAGGTGGATAACCACCGTGATCATGAATGCATGACCTGCATATATATGCGCACAATAATAATAAATAAATAAATAAGCAGAATTCTAGTGAGTTAACAAATTTCCTTTTTTTCCGACTAAATTACAATTTTCCACGTTCACTTATATATGAATTGACATCCCGAGCTGTACAAATGAAGGGATGTTAAAAGAAATTATTTAATTTGGTCAGTGGAAAGTGGAAAACAATTCCAAATTTCTAACACCACCTACCCATTAATTAGAAAAGAAAAAAAAAATTTGACCTCACTCATCCAAAGTTCAATCTAAAATAGAGAAGAAATCAATGCCATTGGCAATGACACTGTGATAGCCACGATCATGGTGGGGCAAACTGAAAACTACCTAACCTCGGCTCAAGTACACCAAGCAATACAGAGAACAAAAAAGGAAAGCACCATGGATATAACCAACTCGAGTAAACCCTCCTCTTATAAACCTGCCCTACTCAATTAATTTCATTTTATCAGCTCAGCAGGAAAAATATTGAGAAGATCAGATAATAACAACTGACCACACATAACTAAAGATGAGATACCTATAAAAAATTTGGATTTTTAATATCAATCACTAATAAAAATAATTAATAACGTAGTCAATTAAAGATATGTGAGAATTTTTTATTTTTTTTAATATGAATATGAATTAATATGCAAAAATATATATGTAAAGTAATTAATATATGATTATAAATTTTTATATTTATATGTGTGAGTAATAAATTTAATTTAGATCACTACTCATGTATATTTTCTTCTTAAATTGTAATATGAGATGTCACATGATAATCATTGAGATCATGTAGTTTTCACATGATAAATTTTTAAACATATTTTTTTATATCAAAATATGAAGGCACATCATTCTTTTATATATTATATGATTATATGATTATTATCATTATTATTATATTGATTTTCACAAATTTCTATTGATTGTGAGCTTTGTGAATATATAAATATATATAATCATGAGAGATTTTTTATTTAAAAAAAATCATGAGTGATTGGTGCAGTCATATAATTATTATTTAGCTTCACTCGATAAGTTAAATATTAACCTCTTCTAAGGCAGGCATTTCATTCATGGATTGCATAAGAGCTCTTCGAGGAGAGGTAAAAATAGGACAAAAAGAGAAACAAACAGTGAAAATGACTAAAATATTAAGACATGATGCATGCTTTCTTAGTTACGTAGTTACGTTGTTCATTTGCACTCATCCAGTCATCCTCAAAAGTTTTTCCTACTTTTATCCTTGTCAACTTCGCCTACAAACAAAAGTGGCCCTCACGTAAGAAGTAATTAAAAAACTCACCATGATTATTAATAGCAGATAACGTTGTTTTAAAATCGGACAAACTAGATCAGCAGCGTATCAATTAACTAAGTCTGTTGTGCATTTTACAAGTATCTTAAACATGGCACTATCGAGTTTATCTCAATTAATCAATAATTAAACCATGTGTCTAATTCACCCCTTCAGCAGATAAAACAACATTGAATCTTAGCAGAAAATATAAATTTTAATGTCTTCAAACAAATTTAAAACTCGTTTTTATTTGCAATCCAGCCTTAACAAACTAAAACAACTTGGCGTTGTTATTGGCGTAGAATCACTAGATGTCACCACACAAACTTGTCATTCGGACTAAATTCACAGTATACACTTTGCCTTCCAGAGTTAGAGATGCTAAGCAGCAAAACCTAAAATTTCTTACTGCAAAAAGTGATTGATCTATCCCTTGGACATCTATGAAGCATCGATACAGCTCTCAAGCCGCCGTACTGGTGTCCGATGCATACTGGAAACGGGGACGTGTATGGCATGCAGGAAAACATACAGACAACTTTTTTTTTTGGACACGTTCCGAAACGCACCGACACATCCAAAAACGACTTGAAACGCATACATGGACCGTGAATCAACAGAATCTAAAAGTTTTGAGATTTTTTGGGACCAACCTTACGTTTTGAGAACCTAAGAGATTCAACCTCTTTAACTCATCTTAACCTTATATTTTTAATCGAAAAACACTTATTCACCTATGGTTTTCTGGATCTACAGCCTCCTTCTCCGATCTGCGACTACAACCATTCTGTAATTTTTTCGATGACTCTCTGGCCTCTGCTGCACAATGGCTTCTACGCATGTGTCCGTAAGTCTGTGTTGGTGTTGGCTTTTACATGTGTGACCATGTTGGTGTTGGTGTTGGCTTCTGCGCGTCCGTGTTGGTGTTGGTGTGGAGTAGCTTGCTGGTTGCTACAGAGAGTCTCTGTCTTGTAACTTTGTAAGGCTTCCAAATTCCAATTTAATAAGGTTAAAGGTTGTTTATGAGGTTGAACTTATCTTCCTACATGTAAATTTAATAAGCTTTTTTTTTATTCACTGTCTTGTAACTTTGTAAATTGTAAGTCTTCGTCTCTTTTCTCTGTCTTATAATTCAATAGTTTTATAATTTAATAATTACCTTTTTCTCTTCTACTTGTTTTCAATGAATTTTAAATTTGTTTAATCACTTTAATGCCACATTTTTGTCAAAATAGATAAAACAATTTAAGGTGGAGACCATATTTTTGTTCAGCTTTACAAAAAAAATTACTTATGGATTGAGTTTTTTTCTTCTAGTATGTGGTGTTTTATTAATAATTTAATAATAAGTTTAATAAACGGATCTATTGTGTGATGTTTTACTCTTTATAATTTTATTGACAGTTTTTTTATAAAAAAATTCAAAGTTTAATAATATATTTTTAATCTTTAAATGAATTGCAATTTTTTAGTTTAAATTTTTTATTTTAAATTTTTTAGATCAATCCTTAAGAATGTCTGAGGCTAATAACATTTCTAACAATATAATTAGTAAATTTGTTGTTGATGACAAACAAAAAACAACTAATCATCTTTGGGCTTATGTCATAAGAGATGAAATCTCTGCTCCTAGGGGTGGTGGAAATAGAGGATGGGTATGTAATTTGTGTCAAAACCATTAAAACTCGTTTTTATTTGCAATCCAGCCTTAACAAACTAAAACAACTTGGCGTTGTTATTGGCGTAGAATCACTAGATGTCACCACACAAACTTGTCATTCGGACTAAATTCACAGTATACACTTTGCCTTCCAGAGTTAGAGATGCTAAGCAGCAAAACCTAAAATTTCTTACTGCAAAAAGTGATTGATCTATCCCTTGGACATCTATGAAGCATCGATACAGCTCTCAAGCCGCCGTACTGGTGTCCGATGCATACTGGAAACGGGGACGTGTATGGCATGCAGGAAAATATACAGACAACTTTTTTTTTTGGACACGTTCCGAAACGCACCGACACATCCAAAAACGACTTGAAACGCATACATGGACCGTGAATCAACAGAATCTAAAAATTTTGAGATTTTTTGGGACCAACCTTACGTTTTGAGAACCTAAGAGATTCAACCTCTTTAACTCATCTTAACCTTATATTTTTAATCGAAAAACACTTATTCACCTATGGTTTTCTGGATCTACAGCCTCCTTCTCCGATCTGCGACTACAACCATTCTGTAATTTTTTCGATGACTCTCTGGCCTCTGCTGCACAGTGGCTTCTACGCATGTGTCCGTAAGTCTGTGTTGGTGTTGGCTTTTACATGTGTGACCATGTTGGTGTTGGTGTTGGCTTCTGCGCGTCCGTGTTGGTGTTGGTGTGGAGTAGCTTGCTGGTTGCTACAGAGAGTCTCTGTCTTGTAACTTTGTAAGGCTTCCAAATTCCAATTTAATAAGGTTAAAGGTTGTTTATGAGGTTGAACTTATCTTCCTACATGTAAATTTAATAAGCTTTTTTTTTTATTCACTGTCTTGTAACTTTGTAAATTGTAAGTCTTCGTCTCTTTTCTCTGTCTTATAATTCAATAGTTTTATAATTTAATAATTACCTTTTTCTCTTCTACTTGTTTTCAATGAATTTTAAATTTGTTTAATCACTTTAATGCCACATTTTTGTCAAAATAGATAAAACAATTTAAGGTGGAGACCATATTTTTGTTCAGCTTTACAAAAAAAATTACTTATGGATTGAGTTTTTTTCTTCTAGTATGTGGTGTTTTATTAATAATTTAATAATAAGTTTAATAAACGGATCTATTGTGTGATGTTTTACTCTTTATAATTTTATTGACAGTTTTTTTATAAAAAAATTCAAAGTTTAATAATATATTTTTAATCTTTAAATGAATTACAATTTTTAGGTTTAAATTTTTTAGATCAATCCTTAAGAATGTATGAGGCTAATAACATTTCTAACAATATAATTAGTAAATTTGTTGTTGATGACAAACAAAAAACAACTAATCATCTTTGGGCTTATGTCATAAGAGATGAAATCTCTGCTCCTAGGGGTGGTGGAAATAGAGGATGGGTATGTAATTTGTGTCAAAACCATTATTATGATTCATATACTAGACTTAAGGCTCACTTGCTTAGACTGACTAATGTTGGAATTAAAAGATGTCCAAAGATGAATGTCAAATACTTAGCTGAAATTCAGAAAATTGTTGAGTGTGCTGAAAAATCAAGAAAACCAAGAAATGTTCCCCTTCCTCCTACATCTATTACTGGTAACTCATTTCAACAATCATCACAACTTGTGTTAGGAAATAAAAGAAGGGCAAATAACCCTTTAGATAGAGCTTTCAATCCTATAGCTAGAGAGCAACTTAAGTCTGAAATTTCTAGGATGTTTTATTTTGCCGGTTTGCCCTTTAATCTTGCACGTAATGCTTATTACATTATTTCAATCTTGGAGCTAGAGAGTAACTTAAGTCTGAAATTGCTAGGATGTTTTATTTTACCAGTTTGCCCTTCAATCTTGCACGCAATCCTTATTACATTAGTTCATATAAGTTTGCTACAAATAATTCTATTGTTAGTTTTATTTATCCTGGATACAATTCAGCCTTCAAGATTTTTTAGCGAATAGAGTTATTTTGTAGCCAAAAGAGTGGTAGATAACTTATGGTTCTGGAGCCTCATTACTTCAAGGCATTGCCTTGAAGCTTCTTGGACAACTGGGTTCATCATCATGTTGTGAACGGAATTGGAGCATCTACTCTTTCATTCACTCCATGAAGAAAAATAAGATTAATATTCTTAAAAGGGCTAAAAATTTAGTATATATACATACAAATCTTCATCTTTTGTCTGGGAAGAGCAAAAAGTATAATAGTAGAGAGAACAAAATGTGGGATTTCACTGGGGATGAATGGGTGTCATTTGATGGTGTTGAAAGCCTTGAGGTTGTAAGCTTATCACTTGATGAACCGAAGTTAGAAAAGCGGTTATTATCCGTGGATAATGGATAGTTTAATTTTCAGCAATGATTTTAGTATTTGATGAAACTATTTATTTTTTACTTTGGGTTTTTTTTATGATTTATGTGCTGATACTTAATACTTTGAGTTATTTAAAATGAAATGTTTTATGATTTCTTACAATGGCTTTATAATGGATTTATATAGTTTTTTATTAAAATTTATGAAATTATATATATGTTATGATGTATCCTGTCGTATCCTGTATCCTAATTTTTAAGAAATTGTCGTATCTCCATATCATAAACGTGTCGTATCGGATATTCGTACTCGTATCCATACATCTTAGTTGGACATAGAACCTGGGATGAAATACTATTCTTGAAGTTTGGATAGAAAGTATTGAAAATTTTTGCTAGGTTCACAAGGGCAAGTTCGTGTGTATCAAGGTGCTGGCATGATCACCATTAGATCAAACTCATAAAACCATTAAAACTATTGTTCTGTCCTCTATCTGAAGGTGTGGTAGTCGGAGAGCTCCACGTTGGTCATTCGGTGATCCACTGGTTGGAGACGGGATGGAGTTCCCCGCAAAGATATTCCGACCAATCAGTCTCGATGTGAAATGAAGGTAAAAGTAGAAAAAAATGAACATGTCTAACTTCTGGTGTCAGGAGTGCTTAAATAAAGGTCTCAGGTGTCAGTTGGGCTCATTGACTTTACTGGGTCTAAGTAAACTAATTAGTTAGGATGAGGCCAACTGGACTTACGAGACCAACTGAATTTACCCGAGTTTATTGGATCTAGACAACTCACAACCCCTCAACTTGGGCAATCATTAGTGATTGGCCTAGCTAAGTTTTCAGACTTCTTAGGCCAATTTGGCCCACAGCTCCCGACATGGAGCCTAATTTTAGTTAGTCGAGTATTTCAGGCTTATCAAGTCATGATGGCCAAAAGGACCTTGGTTTGGGTGATTACTTGAAGTCATGAGACGTGGTGTTGATAGGATCGTGGCACTTGTCGCGTATATGGTGGACTGCAGTCTGTATTTAAATTACTTATGTTGAAAAGAGTATTTTGGGTGGTAACGCTTGGGCAACAAATTCGAACAATACCAATTCGGAATACTCACGTAGTTTGCACATAAGCTTGGGTACAAACTGAACAACAAATGAAATTAACGTAAGCTTATTTTAAGTTCGAACATAAACTTAAAGTATATAAGGTCAAGCAATGTCTCTCACAGATTTTTCCCAGCTCTTCTTCATGGACTTTTCCATCCTCTCATGTTTTTCCGAGTTGGGCCTAGCATGCATTAGGCATCATAGACTTTTACATGACCTTGGATTTTTCCAAGCAAGACCAAGCTTATATTGGTATCATAGACTTTTCCATGACCTCACACTTTTCCAAGTTGGCCAAGCTTGCATTAGACATCATGGACCAAGAAGAATTGTTGACCCACCCGAAGATACTGAGAAAGAGGCCGGTCAAGGAGATGCTCTGCCATCTTTTCTTTGTTTTTTTGTGTATAATGTATTTGTATCTTAAGTTATTCTCGAACAATGACCTTTGTATGGTCAGTTTAGACTTTTTTGGGCTATCGTACTTTGCTCTAATATTATTATGTTGCCTACGAATGTTTCATTCTAATATTTGTGAAAACAATTTATCATTCGTTGTTTTGATACGAGTTTTACTATCCTGACATAACGTTGGTAATCTCACCTTAGGCCCTATCTTAGGTTTGCAAACAACTTATCATGATATGAGAATTACATAGGTGTAATAACACTCGTGATTTTGACATTTCATAAGCAGAGCCCGACATTGGTGTTCGTAATCAATTTAATGTTGATTTCTTGAATTTTCGGGCTTATATTGGCATCATGGGTTGACCAATCATAGATTGACTATGACTTCATATTCTTTTCGAGTTGGGCCGATCATGTAATGACATTATGAGTTGACTAAGACCTCAAACTTTTTCAAGTTGGGCCGAGCATATATTAGCATCATGGACTGATCATGACCTTGGATTTTTCCAAGTAGAGTTGAGCATGTATTGGTAACTATTAAGATTAGCAAGACATATAAGGAAGAGAAGAAGAACAAGGGAGAAGAGAAAAGTGGCTAGGGTTCTCTATTGCAAAAGTAAATTAGTCAACATTATAAGAATAAAAAAATGGTAAAAATATATATGCAACAAATAAAAGACTAAACTACCCTTAAGATAAATAAAATAAGTAAAACATAAATGCACCATATTATCTAACATCTCTCAAACTCACGATGCATCAACAGGAAGCATCGAGAGTTTGTTAATCAAGAAACGAAAGCGTGGAGTGGAATGCGACTTTGTAAACAAGTCAGCAATTTGCATAGAAGAAGATACGAAGGGTAAAGTGATGGTCACATGCTGAAAGTGGTGTCGAGTGAAATGATAGTCAATCTCAATATGCTTGGTGCGTTCAAGGAAGACTGAGTTGCGAGTGATTTGTATAACACTCATATTATCACAATACATAGGAGTGGGTCCAAGGGAAGTGACACCCACAGACTCAAGTAACCAACGCAACCAAACTATTTCGGCAGTAGTGGATGCCATGGCACGGTACTCAGCTTCGGTAGAAGAGCGAGAGACAACAGTTTGCTTCTTACTCTTCCAAGAAATGAGAGAATCCCCCAGAAAGATGCAAAACCCTGTGGTAGACTTACGATCGGTGGAGTCACCACCCCAATCAGCATCTGAGTAAGCACGTAATTCCAAGGAAGATGATGAAGGAAAGAGAAGACTCTGAAATTGAGTACCCCGAAGATAACGAAGAATGCGAAGAACAGCTGCCCAATGAACTGTAGTAGGAGAAGCAACAAACTGACTAACAACATGCACTGCATAAGCAATATCAGGTCTAGTGATGGTAAGATATATCAAACTGCCAACAAGAGTACGATACAAAGTGGGATCTGACAAAGGAACACCATCAGAAGAAGTATACCAAACATTATGCTCAAGAGAAGTATCCTTTGTTCTAGTGTCAGACAGATGAGCTTGTTCAAGAATGGTGTCAATGTACTTAGATTGAGAAAGGAGGTAACCTCTAGGAGAGTAAGCAACTTTAATCCCCAAAAAGTAACGAAGAGTACCTAAGTCTTTCATCTTAAACAGATGGGCCAATTGGAGTTTCAACTCCACAATCCGATCAACATCATCCCCGGTAATGATCATGTCATCAACGTATAAGGAGAGCAGGATACGACCATGAGAAGTACACCTGAGAAACAAAGCAGAATCATGTGGGCTAGAGTGGAAGCCAAGAGATGTAATCACAATGGAGAACTTCTCAAACCAAGCGCGGGGAGCTTGTTTGAGCCTGTAGAGAGCCTTCTTCAATTTACAAACTTCACCTAGATTATGAGAAACACCTGGTGGAGGAACCATATAAACCTCTTCTTGAAGTATATTCACCACCTAGAAGCAAGTAATTCAGAGAATTTATTAGAAGTATATTCACCACCTAGATCACATCGAAAGCACTTGATAACAGCATTATGTTGAGTTTTAACAAAAGCACGAAACATATGATAAATGCCAAAAAATTCAGAACGATGTTTCATAAGATAAACCCAACAATAACGAGTGCAATCATCAATGAACGATACATAATATCTAGAACCACCTTTGGTAGCAATTGGTGATGGTCCCCATACATATAGCTGGCAAAATGGGCTAACCCGCCCCAACCCGCCCCGACCCGCGTCAACCCGCTAAAATGCGGGGCGGGGTGGGTTAGCCCGTTTTAAAAAATGGGTTGAAAGAGCTAACCCACCCCGCTTTAAGGTGGGTTGGCGGGTTGGCGGGTTGGCCCGTATAAAAAATAAAATGAGAAAAAATAGATGAGTTGATGGGTAAACCGGTTTAACCCGCCTAAAAAATAAAAAAAAAAAAATAAATATAAAAAATCAATAAATACTATAAAAAATAATAAATAATAATGGTAAAAAATTTCAAACCACATATCTAAAATATAATTTTTAAAATAGTCTAATTAAATATTCAAACATAAATTATATAATATCAAAGAGTTTTTTATTTATAATATTACTTATTATTATTTAAAAAAAAAAAAGAACCAACCATATTGAACTGACCTTGCCGCCCGCTTAACCCGCGGGTTATGCGGGGCGGGTTATGCGGGTTGGAAAAGAAATATGGGTTCAATCCTTGAACCCAACCCGCAAAAAAATAGCGGGTTGGCGGGTTGAGCCCGCGGGTTGAACCCGTTTTGCCGGCTCTACCCATACATCAGAATGAACCAAGTCAAAAGGTGTAATAGAAACTGAAATACTTTTAGAAAAAGGCAAAGCAGTAAACTTAGCAAGTTTGCAACCACAACAGTCAGAAATATCATTAGATTGCAACTTTCCTAAAGCCCCTGTAGAAGCTAAGTATTTCAGACGAGAAGAGGAAACATGTCCAAGACGAGAATGCCATAAATAAAAACTAGAAGACGAGGAATTCAAACGAAAAGACGACAGGTCAATACTAGAAGCTGCAACATCTGAAACTCTCAGTTCATCCAGAATATAAAGTCCCCCCTGCCTACGGCCTGTCCCAATCAGCCTCCTGGATTGCAGATCCTGCACAAAACAAGAGGTGGAAGAAAATAAAACTGAGTAACCAGAATCACATAATTGACTAACAGAAACAAGACTCAAAGTGAGATTAGGAATGTAGTAAACATCTAAAATGGACAAATGAGATGTGGAAACAGACCCAGTGCCTGCTAATGGCATAAGAGTGCCATCAGCAGTCATGACTGACACAGATGAGGCAGGATGTAAAGACAAAAAATGATTTAAAATCAGATGACATATGATGAGAGGCTCCAGAGTCAAGGATTCATATGGGTGAAGATATAAGCTAGAGGAGGGCAAACCTATATTGGATTGGGCAGACATGGCATGTGGTTATGTGGCAAGAAACCTCTGGAATTGCTCAGCAAGATCAGATACTGTAGGACTAGAAAATGATGTACTCTCAGTTGACGGAGGAACAACTGCAGCAACATTTGATGTTGGAGGCTTGAAGTTTTGTTGGCTAAACTGACTAGGAGGTCTCCATTGAGATGGCCACAGTGTGCTTCTTTGCGACTTATTCAACAATTTTGGACATTGAGCTTTCCAATGGCCCTTCTGCTTGCAAAAACTACATTCATCTTAACCAACATTTCCATGAGATTTACCTTTGTTAGAAGGAATAGCAAAAACAGATGGGTTGGGGAGGATTCCTTTGTCTACATTCCCTTTTTCTGATTGAGACTTCAGTCGAATCTCTTCAGCTAACAATTCATTAACAACCAAATCAACAGTTGGAAGAGGATTACGATGCAAAATTATTCCACGAAGCCCTTCAAAATCATTTCGAAGAGCCATCAAAAATTGAACTAGATGCTGTTCTTCTCTACGGTCAATGTACGGCTTAAAAGCTTGTAAATCAGCAGATTCAGTAAGAGCCAACTGGTCTCAAAGATTGCTCATAGCAGAGTAAAATTCCTGTATGCTCATGTTGTTTTGTTGAAGAGTTCAAATATCTATCTCCAACTGATATTGCTTTGCAAAATTAGACTGCACATATAACTTTTTCAAATGATCCCAAACCTCCTTGGCCGTTTCATATTTTGCTAATTGAACCCCTATAGACTACGAAACAAAGTTGTTGATCCAAGTAATAATCTTTGAATTATTTACCTCCCAGGTTTCTAGCTCTGTTGTATATTTCCCATCTTTTTCATCTTTTGGCTTAATAGAGGTTCCAGAAACATAACCCCACATTCTCTTGCCTTTCAAAAAATTCTTCAACACATAACTCCAATATGAATAATTCTGCCCATTCAACTGCACACTAATGGATTGAAGAGAATCATCCTTTTCTCCAGTCATTGCAAACAATCACAAAACAGAGAAAAGAAAACCCGAATTTCTGCAAATGGGTCTCTACAAAACCCTAACAGAGAGAACCGCAAAAGGAAGAATGGAATGGTGTCTGGGTCGCGCTCCAAAACGCTGCAAAATGGGTCACCGCAAAAGTTGTGGCCAGAATCATCCTTGCTCTTGATACCATATTAAGATTAGCAATGCATATGAGGAAGAGAAGAAGAACAAGGGAGAAGAGAAAAGTGGCTAGGGTTCTCTATTGCAAAAGTAAATTAGTCAACATTACAAGAATAGAAAAAAAGGTAAAAATATATATGCAACAAATAGAAGACTAAACTACCCTTAAGATAAATAAAATAAGTAAAACATAAATGCACCATATTATCTAACAGTAACATGGGTTGACTATAACCTTAAATTTTTTCGAGCTCAACTGAGCATATATTGGCATCATAAGTTGATTATGACCTTGGATTTTTCTCGAGCTGGGCTGAGCATGTATTGGCATCATGGATTGACTATAACCTCAAATTTTTCGAGTTGTGTCGAGCATGTATTGGTATCATGGGTTGACCATGACCTCGGATTTTTCAGAGCTAGGTCGAGCACATAATGACATCATGGATTGACCATAACTTCAATTTTTTGAGCTAGGCTAAGCATGTATTAGCATTATAGGTTGACCATGACCTCAGATTTTTCTGAGTTAGGCGAAGCACATATTGGTATCATGGATTGATCATGACATCAATTTTTTTTTTGAGCTGGGCTGAGCATGTATTGGAGTCATGGGTGACCATGACCTTAGATTTTTCCTTGTTGCGCCAAGCACATATTGACATCATGGATTGATCATGACCTTGGATTTTCTTGAGCTGGGCCGAGCATGTATTGGCATCATGGGTTGACCATGACTTCAAATTTTTTTGAGTTGGGCCGAGCATGTATTGCATCACGGATTGACCATGACCTTGGATATTTCCGAGTTAGGCTGAACACATATTGGCATCATGGATTGACCATGATCTTAGATTTTTCTGAGTAAGTTGACCATGTATTGGCATCATAGATTGATCATGACCTCATATTTTTTTGAACTGAGCCGTAGATTTATGGCCATCATGGATTGACCATGACCTCAGATAAGATTTGTGGGCATCATGGACTGACCATGACTTTAGATTTTTTCAAGTTAGGCCTATCATATTTAGGCATCATAGATTGACCATGACCTCAATTTTTTTTTTTTTTTGAGTTAAGACATAGATTTGTGGGCATCATGGATTGACTATCACCTTGGATTTTTTTGAGTTTGGCTAATGATTTTTGGGCATCGTGGATTGACCATGACTTCAGATATTTTAAAGTTTGGCTTATCATGTTTGGACATCATGGGCTGATCATGACTTAATTTTTTTTCTACCTGAGCCATAGATTTGTGGTGACTGTGTAATTTGACCTATCAATACAATTTTTTAATGGAATTTGGGTCAAACCCAACAATATATACACATGTAACATTTCTCACATAACCCTCTTCAACGCTAATGGTGTTGTGGATGAAAAAGGGGTGAGAGAGAGAAATGGATGATGGTGGTTAACTATAAAGGTATGAGAAATATGTGATACACACACACACACACACACACACAAATCTTACATTAGGCTCTAGAGGAGTAGATTCGATGCTACTATCAGTGGGACCATCTCGAGAGATATGATCCAAGATATATTTAGCTTGAGACAGGAAAATACCATTAACAGAGGAAAGAACTTCAAGACCCAAAAAATAGCTTAGGGGGCTAAGATCCTTAATCTCAAAATTGTAGCTCAATGATGCTTTAAGATCAGTAATGCCAAAAGTATCTTCACGTGTAATGATCATGTCATCAACATAAAGAAGCAGTACCACAGTGTCACGATCAATCTTATGGATGAAAAGAGCTGAATCATGAGGACTATATGAGAACCCAAGCTGACTGGTGGTAGAACTCCATTTAGCAAATCAGGCTCAAGGATCTTGTTTAAGACTATACAAGGCTTTGTGAAGGAGACAGACTTTGTTAGAAGGACAAGTATAACCAGGTGGTTGTTGGCTTGTTGCATATAGACTTCTTCTACCAAGTCACCATTGAGAAAGACATTCTTCACATCTATCTGGTTAAGAGTCTATTTGTGAGTTACAGCAATAGTAAAGAGAGTACAGACAGAAGTGAGACGAGCAACTAGAGTAAAGGTTTCTTTATAATCAATCCTATATTCCTGAGTAAAACCTTTGACCATCAAGTGAGCTTTGTAATGATCAACAGACTCATTAGAGCGAGTTTTAATCTTGTAAACTCAATTACATTCGATAAGAGCCTTATCAGAGGGAAGATCAATATATCCTAAGTACCAGTGTTCTCAAAAGGTTGTAATTCTTCTTTCATAGCTTGTTGCCAATGGGGATCAGTATATGCCTCTTGATAAGACTGTGGTTCATGAAGGTGAAGCATGGTAGAAAAACAATGATAATCATGAAGGTAGGTAGGGAGATTTCCTACCCAAGATGGACAGAGAGATGAGGGAAGAGCAGTGTCAGGTGCAGGATCAACAGTCGGGATAGCGTCAATGAGATGAGCCAAAACTTCAGAAGATGGTGAGAACTCACTGGGAGAATTAGGAAAAGAACCTATAGGTAGAGAACCTATCTCAGAAATACTTGAAGAATCTATATCAAAATCATTTGGAAAAAGATCTATAAAGGGATTAATAAATAAAGGAGTAAATGTGGAAGGAATGGAGTTAAACTAAGACAGTGATGAGAACATAGTATCTTCCCAAAAGGCAATATGACGAGAAATATAAATGTGTTGAGAGATTGGATCCAAGCAGTAATAGCCTTTGTATTTAGTACCATAACCAAGGAAGCAACAGAGACGGACATGGGGTTCAAGCTTAATGTGCTCATGGGGTTGAAGAAGAACAAAATAGGCATAACAAAAAACTTTAAGAAAATTTTAATTTAGAGACATGTGGCAAAGATGTTCCTAAGGATATACATTACGAAGAATAGAGGAAGGAAGTCGATTAATAACATAGACAATAGTGAGAGCAGCTTCACCCTATCAGGACAAGAAGAGGAAATGAGTATGGCTCGAACAAAGTCAAGAATGTGATGATATTTCCTTTCAGCACGACTATTTTGCTGAGACATACTAGAACATGAAAATTCAGAAGGAGTACCCTATTGAGCAAGAAAAGTGAGTAGTTTTGAATCATGATATTCAAAAGCATTATCATGATAAAAAAAACCTTAATTGTCTTTGAAAACTGAGTTTTAATCATAGTAGCAAAAGTAATGCAAACTTGAGGAAGTTCAGAATGATTTTTCATTAAATATATCTAAGTGAAACATGAAAAGTCATCAATGAAAATCAGAAAATATCGACAACCTCCCATAGTAGGTGTAGGAGCTAGTCCCTAAACAACATAATGCATAAGATCAAAAGGAGAAATAGAAATGGGAGTACTTTTAATAAAAGATAAAGCAAGTTATTTAGCTGTTTAACAAGAAGTACATGTGATTACCATGCAACTTTGATGATAACAAATATGGAGATGATTAGAAGATCAAGTCCAAGTTCTTTAAGTTTAGCTTTAGGACTTAGGATCTCTCTTGTACAGAGCTCTCATAGGATATCTTAGTGTTTAACTCAAAAGATCTAAAAACATGTTTTTCTGCAAACCAAATTAAAGTTTTAATGAGGCTTTAATAATCAAAGAGACTGTGATTTTTCTAATCTTACATAATCTGGTTCATAGAAGCATTCTTCATAAATTTTTAATAGAGGCATTCGAATGCCATTGGAGGCATTCGAATGCCATTGGAGGCATTCGAATATAACCCTTCTAAAAATGCTTCTACAAACGTGTTTTTAACAGAAGTATTCGAATACCATATGGAGGCATTCGAATACAACCGTTTTAAAAAGGCTTTTACAAACTTGTTTTAACCAGTGACATTCGAATACCTTGGTATGGTATTCGAATAACGTGGGTCTGATCTATTTTTTATATACTGATATCAGAGGTATTCGAATACCTCATAATGGTATTCGAATAACTCAAGCTTAAACTGTTTTTTATATATTGATATCAGTGGTATCCGAATACCACAATAAGGCATTCGAATAACCCATGAAATTCTGCTTCTGGGTTTTTGAATTTGATACGCAAACGGATTTACATTTATTATGCTTTTAATTTCCCCAGCGAAATTTTCTGATCAAAGGCTCTATAAATAGAGAACTTGCCTCATGGCTGAAACACACAAATCCTTGAAATTATTTTTGGCTGTGCTAAAATACTATTTACATAATTCTCTCTTTCTCTCTGTGCTCTTTTGGTAAAATTCTGAGACATTCTTAGAGAGCTCTATAGTGCTTCAATTTGTATTACTTACTCTGAGTGAGAGTTTCTCTTCATCAACTTTCTGATATTCTGTATCGAGGGTGAGGTATCCCTCAAGGTTTGTATAAGGGTGAGGTATCCCTACAGGCTGAGACTTTAGCACAGGAAAACGTTTCTCGTCCAACTAAATACTCTAACTTTCCTCCACCGTCTGCTTCCGTACATATGTTTGTTGACTTTTTCGTATGCCAATATTTTCATTTCAAGCTTTTCATTTCCCGCTTCTTGGATTCACCAGAAACTGATACTGATTAACCACTTATTCCTAACGTATTAACCATTTAATTTCCTGCTTTTCATTTCCCACTTTTGGGATTCACCAGAAACTGATACTGATTAACCACTTATTCTTAACGTATTAACCATTTAATTTCTCGCTTCTCATTTCCTACTTCTTGGATTCACCAAAACTAATATTGATTAACCACTTATTCTTAACGTATTAACCATTTACTCATTATTGAGAACTCTTTCTTGGATTTACCAAAAACATATATTGATTAACCACTTATTCCTAACGTATTAACCACTTATTCATTATTAGGAACTCTTTCTCAGATTCACCAGAAACTGATAGATTAACCACTTATTTCGAATGTATTAACCAGAAACTTATACTGATTAACCACTTATTCATAACGTATTAACCACTTATTCTTAACGTGAACAGTTTTATATTTCAAATTTCAAATGATGACACGTGACATACGGTGGACAAAAGTTGGAGTCTTTTGGTTGGACAAATAGCGCGACCGCTTTAGCACAAGGGTAGAGTATCCCTGTGTGTGAAAAGTGCTCTATTTTGTAACGGTAGCAAGCATCTATTGAAGCTTGTATACTTAGTGAAAAATCTCGGCTTTCGAGGACTGGACGTAGACCACAAGTGGGTTAGTGGTCGAACCAGGATAAATACTGTGCTTGCTTCTCTTTTTCCTAATCTCTTTATTTTATGCAATTTAATTTACTGCACATTTATTTTTCGCTGCTCTTTATTGCTTCTTTTCTTCTTCTCGTTCCTTCTGTGCATTTATTTATTAAGCTTTTAATATTTGTCTTATTTAAAAAAGAGGTTTTGCGAAAAAAAATTATACTCAATTCACCCCCTCTTGAGTACTGGAAGCCACTTGGTAACAAGTGGTATCAGAGCTAGACTCTTGTATAAAGAGCTTAGCAGCTTCAAGAGAACATGGCTTCTTCAAATGGTTTTTCAGAAGGATCTTCCATAAACCGACCACCCTTTTTCAATGGGGATGGTTATGCATATTGGAAGGAAAGAATGAAAATCTTCATCGAAGCTATTGATCTAGATGTTTGGGATGCTATTGAAAACGGCGCTTTTATACCCACACATGAGGTCGATGGCGTAAGGACCCAAACACTATTAAATAAATGGTCTGATGAAGACAAAAGAAAAGTTCAATTTAACTTAAAAGTCAAAAATATTATTACTACTGCTTTGGGATATGATGAGTTTTTTAGAATTTCAAATTGTAAAACTGCTAAAGAAATGTGGGATACTTTGCAAGTTACCCATGAGGGTACTAGTGAAATTAAGAGGTCGAGAATAAATTCTCTAACTCGTGAATATGAATTATTCAGAATGAACCAAGGAGAAAGCATTCAGGAAATGCAAAAGAGGTTCACCCACATAGTTAATTATCTTGCATCTTTAGGCAAAAGTTTGTCTAACGAAGATTTGATTAACAAAGTTTTGAGATGTCTTAGCAGGATTTGACAACCCAAAGTAACAGTCATATCAGAATCAAAGGATTTGTCTACAATGACTTTAGCTACCCTCTTTGGAAAACTTCATGAGCACGAATTGGAACTGAGCAGATTAAGCCAAAGCGAAGAGAACGATAAAAAGAAAAAAGGGATAGTGCTCAAAGCCACTTCATCAACATTCGACAATGATGATGAAGAAAATGAAGAAAGCTCAGAGAACATCGAGGTAAGTGAAGAAAATCTGAGTTTGTTGGTTAAAAGGTTTGGTAAATTTCTCAGGAAAAAGGGAACGCAAAGAAGACCTCCCTTCCCTTCGAAAAAGACACATTTCAAAGGCGAAGGAGCTTCATCGACTCCAACTTGCTATGAATGTGACAAACCTGGTCACATGAAAATGGAGTGCCCAGTTTATCAAAAGAAGAAGGAGAAATTTGAAAAGAAGCCCTTCAAGGAAAGAAAAGGAAGAAAAGCCTACATAGCGTGGGATGAAAATGACATGGACTCAACTGACAGCTCAGATAGCGAAGAAGCTCAATTATGTCTCATGGCAAAAGGAGAAGAAGAAGAAAGCGAAAATGAGGTAAGTTCTAATACTACTCTATTACCTTCTTACGATGAGTTACAAGACGCTTTTGAAGAATTATATGAAGAATCGTTAAAATTGACAAAATTATTTCTTCTTCTAAGAAAACAATTTCTTCTTTGGAAAATCAAATTCTTATTTTAAATAAAGAAATAGAAGAATTGAAAATTAAAAATGAAACTCTGGGAATCATTTATGCATGCACAAATCATTCTCCACATGCCTCTACTTCTTCATCTTGTTCTTCATGTCATATGCTTGAAAAAGAAATTGAGGACTCAAAGAACACTCTTTCTAAATTCACCTTTGGAAGGGATAACTTAAATATTTTGTTAGGAAGACAAAGAGTGATTTTTCAAAAAGCCGGGATAGGTTATAACCCGAAAAATCAACAAAAACTTTATAAAAATTTCTTTGTGCAGTCTAGTGTCTCAAGTAGTCCTTTTATTAAATGCTTTTACTGTGGAAGAAAAGGACATAGTGCTTCAACATGTAATGCAAGGAAAAACATAAATACAAAAGTTGGAACAAAAATGGTTTGGGTTCCCAATGGTACTATACCCAAAACTGACACACAAGGACCCAAGAAAGTTTGGGTACCAAAAGTTAAAAACTAAACTTGTGTTGTAGGTGTGCTTGAAAACTAGAAGTTCAAATTGGTATCTTGATAGCGGCTGTTCCAAGCACATGACCGGGGACGATTCAAAATTCACCGTGCTTTTTCCCAAGAATCATGGACACGTCACTTATGGCGATAACAACAAGGGAAAAATTCTTGGAATCGGTAAAGTCGGTAAGAACCCTAACTCCTCTATTGAAAATGTACTGCTTGTTGAAGGTTTGAAACATAACTTGCTTAGTATTAGCCAATTAAGTGATAAAGGAAATAAAGTTATATTTGATTCAAACTATTGCATAATTGAAGATAAAAATGACAAGCATGTTAAATTCATTGGTCATAGAGTAAACAACATCTATATGATTAGTCTTGATGATATATCTTCAAATGATGCGAAATGCCTTTTAAGTAAGAATGATGATTCATGGCTTTGGCATAGGAGAATTGCACACATTCACATGGACCACTTAAAGAAGTTGGTCTCTAAAGAGCTAGTAATTGGACTACCCAAGCTTAATTTTATAAAAGATAAGTTATGTGATGCATGTCAAAAGGGTAAACAAATAAAGGTCTCTTTTAAAGCAAAAAATATAGTTTCAACTACTAGACCTTTACAACTTTTGCACATGGATCTGTTTGGACCTTCTAGAACTATGAGTTTTGGTGGGAATTACTATGCTTTAATGATTGTGGATGATTTTTCTAGGTTTACATGGACTTTATTTCTTGCAAATAAAAATGATGCATTTCTAGCTTTTAAAAGACTTGCCAAAGTTATTCAAAATGAAAAATATTTTCAAATCTCTTCTATAAGAAGTGATCATGGTGGCGAATTTGAAAACAATGTTTTTGAAAATTACTGTGATGAACATGGCATTAATCATAATTTCTGCGCCCTAGAACTCATGAACAAAACGGAGTTGTAGAAAGGAAAAATCGTTCTTTAGAAGAAATGGCGAGAACTATGCTTAATGAGGCTGCTCTTCCTAAATACTTTTAGGCGGATGCTGTAAGTACAGCTTGTTATGTAATGAACCGGGCCCTTATAAGGCCTATTTTAAAGAAAACCTCATATGAGTTGTATAAGGGAAGAAAGCCAAATGTCTCACACTTTCATATTTTTGGTTGCAAATGTTTTGTTTTAAACAATGGAAAAGATAATTTAGGCAAGTTTGATGCTAAGTCTGATGAAGGTATATTTCTTGGCTATTCAAATCATAGTAAAGCTTTTCGCATATATAATAAAAGAACTATGACTATTGAAGAATCCATACATGTTGCATTTGATGAAACTGACCCAAATGGATCGAGAAAGGATCTTGTTATTGATGATGTTGCAGAGATCTTGGCGGAAACTCATTTGGATAGCAAAGAAAAAGAAATCAAGGAGCAAGAGGATAAACAAAGACAAGAAGATTCGCAAGCTTTGGAACTTCCCAAAGAATGGCGAACTTCAAAATATCACTCCTTGATCAAATTATCGGTGATGTAACTAAAGGTGTAAGTACTCGTAACTCACTTAGAAATACTTGTAATCACCTAGCGTTTGTTTCTCAAATTGAACCTAAGGATTTAATTGAAGCTTTTGATGATGAACATTGGATTTTAGCTATGCATGAGGAATTAAATCAGTTTGAAAGGAATCAAGTTTGGGAATTAGTTGCTAGACCTAATAATCACCCCATAATTGGAACTAAATGGGTTTTTAGAAACAAACTTGATGAAAATGGGTTAATAACTAGAAACAAAGCTAGATTGGTTGCTAAAGAGCATAATCAAGAAGAAGGAATAGATTATGAAGAAACATATGCACCTGTAGCTAGATTAGAAGCTATTAGGATGTTACTTGCTTATGCTTGCATCATGAATTTTAAATTATATCAAATGGATGTCAAAAGTGCTTTTCTAAATGGTTTTATTCAAGAGGAGGTATACGTTGAGCAACCTCCGAGTTTTGAAAATCATGAACTACCCAACCATGTTTTTAAACTTAAAAAGGCTTTATATGGTTTAAAGCAAGCTCCTAGAGCTTGGTATGAAAGGTTGAGTAAGTTCCTTTTAGAAAATGGTTTTTCAAGAGGAAAAGTCGACACTACCCTTTTTATTAAAAATAAAAAGCATGACATTCTTCTTATGCAAGTATATGTGGATGATATTATCTTTGGTGCTACTAATGAATCCCTTTGCAAAGAATTTACTAAGACAATGCAGAACAAATTTGAAATGTCAATGATGGGAGAGTTGAATTTCTTTCTCGGACTTCAAATCAAACAAACGAACGAAGGGACTTTCATAAGTCAAACCAAATACTGCAAGGAATTGCTCAAGAGATTCAAAATGGAAAACACTAAACACATGGCCACCCCGATGGGCACTTCTTGCTACTTGGACAAAGACGAAGGAGGTAAATCAGTAGAAATAACGAAATATAGAGGTATGATTGGATCTCTCCTTTATCTTACTGCTAGTAGGCCAGATATTATGTTTAGTGTATGCATATGTGCTAGATATCAGGCAAACCCTAAGGAATCTCATTTAAGTGCTGTTAAACGAATAATGAAATACCTAGTAGGCACTTCACAAATGGGCTTGTGGTACCCTAAAGGTGCCTTTTGTAGCCTAATAGGATATTCTGACTCTGATTTTGCTGGGTGCAAATTGGACAGAAAAAGTACTAGTGGGACATGCTACTTGCTTGGTAGTTCTTTAGTTTCTTGGCATAGAAAGAAACAAAATAGTGTGGCTTTGTCTACCGCTGAGGCTGAATATGTTGCAGCCGGGAGTTGTTGTGCTCAAATCTTATGGATGAAGCAACAACTGTTAGACTACGGTCTTCAGCTTGATCACATCCCGATAAGATGTGATAACACTAGTGCAATAAATATCTCTAAGAATCCCATTCTACATTCTAGAACAAAGCATATAGAGATAAGACATCACTTTATCAGAGATCATGTACAAAAAGGGGATTGCATGCTTGAATTTGTTGAAACATCTAAGCAACTTGCAGATATCTTTACTAAACCCCTAGCAAAAAAAGCATTCTTTTATATAAAAAGAGAATTGGGCATAATTGATCAATTCAACATATAAATGCTTGTTATTTGATTAAATTTGTGTTTAATCCTTCTTGAATTATTACTGACTTGAGCGTCGGAGTTATCCCAAAATCTTTTTTGCAGGTACTCCATCAACAGGTATGCTTCTATCTTTCAAAAATGCATTTTCTGGATATATATAGGTGTTTTTATTGTTTAGTTATTCGAATACCTCCATATGGTATTCGAATACCCTTGAGAAAACTGATATTTTTTTGTTTAAGGCATTCGAATACCTTTAGGATTATTCGAATACCCAGAGGCTTTATGTCTCAGTTCCTCTCACAGGTCTCTAGAGCATTCGAATACCATCAAGGCTATTCGAATACCCTAATACTTCCTGTTTCAGTTTCTCTCTGGAGTATTCGAATACTGTCAAAAAGTATTCGAATACTTGCTCCTCTGGCCTTCTTTTCTTTCTCTGTGAACATTCGAATACTGTCAAAAGTATTCGAATACCTTCGTTTGGCAGCCAAGCCCAATCTGGCAATCTATTCGAATACCTGGTGTGGTATTCGAATACCCTATGTCTGAAGGTTGCGTCCTTTGAGCTTTCCCAAACACTGTATTCGAATACCTGATAACTCCTTGAAATGTAGTTATTTCTGCCCCAATATGTGTGTGTTTTGATTGCTTAGTCCTTGTTTTGAGGCATGAATGGAAGACTTTAGTTTGATTTTCACTCAATTCCATGATTGATGTTTTCAGTTCTGCTTTTGAGTAAATCTTTTCAATTTGTTGTTGAATTAAGTAGATTGTGCACATATGCTTAACTGGGTGAAATCTTAAATGTAGATAGGCTCAAAATGGATAATTTGATGCAAGTAAAGACCCAGCATAGGGTGGAAAAGCCTATGAAGCATCTCAGCATGGAGGGCCGCGGCGCACACACATGAGGGCCGCGGCGCTTGGTGTATCAGCAGTAATTCAGTACTTCAACCCGAGGCTTCAGGGCCGCGGCGCACATATAGTGAGGGCCGCGGCCCCAGTGACCTAACTGAGGAGGGCCGCGGCGCGCAAATGTCAGGGCCGCGGCGCGCAGAAGCTATTTTCATCTATAAATACTGTTTCATTAGTTTTTCTTGAGAGACTACTTAGAAATAGATTTCAGCTGCTAGGGTTACGATTTTTGGATAGAAAAGAAGCAGAAATAGCCAAGATTGGAGGCCTTCTTCACCTTGGTGGAGGATTGAAGCTTGAAGGATCATCTCCCTAAGCTTTGTTCTTCCTTTTTCTTCTCCTCTCTTATCTCTATCTCCATGACTCTGATTAATCTTGTTGTATTCTCATTTGTCATGGCTGGCTAGGCTGTTATAGGGTTTTTCTTTGGATCTTCCTATGGATGTTGATTAAACTTGTAATCCTTTGAGTTATATATATGATTTGGTCTCTGTTCAGTTATATAGTGCTTCATGCTTTGTTAGTCTGATCAGCTTTCAATTGATTTGTTTAAATCTAATGAACCTAGACATAGGAATTTGGGTTTAAGATCAAGTGTATGATTGATGCATGTTCTATTTCATTCAATTGGGTTGGATGTGATTATTCATCAATAGGATAGGAATATACCTATTGACCATGCATAGTAAATAGTTGGGAATAGATCTTAATGAGTGGATTTACTCTAGTTCTCATGGAAACATAGTGAACCAGGTAATGGAAGCGGGGTTAATTGACCTAGACATAGGCTTTTAACTAATTATGATTCCCAAGCTAACCTAGCCAGTTCGTTTATATTGCTCGTAAGGATTACTTGTTATCAATTAAAATAGGAAGTGAAAAAGGAATCCCTATTCTTGAAATATCAACTCTCACTTTAATTTAATAGTTTTTAAGTTCTTATAATTAACAAATACATGAACACTGCAATTTATACGTCCTTGAATAGAAGTATTTGAATTATTGGTTTATACTTAGCACTTAATTTAACGTTTTTTCCTCGTGGGAACGATATCTAACTCCTAGCTAAACTACAAGTGCGACCCGTGCACTTGCGGTAAGCAAAAGAGTGAACAATACCCTCTCTTGGTATTCGAATAAATCTGGTTTTCCTTTAAATAACCCTCTCCCTACCTGCGTATCCAAATACCCCCTTTTGGTTTTCTCTCTTTTTCAAAACCTCTTCGTTTTCCCTCCTCCTAAAACCTCACTCTCTCACGATCTCCACCCCTCTTCTCTCTTTTTCCTCCTTTGTTTTCCTTCAATGGCCTCCTCTTCCTCTCGCTCTAAGCGTCCTCGTACAAAAAAGGCTCCATGCAACAACCCGCTGGACCTTCGAAGGCTTTCCTCCAACGAGCAACAGCTTGGGCGCTTTGTCACACACTTTCGAGAGCGTAACTTGGTGCATCCAAAGTACCTCGACTTGGGGTTCTTTGAAAGAGAAGGTGGTTTTGACTTTCTGAACCGGCTAAATCACCAAGGCGTACTTCGTTTCTGCTCTTTCTTTGCAGCTCTGTATCCTGACCTGGTCAAGATGTTCTATTGCAACCTGAAGATTGAAGGTCAGGAACTACACTCCAGTGTCTGCGATCAAAACATCGTGATCACACCAAGCGATTGGGTTCAGATGTTTGGCTTGCAGTCAACTGGGCGCTTTACTGAAGAAGATTCACTCCTCCAGCTCTTCGACAAGAACAGAGCAATTGAAGATGTTCTTTGCCCTGGGTTGGCTTTACCTTCGACTCAAAAGGGAGTCAAAGGGGGCATGATGAAGAGCCAGGACAGGCTCCTCCACTATGCTTATGCCCATATCCTCGCTCCTAGAAGTGGGAACTACGCCTACATGAGTGAAGATGATGTGTTTATGCTGTGGATTCTAAAGCAAGGCCATCAGATTAACTGGCCCGTCTTCATTATGAAGCACATGATGAGAGCAAAAGGTAAAGAGCGGTGTGAACTTCCCTACGGCGTGATCGTCACTGCCTTCTTAGGCAAGTATCCACACATTCTGGAAACCGAACGAGCGACCCCGCTAACCCATCATCACGTTTTTGGGTCCTTTACCCTCAACAAAATGAAGATGATCAGGACCGATGAAGGCTGGGTGTTCCCAGTGGAAGTTGATGATGATGAGGACGACCCTCAAGGCGTTCCTGCTGCCCCCGCTGCTGCTGCTGCTGATATCCCTGCTCCCGCTCCTGTCACGAATGAGCAAATCCTGGCTTCTCTGTTGGATAATAGAAACTACATGGAGAACACCTTCACTATTCTGTTTGACAGAATCGCTGGTGTTGAGCGTGAACAGGCTGCCCTTCGAGCTCTGCTGTCTGGCAATGACCATGGCTCTCTCTCCTCCACCACCGATGCCTATTTCTAGGGCTTGCTTAGTCTTAGGATCTGTTGTTTATGTTATGTTCTTTTTTGGCTATTTATTGTATTGGCTGTCTTTTAATTACAATTGTATATGCCCTTGGCCACTTTCATTTAATGCAATGTGTATTTTCTTTAATCTATTGTCAATTACAATCTTTTTCTTGATTATCTCATATATATTTATCACTATGTTTTATTGATTGTCTGTATCCTTTTTTATCATATCAAAAGGGGGAGAAAAATAATTAATCTTATTTGAGAAAAGACAGGATTAACACTGGCTCTTGGATTCCAAAAGAAAGGGGGAGAATATGCTTGTTTTGTTATTAAATTACCTCTGAGAGTAAGTCTCCTATCTTTTTAAAATTCCATTTTATATGAACTAATGCTTTTCTCAATATTAGTTTGTCATCATCAAAAAGGAGGAGAATGTGATTACCATGCAACTTTGATGATGAGTTTTGATGATAACAAATATGGAGATGATGAGAAGATCAAGTCCAAGTTCTTCAAGTTTAGCTTTAGGACTTAGGATCTCTCTTGTACAGAGCTCTCATAGGATATCTCAGTGTTTAACTCAAAAGATCTAAAAACGTGCTTTTTTACAAACCAAATTAAAGTTTTAATGAGGCTTTGATAATCAAAGAGACTGTGGTTTTTCTAATCTTACATAATCTGGTTCATAGAAGCATTCTTCATAATTTTTTAACAGAGGCATTCGAATGCCATTAGAGGCATTCGAATATAACCTTTCTAAAAATGCTTCTACAAACGTGTTTTTAACAGAGGTATTCGAATACCATATGGAGGCATTCGAATACAACCCTTTTAAAAAGGCTTTTACAAACATGTTTTAACCAGTGGCATTCGAATACCTTGGTATGGTATTCGAATAACGTGGGTCTGATCTGTTTTTTATATACTGATATCAGAGGTATTCGAATACCTCATAATGGTATTCGAATAACTCAAGCTTAAACTATTTTTATATATTGATATCAGTGGTATCCGAATACCACAATAAGGTATTCGAATAACCCACGAAATTCTGCTTCTGGGTTTTTGAATTTGATACGCAAACGGATTTGCATTTATTATGCTTTTAATTTCTCCAGCGAAATTTTCTGATCAAAAGCTCTATAAATAGAGACCTTGCCTCACGACTGAAACACACAAATCCTTGAAATTATTTTTGGTTGTGCTAAAACACTGTTTACATAATTCTCTCTTTCTCTCTGTGCTCTTTTGGTAAAATTCTGAGACATTCTTAGAGAGCTCTATAGTGTTTCAATTTGTATTAATTACTCTGAGTGAGAGTTTCTCTTCATCTACTTTCTGATATTCTGTATCAAGGGTAAGGTATCCCTCAAGGTTTATATAAGGGTGAGGTATCCCTGCAGGCTGAGACTTTAGCACAAGGGTAGAGTGTCCCTGTGTGTGAAAAGTGCTCTATTTTGTAACGGTAGCAAGCACCTATTGAAGCTTGTATACTTAGTGAAAAATCTCGGCTTTCGAGGATTGGACGTAGACCACAAGTGGGTTAGTGGTCGAACCGGGATAAATCTTTGTGCCTGCTTCTCTTTTCCCTAATCTCTTTATTTTATGCAATTTAATTTACTGCACATTTATTTTTTGCTGCTCTTTATTGCTTCTTTTCTTCTTCTCGTTCCTTCTGTGCATTTATTTATTAAACTTTTAATATTTGTCTTATTTTAAAAAGATGTTTTACGAAAAAGTTTTATACTCAATTCACCCCCCTCTTGAGTACTGGAAGCCACTTGGTAACAGTACAATACAAAAATTCTTCCCTAACAAAACCTAAAACACCTTGAGAAATGAGAAGACATAATTTACTAAGAGAATTGTGACCAAGACAATGATGCCAAAACTAAAGGAGATAGGAAGTAGAAGCAGCACAGAGTTGACACAGGAGATGAAGAAACATGGAGGGTAGTGAGCTCAAACAATCTTCCAACTTAACAACCATTCCCAATTATTTGCCTCGTCCATGGATCTTGCACAGAAACAACCAGTAGAAGAGCAAGTTAGAATATAACCAAGGTCACATAATTGTCTAACAAAGATGAAATTAAAGTTTAGTTTGGGAATAAGATAAGTGTCAGATAAGGTAAGGGTAGGTAGAGAAATAGGACCTTTATGACTTACTTCCACATGAGACCTATCAGTAATATAAATAGAATGGGTGGCATCTCTAGAGAAAAGGAAAGAGAAAGGCATGGGATGAGGAATTCATATGATTACAACAAGCATAATTGAAATACTAATGATTATTACTTGTTGTGGTTGCTAAGGTAGTAGGAGTGTTACCGGAGTGAGAAAGGACTTGTTTGAGAAAGGACTTGAGATCACTGGTGGAAAGGGAGATCTGAGAAGCAGAGGAAGAGGCTTCGTCAGCAATTGAAGTAGTGAACATAGGCTTGGAGGAGGAACTGGGTCGAGGTTGAAACTTACTTTAATCAAGCCTTGGTGGACGAGTCCAGTGCTTAATCAAATGTCTTGAAAGTTTACAGTATTGACATATCAGAGAAGGGCAGTTGGGTGCAATATGACCTCTCTTTTTACAGGTAGGACATTCTATGGTGGGGACATTCAAGAAGAAAATGTCTAAGTTTATACCAATGACAACAAAATTTACCCTTCTGATTAGTAACTGCAAATGCCAAATCTACTTTAGGTCGAAGAAGACCCAATCTAGTTTCTCCTAACTTCAGATGAGGAAAAGCATCCTCGAGTGTAGGTAAAGGATCCTAATGTACCAGAGATGCTCGAATAGGCCCATAATCATCAGTAAGAGCCATCAGAAATTAGATGAGCCTGGTGCAGTCACGATATTCCTCATACAACTCAGTATCACTTTTATGCTTCATGGTTGGTTCACACAAGGTCAGTTGAACTCAAATAGCTTCCATCCGAACCATAAATTCATACACAACTTGTCCATGCTCTTGTTTCAGACTATTGAGTTCCTTCAGCAGCTAATACTAATGAGATAAATCAGAAATTGTGTACCGATTCTTCAGATGATCCCATACTTTGACAGTGTCAAAGCACCTAAACTACAAATGAATATTGGGAGTAGATGTATTCCAAAATCAGGTGATGATGATTTTTGCTATCCTAATCTTCTAATTTGTTAGTGAACTTTTCCTCAGTGTCATCTTCTGCTTTAACAGGATAAATGATGTCACTTATCATATATATCCAGAGTTTTTTGCCTTTCAGAAAGCCACGCATGGCCTCAATACAATGTGTGTAATTCGAACCATTGAGTAAAACTGGAATAGGTTGAGTAACATTAGACTTTTCCACAATAACAAGGAAGTACAATAGAAAAAAATGGGACTTTCAAGACTGAATTGATAGAAAAAGACCTCAAAAATGAAATGATCTCACCAAAAAACCTTGGGGAAGGTCTGGTGCTACATCAGTAATGACACGTTAGCACCACATCAGCACAAATGCAGATGTCAGCAGCTAGGTGGCAAACTGTCCACGTCAATGATGCGTCAGCTAGCGCAGGTCAGGTCCGACGCATATGCGGATTGGGTGCTGGTTTGAACACTGGTCATGGAGCGGGTCAACTTCCAGATTTGGGTTAGGCACATGGAACATGCTCCCGGAAGCTATTTGGGTGCGTGATGGCGCGTCCTGCGTCGAATGGCGGTGATATTTCGGTGGCAAGGAGAGTGGCGACCGAGGAATGCAATGGTACAGGCGGTGTCGATGAGAAGCTTCGAGAAGCCTATTATCTGGAAATGACTGATGGTGAGAAAAAATGGAGATTGAACGGAGATGAACGGAGAAGCAGTGAAATAATAAATGGATTAACTTAGACTCTCTAATACTGATAATCACATATTTTATACATTAATAAACTCTCATTTTTAGTCATTTACACTCTCCATGTACTTAATTGATTAAGTTTGGTTATGTTTTGTAAGTTTGGACTCAAATTGGACTTAATTAATTTTTTCAGCATGATTTACGTCTTACACTATTTCTGTATTTTGGTCATATCTTGAGTTCTAGATATCTAACAATTATGCATTTTATCTTGTTGGAAAGATAAGAGAGAGCTTTACAACTTTCATGAGAGCTCTAGGTCAAAGTAGGACATCTAGTGGAACTAATTGGGCTTGGAAGTCAGAATACAAGTTTTGTGATTGGAACCTGAATAGTGTGTAGTAATCAGAGCATAACTCAGGCTGTAAGATCTGGATTAGGATGAAATTTTGGTATCTACAAGTTAAGACTCATATCTACAATTTTCATAAGAATATAAGATTCAATTCGGACTTCTTGGAGGTCATATTGGGCTTGGAATTCAGAACAGAGGAGCTATAACCAAGCCTGAACACTGTGCAGTAATTGGGCCGTATCTCAGGCTAGAAGTGGTCTTTTGAGGTGATTCTGACAGAATTTGAAAGCTAAAATCCATGCCTACAACTTTCATGAAGACCACATTTCAATATTCTGACGCATTCAATTACTTTAGAATTGAATGATTTCAGAGATAAAGAATCTCCATAATTTTTCACTCATCAAAAGTCATTTGGCATTTTTCACTCATTTTCCACTCATCCACTCACTCATGAATCAGTCCCCTTGTCATTTTGTATCCTTAATCCTTTATAAAAGGGAGCCTTGGCTGATCATTTGGAGTCTTGGTGTTAGATATCAAGATCATACTATTTTGTTGTTTGATTACATTATTGTAGTTTTCTTTTGTTCTAAATTGAAGTTATGTTCTTCTTCTTCTTCTTCTTCTCTCTTTCTTTCTTCTTGTCTATGATAACTAATTTTCATTTTACTTGGGTGAAATGGTGAAGCTTTTGGTAATAAGTTAAGGTTAGATTAATTTCTTTCTTGTGCTTAAATGATATACTTTCAAGTGGTCATTATACGTGCTGTATTTTGTTTTCAATCAATTTAGAAACCCTTCTTATAAAGTGGAGATCTTGATTCATTGTAGACAAGAGGTTGGCACAATGAATGCTTGAGCCCATTTATAAGTGGTGGTGTTAATAGATAATTAAAGGAATCATAATATAATTACGTATATAATTTTTAATGAACTTTGAATGTTGTATTTTCCTATTGGAATCTCCATTATATGTAGATTCTAATTGAGTTATCAAAAGAATTAATTTTGTCCTTAATTTATTTACCAAGAGCGGATCTCCTAACCCAAGTAAGTTTTATTTATTTGTGATTAAGTTTTATCACTTTTATTGTTGTAACAAAATATTTACTTTACGTTTGAAGAATTTTTCTTTATCAATTCCTTGTGGATTGACCTCGGACTCTCGAGAATTTATTACTTGAAACAATCTGTACTTGGGTTTGCAACTTTTAATCCATATCAAGTTTTTGGCGCCGTTGCCGGAGACTTGATTTGAAGAACAAATTTATGGTGTAAATATTTTGTATATATATATATTTTTTTTTCTGTGGATCTTGTATATATATATATTTTCTACTCTTTTAATTTTTTCTTTGTACTTACTAACGTACTAACTTAGTGGGGGAAACTCTCCTTTATCTCTCTGTAATATTTAATCATTAATGAAATAATCTTTCTTCTTCTCTTCTCTGTCGCCGGAGCAAAAAATCGGCTTGCCGATTCTCTGATTTTCATATTTTAAATTTACTTTCTACACTTTATTTTTTGTAATTTATATTCTGTACTTTATTTTCTGTATTTTACTTTCTGTATTTTATTTCTAACTTTCTAACTTACTAACCTACTAACCTTTTAATTTTCTTGCTTACTAACTTACTAACTATTTAACTTTTTACTTTATCAGCTATTTAACTCTTTACTTTACCTGTTTCTAACATTTTAATTTATCTGCATACTAACTTTTTAATTTTTTTGCTTATTAACTTATTTGGTGGTTGGTTTATACCACACCCTTGTTAATATTTATTTGGTGGCTGGTTTATACCACATCTTTGTTAATATTTAATGGATGGTTTATACCGCCAGCTTGTACATTTTATTTTATATTTTAAATTACTTATTTATGCTTAATTGGTATCGTGAATTAAATTCTAGCCGTTTGGTTAAAGTTAATCCTAGTACTTTACATAATAATTTATTTGAATCACAATCACACACATCAAACACAATGGCTGAAAATGAAAGTGTGCATGATGAACATGAAAATCAACCGTTGCGAACCATGCGTGAGTATTTGGAATCATCTCAAAATTTTAGTCCATCATGTTTTATCTTTCCACTCAATGCTAATAATTTTATATTCAAGCCAAATATGATTTCATTACTTCCTAATTTCCATAGTTTAGAATCTGAAAGCCCATATTTACATCTAAAAGAATTTGAAGAAGTATGTACCACTTTTAATGACCAAACTTGCACTAAAGAGGTTGTTAAGCTTAAATTGTTTCCTTTTTCTTTGAAAAATAAAGCAAAAAATTGGCTTAACGCTTTGAAACCAAGATCAATTGGCACATGACAAGAAATGCAAGGTGAGTTTTTAAAAAAAAAAATTCCAACACATAAAACTAATGCTTTGAAAAGACAAATTCAAAATTTTTCCCAAAATTCAAATAAAGCATATTTTTAAAGTTGGGAATGTTTTAAAGATTTGTTGAATTCTTGCCCACATCATGGTTTTGAAAAATGGCGCACTATAAGCTTCTTTTATGAAAGGTTAACACCCGAAACTAAATAATTTGTAGAAACAATGTGCAATGGTGAGTTTCTTGATAAAGAACCTAAAGAAGCTTTAGACTATTTAGACCATTTGGCTAAAAATTCTCAATCTTGGCATGGTACTAATCCTTCTGAAAATTCAATTAGATACAACTTTGTAAATGCTAGTAAAGGAAAATATCATCTTAGTCAAGAAGAAGATCTAAGTGCTAGGTTTGCTAGTTTGGCTAGAAAGGTTGAAGCCATGGAATCACGAAAAGTAAAAGAAATCAAATCTGTGTAAAATGAAGAAATTTGTGGCATTTGTGATGAATTGGGACACTCAACAAATGAATGTATAAAAATTCCTATTTTTAAAGAAGTTGTGCATGAGCAAGTAAATGCACTGAACAATTTTAAAAAGTTATTCACTTCTTCTTTTTCAGATTCATATAATCCAGGATGGAGAAATCACCCGAACTTCAGTTGGAGGACTAACAATCAGGTATAATTTATGCAACCACCACCTCCTCAAGCACAGCAGGATTCACAAAATTCTCAAGGATATGCACCTTATGTCCCACTATATAGGAAAAACCTTGAGGGAACATTGCATGCATTCATGGAAAAACAAGAGGCTATTAATAACCAAAACACTCAAGCCATGATTGACATAAAAAACACTCTTGCTAAACTTTCTTCTGCACTCACCATTCACGAGAAAGGAAAGTTTCCCCCTCAACCTCAACCAAATCCCAAGGGTCAGTATAGCCTAAATGAGGGTAGTTCAGAAAGTCAATAAATAGATCAAGTCAAGTCAATGATAGCTCTTAGGAGTAGAAAGGTTGTTGAAAAACAAATTCCTGAACCTTGTGATAAAAATGATGAGTCAAGTCCCAAAGATGAGGAAGGAGTTAATAAGTCACCCGGCCAAACGAAGACCAAACCCTCGCCTTCACCCCCATATCCTCAAGCATTAAACAATTCAAGTAAAGTGAGTCATAACAGTGACATTTTTTAAATCTTTAAACAAGTGAAGGTCAATATTCCTCTGTTAGATGCTATCAAACAAATTCCTTGTTATGCCAAATTTTTGAAAGACTTGTGCACTGGTAAAAGGAAACATAATGTGAAAAAAAATGCATTTTTGACTGAACAGGTAAACTCTATTATTCAGAATAATAATGCGTTGAAATATAAAGACCCTGGTTGTCTTACAGTTTCATGCATTATTAGTGAACATAAAATTGAACGAGCTTTACTTGATCTTGGTGCTAGTGTTAATTTGCTTCCATATTCACTTTATCAGCAACTCAACCTGGGTGAGTTAAAACCAATTTCTATAACTCTTCTACTTGCAGATATATCAATTAAAATTCCAAAAGAAATAATGGAAGATGTGTTGGTACAAGTTGATAAATTCATATATCCTGTGAATTTTATTATCTTGGAAACTGAACCTATGGAAAATAGTAACAAGTTAATTCCTGTTATTTTAGGTCGCCCATTTTTAGCAACATCTAATGCTTTGATTAATTACAGAAATGGAGTGATGAAGCTATCATTTGGAAATATGACACTGGAGCTTAATGTTTTCAACATGTTCAAGTAACCACAGGAAGTTTATGATGGAAAAGAAGAAATTGAAAGGATTGAGGCCATTATAGATGATCATCTTCAAACCAAGAGTTCTTCTGACCCATTAGAAATTTGTTTAATTAATTCATTTGATTCAGCTACACAATTAGATGATGATGTTTCTGAAATATGCTCTTTGCTTGACTGTACACAGGTGATGAAATACAAAGGATGGAAGCCGAGATTCGAAAAGCTAAAACCCCATGAATGATGATACCCATGAAGAAGTACCCACACTGAAACTAAAGTCATTACCTGCTGGGTTGAAGTACACATTTTTGGGAGAAGAAAAAAGTTTTCCAGTGGTAATTTCCTCATCCCTGACCAAAGAACAAGAAGGTATATTGATAGAAGTACTTAAAATGCATAAAAGTGTAATTGGATAGACATTAAAGGACATAAAAGGCATTAATCTATTAATTTGTACACATAAAATACATTTAGATGATAATGCTAAAATATATCAACAACCTCAAAGAAGATTAAATTCACACATGAAAGAAGTAGTTAGAGCTAAAGTTCTTAAATTACTTGATGTTGGAATTATATATGCTATCTCTGATAGCCAGTGGGTAAGCCCTACATAAATTGTGCTTAAGAAATCTGGAATAACAGTGATTGAAAATGAAAAAAGTGAATTAATACCTACCCGAGTCTCATCTAGTTGACGTATGTGTATTGATTTTAGAAAATTGAATGCAGCCACTAGGAAAGATCATTTCCCCTTGCCATTTCTTGATCAAATTTTGGAAAGAATAGCAGCACATCCCTATTATTATTTTCTTGATGGTTATTCTAGGTATAATCAAATACCAATTGCATTAGAGGATCAAGAAAAGACCACTTTTACTTGCCCCTTTAGCACTTTTGCATATAGAAGAATGCCTTTTGGTCTTTGTAATACTCCGGTAACTTTTCAAAGATGCATGTTAAGTATTTTCAGTGACATGATTGAGCATTATTTAGAGGTTTTCATGGATGACCTGACAGTTTTTGAAAATTCTTTTGAAAATTATCTTGATAATTTGAAAAAAAGTTCTTAAAAGATACGAAGAAAAAAGATTTGTGTTAAATTGGGAAAAATGTCATTACATGATTACCTCAGGAATAGTGTTAGATCATATGATATCTTCAAAGGGAATTGAAGTTGATAAGGCTAAAGTTGAATTAATTGCTCATTTGCCTTCCCCAAAAAGAGTTAGAGAAGTTCGTTCCTTTTTAGGACATGCAGGATTTTACAAAAGATTCGTTAAGGACTTTAGTACCATATCTAGACCATTATGTAATCTTCTAACAAAAGATGCACCATTTGATTGGACTCAAGATTGTCAAAAATATTTTAAAAAATTAATCGGTCTTTTGACATCTGCTCTTATCATGCAATCCCCTGACTGGTCTTTGCCTTTTGAGTTGATGTGTGATGCTAGTGATTTTGCTGTTGGCGCTATTTTAGGATAGAGAAAGGAAGGTAAGCCTCATTTAATTTATTACACAAGTCAAACTTTGAATAGTACACAAATGAATTACACCACTACTGAAAAAGAACTACTTGCCGTAATTTTTGCATTAGACAAATTTTGAGCTTATTTAATTAGTTCTTCCACTGTTATTTTCACTGATCATGCTGCTGTTAGATATTTAATGTCTAAGCAGGATGCCAAACCTAGGTTGATACGGTGGATTTTGTTGCTTCAAGAATTCAACATCACAATAAAAGACAAGAAAGGAGTCAAAATGTTGTTGCAGATCATTTGTCTAGACTTACAGCAGGCTTATCTTTTGATAGCACACCTATCAATGATTCTTTTCTCGATGAATTTTTATTTTCTGTCAATTCCATGTCTTGGTTTGCTAACATTGTCAATTTTCTTGTAACAGGTAAGATGCCGCCTCAATGGACGCACCAAGACAGAAAAAAGTTTTTGATTGAGGTGAAAATTTTCTATTGGGATGACTCATATTTATTCAAATATTGTCCTGATCAAAACTTTCAGAGATGTGTACCTGAAAATGAGGTAGGTAGTGTCATTAAATTTTGTCATTCAGAAGCATGTGGAGGTCATTTTTCTTCAAAGAAAATAGCTGTGAAAATCTTCAGTGTGAATTTTATTGGCCCACTTTATTTAAGAACTGCTATATTTTTTGCAAAAGTTATGAAAGTTATCAGAAATTGGATTCCATTTCTAAAAGAGACATGATGCCTCTGAACCCTATCATTGTCATTAAAATTTTTTATTGTTGGGGAATTAATTTCATGGGTCTATTTTCATCATCATTTGGATTTGTGTATATTTTGGTTGCAGTTGATTATGTCTCAAAATAGATTGAGGTGATTTCATATCGACACAATGATCACAAAATTATTCTTAAATTTTTAAAAGAAAATGTTTTGAGTCGATTTGGAATCCCTCGAGCTATCATCAGTGATGGGGGAAAACAGTTTTGCAATAAACCATTTGAATCTTTAATGAATAAATATGGCATCACACACAAAATTGCCACCCCTTATCATCCTCATACAAGTGGACAAGTAGAATTGGCAAATAGGAAGATTAAACAAATTTTGAAAAAAATGGTTAACCCAAATCGTAAAGATTGGTCTTTAAGATTAAACGATGTACTTTGGGCTTACCATACTGCTTTCAAAATATCTTTAGGCATGTCACCTTATCAGTTAGTCTATGGAAAACCTTGTCACTTGCCTGTAGAATTGGAGCATAAAGCATTTTGGACCATTAAAGCTTTCAACTTAAATCTTGATGATGCTTCCAAGTTATGCAAATTGTAATTAAATGAACTTGAGAAATTGAGAAATGATGCATATGAAAACTCAAAAAATTATAAAGTTAGAATAAAAGTTTTTCATGACAAATCAATTTTGAGAAAATTTTTTGAAATTGGTCAAAAAGTTTTGCTTTATAATTCTCGTCTTCACCTATTCCCTGGAAAATTCAGATCCATGTGGATTGGCCCTTTTATTGTCAAACATGTGTATCCTCATGGGGCCATAGACATTGAGAACTTTAGGAATGGTAATGTATTTAAGGTCAATGGACAAAGACTCAAACTATTTCTGGAACATGAAGTTGTTGAGGTAGAATCCATCTCCCTTTCTAATCCTTGTCATGAGTAGAATTTATTTTAATTTTGTTTCTTTCTTTTTGCAGTTCTTTGTGTTCTCGGTTAAGTGGCAGATAACAGTACTCTGTGACTCTCAAGTCAATTTATTTTTCAGTTTCTCATAATAACTGATTCCTTCTCCTTTTTAAAATGGATGTCATTCTCTTGAATTTAAGAAAACATTTCCCTTCTCTCCCTCAAGATGCTCTAACAAAAATATACAAAGCTAGGTGTGGAAGACTGAGATTGTTAATGCGCATGGGCATCCCAGAAGATATACGCTGGATAATCGAAGCCAAGGTTCGTTTAGCTGGTGAATCTTCCGATTCATTTGTCTCATACATGCCGAGTCTCGGTAAAAGTTCTTATTCTAAAAGGAGAAGAGCAAAAAGAATGAAAGTTTGTTACAAATGTGAGCGATGGAATTGTAACACGTGATGTCGTTCTTTGGGGATGGTTTATATAAACAGAGAAGATAAAATATTTTTCATTAAGAATGGACTAAGTAAGAAGTCATTTGATAATATCTTATTGACTCTTAAGATGTATTCTTGTGGATATGTGCAGCGTGAACTTCTTAGTTTGTGGAATCTCTTCAAGGACGAGCAAGAGCATTACAGTCTTGGGAATCTGACTCAAAAAGACCCTGTTTGCCAATTTATAAGAAAATTGGATGGGAAGCTTATCCTCGACTTATAGAAGGCGTTTAAGCCGTTACTGGACTTGAAACCAGAGGAAGATGTAAGCCATAATCGCAACAACTTGTATATATTATCTTGTACATCTCGTAAAAAAAAGAGAAAAAAATGAAAAGAAAAAAATGAAATAAAAAAGGAGGGCGAAACTTCAGTTGTACTTGGTCTTTAATTAGATTAGGAGCCCCTGCCAGTGGCAGACCCGTCATTGACTCGGGTGGACCTTCGCACGCCAGTCTATAAATAAGGTTCGTGTGTCATGCTCTGTAGAGAGCTGTGCAAGCATTCCCTGGTTTCAACCGTAGGCTCTGCTTGCTGATGGACAGATAAAAGCATCTCATGCTTGAATTCTCGCATGACAATGCCTCTGAGCTGGATCCTGTGATTTAATGTCATGGGCTCTCCAGCGACCTCTCATTGGTTGTGGTCGTTGGTGGTAGTTGTCAGATTTACGTACTTTAATTAGCTGCATCGTAACTCAATCCAAAATATCCCACAAGCAGGAGGGAGAAGAATTCCCAGATTGACTGAGTCGTCTTGGTATTACTGCACTCATGACGAGCAGTATAAAGATACGCCATGAAAACTATACATAAAGGTAAGCCATCATTTGCTATTTTATTTCTTTTTATCCTTATATGATTTTGTTATATTTTGGTTTTGGACAGATGATCCTTTGGGCAGGGTCCTTCAGGGGTTTCTAGACTTCTTTACTCTGATGGTTTTCTTGAAGTCTAAAAAAATAAATATAAAATAAAATAAATTAAAAAATAAATAAATAATAAATAAATAAAATAAAAAAATGGTTTCTTAAATTCAAACTTTTCTGACAACAGCCAACCTACCCATACAGGAGCTATTATTACTTTTTCTATTCTCTTCCCTATTTAAACACTTCATTTTCTTCATTTTTCTGTAACTCATAATTATTCAAAGAGAGTATGAGTGTAGAAATAGAGGGAGTTTCTTCTTCGATTCATAGATTTACAAATGTCTGTGTATTTTGTGAGTCAAGTTATGGGAAGGATTTAGAGTTTGTAAACGCAGCAAGCACTCTTGGTCGAACACATGTAGCAAGGAACATTCGTGTAATATATGGGGGATGGCATTGGGTTAATAAGGGCTATATCACTCTCTGCACATCTAAGAGGTGGTGACGTTCTAGGTATCATTCTTGAACTTTTAACTCAAAAGAACATTACTGGAAAGACAATTGGGTTGGAAATTAAAGTATCATCTATGAATGGACGAATGAGGGCAATGCTTGAAAACTTTGATGCTTTCATTGCCTTACCGGGTGGTTTTGGTACTTTGGAAGAAGTTTTTCAAGTTGTCTCTTGGGCCCAACTGAACATCCACCATAAACCCATAGGTTCGTTGAATGTTAATAATTTATTTAATAATTTGTTATCATTTATTGACCATGCTGTGGAATAGAAATTTATCACACCTTCGGCAAGACTACTTCTTATCTCTGCTTCAACTGTTGATGAATTACTTGATAAATTACAAACTTTTGTTTACGAACCTGGTCCAATAATAGCTCAGATAGAGTGGGCAGAAGGAAGCAGTGAGGGAATCAGCTTGAAACGCGAAACTGATCTGACACTCCAGTTATTTAAATAATTACAAGCTTTGATTTTATTTATCGTACTTTATTTCTGTTTAAATTTGTGTAAGGTTTCTCTTTTCAATAATTGCAGCAACAAGTATTATCTTCTATCCTTTACTTATCTATGTTTTGACATTGAGGACTGTCGCAACCGTCCCGAAGGGCGCTGCGAAAATAAAAAGAATAGGGAGGAGAAGACCTCGGGGTGTTGGGAGTCGCTATCAATCGCTTTATCCATTAAATGGAATGATGCAATTGGACACCTAAAAGATGGTCTACGTTTCAGAGTTTGAGGTTCGGGGGTTGATTACGGGTAGAGAAGGTGTTAGCACCCTACACCGTCCGTTCTAAGAACGGTTACCTATTTAATCTAATGTTATTTGCAATATTAATTAAATTGGTCCTTTAAAAAAAGAAAGAAATATTTTTTTTGTTTTTATTTTAACATGTCTCATTTTGTTAAGCATAATATCAAGAATGATAAATGACTAAGACCAGAAATGGGTGGCTAAATAGCCATTATTTTGAAACAAATTCTAAGTCTACAACATATTGTATAAAAGTGGTGAATTAAAATTTTATTTTTTGGAGAGAAGTAATTTTCAAAATAAATGGCCAAATAAAAAAAATTATTTCAATGAATAATTTTAATTCAAAGAAATTTGTTTAAGGTAAGAAAATATTTTTTAAAGTAAATGGTCAAATAAATCTCATTCGTAATCAAGAAAAATATTTTTAGGCACAATGAGATTTTTGTAGTAATTTCAAAAAAAATGTCTTCATGAAAAATAAAATTTTAATTCACCACCATCATGATGTTGAAACTGTATGAAATTGTACACTTTTATTTGAGGATTTTTATTTTACAAACAAGATTTTTATTTTGGTTTTTTTTAAAAAAGAGTTGTAATTTGATTTATGAAATTATTTTAATTTATTGTGAGGATTAGACCTTGCCAGCGCTCCTGGCAAAATCCAATATAAAGCCTCAAGATTATCGGAAAGAGTATATTTGATCGGCACTCCGATCCTCTCCCAATTTTTTATCATCGGCAATTAAAAATTATTTGATTAATACATTAATTCAAAAATAAATAAATTAAATTAAAGCACAAGTACAAATGCATAATGATATTATTACAAGGGGGATGATAGGGAATAAGATTATTTATTGGAGATTGTTATAATCTCGCTAGCGCTCCTGGCAAAACCATAAAATTCCTCCTCACCTCAAGAAAGTCAAGATGTTACCACTATCACGGCTAATCTTGATTATTCCGTCGTCGGAATCTTATCCCATATTTTAGATTTATTTGATACAAATATGAATGACAACAATGAGAATATAATAAACATGTAAAATTCAAAACACCAATAGAAAATTAAAGCCTAAATTAACCAATCAAAACAGAACATGAAACATTCTAAACTAAACTTGTAATATATGTATTTTTACTTTCTTCACCCTTTTTACTTTTTTTTCTTTTTTTTTAATTTTTTGTAGCTTACTTTTTCCAATCACAAGATACAATATAAAACATATCATTAAATAAAATAAAAACTAAGAAAAAAAAAATTAAATGACACAAGCAATAAAATTCAAAATATATTTTTTATTTTCTCTTATTTTTATTTTAGTAAAACTTTTCTTTATATATACTTTCATTTTTTATCAGATTAACAGATCAATAACCATCTCTTTTTTAACAAGTAAAAACTGAAAAGAAACAACGAAGCAAAAAAAAAACCATGGTTCTGGAACATGAAACGAAATGGAGAAGAAGGAAGGTCGCCCACCACTAGCAGAGCAGACGACGATGTGGAAGGCGGCAGGAACTGTGGCCAGGCGCGGCACGACTGGACGGGCGACCAGATTTGGAGCAGGTGGTGGGGAGAGGGGTTGTGACGCGGGTCAAGGGCCGGACTGGTTCGCTGGGTTGCGGGGCTGGCGGGTGAGCAGCGGGGTCGCGGTGTTGGGCCAGACAAGTACAGATCCGGCAGGATCTGGGTTCGTGGGAAGCATAGCAGCGACGACGGGATAGGGGCCGGCTCCGGGCACTGGGTGCGACGCGGGTCAGGGGCCGGAGGCTTGAGTTGCTGGGCTCTTTGGCGGCGTGGGTTCGAGGAAGGCGTGGTGGGTCACAGTTCTGCGAGTGGGCGCTACACGGAGGTTGACGATAGAGGAGCGGGACGTTCTTTGGGTGTTGGTTGTAGGGCGCGGTGGTTGGATCTGGTTGTTGGGTTTGGCGAGAGGTGGTTTTGGGGTTTGTGGGTGATTGTTATGGAAGTTGAAGATGATGGGTTTGAAGAGTGGGTTGAAGATGATGGTTGTTTATGGCATGGGTGGGATGGAGGTGAGGAAGGTGAAGATGGAGGTAGAGGTGAGGAAGGTAAAGATGGAGGTAGTGAGTAACGGGTCTGGTGGGTTGAAGATAAGGGTGCTGGAAGTGAAGGTTGAAGATGAAGATGAATAGTGGGAGGTGGCTTTGTGTAAAGGTTGATAATTTCTTCGTATGAGGGCGTTGTCTATCTATCTATGATTGATCCCTCTCCTCTGAATTTTCTTTTCCTTTTTATTCTGCCTGAGATGCCATTACCATTCAATTTGTAATAATTTCTTCATTCAATTTGTGATGGTTGGAAAGCAAAAGGATCAAAACCGTCTAAACTTGATGATTGGAAGGTAAATGGAAAAGAAAACTGACAGAAGTTTTTAATCCAATTTAGTGTAGCTATTTGTGGAGGCTAGGGTTTGATGGCTAGGGCTGCAGCAGCAGGAAAAAGGAAGTTGGGTTATGGGTTGAGAAGAGAATTGGGTCATAGGTTGACCCGTACAAAGCTTTTTTTATTTTTTATTTTTTTCCTCTTTTTTTATTAAAGAAATTAAATTAAATAAATAAAGCAAAAACAAAAATAAAAAAGAAAATGGACAAAATTAGGTATCAACAAGGACAATGTTGTGATCTGATTGGGGGGAAGGATAGTTGTGTGAAAAAAAACCAAAAAAAAAAAAGGAAGTGTGTTTATTAATATGTTTATCAGTAATTTATTAACAACAAAAGTAATTAGGGATGACCGAGTAAGGAGTAAATTATTTACTCTTGAGACGCATCAAAATTGGTGGCAGAGTAAGGAGTAATTGGATAGACAACTAGTTTGTCTGGACGTAGCAATTCAAATTCATGAAAATTTGCATGATTGAGTAAATTGTCTTCTTTCTTAAAAATCACATGCTTGGTTATGAATGTTGAATTGGTGGACTGAGAATGATAGAATTATGCCTTGTGAGACGTTGAGCCTATTGATGAATGGATTAAACATTTGTATCATTCTCTTCTTTCTTGTGTGAATTTTACTCATGGAATTGTTACTCTAGAACTTGTTTTGATTCTTTTTGAGACTACATTTTCATATGCATACATAAATATGATTGAGGCATTTTTCTTGAAATAGCTACTTTAACCAAATAGCCAAGAATGACTGGTGCACAAATAAATTGCTTTCGTCAAAGAAAGATATTGTCTCAATATGATATCAAGCACTCTTATGGCTTCTTGAAAATTCTTTGATTCCTGCCAACGTAAAGCATTGGAAATGACCTATTTCCCGTTGCTTAACCCCTTTGAGCTTATTTGATCATTCTTTGTTTCAAACTCATTATGTGCCTTAAACGAAAAATCATGTTCTTGCCCGGCCTTAGGGAATAAGAAAACATTAGTTTTGTCATTGGATGAGTTTTGAACAAGTGTGGGGGTGTGTGTGCAGAATGGTTAAAAAAATGTTTACTTAAAAAAATGTATATATTATGTTCTTCTAAAAAAATCAAAAAATAAAAAATTAACAAAATGTGTAAATAAGGGCCAACAAGGCAATAAAGGAAAGGAAAAGAATGTGTAAAGGGAATTTGTATTAGGTGGAGTTGGGATGAACTTTCATGCTTATTAATTGAACTCAGCTCTCATGCTCTTTTATTCTCTTTGGTATTTAACTTATCATATCCATATTACCTCCTCCTTTACCTTGACCCCATTACAACCTTGAATAAAGTCCTCATGATTTGTGTGTGCATGTGTTCTGAGTAGTGGAGAAGTAGAAGATAAGCATGCTTATGGTAGTGCAATTTTCATGGGTTGAATTGAATGAAATATCTACCTTTTAAATACTTGAGGGATTGAGAGTGAATCTTGTGAAGATCTATCATTCTTGACTCATGCTTTTCAATTGAAGTTTCCTTGCTTGTTGGTTTAAGAAGTGAAGAAACGTTACCTCATAAATGTTGTGATCCCTTGAATGATTGGTTGCTCTTCATTCTTAAATATTATTAGAAATTGAGTCTTTTAGAATTTCTAACTTTTGAGTATGTGTTGTTTTTCCTTGTTCCTTAGTTTTGGTCTTATGTGTTTTGTCCAGGAGTGTAAAAAGTTAAGTGTGGGGGAATTTGATAATCACATATTTTATACATTAATAAACCCTCATTTTTAGTCATTTACACTCTCCATGTACTTAATTGATTAAGTTTGGTTATGTTCTGTAAGTTTGGATTCAAATTGGATTTAATTGATTTTTTCAGCATGATTTACGTCTTACACTATTTCTGTATTTTGGAAATATCTTGAGTTCTAGATGTCTAACTATTATGCATTTTATCTTGTTAGAAAGATAAGAGAGAGCTATACAACTTTCATGAGAGCTCTAGGTCAAAGTCGGATATCTAGTGGAACTAAATGGGCTTGGAAGTCAGAATACGAGTTTTGTAATTGGAACCTGAACAGTGTGCGGTAATCAGAGCATAAATCAGGCTGTAAGATCTGGATTAGGCTGAAATTTTGGTATCTGCAAGTGAAGACCCATATCTACAACTTTCATGAGAACACAAGACACAATTCGGACTCCTTGGAGGTCATATTGGGCTTGGAAGTCAGAATAGAGGAGCTATAATCAGGCCTGAATACTGTCCAGTAATTGGGCCATATCTCAGGATGTAGGTGGCCTTTTGAGGTGATTCTAACGGCATTTGAAAGCTAAAATCCAGGCCTACAACTTTCATGAAGACCACATTTCAATATTCTGATGCATTCAATGACTTCAGAACTGAATGATTTCAGAGATAAACAATCTCCATAATTTTTCACTCATCAAAAGTGATTTGGCATTTTTCACTCATCCACTCACTCATGAATCAGCTCCCTTGTCATTTTGTATCCCCAATCCTCTATAAAAGGGAGCCTTGGCTAATCATTTGGAGTCTTGGTGTTAGATATCAAGATCATGCTATTTTGTTGTTTGATTATCTTATTGTAGTTTTCTTTTGTTCTAAATTGAAGTTATGTTCTTCTTCTTCTTCTTCTTCTTCTTCTTCTTCTTCTTCTTCTTCTTCTTCTTCTTCTTCTTCTTCTTCTTCTTCTTCTTCTTCTTCTTCTTCTTCTTCTTCTTCTTCTTCTTCTTCTTCTTCTTCTTCTTCTTCTTCTTCTTCTTCTTCTTCTTCTTCTTCTTCTTCTTCTTCTTCTTCTTCTTCTTCTTCTTCTTCTTCTTCTTCTTCTTCTTCTTCTTCTTCTTCTTCTTCTTCTTCTTCTTCTTCTTCTTCTTCTTCTTCTTCTTCTTCTTCTTCTTCTTCTTGTCTTTGAGTAATTGATTTTCATTTTACTTGGGTGAAATGGTGAAGCTTTTGGTAATAAGTTAAGGTTAGATTGATTTTTTTCTTGTGCTTAAATGATATATTTTCAAGTGGTCATTATATGTGTTGTATTTTGTTTTCAATCAATTTAGAAACCCTCCTTGTAAAGTGGAGATCTTGATTCATTGTAGACAAGAGGTTGGCACAATGAATGCTTGAGCCCATTTATAAGTAGTGGTGATAATAGATAATTAAAGGAATCATAATATAATTACATATATAATTTTTAATGAACTTTAAATGTTGTATTTTTCGATTGGAACCTCCATTATGTGTGGATTCTAATTGAGTTATCAAAAGAATTTATTTTGTCTTTAATTTATTTACCAAGAGTAGATCTCCTAACCCAAGTAAATTTTTTATATTTGTGATCAAGTTTTATCACTTTTATTGTTGTGACAAAATATTTACTTTACGTCAAAGAATTTTTCTTCATCAATTCCCTGTGAATCGATCTCGGACTCCCGAGAATTTATTATTTTGAAACAACCTGCACTTAGATTTGCAACTTTTAATCCGTATCAAATACCAAGTTAGAAACAGAGTTGGAGAGAATTGAATGTTCTGTATATTTTTTTGAATGTGTTATATATAAGAAGACTAGTCTCTATTTATACAAGAGAATTACTATACATAAAAAGAAAATAATAAGATACAATTAAATCTAATTATGTATAAAATCAAATCAATTCCTAAAATCATGCTAACAGTACCTTCGTACGAAAATCTTGCCCTAATTTAATAATGAATGAAAAAGCCAGGGATGGCCATCACTAGTTAGTGTCATTGCACTTTATTTAGCCACTTGGTTTAGACGTTACTTTGGCTAATTACCATTTAATATGAATATATATATATATATATATATATATATATATATATAACACTAATAATACATATGAAAGTCTTGAAATTTCATATATCTTATACTGAGGCATTTCAGGCATTTGACATTCTGGGAAATTTATTATTTCACTTGTCAAATGCTCCTTCATAATTAACCATTTGCCAGTTCTTTTCTTGAATTGTCTGCATATGGGGATATTTGTCCTTTTCCTTTCCTAAAACCTTAATACAGCTGCATTCATGCCAACTGGGTTTTTTTATTTGGTCTCCTCAATAAACATAAATATTAGATTTTGGTCCTCATTCTAATTTAGCTTCAGAGAATGATTACTTCCAATCATAACTAAATATATCAGAAAATCATTATCAAACTCCAAGTTAACATTTAAACTTTAAGAAAGTAATATTTGTTTAGTAATACAACTTTAAGATTGCAGCTGTCTCAGATAATGGACATAAAGGATATGTTGAGTGTGTTACTTGATTAATTAAGTTGTGAGTATAAATACTTGAGATTAAATGTTACCTACATTAAAAAGAAAAGAGTTTAGAAAAGTACAAGCTATTTTTTAATTTTTTTTTCAATTTAAGTGAATCATCTCTTATTTTTCTATTCACACTAATTATTAGAAAAAAAACGAAATTAAATACTTAAAGAGTACATATTTTATGGTTTTGCATTGATACGATGTACCATATCTATACGTTCGTCGCTTAACAATGGATAGGTATATACTTCCATCTTTTTCGAGTAGTCAATTTCCATTTGTCTAACAAAAATCAAAACAAGAGAAGAAACAAAACACACGAATGGAAGCCATTCTCGCAAGCTCACCCACACGATATATATAGTATTATCTTTGGAGAGTATATATATTTTATAATTAATGTCTTCATTTACGTGGCCAACACAAAACCTTAACCCATGTATGAATAGTAAAAGTCTTATTAAGCAGGGAAAAAGAAAACAGCGAGAATTATTTTCTCTCATCAAGGTGTCTAGAAAGGATGAGATGGATATATTTGCATATGTTAAAGCCGTGTCGTTTCTTTCTGCTGCACATTTCACTATCTTCCCCACATAATCTAACAAAAGAAACGACAAGACCATAGAAGAAAGAAGATTTTGTGCGTTTGATTAAACCATTATGTGTGTTGGACATCCTGGCACGTAATTATGGAATGAGATTTCAAGTAAAAAATTGAATAAAACTGCTTTTAACTATTTTATTTTGGTGGGGAAAAGCTCGATCCGATCCAGTGACGATCCACTTGTTGAATACTTTTCTTTTATCTTATACAAGTATATATGTATATTTTTTTATTTTTTATATGTATAAAATTTATTTTTATATGTAGATAAATTAATAAATTCATGGTGATAAAAATATAAAATTTCTATAATATTATTTTTTATTTTTTAACAGTACTCACATAGTTTGATATTTGAGTATATTCATATAATATTATTGTTTATTTTTTAATAGTACTCATGTAAGTTTAGTATCAATATACTCAAAGTACAATTTTTTTTTCTCTTACCGTTCTTTATTATAGCTACAGACTAACGGTGATGGAAGATATTCTCTACTCAAACTCCCTTGCATATGCTTCAGCCATAAAAACATTTGCTCCTATTGCCTAACATTCATGGATCCATCACTGATCCGATCATGCTTTTTTCTGTCGTTTTATGGTCCTAATGGTGTTCCAATGGCCAACTTAGCCGAAGCAAGAGTGAGCTAATCTTGTAGTGATGTCGGCTTATTAAAGTATATATATCTCTTGTTGTGTTGATTAAAATATAATTATCAATCTCAAAAATCAATATGGGGAGGAGATGGCAGTGGCACTTCTTTTTTCCATGTTCAATTGTGTATATTATTTATTGTTTACTAGATGCAATGGAAAAATTATTGAACTTTTGTCGTTTGCATGCCATGGAAATTATCAGATAAGACAAAAATATATATTTCAATCAAACAGCTGCTGCAGCAAGAATGCAGTATCCCAAGAGCTCTAACTAGCAGATAGACTAGATAAAGATAATTTTTTTGAGATTCAATGAGATTGAGGTTGTCATTTTGCAAGGAGCAGTTTAAATTGTGTCTATTACGGTTGTTATTGTTGATAGTTTTCTTTTTCGCACAATATCTTCTTCCAATAAATAAGAACACAATTACCAATAAAAACAAGCAAAGTTTGTCCTTCTCTGCAAATAATAAATATATAAAAAGAAAAGGCATTGTTGTGTGAGAGGAAAAATTAGGCTAAAGCAAAAGATAGAGTCTCGTTGCCATTTTTGTGCCACTTCAATGGTTACGAATTTGAATAAAAAGGGGAGCATCGGCCAAAGAACCCTATCACTTCCAAATGGTCTGGAAAACAACAATTGGAATAATTAATTAATTAATCTTGCTAAGAGGATGATCTCAGGGTTACTCTGTTTCTCTATGATTGATTTGGGTCAAGAAAATGTCAGGGAATACCACACTCCCCTTCTTTAATCTTATCAAGAATACTATATATTTATCAATGTTGTTGGAAAATATTACATCTTCAATATTTTTTAAAAATACCACATTTCTTTTTTCACAAACAAGTATAAATACCAAAAATTAAAAAAAGTATAAAAAAATAAATCATACACAATTTAACTAGGTTTGACCACATGCTTACATTCATGAATGAAAAGAGTAAAGTCTACTATTAAAATAAGTTTAACATGCAAGCTTACAAGATAATATTTTTTCACACTCTATATAATAATATTTAAAAAATTACACTTTTTGAAAAACATTGTGGTAAATTTAAGTTTTCTTGTCTTAAAATAATACATTTTGTATAACATACTAATATTTTTATATTGATATGATTTGTTTCAAAATATGTATTGTAAAATATTCCTTATTCTTAGTTTCTTACTTTTAAAATTTTATGATTTAGTTATGTATAATATTTAAATTTGTATATTTTATCTAAATATTGGGTCGGTCCGATTCTGGTCCGGTCATTAGTAGGGTCATAAATGTGTCAGTTCGAGTCCAAAAAAATGGCACAATGAAATAATCGAGTTGGGTTCAATCAAAATTAAACCTGACCCAACCTAACCCATAAGCACCTTTACACACTGCTTGACCTTCACGTTAAAAAGACTTTCAACAAACCTGTCGCCATCATAACAAGACACATCATCTGATATCCATCATCAGGAAGACTTTCGACACAATAACCCACACATAAGGGACTATACCATCGCCTGACTCCTTAAACAATCAGCTCTGATGCCACTTGTTTTGGGAGGGGGAATACCACATCCCCTTCTTCAATCTTGTTATGAAATATCACATCACCGTCAATCTTGTTATGGAATACCACATCTAATTCTTTACAAACATGCATAAATACTAGAAATTAGGAAAAACATAAAAATAAATAATGCACAATTTAACATGATTTAACCTAACATACCTACATCCATAGATGAGAAGAGTCAAGTCAACTATCAAAACAAGTCTAGCCTACAGACTTACAAGATAATCTCTTTGTCTCTTTCATTCTCATTCTCATAACCCTTACATTTGGTGCAAAACGAAATGGAATTTCATGAAATAAGAATAGGAATAGGAATGAGAATTGATAAATTGGAATATGAATCCTATTCTAATTCTATAGTGTGGTACAATGTGATACAACATGGAATGGAAAACTATTCTCTAGTTTTGGTGTACGAGATATAATATGAAATAGAATCTAAATGGAAATAAATGACATAATTACCCTTAATGAGAAAAATAAAAAAAATTACTATTTTTTACACACACACACACACACACACACACACACACACACACACACACATATATATATATATATATATATATATATATATATATATATATATATATATATATATATTCATTTTTTTTTGAAATAATATTTATTATTTAAGATTAAATTTCTTGATGATATAAATTATGGTAAAAAAAAATTTCATCAATTTTGATAATATTATTTTACTATCATAAGTAGGAGTAAAATATTCTATCATTTTCTTTAGAACCCAGGTGTATAAAGTTTGAAAGGTAGATTTTTGTTATGCAAGAAGGCTTGATTTAGGTTAGATAAAGTTATATCGGTTATGGTTAGGTAGATTAATGAAAGGTAACATTTGTTAATTTATAAATTAAACAAGAATATATTAGACAAAAAAAAAAGTAGAATACTATTCTACAAAAATATGAAATTTTATTCCCTCCTTTTTTTTTTGAAGGAATGAGATTTTCACTAAAATAGAATTTAAATTTGGAATGGTATTCCATAATTTTTTCATTAATAAATGCATGAATGCTCAGATTCCATAATTAAATATAGAATGACATTTCATTCAATCACACCAAATATAACATTATAATTCATCAATACAAATATTTATATTTCATCCTTTCACAACTTTCCTAGTTTTCTATTAAAAACAAATATCTAACAAATCTTTCAAATCTCTTAAATATATTTCACATATCTATCACATATTTTTTTACATATTTATCATATCTTTACAAACCTTCATATATTTTTATATTTTCACATATCTTTCATATCTTCACATATATTCAAAACAATAGAAAACTATAAATAACAACTTTTAATAGAATTTGAATCAAACCCAACAAGAAAATCATCCTCTCCCAAAAGAGTTGGCTCATTTGGTCGATTTTTAACTTATAATAATTATATGATTTGGACCTATTTGTATGTGATTTATAATCATCCTCTACCAAAAGGATTAACTCATTTGATCAAATTTTTACTTATAATAATTATACGATTTGGGCCTATCGGTATGTGACCTATAATTCTAATATAGGTCTTCATTGAAATTGGTGATTTGTCATAACTTAAAATTAGGAGAGTCTCCCTTTATTCTAAAATTTTCAATACCATTTGAAAAAGAAAAAAAAAACGGAAAGTCATCCTCTGGCACTCAGTACGTATTAGAAATTTTAAGAATCTAAACCATTCAAACAAAAATCAAGTTCAGTTAGTGTGAATTAAAAGTATCACTTTCATGACTCTAAGGAAAAAACTATTCCATCCCAAGAGCTTGTGTCCCCAGATTTTCTTCGTTGCAGTAAATTTATTTGCCATGACAGTGTAAAGTGTATTTTGTGTGGTAAAAGAAATTTGGTTGATATGGTATTGCTCTTCATTTTTTTGGGTACAAGGTATTGCTCTTCATTTAATCCTAGGGAAGTATTTAGTCACTTAAGCATAGAGATGAACAGAATCTTACAATAGGAGAATATTAGTTTTGTGAATGGTCATAATCTGACTTCACTTACCTCCTTGCCTTGCTCTTTTACTATGGCATGCAGCATGCTTATAGAGGTTTCGTTTATTTTATTGGCCTTACTATTAAAAATGAGTTTAGCTCACACTTAAGCCCAGTTTATAAATTCAGGAATTTTAAATATCCAATCTTAATTTCATGCACTTTAAATCAGCATCGTTCAAAACACAAATGCATTTGAGTACAATTTTTTTTAAAAAAAAAAAACGAACTCCTTTTATTCCATTCTGGGGAGTGTCTGGTGACAAAACAAGAGAGAGACGTAATTTTGAAAATTTCCTGCACGGTCACATTTTCTTCTGGATTTTACATATCTCGTTGTTTTCCTCCTCTTCTACAGCATGCTTACAAAGGAGTTTTATGTGCTCACCACTGAAATAGTAATTCACCTTACACACTCAAGTCCAATTTATATGCTCAGGAATTTAATTATTTAGTGCATGTTTAGAAAATATTATTTTTTTAAAAATAATCGTTTATTTTTCAAGATTCTCTAAACAAACTTTTAATTATAAATTATTTTAAACATAAAATAAATTAATCAAAATACACACCGACACACTTAGTGTAAAATAATTATTTGTGTCGATTATTGTATAAAAGCTTTTTGTTATAATCGATTATAATTGATTCATTTTTATGTTTGGATCATTAGGCGTAAAGCGATTTTATCTCTTCGTTTGGATGATATAAAAAAGAATCACTTTTATGTATTAAATTACTAAAATAGGTATAGAATGATTAAAAAAATTATTTGATGAGAACAAAATAGTATTTACATATCAAAATGTAAGAAATAATCTATAAATTAAAATCATGTAATCTTCAAAGTAAAAATCAACTTTAAAAAGCTTTTATTTTACATTGAATTTAGGTGTAAAAAAATGAATTTCTGAAACATCAAACATTATTGGCTTGACAAATTTTTTCTCAAAAAAAACTGTTGAAAAGCCATGCCAAACATGCACTTAATTTCTGAAAACTTACGATCAGAATCATTTTTAAAGTAATGCCATTAAGTACTCTACAAATTGATTTTCGATATGACAAGTCCATCAGAGACATTGAAACAGAGTTATGACTGAAATGAAAGTTGTAGAGATCCAAACCCAAAATCCAATGTATCATCAGTGGTATTATTGTTTTATGAGATAATCATTTTGCAAAGAAAAAGAACTTGAAGAAGAAAACCGAAAAAACTATGAAAGGAGGTAGAAAACAAGAATAATACAGATAGGTGTATGAAGGTGGTATCTGTGACAGAAATCCTAAGAAATGTCGTCTTTTAAGAGAGCATAGTTGTGTTGCATACACAAATGTTTGGTGTTTATTTTAGTGTTTTTTATTTCATAAATTTATAACTACATAATGCATAGAGTTGGATTAGAAGCGATGCCAGAACAAACAACAGATGGTTTCCACGTGATGCGGGCCTTTTGGAAGAGAGTACGGGAATGGGACTGTCATTGTCCTTACTTGTGGCGGCTGTGCCTTTCCTTGAACAAAAACCAAAACACTCTGTTTTTCTGATTTGTGAAGGGGTCACTTGTAAATTCACTTCTTTCTTTTTTTGTCGAAGTTAATTTCACAACAAATTTCCTTCATGATAATTTTCTTCTTTTCATGATATGTCAATATCTTAAATATTTGTGTTTGGAATAAGAGCATCATAGTAAAATGGATAAGATATTTTTAGATATCTCATGTATATTTTGAATGATTTTTCCACCATACACCCGGATAAGATTAAAATATAAGAAATTTCTTTTAATTATAAGTCATTTTAAAAAAAAACTTTTTTATGGTTCAAAACTTAACAATTTGATTCTTTGAATTTTACATGTGTAAAATAGTATAAATTTAACCCCTTTGTACGTACAGAAAACTTCCTTGTAAAGAGTCAATTACACAATATAAAAAGTTTGATGAGTCAAGTTAGTTTTAAAACAAAGTTTTTTGAATTGACTTATAATTAAAGGAGATTCTTCATATTTTAACCTATAAAAAATGTCTTCAAATAGTCCCACGATGTTTCAATATTCACTTCTAACATAGAATGTATGAAAATCTCTGGAGAAAGACCTCATTAGTGGAGAGAGATTCTTGAGTGTTCTTGAAACAAAAAATCTCTTACTTTATATTATTAAATGTATATTACACTTCTGTTATGTGAATTATCATTGTCTCTCATTTTAATTATATTTTTAATGTTATAAGTAATGTGATACATATTTAATAATATAAAATAAGATAAATTTGTTATTCCAGCAATGTCTAAGAATTTCTCAATATTAGGATCTCTACTAGCATAACCATCTTTTCTATATATTTTTAAAATATTAAAAACTGCTATTTTTAAGTCAAGAAAGTAAAAATAATGAGGCAAGAGAACAATTTTATGTAGGAGATAGTGTATTTATAGCAACTTACTTTGCCACAAAACTCCATATTGTACCCAACACCCAAGAAAGTGTTTGGTTATGAGGAAAGAGTGGAAACCAAAAGATATGATAAGAAAATTTGTGAAACTGCAATTTGAGTGAGATAAACTAGTACTTTTATAATGATACAAGAGAGAGATTCACAATCAACTGCAAAAGTCTTTACAAGCCAAGTTATCTAGCATCTTCCTTTTATTTATCGTCTTTGTTTTGCTTTTAATTTTTCATTTTTATTTCCTTTAAAGAGTAATGATTAAAATATCATGAGAAGAATGTTGCCAGGTGCATGGAGGATTGTAGTGAGTATTCCCTTGCATTCTAAATTACACAAGCCTCCAAATTTCCAGGTATGAAAAATCAGATTAATAAAACCAAAAAAACAAGTGCTTGCAGTTGCAGAAAATATATGCATAAATTACAAAAGAGATCTCTGCCAATCCTCAATGGATTTTAGCTCACTATTCCTCCGAATCATTCAAATAGTGGACCACTTATTTTGTTGGATGTGTTTGCTGGTTTTTAACCTTACTGTCAAATAGTTCCAAGACCTTCAAGATAAAGAAATATTATTGGTTGATGCATAAGAATTGTGCCGTATGATGTAGCAGCAAAGCATCATTTTAGTTAATTTAAGTGCAAATTAGGATACATTGGGTGTTAACCTCTGTTTTCTTCAAATGAGTCAAACAACTGGACCTTCAAAATTAAAACATATATATATATATATATAGAGAGAGAGAGAGAGAGAGAGAGAGAGATTCAAAACAAGAAAGGTGTGGAGGTTCTAAAATGTGGAATCTCAGATCTTAAACAATTGTTTTCCTTCAAACTAGTCTTAAGCTTATATTAGTGAAGGACATCAAAAGTGTTCTATAAGAAGATGTTCTAATAATTCAATATATCTTGCATAATTGTCTCTCTTTTTCTTTTTCTTTTTTTTTTGTGACAGAAAAGAATAAGGGGAAAAAAGTATACAGCTTCCTCTCTGAAGCATTTATCAAAATTTGATTGCTATAATAATAACAAAAGGTTAAAGGCTGTAATCTAAAGGTAATGTATCCTACATAATCTTATGGACGATGGATTGATTTTAACTTGTACCACGTAGGTTCTCCTTGATATAAATCACAGACAATTAAAGGTTACATTTTTCCTTAATGGAACAAGAGAGATATTAAAATTTGGTGAAGGAATGAGGAAAATGTGAGTCAAATATCAGCATTGAGACTTACTGGGATTAAACACGGATAAACAGTATCAAGCACTTCTTAGAAAAGTTAGCTGCCATTAAGTAACAAAGTCATCAGCCTCTTAAAGTTTCCAATTCCATTGAGAAAAGTAGCTTGGATTTACTATATGATTAGTTGTTATGCACGTTATAAGAAAAGAGAAAATATTGAAGAGTTAATAACCTTTCTATATCATCAAAGAAAAATTACAAAATTAGCTGACTGCTGACGGATTTTTCTTATTGATTCCTTATAACCATTTTATCTTCCCTGATTTGTTCATTACTAAACACTAGTGCGCCACACTCAAAACATGAAGAAACTCTGCTTCTTCTTTCAGTTCTGAGTCTCAGTGCCTTGGCTGCCCTTTGACATTATCTGGCTTTCCCACCATCAACTACTATTCCACCTGATTTGTCACTTTTCTTTTGGGGTAATCAAAGGGTAATAACATGCCATTTATGTTCTTGAAAATTTCAGCTCCTTTTCTGTTGAAGCCAGTTGGTAAATGCCTCAAGGGTTTTCATGTCAGCTCTGTAATGCTTCTGAGTAAATTCAAGCAGCATAGGCCATGTAAAATCTGGGTACATCCTTGGGCTCAAATCATCCACTAATTCACTTGGTGGACTTACCACCTTATCACTTCTTGGACACAAAAAGAAAGCAAGAGATTTTCTTGTTGTCTTGCTGTTCACCACTGCCCTATGCAAGCAACTCCTGTATCTCCCATTTGAAAGAGCCTTAAAAACAATAGAAAGCAAAACAAGGTTTTAATAACATCATATATGAAATCAGTGACCAAAGTTCAAGCTCATTGTTTGGTAAAGATAAGTGTATGAAAGACAAAGCAACATACCATGAAGGTGTCACCAATATTGACAACAAAAGCATTGAAATTTGGGCTAATGGAATGCCACTCATTGTCAACAAAAACTTGCAGGCCACCCACTTGGTCCTGGTGAAGAATGGTTAGAGATGTTGGATCACAATGAGGACCAGTGCCTAAAGTGAGGTCAGGTTTTTGACAAGGAGGGTAGTAATTAAGCCTCATTATAGAACTGTTATCTTCAAAGAACTCTCTAAAATAGGCCTTGCCAACTCCAAGGCTCATTCCAAGAAGCTCCATTATCCCCAAAGAGAGAGTGCTCATGGCTTCACAATACTCCTGGTAAACCTTCCTGTTTGACATGAAAAACACTAAATTTAGCATAGAAGCAAAGCAAATGAAACACGAGGGAATATCATTATCAACAAATAAAAATAAATGGAAATGTTGACTTGATATGTTTTGGTTACCCAAATTGCTCGAAATCTTTGCCCATTGTGTTGCACAAGTAGTCTTTGACAAGGGTGGGTGAGTTTTTCTCTGCTGAGAACTGAAAGGAAAGTGTCTCTTTCCATGGAAGCTTAGAGGAGAACCTGCCAGTGAAGCTACTGGCATAACCACAGTGTTCCCCTGCTTTCCTCTGAGCCCTCTGTTTCTGAGACAGGGGAAGCTCAAAGAAGTCATCCATGTAGCTTTGAGCATGAGAGACTAACTTGGCATCAATCCCATGATTCAAAACAAGAAAGAAACCATGCTTTTGGCATGCCTCACCAACAAGCCTTGCAGCTTCCATTGCTGCATCTGGGTCACCAGAGAGGAAACCTCCCAAGTCAATGAGTGGGACAACAAGTTCAGATACATTCAAGCATGGCTTCTCTTCATCAGGCCAAATGAACTGTTTTGGGATATGGAGTTGGTTTCTGAGAAGTGAGGCATCAAAAATCAATGGTGATTCACCTTCTTTGTGGTCTTGGTGCTTTGGTGGTTGAGGCATGGATTGTATACTTGTTATGCACTCTATGGCCATTGTATTAACAATGCAAAACTTGTGTTTTGGTAGTTATAACTTATAATAGGTACGTTTGAGAGAGGGATGCTGCAAAGAAAAAACAGAGAGCAAGAGAGAGAGAGAGAGAGAGAGAGAGAGAGAGAGAAACAAAGAAATAAAAAGAAATAAATAAGTTTGAGAAAGGGGATGAAAGAAAAGCCAAGGCCGCTTATTGGTGAAATCGGAGAACAAAAGTAGGAATCTTTATATAGGCATAGCCGCATAGGGCTGTCTCTCTCTCTCTCTCACATGGATATACAATCGGTGAACAAAACAGTGCAAGCTCTTTTACTCTTTAATTTTAATTTTAAGGACAAAATGAACTTATTTACACTTACACACATATCAATTTATATATGTATAATTTTTATTGTTTAATTACAGTTAATCTTATCTTATTATTTGTATATTTGCATTTTCATTCTATCACTTATACATGATGTGAGATAATGTGCTTATAAAAGATGTGTATCTAGAATTATTTAAAATGAAAATGAAACATATTTTGAGTAGAAATAGCACTTTTTTTGTGATTTATACTTTTTTTTTACTATGATTTATGGTCTTTCTTGGCATAATGTTAATGACAAAACAAAAGTTTAAACATATCACAGTTCAAATTCTTCGGTTCATTTTTAATGGCTTATTTTTATGATTTATATTGAGAATATGCATTTTAGGTTTTAATTAGTTTATTTTCACTGAAATAATATAATATATTTATACAAAACACAATATTTTTTTATTTTGATAATTTCACGTTAGTTTTATTTAATCAAACCTATTCTTACAAAATTAGTTTTAGATGGACATTCTTAAATATAAAATGTAATCTTTTAAAAATATTTATTTTTAAATATTTTATTTGAAAAGAACTTTATGTAAATTACACAAATAAACATTGCATTTGCAAGAAAGGAGTGCAAGACGAGGTATTTTTGAGTGGTTGCTCTCCCGTGAAAAATAATTAAATAAATTTTTAAATACAGAAATATGATTAACAATATTTCAACTACTTAAAATTATTTTTTATCCAAACGGAAACCTCAGCTACTAACTGTATGTTTAGTTATTAATCACATATTTAACTTAACTTTACATTCAGAGAGATTAACATTTTTGTTTTGGAAAAAAAATGCTACTTAATATTTATATTTTTTGGAAAATTTCCTAATTATTTTAGTAATGGTCCAAATTCTTATGGTATTTGTGCTTTATCTTGTAGCCTGAAAAGCGTTTCCCAATGGCATTTTGGCTTTTCTTGATGAGAGTAATGCTAATGTCACCCTGATCAGTGTACGAAGGATGAGTCTCATGCTTATGAAAAATTCCAAAGTCTATGAAATGCTTTTGAAAAAAAATTATAGATTATATCCAATTGATTATTATTATAATTGATTATAATTAATTATTGTTATAATTTATTTATTTTTATATTTAGATGCTATAAAATAATTTTTAATTAATATGATTCGTTAGATAATATAAAAAAAGTTTTTATGTATAAATTATTAAAATAAGATAAAAAGATTAAAAAAGTATTTGATTGAGGACAAAATATATTTATATATCAAAATTAAAAATAATCTATAAGTTAAAATTATAAGTTTCAATCTTCAACTTATGATTATTAGTTGTAAAAAACTTTTTTACATTGAATTTCGTGTAAAAACTTTTTTAAAAAATAATTTTTTTATCCAAACATAATAATTATTTCACAAAATAGTTTAATCCTCTAAAAACAATTGCTGTTTGAAAAAAAATTAATATTTTTCAAACATGCTTGGAATATAATTTTTATAGATTTTGCTATACTACTTGTTAAATAAGTTAAAATAAAATTTTTTATAGAAAAATAAGATAATATATGTATTAAAAATTAAAAAATTATTATTTGTCTTATTTTTCTTTAAAATTTTATTTTAATTTCTTTTATAAATATCTTAAAGGTATTTATTAATAAAATCTAATTTTTGTTACCCTACAGTAGTACTCGGATTTATGATAAAATGTGGCTCCATTTTACACACTTGACTTATCTTAGAAGGGATGAATTCTATATAATACACTTTGGGTACTCTTTAAGTAACATAAAAACAATATAAAAAATAAACAAATTTGACTCTTCTCATTATCATATGTATTAAATAAGTAAATAGTATAACATATTATATAAAAATTAATGTAGTTTAAAAGTCATATAGTAACAGATTTTTCTTCTTTATGAGCATCGTTTCTTATTGCTCATTTCCACTTTCACACCCTCAACTCGGTGTTGGCTTGAAAGAGGCACTGCAACCACTTTACGGGAAACAGCAATAAGAAGTTGAAGCAAATTATGAAAGGCAAAAGCACAAGTAACAAGGACGGATGCATTTTAGTAAATGAATTGAAAATCATAAATTATATTATTAAATATAAAAAAAATTAAAATTAAAAAATAAAGATATATTTATTTTTAAATTATTTAATAATTTAAGATTAAAATATATTATTTTAAATTAAAGATAAATATACTTTTATTTATTTATTTTAAAATTTTTTTTCTTTTTTATTATATAAGAATATTTATGAATAAAGTAAAAAAAATTTATATTAGATATTAAATATACTATAATAGTAATTGTCTATAAAGCACGGATATAGATATGGATCACGGATAGAAACGATATAGATACTGAGACAAATTAAATTTAAAAATTATAGGATACTTACACGACATATATATATATATATATAATTACAAAATTTAAGTAAAAAAATTCATAATTCATTAATATCATTTCTATAAACTTGAAGATTTATAATAGCTTAATATATGTCATATATACCAATATTTGCAACCTAATAAGTCATTCCTAAAAAATATGGAGCATAATTTCTTTTTTATATTCTAAAAAATCTCTTAAACCAATTTCTCCTAATAGAACTAACCATGAATGAGTACATGTGCATAAAAAAATTTAACTAGATGGAATATTAGTATGAAGCAAGCTTCAGTGACGACGAAGTGAACGATTTGGTACGAGCAAAGGTAGAAGGAGCAGATAAAAATATTGGTGTATGAAAAGATAAAACTTAAAATTCTAATAGTAATATATGAAAAGATAAAACTTAAAATACTAATGTGTGAAAATAGTGACTTGGGACATTAGTTATGTGATTGAACTTGAGTAAGTTGCAGGTTTACTAATTGAATGTTAATCATAGAAACTATTTTTAAAAAAAGTATTAATGAATCGTGTTCAAGTCATGTCCTAAACGTATCCAAATGTGTCCGAGACGTATCCAAGCATGTCCGAGACATGTTCAAGCGTGTCCGAGACATGTCCAAATTAAAAATAATAATATTTTTAATCGGACATATTCTGACATGCAGGACACGTGTGTCGTATGAATGTCTCCATGTGTCTGACACGGACATGTGTTCGACACGCGGACACACTTCAGCAATGGCGTGTCCATGCTTCATAGGTAGTTGTCATTTACACGATAATTCATAAGCAAAATAATATATATATATATATATATATATATATATATATATATATATATATAAAAAAAAAAAAAGTAAAATTAAAAGTGAGAGAGCTAATAGATTTATTATATAAAAATTAAAAATTAATAAAAATATGAGTTAAAATTATAATATCAATGTATATAAAATAATCATAAATCACATGTCAAATACATATCAAGTATAAGCTCTTTTGACTTTACCATTTTTATCTCGATATAATTATACCGACCTCCTCTTTTGAAGTTAGTACTTATAATATTGACACTTTTTTTGTTTAAGAAAATTATTCATATCTTTTTACTTTGTATTTTTAATGAAATTTTATGTAATATTTATACATAAAATATGAGAGATATATGTAATTTTGTAAACAAATAAGAGTGTTGAAATGTAATAACAATATATAAAATTAGAGATATGAGTATAATTTTTAAATAAGAGTATCAATATAATAAATATTAATTTTATAAAAAAATTAATGTAATTATCTTTTATCTTTTAAAAATTAAATTAAATTATTAATACATAAAAAAAAGTTAATTAGATAAATACGTCCCTGCAAGTAATCGCAAATGACTAGTCCACTGTGCTACGTTTTTAGTTACCAATTATTCCTTTTTCTTCTCTTAACAATGTTATATATACACACTTATATATATATATTTTATATTTATATAATTTTTATCATTTAATTATAATTAATTTTTTTTTACATATTTATACTTTAATTTTATTATTATACATATATAAAAATAAAATGATGTGTAATTACCAATTTTCTTTCTCTATCCCCTTTGCATGCCAATAAAATATCTTGGAAATTGAATGATCTAAGTAATTCATGTAAAAGAGGAAAAAAAAGTTGAAAAGGGGTAAAGGAACAAATAGAGGGGGAAATGAAAAGAAAAGAACAGGACATTCAAAAACAAACATAGAAGTACTTACAATTTAGATCGGATCAGCTAGTGTGACAAAAGTCCTATCAAACGGCAGCTTTTTTGGGGGGGGGGGGGGGGGAACAATTGCCAAATAGTAACAAAATGGGGGAAATCGTATCAAATATGAGAGAGTAGGGGCAGAGACAGTTAGACAAGTGATTCTGTTGGTATCAGCCAAAGATTACAGAGGAACAAAATGACAGATATAGAGTTAGAGGATTTCATGTCATGAAAACACCAGACTACAAATGAACAGAGATGAGTCGGTGTGGTGAGCAGGTTGCGGTTCAGCATTGGTTGAGTTTCCTATCAGCTTTCAAAGTGTTCAATGAAATGATTTGGGGTTTGAAGGCAGCCTCGGATAATGGAGAATGTCTCCTATTATAATAATTAGAGGGTAGAAGAGAGTGATGATTAATTTTGACAAGGATATAGTCCTAAATAAATAAGGTGGGAAGGTTTGAATATATTGTTAAGGGGTGGAGAAAGAAGGGTCAGAGGAGAGCTGAGACATACATACGAGAAATTTTTATGTATTATAAGAATAACATATTTAACTATTTAAGTTTTGTTATAAAATATAAAATTAATTTAGAGCATAAATCCAATTTTTATAACACGTCTTATATTTTAGGATAAATTATGCATTATTTCCTAAAATTTAACTCATTTTAACTTTTTTTTACCTAAAAAAAATATTTTTACTTTATATATATATTATTTTATTTTTAATATTGCAGTCAAATGATGTTAATGTTAACTTGTATTCACTTCAATTAATTTATCTTTTCGATTCAGAATATTTCTTACATTATGACCTCAAGAAATTGATGTAATTAAAATATATAAATTTTATTTTGTAACACATAATCCCTTTAAATTATAGTATAAAAATATAAACATATATATTTTATTAAATTTAACAATGACAATTTACACGTATTTAAGAGTTAAGTGTTTAAAAATTATATTGAATTAAATCACATGCTTTCAAGTGCATATTTCTATAGTTAAAATTAATTAAAAAAACACAAGTTTACATGTTTTACTATAATTTAAGGAAGTTATATATTATAAAATAAAATTCATATATAAAAAGTGAAAGTGAAAATGAATAATCTTCATGAGAATAATGTATATCCTGTATTTTAATTGAATTGGTGTATTATTTTTAAAATGTGTAAGAAATTTTTTTTTTTGGTGAATCGTAAGAATTTTTTGAGAGCAAGAGAAATCAGCTCTTAATGTAAAAAGAACTAAGGTCCAAGATTTGTCAGTGCAAGCTACGGTGCCGTCTGAGAAATGCTGAGACAGCATGCATTAAATTGAGAACAGTGTCGTTTGAGCTTCTGAAAAATGGTGCTCCACAGCAAGACAAACTTCGATGTTTGTGTGTGAAGACATCATATGAGACTAAGCTAAGACCAGGGGGATCCTTGAGGAATGTTATTATCCACATATATTCACGAAGATTGTTTAAAATTTAACGGGTAGCTATCCTTTAAAAATGATGCACGTACTTTAATTTGGAACATATTGTATCCTTTGATATGTAAGTTTTTCTTATATGTAAAGATGATTTTTCGATAGTTGAGCATTAAGTATAATACAAATAATAGTATCGGTATTCATTTAATTAAAATACATCGAATTTTGTTTAATTTATTCATGAAATTATTTTATATGTTGTGAGAATATTACAATCTCGTATATGATAATCTGATATATCTCTTACGTTAATATATAGTGTAAATATGATGTATGTATTTAGTGTGTATAAAATATTTTCGTAAGAATAATAGAGAGGAATTATGAGAAATTAAGCCACAGTATTAAACAGAAAAAATAATTTTGTGAATGACGTTACTTTGATTAACATCTTTTTGGGTATAATTGTAAGAGATTTCTAAATAGCTATATAGATTCAGCACACTATATAAACGTGAAACTAGAAGTGTGTAGTTGCTGTCATTGAAGAGGGATCACAAGAACAGTCCTATAAACGCTTACTTAAACATTGGTACTAGTAGTTTTTCTCTAATTTTCAAGTAGAAAGTGGCTAATTTATTCAGCAAACCCAGAGCATTGTCTTTCAGTAGTATGGAAAGGAAAGAACTTAGCCTATTTAACTAAAGCCAAAGTTTTCTCTTCACAAGTTTAAGTTTAGTCAGGGCATATACTAATACTGTCCAGCCATACTAACCAGGATACAATGTGCATACAAAAATACAAGGATCACTTAATCACATTATTGAGTTTACATGAATATATGTTAAAAATATTATATTATGAAACTGTTTTATAAAACCAAAATATAAGTGTTAGTCCATATAAGAAAATTTTTACATTCTCCCATGAAATTATTTAAAAATTGAGAACCTTTTTTAAAAAAACGACTCCAGTCCTGAATGATTTAAAACAATGTATGTGGCTATGATTCTAGAAGCATATAACTCATAATCAATGCCTTACTTTTGACTCAGTCAAATAGTATCAATCATATCAATTCATGGAAGTCGTTGGCATTGCATCCTATATTTGACACAAGACCTATATCCATGTTTACGAACATCATCAACAATATTGACTTAAGTGTTGATGTGGTTGTGTAACAAGAAAATAACAACCAAAAGGTAATGTGAAACATGCTATTTTCATTTTTAGTCCTCAATTTCTCTTCAACGGATCATGCTCAGAAAAAAAAAATGAGCAAGAGAAATGCCGACAGCTTCAACAAGTCAATCTATATATCTCACAAACTGATCATATGGTGTCACTAACGAGAGAGAACATTATACTCAATACTTAGCAGTTAACACCTAGTCCCAAATTTCATATCACATGTAGCTATACATACATAAAAAAATTAAAAATAATAAAAATAATAAATTTCTCAAGTGCACAAAAGCAAACATGCACACACAACAAACAGAACAACTGCGAACTGTTGCATTAGGAGGATTTTATAATGTACCTAATAAAGTTTGATCCATCCATAGTCCTAATTACATAACAGGTAAACCAATATTTTGAATTTTTATATTAAAAGTTTACTTTATTGCAATGTAGTCCTTCTAAGAATTAAATTTTCAGAACTTTAGTTTCTAACAATCACACAGAAACTTGGGTGTGCGGAGGAGGTGGAGTAGCAGAGGCCCGTGACAGCAACCTCCATGGCGGAGCGACAGTGGAGTGAGATCGGCGAAAATGACATTTTTCTTTTTCTTTTCCTTTACCACCCAATCCAACCTACAACAGAAGACCAAACAATTACATCAAACCTATTCCCGCACCACCTAGGACTCCGCCCGCCCAACCACTGTCAACCAGACGTGCCATCACCTAAACGATAGAACTCCATAAATCCAACACAACCTCCAGATCCGTTAGCCTGTAGTCACAGTGAGATCACTATCCAACCCCAAATCTCCACAGTCCAAACCGTCGTCACCTGAGCCCCAACCAGTCATGCCACCACACCTCCAACGTTGCCAAAACCCCCATTTGAACCACAACACACCAAATCCAAAACTGAACCTTGACACACTTGTGTTGAATGACCAAAATGCATGCGAGTCTACAATTCGACACCGATGAGGTGACCTTGGAGTCTAAGCTGAACTTGTTTCTCGCAAAACAAGCCAGTAGAATTTAGATCTTTTTATGTCATTTTTTTTATGTGGTCAAGTGAAGAAAAAAGATAGACACAAATATATTTATTAATAGGATCCAGTCATGATTTGTGAAATTTCTGTTATAACATTTGTATTTTCCTCTCTCATCCACTTAATCATATAATAAAAAAAATGACATTAGATGATCCAAATCCATATTTGTAAGTTCTCCACTTGAAGGTTTTTGCAAATAAGTTCCAAAAGAATAAATGTTTTTTTTCCTCTAGGGACTTACATTATAATTTTTTTGTAAGAACTACCTTTGTAATTTCCAAAACCTTACATTACCAATTTAGTCTGTTAAAGGTGTTAATTCATAATCCTTTTTTTTTATCTATTAAATCAATGATTACAAAATTAGGTACATCGATGGACCGACATTTTTAAGGTCCATTAAAGACGGAACCGTTGTATTAATGTATGTAAGATATCCATGTCAAAAATGTATCAAAGAAAATGTACATATATGATGACACAATTAATAGCTACATAACATAGATATAAAGTCACTCCCAATACATGGATATTTTCAACCTACAATCTGAATTGTCTCTCCCAATCTCCTCAAACCCGTGGGATGAATCATTTATACCTGCAAGATCTCCGTTTAGGAAAGTTATCTTAATTTTCATTTAATGCAACACCAAGTCAAACTAAGCCACCAAAGTAATACTATTAGCACGAGCAAAACGACATTTGGTAGTAAAAAAAATATTTTACATTATTTAAACATTATAAAATCATATTTAATCGATTTTGAATTATAAGATTAAATTGAATTTAACGTGAATTATGTTGGGCTAAATGTGTAATTTAACTTGCCAGAATATATAAATATAACTCACATTTCAATGTGAACAAGGTATTAAAAAACTTGTAAATTATCTATTTTGTCATCATATGATACAGGAAATAACAAAGGAATTCCACCTTATAAGGGCTAAAAAGTAGTATAGTATCATGATATTCCATGGATTTATTGTTCTTCTTCTATTGATCTATTAATATTATCATCATTAATGAAATTCCGAAGTCTCACGTGAAAATTAAAGAATAAAGTATGATATTAAATTTTCCACTACTTAATATATTGCTATATTAATTTTTTTCACTACATGCACCCCTGAATCGTGCAATTTTTTTATGTTCTCAAATTACTAATTTTTAAACAGTCCAGTATCAACGGGAATTAGTAAAGATCAAAATGCAGATTTAGCTTTTACTTTAAATTTTTATTGTACAAAAAAAATGACAGTGTAATTAATTATAAATTATTATAATGAGTTTAAAAATTAATTTATATTTAAAATGCTAGCTAGTATTCCTTGCATTACACGAGATTTTTTTAAATTCAGATAGAATATAAATAATATAGATTAAAAGAAAAAATATTTAAAAATATTTAAAAAATATGCACAATTAATTTATTTAAATAAAATTTAAAAGAATAAATTAAAAGAGAAAATTATTTAAAAATATTAAAATTATAAAAGAGATATGTATAATTAATTAAAAAGATAATTTAAATTAAAAATTAAAAAAGATAGTTAAAAATGACATGCGTCATTCTTAAAAAGAAAGTAATTTAAGATATTAAGTCACTCTTAAGAGAATGTACTCTAATTTATTATATAGATGAATATTTGGATAACTAAAAATCATTACCAATTAAAATTTTGACCAAAGTAATTCTAATGGGTAATGGCCATGCTTTTGCAAGCTCAAGCACATCGCAAACCAACTTTGAATACTCAACGGTAGTGATTGGTCACAGTAAAAAATAAACTGTAACCTCATATGAACCTTAATTGCAATTTTAGCATTTTTATGCAAAGTAATTTGCTTTTCTCATTTCTGGGCAATGTGCTGATAGAACGCATAAACTATATAATCTCTGAGCACATGATCAGAGAAAGTAAGTGCTAATTAAAGTAATAGATAATCACAGTTCGTGTGGCAAATAGGAGACGTTAAATAGGTATGGAGCCGTTTATCGGTGGGTGTATCATACTATAAGTAGGTTTTACCTATTATAACTAGTTATTTGGGTTTATTTTTTAATAATTGTGTCATTATTATTTTAAAAATTTAAGATTCTTGTCTATGGGTCTAAGTATATATATAAATATTATCAGTTAAAATATTTAAAGTTTTATGTATATAAAGTTAATTATTTGTGACAAAAAAATTGTGTAAATATTATTAATTAAAATTTATAAATTTTAATATATATATATATTATCTATAATAAATAATAATAATAATTTAAATTTCTTGTATGTGAATCTGAATATGCATATACATACTATTAATTAAAATATATAATTTTTTTATGTAAAATTATTCATGATAAAAAATAAATAAATAAATAAATAAATTATGACATATACTTTAAATTATAGATAATCAATATCAACTATTGATTTAATTTTATACCAAGTCAATGATTTGGGCGGTTGATGCATGTAGGTGGGTGCTTGTTAAACGTTTCCAAAAGGTATCGGTGGTGAAACTAATTAACACTTTCCTTTGCAATTATAGAAGACAGAGTTAAGCTTAATAAGTGCTCCCTAAAGAAAGTTGGGCAACATGCAGAACATATTATGTTGGGTTTTACTATGAATAACTATTGCAAGTAGAAAGTGGGTGCGATTTTGAAGACTGGGTTCAAGTTATTTCGCTTTCCACTAAAAGATGGCTTCCTTTTGTTTCCCTCCACACGTACCATCATTTGCTGGTGGGTCATATTGCGATTTGGAATCTATAAGAAAACTTGGAAATAATGACATCCCAAATGGAGTTAATTTAGTCCTGTATCTTAAAGTGAAAGAGAGTTAATGTTATGGTGGAAGTGGCCACAAGAAACAAGTCAACTTTTTCTGTCTCAGTGTATCTTTATATCTTTTTAGTGTGAGATTAATCTTTTCGAATATAAAATGATATAGTTAAATTATTTTTATAAGTGATATATTTAAGATTCATATTTTTATCTAGTTCTAAGAGCATAATTCGCTAATCACTGCACTCAACTCATTGTAAGTAACAAATCATCTCATAATTGTGCCAGTTATGCCACTATTATTATGTGAAGTATTTTTAGATTACTAGTAAAGTGATATTAGTATTTTCGTTTAGGATTAGTTTACTAATTACTTAAAAATGGAGATAAAAAAATTAAAGGATTACATTTTATATAATTTTCACTCATAATTTTAAGTAGTTATAAATTTGATTCTTAATATGGTAGCTTATCTAATGAATAATTAAGTTATAAAATCTCATGGAAATTATGAAAGAAAATGAAAAACAAATTTATTAGAAAAACAAGATATGAGAGTAGGAAAATTGATTTTTTTTAAAGTAAAAAACTGCAACAGAGCCGAATCATTCAGTGTTCAAATCGTAGCCTACTTGGTAGAGATTTTTTATCGTGACAAAAGTAAGAAATTGCGATTTATAATACACATTTATTTAAATAAATACTCCATCTGTCCTTTAATAACTCTCTTTTTAAAATTTTTGATTTGTCTTAAATTATCTATCATTTGAGAATATTAAAAAAAATATTAATTAGTTTTTCTAACTTTACCTTCATCCTAACTAAATCCAATAACTTCACAATTAATTACATTTTACCATTTCTTCAAATCTCTCTCTAACATTTATTGGAGAGAGTGGAGAGAATTAATAAAGTGAGCAAAATGATAACTTAATCACATTACATCATATTTTATTATATTTGGAGCTACTTAATTTTAGGATTTTGCTTAAGAGTACCCAAAAGACACTTGTTAAGAATTAAAAATTAAAATTTTTTCATAAAAAGTAGAGTATTTAATTTATTGAGAATTGAAAAAGTTCTACTTTTTATGTAAAATTTCTTATTTTGAGTTTCTTGGAGGCACATGTTAAAAAAAACCTTAATTTAATCCTTAATGTTTATACAAAAATCTTAAAAGACAAATAAAAGGACAGAGTAGTATTAACTTCTTTTTAATAAATGTCAGTTTAAGGTGAAATAAAATATCAAAATAATGTATTAAATTTGAGTTTTGTGAATGAAAAAAATTATCATGAGAAGAGCTTTATACATTTGTGACTTAATCTGACTCGACTCTAAATTAATTGGAGTTTAATGCAACTTCTAAGTATCAAAAAGTTTAAACACAAAAAAATCAAAACAAACATAGTGCTAATTGGATTGACTCGCTCACCTATGATGGAGAAATTTAAGCATATTTTTGAACTGCAATAAATGCATGTATTAGGAAATATTTTTACTGGTGATTTTAAATAACTTTTATAAATTTTACGTCATTAATTTAAAATATACTGTTTTAAAAAACATTTGTTAAGGAATTTAAAATAAAAAATTTTATATAAAAAATAGAATATTTTTAATTCTTAATGTATTGAATTACTCTATTTTTTATAAAAAAATATTTTAAATCTTTAATAAGTGTCTTTAAGATACTCTTTAACAAAATTTATTTAAAATTAATAATAAATATTTATTATAAACTATATATTTATTATGATTAAGAAATATATAATAATCATTCCCTATAATGAATCTCAAAATTATGTTGGCTTTTATAAAAATTATGTGAATATGTTTAAAATTAAGGGTAAAAATCTCCTTGAAATAGAAATTTATTGTTACTCCAGATTATGAAATAATTTCTCCAACTTCACCGTGTGAAATCCACATTTGTTGTGGATGGACCCACTAAAGCTGACTCTGGTACTCCATCCAGTCTGATGAATTTCTCGGGCTCCTCAGTGCCACTCTCTTTTAAAGAATAATTCATATTATATTTTTTTTTAAAGAACACTAACTCCTCTGGAAGACTAATCGTGGCCACTATTCGTGGCTTGGGTCAATATATAAATTTATAAATTTAACTCAACTTAATTTATAAAATATAAGTTAGATTAGATTTGTGTATCAGGTTGTATTAAGTTGGAAAAAACTTTAATTCATATGGTACGTATCAGATAGCAAATTTAAAAAATATCAACTCATACAAACTTAATTTACCCAAGTTTTTTTTATATAAAAGTTGTCTAGCTATAATAACATTTAAGGTTGCTTTTCGTAGCTTTTATGTAGTGTCAATTAAGTTTATATATAAATACTATGGTTACATTAAAAAATTTGCAAATAAGAAAATATAGATAAAAAATTTATGAAGCATTTAACGGATCATTACGATGAAAATCTAATAGATCATTTAGATAACAAAAAGTATATTAAAAAATTAAAAATAAAATAAATAATTATGTCAATCCATATATTATATATGATGATATTAACTTCAATTAATTAATATGATTTGTTATTTATGATTTTTAGAACTTAGTAATTTACTTTAGTTTATTTCATACTTATATATATATATATTTTTGACAATTTGACTTATATTAATTTAGTAAGACTTGTTATATTTATTTAATTTATTTGAAACTTATTATGTTTGTATAAAATTAGTTATGTGACTTTTTAGTTTATTTTAGACATATATTATTTTTAATTAAAATGTGTTATACGTAAATTTTCTTTTTCATATTTCAACATTTGTTATAGCATAATTTTTTCTTAATATATGTAAGATCTACCAATTTAACCAAACTCAATCAACTCTTGAATAAGTCGGGTCTGGTCAAGTTGAAGAAATAAGTTCTCTCAACTCAACTCACTAGTTTAATGATTTGATCGAGTCTAAAAATGTTACAAAACTCACTCAATGAACGCCCCTATTAATCATTATAAGATAAATTATAATTATTTTATAAAAACTTCATACTTTATTGGTTATTTTTTATAAAATATGATGATGATTATTACCCTACAAAATAAGACTTTCGAAAGGTTTGGTAACTAGTTCGGTCGCCATATTGTTAGCTAGAATATAATTTAAAAAGATTAGTTTAGCGGTTATATTAGGATGTATACTTCATATTTTGATTATTTGTCTTCAAATTTTAACTTAGCAACTTGGAGAATTGATTCTTCTAACCCGCGTGATGTTTTAAGCATAACCTCTCAGATAGATGAAATTGTCTCTTCTTTAAGAATTTATTATGTATATGTGAGTAAATGTGTATTTAACACTTATTTTTAAAAAAAATTTAGTTCCATCCATATGATAGGAAAAGAAAGTTAATTTTAATTGATGCAAAAGCTTGCTTGAAAATAACTTATTAGAAAATAAATAATATAAACAACTTAATATTTTTTTGGATTATATGAAACATGTGAAATGAATTGTAGTACTTAACTCTTTAAGTAAAGAGTTAAAATGCTCTTTAAGAGACGAGAAATAATATTTACACATGTGATTTTGACTAAAATTTCTCACATATTATGAGTTGAGAAAATCACTATCACACGTTAAAATGAGAAGTTATAATAGATGGCAAAAAATGCCTAAGTTAGGTTAAATAAAAATGTGAAGGTTTTTTTTCTTTATTGAAAAAATGTAAAATTTGGTATGTGAGAAATGTAAGATAAAATATATGTATACATATTATTACGAAAATAATTAGTTAAGTAATGACATGACATTTTTTGGGGCATATATTGCACTGGCCCACAAGGTATAATGTCCAATTAATCCACACGAGTCAACTATAAGCAATTGACACTTGCAAGGAAAAAATATATATTGTTGAGTAAATGTAAATTAGAAAAATTACATTTATTTTTCCTGAGGTTTGTTCTAAATATACCTGACTTCCCTCTAATTTTTGAAATTACACCAGCCTCCTCTATCGTTGACAATATTAAGTGATGTTACATGAAAATATGCAATCCTAATTTTACTCTCTTTATTCCTTCCTTTCCCATTACGCAACATTTTCCAAAATTTCTCCCAAATTAAAGCCTTAGAATAGTAATACCCACCTACCGAAGAGGGAAACAGAGAACATCAAAGGTGGCTGTAGATAAAGAAAGACAATAGTAGTGAGGTTAGCGTGAGATCATTGTTTGGTAAGCATTTCTAGTTGCAATTTTTTGTTCCACTTTTTGTTTTTATTTTTCTTCTATTTTTTCAGTTGTAAGCCAATTTGATTTTGAGACCACTACAAGTCAAGTTCTAAATGAGACTACCGCAAGTCAAGTTCTGAGTGAGACCACTGTTAATGTTGGGTCAAGGAAGAAGGTATGCTTCTCTATTTGCTATATTTCAATTCATTCTTAAATTTTGCAACATGGCAATACTAATTTCAGTTCTTTCTTATATGTTGCAAAAGTAGAAGGAACAAGGACGAGGAACTTCAAACCAAGGTTGAGTTGATGGAGCTGCAAATCAATTTATGAATTTAAGCACTGCAAACCAAGTGCAAAATGCAAACCAAGCAGGACATTCAACCATTGATGGAGCTATAGGCTAAGTTCTAAATTCAAGCACCGCAAGCCAAGTGCTAAATTCTACCATTGCAAGCCAAGACCGAACAATAGTGTTACCTTGGAGACTGGAACTTAGGGGTCTATCACTGTCATTTGGTGAAGATGGACCTTCAAGGAAACCCATGCAAGGAAGCCAAGTGAGAGACTCAAGTCATATGGGGGAAAAAAGGAAGAGTGTGCCAGTGATGAAGAATGTGAGAGAGAAGTTACCAATCAAAAGGAAGACATAGATTGCATTAGCAATTAGGCTTTTTGGGACATTTTAATTTGGGGACTGCGTAGTTTTTTTAATGCATTTTGTGGATACATTAGACAACTACACAGAGACAATTAGGGACTTTAAACATTATGGGATATATTGGGATGCAAGTCATATAGGTTTTTTTTTTTGGTTGTAAAGTCCTTTTTTTGACATACTGTAAAGTCTATTATGTAATACAAGTTATGCATAATATGGATAATGTAAGAATCCTTATTTGGATCACTGTTGCAATGAATATTTGGATTGCTTTGGATATTTGAATGAATTTCATTTAGTTTCTATCATTTGTTGAGTTTGAAGCCTTATTTGAATGAATCATTTGCTAAGTTTGAATGAATTCCATTTAGTTTCAAGTTGTGCAAAATCTGGATAATGCTTAGTGTATGTTATGATATTGTTGCACAAAATGGATTAGAATGTATGGATATGGTTGGTGTATGCATTCGGGTCCATGCTAAGTGTGCAGAATGCATGGACATTCAACTAGTGAAGACTGTGAATTAGCTGAGTTTTGTGTGCATATTTTTTGTTTGTTGAATTAGCTTAGTTCATGTTTGTCATAATCTTCTTATTTTTCTGACAAACGTCCCACACCCAAAGAATCTAAGAACTTTTCTTACACTGAATGTGTTATCAGGTATCGAGTAATACCAAGCAAACACCAACTATATTAATATATTACCAAAGCCAAAAAAACATGATTTTTACATAATGTTGAGACTATTACATCCACGAAAACAATTTTCTTACAAAAAACAAATCAATCCAAACCTAGAACCTTTCATTTTAGTACAATTGCAAAAAGTACTAGAAAACCAAACACCAACCCTAGAACGTTCACCTGAGTACAATTGCAATAAATACTAGAAAACCAAACACAAAATTAACAATAATTGAACCCAACACTAGCAACTTCAGTTATATCATTGATGCTTGACTTATTATCATTTGCTTCTTTAACTTGTATAGCTCTTTCTCAATGTCACTATTTTGCCTTGATGTACTTGTTCTCATTTCTTGCACTTCTTCACTATGCACATGATCAGAATTGGGAGCACTAGCAGGTCCCATGTGAACAACATAGAGGGTGCACTAGTATCACATTTCTTATCTTTGCATGTGTAGAATAACTTGTGTGGATTACTTTGAGTGTTTGAAAGTTTGATTTCATAAATTCTCCCACTAATGTAGCTCTTGTTGCGTCATTTGAGGACCAACCCTCCACTCTTACTTGCACTTAATGCCATTGTAAAATGCACTTAAAACACCAGAAGAACTAGTGAAGGCTGTAGCTTTGACATTTTAGCAAATAGGTGTTGTGCATAATGCAAAATACTATGCACTACAACAAACAATATAAGGAAAAGGGAGATATGGTTTTGATTCGTGATTCGAGTTCATACCTCTATTTAGATTCGAGCTTTAATCCCTTCACCTGGCCTTGACTTGTTCAAATTCCTCGATGCTTCACTCTGATTTCAGCTCTGATGGGGAAGAGAAGAAGAAGTGTAACATCCCAAAAATTAATTATTTCATTATAAATAATTATTTTATAATATTTATGATTTTTGAGAATTTTTCTGAAAATGATGAATATTTTAATATATTTCTCGTTTTACGTATGCACTGAGCGGAGCCGAGAAAACGAAATATTTTCCTTGAGACTAGTAAACTTTGGACTGTGGAAACGTCGACGGAGGATCTTACTAATCCCGAGGTTGGACACAGTTTACGAGGTTTACATTTTATGAGATTTTATCTAATAAATAAAATCATTGTATCATAAAATCATCTAATGAATAATGAAATATTATTTTCGTCAACTGTAGCTTTTATTCACTGGAAAAATAATTTTAACAGTATAATTAATTATCTGTCAGATGTATTTAATTAAGGAGACAAGCTTACTCTGCACTTTATTGAGAATTGTGTGGAAGCAAGTTTGCCCCAAATGGTTTTATATGTTAAGTTTTAATGATGACAAATACAAGACAAAAAGAATAGTTTGCTTATGTTCTTTGCTGCATCCTATATAGAGCATATCCATTAGTAATTGATAAATATCTTATTTGAATATGTCTATGAAAGTCTTATATGCATGTTAAACTAACTAGAGTTATACATTTATGAATCATGCATATGAAAATATTAAATTATGATACTGGACTAACTATGCTTGTTTAAGTGAGCAATACTTTGTAGGATAGTTCAAGTACTAAGAGTGAGCATTGCAACAAGAAAGCAAAAGATCTCAATTAAGCTCAACACAAGGAGAATGTGAACGGATATCTCATGAAGGTATTGATAACATCAAAGTCATGTCAAAGACCAAGTCCAAAGGAAGATTAAATGGTATAGCTTTTAGGACTTAGGGTCTTTATGTAAGAAGCCTTATGGATATCTCAAATATATTTTTCAAAATCTTTACAAATGGTTTTCATATGTTAAAATGTCCAACAAACAAGTTTTGAAAAGCTAGTTATAGTGGTAGTTCAAATTTATGAAAAATAACCAAGTTTGAGTTTTGCAAAACTGACCTTTGGTTACTCTTTTGATCATATCTTTCAAAATACTTTGATTTTTGTTTTTAAACTTCTTTCATTTGAAAATAGACTCAAAGATCTTTCCAATGACTGGTCATTTGCTTTAAACGGTTAAGAAATGAAGAAGTTATGATCATTTGAATTCAGATTTTCAAAATCAGTAAGAGTATTCGAATACGACTTGTGGTATTCGAATACCAAAAGACAAAAACGTTCCTCGAATGAGTTTTTAAAGGGGTATTCGAATACATGATATGGTATTCGAATACCACAGAAAAAGTCATTCCAGACTTTATTTAAAATAGAGGTATTCGAATACCTCTTTTGGTATTCGAATAATGACTTCAATGGTTTTTTTATGAGATTTGGAATTAGTGGCATTCGAATACCACAATAAGGTATTCGAATAACACACGAAATTCTGCTTCTGGGTTTTGAATTTGATACAAGCGATTTGCATTTATCATGCTTTTAATTACACCCAACGGCTATTTTCTATCTGGCTCTATAAATAGAGGCCTTGCCTCATGTCTAAAACATGACGAAATTTCTGAAATTATTCTGGTTGTGCTAAAATGATGGTTACATAATTCTCTCCTTTTCTCTGCGCTCTTTTGGTAAATTTCTGAGATATCCTTAGAGAGCTTCAAATTGTATTATTTACTCTGAGTGAGAGTTTCTCTTCATCTATATTTTTATTCTTCTATATTGAGGGTGAGGTATCCTTCAAGATTTGTAAAGGGGGTGAGGTATCCCTCTAAGGTTTGTATAAGGGTGAGGTATCCTCAGTGAGACTTTAGCACAAGGGTAGAGTTTCCCCGTGTGTGAAAAGTGCTCTTTTATGTAACGGTTGCAAGCACCTATTGAAGCTTGTACATATAGTGAAAAATCTCGAACTGTGTTTCTGGGATCTCCACAAGTGGTTGGTGGTGAACCAGGATAAATATCGTGCTGTTCTTCTTCTCTTTATCTCTTTATTTTATGCAATCTTTATTTTACATAATTTTATATTATTGTACATTTATTTATTTGCAGTTCTTAAAGCTTTCATTCTTTATCTCTCATTCCTTCTGTGCTTTTATTTAATTAGTTTTAATATTTGTATTTTAATTAAAAAAAGGTTCTGCCAAAAATTTTTAATACCCAATTCACCCCCCTCTTGGGTAATGGTTGCCATGACTAACAAATTGTGCAAAGCTTCTCAAGGAAGCTTCAAGGAAACTTCTAGGAAGCTTGCTTCCCAACCACTTTTCTCTCTCCTCCCTTTTTGGTGCTGCACGATTGGCGAAGATGGATATTTCATTTTCACTTCTCCCATTTTCCCTCATTCACGCTGATCTTTCTCTCTTCCTCTCACTCTCTTCCTCTCTTCTCCATACGGCTACACACCCACAAACACCATTGATGATTTTCAAGCTTCCCTTGCTCAAGCCAAACTTAACCCATTGTTTCCCCTCATCACCTTCAAGCTTTCTTCTTTGTGGGAGTCCTCTTTGCTCCTCCATTTTCGTCCTCCACAGCCCAGCTTCAAGCTTTGAGCTTTAAGGTAAAGCTCTCAACTTTCTTCTCCTTTTCTCCCCATTTTCGTGTTCCATGGTCACATTGGTGACTATGGATGCCATTTCCACTCTTTGACCTTGGTTTTGTGGATTTGAACACCCAAAGTTTTGGTGGTAGTGAAGAACGACATTTTTAAGCAAAAAGGAGCATCATTTCTTTGTGCTTCTCTCAGGTAAGAGGAAGACGCTCCTCCTCAATCTCTATTAGCATTTAGAAACTTTGTCTGTGATTGATTGTGAGGAAACCCTATTGAGGGTTATCCTTTGTTTGCATGTTGTTTATAATGTGTTTGTGCTATTAGATTGTTTGTTTGTGTATATTGATGTATTTGAATGGATTGGAATGTATGACATGGAAGAAAATGATGTCAGATTGGTTCTTGGATGGCCACGATTTTGAGGCCCAAAATTTGGGGTTCTTTGTGAACAATTGTAACAATTGAAATTCATAATAAATCAACTGTACATTATGTAATTAATGAAGAGAAACTTCTCCAATGTGAATATCCATCGAGTTAGAATGTCAATATCTGTCGAGTTAGAATTTCTGACCATTTAGTAGAGAAACTTCTCCAATGTCAATATTCGTCGAGTTAGAATGCCAATATTCGTCGAGTTAGAATTTCTGACAATTTAGTAGAGAAACTTCTACAATGTCAATATCCGTCAATATCCAATATCCGTCGAGTTAGAATTTCGACCATTTAGTAGAGAAACTTCTACAATGTCTATCGTCGAGTTAGGTTCACCATTTAGTGCTTTCGTCTTTAAGATTTCTTCAACGTCAACACCCATCCGTCGAATTAAGATTTCTGCTGACCTTCTAGTATATTCGACAGTTTTTTATCTTCATTCGACAGAATCTTCATTCGACAGAACTTGACTTTTAGTCATTCTTGTGAAATAATGTTCTTCCATCTTTCATTATTCTGTCATATTATTTTTCGTCGAAAGGTAGCCTCACATTTGTACACTAGAGGCATCTTCTCCGTCGAATCCAAAATTATAATTTATCACCTAACACCTAGTGATTAAATTAATGGTAATATGATGCAAGAATTAGCAAATTGGAAAATTAAATTATACTTTGAGATTCATAAATTTTAAAGAACTAAGAATAGAATTTTCATAAGACTTAGGATAATTTTAATTAGGGTAAGAACAAGAGAGTGTGAGACTTTGAGATCGTAGAATAACCTTCTAAGTGTATATGAATAAATTACCTAAGAGAATTTAATTAATTAAGAGAATTTAATTAATTAAGAGAATTTCCTTTAGAGACAAATTTTGTAAGAAAAGCTAAACCTAAGCAAGAATTCATAATACACTTTAAAAATGTATTAATTTATTTAATAACAATATTATGTTATTGTGAGTCCATGTGAGTGACCACTGATTGTGTTAATTCCTACTTTAGCAAATTGTGACATATTGTGGAATAGTATGTAATAATGATCATACATGATTATGCATAGATTCTGTATGCATTGTGAATGACCGTTGGACTATGTCAAGGCTAAGTTGCCTAGGAGTTGAACACACCTTTGTACGGGTGCGAATAGATAAGTGTAGGTCACTTGTTGATCTTGGGGGCATCGAGGTGCGGGTACCTCGCAATGGACAGTTGGTAGCTCTCTGTTCGTGGGGCAGACCGATGCAAACACACTGACGATCCGGACCGAGACACTGTCCTATATCGCGATCTAGTGTAGACTGTCTGTATAATGCCATGATGTGCACGTGGATAAATTGAGAATTATAGCACTTTGACCTCGACAGCCTAGTTGCAGATATGTCGCCTGATCTTTCTCTCCAACCATTTGTGTCTAACTCCATGGAGTAGGATTTTGACTTTGTATGCATACGTATAGTGGGTTCATGAATTATATGGCATTTATTATTATCATAATTGGAACTGTTGTATTACTGATATATATATAACTGCTTGGAACTGCTTGATTGATTATTACTGCTATTTAATGTTTATTATCATTATTGCTGTCAAAAATGTTATGTGTGCGCTTTGCGCCGTTTGGTTTCTTGTTGCTATAATTGGTAATAATGGTAGGATGTCTTACCTCTTTCTTGTACTTTTCTTGCTCTATGTCAATTTTTCGTTAAAAACTGTAAGTGGGAATGAGGTTGGATTCTTTTCGACTTTCTTGGTTTAACCCACTGTATCCGGTGATGTCGTCGCGAAGGGAGTTCTATTGGGTTCGTTCGAATTGTGTTCACTGGTGGTGCCAAGACTTGGCGAGTCGACTAGACCGACAAGCGTATGGGATATGTTGGGGATCTGACTTTGACCATGAAGAGGACTGCGATTGAAGACCTTATTCTGTATTTCTCACTATGTCGGTGAGCCCGGAGTTGCCTCACGCATTCGGGATCTGATGGAGTGCCCAACTCTTTAGTCGTGGATATGGTGCGAGTAGTTTATATTTTATTTTGCATTACCTGTATAAAGTGTATTTTGGGTATATATATGTTTTAAGGTGATTATTCAGTCTTGAATGCTGTAATTTGAGTATATCTTATAATTCATATTCTTAACTAGTTGTATATGTAACTATTCATTCGTGGCTCCTATTTTCTTCATATGTGAAATAATTAATATTTTTGGAAAATTTGTTATTTGACAATTGTAGCACGCCAAAATTTAGTGACCGTAACATAATGACGATTGTGCCGTGATTATTAAATCGAGGGGTGTTACATTAAGGTGGTATCAAAGCTCAATTCATCCTGTTGAGCCGGGGTATGGACTGACTATGCTTTGACATGTTAGAAGTTTTTGTATGTTGTGTACTTTCTTGTCTCTTAGTTGAGATGTTGGAAAAGGAAGGCATGGCTTGCCATAGGTTGAGTGTTGGTAGCTACTGTTGCACAGTTACATGATATTGAATACTGGCCCACTCAATGTGTAATGTTCTGTGTCTGCGAGAAACTATGACTTCACCTAGGCGTATTAAGGTAATAGGAGTTCTTTAGAAAGAAGCTCAGCTGGTATGACTGAACTTGCTTAGGACTTGTTTGCATTTACACCCTTGTTGTGTTACCTCCAGAATTGTTTGAGCCTATGGGTTAGAAAAATGATAGTTGAATAAGCCTTGCAAGGTTGGTGGACTGAGGTGTCCAAGAGGTTTTCGAAAACCGATTCTCTTTGGAAAAGAGTATCTGGCGTAAGTTTGGTGCAAGGAGCTACATAGGAGTCAAAGGCTTACAAGAGATCGCGCCACAGAAGGCAGAGTGAAGGAGCTCAAGTTAGAGTCTTTTGGGTTTGTCTTGTTGAGTTGTGTGACTTTTGTGTTTGGTTTCCGAGAGGAGACAATATTGTTTAGACTGAATGTTTTTTATTTTCCTTATGATTTGATTTGTTTGTTCTTGAAGGAAGACAATGACTCGAAATAGATGTAAGCGCGTGAACGCGGGGAATGACAATGATGGCACGACTGCGGCAGCTAGAGTAATGCAAAGAATGAGCGATGTAACAACACACCAGGATAAGAGGGCCGCACAGCAACAGGAGTTAGAAGTCGAGGTTCAGAATTTGTTGGGAGAAAGTCAGTTTTTGGGTAATTCTGAACTACCTAAGTTCCAAAGGAGGAACAAAAGGATGATCAATCAGTTTAAGCGGAAACTGTATTTGCAATAACCGAAGGGACAACAGCAACAACAAACGTTGAAAGGGAGTGCAAGTGGTAGTAAGTCCAATCCAACCGTGGTACCGTTATCAAGGTGTAAGAAGTGCGGAAAGGACCACTTCACGAGGGACTGTAAGATCAAAGAAAGAATTTGTTTCAAGTACAGAAAATCAGGACATGTGTCAAGAGATTGTGCTTTACATTTGACAAAGCCTCCATATGCGATCAAAAGGGTAATCTGCTTCAAGTGTGGAAATGACCATTTAACAAAGGATTATACGATCGAAGGAATAATTTGTTTCAAGTGCGGAAAGCCAGGGCATGTGGCGAGAAATTGTACCTCGCATAGGACAAAGCCTTCCGTTGGAGATGTACGCACCTTGAAATCTCGTGAAGAAGGGAAAGTTAATTCCTCCACCCAGACTGAAGACCGAAATGAAGAAAGGGACTGTGCTACAGTGGATGACCCTATGACTTCATTGTATAATTCTGGGGATAACCCGTTTCTTTATGACGTATGACTGTATAAGCCTATTAAGGTCATTTGAATCTTCGTCATCTTTTGACTAAGTTATTCTAATTTTGCTACTAAGAACTTGTTGATGGTAGCCAAGTTGTTTAAATTATTCTATGACTTGTTAAAAACTAAGTCCTTCTGTTAATCTGATTTGTTCACTTCTTTTACAAACTAGATGTAATGTTAACGAAGGGATTGGTTATTTTCCAGCCATATTTTGTTGAAATGTTTCAATGAAATTCTAAGAGTTCATTTTTGGAATTGAGTTGTTTGTGTATTTACTTCCTTTCGACCCAAATATTACTATCATCGTTTGTAAGTCTGCTCTCATCACAACAAGTTTACTTAAAACTATCCTATTGTTGTTAGGAATTGGAACCCTTTTACCAATTCAATTATCTACTTCATGAATAGGCTTGATCTCAGGAAGGAGATTGATCGTTTTCTAAACGGATCTCGTCATTCGGTTTCAACGGAAACTTAGTGTTTCTTGAGACAGAAATTTCCTAGATGTGAATCCATGAAACTTACTCCTAAGTTTTATTGGACCATATATCATACTCTTCATTAGGCGGGTCCAGTGGTAAATCAAATGACTCCCTTACTTTTCTTTCTAACCTTTATAACATTTCTAGTATACTTCGATTGAGTAAATGTGTTCTCAAATCTGAACTATAACAATGCGCCAAGCGTAGTACAATTAGGTAAGAACTTACCCTATGAGACATTTTGTTCGAATCAAGGAAAGACGGTTTGACAAATCAATTGAAAAATGCCACCGTTTTCTCCAAGATCAACTTGTGTTCTGAACTATCATCGAATTCGCTCAAAGGTAGGAGATTTTTCCAAAATACCTTTTCTGACGTGTCATAGGCACTACAGGTATTTTGTAATGTCATTTTGAATAATGAATGCTTCGATAATATTCGTCGATTACTTGAATATAGTCTCTCTCTTTTATTGAAAACAGATTTGTCATTGTCCTTATTGGCGACATTCTGATCTGTTCTTAACATTTGGAGGAACGTACCGAATCTCTCGTTGTACTTCAAAATCCTGAAGAAAAAGGAGAAGTTATGAGTAAAGTTGTTTAAGTACAAATTCCAGTTGGAGGCGGTTCAACTTTTGGGTTACGCGATCTCAAGGGAAGGAATTGTTGTAAACCCATTAGAACTCGCAGCATTTCTTTAATGGAAAAGACCGACGACTGTAACAAAGATTCGTAACTTTGTAGGATTAGCTGATTAATATGGGAGACTCGCCACAGAATTCTCCAAAGTGGCAAGATTTCTCAAACTCATGCATGAGAGTCAAGTTTGTAGGATTGATGCATATAAGGAAAGATTTTCAAGGATTGAAGAGACACTCGACTACCTTGCCGACGATGATTCTGCCTAATCCCAATGAACCTTTTTGGGATGCCTAGTGATGCTTCGCATTGGAAGTATAGAATGTGTGCTTGATCAGAATAGAAGGAATGGTAACATGCGCTTAGAGACAATCGAGAATACATGAGAAGGATTACCTTACACCAACTCAGAGTTAGCTCTGTAGTTGCATTGAAGATCTAGAAGCATTTTCTATAAGGAGAAATTCTCAATGCCTATGGTAATCTTAAGAGCCAAAGGTATTTTGGTCTATTGGAATAAGTTGAATATGAGGCAGAAGACGATGATTAGAAGTCCCGAAAGATTTTGATTTTTTTTTCGTTTTAGTATAATCCCAGAAGAAGCGAATGTCGTAGCAGATGCCTTAAGAAGAAAATGAGCTTGGTTGTCTACTACAATAAGCAAGGAGAATAAGTTCAATAGAGCCACTCAGTGATGTACAGTTGTTTGGGGAGTTGGCTGTTGGATGGCTGAAGACTCAAAGGGTGTACAATCTTTCATTAATCGGCCTATAACGTCAACACATTTTTTCCTGTTAATATAAGATACTCAGTGGAAGGAAGCAACCTTATTGCCAGTGATTTGGATTGATGCAGCTGAAGATACAACACGAGAACTAAGAGACAAAATGAAAGAAACACAGTCGCGTTTGTTCTAAGATACGATGAATTCCGAGGACAAAATTCTTTTTTAGAAGAAGAGTGTTGTAACATCCTAAAAATTAATTATTTTATTATAAATAATTATTTTATAATATTTATGATTTTTGAGAATTTTTTTGGATTTTTCTAGAAACGACGAATATTTTAATATATTCCTCATTTTGCGTGTGCATTGAGCGGAGCCGGGAAAACGAAATATTTTCCCTGAGGTTGGTAAACTTTGGACTGTGAAAACGTCAACGGGGGATCTTACTAAACCCGAGGCTGGACATAGTTTATGAAGTTTACGTTTTACGATATTTTATCTGATAAATAAAATCACTGTATCATAAAATCATCTGATGAATAATAAAATATTATTTTTGTCAACTGTAACTTTTATTCACTGGAAAAATAATTCTAACAGTGTAATTAATCATCTGTCAGATGTATTTAATTAAGGAGACAAACTTACTATGCACTTTATTGAGAATTGTGCAAAGCTTCTCAAGGAAGTTTCAAGGAAACTTCTAGGAAGCTTCCTTCCCAACCATTTTTCTCTCTCCTCCCTTTTTGGTGCTGCACGGTTGGCTAAGAGGGATATTTCATTTTCACTTCTCCCATTTTCTCTCATTCACGCTGATCTTTCTCTATTCCTCTCACTCTCTTCCTCTCTTCTCCATACGGCTACACACCCACAAACACCATTGATGATTTTCAAACTTCCCTTGCTCAAGCCAAACTTAACCCATTGTTTCCCCTCATCACCTTCAAGCTTTCTTCTTTGTGGGAGTCCTCTTTGCTCCTCCATTTTCGTCCTCCACAGCCCAGCTTCAAGCTTGGAGCTTTAAGATAAAGCTCTCAACTTTCTTCTCCTTTTCTCCCCATTTTCGTGTTCCATGGTCACATTGGTGATTATGGATGTCATTTCCACTCTTTGACCTTGGTTTTGTGGATTTGAACACCCAAGGTTTTGGTGGTGGTGAAGAACGAAATTTCTAAGCAAAAAGGAGCATCCTTTCTTTGTGATTCTCTTAGGTAAGAGGAAGACACTCCTCCTCAACCTCTATTAGCATTTAGAAACTTTGTCTGTGATTGATTGTGAGGAAACCCTATTGAGGGTTATCCTTTGTTTGCATGTTGTTTATAATGTGTTTGTGCTATTAGATTGTCTGTTTGTGTATATTGATGTATCTGAATGGATTGGAATGTATGACATGGAAGAAAATGATGTTAGATTGGTTCTCGGATGGCCACGATTTTGAAGCCCAAAATTTGGGGTTCTTTGTGAACAATTGTAACAATTGGAATTCATAATAAATCAACTGTACATTATGTAATTAATGAAGAGAAACTTCTCCAATGTGAATATCCGTCGAGTTAGAATGTCAATATCCGTCGAGTTAGAATTTCTGACCATTTAGTAGAGAAACTTCTCTAATGTCAATATCCGTCGAGTTAGAATGTCAATATCCGTCGAGTTAGAATTTCTGACCATTTAGTAGAGAAACTTCTCCAATGTCAATATCCGTCGAGTTAGAATGCCAATATCCGTCGAGTTAGAATTTCTGACCATTTAGTAGAGAAACTTCTACAATGTCAATATCCGTCGAGTTAGAGTTTCTGACCATTTAGTGCTTTCGTCGGTTCAACACTTTAAGATTTCTTCAACGTCAACACCCATCCGTCGAATTAGGATTTTTGCTGACCTTCTAGTATATTCGACAGTTTTTGATCTTCATTCGACAGAATCTTCATTCGACAGAACTTGACTTTTAGCCATTCTTATGAAATAATGTTCTCCCATCTTTCATCATTTTGTCATATTATTTTTCATCGAAAGGTAGCCTCACATTTGTACACTAAAGGCATCTTCTCCGTCGAATCCAAAATTATAATTTATCACCTAACACCTAGTGATTAAATTAATGGTAATAGGATGCAAGAATTAGCAAATTGAAAAATTAAATTATACTTTGAGATTCATAAATTTTAAAGAACCAAGAATAGAATTTTCATAAGACTTAGGATAATTTTAATTAGGGTAAGAACAAGAGAGTGTAAGACTTTGAGATCGTAGAATAACCTTCTAAGTGTATATGAATAAATTACCTAAGAGAATTTAATTAATTAAGAAAATTTCCTTTAGAGACAAACTTTGTAAGAAAAGTTAAACCTAAGCAAGAATTCATAATACACTTTAAAAATGTATTAATTTATTTAATAACAATATTATGTTATTGTGGGTCCATGTAAGTGACCACTGATTGTGTTAATTCCTACTTTGGCAAATTGTGACATATTGTGGAATAGTATGTAATAATGATCATACATGATTATGCATAGAGTCTGTATGCATTGTGAATGTCCGTTGGACTATGTCAAGGCCGAGTTGCCTAGGAGTTGAACACACCTTTGTGCGGGTGCGAATAGACAAATGTAGGTCACTTGTTGATCTTGGGGGTGTCGGAGTGTGGGTACCTCGCAATGGACAGTTGGTAGCTCTCTGTTCGTGGGGCAGACCGATACAAATACACTGACAATCCGGACCAAGACACTGTCCTATATCATGATCTAGTGTAGACTGTCTGTATAATGCCATGATGTGCACGTGGATAAATTGAGAATTATAGCACTTTGGCCTCGGCAGCCTAGTTGCAGACATGTCGCCTGATCTTTCTCTCCGACCGTTTGTGTCTAGCTCCATGGAGTAGGATTTTGACTTTGTATGCATATGCATAGTGGGTCCATGAATTATATGGCATTTATTATTATCATAATTGGAACTGTTGTATTACTGATATATATATATATATATATAACTGTCTGGAACTGCTTGGTTGATTATTACTGCTATTTAATGTTTATTATCATTATTGCTATAAAAAATGCTATGTGGGCGCTTTGCGCTGTTTGGTTTCTTGTTACTATAATTGGTAATGATGGTAGGATGTCTTACCTCTTTCTTGTACTTTTCTTGCTCTATGTCAATTTTTGGTTAAAAACTGTAAGTGGGAACGAGGTTGGATTCTTTTGGACTTTCTTGGTTTGATCCACTGTATTCGGTGATGTCGAAGGGAGTTCTATTGGGTTCGTTCGAATTGTGTTCACTGGTGGTGCCAAGACTTGGCGAGTCGACTGGACCGACAAGCGTATGCGATATGTTAGGGATCTGACTTTGACCATGAAGAGGACTGCGATTGAAGACCTTATTCTGTATTTCTCACTACGCCGGTGAGCCCGGAGTTGCCTCACGCATTCGGGATCCGATGGAGTGCCCAACTCCTTAGTCGTGGATATGGTGCGAGTAGTTTATATTTTATTTTGCATTACCTGTATGAAGTGTATTTTGGGTATATATATGTTTTAAGGTGATTATCCAGTCTTGAATGCTGTAATTTGAGTATATCTTATAATTCATATTCTTAACTGGTTGTATATGTAACTATTCATTTGTGGCTCCTATTTTCTTCATATGCGAAATAATTAATATTTTTGGGAAATTTGTTATTTGATAAGTGTAGCACGCCGAAATTTAGTGACCGTGACATAATGACGATTGTGCCGTGGTTATTAAATTGAGGGGTGTTACAAGAAGCTTCGATGATGGGGTTTCAAATCTGATAGGAGGGGAGCTTAATAATTTTGACACAATGGTAGGGACAGTTGTGTCATTTCCACCACCATTGGAGTCTAAAATTTACAACACCATTATAAATCACGTGCAAGCACATTGTGTTAAATCCGTTAATTTCCTTAACAACTCACTAATGTTTAGGGAGATAAGTCTAATGAGCTCATGAACTTCAAGGGAGGTAGGAATAATTTCTTAAACGAGGATGGTGTCCGGGTCAATGTAATTTTCCATGTAAATTTTGTTACTTCAAAGATATACACGATATTATATTGGTCATCCAATTATAAATATATTAAATTAATTTTTTAAAGATATACACAACATTAAATTAATACTTCAATGTCTTATTTTTATCATTAAGTTGGTCTTTAAAATAACATTAAGTTTGTTTTTGAAGGACTAATTGATGGCATTAATAATCATTAAATGACCAATTTGATGTTACTCAAAAATAGAGGACTAATGTAATATTGTTTATATTTTTGAAGGACTAAAATGAATGTTTATTTTGTATTATTTGCACAATTGACTAAACGGGGAGAATATTTTCCTTAAAAAAAATTACACTCTTTATGAAGTAATTTACATTAAAATAGTTTGTTTTAATTTCTTGTGAATGTAAATGATTTTTTATTAATAAATTATATATAATTATTTGTTTAAAAACTTTTGAAGACTTCTTTTTCAACTGAAAACTTTTGAAGACTATTAGTGTAAAGAAATGATAAATTATCCACCTATATATATGGTAAATTTGAGTGTTCTCTTTTTTAGAGTAAACTATTCTTTTTGGATATTTTCTCACTCTTTAAATCATGTTTATTCTATTTTGAGAGTAAATAAATATATTTACATCCTCTCTTTCTCTCTCTCGCAGTTAGTCACATTTTTTTAGTTGAGTACACACAATTCCTTTTTGGTCTCAAATCTTCCTTCTTCGTTACCTTTTTAATTGGTTACACAAAATTCTTTTTTTGGTCTCAAACCTTCTTTTTTCATCTCTATTCCTTTTATGATAAAGTCTATTATCATTTATTTAGCTATTAAAAGACATGTTTAATTACTTATTTATGAAATTCATAAAAAAAACCTTATTTCTAGAAGGAAACAATTAATGCGTATAATGTTTTTATATAAAGTTTGACTAATATAAAAAATATTTTTTTATTCTCTATAACTTTAAAATAAAATATTATCAATTTTAAAAGTTATATTAAAAATTATGTCTCTAAATTATATTTTAAATAAAGATTACAATTTTAAAAAAATCTCGTGCAACGTACAAATTACTAAGTAGTTATTTATTTTAGTAACGTGACACTTTCATATTTATCATTAATATAAAAAAATTATAACTAGAAGTAATCAAATTTAAACTCCAAAATAAATAAAAAAATGTATCACATAATATTAATATAAATATTTATTACATTTTCTTTTCTATCTCATTTTATCTGTCTCGCACTCTATTTTCAACACCAGTATGGCGGTATCCGTATTAACCAATCACGCACAAATAATCGTAATTTCAAAGGTTTAAGAACATTGAATTTGGTAGCATTACAAATTAAAGAGATTGGAAATGCGTCTAGGAGCACTGACCATTGAGATCATATCGCATCCTTTAAGTGTCTAAACAAGTGTATCAACTTGTTTTCTGAGATGACTTGCATAGTAAATAATGTCTTTGCCTTCTGTTATGGACGCCAGACCAACATTACATATAAATAGTGTAAAGCTCAGAAAATCGATTGCCAAGGCTTGTTTGAGGCTTCGGTACATTGTTTCCTCGTGAACTTGACCCATTAGAAGCCTTATCAGCTGTAACAGGCACAGTATGTTTCTAGTCCTTGATGTGTCATCAAGGAATGGAAGGAAAAGGCAAATTAGCTGCTGCAAAAATGCAGAGGAGGAGCAAGAATGTGAAATAAGATAATATGGTTTATATACATATTGTTAAGAGTCTCATATCACCTGCCTCAATTTTTAGAGTGTGATTTATATATCTATTGGATTACTCCACTTAATACCAATTGATTTTAAGTTAGAATCTTATATAGTTTTAGAAACAAAATCTCGTCTCGGTCACTTACTCTACTAAGCTTCTCCCGCCTACTTTGTGAAGTCAGTATTTATTTGGGTGATGATCCGTCCGGGTCATAACTCAATTAAAGATCATATTAAGGTCAAGTTGACTCAATATTTATATAAAATGCACAATATTAAATGTTATGCATAGTTAAGTCATAAAATTTTAAAAGTATAAAAATAAAACCAAGGGATATCTTAAAACAAATATTATGAAACAAATTAAATTAATATAAATATATTATTATGTTATATAAAATGTATTAATTTATATTTAAAAGTCTTATAATCTATTATTAATATTTCAAAAAATATGTATATATTTTAAAGCATTATGTTATATTAGATTAGGCCAAATTAATTCAAAGTCTAACTCGAATTTAACTTAAAAATACATCGAATCAAATTTTAAAAATTTAAACCCGAACCAATTAACTTCAGATTGGGATGGATTGTTGGATCGAGATGGAAGATGAACATCCCCAATTTAACTTAGAGAAAGTAAGAAAATAGATGAGGAGAAAGAAGAAGAAGAATTGTACCCCAAAAAAAAAAGGATAGAAGAAGAAGGGGAGAGAGAGAGACAGAATAATGAAAGTATAGTGTAAACAGGGGAAAAAATCAGCAGAAGATATCGTCTTTGTGTTTCTTTTTGTGAAATGACTAAGTGACCGATGACAATCACAGAAGTCAGTCTTCATATCACTAAAAGACAAGTATCAGAAAAGTAAAATTGTTTCATAACTTTCATTTAGCAAAAGCAAGGAAACTAATAATGTAAACTTTTTTTTGTTTGTTCTTTCCCTTTTAGTTTGTGGCAAAGAATAAGCATGATTAGTATGTAATCTATCTTGAAGATCATCTTAATACCTGATATAATAAAGAAGTTGATTCTAGCTCTTTTCCATTTATGACTTGGGTATTACACATTGCCGACAAGATCTTGTGGAAGAAGATTGTTTACTGTTGGTAAATTGTTGTGTTCTCTTATGAGTTATGACATCTAAATTTCAACTAAACAGAATTGTGATACAAAAGGTTAAAGATTCAGTTCTTTTCTAATATTGTACCCTTTATAAGATACGATTAACTAAGAATAAATATTACTACCTAAAAGAAAGGTGTTTTCTTTTATAATTGATGGAAATTGATCTTTTGCACGAATACTAATTCGTAAATTGCGTATAAAAGATTCTTATAAAACGGTTTGAGTCATTTCAACCTCTTTCACTTTTTATTCACCTGTGATTCCTGCTTTTCTCGTTATTTTATTAGTGTCAACTAGATTCATACCTCATTCGTGAAAAAAAAAAAACTTCATACTAAATAACATTACTCAAACTAGATATAATCTTAATGCTAATTACCTCATGTGCCTTATCCATCAATTTCCTCACATAAGATTTTTATTCAGGCATCCTTTATTGTGTACATCCCAATCATTGAATTCAATTTTTTTCCCTATCAATTGAATTTTGGTTTGGTATTATTGCTTGTAAAGCTTTCAACAAAAGCGCATCCCTGTTTCACCTAAATATAGAAATGGCTTATAGCGACTTGCATTTTGTTTTCAACTGACTCTAGTTCAAAACTTTCATATAGGTTTGGATCCAGCTCAAATTAAAATTGAATGAAGTAAAAGCATATTTGGCCATACTTCTGAAAATTGTTTTCTCAAAGTGATTAAAACACTTTCACTGATTTGTTATGATGTTTTTCAAATTGAGGAAAGGTTTTCCAAAAATTAAGTGGCAAATCTATGTCAATGAGCATGCCTTGAGTTGTGTAACAATAATTATTAATTCCCAAGTGCAGTGTTCTGTTCAAAGCCTTATATATTTCATTAATGAAAAATTTAAACAGGTACCTAAAATGTCTATGAAAAATTCAACGGGTGACTTGATAGTTAAGTAGGTGTGCTCCATGATCTTGACTATTTTGACTATTCAAGGTTTGAATCTTGGGCATTCATTCATATAGGAGAATTACTTAAGTCTTCTAAACGTATCATGCTGATGTAGGGGTCCAACCTTAAGATTGTTCATAAAGAAACTTACTCTTAACTAAAGTAAAAGTTAATCCAAATATACCCTCAGGCCTCAACCAACAATCAAAAGCAAATTGCATAAAAAACACACCCTTCAATGTGAACTATCAAATTTTTATTGTCAATTATAATTTACAAAATAATAAAAAATAATAATGTATATCCAAGGTTAATTTACAAGTTTTATTGAGAAAAATTTAACTTAGTTAAGTAATATTTGAAAAAGTTACGAGTTAGATACTTAGGAATGCTAAAAAAAAAATTACCAAACTAATTCAAAAAACAAATTGTAAGTTTTATTTCAGTATTTTGATAAAACTTAGAAAGATTCAAGAATAATTATTAAATAAAATAAGGTAATAAAAACTATTCACTTATCAAAGAATTAAGAAGCATACAAACTTATTCTCTCAAAAAATTATAGGAAAAAACATTTGATTTTGATTTCATTGAGTGTCAAATCAGTATATTTTACAAAACAATTCAATATGCATATCCATATTAATTTACTATTTTTCATGATTTTTTTTGACTTTGTGAATAAATTAATTGGTGAAGTTACATAATTTTGAAAAAGTTACAAATTAACTAGGAAATTTACAAAAGAAATGACAAAACTTAAAAGTTGCAAACTTCTGTCCAAAAACTATTTTAAATTTGCATGAATACAATTTTTCTCGTCCCAAACATGTTAGCTTTCTCAGAAAAGTACTAAAGGACAAAAAAAAATAATTTAATCAATTAGGAAGTAGGAACTGCAGTGACTGGAATCATGAATATGAAGTCATAAATATCATCTAATAATTCATCGGACTATGAATCAAAATATGAGCACTAGCTTACCACTCATGTCCTTAACTTTTGGGAGAAAAATCAATCTCTAGTACTTTCTGAGCTGAATTACTCAAAGAATGGCATCAATGGTATCTGAATTCATACTTTGAGAAGTAGACTAAACATAAAGCGACAATCTTTGTTAGTTTGTTAACTACAAGTATGAAATCCTTTTCAATCTGTCAACTCCCCATTTTTATCATGCTTCCACTAGCACTTGTTGAAACTTAACTTTTATATTGATCCCAAAGTTATCTGTAAGAAAAATCGTATCCCAAACAATGTATGTGGATGTTTGCAATTGTTTATGATATCCAAAAATCCAATCTTAATTCATTTGATCATCAGCAGATGCTTTAGCATCTCCAATTAGTGGTCCATGTGTCAACTGATGAATAACATATAATTTGATTCTCATATTATCCATACAAGTTCCTACTTGCCAAAATTTGTCCCTGAAATTCTTAAACTTATCCTAAATTCCAAACTTCCTGAAATCCCACATTCCTCACTACAGGACAAAGGGTATTGGGTGGAGAAGAGGGACAGAGGGAACACAGCATTCAGGTCCATTTGTAGAGGCAGGGCAGCTAACATGATGGTGTAGTTGTCACAGTATCATGCAGATAGCAAGTAGGGCTAATGAGCAATTCCTGTAAAGAACCTGCCATGAAATTGACATACTCAACAAGGTTGGTTCTTAGCAAGTAGCAACAACTATAATTTCTTGATAGAGGGTGTGTCACAATTAGGACAAACACAGTTTCGTCCTATTAGTATCTCCACTATAAGATTACTAACTTTTCCTCCTTGCATGTCTCTACCATTATTTGTTGGTGGGTCTGAAGTGAGATTTAGCCATCAGAAATTGGGGGGCAGAGACAATCCCATTTTGATTTTGGTTTAGTAGTTTGAAGAAAAAGGCCAACTTGATTGTAATGATATCCTAAGTATGTTGAGTTATCCAGGGAAATGACATGACCAAGTTGCTTTCAACCTTGATAATGTTCATTCATTTCGATTAACAAAGGAAAATATTACACATGATATAATGCAAACATTTTGGGAACTTAGACTCTGCACTCATCCAGCAGAAACAAATGGAAACCAATCATAGCCTAGGACCTTACCCTAAGGCACATGCCCATCTTTTATGTGTCTTTTTCTTTTTCTTCCCTGTCTTCTTTCCTTTTTCTCTTTCGTTTTTTAGACTTTGGCATGCAAGTATGCCTGGGCAGGTTGTAGCAATTACGGGCTTTTGCACTTTCTCCATCATAAATATATCATAATCATCAATACAGGTACGAACCAGTCATATATATGAATCTACAATTTGTTTTGGGGCACAGTGACTCTGTTTGCCCACTTTTTTCAGTAAAAAATGAAAAAAAAAATAAAAAAATAGTAGTAAGGTTAAGTCTAGATAGGGATGTTGAAGGGGATTCAAATGCATAAGTATGAAAACAACTTATGTTAATCCGAATAGAAATAGTTTTGATTTTTTAAACATGTGATCTTGAGTTCGACTCTGATATTTATGTGTATGAAAATAAGACTGTTGGAAGAGGTCTCCACTTAAACACTTGACCGTACTTCGAAAAATTAATATTTCTCATTTATTAGGTGGAAATACTCTGAAAAATAAAAATAAAAATCCATAGAAATAGAGAATATAGAATTTTATCCGAGCTCCTTTGTTGAGCCAACTTTCACTTGCCCACCTTATATCTCTATTAAATGAGGAGAAAATAATCATCCTACACCTCTTTTAGAGGTATAGATACCGTACACACCTTTTTTAAAAGTGTGTGATTGAAAAAGAGAAAATGATAAAAAAATAAATATAATAAATGATATTAGATGAGATGTGAAAAGAGGTGTATGTATTATTTGTGGTAAGAATATAAGAATTGTAAATGAGGTATGATATGAAAGTATAAAGAGTAAATTTACTATTATTTAAGATAATAATAATTAAAAAAAAAAGTTACTCATGAGCCTTTACTCAAGTGACAGAGAAGTCCCTTTAGATATGGAGCATGCAATTTAGTTTACCATTTCCTCCCTACATTAAGTCATAGACCTCTTTTTTAGTGAAAACATAACTCTAATTAATTATTAGCTAAGTCTAAATTGTAATATAGCTTTTTCTTTTAAAAAAAAGTTCCTTAAAAATAAAAGTGAGGATAAGATGAACTTTTGTAGTTAATTTATAATAATTATAATTTATCCTTGATATTCTAAAAATGGTTAGTGATTTAACAAATTAAAATATAAAAAACAAACATTTTTATGGATATTAATTATAGTAGAATTAGATAAATTTTTAAACAGAAAAATAAATTTAATGAAATCTTATAACTATAATAATATAATTACTGCTAAATAACATTAACGTACGTAATAGTTGATAAAATCACATCATTAAATAACTTATCATAAAATGCATTTTTATCTATTACGATATTCTATTTCTAATGATAAAATTTTATTATTATATTAATAATAATGCATGATAATTAAATTTATGTATATGTGGCTCTTTTCACATTCTTATTTATTATTATTATTATTTCTCAGGCTATTCTCAAACTCTTTGAGTATGAAACTAATTATTTTTGATAGGAAGAGATATGGTTAAACCCTCTTTATAATTGGCGTCTCTAAAACTTGAACCTTTATTCTCATTATAAGCATTACTCTTCTCAAGTTCTACTCTTGAAATTAATTCTCATGCATAAATTGAGTTTTGATATTGTTTTTAAAATATCTTTTAATAATTATTTTATTATTTAATAAATAAATAAGTAAATAAAAAATAAATACATTTAATGTATTTAGAATATAAAAATATTTAATATTTTTTTATTTAATAATTAAGAGAATTAGTTAAATGATTGGTTAAAATAATTTAAAATTATTTTTTAAATGTTATCGAGAAAGAGATTAAAGCAAAGGAGAGTAATGATAATTCGAAGCTATTATGACTGTATTAGTGGTTAAGTGTTTGGATGAACTTTTTGCCAAAAAAAATTATATTCTAAAAATGATTTAACAAATTAAAATCTAAAAAAACAAACATTTTTATGGATCGATGTATATTTAAAATGTTTAAATCATTAAAAGAAAAGGCATGATTGACCCTTGAAGGGGAGGGAGCAAGAGCATGATCATGTCCTGCCCATTTATAACTGGTTCTATAACTGGAGAGAAAAATCATCTGTCCTTATCCCTATTGCAGACAATCGTCCCCATGCCACATACCTTATCAAGCTGGAGAAATTTGCTATCCATAGTCTCATTCAAGTTTCAGCTTAAAATTCAGATCACTTTGATCATATTTCTTAATTTTCTTAGGTGCATCATCCACAAAATTCCTTTAGAAGTTCATAAAAATACATCACGCCTAATGTATTTTTATAGTGCAACTCCAAATGTACTTTAAATTTTTCGTAGAAAATATTCGTATAGAAATTTATATCTAACTAGTATAGTGCAATGAGCTCCATATAATAATTAATATATATTATACACCTGTCATACATTTTCATAACTTTTCCTATATCTTTATATTACTTGGACTCCAATATACGTTACATCAAATATCTAAAAGCCAATTAATGTGAAAATATTTGAATTCCATGGAGAAGTTTTCAAGACAAAAGTGGTTTCCAAGATTATTACTATACACAGCCATTATCAATGTCCATGAGGTGCACGTGTGAAATGGGAAAGAAAAATGTTACTTACTTGAACATTTTCTAGGAGACATATCACCTCACATTTAAGGGTATGTTATAGAATTAAAGTGTAATTGTGTAAAAAATAAATCAAGATCAATTATATTTAGATAATAAAATTTTTGCATTTAAGGTTATTTCACTTATTTGTGTATAAGTGTATGTAGATAGATGTATTTTAACGAGAAATAGAAATAGTAATTTTCTCCTTTATTTTTAACATCTATTCAAATTCTTATTCATCTAATTATCTGAGTTGAATTAAAAAGTATTAAAACTTGAATTTGTGTATCTAATGACTTTTTTTAGTTTTTGTTAAAAGGAAACTATTTACCTAAATAGGGTAGGAGACGGTAAAGGGAACAATTTTGTCTCATTGTTTTGTCCAGCATAAGGTGACATCATCTTAGTCGTACACGCAGTTCCCTCATAAGCCGGTCGGAAAGCTGCCATTGGTTAGTTTTAAAATATGGAAAGCTGACAAGTTTGAGGAGAAATTATTTCATGTTTTCAAATCACCGTAAAATTATTTGATGTCTTAGTTTTAATTAATAATGAGACTCACCACTAATTTATATATTTATTATTTTAACTTTATTTAATTAAAGTCAAAGATGACTAATAAAAACCTTTTATTATTATTATTATTATTATTATTATTATTATTATTATTATTACTATTATAAGATTTTTTAAAATTTTTAAGAGGAGATTAATCCTTATTCAATATATTAAAATTAACTTTTCTCACAATTGCTTTTTCAATAAGATTCCATTTACAATTGTTTTTGCTTGTGATGATTGTTTCAATACTCCAATTGTTTAGCACTTTATTTATTATTAGTTATATTTAATAAATTTTAAATATTTATTGTAAAAATTAATAACCAACAAAATGCTTCTCAACTAATTATAATAGTGATACTTAAGAAAAAAAAATAGCATAGCAACTGCCCTTTTCGCCTAATCTTGTACAGTTTGTCACCCTCTCGTATCTTCAAAAGGCATAACTGTACAAGGCCCATAAACTAAAAAGGCATTACTGTACAAGGCCCAAAAACTAAAAAGGCATAACCACAAAAATGACTATGGTCAATGTGATCCCAAAGGCCTAGACCACAAACATCAGACAAGTTACGCTACAAACATGATAGAATTGTCGTTGATCATTGTCTCATCAATTATGTATCAAGTATCAACTATCAAGATGAAACTGAACAAAATTCAAAATATTCCAATATATGATATGGGAGAATCAGATTTGGATTAGACTTACTAGAAACACGTCTGGTAATACTAATACTTCGTAGTTCATCGTCAATTTATTCATGAACCCTGACCCCAGATATGCACTTTTTTTGTGTTTTTGGGAGAACTGCCTGAAATTCAATGTTCTATGACACTTCACACTTAATTTTTTTTTATCAGAGCATATGTTGACATATATCTGCGTTCGTGCTTCTTAGTTCTTAGGAAGAACCGTAGAAAAATTCTTGCACAAACATAAAGCACTCAAATGTATTAAGATCAATCACATTATTTATTAATAGATAAATATTGTAATTAATTAATAATTAATTACTATAACATAACCTAATTCATATGATTGACTTAGTACACTTAACTTTAGTATTATAGATTTATGGAAGAATTTCTCTAACATCAAGGCAAATTCATGGCCCAGAATACAGCCCCATTTAAACGCTTTTAGAGTTAGACATCCTTCACTGAGATCCCTTCTCCGTATTTTTCCTTGTCTCTGATTTCATAATTGGTCGAAAATGTATTGTTGACAATGAAAAATATCACGTATAGAAGTCAGCTATTGGCTTCTTAGAGATATCAGAAGTGCAAGAGGTCTTTCAACTGCGTTAGAACAAATGCCAAATTGTTATTCTGCTTGTGTAACTCCAGTTTATCATTCAAGATATTGGGGGAAAAAATAAAAACTTCGAAAAGAACAGCTCCTTCGGCAGAGCAGCAAAATTATCATTATCGTTATTATTATTTTGGATCACAAGGATGTACAGAAATATAAATATCATATGTTTTTGGTCATTGACCAACCTGCACATATAATTTCGGGTCGAAAATAGTGGTTAAATAAAACGCTCTCTAAAGTGACAACTTCAAGATTTAATCTCTAATATTGTCGGTAAAATTCGACTGAAATTACAGTTGAGTTTCACTACCACCAAACACTCTTGACTATAATTTTTAGAAGGGCTATTGCTCCAAAATGCTCGAAAATTACTGAAAATAACAACCAACCTGCGTATGCACTTAATAATACTGACACATGACAAGTGGTCCCTGAATTGTACATTAGTATAGGCTTCTTCCACCCTGTTAAGTCGTTGATATTTGACACAGATAATGCTAAATCTACACACAATAATTAGAGCAATCAATTGCATAGAAAATAAAAATAAGTTCATACTAATGTAGTTTGTCGAGGTAAATGAAAATAACTTATTAATGGTTTCAAGGAAATTTGCACATCAAACATCATGTTTAGAGACATCTGGTTCAATATCTGTTGCTTTTCAGCAATCCAAATATCCAACATAAATCGGACGTTTTCATTTTTTCCAAGTAATTTGAAGTGCCTTGCACACACAGACTATAGAGCAAGGAGTATCATCTTATCTTTTTTTTTTTTTTTCTGCCAAACTTTATATAACTCCAGTAACATTGGCAGCTCTAGTCCAATCCATTTGATTATCCTTCCATTGTCTACATGAAACTAAAGAAGGCAAATATACAAATCATCACCATTAATTCTCATATTACTCTAACATTATCACTCCTTTGATATACACAAAATAGTTTGAGACAACAAAGATTACCTCAAAATCTGGATCACCAATAGGAGCTCATTCCTTCTCAATTTTGTGCACAGCACTTCCTTATTGTGGTGTGAAAGAACCATTACCCCCAACAAAGCTGGGATTTGGGAATAGGCACAGATTTCATACATCATAAAATGTCAAAAATCAAAATCAGCAACATTCTTAAATCTTAATAGATATTTCAGCAAGCAAATAATCTGAATTCAATATTTTTTTTCCATATGGGTATTGTAAGCAAAATATTTTAAAATAAAAAAAAACACAAAATCAAAATCCCCCCCCCCCCCACCAAAAAAAAAAAACACACACACACTCACACACACAAGCAAGCTTCAATCTTTCTCCTAATAGTTAAGACTGAATTTTTTTTAAAAAAAAAAAACAGTGTTCTTTGACCGTGCCAGTTCTTCAATTTTACCATGAATTGCTAAAATGAAGGCGCGATCAACCATTCATCGGAGTGCGTGAAAACGGCGACGTTTTGCGCGATATTGGCGCATGTGAATAAAAACTGAAAATAAAAAATCGGACGCCGTGTGTGGTGATCTGTGAAGTGGTCTACTGGGGGTGGCGGTGGAAGAGCAATGGATTGACGGCGGTTAAGAACGAGGGTGAGAGAAAGAGGGTCATCCGAGAAAAGAGTGGCTTGAGCAGAAGTAATTGGGCCAGGTTATGGGTTTAGAAAATGGGCTTATGATAGAGATTATTGGGTTAAAATCTTGGGCTTGAGCCCAGAGCATTGGGTCAAGTGAAAATATTTGATTGATTGACATTTAATTTTTATTTTTTTTTGGCACAAGACCCATTTAATTTGAAAATAATAATAGTTTTATTTCTTTTTTTTTTTTGGATAATGTAAGTAGCTATATACTATTATATAAAGTTTAGCGTAAAGAGAAGATCTCCCTTTTCAATAGAGAAGGAAAATCATTAATCTCGATGATTTAGAGTATGTTTGGGAAAGATTAATTCTTTTTCAAACAGCTGTTTTTAGAGGATTAAGTTATTTTGTGAAATAATTATTATATTTGGGTAAAAAGCTTATTTTCTAAAAAAGCTTTTACATAAAATTCAATGTAAAAAAATTTTTTTTTTACAGCTAATAATCATAAACAAAAGATTGAAGCTTATGATTTTAGTTTAAAGATTATTTCTTATACTTTGATATGTAAATATTATTTTGTCATCAATCAAATATATTTTTAATCATTTTATATTTATTTTAGTAATTTAATGCATAAAAATAATTCTTTTTTATATCATCTAAACGAATCATATTAACTTAAAATCGCTTTACAGCTAATGCATCCAAATATAAAAATGAATCGATTATAACAATAATCGATTATCAGTATAATTTATAATTTTTAACTTTCCCAAACAAGTCCTTATAGTAAAATTAATTTGAATCCAAGTCATACAATTATTATGAACAAAAAATCAACCAGGTGGATGAATCCCTATTAGAGAAAACTCTCTACTTTGATATCCATTTTTTTTTATATATAAAGGGATACCTTCTTTGGTATCCAATTTTAGTTTTTCCAAAAATAGACTCATTTACATATTTAAGGATAAATATAAAAAAATACAATTATAAATGCATCATATTACCCATTCATTGATTTAAGATAAATATATAAAAGTATAAAATTGGATATACTTATTATTCTCCAATTACAATTGTCTTGAAAGACTTCTTAACTTCTTACTATATAATATACAATTTACTTCAAACATTGTTTACTATTATTTATTCGTTTTATCTAAAAAAAATTAACATTCACATAATGCTGATGAATACGTTAGTATCATATAGTATTATTTATTTAAAACGAAAAACATTGTTATAATTATAAATAATAAAAATTCGATAATTATTTATTTTTAAAGAGATGTTTGGGTGGCAGGCTACCGCACATTGCTTGATACTATTTTATTATTCCCCTTGACCAGAAAGGTGACATTCTTATAACCTTAGTTTCTTAGAAATTAAGGAGTGAATATCTTCTCCTATCATAGGACCATTCATCTTGTTAATTAGAGATAAATACAAATTTTCTTATATAAGAACTCATCATGTTGAATTATACGGTCTATTAATTTTATTTCAAATAATGTATTTTTCTTTCTCTAACAAGATGTTACTTCACTAATAGAAGAGAATTCCGATGGAAATTAAGTAATTATGGTTCAATTACTTTCCGGATACAAGAAAGGCAAGCAGGGGAGAGGATTGAGAGCTAACAAAAAAATCAAGAACCACCTTGTGGGAGGGGCTCTCGTGATCAAGAAAAAGATTGAGATTCGCTATCTGAAATTCTCAACTCTTAACTCAATATTTAAAATTCTTCCCAATGTCTTTGGATTTCCATTTCATGAAAAAGATTGGTGACCGAAGATCACGGTTTCCAATATGTAAACTTACAATCTCAAATATCATTAAAATCAATTGATTAAGAAGATTCAAGAAAGTAACTTTAAGGATCTATTAAAGCCTTATTGAGCCTTAGAGATAACCTAGAATATATATTAACTCATTTCTAATGAAGATATGTTATGCAAATGTAAATTATGCATGTTCATGTTATCTAACCCTAGAATGCCAGAGATGCAAAAATGACTGCAAGCATAAAATATGAATAAATTAAGAGGCCAAAATCATAGAAAAACATGCATAAAAAATTCAAAAACTATATATAAGACTTAAGCATGCCAAAACAAAAAAAAAATGATTGCAAAAGGGGTTTAGAAAAAACACCGACACGTTTGCTTGGTTTTCAATGAAAAAACAAATGTGATATTTGTTTACGAACAAGGTTGGAGCGTAGTTACAGTTAAGGGGGCTATCCCCTCTCCCCAAATTTGTTTTTTGGATATAATACGTTTATATTTTTCTTTTTTTAAAAAATAATTAACTTGGCCTCATCATTAATGTGTTTGTTCTTCTTAGCCCCTGTAAGAGAAATTCCTTAGCTCCACCCTCGTTTACGAAAATTAACATCAATAATTTGATCAAAAGATTTTAATAAAAATGCATCTGCAGGAAATTAACTTTTGGATGAATTTTTTTTATTTCAAAAATTATGGAAAAGTATGTATAAAATATTTATATAATATTACCCTTTTCAAAAATTGATTCCTTTACATAATGTTATAGGTCATGCGAACGGGATAATGAAAGTGTTTACTATATATATATATATATATATGAGTTCACTTTGGTTATGTGAGTGTTTGTGAGAATAAAATATGTGAGTATCATTATTTATTTTGTATTTAGATGTTTTTTTATTAATAAAATGGAACGGAATAGGCGAAGATAGACTGAAAAAAAATGGAAGGAATAGAACATAATTATCATTTTTTTTTATTTGAAAGTTTCATTAATAAAATGGAATAAAATTTTATTACTCATATGTTCACTTCATTTTACTTTAATTTTAAAAAAAACAAAAGTTAAACATTTGAGAGAAAAAGAGAAGAAATTGTTTCTCATATATTCTATTTTTTCTCATGTATTTTAAAGCTTATCAAATAAAAGAAGTTATTTTTTTTCCTCATTACCTATCATCTAAATATAATATTATAATAAAAATAATAATAAGGTTACATGTATAAAAGAATTAATCTAAATCATAAAATAACTCATGAAAATTTAAATTATTAGGTAAATGCATATAAATGGCACGCTTTCTCAAGCAAGAGTAAAGGTTTGAAGACTGAATAATGAACATACTCATTTTTATCATGTATTGAAATTTGGCTTTTAATTTGAAGAATTGAGTAACAATGATGGAACTTTAGACTATTTTGTGATAGAGACTTTGATATCATATCATGATATTTCTATCCTTACTATTTATATTTTTTAATTAAAAGTTAAATTTTAATGCATAATAAAAATGAATTTGTGTATTATTTATGCTTCAAACTTAAATAACTCTTATATGAGAGGACATATTAAAGATATAATAGTCATTCATGTGCCTTAATATAACCGTTTAATTAAGCATTTGGAAGAGATATTGGTTCATGACAATCTCAAATATGTAATAATTTAATTTCATCCTAGAACTTTTATTGAAGTCTTTATAGGCACTGTTCAGTGTTATTGAAAAACATAAATTTTCCACTATACAAAAATATGACGCAGAATAAAACTTTTAAAGAGAAATGTGGGGTTCATGTGCCAAATTTTCATCTCCATTGTCATGTGGCGACCAAACAATCCTAAAAAATCTGAGTTCCGTATCTCTGCGTGAGCTTGAAAGGTGTCCACTTCCAATTGGGTGAGTATCTTTTTCATGCTACACTGACGTAAGGTGAACTAAGCAATAGCTTTGTAGCATGGCAAAGAGCCATTAGGGTTCCGAAACGTCGTCAAGCTCAGTGTGGGAGTGGACCCAAGCGATAATAATCTCCTAGGTCCAACAACATCTCGGTAAAGTTGCAAAAAGAGAAAAGTAGAAATTGGATATTATAGATGAGATTGAAGTGACTCAGTGGCTGGGAATCGATAACAACAAAGACGACCATTGTTAACTAAATGGAAAACAAAGGCTACACACTTCAATGGCTATTATGACTGAAAATGAAGCTTATGTTAAAAATTCTATGCTGGTTGATCGACACGTATCAATGTAACCTCCCTATATTATCCTTGTCGGTCTAAATACTTGACATGGCATCACAACTACCATGTCCACCTGAGAAAGTGGATGAATTAAAAAAAAAGGCATCATCATGAAAAAAGGAGAAAATCCAAGGTTACCATTTTGTCGCATGCACATTACCATTTTGTCGCATGCACATTACCCGAATGATTTTTTTTTTAAAGTTCTTTTCTTTGCTCTGGCATATATTTATACATGTATTGCACCGTTGAAAAATGTATAATTATTCTGGTTTTTCTCTTCTTTTTTTTCCCACTTTCTGTATACATGAATGCATTTCAATGTCACAAACAATATACTTAGTAAATTACAGAAACCTTTGATTTAGGATGATTCCTTAGCCTGATATTACGGGGAAAAGGGTGGTCAATTTGCAGATTGAGGGAGAGAATATGGAATCTTAGTAGTATTATCTATATATGCTGTCTCTTATGCATGTGCTTTCCCATTATCCTTTCTGCAGTTGAATATATAAAGAGAGAAGGGTTAGTGTAACTTAGAACTATAGTGTGTGTGTGTGTTTGAGAGAGAGATAGCAAAGCATGGGAAGAGGGAGGGTGGTTCTGGAGAGAATAGAGAACAAGATCAACCGCCAGGTAACCTTCTCAAAGCGCAGGAGTGGTTTGCTGAAGAAAGCCTTCGAGCTTTCTGTGCTATGCGATGCTGAAGTAGCCCTTATCATCTTCTCTAGCCGTGGCAAGCTTTTCCAGTACAGCAGCACTGAGTAATTTTCTATCTCCCTCATCTTTCCTTTTCTTTTGTTTATTTTCCCCCCAGATACATGGTACTTGGATCGGATGATGCAAACTCTCTAGAAATAGGCTTTTCCTATTAAGAATTATATATTTTGAGGCTCATCTAGTTACAGCCAGCAGCACTGACACTTTTTTTTTTTTAACTTTTCACCTAAGCTATGTTTTATTTGTGGTCTTGGTCTCTTGGAGGGAGCTCGTTGGGTAGGGTAAACATTTTGTTTAGAGCAGCTGAAAGAAGCTACTCATTCTACTGGTTGGATTCTCTCCCAACCCTTAAAATTAGGATCAAGAGCTCGTTCATGTAAGGTTGAAGTTCTTCTTTGTTGGGGGACAGGTCACAGGCACAATTCACTTGCTTTTTCCCCCCCTCTTTCCTTGCCTTTTATTTTACTCTTGATTTTGGATTAAGGGTTTGTAACTTGTTCTGTTGTTCAGAATCAGATGCATCTGCAAAGTTATGCTCCAACATTTCATGTTTTGCTTCATGTTGCTGGGCTATAGTATTGGAACTTGTAAATAAGTGGAAAACTCATGACTTTTGTGCATTGAATACTTTAATATTGCACCAGCTAATTTCTCATCATATATATATATATGTGTGTGTGTGTGTGAGAGGTGTGAACAAGCTAGCGAACAATTAAGTTGGTTTGTTTTAAATAAAATAAAAAAACTAAGTGTCAGTCTTGTTATTTAACCGCTCTGATATTAAGGAGAATTAGTTAATTTTCAAAAACATGAGGTTAATGTGAGAGGTGTACTTTTAAGATCGTCTTGAGAGAAACTTAATATCAATAATGATTTGTTTGTATTAATATAATAAAAAAATCTCATATTTATTAGGCTTACTAGTAAGATGGATTAGAAGTGAGTTGAGCAACTCAGTTTGCTTTGTTAATAATTTAATGAGCTAAAATTTTTGGCTAAATTATAAATGAATGGAATTTAAATTTTTATAGATTTGACTTATTAGTTTGTAAATTGGTTTAATATATAAATATGTATATATATTTTAAGAATAATGATAATAATAATAATAAAATTTAATATATATTAAGATTTAATTTTATTTTTTATCTGATAAAATTATTTTTTAATTGAATATATATATATATAAATTATTAAGTTACAAGTTCGAACTTAACCCATAAAATCTAAAATATTTAATAATACAAAGTATGATATTAAACTTAAGTTTAAATAGTTCGTGAACTTAACATGAGTCAAGCTTGAATAAAGAAAATAAACTCATTTATAAATGAATTGAGCTTGAGTTAAGTTTAATTTAGCTTAATTCGACTCACTTTCACTTTTATTTACTGGCTTAACACGTTGGACATACGATATTAGGCATATAAGTTTTTTTTTGAAAAAAAAATACATTGGACATATGTACACATACTATAAGTTTATATGTTTGAGCTTACGGAGTTGTTTTGTCCATACCTACTAAGATTTTGATGTAACTTTTACATCATTTTCAATCCCTACATGCACAAAGAACCAATTCGATCCTATAACAAAATGTGGTATACGAAGGGTGTAATGAATTTTGGTGTAAAAATAAAAATAATCTTCAATATTATAACATAAACAACATGACTTACATGCATGTATGTGTGTACCTGTGAGGATGGAGACCCTCTACAGTAAAAAACTATAGATGATCTACACCATAAAAAGTATTTTTCCGTATAACATTGTTATAATTGTAATTTTGTAAACATATTATAATAAATATAGACCGTTAGATCACCAACTACACGCCCCTTTAGTTTTTTATAACTCTAGATAATTTTGGTCTGTCATGATCGGATTGGAGACTTTCATCTAGAAGTAATGAGGGTAAGAGAAATAATTTTATTTATTTAAAAGTTCTAAAATATATGAGAATGAAATAGAATACATAATTTTTTTTTAAATGTTCAACTTTTGTTTCTTCTAAAATTGAGGTGAAATAGAATAAACACATAAGTAATAAAGTTCTGTTCCGTTTCGTTAATAAAACTTTTAAATAAAGAGAATGATAATTATGTTTCATCTCTTCTCTTTTTTTTTTTGGTCTATTCTCTCCTATTTCATTCTGTTCTATTAATAAAAAAAACATACAAACACAAAGTTAAAAAAGAGAGTTCCCCCTCACATTCTCAAGTTTTTTTAAAAAAAAAATTATATGTAGTAATATATCTTCAAAGAGACTATAAAAATAATAATAATTAAGTAAAATATTTTTTAAATATTCTAAAGTTATACATTTTCACTAGGCTTCCATCAACAAATATAACCTTAAAAAATAAAAAATCGAAAGAAATGGGCTTATGAAATGATGATTCGTTTCTTTCTTTTTCCAGAGAAAGAGAGCCAATAGCAAATGTTTTAGGTCTATCGTTTTTCTCTTTTTCTTTTCTCTATTCCACTTCGAGTGATAATAACATTTGTCTTTTGCTTTTAGCTTTTGGTGGTTTTTTTCTTTATTTATTTTCTTTTTCTTCTCTCTTATGACAAATAAACAATCACTAAAATCAATCCTACGTGCACCATCCTCCATTAAAATTTCAATAACATGGAAATTTGTTCTTTTGTTTTGGCTTTTGTTGATTTTTTACTTGTTGACTTCGGAAATTTCTCCGCTCAAACTCATAACCACCTAAGTCATTACTTTTTATACTTTGATTTTCTTATAGTGTTTATATTTACTTGAAATTTATCATTCAGTTCACATAAATAAATTATGATTCACAGTGTGAATAAAGGTATTGGAACTCACAATTGTTCATACGCTTCACCAATAATTTTAATAGTTTAATTTTGACGTGTTGTTAATATAAATTTTTTTAACATTATCATTTAATATTATATTCACATTTCATTTGATAAACGGGAGAGAGATATTGAGAGAAGAGAAGTGTACAAATGAACGATGATGATTTAATTTGAGTTATATAAATTGCTTTTTATGTGCAGCTAATATAATTTTTAAATATTTATAGTTCATAAATTACATTACATGCGAGAAGAATGTAGCTATTGATATTTGGATTATTTTTAATTGTTTATTTACAATTCTCAAAAGCTATTTTTAATTATAATTTTTTAAATCATCATCAATTAATTAATTTTCAACAAACTTGTTAAATATTTTTATATTAATAGTGCATTAAAATTAAATTTTAATTTGTTCTCAATTATATATGAGTAGACAAATAAAGATATAACTAATTAAAGTTTGGTTTGAATAAAAAATTAATAAAATTAATAAATTGATGAGGACTTTAAAAAATAATTTAAAAATAATTTATGAGAATTTTGAATAAACAATTAAAAATAATCAAAATATTCACAGCTACACTCTTCTAGCGTGTAATGTAATTTTTGAAGTATAAATATTTAAAAGTTATGTTAATTGCACATAAAAAGCAACTTATATAACTCACATAAATCAAACCATCACCTTTCATTTTTACTCTTCTCTTCTTTTTCTCTTTCTCTCCCATTTATCAATATTAGTGGTATGTTAGAGTATATGCACAAAATTTATGTGAAAAAATCATTTCCCAATATTTAAACTACAAGAATTAATTCCTAAAGTTTTGATCACACGTTCTTTCAGTTAAAAGATATTTTATTTGATATTGTTGTGTGTTTGAAAAATATGTAAATTACCTGAATTTTATATTATGTCTTAACAAATATTCTGTTTATTATTGTTATTATTATTATTGTTGTTGTCTTCGTCGTCACGTCATCTTTGTCCTTGGCCTCCATAAGAAAAATATTTCTTGCTCCGGTCCATCTAGTTTCTATCTAACAAAACTTGTGTATATTTTGATATCTTAAAATTTGTTAGTGATAAAATATGATTAAGAACCAAAGTTAGAGTCTTCAAGATGTTGTTGAAGAAGTAGAGTTATTCAGCTGGCTCAAAATTTGGGATCAGCTAAGGGCGTTTCTGTAATAAATGCCTTATGATGAAAGAATGTGAAACATTTTTTTTCATAAATTAAAAAAATAAACATTTTTTTTTAAAAAAAAGGCAGTAAACTTTTTCCTTAAATGATTCTCACTTCATATAATTGTTTCTATATATTATAGTGATTATTTTATCATGAATTACTCTAATTAACCAACTAATAGTGACGATTTTTATTTATTTATGATGATCAGCATTAACAAAATCATTGAGAAGTATCGCCAATGTTGTTACAACAAGTTACAGACTGGCGATTTATTTGAACATGAATCACAGGTTTTCTCTTCCTCTTTTCCCTCTATATAACCATTTCTTTTAAATATATGAAAAAAAAAACAAGGAAATCGTGAAGCTTTCTAGTTACTAGTGATTATGACTAGAAAGTAGCCATAAACTGCTTTCTAACTGTTCAACATTATTGCAAGCTCCTTTACAAAACACGGTTGCTTCTAGCAATTTACTATTTTAGCATTATTGTGCCTTGCAGAGCTTGTACCAGGAGTTCCTGAAATTAAAAGCGAAACATGAATCTCTTGAGCGGACACAAAGGTAACCGACAGAATATAATACTTCAGATGTATTTTAGGGTTTGTATTACTTTTAAATCAGATTGGTATAGCCTTAAAAATAAGGGTGAAAATATTCATTAATGAAATTTGTAAGTAAAATTTATTAAAAACTCTTCCCTTAATTTTCACCCCTACTTTTAAGGGTATGCCAAATTGACCCTAGGTATAATTACAACTACACTTACACATCCACACAAGGATAGAAATAAAAATGTTTGTTTAAGTCCAAGTTAGTGGACACTGCTAGCTTCATATTGTTTCTTTCGGTGTTTGAAGGCATTTTCAAGGAGAAGAACTTGAGCTACTTAGCTTGAAAGAATTGGTGAGCCTTGAGAAACAACTTGACAGAACGATCGCTCTGGCTCGACAGCAGCAAGTATTGTCATTGAACTAATTTATTCATTAATGCATGAATATATGAACTATCTGATTGAAACAGATAAAACACTAAAGTGCTCTTAATAAACCAAATCCTTGATTAGATCCTTAAAGCCAAATTATTTTCTTGTATATTCAGTCTATTTTGTATTCACCTGCCTAACCTCTTGCAAAAGAAATATAACTTAGATTAAAATGTTAAATAAGTGATACGCAATGTTTTTATTTTTTATTTTTTTGGTATCTTATTCTAGCTAATACGGTTAATTATTTGAGATATGTAATAGCCATTATCCTGCTTTTAAATTGCAGACGAAGAAGCTCATGGCACGAGCGGACGAATTACGCGAAAAGGTAAGCAATTATTTAAACTTAAACTACTAAATAAAGGTGGTACGTTGATTTTGCTTCATGTGAACCCATTTTGTGAATTTCACTCCATGTTCTTGTTTTTTAAAAAGTAATGTAATTTCCCTATTAATTGTTAGGATTTAAAAAATTAACAACAATTAATGAGAATTACAGAGTTTGTATCCTCATCAAATTAAGTTAACATCTACACTAACAATTTTCCTATTCATAGGATATAGATTTTGTATCCTTTAGAACTTGAATCATAACCAATACAGACCAATTTCACTTTCATCATCTGGTTTTGACCTCATGTCTACAAGAACCTTAGCATATGTAATACTTGCTAAAACTCGCAAGTGAGAGACACTAAACTTATTAGTACTCCATGTTTCTTGAGGGGTCATGCTATAAACACTTCTTGTTAATGATACATTGGACAAGTCTAGAACATCATCTACGTCTTCAATTTGCACATTGGTATCATTTCTAAAGACAATTTGGCATTTATGACTCTCATCAAAATTAATAAATAAGTTCTTGTTTCCACTTATATGATTGCTTGTACCAATGTCAAGATACCACAAAAATTTGTATTTATCTCCTTTGCTAGACAATAACAAAAGTTACTTTTTATCTTCTTTCTCTTCAACACTCAGCTTCTTCTTTTGGTGGGATAACTCCAACATTCATTAGTTCTTGTTATATTCAATATTAGATTTATCATACCTTCTTCCTCCTTCTTGTTCTTCTGAATTGGCATATTCTTGCTTTGTTTCTCAAGGAGACATTTGCTTAGAGTGCTTGAACTAGAGGGTCCTTCTTTTTGTCAACTCCTTTGAAAACAGTTTGAAGAATCTCCCAAAACTCAATTGGAGTCACCAAAATAGATCAAGTTTAAGGGGGATGTTGGAAATTTAATAAACTTGATACATGCATTTAATTAATTATTATTCATATATGTATTGGCATATTCAATTCATGTATTGGTTCTAAGTATTTACCCATGCATGTACTAAGTTAATATGTGTATTTAATATTTGGAGTTGAGTTCATTGTAAGATTTATCAAGAGGTATTATATGTACCTTATAAATAGTCTTGTATTTGTGAATTACATGTAATTAGTCAAGAGCTAGAAAGCCAAGTAAAACCAAGAGTAAGACAAAAATATCAAATTCAAGTGAGCTTCTTTAGAGTATGTATCTCCTTTCTCTACCATCTCCTTCAAGTTTTACTTGGGTCAAAAATATTGATGTCTATCTTATTTGAGATGTAAAATGCTTAAGTTTTTTTAAAGAGTTGGTGGTTGATAATTTATCCAAGCCTCTATAATCAAGTGATTACAAGTTCAATTGTTTTTCTCACTTTTCATAATTAAATTTGAGTAAATACACAAATTCCTCCCTAAATTATACAAGTTGTGTGCATTTGGTCCCTAAAAAAGTATGTGTGTACAATTAAGCCCACAAATTTGTAAAATGACTCACACGTTAATCCTTCCATCAGTTTATGTTGCGGAACTCTAACGAACATGCTAATGTGTCATGTTAAATGCACATGTGACATGTTAGTCTCCATTAGTGGTGCTAAGATAGCATGTTAATAGTGGGAGAGTGATGAGGGAGCAAAACGATGTCATTTTCTCCTCTAAAACTCTAAAACACAGTCGTTTGGTTAGGGATCAAATTATGTCTGAGAACCTGAAATTCTCTACCCCCGAAACATAGTTGTTTTCCCTCGTCCTCTTTAGCGGTCATCTCTGAAATAGGGAGTAACAAGGTAGTCGAACCCTAAATCCATAATTTTCTAAATTTACCTCATATCCCAAGCTTCCTAATTTCCTAATGCTCCTTGGAGTGATGAAGACACTGGTGATGGCTGCAATAAGTGGGTGCAGTTTCAGTGAAGATATCGCAGTAATATACCTTTGTAGCTATAGGAGGAGGTTAAGAAAGATTCAATGCAAGAATGGAAAGAATAGAGGTAAGTGGTATTGGAGGTGTCCATTCTTTGGAGTAAGCTCTTTGCTGGCATAATGCATCATTGACTGATGAAACATAATGCTTGAATCATAATGCTTGAACATAATATGTATTTTTGTATGGAGAGAGAGGACTTGGATTGTAGCTATTTTGAATGGGTTGATAAAGCATCCTAATCTACTCCAGCAATTGATGAAGAAAAACTTGCATTGGAAGTTGAAGTCTAGAACTAGAAAGCAGAAATGGATAAGCTAAAGGTTGAAGTAGAGAGGCTAAAATAAGAAGTGGTGAAGCAAAACGCTAAAGAAAACAATCTAAAATTAGAAGTGGAGAAGCATAAGAGAGTGATAAGAAATTTGAAGAAATAGTTAAGGGATTATGAGAATCTAATGTTAAATTTGAAAGTTGATTTTTGGTTTATGATGCTAATGGTTGCTATTTTACTTGTGTTGGTTGTGAATAAATAGTTGGGTAGTGTGTTGTCCACGGGGAGCTGCTATGTGTTATGTTTTGTAGGAAGAGTAAAATATAATGGTCCCCATAGTTATATTTTGTAATATCTAGTTTGAGTAATAAAAGGACATGTTTATGCACCAAACTTCAGTATTACTTAGTTTAGAGCATGATAACACCAAAAGATATTGAATTGAAACAAGTAAAGAAATTACCACTGTCACAATTGACAAAGGTAAGAAAAGCACAAAGATATAAAGCTAAAAATTGTTAACTTTCACAATTGTTGAAAAAAAAGCCAATATGTCTACTAAGTTCAAAGTGTAAAATAGAGCAATTATAAACCTACAAAGCTGCAAATATAAAGCTACCTATAATACTAGAACATATTTCATTTGATGATATAAACATAACTGAATACAAAGCTGCAAATTGGTTCAATTATGACTATTTGAATAAATACTAGTAGTTCTAAAATAATTGATAAACCCTATGGTTACCATATCAAGTACTCCTTATGTTTAACTTACACACAAAAGAAATTATTAGTCCTTGTGTTCAACTACCAAACAATACCCATGTACAATTTTCATTCCCAAAATGATTAAACTCCCTAACAGTTCTATACATAGCAAAAAGGACATCAACTAGCAGTAATCAACCAGCATCGTTCACTTGGAGGAGTAGGTGTCATCCCCTACACCTTGGCTTCTACTTAATGATTCTTGGGACATAACAAGGCTTGAAAACCTTTGGGATATTGCCCGGCTTCTCCCTTATCACAACTGGCCTGCTTTTCCAAACATAGTTAAAAGGCTAAAGTAAGTGTGCTTGTGGATGTGGTCTCCTAGCATATGCACCAGTCCTAGTGGTCTAAAAGGTGTTGTTGGTCTGATAAGAGGCATGTATGGGCTTGCATATTGATTTGGGCTAATTCTTGGTGTTGCAGGCCTGTTTGAGTTAGTTGGTGGTGAAAGTCCAAATGGATTGGCAGGTAGTGATGTTGAAGGCCTTACTGTGGGTAGCTTTATCCTATTTCATCATGGTGGGTTTGATGTAGGCCTAGGTGAGCTTGCTGCAAGTCCAACTCTGGATGGGAGTAAGGTTGCTGTAGGTGAGTTTCTCCTTGCACCTGCTCTTGTTGTAGGACCAGGTGAGCCTATTGCAGGTCCAAATATAGTTGGTGGTGGGCTTGTTATAGGTTCAATTCTCCTTGCTGCTGCTCTTATTGTAGGCCCTGATGAGCCTGTTACAGGTCCAAATACAGTTGGTGGTAGGCTTGTTGCAGGTCCAATTCTACTTACTTCTGCTTTTGTTGTAAGCCCTGGTGAGATTGTTGTAGTACTAGTTATTTTTAGATTATTGATCTTATTTGGTGGTTTGTATCCCTACATAGCATACTACAAACACATAAATATAAGTAAAAGTAAAAAGTGTAAAATTTTAATTGGTTAAAAATAAGATTGTATGCAATACAATTACCAAAGATTTCCTTCTACTTTTTTGGATTAATTGTGGGGCAAATGGTTGGGATGGTTGGGATGGTTGGGATGCTTATGGGGTAGATGGTTGTGTTGATTGCTGGGAAGCTTGCTGAGAAGATGGCGAGGAAGTAGACAAGGAAGCTTCCTGAGAAACTTGCTAGGATGCTTAATGTATGGAAGATTGGGGATTAAACACCTGAGTTTCAAGCATGTCACTTTGTGTTACACACCAAGCATCAAATACAACACTACATGCTACATCAATATCAGCATCCTCATCATGAGCCTCTTTATTTGTAGCTACACTTACTCTTTTTATACTTCTTGCACCCTGTAGCATTGTGACCACCCTCACCACACCTTGAGCACAAAGCCTACCTATATGATCTTTTTAACTTAAGTGGAGCTTGCACTTGTGTGCTCTCAGCATTACTTTTAGTCATCCTTTTCGTAGGTCTGCATGTTTGTCTTTTGACCAATGATGGCGCAATTTCTGGAAAACCTATTTTTGTTTAGTTTTCTAGCCTTGTTAAACCCTCAATGTGAGGCTCATAGGTCTTCTTCCAAGTCTTGGTGGAGTAGAAAAGGTGGACAAAATTTTCAGCTCTTAAATTATTGTGGGCTATATATGCCACTACATGTTCACAGGAAATCCGACTAAGGTCCCACAAGTTGCAAAAACATATTCTCTCACCCAAATCAACAACATTTCTCTGTTGCTACCTTATGACCTCAAACTTAAACCCTTCAGCATCACCAACCCATCTAGGCAGTCATTCTCCACAAGTTCTCTTTACTTTCTTCAACCTGCTTTGTGCTTTTGGACATAGCTCACCTACCCAACTAGCAGCCTTCAACCTACACTTGTTCACCTTCCTATTAATATACATTCTAACCTCCTCTGCCATGGTCACAATTGGCTTGCTCCTATAATTGACAATTTTTCCATTGAACTGCTCACATGCACTATTGACTTGCGAGTCATTCTTGGGAAAAAAACTATATCCAATCCTACACCAATAGCAATAATCATGCTTCTTCAAGTACTTCTATGCAGCCTCATTAATAGCCTTGATCCTCTCTATGTAAGCCACATGTTCATTCTGAGTTGTAGCACTTGCATTGGCCTAAAACAAACCCCTTAATTCTAGGTTTTTCCATCGACTATGCAGGCTAGTCCACATATGTTTTGCATAAAACCTATTTTTAACCCCTTGCATTAACTCCTCTAGGGCAGGTAGCAGTCTCTACAAATCAATATCACATTAGATCAACCACAAATAATTTTTAGATAGTGCTGTAAAGAAAACACACTATTAGTAGTAATAAAATTCAAATTACCTTCTGTTAGTCTGTAATAAAATTCCAACCATAATGTGCATGGCCTCCAATATCTTCTAGCAATAACTCTAAAAACCATTTCCAGGTCTCCTTGGTCTCTGCCCTCACTATTGCATAGGCAATCACAAAATAATGCTAGTTCCCATCTTGAGCCATTGGTGCTAAAAGTTGGCCCTTATATTAACCTTTGAGAAAATAATCATCTAGTCCAATCTGAGCCCTGCAACCAGCAAGGAAACCTCTCTTACAAGTATCTAGGCAAATGTATAGCCTATCAAACAGGGGTGGAGCTTCAGGATCAGTATCAGGCTCTGGCCTATTCACCTTGATCAACACTGTGGAGCTTGGATTTCTAGTCCTCAATTCCTTACAACAGTCCCATAATTGTTTGTACTAATCCTTTAATTTAGTACCTTCCCCAATTCTCCTGGCCATACTTAAAACTCTGTAAATCTAGAAATCATCCACATGCAAATGCCTTTATTCATGAGGTAATCAAAAGTTACATCACAATTAAGATTAGGATAACCTCTTGCACATGTATGGTTAGAAAGAAAAGTCTTGATATGAAAGTAGTTAGCATCACTGCCCCATGCACAATAAATCACCCAAGGACAATTATCACTCTTGCAATTTGCTCGACACCTTCTCTCATCATTCTTTATGAATTTGATCTCTCTTTCCAAGTGTGTATTATAATCCTTCACAACCAACTTGAAGGCCTCCAATGTAAGAAACAAGATACCCAACTCCAAGCGAACCTCTCCAAACTTTGTGTTGTCATTGAATACTTGATAGTTAATGATAGCAAATATGTCTCTATCCTCATCAGAATCAACTAGACTCCTCAACTCCTAAGATATATAGTTGTCATTGTCATTAGAATCTGTATCAACCTCCTCCACTTCAGCTGACTCACTTTGGATGTCAGCCTCTACATTTTGTATGAGTTGAGTATTTCTTTGTCTTCTACTCCTCCCTCTTATTTCTTCAACCATAATCTATTCATCTTTCTGACCCAACACTTCCTCATCTTCTATATCAACATCAATATATTGCCTCAGTAAGTCTTCATCATCATCTTCTTCAAGAGGACATAGTTTGTGCACTTCATCTCCACTACTATCATAATCATCACTACTAGACCATTCCTCTTCACATATGTTATAATCACCATGGTTGCTAACCTCCATATGTTGTTGTTCCTCCTCACTTTCAGTGTTAATGACAATAGGCACATTCTTCACCCCTTTTCCTTTACCACGTGTCATGCTACACATTATATATGGAATGAATTGAATTAGGCTAACAAATAAAAAGCTACTCAGTCATGATTTTTGGATCAATACAAAACAATTACTACACTCTTACCACACCTTATCAACTCCCTAGACTCACAGTCAGCCACAATTACTAACAGTGAACCCTTACTATCAGGGACCACACCATTGTAAAAAAAATAAAGGATAGTGACATTCATCATAAGTTTCTATACAGTTATCATGTATCAATCATATGAATTTATACCTACACAACTTGTTTATTGAGTGTCATATACATTATACAACTCTCCAATGATTTGGTTATAGAGCATGTAAGTTCCACTTTTCATTGATTTGTTTTAAAATCTTAGAAATGTGAACATATATAACAAATAAGCATCAAAATAGGAACAACTCTACATGCATACACAAATAAAGCAATCACAATAAGGTAATACACATCTAACCTCACCATTAATTGACAAGAACAATAACAACCTCACATGCATACATAAACAAAGACAAATCTGGGAGGAAACAACATTAGAAGATAAAAATAGAGGGGACCACTCAACTTAACCGACAAGAATCTTCACAACTCCAAAAAGCACAAGCTTCATGAATCTTCAATAGTGAGATGATGGAGAGGGGACGAGGGGACCATTGCAAGTAATGACTTTGATGACTGATTGATGGGGGACAACACCTTGAAAAGGGAGGGAATTAGAAGGAAACGAAGAAGGCTTTTGGTGGAAAATGAGGGGAAGTTTTGGGTAGTTAGGGTTATGGGCAAAAATGACTGTGTTTTGGGGGTGGAGAATTTCAGTTTCTCAGACACAATTTAGTCCCTAATCAAATAACTGTGTTTGGGGTTTTAGAGGGGAAAACGACTCGTTTTGTTCCCTCATTACTCCCCCACTATTAACATGTCATCTCAACGTCTTTAACGTAGACTAATGTGCCACATGTGTACTTAACATGACACATCAGCATGTCTGTTAGAACTCTGCAATACGAACTGATGAAAGGATTAACATGTAAGTTATTTTACAAATTTGGAGGCTTAATTGTGCACACACACATTTTAGAGATCAAATGCACACAACTTGTATAATTTAGGAATTAATTTATGTCTTTACTCATTAAATTTTAAGAGATTCTTAGATGTTCCCTTTGTACCATTTGGTATGTGCCACATAAACTATAATATTAAAAATATAATTAAAGTAGTAGACAATGATAGTCCATAAAGTTGATATGGGATACACTAAAAAATATAAAACAAAAGAAATATCTTCCTCCATGAACACCTAAGAATTTCTCTTAAATTTTACCACAAAATAGAATGTGTTTATGCATTATCTATGTTCTTGAATCCCAAAGAATTATTGTGTGAAGGCTCATGTTAAAGATATTAAATCATTTCTCAACTTACATTTCATAGCCTAAAGTTTTAAGAGAATCGATTTTTGATTTGGTATGATAGCCATGAATCATTTTATATCTCCGACATGTCATCTTAGTTTCTCATCTTGGAATCTCAAGCTCACCACAGTTGCCTTATAGTATCTTACCGGTTAGTGCGCCGGGCCCATTTTTTTTTTTAACTCATGTTTCTGTTCATTGGAGTTTTAAGCATCTTATTTTCATATTTGAACCTATTCTTTGGGCCCCTTGATGTAGAGATGGGGTTGTGTTTGGGGAATTTTCAGTCATCATCATGGAGGAGGGAGAGATGGAGTTTGTGTTCCAATGGACTATGGCCAATTCCTGGCATTATATACGTCACCAAATTTCATCTATATCATTCATAATACTTCTCCATATATCTAAACTCTCCGTAATTTGATTCCCCTTATCAGTAGATGCACATGCTTGTAAGGAACAAACTTGCTCTCATAGCGATGTTCTTTAGTTTTTATAATTTATCATGGCCCTTATAGCAATGTTGTTCTCTTCATTCTACAAACTGTACGTAGGATCAAGGTTATCCTACTTTTTTGTAAGATATAATCAAATCTTCGCTATTCTTCGGCCACTTAGTTCTATGGAGACAATCAATATTTGGGAATTCTAATTCCCCTTGAATATATATAAGCTGTATTCTCCTTATTCTTCTCTAACTCGACTATCCGAAGCTGGCCGTAAGATTCTTCTCAGTACCCTGGTGCTGGTGCTTGCAAGTTCATGCGAAATTTCATGGCTCTTGGATGTAAAATAAAGATTAGCAATGACTTGATCGATACTAATAACTTCTACTCCCATAACATACCTTCATATGTCTAGTCATTAAATTTCTCATTAGCTATATATTTGGCAGGTGCACAACTTGGAGGAGCTTAACAAACAATTGGAATCCAAGGTTTTCCCTTTAAATAATCATGTCACTATAGTTGAGGAATGCTATAAAATTGTCAAATAGTTTCTGCGACAAGTCCTTTTTTATATTTACGTGCATTTTCCAAACTTATGTTCCAGGAAAGAGACGAATTCTCGAACCTCGTCGCTGACAGTAACAACCATATTCAGTTGCATGCTGCACAAGCCAATCAGTTTGAATCTGGGACAACCTTGAACACGTGGTAGGCACTTTTTTTTTTCTTGTCCTTTTATTTTGTTACTATTTAAACCTGCTCATTATTAGTAATCACGTAAAGTATATATAGAAATATGCATGCATGCATCTTGTTGATATATATAATATGATCATGCATCCCTGAATAATAGATGATATATGAATCTTATTAATTAATTGAGTTTATGAACACATAAAATTTTCTCATATAATTCTAGAGAAATGCTAATTAATAGGAAATGAAACTGATACGCAAGAGTTGGCTCTGTATCTTATAAATAAACTGATCCAAAAGTTGCAGGGTATACAAGTGTCGCTTTTCTTTCATTTACAAAAATCAAAAGCCACATTCGTGGATTCTTTAGTGAAAATCAGTTCGTAACATTTAGCAGTACTCATAATTCTATTCTAAGTCACTCTGTTTATTTACATTCTCAAAGTAACGCTATCATAGGAATGTCCTGTATTATTTCTAAATATAAATTCCGTTAAGGTTCTTCCATATGTGTCATAAGGAAAAAGGAGAGAGTTCACAACCAAAAATAGTTGTATAAACTATATATTAATTGCTTTACACTTAAATTAATATATATTTTGTTGCTGCAGGTTTGGGCACCAGGAAGCTGCTTCAAAAGGAAAAGCAATTGGCACAACGACAGAGGATGGTCAGAGCAATCACAACAAAAACAATGCATGGCTACTGTGAATGTTCATTTACTTATTGGCCGTGCTGTTTATGTGTATTCAACAAATAGTTCTCACAAAAACTTGTTGAGTGGCCATTGATGTCACTCAAATATATAAAGAGTTTAATTTTGATATACATTTTCAACGTAAAAAAGTTTTACACTGTTATTTAATGTGTTGTTACATTATTTGATGAATTGAAATTTATATAAAATATCAAATTCATTAAATAATATAACAAACATTATTAAATGGAGTTTAAAGCTTTTTTACACTTAAAATGTATATAAATTAAATTCATACATATATATAGTCCTTTGATTAATAATAGATTTGATTTCTACCAACCACATCCCAAGCAACTAAAACGTTGTGTATTTTCACCCAAACAATGTATAAAAATTTCACGAGAAGATGCTGCTGGTATTCTCCCGTGAGCAATCACTGCAAGTTATCGGTGGAAATAATCGAGAGAAATAGTATTACTCTAAATTATGTAGTTCTTAACAAGCTCTAGTAGAATTAAAAATAACTGATGCTTATATATGTCTCCCGTTTTACTTAAGAAGAAAACTTAGATAAAATTCTTTAGATGTTTGTAATGATACTATTTTTTAATAAAAATATGACACGTATCTTATTTTTTAATAAAAATATAATATATGTCTTAAATTTTAACTACTTAATAATTGTTTTTAAGTTTTTATTGATGAATTATAAAAAAATATACATATATCATATTTTTATTAAAAAACGATACAACAAACACCTAAAGAATTTTGTTTAAATTTTGTCTTTTACTTAATTAACTTGAAATCCTTCCTTAATTATTACTCTGAACTTTTATTTTTCTCTCTAATTTTTATTCTCTTTGCAGTCATGAAAACTTTATTGTTCAATTTTAATTAGTTATCTTCTAATCATGTTGCTATAAAGGATCTGCCTAACACATGAAAACCCACCATAGGAGAGGACTGCAACAGAATGCATACCCCAGTCATGGGGTAAGGAAGGGGTATTAAATGCACTCTAGTGGTACAAAACGTCACCTTTTCGCCTATAAATAGTAGTTACTGTTTATTCTTTCCTTTTGTATGTTCATTCTCTTTGCTTTAATCACCTAGAATTATTTTCTGACTTGAGCGTTGTCACAATCATCTCAAAAGCCACTTGCGAAAATTAAGAAGTGTTTAGAATTGTAATCAATCGTTTTTTTTATTATTATTAAAAATGAAATGGGGGAAATCGACATCTTAAAAAGCTATATTTGTTTCATAATTCAAGCTCAGGCCAATTAAGGGTAAGGAAGGTATTAGTATTTTATACCATCTATTTTAAGAATAGTTATTTATTTAACTTGATGTCACCTGTTAAATTAATTATTTATTATTTATTATTTAAAAAAAAGTGTTTTATTTTTATTTTATTTTTAAATGTCTCATTTTGTTGGTATGTTATAAAGAATGATAAATGACTAAGATAAAAAAATGAATGGCTAAATAGTTATTTTTTATGGAACAAACTTAAAATTCATAACATGTGGTATGAAAGTGTTAAATCAAAATTTTATTTTTTAAAGAAAAATACATTTTAAAAGTAAATGGCCAAGTAAAATTTTATTTCAAGAAAATGAGATTTTAGTTCAAGAAAATATGTTTAAGTTAAAAAAATATTTTTTTCTAAAGTAAATGATCGAATAAAATCTCATTCAAATTTAAAAAATATATATTTTTGAATATAATGAGATTTTTATAGTGACTTCCAAAAAGGTTTTTATAAAAATAAAACTTTAATTCACTTAGATCATGAAGTTGGGATGTGTGAATTTGTTCACATTTATTTTTAATTTTATGAAAAAGTTTTTTTTTATTTGTTTTAAGTGTGCAAATTAGACCCCATTAACATTTCTAACAAAATCCAATGAAGTAGCAGCCTCAATACTATTGACTAGAGTTTTGTTCGTCGCACGTCGGTCCACACTCATTTGAAGGTTTTGGTTTGTTGTATAAAAGACAAAATAACGTGTATAGAAGAATGATAAAAATTGATGCTTAGAATAAGTTTTCATTAGAGATCTTTTAAGGTCCTACCAACGCTTCTAGCAAACTTTAAAGGATGTTCCTCACTTTTGAAAAGTCAAAACTTCATCATCACTTCAGCTAATTTTGGATATTCTCTTGTCGGGTCTTAATTTATGGCAAAATTATATTAGAACATGTGATAAAAAGAATGATCAAACTAAATAAATCATAAAGAAAAGAAAGAAAGAAACAAAAAATGAAAAAGAGATTTTAGCAAATGAAATGGCATGTACAAGGTGTAGAAGTGTAACCAGGAGAGGGGGAAAAATGTGAGTTAAGTGAGTGAAGCGGATTTATCAATGAGAGATCTCTAATTTAAACCTAAATCATGCAGTTTTCATAACTAAAACTTGGTCATGTGAGTGAAGCTTCGTTAACATTGTCCATTAACTTCCTTTGATAGTTAAGCGGATAAAGATTTATAATTTTGGATTTTTTATACAGCTGAAGAAACAAAGAGAAAACTAACGCCTAATAAAGAGCAAATCCTTAGAATCAGCAACAAGCAAATGTCCCACGCCTAAAGAAGGATTATTATCCCAAAATAATACAACATCTTCCCCGTGCATATATAGCCCCCTACATAGCTAGAAAGACTACACCATTATTTGCTTCGTTCAAAACGTGGCAAATAGGAAGGGTTAAAATGAGCTGATTGATGAGATAAACTGAATAATTAGACAAAATGTGTGCTGTGCTAAGAAAATTTAATCTCGAATATATTTTGGTTTAACTTAGTCGTGACTTGATTTTGTCCGATTCAAAGTGGGGTTTGGTTACAATTGGGTATGGGTGAAAATAGGTCAAGTTGTCTGTTAAGAGCTTAAGGTCTGACTTGTTCTGACCTGTTTACTAAACAAGTTAGATCAGGACTTTTTTAAAAGCTTGTTCAACTAAAAAGGTCAAGTCTCAAAGGTCAAGTCTCAAGTTATCTAATAAGTCTTTTAAGCTTAATAGACTGACCTGACCTGTTTAATTATATATAATATAATATATATTATTATAATAATTATAAATTATAATTATTAATTTATTATAATACATTAATATATTTTTTAATTAAATTTTAATAAAAGTCAATAACTAAAACCTAAGTTAATAAGTTAGAATAGAAGTAACATATTTATTAATATATTTAATATAATATATTTATTAGAATAAAAATATTAAGTTAACACACATCCTCTACTTTTATAGATGATCACTACTTTCTTACTTTGACTTTAGTCAATGTGAGACTTGGAGATATATGCCTCTAATAATTTTACAACTTGGTATATCTTCAAGTCTCACATCAACTAAAGACTAAAGTAAGAAAATGGTGAACATCTATAAAACTAGAAGGTGAGTGTTGAGTTATAACAAAGATCTATTGGCTTTAAGTAGGCTTATTGACCTATTTTAAGGCTTAAGTCTATTAGCCTATGTAAAGACATGTTGACCTATTTAAAAGTAGGTCTATTAGCCTATATAAAGGCATATTGACCTATTTAAAGATAAGTCTGTTAGCCTATTTAAAGGTCTCATTGAAAAGTAAGTATTTAAATAGACTTTCAGGCCATGTTAGATCTTAAAAATTAACCTATTACAGACTCATAGACTAGGCTTAGGTCTTATAATTAGGATACAGGTCAGGTCTGTTTAAGGTCAAGCCTGACATAGTTTGGCCTATTTCCACCCATACTATTGGGTTGAGCCAATTCATTTGCCCAATATTTAATTATTTTATTCGAGTACTATTAAATAATTTATGATACATAAATGATTTTATCCTTACATTTTCTATTAGAATAAATTTAAAATATTTCATAATATCTTTATTGTATCATAGAATATTTAAAATATCTTAGATGATCTTTTAGGAGTTATTTCTTATTCATTATATTTCTTGATTTGTTTCCTTATTTAATTAAAATTAGGAGTCTAATATTAGTATAAATAAGATTATTGAGTTTGTCATTTGTACCACATCATCATCATACTAATATCAATATAGTCTTATTATTTTGAATATTTCTTTTCTCTCTTTTTCTCTTTCTTTATCTAAAACTCTCCAATTCAATATGATATCAAAACGGTACCATCCTCTATGACTTGTCCCGTCACTATTTTGGTGCCTAGTTTCCAAAAATATAAACTTTGATTGGCCACTTCTCCTATTGTGTTATCTTTCTGACACCCTCTGTTTATCTCTCCACTTTCACTCTCTCTCCTATTCATAGTTGTTGGTGGTGGTTCACCTTCATCAGTGGGCTTTTCTACTGGCCGCTACCACCATCTTCTCCAAAATCTGTAAATCTGCTAGTCCGCACGTTTTTCTCTCTCTTCTTGCTATTGCGATTTCAGATCTACACATCTGAGGTCCATTTCTCCTCCGACTAACACCTCTATCATGTTCATTGTCCTCTTCTAGGAACCGCGCCGGTACCAGAGCTCAGGTGCGCCTCCATGTGCCGCTCCTTCAACGTAACTCCAACATCTATGCGCTTCCTTCTTCCGACATGTGAGGGTGCATCTTGAGACATCTCTTGCTATCGTCGATGCCATTGGACTTGCCTTGATCCCCTCTATCCAGATCTGGCCTCACCTTCTCTTATTGTGGCTTGATTTCAGTTTTTGGCCTCTTTATGAGAACATCTACCTTTTGTTTGCCTCACCATACCATCTCTGACCTCCACATGGCTGTTTAGCTTCCTTGAGATGTATTATGACGTGTTTGACACTTAAATAGTTGGTGTGATTGTTGTTTATTAGTATTCTGTGTGGTGGTTATCCATGGTTTGGGCTACTATTTAGTTCTTTTCCAATGGTAGCTCAGCATTGAGGGGGAGAATGAAATAAATATGTCTCAACATATACTTTAATGTCGATGTTTATCATGTTGGTGTTTGTTATGTAGTTCTTTTCCTACTAATGCATCATACCAGTGGCTTCTCTTTCCACCAACAATCATACCGATATTGACTTATCTCTCACGGATCAATCATATTAGTGGTGACTTCTCTTTCCGTCGATGATCATTCTGATGCTAACTTATGTTGATTATGACTCACACCAACCCGACTCTTTGTCCCATATGCTATGAACCGATTTTTTGTCCTAGATGCTTTGACCCTAGCATTTTGTCTCAGATACACTGGCCCCGTCTTCGTCTATCCAGATGCATTGACTTCATCTTTGTCTCCGTCCCAGAAGCAATTGCCAGCCCAACCACTATCACACTATCACATTGTTTAACTGTAACAAGCTCAAGCTTAGAAATCTTTAGCTTGAGGTGGAGTGTTAAAATATCTTTAAAATATCTCATAATATTTTTATTGTATCATAGAATATTTTAGAATATCGTAGATGATCTATTAGAAGTTACTTCTTATTCATTATATTTCCTGATTTGTTTCCTTATTTAATTAAAATTAGGAGTCTAGTATTAGTATAAATAGGATTATTAAGTTTGTCTTTTGTATCACATCGTTAGCACACAAATATCAATATAGTGTTATTATTTTGAGTATTCATTTTTTATCTTTTTCTCCTTCCTTACTTAAAACCCTCCAATTCAACATTTTCTAATGTAAATTAGTATTTGTATCACAAAAAATATTTTATTTGATGTTTGCTAAATTTTTTTTGGTGAGACCACGAGGTATTCCAACAAGTTCGGTCTATTTAAACTGTCTATAAGATTAATTCTTGTTCGACCACAGTAGCATGAGGTTCACATGATTTCCCACAAGAGCTACTTCTTAGAGATTCGAACTTGCATTCTCATTTTAGAGAGTCGAGATTGTTTATTACCTCAACTAACCCTTTGTGGGAGATGTTGGCTAGAATTTTAATTATGCAAAAAAATAAAAAAATGAAACACATTAATAAATTTTTTAAGTGTAGAAAACTTAAGAGGAAATTCTAAAAATAAAAAAAGATATAAGATTAGCCTGCTCAACCTATGGGTCACATAAGACTAAGTTGGAGTAATAATTTGCTAGTCTGTAACAATTTTAGCTAGGCTGACTTGCCCAAAATTCGCTTGGCCCGTAACAAGTTAGCCCGAATGATCAGACTAGACTAAATTGATACCTCTAGTGACAAACATGAACCAAGTCAAAACCTGGAAAATTTAGATTTGTATTAATACAAAGTATTATTTTTATTATAAATTACAAAACCACTAGTTTTTATCTATTTATGTAGCATAAATATACTTTATCACTTTATTTTATTTAAAAAGCCAAGTTGGATATATTGGAGACTGAAATTAAACATATAACTATGACCAAAGAAATTAATTATACACATACTATTATTAAAAGCATATGATAACTTGTTTTGGGTGCAACGAACTTGGTCCAAGAAAGGGAGTGTGAGTGAAAAAATTCTTACGTGCACACAAATTTACTATATACACACTTACATTAAGTAAGTCTTATTCATTTTATGTAAGTGTGTATATGGTGGTATATTTGTGTGCATGTAAGAATGCTCATGTGAGAGTGTTGGATCTGAACGAGGACTTCTTCCTGGTTCGTTTTGCAAATGAGGAAGATTATAAGCATGCCCTTTTCGAAGGGTCATGGCTTGTGGCGGATCACTGCTTGTTAGTTTAGAGATGGAGACCTTTATTCAAGCCATTGGATAAAGAAGTGCAAAAGATTGTTGTGTGGGTCAGAATCTCAGACCTTATAGTGGAGCTCTATAATCAAAAGTTCCTTTGGAGGGTGGGTTCAAAGCTGGAGAATATGTTGAAAGTTGATGAAAAAACGTCTATCCATTCTAGAGGGAGGTTTGCTTGGATTTGTGTACGTAGAGATTGACTTGAGGAGACAATTGGTGCCAGGACTCACCACTCTTGGATAGAATTTCAAGATTGAGTATGAAGGGTTACACTTGATTTGTTTTAAGTGTGGAAGATATGGGCAGAAGCAGAATAATTGTGTGGATTTTTCATAGCCGGTTGGCCAGCTACCGGCGACAACCTTTCATCATGGGGAGGCGGTGGCTGATGGCATGACAGAGAAGGCTGGGGCCGAAAATCAAGGAATTCAAAATTTGGAAATAGTTAATGATGATTGTATGACACAGGTTGACCTTGAACAGAATGAGAAAAATTAGGAGTCTATCAAGGAATCTTGCTTTGGCCCATGGGTGTGGTGGTTCAGAAACAAACTAGGCGAAGTATGGGGCAAAATCGTGGGAGATATAATGTTGGTGACATGGCTATGCATGGAAATTAGGCTGTTATGAAATCAAGATTTGATGCTCTCAATGATATGGTCGAGGAGAACCACGTGGAGGTGAATAACCTAGCTAATTTTGTTGAAAATGTGGTGAAGCAAACTGGCCCAACTGAGCCAAAAGATGTGTGGCTTATAACAATCATGATTTTTCTGGAAAGTTCAGATTATCTCTTCCCAACGACAACTGGTGCATATGATGGTTGCGAGAGGAAATGAAAATCCTTGGTATTTATCTGTGGTCTACGGGTGCCCTTAAGTGGGACCTAGAAGGATCTGTGGCATGCCTTGATGGAGATTGCACCAATTATAGATGGAGAGTGGTATGTTGGAGGGGACTTTAACACTACTTTGAATATGGGTGATTCTAATGAAGGAAACAGTCGAAGTTTGGATTCCTCTCGCTTTCAAGCTTGTCTTCTCTCTTGTGGGCTTTTTGGCCTGGGTTTGACGGGGACAAAATTATACTTGGTAGTGAGGCACAGCCCGGAAACGGCTTGACAAAGTTGTAGCTAATCTTGCATGGAATAACAGGTTTAACAATGCTAGTATTCGCTACCTCCCAAGGCTCAAGTCTGATCATGTGCCCCTGCTAGTGTGTTTTGATGATATGGGCAGAATTAGACAGGGATTTAGACCTTTCAGGTTTCTAGCTAGCTCCTTGGGCTTTACATGAAAACTTTCCTCACTTGGTTCGTGAAGCTTGGACCGACAATAACTTTCTTCTTGTCAATATTGACTCCTTTGTGTCGAAAGTAAGATTTTGGCATAAAGAGGTCTTTGGCGCCGACATCTACTGGAGGAAGAATCACGTCTTTCTTAGGCTTGAAGGAATTGCTTCTAAGCTATCCATCCAAGGAAATTTATTTCTTGAAAAGTTACAGAGGGGTCATTGGTTGGAATATGAAGGTATTTTGGTGCAAGAGGAGCTTCTTTGGAAACAAAAGTCGAGATGTAAAGGGATCCAACATGGAGATAAAAATACTTGTTATTTTCATGGTCTTGAAAAGGCCAGGTATCGTAGGAATCGTATAAGCAGGTTTAAGAATGATGCTGGTGATTATTTTACTGATGGTGATGAATTAAAAAATATGGGTGTGAGTGTGACTTTCTATAAGAAGTTATACTTTGATGATGACCATTATGAGAAATTTGTCCTTTCTGGTGATTTTCCGGCTCTTTCTGATTTGGAGCTGGATATGTTAAAAATACGGGTATCTTAGATATGTTTCGCTTGAGTTCGGATCTAAAGGTCAATAACGATAAATCTTGTATTCATTTTTCTCATAATGTCCATCATACGAGAAGACAAGAGATGAGCCAGGCGTTTGGGTTTAGGCTTACAGGAGACCTTGGTAAATACTTACGTGTCCTTTTTATGCATGGAAGGGCCACTAAAAACACTTATAAATGAGAAATTTTTATCTAAATCTGGAATACCATAATTAGATTTTTATGTTATATACTTAATTTTATATTTCATAAAAATACTAAATCATGATTATTTTGATATATTCAATAACTAGATGCTCTAAGTTTAGGCAAAAATTTCACCTTATAAATATATTCTGGACAGGGTGTCATCTAGATTAAATGGGTGGCGTGCTAACTCGTTATCTCTTAGGGATTGCCCTAATGTGAAGAGAACCTGGTTGTCTTTGATTAACCCAGTCCTTCAAGACCATTTCTTCCAGCTCCAGTTAACTGTTGGCTGAAAGAAAACTTGAAGAGGGACTTTGGCAGAGGTTCAAACGTTACTTGGGAGTTGTTGTTCGCTACAGCATGCAACTTTTTTTGGCGCCAGAGAAATAAAGCCGTGTTTGATGGGCCTAAGGATGTGGTGTGGTCTTGGATTCCTAGAATTTATAGTCTTGCTAATGAGTATCATATGGCTATGGATTCTCGGGATACTTGCTTTTCCAGAGTCTCAGTTTATCAGCAAACTCCTATATGTAGCATGGTTTGGTTCTTGCTCGTGATCATAGGAGTTACTAGATTGGTGGTGGAAATTTGATTCTACTTGTGCCCTGAATCTCATTAAGTCAGAACTGGAGGTTTGGCATCCTTATGCTGTGATTGTGGCACTCATTAGAAGATGATGCTCCAACATGATTGGAATGTTGCAAAACATGGTCATTCCTTGCCTATGGGGGTTCGTATTTTTTAACCTGCTCCCTCTTTTCTTTCTGTTGCTCTTCTAGGTGATAGTAGCTTCGTGTCTTTTGTTTGTAATGTAGCGTTGTAGCTTTGGATGTGATGGCCCGATGTCTTTAAAAAAAAAAAGGTTGAATTAGCTTATAGTAATAATTAAATAAGAGATAAATTCAGTTTTACCTGTGGTTTTGGTTGAAATTATTGTGTCACCTTGTAATTTTGGCCTCGTCATTTTATTGTTGCAATTAGTTTCATGGGTACAAAGCCTTCTTGTTGTATCATTTAAATACAAACGATCATCACCAAAAAAATAAGGAAAAAAATTAACTTATCCCCTCTAATTTAAAATTATGTGTATTTTGATCTTAAAACTTTAAAAATATGTAATGTAATTTTTAAACATTTTAATTTGTGCATTTTAGTCCTTTTATTTGATTTTCTATCAGACTCTAATTTAAATTGTTATGCTGAAATTATGTGATAATTTTTTTGTATCAATTTTTTTTTTAAAAAAAAAGTTCAATTTACGTCCTTCAACTTATCATTATATGCACTTTGGTCATAAAACTTTAAAAACGTGATTTCAAACCATTAGAGTTTCATGAAAAATCAAATAGAATGAAAAAATGCTGTACCTTCTAAAATTATTGTTTTTGCTTGGAGGTTGTTTTAAGATAGGTTGCCAACAAGGGAAGTTTTGGCTTTTAAGAGAATAATTTCCTCTAATAATGACGTTTCATGTATTTTTTGTTTCTCTCACTGTGAGAGTTGTAGTCACTTATTTTTCTCGTGTCCCTTTTCTTATAATGTTTGGTCTGCTATTTATGCTTGGATGGAGTTTGATGGTGTCTATCATAATGATGGCGTTAACCACTTTCTGCAACATTTGAATTTTCTTAGAGGGAAGAAGTTTAAAAAGTAAGAACATAATTTTTAAACATTTTTGGTCTTTAGTGTTATTGAGTCAATATTATTTTTGTTGATTTTCTGTTGCATATTAAATCTTTATCTTAAATTTTATTTGTAGGGATGCCATAAACTTTTTTGTTTTTTTTTTTGGTGTATTAATCCAATTTAGGTTGCTTTTAGACTTTGTAATTGTGTACTATGATGTAATGGGTTGGAGCACCCCTTGTGCTCTTTTTTAATATATTTTGCTTATAAAAAAAAAACAGAATGAAAAAACGCATATATTAGAAAGTTTAAGAATTGTATTGTAAGTTTTTGAAATTTGATGAACAAAATGCACATAACTCTACGTTAAAAGGGGCAAATTACACTTTTCTCAAAAATTAATACAAATGATGACTAATTCTTTGTTGTGAATTAGATATAATTTTAGCGATAAAATATTTACATGATACTGACTCAACTGCTTAACATAAAGCTCTGTGTTATATAGAATAATGCAAATAAAGGGGTGGCACAAATTGACCCTAATCATCGGAGCAAACTGAATTTAGAAAAGAAAATTATTTTTTAATGAAATAATAGTATTTATAGCATTATTGAATCTAAGTAATGACATTGCCATACGTATTATGTAATAAATTCTGTAATAGTATGTAACAAAAATTGTAAAATGAAGTAAATATCATTATCGCACTGTGCTGGAGAAAATACTTATTCCTTCTATTCTTTTTTATTTGCATTTAAGGTTGTTACATAAGAATAAGAATAAAGAAAATTATTAAATAGTTTTAATTATAAGGAAAATAATTTTATTTAATTAAATTATCTTTTATTAAAAAATTTAAAATATTTTTTTAAATTTATTAATTTTTTTACTTATTAATATTAAGAGTAAAGCTAATAATTAATAATTAATAATTAATATTTCATTAATTTGTCAAAATGACAAATAAAAATAAACAAAATAATTATTTTTTAAAAGATAAAAATAAAATTATGGGAGTACATAGCTGTCATCGTTAGTGTTGACAGAGTTAAAAATTTATTACATCACCTTCATGTTGGATGTAAGAACGTGGATGTAAGAAAAATTATTATACAAATTAAGAGGATGTAAGATTTTTTTTTTTTGGTTGGATAGCCGTAGGGAAAATTTTCTTTTAAAATGAATTTATTTTTAAAATAAGTAAGTAAAAATATATTTATTTTAAATTTAATTTAAAATATATAATAATTTTAATTTATTAAAATTTAAAAATAAATATATCTTTATTTATTTTCTTTAAAAATAATTTCATTTTAAAAAAGTTTTATATGTAGTAGTAGAGATGTAACCACACTGACATGTTTGTTGGGTTGGCTTTCAACCCAGTCATTGACCCATGACACGAGTCATCCGTATGATTGTAAAGTTTTTTTTTTTGGGATTACTATAAAGTTAATTTAAAAAGTTTTGCTCTCTTTTCAGCATTTCATTATATTTATTTCTAAATAAATATCAACTTAAGGAGTAAGTATTTGTGTCACAATATATAAACTATTATAATTATTTCATGCATGTGACTGTACTCCACCTCCAATTAATTTTTTAATTCTTGGAATCAACCAGTATGCATGAAGCTATGAGTAGCAAGGAATTAACAATCCTAGCTAGGTTGATATATATTATTATATTTTTATTTTATAGGCTAATTTCACCGCCAATCGAGAGTAATGAGTAATACGCAAGGTGTTATAGAAACTATCATGTAAAGTGCTTAGTCTTATGTTCAGGGAATGTTTATCTTCAATATGTAAATTTGATTTATGCGAAAATAGATATACAAACAATGATTTTTTAAATAGATATGTGAAAAAAAATGTTGATTATATGGGATTCCTTTTTGTGATATTATGTCCAGTTACGTTAACAAATAATAATAACTGAATAAATAAAAAAGCCAATATCATAGAAACCTATAATCTATTCATTGATTTATGGGGGCGGGGGAAGCTGGGGAATAAAGCTATTTACTTTTATGTCATTTCAAAATGAAATTTATAAATGTTTGAATTATTTATTAGGATGTAAAATAATATATGTATATATAAAAAATAAAACTAAATATTATTCCATTAGTTGGAGCGGTCAATCCAATGAGTTGTGTTAGTTGCTTATGGATATATGTCATGTGTAGATAGATATACAATAACATATTCAAATTTTAGTTACGATAGTTTTTTTTTTGCCAATAGTTATGATAATTTCTTGGAATTAAACCGTGAATAATATATTAGAACCTCACCCAGTTTGGCTCATATGTGTGCAAATTGATTCAAATACAATTTGGCCACAATAAACAAAAAATTATATTAGAACTTTTAATTTTAACTTGAACCAACGAGCTGACTGGTAAATGGGTGACCTTTCAGCACCTCTAATCTTTATCATTCTTATAAATTAATTATTGGAATATATATATATATATATATTATGAATTTTTAGATAAAGTTTCAATAATAACTTTTATTATATAAAAACGATATTTGAAGAAACCGGAATTGACCAGAGTTTCAAAAGAAAGGAGAATGGCTAACCGCTAATTTTCCATGACCACAATTCGTCAACTCCAAGTCACGGACTTCTTAGTTCTTATTTATCAGACGGATACAACACGCTTTTCCTGAAAAGGACAAATACACGAAATGTAACCACATAAAAATAAATAAATGTTGTTATGATTTACAGTCTTTCAATTTTTCAATGGTTCCGTGTACGTCTTTCAAATAAAATTCTTACAACCCAATTCTAGAAACGTACATATTTATACACGTAATAATTTATACATATTTTTATAATATTATATTCCATTTTTATATAATCCGTATGATTACATATATATATATAATAATTTTATATTACAATTTTATATTACAACTACTTGACCGTAATATAATTTTTTTGATTATTTTATTTTATTTTTTTATAATAAAAAATAATAATTTTATATTTATCATATTTCTTCCCGCTATATTACAACGTACGAACATTCCTACCAGAAAGAAAAAGCTAAGCGGCAAAATTTATGTGCCCTTAACTTTTATGTAAACATACTACACTAATATTATACTGTTTTTTTTTTTAAAATAATGGTCTTGTACAAATTATTGAAATCTTTTGTTACTAACTCAATTATAGTGACTTTTATTTTATACTGTCTGAATTATAATACTTTCTTTTTATTCTCTCATATTAAAATTTGACTAGAACTTTTCGTGATATAAACTGTTTTAAATTATAATTCTAATTTATTATTACTGTAAAATTCTTTTATACCATCAATAAATAAGAAATAACACCACATTAAAAAATAAAAATTCCATTTTAATAATATTTTTAAAATAAGTAATATCACATGGTTTATTACTATTTATATTGTTAATGGATTAAAAATAAATTCTTTTAGATTTACAAAATGTTTTGTTAACTGTATCACATCATAAATAACTCGCCCCCCCCCCCCCCCCCTTGTTTACAAGTGTGGTTTAACTTAAGTTGAGACAAAGAAATATTTAAAAACTAGTTCTACTGTGCATTTAGATATGTAGTTTTTTTTCTAGTCAAATGTAAACCGAGATTAAGTTGTCTCCTTGAAAATCTCATTTAACTGGTAATGCTCTTGTGTCTACACGAATTGTATCCTGACATGAATATACTTTACTGGGCAAAATAGGAAAACCCTTATATTAGTTGTTATTAAATAAAAAATAGAAATAATATTTGCTCATAAAAAAATTTATATCATTCTTATATTAACTTTTTAGATAATAAAACAAAAAAATCACATATTTTAATATACACTTTTTGAACCTTTGTTTTCCCATACAAATAAAGTATAAAAATAATGTAAATTTTTTATGTGTAAATATCATAGCTCAATAAAAAATGATTAAATTAAAATTTAATTTTCATATTTTTCACTTATTGTAATTTAATTTTTATAATTTTTTCTTTTAAAATCAAATTTTATACTTATAAATACTTTTAAAATAATTTTTACCATTATTTTTCATTATAACAATGTTATTCTCTATTAAAAAAATGAGGAGTACTAATTGAATAAAAAAGTACTTATTAAGAATAAATAAATAGTTATAAGAGCACCAACTAACATGAAAGAATATCTATAGAACCTTTATAAAAAAAATAAGCATTGAAAAAATATTTATTATATTATAATGATATTATAATTGAAATTAATAATAAAAAATATTAAAAAATGTTTAAATGAACAAAAATTAATTCAAAAAGAAAAAATTATACGAAATATATTAATATCCAGTAAAAATTATAGAAACCAAATTTTTAATTTAACTAAAAAAATAAATTAAGACAAAATGGAAAACAGCAGGCCTGTATAAAACTTCGGAAAATAATAAATTGGAGAAGCTTTTGGCTACCGGTTGGAGAACAAATACCACCTCGTAAAAATCTGGGTGCTATAAACTACCCAAAAAAAAAAAAAAACTGGGTGCTATGCTCATTGTTGTTGAGTTTGAATTCCATTTTGTCACCTCTCTTTTTTAAGACCATCCCAATTTCTCTCCTTCTTCTCATCTACCCTTCTGCTTCCATTCATTCTGTTTGCATAACTTGCACAAAAAAAACACAAACAACATAGCCTAATAGCCATAGGTTCCTCTTTTTTCTCTGCAACACAACACTCTGTTTTCTTGCTTCCAAAATCCCACACCTCCATTCCTTAAATGGCCCATGCTACCCCCTCAGGTTTTGTCATCTTTCTTCTTTCTCTCTCTCTCTCTCTCTCTCACTGCCCACATGTTTTTTTTTAACATTTATTGCCTTTTTTTTTGGTTCAGTTGAAGCCTTGAAGGAATACATTTATCTGTGTTGAAACTAGATTTTTGAGCTAAAGATTGTATCTTTGAGGTTTTCTGATGGTGGGTTTGCTTTTGTTGGGATTTGTTTTAGTGAATCAGATTGGAGATCTTTGTTGAGTGTGTCGGTCTGAGTGTTTTGTTCTGCTGATTGCACGCTTCCCGTTATCTTATGTCAATGTCTGTGCTTGTTGTTTCTGTGAATAAGAGATGGCCCCTTGGCAGCATCCCTCTGGGGTGTGATTTCCATGATTCCATGCAGAGAGACAAAACCATGACGATGGGGGTCTTTCTATAATCATTGCTGGTTTTAACATTTCTGTATTGTTCTCTATGCCAGTTGATATGAAAAATCTGATTGGATTTTTTTTTTTTTTTTTTTGGGGGGGGGGGGGGAGAAGCAATATATTTTGTCATGTATGTATGGGATCTGTGTGATTTTGGCCAGGGCATGTAAGTTGACCCTGCATTGGTAGCAGAAAAGGGTATTTGGAAAGTGCATAATTTGAATTAATGATGCATTTGAAGGTCATGTTTGCTAACAATTTACATGTAATATTCAAATTCAAAATTACCACCTGTACTTTTATCTTTGTGAATTTTTGTAGTGGGGAAAGAAAGGACACACAGCAGAACACATCTGAGTTGATTCTTATAGTTCTCACTAATTAGCGGATGGGATGTTTTATAGTATGCCACATACAAATACACTAACAATAATCATCCTATCATGGAGTTAAATTTTTTGCTTTTGATAGTTTTGGCCTCCTTACCTAATGGCAGTATCTTGAAACTATTGCTTTTGTGCAGGTGAATCCAATGATCTTACAAAAGAAGAGTGCAAGGAAACGAGTTCACTGGTTGTTTGCTTTGGGGAAATGCTAATAGACTTTGTGCCAACAGTGGCAGGAGTGTCACTGGCTGAAGCACCGGCTTTCAAGAAAGCCCCTGGTGGAGCTCCTGCCAATGTGGCTGTTGGTATATCTAGATTGGGGAATTCATCTGCTTTTATAGGCAAGGTGTAGTTTTCTATCCATATCTGTTGGTCCAGTTGGTTATTTAGTTTCTTTTTACTATCTATCGGCTTATACTCCTGGAATATTTTGTTCAAATCTTCATATTTAAGGCATATTTGTCATATACTCATATGCTATGTTTTAAGCTGAATATTCTCTCTCAAGAAGGCTGTTTCTGTATACCTGCCCCTAAAGAATTCAAAAAACAGAAAAAGATAAAGAAAAGGAAAAGGAAAATAACAGAGGAAATAAAATGCTTGCTTGAACTACTAGAATAAAAAATCATATCTTAATTCCTTGCCATCTGTGTATTAGGTTGGAGCAGATGAGTTTGGGTACATGTTGGCTGACATTTTAAAGCATAACAATGTTGACACATCTGGAATGCGGTTTGACTCTAATGCAAGAACTGCATTAGCTTTTGTTACACTTAGAGCTGATGGCGAGCGTGAGTTCTTGTTTTTCCGGAATCCAAGTGCTGATATGCTTCTTCATGAGTCAGAACTTGATAAAAATCTCATAAAGCAGGTGTTTTGAATTTCTGTTTGTATTTTATGAAATGTGGCCCAAGACCTGTGGTTTAAGTCAGGTTATTCGTAATATTGATTTCAGGCTAGAATATTCCATTATGGTTCCATCAGCTTGATTGATGATCCATGCAAGTCAGCTCATCTTGCTGCTTTGAGCATTGCCAAAAACTCTGGCGCCATTCTCTCTTATGATCCAAATTTGAGATTGGCACTATGGCCATCAGCTGAGGCTGCTCGGAAAGGCATAATGAGTATATGGGATCAAGCCGATGTCATAAAGGTATAATATATGTGGCTAGGAGATTCTTATATGATCTACTTTATAAATGCTACCATACTAGTTGTTTAATTTAACTTTTTTATACTTCTGTTTAATTTTGAAAATAAGCATTCTGTTATTCCTTTTCCTCTTCCTTAGTAGACCTGATGTGGTATTTTCTTATGTATGTGCAGATAAGTGAGGATGAGATTACATTTTTGACTGGTGGTGATGATCCTTATGATGATAATGTTGTATTGACGAAACTTTTTCATCCTAATCTCAAGCTTTTAATCGTTACTGAAGGGTCGGAGGGTTGTAGATATTACACCAAGGTATGCTTACCAAAGTCATTTGACTATGATGCCAAATGTCTCATTGGGAACACAATTTCTCATTTCATCATTGCTTTATTCTGTGTGGGTGTGTGTGCTTGTATCTACTGTCAGTGGACAAATATCACAATATATGTCCCTTACTCTAATAAGTTATGAGTGGGCTGAATTAATGGTTGTGCTTGTGAGTGTCAATGTCCTATTGTAAGACCATCTAGTAGTAAAGTACTCAATGACTACTAGCAGCTAGTAAAACTGACACAAAGTTTGCTTTTTAGGATTCACCCATTTCACTTGTTTTATTTTTCCCCCTTGTGAATCATTTTTCAGCTAATTGTGATTGCCAAATTTCTGTGCAGGAATTTAGGGGCAGGGTTGCAGGCGTTAAAGTTAAACCTGTTGACACAACTGGTGCTGGTGATGCATTTGTTAGTGGGATTCTCTACAGCATAGCTTCTGACCAAAGTATTTTTCAGGTAATTTCAGATTTTGACTCATTCTGGTTGTAGATTAAATTGTCCTTGCTCAATGTGTATCTCATGAAATGAAATAAAAATTTCACGAGCCCCGTTTTGACATAGTTCATTTCCTGCTTAATTTCCATTGATGTTGACGCTGGAAGATGTATAATTGTGCAGTCACGTTGTTTATTCATGTTCTAGAGTGTTGTAGGGACAGAGAAAGCCTTGGATGTTATATTATACATTGATTTATTTCCTTTTATTCCTTTTTCCTCTCATTTTTTCACTTATTTTTTTGGGAATCAAATTTTGATGAAGGAAATAAGGAATAAAGAAACTGAAGTTGGAGAAACTTTTATCACTGTTATTGAAAATCAGCAGTTGCAATTGGAATTGAATTATCATTTCATGTTAATTGCTATTCAGGATTTCCGTTAAAAACTTTTATTATTGAGAGTTTTACACTATAATATGCATACTGGTGGAAGATGTCCTTAAACCACACATTTATGTATTCATAATGTGGTGTGTTTGAATTGAAGATGTCCTGAGGAGTTAGCAGTTGAAATATATGCTTCTGCTTTTATTTTTTCTAGGTTTGATGTATAGGGAGCATAAATTGGAAGAGTATAACTCAGTCAATTAACAATATATGTGTGTTTGAATTAGCTTATTTTGTGATCAAAACAGCTTATAATCAAAAGCTTTATGAGAGAGCTTTTGAAAAATAAGTGATTATTTTCCATAAAATAATCTAAACCAAACATGCATAGTACTGTCTTCATCATTCCCCTTTAGGAATTTATACATTTATTTTTGTTGGCAGGATGAGAAACGTCTCCGAAAAGCTCTATATTTTGCCAATATATGTGGTGCCATCACTGTAACTGAGAGAGGTGCAATTCCTGCACTACCTACGAAGGAAGATGTCTTGCAATTCTTACTAGAAGCTGCTGCAATACAGCAGAACTGATAGTTTTTTGTTATAACATGTACTATTTGTTGTTAAGCTAGAGTTTAGGTGATTCATAGCTTCTTGTATCTTTTTATATCTTTGGGGCTGTAATTTTCTTATTTAAGTTCATTTTTGCCCTGCTCTCTCAAGTTTTGGCTTGTTAACTCGTTCAGGTTAAAGTGCTCTAGATTTAAGATTTGTAATAAATCAAAGGTATTCAGTTTTAGTCAAGGAATGAAGAAATGTTAATAACTTGTTATAAGCTCCGGGGCTTTGTCTGAAGTTCTGCATGATTTCTGATCTGCATAGTTGTTATTGACAGAGATGTTCAATTAACATATAGATTGATAGTTTGATACCTTATCAGGGATCTTGACCTGTGATTATAGAAGCCAATGCCTTCCCTAAGAATAAAGACATAGCAGGAACAAGCGCTTTCTCATTCATTTTAAGCTTCTTCAACTGGCTTGAAGTGAAAGCTAAAATCATGGATGATTTGTGTATTGTATTTTTATTATAATAAAATAATTATTTCAAAGTTAAAGTTTGTTTTAACCTTATCTTTTTCTCTTTCTTGCAACCAATTTAGCAACCAGTTTTTATCCACTATGTTTCTTTCGATTTACCGGTTGGACATTTATCCCACCTCACAAAATACCGGTCCAATTAGTGGTGTTCACATCTATAGTTATACGTTGGAGTTTCTATCTTTTTGGGGAGCACGTTGGACCATGTATGTTGGATTTTATCCAACTTGCTGCACGTTGGACAGTGGAGATCTTTAAGGAATGTCTTCTTAACATTTTTTGTAGCCGTTTCTGCATATTAGAAAGCAGCTTATGTGATTGCTCAATTTGTGCTACATATTAGAGATGCAGAACGTTGCAACTGGATAAGAAAACCAAAAGGCATTTTTATACTACTTCAAGACTTGGTACTTTATGAGAAACACTTGAAAAAATACATCTCTTTTATATTCTTTTAATTTTGTTTCGTGAGCAATCTTACAAGTTGTTTTTGTATCACTGCTTTTTTAAGTACAGATCTAGCAAGAAATAATTATTGTATTTTGAAGAATATTAGCTATGAAACCGTCTACACCGAATAATCAACTCGCGATAGCATAATACTCTTAAATTCAATGCACTTTCACGCTTCAACCAATATAGCCAATATTTATGATAAGTTATTTTATTTGTGATATTTTAATTTTAGCTATCTATCTATTTTATTTATATTATTTTTCCTACAATCTTAAGAGTAATTTCGTAAGGAATATTGTTATACTTACTGTTATTCAAGCTTTTCTTTTCATTTAAGTATGGACACTAGTTTACGTTAACACTTGTTGGTCTATTTATATAAAGGTACTAAATATGTTGGCAAGTTTAGTTAACAGTCGTAATGGAATTTTTAGTGCAAATTTTCTGTAAGTACTTGTATCTATGGCTAATAGTTGTTCCTTAATAAAGAATGTGAAAATGATATGCTATGCCTTATTTTAAATGTGGAGGTTTTATGAGGAAAGGATATTATAGTAGTAGTTTGATTTTGTTGATTGATGGCTTGGTATAAATATTTCAAAGTGTAAGGATGTTTAGCTCAGTTATTATTACCTAAACCTAGGAAAAGAAAAATTAGTTTTTGTGATGTGAGTGAAGTACAGTTTTTTGTTCGTCATCTTCTAATTCTCTATAATTGTTATTATGAGCTTGTTATTAATTTTTAATGTTTGGAGACCCCTTTTTAATTTGGTTCAGTTGTCGTAGTAATAAAGTTTAATAGCTCGGGAGAAGCTTCAACTATGTCTTGAGATAGGCCGGCATGCACTCCATTTAATCATTATCTTTCCCCATTGTTGGGGTCCCCATTTTTTTTTATTTGGAAAATCTTGGAACCACAAATTTTGTGGTGCATTCTCAACCACAAATTTTGTGGTGCATTTTCAACCACATTTTTTGCTTTGAGAACACACATTTGTGGTGCATTGTTAAACCATTTAAATGGGAGCTTGGTGCTAAATAGCCTTTAGAAGCAAAACCTTGAAAGCATTTAGTTAGTACGGTGATGAATTTTGTGGTTGTTTCATGTTGTTCTTACAAGAAATGAACTTGCAAGCTAGAGTATGTCATTGTTAATCTGTTTTTTACGGGTTGTACAGGATCGAATTATTTTATAATGGCATTAAATGGGTAAAAGAGCTGTTTAAATCCTTAATGTAGAAACTAGAGTTTGGTTTAGTTGTGAAATGTAACATTATATATGTGTGAACTTGATGCTAAATATGAGCATGAATTAAGAGAATGTATGCTGCTGTGTAAGACTCGGATCCTTGATGTTTTCATGCTAGAATTGTTATGTAAATTGGATCAAATTGTGTGGTTTCCTTGCTGCCTTGTTGTGACTGAATTCCTACCATCTAATTGTCTTGTATGGTACAGAAATTTGATTAAGCTCATGGGACTAGGTGCTGCCTTGTTGTAGTCGAGTTTTAGCACAAAATATGAGTCATAAACTATGTTTCCATATTTTAAATGTGATGGTTTTATAGAAGGTGTATTATAATATTTCATTTTTGATTGATCTTTCTTGTATAAATAAATCGAGTTTAAACGTGTATAGTGGTTTATATTGATTATTGATTGTTTTTGGACTACTTTATATAGAGTTTTGAAATATCTTCGAAGCACTATAGTTTGTGCTATGAGGGATACCTTGAAGGGTATTATGATGTTAAATAAATCTTTGATTCAAATGAGACTAAATCCATAAATGGATTTATTTTTATTTTGGATGGAGGTGTTATTGCTTGGAAGTCATCCAAGTAGACTTATACAAGTGCTGACTGGCTGGCTCATTCTGCACATTCGTTGTTCATAGATACTGAATAAGTAGCAAGAGTTGAAACAGTGCATTGAGATACATTCTTACTCACTACCTGATTTGATCACATAAATTGGAGGTAGCTTTTGCTTTTTAGCATTTTACCTGAACAAGTGCTTACATATTCTTGTTCAACAACTCATTTAATTTTGGTAAACAAAAGAAATTATTACTTTTACCTAAATAGTTTTCCCTATCTCTGTTTCTCTGTCTTTGTAGAAAGAGTAGGACTCCATTTAATAAAAATAAGATTTGTGAACCATTATTTGTGTAAACAACATTTGCATAAGCATTGATTGATTATTCTTTACTTTTTCTTTTGCTCTCCATGCAGTCTTATGTTCAAATTCTAAAATTGAACACATTTAAATCAGTATTGATGCCTTAAGACTTCGATAAGAGGTTTACTGTCTAGAAAATTTAATGGATGTGGGAGATTTGATCTTCAAAATTGTTGATGAGTATCACTAATTACCATTTCAAAAATTATAGATATCTTAACTTTGTGTGCTGCAGGTGTGGGAATCAGCATCAAAAGCAGTGAAGGATGAACAGGCAGCAAAGCAGAAGTTATGTTATGTGAAGACTTGAGCAAACTGGTAAATAGATTGTTAAACAAAGACATAATATACTACTTTTCAGCTTCTTGTTTGATACTAACAATCTTCTATAGATCGAAGAGAGCAATAACTCTCAGTTGTCTAGGCTGGAGGAATTAAAAAAACGATTGGAAGCTTTGAATCCGGGTCGAGCATCAACTAATCTTCATAATGTATGTTTTTCATATTGTGTTCATCATTCTTAGATCTATATTGTTAATAGCTTCTATAGCATCATTTAACCGATGGCCTAGTGAATTTTACGTTGGTGGTTGACCTGAGGTTCCTTATTTTTATATTTACTGGTCTGCCTGTGTCATATGAGCATGTCTATTCTCGATCTTGTCAAACATGCCTCCCTGAAATTCCTATCACAAACTAAAAGGTACAAGCCAAGCCATTGACCTGGGTTAATCTTGACCACATATTAAAATCGTTACAATCCCAACAAAATTAAGTAATAGAAATGAACATTGGTATGAACACTGCCATGTCAACAGTGTAAATTTGGACAACACACACTTGAAAGCTAAAATGGACTTAATTTTTAATAGAAGATTTTCCAGCCTCACTTGGCAAGGGTCTTGTGCTAGTTCCTGGGAAATTGTCCATGATAACGCTCTAGTTAAATTACTGTAACAGAATGCACAAAAGTTGTGTTTGTTCATCCATATTTATGTGGATGGAAATGAGCTACGTGTTTTCAGGGACTATCCCCAGGCTTAACTGCTAAAATCACTTTGTGGCAAAGGGCTCTCAGCATGTTGTCTTCTGTACTTAGGGATGATGTATTTCTTAGCTTATATGCTCTTCCAAAGGCAAGGAAAGTGACATTTCTTTGTCTGTTAGGTTGCTATTGGTAGCTTGGGAAGTATGGTAGTGAACAAGTATGGCTGGCTGCCAGGGACTTTAATTATACTTTTAGGCTTCTAGCAGAATTCTCAATTATTGTTGAAGCAGCAGGAATATGAAATGTGATTAACTATCCAACTAGCCTAGCAGTTGAAACCCACAAGTTTATTGGTTGGAAATACTCTTTAGTATGGCCGAGTGAAATTCACTATAGGTAGCTGTTTCAAGAGAGATTCATACAGTGCTGGATGTGAAAAGTTTTCTTTATGGTGATACCTAGGTCTGAAGGAAGCAGGGGTACGGTTTCTAACTATATGTCCTAAATTTCAACCATAAGCCCATAAGGTTGCCCGCTAGGAAATTTGATGATATTCTACGTAAGTATTTGGAGTTTTAAATTAAACTTTTTGGGATCATGGGAATGGGTTGTTGGAGACATTAGAACCTGCTCTGGTTGTGTGACTTCTCTACTGAAAATATTGTCTTTTTTTTTTTCCCAGCATATTGTTGATTATGCAGACTATCATACATCATTTGTTCCTGTCTCGGAAATATGGTTCTTGTCCCATGATACATGCAAGCCTATTCATATTATTCTGTTGAATGTTGAAGTCTTGCACTTGAATTTTGTTAGGATGGGAGATCAGCAAGTTCTTCTCTGAATAATGCAATCCAAGATGGTTCCTCCGTTTTGAACACAAGGGAACCAAGTGGGGCATTGGCCGAGAATGTTACCAACCAAAGTAATGGTCTGAAAGTTCCAGTAATGAATGGACATAATCAGCAGGCTCCTAATGAAGGAGATGGAAGAAGTAAAAAGAAAGTTAACTTTCAATTAAAAGGACAAGGAATTGGTGCAGTGCCCAAGAGTAGATCTTCAGCTCCTAGCTGGACTGGTGCTGGTTTTGAAATGGATGGCAGAACCTGAGAGTACTATTATGAGATGTTACTGCACTGTAACATTTTGACTGAGAAGTCATTACTTTCTGTACAATGTATATCTTTCAGTTCTCCGTTTTTTTTACCCATTAACTTGGAATGTCATCTTCCCCTAGTTGTATTCTTTTGGTGACAGTTGACACAGAATGACTGACCTCTCTGATTTGTTTGTGCTAGTGCTAGACTGCTAGCGCAAACCTGTGAACGCCTCTAGTTACCTTCAGGCAACAACAGATCAATACGTCAATCTTGATTTCTTTGTTTTGAACTAATAATACTGTAGTAAACAACCCCTCCCCCCCCCCCTCTTTTTTTTTCCCGGTGTTTGACAAATGTCCTTATGGCAATTTTTTGATGAAATGAAATATTTCTTATTGCTTCACAGATAACTTGAGAAGGTCCAATTGAGTTGGGAAGTAACTAATTTCCTCTTTTGACTATCATCCATTGACCATTGAGTTGAACTTGCATTTTCTTTCCTATAGTGTTAAAGTAAAACTCCAAGACCAATTTTTTATAATGGCAAACAAAAAAAAAAGTTATTTTAATTTAATGGTTTATGATCATCTAAAAAGAGAATAATAAAATTCAACTCTACTCATTAAATTAAGAACAAAAAAAAAATTATTCTTGCATAGCAAATATGGTGGGAAAATCTAGATTGGTCGTATTTTGTCACGAAGCTGAAATTGCGGGCAAGTTTTCAAGTTTAGCTTCATTGTATGATTGAAATTATTGGGGGAATCCACGAAGAAGAAGAAGAAGACGACGACGACTGTACTCAAAATAGCTCTGCAATTCTGCCTAGTGCCAAACTTCCAACAGGTGGTGGGGGCAGGCCGTTTTCATCATCAAGTTTCTGATTTGAGTTACGTTTCTCAGAAGAATTTACTCCCAATTTCTACTCTCTTTCTTGCAATTAAGATCGTCTGGTAGCTAGAGCTAGTCCCCTGTTAAATATCAGTGATTCAGTATAATCCTGCCACCTGCAACCATAATACCACTACTTGTAATAGCCGAGTCAGTAAGCAGTTATCAATAGTGACACTTGAAAAATTTACACCATTCTTGAGCTCCTTTTAAGTATGATTTTCCTTCCTTTAATCTCTTCGTTGAATTGAGATATTATCCAAACCAAATTTCAAGTAAATTGATTATTGATAAGTTAAAAGATATATTTGCCAATAATCTTTTATTTTTAAGAATCCACATTGCAAATCCACAATGTACTAATAAAGTATAGCTACAAATTAATAATAATAAAAATATAAGTATGATATGACTTTTTTACCAAACTGTCACTGTTAGTAAAATTATTTATTAAATTACCATTTTTTTAACTATTTATCAAATTCTCATTTTTTTAACAATTTATCAAAATGCCACTCTTTTGAAACTATATACCAAATTGTCACTCTTTTATCCTACGTGACTTTTTTTATTATTATCATTACTTAGGGATCTGTATAGGATGAGCGTTCGTAAGTTCCTACTGCAGCGCATCCTACGTGGATCTTGTATCCGTGATCTTGACATCCTACTTTAACGAATCTGAGTTGACCTGAAAGCGTCAACGCTTTGTTGGCGTAACCTTGTAGGTAATTAATTAAGAGAAATTTTGATATTTATTATAATAATTTATATTTTTAATGAATTTATTTATACCAACATATTTCATTAAAAATATTACAATTAGCATCATATTACTTCATTAATTTATCTAAATAATTATAATTATAACACTTATATTATTTAATAAAATTACATCACAAAATTCAAAATCTAAATATTAACAAACAAAATTATGAAAGTAAGCATTAAAATAATGAACGTTCTTTGCCACTGTTATCTAATGAATTATTTAATGAATATTATCTAATGAATATTATAATTCTCAACACTGCCACCTCATTGTACACATGTCCCATCTATCTATAATATGTTACTAAATATTATGTAAAAAACATTATGCTTGTAATTTATGGGCCTTTTTTTTTCGTATGATACTACACGTTTATGTTAGTAAAAAAATAACATTGTTTGAAACGTTTATTTAGTGAGTATGATTCGAATCTCAATAATCTCTCTCCCAATTTTTTAGTAATTCGAATTAGAGTGAAAATTTTGACAGAATTTTCCCTAAATGTTGGACCTCCCCAAAATCATATGATCCTGTTTAATGCAACCAGTTACCAAGATTTTTAATAAAAACTAAAACTGAGCGAAAAACATATATAATCTAATCTAATAAGGGTACCAAACTCACAATAAGATATTATCAATAGTCTTTTACACAAAATCACTAAATATAATTACACGTCAATGTCAATGAGATGGGCCCGCATCAGAATGCGGTGGCTTGTGAGATGGATCGGAAGAGGGACTTGGCTGTGATGGGTATGGTGGGTAACCTGGTGGTGGGTAAGGATATGGTGGGTAACCATATGGTGGGTATGGATATGAGGGTAACCCGGTGGTGGGTATAGATACAGTGTGTAAGGGTATGGTGAGTATGGTGGGCAATATGCAGGTGGTGGCTGAGTGAGGGGTATATAGCAATGGTAGGAGGCTGAGTCGTATGCTGGCTAGCAGAGTTGGAGTCCTCAGGATATCGAAGTCGTGTCTGAGTGGTCGCTAATTTTCTCCTCCGTCTACGCCGCGTTCCCAGTTGACTGGACTCCTCAGGCGGCCCTGAAATGTCATATGCTGCTTGAGCTGGACGCACTTGTTCCATCGTAATGCGGTCATGCCCCGCAATGAGTGTAGGATCTGTGTAGCAGCCTCTCGAGCGCGATGTCGATGTTGAACTAAGCAAATACTCTGCAATGTCCGCCTAATAAACAGATATAATTTATGTCATTATACTGAATACAAAATACATATAATCACTAACAAATTGGTAAAGAGCTTACCGCATTCCCAATAGATGCGTTAGTGGGAGCAATCCAAATATTCGTGTAGTAATTGTTTTATACCAACGCATGTACTCGAAACGCGAACCGAGGGTGCGACCAATGGGATTCCCTTAACAAGCTTCTCCCTACAACTATCCCAGGTGGCTATATAAACAGCATGTGTAGCTGACCAATCCTCATCATGCCTACCTGCCAATGTAACCGAGTGCAATTTGTCTGGCTGGAGCGGTCTCCGTGGAATGGCCTGGTCAAGACCAAACTAGCGCATGACGTGGTCTGGCTGGTGCCACTCAACAATGTGGAAACATATGAGAGGGACCACTGCCAGTGCTATGTCCCTACTAGCCACACAAAAAGGTGACAGTGTTGCCACCTGCTCATCCGTGTATGGTTGCTATATAAACTGAAAAAATGAGATGCACAAAACATTAAGACGTCATATGCATAAGTAAATAATTCAAAGGAATGTAAACGAAGACATACCTCATCGTTCTTCAACTGATCAAAGAACTGGCGATAATATGCAAGGACGCCAATCACAGTATCACTCAATACTTTATGCTTGTGTCACCTATTTGGTAAATGAAAGTATTACAAACGTAAGTTACAAATATTAACAAAGTATGTCAAGAAAGTAATGTAAAAATATGAAATGAAATAGAAACTTACTCCCATCCTAAGGGACGTAATTGACCACGATCAGCATCATAAAACACATCAGGCTCAACATGCTAATTGTAATATTTTTAATGAAATATGTTGATATAAATAAATTTATTAAAAATATAATTTATTATAATAAATATCAAAATTTCTCTTAATTAATTACCTACAAGGGTTACTTCAACAAGGGTGGCATTTCCCTTGTCCAGGCCAACCAGGATGCACCAAGTAGGATGACGCATCCACGTAGGTTGCGCCAAGCGTGTTGGCGCAACCTACATGGATACGTCATCCTACTTTACGCAACCTGGTTGGTCAGATAATAATAAAAAAAGTCACGTATGACAAAATGGTAGCAATTTGGTATATAGTTTCAAAAGAATGACATTTTGATAAATTGTTAAAAAAAATGACAATTTGATAAATAGTTAAAAAAAATAATTTGATAAATAATTTTACCAACAGTGATAATTTGGTAAAAAAATTGTATGATATACATGATTTGAGTTTTCAATACAACTGTGTACGTATTTCATGGAAATTTTATCTTATAATTTTTAGCAGAGCAACATTAATTCTTATACTAAAGCCAACGAATTGTGAGTTGTGACCTAATGACCCTTTATATAAGGAAAATGATGTGATTAGGGTTTATACTACTATTCATATCATTATTTAATAATTGTGATTATCACATCATTTTCCTAATCACATTACTATTCATATTATTATTTAATGATTATGATTAAGTGAGAAAAATTAAAAAAAAATATGTAATCAATGATATAAAAAATAATATAAAAAATTATGTAAAAAAAAAATAGTGTGAAAAAATTATAATTGTTTACATATATGTACATATATGTTGATAAGCCTTGTCCTTTTACTTTGTTCAGTCACATCCAGAGGGTAAAATGTTTAACTTATGGAGGTACTCCGTGTAGTGCCTGCATGCTTTTATTGGTTGCGATACTTGACAAAAGAATAACAATACTATTTGATTATAAATTTTTATATTTATTTGTTTGTCGTCAGTGTTTAAATATGTGTGCTTTTCAAACACTGGATCTAATTCATCTACATTAATGATTATTGGTAAATGTAGTATATCTCACATTTTAGTATACGAAATTTTATGTTATATTCAAAATACTAACTAAAAGGGCAAACCTTCTTTGGCAATAACAAAAGGCCACTAAAACTTATAAATAGCCACATGAACAGTTTGCTTTACTCGACTGAAATTGAATTAGAGCAAGAATTGCCATATTCTATTTCAATCATGTTTAAAAAATATGGAAAGATCCCTCATCCTCCCCCCCAGCCCCACCCTGCCTTTTCTGGGGGTTGAGAGCAGTGTTAAAGTTTTGAGTACTGATAATTAAATTGGATTTGCACAAAAGAAAAAGTTTTGGTCATTGCACTTCCTTTCTTTTCCCTTTTTATGCAAAAGGGGTGTCAGCTTTTCCAATGTGAGCCTTTTCTCCCAATCAGTGACTCATTATTATTGAATGATTCAATCATCATCTTATCAAACTTCAGTTCATATCCTAAAAATAGTTGGTAATACAGTACCAAATAAATCTCAAACCCTAGAATTGAAGAAGAAAAGCAGAAACAAACAGATCTATAAGCGCAACAACACATGCCCTTAACAGCTATACATCATTAAAATGGAGACAGCCATGCCAGCCATCTCCAGTCTCAATCTTATTCCCTGTTTCCACCATTTATGCTGAGATATAGTTAAACCCACATGTCACGTATTAATTACTTAAGCTTTTATAATATTGGTGTTTTGAATTTCCCGCTCATTTTCTTTGTGGTATAGTAACACTTTAGGCTTTAGCTGCCGTATCATGTTATTGTGTAACATTAATGTTAATGAAAATATTGAATGAAACAGATAAATTGATAAGAGAAAACTCACTCTTTCTCTTTCTCATTAAAATTTCTTCCTTTTCTTTCTCTACTTTACCACCTGTAAAGAATATAATATCATACATTCATCACTAGGTTTCGTTTAAAATATATATAAAAAAAGTAGGAATCTTTGCATATATAACTCTAGCCTTTGGATCGAAGTAGTTTAACTTTTAACATTTGAAACTTGGAAGAGAACGTTTTTGTTTTTTTTTTAATTTGGTTTTCGTTAGTTGAGTTTCACAACAGAAAAAGAAAAGTAAAAGGTCGTTGTCTTGGGTTTCATCTTCAACACTCATTTTGTAGTACAAAAGGAAAAAGAAAAAGAAAAAGGCTCGCATTAAAGTTCATGTTTTCCATGCAAAGTCATCTTTTAAAATTAAAAGAAAAAAAAAGTTTATTTGTAGTGTTGCGCTACCTTACAATCTCAAACTTCCATGAGATAAGAACCAAACAGAATGTGATCTCTGAGCATATTCCTCTTTATATCCTAGTTCAAAAAGCGATGTAAGCTTATGTCCTCTTTATAATACTCCTGTTTTCTCTATGAGAACACTTACCTATATACATTTGCAAATGAGAGTTGGGTGAAACGTAGGGTCGAATAGTGTGACCAAAAAAAAAAAACAAACCTTGATTTTGATTCTTGTTGATAGGTCATCTCTAAAAACCATTATAAACTTTTGTTGAGGCCTATAGCATATTTTAGAATGGGACAACTTGTTTTCCCTTTTTTTTATGTATATATAAAAGGATTTACATTTAGTTTATAAACCATTATTTCATCTATTGACATTAATTTTATATTTAAGAATTAAAAACATGATAACTATTTTACAACACCTTAAAAAAATTGTTTAATTAATCTGCTATATGAAATAAAGGAAAGAGCTAGATTCGAATGGAATAAAAGATTGTAAGATGAGTTTATCAAATAAAAGATTGAAAGATGACAAAAAATAAAAATAAAAAGCAGATTGTAGGGAAAAAAGTTGGTTTTACTTTTTGTAGGCACACCATGTAACTATCTACGTGTTAATTATTATTGAAAAATAGTAGAAATGTGGACAATTTAAAAGGTAATTGTACATTATAAAAGAATAAGCTTCAATGAATTCTTTTTTCATATAAACGTACATGATTTTTTCTTTTTCCAATGAGAAGCTTCAATGATTTAAGTAATAGATTGGATATTAATTTTATTTTACAAGTTCAAAGTTCAAGTACTGTTAGAACATGAAAAGAGAATAAGCTCACGAATAATAATATTTGTACAAATTTTTTTATGATAATAATATTTGTGCAATTGCTATATAAATTAAGTTATACATGAATAGGATTAGAAAATTAATAGTCTTACATTTTTACATCATAATTTTTTTATATAATAAAGCACGAAATAACATTTGAATTTGTTGTACCAAACAAAAAAACATTTGAATTTTACTTCAAGATTCTAAATAATTTAAATTACTTGCAATCTTCTTACCTAATGTATACGAGATAACCAGTATTCATCAAATAATGACAGTCTTATATATTTATATGCACACATCACTTTATATTTATGTTTAGATATTTTTTTATTAATAAAAAAAAAGAAATGAATAGGAAAAGATTAAAAAATAAGAGAAAGAATAAACAAATTTATATTTTTCTTATTTAAAAGATTAATAAAGAAATAAAATAAAAATTTTATTTCTCTTATTTGAAAGTTATATTATAAAAGAACATAACGAAATTATTATACTCATAACTATATTAAATTTTTTATTTATCCCATTTTATCCTAATTTTGAAGAACAAAAATTAAGCTTTGGAGGAAAAGAGAGGAGGAATGTCTTCCCTTAAATTACTTTCTTGTCCTATCTAATTTTAAACTTCCAAACAAAAAAATTTATTCTTCTTTCTCTTATTTTTTTTATTTCCTACCATTCATATATTTATATAATTTTTATTACATATTTACAATTGGCTTCAGTTTATTTATTTTTTTACATCCCCACACTTTAATTAAGGCATCGTTATTTGATGTGGAGTGATGTTAAGTACAAGCATGATTCTTATTTCGTCAACTTAGGAGTGTAATATTCATTAGAAGAAAAAGAAATATAATTCATTAAATTTCTAAAATTTATTCAAGATATAAATTAAATATAAATAAACAACAAAAGAAATATAAAAAGATAATATATTAATATTCACAGAACTTTTTTGTTTTTGACTGGCTAATATGTACCAGACTTGAAATGAACAGGGAGGGATAGTAGAGGTAGGGGGAAGAGTAGGGTCTGGATTCCTCTGTCAAATCTTGTCTTTTAATAACCAATCAATTGGGCAGTCCTGTCGAGGGGTCAAATTCCACGTGTGGACAACCGAAGGGGTTCAAACCCCACAACCCCAAGGCTTGTGGGCCCCACCATCACCACCTGATAACGTGAACAACCCACGTGACGCCCCTCTGGTTCTGGCTCATCGGTCATCACTCATGTCTCCCCCTAACCCTCCACAGGATGGCCCCTACCCTCCACAAAATGACACCGTTCTTCACATAGACCCCACTTTCCTACTTCCACAACAGTCCATAACCATAACCGTAACCGTTTCATGCACTAACGTGTCCCATATTTTCCCTTCAATCTCTGTCACTAAACCTTCTCTTTCTTCCTCCAAACCCTCCCCATCTTCCCCCTTCACCTTCTTCATGTCCTCTGCTTCTATCAACCCATCAATGTCCTCCAAAACCTCACACTTCGCACAGGAAAACTTCCCTATCCTCTTCCACACCCTCTCTATCAACCCTTCAATGGTCCCCTGATAACAACAACAACCATGCAAAAACCAAAGCTTTTTTTCACTGTTTTTAGGCCTCAGAATCTCCAATAACACGTCATCCACAAGATCAAATAGTAATCTTCGATTCCAACGGTGACCCAGTCGGTTTTTTTGGGTAAAGTTGCAATCTTTGTCGTTGTTGGGTGAGGAAACATAGGAAGTAGAAGTGGGGTGGTGTTCAAGGTGGTGAAAGATTGATGGGTCCAGTGGATGAGTTGGAGAGAACCATTGATTGAAGGACACTGTTGTTGTTGTGGTTGTGGTGTTAGTGGTACTAGCTTCTTTGTATACCTCAGTCGAAGTAGTACGGCTTAGGATTCCTGTAATGTACTCAAATTCTGGTCTGTGATCTTCAGCTCCGGTGGTGGAGGCACCGTTAGGTTTGTCTTCATTGTTGCTGCTTTCTCGGGTGGCGAGTGTGCTCGTCCCTTCTTGTTTGTACCTCTGGCTCGAACCACTAGATAACTGTGAGCTGCGTTTGGACTCTTGGGTATCAGATACCTGTGGTTGTTTTTTTTTTTTTTTGGTAATTCACAAGAAAAAAAAATTCCAAATGGTTTAAAACAGAAGAAAAAAATTGACTGTTTTCAATTACTATAATGGTGAAAAAATGTGTTGCAAAATAGATGTTCTCCTATCCAACTCTTCTAAAAAGTTGAAGTTTAGGCTGTTGGGTAAAGTTAAGTTCTTTTTAGAGCAAGAGAAATATTTTATTTTATATCATTAATTATTTTCATATTAATTTTATGAATTATTATTATTTTTTATTTAATTATATTTTTAATATTATACTTAATATGATACATACTTAATATTAGAAGATAAAATATTTCTCTTACTTTGAGATCACCAAAGAATTTCTCAATTACATAAATAATTTTATATCTTTAACACGTTTTTAAATATTTAACTTTTATTTTAAAAAAATGGGCTAATAAAAATGAAACTCTTGACCATTTAATCATAAAGGTTATAATATCGTGTCATTCACCAAGTCTCCTAAAAGATTAATTGGTGAAGCCCCATGAACTACTTTATATCTTTAGCAGATGGAATTTACTAAATGGAAATTAGTTTTTAAAAAAATTGAATCAGTTGAAATTCAATTTATGGATACCTGTTTTTGAGGAATTTTGGTTGCTGGAGGAGAAGGGTCTGTCTTGACAAGGAGAAGATTTGGGACAGTGTTGATGTTGTTGAGGACTAGATTGCTTGACAATGGATGAGTTTTCTTGCTTTTGGTGGTTTTGATGTCATTGGCTCTAGTGGGTGACGTTGGACGGATGATGAATGACTCTTCTTGCTTGTTTCTGATTATGTCTGATGTCTGTGGAGGCCTTTTGAGCCTTGAGCTGAACTTTTCATTGTTGACCTTCTTACATTTTGGGACTGATTTCTGGTTCTTCAACTCTTGCTGCTCTGGCAATGCTTGAGGAGGCTTTGGCTTTGTTAAAACTCTTGGAAGCTGTGGTTGAGTGTTGACTGGAGGTGGTGGAAGTTTTAGAACAGCTGGGTGTATATTTTGATCTTTTGGGGTGAGTGGTGATGGTGTTGTGCTTGGCTTGTGCTTATTGGTGTCCATGAATCTGAGCCTTGGGGAATAAGATGAGTGGTTTGAGTGCTTTCCTGGGCTGGGTTCATCAAGTGCTAATTTCACTGGTGTCTTGGGAGATTTTTTTATTCTGAATTGGCCTACAAATTCTTCTCTTGCTTGCTCTTTGCTTTTGAGAGTGTTGGTGATGTCTTGCCCAACTTTCCTGCTCACACTTTCTTTAACCTGTTTAACGATTTGTCTTGCATAGTGGCTTGGACTTCTGCTATTGTTCTCATCACATTTCCATTTTGAAAATGAAAACCGAGGGAGCTCCAAGTCCTCACCAAGCCCCATGTTCTCCTTGTTGATTTGGAGAGACAGTCTATGATGATCAACATCTGATCTTCTTGCTGAGGATATTCTAGGAGTCTCAGGCAAAGAACGAGTGGCTGCAATGTTACTGTCTGTGCTGTTTCTTGGTTTGGTTTGGATGTGTTGCCAGGGTCTCAGGTTGTGCAGGTTTGGAGCATTTCCTTGTGGGTTTGGAGTGGAAAGGCATGAAGAAAAGGAAGAAGAGGGTGAGTGTGCACCTGGAAGAAGATCTAGACCCATTAATCTGGCAACCAAAGTTGGTGTCTTTGTCCCTGGAGAGCTGCTGATTTCTGAGGACAAATCATTCAAATTTCCACCTCTTGTGCTTCCACTTGTTTTAATTTGTATATTCTTCTGGATTTTCAAAATCAACAAACTAGTCAATTAGTCAAAATCATCCCTAAAGTACCATCATTACTCATTTTACAGAATAACAAACCCAACAAATAGAAGGGGGGTGAAACTCATAAAAATTGGTGAAAAGTGTCTTACTGGGATTTTAAAATTTTCTTCTTTTGAGAGAGATGAAATAGTACCATCCTCTGATTCCAAGCTATTTCTAGGTGCTTCAGCACCTGAATTACACAAAACCATAAACCAAAGTTCCCAGAAAGAAAAGAGAGAAACAGAAGGTATGTGGTATAGAGAGAGCAATACCTTTGGGGACAGTAGTATGGTCTTCTGGGATACAAGATGCTGACTTGAAAGTGCTTTGTTGTTGCTGGTTGTTTATGGTGGGAAAGTGAAATGGATGGAAATCAAGGAAGTGAAAGACAGCACACATGCAACCAGAAGGGGTTTGTGTTTGTGTTTCAGCTTCAGCTCCTCCTCCTCCACCTCTCTTGGCAGATCTCCCAGCCCAATACCACTCCTTACCCATAATTGGTAAGCTTATGCCTTTGCTCAACTTTACAAACAAGAAAGATGATCTGGAAAAAGGGTTGTCAAACAAGTGATGAAAATCAGAATGAAAATGACATTATAAGCAGCAACCTGATCAGAAGAAAGAGAGAGAGAGAGAGAGAGAGAGAGAGGCTGAGGGAGTAGTAGTGTTTGAGGTGTTGGCAAGAGAAGCTTTGTGGGATATGCAGGTGAAGAAGCGAGAAAAGCGGATCCTTGAAGCATAAAACGGCCAGAGTGTAAGGAATTAAGTACACTGAGAATTTGGTGCAAAGTGCATTTTAGAAAAAGAAAATAAAAGTTGAGGAAAATATATACTACAATCAAAGCTAAGGTGTGGTGGTTTTTTTTTTTTTTTTAGAATTATGCTATTTTTCTTACTTTCTTTCTCTTTTTATCTTTTTATCTTTATACTTTATAGCACTCACTTCCAAGCTCTTACCAGACTATGACCAAGACCAACACTGCTCTGATATTGGGAACTGAGTTGAGTAAAGGTATTAAGAATTGAGGGAGATGACGATATGACCACGCACCTTTCTTTCCAGTTTCTCTTTCTGTGTCTCTGTGATTCTCTTGCTTTGTTAGAGAAGCATATATCCTTTGGTGACATGGAGGTATATTCCCCCTCCCTGGTGAGCTCGTACTACATTGTGATTCTCACACCTTGTAATTGGGGTTAAGGTAACTTGTCCAAGGGATAATGCTTGGTTTTTTTGTTTTTTGTTTTTTAGGATATCTTAAATGCCCTTTGAAAGCAACCTCTTTAGACATAAAATCATACAGTTAGGTCTATTTTAATTGAATTTATCACCACTATTTATTTTTATTTTTCAACCTACCATCCATTATGTGAATTGTGTGAATCTCACATTATTGAGACTAACATTTTTAATTTTGTTATTTATTTAATTTTTATATATTTAATTTTTTTAATTTATTCAAAAAATTATTTTATATTTTACAAAAATATTATAATTATATATAAATTAATTTGACATATTTTTATATTAACATATAATATAAATATAATATACATATATAAATTTTACGTAAAATATTTCTCATTCCGATTTATTATTTGGAAACCAATGTCAGTCTAATTGTGTGGGACATAGTACTCACCAGGAGGTTTATGTAAATTTTATTATTATGATAATTCTAAGTAACTAAAAGTGAGACAACAATAGGTTTTTTAAAATAAGTAAGTAATAATATATTTATTATTAAATTTAAATGAGTTAAGATTTTAATATATATTAAATTAAATTAAAAATAAATATACTCTTACTTATTTAATTTAGAGATAAATTCATTTTAAAAATTTTAATCGTTGTTCTGTTATTATAAAAAAATTATTATAATTTGATATATGTTGTTGTGAATGTGCACATATATAAACATTAATTAGTCTTAAAGCTTTTCGAGAGCTGCAATTCAATGAAACTCTTCCAAAAATATAATTTTTTTTAAAAATAATTTATTAGAAGTTATCTGATCAAATTTCTGTGTTGTTATTACAAAAAATATAAAATAAAAACTATTATTTGTATATATGGGTTTAATTTGATTCACATTTAATATTTTACTTTTAATTATATTTGTGTGAAGTCTTAAATATAGCTCATATTTAAGAAATTAGAAGAAAAATTTATTTTAAAATAATAAGTATAAATAAATAAAATTGACAAAGATCGACAAAAATAAAATCTAATTAAGTAGATTAAGCTTGTTCTGATCCACAAAAATGAAAAATTGTTACATCCTAGAATAGGAATAAATGCATGTTCGAAAAAGATATTCATCATTAATTTTAAACATATTCACATAATAATCAAAGAAAATAACTTAAATTAATGATAAAGAACCTCGTAGAACATGCATTTATTTTAACTCCAAGAACATGATATAGTTTCTCACCGGAAATAGTTCAAATTTATTTTTAATTAAAAACTTTTAACTCAGGTATACCGTATACGTAAGTGGAATTTGAATCACTTAATTGTAATATTAAAAATTAAGTTGCTCATAAAGTAAATTTTTATTTTAATTATAAATTTATAATTTTTTCTTTTTCAATTTTTGGAGTTTAGAAATTTTGTGCGGAAGTTAATCCCAACATCACCTGAACAAAGTGCTATTAAAAAAATATTATCAATTAATTTCTGACTTCCAATATACTTCAGTGATAAATTAAAAGTGAATTGTTTCATACCTTTTGTTCAATAAAGCGACAAAAATATAACACTTTTAGCATGTTTGGATTTTACTTTGCACATCTCCAACCCCAGTTTGGGTGAGTAAACTAGTTTCATCAATAAATAATATGTTTGACAAATTATGATTAAATTATATTGAACATAATTTTAAGTCTCAAACCATGATTTAAGTATAAATAAAAAACATATTACTTTTTCATTGGATGAAACCATAGATTGTAAATTATAATCTAAACATGTTATTTATTATACGATAATGTATGCGATTTCACTAGTGACCATATTGACTTGTTCAAATCCCATCAAGTATCAACCATGAATATGTAAGACTTTCATATATGTTTCTATTGACTTTTCCTCACAACCTTCGGTTTGAATGTTGAACCTAATTCGAAAGAAACTTGCCACTGCATAGTGCATATACTATGCTCATCTGTGGTATCTCCTCTATTTTTCCTATATTTACCTCTAGGGCTGTGTCCAAATTTTAATTTGAACCTTCATTTTTATTTCATTATAAAAAGTACTAGAGTGAAATCGTTGTACCTTGGTTTATCTAGATCTAAACTTATACTAACTCCAATATCATTTTCACATGCTAAATAAATTGAATTTGCTAGTAGGTGCTATAGCTAGGTTTGAGTTTTTGTTCTTTCGTTTCTTTCAAAACTAAAATGAATATGTGACTTTGCCAATTAGTTATCTTGAAGAGACATTTTCATTTGGAGCTAATAGCAGCAGCCCCTAAGGAATGGTCACTGAGAGGAGATTAGCATAGGAGTTGACTTTAATTTTGGCTAAATTCTGTCATGTGTGTAGGATTACTCTTTCTAATAAAGGCTCAGAACTTCTGAAGCAGTTGTTTTTATAGATCCATGATGATAAGGCAAGACATTGCTTGCAAAATAAACGATCGAGATATATATAAATCGGACTAAGGCATAGTAAAAAAAGTTATCTAATTAAGTTCTTAAAGGAGATAGATGCAAACGAAAGAGAATTGACGGCTACCTAATTAAGCATAGACCACAGGATCTATCTCTAGCCTCTAGGAAAACCCTGAGTTAGACATTGAGATAAATGAAATGAATGAGATTACATCAGTTGGAAAGTTACATATAATATAACATTAAGAGAATAATTGTGGCTTGATCACGCTAAAATCAATCTCTCAAAATTTGGCATACAATTGATGAGAAAATTTGAACATAAGCTTGCAATAATTTAAAATAAAAGTATCCTTTTTAATGAAAATTTGTGATGACTTCCCCCCCCCCCCCATGTTTAGTCCTCTCATTTATATGATTTTTAAGTGAGAGAGAAGCTATTTCTACTTCTTTCTATACCATAGGTGTGCCTCCTCCTAGGATTTGGCTTTGAAATTAATTTTCAGAAAATTTTAATTACTATCTGGTTTTGCATACTTTAAAAAATTTAAAATTGTAATTATTTAATCAATAATAATTCACTTCATATGTTACATTTTACAATACATTTTGCAATTTAAAAACAATTATGATTTTCTTACATCACTTTTATTTTATAATACGTTTTTTATTATTTTACATATTATTCATATAATTGATTACATTACTTTTTTATTATTATTATTTTCACTTAATCATAATTATTAAAAAATATGATAAAAAATTATGTAAGATAAAAAAAGATGTAACATCATTTTTCATTTAGAAAAACATTTTTCTTGCGTCCTTTTATTTTGTCAAATAAAAGCATTAGATGAAGTACATTTTAAAATTGAATAAATAACAAATGCAGGAACTGTTCATCCTAACTCCTCATCAACAAATGAAAAAAAAGATAAGAACTATGAAGTATCTAATCAATAGGACGCCATAATATTTACTGCACCAACAACATAGCCAAGGATATGACTTATTCTTAATTTGGGCCACAGCAATGATGTCAGAAATGACCAGCTGTTTCACTCCCCAACTGATTAAACCTCTTTTTTAACCTATGGACTATTCATGATTCATTAGTCATCCCTCACAATACCTTAGAAAACTCAATGCCATTATTGAATGTCTTTCTTGAGAAATTCTTAAGTAGTTAGTTACGATCTTTCACGTTATTTTATAAATATTTAAATTATTAATTAATGTGTAAAAATATTTTTAAAAATTAGTACAATTTTATAATAATTCTCATAATATTATATATTAAATAATAATTTAAATGTCTATAATACACTATATTTATCTAAGAATTACTCTTTCTTTCAATTCTTGAATGAATTTCAATGCAACAGATATTTAAATCATCTCAGGTGCTTTCACTCTCTGCTCCAATCCAATTCACTTACAAACATAAATTGATCTCTTAATTAATCAATCAATCCCTGTGTTTAAATGAAAAACAAGTCATGAACACAACAATCTCATGCATCTCTCTCAGACACAAAATTGGAGATGGACCCCTTGGGTTCCTTACCTTGTGTACAGCATGTGAGGGGCTGGAGAGGAGGGGGTGTGACCATATAGTGTGTGCAGGTTCTCCGACAGGTGAAGCTACTATAAGAAAATTGCCAACAATGTTACATGCATGCACACATTTACACAATATATACTTTACGTTTGTTCAGTTTTTATAATTTGATTAGGGTTTTGACACATATTAATTTTGACACATTCTTCTAATGTGAAAGATGTATTCCTAAAATAATGTGTAGGAAGCAATATTGAATATTACCCTCTCCTTGTCAGGGCCTAGAACAGTATGAGTAAAAATCTTACATCACTTAGATTTTGGGTGACCTTACCACTGGTAATAATCATGTAAATGGGACCACAACAAGCCCATGCTTTCAAATGTTTCTAACTTTCTATTCTCAAGCTTTGATACGACACTAGTCTCCAATACATCTCACATATAGATGGGTAATTAAATGAGGTGTCGTTTTCGAAAGTGAAGGGTTGTAGAAGTGGTCCCAATACCTGGCAAACTGCAAAATTATGGAGCTGCAAATTAAGAAGCTCATTATTCAACTTCCCCCATTTCTTGCCTCCAAATTAAATTGCATAGATATATTCAACTTGTGCTTAGAAATCATATGAACTTTCATTAACACAGCACTCAAATCCATGCAATTAGCTTTCCGTTTTAACTTTTTTCACATTGTGTAGAACATAGTACTCATTCAGTCATTCTCATTGGAGGGCAAGTATCTCAATGCTCAAGACATGGGAATAACAAATAAGTTATGCAACAAAGTTTTCAAAAGGTAAAAATTTAGATTTTTTTAGCAAGTACATCTAAAGACATTTATTAAGGAATTCAAAATAAAATTTTTTACATGAAAGTTAATTTTTTTTCAATTTTTAATACATTAAATACTCTACTTTTTACTAAAAACTTTCTATTTTAAATCTTTAACAAATGTTCTTAAAGCACTCTTAAAAAAAACCCTAAAAATTTAGTGTTCTCTGTCTTAACATACTACCTTAACTTCTACTACAATTTTCAAATCATTGGACAGGGCACAGTGACTAAGAAGAGAACAATATAATGTATTAAGCTAATTTTAATTAATGTCTCAATAAAAAAAATGATGTTTGTATTTTGAAATGAACATCTTAGTAAGTGTTTGTATATCAGTTATCCTGAGCAAACTGACGTTTGTAGTTTTTGAAGGACGTGAAATTATGTTTAAATTTTTTCAACTTCAATTTGCTTCAACATAAGTTGGAGCCAAACGTACATTGGTTAGGAAGTAAGAAATTCTTGCTTTTATATTAAAATTGTTATCCTAACTCACTTTTGAGGCAAAATTTTCTAAATATAAATTACGTTATTGTAAACTCACTTTTAATTAAACTTAAATTTACAAACACACTTTCAACCAAATTTAAATTTACTAACTCTAATCCAAACACACGCTTATCCGTTATATACATTTACATTGTTCATTATGAAGTATGAACATTAAATTAATAATAACATTTATTTTTATTTTTTTAAATTTAACACATGATGTCATCTTCAGAGCAAGATTCAGTTTTTGCTCAAAACTTAGCAGATTCCCCCTTACATTATTCCTGACCATCTTACACACTGCTCCATATTCTATGTTATATCTATCTTAACTGAAAGGGGAGAGAGAGAAAGAGCGAGAACACTGCTTCAAATTTTGAAGTGGTCCTGTTTCGCGGGGGACTCGAAAAATCTAAAAATACTAATATACTGTATTGGAATCTGTATTTGTGAGTGGCTGCCATATGATTTTCATAGGTAGCATGTACATCCCGTGTATTTTTCTTTTCTCTATTCTCAGTTATTTATATTTTCTTTTTTGTCCTTTCTCTTAAGCCATTTGAGATTGCCATTTTGAAATGACGATGAAAAATTAAACTTATACGTGTGAGGCCAAAATAGACAAAGGGTATCTAGCTATTAGGCCATGTTCAGAAGAAAAATTGACACCTCTAGCTGGAAGTGCTAACTAGCCTTCCAGATGTGCACAGATAACAACATGACAAGGCAGGGCAAGATATAGAAAGAGGAGCGTCTGTTATGGCTTTAACACTTTAATTAAAATCTAGGTAGGGTCCTAATGGGGTAAGCCATGGTGGACAACACAGGACACATTACATTTACATAGCACAAAGATTTTGATAGAGGATGTATATATCTGATAGTATTGTCTGAGTATATATAAAAGGTTATGCTTTGAATTTTAGAGCCTTAAAAACAGCCATTATTGAGTATGGGAAAGAAAATGAAACAATTGCAGTGAATCCCATTCCCTGTTCATGCAAATTACCCAAAAGCAATAATCGTTGTAAGAGACATAGAGAAGTGGGGCCATATAATAAAGAGAGAAAGAAAATCACTAACTTGCCCATTTTCATTGTATCTCGAATTAAGTCTGACCATAATTCCGTTAATTAATTATTGAACAGTTATAATAAATTCAAGCTAAGCTAACTTAATAAAGTCCGAAGGAACCAGTGAGTAAATAACTTATTAAATTACATGCTTAGTATGACATGTAGGGATGGATTGAGAGGGGTTTGAAATTTATTATTATTATTTTTGGTAACGCAAATTGATGCTGTTTTTTTTTTTTGGTACAAATGATGACAATAAAGTTTGAACTTATGATCTTATATAAACTACTCAAATCTCTCATCACTAGTTCAATCTTAATAGCTTCAAATTGTTGTTACTTAGTTGTACCTGCCTCAACGTTACTTGAAGACAAAGAAATTTTAACCGGTTATTGGTGTCTTTAATACCAGAGTCCAATTAGATGGGTCACTATCCATTAACTTACCCCAATCAGCTTCTTATTTGTCCATTTCTTTTAGCCCAATAATTCGTGACATAGCACAATTTATTTAAATAGACTAATAGAGACTGGTTGTTTCTTAGGCATGGGGTCAGTGGTTACTATAGGGAAGATATGGTAGATAACTGGTTAATGTAGAGGCACTCATATGCCTAAGTAACATTTTCTATTCGTACATTTTAATGATTTTTGTTTGTCCTCAGTGAAAAGGATGGAAAAGAAAAGGAAAAGCAGAGGAGGATAAGGAATGAACTTCCTTAAGAAATAATTATATTAAATCTAGAAATAGCTGGCTTATATCTATGATTGAAATAGATAGCTATATCATGGAAACAAACGATTCGTGTTCCACGTGGTGTAATACTGTAATTTCCTCTACCAAAGTTTGGACAAAAAATTATTTTCTCATTGAACCAGAACTACCCTTTGCAAAATTGTTGTACCCCCAAAAGGCATTTTCTATGACCCCATAATGAATGGCACAGGATTACAAATATAAAACAATAATTCTATCTACCTTCAGGTTTTCAATTTTAAAAGAGAGAGAGATAGAAATGGAGAAAACGAACATGACAATGATAATATAGGGATACATACATACATACACCCTTTTTTTTATTGGATCAATTATTTCAAATTCAGAAGAATGGGAATTTACAAGGAAGAATTATAGGAATATTGGTTTAAGGTTGAGGAGAATGGAGACTCGGCAGATTTTACATTGAAATCAAAGCATGATTTCTGAGACAACATTGAGATTGATCTTCTTTCAAAATAATAATAAGTGTTCATAATACTTGTTAAGGATTTAAAATAAGATTTTTTTATATAAAAAGTAGAATATTTGATACATTGAGAATTAAAAAAATTCTACTTTTCATACAAAACATCTTATTTTAAATTTCTTAACAAGAACACTTGTTAAAAAACACTAATAATAATAATAATAATAATAGTAATAAAGCAACTGAGCTATGTACACATCAGCAGCGCCATTCTGGCAGTCCAATGAACAATTCAGTCTCCACCTCATCTGAGCTCTGGCTATTTAGATTGTCGGGTGCTACTTCTACTACTTTTTCTCTGTGTTTAACCCATCGCTGCTGCGATGGTTTTTCGCCACACTGCCATCATCAAGAATAGCTTAGAAAAGGTGGTGCCTATAGTTACATACAATGTTTTTAAAATTGAACAAGATTAAATTAACAAGCGCTCTAAGTCATTATTCGATTGGTTCAATAAGAAAAATTGATAATTCAACCAGAATTGAATCAAATAATATAATAAAATATTATTGATCCAGAAATATGTCTAGTTTACGAACTAATTAAACCAGCTAGTCCAATCCAATTTTAAAAATATTGGTTCCATGTTTCCACTTTGTAAAAAGTGACGAGGGTGCTTATGTAATTGTATATTATTGTAATAACTATCCCAGAAATAGCTTCAAAGAAGAAAAGGAAGCTCGACTTGTTATCAAATTAGCAAGACTTTGATTAGTTATCAAATTTGCCTGTTGCCACCATAGACGAGTCTATTGTGGTGTTGTTCCCTGTAAAGGATGCCATTTGCTTACTCTTAATATAATGAAACTATTCTTTATGAATGTATACAAAATTGTTGCATGATGAGTAATTTAAGATCTAATAGCAAAACTTAAAGTGTTGTTTGGTTTGTTTTTGTTTTCATTTTTAATTATATATTTTTATTCATAATTACAAAAATATCGTATTTTTTCACTTTATTTCTTATTTTCAATATTTCGTGAAGGAAATACTTAAAACAACAAAATTTTATTTTTATTATTTTCTTGACAAAATCTTGAAAATAGGAAATAGTGAAAACAATGTGTCATTTTTATAATTATTGGTAAAAACATATCAAGTGAAAAAGAAAAAGAAAACAAACCAAACATTGCCTAAGTTAAACATTATGACTATAATCCAAGCTAATCATAATTCATATGAAGTTTTTCTGTGGTAAAAATTGTGCTTTTTGTGTAAAAAATAAAATAAAATCATATTGATATTAAATAAATTGGATCTATGTGTTACTTTGCCATGTAGCTTATACTAATTAGAAGAGGATGTGAATTGTGGTGAAGATGGCTTGGCTTTGGGCTTACTTTGTAGGGGACCTTGTTGACGACAATGACGAAGAAAAGAGAGAATTGTGATGACACAAGAGCCCAACCAGACCAGGAAAAGGAAAAAAAAAAATTTCGTGCATCTGTGCAATATTGTCTATTGAAAGAAAAGAAAAGAAATAAAAAAACTAATCAAGATGTTACAGGGTTTAAATATTAGCAAATAACTACAATATCAAAGTTAAATAGACATGGGGTCGGAGTGAAGAGAATGCCCGATCAAGGTTCAAGCAGTACATACCTCAAAGCAGAGGAAGACAGGAAACTAAAGGAATCTGTCCTTTGTTACCAATCATTCCAATAATGTAATCTCATAATCATGTATTTAAGAAAGTAACCAGTCACAATGGTTGCTGAGGTTTATTAAGAAAAGGCTTGACAAACTCAACATTGACATCAAAGATGAGATCAACCAACAAAGAAGGCTCATGAAAGATGAGACTTTTTTTTTTTAAATATTAATCATTATAGCTTAATATATGTGACCTGACCCCATTTTCTCAACTCCATTCCTCCTTTACTACTTAAGATAAAGTAATCCAAAGATGAGGGTTCATTCATCAAGTATAACCCTTATATAGCCACAATTATAGCTTAATCATTAGGCTTTCGTTTTCCTATTTCTGATGCTCAAAACTCCACAGTCAGAAACTTTAGTAGAATTTCAAATTTGATGGGCTAAAAAACACTTTTATTAAATTTAAGAGTCAACGGCTGTTTTCGTCTTCAAAGATTTACGTGTCATCACTTTAGTCCCTAAAAGATTTGTGCCATTATTTAGTCTCTCAATCATTAAAAATGTTGCCATGTTAATCCTTTTGTCGTTCTCCGTCAAAATCCTCTTTAACAGAGTTTGACATGGCACGTTAAGTGCTTATATGTTCCGTTAAATGCCACATAAGCATCCACATGGCAATGCCACCTAAACATCCATGTGGTGCATGTGTTGGTAAAAGGATTAATATGATGACACATGAATCTTTGAAGAATGAAAATGTGGGTTAACTCCTTTTTTTTAACTAGCAATACTAATATATGGTGCCATGGTGGTTGTGGCAGGGGTTGTGCATTTGTGGCCTTTGGGTGGTATTGTAGGTGGCTCATGGGTTCTGCTATTTGGGGATTAGGTCTCTGTCACAGGGCTGTGTGGGTTTGGGTGGTTTTCTAGGCTTGATTGTTCATGAAGGGCGGTTCATGGTAGTACCACTCGGTGGGAATGGTGGCCTGAGCAGGTGGTGGTTAATGTTTATAATTATAGCTAGTTTAATGTTGGCTTTTGGTTCTTTCTTTGTTGGTTTGGTTGATTTGGGAATGGAGATTCTGTTTATTGGTTGTTATGGGTGATGTGTTTCAAGGTGGGTGGTTTTGGCTTCTCTATTCTGTGTTATGTGCAAAAGGTATGGATTTTGTGGTTGTTTTTAGGCTACTGTGTTGGTGTTTGAGTTAAAGGAGGTGTTGTGTTTGTGTTTGTGTTTGCTTGAAATAGGTAGGGTTTTATTTGCTTTTGGGGATTAAGGGCTTGTTGTTCTGGTTATTCAATTCTCTATTTGTGGTAGGATTTGTGTTGGAGGTTTGTTTGTTTGTTTGTTGTGGTTGGAATCTTGGTTATTAAATTCTATTTAGTATTTTCTTATTAGTGATTCTTAGAGGTTCACTTAGTTTGAGGCTTAGTGTTGCTAAGAGAGATGTGTATGTATTTGTGATGAACTAAAATCAATGGTCAAGTCAGACAAAATCAAACAAGCAACAATTTATAACAATAAGATGATATTACTCAAAGTCACATTGGAACATAGATAAAATCATGAGTTGACCCCATTTTTGTTCCTAAAAGATTCATGTGTCATCACCTTTTTTGTGTGTGCATCATATGTCATCACTTTAATCTCTCAAAGATTTACATGTCATCACTTTAATCCCTCAAAAATTCATGTCATTAGATTAGTCCTTTTGTTAGCATATGCGCCATGTGGATGTTTAGGCCACGTGGATGCTTTGGTGGCATTGTCACGAGGATGCTTAGATGGAGTTTATTGGGTCACATAAGCACTCAACGTGTCACGCCAGGCTTCATTAAAAGGGATTTTAATGGAGGGTGACAGAAGGACTAACGTGGTGACATTTTTAATGATTGAAGGACTAAAATGACAACACAAATCTTTAAAGGACTAAAGTGATGACATGTGAATCTTTAAGGGATGAAAATGTAGTTAACTCTAATTTTAATTAACTCTGCAGTTGATTGACCACTTTGTTTATATAACTCATCATGTACTTCTATAAAAACTAGTATTGGTCTTGCCCCCTTTTTTTCAGACATAAGATCAACCATATTCAACAAATATGGTACCAAACCACGAAAAGAGAGTAGAAGCTCACCATTTCACTTAATTTGGCATTCTCTATGACCAAGTTTCTCTCCTGAATTTAGTGTGGAAAAATGTGTCAAGTGTAAAGGATTTCTATAACACTATAAACGCTTCCATTTTATTTGCATTTGAGCTGAGGGTACCTTGTTTTGTAGTTGTTCAATATGCTCCCCATATAGCTGAGCCTGAAACAAGATCAAAACCTCTCAATTCTGTTCTTATATTGTAGCTTGAGCGTTAATTTTGTTTTGTCAACTCAGGTTGTTACTTACCTGTCTCAGCCTGACGTTTTTCAAACTTCTCTCCAGCTGGCTCTCAATTTCTTTGAGTTCATCATAAGAACAAGAACCCAAGCCGTGTCCCAGTAGCTTCCTGTGACATTCAAATAATGAACTAAAAACAGTTGGCACTTGGCAGTGCAACTCATTTCACACCACAACTAAATCTAAAATATCAGCTATATGGATTGGCTCAGAGCTGTTAAAGAGCATTCAAGAAATAAAGCTACTAATGTGGTATCACTATAACTTCAGATACTATGTGAAATTGTAAATGTCAACTACCAGTGAAAGCACAAACACACACACACACTGACAAAGTATTGGAAAAGAATGAACTATTGGTAGGATAAACTAAACTAGCTAGTTTTTAAACTAGGGAGTAACCTTTGAGAAAGTTCAAGAAGCTCAATCTTCTTTGCCATCCTTGAGGAGTCAAAGTTTAGTTGCTGCATGTAAAATATTAAAATAAATTAGTAACAAACATGATTGGCTATCACAATAAAAACCACTGAAATGCCATTGTGATTTGAAACATTATAAACACACACAAAATATGAACTCGGAATCATATAACACACAAAATAGCTTTTCTACATGGGAGCTGGTAATAGGAGCGTTATGGATATACAACACCAAACTACATTTTCAAATCGGCGCATTGTGTTGAATAAAAATAATAATAATTTGAAATTAATGGAATTTTGATGGCTGTGTTTCTTGGTGTGGTTAGTGTGAGTTTTCTGAAGAATTATTGTGACTTAAGTATGTCATTAGGAAGAATTATTTCATTAGAGTTATGTAGTCAAACTTATGATGGCTTATTTCATGAGTTAGAGAAAAATTATTATTGTTAATTAATGAGAGCTATAGAACGTGTAAGATCTTTTACACTCTCCTAGAACTCTTATAAGTATCCTATGTATTTGGGACTATTTTCTTTTTCGGGCTAGAGATAGATATTCCATTACTCAAAATGAGAGGAGCTTAACTAATGCTTGGTTGGTTCCAGTAGTTCGGCACTTCCCTATGCAAAGTCTAGAGTTCGAGTCTTGTGAATGAAAAAAATCAGCGCTAGGAAAGCTTTACGTCCTTGTGGTTTGACCTAGCTCGACTTTGGATTAGTCGAGGTTCAATGCGGCTTCTAGATACTAGATGGTTTACACCAAAAAAAAAATATGAAAGGAGCATAACGCTCCAAAAATACAAGGAAACGGCCTAGAGGCCAAAGAAACAATACAAGTAATATGAAAGGTTAACTTAATGGTTATTTACATTCATCATTTTCCTTTCCTGAGCAATGGTGAAGGTTTTTAAAGGATATGATATGGGTGTTGGGATGAAAAAACTTTGGCATTCCTTGATTTCCCAAGTTGCCAAAACAATCACATTGCAACCTTAATGTTGTCCGTATGCTGCCCTCCTCTTTTATATCGACGTAGAGTCAATCCCAACCAATGTTTGACAGTGGATTGAGTCCCATAAGGAGATAATATAATGGGCAATAGTCCCACACAGTCACAGCATAGGGGCAATGAAGAAACAAGTGATCCTCAGTCTCCTGTTGGTTTCCAGGACAATTTGGATCATTGGGTATTATTCCTATATTCTTCCTCCACTTTAACACATTGTTACTTAGAATAACTGTGTTTCCTTCATTCAAAATACGCAAGACAACACTATATGATAGTGTTTTGAAGTGGATTTAGAGAGTACTTGAGATAAGCACGTAACGATGATCTCGTTGAGCAGCAGCAGTCGAGTATGTTGAGACAGGGGGGTGGGTACCTGCAAAGGGACTCCGACGCTTAAGTCAGGCTATGCACAAGTAAGACAGTGTATATTGAGTAATTTACTGATACCTGATTAAGGTCACTTAGCCTTGTATTTATAGAGCGTGTATAGAATTATTATGCAATCTGTATTGAATGCAGGTATTTAGAATTAGTATCTTGACAAGAATTACCTTCCCATTATTATAGGGATTCAATTTAGGATTAGTATCCTGACAAGAATTACCTTCCCATTATTATTGGAATGAATCCCTAGAAGTTGGGAACTCTTGATACGAGAGCTACTTATCAATCAGAGACAATTATGAGTCCTATAATATTGTAAGTAGAAGACTGGTAGTTACGGATATTTAGGAATATATCCTCTTTACATATCTAGTAATCTTGATATTATGGCACAACATCGCTCAATTTGCATGGCTCCGAGGTCAGGATTGCCTTCAAGGCCTTAGCTATGTCGTCCAGGGCAGAATCCGGTTATACGTGTGCCGAGTTGGTCCAACTAGACGGAATCCCAGATCACGATCCAGAACAGTTGCCTCCAGCTTGACGCTTGGAAGGACAACCAGGTTTCAAGTTTTAGCAAGATCATCCGGGCATACGTACAGTTAACACAGGAGTCTGAAAAATTAACATCGGACTCTGGACGTTTCATATGAAATGTCGGTGTCCTTAATATGCTGTTACATCCGACAAATTCATTGCCCCTAAGTAATAATTCTTGAGATTTCCTTAGGCGTTCTCTGTGTAAACTTTAAGTATAATCTCTGAAATTGCAGGTGGCAATAGTTTGCGATTCTTTGGGAAACTGTTACTTTAACTTTATTGGGAATTAAATATCCTTTAAAGAAGATCTCAGTTTCGCATTGCTCCCCAACTGCCCGCTGCTCCCGTGACAAATCAGAAATTGGGAGCATTAAACGTGACTGTCATCATGCGATCAGTTCACCTTTTACGGGGCCAATCAAAGTGCTTCATTCTCTCTATAAATAGAGAATGTTTGCACCAAAGCTGACATCCCTTTCATTGTATTCCTTTCACTTTGCAACTTTGTTTGAGAATGATCTTCTTTCAAAGAGTAGTTTCCCCTTCATTTTTTGCACTTATATAGAGGGTTTTTCCCCCTGCAAGGGTTATTTTCTTAATCTTTTCAAAATTCCTGAAGATGATTAACCTTCTGCAAGTAGCTTCCTTTTTCCACAGAGGCCTTTCTTTCTTGACGTAATGTTGAGTCGCTATGCATTTAGGGAGGCGGAAGCCTTTCTCTCCTGGCGTACACGGGGGTTTCTGACCCAACGTGTTATTAGGATGGAATGATGCTTCCATCAACCGATGCATGGGACCCTGGAGAGCACTCTGGCTCTTTCCCTGCCTCTTTCCTGAGTTATTTGGAGGCACTGGACCGGTCTTCTTCATAGTGTGGTTGGATATACAAGAATGCCACCCCAACAGAGAGGAAAATCCTCTAGGAGTAACTTGGAGTGATATGCTTTCTGGACTTGCTTTGCGAAGAGGTAGCCGATGCCGGCCTTTATTATCACTGTGAAGGAGGCAAGGAAGAAGAAGTGGAGTGGCTTCAACCTGTTTCGGTGAAGAGAGTGGAGAAACTGTGGATGTGACAATGCAGTAGGGTGCTTCTGCCGTGATGTCGGTTTCGTCCTTAAGCTCTCTTACGGACACTATTTTCACTTTGCTTTTAATTTACTTTTCCTTCTTCTCCCGTGGAAGTTGACAATGTACGGAATGAAATCAATAAAATTTTTCTTTTCGAGAATTTGTCTTGTAACCATTTTCTGTTTCTGTTTTCTAGTTTGCATTATCCGGGGTGAGTCCAACGCTTACCTTGAAGCTATATTAAGTAGCCCCAGCTCAGCCTTTGGTTTTTGGTTACAATGAAATGGTGAGTTTTAGCTCTTGTCCCCAGGGTGCGTGTTCCTCATCGAGTGAAGAGTTTTGTCATGGCCTTCCGAAGTCCACTGGCCTTTCTTGGAGGTACCGTTGTCCGCGTTAGCAATCACATTTGTGGGCACTACGGACTCATCCAAGGTCCATGGAAAAATTTATAGAATTGGTTTGCTAAGGTTGCGTGTCCCTTGGCTTACTGCGCAACCATCCCCTCAACTGTCATGACAGCTGTGAGGGTCACGTGGCGCACCCTAATTTAGTAGACATGCCTAGTGTTTCACGCACCATAATGAGTGCCTTTCGAAATTGAAACGGATTTGACAAAAGTGTCCCCGAACCGTCTCGCCACTTTAATTGGGGGTTAAGTTCATCTTTACTAGACTTTACTATTCCTGAGCATCAAAGACCTTCTGAGAGAGTTTCTCTTTTACAAGTTTTATGAACGAGGTGGTGTGATTGTGAGCAGCTTGCAGCGGTTCACTCGCTTCAATCCAACAACCTCATAGTCTTCTGTTTTTTCAGATTTTAAAGGTACTCCCTTTATCATTGCTCACTTGTATTCAATTTTTACCTTCCTTTCTGGGTTATGCCCCATGTGAAACACCCACCCGCAACATCAAGGGTGGCGGGGGAGTCCTAATAAGGTTTATACCTTCATGGGCTTCGAGGCCGCAGTCCTAGGGCTTAAGGGTGGATGCGAATCCCTCTGGGTCCGTCCGTTTTTTGTCTGAATTGATAGGAGTCCTTAATTCTAACATTAGCTTAACGGTCTCGATAGGTGTTTTCCAGGTGTTCAATGGCAAGGAAAAAGGCTGTAAGGCAATAGAGAGCGACCGAAGAGGAACCTCTAGTTCTTGCCCCTATGAGGCCCACCTACCCTTGGGTTACCAATGACGTTTAGAACCATATGTCCATATATTCTTTTGAGGCGAGACTCAGAGAACTTTTGGGCTATCTAGAATTGACAGAGAGAGGTTCGAGGGACCGAGAGTATCAAGTTCTGTGCCCAGAGCATGATAACAGAGTATGCATGCAACGAGAAAAAGGTCAAGACTTCATGTTCTTGTACGAGGGCCTTTTCCTCGACTATAGTCTTCTGCTTCCATTCATCGATTTTTAAATATCAGTTCTCTGAACCCTTCAAGCTGCCCCAATCCAGATTCACCCTAATGGCTGGGGTAATATCTTAGCTTTTGAGAGATTTTGTCGAGTGGTCGGGCTCCGGTGATCTGAGAGAGCCTTTTTCTATTTCTTCAAGCAATGAAGTATTCAAGGGGGGAGTGCATTGCAGCAGTCCTAGATGTCCGTCAAATCAAGGTCTAGGAGGAGACTCTTTGAAATTTTTTAGGACAGCTACAAAAAATGGAAGCATAAGTTTTTCAAATTGACTGCGGCATCAGGTACCTGGACTTTTTACCTGAAGGCTAACGGCGAAGCCCAATTTTGCTTATACTGTGTAATGAGATAAGAAGAATAGAAAACCGTACCCAATATGGGTGCAGGTTATGTATTTATATATGTAAGATGGGCTAGCAATAAATGGGCTAGCAGTACATGGGCTAGCAATACAAAATAAAGCACATACATAATATCTACTCTTAACACTCCCCCTCAAGTTGGATCATAGATGTTAATCATGCCCAACTTGTTACAAAGATAATTGACTCGATTCCCGTTAAGAGCCTTCGTGAGTATGTCTGCTATCTGTTCACCAGTCCTGACATGCCCTGTAGATATGAGTCCCTGTTAGATCTTCTCTCGAATGAAATGACAGTCAGCTTCTATGTGTTTTGTCCGTTCATGGAAAACTGGGTTCGAGACAATGTGAAGGGCATCCTGGTTGTCACACCATAGTCTCATAGGTAGAGAAACCTTGAACCCAATCTCATCAAGTAAATGATTAACCCATAGTAATTCACAATAGGTTTGAGCCATTGCTCGATATTCAGACTCAGCACTTGATCTTGCTACTACATTTTGTTTCTTACTTTTCCAAGAGATCAGATTTCCTCTAAGGAACACACAATACCCAGAAGTTAATCCCCGATCTACAGGACACCCAAGCCAATCTGCATCAGAATAACCTTCTAACCTACAATGTCCATTGTCTCTATAAAGAATCCCACGACCTGGAGCTCCTTTCAAATATCTTATTATATGTAGTACCGCATCCCAATGAGATTGTCGAGGAGATGACATGAATTGACTGACTACACTTACTGGGAAAGAGATATCTAAACGTGTCATAGTAAGGTAGTTAAGTTTGCCCACCAATTTCCTGTACCTCTCGGGATCTGATAGTCGTTCTCCATCATCAGCATTGAGTTTCACATTTGGAACCATCAGAGTATCACAAGGTTTGGTTCCCAACATGCCAACATCAGATAGTAAGTTAAGGACATATTTCCGTTGTGAGAGGAAAATATCCTTTTTGCTTCTATGTACCTCAATTCCCAAGAAATATTTTAGAGGACCAAGATCCTTTGTCTGAAATTTAGTTTGAAGGAAACTCTTGAGTTTTGAGATGCCTAAGAAGTCACTGCCTGTTATCACTATATCGTCAACATACATAACCATAAGGATACATCCTCCCTTGGACTTTTTGTAGAAGACCGAGTGGTCATAGCTACTCCTTTTCAGGCTGAAATTCACAACAACTTCACTCAATCTCCCAAACCAAGCCCGGGGGGATTGTTTCAACCAATACAAAGAGCGTCTCAGTCGACAAACTTGCCCAGACTCCCCCTGAGCAACAAAGCCAGACTCCCCTTGAGCAACAAAGCCAGGCGGTTGCTCCATATAGACTTCCTCCTGTAAATCACGATGAAGAAATGCATTTTTAACATCAAGCTGGTGCAGGGGCCAGTGATGAGAGGCAGCTAACGAGATGAATATGCGAATAAAGGCCAATTTGGCCACAGGAGAAAAGGTCTTGAGTAATCAACACCATAAGTCTGAGCATAACCCTTGGCCACCAGCCGAGCCTTTAAACGAGCAACGGTACCATCCAGATTGACTTTAACAGTGAACACCCACTTGCACCCAATGGCACGCTTACCAGAGGGAAGGGAAACGAGATCCCACATCTGGTTATGTTCTAAAGCAAGCATTTCCTCCTCCATGGCATAGCGCCACTCATCATGAGTCAGAGCCTCAGTAATATTTTTGGAAACTGTGACAACATCAAGAGAGGCAACAAAAGATTGGGAGGAACGGGAAACATGGTTATAATGAATAATGGATGCAATAAGATGGTTAGTGACACAAGAACGTTTACCTTTACGAAGGGCAATAGGAAGATCTAGAGTCGGATCCTGTGACGAAGAGGTGGATGAAGGTTATGTGTCTACTAAAGAGCAATGTACATCCATGGGTGCAGTACCGGCAGAGGGAACACAAGTCCGGCAAGCATACACCTGTCGGATGGGTGGTCGATGTGGAGGACAAGACGAAACGGGAACACTAGAGGAAGGATGTGACGCAGAATCATGAGACTGAAGGGTGTGATAAACGAGAATTTCTTCATCTTCCTCAATAATCGGAGGAGGAAAATGAACAAAGAACGGAGTAGACTCAAAGAAGGTGACATCAGCAGATACAAGGTACCGTCCTAAATCAGGAGAGAAGCATCTGTACCCTTTCTGATGGCGAGGATAACCCAAAAAGACACACTTAAGTAAGTGAAGATGTAGCTTGGAAACTTGAGGCTGACTATCTTGCACAAAACATTGACAACCAAAAATACGAGGAGGTAGGGGAAACAAAGATTGAGGTACTTGGCCCTGTAAGATAGAAGATGACATCCGATTAATTAGAAAACAGGCAGTAGAAACGGCGTCAGCCCAAAAAACTTTAGGAACAAACGTATGAAACAACAAGCATCTAGTAACTTCTAAAAGATGCTTATTTTTGCGTTCAACAACTCCATTCTGCTGAGGAGTAACAATACAGGAGGATTGGTGGACCATCCCATTTTGTGTCATATAGGAAGTGAAATCATTAGAGAAATATTCTTTAGTATTATCACTGCGAAGGACACGCACAGAAATGCTAAATTGAGTTTTAATTTCAGAGCAGAAAGTGGTAAATATAGAAAATAATTTAGAACGAGATTTCATTAAATATAACCAAGTCATTCTTGAAAAGTCATCCACAAAAGTTACAAAATACTGAAAACTAGACTTAGAAGTAATTGGACACGAACCCCAAATATCATAATGAACTAGCTCAAATGGGGACGCAGCCCGCTTATTGACCCGTGAGGGGTAAGGACTCCTATGGTGTTTAGCCAACTGACACGACTGATATTCTAAAATAGATAGATGACTCAAACTAGGACACAATTTTTTTAAAGACTGTAAAGACGGATGACCCAAACGACAGTGAAGTTGGAGAGGATCAGCCACACCCGAACAAGCAACAGGTACCGGTTCTTGATCTGGACAGCACTCAAGGATGTACAGGCCGTTCTACTCACGACCCCTACCAATCACTCTCTTCGTCCCAAGTTCCTGAAAGACACAATAATTAGGGAAGAAGTGAACACTACAATTAAGTGACTGAATAATCTGACTAACAGAAAGTAAATTAAACGAAAATTGATTCAAACATAAAACTCGAGAAGGAGGAAGGGCAGAGGTAGGAGACACAGTACCACTCCTAATGACAAAAGCAGCAGAACCGTCAGCTAAAGTAACACTAGGAAGATGAGGGGAGAGGGTAAAGGATGTAAGAGTACCTGTCTGGCCACTCATGTAGTCGGAAGCCCCTGAATCAATGACCCAGTTGCGGGAAAGTGATGATAAGCATGTAGTAGGATTACCTATATGAGCAACAGAGGCAACAGAAGGAGATGGTGGAACAGACTGAGAGGCTTGAAACTAAGTGTATTGAGCAAACTCATCTGTTGTCATCATAACAGGCCTGACTGATGGGTTGGTAGGAGGAATGCTTTCATCAGTAGTAATATGAGCAAAACGCTGCAGATGAGACTGATTTTTCTGTTGAAGTTTCCAACAGTTCCGTTTAATATGACCAGGTTCCTCACAATAACAACAAATAAGTGGTTCTCTAAGATCCCGTCCCCCACCACCACTACCCCGTGGGTCTCCAGTATCACGACCACCACCTCGTCCACCACAAGAACCACTACGACCACCACGGGAACTGTCCCATCGAGAATTAGAACTCACCAAAGCAGAGGCCTTGCTCGAGGCTAAGGAATGAGACTTGCAAAGCTCACGAGCAACTCGAAGAAGGCGAGAGTATACATCCTTTAGGGTCAAACTACTAGAATCGGTCAAAATCTAAGATCGGGCCGCACCAAATGCACCACGCAGCCCTGACAAAAAACACATCACTGCCAACTGCTCTCGTTGAGCCTGCATCTCCTGCACATCCGAAGTGATAGGTAACAATGTGTTCAATTCTTCAAATAGGTGTTTGAAGCCTGTATAATAGTCACTAAGAGATTCATCCTTCTGATTAGCACGATACAGATCCTGTGTTTTTGTATATAGGAGGGATAAATCATCGGCACCTGAGAACAAAGAGTAAAGGTACTGCCATAATTCCTTGACAGTGGTGCAATAAGTGGTAATATCATCAACTCGAGAATTCAGGGTCCTCTGAATCAGTGAATATAAACGCATATCTTCTCGAATCCACATATCCTTAGTTATTTCATCCTGCGGACTGTCTTGGGTGAGATGGTCTTCCTTCCTGTGACCTTTCAAGTACATCAGAATTGCATTCTTCCACTGAGGATAGTTAGCACTATCACTATCAAGCTTTCGGTTAGTAATTTTAATGTTGGAGGGAATGACCTCAGCCAGAACATTAGTGGAGGTAGTGTCGGAAGCTTCACTCTTGTTGCCCGTATCCATAATCTCAGAGTTTTCGTCACCCATACTCACAAACATAACAAATCAATCTAGAAGGAGGGAAAAGATCACTAACAACACGTCAAACAGGCTTGGAAGACCACAAACGACGCAGATCGCGCTAACCTAAATAGAACAGCCCAGAAAATGACCCAGAAACAGCACGAAAACGCTAAAATGACCTCGCCGAAGACTGGTCGAAGAAGTCACCAGACCTCCGTCCACAGGCAAAGGACCCCCAACCGCCGGTCGCACCTCTCTGTGGCAGGCGAACTCCACGCCAACCACCCACGAAGGCTGGGTGTTCTCATGCTCCGTTTTGGGCAAGTTGCTTGACAAACAGCACCCAAACAATGCCCCTTCTACTTTGCCGGCGCCACCCACCGCCTCGCCGGCCCTCCCCCGGCGCCGGACAGCCTCGCAGTGGCATTCCCTACCTGCCGGAGCTAGAAGCTAAGCGGCAGCCACGCTGTGGGCTGCCCTAGATCTGAAAACGCAATGCTCTGTTGTTTTTTTTTTTTTAAAACTCTGAGAGAAGAAAAAAAAATTAGAGACTAGCTCTTGATACTATGTAATGAGATAAGAAGAATACAAAACCATACCCAATATGGGTGCAGGCTGTGTATTTATATATGTAAGATGGGCTAGCAGTACATGGGCTAGCAACACAAAATAAAGCACATACATAATATCTACTCTTAACATATTGGAACCAGCATGCCTGGGGCATTCCCATTGAATCCATTGAAAAGGAGAAAGAGGATTTGGATGAGGGAGATGTTGAATGTGTCAATTTTATAATTGAGTGGGGGTCAAAGGTCGGCCAGATCAAATGCAAGAATATTCTGAATATTTCCAATGATGAATTCCTTTGGGCTATCCTTAGTAGCGAATTGAATTTGTATATGTATATTATTGCTCCTCGTTACCTTTTACTTTTTGCGCATTTGATTTTTCTAGGTTCCTAACTCTTTTTCCTTTTCTTGTCATAGAGAACATGACCACCAACAAGGGTACTGGGGCTTCGATAAAAGCACTCCAAGCGTTTAAAGTGAGGAGGAATCAGGTTGGATCGTATCGCCCTCAGTCTGCTGCTTCCCGACCTTTAGTGATCCGGGAATCGGGTCCCGATGTCGCACCTTAGGCCCAACAAGGAAAGAAGAGGAAGGCTGTGGAAGGTGCCGCAGCGGGGGGCCTAGGTAAATCATAGCCGTGGAAAGAGATGGTGGTCAGAGGGTAAACCCTTTGCCTTTAATAACTGGGGATAGGGTGCCCGCAAAATTCATCGACAAAATCCTTTTGAGTGATAATGTTGTGAAACTCATCACTCGGTGTAAGATTCCTGAGTCCCTATCATTGTTTCAAACTTCTACTTTCCGGACTGCCGCTGAAGCCCGACTTCTAGAAAGGTCGGTGGCAGATTTTGAAAGAAGAGCTGAGAATGAATTGAAGGCAATAGAGGCTAAGGGAAAGCGGTGACTGGAGGAGGCCCTTAAAGGCAAAGAGGAGCTAGAGGTAAAGCTTGCTAGGGTGGAAAAGGAGCTTGCTAAGTCTTAGGCTCTGCTTGCAGGGGAAAAGAAGTAGTTTGACGCCGCCAACTGTAATACCTTTAGTAACATGTTAGACTTGTATATGGTTACAAAAGGTAGCATATGACTTGCTTAACATGTCAGTGAAGTTTTGTGACAAGCTGAATTCGTTTAGGCACTTAGTTAAAGCAAAAGTTGAAAAGTAGCTTAAAATGACTCAGATAATGGTTTTAAAGGTAAAGTTGAGGGAAATAAACATAGAAGGCTTGGTTCTAAGTTACAAATAAGCTAAGTAAGAAGTAGGTAAAGTTTCAAGAGAATCTAAGTTAGTTTGGTATTTTTAGACATACTGGTTGTGCATTTAATACTGGATTGACTATCAGCAGATATGAAAAATCATGAAAATGATGAAATAATAATTTAGATGAATCTTATGATTTATTCTAAAGTTGTTGGAAGTTGAAAAACTTGAATTAGCATAATTCGAGTGTTATTATCAGATAAGGAAGTTCTAGCAAAATATCCTAAGGGACTTGATGGTCATTATGTCATTTCTCTCTCTCACGTATAAGCAGCAGAAGTTGCAAAAACAGAACAAAACAGAGAAAGAAAGAAATGAAGGAAGGAAGAGAAGAGAGAAAGGAAGAAGAAAAAGGAAGAGGAAGAAGGAGAGGAAAAGCAAGAGCAAGAGCAAGAGGATTAAGCTTCAAGATCTTCATCTTCTTCAAGAGGTAGGGATTTTTAAGTTCATCTTCACTTCTTTTCACTTTTTTCACCATTGATGCACTTTGGTGCTCAATAGGTCATTTTGTGTTCTTGAGGTGTTTGATGAGTCTTAATTGTATGATTGAGTTTCTTTGATCATTTATGACTTATTCATAGCATAATTGAATTTAGAAGCTTTGAATATCTCATTTGGATCTTAGATCCACAAAAGAGGAGTTAGGTCACTCTATAGGAGATTTTGGTGTTTTAATCCAAATTAAGATGTTTAAGTTTGTGATTGATGATTCCTATGTGTTTAAGAACTGATTGAGATCTTAGAATCACTTAGAAACTAGTTTGGAATGGCCAAAATCTAAGAAAAGAACTAATGGAATAGTACCACGATTCTGCAGAAGCTGTTGCAATGCTTCTGGTTGAGCGACATGGCCCATATCCGAAGACACCCGAGGGGGGGCGTGTCCCTCTCTGCAAGTGGAATTCGTGAACAGTGTTCATAGAGTAAGACAAGGAGGAGGCCGTGTAATCAGACACGGGCTGTGTCTAAGGCCAGAATCTTCAAAAATGTCATTTTTGATATTTTCAAGTTCTTGGCTAGATGAGATCATTAGTATATGTTTCCTAAAGTGTGTTAAGGCACAAATGGGGATATTTTTAAGAAGGAAATTATCACCTAGAAGGAATGAGAAAACTTAGGCTTTGAGCATCCAAAAGAGGTGGTTTACTCTAGGTAAGGACATAGCACCTTAGGCAACCTAGTGTTACATTAGATATCACTCAAGATGTGATGAGATGGTGCAATGGAGACAAGTATACTAGGATGGACTGTAGTATTCACTCTAGTAAGGATAAGGAAGGTATGAGTCTTAAGATATCAAAGAGTAATGAATTATCTTTGGAAGGTACCTAGAACCTTAAGCAACAAAGAGTTGTAAGTAAGAACCACTTTGTGTTAGACTCACTTAGATGGAGATAAGATTGTGTAGAATACACAAAGATGAATGTTGACTTGTAAGTTTGTCATATTCATTAAGTATGCAAAGTTATAGTGAAATGCTCATTTGTTCCCTTAAGTAAGGTTGAATGAGGCATTAGTTATGATAGGCTCTTTCACTAGGATGAGTTGAGTCGTATAGAGACGTTAAGACGGTGTTTATGTAAGAAGTAAACATAATACTATGTTTTTCACACACTAATTAGTTAATCTAATTTGTATGTGAAAGTTATGAGAACCTTTGTGCAACCAAGCGTAATGGTTTGCCATAGGTGAATATCTAACACTTTAGCAACATAGTGTTGCATAGGATTCACTTAAGAGTTATAAGTGATGAAGTTATGTTTAGATATAAGTATGTATATAAATGGAAATGGTCTACTAGTATTGATATTAGTAAGTATCCTTTGATGTGTACTCATGAAGGCCAAGAGAAATCGAAAGGGTGTCTGATAGACTCAATGGAGGAAGGACATAACTCTGATATTTAGTTAGTGCCAAGGCCAAAGGAGATAAGTAAGGGTCCATAAAGTTCTTAGGAATCAGGATTTTAGACCGAACTTCTCAGCGTGCTAGGATGTGTGGGATGTAAGGAGATACCTCTATTCACCACGGGAAAATATACTGAACCAGTTCCTAATGATCTTCTTGGTTTTCAAAATAAACCATTGCTTGTATTTCAAAACAGGCATTGCATGAGCATATCTTAGGATCTTTCTTGAGCATAATCATATTGCATATCATTTGCATTACATTTACGGACAGTTGTATAGGCATTGCCTGTTGCTGTTGGTATTTATAATTGTATGGGCAGTTATTTATATCTAATGGTATGTAGGCTATCGGTTTAGATCATATTCCTTGGTAGTGTGTAGTTATGAGAAGTAACGGAGGAAACTCCTATGTTAGTATTTATAACAATTGTTATATTTGATATACTATGTTATAGCTAGCTGGTATTGAGATTACTTTTACTGAGAATTATAATTCTCACCCCAGTTGTTCTTCCATGTAAATCCAAGTAAAGACCCTTTTTAAGGGAATGAAGATGAAGCATGAAGACTAGTATAGTTTTATATATTTTTCTAGACAGAACTTATGTATACAGTTTACATTTGTTTTGTATGTATTACAATATGCCCTTCTGTGACTAGTGTTGTATATATATATATATATGAGTTTAAGTTTTTCGCTTTCTCTCAAGGCTTTCTATAATTACTCAGTTGTGATTATGGATATATGTTAGCATGTAGTAAGTAGAAGTGACGTCTCTAGTACTGGTTATCTTTATATATCTCTATATATCTAGGATATATATAGATATCTGTATTAGGATGTTACATTATGGTATTAAAGCAGTTTATCTTGTTGAGCTGAGGTATAGACTGACTGTGCTTAGGCATAAGTAGCAGTTTTGTAGAATGTTATGCATTATTTTATCTCTTTATGAGATATGTAGATGGAATTGCATGACTAGCCTTCGGTATGGATGCTATTTGTCTACTGCCGCACAGTTACATGATATTGAGCCTATCTAACTCAATATGTATTGTATTGCGTGTGCAAGAAACTATGGCAACTATCGGGGGAACCTATGAGACTGGTAAAGGAAGAGATAACAGAGCTCTTAGAGAAATGACTGTTGTTTTGAGAGAGCAGATTGCCATTTGTAGAAATCTATCAGAAGTGATAAAATAGGACTCGTATAGTTAGTGCGGGAATGAGAAGGAACTTATGAGAGATCAGTATTTCTCAAAGTTCAAGAAAGTTACTCCTTTGTTTTTCAAGGGAGAGTTTGGTTCAGTCAGAGTCGAACAATGGCTTCATGGGATATAATAAATCTTTGAGGTTATGGCATGCACTAATGGATAGAAGGTGACCTTGCTTCGTAAGGGTTAGTAGGAAGAGTCGAAAGTTGTTGAGATGAAGTAGAGAGGTTACTAGAAGAGGTTGGTACTCGAATCACCTAGTAGGTAATTAGAGCTACTTTCCTAAACAAGTATTATTCCCTTGAGTTATGGAAGGCAAGAGAAATTTGGAAATTTCTAAGGTTTGAGCAAGGGGATATTACTGAGGACCAGTATGCGGAGCAATTCAAGGAATGTCAGGACTATTTTTTTTTATTTTACGTCCAATCCAGATGAATACTAGAAGTGAGTAAAATTTGAAGTAGAACTTGGAGAATACATTAGAAGAGTTACGAAGCAAATGGAGGTTAAGAACTTCTTTGCTCTAGTCAGTGAGTACAGAGGTGAAGCAACAGATAATCTTAGAGCCTCGATGAAACAAGAGTTAGAAGGTTCCCTAAAGAGGAAAATATTAGATGTTGAGATCAGTGAGGGTGCCTCTTGGTCTCAATTTTTATCAGGAAAAGGAACACAGGTTCAAATGGTAGCTTGGGGAATGACTAGTATGAGAAATGTGCTTTTAAGACGAGCAACCTAAAAGGTAAGAGGTAAATCAGACTCCAAGGTACCAAGATGCATAAGCAGGATATAGATCAGAGTGCGCAGCAGAGGCGATGAAATCTTCCAACTTAGTATGAGTAAAGAACACATGTAAAGAGAAATCTTTTAAGATGTGTATAAGGGGAGTATGGATTTATTTTGAAAATCATGTTGGTTTACTTTGTGAATCTAGCTTGCTTACCTTGTTGGTATGGTTTGGTTGTTTTAGAGACAAATGATGTTATGTTCTTGTTTAGTTTAAATGTGAGACTGTTTTTAAGTTAAGCAGTCAAACGAAGGAACTATCAAGACTAAATGTCTTTGTCTAGAAAGGATGATTGGGTAGATCAGTTGAGAGAAGCTTAGGATTTTCTCATGAGATGATCCAAGACCTAGTTGTCAGAAAAGTAATTAAGAAGAGAATATTCCAAAGGGTTTTCCAAGATTCCGAAAGGACATGAAAAGTATGTTAAAAGTAGTTTTTGGAAACTTTTGGGAAAGAAAGTGGTTGTTGTAATATATCAGCATTAATATCAGATATGTATATCAGATATGTACAGATATGATTTTATTCTTGTTTTTATTAGGGCTGATTTTTCTCCCTTATTTTTAGGAAAGCAATCAATGGCATTAGCCTATATATTGTAACCTTCCAGTGTACACAATTGATTTAAGGAATAATATTCATACATTCCAACATTCATTCTTTCTATATGGTATCAACAGCCTAGGTCATTCCTTGGACTTGCCTTTGTTTTTCCTTTCGCTGAGCAACCTTATTGTTGTCTCTTATTGCAGCCTTATTATTGCCTGAGACCTAAAAACACCACCCGCCGCCGCCGATTTTTGTCTCACCGCCCTCGCCGGATTGCTTGTCGGCATTTTTCCGGCCACATCGGAAAAGCCCACCCCAAACCAACCACCCACACGCCACCACACCACGTGAGAGCCACGCGATGCCCTCCACACCGCCATTCACCGCGCGACCCCCTCCGTTCTGATCGTCGGCTCCTCCACATTCATTTCTGACTGTTTTCGGGTCCAACCAAAATGTCTACAATAGACACCCAGTCCTCCACCATCACTACGCCGCCTCCGGTTGTCATTCCAACGCATCCGGTTGCCGTTGCAGCACTAAATCCAAATGATCTTCCAATTTTACACTCTTCTTATCACCTCAATGGTAAGAACTATCTCAAATGGGCCCAGGTTATTCGCACCACTCTCAAGGGTCGTCGGAAGTTGTCACACATTGTCGGGGATCCTCCGAAGGCAGATAACCCACAGTTTGGAATTTGGGATGATGAAGATTCTTTGATTATGACTTAGCTATGGAACTCTATGACACCATATATCAGTAAGAATTGTATATTTTTTACTTCTGCACGTGAAATTTAGGATAGTTTGAGTCAAACCTATTCTATGAAAAAAGATATTGCTGCGTGTTATGAATTAGAAAACATAATTTTTAATACCAAGCAAGGATTTCTTTCTGTCACTGATTATTATGGTACTCTGAATGGTTTATGGATTGAGCTGGATCAAAACCAAGATTTAAAGATGAAATGCACTAAGGATTCTGCTACTTTAACCAAGTTTATTGAATGTGGATGGGTCTTTAAGTTTCTCTCTGGATTGAATTCTGAGTATGATCCTATTTGGGTTCAGATTTTAGGTAAAGACAAGCTTCCTTCTCTTTCTGAGGTGTTCTACACAGTTAGGGGGAAGAGAGTCGTCGGGCTGTCATATTGAATAATGGTAATTCAAGTGATGGTTCTGCTTTGGCCATTGGCAAAGGTCCTATTAGTGGGTTATCATCTGAAAAGCCTGGATCATCCTCTTGGAAGTCATTTGCCAAACGTGACGAGCACTGGTGTCCTTATTGCAAGAAGTCTGGTCTCACTAAGGACACTTGTTTTAAACTCCATGGCAGAGACAAGGTTCTTGGACGCTCTGGGAGTTTTAAAGGCAGTCAACAAAGACAAGTTAATCAAACAATGTCTGACTTAGTTATTGAGGGTGAAGAGGTATCTGCACCACCATCTGGGAAGGCAATTTCGGCGCTTAGTAAAACCGAGATGGATCATTTATGCACTCTCTTGGATTCTATGAGTAAGCCTTCTGACACTTGTTCTCTAACCATGAATGGTAAGAATTTAAGTTCATTATCCTTTAATGTTTCTGGTACTATATCTGAGGATCTCTAGATTATTGACTCTGGTGCTACTGATCATATGACCCCTCATCCCTCATTTTTTTTCACTTACTCTAAATTATCTGGTAAGCATCACATCACAGTTGCTAGTGAATCCCATGTCCCTGTTTTAGGATGTGGTACTATTTCACTTCAACCTTCCTTTCCTTTACATAATGTGCTTCATGTCCCTCATTTGTTAAATAACCTTATTTTTATTCATCAGCTTACTAGAGATTTAAACTATATAATGACCTTCTTTCTCTCTCATTGTGTGTTTCAGGATCTTACCACGGGGAAGACGATTGGGGTTGCTACGGAACAGGGATGGTTATATGTTCTACATCAGACTCATGGTAGTACCAGTCAGATAGTGTCTACATCCAATCATAAGACAAGTTCAGATTCCGCTGCATCTCAGATATGGCTTCACCACAAACGCCTTTGTCATCCTCCTTTCAGTCTTCTTAGGTCGTTATTTTCATAATTGTTTAAAAATGAGTCTGTTGAGTCTTTTCTTTGTGATGTTTGTCAGTTTGCGAAACACCATCGCACAACTTTTTCTCTAAGTAATAATAAAAGTATTGAACTTTTTGATCTTATTCATTCTGATGTGTGGAGACCTTCCTTTAATTCTAATATATCTGGTGCAAAATAGTTTGTTTCTTTTATTGATGACTGCACTAGGGTCACATGGATATTTCTTATGAAAGATAAATCTGAAGTGTTTCAAATATTTTTGAATTTCTATTGCATGGTTCAAACCCAATTTGGAAAATCTATAAAAATGTTACGATCTGATAATGGCAAGGAATATGTGAATCAACATTTCACAAAATTCCATAAAAAACATGGTGTGTTACATGAGTTAACTTCTGTTGATACCCCCCAACAAAATAGGGTTGCAGAAAGAAAGAACCGCCATCTCCTAGAAATTGCAAGAGCACTTCTATTCCAAATGTCTGTCCCTAAGTCTTATTGGAGGGAAGCTGTCTTAACTGCTGCATACTTGATGAACAGATTGCCCTCCCGTGTCTTAGATGGTCTTATTCCTGTGCAACTCATGACTTCCTTCTTCCCTTCTGTTCCTACCATGAAAAATCTCCCGTGTCGTGTATTTGGTTGTGTTACCTTTGTTCATATCCATAGTCAATATCGTGGTAAGTTGGATCCTAGGGCTGTCAAATGTATCTTCATAAGGTATACACCCGATAAAAAGGGGTACAAATATTATCATCCTTAAAGTCATCGTGTCTATGTCTCCATGGATGTCACTTTTTATGAATCCAAGTCTTTTCACCTTCATCCTCAGCTTCGGGGGGAGAGTGGTCAAGAAGCTGAGTCTCTTGAGTCATCTTTTGTTCCTCTTCTGGCTGAATCTATTGAGTCATCTGTCCCTCCTCTGATGAAAGATATGACATCATCTTCTGGTACTTCAAAGACACCTAAAGAATCAGTATTTGTTCCTATAGATCGATACAAGCAAGTGTATTATCAAAAAAAACCCAACCTGGTCCAACAACAGCTTCAGTCGCCCAAACCAGAGGTAAGCATTCTTGATTCTGAGCCTTTGAATAGTTCTTTACATGATATTTGTGAACCTAACCCTGATAACTTGCCAATAGCCTTAAGAAAAGTCAGAAAGAACTTATGCAAAATACCTTATATCTTAGTTTGTGTCCACTAAAAACCTATCAGCATAGCATCGGAGTTTTATTTCAACAATTGATTCTACCAGAGTCCCCACTTTAGTACAAGAAGCATTAATGGATAACAATTAGGTTCAAGCCATGCATGAAGAAATGAGTGCTTTGAACAAGAATGAGACCTGAGAAATTGTTGAGAAGCCGAAGGACAAAAGGATAGTTGGGTGCAGATGGATTTACACAGTGAAATATCGGTCTGATGGTACTCTAGATCGGTACAAAACAAGGCTGGTTGCAAAAGGGTACACTCAGACATATGAGATTGATTATGAGGAAACATTTGCCCCAGTAGCAAAGATGAACACAGTCAGGATCATTCTCTCCTTGGCAGCATACTTTGGATGGGACTTGCACCAATTTGATGTTAAAAGTGCTTTACTCCATGGGAATTTGGAAGAGGAAGTATATATGGACATCCCACCACGATATGAACCTACCGGTGGAGGGAATATGGTGTGCAAGTTAAGAAAGGCCTTATATGGACTCAAGCAGTCTCCTCGTGCTTGGTTTGGGAGGTTCACCAATGCTATGGTGTCCTTAGGTTATAGGCAGAGACAGGGAGATCATACCCTCTTTATAAAACATTCCAAAGAAGGCAAGCTTACACTTCTTCTGGTTTATATTGATGACATGATCATTACCGGTGAAGATGAGGTTGAGAAACAGGTCCTAAAAGAAAAACTAGTTGCACAGTTTGAAATAAAAGACTTGGGGAAGCTGAAGTACTTCCTTGGGATAGAGGTTGCCTATTCCAAACAAGGCATCTTTATTTCCCAAAGGAAATATATCTTGGATCTTCTTAAGGAAATAGGAAAGCTAGGTTGCAAAATCACAGGGGCATCTATTGAGCAAAATCACAGGATTAGAAACAATGAGGAGAGCCCAACGATGGATAAGGCATAATATCAGAGACTTGTGGGAAAACTGATATATTTGTCTCACACCAGACCAAAAATAGCCTATACTGTCAGTGTGGTTAGCCAGTTCATGCATGATCCTCGTGAGAGATATATGCTAACTGTGAATAGAATTCTCCAGTATTTGAAGACAAGCCCGGGAAGAGGACTTCTATTTCGGAGAGAACAAAAATTGACCATTAAAACCTATACAGATGTAGATTATACCGGGTCAGTTGTAGACAGGCGGTCTACCTCAGGTTACTGCATGTTTTTAGGAGAAAACTTAGTGACTTGGAGAAGTAAGAAACAGAATGTTGTTGCAAGGTCAAGTGCAGAGGCTGAATTTTGAGCTATGACACAAGGAATTTGTGAACTGTTATAGATAAGAATCATACTCGATGATCTCAGAATAAAGTATGAAGCTCCTATGAGGTTACTGTGTGATAATAAGTCTGCAATCAACATTGCTCACAACCCGGTTCAACATGATCGGACAAAGCATATAGAGATTGATCTCCATTTTATCAAGGAAAAATTAGATGATGGCCTTATAACTACAGAGTACGTCCCTTCAGAGTACCAATTAGCAGATATTTTCACCAAGGGATTTCCCACAGAGCGATTTCAATATCTTACTTGCAAGCTGAGAATGATAGATATTCACTCACCAGCTTGAGGGGGAGTGTTGTAATATATCAACATTAATATCAGATATGTATATCAGATATGTACAAATATGATTTTATTCTTATTTTTATTAGGGCTGATTTTTCTCCCTTATTTTTAGGATAACAATCAATGGCATTAGCCTATATATTGTAATCTTCTGTGTACACAATTGATTCAAGGAATAATATTCATACATTCCAACATTCTTTCTTTCTATAGTGGTTAAGTGTCAAGTAAACCAAAAGTTAGTTTTGGATTACAAGTGGTACAGTTTAAGGGCTATGTAATTTCTCAATGAAGAAATTGCGGAGAACCCTAGTAAAGTTTAAGCAAAGGTACAATGAGAAGAGTAATCATTGTGACCGAAAGAAAAGAGTCTTTTAGTGGACTTTCTCAGTTAGTGTTACCCAGATTAGTTTAGCTAAGAAAGGTGGTACTCAGTAGTGGACTCTAGAGAGTATGGTTTTCAATAGTTATAGAGGAGGTAGATTACTACGTTAGTGTTGGTAATTCCAAATTCTCGTGAGAACTTTGAGGTAGTCAGTTATACTTCAAAGAAGGGACTGGGCTGTGTTCAAATGCAAAAGAGGTAAGTGGATACCTACACATGAAGGCAGTTAAACTTGCACGAGAAGGACTACCCTAGGTATGATTTGAAATTAGCCACAATGGTGTTTACCTTATAGTTTTGGAGACATTACTCTTAAGGAGTCTAGTTTGAGATGCTTAGCGATCATGATAGTTTAAGAATGCTTGTTGATTAGAGGAAGCTAAACATGAAGCAGAATAGATGGATGGAATTTTTCAAGGCTTATAACCTTGAGTTAGAATATCATTCGGGTAAGACCAAAGTAGTGGTTGATGCACTAGGTAAAAAATTTCTACAGGTGTCCCAGATGATAGTCCAAGAAAGAATGAAATTCTTGAGAGTTTTGAGAATTTGAGTCTAGCGGTGACTATGATTTCAGATAGTCTCTCAGTGAGCAAGGTGGACATAGTAAGAGGCTTAAGGATTCAAATTTCTTTGAAGCTCAGAGGGAGAATGAAACTCTCAGGGACAAAAGTGAGCAAATCTTCTAAGGAACCTAGAGGATTTTGTTATGACTAAGAGGGAATGACGAAGTTTTGTGACAGGCTTTGTTTTCCAAAAGGGTAAAAAATTAAGAAAGGGATCCTGGAGGAAGCTCACAACAGAAAGTGTACCATCTATCTAGAGGCTACTAAGGTTTTTCAAGAGTCAAGGAAGATGTTTGGTGGCCTAGTATGTTAAAGAACATAGCAGAATATGTCAAGTTGTAAGTAATGGTGGATAGATTAAGTAACCTTTCCATTTTTTGCCAAGTAGAGCTAGCTATTTTCTAAATAAGGTAGTTCAACTACTTTTGAAGAAGATAGTTGGAATGCATGAAGTTCTAGTAAATGTAGTGTCTGACGGGGATACAAGGTTCACAGTTCGTTTTAGAAAGCCTTATAAGGAGGAGTTCAAAGCTAAGTTATGTTTTAGTACAGCTTACCATCCACAATCAGAGGGGTCTAAAGCTTAAAGATAAGCAGATTACTTTTAATAGAGGTACAATTGGGAGAAGCTGGTACTGAAAAAGGGTTGCATGGCAGTAAGAATTCCATGATATGAGAGTTTACCCGGAGCTGTTTGCACGAGGTGAGCAATTTTGGAGACAAAATTTTTTAAAAGGAAGGGAGAAACGTAATACCCTCAGTAATATATTAGACTTGTATATGGTTACAAAAGGTAGCATATGACTTGCTTAACATGTCAGTGAAATTTTGTGACAAGCTGAATTCGTTTAGGCACTTAGTTGCAACACAGAAGTTGAACAGTAGCTTAAAATGACTCAGATAATGGTTTTAAAGGTAAAGTTGAGGGAAATAAACATAGAAGGTTTGTTTCTAAGTCACAAATGAGCTAAGTGAAAAGTAGTTAAAGTTTCAAGAGAATCTAAGTTAGTTTGGTATTTTTAGGCATACTGGTTGTGCATTTAATACCGGATTAACTATCAGCAGATATGGAAAATCATGAAAATGATGAAACAATAATTTAGATGAATCTTATCATTTATTCTAAAATTGTTGGAAGTTAAAAAACTTGAATTAACATAATTCGAGTGTTCTTAGTAGATAAAGAAGTTCCAGTAAAATATCCTAAGGGACTTGATGATCATTCTCTCATTTCTCTCACGTATAAGTAGCAGAAGCTGCAAAAATAGAACAAAATAGAGAAAAAAAGAAATGAAGGAAGGAAGAGAAGAGAGAAAGGAAGAAGAAAAAGGAAGAAGGAGAAGGAGAGGAAGAACAAGAGCAACAAGATCAAGCTTCAAGATCTTCATCTTCTTCAAGAGGTAGGGGTTTTTAAGTTCATCTTCACTTCTTTTCACCTTTTTCACCATTGATGCACTTTAGGTCATTCTGTGTTCTTGAGGTGTTTAATGAGTCTTAATTGTATGATTGAGTTTCTTTAATCATTTATGACTTGTTCATAGCATAAATTGAATTTAGAAGCTTTGAATATCTCATTTGGATCTTAGATCCACAAAAGAGGGGTTAGGTCGTCCTATAGGAGATTTTGGTGTTTTAATTCAAATTAAGAAGTTTAAGTTTGTAATTGATGATTCCTTTGTATTTAAGTACTGATTGGGATCTTACAATCACTTAGAAACTAGTTTGGAATGACCAAAATCTAAGAAAAAAACCAATGGAACAGTACCACGGTTCTGCAGAAGTTGCTGTAATGCTTCTAGTTGAGCGACACGGCCCGTGTCCAAACACACTGGGGGGGCGTGTCCCTCTCTGCAAGTGGAATTCGTGAACAATGTTCATAGAGTAAGACACGGGGGAGGCCGTGTAATCAGACATGGGCCGTGTCTGAGGTCAGAATATTCAAAAATGTCATTTTTGATATTTTCAAGTTCTTGACTATATGAGATCATTAGTATATGTTTCTTAAAGTGTGTTAAGGCACAAATGGGGATATTTTCAAGAGGGAAATTATCACCTAGAAGTAATGAGAAAGCTTAGGCTTTGAGTATCCAAAAGAGGTGGTTTACTCTAGGTAAGGACATAGCACCTTAGGTAACATAGTATTATATTAGATATCACTCAAGATGTAATGAGATGGTGCAATGGAGACAAGTATATTAGGATGGATTGTAGTATTCAATCTAGCAAGGATAAGGAAGGTATGAGTCTTAGGATATCCAAGAATAATGGATTATCTTTGGAAGGTACCTAGAACCTTAAGCAACAAAGAGTTGTAAGTAAGAACCACTTTGTGTTAGATTCACTTAGATAGAGATAAGATTGTGTGGAATACACAAGGATGAATGTTGACTTGTAAGTTTATCATATTCATTAAGTATGCAAAGTTATAGTAAAATGTTCATTTGTTCCCTTAAGTAAGGTTGAATGAGACATTAGCTATGATAGGCTCTTTCACTAGGATGAGTTGAGTAGTATAGAGACGTTAAGACGTTGTTTATGTAAGAAGTAAACATAATACTACGCTTTTCACATACTAATTAGTTAATCTAATTTATATGTGAAAGTTATGAGAACCTTTGGGCAACCAAGAGTAATGGTTTGCCATAGGTGAGTATCTAACACTTCAACAACATAGCGTTGTTGCATAGGATTCACTTAAGAGATATAAGTGATGAGGTTGTGTTTAGATATAAGTATGCATTTATGTAAATGGAAATGGTCTAGTAGTATTGATCTTAGTAAGTATCCTTTGATGTGCACTCATAAAGGCCAAGAGAAATCAAAAAAGTGTCTGATAGACTCGATGGAGGAATGATATAACCCTAATATTTCATTAGTGTCAAGGCCAAATGAGATAAGTAAGGGTCCATAAGGTTCTTAGGAATCAGGATTTTAGACCGAACTTCTCAGCGTGCCAAGATATGTGAGATTATGAGGAGATACCTCTATTCACCACAGGATAATATACTGAACCAATTCCTAATGATCTTCTTGATTTTCAAAATAAACTTTTGCCTCTATTTCAAAACGACCATTGCATGAGCATATCTTAGGATCTTTCTTGAGCATAATTAAATTGCATATCATTTACATTTACATTTACAGATAGTTGTATGGGCATTGTCTGTTGCTGTTGGTATTTACAATTGTATGGGTAATTATTTATATCTAACAGTATGTAGGCTATCGATTTAGATCACATTACTTGGTAGTGTGTAGTTATGAGAAGTAATAGAGGAAACTCTTATGTTAGTAGTTATAGCAATTGTTATATTTGATATACTATGTTATAACTAGCGGGTATTAGGATTACTTTTACTAAGAATTGTAATTCTTACCCCAGTTATTCTTCCATGTAAATCCAGGTAAAGACCCTTTTTAAGGGAATGAAGATGAAGCATGAATATTAGTATAATTTTATATGTTTTTCTAGACAGAACTTATGTGTACAATTTACATTTTTTTGTATGTATTATAATATGCCCTTCTGTGGCTAGTGTTGTATATATATATATGTATGAGTTTAAGTTTTCCGCTTTCTCTCAAGGTTTTCTTTAATTACTCAATTGTGATTATGGATATATGTTAGCATGTAGTAAGTAGAAGTGACATCTCTAGTACTGTTTTTCTTTATATATCTCCGTATATTTAGGATATATCTTGATATCTATATTAGGATGTTACACCAACACCAGACTCCAAGATAGAATAACAGAACTAGAGAAAGAAGGTGATGATCTGCTCAACATCAGCACCAATATAGGGGTTGATCAGTTCTATAATGTAGTTGCTCAGGTTCAGTACTTTAATCTTGACGTGGAGCTAGCTTTAGGGGAGATTAGTCTGGACAAGATTTTCCGATATGGGAGTCTAGTCATTGCAGGGCCAGTTGATGGGTCGGCCACCCTTTCCCCTGTAGATGAGGTGCCTGCTCCCGTGGTGGATTTAACTGAGAGGGATCTGGGCATGAATCAGCCGCTAATAGAGGGGAATGACATGGAAGAATACCCTGCAACTCCTTCCTTTTTCTTTAATCATTGGCCTACCCCCTGCATGAGGTTTATTGACTTTGTATAGACAATCACCTTGGTCCCTAGGGTTTTTAGTTTATTTTCCCAGTTCATCTTTATTTTGCCTTGCATGCTTTTTTTTTTTTGTCAATCTTTTTAGGGTCTAATGCCCATTATGGTGTTCATTTTGCGATTCTTGGGAAATCTACAAGTATTAGAATCCGGGGTCCGGGGTCCAATGCCCTTTCTTATGGTCCTCTTTGGGACTTAGGTTTTATTCGTACGTTAAGAACTATGGTCTAGGATCCAACTCCCTTTCTGGACTTGTGGTTCCCTTTAGGACTTAGGTTTTAGGGTAAAAGACCTTGCCCGGGGTCCGACGCCTTTCAAAAGCTTGGGGATCCCCTTAGGGCTTTGGAATAAAAGAAACCATGTCTGGGGTCAATTACCAATTAATTTAGCTTTTAAGATCCCTCTTGACCTTGGTATAAATGAAGCCTTGTCTGGGGTCCATCACCAACTATTTGGGTGTTTAGGATCCTTCTTGACCTTGGCATAAATGGTCCTTGTCAGGGTCTTTTGTGCATATAATTCAATATGAGAATTTTCCCAGGACTTAGGATTTTTTTACTGCATAACCTTTCTAGCACAAGACACTCTCGGAGGGTACCATGGTAGTCTGTCCATCTAGAACGACCTTAAAGTAAAATATCACTTTGTTTTATTGATTCAAGAGAGGACTAAAGTCCATACAAAGTGTTCCCGTAGTAATTGGGGTAGATTAAACAAAAAGTAAACTAAGACTAAGCCTTAAAAAACATTTAGCTGTAGTACTTTCTGAGATTGTCTGTGTTTCAGAAGTTCTTCACCAGCTTCCCTATTAGTGTCTCGATAGCGTAAACTCCTTTGTCGGTGCTGATCACAATGCGGTAAGGGTCTTCCCAATTAGGGGCTAACTTCCCCTAGGAGGCGTTCTTTCCTCCGATATTAGCCCTACGGAGTACAAGGTCGCCTGACTAGAATCTTCTGGGGACAACTTTTAGGTTATAGCGTGCTGTCGTCTTTTGTTTGATAGCGGCGTTGCGTATATGAGCAATGCGCCTTCTTTCTTCCAAGAGGTCTAGGTCCTCCCTGATCAGTCCGGGGTTACTGTTTGCTGAGAAATGTTAGAGGCACTAGCTAGGTTCTCTTATTTCTACCAGAATCATTGCCTCACACCCATAAGTGAGCTTGAAGGGAGTCTCATTTGTCGTAGAGTGGGGCGTAGTCTGGTAGGCCTAGAGGATGTGGTCGAGTTATTCAGCTCAGTTTCCCTTGGTTTCATCTAGTCTCCTTTTGAGTCTGCAGACAATAATCTAGTTGGCAACTTCAGCTTGCCCATTTGTCTACAGCGCTACAATGATGTTTGATTTTTAAACCAGCGAGTAGTTTTTTAAACCCCTTGTCCTTGAACTGCGTCCCGTTATCTGTCACAATGGACTCCAGGATTCCAAACCTTGTAATGATGTGGCGCCCTATGAACTTTTGGATTTTGGCCGAGGTAATGGTAACCAAAGGTTCGGCCTCGATCTATTTAGTAAAATAGTCCACTGCTATCACCAGAAACTTCAGTTGTCTAGGTGCTTGAGGGAAAAGGCCCAAAATGTCCATACCCCACCTATAGAATGGCCAAGGTACGAGTGTTGTGGAGAGTTCCTCGGGTGGAACATGGTAGTGGTCTGAGTGGTACTGGCACTTATCACAAACTTGGACGTGTGCTATTGCGTCAGCCTCCGTTGTGGGCTAATAATAACCAGCCCTAAGAGCTTTCAACAATAGGGTATTGCCTCCCAAATGGTGTCCACAGCTCCCTTCATGGACCTCTGCTAATACATACTCTGCTTTTTTAGGGGTCAGACATTTGAGAAGAGGTGAAGAGAATCCCCACCGGTATAACTGCCTATCATAGATGGTGTACCAGACAGTAGTTTTGATTAACTTAGAGGCTTCTTTTGGGTACTCAGGTTAGATGCTGGGCTTTAGGTACTTTACGATGGGAGTGATCCATGTGGACTCTGAATCTTCAATCTAGAAAATGGTTGGCACCATGATTGAAGGCTAAGCTAAGGTCTCTTGGACCACCGAGCAATTGTTCCCCGAGCTTTTGGTGCTGGCCAACTTAGATAGGAAGTCGGCCCTTGAGTTTTGTTCTCGGGGGATGTGTTCCACTTTCACCGTTCGAAACTGCTTAAGGAGTCCTTGTACCTTAGCTAAATATCTCTGTAAGAGGAGTTCTTTAGCTTGGTAGTCACCCTGGATCTGGGATGTCAAGAGTTGGAAATCACTACAAAGTGTGATCCTTGTTGCACCCAGTTCCTTGGCCATCATTAATCCAATAATACACGCTTCATATTCTGTCTGGTTGTTCGAAGTGGGGAACTCAAACTTCAAGGAGCTTTCGATTGTCATGCGTTCTGGATTTTTGAGGATTATCCCAGCACCGCTTCCCTTAAGGTTAAATGATCCATCAACAAACACTATCCATGACACTTCCTCAGGGTCACCGGGGTCTGATGTAAGTTCGATAAGGAAGTTTGAAAGTGCTTGTGCCTTAACTGCTAGTCTGAGCTCGTACGAAATTCTGAACTCAGAAACCTCGATGAACTAGGCAATCATCCTCCCCGCTAGATCCAGTTTATACAATATTTGGCAGATTGGTTGATCCGTCCTTACTACGACCGGATGACACTGGTAGTATTACCTTAGTCTCCTGGCTATGATGACTAAGGCAAGTGTTACCTTCTCAATCTTTTGATAACGGAACTCAGGGCCTTGCAGCACCTTGCTCACGAAGTAAACCGACTTCTGACCTTTGGCAGTTTCTTGGATAAGAACCGAGCTAACGAGTTCTTTATGAATAGACAGGTACATGTACAAAGTATCTCCAAGTTCTAACCTAGTCAAGATAGGGGGAGATGATAACAAATTCTTGAGAGATGTGAAGGCGTCCTCACACTCCTGGGTCAACTTAAAACCCGTCCCCTTTTTCAATAGTTTGAAAAGATTTGTGACAACTCTAGCGAGGAAGTGTGTGAGTGTCGCGATCCGCACTGTGAGTTATTTAACTTCCTTTACATTTTGGGGGCTATGCATGTCGAGCACTGCTTGGTATTTGTCTGGATTTGCCTCAATCCCGCGATGAGTCAACATAAAGCCCAAAAACTTCTCGGCTCGGACCCTGAAGACGCATTTTTTAGGATTGAGTATCATATTATGCTTTCTAACTTTTGCAAACATTTCTTCGAGGTCAGTGATCTGTTAATTATTCCTATATTTTAATCGCCTTGTAAATTGATTTATTGAACTCCATTTGTGCTTAATTGTCATCATTTAGCTTAGTTTCTGATATCAAACCCTAATTGGAATATTATTGTGAAACTTTGCTTAAATGTATTCTCAGATGCTAATACTTGAACTTTTCAGGAAACCTTTGAATGGCGGAGTTTATTTAACCTAAATCAGGCTTGACATCCACTTGAAGAAGGGCTATGGATTCATGAAGATCAATATCTCCCTTTAAAGCAATGAAAGAAGAGTTTCTGAGAAGAATCCAGGCCGAAAAATGAAGAAGTCAAAATACAGGGCCTGAGTCAGAATACAGGGCCTAGACTGCGTAAAAATACACTGCCATGTGAGAGTACACGGCCTAGGCCGTGTACGCCTCTGACTTTGCAATTGAAATAGTGAAATTTTGCTCCTCTAACTCAGAATCATACACGGCCGTGTATCTCTCCAGACAGGAACCAGACATAAACTTCTGCGAGAAGTTTGTATTGGGGGCCTATATATTGACACTCTTGGCACGTTTTGAAAGGAATCCTGACCTAGGAGAGCAGCTGCAACTCCTTGGAGAAGGAGAGGGGAGTCTTGGATTAAAGATTAAAGTCTCGGGTTCGAGCAATCGGAGATCTATCATCCTCAATCCTCAGAAACTCGTTTGCTATTTAGTTTTTCTTCTGCACTTTGTTTCTTATGTTAATCTCTTTCATTTTTTCTTGTGATTTCCTTCTAGCTATGTGTAACTAAACCTCCCTTGGTTAAGGGGGTGATGAAACCACTAGTATTGATGTTGTGAACCTTGCATATTTAATTATTTCAACACAGTTATGTCTTTATTCATATATTTCTGAATCTATTATTGGTATGAAGGTTTTTGTACTTGTTCCCACTTTCAAAGTGGTAGATCTGGGTTTATTATGCGCGGTTGCGGTAGTAGATCTAGTAGAATATATGATGTTCATGTAGGTATAATTATCTTTGTGCTATTTGCCAGTTATAAAAGTGGTAGATCCGGGTTTATTATGTGCGGTTGCATGTAATAGATCTAGAGAAATATATGTTCTAAGTAATTTAATCCCTGTGTGATTAGATCTTAGTGTGATTGGTTTTCTAAATCTTAATGCAATTGTTGGATAGTTGTAAGAGCGGTTGCTTTATGACTAATCAGTGATTAGGAGTTGATTTGAGCGGTTGCTAAATTGGCCAACACTTAAGGAAAACAGAGATTTTACTCTCACAATTGCGTAAAAACATAATTGAGCATGTTGGAATAAAAGGATATGTGGATTTACATCACCATATAAATCTAGTGGTGGATTCAATCTCTTAACCAATTTTCCTATATTGTTGATTTTAGTTTATTTATTGTTATTGTCTTTGAAGCTGTTCATTGCTCATCAAAACTCCAAAACCCCCTATTTACTGTTTATTGTCAATCAGAGTCTAAATTAGGAATTGTTTAATAGTGTTGATTGAATTGGTTCTCTGTGGATCGACCTTTACTAACTACAACTAGTTGTAAGGTTTTTATTTTCTGGTGGGCCTGACAACTGATTTTTATTTTGAAATTTTAATCACTATATCCTCACGCATCAGAATTTTGGCGCCGTTGCCGGGGAGCCAATTTGAAACACTATTGAGTTATTTCCTATTTTTACTCTATTTTTGTTTTTATTTTTAGTTTTTGATTCTTATTTTCTGAGTGTTTTGTAGGTGTTGATGTCCATAGAAGGGATAGACGAGGGATTGCAAAATTTGAGGAACTATATTGATCAACTCAACTCACATCCTCAATTTCCCTTCCATCCGACTAACTTCCAACTCACACCTACTGATATTGAAGCTACCCGTTATATTGATCTATCGAGTTCAGAGACATTTGAGTCATCTGAAATATCTGAAGAAGTGACAATGGCAGAAAACACTTTAAGGTCATTGGGTGCTCCAGATCTAGATCAACAGCCTCTATGCATAGACATTCTTGAAAATGAAGAGGCATTTGAATTGAAATCCGGCTTAATCCATCTCTTGCCATCTTTCAATGGATTACCCAGAGAGGACCCCAACAAACACTTGAAGGAAATTCATGTGGTATGTTCTAGCATGAAGCCTGCAGGAATTCATGTAGAGCAAGTCAAGTTGAGGGCTTTTCCATTCTCATTGAAAGACTCAGCTAAGGAGTGGCTTTACTACTTGCCACCCGGATCCATCCAATCATGGCAGGACATGGCCCGAACTTTCCTAGACAGATACTTCCCACCGCCTCAAAAGCTGCAACAATCGAAAAAGAAATCATGGGTATTCAACAAATGCATGGGGAATCACTCCATGACTACTGGGAGAGATTTAAGAAGCTACGTTTCAGCTGCCCTCATCATCAAATAAGTGAGTAACTCTTAATTCAGTATTTCTACGGAGGCTTACAAGTGATGGATCACAACATGATTGATGCTGCTAGCGGAGGAGCATTGGTTGATAAAACTCCTCAAGAAGCTAGAAACTTGATCTCAAGAATGGCTGCCAATACTCAATAATTTTATTCTAGAAATGACACTGGAGTGAGAGCAGTGAAAGAAGTGGAGACAACCAGTCTACAGCAGCAAATGACTCAATTGACTGCTATAGTTCAGCGGTTAATGGATACAGGCAAAGCACCAGTTCATGCTTGTGGAATCTGTTGTTCATCTGGACATCCCACTGATTTGTGTCCCACTCTCTAAAAGGACACAAATGAGGAGGTAAGAGCAGTAGGGGGATATGCTGGACTTTCAAAAAATTACAACCCCTACTCAAACACATATAATCAGGGTTGGAGAGATCATCCTAATTTCAGCTATGCAAAGCAACCTCAAAATCATCCTCCAACTTATGGACCTCCAGGATTCTAACAAAGGCAAGCACCTTTCCCTTAGAGACAACAACAAGCTCAAGCTCCTAAGTAACCTGAGCCTTCACTAGAGGAGCTAGTGAAACAAATGGCCACTAATAATTTGCGGTTCCAACAAGAAACAAATGCAACCATACAAAGTTTTAAACAAGAAACAAGGACTGCAATTAATAACTTGCAGAATCAGATAGGGAAGTTGTCCATAGAATTCAACAAGTTTCAAAGCCAAGTTTCAGGGAAACTACCCTCATAGCCAGAAGTGAATCCGAGGGAAAATGCTAGTACTATCACATTGAGAAGCGGAAAGACGATGGATGAGCCTACATCTCTTCCACCAATCACTCAAGAGAAAGATGAACCACCTAAAGAAGCAAATGATAAGGGGCAAAATTCCAAAGCCCCTAAGGTAAGTAATTCTGAACCCCTTCCTAAATATGTCACTAAAGCTCCTTTTCCTAGTAGGTTGATTAAAACTAAGAAAGAAGAAGCAGAAATAAAAATACTTAAGACTTTTAGGAAGGTAGAAGTTAATATCCCTTTGCTAGATGCCATTAAGCAGGTACCTAAATATGCAAAATTTCTGAAAGAATTATGCACTAACAAGAGGAATTTAAAAGGAAATGAAAAGGTCCAAGTGGGAGAAAATGTTTCAGTTGTAATTAAAAAGAAACTCCCAACCAAATGTAAGGATCCTGGCACATTCACCATTCCATGCACTATAGGTAACACAAGGTTTGAAAGGGCAATACTTGATTTAGGTGCATCTATAAATGTCATGCCATATTCTATTTATGCATCTTTATACTTGGGTCCTTTGGAACCTACTGGTGTTATTATTCAATTGGCTGATAGATCTAATGCATACCCTAAGGGTGTGGTTGAAGATGTTTTGGTGCACGTGAATCAATTAGTGTTTCCAGCAGACTTCTATGTTTTGGACATGGAATAGGATGATTCTCCCAAATCTGCTCCTATCTTGTTAGGGAGACCATTTTTAAAGACTGCGCGGATAAAAATTGATGTGCACTCTGGAACTCTAACAATGGAATTTGATGGGAAATTAATTAGATTCAATATTTTTGAAGCTATGAGATACGCAAGTGATGTGCACTCTGCTTGTTTAATTAATTCTTTTGATCCTTTTGATTCTTTAATTTCTGCAGCTTTTGATACTGACCATTTTGATGCTCTTGATACAATTCTAACTCATAGCTTAGATGTACAGGAGGAAAAGAAGAAGAATGAAGAAGAGCCATGGAGTGAAGACATTAATGAAATTGTTGCTGCCTTACAAGAGCTCTCTTCCACTCCAGAAGAGCATGAGGCAACTTTTGTTGATTTACCTGTTACTACTGATATACCTTCACCTTTCGTTGTGCAGGCACCTGAATTGGAACTGAAAGCACTGTCTGATCATCTTAAATACATCTTCTTAGGGGAGAAGGACACCCTTCCAGTAATAATTACAAAGTCACTCACCCAAGAGCAAGAAGAGAAACTGGTAGCTGTTTTGCAGGAACATAAGACAGCCATTGGTTGGTCAATAGCTGATATCAAGGGTATTAGTCCCTCCATTTGTATGCATAGGATATTAATGGAGGAGGATACTAAACCTGTGAGAGACCCCCAGCGGAGGTTGAATCCTCCCATGATGGAGGTTGTGAAAAAGGAGATACTGAAACTCCTAAGTATGGGGGTGATCTACCCCATTTCTGATAGTAAGTGGGTAAGCCCAGTCCAGGTAGTACCAAAGAAATCTGGAATTACTGTAGTAAGAAATGCTGAAAATGAGCTTATTCCCACTAGGTTGCAGACAGGGTGGCGTGTTTGTATTGATTACAGGAAGTTGAATGCCGCCACTAGAAAAGACCACTTTCTTTTACCTTTCATTGATCAAATGTTAGAGAGATTAGCTGGTCATTCTCATTATTATTTTCTGGATGGTTTTTCAGGTTACAATCAGATTGCCATAGCTCCAGAAGACCAAGACAAGACTACATTCACTTGTCCATTTGGTACCTTTGCATATAGGCAAATGCCTTTTGGACTCTGCAATGCACCAGGAACTTTCCAGAGATGCATGATGAGTTTATTTTCTGATTACATAGAAAATATTATTGAAGTTTTTATGGATGACTTTAGTGTCTTTGGAAATGGTTTTGAAAATTGTCTGGAACATTTAACATTGGTGCTTAAAAGATGCATTGACACTAACCTGGCACTGAATTGGGAAAAATATCATTTCATGGTAAAGGAAAGTATTGTGTTAGGTTATGTAATTTCTGCTAGGGTAATTGAAGTAGATAAAGCTAAAGTAGAGCTCATGCATTCTTTACCCCCACCCACTAGTGTGCGAGAGATTCGTTCTTTTATTAGTCATGCAGGTTTCTACCGGAGATTCATTAAAGACTTCTCTAAAGTCTCATTGCCTCTTAGCAGACTTCTTCAAAAAGATGTCAATTTTAACTTTGATGAGAAATATATGGAAGCTTTCAATAAACTCAAGAAGTTGTTAACTGTTGCGCCTATCATCAGGCCACCCAACTAGGAGTTACCGTTTGAACTAAAAGTGTGATGCCAGTGACTTCGCGATAGAAATTTGTCTTAGGACAAATGAGTTGATAGGGTTCCTTATGCTATTTACTATGCATCAAGGACTCTAAATGATGCTCAGCTTAATTACTCAACCACAGAAAAAGAACTTCTAGTTATTGTATTTGCTTTGGAAAAATTTAGATCATATCTAATTGGTTCTAAAGTAATTGTGTTTTCAGATCATGCAGCCTTGAAGTATCTCCTAACAAAGAAAGAAGCAAAGCCTAGATTGCTCCGATGGATTTTATTGCTCCAGGAATTTGACTTGGAGATTAAAGACAAGAAAGGGAGCGAGAACTTGGTGGCCGATCAGTTGAGTAGGTTGGTAACTGAAGAGGAAGAAATGCCTATCATGGAGACTTTTTCGGATGAATATTTGATGGTTGTCAAGGCCATAATCCCTTGGTATACTGACATTGTTAACTACCTGGTTACTAAGGACTTCCGGAGGGTTTGAACAAGGCCCAAAGAGATAAATTAAGGAGTGACTGTAAATACTATATCTGAGATGACCCGTACCTATGGAAGCATTGTGCAGATCAAGTCATTAGGAGGTGCATTCCTGATTCTGAGACACACTTCATCCTCTCTTTTTGCCATACCTATGCATGTGGAGGACATTTTGGCAGTAAAAGGACAGCCAACAAAGTGCTTGACAGTGGTTTCTATTAGCCCAGTATTTTCAAAGACACTTACAACTTCTGTAAGTCTTGTGACCGCTATCAAAGAACAGGTAACATTGGTCCTCGTAATCAAATGCCTCAGACTCTGATCATTTTTGTGGAAGTCTTTGATGTGTGGGGTATTGATTTCATGGGACCATTCCCTCCTTTATTTGGTTTCACATACATTCTCTTATCTGTTGATTATGTGTCTAAATGGGTGGAAGCAAAAGCCACCCGATCTGATGATTCTAAAACTGTTGCAGATTTTGTTAATCACATATTTTCTCCAAGTTCGAGACCCGAGGGCTATCATCAGTGACCAAGGGACCCATTTTTGCAACAGAACCTTTGATGCTCTATTGAATAAATATGGAGTAATGCACAGAATTTCCATTCCTTACCATCCACAGACAAATGGGCAAATTGAAGTGTCCAACCGAGAGATTAAGTCAATCCTTGAAAAAATAGTGAATCCCTCAAGAAAGGATTGGAGCACTCGACTTGAAGATGCTTTATAGGCTTATAGGACTGCCTATAAGACTCTCATTGGCATGTCACCATTTCGGTTGGTATATGAAAAGCCTTGTCATTTGCCCGTTGAGCTGCAACATCGCTCTTACTGGGCTATTAAACAAATTAATATGGAATTGGAAGGTGCTGGAAAGCAAAGGAAGTTTCAGTTACAGGAACTGGAAGAACTAAGAAATGAGGCCTTCGAGAATGCCCTGATTTATAAGACTAAAGCTAAGTCATTCCACAACAAATTGATTTCCAGAAAGAAATTTCATAAACGACAAAAAGTTCTGCTATTCCAATCCAGACTCAAATTGTTTCCAGGTAAACTGCGTTTTAAGTGGATTGGGCCGTTTGTGGTAACTAATGTTTTTCCTTTTGGTGCAGTTGAGATCAGGAGTGAAATTTCTGGCAAAGCATTTAAGGTCAATGGTCACCGTCTCAAACCATATCATGAACTTCCTGACAGTGTAGAGATGGAAGTGATGACCCTCATCTTTCCACAATATGAGGAGCATTGAAAGTATCATCATGTCGGGCTGAGGACAATAAACTAAGCGCTTAATGAGAGGCAACCCATTATCAAGAAAATCAGATTTCCTTTCTTTAACCCTTTTATTTTATGTTTTTATCTGTTTGTTGATTATGAGCATGCGAATCTTTGGAAAACCTTGTGTTTTGGTTTGATTAAATGTGTGTTAGAATGCATGGATTGTTTGTTTGATATTTGTGTGGATTAAGTACAGTGGAAACCAAGCGAAACTTTAGGAATTAGTTCGTTTGTAAATTGTTGTTTTGTTCTTCTGAATGCTGAACCATGTTCTTTGGGAATGATTTCCTTCAATTGAAAGTTAAATTGTATTTCATAATGAATGGACTGAGTAAAGAGTCAATCTCTTGAGACGCATTCTTATGAATTGGTGCCTTATGAACTTCATCGATTTTTGGGAATCCCCTTAAGCATGATGAGTTTTAGTCTTGGGAATCTGACTTTAAAAGACCCTGACCTGTGTTTTTGAACTGATTTCTTATTGTTTTTCAAAGAACATCATCATCCATAGGAGTTTTCCTATCATCTCAGTGTTAATCGAGTCATGTAGAGTTTTCCCATATCCCATTTATGTACCCCTGTAGTTTCCATTATGATGCACATTCTACTTTATTGTATTATATAGTCTTGATCTTTGGTTTAAACTATGTGTTTGGTCGTTGATTTACTGGTTGATGTTTTTCATTTCGTGTGTTTATGTTATAGCTTTGTTGGTTGTTTTTCTTTTCTGGATGTGTGTAGCATTCTCTTTGTCGTTATTTTTCCTTTTCTGGATGTGTGTAGCATTCTCTTTGTCGTTATTTTTCCTTTTCTGGATGTGTGTAGTGATAATCACATATTTTATTTATTAAGAAACCCTTATGTTTAGTCATTTACACTCTTCATATTCTTAATTGATTGAGTTTGGTATGATTTTGTGAGTTTGAGCTCAAATTGGTCCTAATTGAATATTTTCAGCATTATTGAGATTTTACACTATTTCGTATTTTGGCCATAACTTGAGTTCGATATCGATAATCATGAATTTTATCTTGTAGGAAAGCTAAGAGGAAGCTCTACAACTTTAATGAAGAGCTCAAAGTCCTAAACAGATGTCTAAGGGACCTAAGTTTACATGGAAGTCGAATACGGGTTCTGTCACTAGAATCCGAACGGTGTCTTATTTCTAAAATCATATCTCAAGTTGTAATAATGGAGATGGGCTGAAATTTGGATAGTTGATAGTCAAGACCCAAATAAACAACTTTCATGAAGAACACCTTTTGAAAGGATGAAGTCTAACGGGTCAGTTTGGGCTTACAAGTCGGAACAGAGGTGCTGAAATTGGGTTTGAGCAACCTGTGGTATTTGGGTCATATCTTGGGCTGTAGGAAGCCAAATTGGACGATCCAGATATGCATGTTATAGCCACGACAAAGATCTACAACTTTCATGAAGAGTACTTTTCATGAATCTGAAGTATAATCGGTCGTTTTTGGCTTCCAAGTCAGACCAAGGAATTTTTGCACTCAACCACTCCACTCCACTCACCCACTCAACCAAACCACTCAATCACTCCACTCATCCACTCAACCACTCATCCACTAAATCAATCCACTCAACTACTCAACCACTCCACTCATCCACTCATCCACTCAACTACTCAACCACTCCACTCCACTCATCCACTTAACCACTCCACTCCACTCCACTCATCCACTCAACCACTCAACCACTCCACTCATCCACCAACCACTCCACTCTACTCCACTCACCCACTCAACCAACTCACTCACTCCACTCATCCACTCAACCACTCCACTCATCCACTCAACCAATCCACTCAACCACTCCACTCATCCATCCACTCCCTTTGTCATTTTGTTACCCTAGACTTCTATAAAAGGCACCATTGGTTATCATGAAAGAAGTTGGACTCTCCTTCATTTCTCTCATAGTTTCTTCTTGTTTCTTCATAGTTTTTCTTGTGATTTCCTTCTAGCTATGTGTAACTAAACCTCCCTTGGTTAAGGGGTGATGAAACCACTAGTATTGATGTTGTGAATCTTGCATATTTGATTATTTCAATACGCTTTATGTTTTTATTCATATATTTCGAATCTATTGTTGGTATGAAGGTTTTGTACTTGTTCCCACTTTCAAAGTGGTAGATCTGGTTTATTATATGCGGTTGCGGTAGTAGATCTAGCGAGAATGTATGATGTTCATGTGGGTACAATTATCTTTGTGCTATTTGCCAATTATAAAAGTGGTAGATCTGAGTTTATTATCTTGTGATTCTTGCATGTAGTAGATCTAGAGAAATATATGTTCTAAGTAATTTAATCCGGTGTGTGATTAGATCTTAGTGTAATTGGTTTTCTAAATCTTAATGCAATTGTTAGATAGTTGTAAGAGCGGTTGCTTTATGACTAATCAGTGATTAGGAGTTGATTTGAGCGGTTGCTAAATTGGCCAACATGTAAGGAAAACAGAGATTTACTCTCACAATTGCGTAAGAACATAATTGAGCATGTTGGAATAAAATGATATGTGGATTTACATTATCATATAAATCTAGTGGTGGATTCAATCTCTTAACCAATTTTCTTATATTGTTGATTTCAGTTCATTTATTGTTATTGTCTTTGAAACTGTTCATTGTTCATCAAAACTCCAAAACCCCCCTTTTTACTGTTTATTGTTAATCAGAGTCTAAATTGGGAATTGTTTAATAGTGTTAATTGAATTGGTTCTCTGTGGATCGATCCTTACTAACTATAACTAGTTGTAAGGTTTTTATTTTCTGGTGGGCCTGACAACTGATTTTTATCTAAATTTTAATCACTACATCCGCACGCACCATGTAGCATTGAGGACAATGCTTGTTTTAAGTGTGGGGGTGTGGATACTTTGATATTCTATTGTGAATACTATTGATATTCTGAATTGTTTTCCTGGGGTTTGAATGACTGATTGAACTGTATTGGGAAGAGTGTGTATTTGATCTTGATGGTGTTGTTCTTATGATACTTCTTCATTGGGCTTTTAAAGTTTCCGATAAGCTTTTAAGTGATGTGATTAGTGAGCAATTGACCTAAAAAAAAATTAATAAAAAAATTTGAATAAAAATTGTGAGCATGATTGAATGAACTTTCTGGTTATCGATTTTGTCGGGTGAAATTCTAAAAATTAAAGGGTTTAATTAAAAATGATGAATCGAAACCTAGTGAGTTTTTAGGCTTTGTCGTAAATGGCTAATTTTAGGCCATTTTGGATCCTTGATTATGTAATTCCATTCATGATTATTATGCTTTTCAGAACTTGTCTTGGTTCTCTTTTAAGCTGCTAATGACCACTGCACGCATTTGAAATGATAAAGGCATTTTCTTTTAAATAACTACTGGCCAAATTGCCATCCTTGCATTTTATCCATTGATTAACCCTTTTGAGCCTAATTGACCCAATTTCCTTCTATCTAAGCTCAATTTAAACCCAAAAATGAAAAAAACTATTTTACTACCCTACCTTAGGGAGTAGAAGAGCTTAAGGATTGCATTGGAAAGTGGCTTTTGAATAAGTGTGGGGGTGTGATTCATGATGTTTTTGCCTAGTTATGTCTGTGTATAAAATATCTCATATTGGCAAAATGTCAGGTTGAATTGAATGCAAGGTGTGTATATATATATTTAAAAAAAAAAAGAAGTCAGAACAAAGATAAGGTACATAATAGGAATTTGAATTTGAAGATTATTGGGAAATTCTGTGTAATGATTGAATATCTCTCCATTTTGCTCTTCTAGTTCCTATGGTCTAGCTTTGTCTATCTTTGATGTATCCTACCTTAACCCTGACCCCATTACAACCTGAATAAAGTCTTTTTGATCTCTGTTTGCATGTGGTCTAAGTAGTGGAGAAGTAGAGGCTTGACAAGCTTATGGTAAAGCATATTCTCATGAGTTGGTTGAGTGAAAACACAAGCCTGAAATACTTGAGTGAGAGAGTATTTCAGTGAGGATTTATCATGCTGATTGAACCCTGAAATTTGATTGATTTTGCTTGTCAACTTGGATTGCTAAGAAAGGGAATTCTTGATTGTTTAAATTCTTTGAAAACTAAATGCATAAAGGTCTTTACTCATTATTTTACATTTGCTTGGCTTGTTGTGAAACTGTGTTGAACTGTATATTTTTGCCCAGGAGTGCAAAAGGCTAAGTGTGGGAGTAATTGATCTGTTGATTATTCCTATATTTTAATCGCCTTGTAAATTGATTCATTGAACTCCATTTGTGCTTAATTATCATCATTTAACTTAGTTTCTGATATCAAACCCTAATTGGAATATTATTGTGAAACTTTGCTTAAATGTATTCTCAGATGCTAATACTTGAACTTTTCAGGAAACCTTTGAATGGCGGAGTTCATTTAACCTAAATCAGGCTTGACATCCACTTGAAGAAGGGTTATGGATTCATGAAGATCAATCTCTCCCTTTGAAGTAATGAAATAAGAGTTTCTGAGAAGAATCCAGGTCGAAAAATGAAGAAGTCAAAATACAGGGCCTGCGTCAAAATACAGGGCCTGCGTCAAAATACAGGGCCTAGGCTGCGTAAAAATACACTGTCGTGTGAGAGTACACGGCCTAGGCCGTGTACGCCTCTGACTTTGCAATTGAAATAGTGAAATTTTTCTCCTCAAACTCAGAATCATACACGGCCTAGGCCGTGTATGCATACACGGCCGTGTATCTCTCTAGACAGGAACCAGACATAAACTTCTGTGAGAAGTTTGTGTTGGGGGCCTATATATTGACACTCTTGGCACGTTTTGAAAGGAGTTCTGACCTAGGAGAGCAGCTGCAACTCCTTGGAGAAGGAGAGGGGAGTCTTGGATCAAAGATTGGAGTCTCGGGTTCGAGCAATCGGAAATCCATCATCCTCAATCCTCAGAAAATCGTTTGCTATTTAGTTTTTCTTCTGTACTTTGTTTCTTATGTTAATCTCTTTCAGTTTTTCTTGTGATTTCCTTCTAGCTATGTGTAACTAAACCTCCATTGGTTAAGGGGGTGATGAAACCACTAGTATTGATGTTGTGAATCTTGCATATTTGATTATTTCAACACAGTTATGTCTTTATTCATATATCTATGAATCTATTATTGGTATGAAGGTTTTTGTACTTGTTCCCACTTTCAAAGTGGTAGATCTGGGTTTATTATGCGCGGTTGCGGTAGTAGATCTAGTAGAATATATGATGTTCATGTGAGTATAATTATATTTGTGCTATTTGCCAGTTATAAAAGTGGTAGATCTGGGTTTATTATGCGCGGTTGCGGTAATAGATCTAAAGAAATATATGTTCTAAGTAATTTAATCCCGGTGTGTGATTAGATCTTAGTGTGATTAGTTTTCTAAATCTTAATGCAATTGTTAGATAGTTGTAAGAGCGGTTGCTTTATGACTAATCAGTGATTAGGAGTTGATTTGAGCGGTTGCTAAATTAGTCAACACTTAAGGAAAACAGAGATTTTACTCTCACAATTACGTAAAAACATAATTGAGCATGTTGGAATAAAAGGATATGTGGATTTACATCATCATATAAATCTAGTGGTGGATTCAATCTCTTAACTAATTTTCCTATATTGTTGATTTTAGTTTATTTATTGTTATTGTCTTTGAAACTGTTCATTGTTCATCAAAACTCCAAAACCCCCCTATTTACTGTTTATTGTCAATCAGAGTCTAAATTAGGAATTGTTTAATAGTGTTGATTGAATTAGTTATCTGTGGATCGACCCTTACTAACTACAATTAGTTGTAAGGTTTTTATCTTGAAATTTTAATCACTATATCCTCACGCATCAGTCAGCAGCGTGGGATTCGGACTCCAGGGTCTTAATGATCATGTCGTCAATGTATACTTCTAGCATTCTCCTTACTTGACCCTCAAAGACTCTATTCATCATCCGCGGGTAGGTAACTCCTGTATTTTTTAAGCCAAATGGCATAACATTGTAGCAGTAGCTTACCTTTTCAGTAATGAAAATAATTTTATCTTCATCTCCAGGGTACATTAGAATCTAATTATACCCAGAGTAGGCATCCATGAAGGATGGTAGCCGAAATCTAGACGAGCTGTCAACCAACTTGTCAACGTTGGGGAGAGGGTATACATCTTTAAGGCATGCCTTATTCAGATCTGTATAGTCCACACACATCCTCCACTTTCTATTTGACTTTTTCACTAAGACCACATTGGAGAGCCATATGGTGTAAGAGACTTCCCTGATGAATCCGGCATTCAGTAGTTCTTTGACTTGCTCCTCAATGATCTGCTATCTTTTCGGGATGACTTTTCTCTTTTTCTGGGAGACCATCTTTGCATCCCGTTTAATAAATAAATGATGGCAGACGAAAGCGGGGTCAAGCCCAGGCATGTCAGAGGACGTCTATGCAAATAGATCCTTATTTCGTTGAAAGAGCTCTATCAACTGGCATTTCTCCTGCTCTTCTAGATTTGCGCCTATTTAGATAACTTGATCAAGCTTGTCACCTAGTTGAAGCGGAAGTAGTTCTCCTTCTGCATGGGGTCTGGTACCCTGAATTTCTTCCCTAACATCCAACTCAGTCATAAGGATGTTAACTGGATCCAAGGCTGGGGTAGACGTATGTACTCTTGCTTTCTTGGGAGTCCTGCAGACCTTGAGGCTCTCATTATAACATTTGTGTGCCGCAATTTAGTCGCCCTTGATCGTGACCACCTCATTATTTTTGTTAAGGAATTTCATGGTCAGGTGATTGGTGGACACTATAGTGGCAATACCCTTCAGAGTAAGTCGCCCCAGGATAATGTTGTAAGCAGACGAGTAATCTAGGACTAAAAATCTGACCTTGACGGTTCTGTAGATTTTGTTATCCCCGAGGGTTAGGAATGTTTCGAAATAGCCCACTAGAGTGATTTTCTCACCTAAGAACCCAGTGAGCTTGCCTTCGTAAGGGGTTAAGGTGGACATGGGGAACTCTAGCTTTTGGAAAGCATCCAAGAACATTATATCTGCAGAGCTACCCTACTCTGTGAAAATAAGTCAGACTTCGGTGATGGATATTATTCTGGAGATGACGAGTGGATCATCGTGATCTCGAATAATATCACCGTAATCCTTAGTGCCGAAAGATATTAGCGGTTCTTCCCTCTCATTAGCACGGGGCCTGCGCGTAGAGCCAGAGAAGCTCAACATCATAGTCCGTAGTGCCTTCTTCCAGGAATTACTAGATGAGCTTCCAACTACAAATCCTCCAGAGATTGTGCTGACTAATCGATCAGTCCTGTTAGTCCCATTCTGAACATCCCGATTCCTATCTTACCAGTTGTCCGCATCACGATGGGGTAGGGTCCGGGACTTTCTGGTTAGGCTACGCGTCCTCCTCCTCTGCCTCGGGGTCGGACTTCGCCTGGGGCTATGACTACGTCTTCATTCCCTCTGCCTCCCAGGGTTATCATTATTCCGGATCCCGACAATATACTTTTGAAGCTGGCCTTCTTTAATAAAAAACTCGATGACATCTCAGAGTTGGTAACATTCTTCTGTTTCATGGCCATAACTTTTATGCCACTTACAGTACTTGGAGTGGTCCTTCGCCTTTTTCAGAGGTGGTGGCCTCTTAATATTCCAGAACTCGGTCTGAAGTACTTCTTTGAAAATTGTTTCTCGCGGGGCATTCAGTGGAGTGTAGTCAGAATATTTGAGCTGGTAAGCATCGCCTTTGGCGGAATTCCGAGGTTAGTTAGAGCTTCGATTATTTTTCTGGTGAGTGGGCTCACCTTTTTCCAAAGTTTCTTTGTCCTTAATGGCTACCTCCAATTCAATGTATTTTGCGGAGCGAGCATAGAACTCATTCATAGTCTCCGCCTTCTTCTTTGCTAAGGATCAAAAGAAGTCGGAATCAGTCCGGAGACCACTCCGGGCATAGTAAAGGGTGATCTGGTCATCTGGGCTAGCCACATGAGCAAGGGCGGTACTGAATCTCTTATATATTCGCGAAGGGACTCATTGCTCCCTTGACGAATCTCGGAAAGAGAGTCGACTGACTTGGTTTGCTCCTTAGCAGTGGTATAATATTATAGGAAGCGCTATGTGAGGTCATCTCATCCAACGATAGACCTTGGTTGCAAGGTGGAAAACCAATGAAAGGCGCCCTTCTTTAAGAAGATGGGGAAAGCCCGACAAAGCAATTCTGAGGAACCCCGTGGAACTGCATGGAGGGGATGTAGGCATTGAGGTGTTCCTGTGGGTCTGTCGTACCGTCATATTGTTCAAGATTGGAGGGGGGCTTGAAGCCTTTAGGATCATCCGAGAAGGGCTGTTGTTGGACGCCAGGAATCGGGATGTTGTTTCTGATGACATGGATGTCTTCATCGCGCGTTGGCCTCCTCTGGTTGTTAACCATATTCCACCTCCTGTGGATATTCTCCACGTGTACTGATCGTTCTATCTCGTCGATCTGACGCCGTTGGTCATCCAACTGGTGACGTTGTTCATCTAGCTACTGCATTTGCTAGGCTACCAGTTCCTAGAGGCAGTTTCTGGTCATCTCAGAATGGGCAAGGGCTCGGCTGGAAGCGTGGTCAGCAGTATCGTTATTTCGAGGGCCTATGCGTGATTGCACTGAGCCCCTAGATACTTGAGCAACGTTATTTACCCTCTCTCCAGGGCAGGCAAGCCTATCCAAGACAAACCTTTTGCGCGATGGGAGTAGACTTTCATCGAAAAGTGAAGTTTCATATCCATCGCGCAGACATTCTGAGACGTGTTCTTGGTCTCTGACGGCTGAAGCTTCGACCACAACTGGTGGAGCTAGTTGAGGAGGGGGCTGCGCTGCTGGCTCCTGTCTCTGATCCACAGGAGGTTGTGCAGTGTCCCTCTTTGAGTGTTGACGTGTGTTCATCATGTTTGCGTGAGATTAGAAGTTTACTGTTTCCCACAGACGGCACCAATGTTCTGAAGTGGATTCAAAGGGTACCTGAGATAGGCACGTAATGATGATCTCCTCCTTGAGCAGTAGCAGTCGAGCGTGTTGAGACTGTAAAAGTCTGAATAATTCGTATATTTACTTGGAAATCAGTACATCATTATATACAACTAGTCTAGGCTATATTAGGAAGGTATACTAATGAGTATCCCTATAAATCAGCTAATCAATCAAGCCTAATTATATCTAATTACATTCTGTAACAGCCTACTAATTATATCCTGATTATATGCTAATTATAATCTGTAACACTCCCCCTCAAGTTGGAACATAGATATTAATCATGCCCAACTTGTTACAAAGATAATCAACCGTGGCCCCAACTAAAGACTTTGTGAAAATATCTCCCAATTGTTCTCCAGTCTTCACATACCCTGTGGAAATCAACCCTTGCTGTATCTTCTCATGGACGAAGTGGCAATCAATCTCAATATGTTTAGTTCGCTCATGGAACACAAGATTAGATGCAATGTGAAGAGCAGCTTGATTATCACACCATAACTTGGCTGGTACTGAAGTTTAAAACCCAACTTCACTCTAAGAGATGATATATCCATATTATCTCACACACAGATTGTGCCATAGCCCTATATTCTGATTCTGCACTTGATCATGACACAACTGTTTACTTCTTACTTTTTCATGAGACCAAGTTTCCTCCAACAAAAACACAATAGCCTGATGTGGATCTTCTATCCATTTTGAAACCTGCCCAATCTGCATCTGAGAAACACTCAATATGAGTATGTCCATGATTTGCATACAAAATACCACGTCTAGATGCTCCTTTCAGGTAACATAAAATATGTTCTAAGTCTGCCCAATGATGAACTGTTGGAGAAGACATAAACTGACTAACACTAACAGAATATGCAATATCTGGCCGAGTCACTGTGAGATAGTTCAACTTTCTGACTAATCTTCTATAGCTCTCAGGATCTTCAAACAGTTCTCCTTCTCCAGTAAGCTGCATATTTGGAACCATCGGAGTACTACATGGCTTTGCCCCTAATTTTCCTTGTCTTAGTCAATAAGTCAAGTACATATTTCCTCTGAGATAGAAAAATACCTTTATTACTTCTTGTGACCTCAACACCCAAGAAGTACTTTAGTATTCCTAAGTCTTTCGTGTGAAACTGAGTATGAAGGAAAGACTTAAGAGATGAAATTCCTATAGTATCACTCCTAGATATGATAATGTCATCCATATATACAACTACAAGAATGCTTCCTGCTATAGATTACTTATAGAACATGGAGTAATCAGACTTATTTTTCTTCATGCCAAAGGTCTTAACAGCCTCACTAAACTTGTCAAACCAAGCATGAGGACTCTATTTCAAACCATACAGAGATTTTCGAAGGTGACAAACTTTCCCATACTCCCCCTAAGCAACAAAACCAGGAAGTTGCTCCATATAAACCTCTTCCTGAAGATCACCATGAAGAAAAGCATGCTTGATATCAAGTTGATGCAAAGGCCAATTATGAGTAGCTGCTATAGAAATAAGTAATTTGACAGACGTCAATTTAGCCAAAAGAGAAAAAGTGTCAGAATAATCTACACCATAGGTTTGAGTATATCCCTTAGCAATAAGACGGACTTTCAGTCAAGCAACTGATCCATCGGAACTTACCTTAACCGTGAAGACCCATTTGCATCCAATAACTCATTTTCCTGTAGGTAAAGTAACCAAGTTCCAGGTACCATTGTCATCTAAAGCATTCATTTCCTCTATCATTGCCTTATACCATCCAGGATGAGATATGGCTTCATGAACAGTTTTAGGGATAGAGATAGAATCAAGGGATGCAATAAAAGAACAAGATGAAGGTAACAAATAATGATAAGAAATAAAAGAGGAAACAGGATAAGTACATTGACGTTTACCTTTGCATAAAGCAATTAGAAGATCATCACCTAATGACGAAGGAGAAATTGGTATCGGACATGAATCAGAAGTGGAACCCGAATCAGGACGTGGTTGTCGTCTAGTGTAGACCTAAGTGATAGGAGGCTGGGTAGGAGCTGGTGCCATAATGGGTGCAGATGGTGTGGTAGTATAGACTAACACATCATCATCCTCCCCCTGTTGGGGTGTTGGAGCAGATGAAAAATATAGTCTGTCTTCTAGGAAAGTGACATCAACAGAGATAAGGTACTTATTAAGATTAGGACAAAAACATCTATAACCATTCTAAAGACGAGGATAACTAAGGAAGACACACTTCAAAGATTTTGGATCCAACTTACTGACTTGCGGACGAACATCTCTGACAAAGCATGTACTACCAAATATCTGAAGGTCAACAGGAAACAATGACTTGTTAGGAAATAGGATACTATAAGGAATCTCACCATGAAGAACTGATGAAGGCATGCGGTTAATCAAGAAGCATGCTGTGGGAAAAGATTTAGAAACTATCATTTGGAATAAAAGGGCTCGGGCAGTTTCAAGAAGATGTCTGTTCTTTCGCTCTGCTACTCCATTTTGGGATGGAGTATCAACACAAGAAGTTTGGTGAAGGATGCCACTCTGAATCATATAATTTTGGAACATGGATGACTTATATTCTTTGGCATTATCACTTTGCAATGTATGAACAGAGACATTAAACTGTGTTTTAATCTCAGCACAAAATGCACAAAAAATTGAAAATAACTCAAAGCGATTTTTTATTAAATATAACCAAGTAACACGAGAAAAGTCATCAACAAAGGTAACAAAATACTTAAACCCAGCTTTTGAAATGACAGGACAAGGACGCCAAACATCAGAATGGACTAATTCAAATGGAAAACTAGCTCTTTTATTGACTCTAGGACTAAAACTAAGACGATGGTGTTTGGCAAATTGACAGGACTCACAATCCAATGACATCACTTTATTAAACTGTGGACAAAGTTTCTTGAGCAGTGGAAGAGATGGATGGCCCAGCCTGCAGTGTGCTTCAAAAAGAGATGGAACACCAGTGCAAGTCAATGATTTTGGAATTTGCATGTCAAGGATTTAAAGACCCCCAAATTCATGTCTTTTACCAATAATTTTCTTCGTCATAAGATCTTGAAATAAGCAATGATCGGGAAAGAATGAGATACAATAGTTAAGATTACGGGTGAGCTGACTTACTGAGATCAAGTTAAAAGACAATTGTGGCAAATGTAGGACAGAGGACAAAGGAAGTGAGGGAGTTAGTGTAATTGTGCCAGACCCAAGAACACAAGATGTCGACCCATCTGCTAAAGTTACTTTAGACATGGAGGTATGTGACTGAAAAGTGGAAAAGAGACCAGAATTACCTGTCATGTGGTCTATGGCACCAGAATCAATGACCCATTTGGAGGATGATGGAACAAGACAAGTACTTGATTTACCTGAATCAGCAATTGCAATGACCGGAGTAGATGAAGACTTTAGTGATTCTTGGTACTGAGAAAACCTGGCAAATTCATCTGCAGAGATAAGAATAGATTTTTCAGATGTTTCATTAGTGAATGCAATGTGAGCTAAGGGCTTATAATGGTTACTAGGAGGCTGATGTTGATGTTGATTCCTGTACTGAAGTCTCTTGCAATCCCACTTCATATGTCCTGGACTATGGCAATAATGACACACAATTCCCCCTGAATCTTATGTGCGGGTGTCAGAGCTACCACTGCTAGTTGATCCCCCCCCTTTTTATTGCCGTGTCTTAAATGTGGTTAACCAAAAACATTGGTATTTCGACTGACAAGGGCATTGCTGATTGGAGCGGATGAGGTACTTTCTGTACGAAGTACCTTACTAAAGACTTCTTGTAAAGAAGAAATCTCAGAACTAGACAAGATCTATGACTTAGCAGTCTCAAATTCATAAGGAAGACCAGCTAGAAAACTCATGATGGCCATCTGCTCACGCTGTGTCTGCTGAACCTTCACATCAGAACTAAATGGCAGCAACATATTCAGCTCCTCATAAGTTCTTTTAAAATCCATAAAATAATTTGTAAGAGACTTTTCTTATTTTTCTGCACGGTAAAAATCTTAGCATACCTCATAAATGCAGGAAATGTTCTTTTTCCCAGAATACAAAAACTCTAGATAGGTCAACAATTCCTTAACAAATTCACAGTGAGTAATTAAACCAATTACCTTGCTGTCAATGGAGTTTCGTATTTGTAAAACAATCAGGCATCTTCCCTCAGCCATATTTTTCGAGAATCATCAGTGGGGGGGTCATCTGTCATATAATTATCCTTATCAATGCTCCGCAGATACAGTCGAACTGACTTACTCCAATCAAAATAATTATCACGACCATGGAGTTTGTGATCTGTGATTTTGGATACCACCGGGATCACATCGGGCATAACCACTGTTTTGTTCTCCGTTTTATCCTCAGCCATAACACCAAACAGATCCAAATAATCCACAAAACAAATTTCAAATGACAAATACAGTCAAAATATACTTGCTGTACACAGGAAAAAAAGGGATACAAACCACTGAAAACAAGCCCAACAAAAATAGAGGCAAAACTGAAACCAAGCCTTACAGAATAGGGCAGAAAATAGGCAGAAAAATAAGGGTAAAATTGAAATCTTCGGCGACGGCGGTGGCAGGGCTGGACGGAGATGGTGGCCGCCGGAAATCTCAGGCGACAGTAGTGGCTGGGCTAGATGGAGACGGTGACTGCCGGAAGGTCAGTGACGCGCCTTCCCGCACCGGTGCATGAATCGATGGTGAAATGAAGAAGCGACGCATGAGAGCTACGCGGATCTGTTCTAGTGGCCAGACTTTCGGGACCACGATCGCCGGAGGCTGAGTGAGCGGCCTAGGGTGGCGGTGCAACACCAAGACTATCGCCGGAAGAAATCTCAGAGATACAAGAGAAGAAGAAGTGGTCTTTTTCCCTTTTTCAAATGGCAAAAAATAAACGAACAAAAAATGCTGAAGCCCTTGAAACCATGTAAAAGTCTGAATAATTCATATATTTACTTGGAAATCAGTACATCATTATATACAACTAGTCTAGGCTATATTAGAAAGGTATACTAATGAGTATCCCTATAAATCAGCTAATCAATCAAGCCTAATTATATCTAATTACATTCTATAACAGCCTACTAATTACATCCTGATTATATGCTAATTATAATCTGTAACAAAGACAAAAAGGTGGTACCTGCAAAGGGACTCCAATGCTTAAGTCAAGCTGTGCACAAGTAAGGCAGTATATATTGAGTAATTTACTGATACCTGATTAAAGTCACTTAGTCTTGTATTTATAGAGCGTGTATAGAACAATCTGTATTGAATATAGGTATTTAGGATTAGTATCCTGGTAAGGATTATCTTCCCATTATTATTGGGATGAATCCTTATAAGTTAGAAACTCTTGATATGAGAGCTACTTATCAATCTGAGACAGTTATAAGTCTTATAATATCGTAAGTAGACGATTAACAGTTATGGATATTTAAGAATATATCCTCTGTACATATCTAGCAATCTTGATATTATGACTCAACGTCGCTCAATATGCATGGCTCCGAGGTCGGAATTGCCTTCAAGGCCTTAGCTACATCGTCCAGGACGAAGTCCGGTTATACGAGTGCTGGGTTGGTCCAACTAGACAGGATCCCAGATCACGGTCCAAAACAAATAGATTAAGTTTATAGATGATTTTCTTGGATGGGTAAATGGTATAATGTTAGTGATTTGAAGGTTTCATTGTGAGTTTGTGAGGAATAAGATAAATTAAGGTGATTTGGCAGTTACAAGAATGAGGTTTAATGGTTAAATTGGTGGCTGTTTAGGTAGTTTATGTGAAATTAGGACTTTTACCTCTGGGTTTGATTTGGTTAGATCTAAGCAAAAGTCAAGTAGAGCTATGTTGTAATGATTTCTGAATGTTGTTTGCCTTAGAACTTAGATTTGTGAAGATTAGAAAATGAGAGCAAAGTTGACAAGAAAAAGAAAACTAACATAAGCATCATTTATATTGATTATTATAAATATATTGAAGAAAAGAGAACAATCACCTAGGTTGTGATTGCACCGCCAATCAAAACAAAAGAAATTTGTTTCAATAAATCATTATATTGATTATTCTTCTAAAAGAAAGCACCACAGCCATTTACAAAGAGGTTTGGGTTGATTTTTTTTTTCATATTTTTATATTATTTATTTGTTTATTTGATTTTTTACAAAGAGGCCTAAGATCTAGTAAATAGACTTTGTGCCACTTGAGTTATAGCTGGAGTTTCAACTATTAAACTTTTAACTATTTGATTATAGAGACTTTGATAATGTGTTGAAAAAATAATCTAAAAATTTAAATTATTAGATGAAAGCACAAGAATAATTTTATATCTCTAAAGTATACCTCATATAACCTGTCATAAAATTAAGGATTAAGAATGGCATCTTTTCATATAAGGCTTAAGACTTCTATATATTTCTACTAAACCTATCACAAAAACTTAGGACATTGAAATAAGAACTAGTAACACTTAAGATTGAAAATCATTAAAAAGCACAATGCAAATAAGAATCAATGATTATGAAAAAGATTAAAATAACCCTAAGATTGAAAATACAAATTAAAACTAAGGTATGGACATTCTAACCTGGCCTATTTTTTTAACATAAACAACTTTCTAATCTTAATGACCAAAAACAGTAGTAAGGTATAGGATTATTACAATAATCCCCAAGAATCGGAATTAAACTAAAATATTGAGACAATTTTGTATTTAAACTTACATTTTCTTGATTTCATTGCATTCTGTTTCGCAATTTTTCGTAGCGTTAGTAACTTGGATCATATAATTGGGGCAATTGATATATCTAGCGACTGAATTAATGTTGTTCCATTTTGGACGGGTGCGTCTAAACATAGTGAAAAGGGCAAAATAGAAAAATTCATATATGTATAAGCAGCCCCAACTGCAATTATGATCATATTGATTATTGAAACATCATTCTATAATAAGGAGCTAAGAATCTTCGTCTCATCAGTCTCTCTAATTAATTATTTGACACCACGTTCTTACGATCCGTCGATCCCTTTCCATGTCATGGACAAGTATTGAGCTGATCTATCAAGCAAATGTTCCTACGTACTTTTTAACATGTCAACTAACAATCTTCACTTGCTTATTATCTAAATTCTCTTTAACTTACGGAATTTAAAATAAGGGCACTTGTTAAAGAATTTAAAATAAGAAATTTTACATGAAAAATAGAGTTTTTTTAATTTTCAATGTATTGAATACATTATTTGTCAAGAAAAACTTCCTCTTTTGATTCCTTAACAAGTGCCCTTAGGGTACTCTTTAGAAAAATCCTTTACTTATTATGGGTATTGTTAACGTGATTAGTTGTGATTGATCAAGATTAATTTTAGGAATGATTATAATTGAATTAGTACATTGTTTGATTTAATACATAATTATAATTCATTATTTTCTTTTTCTGTACAGTAATCTTCTTGTATAAATAGAGGCTAGCCCCCTCTTGTATTCATTCATTCAAAAATATACACAAAATACTAATATTTGTTTCTCTGTTTCTGTTTCTAACTTGGTATCAATGAGTTTAGGCTCTCGGTCCAATCCTAGATTCTAAACTCCAAACTCTAGAGACTCCAGACTTTGTCCTAGATTTCAGATTTCGTCCTAGATAAACTCCTTTGCAGATACTGTTCCTTATTTCTTTTATTGTTGACCATTTTCTGCTTCGTACAATGTGCGTTGGTATTTTGTGCACTGTTCTGTACGACGTCTTGCATTGTTCCGTACACGTCTTCTGCATTGCTTCATTTTGTGCACCACTTCATACGACGTGCATCTTTTGCACTGTTTCATACGCATCTTCTACATTGCTTTGTTTTGTGCACTACTTCGTACGATGTGCATTCGTCTTTTGTTGTGGTGTGGCCCGTGTACTGTGCGCTCATCTTTTGTTGTGGGCATGACACCAAACTCTAAGGTTTTTTGGTGAAATATTTTCATTTTTGAGGTTCTTTTCTGTCAATTCAGCCCCAAAAGTGTACTTTTTTCTGTTATTATTTTATGCTAAAATGAAAAAGTTTGATGTTGCTCAACTCATTTCGGTATTACTCAATGGTTCAAACTACATTCATTGGATTAAGGCTATGCGTGGCTTTCTGAAAGGTCGAAAACTTTGGCGATATGTCATAGGTGATATTACTTGTCTTGTCAAAGCTGACAATGACACTGATGAGAAATATACTGAAAAACTAGAAGAATGGGATAACCAAAATTATCAGATTATCACTTGGTTTCGAAACACCTCCATTCATAGCATTCATCTGTAGTTTAGATGCTTTGACTAGGGGTGTCAAAACGGGTCGGGCCGGCCCATTCGGGATCGGGCAATTTTCGGCCCGATCCATTCGGGTCATGTAAGTTTCATTTTGCTAGTCAAATGTAGTGTTAAAAAGTGGGGCCCGATCATTTGGGCTCAAATATAAGTTTCGGGCTGACATTTTGCTAACCTAGCCCATCCATTTTGTCGGGTTATTCGAGTTGGCCCATTGGGCTTGGCCCATTTTGACACCCCTAGCTTTGACACTACCAAAGAGGTATGGGATCATCTCAAAAATAGATATATAATTTTTTATTTATCTCATCAATATCAATTGCTGAAGGAACTCAACAGTTTGAAACAAGAACTCGGCCAAGCTGTATATGAGTTCTTGGCTCGGATGGAAGCTATTTGGGATCAATTGATCTTGTGAGAGTCAACCTTGAAACACAAAAGTGATGTCAAACTATATAAGGAGTACCGTGATCGCACCAAGCTCATCCAATTTCTGATGGCTCTTACTGGGACTATGAGCCTGTCCGAGCTTCCCTACTACATTAGGATCCATTGCCCATACTTGAGGATGCACTTCCTCGTCTGAAATCAGAAGAAACTAGATTGGGTCTTCTTCGATCTAAAGCAAATTTAGCTTTTGCAGCTAGTCATCAGAGAGGTACATTCTGTGGTCATTGCCGCAAACCTGGTCATATTTTTGTTGAATGTCCCACCATAGAGTGTCACATTTGTAAGAAGAAGGGTCATATTGCTCCTAATTGCCCTAGTCGTTCACAAAACTCCACTTGTCCACAAAGGTTTGATCAGAGAAAGTTTCAACCTCGTACTAATTCTTCCTTCAAGCCTGTAATTGCAGGTTCAGTTGCCGACAATGTCTCAGATTCCCAGATCTCTCTTTCCACTACTGATCTTGAGTCTTTTCTTAAGCAAGTCCTTTCTCATTCTAGTAATACTCCTACTGCCTTAGCCACTACCCCAAGTAATAATCATTGGTATTTTGATTCTGCATGTTGTAATCATATGACTTCCTCATCCTATGCATTCTCTTCCCTTTCTTCTAGAGATACCATTCATTTCATTCATACTACTGATGGGTCTCTTATGGAAATAAGTCATATGGGTCCTATCTCCCTACCTACCCTTACCCTATCAAACACTTACCTTATTCTCACATTAAACTTTAATCCCATCTCTATTGGACAATTGTGTGACCTTGGTTATATACTTACTTTTTTTTTCTGCTGGTTGCTCTATATATGATCCACGGATGGCGCAGATCATTGGGAATGCTCATAAAGTTGGACGATTGTTTGAACTCACTAACCTCCATGTTCCTCTGCCTCCTGTGTCAACTATTTGTGTTGCTTCTACTACTTCTCTTCAGTTGTGGCATAAAAGTCTTAGTCACAATTCTCTTAGTAAATTACGTCATCTCATTTCTTAGCGTGTCTTAGGATCTGTTAAAAAAGAATCTTTCAATGTATGTCTTGTCAAATAGCCAAACAACCTGCTTTATCTTTTAAAAGTACTTTTATTTTTGTTTCGTCTTTTGATCTTGTTCATTTTGATGTTTGGGGTTCAGCTTCTACACCCACTGTGGAGGGTTGTTGATATTTTGTGATTTTTATTGATTAATATTCATGTTTTACCTGGATATATTTAATAAAAAATCATTCTAAACTTCCTCAAATATATATTACCTTTGCCACTATGATTAAAACTTAGTTTTCAAAGACAATTAAGATTTTTCGTTGTGATAATGCCTCTGGATATCGTGATTCAAAACTACTCACTTTTCTTATAGAATAGGGAACCCTTTCTGAGTTTTCATGTCATAGTACATCTCAGCAAAATGATCGTGCAGAAAGAAAGCATCGACATATTCTTGACTCTATTCGAGCTATGTTCATTTCCTTCTATTGTCCTGAACATATGTGGGGTGAAAATACTCTTACTATTGACTGCTATCTATGTTATCAATCGTCTCCCATCCTTTGCTCCTGGTAATGTATCTCCTTATGAACGTCTTCACCTGAGGTCTTCAAATTACAATTCTCTCAAAGTTTTTCGTTGTGCCTGTTTTGTTCTTCTTCAACCCCATGAATACACTAAGCTTGAACCTCATGCCCGTCTCTGTTGCTTCCTTGGTTATGCCATTGAACAAAAGGGCTATCGTTGCTGGGATCCTGTCTCTCAACGCATTTGTATTTCTCATCATGTTGTCTTTTGGGAAGATACTTTATTCTCCACATTGTCTCAGTTCAAATCTATTCCTTCCCCTTCTACCCCCTTATTCAGCACACCATCTATTGATCTTTTCCACATGATTCTGATACAGAGTCTTCAGATGTATTTGATACAGGTTCTCCACCTCTAGGTTCCTCTTCCAATTCTCTTAGTGAGTTCTCATCATCGTTTGAAGTTTTGACTCATTCTGCTAACACTATCCCAACCATTGATTCTGCTTCTGAAACTGTCATTCGTCCTTCTCGGGTAAGATACCTTCCCACCTACCTTCATGATTATCATTATTTTTCTACCATGCTTCACCTTCATGAATTGTAGACATATTCAGAGGCATCCACTTATCCTCATTGGTAACAAGTTATGAATGAAGAATTACAGGCTTTGGAGAATAAAGGTACTCGGGAAATGGTTGATCTTCTTTCTGATAAGGCTCTTGTTGGATATAAATGGGTTTACAAGATTAAAACACGATTTGATGGGTTTATTGATCACTACAAGGCCCACTTGGTGGCCAAAGATTTTACTCAGGAATATGGAGTTGATTATGAAAAAACTTTTCTTGTAGCTGCTCGTCTTACTTCAGTTCGTACTCTTCTTGCTATTGTTGTCACTGGCAAATGGGACTCTTAATTAGATAGTTGTGAAGAATGGATTTCTTAATGGTGACTTAGAAGAAGAAGTCTATATACGACCACCACCAGGTTACTCTTGTCCACCTAACAATGTCTGTCTTCTTCGCAAAGCCTTGTATGGTCTTAAACAAGCTCCTCGAGCTTGGTTTGCTAAGTTCAATTCTACCATCAGTCAGCTTGGATACTCTTCTAGTTCTCATGATCCAACACTCTTCATCCCTACAACTGATAGTGGTACTGTGTTACTGCTTTTTTATGTTAATGACATGATTATTACAGGTGATGATACTTCTGATATTGCTGATCTTAAAGCATCTTTGAGCCGTATTTTTGAGATGAAGGATCTTGGTCCTCTCAGTTATTTTTTGGGTCTTAAGGTTCTTTTCTCTGTTGATAGTATTTATTTGTCCCAATCTAAATATATGCTTCGAATCTTATTTCTCGAGCAAGTCTCTCAGACAATCGCATCGAGTCTACTCCTTTAGAACCTAATGTCATGTTTACACTTCTAGATGGTACTACACTTGATTACCTACTCTCTATCGGCAGTTGGTTGGTAGCTTGATTTATCTTACTGTTATTCGACTAAAAACATCTCATATGTTGTTCATCTAGTCAGTCAGTTTATGTCAGCTCTATGCACTACTCATTATACTGTTGTTCTACGTATTATTCGGTATATAAAAGGAATTTTATTTCATAAGCTTCATTTCTCAATCACTCCTCATTGGTTCTTCAGGCTTATTCTAATACTAACTGGGCTAGAGATCCCACTGATCGTCGATCTACCACTAGCTACTGTATCTATCTTGGTGATGCACTTATTTCATAGCGAAGCAAGAAACAGACTTTGACTGCATGTTCTAGTACTGAAGCAGAATATTGAGCACTAGCTGACACGGCATCTGAGATACTTTAGTTATGTTGGCTTCTTGATAACTTGGGCATTTCTTAATCCTCTCCCATTGGTCTTTACTATGATAATAGGAGTGCTATTCAGATTGCTCACAATGATGTTTTTCATGAGTGCACCAAGCATATTGAGATCAACTGCCACTTCATCCGTCAACACATTCTTCGTAGAGCGCTTCGTCTCTTTTCCATTGGCACTCTTGATTAGTAAGCCGATCTATTCACCAAAGCTCATCATCTTGGCAGATTCCACACTTCGGTTTCCAAACTCAAATTAGTTTCTTCTACACCCACTTGAGTTTGAGGGGGCATGTTAGCATGATTAATTGTGATTGAGCACATTGATTTTAAGAATTATTGTAATTGATTTGATACATAATTAATTTAATTTAGTACATAATTATAATTTATTATTTTCATTTTTTTTGTAGCAGACTTCTTGTATCAATAGAGACTAGCCTTATTGTATTCATTCATTCAGAAATATACACAAATTATTAATTTTTATCTCCTTATTTCTGTTTCTAACTAATATCATGAATCTCAAGAATCCATCTCATGCGTTATTAAGCCTAAACATTGGTCCTAAGTACGTACTTCAAATCTCAAGGTTACCATTAACAAAATATCTAGGTTACCATTCCTTGGCAAAATATCTTTTACTCTAGCACCACCTCACATAATAGATTAGGGTTAACTTTCCACTTATGCAATACAGATAGCTAGCGTGAATGGGAATAGTTTTCATTCTACAAAATTATAAAATTAGAAAAATTTCCTAAAATTTTTTAAGGGAACTAAGGGCCTGTTTGACATGTTGTATTAGGTTTGATAGGATAAGCTAATGCAATACATTATGACTTTATCAGTTGTTTCGTGTAAATACTGTATTGTATAAGCTTATCCATTAAACCTCTCTTATACATTAAAATGATGGATAATTTAATCAAGTCTTGGGGGTAGGATTAGGCCTGATTGGGTTTTGATGTATAAGGTGTTATAAAAACTTTTCCATTATAATTTTAAACACTTCGATATTCCCAACCATTACGTATTAGGTCTTATACTATCAAATCTTATACTATCAGGTCTTATACTATCATACCTAATACTATCAGGTCTTATCCTATACTTTGTACCAAACGGAACCTAAATTAAACTTGAAATTAAGGTCTAACTATTTAATCATATATAGTCTTTATCATATTGGTTAGTATAAACAAAACATTATGCTTAACAAATAACAAATAATTCCCTTTCATATATGAGGTTTTCTAAAGCTTTAAGATGAGTCATACCTGGATAAAGTCCTCTTCAAACTTATTGGCGGGAACATCTTTGACTTTGACACATTGATGGTATCGTTCCAAAATCATTTTGATGCTGAACCATTTAAAACAAAGTATTGTCAACATTAATATATAAGCTATTTCTATACAAAATAAGGCAGCCGAACGTTCTTCATTTGCTGTCAAGCTGAAATGTACAGGTATTCTTATGAAGATATACAGAGATTCTGATTGTAAATGTTAATATTTGCCAAAAAATAATATATATATATATATATATATATATATATATATATATATATATATAACAAAGTTAACAATAATGACATTTATACATCATTTTCATTACAATATTCTTATACTACTTTTTTTAAATAATAAATTAAATAAGAAAAACAGATAGTATCATTATCTTTTAACTCCCAAATAAAAAAGGTGTAAAAGATGGTGTAACAATTTGGTGTGCAAAAATAACATAAACAAAGTTAATATGCTGTGTTGAAATGATAAATCGTGTTGGCTTAGCCCTTTTTATCCACGAAATATTGTTTGATGCTATGAACCAGTGATATCCAACACGGAGATTGATATCTCCATCATGAATCTATCCACTTTAGAAGAAAACATTTGAAGCTAACACTAAATAGGAGCATATTTGCATTCGGTCATGATGAACATTAAGGAAAAAAAAGGCCTTTTTTTTAATTTGTACTAAATATTCATATATAGACTAATCTGTCTGTTTCAAATTATTATTGAGTTTTTAAAAAAAAAACCGTTAATCTTTAAAAAAATTGATGATAATATAAACTTAAAACAATTCTTACTGCTTATACTTGCTTTTGAATTTTTATCAATTCCCTTATATTTGTTTTGCATTGTACTCGTGTGATCAGAATGAGATTTACCCTGCCAGAACTCAGAATCAATTATTAGTTTAATGTATGTAAACAATTTTTTAAAGGGTCATAATAGCCTGTCCCATTGGTAACATACATTATTAACAATCAAATTGAATTAATCACTTATTCACATATTATTAATCACAAATTTATTAACCATTTATTCAACTGATTTAATTATTTATAGTAAATAATGCAATTAATCTTTTATCTTACTGAATTAATTACTATTTTATGTCACATTATTTGCGGTACCAAACCCCTTTAGGGTAATTGATTATCATAAAATCCTTCTTCTTTAAAAGCTTTCAATTATGTAGGAGAATCAGTATAAGACCCAAACATGCAATTTTGCACCAAAAATTTAATAAAGGATAACTGAGTCTTGCATGAGTAATAACAACCACCATAAAATTGCAAAATAACATAAAATCTCAATAAATAATCACAAAAAAAACTATAAGAATTTCATAAAGGAAATAGAGAGTATAAACGCCCCCTTAACCATCCTATCATCCCAATTCGACATAAATGAAAATTATCCTTATAATTTGATGACAAAGACATTACACACCTGCTCCTATCATCACAATGATTAAGGTATAGATGACGGAAGATATAAAGGAATGATAGAAGTGATAGAGGATTTAGAAGGTAGGATTTGAATTTTGGACAAAGTAGGTGATAAAAAATAATCATGGAACTTATGGTCATCTAAAATAAACGAAATTACTTTAGAATAATGTTTCTTACACATAATTTTGTGAGCACATTTCTCACATCAGGGATATGTGATAAAAAAATTAGAGTATAAGTGTGTAGAAAATGAAATAGACCCAACTGTAATTAGATTATAAAAATTGTGTATATGTGAGGTGATGTGTATTTAAATATTTATATGTAGCATTGTTGATTCCTTTAACATTGCATTTGGACAAATATTATTTATATCATTTATCCAACAAAATGTAACATAAAATAAATGAGCAGAAAATGAAACATATACTTCTAAGATTGGGACTTGCTATAACTAATTCATATTCCCATTCATCTAGCACACGGTATAGACCACATTTGCACATCAAAAATCTTGAATAAATAATGAGATGGGATTGCAATTGTCATGGGAGTTTATGATATTTACACAAATAAAGTATCTTATAAATTTTACATAATATTTCTGCTATAAGGTTCTTGTGCATAGTATTTCATATTTTCATTGCAAAGAACATTTTTGTTGCCACAGCCTATAATATGCTCCAAGTAAATATCTATAGAGATAGTAAATGTCAAAACCCTAGAATTGGAAATCTTGCTGCTGTCATTGGGAAGCACCTATCACTGTTCTATTCGTCCTCTTCCTAAAGTATCCTAGCTTCATAGATCATTAATGACTACACAATGTTACTGAACTAGGCTTAATATATATAACCTGCTTAGTACTTTTTTTTCTTTTGGTACAAATCTGCTTAGTACTTAGTATCCACGCAAATCGACACACATGATATATTTGCAACTTTGCATCATTATAAGTCACTTAAGAAAATTGTACGGAATGTACGGAGTGCAATTGTTACTTAGTAATATAAAGATTAAAAGAAAAAGACAGGCATAATATCTCCTTCCGAGATGAGGAAAAGAGATATATTCTCCTGACTAGTGTAACGATAGAAACTACACTAAGCAATGCTTATTGGAAAATCGCATAAACACATGACTGCACCTGAAACGGTCCCCCACCTTCTTGTTCTGCAACAATTCCCACGTCTCAATATTTGGTAAACGTGAGAATGCAGTTTCTTAAAGTAGATGAAGGAGAGAGATTGATTTTTTTTAAATTTAATGTTTAAAATTGAAGTAATTCTAGTAGCAGTTTACGAAAATGGCATTTCAAGTATTTAGCAGTGATTTAACAAAAATGGTGCCCCAAGGAAGAAAACGAAGGACAAGAAGAGATTAGTTCAGCAATGCTCTTACAAGATACTTCACATCAAATTCTATATATGTTGATTTTTGACATATATTAGGGGAAAGGAAAGCAAAATGATCTTAACTCTTCCCTTAAAGGGTAGATTTGAATGGCTCCTATTCTGCAGATTCCAACTATATATTGGGTATATTAGCCAGGCACATGTCTATGGTATCCCATGTGGAAGAAAAACACTACCAAACTAAACCGGACATCATTTGAGAGTTGGGTTGGCAATGAACTGAACCAACTCAAGATTAGTTCGAGACTCAGTTCGTTAATTAACTCGATGAACTTGCTTCATGAACTAAATGAGTTGAACTTGAACTCAAAATTGAGCTCATTAAATAAATGAGATGAACTTGAGTTAAGTGCTGCTGGACTCGTTTGGTTCATAAACTGGCTCGATATATATAGTCAAGATATGCATATCTAATCTTAATGAATAGATATGCAAACCGAATAGTTCGCGAGCTTGGTTCGAACTGAGTTTTAGCTACAAAAAATGATTCATATTAAACTCGACTCGAGTTTTGAGTTGTGAACCATTTCTTATTGAGTCGAATCGAGCTGAACCAGGTTCAACTCAATTCGACTTGTTTCTAGCCCTACTTAAGAGCGTTGAAGAGAGTAATGCTACTCACAGGCCACTAACATTTACACACATATCACCTTACATATCATCTTATTATAAATGATTCTACTAAAAATTTTACATACTTACATTTTGATTTAGTCACCTTATACTAATATAAGACTTTGATACACGGATATGAGAATAAGTATTAGATACAACACTAGTATAATACAGGGATATGAGTTTTTTTAAAAATTAGAATACGAGATGGTACGATATATATGACATAACATACATATAAAAATTATATGTATCATCTCATAAAACATTGAAAAAAAAAACATATGAAAGCATCATAAGATCTCATAATAAATCACACCACTTCATGGTTGAAGAAAAAAGTGGAGAAAATTTTTTTTCTCTTCAGTTTGGTCATTACAAATACAATATAAACTAACATTTATTAAGTATTTGAGTATTTAATATAATATTAATATCAAATACGTATTTGAGATTAGTACGACAGGTATTTGAAAGTATCCATACTTCCAATTATGAGGCTAGAAATGATGTGCAACATGTATTTTTACAGTGAAATTATCTACATGATCTGAAATTCTGAATTTAAAAGGGCACCAAGCTAAGGATGTAAATACCTACTGGGCTTCCAATTTACTCAAGCCACAGAGGGATTGAGTATTCTATGTCAGTACTAAGTACTTTATGCATACCTCATATACAAACACATGTACTATCACTGACCAATCATACCATATATCAACTTGACTATTTCTGAAGCAAAGAATTTTACAAAGAAGAGCTTGTTATGCTGCAGATAATCAAGGATAACGTACTCTGAACTTGAGAACTCAAAGAGCCTGCCTTTCTGTGAGAAGATTATCACAGCAACTTGAGCGTCACAAAGAACAGATAGCTCGTAGGCTTTCTTTAGGAGCCCATTTCTACGCTTTGAAAAGGTCACTTGACGGCTTGATTCCTTTTCAATTCTTTTCATCTGAATCTTTCCTCTCACCATGTTCTACACATAGCCAAAAACAAAAACAAAAAAGGTAATAAACCAAAAAACAAAAACAAAAACAAAACAAAAAATTGTTAAAATTCTATTCAAGCTCTAGATGGAACAAAATAAACTAAGAACTATAGCACTAAGAGATGGTAAAAAGAATGCTCAAACAGAAAAAAAGAGAGAGAGAGAGAGAGAGAGATGGTACTAAACGATGGAACAATACAAACTAAGAGGTGGTTAAAAAATAGAGGGAAGGGAACACACGATTGCCAGAAATTATCAAAGCTTCTCAGAAATACTTCCCTTGTGCTCTTTTACAGGAGAAAACTACTGATTATTATATACCTAGCTAAAGCTGGAAAAATGCAAGATTCTGAAACAGACAGTGAGAACCCACAATCTAGCAGAATGACTAGCAATAGAGAAACATAAAAAGATTCAATTTTTATCAAAAATAGTTATAATGGGATTCACACTTCAAAGGGGCTACAACACATGAAAAGATCAAAACTTGTGGAAAATATTGACAACCCAGAAAACAGGGTTGGAATAGCTTCACAATCTGGTGTGTGCAAAGAAAGAGGTCATGATGTTTCTGCAAGCAGAGAAGAATAAACCCATAAAATTTGTGTTTACAAGAACAGAGAAATAAATGTAGGTAGTAATAAAAAGAATATATATTACTAGTAAGAATTTCTATAGCCGTTGCAACCTGCAAATATTCCAGAAACCCTAGAAAGATTCTCAGTTCTTGCAAATTTGGAATTGTTCAGCTCCTTATTCTTAGGCCACAAACACTTTATTTCCTCATTCATCTACTTTTGCAATCCTCCCAAAAGTTAGTGGATGCCCCAATTGGTAAAAACAGTAAAAAGAAGAGAAAAGGAAGTACAGCAAGCAGAGAAAGCCAAACTGAATAAATTCTGAGAGGGAGAAAAAAAAACCTCAAGTTAGTCTTAGTAAGATAATATAATTTATTGCTTGACTTAGTTATTTTAAATTATAACAAGTATAGTTTATTTTTTATAAAGTTATTAAAATTTGAAAAAAAAATTATTCGAATAAAAAATGAGATAGGAAATTTGATTTTTGCTTTTTTATTTTTATTGTTTTATGTTTGAAAGCACAGATTGTCTTGTCTTGTCTTTTTTTGGAAAAATTGAGAAAGAACTATTTTAGGCAAAATAATTTTAAAATGGTTGTGGCTGTTGTTTTTTAATAAAACAATGTATCCTTCTAACCTAAAGGAAAGAATAATGTATCCTTCTAACCTAAAGGAAACAATTGTCAATTAATAATACAAAACGTCAAGATCACGTACAATGTAGTGCGGGGCATCCATTAAGAAAAGGACACAAGGGCACCAATTGGAGAGGACATAAAAAAATTCGTAAGTGCTCGTCGAATGCAAAAAAAAAAAAAAAATTGTTCCTATGTATCATTATCACTTCAGCGAACTAAAGTTGAAGACATTAATTATCAATATATAGTTGAAATAGTAAATAGTAAATATTCAATGATACATTTGGAGAGGACATAATCACGTGGCTCTCCTTTGATGGCGGGACAAATTGCATTTTTTTTTTCATTTTCGTTCGGATTCTTGAGAGAGAAAACCATAATAATGTTTTACACTCTCTTTTTGACAATATAATTTAAGGAATGAGAGATTATAAATGATTCATTAAAGAAGAATCAATCGAATTCAAAACTGTTGTTCATTAGGGCATGATTAGTATGTTGTATTAGATATAATAAGATAAATTAATATAATATATTATAATTTTATTAATTATTTAATGTAAATATTATATTATATAAGATTATATTTGGTGATCGTATAAAAAAGATATGATAATATAAGTTAATATTATCAAGTCTTATTCAATGTTTGTTATATTCAACCCGATAAGATAATGAAATCAGGTCAAGTCATTTTATTTTATTCTAAACTGATAATTATATTTCTCCCTAATATATGATAAAGACACGATAAAATTTTTATTCCAACCTTATCCTCAATTTTATTTTTATCACCATCTTTCTTGTGCCACCACCACCACCACCACTACTATCACTACCATTACTACCACCACCACCATGCCGCCCACCACCACCACCACCACTACCATCACCACATCACCACCACTACCATCACCACCACCACTACCATCACCACCATCACCGCCACCCACCATCACCATCACTACCACCACCACCGCCCCACCACCACCACGCACCGCCACCACCACCACCACCATCATCACCACCACCACCACCACCACCACCACCACCGCCATCGCACGTATCACCACCACCACGCCATCGCATGCCGCCGCCGCCATTGTCACCACCACCACCATCACCGCCAACTACCGCCGCCGCATCACCGCCACCGCCGCTGCCATCCATCGTCGCCACCACCACCGCCGCCATAAGACTTTTTATTATTGTTTTCTAATTATTTTAACTTTTATGCTAAAGAATATTTTGGTCTTAAAAAAATGTTATACAATCAGTTAATTTATACTTTTGTTATCAAATAAAATATAGAATTATGTCTTATCCTATTAATTATACTATCATACTTTATATTATCCTACTATTTTATCTTATACTATACTATCATGTGCACCATACGTAGCTTAAGTTTATCTATCAAACTCTTCTTATATATTAAAATGATAGATAATTTAATCAAACCTTAGAATAAGAGATTAGATTTGATAAGATTTTGATGTATAAGCTCTTATAAAGACTTTTTCATTATAATTCTAAACACTTTGATATTCACAACTCTTATGTATTAGGTTTTATACTATTAGGTCTTATACTATTAAACCTTATACTATCAGGTCTAATACTATCAGGTCTTATCCTGTCATTCATACCAAATAGGCCTTTAATGTTGTTAGAGCATGTTTGTCTTATATTTTGGTTGAACGAAAAGGAAAAATCATGGAATCTGATACACTTATTTAGGAACCAAGAAGTAAGGTTTTGCTTACTTCAGTCGAAAATTCTTTTAACCCATGCAAAAAGTAAAATAAACAAGCCCATTGTTAAGCTAACTTGATTATTTTATTGGTATTAGAGCATTAGTATTTTTATAAATTATTAATTATTTATTTGTTATTAGTTTTAATAATAAGTATTTAGGATAAGACTTTTTTAAAATGAATTTATGTGTAAAGTGAGTAAGTAAAAGTATATATATTCTTGAATTATTAAGTGAGTTAATATTTCAATACATTATATATTAAATCAAGAGTAAATATACATTTACTTATTCACTCTACATATAAATTTATTTTAGATAAAAAAATTCAAGTATTTAGAATACATTGAGTATAATGATAATTAATAACTATTTAATAAGTAATTAAACTACTGATATTTGGAAAAAATGTGAATACAAAAAAAAAATCTTTTTGTTGTAGTGCATAATAAGATAATATATGGAGAATAAATGGCTGGTAGCCACATATGATGTTGTCATTGTCCATATTGATATTCACACAATAAATAATATTATTCACACATATTTATATATATATATATATATATATAATTTTATATTAATATAATTTTTATTATTTAATTACAATTGATTTTATTTTATTTTTTATATATCTATATTTAATTTTATTTCCTTATTGTGAAGTGAGGTAATGTATTTCTTAAAATTGTACATCAAATATTATTCAGGCCTAATAAGTGCTTTCATTTTCTTTTTGGGCACAAGTGATTTTTTTTCCATGATATTCTATTTACAGGCCATTTATTTTTACACCGATAATCGACGTGCAAATAATTAATAAATAACGTATATTATGTGTTAACCAATGATATTAATCATTACAAATTAATGATTAATATTCTTAATCAACACATAATATACATTGTAATACTCTAAAAATTACTTGTTTCATGATATATATTTATTTTATAATATTTATAATTTTTATGAATTTTTCTAAAATTATTTGAATTGTTTTATTATTTTAATATATTCTTCGATTTTGCGTGTGCGCTTAGAACGAGTTTGAGGCTGGAAAACCTTGGACTGTGGAAACGGTGACGGGGGATCTTACTAAACCCGATGTCGGACACAGTTTACCAAGTTTTTATTTTTTGAGATTTTATCTGACAGATAAAATTTGGGTACACTCTATTATCCATTGGACAATAGATACTGGCTTTAATAACTGTATCTTTTATCCATTGAATAATAATTTTTAGTAAAGCGCTAGTCATCTTTGTAGAGTGTCCTTCTTATGTGACATCACTAAGATGAGATCATCACACTTGACTTTTTGGGTAATGTGAGAAGCTTCTCAAGGAAGCTTTGGGAGAAGCTTGCAATGGAAGTCTTGCTCTTTCTCCCAAGAAGTGCACAGTTTTAGAGGGGAAGAAAAGATGACAACTTTGTCATCTTTTCACTCAAAGTATCATTTCCAATTTCATTTCAAAAATTTTCATCTTTTCTCTCACTTTTTCCTTTCTCTCACTTTCTTTCATTTTCTCTCATTTTCTCTCTAATGGCTCATGGCCACCACTCTTTCTCCCTTCCATTTTGTTTGCTTCAATCAATCATATTTCTAGAATCTACACATTTTTTGGATGATTTTCTATGTTGTGATCATCATCAAATTCTCTCATCTTCATCATTTTTTTTCAAGCTCTAACGTGAAGCTCTTAAAGTGAGATTCTTGATTTCTATTTTTTCTCCTCTCATGTTCTCTATACCTCATGGCCACTCTCACCAAAACCCCTATCTCATTTTCTTTGATTTCACTCATCTATCTTCTTAAATCTATATCTCTTCCTAAGACCATTTGGGTGAAGATTTAGGCTTGTTCAAGTGATTCTACAATCTAGGACTTGAAGGGTTCTAAGGTAAAATTCTCATCTTTCCTAAGCTTTCCTTATTTGTTTATGAATGACATTTATCAAACACTTTCTTCCATTTCTTTCTCCTAAGGCTTACGGTCATTGGCCCTTGAAGGATCAAAGATTTGATTTTTATGCTATCACCTAGTTCATTTTCATTTTTCTACCAAGAATCAAGAAAACAAAGTATAAAACTCTCTTCTTTTCTCTTGGAAAGCCTCGCGGTCACACCCTCAACCTACTCTCTTAATCTTCTTTAATTTTATTCATCCACATCTCTTGATTTAAAACCCCATACTAAGACATTTTGTTGTTGTGGGTTCTTTCAAAATCATCTTGTTTCCAAGTCCTAAATGTTGATGCTTGTGTGTTATTTTGTTTTAAGGATCTTCTTGGAAAGAGAAGCTTTTTCAAGAGGACTTACAAGGAGCTAGGAGGCTACACCTAAGGTAAAAGGGAGATTAACCTCATCAACCATGCTATAATGGTGAGGAACGAATGGTTGTGTTGGGAGTGGAGAGTCCATATGAGGATTCATTCACTCGATTGTGTGACTTTTGATTTATGTTTGTTTGATTTTGCATGATTATATGATGTTGTTGTATGCAAGAGATGATTATGATGGCTTAATGGATATATGTGATGATATGATTTTAATAGTAAGCATGAACTTAATTAATTGTGATGATTCAAGTATGAAGGCATGCTATGATTATGTTGTAAAGGAATGATTTTTGGTCCCCTTGATCTCTTGAGGCTCACGGCCTTCTTGGCCTAGGAAGATGTAATATGAGAAAAATATTTATTGAATAAGGACTTAGATAATTAGGTGACAAAAATATGATTCATGAGGTTACAAGTTGAAAGAGGAAAGAAACAAGTTTTTACCATTGAAAAGAATTGATTTTGGCCATGATATTTGATAATTGGATGAAAAAGTGAATTGGAGACCTAAAATATTTGATAATGGGAAAGAAGAGTAATTAGGATGGAAAGGATTTTATTTAGAAGTTGAATAATGAAAGTTTTATAAAGAATGTTAAAAAATATTGTTTAGGTGAATTGGATGACAAATTAGGGTTAAAAGGATTTATAAGTAAGAGAGAAGATAATCATAATGTCATGATTTTGAGGAGTAATAACTTTTGGATATACCAATGAAAACAATTTTGGGGATAACTGGAATAATGGAAAATGATTTATTAGTGGTGAATCTAGTTGAGTTGATAATCGAGAAATTTAATTAAGGATTCATAAGATAAGAATAGAAAAGAAAAAGTTTTATCATTTAGCAAAAAAGCGATTATCAGTCTTGAGAAGAAAAACAAGCTTGAGAAAGGAACAGTGAAAACTTGAAAGACTTAGAGGAACATTAAAAGAATTGTGAGGTAAGACAATGTGGTTTCTTTTTAAGTCTTAGTGAACGACATGAGGAAAGGTCACTCGAGGAACTTAGTTAGAAGAGTTTGGTGATTAGGATTGATTTCTACCCTTTTCTTGAAAATGTTACAATTAAGGCCTAATGGTGAAATAATGGTTCTATATGCTAAAGAAATTTGTAAGAATGCTTCATGTGAATTGATAGTGATAAATCTTGAATTTGCACGACTGAGATACTTTATGAAATAATACATTAGCATTGTGCTTTTGGGCCGACGTACTAGACCCAAGTGGATTGTGGATTTAGCATTATGCTTTTGAGCCGACGTACTGGACCCAAGCGGATTGTGGATTTAGCATTGTACTTTTGGGCCGATGTACTGGACCCAAGTGGATTATAGAACCGAAGTACTGGACCCGAGTGAATCATTAGTATTATGTAATTGTATGGACGGTTATATAATATCATTGATACTAATGGTATTGGGTAATTGTATGGGCAGTTGCTTTAATACCATTGGGAATGGTATAACGGTAGTTTGATTTTATTATTCATGCATTGAACATTATACAGTCGGCTTTTGTGCCTATGAGTGAATGAGAACTTACAGGATAGTGTGATCCATGATGGATCTCAGGGGGCGTCAGGGCGAGGTGATCTATTTAGTGATCTGTTATCACATTGTATACCCCTGACTGTGGAGAACCATTGCAACGCACGACGAGGACCTAACAAGCACTATCGTTTTTGTGGTCCAGCATAGACTGCATTTTGAGGGAGGATAAATCTTCTAGAACGTTCATCTCTGAATTCTTTAGCTCCATGGAGTAGAAACTGGTTACATTGTGCATAAGGATGGTCAGTATACACATCATACATATGCATAGTTAGTGTACATCTTATTATGATATGGTCAGTGTTTATGTATTTTGATGTTCTTCGTCGAATCATATATATTAGTTGATAACATGACTATACCTGTTGATCTTTCATATCCCTGTGATAATATGATTATATCTATTATTCATTGATATCTTTGTTTATGAAAGACATTATTGTCTTTTTTGATGTTTCTTGCTGTCATGATGGTATTGATGTAGGGGATCTCACCTCTTCTGTTGTATTATTCTGTCTATTTCTGTTTTTGTACTTATGATGGAAAAGACATAGATGGCGGCAAGGTAAGATCCGCGAGATTTCACTAGGCTACAGTTTCATGAGGGCATCAAAGCGTGGAGTGTTCGGTGGGACACGAGGCGCATTCGGTATAACGGAGATGTCACTTTACTTTGGAGTAGGACCCGGCATGAGGCGGCTACGTTTACTGTGGATGCAGTTGTTCAGTTGAAATTCTACATGCCCCTTGGGGAGCTTTGGGATGATTGAAGAGCTTCCTCGAGGGAGGACTCTGTGGAGTCGACTGCTCGGACTCCCGTCCGTAGTGACATGCCTCGACTCGATCGGGGTTTTGTCTGCTAGGGATCCCGAAGAAGATCTGGATGAAGATCGGGTGCAGGATCTTATTCTTCAGGTGTTATGACTTGGATTAGGCTCAGTCTTCATTTGGTAGTTATATATATATATATATATATATATATATATATATATATATATATATATATATATATATATATATATGTTTACTTTTTGGAGCACTTAAGTTTTATGCTTTTGGAACATGATGTAATGTACTTATGAATATAACAAACTTGACTTTATGAAAAGTCTTTTATTCCGTTCTCATAACATGTAGTTCTCTATTTTGGTAAGTTTTATGTTGTTCGTTAAAAAGAGATTTTTAAAAAAAAAACTCGTATTTTATAATATTAACTATTTTACAATTTGGTTAATTTTTTTAATTAAAGAAATCGGTCTAAAATATAATGCCTCTTATAAGGGGGTGTTACACACATTATTTATTAATTATTTTCATATTATTCACTAATATAAAATTAGTTTATGGTGTGTAACTATATATAAAAAAAATATTGTGCAACTATCATTTTTTATTTTTTATTTATTTATTTTGCCCTTGATATCTACACGTATGAGGAGGTTGTTTTTAGTTTGTTTCTATGAGTTCCAACAATGTAGAGCTCCTTTAACAGCTTAACTTAAAGTTTGCATATCACTTAAATAGTAACTTGCTAGTAGATGTAATTTAATTTTGGAGTAGTATATTTTAACTATGAGTAATGAGATACAGTTAGAATTTATCAAAATTTAAATGTGATTTTGGTTATTTAATATTTTTCTTCAACTACTCTTTTCTGTTTTTGGTATGGTATAAAATCTCTTTTAATTTTATGCATAATAATTGTATACCAAAACTCATACCATATGTATATTTTCAGATTTACTTGTAAGTATATTTGAAATTATAAAAAATTATTTCATATAAATTATTATATATTTTTTTATTATTGAATTACTATGCCTATTATTATTTAAATTGGAAAGCCTTGTATATTTTGTAGTAAAAAATAAAAAGTAATATAGGTTATTCTACTTTTTTTCCAGTAACGAATTTAATAGTCTGGTCGGAATTTTTATGCCGACCTTTCCATCCATATGTGCTTTATATATATATATATATATATAAATGACATATTTAGTGAAAAAAAAATTATTGTAAGAGAATAAAAAGTAAAATTTGACTATATAACTATATATAGATAATCAAAATTAAAAATTACTTAAAAGTTATACGATCACTTAAAAAATCACATGTATTTATAGTCTAATATTGATTATTTATATAAAATCTAATGATCAATATTTACTTATCTTATCTCTTATAATAAACACTCATCACCAGATACATTATATATATATATATATATATATATATAGTGTATCTGGTGAGAGAAGTATTTATTGTGAGAGGAGTGAATCTTGACTATTGGATCTTTCATGAATGATTAAAATTAAAAAATAAATACATGTGACTTTTTTAAGTAGTTACATGACATTTAAGTAACTTTTAATCTTGGTCAACCATGTATGGTTGTATGGTCAATATCTACTCCTCTCAGCCTCTCACAATAAAAACTTCTCACTAGATATGCCCTATATATATATGTGTATGCGTGTGTGTGTATCTATATATATAGGGAGGGGATCTATTTACACCTAGTATAAGTAAAAAAACTTACATCCGAACCTAATCTCTTACCATTAAATTCATTTTAATCTAATAGTTGTAAATCATCTAATTAAATGATGAGAAAGAATAATAAATACTCACATTCAAAAGGAGAGGAATAAAAAAATATGATTTTAATGAAGAAATAAATTTTAGTTATTAAATCTATTTATTAACTTAAAAATGATATAATATTGAATATAATTTATAATATTTTTATTTTTATATAATGTATTAATTTATTATATTTTAAAATTAATTAATAAAAATTAACTATCAATTTTATACTAAATAAAAAATATTTAGTAAACCATGCATACGACATATTTAAATAGAAATTATCAAAATAATTTGAAATGATTGAATTAAATAGGACAGATAATGTACAATTTATGATTATTTGAAAATTATTTAAAAGTTTGAGAAGAGTCTGATGATCTTTTTCTTGGTTGATCATGAAGGGATGCATGACGAATTACTTGATATTTTCAATGACGATATGCTCAACCCTGATCTTTCAGTCAGAACTAAAAGCAAAACGTATTATTTGAAAGTGTATTTATTTTAACAAATTAAAAAATAAAGAATTTTAGTAAATAAAAGGATTCAAACTAATTTACCTAGAGAGCATTATGCTCTTTTCTCCCCTCGATCATGAACAAATGGCAAATAACTAACATTTTTACTAAATGTTATACTCGACTCAGATCTTTCACTAACACCTAAAAGCAAAGCAAATTACGTCCATTACATTTTTTTATTAGCAAAATATAAAAATGACTAAATTAAAAAAAAAAAGAAACATCCAAACCATTTGTTATTGGTGACAGTGAAGTTCTGCAAGTGATGAATAAGTTTAGACATGTACTTGTAAAATTATCTGGCATATTAATATAAGAAGACAATGACTACAAAGATTCTTAAAATATAATTTTAAAAATTAGTTATACTTTATTAACTTATAACTAAATAAAAATAAAAATATTATAAATTATATTAAATAATTAACTATTTATTATATTTTTGTTTTTATATAATGCATTAATTTATTATATTTTAAAATAAGTTAATAAAAATTAACTATCAATTTTTTATACTAAATAAAAATAACTTATATTAAATAAAAATAAAAATATTATAAATTATATTCAATATTATATTATTTTTTAATTTAATAAATAGATTTAATAACTAAAATTTATTTATTCATTAAAATAATATTTTTTATTCTCTCTCTTTTTTAATATGAGTATTTATTATTATCTCTTATTATTTAATTTGATGATTTAAAACTATTAAATTAACATGAATTTTATGATAAGAGATTAAGTATAAATTTTTTCACTTACACTAAATATAAGTGGATCACCTCTCATATATATGTCTTTGATTATATATTTTCACAGGTATGACCATCTCAACAATTATTTTCTTTAAGATTTAAATTTTTGTCCTCTTTTTGATAATGCAGCTTGTTTACTATTATCCCTATATGTGCTAATTTAACAATACTTAGGCTGAGAAACTATCCATTTTCTAAGACGAGGAAACTGACAACTTGGATAGAAAATTCAGAAAACTACTTGTATCTCTTTTTTTTTAATTCTTAAAAGTTTAGAGAGTGCAGAGAATCTCTTAATTTTAGAATTAAGGTAAATCACTAATCACAATAAAATTTTACGATAAGATTATGGATCACTTATTAATTAGAATTCTTATATGTAAACACAAATTATGGATCACTTATTCACTTATTGTCATGAGGACTTTTATAGAAAACTGCTTCAATCACTTCCACATAATAAAGAATGAGGAACCTTTTGTTTTCTCTCTCTTTCGTTTGCTATGATAGTTTTTTAATAGCAGTGTTTTGAGCCTGAACAACATAAGAGATAATTAGAAGAAATATCAAAATAAATATATAATTTTACTCGATTTGTTTTAAGTTTTATAGTTTTTTTAATATAAGTTTCTATATTATTATTATTATTTTTAATAGATCATTCATTTGAGTTTTAGTCTCTACCATTAAAGTATTGACTCATATATTTTTTACTCATTTGAGTTTTAATCTTTATAATTTTTATTCATTAAGGTTTTAGTCTCTATTTTTCATGAAAAATTGGCTTTTATACTTTCCAGTTATTAAGGTATTACTCTTTGATAGATTAAAATCTAAATAAGTAAAATTCAAATTGGATAAAACTATATAGACTAATTGTTTATTTTAACCTAAAAGAAATAATATTATAAAAAATTTAGATAGAAATCTATCTATTAATACTAAGGCATCAATATAAAAAGAAATGAACATATAACAAAATAATAATTTAAAAAATAAGAAATAAAAAATAATTACATTAACAAATTATCCTTTAACAAACCTCATATATATATATAAAGGATGTCAGCATTATAACCACTACTTCATGTAATAAGAAAAAAATTAGATAATAATAAAAAGTATGTATATATTTGAAAAATAAGAATCCTACAATATTATAAAATAAATATCCATCTATTAAAATTTCACCCCCTTCTTAATGCTATTCCAAACTAATTCTTTATGTAAAAATCCTAATTTCATTAATAGTCATTTTAGTGTATCATCAAATTAAAAATTTCATGAAATAAATTTATATAATTATATTAAGAATTTATCCATTAATTCTTCATCCCTCTATTTGAAAAGTACCAAATTGAGCCCTAATGCAAAAACTCAATCTTATTTTATAGTCATTATTGTATACCCTTAAAGGTCTAACAAAAATTTATTAAGGACATTTACATGTAAAATTATATTGAAATTTAATCCCTTAATTTTTACCAAGGGTATACCAAGAAGATCCTTAGAAGCCCTTAAAAGAAGAGTAGATCAGATGAAGGATAACCCAATAGTTAGAAGTAGAGGGAGATCAAGAAAGACTATAAATGAAACGATTAAAATATATTTAAATTTAAATGACATTTCTAAAGACTTAATTTATAATATGATACCATGACATCGTTTGATCCATGTAACCGACTTCACTTAGTGAGAAAAAACTTAGTTGTTATTTTTGTTGTTGTTGTTGTATCGAGGGTATACCAATTGATCCTTAATGACAAATTCTTCAAAAAAAAATTATTAAATTGAAAGATGTTACAATGACAAATAAAAAAATACCAAAGAAAAAAATGGTCAATAATAATATAACCAAATGATACTCGATTGACGCATTTAAGTATCTTAACATTTTGTACACAATTTAAGTAGACTAAACAAAAATAACATATTAATTAGATCAATCAGTTAACATATGGCTTTTAAGTCCTTTAATATTCTTATCTTTCACAAATCTAATCAATTTCAAAATGACACACAATAATAAATTGCTCATTAGATCTATTCAATCAATATCTGTGTTGAGATCAATTTGTTATCTTACTTGTTCAAAAAAACTTCTCAAGTCCAGCAAACAATTTCACTTAAAAAATGATAAAATGTTGATTCTATATGATGCGGATTTTGTTTCTTAATTGAAATAAAATCTCAGATACAGTTAACCAATCTTATTAAAGAATCTTTATTATAAATCCAAACTTTTTAATTGACTTTTCACATTTTTTTGTAAAGTTCTTATCCCATAGATGTAAACAATAATATATTTTTATATAAAGTTTTCAATCTCATAAAATATAAATATAAAAATACTTGAATATTATATATATATGAATAAATATAATAATTTAAAAAATATAATTTAATTAATTGTTTTCTAATAATAAATTATATTTAAATCAATTTTATTATGGATTTTTGTAAAGTGTTCAAACTCGTGTTGATATTAATATATTTTTATGTAAAATTATCAATCTTGTGTGATGTAAATAAAAAAGATATAAATATTAGAAAGCAAAAGCATCACTTATAATGAGAAATTATAATTTAATTTAATATAAAAATTAAATATGAAAAAGCAATTATTACCATGAAAAATAAAAAAAATGAAAAAACAATGATTGTTAGCAGTAAAATGAGAAAAACAGATTTTGATATTTGTTTTGCATACGGTTCCAACTTGTATAATGTAATAGGTTTCTTTATGATGACTCCTTGTTTCATATATTAATTTTTGTTTAGTCTTTTATCAATTGATGATTATAAGTAACTATTATGCAAAATATGAATCTTGATATAGGGCATTAAAATAATTTTTTTACAGTATTTTGTCCAAAGATCAAAATAGACAATGGTGATACTCAAACATTTTTACTTGCATATAACTTCTAATCCATATGGTTGTCTCTTTGTTGTAAAACCATATGTATTAGAAGGGTAAAATTGGAATGAAGGAAAAATAACTGTCATGAACTAGTAAGGGTGTGGAGGATGACACCTTGGCAAGACATGGTGGTTTTGAGGACTAAGAACTTTAGCTCAATATGTGGCTTGAAAGACTTTGGGTGAAGGAAAACTTCATAAGCGTCTCAGACCTTGAGATTTAGAGCTTCTATGATAATCGTTAGATGGGTGACATGTGTGTCATAATGCCTAGCACACTACACCGAGGATGCTCTCGTTAGCGTAGCTTATCTAGCCTATTTCTTAATTACCTAACACCTAAATGTCATTTAGATTCCCCTAAAATAATAAACCTCAACCCTCTGCCACGTCCCAAAATAGTTAAAGACCCATCAACCTTAAATCCTTAACATCTTATAATTTCAAACCACGATATCCAAATAAAAGAGTCATGTCACAATCCTAATAATAAATTCTTTTGTCCCATGCTGACTAGGATCTTCTATATATTTTTGCATAGCTCTACATGAAGAGAATAGTGAAATAGAGTAACGAGTCTTGAGATTGCGTCCTAAGTTTCATGAGACTATCATCTCATCCTCTTATAAGAAGTCATGGATACTTCATCAGTTCTATACTAAGCCATTAGGATCGGAGTGTGCTAATCCATTTATATGCACATCTCACACGATTACGAACCCATTTTCTTTGTCTTCCTTAATCATTTATTTTCTTGCTAACTTTCCTAAATCTGTAACAAAACATACACCAAACCCAACTACCTTAATTCTTTCCATTAGCCAGAAGTTGCATAATCAATACGCCTATAGCTAAAAATTACTACAAATTGATAAATCTAATTAAATTCTATGAAAGGTGAAAAAAAACATTAATCAGTGTAAAGTGTTTAGTTAATTTTTAGTGTTATGAGTTGTGTGGTCTTAATATCATTTGTAAATTTTCCTCTAGGTTGATCTAAAGATATGATATTATATTATTATTCCTCTATTTTCAATGGGGCTCTTTTTATTTAATCTTTTTAGGTAAAAATATTGATTGGATCCCTTTTAAGAACATATTTGATGTTTTCTTCAAACTCAACAATTTTCTCAAGAAAAAAAATACTCTTTCTTATATCAAACTTTTGTTGAAATTTCTCATTTTCATATACTATTATCTTAATTGAATTTAACATTAATTTAATTATATATAATTTGACATTAACATCGATTAAAATTCAACTTAGTCTAATCTTTTCTACTAAATCAGATTTTAATCCAATATGTGAAAAATTCTTAACTAAAGAAATCACGGTTCTCTCTCTTTTTTAGTACGTACTCCGTATAAAAAATTGAGGGAATACACTATTTTACATAGAAGTGTCAAAACGGGTTTAACTCGTTAGGTTAACCCATTAATTTGTTATTTTTTAGCAAGTTAAGTTTAAGATTTCAACTCATTTTTATTTTTCAACATGTATAACTTGCCCCGCATAACTCGCGGGTTAAGCAGGGTAGGGGTGAGTTAGCCCGTTGAGTTGAGTTTTTTTTTAAAGTGTTATAAATGAGTCTTTTTATTTGTATTTGTAGTATTTTTATAAGTATAATACTAATTTTATTTTATTTTTTTAATTTCTATAAATTATATTTTTCCTATTTTTTAAAATTTTTATAATTTATTTTGTTTTTTATACATTTTTTTTGTTTTTTAAGTAGATTAGGTGAGTTGACCCACCAACTCGCCTATTTTTTCTTATTTTATTTTTTAAGTGGGTTAACCCACAAACTTGTCAATCCATCTTAAAATAAGGTGAGTTAACTTTTTCAACAAATTTTTCAAAATGGACCAATTTACCCTGTCCCATATTTTGGCGAGTTAAAAGCGAGACGGGATGGATGGGATGAGTTGACCCGTTTTGTCACCTCTAATTTTACATCACCCAATTATTTAGTACATAAGTTGGCTATATTTTTCTCTCGCTCTTTTTTTTTTCCTATTAGTCTTGAAAGCTTAAGTTTTTATTTTCGAATTAGTATGTGGTGATACACTGGACTTTTAACCTTTTAGATATGCTTGCTTCTTCTTAATTTCCACCCTTTAACCTGCCATAATTGGAGACACAAAACCAACATTTATATTTCTAATCAAACTTACTTTATATTTGATAAGTATATAAATGCTGAAAATAAAAAAATAATTTCACACTGAAATAACCCTCCTAGAATTTAAAAAATAATGATTTTGCTGTAAATTATTGTATGCAATTAGAAGGCAAGAAGGAACTCTACCTCTTACTTCTAGTTGGACAATTTGATGCAGTATGATAAAGTAATTTTGCTCATAGTTGATTTAAGGGAGTATTTGAGAGTGCTAAGGCAAATAAGGGTGCCCAGGTTAGGTCGGGTCGGTTTTATGAGAAAACAAGTTCAAACTAATTAAACTAAAACAGGTGTGGTTGGATGGGTTTTTAGGAAAAAAATTGAGTAACTTGAGCTAAACTAATCAAATATGGAGATGGGTTGGTTCGGGTCAAGTAAATGGGTTGTGTTTTTTTTTTTTAAAAATCAATTAACAAAACATGCGTAAAAAAATACAAAATGTGAATAAATAAAACTTGAGCAAAATGGTAAGCCACAAAATGGCAAATCAAACAATAAGGAAACAAATTTGAAGAACGAAGGACGAAAAATACAAAATGAAAGCAAATAGATTTGGATCAAACAATAAGCAAACACAAATCAAACAATAAAGCATTAGCAAATCAGATTCCATAAAAGGAGAAAAACCTCAAATGGTAAACCACAAAATGAAAGCAATCATATTTGAATGCAATAAGCTCGAATGACGAATTTGACTTCACTAGATTTGAGCCAACGAAGCATCAGATTAGAGCCACAAGAAGGGCTTGGGCAATAAGAATAAATCAGACGTCATGAGGATGTCGAGCAACAAGCCAACAACCACCTAGTAGAGCAACGACCGAATGATGCAGAGCAAGGATGCACCTTGTTGTGGTGGTTGGTCGGCTGCTGGTGGTGGCTAGGAAGGGGAGGAAAGATCATGGTTGTTCGTGGAGAGGGGCAGCACGATGGGAGAGATGGCTGAGAGGCTAAGGTTTGCGATTGGTCGGCTGCTGGTGGTGGCTAAGAAGGGGAGGAAAGATCATGGTTGTTCGTGGAGGGGGGAGGCTAAGGTTTGCGAATGGAGAATGAGGATTGGGTCCACAACTTTGTGATGAAATTATGAAGTGTTTTATTGTAAAACATCAAAATGACGTCATTTAGTATCAAGTCATCGGGTTGGGTCCACAAGTTGCTTTTCTCAACCCACCACCTGTACTAATTATTGAATGAGTTAATTAGGTTCTACTTAGAGTGACCCAAATCAACCTAAAAATATTAAATTAAATTGTGTCGAGTTAGTCGGATCATCAAGTCTACTTAGACCCGTATGCGAGACCCCTGAGGTAAACAATACCCTCTTCTCAATCCTTAGAGTAATGCACCATTATGCTTTGATGGCAATGTTATCCTTTAAAAAATTAAAATTAGGATCAATTTTTTTTTTCATTTTGTCTAAAAGATACAACCAATAATATTAACTTGAGATATAATAGTATAATCTTACTTCCTATAATAAGAAAATAATTATTTAATAAAATGTATGTGTGTGTATATATATATATAGGAGAATGAGCAATTTTCATCGGTGTAAATTAAAATTACTTTTATACCATTTAATAAAATTTTATTAAATAATTTTTTCTCAAAAATCTGGTGTTAGATTAAAAATTCATACCATATAGATCATATTTATAAAGTTTTACATTAATCTAAAATTATTTAGTATTTCCATTGACATACATCAAGATTAACGTAATGTATACTTTTGAAATATATGAAAATAATAACTACTTGATTATATTTTTATTGATATTTAATTTTTTTAAGATTTGACACAAATGATCAAGGTGTTGGATGATTATAATTCAATGGTTGTATCGATAAAAATCGTATTTTTAAGAAGTTATTAAATAATATAAATATGTCAAATTTTACATTGATATAAGTTGATCCATTCTTATATATATATATATATATATATATCTTAAATTTTCATATTCTTTTTAAGGCTATATCAAGCTTATTACTAATATAAAAATTCTATCATTATTTATATTCACTTTAGTGTATCTTTGAATGAAATATTGAATGAAAATTTCAATGATAATAATCATAGAAAATTATATTGAGAATTTGTTCCTTAATTTTCACTCTCATTTTTACAGAGTATACTAAACTAACTCCTAAAATCAAAATTCAATCTTCTTTTATAATTACTATTGTATTTCCTTAAAAGATCAATGACATTCATATGTAAAATTATATTAAAAATTAATCCCTTAATTTTTCATGCCATAATCACAATAATTAACAAAAATTTGTTGCCAATACTTTTTGTTGTTTATGTATAAAGAATTAAAAAACTTGTAAGAAATAATTAATATTAAAGAAAACTTTAGGCTGTCAAAACGCCCAATTATAACCTCACATTTTTAGTTAATTTTAAAACTTTATAAAGTGATAAAATAACAAAGTGCTATAAATGCAAACTTTTCTTTCATCCAATCAAATACCTTCTAACTTTCTTTTATCGTATTTTTGTATGTGTGAGGTGTCAAATTAAGTTGTATGCAATTATAACATTTTTGCAAGATACAATATGCATTTTTGAATAGATTAAAAAAAATTAAAATATAAAAATTAGATGAATAATGAGATTGTTTCTCCAATGATTACATATTTAATTATTTTTAATAATAACATAAATAGCATTTAAATTAATTTTATTATATTCATGAAAATCTCACTCAATTGAAAATATTGAAACATTATTAAAATACTTTTTAAAAATGAATAATAAAATGTTATTATAAATGTAAAGATATACTATAAATGCAGTATTTCCTCTATTAATTTAGTAATAAAAATAATATTAACTTATTTATTCTTTAATACATAAATTACACTATAATTGATTTTATTCTTTTTTTATTATATTGTATAATATATCGTTTGATTTTATAATTCCCATACTTTTACCTACTCTTTTGATTTGACAATTCCAAACTATTTTCACTATCTATTTGCAAGAGAAAAAAACACATATTGTAAGAAAATTTGAATCAAGAAAGAAAAGAGATGTATCTCTTTATATGAGAAGAAGAAATGTAATTTTTTTTTGTAATAAAAATTTTGAATTATAGAATTAGTAGATTAGTAGATAGATTAGTAAATTAGTAGATATGGGCCCCTTTGATATTTGGGTTCTAGTCATTAAAAAAATGGTTTTTAGCATCAGTATATTTTTTTCTTTTTTGAGGTAGACTTAAGCATTATTTTTAAATTCTTAATGCTTTGTTTGTTTCAAGAGAAAATGAGTAGAAAGAAAATGAGAGGAGAGAAAATAAGATGAATATTCTATTTTCTCTCGTTTGGCAGTGTAGAGAAAATAGAGAAGAGAGAAAATTTTGCCGTGGGACCCACATAAATTGTTTTCTCGCCTCTGGTGCCTAGAAAATGGGAGAGATTGTGTGATAGCTAACTTAAATTACCTTTATACCCCCATATTCATATCAGAAATGCATTCAGCCTTCTCCATTCGTGTGAGCTTAGAGAACTCCTGAGAGACCCCCTCCCTCTTCTCTCCTCCCATCCAGCCGTGGGACGTCATCCACCGTCTCTCGTCCGACATTGCTGCCACCGCCGCTGTCTCTCCTCGCATCCAGTCGTGCGGCATCCTTGCTCCTTCATTGTTGATCTGCTCAGATCCAACCGCGGAGCTCAGATCCAGGCCCTTCGCTCAGATCCAACCGTGCCCGCGTCTCTCCTTCGCGTCTCTCAATCACTGATTTGTACTTTCTGGTAAGAAAATTCTCTTTCTTCTTCACTCACTTGATTGTTTTTTTTTTTCTAAAAATGGGTCACTTTAGTAGCCAAATGCATGAGTCCAGATCCATAATTAAATATAAAATGAGAACAACTAACTTGTAAAATTAGCCTATTCTTTTCTATTGTTAGTTCCCTTCTTAGCTTGGGATGATTGGTAATGGAGAGAGAGGGATCTGACTTGCTGTTCCTGAGAGACACTTAACTTCAAGAGTTCTATATGGATCTTTCTAATTGTGCTGCAGCATCAAGAATTTAAGTTTAGACAATTCGTGAAATCCTTATTTGGTTCTCACATACAGGATCAGAAGAATGATCCAAAATTGTATAACCTACTATCATCCTGAATGCTACGAAATTTCTAGACTAAATTTATCAATTTAATATGTGAATCATGATGGAGTAAACAAATGAATGACAAGATGTTAGCTAGTTTACTGATTAGCCTGTGTTTAGTCTGTTTCCCAGTGCTATTAGTCGTATATTTTTCCATGTCCCAACATCCGTACAAAGATATGACAATATACAATTCTTCTATGTTAGGTCCACTTTGCAAACTATAAACATTTTTAAAATTAATTGGATCTTTATTGCTATAATTATAAATATGCAAGTTTTACTACTGTTACGAAATTCAATTAGTTATACTTGTCTATAAGCCTTTTGCCTACAATGCTGTTTCATAGTCTGAATAAGCAGAGCTCATAGTGAGTAGAAAAAGGGTATCAAAGTACTGGAACCCAACACAACATTAACACATTAATACCTACGAGGAGTTGTTTTTTTTTCCCTGGTTTTTTGAGGTTCAAATTTTATAATGCCATTGTTCCTTTTTTTTTTCCTGCGTTGTTGATGTTGTAATAGGGCCACATCTGTCTAAGTTGAATTTTGACAACTGTTCTAACATTGATAATAGACTTATGTTGGGATGCTTATCCTATGTATATTAAACTTGCTAAATTACTTACAATTGTTTTGTTCTTTCCTAGGCTGTGTCTGTTACTTCTAAGTGGAAAATTTCTGTTCACCAGAAGCCATATTCTCACAACAGAGATGGGGAAGTTTTGAATTTTTGAAAAAATGGTTTAGAAAGTAAGTCTTCAAGTGGCAATGGTGTTTTGGAAAGAAAGCAAGATATAAATGGAGATGCTTGTCAATAATTTTGATGAACAAAGTGTGTCCTGGAAAACATATAGTAGTAGGGAACTTTGTTGATGGCTGCACTGCGATGGTGATGTTGGCATCCATTTTATGTACACTACCAATCCCAACTCATCTTTTTTAAGATAGAAAAAATAGTTTTATAATTAAAAATTCTATTTCAATTTAATTGGGGTCTCAATTTTATTTATTTATTAATGTGTCATAAAATTAATTTATTTTATCAAATTTATAAATTATGAATAGAGATGTAAACTAAAGAACAAAAAATAAATTCATTTATTATATTATATAAAAGATATATTAGTTATTTTATATGATTTTATTTTATTTTTTATCACTTTTCTTCTCAACCAAAAAAGAAAAAAAATTTTTTTATTTTTTTCTCTACTTTTTCTCTTCATTCAAACAACAAGAGAAAAAATATATTTTTATCTTTTTTTTCTCTTTTCTTCATTTTCTTTTATTTTATTTTCTCTCTTGTCATTTTCTGAAAAACAAAAGTGTTCATGAAGATATGACAACATACGATGAGTTGTTGAAGAAGTTAAAGGTACGTTAGCTTGTTCAACAAGACAAGGCATAGTGATTATGGAAGATGAATAAAGAAAATCAACGTAAAAAAAGTATTAATAAAAAAAACGCACTAGTAATTTGTTCATGGAAAGTTGTGCGGGAAAATAAAGTTTTGGAGTAAGTTGAGAAATAATAGATAATATATAGACGATCAGAGATCAGTTTATATTAATGTATTTTTTTATATATTTATTATTAATTATTATTTTTATTTTTATTTAATAATTAAAATTATATTATTAAACATAATTATTAAATAAAAATAAAATTAAAATTAAAAATAAATATAAAAAAATTATATTATATAAGTTGATCTTATTTTTATATTGATATATTCATATGAATATATAGATAGATTAATCAAATAATAATAGTATAAATAGTAATATTTTATGATTAGAGGGACGAAGGGAAAAAAAGGTACAACGAGATATTTTAATGTATATTTTGGAATCATTCACTGTTTCAAAAAAAAATGATTTCATTCAAATGCATATGTTTGAGATATCTTGATTGAAATTATTTTCAGTATAAAATATCAAAATTAAATATATGTGGTTGAGAGCAGCCCTAATTCCCTCTTCCCTATGTGCTGTCTTCTCTTCTTTCTGTAGTACTTTAATATTTTTTTAGGTATTTGTTTAATAAAAAATATTGCTTCAATCTTTTAACAGTAATTTTTTAATTTTTTTCTAATTTTTCTTGTATTTTTTCAATAAAAATTATTAAGATATTTTAAATCTATTATTTTTGAAAAAAATCTTAAAACTTTGATTTTGAATTTTTAAGATATATTTTATATTATGATAAATTTGAAATTTTTAGTTTTAATTTATTTAAATATATTTCATGTTTTGATTTTAGTAATTGAGATAGAAAATGTAATATCTTTTTTATATGATAACACATTAAATATTAATTTTTACAGCAAAAAATGTATTATTAATAATTTATAGATTAAAACAAAGTTACAGATTATAAATTAATTTTTATAAAGATTGTATTTATTTATTTTATAAGTTTATTGTTTTTACTCAAATTGTAAGTGTTAATGGACTTTTAATTGAACAATCTGTAGTTTACCGTAAAAAAAAACATATATCTTCTATGAGATAAAAGATTGTCGTTGGATATGAATTAAAGAAAAAAAATCATTAATCTTTGTTTATCAGTTTTCACATTACAAATTTTGCATTATAATTTATTTATTTTTGTAAAATCTAAAAATTATGATTATTTCTTATATAAAAAATTAAGTAGGGCAAAATGTAACATGAAAAAAATATGCAAAAGCAAGATAAAATGACTGCGTTACAGATAGAGGAAATCGTCTTTCACAATTTGGTCATTTCAATACAACGTTTGTTAGGCATAAGACTTGTTATAAATATAAATATGGGTTTAGCCAATAAAATATTTGTTAAAGAAATTAAAATAAAAAATATTCTTTTTCAATTTTAATATATTAAATATTTTATTTTTATTTAAATTTTTTAACAAATAATATTAAAACTCTTGTTAACAGAATTTTTTTAGTATAGCACAATAACTCCAAAAGACTTGGTCCAATGATAGTCTACGGTTCTTCCATTTATTATGTGGAGTATTATTTGCCCCGCATCACTTTTCTTTTTTACATTTTTTCACATTTATATAAATGGTAACTTCTAAGTGTATAATAAGAAAAAAGTTTTGGTAGAATCAGCACAAATCATATAATAAAAATTATAAATATATAAAAAAATATAAATAAAAATATGTGTAATTTCTCTATCATGCCTAAAGGGCATTCTACCTCGTGACTAAATTCAGTCATTGTCTTTGGACTCTGCTCATAAAAACTTCTGCAGCTTTTCAAACTGTTGGCGCTGTACGTAGATATACACAAACATGCTGACATGACAATTTTTTTCTGGCCGGTAACATGAGTACATGACATGACTAATAATAGAATGTTTACTTTTTTCCTTTTTCATAGAAAAAATGGAAATGAGCAACTGAGGAAGAGATTCTTACTTCAATGCTTAATATGCTTCTTAGGAAAAGATAATAAATATTAATAATAAATAAAAATAAATTAAATTTTTTTTTTGTACAATTAATAATAGGTTTTGAAAAATTTTTAGGTAATAAATAATAATTTTATGCAAATAATAGAATACATAAATTAGAAAAAATAAAATCAATAGGTATCAAATTTTTAACTTGGAAAAACTTCTAATGTGAGGAAAAAACTCATAGGACCTAATTCAGTAAAAAATTCTTTCACTAATAAAATTAATAGATACACCATAGGTCTTTTTGGAACCACTAGGGATCAACAGAAAATTAATCTTCACCAATAAAGTGAATAACAACACAATAAACCCATAAATGGGTATCTAGCCAGGCAACAGAGAGAACAAAAAATAGAGAGATATTAAAATCAAAATAAAGCTCACACTACCAGGATTAACATATCAAAAATTCAGGAGGAATGAAACACAATTGTACTCCCAAACATCTGATAGAAGAGCACAATTTTTCTCCCATTGTTTTCTTCTCGCTGCACTACACTGTTCTCGTCTTTTTTTTCTTTCAAATTCTCTCTCTCGGCTTCAACCACTAGAGGCACACACACACACACAAATATATCAAATAAATGGGCCTTTTAGGCCTATGCCAAGGTGACCCTTTTTTTTTAAGTCAGCGTGGGCCCACTTTTTGGTGACCCACCTAACAATTCTCTCCCTCACCAATCAAGTGGGGTCATAGTCAACCAAATCCACTTTCTCTTTACAAGTAGCAAACTTTTCTATGGGTAAAGTCTTTGTCATCATATTTGAACCATTCTTATCAGTATGGATTTTCCCTAATGATAATTGCTTCATCTCCAGCACATCCCGTATCCAGTGATACCGAACCTCAATATGTTTAGACCTTGAATGAAAGGTCGAGTTCTTGCTGAGATGAATTGTACTTTGACTATCACAGTACAAAACATATTTTTCTTGTGAAAGACCCAACTCTTGTAGGAATTTTTGCATCCACAAGAGTTCCTTAACAGCTTCTATAATGGCAATATATTCTGCCTGTGTAGAGGATAGAACAACATATTTCTGCAACCTAGATTGCCAGGACACTGTTCCACCTGCAAAAGTCATGATATACCCAGAAGTAGACTTCCTAAAATCCACATCACCAGCCATATTTGCATCTGTGTAACCATTCAACACAAGCTTACCACTTCCAAAGCATAAACAGACTCCAGAAGTACCTCTAAGATATCTGAGTATCCATTTCACAGCTTGCCAGTGCTCTTTACCAGGATTGGAGAGGAAACGACTAACAACACCAACAACATGAGCAATATCCGGTCTTGTACATATCATCGCATACATCAAGCTACTAATCGCAGATGCATACGGAATCTTCTACATTTCTTCTTTATCTTTCTCACTTGTAGGATATTGCGCAAGACTCAACTTGAAGTGACCTACAAGTGGAGTACTAACAGATTTGGAATTGCCCATATTAAATCTCTCCACTACCTTCTCAATATACTTTTGTTGTGATAACCATAATTTACCATTCTTCTTGTTACGAACAATTTTCATGCCAAGGATTTGCCTTGCAGGGCCCAAATCCTTCATTGCAAAGGACTTGTTTAGCTCTCTTTTAAGATTTTGAATCTCTTTAATGTCATGGCCAACAATCAGCATGTCATCCACGTAAAGCAAGAGAATAATAAAATTTTCATTAGGAAATTTCTTCACAAACACACAGTGATCAGAAGAAGTTTTACTGTACCCGTGATCCATCATGAAGGAATTAAATTTCTTATACCACTGTCTTGGAGCTTGTTTGAGTCCATACAAGCTCTTCTTTAATTTGCAGACAAGCTTCTCTTTGCCTTTGACTGCAAAACCTTCAGGTTGCTTCATGTAAATTTCTTCCTCCAGGTCACCATGGAGGAAAGTTGTCTTCACATCAAGTTGCTCAACCTCTAAATTCAAATTAGCTGCTAAACCAAGCACAACTCGTATTGAAGACATCTTGACCACAGGTGAAAATATTTCTTCAAAATCAACTCATTTCTTTTGACTGAAGCCTTTCACAGCCAACCTTGCCTTGTACCTTGGCTGTGAGTAATTCTCCTCTGATTTTAGCTTGAACACCCATTTATTCCTAAGTGCTCTCTTGCCCTGGGGCAGCTTCACTAACTCAAGCGTATGGTTCTCATGTAAGGATTTCATCTCCTCTTACATGGCTTTATACCACTTGTCCTTCTCCTTATGTGACATAGCTTCTTCATAGCTCTCTGGCTCTCCCCCATCAGTCAACAACACATACTCATGTGGAGTATATCTTTGTGAAGGATAATGCTCTCTTGCAGATCTTCACACCTGAGGCTCTAAAGGTGGTTCTTGTGGAATTGGCTCGATTGGTTCATTGACTTGAGACTCAGGCACATCAACTGTGTTCTCCACATCTGCATTTACATCTACCCCGTTATCAGTGACCCTGGTAGGAGGTTCTAGCTCAACATCAATGTACCCATGAACAACTTGTTTTGGCTTATCCTTCTTATCAATATCTTCAATAGTCTGGTCTTCAAGAAAGACAACATCTCGGCTTCTGATAACTTTCTTATCAATCGGATCCCAAAACCTGTAACCAAAATCATCACGACCATAGCCCAAGAAGATACACTGTTTAGACTTACCATCAAGCTTGGACCTTTCATCTCTGAGAATGTGAACAAAGGCCTTACAGCCAAACACACGTAAATGATTATATGAAACATCTTTCCCCATCCATACCCTCTCAGGAACATCACCATTAAGAGAAACAGAACAAGAAAGGTTGATCAAGTCTACTGCAGTTCTCATTGCTTCACCCCAGAAGGCTTTAGACAATTTGGCATGAGAGAGCATGCATCTGATTCTATCATTAATTGTGCGGTTCATTCTCTCTGCAACCCCATTATGTTGTGGGGTCTTTGGAACTGTCTTCTCAAGCTTGATTCCATGGTCCTTACAATACTGCTCAAATGGACCCCTGCATTCACCACCATTATCTGCTCTAACACATTTCAGCAATTTACCTGTTTTTCTTTCCACACTTGCATGAAAGTGTTTGAAGACGTCAAGTACCTAGTCTTTGGATTTCAAAACAAAAGGCCACACTTTTCTAGAATGGTCATCAATAAATGTAACAAAATAAGAGTAACCACTAAGGGATTTAACATCCATAGTGCAAACATCATTGTGAACTAGAAATCCAAGATATGTGGCCTCCTATGTGGAGGATAAGTGCAGAAGGAAACTCTATGTTACTTACCAACAAGACAATGAGAGCAAGTTTTAAGAGATGTACATTTAACAAGAAGCAACTTTTGCCTTGCAAGAGTGTCAAGGCCCTTCTCATTCAAGTGACTCATGCGTTTATGCCATAGCTCTGTAGAGCAATCCTCAATTGCATTCACCTGAGGTGTAGACAACTTTGCTGATGTCCAATAAAGAGTATGCCGCTTCACTCCTTTGGCTACCACCAAAGTCCTTTTGGTGCACTTCCATTTACCATCACCAAAAGCATTATGATAGCCATCTTCATCAAGTACCTGTACTGAAATCAAGCTGAGGCACATGTCAGGAATGTGCCTAACATTTTTCAAGTACAGCTTGCATCCAGCATTAGTCTCTAACCATATTTCTCCAATGCCAGCAACCTTGCTTACCTATTGATTTCCCATCTTCACTTGCCCGAAATTCCCAGCAGTGTAGGATGTAAAATACTCACGATGAGGTGTAACATGGAATGAGGCAGTAGAATCAACAACCCATTCATAGCCTTGGCATGTGAGATTAATGGAGTCATCATCATAAACAATGATAACTTCACCATCAGATACAACTGCAACAATGTCTTTGTCTTCTCTTTTATTATTGCCTCTAGTCCTTGATTTTTCCCGCTTAAGGAACCTGCATTCTTTCATCACGTGTCCATTTTATTGCAATGGAAACACTTGATGTCTTTTCTGTTCTTAGACCTTCTTCTTGACTTGCTGCGATCTTCAGATCTCTGAAAATTTATATGTTGGCTTCTTCCCCATGACTCCACAACCAAAGCTTCATTCTGAGTCGAAAAGCTAGTCATGTCATGTTCCTTCCTCCTAGTTTCTTCATTCAAGAGACTATCTTTCACCATATTAAAAGTCAACTTTCCATTAGGAGCAGAGTTACTCAGAGATACCATTAGTGTTTCTCAGCTGTCTGGTAATGAGCTAAGCAATAACAGTGCAAGCAGTTCATCATCTAATACAACCTCTATAATATTCAACTGATTCACAACATTCTGAAAACTACTCATATGCTCAGCCACTGAGGACCCATCCCTGTATTTCAAGTTTACCAACTTCTGAATCAAGAATGCCTTGTTCTGTGCATTTTTACACTCAAACAAGTCACTCAATTTCTTCCACAAGCTGTGGGCACTAGTCTCACTAGATACATGGTGATAAATGCTTTGGTCTATCCATTGCCTGATCATGCCAATAGTTTTCCTGTTTATTCTCTTCTATTCTTCATCAGATTTATCTGCTGATTTAGTATCATCACCCTCAATGGGATCATACAGGTCTTTGCAAAATAGCAAGTCTTCCATTCGGAATTTTCATATTGAGTAATTGGCAGAATCCAATTTAATCATAGTACCAGTAACATCGCATTCTCCCGTTTTAAGAGCACAAACCAGAACCCCAACCAAGGAGCTCTCTGATACCAGTTGTTAGGAAAAGATAACAAATATTAACAATAAGCGAAAGCAAAATGGATCACCTTTTCCCCCTATGTAATTAACAATAGGCTCTGAAAATTTCTTAGGCAACAAACAATAATTTTATGCAAATAATAGGATGCACAGATCAGAAAAAATAAAATCAACAAGCACCAGATTTTTAACGTGGGAAAACTCCCAATGTGAGGGAAAAACCCATGGGATCTAATCCAGTAAAAAATTCCTCCACTAATAAAATTAATGGGTACACCACAAGTCCTCCTGGAAACACCAGGGATCAACAGAAAATTAATCTTTACCAATAAGGTGGATAACAACACAATAAACCCACCAATGGGTATCTAGCCAGGCAACAGAGAGAACAAAAAATAGAGAGATATTAAAACCAAAATAAAGCTTACACTACCAGGATCAACATATTAAAAATTCAATAAAAATGGAACACAATTGTACTCCCAAACATCTAATAGAAGAGCACAAATTTTCTCCCCTTATTTTCTTCTTGCTGCACTACGCTGTTCTCGTCTTTTTTTTCTTTCAAATTCTCTCTCTCGGCTTCAACCACTAGAGGCACACACACACACACACCAATATATCAAATAAATGGGCCTTTTAGGCCTATGCCAACGTGATCCTTTTTTTTTTTAAGTCAGCGTGAGCTCACTTTTTAGTGACCCACCTGACAATTTTATATTTAAAAGAATTTATAATTATAATTTTAAAAAGGAATTTATTTTTAAAAAGTGATTTTTATTTTAAATAGTCAATTTCGAATATGCACTTATACGATGAGCGGTAGAACTTATTTTTTCAATTTTTACTCAAATTTGATAAAAAATGTTAAATAACTATAATAAATTCTGATAGATTTAATTAAATTATAACACATGATATCATCCAAGACTATCTATGTAAGATTATTTTTACTAATATTTTTATATTAACTCACGTATAATTTAATAATTTTATACTAATTATTTTTTTCCATATATTTAACAATTTTTTTTATAATATCATCACATTTTTTAAATATGAGACTAATTTATTAAAACACGAAATGATAGAGTTAAACTTTTCTCACAAGAATAATTGTTTGTCTAATAGTTCTAATCACTAAATAATAACTTAATTAAATTTTTTTAACAGTGTATAAGTGATTTTAATGAAATAAATTAATTAATATTGAATCTTTTATCAAATGTTTGAGCTTAAAGCTTAGTTTCTCTTGTTGAAGATTGAACTTAGTTCTTAAGGAAAAAAGTATATTATCTTTTTTTAAGATTACAAGATATTTGTACAGGTTCACCTCATTTAAATTATTTATAAGACTAATATTTATTTAATCACATAAGTATGATATTTATGTAATTTCTATATAAAAATTATTTCATAAGATTTAAACTTTTCTCTTTATCTCAAGAAATTAAAGTTGTTTATTGCCTTTGCCCATTGTGAGTAAAAAAAAAAGGACACTATCTTAATCATCAGGGTAATATTTTCTATCACTCAAAATAAAATTAACAATACTGTTATTTACACATAATTACACTCGTATATTTGTCCAAGTCATGGAGTAACATGAGTTTGGTTATCGGTTTTTTTAAAATAAGTAATTGTTTATGTAATTTAGGACTAATGATAGTTAAATAAAGTTTTTTTCAAAATAATAATTCTAAAATTTGAACTTTTATATTACAGATAAAATTTATCTGGAATCATATGTTAGAAATAACAATTTAATGTGGCCCATATATTGAATATTAGCATTGCTTGATATTTGGAGAGCTGTTACAAATTCAAATGGAAGCAACAGTTACAAAAGGTGATTATTAGCCCTTAATGAAGGAGCTAATGGCTCTTAATGGAGGGCAATTATAAAAGGTGATTATTAGCTCTTAATGGAGGAGCTAATGGCTCTTAATGGAGGGCAGTTACAAAAAGTGATTATTGGCTCTTCATGGAGGAGCTAATGAAGGAGGAGCAGTTACAATTCTGTAATCATGAGGGTCCCTAGCCTTAGGGGTGTAAATTGGTTTGGATAACCAACCAACCCGATCAATCCAAACCGAACCAATTAAATTGGTTCGGTTCTGTTTGGGTATATTGATTGGTTCGGATAAAATCCAAACAATTAAAACTTAATTAGTTCGGTTCTCGGATTTGAAATTTCAAAACCGAACCAAACCAAACCATATATTTATATATTTTATTTTTAAAAATATTTATGCTACAACATTTTTTTGCTACTACTTGTGTTTTTAATTTTTTGTAATATTTTCCCAGTTTCTAACTCCTAAAACGTCGTTTTCGTTCAACACAGAAGGCTAAAAAACTTCTCTGCCAAAATGTTCGATTCTGCTGACCAACATTGCAGTTCTAGCCAAGAATATGCTATCAAATGTTATTCCAAAAACTCTTGGAGAGGTGAGAGGCTTGAAAACTTTGGATCTTTCCTTCAACCAACTCTCTGGATCCATTCCTATTGAACTTCAAAATCTACATGTCATTCAGCTTTTGAACCTCTCTTATAATGATTTAGAAGGAACCATTCCTAATGGTGGAGTTTTTCAAAATCTTTCTGTTGTCCATTTAGAAGGTAATAAAAAACTTTGCTTGTATTTTACATGTGAGCCTCATGGCCATGGAAGAAGGAATGTCAAACATTACATCATTATAGCCACAGTGGCAACACTAATACTATGTCTGACAGTTTGCTTACTACTATACATGAAAAATAGAAAAGTGAAAGTAACAGTAACAACATCATCTGAACTTGGAAGCTTGGAAACGATGAATTGACTTTAAATGCTCTAATATTGACTTTAAAAACAATGAATTTCTGGCTCTAGTTTATGAGTACTTAAGTAATGGGAGCTTGGAAAATTGGATTAAGGAGAAGAGAAAGCATGCAAATGAAAATGAGTTAAACCTTATGGAGAGACTGAATATAGATATTGATGTTGCTTGTGCATTGGATTACTTGCACAATGATAGTGAAGTTCCTATTGTGCATTGTGATTCGAAGCTCAACAACATTCTCTTCAATGAAAATATGATTGTAAAGGTTGGAGACTTTGGATTCGCTAGGTTGCTGATTCAAAGTTCAAATAATCAAGTCTCCATTAGCTTCACTCATGTTCTTAGGGGTTTAATTGGTTACATATATACCTTCAGGTTAGTAGCCTCACAACTTTTTCTTAATTGAATAGTAGTAGTATACAACTTGTCAAGTTAAATCTCTCTTGAATAATTTTTTAACTTATTCAAATATATTTTCTTAATACAAATATCAATATGTTTCTTTATTCCCTCTTTAAGAACTTTTTAATACACATTCTTAAACATAAAATAATTATTAGTGTTCAAATCAATAAGTTTGATTCTATTTCTAGAAATTTTTTTATAAGTTTATTATGTTTTTTTTGTTATGAAAAGTTAATTATTTAGTTAATTTTTGTATTAAAAAAATGGTCAATTCGATCACCCGAACCAAACCAATCCATAGATGTTTGGTTCGGTTTGGTTCGGATTTGGCTATCAAAAAATACGAAAATCGAACAAAACCAAATCAATTGATTTTGATTGGTTCGGATTTATTTTCTCTCAAAAACCAAATCAAACCACCAACTTACACCCCTACCTAGCCTTACCTATAAAAGCCTGTGATGCTCCATTGGTTCACACACTATAGAAAAGGCAAAGGCCAAAAGATTTCTCTCCTTTCTCTGAAACTGATTGCTGGTTTGTGAAAGTGTTTGCTAGATTGCTTGAGAGGAAGAGTGCTTGATAACAATGGCTACTAGTGGAGGTAGGCTTCCGCGTTCTTCTTTAATCATATATGTATGATAGTGCTTTATATCATGGACCAATGACAATCATATGAATATATTGAATATTCAACATTGAGGTCCAACAATTGGTATCAGAGCCATCACTATAGCCTTGTTATTAAGCTTTTTTGCTATGTTCTTTAGTATTATTTTTGTTTTGGATTGGATCAATGGTTATTTTTATTGTATGAATTGCTTTAAAATTCAAGTTTTAAAATTCAGTAATGCATCCATACACTATTTTGTACTGTGCATTTTGTGTCCATCATATAATGGTTAAAAATTAAAAAAAAAATCAATTGTATTCCAACTTACCTTTTTTATTATAGCAAAACTGACACCATACCTGCACCTTACATGCTATAATCTTAAAGTATTTTTTTTTAGCATGTGGCCCCTTACACAATAATGATCTCAACCTTGAACAACTTGAGTGGTCACAAAATCTCTTCAATACTAAAGAATTGCTTTCTAGTCATATGAATTTCTGTAGACATATAAAAGTGAATGGTGCAAAAGTGCAAAACCACTAGTTAATTTGCATGACATATGCAGATTAACTATTGATGACAAAGTAAATGGCAAGCTATATATAAATTCGAAGATATAGGCCACAGGCGCACTTCTTTAAAATAAAAATAAAAATAAAGATGCTTTCTACTATCCATAAGGCAATGTTTTTAAAATTAGAGAGCCTTTAAAGGTGCATTCATGCTGCCATAATCTGGGCATTAAAGGTGCAGTTATGGAATTGTAAAATAATTTAAAAGTGTTTTTTTTTTGTATCAATAATTTTTGTATGTCATATGAGTTAAATATTCTGGATTACTGTTTGGATTACATTGTATGATTACATGTTTGGGAATAGCCATAGCATCCTAGGCATTGTAATAAAAGAATTATTACTTGGCCCCATAGGGAGGTAATAGTTAATCAAGATTATAAAATGGACTAAAGATCATGATAAAATATTTCTAAGCCCACATGTATGATTTATTTTATTATGATGTTTAATTATGTCCATAAATAAAGTTTGTAAATTCTATGCATGATTTGCACCTCTGCCCATAAGAAGATTTGAATTTTCTTATTAATTTTTATTTGTAGCATTAATATTGGTAATCCTTATACTGCAGTTGTTCCTACTAATACCTTTCTTGAGTCTCGAATTCCTATGTTGATTGGAAAGAACAAATTCTCTTGACATTAGGGTGTATGGAATTGGACTTGGCACTATGTGTGGATAAACCACCCATTCCCGCGGAAGGGAGTGCTCAAGTTGAAAAGGCTAACTATAAACGGTGGGAGCGATCTAATAGCTTAAGTTTGATGCTTATCAAGTCTCATATAAGCAAGAGCATTAGAGGATTTATTCCCGAATGTGATAAGGTAAAAGCTTATATGAAGGCTATTGAGGAGCAGTTTGTTAGCTCTGACAAGTCGCTGGCCAGCACCTTAATGAAGAAGCTTTCAAGCATGAAGCATGACAAAATTCAGGGTGTGCGTGAGCACATCATGAAAATGAGGGATACTGCTGCTAAACTTAAGTCCCTTGAAGTGGAAATTTCTGAATCATTTCTTATGCATTTCATACTCAATTCTCTTCCTGCGGAATATGGTCCTTTCAAAATATCCTACAACACACATAAGGATAAATGGTCAATCAATGAACTTCTGACCATGTGTGTTCAAGAGGAGGAGAGATTGAAGCATGAGACACCTGAAAGTGCTCACATGGTGACTCATGATAAAGGAAATGGGAGAAGAGGCAATAGTGTTCCTGGAATCCGCAAAACTGCTCACATGAAGCGGAATGGGAAGAAGGGAAATTGCTTTTTCTGTAAAAAGGCTGGACACATGAAGAGAGATTGTCCTAAATACAAGAAATGGCTCGAAAAGAAAGGTAATTTTACTTTAACTTGTTTTGAATCAAATTTCATTGAAGTTCCTAGCAATACTTGGTGGATTGATTCAGGTTCTACAATTCATATTGCTAATAATGTGCAGGGCTTTCTAAACCTGCAGAAACCAGTGGGAAGTGAACAAAGCATCTATACGAGAAATCGAATAAGTTCACATGTGGAGGCTGTTGGGACTTATAAACTTGTTTTGAATTCTGGATTTTGTTTGCTCTTGGAAAACACTTTTTATGTTCCGTCATTTTCTAGAAACTTGGTTTCTGTTTCTAAACTTACTCGTACTGGTTATCAATTTTATTTTCGTGATGTTTCTTTTGAACTATTGCATGATAATAAAGTTGTTGGTTCTGGAATTTTGGTTAAAAATTTATTTAAGTTTGAATTAGATCCTGTTTTTGAAACAAGTCTCATAGCCTTACATACCACCAATGTTAGTGCTAAGCGAAGTATTGTAAATGAGGATTCCTCTATGCTTTGGCATAAGAGGTTGGGGCACATTTCTCTTGAAAGACTTAAGAGATTAGTAAAGGAAGGAATTCTTAAGAATCATGACTTTACTGATTTTAGTACTTGTGTGGAATGCATAAAGGGAAAGCAAACCAACAAGACCACTAAAGGTGCCAAAAGAAGTAGTGAGCTTCTTGAAATTATTCATACAGATATCTGTGGTCCGTTTCTCATGCCTTGTTTAAATGGTCAGAGATATTTTATCTCTTTCATTGATGACCATTCAAGATTCATGTATCTTTATCTTCTGTTTGAAAAATCAGAAACACTTGATGCTTTTAAAGTTTTCAAAGCGGAAGTAGAGAAACAAAAGGATAAGAAAATAAAAATCGTAAGATTAGATAGAGGTGGGGAATATTATGGAAGATATACAGAGAAGGGACAACAACCTGGTCCATTTGCTAAGTTCCTTATAGAAGAGGGTATTGTTGTCCAATATGCTATGGCTGGTACACCACAACAAAATGGTGTCGCTGAAAGAAGGAACCGCACACTTATGGACATGGTTAGAAGCATGATTAGCAGTTCAAAGGTATTACCTATGTCCTTATGGAGTGAAGCTTTGAAAACCATTGTATATGTATTAAATAGGGTGCCATCTAAGGCTGTTCCAAAGACACTTTTTAAAATTTGGAATGGATGAAAACCTAGTTTAAAACATTTACATGTATGGGGTTGTCCAGTTGAAGTAAGGATTTACAATCCAAACATTGGGAAATTGGACTCAAGAACCACCAGTGGCTATTTTATTAGTTACCCAACCAACTCTAAAGGATATAAGTTTTATTGTCCTTCACACACTCCTAAAATAGTTGAAGCTAGAAATGCGAAATTTCTTGAAGATCATGAAGTTAGTGGGAGCAGAAATTCTCAACAAATGGAATTTGAGGAAATAAGAGAATCACCTGTGATACCTCAAAAAGTAATAGAATTAGTTAGTGTTCAACTTAATTAATCTGATACAGTTGAACATCAGCTAACTCATCAAGAACCACTTGTTGAGAATATACCACATGAGGAACCTATTAATATAGAACCTATTGATCAAGAGCCAATAGCATTAAGGAGATCTACAAGAGATAGAAAATTAGCAATTTCTAGTGACTATATGGTGTACCTTCAAGAGTCTGACTATGATATTGGACCTAAGGATGATCCTACTACATTTTCACAAGCCATGAGTAGAGAAGACTCTAAATTGTGGTATGATGCCATGAAAGATGAAATGGAGTCTATGGCTAAAAATCAAGTTTGGGATCTAGTAGAATTACCAAAAGGAGTTTCTTCTGTTAGTTGTAAATAGGTTTTTAAAACTAAAAGAGATTCAACTAGTAATGTCAAAAGATATAAAGCAAGACTTGTAGTCAAGGGCTTTACTCAAAAAAAAGGTATTGATTATCATGAAACCTTCTCTCCAGTTTCTAAGAAGGATTCATTTAGAATAATCATGGCCTTAGTAACTCATTTTGATCTAGAGTTACATCAAATGGATGTGAAAACAATTTTTCTCAATGGGGATCTTGAGGAAGAAGTGTACATGTCACAACCTATGGGCTTTGAAAGTGACAAAGGTAATCACTTAGTTTGCAAGCTTAGAAGATCTATATATGGGCTAAAACAAGCATCCCGCCAATGGTATATAAAGTTTCATAATGTCATTTCCAAATATGAATTTGAGGAAAATATGGTAGACCAATGCATATACCTCAAGATCAGTGAGAGTAAATTTATCTTTTTAGTCCTATATGTAGATGACATTTTACTTACAAGCAGTGATTTAGGTCTCTAGCATGATACAAAACTTTTCCTATCACAAAACTTTGATATGAAGGATATGGGTGAAGCCTCCTATGTCATTGGCATAGAGATTCATAGGGATAGATCTCTAAGGACATTGGGATTATCTCAAAAGGCCTACATTGAAAAAGTTTTGAAAAGGTTTAATATGCAGAATTGTTCATCAATTGCTACACCTATAGTTAAAGGGGGAAAGTTCAATCTTAATCAATGTCCCCAAACAACATTGGAACAAGAGGAGATGAAAGGCATTCCTTATGCTTCAGCAGTAAGAAGTCTCATGTATGCTCAGGTCAGTACTAGGCCTGATATTGCATTCGCGGTAGGAATATTGGGAAGATATCAAAGTAACCCAGGCAAGGAACATTGGAAGGCAGCAAAAAGGGTTATGAGATATCTTCAAGGAACTAAGGATGACAAGTTGATATACAAGCACTCTGATGCTTTGGAAATAATAGGATATTCAGATTCAGATTTTGCTGGATGCACGGACTCTAAAATGTCCACTTCGGGCTATATTTTCTTTTTAGCAGAAGGTGCTATCTTTTGGAGAAGTAAAAAGTAAACAATTGTTGCATCATCCACTATGGAAGCAAAATTCATTGGTTGCTACGAAGCCACATCACAGGCTAAATGGTTGAAGAATTTTGTTTATGGTCTTCAAGTTGTTAATTCAATTGAAGACCAATAAAAATCTTATGTGATAATTCGGTTGCAGTATTCTTTTCAAAGAATAATAAAAGTGGAAGCCGAAATAAGCATATTGATATTAAGTTTTTAGTAGTAAGAGAAGACATCAAAAGGGAGTTAGTCTCTATAGAATATATAGACACGAAATCCATGATTGCTGATCCATTAACTAAAGGATTGCCGACTAAAGTATTTCAGGATCATGTGATTCATATGGGTCTCATTTAGTTAATCTTGATATTTATGTCTTTTCATATGACTTAGTGCACATTAAGTTTGTCATATAAAGTTATGGTTCGTTTGAATCAATAAAGTTTGGACCCTATTTTACTCACTTGGAAAGAATTATGCATTGTAATACATGGAAGAAAATGTTTGTCTTAAAACATAACCGACATGATTCATGTATGGTAATTTCTAGGTGATTATCAAGTACATCAAGCTTAAGTTGACAATTATTTTTGTGGCCATATTTAATTATCAAAAATAAGGATTGTCGTTGATAATATATGAGCCAAGTGAGAGAATGTTAGAAATAACAATTTAATGTGGCCCATATATTGAATATTAACATTGCTTGATATTTGGAGAGCTGTTACAAATTCAAATGGAAGCAACAGTTACAAAAGGTGATTATTAGCTCTTAATGGAGGAGCTAATGGCTCTTAATGGAGGGCAGTTACAAAAGGTGATTATTGGCTCTTAATGGAGGAGCTAATGAAGGAGGAGCAATTATAATTCTGTAATCATGAGAGGGTCCCTAGCTTTACCTATAAAAGCCTGTGATGCTCCATTGGTTCACACACTACAGAAAAGGCAAAGGCCAGAAGATTTCTCTCCTTTCTCTAAAACTGATTGCTAGTTCGTGAAGGTGTTTGTTAGATTGCTTGAGAGGAAGAGTGCTTGATAACAATGACTACTAGTGGAGGTAGGCTTCCGCATTCTTCTTTAATCATATATGTATGATAGTACTTTATATCATGTACCAATGACAATCATATGAATATATTTAATATTCAATATTGAGGTCCAACATCATATTCTATTTTGAATGTGACTCACCGCTTTTGGATTTTGCTACACTTTTTAGTTACTTCTGTTGATCTATCCAATCTAGGTTTTCTTGGTCTTTTAATTTATTTGACTTTAGTATAGTGGACCTAGATGAAACATTTTTCAACTGATTTTGCAGGAAAAAATCAGCCTGTAATAAATTGTAGGCTTGGAGCTCTCTTATAATGGAAGGGCTTGGGGTCCATCAACGTGGGATGGAAGGCTTAGCGAAGCATTAAGCTGGTAAATAGATGGATTGATTTAATTTTAGATTATATCGTAATGGATGGATTCAAAATAAATTATTAATTTATTTAAGATTCATTACAAAATGTTTAATTTTATTCAATTTATTTATGACGTAATTTAATAGATGGATATTCAATTCATCTATTAATCTATTTTAATAGATTGGATAGATGAATATTTAACTCACTCATTCAAAAAAAATGTTTCTCTCTCTAAAAAGTTTTATTCTCTCTCTAAAATATATTGAATATTTATTGGATTGATTTTTAATTGGATATCCATTAGATATCCAATATATGTTTTGGTTGGATTACTAATCATCCATAATTAAATTTAATTCATTAAATCAAGTCTAATAAGATATATTATTTTAATTAGATGGATTGAATTGATTTTAATATAGACAAATTAGATGGATTAAAAATTAATGGATTTTATTGCCACATTTTGATACTTGATGGTGAAAGAGTGATAAATGGGTCAAATCAAGTCACCACTAACAATTCTATTGCAAAAACAACTTTAAATGGCAAATGTGAAGTTGGCACTAATACGAAGAGTTGAATTATGTTTCTTTTTTTTTCTTGAAATATTAACTTTCTTACAATTTTTTTTTAAGTTGTTTAGATTTAGAAGTGACAATGTTCTAACTTAAAATAGTAGATAAGTGAGAAGTTCAAAATAACTAAGTAAAATAAGTTAAGAAAATTTTGAGACAGTTTGCAAGGTTAATGTAAATGAACTTTCTTACTATAGAATAAATGAACTTTCTTACTATAGAATAAGAGTGTAGATGTTCTTTGTAACATTGTATTTTACACTATATTTGGATGATAGGTAATGAGGGGAATAGAAAGGGAATGAGGGGAATGTAAATAACTTCACTTATTTGGGAGTTTTAAAATACATGGGAAGGGAACGGAATACATGGAGAACCATTTCCCCCCTCTTCCCTTCAAATGCCTAACTTTTGTTTCCCCCCAACATTGAGATGGAATAGAGGGAACACTTGAATAATGAAGTTTCGTTCCATTCCGTTAATAAAACTTTCAAACAAAGAGAATGGAAATTATGTTTCATTCCACTCCTTTCCTTTCCGCTCCATCCCCACTTATTATGTTCCGTTCTATTAATGAAAAAATATCCAAACATAGGGTTAATCTTTTAAAAACTCTTCCAATTGAAAACACTTTTTACAAAGAATAAATCAGTTTAAATGATCAAGTAAACAAACTTATATTAAGACTGATTTAGTTATATTTCTTTATAAGACTTCACCATAATATTTGTTCACTTGATTTTCAATTTTATCCTTTAAAGATTAACCAAGTTGATCAGAATAAACAAAGAGAAAGAAAGAAAAGCTTAACACCAGAATTTATACTAGTTCACCACAAAAACCACGCAGGACTACATTCAGTACCTAGCAATCACTAGGATTTTCCATTATCAAGAGTATTCTTTATCAACCAAGCCTCTCTAGGCTCCAATACAAGTATTCTTTTACCACAACCTTTTCAGGCTCAACACAAGTATTTTTTTAACACAACCTCTTCAAGCTCAATCTCATAGGGGTTCTTAGTGGCTTGTACAACCCACAAGCTCATTTTTAACACTTAAGAATCAATACAAGAATTTATATGTTTGTTGCTACTGTGTAGCTCTAAAAAATACTCAAGGAGTGGATTAACATAGTTTAGCAGAGCTTACAATACACCTACAAAAGATTTAATAGGATGCAAATCAAGTAAGTAGAGATGAGAAGGTTATGTTCTTATGTTAACTATTAGATTAGCTTTAAAGTTCATAACCTTCATTTCTTAAAGCTTGGATACTTATATAGACTTTAAAAATATAGGTGTTAGATGTTTCCAATGGTAGCTGTCCTTTCTTGTGGCAGATTACCATTTTTCTGTCTTTTCTTGATGAGTCAGCATAAGTGACTTTAGTGAGAAAGTTTGTCTGAACGTTTTCACGAGCAACATTTTCACTAAACATTCTCAGCTAACTATATCATCCAATTTTCTTATGCTTGATTTTCTTCAATTTTCTCATCTTTTAATTCTACCATCTCATTGACGTTTCTTCTTGATGATTCAGATGACATATACTTTCATATTAGTGCTTGATTTGCTCTTCAATTCAGCTCTTGTGGAAGTTCTTCATTATTTTGAACTTTCATAACCTTCTCAAGACTTTCTCATGATGAACTTTCTCATTTTCTTTAGAAATCTTCTCAGGTCTCACTTGAATTTTCTTAAGTCAGAATTTGATCCTCTTAGCCCTCTCTAATTACCCAGAAGACTTTCTTCATACTTGTATAGTCTTGTATAGGTTAATTCTAACAAGGAAGCTCCATATAAAGCATGTTAAACTAATTAAGGCATTAAGAGCAATTATACTAAATTTTTAACTTAGTTATCATCAAAACATATTATTCAATCTTTGAATACAAAAGGACTTTGGAGCTTACAAAATGTTGGGTAGAGATGAGTTAGCTTATGTGAGACTTGAGTTAGCTTATAACATTAACGAACTGAAACTAGAAACTTGAAAAAATGCATCAAACACATAGAAAACATTCACACAACTATTCAATCATACATTCAAGCATAAACAGATAGAAAGTAGGGATAAAGGAATGAGTTTTTATACTGATTCAATTCCAATGTGCAATCTATGTCTAGTCCCCACCAAAGGTGAGATTTTTACTATTTCATCGAGTGTTCTTTGATCAACACTAACATCTCTAAGCTAGATACAAGTAATTTTCTTCCACCCTTACCTCTCCAAATTAGATACAACAAGTCTTTCACTCAACCTCATAGGTCATTCACAAACCTATACAAAATGTCTCTAGCAAGCTCTCACAAGCTAACAAGCTTTCATAGTAGCCTCACAAGGCTATTACAGCAACAAAATTAGTGATCAAATACTCTCACAAGAGTATATAATCTCTCAAGAAGCACAAGAATAAAAGAAGCAAGAGTTTATCTTAAGGAAGCTTTTGGAAATTTTGAATGCAAGGCTTTCTTCATATTTTGAATGTTGCTCCAGCTACTACTATATAAAGCAAAGAAGACAAGAATAATGTCAGAATGGTACAAGGAATATTCCCAAAAGTTTCTTGTCCTTTTGTGCTCTTTTTGCGTGTTCTCTAAATATACAGTTGTGCAATTGTCCTTTCTGACTGTTGGATTGAGGTTTGAAAAAGCCTTTTGGAAATTTCTAGAAGTTTTTGGAATGATTTAAGGTGAAAATGCCCAGACCATGCTTTTCTAGGTTTGTCGTTATAAGATGGCTTATCTCGACACCTAAGCTGGCTTATCAGAGTTCTTCTAGTCATCAAATTAAGTAGACTTGACTTGTACGCATGCCAGGTTTGTTTTCTTCCAGTGACTTTGATAGGATCTTTAGCCTTCATCTCCATCTATAGTCTTGAGTTTGGAGCATGTGAGGCCCTTTTATCTTCAAGGATGGCTTCTTCATTGTGTCTTCATTGCTTCTCAATATTGATTACTTGATAATCTGCAATAGAACTCTTTGACTAGGATCAAGTATAAGAATTCAGTGTTAAGTAAGAATAAGTTAGTTTGTAATCATCACTAGAATTAGTTCAAGGTTAACTGTGGGCTAATAATCTCCCCCTTATGATGACAAACAACTTATTAAGAAAAACATGCAAATTTTCAAAGAGGGTTCATCAGAGAAGATTTCATGTATTAGAGTATATGGTTTAAAAATTAGTTAGTTTAAATAAACTCCTCATAACTATTATTGTTCTTGAATATGCTCCCCTTGACTTTATGATCCTCCCACTCAATATGATACCCAGTTTCTAAGAACTATAAGCAAGGATAATAAAAGATATAGGTTATGCCTTATATGTTTATCTTATAATCATTATCAAGGTCGTTCCAATCCCCTTTATTTTCTTCATGTTCTTCCCTTTTTGGCATCAACAAGGTGGGAGCAGAGAATCCACAAACCAATGTTGAAACCAATATACAAACCATGCATATATACCAACATATATAAACCAGTAGTCACCAAACAACATATGTAATGGATAAGAACAAACACAAATATTTTTGAAATGAACAAGTCCAACATAATGATGTCCAAAGATTCATAACATAGTTAAAACAACCAACACTAAACAGCCAAAATATAAAAAACATAACAACCAAAATAGAAACATAAACATATCCAGCTCATCATAGAATCAAAAGATCATAAACGGTAGTAGCAAACATCAAGTTCCTATAAGGATTTGGCAGGGTGTCACAACCAAAATTGCAACGAAATAGCAACTAAATATGAAAATTAAGGAGTCGCCACTAATTTTATTTTAATTAAGAAAAAAATTAGAAAACTTAAAATAATATTTACAATACAAAGATTGGATTTAGGAGTCTACTTATGCACAGGAAATGGTAAAGACTTATCTCCACAATACTCTTGATACATTCGTCCTAAAATGGTTACTTTAAGCTAATTGCGCAATTTATTAGTAATCCTCAAATGTTTATTTTACCCTTTAAAAAGTTTAAAAAAAAACTAAATTATGAAAAAATAATTTTGGCTTGACTTTCATGCTTACGTATCCCCTAGTACAATGGAAAACTCAAAACCACATAATTCTTTAAAGAATACTTTGTAGGTTGATTGATTTTAATTATTTTGAAAAAATGGTTTATTTTATTTCAATATGTTATTTTAATTCACTTTGAAAACTTGAATGAAACAAGTTGTCACAACTTAGTTTACTCTTAAAGAATGTCAAAGAATTAACAAGTTATCATAACTCAGCTAGTTCTTTTAATTATTAATTCCTAAAATCAACGTAATGATCATCCTTATACCAAATAGACTAACTTACTTTGAACAAAAGAGCACCAACTTCCAACCACTCTCATCATTATATATTCAACTTTATGACATTATATATATATAATCAAAACATACATTTAAAGGAACTAACTCTTATTTCTAATATCTATAACCAACATAAAACAAAAATTGGAGAACCCTAACTTGTTTCCAATACGATTTTATGAAACACTTAATAACATGGTGAAAATATATTCATTCTTTTCTTTTCATATAACCATTCGGGTTAGCTCATAAATGCATTAGTCATACATTCACTACAAAGATGTGTTGCTATGTTATTACACATATAGTTCTAGCTTGTTGTCCATGACACACGTCAATGCTAGCTATGAGGCTCTAATAAGTGAGTTTGCCTATATTTTTTTCAGGTCACAGCCATCAAATAAAAATTATACAAGTCACTAATATATGTCATGCTACAAGTCTTCAGATTGGAGTAAGTGTAAGATGCTTAAGTACAATAAAATGAAAACCATTAAGATCCATACAAGATAGCAGGTTTTAAAAGAAAGATACTGGTTGAAATAGTGGCTGCAGAGAGGATGGGGTGGTGCCAAACATAAACCATATGACAACCAAGAATTTTCATCAAGCACGTCTCATGGCTAAAAAACAGAAACAAAAACTAGGCATTCATACATACTGTTATTGAAGAAAAGAAGGGTATGAACTCGCCTTCATGCAGCACTAAAGTAAAGAGACCTCCTCTTTTTCCATGTTTATCCACCAAATCAAAAGCAATAAAAAACATGCAAAAATATAATCCAACGACCTGAAAATACCATAACCTAGACTTGTAAAATTGCTTCAAAAACCTTGTGCAACCATTAGACTTGTGGGGAGGGGAAATGTATATAATGCCTCCTTAGAATACAACAACCAAGATCCCTCTGTTTTATATAAGTGAGGTGCAGGCAATTTATGGATCACATTGAAAACCCTAACTTTCTTGCCCAATTAATGTTGACTGATTCTAAAGGATCCCAAAAGGTCAATTTTCATTCACCAAATATTTCATTATTTATTTCTTAAAATTTTCATTATTATTTCCTTTAGATTCTTCAAATTTCAAAGGAAACAAATCATGCTCCACCTATTAAAAGTACTTCTCTTTTTTTAATCTTTCAAAACACCTTCCATTGTTGACTATGCACCTTTTTTCTTTTCTTTTTTAATTTTTCAAATTTTCAAATTTTTTGAATATTTTAGACTATTTCTCATTTTGTTTTTTTTCAAATATTAAAATAAAAAAATGACCCAATTAAAATGAGGTGTTCACAAGGGGCATCCTCATCCACATGGGCATAGACGGGTAGAGTTTTTGTCTTTTTGGGTGAAGGAGGCCAGACGTGGGTAAAGTAGTAGGATTGAGCACAATTTTGTATTCCTTGACCTACCAATGTTCAAAGTCCCTGAGCTCAACTTCATATATGCTAGGTCATCAAGAACTTGGCCAAAGGAGAAAATAGCATTGTTGGATATCACCATATGAAATTTCTGAATTTGCTTTTTCCTGATCTCGAGATCATCAAGTCTTGCTAGAATTCAGTCCAAAGTGGGAATTTCTATGGTACATTAATGGGTTTGGTAGTCAAGGTGGGTTGTTAAGCATTCATTGACTACACAATTCATAATAAATATTTAAAAATAACCAATAACTAATTAAATACCTGATAATTCACCCATTACAAGAAATTCAGCATTTAACAGTGATGCGAAGATGAATTGGGGGCAATTCTGGAGTAGGAGGAAAAAGACATTACCCTGTTCGATGTCGAGGTGTATACATGAGAGGTAAGGATGTGGACATGGATGTGGTGCATGAGAGATATTGGTGCACGGCACAGAATCGATATGTTATTTTTGTTTATTTTTTTTATTTAAATGTCATATTTGTTTATAATATGTATATGTATGCATGTATGTATATATGGGATTTATATTTTAAATATATGTGTTTATGTCTATATTTGAATGTATATTTATATGTATGGTATAATGTTATTTGTTATTGTTTGTGTGCTAGCATGATAGATGATAGATATTATGATGTTATAGGCTTTGAATAATAATATTACATTATATAAGAATAATTCTAATTTATTATAAGAATAATATAGTATTATGTGCTAATTTTAAAATTAAAAAATTGTGACAAAAATGATAATATGAAATATAAATTTTCTAAATTTTAATTAAATATGTTTATTAATTAATATTAATATTAATATTCATAAATTTAATTTATAATTAAATAAAATAAATAAAATATAATATAAATATAAGAAAGTAAAAATGTGAACTATATGTAATTAATTAATTAATTAATTAATATGAGAAAGCATTCATTGACTGCATAATTCATAATAAATATTTAAAAATAACCAATAACTAATGAAATACCTAATAATTCACCCATTACAAGAAATTTAGAATTTAATAGTGACACGAAGATGAATTGGGGGCAGTTCTGGAGTAGGAGGAAGAAGACATTACCTTGTTCGATGTCAAGGTGTCTGCGTGAGAGACAAGGATGTGGACGTGGATGTGGTGCATGAGAGATATTGGCGCACGACACGAACCAAGTATGTTATTTTTGTTTATTTTTTTATTTAAATGTCATATTTGTTTATAATATGTATATGTATATGTATATGTATGCATGTATATATATATGTGATTTATGTTTTGAATATATGTGTTTATGTCTATTTTTGAATGTATATTTATATGTATGGTATAATGTTATTTGTTGTTGTTTGTGTGCTAATATGATAGATGATAGATATTATGATGTTATAGGCTTTGAATAATAATATTACATTATATAAGAATAATTATAATTTATTATAAGAATAATATAGTATTATGTGCTAATTTTAAAATTAAAAAATTGTTACAAAAATAATAATATGAAATATTTTTTTTTAAATTTTAATTAAAGATGTTTATTAATTACTATTAATATTAATATTCATAAATTTAATTTATAATTAAATATAATATATATAAATATAAGAAAGTAAAAATGTGAACTATATGTAATTAATTAATTAATTAATATAAAAATTATATAATAAAATAATATAAAATTTTAAATTTTAAATTATAGATAGTGAAAATTTGAACTATATAAAAAATTAAATAAGTATTAATTAATTAAATAAATAAGAGATAGTGTGACAAATCTTGCAGACCAATTAACGATGGCTTTAGACTATTAAGATGAATGACGAATATATAAGTGATCTTAGTTATGGAGATACGAGTAACATAATATAGTATTATGCTATTATTATTAGCATTTATTTGCATGCATATTGCTATATCTGAATTGTTGAAATAATTAATGTTTTACTAAATTAGGAAACTCTAAACTTTAAGTTAGACGATATTGGTTTTGTATTAATAGGTTAAGTGACTTTAAGCAGTCCAGAATTTGACTGCTCAAGTAACTTATCTTTTATCATCTACTGATAATGAGGATAATAACTCTAGTAATAAGATTATCAGGTGATAAATATGATAGAAAGTTTAAACAGTGACATGAGTCAACCTTTTACGATGATAAGGAAAAGTCGAGCTGTCAAAATAGGTCAAACCCGATGCAACTTGAATAGCCTAACAAAAAGTGAGTGTTGGGCTAGAAAAATTCAAACTCGAACTTAATTTAACCCGACGTGGTCCTACTCAAAATCAAACTGGCCCACTTTAGGCCGACCTAGTCTGAGTTTTAATTATTTTTAAGATACACCTAAAAGGATACTAACATTCTTTTGCTTGAAAAATTAAAATCCAATTGACAATTGGACTAATTATCTAATTTATTTGTCATTGGGTCAAAACTAAGTACCCCAAATTTTTTATTTTTTCATTAGTTTATTTTTTATTTTTAAATAAAATAATTGGTAGGCTGGTGGGCCAGCCCATCCAGTAATGGGTTGGGTTGGGCTAGCAAAATGCTAGCCCGAAACATACTTGGCTTGACCAGAAAATGGCCTGACCTGAGCCAGCCCATTTTGCTAGTTCTAAGGAGAAAACCAAGTAGGGTGATGTAAGAAAAGGAAAAAGAAAAACATTGCAAATTAAAAAAAAATTGCATGTTTTTGTGAGGTAGATTTTCTAATAGGCAGAAGTCACTTGGTAAAGCAGTTATAGAAAAAGACAAAAATCGAAAGTAGACAAAATCTATATAAAGAGTGATTTGAACTACGAAAATGAAGTTATACAAGAGTCTGGTAGAGAGGAAATGCCCGATAAGATCGTGAGCTTGACGTCATTAGGAATAGAAAAGTTGAGTGAGTAGTGCCTAGACTTTTACCTTTACTAGTGACACTGAAAGCATGTGTCTCCTTACACTCATCTATTAAGTTTTAGAGAGTAGTTGAGAGAAACTTAATTTTAAGGGTATTCGGCTGAAGTTAGAATTAAGGTTTTGATAGTGATTATGATACGAATTATACGTTGCAAACCCAAGCACAGGTTGTCTCAAGTAATAAATTTTTGAGAGTCCGAGGTCGATCTATAGGAAATTGGTGAAGAAAAATTCTAAGATAAGGAAATGATTTGTCACAGTAATAAATATGACAAAACTTGTTCACAATTAAAAAAGATTTGCTTAGGTTAGGAGATCCACTCTTGGTATACAAATTAAGGACAAGATTATCTCTTTTTATAACTCAATTAGAATCCACGCATAACGGAAGTTTCAATCAAAAAATACAACATTCAAAGTTCATTTAAGATTATATATATGTGGTTATATTATGGTTCCTTTAATTATCCACTAATGCCAACACTTGTAAATGAGTTCAAGCATTTATTGTGTCAATCTCTTGTCTACAATGAATCAAGATCTCTACTTTACAAGGAGGGTTTCTAAATTGATTGGAAACAAAATATAACACATATAATGATCACTTGATAATATATCATTCAAACACAAAAAAAAAGATTAATCTAATCTTATTTCATTACTAAAAGCTTCACCCTTTCACCAAAGCAAAATGAGAATTAGTTACTCATGAACAAAAAGAAAGAAAGAAAGAGAGAAGAAGAAGGAGATGAACATAACTTTTATTTAGAATAAAAGAAAACTACAATAAGAAAAATAAATGATACAAGAAGATGGTCTGAATCTCTCAACCAAGATACATTTAATGAGCAATCAATGCTGCTTTTTATAGAGCATAAATAGTACAAAATGACAATGGAATTAGTTGGTGAGTGTGAATGCATGGAAAATGTGAGTCATGCTCACCAACCAATTCGGTGCCAAACTCGTAGCCATCTTTACATGACTATAACCATGTCAAAACATCATCACTTTGAAACGTGATCTTCATAAGAGTTAAGGATTTTATCTTAAATTTCCAATGGCACTGGTTTCAGCCTAATCACACTCCTACAGCCTAACTTATGGTCTAATCTTTGCACACTACTCAGGTTCCAGCTACAACACCTTTGTTCTGACTTCCAGATTCAATATGACCCACTAGACAACCGATTAAGCTCTTGAGTTCTTCATCAAAGTTGTAGATTTTTTTTGTCTTAGATTTTATTTGAGCTTAGTTTGTCATCTATTGAACTCCTACAATTCAAGATATGGGTTGATGAGTACGCAGAGGTCAAGCTATCAGGATCAACATTCTAGTTCTTGTTTCCACTTCAATTTAAATTATCCAAACGTGTGATTCAGCTCTTGAGGTCTCATGAAACTTGTAGAGAATTGTCTTTGCTTTTTTACAAGATCAGAATCACATCAATCAAATATTTGAAACTCAAATTATAGTCAATTTACTGAACGCTGCCAAATAGACAAATTAAGGTCAGTTTATGCAATAATTCCTTCAATGATGCAATTAGGCTCAATATCATAAAATGTGACAAAACTAATTTAATTAAGCCCAATTGAACCTTAAGAAGTCCAATGAGAGGATTATTGAATGAATAAAATATATTGTTGTTATATTGTGATGACAAGTGGAGTAGATGTATTTTTCTTATTACATGTAATACAATTAGAACTCAAGAGAAGACTATCTATGTTTAATGAATGAGTTTGGGAACTGAGAACGTCAGTATCAAGAAAAGTAAAATTTCTTTTGATATTTAATAAATCACTCTCACTCGTGCTAAAGGATTTTCTTATTGGATATCTCTTGGTGAATTAAGATAGAAATGATGACAACTATTCGAAAAGTACTTTCTTTTCTCTAAGTAATGTTTCTTACGAAATATATCAATCATCATTATTGTCTTCAATAGTTAAATACTTGAATTTTCTTAATATTCTTGCACTTTTTGTTACGCTTGATGATAGCTAGATTGTATAGTTCAACCCATATGCCTTTTGACCTCTTTGGATAAGAGAAGTTGTATGGTCCAGATCTTTGGAATGGAAAAGGCATATGAGTTGACTTTTGTAAGATTTGGCTATCATCAATTATCTAGAAGAGCGTACGTAAGGTTGTTAGTAAAATTCATATATTTAATAGTTGAAGACAATTATGATGATTGATATATTTCACAACGAACATTACTTTTAGAAAAATTGTGTTTCTCAAATTGTAGTGAGCAAGATTGGTATCCTAATTCATTAGGAGATAAACCAACACAAATTTTTTAAACACGAGTGTGATTGATTCAAGAGCTCAAAAGAAAAATGACTTTATTTTTTAATACTGCACTCCTAGTTTCTAAGCTGATTCGTTAAATTTTGGTAGTATTTCCTTTAGTTCATATTGTATTATATGTGATAAGAGAAATATATATGCTTTCACTTGTCATCATCATCACTCTCGAAATTCTAATTTCACTCTCATCCAAATTCCCTTAAGATTAAATTTTTTCTACTACTCTTTAACAATTGTTACACGACAGCAAGCAGACACGTGCTTTCTGTGCCACCTACAAAGGTAATGGTGTGGGGGCTACCCTTTCAACTATCTTAGTTCTAATAATATTGAGCACAAAATATTATCAGAATATTCCTCTTTATGATACTCTGGTACAATATTATTTTTATTGGTGTCATCATTCTTGATAAAAGATTTTGTTTGTTTTTGGTTTCTTTCTTATTCTCCGGCTTCTCCAGGTGAGACTTTTGTTCGCTAAAAAACTTACTTCATAAAATCGTGTAAATTTATTATTATAACCCGCAATGCTTTTCTCCTTCCTTTTTCATATCTCATTACCTAGTCTTTTTCTCATCATCATAAGAGGTGGAGCTATTTTACTATACAAACTTTTGATTATATCAACTGCATGAAAATGTTATTATTAAAGTCATCATCGTCACTATCAGTGGAAGATGAGTAGAGTAGTCAAATCTCAAACTGCTCAAAGTCACTTATATTGTGATTCCGACAGATTTTCTGCCATAAAAAATATGGTAAAAAGTCATTTTTGACAGATTATCTGCTAAAAATTTCTAACAGCAAAAATTAGACACAAATTTCTGATAGATTTTTTGTCAAAAAATCTTGACCTCTGACAACTAGTCATTTTTTTTCCAATTATCAAATCCATCAATTTTTTCTAGTAGATTTTGGTTTCCAACAAGTGTCTTCCTAGGAATCACTTTCTGTAGGAAAATTTGCCAAAAATTCAATTTTTTTCACGAATTTCTTGTAGTGACCTTGGGTTCGAAATCATGGAAAAAAATGAGTGCCATAGAAATCCCCATCCAAAGTAGGTTGAATGGCAGATATGAAAATAGATGGGTCATACTAAGCTGGCTTTTATGGAGGAGGAGTTGGCTCATGTATGGAAGGTGATGGCTTAAGTTGAGGATGAGCTAGCTCAAGTTGACGAATTGCTGGCTTATGTGCATCAGTACAAGCTTTCTTGGATGATGTACCCAAGGTCATTTGAGTAGTGTGCATCATAGCCTCAAAGGAATTGACTAGTTCAACTTCAAGGAGTTTTTTTTTCCCTTTTCCCCAGCATTGATTGTCATTTTTCTTCCCATCCGAACCCAAATGCCATATTCATTCATTGTAACGCTTGAGAAAGAGAGTGTCTTCTCATCAATGATATGATTCACAGATTATGGATGCTCATCAGACAAATCAACTCCAAAATGCTTTAAAAATTTAGTGAATACCATGTCAAATGTTAAGGTCAAGTTCTTTGTGTTGAAATTGCATTCAGCTGTATAGGAGATGATCAAGTTGATGAGGGAAAGTGGGGTCATGGTCATTGAATGGTATAGTACAAGAGTTTCTAGCTTATTGACCTTTGTATAGGGGTGGAAATAAATTGGGATAAGTTAGGCTTTATCTAAATAAGCCTAGGCATATTTTGTAACGTATTGGCTTGAGCTTGGTTTGTAACCTGTCAAAGGCATTTTTTTAGGATTTAGCCTAATCTGTTTATGAAAACTTAAAAGTCTGGTCTGATTCAAAAGTTTATTTAAAGATCTACATTACATGAAAGTCTTCATATAGTCCAAAAAACTTAAACTTTTTTAATTTAAAAATAGGTATAACCTTTAAGAAAATTATTATATTCTATATAAAATAAATATATTATACTAATATATAACTAATAAATTATGTAAGTATTACAAATTTATAACTATATATATAACTATTAAATAAATAAGCCAGCTTGGTAGGCTGAAAAAGGTTTTTTCAAAAACCCAAACCTTATCTTGCATAGTTAAATAGACCTTTTCAAAAAGTTTAAGCTTGACTTGTTCACTAAATAGGCTAGAGGTATGTAAGTTAAAAATAGGTTAGGACGTAGGCCCTATAGACCGCCTAACTTATTCTCACTCCTGCCTGTGTATAGCTCCCATTTTTTGGAACAATCACTTTAGCTACTACCTTGTGCAGAAAACATACTCTCAATCAAAGTGAGGCATGAGTTATTTTCCCGTTTTCTAGAGAGTTGATTCATTTTCACAAATGATCTCTGCAACTTCTTCACATGATACCTCAATCTATCAAAATTAAATTCAAATTTTTAAAACCGAACATTAATTTTCTCAAGCATCACTCACAACACAAGCCACATTATATTATTATTATTATTATTATTATTATTATTATTATTATTTGTAAGTACTAATATGGATTGTGGTTGCAATTAGTCACTCAATCAAAAGCAAACATTGCACTTTCACCACCACCAACAAAAATGAACATTTTAATAGTAACAATAATTTTATTATTTACACACCAAAAATTACGCATCGTTATCGCACTAGTTAATGATGTGTTAAAAATTAGTTAATAACATGTAACAATTAGTTAACAAGATTTTTGGCAGGTCATCAATTTTTTGAAAAAGTTATTAGTTCATTCAACAATTGATACACGATCTTAACCAATTTTTGACATACCATTAACTGGTGTAATAATTTTGGTTTGCAACAAGAATTCTTTTTTCATAGTAGAAATGATGTGCACATCATGGTTTTAAATTAAGGTCCACAACTGCAATTATAACTACAATATTACAGTTTTGACTATCTTTGAAACCGCATTGTGACTACAATACAATTGTAGTTGCATCAACCACAATTTTCTACATTTGTCCATAATTTCTATAAATGCAATGCAACCATAAATGTAATTTAAAACCCCATTTTATTTACACCAATTTTAATAATATACAAGATTTTAATAGTGCATTAACCAAAAAAATACTAGTTAACCAAAAATGTATACAGTATTAACAGCGGCCCATTTCATTCCGGCTATAATCTACAGTACTTTTCGAACTTTCATGTTGGCATTGTAACAAAAAAAGAGTTACTTGATAAATTAAAAATTTAATTTATATCTTTAAAAATTATAAGCACATTCTTTTTTTTTTCTTTTTATCAGGTATCCTTCAATTTGAACTTTGGTCCTTCTTTCGAGTATTTCCATACTTCACCTGCATGACCATTTTGTCTCTCAGTTTTAGACTGAGAGATGAAGAGATCATACCCTTATGAAACACTCATGGAAGAACATCCTGAAGATATGAGCTGGGACTTATGGGTCATGCATAGCAGCATAGAGAACCGTCTCTGAAATTATTTTCTCCAATTGTAGACATGTTTGGTCATAGTAGTTTCATGAAGATCTGTTTGGATACTGAAAGCGATGTCAAGAGGAGCACAATGATTGGAAAGATGATTTCTGCTGGTAGAGGAGTCATTTGGTCTGAAGCTAAATCATATTGAACTCAAGAATTGGAAGATGAAAGTATGATAAAACTTCGGGAAAGTCCATATTAGATATAATAAAATCCTTCATGTGACTTCATCAAATCCCTTAAGCTTTTGAGAGTAATGATTTACATTCTTCTAAATAATCAACACATGGTAAAGATTAAGCTTATATATTGTCATACTTCAAGCCCAAAGACTCTTTATGTAATACACAAATAACATTCTTGAAAGAAGAAATAACGAATCTTACTCCTAACATTCATTGGGATGCTCAAATTCTTGAATTGAGGTGAGAAATCATTTCAAGTATATATTTGAATTTTGAAATGATATTCTCAACGTAGAAATTTTGTTAATATATAATTTCAATTTGAATAGTTTAAGTGGTAGTGGTAGAGATCATGGTTCTTTTATATATAGTTCCGCGTCGTCATTTTGTGAGTAAATTATTGTGTTGATTTTGTTATTATGTTTAAGAAATTTTTTTCTAAATTAATTGTATAGTTTCCAGATTTCTCGTGATTAAGGTATCTCAAATTCAACGCATGGAAGCCGAAATAGAAGATAAGTGCGTTAAGTTTTGCAAAAGTAAACAGTGCTCAGTTTCAGCGTATGAACCAAACGACAAGATGATAGAGAAATGATTTTTGCACAGTTACACCTTCTTTATAGGAAATAAGTAAGAGAAAATGTGCAATGTAAAGTATGTTTCTTTTATTTTATCATATAAAAAAAAACATGGTGTAAGAATAGTCTAAAAAAATTAATGTGCGAAAAGCATCATCCAAGATGATATAATGCTGTTTTTCTGGTCAGCAATAGTACAATAGGAAGCAACAAAAGATCATATATATCTTCACGTGATAGCAGAGAAATGAAATAATCTTGTAGAGTCTAGAATTATTAAGGCTGCAAGAGGCACTACAATAATGGCTGCAGCTTCCTTCCTCATTGCAAGGTGGCCTCAGCCTGAAATACGTCCTTCATCTTGGTGCTCCTTGGTTGCTAGTCTCATTTTGTTCGGAGGTGTTATCTTGTATCTCAAAGTCAACAATGGGAGGAAGAAACCTTACAAATTCGGTGGGTGATGACAGATGCATTTTCGGTGGATAGTTGGAAGTTGAATATAATGCTTGGAGAAGTCTCCATAAATAGAGACATTGCTTCATCCGAGAAGCATTAAACAAGCAGAAGTTAATTCCACTGCACTGAGAGTGGGAAATAGAGTGTCAACAAATTTTAAGAATGTAATGTGTGAACATATATTAAATTTTTTTTGATTTATTTTTGAGTTTATGTAATACTACAAATTGTAATAGGAGAAGGTCTTACTGAAAAATATTATATTTAGTACTTCTTGTGTGAGAGTGTGTAGATAAGATATTGTAATTATTATTTATATAGTAAAATATTTTTTAGAATTTGTCCTATGATTTTTCCCTCAGTATACAAAGGATTTTTCACGTTAAATTTGATGTGTAGTTCTTGATATATTTTTCAAGTATAAATAGTATTGACAAGTGAGTTCCATTATAAAAGTACTATTTACGTGCTTTACAAATTTTATTAATTTTTTTTCACGGATCTAAGTATATTTCCGTTCTCATTCATAAAATGTTGAAGACACTTAAGGTGTCCATCTCTGATTTCCTAACAGTAGGAGCGGCTGGGAAAAAACCTGAGAGCAGAACAGTCTAGATCACAAGTGGGGTTCTTACCTTGTGCTTTCCTTCTCTCCAAGTGATGGAACCTGATATAAAATTGGCACATCAGATATCTTTGGTCCACTGACATTTACCATGAAGGATTTCTCCTCATTAATAGAAGAGAATGACAAAAACAGAAGGTGTCACTATGATTTTCAGACAATTTGGCACATCTATAGTAGCATATAGTATGTTGAAGAATTTGGTGTTCCAACATTTGTTGGAGTCCTAAAGAAATGGCCCTCAATTTTTTTACCATCTTCTACGGCCATTATGAGAGAAGGGTACTTGAGATGCCTTTCTTTGCTGACTCTGGTGTCCCTGCGCAAATGCTAGGATCACCAGTGATCCGAGCTAATGTGGTGTTATATATAGCCTTGAGTACAAAGGAAGCAGTTATAATCTGGCTCTGAAGCATTGAAAACTAGTCCTGGATATAATGCCTTAACAAGGTTGAGAAGACCAGATCCAAATGCAAATTCACCTTCATTTTGATGCGTTTTGGAGTCCATGACGAATGCTGTATTTAGAGAAAATGAATTCCAGCTACTGAAAGATACTCATTTTTCTTTTTAACAGATGGTTATCAGTGTATCACCTTCTCATTACCTGTGGTCATTAGTGCAAATTTGATTTCTGCAGGAGACCAACTGGGGTGGTAAGCCTTGACAAAAGCTGCAGCACCGCTAACATGGGCGCTAGACATTGATGTTCCAGAGGCCACTATCCACTTGACGCTTCTGGTGTCTATTTTGAAGGGAATGCATAGGGTGACCAAGCCCAAAAAATGTTTACACCAGGCGCAGCTAGATTAGGCTGACCAAAACAATTGTGTTGCAATGCAATATTTATTAATTACCCACTATTTTGGGTTGGATCTTAAATATCACTCCTACAATAATAATGGATTTGGATACTCTAAGAGAGATGCACCTTAGAGAGTTAATAATAATAAAAAATATTATTAATATATTTTTTGAATTTTTATTATTATTTATTTTATTATTAGTCTAAAAATAAGTGTTATTAAAAAAATTAATAATTTTTTCAAGTACATATATAAAGTGAACCAATAATAAAATAAATATTTAAAGAAATGTCTTAAATAATATATTATTATCATTTCTCAATAATAATATGTATTATGGTTCCACTGCATAAATAAATCAAATCAAAAAACAATATTAGACCAACTCTAACTTTTTTACATTATTTTTCTCACATATTATCTTTTATATTATTTTTCATATCATTGATTATATCACTTTCTCTTCATTATTTTTTCACACTTAATCACAACTATTAAAAAGTGATATAAAAAGTGGTATATATGAAAAAAATAATGTACTAACATTATTTTCCATGTTAGACAACCACATCCATAGGTGCACAAAATGAATATTGTATAAAATATTCACAAATTCAAATTATTGTATTGTTATTGTACTAAAGAAATAAACATGTTTTTCATTATAAAATGAGTTATGTAACCATAGTTATTTATTAGAAAATATTAACTTGTACCTCTTTTTAGAGGTATATTATTATTCACATTCTTTTTAAGAGTTGTGATTAAATAAATAAAAAATAAAAAAAGTATATATAATTAATAATACAGGAAAAAAATAAAAAATAATATAAAAAGGTGGTAAAAAATCGGTGTTATTATTTATTTAAACATGAGTAGTAACAACTCATCATTACGAGAACGTTGCAAATAACAAAAGTGGTGGGGAAAAAAAAAAAACCGGGCCCAATAGTCTGCAATTTTCCCCCTCCCCCTTTCTCTCTCTTTCTCAATTCACAATCCTGCAATTAAGTCTCACTTCTCCAATTTCTGAGACCCCTACATTTCCAAGTTTCAACATTGAAGCTGCAAACTCTTTGAAGAACAAACTTTGATCTCTGGCAAATGCTTCAACGATCCATCTAGTTCTGTAATCACCAATAAGTGATTGATCTGAAGAAAATACACCTTTTCCTGCCAACAGTTGTCTGTAGTAGTCATTATCAAACACTGATGCTGTTGAATCCAGGAACTGTCCAGCATTGCCGTTTGTATTTGGTTTTGGACATTTCTTTCTTAGGTCTAGTGCAAACTCAGTGTTCATGCTTGGATCAATGTCATGCAATGAACTGAAGTTACGAAGGCGAGCTTCAAAAGAAGGACAATGTGAAAAGCCAAGAGTGTGACCACCGGATAGAGTTACCAAATCTTTAACTCCCAAACCTCTCTTTGCAAAGCTCTGAATGAGTTGGCTCACTGTCAAGGTTGGAGCAGGTAAGCTGTTGGTATCAGATGCCTTTGACACCCTTCCATCTTTCCTTCCTTTTAGCACATTCCAATATGGACCTCCAGACTGTCAAAGTTATAATAAGCAATATATTGATCAATGATTATCATTACAACAACCTAAAAATAAGTAACTGTTTTTTACTTTCTCAACATATGCTGATGATGCATAGAGGGATCATTATGCAAATATAGAGATCGATATCCAATATACTAAGCATATCTTGGATAATTATATGAGTTTAAATTTGATGCATGTTAATATAAATTTTTTTACAAGTAATGTATTGTTACATTATTAAAAAAAATTAGACTTTTTAAATAGTAATTGTGATAGTTAAAACTTCTTTAATAATTTCACAATACATGTATCAAATTTAAATTCATTATATATATGCTACTCATTAGTATTCAAGATTAAGATTCGTAGGAATGACTATGATAATCTAGAGCATATAAAATTTTTTTAAGTGACTTGGATTCTTATAATCGAATATTTTATGATCATCCCAAACATATCTACCCAACACATGCACCCAATTAAGATATAAAGTAGCATAACAAATGGCTCCTAAAAGTGCCAATTTAGCAGGTCTAAAATAGCTTGAGCCTTGAAGGCTTGGGTTTTTACCATGGCTACCACATCTCTAGCTGCAATGGCGAGTATATCAGCACAAGAAACAGTGTGAGGGCAAGCTTTCTCAAGCTTGGCTTTAGCCTCATCAATCACGTAAAATGAATGAACAGATTTATTTGGAGGGCCATCTTTCTCTGCTTGGTTTGTGGGAGTTGAGTCCAACAATATTGATGCATCACAACCCTATCATTGAAAATCAACCATAACACAATCTTACAACCATTTCAAATTCAATATTTCACCTGAATGAACATTTTGTTGTGCTGTGTGTTTGAGTGAGAGATAGAGGGATCATATACCCTTATGAAACAGTCATGGAAGAACATCCTCAAGATACGTGCTGGAACTTTTGTGTCTTGAATAGAAGCACTGAGAACCGTTTCTGAAATGATGTTCTCCAATTGTGGACATCTTTTGTCATAGTAGTGAGCATCAAGATCTGCTTTGGATACTGATAACGTCAAGAAGAGGAAAATGATTGGAAAGATGCTTTTTGGTGGCAGAAGAGCCATTTGGTTTAAAGTGAAACAGATGAGGAATACAATAACTGGAAATTAGTGAGATTTGATGAAAACTCCAAGAACCTCTAGACTGTATATATAGATTAGAGAAATTGATCGATACTAACAAACTCAAGTTTAACGCAGAATTATAATGTGCTTTGAAGCCACTCAATCTTAGAAAATTAGTGTAGAAGTGCAAAATTTTGACTTCACTTTTGTTCTGCTTTAAGACCAAGTATATTCATCCACCTAAACACAACACATATCTTGGCTAATCAACAAAGCCATTTGATAGCTACTATCAAGGGCTAGACTATATAAATTTGTATGTATATTGTCTTGTGTTTATTATTGAGAATTAATTAATTAGGTTTAGGAAATTATATTCCTTAGGAATAGCTTTTTGCTCATTCAGGTGTACCACACAAAAGCACATTATAGTTGGGTATACGTGTACTCTATATTCTACTACACTTTTCTGTTGGATTATACCTATCAGGTTAGTTTAGGTAAGTGTTAAAGTTGGTGATGAGAGATGGAGTCCAATATTCTTCGCTAAACAATTTGCCTCCCTTTCGAAGGAAGGTTCCTTTTATCAAAGAGCAATAATTCTTATATACATACAATTTTAATACATTATATTTATACACATATATACACTTAAAAATAGGTCTCACACACACGCACCTTATATTTTATTATTTATGTGTGTATAATTCATTTTTATATATGTATAAATATGATATGTTAAAATTATATGCATACAAAAATTTTCTTTATCAAATACTAGGGTAATTAAAAAGAATAACTAAACTAATAAAGGGATTTTCAATCATTCATTCCTCAGGAAATTTTTATTATATACATTCAAATTAATATTTAATATTTTTAAATATATTTTTTAGAGATATACGTAATTTTAATATAATTTACACAATTTTTATATACGTCAAATGTGGATTTGAGTACATAAATTTTTATCTAAGAAATTATCATGACTAAGACGTGTTAAAAGAATCCATTGATTCACACTTCACAGCCGTAAAAAAGGATAAAGCATTTTGCGAATTTGTTGTGCACACGTTTACTTATACAAGAGATATATAGCAAAATCATAATATAAATATGTAAAAAATAAAAAATAATATAATATAATCAGATAATAAAAATTAAACATCTGTAAAATAATATAAACATAAATGTGTATATAATAACATTGATGTTTCAAAATCCAAGATGCCCTCATCACAGTATATTTACATTTTATTTATAGGATCAATGGCGCGTTGGTACACATGAGCCACAAAGGAGTCTCCACAAGTCCACCTTAACTGCTGGCATAGGGCCTAGTGTGAGCCTTAAGAGGAATTCTAATATACTTTATGAATAATACTTTTTAACGATTGAGATTTGATTTATATTTATTAAATAATATTTTAAATTTAATTTATCAACCTATATAATTATGCAGTCAATGTATCATATTTTTATTTAATTGAATGTAAAATTTCTTTTTCTTATCTTTAACCAAAGTATTTTCATAAGTATTATTTTGAAACTAACTTTTATGCTTAAGTAAAAATATTTTTCAAATGACGATCCTATAATTTGAATGTTATGTTCATCTTAGTTCCTTTTCTAATGACTAACTACTTTTGAGTAATTGAGTGTAAAATTCTAAAAATACATCTATTTAAAATTTTTATTATTTAAACACGTAAAATATAATAATTTATTCATATTTATATATAATATATTCATTCACAACGACACATAATACATTTATTTTAATATGACATTTGATATAAAATAACATCTAATCAAACTAACATTAAGATATGGTGCCCCTTATGGAATGGTGCCTATGTTATGGAAAAAAAAAATTATTTCTCTAACCCTAAAAGCCAGCTAAGTAAGTAGGGGCCACATCTATGAAAAATTAAAAAATAAAAAGAGGCCAAATCAGGCCCCACAAAATCCTAGATACACGTGCCCCAACCTCAGCTATCACTTGACCAAATCTCGCACCCCAACTCATACCGCTCTCCATGCTCCGTGGACCACCGCAACGTTGGACCCCACCGCACACCCAACAAAATGGGGTCCATCGTCCACGTCCACAATACAAACTCACGTTACTACTTTCTGGACCCCACATTTCATTCCAATGTCCCACGGCAGGACCATCTCCTTTTTGTCTTTGGCTATAAATACCAAATTTCTTTCAGTGCTTTCCCACGAAGCACAAAAAGATCGTGGTAAAATAGGAGTTTTTAATTTTAAAAACAAAATAATGAGTTTTCATACATGATGAGTTTGGCAATAAATCAAGGATTTTGTTAATAAGTATTTTTAAAATTTTGAAATAATTTTTTAATAAAAAATGAAGTATTTAATATATTAATATTTAAAAAAATTTAAATAAAAAATTTATTTTAAATTATTTATTAAAAAATCTCATAAATGAATTTCCAAATATTTTTTAATGTTAATTTTGTAATAAATTATTATTAAAAAAATGAAAGACAAAGTTAAGATCTTTAAAATGTGTTCTTAACCAAAATAACCAAGAGTTTTGAAACACCCGTTAAGAATTTAAAGATAAAAAATTTTAAATGAAAATTAACATTAAATACATTTAGATTCATGAAGTTTTCCCCCTTGACAAGTACTTAGCAAAATCTAATACACAATATATACCCCAAAACAAAAAAGTCCGTAAACATTTTTATACAAAATGATAGAGCTTCAAAGTTTCAACGCTTTGAACTTGGTGATTCTACTTCTGAATTCGAAGATCGACCCAGAAATTGGAGCTCTTTCTTGTCATAAATTTCGAAAGAGAAATCTCTGAGCATCTGAGTGGTTGTAGTAGCTCCGGATGTAGCACTAGCACTAACACTAGAACAACTCGTTCCTGAGCTCAAACAAAGTGCCATATTGGACGAAGAGTTTACAGACCCTGAAGGCTGCTGCTGCTGCAGCACTCGGCCTAATTGCTCAAATTGTTGCATATCAGAAACGAAACTCGAAATGGGCCTTGCTTGGAAATTGAAAATTGGGGTTGCACCTGCATGAACAGCCCAATACCGAGGCAGTAGCTGATTTGCATCACCACTAGTACTAGCAATGTTTGGGAACGTAAAAAAAGGTCCTGCAACATTTGATGACCCTCCCAAAGGACACATAGGAACTGGGGCAATTGGGGCAAGCCCACAAGACACTGGAACTTGGTCATTCACATCAATAAACTCACTGTTGTTGGAACCCCTTCTTCTTATTCTTTCTTTTCTTGGGGGTTTCTTCTTCTTCTTCTTCTCCGTTAGGCTTCGCCGGAGACCAAGTTGGGATCTTTAGTGTGCCGCCGACGGACACGGCGATTGCTGGGATGATTCCGGTGCCGGTGGCTTCTATGATTGCGGGTTCAGCCTGCTCCAGTAACCACCCGATTGTTTCCCCGTCAGTCTTGTGGCCCAGCTCCCGGGTCAGCTGGAAAACTCTGGCGGCGCACGTCGCCGGCATCCGGATTCTCCGGCCGCGTCCCTCCACCTTCGTGTGCCGGTCCCTCGACCGTTTTTTCGCCGGCGCCGCCAACTGAATGACGCCACCCAGGCCTTGCTCTGTGTCCGTGTGCTCTTCCTTCATGGGTTCCGACGTCGCCGTCGCAGGTGGCGGCACCGGCTCCGGCACCGGTGGCTCCGGTGTCGTGTCGTGTTCTCCGTTCAAATGTTCATCTTTTTCCGTATTCCTGAATGGAACAGTTCTAAAGGAAAAAAAAAACCAGAAATTTAACGGTTTGAGAGTGCGGAGATGAAAACCAAAATAAATAAATAAGCAAAATAACTGAGACCCATAAAAGTTGGATCAAAACCCAGACAAAATTAATCGAAAAGATTGAAACTTTATGAATTTTAGAAGCAGTAAAATTTTTTTTTGAGTGGCAGAGGTTGATGATAACGTTGACTATGTTTTGAAGTTTGCGGCTTTTTCTGGCATTGTGACTGATTAGAAAGACTAATTGAGAATTAAAACAGTTGATTTTCATTTTTCAAATTTAAAAGTTGAAAAATTAAATTTAAAAAAAAGAAGAATTAGGGATAATAAAGAAGATGGAGAGAGAAGAGAACGAACCTAGCGAGTAGCAAGCGATGGAGGAGAGAGGTAGCCCCACTTATCCGTGTGGAAGAGGGTCCCTCATTCTATGGTCTCTATTTATTTGAACAGTGGAATAGAAATAGAATCGACGGCTTAAAACACTCCTACACAAGCCATGGGCCCATGGTTTATTATGACGGCCTGCTGTGGTTTAGGAATTGGTATTCTCTTAGACCAAAAAAAAAAAAGAGGAATTGGTATCGTCTCGAGAGCTAGAGTCTCCTTCTTCCTTAGGGAAGCGTTTCTTCTGGGATCAAGATCCTTTCCGAAATTGGAGAGTTCTAATTGGTTTTTACATGTAAAAATGATACATATAGCATGTGGTATATATTATATTTTTTTATAATATACGACATGCAGTATGTAATGTAAAAACAAATTGAACCTCTTCAGTTACTAAAAAGGATCCTGATCCATTTCTCCTGAGTTTTGACTCAGTATTTAAGAAATCAATCACCAAGTTTTTAGCTATATATAGCCTTATAATATGTTTAAGGAAAAAATCAACTTCATACATTCACTTATCACTACAAAAATAATAGTGTTTAGTCATAGTTTTTTTTGCTACGGTTTCAACAACTGTGGTTAAATTATTAAAAAAACCAAGCGCCAAAACTTTCAGCACTCGTGCCTAACCCTTTTCTCATCTTCTTCATTTTTTTCTCACCCCTTTTCTTGTATTATGTTGTCATCTCCCTCTTTTTTTCCCTTCAGCACCACACACACACACACACACACTCTCTCTCTCTCTCTCTCTCTCCCTTTTTGTATTATATTGTCATCTCCCTCGCCTAACCCTTCAACCACGCCTTATTTAGCCATAGTTGTTATAACCGTGAGTAAATGTAATTAGTCACGATTTTTAGGATATTAGCCACGGTTCAAACCATGGCTAAACATCATCTTTTTTTGTAGTGTTAGAGCTACAAAGACGGACAGCTGTAAAGGAGGTTTTGCTGCGGTTCACTATGAACCTGATACAGGAAGAAACAAGCCACAACAAGGACAATGAGGAGGAGGTAGAAGGGGATATTCTGAAGCTGGAATCGGAAGGGGGCAATGCAGTGGCTCTATCAAAGCAAACTCTAATGGGCAGAATTTTAACAGATAAGGGCCTAAATAAGAATGTGGTGGAAACTATGATTTTTAATGCTTGGGGAGAACTTGAAGGTATGCAAATCACATATATAAGACCTAATACTTTCATGTTTAACTTTAAGGATGAAAGCACCCCATATGTTGAGTCTGTAAAACTGGACACCTGATTTATCTGCTCTAGAAATAAGTTATGATTTCATAGCATTTTGGGTCCAAATTCATGGACTCCCCCTTGACATGATCAATGCAAGGAATGCTTCAAAAGTTGGGTCATGCTTTGGGGAGGTTCTGGAGGTGGAAAACTTAATGTTGGAAGGGCATTTGCTAAGGAACTTTGCAAGAATCAAGGTCATGGTGAATATTAGGAAACCTCTGCCTACAGGCTTTTGGGTTCCAAGAAATGATCTACCACATGCTTGGGTCCTTTGGAAGTATGAGAAGTTACAGGATCTATGCTTCAACTATGGAAGAATAAGCCATGAACAAAGGAACTACAAGGAGGAAAAAGCAATGCCAAATCCGGTCCCTCAAAGACCAAGGTATGGACTACCTCTAGGAGTTCCAATGGACAAATCATTAGCCTTAATAGTTACTGAAAACCCAAGCAAATTTCAGAAGAGTAAAGAAGAGCAGAGGGAGGAGGAGGTGGCGGGTGAACATCAAGAGAAGAGAGAGGCAAGTAGGCAGAGCAAAGGGACAGGTACCAACAAAAAGACAAAACGATAGTGGAAATATCCCCCGTGCAAGGTCAGAATGAGGTAAAGATGAAAAGAGGTAGCATACTAATGTTAATGAATCTTAGGTATCTTAATGCATAATTGTTCAGATTCAGTTATTTTGCATAACTTTTTTGCTTACCTTTTTGTAAAGAATCATATTTTTTATATGCTTTTGCTGTATTGTAATGGTATGCAAATTAGGATTAATGTTTCTGATATGTTCTTGCTTTTACAGTAAAGTTTTTGATATGCTTTTGATTTTACAGTAGTATCATCAATGTTGTTCGATTTATTGATGTTGATTGGAGTTAAAGTAACATCAATATGCTTCTTTACCGCATCATATTCCAATGATACCTACTTTGGGTTGCCACTGTAATATCTTGTAGGAACTGATTTAGCTTACTTCAAGCTATTGATATCAATTCCAACATGGTCTATCTTAGGGGAGGGTAGTGTAAGGGTGCAAACTAAGAGTTGGCAGATGTAATAAAGTCAAATCTTAGGAGAGCTCGGTGTAATAATTTTCCTATTAGTTTAGAACAAAATCCAATAATATTTTACAGCAGCATATGATAAAGGTACCAATTATACCAATTAGGATATCAATTACCAAAACCAAAAAATAGCATACTTCTTATATGAGTTTAGACCTATTACATCAAATTGTACCACAAAAGCATAGTGCTAACAATAAAACAAATGAGTCTAAACCGAGAACCTTTACTTGAGCACAACTGCAACAAAAACTAAAAAACCAAACACCAAATTAATAACAATTGAACCTAACACCAACAACTTCAATGATCCCATTGTGGCTTCAACCTTTATCATATGCTTCTTTAGCTTGTATAACTCTTTCTCATTATCATTCTTAGGCCTTGTTGTACTTGTGCTCACTTTTTGCACTTTTTCATTGTGCACAAGAACAGTTGCCACATCACTAGTAGGTCACATTTCTGCAACAAAAGGGGTGCACCATTGGAAGAAGTCACATTTTTTTTCTCTGCTTAAGTAGATCAACTTGTATGAGTTACTCTTAGTGTCGGAAACTTTGATATCACAAACTCTTCCACAAATGCATCTTTTGTTGCGGTATTTAAGACCTAACTCTCCACTCTTACTCGCTTCTAATGCCATTGTTTATTTGCAGACAAAATAGCAAAACAATTGATGAAAGATTCAGCTAAGGCATTTTAGCAAACAATTTTTGTGCATAGTGCAAAAGGGGTCGTTTTAATATAGACCCTGTTATTTAAAGATCATCTATGGACCTTGTTTTATGAACCGTTAGATGCACCAAAAATTAAATGGATGGCTATAAACTGTTACTAGTTACCTTAATCAAGTAAAAAGAGAAAGTAGAATATTTAAGGACCCTATTATTTAAGGACCATCTATGGACCTTGTTTTATAAACTGTTAGATGCACCAAAAATTAAATGGATGACTATAGACTGTTACTAGTTACCTGATAATCAGGTAAAAAGAGAAAGTAAAATATTTCATAATAACCTAAAGTAAAATATTTCATAATAACCTCTCAATAATAGTAATATTATATTATTTGCACACCCATCAAAATTGTTTTCTCTTTTGCTCTCCTCCCCCCTTCTTTCGGGTTTTACCCTTCTCCTCTCTTTAACATGCATTAGCAACTTCGTGGTTGACCTGCGAGCTTGAATGATGGTAGAGTGGAGTCGCCAGCGAAGGTCTAGCGGCTTTGCATCTGGTGCTTCATCCTAGATGTGAGGGAGAAGATGACGAAAGATCTGTGGTTGGGGCGAGACACACTACTCTGCTAGATGGTGTTGGAGGTGCATTCGACTGTTCATGGATTTTGGTGGTGTAGGTACGTCGGGGTTTGAGGTGAGTTGGTGACTCGGTGGGATGGAACAAAGACGTGGATGTGGAGTTGGTTGTTGGTTCTAGGAGGAAAATGATGCAAGTTTAGTGGGTTGCCTATGGCTTCAAAAAGGTTGGTCGTGCCATGGGTTGTGGTTTTGAAGGATGAGTGGTTATAGAGGGGTGACTGTACGGTGTCACAGCACGGTGGCTGTGTAGGCTAGAGGAGTGATGGATCTAGGCAGAGATTGTGTGTGGCGCAATGGCTTGGATCTGCGAAGGTTCATGGGGTTGGGTGACATGGTCAGCGTGGCTTGAGTGCACCGCCACTGGTTCGTTTGAGGACGGCTGTGCGGTTCAAGTTGCTGGGGTTTGAGGATGGGTATGGAAAATTTGGGCTATGAGTTGGTGAAGGAAATCTCTAGTTGTTGTGGTGGCTTTGATGGTTTTTGAGTGATCTGGGCAGTGGCTGGACTGCGTAAATGGAGGTACTCACGGTTGTGATGTGGTGGTGCAAAGCGGCAAAGGACAGACAGAGGTGAGGTGGAGTGGTTGCTGTGGCAGGTCTGGTGACCCTGCGTTGGTGTGCAGCGTTTGGGCTTGTGGTAAAATTATCAATAGTTGAATGACTTTGAAAATAATAAAATAATTAAACTTTTACTATAAATTTAAAAACTTGTGATAATGGGTAAGATCAAAAGGTTCATAGATGGACCTTTGACTACAAGGTTCAAGATAAAATGACCTACAAAAGAGTGTGCATCCAACAAATTAAACGTGAGAAAGATGAGAAATTGAAGAACTTGTTAATAGAAATTTATACCTTTACTCATATTTTCGATATTGAGTTCTGATGGGGGCTTTATATTTCTTCACTGTTGCTCTGCTTCCTGCTGTAGGGCTCTACGCTAATGATTTGAAATGGGGGATAACAGGGGACGAGATCAAATGAGTTAGGGGAGTTCTTGTTAATTTCAATCCACAAAGGGTTATTTTAATCATTTTCATCAGCAAGGTAGTCCTGTAATGACTATATGAATCTTAAGGAGGCTAGTTTAATTTTTGAAATAAAAAAATGTCAAGTGTAATTAGATCAAACTTTAGAAGAAGTTAGTATAATTTTTTTTTTATAATTTATGAAGACAAGGGTGGTGTGTACAAGAATAGCATTGTTATTCATGCGAATTACAAGACATAAATATGTTCATAACACAATTACTAAAGAATCAGAATGGAATGATGGCTTGAAATTTGTAAATAACATTATTTACGAATTTTAAACCTTCATTAGATCATAACTCTTTTTATTCTTTTAACTTTTTGTCAACAAAAAGAGATGAAGTAATTGTAAGTGGTGATTGTGCCACCTAATTCATGAACACATATATGCCTTGTAATTCATAATGAATAGTAATGTTTTTTTTTTAAGTTTTTTTAGAATATCTCTCACTCAATAAGTAAGAGATTAATTTCTCAAGATATGATCAAGCACTTAAGCAGGAATTCTTCCAAACGGTATTAGTAAAACGTTTAAAATCAACTTGTAATTCATAAGTTAATATCTTCTAAACTTAAATGTAAGACATAAATACATTATAATTATAGTAACATAATTACATTATAATTACAGTAAAATAAAAATGATTAGCACTAAAAGGTCTAGCTTGAGTTGTTTAATAAAACGTTTAAAATTAAGTTGTTTTCAAAGAAACATCTTTCAAATCATGGCACTGAAACAAATTATCTCGACTTTTTTATCTCGTAAATCACATGCACCTATATACTAGAGTTAAGCTACATGATTATCTTATGTGGTAATTAAGGTTTAATTTTATGTTTCTAGATACCTCCAACAATGATATATCGATGGTGGCAGCAAACTAAATTGGTAAGTCCTTTATAATTAAATGTAATGACTTAAAATCAAATTTCATCTTCATCCTTTTAGATTCATTTAAGAAAGGTATAGCGTGTGTTCATGAGTGAGTGTGTTGTATTAACTCATAGGAGTCAATTATTGGTCGAAATCTTTAGGATAGGATTTTTGCAATCCACTACCTATAGCAACCAAAAAAAAAACCATTACATATATATCAACCGTTTTATAAAAACAAAAAAATGCCAAGATTATGCACACCTTTCATGGTGATACAACGTTTTGAATTTTTGACATTCATTGAGGTAATGAAAGCACAACTATGTTAGAATACATCTTCACTATGATAGTCGAGACTATAGATTATGATGTTCAATTTTCCAGTTCTGCCTTCTTCTTCTGGTGCTTTAATCTTACCCCTTAGGGATCCACCTAATGGAGATTTAGTTAAACAACAATCTATAGAAGTTTCTATGACTGTTGTTCAAGCTAAAGGGTTTTGAGATAAGCTCATAGGAAACAAGGTGGCTCCACCAGTCCACCACCAAGTCCAAGATGTGACCTATTAGCTGAAAAGTTGGTTTCCATTGAGTTTGTCAATGGCAATTGTTTGTTACCTAAGGTACATATGGTGAATCAAGTGATACAAGAGCTCTTAATCCTATGGAAGGAGGCACTTGTAGTGAAAGTTCTGGATAAGAATTTTGGCTACCAACTGATGCTGTCAAAGCTAAAAACAGTGTGAAAACTTGTGGGAGATTTTGAAATCATGGATGTTGGCTAGGGTTTCTTCATGGTTAAGTTTAATGTGGAAGAGGATAGGTCTAAAGTTATGGTGGGTGGTCCTTGGATGGTTTTCGACCATTACCTAAATGTTTGCCCTTGGAATCCGGAGTTCAAAGCTTTTAAAGCTACCATGGTTTTAAATTGCGGTTCGCAACTGCAATTGCGGCCACAATATTACGATTTTCGTTTTCTCCACAACTGCATCGCGACGTCAATTGCGATTGCTTCTACAGTATTTTGCCATAATTGACCGTAATATTGCGATTTTATTGGTCTTGACAATTGTGATTGCAATCGCAATTTAAAACCATGGAAGCTACTATAGAAAAGAACCCTTGTATAAGTGAGATTTATGTCTTTATTTACTTTTTTACAAGAAAGTTTTTTACTTGCTTTGGCTTATGTTGTTGGGAAGCATATGTTAAGGTCTATACGAATATGGGTGTGCATTGAAGTTAACTCAAAAGATCCTGTGGTTGGTAAGGTGTGTATTGGAGACTCTTGGCATAAGGTGGAGTATGAAGGCCTTCATTTGCTTTGCTCCAAATATGGGTGTTACATCCATGTGGGGAGGGCATGTATTATGCAATCACCTCCTTTAGTTACTTCACAGGAGAATGTGTCTACTGAGTCAATGGCAGCTAAGGTTCCCATGGCACCGAACCCAGAATTGCACCACTGTCAACTCCTTCACCAGTGTCGCCGTCTTCCTTAGCTACTACCGAAAAAGAACCCCTTGCACAACCCAAACCCATCATCAGCGATCCAAACCGAGCCCCCTTGAGCAACCACACAGTTGGACTACCAAAGCCTCCATGCGAACCCAAGGCACATACACGATAGTCGCACACCTCTGTCGATCTTTCATTTTGAGTGTTGCTGTCTTTCTTAATTTTACTTTCTAGATTTTAGAAGTTTGATTAAGGGCTAAGGGCCTAAGGTTGGTGTTTACTTGGGTTGGGCTTGAGTTAGTTTCACCTTTTTAATGAGTCTATTCCTTTAGGCAAGTTTTAAAAAGTATATACAACAAAAAATTATTAAAAATAGAAAAAGAAAAATACTATGTAAAAATAGTAAATTGAATAAGATTAGACAAGTAAATGAAAATAAAAATATATTTTGATTTTTTCTAAAAAAAAGCAAATTCTTCTTTAAAAAAATTTAAAATTAAAATTAATCAACATACATAATACTAAAATTGAGTCATGTTTTATTAAAAATATAAAGTATTTTTTAAATATTTTTTTCAAGTTTTCTGATTCGACTATTAAACTTGCAATCAGACTATTAACCGGATAACTCAGCCTTTTGAGTAGTTCAACTTTCGGTCTACGATATTCAACTATGGTCTGACATGATGGACTCAAGCCGCCTTCATCTTTCATATTTTTATGGAGTTTAAGAATAGTATTTTAGGGTGGAATTGCTGTGGAGCAGGGGGAAATCCTTTCCTTATCTTGTCAAGGAGTTGTATAGGAAATAGTTATTATGGAATCCAAGATCAGTGGTAACAGGGCAGATGCAGTAATCAGAAAGTTAAAGTTTTATAATTCTTTTTGGGTTGATGCACACAGTTATGCTATGGGCTTGTGGTGTCTTTGGGATGATGTTGGTTGGCAGGTCTTTGTGCTGAGGTTTATAAATTAATTTATTCACATGAATATTAATTCTGGTAATAAGGAATCTTGGATGTTTACAACTTATTATGCGAGGCCTCAACCTTCTCTCAGAATTAAATTGTGGAGGGACTTGTGTGATATTAGTTCAGCTGTTATTGGTGCTTAGTGTATTGCAAGAGATTTCAATTCTCTCCTTTATGATCATGAGAGAACTAGACCTGCTAGGTTGTCTTGCAATCTATGGTGCATTCCAGCATTATATTTTGGATTGTTCCTTACGTGATATGGGTTTATTGTTGAGGCTGTAATTCAGAATGTATAAATAGAGTTAGTTACAGAATAGTTTGTTATTAAATAACTACTTTGTTGTGTTATAAATAGGAGTGCTATGTGTGTAATCAATTAATGATTGAGAATAAGTAAATAAAATTCTCTTTTCGTTTTACCTATCTATTACAGAAGTATTCCTAATTTTCTCCCTTCCCAACAGATTTGGTATCTAGAGCTTTAGCGATCTTGGCCTATAAACCAGTGAGTGTTAAGTGCTACACGTGTTGTTGAATTCAATGGCTGGTTTGAATGGGAATTTTCCAGGAAACTTACCCATTCTTGATGGCATGAATTGGGATAAATGGTGAGTGCAAATGAAGGTGATCTTCGACTTCCAAGATGTGCTCGATGTGGTGAAGAATGGGTATCAGGAGTTGAGTGAAAACTCCACAGATGCCCAAAGAGCTGCATACAATGAGGCCAAGAAAAAAGATTGCAAGGCTATGTTCTTAATGCATCAGTGTGTTGATGCGGCCTATTTTGAGAAGATTGCTTAACTGAAAAAGCAAATGAGGCTTGGGAGATCTTGGAGAAGAGCCATACCAGAGGAGACAAGCTCAAGAAGGTGAGACTTCAGACGTTAAGGAAGCAGTTTGAATTGCTGCAAATGGAGAATCTTGAGAAAGTCTAGATTACTTTACTAAGGTGTTGAGTCTTACAAACTTGATGAAGGGGTATGGGGAAAAGATCTCAGAGCAAATGATCATTGAAAAGGTGATGCGCACCTTGTCCCCAATATTTGACTATATTGTGGTGGCTATTGAAGAATCAAAGAATCTGGAGACTATGAAGGTTGAAGAACTCCAAGGCTCATTGGAGGCACATGAACAAAGGATGAATGAGAGGAATCCTGAGAAACTCGCAGATCAAGCACTGTAAGGACAAATGACAAAGCAAATAGGTGGTGATAGAAGAAAATGATGGAAGGGAAAAAGAAAAAGTATTACAAAGGTGGTGGCAATTGGGGATCTTCCAATAATCATGAACAATTCCAGTCTGATCATGATCAGCCTGAGTCTTCGAATAGAAGGGTTGCTAGAAACCCTAGAAATAAAGAAGGAAAGAAAAGATTTGACAAGAGAAAGATTCAATGTTTTAATTGTCAAAAATGGGGGCATTTTATAGATGAGTGCAAAAGTGGAAAAGATTATAGAAGAAAGGCAGTGATGATGAAGCACATTTGGCCCAAGATGACTCAGATTCAGATCTAGTACTATTAATGGCAACAGCCAGCAATGATTCTGTTAATTTGGAGTCTTGGTATTTGGACACAGGATGTTCTAATCATATGACTGATCTGATAATAATTTCAGCTTTTTAATGTTCTTTGTTTGATCTAATTGGATTCCATATGAGTTTAATTGTTAACATTTAGCTAAGTTTCTGATTTAGAATTATCTTTGGATGTTTATTGTGAAACTTTGCTAAAATGTGATTATAAACACTCATAAACGTGTTGTGATTTTCAGGAGATTCATGAGTGATGGAGTCCATTGGTTTTGAACTATTGAGAAGAGAGTTGAAGGACTTTAAAGGAATCGGTATCAACCCCAGAAGCAAAGGGAGAAGGGTATGCACGAAGAATCAAGGCTGATCTTGATTATATTGAATAACACGGCCGTGTCAATTGACACGGGGTAGGCCGTGTGCTATTCGAGTTTGAAGATTTGAAGAATTTGAACAACACGGCCCGTGTCAAATGACACGGGAAGGCCGTGTACTCCTCTGACTTCACGAGGAAGAGCCAATATCGGCCTTGACCGAAAACACGGCCGTGTCAAATGACACGGGGTGGGCCGTGTTCCTCTCTCGACTTGGAATGTTTGGAAATCACCGAATAAGACACGGGTTGGGCCGTGTAGTAGGACACGGCCGTGTCGTCGCACCAGGAAGTTGATTTCGTGCTTTAATGATAAATTAGGTTCCCAAACCTATAAATAGGGTGACTTAGAACCCTTGAAGGTATTCGGACGTAGAGAGACGTGAAGGAAACTGAGAGAAACACGAAGACCAAGAAAGAGGAGGATTCGATCGAGGATTGGAGACTCGGATTCGAGCGATCAAAGATCAATCACTCTCAAGCTTTGGAAACTAGTTTGATCTTTAGTTTTTCTTTTCTTCTTTTGTTCTGAACAATGTTTTCTTTTAATTCTTCTTCTGTTTTTGAATTTGCCATGTGTGGCTAAACTTCTTGATTGGTTAAGGGAGGATGAAACTCTAGTTTTGATTATGTGAATCTTGCATACTTCTTTATATCAATACAATTATGTTTTTATTCATATGTTTCTGTTCATAAATCAATATAAAGGTTTTTATATTCTTGCCAAATTTCGAGAGTGGTGAAACTAGGATTGCTATGCGGATTGCGGTGGTATGACTAGTGAGACATATGTTCTAAGTAATTTAATCCCATTAGATCTTAGTGTGTTTGGTTTTCTAATTCTTAATGCAATCATTAGGTAGGTGTAAGAGCGGTTGCTTTACAAATAACTAATGGTTAGGGTTTGATTTGAGCGGTTCTTTGAATTGAGTGAAACTTAAGGAAGACATGGGATTTATCTCACAATCACATAAGAACATAATTGATCATGTTGGTATAAAGGGTATGTAAGTTAGCATAATCATATAAATCTAGTGGTGGATTCTATCTCTTAACCAATATCTTTAATTTGATAATTCAGTTTGTGTTTACTGTTTTGATTTTAGTTCAATTTCTCTTTTCAGTTTTAATCAACAAAACCCCCTTTTACTTTTTACTGTTTTATTGTTCACCAGAGTTTAATTTAGGAATTGGATTGATAGTGTTAATTGAATTGGTTCTCTGTGGATCGACCCTTGCTTACTACAACTGGTTGCAAGGTTTTTATATTTTTGGTGGAACTTGGCAACTGTTTTTAATATTAATTTTTAATCGCATTCCACACCACACCAATGACTTATCATAAAGAATGGTTGATATATTTTGATGGCAATAAAAGAAGCACGATCAGGTTTGCTGACAACAGGATAGTGGTGGCTAAAGTAGTTGGGAATGTGGCAATCAAAAGAACTGATGGGAGAACAACACTGATTGAAAGTGTATTGTATGTGCTAGAAATGAAGTGTAATTTGCTGAGCCTTGGGCAATTGGTAGAAAAGGGCTTCATAGTGATCTTGAATCAAGACATTATTAGCAGTGTAAAAAGTGGTATAAAAAATAATATGAGAAAATTAAAACTCATGCAACTAAAACAAGATTAAGTGTGTCTCATTCTGCTTGTGAGGCTTAATTGAGTGAGAACTATCTCATTTGCTCTCTGCTCCAACAATTTGGGTTACTTTGCAGTACTATATGTTATCACCATTTTGTCTTTGGAAGCCAAGGAATTGGGCCACATGGTGTGCTTGTGGAGCTGGGTTAAGGAGGTTTTATTGAAAAAAAAAGAAAAAAATCCTACACTAAGAATAAATGATTTTAAGGTATTTATTTATTTATTTGGCTGAGATTAAGACTGCGTTTAGTACATATGATAGTATAAGACTTGATAGTATAAGATAGTAGGATAAATTGCTGATAGTATAAAGGACATGACTACCTCTTATACAATCAGACATTTGATATCTAATAGTATAAAATTTTTGATAGTATAATAATTATTTAACATGATTATAATAACCTTTAATATAAAAAATAGCATAATAAAAAGATTTAAAAATTACAAAAAAACCTAAACTAACGCAAATTTATAAAAAAAAGAAAGTGACAGAAGGGGCAGTCCTCGGTGGTAGCTAACAGTGGAATCCTAGGTGATTGTTTGGGGACGATAAGTTGAAGGCGGCCGGTGCGACTGAGGGTGATGGCAGGTGAATGTAGTTTGGACTGGGCTGGATTAGGTTAGGTGGTAATGATGGTGCTTGGCGACTCCGATGTGGTGAAAAAGATGGTGGTATGACGTGTTTAGGGGTGGCAGTTATGGGTCCGATGGTAGGGAGCAGAATCCGAGAATGGGTTGTTGTGTGTGATGTAAGGAAGGTGCAGTAGTGGCTCTGAAGTTTGTGTTGGATGAGGATGGCCTAGATGGAGGGAGTGGTGCTGGAGTAGATGACGGCGATGCCGCCGAGGGCGGCCATGGCGGTTTTAGGTCCGATGGTAGGGAGCAGAATCCGAGAATGGATTGTTGTGTGTGATGTAAGGATGGTGCAGTAGTGGATCTGAAGTTTGTGCTGGATAAGGGTGGCCTAGTGGGAGGGGTGGTGCTGGAGTAGATGACGGCGATGCTGTCGAGGGCGACCATGGCAGACTTGGAGACTGTGTCCATGGGGGATGCAAAGAGGGGGACGATGAGGGGGAGGTTGCAGGAGAGATGGGATGGAGGGTAGTGGTGGAAGAAAAATCTTATCAGGTTATATCAGGAAATCATGGGGAAGATAATGTTATACTATTAGAGTGAGATAAAAAGCGTTTTGACAGTATTTGACTATCTTATCATATGGACATATCAAACACCTAATAAGATCTGATAGTATTAACTTATACTATTAGATTCTCCTTATATGATGTACCAAATATAGCTTACGGTATTTATCTTTGACATCAACATATGTTAAGCTATATGACTAGGACTTTTTAACACTTTGCAAGATAATTGTGTCACAATCTTTTGGCACAAAAAAATTATAATGACTTTTTCTATTGATTAAGAAGTTGATTAAAAAAATTAAGATTAAATTATAATTTTGGTCCTTATAGTTTTTACTCATTTTCAATCTAGTTTTATAGTTTTTTTTTCTTTTTAAATCAATCATCATACTTACAAACGTTTTCAAAATAGTATTCATCATTAACTTTTGTTATAACATTGTCAATCTAGTCTCTATTGGATATTTTACAGAAAAAAAAAAATCTGGAGCACCTATTCAGAAGTAAAAGGTACCTACTAGAACGAAAGAACACTTCCAAGCATTAAAAAAAAAGCATGGACAAAGAAATAATTATTAGATTAGTTAATGATAATATTATATCAGCATTATAATAAATGTTAATGGTAGATACTAATTTAATAACATTTATAAATAGATGATTGATTTGAAAAGAAAATTACTACAAAGATTAAATTGAAAACAAATAGAAACTATAAAGGCCAAAATTAGAATTCAGCCAAAAATCAATGTCACAAAGAATTATGTTTGTAGTGATTTTGAATACTACATCTTGAAAAATGATACTCTTACACTCTTAAAAAGATATATTATTATTTATACTATTTTTAAGAGTTGTGATTAAGTGAGAGAAAATGATAAAAAATATAAATATAATTAATGATATTGAAAAAAATATAAAAAATATATATATACTATTTATGATAAGAATATCATAATTACTATATCTTTTGTCTACTACAATACCATAAAATATAGTTTGTATAAAGTGATGTAAAAAAGTTATTTCTCTAATTCTATTAATCACTCTAGAAAATCTCTTAAATTTCTTCTTTGTGAAAAAACATGGACTTTATTTTTTTAAAAAATTGATATTTTAATACTAATTAATATACATTTCCTAAAAAATCGATTGTGATAAATAATTGATATTTGAATTTTCAATGACCTCGCATTCTGAAAATGTATATTGTGAAATACTATAATCTAAATTTGGACCCTTTCACCAATTTTGTTCTTAAACTTCGAAAATAGTCAATAGTAATAAGTTAGAAAGAAAAAACTTCTCTAAAATAAAGATATCTTTAAAATGAGTAAATAAAAGTATATTTATTTTTTATTTAATTTAAAATATATTATAATTTTAATTTACTAAAATTTAATAATAAATACATATTTTTTAATTATTTTAAAAATAAAGTCACTTTAAAAAATTTTATATAATAAAGAAATTATGTTACATGAAAGCTATCCGAAGTTACGTGTCAGGGACAAACTTGAAACCCATTTTTACCAAGTCCACCCATGTATGGTCATCACTCCTCTAATTGGTCAAAAAACCAATTCGTCAGCTTCGTAGTCACCTTCGTACTAATAAAATTCGTACGGAATATGTATGTACCAATAAAATATAAAATTCGTACTGAATAACATTACTGTTAAGAAATATTATTTAACAGTACTGAATAGCTGTTAATTAGTATATTTCTTAATAGCATTACTGTTAAAAAATATACTAATCTATTTGCATTATTACTGCATTAAAAAATAATTAACAACTCGTGCACAAATTGATTTTCGATACAACCAGATCACAATATTACAAAAAATGGAAACATCTTATACAGGTGGTGAACCAGAACAAAATACCTTTCAACTCTAAATTTGAAGGTATCAGCGATCATCAACTAACAAATTATCATGTGCTCGTGGTGCCCTTCTTGGCATAAAATCTCCGGTACATGGAATCAACTTCCGTGAGATAGAAGGTGCCTGGAGCTAAGTAGCTACAGTCCTTGCTTGTCATAATGCCCTTTGCCCCATAACGGTGCTCCATGAGCTTCATAATTTCAACAAATTTTTCAGGAGGAAACTGCAAACAGAAGTTTATTTTGTTAAAGGTGATAATAAAGCGGGTCAAAATTTGATATAATTGAAAGGTAATATATATAGCTTGCCTTTATGCATTTGTTACCAATCTCAAAATTTTAGTGTTTACAGAGGTTGGGCCAAAAAAAGTAGATCTCACACTACTTTTTACACCACCCTCTACAGAAAAAATCAGTTACTACTTAACTTAAAAGTAATTACCATTAAATATTAAGTTAATTAGAACTCGATGTTAAGGAATTTACAAAATAAATTAAATATTTAATTTTTTGGGAAAAAAAGTTCATTTGGAGAATTCTAAATGAGTTACTATTTATCCTAAAAATAATTACTATCTTATATTAAAGTACTTATTACTAGGCTAAAAGATTTTTACAGAGTAAATGAAAGTATTTTTTGGAGGAAATTGATTTGAGAGGTTTTGAATTAGTTATTATCTAACCTAAAACTAATTACCATTTCATCTTAAGATACTTACTACTAAGTTTTAAGGTTTTTACAAAGTAAATAAAAGAGCAATTTTTGGATGAAGTTCATTTGAAGGGCCTGAATCAATTATTACCTAACCAAAAAGTAATTACCATATGATATTAAGTTAATTACTACTAAACGTTAATATATTTACAAAGCAAATGAAAGATTTTATTGTTTGGAGGAAGCTCATTTGCTGTACTTATCGTCTGAATTAGTAACTACCTAACCTAAAACTACTTACCATCTAATACTAAATTACTTACTACTAGACTTTCAAGTATGTATAGAGTACATGAAAGTTTATTTTTTGGGTGGGGTTCATTGTGGGAGTTTGAATGAGTTACTACCTAACCTAAATATAATTACTATCTTATATTAAGTTATTTATTACTAAGCTTTAAATTAAGGCTTTTATAAAGTAAATAAAAAGTGTTGTATCCACTTTTGGTGTGACAAAATCGGGACTGAAAAAAGTATGCTATGGCAATTGTTTAGAAAATATTTTCAATGTATCCCACTTTGACATGCCAGAAGTATTTGATTTATTTACTATCTCTTTAAAGGTTTCTATACTTGAAAAGCTTAAAACACTTTCATCAAATGTTTCATACAATTTTGGTATTGAAATGTATAAGGTCAAGTACAACAACTTTAAATATGTAGGTCCTACAAATGTTAGGTTCCATATAAAATAATCATAGGTGATTAGTTAGTGCAAGGTGAGTCCTATGCGACACATCATTCTATAAACAAAATATTATCAATTTTGCTGTATGTTAAGCATTGCTCATATTATAATCCATTCACCAGAGAACATTTGAACTAGACACATTTGAATTATCTCAATTTGTTAAATCATATCTCAGCATAATCTTGCGAGGAGTTTGTTTCAAATTGCACCATTCCTATAGTCGTTTCAGATCCCTAGTTTAAGAACATATCAACCCAAGTATGCATGTTTCCAATATAAACAAATGTTTCTTTATAAAATGTCATCATATTACGCATAAGAAATAGCATGAACTAGAAGGTGGAAAAAAAATCTACTCTTTGTACTATTCTTTAGGTCGCCTAAAACAAATTAACGAATATTAAAAAACCTGTCCTTCCCTATTAATTAGTTTTCTGAATGCACAGACACAAATAGAAGAAGAAATGAAAAGACCCATATGTATTCTGTATTATACTGTATCAGATAAAATACTCTCTAATCTGTATCTATGAAACATATATTTATGTTCACTTTGCAACAGTTCTACAATTGTCAAGCCCTTTCTCTATTAATGTTCACACTCTTATTTTTTCTAACGTTTGCAGGAACATTTGCTCCACAGGACTCGATATTTGCATCAATGTTCAAAGGAAAGCAAATTCCTAGCGCATGTTAGATATGCCAGAATAACTAAGCTAAGCCTGGTCTAGGGCCTGTATGCCTAGTTTCTTATATGGTAAGGCCAGAATACAATTATTGTCAGTTATAACTTTTAAGTGGTTAAAAACGGCATACCTCAAATCTCTGCTTCAACTTGCCAGAAACATTCATCACTGTTACAATGTTTGACAAACTAAAGGGATGTTGACCTTCTTGAATGCAGAAGGAGAACATTGTAGCTGTTAAACCACTTCCATATGAGAACATAACTACCCGTTTACCTACCTGCACATCGAAAGACAATCCTGATGAGAAATTAAGAATCAGCCATTGTCCACATGAAAGATGCAGTCACAGACACAAATAAGGGAAAATAAACAAAGAATAGAAGTGTGAAAAACCTTACCAGCGAGCTGTGCTTATTGTGAAGGAGAGATGCAAGTGCTGCGTAAAGAGATGCAGTGTACATGTTACCAACTTGTTTTGGGATTAGTGTGCTGGGCTGCACCTTCACGTCATATAGATGTTTTGCAGCTTGCTGGTTTGCCTATAGAATCACAATGACCACAAACCATCTATAAGTTCCATTTCCAGCAATCATTTTAGTCAATTAACGATTCAAACTCAACAAGATTACCTACCTTTTCAAGATCACGACTGTGATAGCTCTCCTCACCAGATAAGGATGTATAAGGTGCTAGGGTTTCTCTGGCAGCTTCATCAACAAAACTGGTATAGAATAACAAATGCAGAAAACAAAAAAATTATAAATTAGGATTTAATTTCATTAATTTAAAACCAAAGTTTTTTTATGTTCATTTACTCAAATTTTCTCAGGGCTATTAATGCTTAATCAAAAAATACCTGACAGAATATGATGTAATCTAATGTTGCATTTGCATAAAACACAGAGGTAGCCTTGTACACCATGAAGAAATTTCATGCTTCAATAATCTTTCCTCTTTTTCTAATAAGTACTCGTGAATCTTGTGTTGGAAAAGAAAACTAGTATATGCAATTGAAATCTCAAGTGCATAGAACCTATTGGCTTATTACTACAACAAATATGCAAAAGGTAACTCATAATTATTCAGTCAAAAGGGCCAATGATATTCTATAGCTTGGCACCTAGAATTGGAAATGCATCCAATCCAATATAGGATATGGCTGAAGCAGAAGATACACAAACCTGGGATTTCTCAGGAAGTCATTGAAGTATAGCCGACTAAAACTTTTCTGCACAAGCTGCAATACATCAAGAAGGCAGTTATGAAGAGAGACATAGTAGGCAGTGTTATGACATATTTCTCTATGCTTCTTTATTTTCATTCCAAATATGAAGAAATAATCCCAGCATGACTAAAATATAAAGCCTACTATTACCTTGTTATATGGAGAATGAAACACAAAATAATCAGAATCTGATATTGAAAAAGGCCTCCCCTCCAATTTTTCAAATCTGTACGTGGAAGAACGTTTAATGAGAATTGAAACCAAAAATAAAAATTCAAAAAGGCTTTTTTAATTCAGTCTATGCTTACTTCTCACAAAAAAGCTTATAGCAGGAATCAAGTGCCATGAGATAACAAGTCTGCGAGAGCTTTCCATCAACAACCTACAGCAGGAAAAAAAAAAATTAGAAAGGACATGCTTAATCAATCTGTGCTGAATTCTAAGTAGATTGGCAGAATGCATCAACAAGCACTTAACCATAACAGTAATTATTAGCATAAACCAGAGATTAAAATCTAAATACATTTAAATATTTGCAATCAAAGTCCTGTGCGCAAACTGAGATAAATTACCTGAACAAAATTTGATTAAGAGAAGATCTTTAAAGCCATTTAAGATATAGAATAGCACTAAAAATTGGTGATAGTTAAACTTAGCTGCTCTCTAAAAGACCTATGGTTGTCAGGTTCAGGTATATGAATTTTATAGTATGATGCAAACAGTGTTCAGGAGGGGTGGGCGTGGAGGGGAGGAGGAGGGGAAGGATCCAGCTAACCCATATTAGACAACAAAGGGTGGGCCAGCGTACGTGGCTCCCACCATTGAAATGAGACTAGCTAAAGACATTATTGTTTTTGTTCATAAAGAAAATAAAATTTTCCTAGTTAGATCCTTTTCCGATTGCGATCCTTCTTGTTTTTGTTCATCAATCTTTCAAATGAAAAAAATATTACACAAAACAAAGGGAAAAAGAAAGGTAATGCTGAAAATTGGAAATATCTCCATTACAGATAATAAGTGAAGTTGTTCAAGAACAAAAGTACTTAAATCATAAACTAAGACAACACTTGATAATAAACTTATGATGCAAGTAAAATTGATAGAGAGGTGACAAAGCATTACTGGGTATTCACTCGCGAGATTTGGCTTGTAAAAATCATAGGCATGAGACATGTGACTGCCTCTGAATTTGCTTTCAAAAGCAATAGGAGCATCTGGCCCTACAAGCATGGCAATTGCAGCTGCTCCTCCTGTGGGACGAGCAGGTCCTTCAGCATATACCTGAAGCAAGAAAGTCATAGCTGAGAAAATTGTTTGACAGTGTATATATATATGCGATTGGATTCATCATTTTAAGAGAAAGGAACAAATGTTGGGACATGTAGACATTTAAAATTAGACTTTTTTCTTTACATGCTTTCTTGCAACAAGAAGTTCAAGTGAAAATTATATTATTCTAGCCAACAAGAAGTTCAATTTGGATACAACAACTTTCTTGTGCTCTACTAATCAATCTCCCTACAATATTTTCATGTGATGGAGATATCTTGAACTTCTACTGTTATAACTAGAAATATAAGTTGAGGGGCTTTGCCACAGTAATTTCATGAGCAACACAACCTAATATGGTGAAGCTAGGAAATGTCAAGAGTCAAGACCGCAAATATAACTTCTAATTTGCCTTAACTAGGAATTTATGGAATTTTAAGTTCTTGCACATGCATCTGGAGATAGGAAATTTACTACAAGGCAACACATGTGACCCCACTGCCGCATATTACTTCAAGTTAGTATTATGTGAGATCTGTTAAAATATTGGTTGACTTCCATAAAATAGTACTGAGAGGTACTTAAATTTGCATCTGACCATAAGTATCTTAGATGCTTGAGTTGGTCAGAGGCTCTAAAACAAATGTACAATTATGCCTCACATAAAATGGATAATAAGATAAGAATTGAACAATCATTTTCCTTATCCATTAAGTAGTAAATCACAAAATCTGTAGCAAAAGAAAGGAGGCTGAGAAAGATTCACATTTGCTAGGAGCTCATACCGCACTGTCTGTACATACAACAAGTCCATAGCGTCCATCCCATGAACTACTCTCCACCCAGTTCACACAATTGAACAAAGCCGCTGTTCCACCATAGCATGCATTTGTTGAATCAACACCTTCAATGTCAGTATTACCACTCTCCTGATTGTTACACGAGTTAATATAAGATGCAGGTATCACATAAACACATATAGAAATTTCTTTCCTTTTGTTCCTTTTGAATTTTTGACTCATCTATAAGTTTAGAAAACAATAAATTGGGATAGCAATTTAAAAATCCTACATCAGGAAACATCTCTTTTGTGCCTTTTGCCTCAAATATGTGTATGGACACAAAAGAAGAGGTTAAAAATCCAGTCACACTTAATATGGGGTTATCTAAAAATAGGAGTGGGGATACAGGACAATACTCATCTACTCCAAAACTTCAAAAAAAAAAATTCATTAAAATCAGCATAAATTACTATTATACTCCGACTGTAAAGCAAGCATAAAGATCTAAAATCTAATAATCATATAGAGTGAGGATCTTCAACCCCATTGGTATGTTGTTTGTTTCACATGGTCAACACCAAAACAGATAATGAGATACCTCAAAAACTTGCATCAGGAAAGTCTTGATGGATTTGCTTTTGTCAATGACAGTTTCACTGCCAACATCCAAGCGTCCAATTTGCTTTGGATCAATTTTATATTTTTCAAGAAGTGAAGTAACAACAGTCAAGCTGGAAATTCAAAAGTAAAAAAAAAAAAAAACACTGATCAGAGTAAGTGCAGGAAAGCTATTGCAGCTGCATCATACAAGTCCAGAACATTGACAAGCTTCATTGATCAACAACAAAAGTAAGAATTAAGTACAACCCCCCCCCAAAAAAAGTATTACCAGAAAAATTCCTAGTAACTACTAATAGTAACCCATGAACTGAAAAAGTAATTTTTTTTCTTCTGTAGGAGCACAACCCATTAATGCTGTAACCAAATTTTTAATTAAAAAATAATAATAATTAGGATGTGATTATGCAAAATTGTAAGTGACTAACCTCATTGAGATAACATCTTCAACCTCAGTGCAGAATGCCAAGCAATCTTGTCCAAGCCCAATAGTGTATTTCCCTTTGCTCACTCCATCGTGTGCCTCCAAAGCTTCCTGCAGAATCACACAACCCCACAAAGCAAAACACAAAAATGAAAATAAAAATCCCAGCCTTTTTTCAGAATAGCAGGAAAATAATAATCACAAATTCAAAAAAAAAAAAAACTCTAAAGAGATCTACGAAATGAAGAGGACGGTGCAGACCTGCTGCACGCAAGTGGGAGGGAAGTAAATGTCCATGGCAAGGATTCCCACATTCTTAGGGTGCGAAGAAGAAGCCATGGAAAAGGTTATGAGAATTTTCCCTCACTTTCTCGCTTTTTCTTTCTGTGACTCGTTTGGATGCTGAGAAATAAGTAAGATCAGTAGTAGTAGCAGGAGTAGGAGGGGGTGGAAGTTATGGAATGGAATTATGAAAGGTGGGGTTGCTACTTCAATCAAAAGATGCTGTCTCTGTGACTGGAAGTTATGTATGTATGCCAATATGGCTGCGTTTTGTGTTTTGTGGTAGATTTGGGACCTTTTCCCAACTAACCCCACGTTTTAGGTGGAAATTTTAATGGGTTTGAATGGAACGAGTGATTCATTTTAGTTTGGTGGAGAAATATTAACAGTCCCGATATTATATATCTAATTTTATTTAATTTATTAATAAAATTATTTTATATGTTGTAAAAATATTACAGTGATATATAAAATATTTAATATCTCTTTTATATTAATATATAATATAAATATAATGTACATATTTTAGTGTATATAAAATATATTTTCAAATATTAATGATTATGATTTGTAGGTGAACGTAAAATGAGAAGGTAGCAATTACTTATTTATTTATTTTATTTTTATATTATAATTATTTGTGAAATTTTGAATTGAGGGATAATTAAGTAAAATCTTTTTATTATGATAATTCTAATATTTGAATATATGACAGTACAGAGTAAAGTTAGTCTAAATTATAGTTCACTTTCACTTCGATTAAGTTTGTTTTTTTACTTATCTTTTTAATTTTTAGATCAAGGATAGAGAATTATTGTAAATTTATGAGGTGTAATTATGAAACATTGATATTTTAAAATAATCGTTATATTGGTATTTGATATTGTATCGAATGCTTCAATATTTTTAAATATTTTTTGTCTATATATTTTTTAATTATTTTAAAAATTTTGCCTATCAAAATATTTGTGTTATGTGATATTCGTGTCTCAGTTTTTTTACCATGATTCCTAGTTATGTAGTTTGAAAATTGCATGACATAGACCGGTTTATTTATTGGCTTGGTCCAATTTTCCTTATCATCTGTGTGTGTTTGGGGACAGTTGGTTTAGTTGGTAAGAATGGTAAGAATTCACTTAAGGGAATAGATTAACATCCTCTCCTGTTAAACTGTACAATTTCCTTTTACTAGAAAAATGGGGACCCAGTCTTGTTTAGGAATAGTTGAAAGTGCTGTTTTGAGCTAGTAATTTTTGAGTGAGTATGGTTTATCATAAGTATTCAAATTATTATTTGACATGTATAAAACAGTAGAGATCATTATAAAATTACACTAATCATTAATAATATTTTTATATATATTAAATAATAATTTAAATATCTAAATAATGACGTGATAGATCGTGTCCACCTAAAAATTTCTCTTTGGGCTATCATCAAGAACTTGTTTCCTTTTTTTTGGTTGAAAAAGAACTTTTAAGTGTTTGGTCAACAGATAATATGATGACAGGAAAATAAAGTAAGAAATATGAATGCAGATGTTCCACGAGCACGAGTTTTCCATGTCTTTTAGTATGACTATAAGACTTTGTTTGGTATTGCTAATTATAAAGGAAATGAAGGGCTAAAGTGTTATGATGTTGATTTTCTCTTATTTAGTATTACATTCGTGAAGGAAAGAAAAGAAAAAGAGATAAGAGGATTAAATTTCTAAGACTTTGTTTGATATTGCTAATTATAAAGGAAATGAAGGGCAAAAGTATTATGATGTTGATTTTCTTTTATTTGGTATTATATTCATGAAGGAAAGATTAAAAAAAAAAGATGAGTGGATTAAATTTATGTGAGACCTACTAAAAATTATACTATTCACAATTCGTCCATCAATGAACAAATTTGAGGAATTATAAAAAAAAATAAACAACCTTTTGTTATTTTTTTTATTTGACTAATTATTTTATTTAACAAAAATTATGAAAATAATTTGTTATCACCTTTCCTTTCTTTTATCTTTGCTAATTCCAAACAAGGTGAAGGCTAGGTTTTCTCTTTTTTATCCCCCTTCCATTTTCTTAGTATTTACATCTTTTTTTCCATTCCTTTCGCTCGTAATATACCAAACCCAAACAAAGCCTAAGGTTTGAATCCTCCAAAAGAAAGAAAAGTATGTAAGTGATAATTGTTGATAAAAAATTCAACAGTTTAGAGTTTTATAAAATACAACTATCTATATAACAAATCATGATATGTGAGTGAGAATTCACTCTGTTGATTTTCTCAACAATAATTTTCACTTATATTTTATTCTTTAAAATGCACTCCTCAATGAAAAGATCTAAATCCTATTATATATATATATCAAGACTACTAGGACATTTGTGGAGAGAAAGCCTATAATCTATAGCTTTTGGCCTAGTAATAAATTTTCATCCAACACAGTGATTTAAAAGAAAAATTTTAATTGAATAAGATAATCATGTGTCAATGGCAGCCAAAATCTGATGGGCAATCTGGCATGACATGCCAGCCAAAATACTGAGATGCTACTCATGTGAAATATGTTTGCTTATCATTTTTTAGTCTAGATAAGATGATGCTCTCCAAAATTTCCTCTTGATAGGCCATTAACTACTACAACACTAACCAAGCTGAGGGAGGTGATAGTGATTTGCTCATAAGCAGAAATATCACTGTTACTTTCATTCTGATGGAACTTGCACTTTTTTGAGTGGTTAGAAGGGTGTGCTGATTTTTCTTCCCTTGAATTAGATTGCGCATTCAACTTTCTAGCTGTAATTTACCCTTCAATGTCCACTGTACAGTTATAGATCTGCCTGAATGCATATGGAAAGGACAATACAAATAAAGGAAACAAGTAAAAGGAAAGGAAGTTTATTTGACATAATGAATTATCCACATAGTTTCTGAATTCATCAGACAAATTTCCATATACATGAAATCTTCAGCCGAATTCACACTCTTCTAAGATCCACAATCCAGAAGAATAAATGAAATTTAATGGAATTAAACTTCAATTGTTTCCTGATTGAGAGCAGTATATCTCCATCTTTCCTTCTCCACAAAGTCTGCATCAAGGAACCTAGCAACAAAAGCCCAAAGTTTATAGACATCTTCAAAATTAGCCAGAAAGCCTAATGCAGCAGTAACCACAGTTATTCCAACCTTATCTATATCTTTCTTCTTGTTGGCTATCACTCCTTGGCCTCCAACTACTTTGGTCTCTAGGACTATTCCCTTCTCTTCTGCATACTTATCTGCAAACCATATATGATGCAGGAATCCATAGCTGATAGAAATGTTGCTTCTATCAGCAAGTTTTTGGACAAGGACAGGCTCAACTTTTTCACTTTTCCAATCAAATATATTGAATGCCAAAGCAGGCCCTCTGTCAAATTTCACTTTTGGACCATAAATCTTGACCAAGGGATACCCTTCTGTGTTAGGATGCTTAAGCTTCAACATTGAGCTTACCAGCCAATTTATCAGGTACCTTGCCCTGTTGGTGATCATTATCAATCCCAAAGAATCCACATGATCTAAGCACCTGCATTCAATGCCAAATCCCCCATTTTCACCTTGATGGACATTCTCTTTTTTAAGGGTCTGAACTGGTTTATGTGCCTCCTCAATTTCAGAACCTTGAGGAGCTTTTGATTCTGCAGGTGCCTCTATGATCTGAACATTCTGAAGCTCAGATGGTTCTCCTTTTTCAACTTTTCCAGATGGTGTGGATTGTCTGGGACCAGAGAAAGATTTCAAAGAAAATAATTCTTCTTCTTGTAAGCTAGATATTGATTTTTGTTCAAGTTCTATGTCAGTACCAGAAGAATCCTCAGATAGCTGATGTAGCCACTTTTCTGGTTCAAGGTTCACAACACCTGCAGAAAAGGAGGCTTCCAAACTGGAAATAGCAGATTTCTTGACAAAAAGACATCCAAACCCAGAAGGGTTTTCCCCAAAAGCCTTATAGAAAGAACAAATTAGGAAGTCTGGGAGAAAGAGAGAGAGGCCAAAACAGTCCATGTCTTTTGGTCCCAATGCACAAGCATCAAGCAATACATGCCACCCATTCTCTTGTGCTATGCTCATCCATAGATAAGGATATCTTGCTCCTGTTACTCTGGAATGAAGTGGGAAAACAAAAAGGCCCCTCTTTTTCTTCTTCTTTCTCTTACTCACAATCATCTTCCTCAACTTTCCTGTCTGAAGCCTGAACCTTGGCCATGAGAACTCTGCTGACATAGTTCTGGCTCCTCTCTTCTCTGAGCAACTGATCATTGCTTCCACGGCCTCACTCTCATTGTCATCAACTGTCAGAAGCTTCCTACTTGATTGGAATGGGTAGGAATCTGCCACAAGTTTGAAAGCTGATGTTCTGTTAGCTGTGAAAACCATAAAGTAATCATTTTCAGATATGTTAAGAAACCCCATGATTCTTTTTCTCATTGCGGACTCAAATGCTGACTCTTGTCCACCATGAAGCAATAAAGTTTTCAGATTCCCAGTTTTGCAGGATATACTAAAGAAGGGAATATCTGAATGTTGGGGTGGAGATTGGGGTGTTTGAGGGATTGAAGAGGAGACAAGTTGTGTTTTTGATGTATCATGGTGTTGAAGTTGAGAGTAAGAGAAGAGGCCAATACCAATATAATCAAGGCAAGTGTGGTTGGAGTCTGAGAGATGGTAATATTCTTTGGCTCTAACATGGTCAACATATTCAGTCTCAGAATATTGAGGGTACACTTTGTTGAATTCATTGAATGATTCCTGGAGGGATGGAAGAGACTCATGGTTAGTGAACTGAGTATTTGGGAAGATAGAGGATGCTGTTGTTGCTGCAAAGGTGTGGCGACACTCAGCACAACTGTTTCTGGCTTTTGATGCTGTGTTCTGTGATGTTGGTGAGTTGAAAAGTGGGGTTGGACAGCAACATTGAGGGCATGCTTGGGAGGCCTCATTTTGGCCAAGGGTCTGCATATTTTTATTTTTTGTTACCTTCTCTGCACTGAGAGACAATTAGGTTTATATATATACCAGTTTGACATTTCTCCAGCTATTGGATTTCTTGATGTTTTCTGCCAATCGGCATATAAGAGAAGCACATACAGAAAACTACAGACTCTCTCTCTTGTTATTTAATTTTGTGTTTGGATGTAGGTGGCTGATACGGCAGTGTCGGTACTGATTGAAAAGGTCAAGTAGCACAATTTGGACTTTGTCTTCCATAGTTTTCCAAGTTGACCTCTTAATACTATTTCCCACAGGCCAATTGATGGGAACCGTCTAACTTGGTTTGAATGTGGTGATGTTTGCTTCTGGAGATGTATGTATTTCTTGTTGCACGATATTGAGATGTTTTGTTAATTTAGGTGGGTTCCCACTCTCCCTACCATTTTTCAATTCATTTATTCTTTTGACTAGTCTAATTTGTCCATTTTATTAAAATATTACAAGTGATCATCCCTAATTACAGAAAACCATGAGTTTGACATAGACAATGATGCGAGATTTTTGTGTTGCTGGTGAAGGTAAGTGATGGTCATACATATACTATCATAAACGAGACAAAAAAAAATGTGCATTCTAATCTCCAATATTACTTTCAGCTTAAAAATAGGCACTCATTTCATTAAGTAATATTAGAACTGAGGTCATGATTCAGTTATCTAAAAACGCATATGTGTATGTCCAACTTGGTTTGATTGTGGTGACGTATGCTTATGCAAATTTCCTTTCAAGTGCTATCTAAAAAAAAATTCTTGTTGCCTGCAATCGAAATTTTTGCTAACTTGTACTTGGGTGGATTCCCCACTCTGCCCATTCCAATTACTTTGTTCTTTTGGCTGTCTGATTTGTCCATGTTATTAAATTATTACAAATGATCATATCCCTAATTATAGAAAACCATTAGTTTGACATAGACAACGATGACAGATTTTGGTGTGGCCGAAGAAAGAAAAGAGAGGGCCATACATATACTAAGAGATAAAAAAAAAAAGTAGCATTCTAATTCTCAAATATAACTTCTAGCATAATAATAGGCACTCATTCCAATAAGTAATATTAGAAGTGAGGTCGTGATTCAGTATTTCAGTTATCTTAAAAGGCATAAAGGCTGCTAATTAAGGCAACTACTGAAAAAGGATTGTTAACTGCAATTTTTGATTTACAGATGAGAACTAATCCAACAAAGATCTTTGGTGTGGTTGAAGAACGAGAACTGAAGATGGTTTGTTTGTGAGTGTGTAAAAACTCTAACTTGGAAAAGGTTGAGGGATTTGAAAGCAATAATAAGTGCAGTGGACTCCTACATGGTCTTTATTCAAATTGGCATTATCGAAAATGTCCAAAAGAAAGCCTCTTTCTGAATTCTTCTCAATACTAACTGTCAAGTGACAATGCTTGTTTAAGGTTCAGTATTGCAAAATTATTATTTTTTCTACGAAAAAGTTTCCAGATTATGGCAGAAAAATTCTTATATACACTTAGGTTACACAAATTATGTGTACTCGGTCAATCAACATTAAATGATCACATAAATTTTTATGTCATATGAATATTTTAAATTTTAAAATAATAATATATTACTTATTGATTGATTTAATGCACATAACTATGTATACGGACACGAGAATTCCTCATTATGAAATATGGATGCATCATAACTTCGCTAGCGCGTGGTTTGACGCTGTCCCCTTAGGGGCAGCCAGTACATGCCAATACTTTAACGTCAGCTGAGATTTCAAAGATTGAGCAGAAGTGGGATATTGTCCTATGGAGTAATGTTTTTATATTTAAATTTTCGTTGAAGTTTTAACATATTGAGTGAACTTGCTCATTATATTAAACTAATTTTCAAATAGAGTAGCATCAAGGGTTGCATTATTATTAATTTGTTTTGATGGAGCTTCAATGATTAATATATAGCGTTGGGTATGGCGATGGGGTAGCATGGTGGGCTCAACAAACAAAATATAATCAGGCATGTTTATGATGAGGAAACCCCATATTAAAAAAAGAACAAAGTGAATTTAACTGTCCTTAAAGTGAATGCAATTATAGGTGTTAAGAGTTTCATATTGTCTATTTTAATATTTTGAGTGTGATTTATATATCTATTGAGTCACTCCACTTAATGTTAATTGATTTTCTGTTAGAATATCACATAATATCAGAGTCAAGATCTCATCTTTTTTCGTCTACTTCATTAGGCTTTTTCTACTTATTTCATCTTGGTATCTATCGAGGAGGAGTCGTCTGTCTCAATATTTTAAGTATAATTTATATATCTATTTAAAAAGTTGAGTGTGGGAAATGCAAGAAAAAGAGCATGCACAATTGGTTGCATATCTTTGGGTCACTCTCCTTTGCAATGGCAAACAAACACACAAACACTTTTTTAAGTATGAAATAAGAAATGTGGTAGCTAAGTTAATTAGCTTAGTATGGTTAAGAATGCAATTACAGTATAACATTACTAATTCTATGAAAATTATTTTAATTCCAATTCCTTTGATCTTTTGGTCCAATCGTTTTCAATTCCTTTTGTGGTTCTGTTTGGTAAAATTGTGACTCGGTAAGTAAGTTTAATTTAAAAATAAATAAATAAATAAATAATCTCACAGCTATGTTTTTCTCATTTCTCTCTGTCTTTTTGCAACACATATAGGTGAAACATATGACACTATTGAGTAATGACCGTTTATAGCCTGTGACAGTGACTCATACTTCTTTTATTTTTTATTTTCTTTCTTTTGTTTTCCACTTGATCTGAACCGAGTTGTGTTAATTAGATAAGCTCATAGTTATAAAAGAAACACATTAGGATGCGGCTAATTATGCATGCAAGTCTTGCAAGACATACATTTCTTCAAACATTTAAACCCATTTCCGATCACATCAATTCTCAATGTAGGAATCAATAGTCGACATCTTCAACCTTTGTTTCTTATGAGAAGTGTCAGTTGATAATTTGATAAGATTTCTTTGTATGTGCAGAATATAGAGTTTAATTAATCTAATTTGACAAAAAAAATTCTGAAATAGTTAGCAAATAAAATGTTATAAATGGTAATATTTTCTTGGCTGGACCTTTTAACAGAAGAGTGCTAAAAAGAATATAGGCTTTTAATTTCAATGCAAAAGATGTATTTAGAAAGAAAATGCTATTTCTCCATCAGAAAAACTATAAAATTGAGACTCAAAAGTATATGCTGTAACCCTCGTGCTAGCTATTGGTCCATAAGGCTTGAACCTTGAACTCTCAACTACCCTAAAAAGTCAGCTATTTTATAACTCTTTTGCTACTTTTAAGATCAGCTACTTTTAACTAATTTTATTTTGAAAAGGTAAGACAGAAAGATTTAAAAAGCAGTTCTCTAAAGTGTCCCTTTGTACTAATAATTAATGTTACTTATGATTGAATCACTCCTGTCGCAACAGTCCCGAAGGACGCCGTAAAAAAAAAAAAAAAAGAGAAGAATAAGACTTCGGAGTGTTGGGAGTCGCCACCAATCGCTTTATCCATTAAATGGAATGGCGCAATTGGACACCTAAAAGATGATCTACGTTTCTGAGTTTGAGGTTCGGGGGTTGATTACGGGTAGGGAAGGTGTTAGCACCCTACACCGTCCGTCTAAGAACGGTTATCTATTTAATCTAATGTTATTTGTAAGATTAATTTAATTGGTCCTTTATTAATTAAAAGAAAAGAATTTTTTTATTTTTTATTTTGACATGTCCCATTTTGTCAAGCATAATATCAAGAATGATAAATGACTAAGACAAGCAATGAGTGACTAAATTGTCATTATTTTGGAACAAATTCTAAGTCTATAACACATTATATAAAAGTGGTGAATCAAAATTTTATTTTTTAAAGAGAATTAAGTTTTAAGATAAAATGATCAAATAAAATCTCATTTATAATAATAATAAAAAATTTAGGCACATGAGATTTTTGTAGTAATTTAAAAAAAAAATGTCTTCATAAAATATAAAACTTTAATTCACCACAATCATAATGTTGAAACTATATAAAATTGTTCACTTTTATTTAAATATTTTATTTTACAAAAGAAAAAGTTTTATTTTGGTTTAAAAAAATTGTATTTTAGTTTACATAATTATTTTAATTTTGATGTGAGGATTAGACCTCGTCAGCGCTCTCTGGCAAAATCCAATATAAAGCCTCAAGATTATCGAGAAGAGTGTATTTGATCGGCGCTCCGATCCTCTCCCAATTTTTCAGTCATCAGCCAATTTAAAATTATTTAATTTACAATAATTAAATTAAAGTCGTGTGAAAATTAGACCTCGTCAGCGCTCTTGGCAAAATCTAATATAAAACCTCAAGATTATCGGGAAGAGTGTATTTGATCGGCGCTCCGATCCTCTCCCAATTTTTTCGTCATCGGCAAGTTTTATTTGATTAATACAATAATAATTAAATTAAAATCACATACTAATGAGTATAATAATCATAACAACAAACAAAATATTATGTATTTTTTATTTTATCTTTTATTTTTTATTTTTCTTCTTTTTTATGTATTTTTATTTTTTATTTTATTTTATTTTACATTTTTGCTTTATACATTTTTTCTTTGACTACAAGACACAACATAAAATACCATTAAACTAAACAAACACTATCAAATGAGAACAAATCCTTAAAAAAACAATTAAACTAAAAACAACGTGTTTTTATTATTTTTATTTATATATTTTTTTTTGCTTCCAAAAAAAAAATTAAGCCAATCCACTTTTTTATTATTATATTTTGGTCACAAATGAGACTTCCCACGTAGAAGTGGGCTCGGTGGAGTCATCCAAAAAAAAACAACTCTTCCTATTATTATTCTTTATCATTGTTTAAGAATAGCAAAAAAAAAGAAGCTAAGTATTAACATAAGAAACGAACAAACCCACCCAAAAGTCATCTGCCCAAACACGTGATAAAACAAAATAAAGCAAAGATAAAAGAATAAAATAATAATGACATTAATAATAAGAAGAAACGGACTTGAAAAAGAAACAGAGAAATAAAGAATCAAACATAGAAGAAAGCAGAGCAAGAGAGGAGAGCGGAACTGACTGCGAATCCAGCCGCTTGGGGGTGCGACAGCGAGGTAACCGAACCGGTGCGGTGCGTCTGATGGAGCTGGGTCGGCGACGAGTTCGAATCTAGACGGTTCTCACTGCTGGTGGAGGCGCTGAGTCGACTCGGTTGAGGTGAGTTTGTGGTTATGGTGAAGGTTGAATGGTGGTGTGTTTTAAGGTTGAAGATGATGGGCTTGGTGGGATGGAGGAGCTGTTGGAGATTGAGGAAGAAAGGAAAAAAATAATGAAGCTCTGTTTTTGGATGAGGAGAAATGGTGGGTTATGGATGGTGGCTGTAAGTGGAAGCTTGAAGATGGTGGAATGAACGAAAATTGGAGATAGGAGTGAGCAGTTTTTGGGACCACTGAAGTATGAAAATTTTTCCTTATCTGTGTGAATTTTCAAGTTTGTGATCCCTTTCTTCCGAATGGTCTCCCCTTTTTAAATCCGTCTGTGTCTTTTGCTTCTTAAAATTCATTCAATTTGTAATAATTCATTTTCGGTTTTGGAAGGCAAATGGAATATAAAACTGCCAGAAGCCTTTAATCCAATTCAATGCAGGCTGATTCTGGAGGCTAGGGTTGCAGCAGCAGGAAGAAGGAAGTTGGGTTGTGGGTTGAGATGGAGAAATGAGTTATAGGTTGAGAAGAAAAAAAATGGGTCATGGGTTGACCCGTACAAAGTTTTTTTTTTATTTTTTTATTTTATTTCTTTTTTCTTTTTTTTTGAAGAAGGAAATTAAATTAAATTAAATAAATAAAAATAAAAAAATAGATAAATTTGGGTATCAACAGCTACCCCCCTTTGTTTTACATTTAGAAAAAATGAAAAATAAAGGAGTTGATTCAATTTTGTCCATGAAAAGGTAAAAACTTGCGGATTCAGGTGTCCGCCAAAGTTTAACCAAAAAACAAGGTAAAAAGCTTATGGAGTCGGGTATCCGTTGAAGCTTAACAGAAAACTTAAAGGCAATGGGTGCGGGGACCCAAAAACAACGGGTACGGGGACCCAGAAAAAGTAAAAAGCTTGCGGAGTCAAGTATCCGTTGAAGCTTTAACAAAAACAAGATAAGAAGCTTACGGAGTAGGGTATCCGTTGAAGCTTAACAGAAAACTTAAAAGCAATGGGTACGGGGACCCAAAAACATAAAACAATGGGTACGAGGACCCGAAAAGGTAAAAAGCTTACAGAGTCGGGTATCCGTTAAAGCTTAATAGAAAACTTAAAAGCAATGGACACGGGGACCCAAAAACAATGGGTACAAGGACCCAAAAGGTAAAAAGCTTGTGGAGTCAGGTATCCACTGAAACTTAACAAAAACAAGGTAAGAAGCTTACGGAGTCGGGTATCCGTTGAAGCTTAACAGAAAACTTAAAAGCAATGGGTACGGGGACCCAAAAACATAAAACAATGGGCGCGGGGACCCGAAAAGGTAAAAAGCTTGCGGAGTCAGGTATCCGCTGGAGCTTAACAAAAACAAGGCAATGGGTACGGGGACCCAGAAAAGGTAAAACAATGGGTACGAGGACCCAAAAGGTAAAAAGCTTGCGGAGTCAGGTATCCGCTGAAGCTTAACAGAAACAAGGCAATGGGTACGGGGACCCAGAAAAGGTAAAACAATGGGTACGAGGACCCAAAAGGTAAAAAGCTTGCGGAGTCAGGTATCCGCTGAAGTTTAACAAAAACAAGGTAAGAAGCTTATAGAGTCGGGTATCCGTTGAAACTTAACAGAAAACTTAAAGGCAATGGGTACGGGGACCCAAAAACATAAAACGATGGACATAAGGCTCTGATTTGACTGAAAACAGCAAGTTGGATCTTTGTAGGTCAAGGCTAGCAAAATGAAAAATGCACTATGCAATGCATGCTTCAGTTGTATGAGAGTATGAAAACTTTTTTTTTTGTCTTTTCTCTTTTTTGTCTTTTTTTTTGTCTCCACGACCCCTAAGGACATGATTGTAATCAATTTCAAAGATGAACTGGAATAGGATTTAATGGCATCCTTTCATTTGTCTATTCAGCCGATGGTTGAAGTGTCCAACCAGAATGACCCTTGAGGTGTGCATTTAGATGTGACACATAAGAGCAATGAGAAAACTCTTTAGATGACCCTTGAGGTGACCTGGTTGTCATTTCTTTTTATCAACACTCTTATCAGGAATCATTGTGTTTCCCATACCTTTCAAGTCATTATCAATTCTCAATGCTTGGACAGCAATGTCATACATTTCATATTCCAATATATGATTATTAGAAAAATGTATATTGAGTCAAAGAAGAGGCAAAGGTAAAAACATGACAATATTATATTGAAATGGGAATGGTGAAAAGAAAGCAATATTATGGTCATCAACATAAAATTTACAGAGGGATGATAAGGGCAAAGGTCTTCAGTTCTTCCAATGAAACCCTTTATCGCAATCAGCGTCAATCCTCTGCATACCCGATTTTGAACACCCATTAACCAGCCTATGAAGACTTTGACTGCCCCAGTTGGGATTATTTGGCCTACCCCAATATGGAAACTTAGTTTGCTCTAAAGCTGAGATTTGCTTCTCCCTAGCATGGAGACTCAACCGCTCAGGTCTCACTTCCTTTGTCATATCAAGCACTATTGTCCTTTTATTTTGGACCTTAATTTTTGCCTAGGTCGCTCTTTCAAGTTTTCAACCTACCAGGTCGCTCTAACTTTTGCCTAGGTAGCCTTTTCAGGTTTTTCACCTAGCGAGCCATGTTTTTCCCTTTTTTTCTTTTTTTTCTTCTTTTTTTGTTTTTTTGACAAGTAGTGCTTTTATGCATAATATTTCTTGACTGCATCTGAATTTACAGGAAGTGGTAGATCTTCACCATCCATTCTTGTGAGAATCAAGGACCCTCCAGAGAAAGCCTTTTTCACGACATAAGGTCCTTCATAATTTGGAGTCCATTTTGCCCGGTGATCTTTTTGAATTAGCAGGATCTTTTTGAGCACTAAGTCTCCTTCTTGAAATTGTCGAGGGCGCACTTTTTTCGCATAAGCTTTCATAAGCCTCCTTTGATATAACTGGTCATGACACAGTGCAGTTAACCTTTTACCTTCAATAAGATTCAACTGATCTAGTCGGGCTTGGACCCATTCGGCCTCTTCCAATTTTGTCTCCATCAGTACTCTTAATGAGGGGATCTCTACCTCAATAGGGAGTACGACTTCCATTCCGTAAACTAAAGAGAAAAGAGTTGCCCCAGTTGAGGTACGGACAGACGTGCGATAACCATGCAGAGCAAAGGGAAGCATCTCATGCCAATCTTTGTATGTCACAACCATTTTTTGGATGATTTTCTTGATGTTTTTGTTTGCTGCCTCAATAGCCCTATTCATCTTTGGGTGATATGGCGAGGAGTTATGATGTTGGATCTTGAAATTCTCGCACATTTCCTTCATCATTTTGTTATTCAAGTTAGTTGTATTATCGGTGATGATCTTATTTGGTAGACCATAACGACATATCAACTCTCTTTTGATGAACTTGATCACCACATTCCTGGTCACATTGGCATAAGAAGCAGCTTCAACACATTTGGTGAAGTAGTCTATCGCGACAAGGATAAAGCGATGCCCATTTGAAGCCTTAGGTTCAATAGGTCCTATGACATCCATACCCCACATGGAGAATGGCCACGGTGCTACTAGGACATTCAAGGGGACTGGAGGCGCATTGATCTTATCAGCATATGTTTGGCACTTGTGGCACTTTCTCACATGATTGATGCAGTCAGTTTCCATGGTTAACCAATAATAACCAGATCTTAGGATTTTTCTTACCATTGCATGTCCATTGGAGTGAGTTCCAAAGGAGCCCTCATGTACTTCTTCAATAATCTTTTCTGCTTTCATTGCATCAACACATCTTAGAAGCACCATATCATGGTTTCTTTTGTAAAGTATTTCCCCACTCAGAAAGTAACCCATTGCGAGCCTTCTCAGGGTCCTCTTGTCATTTTTTGAAGCGCCTGCAGGGTACTCCCTATTCTTGATGAAACATTTGATGTCATGGTACCACGGCTTCCCATCAGGCTCATCTTCAACCATTTGACAATATACAGGACAGTCACGACTTTCCATTTTTATAAGTGGTAGGTCCCTTTCATGACTTACTTGGAACATTGATGATAGTGTGGCCAAAACATCAGCCAACTGATTTTTTTCTCGAGGAACATGATGAAAAGTGACTTCATCAAATTGCTCGATCAATTCTTTGATGTAAACATGGTATGGGATCAATTTAGCATCACGGGTCTCCCATTCTCCTTTCAGTTGATGAATGACCAAGGCAGAGTCCCCATATACTTCCAAGATCTTTGCTTTTGATTCTATTGCTGCCTGAATACCCAAAGCACACGCTTCGTATTCTGCTATATTGTTAGTACAGTCAAAACACAACCTTGCTGTGATTGGGAGATATTTATCTTCAGGGGAGATCAAAATGGCTCCAATGCCGTGCCCCAGTGTATTAGAGGCTCCATCAAACCACATAGTCCATTTTTCTTTTTCAGAAGATTCTTCATTTTTAAACAGAGCCATTATATCTTCATCAGGGAACTCACATTGCATTGACCCATAATCCTCTATAGGTTGGTTAGCCAGATAATCCGCAAGGGCACTTCCCTTAATTGCCTTTTGGGTGACATAAATAATTTCATACTCCGATAATAAAACTTGCCATCGAGCGATTCTCCCAGTGAGAGCGGGTTTCTCAAAGATATACTTGATAGGATCCATTTTGGATACTAACCAAGTAGTGTAACACAACATGTATTGCCTCAATCGATGGGCAGCCCATGCCAAGGCGCAACAAGTTCGCTCTAACAATGAGTACTTTGCCTCATAATCGGTGAACTTTTTACTTAAGTAATAAATGGCGCGTTCTTTTCTCTGGATTCATCATGCTTTGCCTCAAAGATGCAACCCATAGACCCATTAAGAACCGTCAAATACATAATAAGAGGTCTCCCTGGCACTGGAGGCACCAAAACTGGGGGTTCTTGTAAATACTGCTTGATTTTTTCAAAGGCTCTTTGGTAATCTTCATTCCACTTGACTGACTGATTCTTGCGTAACAACTTGAAGAGCGGCTCGCATGTTGCTGTGAGCTGGAATATGAATCGAGCGATGTAATTCAACCTTCCCAAAAATCCCCGAACTTCCTTTTCAGTGCGAAGGACTGGCATGTCCAGTATTGTTTGAACCTTGTCAGGATCAACTTCTATTCCTTTCTAGCTCACCACAAACCCCAATAGTTTGCCTAATCTGACACCAAAAGTGCATTTTGCAGGATTCAATCTGAGTTTGAACTTCCTCAATCGCTCAAAAAGCTTTTGCAGATTGATTATATGATCTTCTTCTATTTTTGACTTCGCAATCATATCATCCACATAAACTTCTATTTCTTTGTGCATCATGTCATGGAACAATGTCACCATAGCTCTCTGATACGTTGCCCCAGCATTTTTTAAACCAAAAGGCATCACTTTGTAGCAAAAGGTTCCCCATAAAGTGATGAATGTAGTCTTCTCCATGTCTTCCGGTGCCATCTTAATCTGATTGTATCCCGAGAAATCATCCATAAAGGAAAAAAATGAATGTTGAGCAGTGTTGTCCACCAAGACATCAATGTGAGGTAACGGGAAGTCGTCTTTAGGGCTGGCCCTATTTAAGTCTCGATAGTCCACACACATTCGGACTTTCTCGTCTTTCTCTGAGACAGGGACAATGTTGGTAACCCATTGTGGGTATTTTGCAACTGCAAGAAATCCAGCATCAAATTGTCTTTTTACTTCATCTCTGATTTTTAGGGACATCTCAGTTTTCATTCGTCTCAACTTTTGCTTAACCGGAGGGTATCCAGGTTTTAGTGGCTATTTGTGCTCAACTATGTCAGTGTCTAGCCCAGGCATATCATGGTATGACCATGCAAAGACATCACTATAATCAAACAAGAGTTTAATCAACATGTTACGCTCATTTTCTTTCATCGAGGTACCAATTTTGATTTCTTTCTTATCATTTTCAGTCCCCAAGTTAATTACTTCAATTGGTTCCTCATGAGGTTGGATTTCTTTAGCTTATTGTTCAAGTAATCTCATTAACTCAGGTGAAGTTTCCCAATCATCTTCATTATCCTCATCAGTATGATTAACAGGGTGTTCAAAATTATATGATGAGATATTGACACTGTCACTTTCAAGAGAGTCATTTTAAGATCTACAACAAGTGATGTTGACACAAGAAAGATAAAATGAATAGAAGGTCATGATAATGGAGGGATGAAAGCTAATGGAATGAAAAATGAGAGAACTCAAAAATGCATTTTATTAATAATAATTATTGGAAAGGAAACATGTGAGCCCGTTTACAAATGAAAATCCTAAAGCCTTGGGCAGAGCTAAAGGAAAAGCACTACAGAATTACTTTGAAAGAGACTCTAAGGTTATGGGAAACTTGGAGATCTCCCAATTGTCGAGTCTTGCATCTGAAGAACATGCATACACCAGGTTCGTATGACTAACAAAATCATCATCTTCAACTGCAGTCACTTGGTCTACGAACACAACTCCCGCGCTCCGGAAGCTTTGTCGTATATCACAGATGGGGACTCCCTCCACTTTAGGTTCTCGATTTTCCAAGCGAGCCAGCCTTTTCTCTTTTTTCTCTTCCATTATCCTCCTCTTATCGGCCTTGGTGGGTTTGTACCCCAGCCTAAATCTATCTTTGTTTTCAAAGGGTTGAAAAAGTCCTGTGGCACCTTGTCGTTTCTTGCCCAGCCCTTCTTCATGCTGATAACCCCCTTCTAGCATAACTTTTGCTATCATTACAGATGCAACAGAAGGCTGCGGTTTAAGAATTGGAGCTCCTTCTTTTATATAAATGGTATTGACAACCTCGAGTGCTTGAAAGGCAGTCTCCAAAGCCTCTTCCGTAGCTTCAATATAAAGGGTGTCTAGCGGCTTGCTCACCAGTAGGTCCTCTTCACTAAAGACAGTAATCATCTTGTTATCAACTATGAATTTGACTTTTTGGTGCAATGTGGAAGGCACAGCTCCAGCAGAATGAATCCATGGTCGTCCTAGGAGACAACTGTATAATGGTGCAATGTCCATCACTTGGAAGAGTATGTTGAAAGTGCAATGACCAATTTGAATTAGTATTTCGATTTCCCCTATGACTTCTCTCCTTGTGCCATCAAATGCCCTTACTATCATCGCACTTGATTTCATGTGTGACCCATCAAAAGGTAACTTAGAGAGTGTCGACTTTGGCATCACATTCAAGGAAGAGCCATTGTCCATCAGTACTCTAGCCATGATATGGTCTTGACATTTTACTGAGATATGAAGTGCTTTATTATGTCCCTTTCCCTCATTGGGTATTTCATCATCGGTGAAAGTGATGTAATTATCTGCTGTGATGTTGCTGATAACGCTATTCAACTTGTCAACCGTGATGTCATGAGAAACATGAGCTTGATTGAGCACTTTCATTAGCACCTTCCTGTGTGGCTCAGAGTTCATTAATAAAGATAAGAGTGATATTCTTGCAGGGGTGCGGTGCAGTTGATCCACTACCTTGTATTCACTTTGCTTTATAAATTTTAAGAACTCACAAGCTTCTTCCTCAGTCACTTATTTCTTATAGACCTCTTGTTGTGTTGCCTTTGGTTCTTCCTTTTTTTTTTCAAAGCTTTTTTAGTAGAAGTTTCCCCCATCTTGCCTTTCCATTTCCGAATTCTTTCCACTTCCACCCCTTGATCTTTACGCAGATACTCAGGTGTATCAATACGACCACTCCGAGTCATTCCACTGATCCCAGATATGCTAGAGATAGCCGATGGGATTTTCATTTGATTGTCCTGGAGATCATTTACAATGACTTGTACATCATATTTCCAAGGCACAGCTCTAGTGTCCTTATAGGGAAAAGGAGTCGGTACTTGGATGGTGATAGGATTCTGACCAAAAGAGACTGGCAGAGACACCTCTTTACTATAATGAATTGTCAATGACCTTGGTATACCTGGAGCTTGCTCTATGATTGGATGCGTTGCATAGGTATTGGTAGCTTCTTGAACTGGCGGAGACGTAATTTCTTTGACCATATAGACATCACCATTATCGCACTGATTGTTTATTTGTACTAGGTGACTGTCCATTAAACTTTGGAGGATCTGTTTGAATTCACCACATTCCTCTAGAATGCCCTACTTTTCTGTGGATCTTGCACACTATTTCATCTTCATTGACCTTTTTAAACTCAGCTTGGTTTTGTATCAACCCATATTTGCAAAGCTCTTGAAAAATTACTCTCATGGGAGTTTTCACATCAGCTACCCGACTTATGACGCATCGTCCAGAAGACTTCTCTATGGCATTAACTACAGGACCTCCATGATCAGGCAAGGGATTGCGGCCTACATTAGGAGTTTTTTCCTTAAAGTTTAACCATTTAGCATTAATCAAGTCTTGCACTTTGAATTTCAAGGCTCTACAATTTTCTGTTGAGTGACCTACGGCCCCAGCATGGTACTCACATTTAGCATTCTGGTCAAATCCTCTTGGGTAGGGGGGTTCCACTGGCTTCATTGGGCAAGGAACCAATAAGGAATTTCGGAAGAGTTGTGGTAGCAGTTCAGTATAGGTCATGGGAATTGGGTCAAATTGGACAGGTTTCTTTTCTTGGTTAGCTGGTGGCCTTCTTTGGTTGGTATTTGGATTTTGGGCCCATGGTTGAGTTGGTTGATATGGCATGGTAGGGAGTGTTTGGTTTGGGATAGGAGATGGTGCACGATAAGGGATCATTGGGTGATAAGATTGAGGGTATGGAGCTTGAGAGGCATTAGCAATGTATGGATAGTAAGGCATGTAGAGAGGTTGGAAGGATGATTGAGGGTTGATAGGCGCTTGGTTATGTCTCTCTTGGGCAAAACTCCTTTGATCGAAAGTCACAGCATGAGCTTCCCCTTCTCTTTTCTTCCCTGCTGGGGGCTTTTTGGCACTAAATGTCCCCGTTAAACTTTCAGCAATCTTTCCACTTCTCATTCCTCCTTCAATTCTTTCCCCGATGATAACCATGTCAGAGAAATTTGACGACACACTTCCTATCATCTTATCATAGAAGGGTGACTGGAGAGTGTCAATGAATGTGGCCACAATTTCTCTTTCTGTCAATGGGGGTTCAACCTGAGCAGCTATCTCTCTCCACCGCTGAGCATATTCTTTAAAGGTTTTAGCTCTTTTCTTAGCCATATTTTGTAATTGTAGCCTATCTGGTGCCATATCGATGTTGTACTTATATTGCTTCAAGAAAGCATCAGTCAAGTCCTTGAAACATCGTATATGGGCACGTTCCAGGTGTGTGTACTAATTAGAAGCTGCCCCAGCTAAACTATCCTGGAAGAAATGAATCAACAGCTTGTCATCATGAGCGTGTGATGCCATCTTGCGGATGTACATGGTCAGATGGTTCTTTGGGCAAGTAGTCCCCTTATATTTGTCAAAATCTGGGACCTTAAACTTTGGAAGAATCACCACATTTGGGACAAGACAGAGCTCTGCGGCATCCAGAAGACCATAGCTACTTGCTCCTTCTATGGATCGCAGTCTTTCTTCAAGAACTTCTAATTTTCCCTTGGATTGAATGCCTTAAGTTAAAGGGTTCAACAGAGAAGTTCCAGCGACCTTATGGGGAAAAAACTGTGGCATGTAGAAATGAGGTTGGGCCTGAGTCAAGCCTTGTGGCCCTGAAGTAGGTATTACCAATGATGAGCCGTTCTCAAGAGGGTTGGTAACTTGGGACGACATAAAACCAGGGGAAATGCCATAAGGTGGAATAGAAATAGGGTACTGAGGAATCTCACTGGTATTTGGTTGAGATCCTTGGGGAGGGTTTGAAGTTGTTGGGACCGTCGGTGCACTGCCCTCAGGAATGTTAGTGGATAATGGTGGCACATAACCAGGTGGAAGGCCATATGGTGGGAATGAAGATGCCTGTGTTTCAGGATTATTTGAGTAAATTGTGAGTGGCATCATGGCTCCTTGAGAGGTGATACTAGGATATTGCCAAGGAACTGGCGTAAAGCCAGGCAGGTGAGCTGGCGTGGTAGAGGGATCATCATTTGCTTTTGAAGGAGTCCCCTCTGTGTTCCTTATTTTTTTCAGAATTTCCAAGATCTTGGTCATTTGTTCCTTTAGCTGGCTTACTTCACTTCTCAACTCTTCTTGTGACTGACCCAGTTTATCCATGACTCTTGATTGAGAGCGAGTCCTATAAGGGTGTCGTAGAGACAGTTTTCCTTTCTGTATTCATTATTTTTTTATTAGAAAATATAAAAAAGAAAAAAAAAATGCAAACAAAAATAAAACAATGCATGTAGAGACATGATCCAAAGTAGCAAACGATATCGATAAACCTCATTCATTTAAAGGGAAAAAACTCTATGGTCATAGAGAGTTTTACACATGTTGATTCTTGCTACTCCTCAATTCAGATGGAGGAGTTGGCTTTACAAAACAAGATGGAAAGAGTCATGCTAACTCTAAATTACATCAGCATTCCTAGAATAAGAAACTAATTTCAGTGAAATTTTCCTAGGAAGTCAAGGTCCTTTCTAACTCGAGTCAGAATATCCTGGTTTTCTCCTGGTGCTAGCTTGGCTTTCACTTTGATGATTTCTCTTGCCCTCTTTCTTGAATGGTTAGAGATTTCCCTTATATTATCAAGAACCATTTCGGCTTTTCGCTCCATTTCTTGGCTTGTATTACGATAGAAATTCTTTTCATTAGTCAAGAAAAGAACATCATCCTCCAACCGATTCTTCTTACTTTCCAAGAAAGTAGACCATTCAACATGCTTTTCCAAATGTTGATTTAAGATTTTAACTTCATTCTTGAATTCTTGAAGTTGACCATCTTTTTCCTGAATGATTGTTTTGAGGACTTGACATGTTTTCCTTAACCTCTCTATTTCAATATCTTTAGAAGCTGTCTCCTATTCTTGACTTTGCATTTTTCTTCTTGCAGTGCTAAGTTGATCTTTCAAGGACCTTCTCTCAGTGGTCCACTCCCGATAAATGATTTCGTACCACCCCTCTGCTTCAGCATAGTAGTCATTGGGTTCATTAAATTGGTGCATTGGTAACTCTGGACCCTGTACCTTGGGAGCAAGAAACCCCTTCCTCCTACTAGCCTGCCAAATTAAGTATTCCGGTGTCGTTTCAGATAATGGGAGACCGGGCTTCACACTTCTTGTGTCATTCCAATCTTCAATGACTTCTTTTATTTTATGACTGGTTCCTTCATCGCCGTACGAGAATTCAAATTTGGACAGTCCATGAGTCATCGGAATGAATTGCAGAGATGTCATTTGTCTTCGGACCATAGCTGGAGCATAGCCCACTACTCCCCATGGGCCAATAAGTGGAACCTAAGGTTTGCTTCCACATCTATATATGGTATAAGTGTGGGGAAATCATTTGGCCCTCCAGACCACTTCTTTTATTTCCATGAAAAAATTGATCCGTTGCCTCATTGTCGGAGTTCGGGGAGGCCAATTGTCACGACCATATAGAGAGAACGGGTGCTTAGGTATGACATACTGCTTTAGATCAATTTCTGGATGGTTAAAGCACTTCAAGGTTGGCATATGACTAAGCATCCATACTACCAGTAATGGTGCACATCCCCAAAATTTTCCTTTCTGATAGACTCGACAATAATTCAGGGATCAAATTGTCTCGACTAAAATTGGTGGGGCTGGGTGTACCCCATGCTCGATCTGCTCGAACAAATTGATCATATGTCCATCTATTTGATTTTTCCATCTCGGGAAAATTACTAACCCATAAATAGCGAGGGCTAGTGCTACCAAATCAAAACTTTGATCAACTTGAGCTTCAACTAGCCTAAGCAAGAACTCCGAATCTAGACTTCATCCTTCATCCACCATGTACTTGTCCAATTCATTAGCATGAATCCCTATCAATTTGGACAGCATCCTTCTTGGCGTCTTCTTAGGGTCATGTGAGTACACTTTGTCCTTTGGCATGTTGTCTTTATTAAGAAGCCTAGCATACTCCTCAATCGTTGGCACCAAGTCAAATTGTCGAAAAGTATAACACCGATATGAGGGGTCCCAAAAATGAAGCATAACTTTCAACATTTGGAGGTCAGGGGTGATGAACATTAGAGCTGCAATATCTCCATACTTGTCATTGAACTCTCCTTGTCTTCTCATGCTACACCACACATTACGGAGCCTCCTTAGGTCATTTTGCTTAAAGTCATGGCTCCCCTTTAAGAGAGGTAAATGAACATCCTCGCGATGCAAACTATTTCCTTCCTTGGCTTGAATTCTTGCAAACTCTTCACTGATAGTCCTGATACTCTCTGCCACCTCAGACATTAGAGTCATCTTTCCCTTATTCATCCTTGAGGTTTATCGATATCTTCACAGGATTGGACCACATATGCAAATGCAAGATAAAAGAAAAGTTAACAACTACAAAATAAAAGACAAACAGAAATTCCTCATATGTTAGAGGAAAAGGGGTACCTAATCTTGGTACCCATTCAGCAGGATAAGTTCTATGAACGATGGTAGCTCTAAGATTATATCTACAAGTGAGAGCTTTGGTTCTAGACCCCTATCGGACAAAAGGTCCCCAAATTGTCCCTTGCTGTCGCCAACACTTTGGCTAGCAAGAGTCCTCCATCCTCACCCATGATAGGTTACAAGCGGAAAGAGTTCAATTTGAGCGAGGGGTTTTCATGTGCCTAACCGGAGACCAACGGTCCCACAAAGCAACACTACTTCACCCTTTATCTAAGCCTACAAGGAACTGAGCTCGGGTATAGAGCTTGTGTGTGCAGGTGTACATGAGAGAACTTATTTACAAAGCAGAAATATAATACATATAATGCAAACAAAAAGTATAATAATATGAAACAAATAACAAATAAACAAATAAAACAAAAATGGACCAACATAATTAAAGAGCAAATCACATGAGATTAAAATAAGGTTTAACCCTCTAACTGTCCCCAGTGGAGTCGCCAGCTATCGCAACCGTCCCGAAGGGCGTCGCGAAAATAAAAAGAATAAGGAGGAAATGACCTCGGGGTGTTGGGAGTCGCCACCAATCGCTTTATCCATTAAATGGAATGGCGCAATTGGACACCTAAAAGATGATCTACGTTTCAGAGTTTGAGGTTCGGGGGTTGATTACGGGTAGGGAAGGTGTTAGCACCCTATACCATCCATTCTAAGAACGGTTACCTATTTAATCTAATGTTATTTGTAAGATTAATTTAATTGGTCCTTTATTAATTAAAAGAAAAGAATTTTTTTATTTTTTATTTTGACATGTCCCATTTTGTCAAGCATAATATCAAGAATGATAAATGACTAAGACAAGTAATGGGTGACTAAATTGTCATTATTTTGGAACAAATTCTAAGTTTACAACACATTATATAAAAGTGGTGAATCAAAATTTTATTTTTTAAAGAGAAGTAATTTTTAAAATAAAATGACCAAATAAAATCTCATTTATAATAATAAAAAAAAAATTTAGGCACATGAGATTTTTGTAGTAATTTCAAAAAAAAAATGTCTTCATAAAATATAAAACTTTAATTCACCACAATCATAATGTTGAAACTATATAAAATTGTTCACTTTTATTTAAATATTTTATTTTACAAAAGAAAAAGTTTTATTTTAGTTTAAAAAAATTATATTTTAGTTTACATAATTATTTTAATTTTGATGTGAGAATTAGACCTCGCCAAATAACTTCTCAAGCAAAATCCAATATAAAGCCTCAAGATTATCGGGAAGAGTGTATTTGATCTAAGCTCCGATCCTCTCCCAATTTTTCAGTCATCGGCCAATTTAAAATTATTTAATTTACAATAATTAAATTAAAGTCGTGTGAAAATTAGACCTCGCCAGCGCTCCTGGCAAAATCTAATATAAAGCCTCAAGATTATCGAGAAGAGTGTATTTGATCGGCGCTCCGATCCTCTCCCAATTTTTTCATCATCAGCAAGTTTTATTTGATTAATACAACAATAATTAAATTAAAATCACATACTAATGAGTATAATAATCATAACAACAAACAAAATATTATGTATTTTTTATTTTATCTTTTATTTTTTATTTTTCTTCTTTTTTATGTATTTTTATTTTTTATTTTATTTTTTTACATTTTTGCTTTATACATTTTTTCTTTGACTACAAGACACAACATAAAATACCATTAAACTAAACAAACACTATCAAATGAGAACAAATCCTTAAAAAAAACAATTAAACTAAAAACAACGTGTTTTTATTATTTTTATTTATATATTTTTTTGCTTCCAAAAAAAAAATTAAGCCAATCCACTTTTTTATTATTATATTTTGGTCACAAATGAGACTTCCCACGTAGAAGTGGGCTCGGTGGAATCATCCAAAAAAAACAACTCTTCCTATTATTATTCTTTATCATTGTTTAAGAATAGCAAAAAAAAAACTAAGTATTAACATAAGAAACGAACAGACCCACCCAAAAGTCATCTGCCCAAACACGTGATAAAACAAAATAAAGCAAAGATAAAAGAATAAAATAATAATGACATTAATAATAAGAAGAAATGGACTTGAAAAAGAAACAGAGAAATAAAGAATCAAACATAGAAGAAAGCGAGCAAGAGAGGAGAGCGGAATCGATCGCGAATCCACCATTGGGGTGCGACAATGAGGTAACCGAACCTTAAGGCAGGTGCGGTGCGTCGATGGAGCTGGGTCGGCGACGAGTTCGAATCTAGACGGTTCTCACTGCTGGTGGAGGCGCTGAGTCGACTCGGTTGAGGTGAGTTTGTGGTTATAGTGAAGGTTGAATGGTGGTGTGTTTTAAGGTTGAAGATGATGGGCTTGGTGGGATGGAGGAGCTGTTGGAGATTGAGGAAGAAAGGAAAAAAATAATGAAGCTCTGTTTTTGGATGAGGAGAAATGGTGGGTTATGGATGGTGGCTGTAAGTGGAAGCTTGAAGATGGTGGAATGAACGAAAATTGGAGATGGGAGTGAGCAGTTTTTGGGACCACTGAAGTATGAAATTTTTTCCTTATCTGTGTGAATTTTTAAGTTTGTGATCCCTTTCTTCCGAATGGTCTCCCCTTTTTAAATCCGTCTGTGTCTTTTGCTTCTTAAAATTCATTCAATTTGCAATAATTCATTTTCAATTTTGGAAGGCAAATGAAATATAAAATTGCCAGAAGCCTTTAATCCAATTCAATGCAGGCTGATTCTGGAGGCTAGGGTTGCAGCAGCAGGAAGAAGGAAGTTGGGTTATGAGTTGAGATGGAGAAATGGGTTATGGGTTGAGAAGAAAAAAAATGGGTCATGGGTTGACCCGTACAAAGTTTTTTTTTTATTTTTTTTATTTTATTTCTTTTTTATTTTTTTAAAGAAGGAAATTAAATTAAATTAAATAAATAAATAAAAATAGATAAAATTGGGTATCAACAACTCCAAGTAAAGATTGAGGCATACATTGAACAAGAAGTGTGTTTGGTGATTATTACTCTTGTAAAATCATCGTTGTATAAGCCAAAAGTTAACTTTGATTAATTAATAATGTGCCTAAATGACTTGCTATGAAGCACAGACATGTTGTTTTTGAAATATGTTTGTGTGTTGAATATGTGTTCATGTCAAATATATGGAGACGCATGTATGACACACATATAATGCATGTTTAAATATGTTTGATTAAAAAATTTATTTTTTAAGTTTGGACATGTCTAGGATACGGCTCATTAATATTTATTAATTTCTATGACTAACATCTAATTAGTAAGTCCGTAATCCACTCAAACTCAATCATATGACTGATATCTCAAGTCACTATTTTCACATACTAGTATTTTAAGTTTTATCTTTTCATAAGTCAGTATTAGACTTTTAAGTTTTATCTTTTCACACACCACTATTTTTATTTATTTCTTTTACCTTTGTTCGTACTAAGTTATCCACTTTGTCGTCATTAAAACTTGTCTCACACCACTATTCCCTCTAGTTAATTTTTTTGGATGCACATGTACTTGCACATGGTTAGTTCTATTAGGAGAAGTTAGTTTAAAATTTTTTAAAAAAAAATTCAATTGAAATTATGCTCTATATTTTTTTAGAATTACTTACTAGGTAGCAAATATTGACACATATGACATATATTAAGATATTGTAAATCTTCAAACTTATAAAAATTATATCAATAAATTATGAATCTTTTTTCTTAAAATTTACTATTATATATATACATAAACTAAGTTCTTTAATTTATATATATATATATATATATATATATATATATATATATATATATATATATATATATATATATGTCGTGTCCATATCTTATAATTTTTTAAATTTAGTGTGTCTTTATATCTATGTTCGTGTCGTGTCCCGTGTCTGTGTCTGTAACTGTGCTTCATTGATGGCTTGAAGCATGTAACTGAGAGGTTTAAAACAATACTGATCAAGTAATTGTGATGTTTGGGTACAAAGTTTTCAATCTTGATCAATCAACTGATAGAGAGGCAGAAATTAAGGCTAAGATTGATTTAAAGTAGACATATATTAGGGTACAGATGGCATAGATTCAACTAGAGGCTTAGTGAGATCTTTTATCATTTATCAAACTAATGGAGATATTTAGAAGTTATTTTGTTTTAATTTCATTCAATGGCTTGAAGATAGCATAGTCTTCTTGGGTGAATAGTCTAATGTCTGATCCTTTTTGCACTTGTATTTCATTCAAATTAGACCAACTTTCTTATAAGTTCAAATTAGACCAGAAAGGAGTATATTTTTCATGGTTCTTAGTCACCTTAGGTAAGACAAAAAAAGATTGGTTTCTCTCGTAATCACTGGACTAGAGTATGCAAGCAGTAGAACTTAGTGAAGGCTAACACACATAGAGATACACAGAATATCTTTATACATTTTTTCCAAAAAAAATTACTGTGCAAGTTACAGCAAATTGATATTTTTCATCAACTTTAGAAATAACATTTTATTGCTTTGGAGGTGAATGAAAATTTCCCTTAAGCACATAGATGGAAAAGTTGAAAGTTAAAACTGACATTCTAGAGCATCTTTCTGAACATGTAAGCTTTTATGACACAATAGAGAAATGCTATAAAAGAGAACTTCCCTTAAACTCATCAGGATGCAAGACACAAAGACTAAAGACACATGCATTTCCTTCAACCATGGATTACCTTTGATCCGCTACCAATCTATGAGATTAAGCTAAAGCAGCCACAGGGCAACTCTCCTTTGGCAAGTTATTGACACTGAATTTTGGTAGCTCTACAGGCAGCTCCAAAAATACTTACTGTTTACCTGCCACGAGAGAGCTGCCCTATTGCTGATTTGCTTATTGAAGCAGTTTTTCAACTTGCATTGGTACTTGTGCCTTGAGCTGCCTCTGATTTGTGTGTTACACTTGAGAAGTCTTTATAGCAAAGAAGATGGAATAAACCTTTGAAACATTGGCATATGCTTGAAGGTTATGCTATGGATATCCACTTGATGCTGTTTTCCTTTGGCTGACATTTGTTCAGGTTTGATGCTCATAAATTGTACATTCCTAATAGCCAAGGGTCAGAAACCTTTATTGGTCTATCCAACCATTTCAGATTCTTCCGTACTTCAAAGAAGAGAAGAGAGAATAAGTTGTGACCAAAGTCAGGGTAATTTTAATCATATCAAAGTTGCTCACTGGCATGTCCCTCTTAGCACAAGGTTCTCATATCATATCTTTTACCTTTCTATTATTCTTTATGTGTTTGCTTTCAATGTCTCCTAGTACAGCGAGTTTTGGGCTTTTATTTTTATGTTATGCCTTTTAATTTCAAACATATTCCACTTTTATAGATTTTTATAGCCCATTACAAGATTTCCTTGGCAAAGTTGATTTTGCCTGCAATTTTGTCTCCTTTTGCAGTACAGCTAGCTAAGGCAACTTTTTTTCAGCATTATCGTCCATGATTGCTTGTCTAAATATACCATCTGGTTCAGTAAATAGATCATCTAAATTTGTGTAATCGATCAAGAATGACTCATATCATATCACACAAATATGATTGACAATGAAGCTGAATCATACAGTATAAAACATAGCACACTGAATTTTAGACATTGAATGGTACAGACATCAAGGAGGAAATTTGTCATTATTCTTACAGTATTATAATTTTACTACTAGTTCTACTTTCAAACAAATACTAACACAAGAGAAGAACACTTATAGTTTATTGTGCTCATAGAAGTTTTCATTTACAATTTTTGTATTTAAATTCGATTCCCCATATGTCTTCTACTTTCTCAATCTGGTAAATTCTAAGATAACCTTTCCGTGCAGTTTCTTTCATATTATATTGTGGATGAATATAGATAAAATCTGACCAATTTGGGTGACAATTTGTGGATCTAATTCATATTTTGGCGAAAAATATGTGCTAAATATTATATCTTTCCAAATAAGAATTCAACATATACTGGATGAGATGTTCTCACACAAGAATGAGTGGTCTAATAGCATAATTCACCTGATCAATAGAGTCATTCATGTGTTATGTCCAAATTCTACAAGTAACCATTTTAGCCGACTAACTTAGTGTAAATGGAATTCGGTTGTTGTTGTTATTAGAAATTGCATGATGTCTTCAAAATCATTTTTACCGTCTTACCAAGCCCTTTGACAATAGTTAAAGGCCTAAATTTCTACTAATTCTTAAGTTAAGGTACTAGAGAGACAAGTCAATTAATACTATAAGAATTAAGATAGGACGATGTGTGCTATGCTCTTTCTATTATCCGAAGAACATGCAAGGAATAAACTCCAGTAAAAGGCCGAAAAGTTGTTATCATTTTAAATATTTACCTGAAAAAGTTGAAGGAATTCCAATCAGGACTTGTATATTTAGGTTGCAAAGTAACTACTGTGAAATACTAAAGGTCACTTGCATTTCTAAGCAAGAGATTGATTCAGACTTGGAAAGTCTTAAATAGATGAAATTGATTAAACTTCTAAAGAGATGCAACGAAGGTCGTATTTCTTTTCAACCATACATTGCCTTTCTCTATGTTTTCGTTTACATGATAATAAGTTAAAGCTACATCATTCACAGGGGAACCCTATTGCTATTAGTTTTGATTTGATATTTTTACGGATTACTTCAGGAATTATTTGTGATAGAAAAGTATCTTTTAAATTTAAGGGTAAATTTTACCGCACAGTTATAAGGTCTGCGATGTTGTATAGTACTGAATGTTAGGCGGTAAAAAGTCAGCAAAAGCATAAGATCATAGTGTCGCTGATATGAGGATGATGCGCTAAATGTGTGACCATATAAAACAAGATAGGATTAAGAATGAATGCATTAGAGAGAAAGTTAGGGTAACATCTATTGTGAAAAAGATGAGAGAATCTCGTTTAAGATGGTTTGGACATGTAAGGAGAAGACCCTTAGAAACTCTTGTAAGAAGAGTAAATCAAGTAGAAGATAGTCCAATAGCTAGAGATAGAGGGAGACAAAAAAGACTATAAGAAAAATGATTAAAAAAGATTTAGATTTAATTGATATTTATGAAGATTTGGTTTATGATAAAGCACAATAACATCGTTTGATCTATGTAATCAACTCCACCTAATGAAAAAAAGTTTGATTGATATTGTTGTTGTTGTATATACGGGTTGCTTCACTCACAAGTCACAACTACCTGACCAAAAGTTCTATGACTTAATTGCTTATCTGTTCATTTCAAATCATTGAACTGTGTCTTACACTTCCATGAGAAACTTGGACAAACTTTATAGCTCATATCACGACTTCAATTTGCATGATGGGATGAAGTGCCAAATCAATGGCTAACAGTCTCACAAGCCACTTAAACACCTAGTCCACTAAGTACAACGGAAATTCACTATGAAGAAGAAAGATTACTTTACATTACTCTCTAAAACGTATTTCTCTCACATCATAATTACATATTAGAAGATTCCTTAGACGCTTAGTCTCCTTTTATAGTAATTAAAAGATACAATTAAATCTCTTAATACAAACATAATCCCTTAAACATAGAAATAACCAATTATTATTGATTTACATAATAATAATAGAAAATTAAATCTCATATTTATCCAAAATTCGTTGATTTTAAGAAACTACCACTTTTAGAGATAATCATCAACCCCTATTTTAGGAATTAAGATTTGATTAAATTCTAACCATAATTCAACGTTGCAAGTGTTTGGCTGGCATGACATAGGCTAAGAGATATTCAATGTATGTTGCCATCTATTTACTTTTTTTGTTTGTCATAGGGATATATCTGCATGGAGCATGATGCAGCACTACGGTTTGAAACGAACATTATCCGACAACAATGCTTAATCCAAATAATGGTTGCCAGATTTGGATTGGTTTTTAACCAAAAAGTTAACCGATCTAATCTTATTAATTTTTTTTATATTATTATTGATCGGTTTAATTCAGAATACAAATTGAATTTAATCAAATTTAAATTGGTTTGGTTATATTAGTTTTTCAGTTTTTTATTAGAGTTTTTTTAATACATAAATTATCAAAGCTTCACTAAATACGAAAATTCAAATTTATCAAAATACATCAAATATAAGTCTAAATTAATTCATCAAAATAGAAGAAATCCAAATTCAAATTAATTCATCAAAATACAAATCTAAATTCTAAATATAAGTCTATATTAATTGATTCTACAGTATATGTCCAAATTCAAAAGAAGGAATTAAGTTTGGTTTTGGGTATAATAAGAAAGTTCCTTATTAAGTATGGACAACATAAAAATTATAGGTAAAATATTATATTATATTATATTATATTATATATATATATATATATATATATATATATATATATATAGTGTATTTGGTAAGAAAATTGTTTATTATAAAAGGTAAGATGAGTAAATCTTGTCTATTGGATCTTACATGAATGATCAGGATTAGAATATAAATGCATGTGACTTTTTTAAGTAGTTACATGACCTTTAAGTATGATCAAAATTTACTTCTCTCACTCATGACAATAAAAACTCATATTACTAAATATGCTTTATATATACATACATATATATATATATATATATATATATATATATATATATATATATATATATATGAGAGAGAGAGAGAGAGGAGAGCGATCGATGAGAGTAATGTTTATTGTAAGAGGTGAGAGGAGTGAATCTTGATCATTGAATCTTACATGAATAATTAATATTAGAACATAAATACATGTGACTTTTGAAGTGATTACTTGACCTTTAAGTAATTTTTAATTTTGACCAGGATTAAAAATTACTCATTTCATTATCTCATAATAAAAACTCATCTCACTAGATATATCATATATATATATATATATGTGGTTCGATTTGGATTAGATTAATTCTTAGATTTGAAATTAAAAATCAATCCAGTCTAATTAATTTTTTCTTTATTTTTTCAATTTTTAATTTTTAATTTATTTTTCAACTTGATTTTTTTAATTTTGATTGAATTGATTCAATTTTGAATACCCTTAGCTTAAAGAGTTCACATAACCCCTACTCTCCTATGTCTTCACAAACTCGGTTACTTGCTTAAGTTAAAACGCTTTTGCTTAATTTTATGGAGCTCAAGTCCAGAAACTTCATAACTCTTGAAGATGGAATAAAGATGCATTGTTACATAACTTATGATTACAGCTTTGGTGGTGCTTATGACTTCAATAAGAACAATTGAGTCATGTGCAATTTCAATATTAATGAATTCCGTAATGTAACAAGATCATGTAGGAACCAAATCTTGTACGGTAGTTCAATACGGAATGTACTTTTATTTTATTTTATTTTACTTTATTTATTTGAGAGAAGAGAAGGTCCTTTTTGTTTTAGGAGAATTGGCTGCAACTTTGTCATAAATGTCAATCTACTTATGTAACTTCAAAATTTATTCTCCTCATCTGCATTACATTCATATGCCACACATCCATAACCAACTTCATAAGAAAGCATCGAGGAGAGATACCTACATATTGGTACGTAGAAGAAATTGCTTAGACCTACTATACGGTATATGCAAATACTCTCCTTAGACAAGTCAATATATGATAAAAAATTGAAAGTTAGTGGTAACTTTACAGGCTTCTCCAAATCACCATTGCCTGCTCCAAAGTCACCAGATGCTTTTTGATTGATTTGCTTACTGAACTTCTTGTCATGAATGCATGTCCTGCCTTGAACTGCTTTTGCATGTCAACTTAGCAAGCTCTATAGGAACCTCAATCAGGCTGTAGAAATAGGATAAACCTGTGAAGCAATAGCATATGCTTCAGAGTTATGCTATGGATACCCTAGTAGCTGATTCCTCTTGGTTCACCACTCTTATCTTTACTCTTCATTTTCTTATGTTGAAACTTGTAATTAAAAGGGGGATCTGTTAATAGTACTCGTTCGATGATCTTTTGTTTCCTCCTCTCTAGAAACCCTTCAAATATTCCAATCTTATGATTTGGCGAGAGAAAAGCAACGGCGAAAAAAATCAGGAGATGCTTCATATGCATTAAAAGATTTGACAAAAACCTTTTCATGATTTCCTGCCATAGTGATAACTTACAAATATTAATTTCTATAAATATTAATTTTGTCAAAATATAACTTCATCTTCAAGTTTCAGATTTTCGATTTAATTATCTAATATGCATGTCTATGTGTTTCATCCCAAAATGCAAGTTTTTCTTCACACAAAAAAAAAAAGATTAAAAAAGGAACGATAGTCGAGAGTCCAACTCAACTGAAGATTTTTCTCTACAAATCAAGCATAGCCGAAAGACATAGACGAAACACTTGACTTCATGACAAAATATTCTCCTAAATACAAAACACAAAACTAAAAAAAAAAAATTCTTTCTGCACTTTTACTTATTGGAAATTCAAGTATAAATTATAAGTAAATATATGAGTAAAAAAAAATCTCACATTAAAAAGAAATTAACAAAATGAGAAATTTATAAGAAAAAGAACCTATGAAATACCTTGAAGTTTTTGGTTGAGATGTATCAAACTGATCATTATCATGATTCCTCTTTAGCTCCATTCACTACACATCTCCTAGGCATTTTGGGTTCCCTCTACCAAGCTGATAAGTGATAAACCTTCGGCATGCTCACATTACCTTTTTCAATAGGTTGCATCGCATGTAGGCATGCAAATTAAGGAGACGATGTTTAAGCTAAACACTCAGAGGGCAGATCTCCTTTGGCAAGTCAATTAATTACGGAGATAAATTTTGGCAGCTCTAAATCTACAGCAATCACCATTACCTGCCAGAAGAGACATGCCCTATGATTGATTTGCTTACTAATAGCAATCCGATCTCACTGCCTTGTTCCATAAACTCTGTCTATATAGTTTGTCAAGTAATAACTGACACCCCAACAAGTTATATATAATTATATATAGGCTCAACACTCAGGGCTGACCACAGAAACAAAGGCATCTTCTCGAGGAGTCGAGGGTTATGCTTTGGATATACTCATCTGAAAGCTGTCTAGTCTACTTTCCCTTATTTTTCTTAACAATGGCATCTGCTTGAAGGTCCTGAGTGAGATATCATACTCTTGAAATATTTTTTTTCCCAATCACTTAAGATTCTTCTTTGTTTTAAAGGTCAGCTATTGAAACAAGTATCCAAGGTTGTAAATCTCATGCCACATCACGTGTTGCAACCACGACATCTTAATTGCGGAGACTGCTACCGCAATCGCATCATACCGCAATTGTGGTCTATAATGATTAGTATTGATTCGCATCAACCCGCAACAACGCAACTCAACTATGACCGCAAATTGCAATCTAAAACCTTGCAAGAATCTGATTATGCTCCATTACATGAAGTTTTTGAGTGACCACACCCAAGGTCATAAGGTCTGTCAATAGCATGTCCACGAGTCTCTTTCTTTCCCACTCTACAATGCATTTGGTAAACAGTTAGGCTATTTGCACATTAAATTTATATATATTAATTTTACAATGATTAATAATATAATTTTTTTGTTAATGTGTATAATTTGATTAATAAATTAATAATCAATTATTATATTCTAATAATCAATTACTTCTTAATTAATTTAAAAATTTAGATATGATTAATTCAGATAAAAAAATTAGATATCATTAACTGATATAAAATTAGTGTAAACAAAATGGTATATAAAAATTTTATAAAAAAATTGTGTGTGAATAACATTTTTGAATTATAGTTTTCCTTACTAATTTGACTCAATTACTTTGACCCTAATAAAAGGTTTGACACTTTGCCTCGTGATCATATGTTTCGGTATTACACAACCACTTATCGTATAAATTTTTTAATAGAAGATATATATTAAAGCTATCAAAAAATTTCATATAAAAAATAAAGCTATAAAAAAATTTCAATAAAAAACAAAATCTCATCAAAACACTTTTATCTCTTTTTTTTTTCTAAGTCAATAATCTCAACAACTCTGAAGATAGTTTGTAAAGACTTATGTAACTTTCAACCTTAACATTCCAGCACGTTCCACCACGTGATACCGAAACATATTAGTCTTTTTTATTATTTATTAGAAGGAAATGATTGTTTTTGCTTTAAAAAAAAAAACCTGCTCTCTCGACAATAGTCCATGGTCGCCCTTTCTATGGACAGAATGCTATTCTATGAGGGTCGTTTTGTGGTGCATCATACAGGGAAAGGAGCACCTGTGCTCCTTGCAATTTAAGCTGTGAGATTTGTAGAAAATGAATTTGATGGTTAGGATGAAAGACGGGGTACTTGGTGCTTAGGTCAACCATATAATAACTGGTTATTGCAAAATAACCCCTTAAAAGATAGGAAATTGCAACGGAAGTTTTTGCAGAAGATCCCAATACAACTGTAAAAGTTAAGAAATTTATTCCATAAGTTTCTCCATCCTCTCTCGTTTTTTTCTATCTGTTCTTTCTTTTATCAGTTAATTATGAGTTTGTGGTTTTTGATTTTATGTTCTCTCTCGCTCTTTTTTTCGTTTTAGTTTGTCTTTCTTTCTTCTCTTGCACGGTTCACCGGTCTTTCTCGTTCTTTGGTGTTGTGATGTGATGGAGAAATTGGCTCAGACTTTCTTTTAGGGACTTCAATTAAAATAAAACAATTAATGAAGTAAAAATATAAATATAAAAAACCTTTTAAAAATCAACTTAACCTCTAATAATAAGTAAAATCAAGGAAACACCGGTTATGATTACAAGCTTTATATTGGGCCAATGAAAAAACGAATACTGACACCTCAACCCCTTCAGAAAAATGTAGCCCATAGACACAGACCTCAACAGTTATGGGCTTACCCAAAAACCAAATGCTACGGTTTAAGGAAATATTATTAGTAATCAATGAGGCCCCTGAATCTGTAAATCCAAAAGAAGAGGAAGACCTATAAGTAAGCAGACATAATATATTGCAAGTGGTTCAACTGCCAGTGTCCGTCTTAATGATGATTTTCTACGAAAGACAATTTTTTTTTTAATCATGGGTTTGGTTATTGAGCGCAAAGTTATTAGTTTGGATGGGTGCTGTATCAGATCAAATTTTATATTTTAAATGACTTGCTATGAGATTGAGGTGATCCAACGTTTCATAAATTGGCTAATAAAATTGAAGAACTCATTTTTAACACACACACACAGAAAAAAGTCTTACACTCACACCATTAGTTAAATTATATCAATGATGAATGTTCCAGTGATATTAGAGAGTTTTGATTTATTGCAACGTTTATGTCATGAAACATGGAGAAGCTTAGTGAAATTGACGACAGAGATAATAAAATTTTGATTCTAATATTATGTGAGTTTTTGACATTTAAATTAATTGACATCAAATGAAATGATTTAATAAGTATATAAATTACACTTAAAAAATTAAGACAAAAGATGTAAAACTCTAATATTTCTTAAAAAGTTTAAGTAATCAGATGAAAGCAAATGAAAATTTTTATTATATTTCTAATACATCTTCTCACACATAAGTTTATTGGATTTAATGTGTGGATAATGTACATGTTTATTTTTATTATGCATTAAAATTTAACTTTTATTTAAAAAAATATAGTGGTAAAGATCGAAATTTAAACCACTTGTCATAAAAGTTATGACTTATGATGTTATATATAAACTATCACTCCTAAAAGCTGTGTGAAGTAAATATAGGTAAATGTCATTACCATATCTCTGAAAGTTTGACTCAAAACTATCTGAACCAAAAATACAACACAGTGCATTCACATTCCTAATTAATAACACCTATAGACTACAAATTACCAACAAACTATTCAGAAAGAAGAGAAAGGTAGGTACCATAAAAAAAAGAGAAGAGAAAGGTTCATTATTCTTCTAGAATCCAAGCTCAAATAAAAACAACATACAATTTCTTCTGAATACGATAAGCCAATGACCCATCACATATATAAACACAACAGATCTTTACAAAATTAAAGAAACGGGTATATTTCAATAATTCGGAAAACTGAAGAACATACAGGATCATATATAACAGTATTTTATCCCTCTCACTAACAAAATTAAAAGAAAAGATTAGAAAAAAAAACCTGAACACATTTGTATAATAAGCTATAACATGCACATGCATAACTAACGACTAAAAAAATTATTGTCAATAACCTAAAAATTCCCTAGTTATTGAAAGGGTTTAATTTGATGACAACGCCAGGGAAGACATCATCCGGATCTTGGACATGCGGGTTCCGCTCCACAATAAACGGGTCGCCGCACTTCTCGGCTATGCTGTAGAGGGTCTCCCCTTCTCCGACGAGGTGGTACTCATCACACGGTGGTACCAGGTGGTGGTTCCCTCCAACAGTTGGCTGAGCCTCCGGTTGATGATCAATGGGAGGAGAACTCTCTTTTATGTGGGCTACCAATAGTACCACTGCCAATAACACTATGGCACAGCGCCATAACTCTGATTCTAGCCCACACATCCATGCTATCATGGTTCTTGCTAATGCTATTGCTGAAAAAAAAAAGAAAAAACAATAAATTATGTAATCTTATATGATCAGGAAGAAAACAACAGGAACAATATTCTAAAAAATAAGTAATATAGATTTAATATTAATGGTTAATTACTGTGCATCTTTACGTAGAAGTCTTTATTTCTGGAGAGCTTGTAGTTTAATTGGCACAGATTTTTCTAAGAATAAGGTACAATGATGACGTTTGAGGGTCGATCTCTATGCGCTCGTTCTAGTTGCTACGATTAGAGTATAATGATAAGGATAATTTTGATATTATATTTCCTACGAAAAAAAACTTTCTGTTACACTTTATAGGTTACTTTTCTTGGCATGAGACAATACTTATCACCTTCTCTAAAGTATTTAAACTCGTTACTACTAACCCACGCTACGCGTTTTAGAGCTTTTGTGCAGGAGATATAAGATGTGTTTGAGATAATTGTGAAAATTAGATTATATTAATAATTTATTATTATATAAATTTTTTTTTTATAATTGATTATAAAAAAATATTTTATGTTTAAATATATTAGTTAAAAAATAATTTTAAATTAATTTATTTTATTTAAATGTTATAAAAAAATTAATTTTATGTATTAAATTATTAAAATAGATAAAATAATTTAAAAATAATTTAATTAATTAAAAAAATTATTTAATTAGAGACAAAATATTATTTATATATTATTATTGAGAATAATTCTAACAATTTTTTTATAAAATGGTCAACCAAAAACTTATCCTCTAACAACTTTTTTCTCTCCAAATAAGCTGTTAATTTTTTCTGAATATTTATTCAAATATATTGCTTTATTTGTGCAACAGCTAAAATAGATATAAAAAAATTATTAGTTGAACCAAACGTGCTCATAGTCAATTTAGTGATAGTATTCTTTTGAAATTGTAGCTGGTTTTGACCTCTTGCATTTTTGTGTTGCTTAGTTGTTTGTATTAGATAATTATTGATATGTAGTTATCAATATAATTAAATTCTTATAGTTATAAAAAAAGTGTTTTAGATATGCCAAAAATTGTTTCGTTATACAAAAAAATTATAATCTAAATAAACTATTGACTATACTTTTATAAAGGGGATTACAATATTTTGGTCACATTTTTTATTATTTCTGAAATATCAATGTAATTTATTCAAAAACAGATAAAAATAAAAGACAAAATAGTAAAACAACTACATCATCGTTCATTTCAATTTATCAACTCTTTGGATAATTGAAGATAAGTCTTTATATAATTAAAGATAACTCTTTGTATAATTGAACAAAATAGTTAATTAATAAAGCTAAGTACTATAAATAGATATTTCTTCAAGAAAACGTGGATTGCTGCATGTCAATCAGACAGGATTGTATAAAGGAGATTTTTCACTTTGATATTTAACTTTTTTTCTTTTAAAATTATTATTATTATTAATTAGTGGTCGGTAAATAAAGTGATTTTCTTCGTTTTCTGAACAGGATATACTCAAAAGCTTTCGAAGCACTTCCACATAAAGGATATATTTGTTCATAAATTATTTTAAAAGATCTATTTAGATCGAATCTTTTTAACATTTTTAAATACTCAATCATAAGGATTAATCGATTGGGTAGAGCCTTCACCAGTTGTAGTCCCCAATTTTGATTGAGTTAAAAAAATGTAAATTAAGTTAAATAATTAACATTAACAAAAATCTTCATTTAACTTTAACCTTTTACTTTAATACCCAATTTTGTTCAACCCATAAAAAAAGTCAACTGTGAATACTTCATTTTGTACGGATTAAAAAAAATAAAAAATTAAAAATGTAAAAAAAAGAAAAAAATAAAGAAAATGCAAAAAAATTTAAAAAATTATTAGCCCAAGTCCATCTTTAATATAGTGTTTGTTTAAGCTTCTAACCTGCAGATCTTGGCCCAATCCTCCAATAATTTATAACATATTGTAACTTAGTTCAAAAATAAATAAATAAATACAAATAAAGTGATAAAAAATAAAAAATAAAATATTAATCTGATTTGATGGCTCTTTATTGACTTGTAATTTTTCTGTGTAATATAGCTTTTGTCTCATTCACATTCTCATCCTCACTACACGACACAACACAACACTTTCTTCTCTGCACTACACAGTATCCGCACACGCTACACATGACAACACCGCCTACACACGAACACTGCACGGGGTAGCTAAGCTTCGCTGATCCTTCGTAGCCATGACAATATCTCAAAACCATCCCTCCCGCACAACAACACCAAAAACACCAACTCATCTACACCATTTTTCAACCCACAACAACCCCAAAAACACCCATGACCCAACTCAGAAAAACAACTCATTCACCACTCAAAAAGATCCACCACTGCCTCCGCGACTCAAGACCCGACAACCACCCCACCGTCCTCCGCGAGCCACCACCACGCAGATCCGCTCACCAAGGCGCCCAGATCGCTCTGCCACGTCTCGTACTCCCTGCGCCCCGCTGTCTCGGCCACATCGCCGCCACACCACCAGACCTCGCGATCTCCGCTCAAACAGCCAGATTCGCGCCGTCCTCTGCCTTCCTTCCATCGCGAACCACCGCCACCGTCGCCCAGATCGCGTCGTTGTCCACTGCCGTCCAGGGCCGTTCGTACCTCGCCGCCCTCCGCCGTCGCCGGAGCTGCGCACCAGCGCCCCTCCCCTCTGTTGCTCGTTTCTGTGACTCTGGTTTTTTTCGTTGCTGGTTCGAAAAAACAAAAGTCAGCATCTTTTTTATTTGCTTTCATTCTTTTTTTTAAGAGTGTTTGGAATATACTCTTGATTTACAACTTTTTATTAAGCTACATTACACACGAAAATAATATAATATTTAAACATAATTACACGTCATTTAAAATTAATTATATATAATTTAATTATATATTAATTAAAATTAAATATTATTTTAATATATAATATGATTTAATAAAAAATTTTAAAAATGTGATAAAAAATATGTTATTAACATTATTTTTTTTATCTATTAGTTATATCTTTTTGTTTTTTTATTTATTTTAAGTTTGTTGCTTTGGGTTTCTTGTTTTTTTGTTTATTTGAGTTTTTTAGCTGAATTTGTTATCTTTAAGAAAACTTTTTTTTTTAAATAAAGGATTTTAAAAAAATATGTTAGTCAAATAATTTGGATTAAGGCAACAGTGTTTGAAAAATGCAAATAAAGATCTTAAAGAAAAAAGATAAAAAATATTTTGAATCCTTTTCTTGATTTATTAAAATTTGTTAATTTTTATTGGTGTGATTATTTTAATTATATTATTGACTTTTGTTTTAAATAGTGATATTGTACTATTTTTTCATAAAAATTTAAGTTTTAAAAAAATGAAAATGAGTTAGTTGAGATTTTATAACTTCTTAATTTACAATTTTTTAAGAGTCATTTAACTGTAACATTTGATATTCGGAGATTTTCTTGTAAAATAATATAATTTTTAAAACAATAAAACAAAGCATTTCCTCATTTAAAACCAAAAATAAAAATTTTATAATTTATTTTGTCAATTATATATTAATTAAAATTAAATAAATATTTTAATATTATAATATGATTTAATAAAAAAATATTAAAAATGTGATAAAAAAATCATAATGTTATTAACATCATTTTAATTTATTTAAAATCTATTAGTTATATCTTTTTAATTTATTTATTTTAAGTTTGTTGCTTTTAATTTATTGTTTTTTTTTTAATTGATTAGATTTTATCTGAATTTGTTATAAAATTTATCTTTAAGAAAACTTTTTTTTTTTTTTAAAATTTCCATTTTAAAAAAATATTTTTTCTTAAAAAATAATTTTTTACTAAACAGTGTTTGAAAAATGCAAATAAAGATCTTAAAGAAAAAAATTCTCTCTAAAAATTTTTGAATTCTTTTGTTGATTTATTAAAATTTGTTAATTTTTATTACATGTGATTATTTTAATTATATTATTGACTTTTGTTTTAAATAGTGATATTGTACTAATTTTTAATTATAAAAAAATTAAGTTTTAAAAAAATAAAAACATTATAAAAATGAGTTAGTTGAGATTTTATAACTTCTTAATAACAATATTTTTTTGTCACCCTTAAGAGTCATTTAACTGTAACAATTTGATATTCGGAGATTTTCTTGTAAAATCAAAAGAATTTTCTAAAACAATAAAACAAAGCATTTCCTCTAAATAAAATTAATCAACCCAAAATAAAAATTTTCATAATTTAGTTTTGTCATTAATTACCTTTGTTTTGCTTTTAAAATAGGATAAAATAAATATTTTTAAAAGTTATCAATACATTGTACTAAGAGTAGTCTTGAAATGGATGAATTAGTTTGATTTTAAACTAAATCATAATGAATAGATTCAAAATAAATTATTAATTTATTTAAAATTTATTATAAAAAGTTTAATATTATTTAATTTATTTATGATCTAATTTAATGAATGAATATTTAATTTATTCATTAATTATTTTTTCATTCTAATTAATATATTAATAAATATGTAATCCATTCATTTAAAAAAATTTATCTCTAAAAATTTTCTCTTTTTAAAAAATTTCTTTTAAAAATTTCCATTCTCTCTCAAAAAATTATATTTTTTTAATTATAAATAATTATATTTTTATATAAAAATGTTTCTCTCTTTAACAAAATTTCTTTCTTTCTCTAAAAAAATTCTCTCTAAAAAATTTGGGACTCAACGTTGTGTATGATAAGCTTTTGGGCTTTAGTGAAAGTGAAAGTGTTGAATAAAAAAAATACATTGAATATCTATTAAATTAGTTTTTAATTGGATATTCGTTGGATATACAATGTATGTTTTAGTTAGATTACTAATTATCCATAATTAAATTTAATTCATTAGATTCAATCTAATAAAAAACATTATTTTAATTAAATGGACTGAATTAGTTTTAATATAGATAGACTGAATGGATTAAAGATGAATGGATTTTTTTGTCACCCTTACAAACACCATAATTGGACCTTGGGTAAATTGGTTCGGATAATCGAAACTGCGAATCATAAACCAACCAATTAAATTGGTTCTTCGGTTTAGATATATTGATTGGTTCGGGTAAAATCCAAACCAATTAAAGTTTAATTATAAGGTTCAAGTCTGATTTGAAATTTTAAACCGTAATAAGTTAATTTTTAAGGCCATATATTTTTTATAAAAAAAAAAATTATCTACAAAATCTATTTAAAGACTTTTACTTTTTGTAATGACTTTTTAAATAAGTTAATATATTTACTTTTAAATAGGTCAATATGTCTTTATATAGGCTAAGATACCTACTTTTAAATAGCCTCGCCATGTGCATATCTGTAGTGGTATTCTAAAAACTCTTGAAAAAGTGAGAGGCTTTGAAATAGGTATCTTTCCTTTAACCAACTCTCTGGATCTATTCCTATTGAACTTCAAAATCTACATGTTATAACTTTTGAACTTCTCATTTAGATTTTATAGATTTTCCAAAATCTTTTTTATCCATTTAAAAACTTTACTTGTATTTTGGTCGATGTGAGACTTGAAGATATACAAAGTTATAAAATTATTAGAGGCATACATCTCCAAGTCTACATTGACTAAATATCGTAAAAGAAAAAGTAAAGTAACAACAACATCATATAAACTAGAAGCTTGAAAACGATGAATTTTTATTTTCATTCTAATAAATATATTAATAAATATGTTATTTCCATTCTAACTTATTAACTTAGGTTTTAATTATTGACTTTTTATTAAAATTTAAATTAAAAATATTAATATATTATAATAAATTAATAATTATAATTATAATTTATAATTATTATAATAATATATATTATATTATATATAGTTAAACCTAGGACAACACGCTCTTGGATGAAAATATGACTTAAAAGTTGGAGACTTTAAATTCGCTAGGTTCTTTGATTTAACCTTTTTAGTTAATCATGCTTTTAAAAAAAAATTGGTCTAAATTATTTAATAATACAAATTCAGTTAGTTATGCCTTACAACTTTCTCTTAATTGAATAGTAGTAGTATACAACTTACAAGTTAAATTTCTCTTGAATAATTTAACTTATTTACCCCTAACCTAATACAAATATCAATATGTACTTTGTTTCCTTTAAAATACTTTTTCAAAATTAAGACAAAATGTCAAGTCTCAAACCAATAAAGAAAATTCTATGCTTTTTTTATATAAACTTTATTATGAATTATTTACATTAATTTTTGTTTAAAAAAATGGTCAACCACAAAAAAAAAAAGTGATTATACGACCAATTGTCTCCATTTAGCATGACAATATAAATTAGGATAATGATGTTTACATCATTTTCTAAAAGATACCATTTTTTACTACATTTTTAATGGTTATGATTAAGTAAGTGTTCTGAACTGTGATCCGAGATCCCGTCTAATTGGACCAACCTGGTACATGTATAATCGGACTCCGCCCTGGATGACGTAGCTAAGGCTTTGAGGGCAGTTCGGACCTCAGAATCATGCACATTGAGTGACGTTGGGCCATAATATCAAGATTACTAGATACGTGCAGAAGATATATTCCTGAATATCCGTAACTGTCAATCATCCACTTACGATATTATAGGACCTATAACTGTCTCAAATTGATAAGTAGTTCTTGTATCAAGAGTTCTTAACTTATAGGGGTTCATCCCAATAATAATGGGAAGGTAATCATTGCCAGGATACTAATCCTAAATACCTGCATTCAATACAGATTGCATGAGGATTCTATACATGCTCTATAAATACAAGGCTAAGTGGCCTTAATCAGGAATCAAAAAATTACTCAATATACACTGCCTTGCTTGTGCATAGCTTGACTTGAGCATTGGAGTTCCTTTATAGGTACCCACCCCCATGTCTCAACACGCTCGACTGTTGTTGCAATCCGTCCTATCAGATGCTGAACTTCTTTCACGTTCTGAGGGCTACGCATGTTGAGCACTGCCTGACATATGTCTGGATTCGCCTTAATTCCACGGTGAGTCAACATGAAGCCCAAGCACTTGCCAGCCTGGACCCTGAATGCGCATTTTTCTGGATTAAGCTTCATGTTGTGCTTTCTTAGTTGCGTGAACACTTCTTCGAGGTCTACGACATGTGATTCAAATTGTTGGGTTTTGACTATCATGTCATCGATGTAAACATCCAGCATTCTCCCCATTTGATCCTTGAAAACCCTATTCATCATCTGCTGGTAGGTGGCTCCTGTGTTTTTCAAACTAAAGGGCATCACCCTGTAATAATAGCTCACCTTTTCAGTGATGAATGTGATTTTATCTTCGTCTCCGGAGTACATTGGATCTAATTGTACCTGGAGTTAGTAGCCGAAAACTGGAGGAGCTATCAACAAGTTTGTCTACGTTATAGAGGGGGTATGGATCTTTGGGGCAGGCCTTATTCAGGTCCATATAGTCTGCACACATCCTCCATTTCCTATTTGATTTTTTCACCAAGATCACATTAGAGAGCCATATGGTATACGTGATTTCCCTGATGAAGCCAGCACTGAGTAACTCTTTGACTTGCTCTTCAATAATTTACTGTCTTTCAGGGCCAACTTTCTTTTTCTTCTGAGAGGCTAGCTTTCGCATCCCATTTAATAGATAAGTGATGGCCGATGAAAGTGGGGTCAAGCCCAGGCATGTTAGAGGACGTCCAGGCAAATAGGTCCTTGTTTTTCTGTAGGAGCTCTATTAGATGATGTCTTTCCTACTCTTCCAGATTTGCGCCTATCTTGATGCCTTAGTCAAGTTTGTCACCTAGTTAGAGTGGAAGCAACTCTTCTTCTGACTGGGGTCTGGTATCCCAGATCTCTTCACGAACGTCTAGCTCGGTCATAAGAATGTTGACTTGGTACAAAGTTGGGCTAGATGTGCGTGTTCTGGTCTTCTTGGGGGTTTTGCATATTTTAAGGCTCTTATTATAACACTTACGCGCTGCGATCTGATCGTCTTTAACCATGACCACATCATTATTTTTATTGAGGAATTTCATGGCCTGATGAGAGGTTGACACTACAGCAGCAATGCCATTTAACGTGGGGTGACCCAAGATAATGTTGTATGCTGACGAGCAATCCACCATAAAAAACTTGACCTTAATGGTCCTGTAGACCTTGTCATCGTCGAGAGTAAGGAATGTTTCAAAGTATCTCATCGGGGTGACCTTTTCTCTAGAAAAACCAATGAGCTCGCCGTCATAGGAGGTCAACGTAGTCATGGGAAACTCCAATCTTTCGAAGGCGTCCATGAACATAATGTCTGCCAAGCTTCCTTGGTCGATGAAGATACGTCAGACTTCGGCATTAGATATTATTCTAGAGATGATAAGCGAATCATTGTGGTCCCGGATAATGTTGTCGTAGTCCTTGTCTGAAAAGGATACGGGCGACCCTTCCTTGTCTTCAACACGGGGCTTGCGTGTAGAGCCATAAACGCTTAATATCGTGGTCTGTAGTGCTTTCTTTAGGGAATTGCTGGATGATCCTCCACCTGCAAATCCCCTAGATATGGTACTAACTTGTCGATCTTTTCTGTTGACCCCGTTTTGAGTATCCTAGTTCCGATCCTATCGATTATCAGTCTCACAGTGAGGTGGAATCTAGGATTTTCTAGTAGGGATACAGGTCCCTCTCCTTTGACGCAGAGTCAGACTTCGCCGAGGACTACGACGACGTCTTTGGTCCCCTCATCTTCTGCGATTATCATTGTTTCAGATATCGGCGATATATTTTTGCAGTTGTCCCTCTTTAATTAGGGATTCAAAGACATTGCAAAGCTGGTAACACTCTTCTATTTCATGGCCATAGCTTTTATACCATTTACAGTGCTTCGAGTGGTCCTTCACCTTGTTTCAGAGGAGGTGACCTTTTAATATCTCAGAACTCAGTTTGAAGCACCTCTTTTAGAATCGTTTCTTGTGGGGTGTTTAGAAGAGTGTAGTTAGAATATTTAGGCCGATATGCTTCGCTTTTAGAGGAATTTTGAAGTTAGTTAGAGCTTTGGTTGTTCTTCTGGTGAGTGGGCTCACCTTTTTTCTAGAGTTTCTTTATCCTTGATGATCTCCTCTAAGTCAATATATTTCTTGGAACGAGCGTGAAATTCGTTCATAGTCTCCGGCTTCTTTTTTGCTAAAGACCAAAAGAAGTCAAAATCAGTCCGGAGGCCACTCCAGGCATAGTGAAGAGCAATCCTGTCATCTGGGCTCTCTATACGAGCCCTAAATCTCCTGATGTATTCGTGGAGGGGTTCATTACTCCTCTGGTGAATTACAGAAAGGGAGTCAACCGACTTGGGCTATTCTCTGGTAATAGTGCAGTGTAATAGAAAGCGTTGGGGTTCCCATCCGATGACGGACTTCGGTTGTAGATTAGTGAGCCAGCGAAGGGCACCCTTCTTTAAACAGAGTGGGAAGGCACGACACAGCAACTCTGGGGATTCCCCATGGAACTACATAGAGTGAATGTAGGCGTCTAGGTGTTTTTGAGGGTCCGTTGTCCCATCATGAGGCTCCAGGTTGGAAGGGAACTTGAAGCTTCTAGGGACCCTGTACTCCATTAGTTCGTCTGAGGAGGATTGATGTTGGACACCGAGGGACGGGATGTTGTTTCCAACAACATTGATGCTTTCATTGTGTGGTGACCTTCTCAGGTTATGGGTCGCATCCCGCCATCTGTTGTCAATCTCGGTATGCATAGACATTTCCAACTCATCTAACCAATGACGTTGGTCATCTAATTGACAATGTTGTTCATCGATCTGTAGCATTTGTTGGACTACCAACTCTTGGAGGCGATTTCTGGTCATCTCAGATCAGACGGTGCCTCGGCTGGAAGCGCGATCAGTAGCATTGTCGTTCAGGGGGCCTGGGCGTGTTTTCACTAGGGTCTTGGATCCTTGAACGACATTGTTGGTTAAGGGTGTAAGTAGGTAGTTTGGTTCGGTTGTTGAGGAAAAATAAATCTGAACCAATTAAAATTAATTGATTTGGTTTGGTTCGATTTTCGTATTTTTTGATAACCAAATTCGAACCAAACCGAACCAAACATCTATGGATTGGTTTAGTTCGGATGATCGGGTTGGTCATTTTTTAACACAAAAATTAGCTAAATAATTAGCTTTTCATAAAAAAAATACATAATAAATCTATGAAAAAATTTCTAGAAATAGAATCAAACTTATTGATTTGAATACTAATAATTATTTCATGTTTCAGAATGTGTATTAAAAGGTTCATAAAGAGGGAAGAAAGAAACATATTGATATTTATATTAAGAAATTATATTTGAATAAGTTAAAAAAATTATTCAAGAACGATTTAGCTTGGCAAGTTGTATACTACTACTATTCAATTAAGAGGAAGTTGTGCCTGGAGGTATATATGTAACTAATTGAACCCCTAAAGACATAAGTGGAGCTAATGGAGACTTGATTAGTTGAACTTTGAATCAGCAACCTAGCGAATCCAAAGTCTCCAACTTTTGCAGTCATATTTTCATCCAAGAGAATGTTGTTGGGTTTCAAATCACAATGCACAATAAGAACTTCACTATCATTGTGCAAGTAATCCAATGCATAAGCAGCATCAATATCTATATTTAGTCTCTTCACAAGGTTCAACTCATTTTCATTTGCATGCTTTCTCTTCCCCTTAATCCAATCTTCCAAGCTCCTATTACTTAAATACTCATAAACTAGAGTTAAAAATTCATTGTTTTTAAAGTCAATACTAGAGCATTTAAAGTCAATTCATCGTTTCCAAGCTTCCAAGTTCAGATGATGTTGTTGTTACCTTTACTTTTCTATTCTTTATGTATAGTAACAAGCAAATTGTTAGACAATAGTATCAGTGTTACCACTGTGACTATGATGATGTAATGTCTGACATGCCTTCTTCCATTGCGATGAGGCTCATATGCAAAATGCAAGCAACATTTTTTATTGTCTTCTAAATGGATAACAGAAAATTTTGGAAAACTCCACTATTAGGAATGGTTCATTCTAAATCATTATAAGAGAGGTTCAAAAGCTAAATGACATGTAGATTTTGAAGTTCAATAGAATAGATCCAGAAAGTTGGTTGGAGGAAAGATCTAAAGTTTCCAAGCCTCTCACCTCTCCAAGAGTTTTTGGAATAGCATCTGATAGCATATTCCTGGCCAAAAATAAAATTTTCAAGCTTAGATAATATCTAAATGAGTTAGGGATGTCACCAAACAATTGTCAATTTTTCAATTTTTCAATATATATTATGCCTAATATTGACTAGAGTTAATTTTATAATCTAACCAACTTATTTAAGAAATTGATGATGAAATAAGTTAGAAAATTAATAATTAAGCAGACCATGACTAATTATTATTAATAGAGTTAAAACACTAGTGTCTCTTTCATATAGGACTAAACCTCTAATTGTAAGAAATAAGTAAATAAGTTTATTAATAAAAATCCACTAATATCATGAAGTACTATGAAACCAAAACACGGGTTCATAATGCTTGAAATTTTTCTACAGCCCTAGGATCTCCAAGATTTTTATCAGGGTGAACTATCATTGCCTGTAAAAGAAAGAAAGGGTAAGCAGGGTAGAAGACATATCACCTCTCATCAAAGTGATAGAAATGAGTCAATTTTTAGGTGGATAAAAAAGAAATGTTAATTCACAAAAAAAGGAAAACATTAGCATAAATATCGTCTTCCACTCTTTCTAAATGTTAAATCCAAAAGTAAGCAGAAGAGAACCATTGTTTCACCTTTGTGGTCGGTGAGTTGCGGTGCCTGTAAGCTGCGGTGCAATGAGCAGAGCCGAACGTTTTGGCAGAGGAGTTTTCTGGTTTTTTGTGTTGGACGAATTGCGCGACCTAAGCTGTGGCGAAGTAGATATGGCCTGAGTTGTGACGGAGTAGAACCTATGGTGAGCTGCGATGTCAGTGAGCAGAACCGAACGTTTTGACAGAAGAGTTTTCTAGCCTTCTATATTGGACAAAGACGATGTTTTAGGGGTTGAGAACTAAGAAAATATTACAAAAAGTCAAAAAAATAAATAGTAACCAAAAAATGTTGTAGCATAAATTTTTTTTAAAAATAATAAATATATAAATATATGATTTGGTTTGGTTTGGTTTTGAAATTTTAAATCCGAGAACTGAACCAATGAAGCTTTAATTTGTTTGGATTTTACCCGAACCAATCAATATACCCAAACCAAACCGAATCAATTTAATTAGTTCGGTTTTGATTAATCGGGTTAGTCGGGTTATCCGAACCAATTTACACCCCTATTGTTGGCTCTTTCTGCAGGGCGACCAAGCCTGTCCATAACTGATGGTCTGCGTAATGGGTGAGGGCTTTCGTCAGAATATGAAGTTTCGCGGCCATCACCCAGATCTTCTAGGACAAACCCTTGGTCCCTAAGAAGGGCAGAGGCTTCGACAGGAGGTAGTGGCGCTGGACGAGGAGGGCACTGCGCTACCGGTCCCTGCCTTTAGTTTGCAGAGGGTTGCACAGCGTCTCTTCTTGTGTTACGCGTATTCACCATGGCTAGGTGGGATTAGAAGTTTATCCGCTTCCCATAGACGACGTCAATGTTCTAAAGTGGATTCAAATGGTACTTGAGATAGGCACGTAACGGTAATTTGCTCCTTGAGCAACAACGACCGAGCGTGTTGAGACAGGGGAGTGAGTACTTGCAAAGGGACTCCAACGCTCAAGTTAGGCTGTTTACAAGTAAGGTATTATGCAGTAAGTGATTTAATGATACCTGTTTAAAGTTACTTAGTCTGTTATTTATAGAGCGTGTGTTGAATCGTAATGCAATGTATATTGAATGCAGATATTTAAGATTAGTATCCTGATAGATATTACTTTCCCCTTATTGTTGGGATGAATCTCTATTAGTTAAGAACTTTGATATGGAAGCTACTTAACATTCTAAGGCAGTTATGAGTCTTATAATATCATAAGTTGATGATTCGTAGTTACGGATATTTAGGGATATATCCTCTGCATGAATCTAACAATCTTGATATTATGGCTCAATGTTGCTCGACGTGCATGACTCAAAGGTCCGGAATGCTATGAAGGCCTTAGCTTTGCTGTCCAGGGCAGAGTTCGGTTGTACGTGTGTCGAGTTGATCCTACTGGACGGAATTCTAGATCACGATCTATAACACAACAAAAGCAGACTTTCTGGTAGTTCATTTTATTTTATTTTTCCAGAAAATATGATCTTGTCTTTTCTAAGTTTATTTTTAAAAAAATATATATTTTAATGACACATCTTTGACATAAAGCATAACACGGCATCCACAAGTTAGAAGAAAACTAAACATGTTAATATTTAGTGGTTATTGAGTAAGGGGAAAACATTAGAAAATTTTTAGAGTCATAAGTCCTTGATTGAGAAAATTAATTTAAGAAGGACCCAATTAAGAGGAAGAAAAAAGACATTTATGGAGGATCAAAATGAGTTTTTATGCCAAATTTAATTCAAGAATGGAAATAATATTATTGGAAGGATCTTTGCTTAAGCGTTTGACCATATATCGAGAAATTAGTCTCTTACTTATTAGATGGGGAATACTCTGAAAAAAAAAAAAAAAAAATGAAAATAATAAAATTTAAAATTAATTTTTTTTAGATAAATTAAATAGTTTGTTAGCTGTTGTTAATTCTTATAACTAATTACAAATTCAAGTAAAACAATACTAAAAATTTCAGATTTGCAAGTGGTTATCTAGTTTGAATTTTTTAATATGCTCAGGATATTTGAAAAGGGTAAACCCTCATTTTAATCTTTAAAATTGTTAATGCCAATCATATTATTATTTAATTTGAGAAAATTAGCATATTAGTCTCTAAAAATATAATTTGTATAGTTAAATTGGTCTTTAATGAGATTAATTTGATTAAAAAAATGATTAATGTAAGGGACTTATATAACTCTTTTTTTCATGTTTAAGGGCAAATATGTTAATTTTTTCAAGTTAATGATTAATATGATTGGTGAGGCATTAAAATGAGAGTTCACTCCATTTGAAAATTTGTAAATAAATGCTAAAAATTAACAGCACTGAGGATCGCGAGCTGTTGCTAATGACTAATGACTCATGCGAGTGTTTTCTTGTTTTCTAAGAAATGGGTTGCAATATAGAACATCACGGGATCAAATGCTCGCAACGTGGTTGGATCTTTTTGCCGGTGGCAGTGGACTTGGAGAACAGATCCTTGCCATCTTTGGGATTGCTCTATATGCTTCACATATTTTAAACTTTTTAAGGATTTACGTTTTACATGTGCAGGAAAACAAATAAGTTACAAAATCATGATGGAGATTAACTGAAAAGAACGTTAACGGTTCAAAAGGTATATTTGGTTGATCTGTACAATAAAACCAAGAGTCACATAAGCATACTGGAGAGTTAGATAATAAAGAAAAATACCAATCGATAATACAGCTATCATTTGGTTGGTAAACGTTCAACAATTGAGAATACAAAGACGCTCATGTGGATCGATAACAAAGGAAAGGATCCACCTAAGAGGCTGTAAAATAGAGCTAATGAAGCATAGATCGACAGTGTCATTGAATTGATGAGAGTTTTGAGTAGCTGAAGGAGCAGCTCTACAGCTCGCGTTTCAGCTTTTATATATTTTAAATGGATATCGATTCTCTGCAGTTCATTTTGGAACGGCAAAGAATCTCCACCCTTCAAATTAATTTTTTAATGATAAAGTATTTAATAAAATTATGAGTGAGTGAACTACAGCCGACAGATCTCAACTGCACCGTGTGTAGTTCTTTTATGAACTCTAGGTGATCCGGATCCATTATAAATAGATACGTAGATGTTGTTTTAACTTTTATATATTATAAATAGGTAGATAGATGTTGGAAGTTTTTTAAGTCTTGAAAAAAGGATAAGAAAAGAGGAAGAGACGAAACTTACAAATATCCATTATGTACTTTTTTATATATTATTATAAATTAAAATTAAGGAGTGAATTTTTTTTGTTTTTGAAAGAGAAGTGAACTCTTTTAATTTGCAAAGAATGACAACACTTTTGTTGGGGTAGACTTTTCAAACCTGTCATCACTCATTGCTCATACGCGTCAAAAAGAAAAGTGTTGCTGGGATCTGTTCCGGTCCCTCCATCGAAATTTCCTCTGAAAAAAGAGGACGGCTTCTCATTCTGAGCCAAAAATGGTTGCTCTGTGTCTTCATCTGTGAAAGCAATTCAGAAAGAACATGATGTCCATGCCCATCCAAATTCAGATGCATATAGCCTCCTTTTTCAACAATAATTGTTTTTTAATTGATTCCAAAGACTATCTCTACCCTAAAGCAAGTAATCATTCAAGGCTATATGCATATTTTAATAATTTTTTATTATTTCAAACCCTACCTCTACGATAAAGCGGTGAGCAGGAAATCAGAAGCATATAGCCTTCTTTTTCAACAATGACTGTTTGTTTTTTATTTGTTAAATTAAAATTTACACTATTCTGAGAAAAGAGGGGAAGAACTTTTCCCTGACAGTTCCACCGAGGACTTATCCTTTACATTTCATCTAAGGAATTTTCCTTGACATTTCCTCTGAGAAAAGAGGGGAAGAACTTTTCCTTGACAGTTCCTCCGAGGACTTATCCTTTACAGTCATCTGAGGAATTTTCCTTGACATTTCCTCTGAGAAAAGAGGGGATGGCTTCTGATCGTGAGCTAAATATTGCCGTTCTCGGTGTCTCTATCTGTAAAAGCAATTGTTACTCACTCACCCCGAGAAGAACGCGATGCCCGTGCTCGGCCAAATTCGGATATGGCTGATGCAGCCAAATGTATGGAGGTTTCTGAGTGTTGCATCAACTGTAATTGGGCTGGTCTGTTACGCTCGCAGCTCCCCCTTCAACCATCTATTCAAAAAGTGGAACTTGTTGAAAATATTTTTTTATATTGTTATCAGTTTTATCATCTGCCTCATAGTTTTGTTTGCAAAGGTATGGCGACGCTTAAGGAGTCACCTCGTCAAAGCTCATTTGACAGTTACGATTTTCACGGGCTCGTCTGTGTACTCCTGTTTCTTCGAAAAAGCCTTGAAAGGGAAACCAGATGCATATAGCCTGGTTTCGTGTTCTGCGTTTGCTATCATGTCGCTCAGCTTATCAAGGCAGACTCACTGCGGATTCGAAGTGGATCTCCTCTATTTTTTCCTCGGATGTCTATTCGTACTACTCGCCAAGATACATTTGTTGTTAGCTATTTTTGGAGGAGGTGGTTTCGCTTATTGCCTTACCATGCTTCGTTACTCTCTTGATGCCCAACCAGAAGATGTTGACTTGGAGCAAGGACTCGCTGTTGGCGATTCACAACAAGCCAATACTGGTAGTGCTCCTCCCATGACTTTTGACGCCCCACCACAAAATGAGTATCTTGAACTCCAAGAACACGGAGTCACTCAAGTCGTTTCACATTCACAACCAGCCAATGCTGGTAGTGCTCTTATTATTATGCCACAACAAGTCAATACTGATGATAGTACTGCTCCTATCATGACTCTCGATGCCCCACCAGAAAATAGGGATATAGGACTCGAAGACCACGTAGTCGCTCAAGTAGATTCACATTCACAACAAGCCAATACTGATAGTGCTCTTATCATGCAACAGTTCATGGATTGTATAAAGGCGCTTAAGGAGAAGAACCGGAAGGTTATCCGCATGCTTATTAACAATGTTGACTCCAATGTAAAGGTGCCGCAACTGCAGACTGACCCCAACTTGGTGATGGATGCGCTGCAGTCGAAAATTATCAACGACCTTCATGAAACCGTGAAGCTCATGGTGGCCGCTGGGTTTGAGGAGGAGTGCTGCCACTTGTACAGCAATTGCCGTAGTGAATTTTTACAAGAGTGCATGTCCAGATTTGGGTTGCAAGAGCTCAACACCGAGGACGTTGACAAGATGGAAAGGATTCAGAGGTGGATTAAAGCTTCCAACATAGCTTTCAGGTTACTGTTTCCTAATGAAAGGAGACTCTGCGATCGCATCTTCTTCGGGTTCTCTCCCGCCGCAGATCTCTCTTTCAAGGAGGTTTGCTGGGAATTGACGAATCATCTACTGAACTTCGCCAATACTTGTGCAATTGAGAGCAGTTTGCCGTATCTTTTGCGCGGCAGTCTCAGAGTGTTCGACACATTGAATGACCTGATTCCAAATTTTGAATCACTGTTTTCTAATCAGTACAGTGTGTCACTCATGAATGAAGCAATCACGGTTAGGAAGAGATTGGGTGAAGCAATAAGGGGCATTTTAAGAGGCATTTTCATGGAGTTGGAGAACCTGATTCGCCTTGATACGGCACAGGCGACTGTTCCTGATGGCGGGATTCATCCCATTACCGACAAAGTGATGTACTGTCTCGGTGAAATTTTAGATGCTAGGGATACGCTTGAGAAAGTTTTCGAAGAATATCCTGCTGATAGAGAGGGAACTTCTTCTTCACTTTCTGTCCATATGGCTTCCATAATTGAGCTGTTAGAAAGCAATTTGGAAGCCTGGTCCAAAAACTACACGAACCCTGCTTTGGGCTATGTTTTCATGATGAATAACTGGAGGTGCATAGAAGGAAGAGCAAAAAATCTTTTGGGCAATGAGTGGTACCGAAAATATGCTGGAAAAGTCTCGCTAAACCGTCTCCACTATGAAAGTAGCTCATGGGAAAAAGTGCTGAACTCTTTGAAGCTAGACAACAATGAGTCACAGTCAATGAAACGGAAGCTCAATTTGTTCAACATGCTCTTTCAGGACATATGCAACGTTCAGTCTAAATGGTTTGTCTATGATAAGCAGCTGAGGGAACAAATAAGAATATCCGTGGAAGAAACCTTGGTGCCAGCATATAGAAACTTCATCGAGAGGTTCCGTAATGTTGTTGGTAGGCATGCTGAGAAACATAGTAAGTATGAAATATCACACATTCAAAATCGACTCAAACATCTGTTTCGTGGAAGCGACTGATGAATCAATAGCTGAAAAAGAAGGTAAGGCTACTGAAGCTTGTGTGTAATTGGAATACGAAGTTTTGATCATAGTAAATGTAGCTCTAGACAGTTTTTGGTAAGCATGTTGATGACTGAATGTATTAAGTATGGAATGGGATGACATTTATACCATCTTTCATAACCTATTAGCTTTCATAATGACTATAGTAGCTTATTAATTCTTGAATGAGTGAATCGTTAATTTTAATGATTTTTTGTGTTAGTTTGAGTATAATGTTATAAAATATAAGATATGAAAAATAACTTAAAAATTAATACTCGAATGTTTAAATAATGAAAATAAATATAAAAAAATTATTTTTATGTTATAAATAATTAGAATGAATTATGATAATTTTTTAGAAATTAAATAAATTAATTTGATATTTTTAATAAATAAAATAAGTATTTAAGACCAAAATTAAATAAGACAGTAGTTTAAAAAATTATGAAAATTTATAAAATTGTTAAATAGAGGATAGACTTTATTTTAAAAATGATTATGGATTAATACAAATACCTATAAATAAATACGAGTTAGATCAAATATATATTAGTTACTTTCTTAAAGTTATATTAACTTGAGGAAAAGTAATAGAACCTAATAGCTATCAAATAATGTGTATAAAAACTTAATGAGATCTTAATTTTTTTACAATATTTATAAAAATTAAAAAAATTTATTAGTAAAAAATCAAAGTATCCTTAAGAAAGAAATCTCTTACAATCAAAGACAACCACATCTTTGATTCATATCTTTTATCCTCTCTCACCACATCCATACATTCATTGGCAACAAAGTCAAAAAAAAAAAAAGAGTAGAAGAAACAAATGTAGAGAAAAGAAAAGGAACGAAAAGAAAAATAAGAGAAAGAGAGAAAGAGCAGCGTGGGGAGAGGAAGAGAGAGAGCAGCGCAGGAGAGGGAGAAAGAACACTTCCACCATAGTTCACCATAACTCTTGGAGAAAGAGGTAGGCATCCTTATCCATCTCATGTTATTTTTTTTCCTTTCCTAGTTCATGATTGATGTTGGCATGTGAATGGATGATTGAGAATTGTTGGGTTCATTGGACTTTGGATATATGGCTCTAATAAGTTTTCCTTTTCATTTTTTACTTACTTGTTGGATGTTGAGATGAATAGAACTTGGACTGTATTTAGTTGTATGTTGAAATTTGTATACTATGAGTTTTGGTCGTATGAAGAAACTAGGGAATTTCTTGGGTTTTATCTAATTTTCTGGTTACTTTTGGTGTTGAGATGATTTTGAAGCAAGTGGTATTGCTAATGTGAACTTAGAAGTTTGGATGAGAGTTTTGGATCAATTTGGCCGAGGACCCTAGGAGGGTCTTAATGGCTAAAATTCACAGTTTTGTACTTAGTCTCTTGATTAATTGAATATCAATTTTATGTTCTTATTGTTAATTTTGACAATATGATGTTTAAATTGGAATTATCAAAACATATACACTTATAGATGAGCTTGATGTTAATGTGTTGAATCCATACTTGAGGTAAATAAGAACCAAATGAACATAACTAGTTGATGTTTATGATATGTTTGAGATGCACTGGAAAAGAACTTGATATGTTAAAAGTGGAGTTAAATTTAATTTGATGATACTTGATGATGTTGATGGTTGAAAATAATTAACGTGTGCACTTTGTAAATATATGAAACAATGATTTTGTTCACAAGATATCTCTATGTGATGAAATTTGAATATATTCACTAAGTGAAGCAATTTATATTAAGAATGTACACTTGGTGTACTTGTGGTTGATACTATTGTATACATACTTTACTTGATAAGATGATATTGTGCACTTAATATAACTTGAGATGTACACTTATTATGAATATGAAGTGTATTGGAAATTGAATTACTCCTTTAAGATGTTAAATTAAGTTGAGTAGCATTTAAGATATAATGTATACTATATTTAGAAGTGTTCTAAGTTTGAATGATAATGAATATGATCCTCGTATCTGACGGTAATCCAAGATATTTGGGTAGATTGAGGAGGTGATATTGCTTTCACTACCTATGATTTCCTTGTTTTGATATTGGACATAATACTCGTACTTGGAGTTGATCTAGATTTGATACTGAATGATAGATTATGAGAACAATCCTCGTACCTGGATGATATGTTATAGAGAATAATCCTCGTACATGGAGGATATGTTATAGAGATAATCCTCGTACCTAGAAGAGATATATGAGAATGATCCTCGTACTTGGAAGATATGTTATTGAGATTATCTTATTTGGAGGATATGTTATTAAGATAATCCTCATACCTTAAGGATATGTTATTGAGATAATCCTTGTATCTAGAGGAAATTTTAGACTTGATATTGAAAATGAACCTCGTACCCGGGGGTGATCCTAGATCTAATAATGAGTTATAGATTGTGAAAATAATCTTTGTATCAGAGGATGACCTAAAACTTGGCCATGGAAGTATATTTCCATGGAAATGTACTTAGTAGATGTTTTTGAAAGAATATTAATGAAAGTTTTATACTTGAATAAATATATTTTACACCATCATAAAGATGTTAGCTATATAGATCATGAAGTTGTTATTGAATGTTTGCATTATAAGAAAGTGTAAATATTTTAAAATTAATGAATTATAACTCATACTCGATATATTTTGATGTATTTCTCTATGGATTATGTGTCGAAATTATATATATTGTTTGGATATATGTTATTAAATAATGATAATAAATAGAATTTTCTATCTCGGGAAGAGAAAGGAACTATTTTGGCTTTAACCACCCTTTCTATATTATATTTTAAATATTGATTTAATACCCTAAAGTAGTTGGAGTTATTATGATGTCATTTGATGTGTTAGAACTATTGAGAATTTCTAGAATTCTCACCCTCTTTGTTTTGTTTTCCATGATAATTTCAGGGAAAAATCTGCTGCAAAGTGAGATGAAGAATATGGATGTTGAATACTTAGTCTTCTCATTTGGACTATAGTTTACTAGTATTTGTGCCTTAAGGGCCTAGTTTATATATATTGTACAATGAAGTACAACTTTGTATAATTAAGAATTTCAATTATATGTATATTATGTTCCCCTCACAAGGCTCATATGTATATTAATTAAGTATTAGAGAATATTAATAGTGGATAGTGACATGCCTAAACTTAATTAATTTTATATAATTTCATATATACTGATAGTATTAAATTTAGAACATTACATTATGGTATCAAAGCAGTTCATCCTGCTGGGTATTGACTAACTATGCTTATAACATATTAGAAGTTCTCATTTTATGTTATGCATTATAGTTTTCTTGTCTCTGATGGATAGATATATAGTTAGTTTAGATATGTTTAACTGCCTTAGGTGTGATTATTGTTATAGGTTACTGTCACACTATTTATATGATATCGAGACTAATCAACTTAATATTTATTGTTCTATGTACCAGAAGCCAATAGCATCTACTAGACGTACTTTTGCCAACAAAGAAATGGCGGAACTCATGGGAACCTTTAGGGAAGTGGTTATGAATATTGATTATGAATGATAAGAATGCATGATGACATGGTTTACCTGATTTCTTGGCACTTTTGTACTTGTATTGTTGAATTTTGATCAAAATGACATGAGTCATTACTGTCATGTTATATTTGGGTTGTTTAATTTGATAACTTAATGTGTACATGCTATTAATTGGCAATAATTAGGCTAAAAAAAATTGCTAAATGTCTTGGGCGTGGCTGTGAGTTAGGTAGAGATTCATTGATTAGTTGGTTTGATTTCTGACCTGCAATACTTTTTGCCCTTTGATGTCATATGACATGGGCGATCTTGAATAAATTTTAAAGATTGGATGGAATCCCCTCCATTGAGAAGCATGACCATATAGTAGCATTGAAGTTGGTGTGATGAATGTGACTTGCCCACATTATATAGCAGTGCTTCATAGGTGGATTGAGGAATTAAAAGATTACGATAGGAAGAACTTCATAAAGCAAACCTGATTTGAACGTAATTAGCATTAGTAATAGCATATGAGGAAGAATAAATTGCAGTCAATTTAAGTGATAATGTAATGGACCTGAAATGCACCAAGTATAGTTTGGTAGACATAGTAAAAGGTGCATTAGGTGTGTACTTGGGAAAAATGCAAATTTGTGGTAGGCATGATTATTATGAAGTTTGATTCTATAGATTTTCTTTATTTAGCAATATGCATTACTCTGATGTTAATATGAACTACCAAACTCATATTTGAACATTGTTTTCTGTATTTGAAAGATGACATGTAAGACTACCATAGTTTGCACAACTAACTTAGGGTAATCATCTTGGAACGGATGTGTTAACGATGTTGTGGGGTTAAATCCCTATCTTTCCATATGAATTATCGACTCCCAAACTTATCTATGTTTTTGTAGATTGGTTTTCTAATTTTTTTTAAAAGTAAAATTTTCTAATTTTTTAAATTTAAATAAAATTTATGGTGACTTCATATTTTCTTTATAAATTTATTTTTGGTCATTCCGTCAAGATTCTGGTCATGACACTAGTCAACATCTCACCTTCACTTTATGTAGAAGAATTAGAAAGCAAATCAAGTAGGCTCTCCCTATAACTACCTAGAAGATATTCCAAATAGTTTACAAATTCTTGTCCTTTGCCCACCTCATAAATTAGTTGCCCTGACCTCATTTTCCTCCTTATAAAATCATCAAACAACTATTCGAGGTCAACACAGACAATATTTTCTACCTGCGAAAACCTAGTTCTTTTAAACCTTTTAATCACATCATCAACTCTGTGCATGACTCTAGGCCTTAATTCAAGAGTTCTGGGTGAAAATTCACCCAGAATCTCATTAGAATCATCACTTGAATCCCCCATATTTAGAAACTTTTTTCAAAAATAAGAAATGGGAGAAAAAAATAAAGAAATAAACCATAAAACAAGCTACCCAAGAGATCAAAAGTCAAACTAGAAAGAAATGTTAGAAAGAAAGAAGAAATACATGGAATCAAAGCTAAAAGCACTTCAAAAAATTGGGATTGTGTGCAAAAAATATGAAAATCTTGAAATCTCCAAGGCATAAAACAATAGAATCAAAGAGAAAAAGAGGAAGACAAAAAGGGTAGCATAAAGAATAAATGAGCACAAGCACAAAATGGTTTATGAAAAAATAGTATGATATTCTTATTAGACCATCCTGATCCAATTCATATCCAACCATAAGCTAGACCCATTTCTGCAAGGTCTGATCGGCCTATACCCGAATGATTAATAGCTCAACAAAAACGTGCTTAATATGACTCATCGACAGACATAACGGCCTTGCGCCATAACGACCAGACATAACGACCTTGTGTCATAATGACCAGACATAACGGCTTTACGTCATAATGACCAGACATAACGACTTTATGCCATAATGACCAAACATAAATCTCACAATCCTAAATGGCCTAAACGGAAGGTATCCGGAGAGTCAGTCCTCTAGATCTCTATATAAACTAACCTGGCAGCTTAGGTCAGGCATGTTCATTCTTCTCTACTCTTACCTGTACGACTGTCTTAGCTCAGAAACTGATCAGTCAGAGTGCCTTGACAAGTATTTCACCTCATCTTCCTCGAGTAATTGCAGGACGACCGACTTGAGGTTCTTCGGCGACCTCTCCTCGAGTAGAGGACGGAACATCTTGAAGTTCTTCAACGACCTCCCCTCAAATAGAGGAAGAAACATCTAGTGTCGTATGTGGGAATTCGGTAAAACAATTCTTATTCCACAACCAAAAGCTACTCTCTCTTTCTCCTTCCTCCACTAAACCCACCAAATCTTCTCCTTCAACCTAGAACTTCTCGAACCTTCTTACTAGCAAGAAATCCAACTCAACTACATAACCTCTCAAATCCTTTCGCTCCAGTTACACCCAAGAGACATTTCCTCAATGCACAGCACCAAAACTACAAGAGCCTAAACCTTGCCCGACTCGCCCGTGACTCAGCCCGAGTCAACTCGCCATTACAAAACCCCAGCTTCCCCTCAACAATCTCACAAAATTTGATCTTTACTCGACCCACCTTCTCAGGAGTTACAAATCTCGGTGTAGCTATGTTGGCGACCACAAAGCACCATCCTCTCTGTTGATCTTGGCTTTGCTGACAATGACGATGCCTCTCATCACACAGTGATCTTTTGCCTTAGGTCATGCCTTCCAAAGTTCTCAAGGCATTGGAAAATCTATTAAAAAAAGGATTAGAGTGCACATGAATTTAGGGGAAGTAAATCATGCTTTTAATTGTTTCAATCAATCGTTTATTTATCTGCAAATAATTGCCAATTGCTTTTTTGAAATGGAGAGTGAGACGCTTGTTAGGTGTTTGATTAAATGTCTAAACAACTTTTGATCAAAACTGTTGCACATACTCAGCTCTGGAGAAAGATAAACAAGAACTAGAAGCATGGTGAAATTGATGGAGTTCTTTAGACAAAAGCCCAGGGAACTCAACAAGCACACGGTTTTCTCTTAGCCTCACTATTTTTGTTAGTGGCTAGCTGCTACATTTTAGCTCTTACATATTGAACCTTCTTGCATTACATTTTGAGTTTTGTTTACATTGCATTACATTTTGAGTTTTGTTTGCACTTAGTTCCTCATGATTCGTTGCTGTTGACTTACCAAATGTTAATTGCATTGATCTCTATTTTATCAAACAAAATTGTTGCAGGTTGGGCAATTAATTGTATAGTCTTTAATTCTGATCAAGGTGCTGCTGTAGATTGTTTTGAGCAAAACAAGGATGGCTAAGCTATTTCATCATGGTTTGATAAATTATTTCAAAACAAGGATGACTAAGCTATTGCATCATGGTTTGATAAATTATTTTAACCTTGTAAATCTAGTTTTCCATTGATTTATTAGCTCCTACGTCCTATTTCCTTCCTTTTCTATCTTTTTTCTTGCTTTATATATTTTGCTTGGCTTGTTGCCTAGTTTGTATGTTGGCCTATATGGCTTGACTGATTCAAAATTAAGGTTATCCCTCTTTGTAACTTGTTTTGTTTTTCTGATTTTTCATGTTGTCTGATAAATCCCGTTGGATGGTATTCTGTTTGATCATATTTATAGGTATTTATTTGTATTTATTTCCTTTAATTGAGTAGCATGCAATATTAATCATATTTATTATTGTGAAGTTATTCCTTTAATTGAGAATTGAGTAACATACAATATTGATCATATTTATTTCATTTAATTGAGAGAATTTGCACTGATCACTATTAATTGACTTGGTTATCATTTCTTATTGTTTTAATTCCTACTTAATGTCATTAATTAATTAATAATTACATAATATTAAATTAATTATAATATCATATTGCTTTAATTGTCATTTCTCATTGCTTTAATTTTTATTTATTGTCATTTATTTATTAATTAACAATTACGTTAATTTGATTACAATATCATATTGCTTTAAATTGTCATTGCGAGTCATAAATTGACATTCATTTTACTGCAATTAACATGTAATTTCTTAGCTATTTAATTGACATTTATAACCATATTTAATTTAATTCATTTCCTTTATCATTAACTATTTGATTAAAAATTCGTTTATTAGCCGTATAATTCAATTACTATACAAAAGTTATTTTTCCCTCTCAAAAAGCAAGACTTCCACGTAATATTGCTTCCACCATTTAATTCGTAATATTCCTTCCACCATCTAAATGACATTCATAATTATATTAGCATTCTTTTCTTTTACTATAATTTGCATCAACTCCAAGCTATAATTCGACATTCTCATCATACTATAACACAACTAGAGATATGAAAATCTAATTATGTTTATTTAAATTATATTTTATTATCAAAATTACTCATATGATAAGATGAAGACAAATTCCAACAAAATCTTGGGAAAAATTCTAGATAGAGGTCCTAAAAACTTGGGTCAAACCAGCGAAAGTTGATGAAAGTAATCGACTTTCAGTCGATGCAGTAAAAGTTAATGGAAGAAATCAGCTTTCAGCCAATGCCGCTAGCAAAAGTTGATGGAAGAAGTCGACTTTCAACCGATGTCGGCTTCCAGCCGATGTCGACTTTCAACCAATGTCGACTTTCAGCCGTAGCCGACTTTCAACTGATGCCGACTTTCAGCCGATGCCAGCAAAAGCTGATGGAAGAAACCCATTTTCAGCCGATGCCAGCAAAAGTTGATAGAAGAAACTGACTCTCATTCGATGCCGCCTTTTAGCCAATGCCAACAAAAGATGATGGAAGAAACCGACTTTCAGCCGATGCCAGCAAAAACTGATGAAAGAAATCGGCTCTCAGCCAATGCTAACAAAAAGCTGATAAAAGTAAATCGACTTTTCAACTGATGTCAGCAAAAAGATGATGAAAGTAACCAACTTTCAACCGATGCCAGCAAAAGCTGATGAAAATAATCGGCTCTCGGCAATGCTGTTAGTCATGACAACCATCACCCAAGAAGGAGTGAATTGGGTGATTATAAAATTTTAAAACAACATTAATAAATTATGTATTTTAATATTTTTAATCAACACATGCAGCGGAATAAGTCTAACTATTGTAGATTACTCAAAAAATAACTTGGATTATAGGATGAATTAAGCAAATAAATTAAATATCAGATTTAACTCAAACATATACAATTAAAATACTTGAAAAGCAATTTTCTTTAAAAGCATTTATCGATTAAAAAGAATGAATAGAGAAGATAGAAAAATACACTTGTAAATGAACAACCCACACAGAAAGTTTTCAAGTAAATATATGAAATTAAAACATAAATATAATGGAGTTTGAGTTTAGAAGAGCAAACACAAAATTTATCCTAGTTCAGTCACTGACCATTTGTGGCCTACGTCTAGTCCTTAAGTAAATCATTTGAGATTTTTCACTATCACTTTAAGCTTGAACAGGTACTTGAAACCTTTACACAATAGAGTACTCACTACATCTTGGGATACCCACCCTTTGTGCTTAAGCCTCGACGGTTAGGGATACCTCACCCTTACAATTTCTTTGAGGGATATATCACTCTCTTTACAATAAAACAGAATATAGAAGAAGGGAATCTCTCACTAGAGTAGATGATACAATTTGAAACTCTATGAAGCTCTCTAAGGATATCTCAAATTTTGGAGAAAAAGAGCACAAAAATTTGATAAAATATGTATCACAGAATAAAGCAAGAAAGAATTGTTTCAGATAATTAGGTGTTGCTAAAAGATGACCCAAAAATATGTATTTATAGTTTTCTAAAAAAAAGAGTCATTGCGTATCATTTAATATCATATTAAAAGCATAGAAAAATAGTCGTTACGTGATTCTGACCATGTTTATTCGAATAACCTATGTGTTATTTGAATAAATCCTTTCAAAAGTTACGTTCTTTAACGTCTCTATTCGAATAACAAGTTTGTTATTCGAATAAACCTTCAAAAACATCTTCTGGAACGTTTTGAGTCGTGTTATTTGAATAACCCATCTTTTATTCGAATAAATCACTATGGTTTTGAAAACTGACTTTAAATGGTCATAACTTCTTCATTTCTTATCTGTTTAATGCAAATGACCACTCATTGGAAAGATATTTGACTCTATTCATATGAAATAAGTTTCAAAACAAAACTCAAAGTATTTTGAAATATATAATCAAAAGAGTAACCAAAGGTCAGTTTTTCAAAACTCAAACTTGGCTATTTTTCATAGATTTGAACTACCACCATAAATAACTTTTTAAAACTTATTTGTTGGGTATTTTAGCATAGGAAAACCATTTGTAAAAACATATTTGAGATATCCATAAGACTTCTTACATAAAGACCCTAAATCCTATAAGCTATACTATTTAATCTTCCTTTGGACTTGGTCTTTGACATGCCTTTGATGTTATCAATACTTTCATGAAATAGACATTCACATTCTCCTTGTGTTGAGCTTAATTGAGATCTTTTGCTTTCTTGTTGCAATGCTCACTCTTGATACTTGGACTATCCTACAAAGTATTTCTCACTTAAACAAGCATAGTTAGTCCAAATTCATAATTTAATATATTCATATGCATGATTCATAAATGTATAACTCTAGTTAGTTTAACATACATATAAGACTTTCATAGATACATCCAAATAAGATATTTATTAATTATTAATGGATATCCTCTATATAAGATGCAACAAAGAACATAAGCAAAGTGTTCTTTTTATCTTATATTTGTCATCATCAAAACTTAACATTTTAAATCATTTGGGACAAACTTATTTTCACAATCTCTCCCTTTTTGATGATGACAAATCACCAAATAAAAAATATGTTGAGCAATATACAAGATGGATATTCACGTAAGCATATCAAACAATAAGTACAAGAATATGTTTTTCTTTCTAATTTTCGCTCCCCCTATTTGACATCAACAAAAAGGTTTAGAAAGAAAAAATAATAGTTTCTTCCCCTTATAGATTCTACATATGATTCAAGAATAGAGAGATGAAATAAATATGCTTTCAAGATATAGAAGATTATTCATGCAATGCTTGTCATATTTTTGTATATCAACATTTAGCATATGACAATATTAAAACACTTCATGTAATCAAATAACAATTTAAGAGCCAAGATATATCAAGATCATGTAAGCACATTGTCGCGACCGGGATAATCGCGGCGGGAAACAGCAACTCGTTAGATCTTAGAAATATGACAATGAAAAATGGAGTCGCCACCAATTTTATTTTAATTTAGGAAAAATTGGAAAACTTTTCTTTGAAAATGGTCTTTAGAACCAGATTGGATTCGGGAGTCGGTTATGCTTAGGGAAGGGTGGAAACTTAATCCCACTGCACCCCTAACACACCCGTCCTAAGACGGTACCTTAGGTTAATTGTGCAAATTTTTAACAATCTTTGAAAATATTTATTTTACCCCTTTTCACAAAATATTGTAACTATTTATAAAAGAAAAATCACAAAATTATGAAAATTTAAATTTGGCTTGACAGAAATGAAATTCTGCTCCTACGTATCCCCTGGTGCAATGGGGAACTCAAAGTTACGTAGTTCTTTAGAAAATAATTGTGGGTTGATTGATTTTAATAAAAAAAAAATTGAAAAGAGATTTTAAAAAGGCGAATCCATTTTTTTTCACAGGATTCAAGTTAGCACTAGGCTACTCAATAAACCCTTATGATCCAAAAGATAATGAAGATAGCATTCACTATTCAATCATCATCATTGGTCATTGCATGGATTAAAAGATTTTTTATTTTCTATTATTTTTTTTATTTTGCTATTTTTATATTCTTTTACAAACTCAAATCCCAAAAGACAGTCAACAAATCAAATTAAAGGAAAAAAAAGAGTTTGAAAACTTGAGTACCAATAATAAAGCACATATAGAGGACGTTTGGGGAAGGATTTGGGAATTGGTTCGACGGTCGGTTTAGGGAGTGAGTGATTCTATTTTGGAGTTTGACAGTCGGTCGGGGGTAAGGATGGGATGGGTTCGACGGTCGAGTGAGGTGAAGGGGTGATGGATTCGACGGTCGGTTGCAAAGGTGTGATGGTTTCGACGGTCGGTTGGAGGTGAGGATGGGACTCGTTTCGACGGTCGAGTTGGAGGTGAAGGTGGGTGGTTTTGCTTTTGGGTCCCGGCTTGGATGTGATGGAGTTTGGTTGATGGCGTGAAGGTTTGGATGAGTTGTCGGTTGGATGGCGGTTGGTCGAAAGAGATGGTGATGGAGTTTTGGTGCGATCCGACGGTCGGTGGTGGGGATATGGTAGTGTTTGTGAAGTTGGTTGAAGACCGGTGAGTTCGACGGTCGAATGGGAGGTAAGGATATGATGGTGTTTGTGAAGTTGGTTGAAGGCCGGTGCAAGGAGTTCGACGGTCGAATGGGAGGTGAAAATAACCCCTGTGGTTCGACGGTCGGTTTAGGGGAATTGGATGGGTTGTCGGTGAGGGGTAGTAAAGTGAGGTGAAAGTAACCGGTGTGGTTCGACGGTCGTTTTAGGGAGATTGGATGGTTTGAAGGGTTATGGTCCGACGGTCGGTTCTAGTTGGGTTTGATAGTGTTTGGAGAGGTTATGGAAATTGCTTGGGTGATGGGAATTATGGAGGCTTTGAAGATGGTGGGTGTATTGGAGGTGAGAGGGTAGTGATCTGATTTGAGGTTCGTCGGTCGGTGAAAAGGATGGTAAAGGATGGTGGTGGGTTCACAATAATAGTGAAAGAGGATGATGAAGGTTTGGATAGGTTCGACAGTCGGTGGGGGTATGATGGTTGTTAGTTCGACGGTCGGGTATAGAGGGATTCAGGAGTGATTGTTAGTTCGACGGTCCGGTATAGAGGGATTCAGGAGTGGTTGTTAGTTCGACGGTCGGGTATAGAGGGATTCAGGAGTGGTTGTTAGTTCGACGGTCGGGTATAGAGGGATTCAGGAGTCCGACGGTCGGTTGGTTGAAGGGAAGGATCTGACCTCTGGGGTTTCGACAGTCGGAGAGGGTGTCGGTGAGAGGATGGTAACTGGCGCTGGTGAGGTTCAACGGTTGATTTAGGGGGATTGGATGGTTCGACAGTCGGATATGATGAATTTGGGGTTCGACGGTCGTGAGGAGGAAGGTTTGGAGGTTTGGGAGATAGGTGATGTGGTTTGTGGCATTTCGACGGTCGGTTGGGAGGTGAGGATATGATGGTGTTATTGAAGGTGGTGGTTACGGTTTTCTGGAGGTTTTTGAATTCTTTGGTGGTTTAAAAATGTGATGCAGAAGGGGTGGAGTTCCAGTGTGCGTATGGTACTCATGGTTAAAAAGAAAAAGAAAAGAAGATGGACAACATAACTAACCAGCCAGTATCCAAGCATGCATTTGAACATTACATTTTTACTCACAACAGTGCAAGGATAGTGATGAGAAAGGGCTTACCTCTTCTGTGCTACCAATAACACACTCAACTCAAAAAGAATCAAAAATCCCTTTCGTTCCCAACAGCCTCCCCAGTCTTCTTGCTTTTTTTTCTTTTCCCAGCTACCACCAGGGATCAACCCAACATCATAAATCTTCTTTCCTTTGCTGAAGATGGGATGATTTGGGGAAGATAAAAGAAGGTGGTCGTGAGTGGTGGTGAGAGTTGGCAGAGGTGATTGTGGTTTAGAGGTGATGAAGGTGGTGAAATGAAGGAGGAAGGTTCTTTGGATGGCTATGGTTGCATGGTGGTTGTGGGTGGCCACGGTTGCATGGTGAGGAGATGAAAGGTGGTGGCAAATATGCTTTACGTGAACGGTAGTTTGGGGCTATGGTGGGAAGAGGATATGGCTTCGAGTTGACTCGGTGGTGTTGGATGGGAGGGTGGCGAAGATGGAGATGGGATGTGAGAAGGGGTAATTAAAGAAAGGTTTTGGTTTGGAGAAGATGGTTACGGTTGGGAGGTGAGAATGAGGGGTTTGAAGGGTGTTGGGAATGGAAGAAGATTATGGAGATGAAGGTGGTCGTAAGCTCACGTGGAAGATGAAGGAGAAGAAGATAATGGAGGGGTTAGGAGGATAAGGGTGCTGCCCTCTTTTTGATGGAGCTTCACGTGGCGGTTTGATGAAGGAGGGTGGTTCTTTGGGTTTATTTGGTTGAAGAAGGATCCGGAAAGATTTGGGTTATCAAGGATCTTTGAAGAAAATGATGGCCGAGGCATTTATGGAGGGATCCTTCACATTTTGGAGGAAAGAGTTGTTGTTGATGATGGATGTGATGATTGCTCATGTATGGGAGGTTGGCATTTTCCTTCAAATTTTCATCTTCTCCCAACAAATCTCCCTAAAATCCTCCTTTTTGTATCAAAATTCCCTCTTTTTTTATTTTTTCTGCTGACCCTTTCTTCTATTTCTTCTTTTGCGTCAATCACTCCCCCTCCCTTTTTTTTTTTATATTGAGTTCCCATCCCCATGAAATCCAAAGTAAAAAACGTATGTGCGGAATCAATGTGACTATTTTTTATTTTTTATTTTTTATTTTTTAATTTTTTTTTATTATTTTATTTTTATTTTTTTACTTTTCTTTTTTTTAGTCCTGGTCAAAATTGGGTGTTCACACACATTATCATAAAATAAAGCAAGGACAAAGATATTTATTCTTAATCCAAAATTTTAAGACTTCTCCCCCTTTCAAAAAGAATTTTATAAGAGCACTGATCTGTTAATAATTTCAGCTCTTAAATGTCTTTTGTTTGATCTAATTGGACTCCATATGTGCTCAATTATTGACATTTAGCTAAGTTTCTGATTTAGAGTTATCTTTGGATGTTTATTGTGAAACTATACTTAAATGTGGTTATAAACACTCATAAATGTATTGTGATTTTCAGGAGATCTATGAGTGATGGAGTCCATTGACATTGAACCATTGAGAAGAGAGTTAAAGACTCAAGAAAATCAGTATCAACCCCTAGAAGTAAAGGAAGAAGGGCATTCATGAAGAATCAAGGTTGGATTTGAAGAAAGTGACCAACACGGCCTGTGTCAAATGACACGGGGTAGGTCGTGTACTCCTCTGACTATGGAGACTGGAATTTTTGGACCAACATAGCCCGTGTCAAATGACACGGGATAGGCCGTGTACTTCTCTGACTTCACGAGGAAAAATCAATTTTCAGCCCTGATCGAGAACACGGCCCGTGTCAAATGACACGGGGTGGGCCGTGTTCTTCTTTGACTTTGGAATTAGCTGGAGTTCTGTCACCAGAATCAAACACAGATTAGGCCGTGTCATCGGCTCAGAATTTTAATTTCATGTTTTAATGCTAAATTAGGTATCAAAACCTATAAATAGGGTTGCTTAGAGTCCCTAAGAGGGATCTGGACAGAAAGAGCCATCAAGGAAACTGAGAAAAATACAAAGACCAAGAAGGAGAAGGATTCGATTGAGGATTGGAGACTCGGATTCGAGCAATCAATGATCAATCACTCTCAAGCCTTGGAAACTAGTTTGATCTTTAGTTTTTCTTTTCTTCTTTTGTTTTGAACAATGTCTTTCTTTAATCCTTCATTTGTTTTTGAATTTGCCATGTATGGCTAAACTTCTTGATTGGTTAACGGAAGATGAAACTCTAGTTTTGATTATGTGAATCTTGCATATTTCTTTATATCAATACAGTTATGTTTTTATTCATATATTTTTTATCTTAAATCAATATAAATGTTTTTATATTTTTGCCAAATTTCAAGAGTGGTAAAACTAGGATCATATCTTGTGATTGCGGTGGTAAAACTAGTGAAACATATGATCTAAATAATTTAATCCCGGTGTGTGATTAGATCTTAGTGTGATTGATTTTCTAATTCTTAATGCAATCATTAGGTAGGTGTAAGAGCGACTACTTTACAAATAACTAATGGTTATAGTTTGATTTGAGCGGTTGTTGAATTAAGCAAAATATAAAGAAAATAAGGGATTTATCTCACAATCACATAAAAACACAATTGACCATGTTGGTATAAAGAGTATGTAAATTAGCATAATCATATAAATCTAGTGGTGGATTCTATCTCTTAACCAATTTCTTTAACTTGATAATTCAATTTATGTTTACTATTTTGGTTTAAGTTTAATCTCTTTTGTTAGTTTTAATTAACAAAAACCCCCTTTTTTTAATTTTACTATTTATTTTTCATCAGAGTTTAATTTAGGAATTGAATTGATAGTGTCAATTGAATTGGTTCTCTGTGGATCGACCCTTACTTACTACAATTGGTTGCAAGGTTTTTATATTTTTGGTGGAACTTGACAACTATTTTTGATATAATTCTTAATCGTATTCCACATCACACCAAACACATTATATTTTTAAAAGCATTTTAGAAGGGTAGAGATGTTTTATATAAAAAGCCATATATTCCTTGGAAAGCATATAGTCATTTAAGATTAATTTATCAATAAGTATCATACAATCCATATCATATAAAATATCACAATAGTTTAGGGATAAAGATACTTATTGAGATAGATAAATAGTGATGATCCTTCTTTATTGGTCCTTTAACTTTGAGCTTTCTTCCTTTGAATTCTTCATTCCATTGCACTAGAAGAAAGTCTTCTTTATCTTCCTCTTCATTTGAATTCCATTTAACTTTTCTCATTTATCCACATATGCTTGTATGTAAAAAATCTGATGGCTATATTTGAAATACATAGAGAGACTTGCAAAACTAACTTTAAAAGTCCTCTAAAATATAAGTTAACATCAAATATCATGTAAGCCCATCTATAAGCATAATTCAGGTTGATGTATAATTTAAAGCATGTATCACATTATCAACCATGCAATGTTAGCTCTAACAAGAATGCATGAAGCACATATGCACTTAAATAAAAAAAAATAGTTTAAGCATTTTAAGGCATGATTCAAGTTTATCAAGAAACATATGATCATCATCAAAACTTATTTAGGCATTTTTAGGCAAATAATTATCATGTAAGGTATGTAAAGGTATAACACAACTCTCTACTTCTCCAAATATCATATGATATCAAATTTAAAACATAAATAAGGATAATAGATTGATATCACCAAAAGTGTACTCTTTGAGTTTTTGTAGATGACTCTCACTTCCACTAACTTCCAAGCTTCAAGCTTTCATGAGGGAATAGAAATTTTTTACACCTATTTTAAAAGTTGAATCCTTTTAAACTTTACTATCCTCAAGTTGAATGAATTTATTCCATTTAAATGCTTGCTTGAGGTAGTTATCACCCTACAACATAATTCAAAGTACTTTCTTTGGTATCCACCAATTTTGAATCCATAGAGGGTAGTTATTGATTATATAATATATTCATTCAAGTTAAAAAAAAATTAATATTCAACAGCAATTCAACAAGATCAATCACTATCCTAAACTCAAAAGGAAAAGAGCATTCAAAACAATAAGGCAAGACAACAAATGAGTTTACAAAGGCAAAATATATTTCATTAATCAAATTAGCCAAGTACATATATTCAACAAAATAATACCCCATTACATTTGATTAAGCATACATATCATAAAGTGCATATTTTCAGACAAAATAAACAAAGAATTTAGCATATATTGATTATTAATGCTATGCAACATATACAACAATAAATGCAGCAGAACCTTTCAAATAATTTGTGTTTATTTGAATAAAATGGGTTTTATTCGAATAGATGAGCAGGTAAAGCCGAGCGTTGTGGCCTTTAATAGATTTTATTCGAATAACCTATGGGTTATGTGAATAGACAGAGAGCAACCGATCAAGACTGATAGAACAAATCTCAGGTTATTCGAATAAACTAAACTTTATTCTAATAGACAGAGACCACAGCAAAAGCAGAACTGACATAGAAGTCAGTTTATTCGAATAAGCTTAGCTTTATTCGAACAGACAGAGACCAAAAATAAAAACTGTAGTTGCTAAGGGTCTGTTTATTCGAATAAATGTAGTGTTATTCGAATAATACTGATATGCAACACCTTTTTGAGCGGCTGATTGAGCTTTATTTGAATAAACCTAATTTTATTAGAATAAAACTATCAGAATCACAGTAAAGCACATGTTCAGAATTGAAATTTAAGGGAGAATATCTTACCCAATTATAAAGTACCTACAAGACAAGATTTAGGATATCTCCAACGCTCAAGTCAGTGATAATTCAAGAGAGATAAAAATCATGTTTAAACAATAAATTCAAATATTTAATTATATGTATGATTAATCAAGAACTAAGGCTCAAGGATATTATCATTAGACATGTCAGTTCAAGCAAGGAGCATACTTATCTATCATATTAACATGTAGAGATATTTTCATATTATAAGGCTAGAAAAGCATAATAAAAGTTTTCGCTTATCCAAAAAAATTAAAGTCCAAACTTCACAGAGACAAGGAAGAGAGCTTGAAATTATTTCTAGTCTTTGTACTTGCAGCAATCACTTTCAAGATGCCAAAGTCAGCTCTTGCCTTCAAGCATACCTACAACACACTTCAATTTTTTTTTCTTTTACTTTTGGTACCCAAATTTTCTTGGATCCTTGTGTGCTAATTTTTTCCTATTAATCCATTATGCTTTCATAAAGATCAATTTTTTCATAATATGTAAACTGAGCACAACAAGTTAAATAACTAATTGCCATTAAGCATATAGCCGATAACATGCTCATTTTCATGATATATAGATAATTTAAAGCATATAAAGTATACATAGTCATAGAATACCTTATGATCAAGAAATATGCAAAATAGTGAGCAAAAGTGTGTAACAAGAATGTAATCATGTGCTATATATAATATTCAAATTTTACCAAGTACACATGATTCAATCAATCACTTAAGGCTTACAAGGAATATACCTCAAATTAATTGACTTTACAAGTGAATGTACATGAGAGGTAAAAACTTTTGATACCTTAACCTTGGTAATCAAGGAAACTCTTTTCCTTACCCATTGTTTCTCTTTTGGTATTTTGAACTTTACAAGTTCCACATTATGTATGTGAGAAGTTTCAATTGAAGAATCTTTGCCTTCATGACCAAGATGTCTACCATTGGGTTTTGGAAGCATTCTCCTTGATGACTCCTCTTTTCTTTGACCAATTTGTCCATCCTTTTGAGAAATTTTCTGTAAAATTGAAACACTAGAAGGACATTTTGGTACCCACTTCATTTTGAGTCCTTGAATATTAGCATTAGGGCGTTTAGGATTTTTAGGAACCCATACCATACAATTTTTCATATAAGGATTTCTTCTATAATTGCATAAATGAGAAATATGCCCTAGATGACCACAAAAATTACAAACAATTAAATTTAATGATGGCTTGATCATTTGAATATTATTTTTGAAAAACTTAAGCCTTTTGTTATTTTTATATTCTAAATTATTTTTGTCATAAGCCTTGCTTAAATTTTCACATGGAATAACACTAATTTTATTTTCATTAACAAGCATAGAATGTAAGCAATTAGAATCATTAGCTTTGACAAATTCGGAATATAAGTCCTCAACTTGATTTTCTAAATCAATGCATTTTTCACAAGAAGTTGAGGTTTTACATTTCAAATACATTTTCTCATCAAGAAAAACATATTTATTTTTCAAAGTTTCAATTTCATTTTCAATAAAAGAAATGTTTTCCAAACACAATAAGTTTTTCTTTTCTAAATTCAATAAACCATTATACAATTCATAATATGCATATTATAACTCATCATGGGAAGGACTATAATCAAATTTAGAATTATTTACCTCAAAGTCCTTTTTAGTCATATAGGAAGTAGTTTTAATTTCTAGCACACTTGGCTCTTTAAGGGAATCACCTTCTTCTTTATCAATTTTGTTTTGCTTTATCTCTTTTTCAAATTAAGCATCATCGTCACCAAGAGACATTTGGCTCCTTTCAATAGTTTGAGCATATCTTTGAGGATATTTTTCATGATAAGCTTTCTTCAATAGCTTTTGCTCTTCTTGTTTTCTATATATAACTTTATACACAAAATCATTGTTAGCAAGATAAATAGCATCAAGAGTGTCTAAAATTTCTTTGGCACTAGAACAACTCTTAATTTTACCATAAGCATCATCATTCAAACTACTTCTCAAAATTTGCATAGCTCTAATATTCAAAGAAAGCATTTCTTATCATAGGCATTCCAAGTTTATTTTGGTTTGCAAATAAATCTATTTAGCACAACATCTCATAAATCCAAATCAATAGATTGCATATAAAACTCTATTTTAACTTTCCAATAAACAAAATGTACACCATCAGAGAATGGTGATTTATCAATTTCAAAACCTTCTATTTTGAAAAACTTTCAAGGTTGCCAATAAATAATGATCTTTAACTCTAAGCGGTTAAGCTTTCACCAGAGTACGAAACTCTGATACCACTTATTAGTCATGGCAATCATCACCCAAGAGGGGGGTGAATTGGGTGATTACAAAATTTTAAAACAACATTAATAAATTATGCATTTTAATATTTTCAATCAACACATGTAGCGGAATAAGTCTAACTATTGTAGATTACTCAAAAAATAACTTGGATTATAAGATGAATTAAGCAAATAAATTAAATATCAGATTTAACTCAAATATATACAATTAAAATACTTGAAAAGTAATTTTCTTTAAAGGCATTTATCGATTAAAAAGAACAAATAAAAAAGATAGAAAAATGCACTTGTAAATGAACAACCTACACAGAAAGTATTCAAGCAAATATATGAAATTAAAACATAAATATAAAGGAGTTTGAGTTTAGAAGAGCAAACACAGAATTTATCCTGGTTCAGCCACCAACCACTTGTGACCTACGTCCAATCCTCAAGTAAATCACCCGAGATTTTCTACTAGCACTTCAAGCTTGAACAGGTGCTTGAAACCTTTACACAATAGAGCACTCACTACACCTTGGGATACCTTACCCTTTGTGTTTGAGCCTCGACAGTTAGGGATATCTCACCCTTACAATTTCTTTAAAAGATACCTCACCCTCGTTATAATAAAACAGAATATAGAAGAAGAGAATCTCTTACTAGAGTAGATGATACAATTTGAAGTTCTATGAAGTTCTCCAAGGATATCTCAAATTCTGGAGAAAAAGAGTATAAAAATTTGGTAAAATATGTATCACAGAATAAAGCAAAAAAGAGTTGTTCAGATAATTTGGTGTTGCTAAAAGATGACCCAAAAACATGTATTTATAATGTTCTAAGAAAAAGAGTCATTGGGTATCATTTAATATTATATTAAAAGCATAGAAAAATAGTCGTTACGTGATTCTGGCCATGTTTATTGGAATAACCTATGTGTTATTCGAATAAATCCTTTCAAAAGTTACGTTCTGTTACTAAGTGGCCTCAATACTCAAGAGAGAGGTGAATTGAGTATGAAAACTAAGTTCACAAATCTTTCACAAATCGTTTGATAAATAATTTTCGTTGAAGCTAATTGATGATTAGAGATGATTGGATATAAAAGATAAACACTTTCACTTATAAATGCAATAGCCAAAGGTACTAATATTCAAGCAAATCAATAAAACAGTACTTAATGTAAAGAGAAGGGTTTAGAGAAAACAAACACAATGATTTATCCTGATTCGATCACTAATCCATTTGTGATCTACGTCCAGTCCCCAAGCAACAACTTGAGATTTTCCACTATATCTTCAAGTTTCAATGGGTGCTTGACAACCACTACAACCTTGAGCACTCAACACTTTGTGATACCTCACTCTTGGAGCTTGAGTCTCTTCAACTAAGGGATACCTCACCCTTTACACTTTTGGAGGGATGCCTCACCCTCTTTACAAAGTAATAATGATAGATTGAATGAAACTCTCACTAGAGCAGATGATTACAAATTGAAGCTCTAATATGCTCTCAAAGATTTTTCATGTTTTTACAGAAAAACAGAGCAAGAAGTGGATTTGAGGATTGATTCACGTTTGGAAGTATTGATGATCAATTTTTGGTTCAAGGTCAACCTCAAATAAAGACCCAACTTTGGTATTTATAAGTTTCTCAATTAATAGAGTCGTTGGGGTGTTCTGGGCATGCATTTAATATAGCCGTTGGATGTTGTTAGGGTTCGTGTAATCGATTACACAACTTATGTAATCGATTACATTGTTGTTCCAACGTGTTCTTAGCTTTTTGGGTTCTGTGTAATCGATTACATTGTTGGTGTAATCGATTACATGGTTTCTGACTTTGCTTGTAATCGATTACAATATCTATGTAATCGATTACATGACTTCTGACTTGCTGTGTAATCGATTACAATATCCATGTAATCGATTACATGGCTCTTTGAACGTGTTCTTGCCTTTCTGGGCTTAATGTAATCAATTACATATATTGTGTAATCGATTATATGGCCTCTGACTTACTTGTAATCGATTACATTGCTCATGTAATCGATTACATGGCTTCTGTTTGCTGTGTAATCGCTTACAAACATCATGTAATCAATTACATTGGCCTTTGAACACATTTTTCAAGTCCAATAAAGCTTGTAAGTCATTCTTAACACCTCAAGACACTTGATTAAACATAAATCCTTTTAAGAGTGTTAGATTCAAGATAGAAACTTAAGTTTTCTTGAAAGCCATGTTTAACTTTGAAATTTTTCATTTATTTTCAAATGATATATTGAAAAATCATTTGAGAAATCTTGAGAGTATTTAACATTAATGTTCTAAGTCTTATAACTAAATAAACCTATTAACTTATTTCTTTGATCTTGATTTTTCCTTTTGCGCTTGATCTTCTCTTTTGCATTTGATCTTCACTTTGGCCTTTGTTATCATCAAAAACCATTTGACATGCTTGACATGCTTTAGCGACATAAGCATTCACACGTTCCTTAACGCCTCTATGCGAATAACAAGTTTGTTATTCGAATAAACCTTCAAAAACATGTTCTGGAACGTTTTCTGAGTCGTGTTATTCGAATAACCCATCCTTTATTAGAATAAAATAATCTAGTTTTGAAAATTGACTTTAAATGGTCATAACTTCTTCATTTCTTATCCGTTTAAAGCGAATGACACTCATTGGAAAGATCTTTGAGTCCATTTTCATATGAAATAAGTTTCAAAATAAAAATCAAAGTATTTTGAAAGATATAATCAAAAGAGTAACCAAATGTCAGTTTTTCAAAACTCAAACTTGGCTATTTTTCATAGATTTGAACTACCACCATAAATAACTTTTCAAAACTTGTTTGTTGGGTATTTTAGCATAGGAAACCCATTTGTAAAAATATATTTGAGATATCCATAAGACTTCTTACATAAAAACCCTAAGTCCTATAAGCTATACAATTTAATCTTCCTTCGGACTTGGTCTTTGACATGACTTTGATGTTATCAATACCTTCATGAAATAGGTATTCACATTCTCCTTGTGTTGAGCTTAATTGAGATCTTTTGCTTTCTTGTTGCAATGCTCACTCTTGATACTTGGACTATCTTACAAAGTATTACTCACTTAAACAAGCATAGTTAGTCTAAATTCATAATTCAATATATTCATATGCATGATTCATAAATGTACAACTTTAGTTAGTTTAACATGCATATAAGACTTTCATAGACACATCCAAATAAGATATTTATTAATTATTAATGGATATGCTCTATATAAGATGCAACAAAGAACATAAGTAAAGTGTTCTTTTTGTCTTGTATTTGTCATCATCAAAACTTAACATTTTAAACTATTTGGGACAAACTTATTTCCACAAATGTGTCGATCGATGCCAGCACAAAGCTGATGAAAGTAACTGATTCCTGGCCGATGCTAGCTCCAAGCTGATGAAAGGCCCTGAGCCAGTAACCGGTAGCCGATGCCGACCTAAAGTAGATGTTAACCTCAAATTGATTACAAGTGCCGATATCATGTTCAGTTCAATGCTGATTCAATTGACTAAGCTTGAGGAGAAGCCTTGATCACGATTAAATCGAGATGCTGATTGAAAATGCCATATGTATAAAGTCGGCCAAGTTCGAAAAAAGTTCTGAGGTCAAAATCTTCCATTGAAAAGTGAAGAACATGCGAAGCTATCCGAGGTCATGGTCAAACCATGATATCAACCTTTGAAGACTGGCCTAAATTGAGGAAACTCCAGATCAGGTCTGGAAAATTCATAGTCAGGGTCGGGAAAGTACATGCACAAACGACCTAACCACTCACCTGGGAAGGTTACACAGGGACAAAACTTAAAAATTACGAAGAGCTCAGAAAAGCTCGGTCGTTCACTTTGAGATTTGTCCAAACTGGGAGGTTGTGGATCGTTCAGATTCATAAGCTTGGATAAAGAATAAACGTTAATACAAGCTGGGGCTATCATCACTAATTGCCCAAGGTTGGGGGTTATGGACCGTCCCGGCTCAATTAAACATCCGACTACTTATAAGTTCGACCCATCTTCACATATGACCAAGCTGGAGGATTGTGGACCGTCCTGACCTAATTAATATCCGACCATAAGCTAGACTAATTTCTACAAGGTCCAACCGGCCTATACCCGAATGATTAATGGCTCGACAAACACGTGCCTAATACGACTCATCAACTGACATAATAGTCTTGCGTCATAACGACCAGACATAACGACCTTGTGTCATAATGACCAAATATAACGGCTTTACGCCATAATGAACAAACATAATGCTCACAATCCTAAATGGCCTAAACAGAAGGTATCTAGAGAGGCAATCCTCCGAATCTCTATATAAACTGACCTGGCAGCTTGGGTCAGGCATGTTCATTATTCTCTACTCTTACCTGTACGACTGTCTCAGCTCGGAGACTGATCGGTTAGAGTGTCTTGACAAATATTTCACCTCGTCTTCCTCGGATAATTATCGGACGACCGACTTGAGGTTCTTCGACGACTTCCCCTCAGATAAAGAATAGAACATCTTGAGGTTCTTCGGCGACTTCCTCTCAAGTAGAGGATGGAACACTTATTATTAATAGTATATACATTTTTTTTTATATTTTTTAATATTATTTATTATATTTATTTTTTATATCATTTTTTTTATTAAATTTAATATTTTTAAAAAAGTGCCAATAATTCATACACGCCTAATTATCTTTTTTCGTGAAAAAATGGTAGAAGAAAGGAAAACTGAAAGACTTTTGGAGAACCTAAAGATCAACTGACCAAATTCAAAGAAATGAAAACTACATCTAATCCAACGGTCAAAACAAAAGGCAAGATCTCACCATGCGTAAAGGCACCAAATGTAACAGCCTATAATCCTAGAAACCTCAAGTGTCACTTCAAACATCACTCACATTTGATGAAGTGGAGCAAGAACTCGTGTTTCCCAATATTTAGGCGGCGCAGGCGCCAATGTACTCACTCCCCCAAGTGACTCGTGGCCACTACTTCAAGACAAATACTTATAAAGCTTATAAAACATTTAAGATACACACAAAAACAGCTCAATAAGCTTGTATTTGGACTTAGCTAGGGGGCTTATGTACTAACCAGGGCCATTCCGTTCAGTCCAGAATGCATCGCCCAAATAAGATCAGTTATACCCAGAGCTCACAATAGCACGTGGAAATATACACTTCAAGGAGAACGGTCGTAAACGAACAATCATTATTGTAGACCCGATCATAAAATACTTTTAATGAGATTAATCTTCAAAGAATCGTTGTGTCTGCTCGGAATCAATGGGAAAGTAATGGTCTCCTAACCCATCTCTATAAAAGCTGGAAGGTCATTGTCAAAAAGGTATGTTCAGCTAGCTAATTTCCATACACCTTCTCTTATCCATTATAATTTGAACGTGAGAGTGTTATTACAAATATTCTTTGCCGTAATTTCGAATTTGTGAGGCTTAGAATTGATTCAACATCTAATCAATCAGAAGCTTGGCAAGAACACTTTCTATTTTCGAATTAATTCAAGGGTTGCATTTTAAGAAGAAAGCAGCACATAATAAGTAAGCCCTTTCTGCCTTTTACTAGTGGCACTTACATGATAAATAATCATGAGAGTAACTTTTCTTTTTCATACAAAAAAATCGGTAGCTAGGTGGATACTATAATTAAGAGTTTTGCTATATCTTTTTAATACATCCTCCTAATAATCTTCTTATTACTAATAAAAAAATATTAAATAAAAAATTAAATACAATCAATATCTTGAAAACATAAAAAACATTCAATACTTTCTTTTTTAGTAATTAGGTGGATTATTAGGAGGATGAGTTAGGAGGATTAATCATTTTCTTCTAATTAAGAAAAATAATCATCTTACACCCCTGTTTATACCATTTTTAAGAAATGTAATTGAGTGAGAAAAAGTGATAGAAAAAAATATGTATAATGAATGAGGACGCGGCTCCTCTGAAGTAATAAATTTACTTCAGAGGCAAAAGTAACCACATCTATACCTTTCAAATTTTTAATGGATGAGATATTGACACATAACGAAAAATAGTAGCCAACGAAAGTTACCATAAAAAGTTAAAAAAATTTGGATGTACATATTATTAAATTATTAAATTAATAAATAAATAATAAAACTTAACTTTTAAACCTTAAAAGATGTACAGGAAAGATAAAATTCAAATTTTTGAGAGATTGATGCAGCTCCTCCGTGAGTGAGCTACGCAACTCCTCCAAAGTAAAGCTTAATTTCTACTCAATTATATTTGTGAAAAAATGGGTGAAAACAGAGCATTATCATCCTTAGTGAATCATTCATGGCTGGTTCAAAATATTGAAGAAACTCAATCAAGTCAACAGTGTAATCTGAAGCTCTCTTTTTCTCCCAGGTTAGCTTGTCACATTAGATTCTAAAAAGACAAATAATTCTTTTCTCCTCTAAAGTAAAGATTAACTTCTGCTTAATCATATTTGTGAAAAAATAGGTGAAAACTAGAATTGGCAAAACGGGTTCAACCCGCCGGGTTAATCCGCTAACCCGCCATTTTTTTACGGGTTGGATTCAAGGATTGAACCCATATTTTTTTTCCAACCCGCATAACCCGCCCCGCATATTTTTTTGGCCTTGCAGGTTGATTTTTTTTTTTTTTAAAAAAAATGATAAGTAACACTATAAATGAAAAACTCTTTGATGTTATATAATTTATGTTTGAATATTTAATTAGACTATTTTAAAAATTATATTTTAGATATGTAGTTTGTAATTTTTTACCATTATTATTTATTATTTTTTTATAGTATTTATTGATTTTTTATATATATATTTTTTGTTTTTTAAGCGGGTTAAGTCGGTTGATCCGCCAACTCATCTATTTTTTATCATTTTATCTTTTATGTGAGCCAACCCGCCTTAAAGCGGGGTGGGTTAACTCTTCCAACCCATTTTTAAAAACGGGCCACCCCACCCCACCTTGCATTTTAGCAGGTTGAAGCGGGTTGGGGTGGGTTGGCCCATTTTGCCAGCTCTAGTGAAAACAGAGCATTATCACCCTTAGTGAATCGTCCATGGCTGGTTCAAGATATTGGAAAAACTCAATCAAATCAGCAGTGTAATCTGAAGCTCTCATTTTGTTCCAGGTTAGCTTGTCACATTAGATTCTAAAAAGACAAATAATTCTTTTTTTCTTATGATTATTGGCTCATTTTCATAAAATTTCATATGTGCAGTCTGCGTATATACATAAAGGATGTTCACACTGTAGAAAACTCTATTTATTTATTTATTTTATATTTTTTTATAGTTTATTCTTAATGGCTAGATTTGAAATGGCCCTTTTATTTTTATGGTTTTGGCATAAGTAATAAAACATTTTATATTTGCTTTGATTAGGTCAATTGTTGAAGAAAAAATACCTAAATTAGGCATGGAGTTTGATACGATGCACCAAGCTCGAGAGTTTTGGACAAATTATGGTGGAATGGCTGGTTTTGATATTCGACAATTATATGCAAATAAAAGTCGAATAGATAACTGTGTGAACAACTTTAGGCTTGTTTGTGCAAATGAGGGTCATCGAAGACAAGACAAACGAGACCATTTAACTAAAGTTCCTCGTGCAGAAACAAGAACAGATTGTCAAGTAAGAATGACACTCAAGTTAATTCGAGAAACAGAGAAATATGTAGTTAATGAAGTTGAGTTGAATCACAATCATATTTTGCAAACTACAGAAACTAGCCATATGATGCCTTCACAAAGAAAGATCTCAGAAGTGCAAGCTTTGCAAATAGATTTAGCAGATGACTCTGGTATAAGGCCTAAGGAAATACATGAGCTAATTAGTAAGCAAACAGGTGGGAAAGATGTCCTTGGATACACCAAACAAGATCAAAAGAATTATCTTCGAAGCAAACGAAAGAGAGAGTTAGCTTATGGAGAAGCTGGAAGCTTGTTAAGGTACTTTCAACACCAATTACAAGGTAATCCCTCATTTTAATATGCTTTACAATTAGATAATGAGGAAAAAATAACATATATATTTTGGGCTGATGCAAGAATGGTCATTGATTATGCTATATTTGGTGATGTAATCACTTTTGACACCACATATTGCACAAATAAAAATAGTAGACCACTTGGAGTTTTTTGTGGATTTAATCATTATTGAGAAACTGTAATATTTGGAGCTGCACTTTTGTATGATGAAACAGCAGAATCTTTTATGTGGTTATTTGAATCATTTTTAGTAGCTCACAACCACAAAAAGCCTAGAACTATTTTCACTGATCAAGATCCTGCTGATCTGTTAATAATTTCAGCTCTTGAATGTTCTTTGTTTGATCTAATTGAATTCCAAATGTGTTTAATTGTTGACATTTAGCTAAGTTTCTGAATTAGAGTTGTCTTTGAATGTTTATTGTGAAACTATACCTAAATATGGTTATAAACACTCATAAACGTATTGTGATTTTCAGGAGATCTATGAGTGATGGAGTCCATTGGTATTGAGCTGTTGAGAAGAGAGTTAAGAGACTTAAGGGAATCAGTACCAACTCCTAGAAGCAAAGGAAGAAGGGCATTCATGAAGAATCAAGGCTGGATTTGAAGAAAATGATCAACACGGCCCGTGTCAAATGACACGGGGTAGGCCGTGTATCATTCTGACTTTGAAGACTGGAAAGTTTTGATCAACACGGCCCGTGTCAAGTGACACGGGGCAGGCCGTGTACTCCTCTGACTTCACGAGGAAGAATTAATTTGAAGCCTTGACCGAGAACACGGCCCGTGTCAATTGACACGGGGTAGGCCGTGTTCCTTTCTGACCTTGGAATAGCTGGAAATTTGTCTCCAGAATCAGACACGGGTTGGGCCATGTAGCATGACACGGCCCGTGTCGTCGCACCAGAAAGTTAATTTCGTACTTTAATGTTAAATTAGGTTCCCAAACCTATAAATAGGGTGGCTTAGAGCTCTTTAAGGGACTCTGGACGGAGAGAGACGTGAAGGAAACTGAGAGAAACATAAAGACTAAGAAGGGGAAGGATTCGATCGAGGATTGGAGACTCGGATTTGAGCGATCAAAGATCAATCACTCTCAAGCCTTGGAAACTAGTTTGATCTTTAGTTTTTCTTTTCTTCTTTTGTTCTGAATAATGTTTTCTTTTAATTCTTCTTCTGTTTTTGAATTTGCCATGTGTGGCTAAACTTCTTGATTGGTTAAGGGAGGATGAAACTCTAGTTTTAATTATGTGAATCTTGCATACCTCTTTATATCAATACAATTATGTTTTTATTCATATGTTTCTGTTCATAAATCAATATAAAGGTTTTTATATTCTTGCCAAACTTTGAAAGTGGTAAAACTAGGATTGCTATGCGGTGATGTGTGGTATGACTAGTGAGACATATGATCTAAGTAATTTAATCCCTTGTGTGATTAGATCTTAGTGTGATTGGTTTTCTAATTCTTAATGTAATCATTAGGTAAGTGTAAGAGCGGTTGCTTTACAAATAACTAATGGTTAGGGTTTGATTTGAGCGGTTGCTGAATTAAGCGAAACTTAAGGAAGACATGGGATTTATCTCACAATTACATAAGAACATAATTGATCATGTTGGTATAAAGGATATGTAAGTTAGCATAATCATATAAATCTAGTGGTGGATTCCATCTCTTAACCAATATTTTTAACTTGATAATTCAATTTGTGTTTACTGTTTTGATTTAAGTTTAATTTCTCTTTTTAGTTTTAATCAACAAAACCCCCTTTTACTTTTACTATTTATTTTTCATCAGAGTTTAATTTAGGAATTGGATTGATAATGTTAATTGAATTGGTTCTCTGTGGATTGACCCTTGCTTACTACAACTGGTTGCAAGGTTTTTATATTTTTGGTGGAACTTGGCAACTGTTTTTAATATTAATTTTTAATCGCATTCCACACCACACCACCTGCTATGGCAAAAGCTTTGGCGAAGGTGATGCCAGATACATGCCATGGATTGTGTGTGTGGCATATCATGCAAAATAGTGTAAGGCATTTAGGACATATAATGAAGGACAATTCTTGTTTTCTAAAAGATTTTAAAGCTTGCATGTATAATTGTGAAGATGAATCAAAATTTAATGAGGCATGGGATGCTTTGCTTCATAAATATAAAGTTGAGAAAAATAGTTGGTTGGAGGGTATATATAGAGTGAAGGAAAAATGGGCTCATTGTTATATGAAGAAGGTTTATAGCATTGGAATGCGAAGCACTCAGCTTAGTGAAAGTTTTAATGGTGACTTAAAAAATTATGTGAGGTCAAGCTTAGATATAGTACAATTTTTCAAGCATTTTGAGAGGGTTGTAGATTCTAAGCGGTATAAAGAATTGGAAGCTGAGTATAATGCTAGGAAAAAGCTCCCTCGGCTTAAGATGGAGCACTCACCATTGTTGAAACATGCTGGACATCTTTATACTCCTGCTATATTTGATTTATTTCAAAATGAGTTTGATTGGAGTTCTGCTGCTTATATTATTGCATGCAATGAAACTGATCAAATGAGTCAATATTTAGTTTCCATTTATGACAAAATTGGACAATATGAAGTCATTGACAATGTGAAAGATGGAACAATTTCTTGTAGTTGTAGAAGGTTTGAAACACTTGGGTTGTTATGTTGTCATGTTCTGAAAGTATTTAATGTTTGGGATGTGAAAAAAATTTCAAATCAGTACATTTTGAAGAGATGGACTAGAGAAGCAAGAGAGATGGTAGTTCATGACACTAATGGAAAAGTTGTTGAAGCTAATGTGAGATTCAATATCACAGAATGTTACAAAAAGCTTTGTTCAAAGTTGATCAAATTAGCTACTCGAGCATCTGATTTTGAAGAAACATATAATTTTGTTGATCAAGCTACAGATGAATTGTATAAAAAGGTAGATGTGTTTGCTAAACTTCAGCTGCCAGAACAAAATGAAGTTGATCCAAATATTTTGAATGAAAAAGGAATTTGTAGCACAAATTTAAATGGTAAGTCAGTGGAGAGTCTTTTTGAAAATGTAAAAGTTTTAAAGAAGATAGAAAGATGTAAAGGTAAAAAAAGATTGAAAAGTTGGGTAGAAAAGCAGTCCAAGAAAAGGAAGGCTTCGAACATAAAATAGTCCCAAGACCAACAAGTTCAGGTAATAATTTTTTATTATTTTAAATATATTTTTTTCATTTTTGTATAGTATTTGTCTTTTAAGTAATAAATCATTATTTATTTTATAGGAAAATCTTTCTCAAGTGACTATTTCAATTCCATGGTTGAATAATACTTCTTCATCACAAGCTTCATTTCATAACAATGTTAATCCATCATCATCTCAAGTTACACTACAGCATTATTCTTCAGTGCCTTGGAATTAGTTGGCCAGGAGTTAGGAGTTTGAATGGTAATGATAATATTCTGAAGTTAAAAGTTAAATTAATAATATACTTTGTTGAGAGTATCCAATATTTATTATTTTTTTTTGTTTTGCAGGTTGTGACTAAAATCTATACTTGAAAGCTATATTTTTTGAAGTTAAATTCAAGAGGAGTTAGTATTGGGCAAGATGAACTCAAAAATTGGCAAGAGTTTTGCCTTTGCAAGATTTTGTGATGAGTTTTGATGTGAGATATTGACAAGAGTTCTATTGCATGGCTATTTATTGATGTATTGAAGTATTTTGTTGCAAAACTTAATAATTGTATATGTTTTAAATTTACTATACATTTGCTTTTATATGGTATGAGTTTTGGTTTTATATTAATTAACTCTAAAAATCAAAAGCTGCACGATATATCAATAATATTAGACTGCTCACATAAATTTTCTACCAGCAAAATGCTAGGTTCAAACTCATAAAATACATGGTCTAATTATCATCAAGGTAAATATTACAACAGAAAAAAAAAACTGAACAAACATTGTGTTCAAAAGCCATTTTGCTTACAACTCAATAAACTCACTACTCACCATGCAACTCACAACTTTACACTTTCCTATCACTCAAGTTTTACACAGGAATGCTTATCCCTTCAATAACCAATTCATTAACATTACACAATCAATCTAGCAAATGCTTTGATAATCATTCATTCATAGTCAAGAATGACATATGAAACTCTTCTCTGGCATTGTACCAAATAGTTGTTGTGCAGAAATGACATTGTCTCCTTTGCCACAAGCATGAACCAAATGCTCCAGATGCTAATGGCTCTCCATAATTTTGCCAAGTTTTTCTATCTCACACAGCCATAGTCACTATAACAAGTTTCAATGGCTCGTGATGCAAATCCATGATACCATTCAATGAGTATTACCAATTATAAGCATTTTCCCAAACAACCACTCCCTTCTTAGGCATTCTATCGAACAATAAGTGGACATAAGTAATTTTGTCACATTTTAACTAATCTTGTAATGGAAAGACCAGCAGCAGCATCTCTAAGAATGGTTGCAATACATAGTGAAGGATCATTAAGAAACAGGGTGCCGAAGTCAAGGCAGTGACCCCAGCAAGCAAGATTGATCGTGAAATGTGGGAAGGGGCGAAATCACCCAGTAATCGAAGTGCATCCAAGGTTGGATGCAAAACCACCCAGAAACCTTCGGTAGCATCTCGAACTACAATCAGCTTGAAAATAATGAAGGATTGATCCATCAATGTTAGTAACCCATTCCACAGCTTAACAATTTCAAGAAATGAAAGAAGGGGTTTTAGGTAGCCATGGTTGCAAAGAACTAGTAGTATCATTTATAATGGAGTAATTGTTCATCTATGACCAGAGGAAGAGATTCGTAGCTCACGGAGGAGCTGCATCAATCTCTCAAAAATTTGGATTTTATCTTTCTTGTACATCTTTTAACGTTTAAAAATTAAGTTTTGTTATTTATTTATTAATTTAATAATATTTACATTCATATTTTTTTAACTTTTCATGGTAACTTTTGTTTGCTATTATTTTTTGTTATGTGTCAATATCTCATCCATTAAAAATTTAAAAGGTATAGATGTGGTTACTTTTACCTCTGAAGTAAATTTATTACTTTAGAGGAGCTGCATCCAATGAATGATATTAGATGAAATGTGAAAAAAATGTATATATTATTTGATATAAGAATATAAATATTGTATAATTAATTTGAACTGAAGACTTCTGTCCACCGTTACATATATGTCCCTCGAACTAAATCATTGTTTGAAGTACTCATGCTAGATATACACAACGAATTTAGAAGTAATCATAGTAGATATATATACATAGAATTATGTCCTCTTTAATTGATAATAATTTATTTATTTAGTTGATAATATTTCATTGAGAAGAAAAGATACTTTTGATCTTTTCAGCTGCTGACTGAGAAGAAAAGATACTTGAAACCGGAAAAGAAACATAAAAAATTGTAATTCTCTTTATGCATATTTAATATTAGAAAATTGCTTACAAATTTAAATTTGATATATCTGCATTGCACATAATGTATGTGCATTATTACTTTTAATAATTTTTTATACGTTAAAAAGTATAAAAGTGCATATATGTGGATGTGAGAAGGAGAGAGAATTAATGAGGCTTGAGTATTTGAGATATCACATGCAACCACTAAAACGATAAGATTTTGAGAATCAGTTATCCAAATTAAATTATCACCGGCCAGCCTTAGAATATGGTGTTAAACTGATCGAATGAAACAGTGTAGTTTCTTACTATAAAGAGGCTGGATGAGGATGAGATGGCTATACCTCATCCACTTTAAGTGAACATTTTTTTAATCTTGAATTGGAATATTATAATGGCTTGCTGAGTACACACAATCAGATTTAAAAAAATAATAAAAACAAAAGGCTCTATCACCAAATGTGACCACCACCACCATCATAAATTGTTAGATATAAAATTATTTATAATACATTTAATTAATAATTTAAATTTTTAAGAGAATTAATCCTTGACATGATATTAATTAGAGTCTTTCATAAAAGTATATGTTAGATATAGAATCATTTATAAAATCTTCACCTAACAACTTAAGTATTAAGATTAGCAATTCATATGAGGAAGAGGAGAAGAATAAGAGAGAAGAGAAAAGTGGTTAGGGTTCTCTATTACAAAAGTAAATCTGCCAACATTATAAGAATAGAAAAAATGATAAAAATATATATGCAATAAATAAAAGATTAAATTACCTTTAAGATAAATAAAATAAATAAAACATAAATGCACTATATTATCTAACATCCCCTCTGAAACTCACGATGCATCAACAGGAAGCATCGAGAGTTTGCTAATCAAGAAGCGAAAGCGTGGAGTGGGATACGACTTTGTAAACAAGTCAGCAATTTGCATGGAGAAAGATACGAAGGGTAAAGTGATGGTCTCATGCTGAAAGTGGTGTCATGTGAAATGACAGTCAATCTCAATATGCTTTGTGCGTTCATGGAAGATTGAGTTGCGAGTATTTTGTATAGCACTCATATTATCACAATACATAAGAGTAGGTCCAAGGGAAGTGACACCCATAGACTCAAGTAACCAACGCAACCAAACTATTTCGGCAGTAGTGGATGTCATGGCATGGTACTCAGCTTCGGTAGAAGAGCGAGAGACAACAACTTGCTTCTTACTCTTCCAAGAAATGAGAGAATACTGACTAACAACATGCACTACATAAGCAATATCAGGTCTAGTGATGGTAAGATATACCAAATTGCCAACAAGAGTACGATACAAAGTGGGATCTGACAAAGGAACACCATAAGAAAAGGTATACCGAACATTATGCTCAAGAGGAGTATCCTTTGTTCTAGTGTCAGAGAGATAAACTTGTTCAAGAATTGTGTCAATGTACTTAGATTGAGAAAAGAGATAACCTCTAGGAGAGTAGGCAACTTCAATCCCCAAAAAGTAACGAAGAGTACCTAAGTCTTTCATCTCAAATTGATGGGTCAATTGGAGTTTCAACTCCACAATCCCGTCAACATCATCCCCAGTAATGATCATGTCATCAACGTATAAGGAGAGCAGGATACGACCATAAGAAGTGCACCTGAGAAACAAAGTAGAATCATGCGGGTTAGAGTGGAAGCCAAGAGATGTAATCATAATGGAGAACTTTTCAAACCAAGTGCGGGGAGCTTGTTTAAGCCCATAGAGAGCCTTCTTCAATTTACAAACTTCACCTGGATTATGAGAAACACCTAGTGGAGGAACCATATAAACCTCTTCTTGAAAATCACCATTCAAGAAGGCATTTTTAACATCCATCTGAGAAATATGCCACTGGAGGATAGATGCGACTGCAATAAGAGTACGAATAGTAGTCATTTTGGCAACAAGAGCAAAAGTTTCTTCATAATCCATACCATATTGTTGAGAAAAGCCTTTAGCAACTAAGCGAGCTTTGTATCTCTCAATAGACCCATTAGACTTGGTTTTGATCTTATATACCCAACGAGAACCAATTGCAATTTTTCCTAACGGAAGAGAGACAAGGTCTTAAGTATCTGTCTTGTGCAAAGCAGAAAGTTCCTCTGCCATAGCCTGTGCCAAAGGGGATCAAGAACAGTCTCTTTATAGGAATAGGGCTTAGAAAAACTGTGAATAGAGATTAAAAATGAAGCAAAAGAAGTAGAATAAATAAAATCTGGTAATTTAGTGGACTTACGATCACAATGAGGATAACGAGGAAGAAGAGGATCCACGATCACAGAAGGTTCTTGGGGAGGCGCGGGGATAGAGGAGGCATTTGGATCTGCAGAACTACTAGTGTCAACTCTGCAAAGCTCAATATCAGAATTATTTTGGTTATGGGTCACAGGAAGAGGAGCGGTGTCAGAATCTGTGTGAAAAGGATCAATGTGGGTGAGATCAAATTTGGTAAGGACATGCTGACTAGAAGGAATAGAATAAAAGGGAATATGCTCAAGAAACACAACATGACGTGAGATATAAAGTTTTTGATTTGGAGGATCATAACAACGATAACCCTTCTGACCATCACCATAACCAAGAAAAACACAAATCGCTGAACTAGAAGACAACTTACTACGTTCTACATGAGGACGAAGAACAAAGCAAGTAGAACCAAAGACTCTCAAGGCTGAATAATCAGGAACACAATCATATAATTTCTCAAAGGGAGACAAACCTGAAGTAACAGAAGATGGAATTTTGTTAATGACATGTACTGCAGTGAGGACAGCTTCCCCCCAAAACTCAATTGGAACAAAGGCAGACAGAAGAAGGGAACGAGCAATTTCAACAATATGGCGATATTTTCTTTTAGCAACTCCATTTTGTTCAGGAGTGTCAGTACATGAAGTTTAGTAAAAAGTCCCATTAAAAGCAAGTAATTCAGAGAATTTATTAGAAGTATATTCACCACCTAGATCACATTGAAAGCACTTGATAACAACATTATGTTGAGTTTTAACAAAAGCATGAAACATATGATAAATACCAAAAAATTCAGAATAATGTTTCATAAGATAAACCCAATAATAATGAGTGCAATCATCAATGAACGATACATAATATCTAGAACCACCTTTGGTAGCAACTGGTGATGGTTCCCATACATCAGAATGAACCAAGTCAAAAGGTGCAACAGAAACTGAAATACTTTTAGAAAAAGGCAAAGCAGTAAACTTAACAAGTTTGCAACTATAATAGTCAGAAATATCATTAGATTGCAACTTTCCTAAAGCTCCTGTAGAAGCTAAGTATTTCAGACGAAAAGAAGAAACATGTCCAAGACGAGAATACCATAAATAAAAACTAGAATATGAGGAATTCAAACGAAAAGACGATAGGTCAGCACTAGAAGCTGCAACATCTGGAACTCTTAGTTCATCCAGAATATAAAGTCCCCCCTGCCTACGGCCTGTCCCAATCAGCCTCTTGGATTGCGGATCCTGCACAAAATAAGATGTGGAAGAAAATAAAATTGAGTAACCAGAATCACATAATTGACTAACAGAAACAAGACTCAAAGTGAGATTAGGAATGTAATAAATATCTAAAATGGACAAATGAGATGTGGAAATAGACCCAGTGCCTGCTAATGGCATAGGAGTGCCATCAGCAGTCATGACTGACACAGATGAGGCAGGATGTAAAGACACAAATGATTTAAAATCAGATGACATATGATGAGAGGCTCCAGAGTCAAGGATCCATATGGGTGAAGATATACCTGATGAGTTAGAGGAGGGCAAACCTATATTGGATTGGGCAAACATGGCATGTGGTTGTGTGGCAAGAAACCTCTGGAATTACTCAACAAGATCAGATACTATAGGACTAGAAAATGATGTACTCTCAGCTGACGGTGGAACAACTGCAGCAACATTTGATGTTGGAGGCTTGAAGTTTCGTTGGCTAAACTGAATGGGAGGTCTCCATTGAGATGGCTGTTGTGCTTGTTGCGACTTATTCAATAATTTTGGACATTGAGCTTTCCAATGGCCCTTTTGATTGTAAAAATTACATTTATCGTAACTAACATTTTCATGAGATTTCCCTTTGTTAGAAGGAATAGAAAAAACAGATGGGTTGGGGAGGATTCCTTTGTCTACATTCCTTTTTTTTTATTGAGACTTTAGTCGAATCTCTTCAGCTAACAATTCATTAACAACTGAATTAACAGTTGGAAGAGGATTACAGTGCAAAATTGTTCCATGAAGCCCTTCAAAATCATCTCGAAGAGCCATAAAAAACTGAACCAGGTGTTGTTCTTCTCTACGGTCAATGTAAGGCTTAAAAGCTTGTAACTCAGCAGATTCAATAAGAGCCAACTGGTCCCAAAGATTGCTCATAGCCGAGTAAATTTCCTGTATGCTCATGTTGTTTTGTTGAAGAGCTCAAATATCTATCTCCAACTGATATTGCTTTGCAAAATTAGACTGCACATACAACTTTTTCAAATGATCCCAAACCTCCTTGGCCGTTTCATATTTTGCTAGTTGAACCCCTATAGATTGCGAAACAGAGTTGTTGATCCAAGTAATAATCTTCGAATTATTTACCTCCCAGGTTTCTAGCTCTGTTGCATATTTTTCATCTTTTTCATCTTTTGGCTTAACAGAGGTTCTAGAAACATAATCCCACATTCTCTTACTTTTCAAAAAAAATTTCAACACATAACTCCAATATGAATAATTCTACTCATTCAACTGCATACTAATGGATTGAAGAGAATCATCCTTTTCTCCAGCCATTGTAAACAACCACAAAATAGAGAAAATAAAACTCCAATTTTTACAAATGAGTCTCTACAAAACCCTAACAGAGAGAACCCCAAAAGGAAGAACGAATTACTAACAAAAAATCACCTAGGTTACTGTCAAAATGAACGGAATGACATCTGGGTCGCGGCAAAGTTGGATCCGCAAAAGCTGTGGCCAGAATCATCCTTGCTCTTGATACCATATTAAGATTAGCAATTCATACGAGGAAGAGGAGAAGAACAAGAGAGAAGAGAAAAGTGACTAGAGTTCTCTATTGCAAAAGTAAATCTGCCAACATTACAAGAATAAAAAAAAGGTAAAAATATATATGCAACAAATAAAAGACTAAACTACCCTTAAGATAAATAAAATAAATAAAATATAAATGCATCATATTATCTAACATTAAGTTCTTAGGAGAATTAATCTTTGACACAAACTAGATAAGGAGTATTATTTCTTTCTATGAACCAGCAGAATAAAATATATCTTACATAACTGTGACCTTGTGTTAGTAAAAAATAACACATTTTTAATTTAATGATTTCAATTAAATATCAAAAGGTTACTTCTTTCTGATTAGAATCAAAGGTAACAAAGTCATTAAATTGACATTGTTCGATTTGGAATTTGAAAAATCATTTTAATTTATCATCAAAAGATGCTAGATTATAAAACGTGTTAAGTCTCAATTTGATAATAAAGATGTTACTTTCAATTTCATAGTTAAGAATTTCGAGTGGATCCTAGAGATCAAAAATTTCAGCAATCGTTGGAGTTCTAATGGAAACTCGAAATTGAAAAAATAAGTCTTAATATGAAATCGAGCTCATTTTGACGTCATAATAAGTGTTGAGATTTTGATTCAATATCAAAATTGAAATTTAAAAAAGTAGCTACACTTAGCAAATTTTTGAAGAAGAATAGAAGATCTCAACTAAATAGAAAACCAGAAAGTGGTTGAAGATTCAAGTTTGAATTTAAAAAGAGATTTTTGAATCTAAATTAGAAATTAAAAATGGTTACATATGTTAGATCAAGACAACATAAGGATTGATGATTAAGATTAAGCAGTTACTTGTAGTACGAGAATCGCTAACAATGATTTGGCGGTTATTAAACAAAGATTACCAATTATTTAGTAGTTATATTTGTTTTAGACACATGACAAGATTTTATAAAAATAGTAGTTACTTAAGAAGTCTATAAATATTAAGAGGATGGAAACATTTAGGGGTTGGAAATTCATTAACAAACACTGGTAAACTCACGCTCTCACGTCCATTGACATTTTGAGCAAACAGCACTCAAGTCTGGTCTAGTATGTTTTCATCCACTTTCATTTCTGTACAATTTATCAATTCAATGCAAGTTTAAATTCAATCCATTTTACTTTCAGTCACTTTACTTTATTGCAAAACTCTTTTCTACTCCTAATCGAGTGTTCTTTTGAGATTATTTGATTTCTTTTAATTGCTTTCTTTATTTTGCTGCAAATTTATTCTACTGCACTTTACATACTTGCAAATTTATTTTTCATTATTCTTTTCATTGCTTTATTTCAATTAATGCTCTTTAAGTTTAGTACTTTACATTATTTGTCATTTACTTTCTGTGATTTATATTACCTATCATGTTTACTTTAAATGCACTTTAATTCCTATCATTTTCACTTAACTTATTTTCATTTGCATTTGCATTTTCTTATTTCTCGAAAATCAAAGTCTCTTTATTGTTAAACTTATTTTCCATTAAATTGAAAACAAGCATAAACATTCAATCTTGGATTGCATAATCATTTGAAATTTAAAATTATCATTTGCATTCCTTTAAGATACTTAGATTAGAATCCCAAGAGGAAGCGATTCCCTTCTCCGAATTGAGATCGAGAATCAAACTTTATTCATTGGACAAAAGGTTTACCATAGTCTGATTAGTTATTTTCGAAATATTTTAGTAAACACCTTGATATATAAATGACCTTGGATAATCTTGTTTACCTTTTGTTTTTTCAAAGTAAAATTTATTAATGGAAATAAAAAGAAAAGCAAGTTCTAAGGTACAAAAGGCGAAGCTGATATCCAAAACATTTTCAACAAGTCTAAAAGGATGGCTCAAACGTACTTTAAGTGCATCACATAAAATGGCCTAAGTGATATATGTAGCAGTGTTTTAAAAATCGAATCGAATTGACTAATTAAATCGGTTAAACCTTGAACTGGTCATGTCTTCAGTTTGAATAATATTTGATTCAATCATGGTACAATCATGGTTCAATCATAAATTTAATTAGTTGAACCAATCAAACCATGACTTGAAAGTCTCAATTGACGATTTAATGTCCGATCCAATTTTTTAAACATTAATATGTACAAAGTATTTTACCCTCCCCTTTTACTTCATTTCCCAAGCTTCTTTTCTTCTAATTGCGTTACTTAAATGGTTCTTGCTAGATAGGAACAATCACTAGAGGGGATTCCAGGTTGATAATTGCTTTTTTTTCGCCTCTAACTATTTGAATCGCCTTTTAGATTTACTTGAGGCTGAAAGCTTTGGTTTTTTAGCATAGAATTGTATAACTGTAGGCGATGGACGAACTACACTTGTGGTGGGTGTCCCAACCTTGTCCTCCATATGATCCTGAATTGTACCCATACATTAGATTTGTAGGTTATAGTATAACTTTTTCTTAGATGTAGGTCTCCTGGTTATTTTGGCTATTGACGATTACAATAGTGTCTTTGGCACTTAACTCTTGGATGAACGAGGTTCAGTTGATTCCTTCTACTTTGTCGAGGGAGGAGTGAACAGGAAAAGGTTCTGCTTTATTATGATCTTCCAACGAAGGGGTGGGGGTTGTGTTAGCTCCACCTCCTCCATCTTTTTTAAATACAGATAGAGAGATAAATGGTTAGACATTTGGTCCACTCAATATTTTTAAAATCGGACTAGTCATTAAATTAATAAAAAAAGATGTTTAAAGTTTTGAGATCAAACCGAGATTAAATCAAGATTTTTGTATAAGTATATATATTTTATGAATATATATATATATACATATATATATATATATATATATATATATATATATATATATATATAGATGTGATGAACTTATGTACATATTTCAATCTGTACGTCCAATTCGGAAATTCCATAAGAATCCAATATATATACATATTGAAGCGCATTCTGTCCCTAACGCAGCGCTTTAGAATTCGATTACTGGCTATCCACTTTTGATGCAATTTACTAGCAAAATCAGACCGATTCCAAAACATGGATAGTTCCCAAGGTTTGGCCGGTTTACATCCACTTCACCAATTTGTTAACCGGTTTTGAATAATGCGGTTTAGATGCTTGATCGGACTGGCCCGACGACCACTTCACGATTAATCTAATTTGATTGGTTGGTTTAGTTCGATTTTTAAAAATTATGGTTCACTAGAGATTTTTCACACCTTTTCATGTGCAGAATAGGCACATGTCCAATTGAGTTTCTGCCATTGTAATACTTTTTGTCATAATACAAATTGCCTTGAATAATTATAAGGGGTAAATAAAGCTTTTTTTTTCCTCATCAAATATATTCCATTAACTTTTTTTAAGAGAGATAAGAATTTATTATCAAAAGGCTTAATTCAAGTCATACTATGTTTATTTTTGGGACAATTTGATCTAGGATCGAATCCCACAGAAGCCAATTTGCCTTCACTTTATCTTACCCTTCCCCTCTTCCTACACCATAAAAAGAGCTATATGCTCTACAAATTACTCCTTAAGGAATTTTATTTATAAACTTATATTAGTGTACACATATTGTATAGACTAAATTAATTAAAAAAATTGATAAAATATTATTCTAAATATTAAAAACTTGTCCGACAGAATAATTTATACATATTTATTTATTTATTTAATATAAAATGATGATATGTTAATTTTGTATTGACTTAGTTTGTATAGTTATGAAAGAATAATCTCTAAAAGTGGTACTTTTTTTGGATCAAGTTCTGGTTAGCGATTCGTAAGTAACTTGATTCGTTAGAGTTGGATTTCAGATATTTATGAGCATTATTAGATAAGTAAATATGTCTATTTATGATTAATAAATCTCTAATAGAATCTCTCATAGATAGAGGAGTTAATTATATCTCTTATAAAATAAATAAGATAGTTATAAGAGATAACAATCTTATTAAATTTTTATTCTATTTAACAGTATTTAATGTATATTTAAACATGATTCTTATCTACCAAGACGCTCCTATAAATATCACACAAGATAACAAATGTATGCATCTAATTTCAAACACTACTCACCTTGTGCACAGTCTAACTTGAGCATCGAAGTATCTTTTGTATGTACCCAACTCTCACACCATCGTGCTATAGAGGAAACCACTTACATCAACTTTATTCAGGTAATCATCTGAATCCCGTTCAGAACATTGACACCGTCTGTGAGACACGATAAACTTTGATTCCCATCAGTCACTACACAGCGAAACCACGTTTCTGTCACTCATAATCAACATTCTTCTGGTTGTCGTCTGGCATCCGCTCCCATCCAAAAGTCAGTTGCTGCCCAACCGTAATCCTGGCAAGATGGAGAAGAGACTTCGCATACTGGCGAAAATCTCTCCCCTTAGTCGTAGCGTGTTTTGGCGACGCACCGACTTGGCCCATATCAAGCCCCTTCAAGAGATACCAGACAGCAGGTATCAACATTACAACGCTTAAGAGCACGAGTGAACAACGACGAAGTTTGATCCCACCAAGGCAAGTCCAATCTCCCAGAGCTATTTAGAGAGGAACTTATCTCTCTAGTTAGACTCTAGGACAAACGTATTCATAATCTGGAAAGAGCTGCTAACTAGGAGAAGGAGGATGAGAAAATGATTCCCCACTGGAATCAAGAAGACAGGAGGAAGCCAGCCCAATATGGGGTATGTAATCTGGAATACTCAAGGATCACAGAACCTCAGTCAGAGAGTTGAGAATCAGCTCGTGTAAATAGAGAATAGGACTAAGAACGGAGAAAGTCAGTTAAGCAAAACCAAATTTCTCTGATGAATTGATGACCTACAAGATCCTTAGGCGTTTCAAGTATCCAACTAATATTGACGCCTATGTTGGGACCACAGATCCTCGAGAACACCTAGATGTCTATGTTTCTGCTTTACTATTTACTGGAGGTAATGATCCACTCATGTGTCGTGCTTTTCCTCTTTCTTTGAACAAACTCACCCTAAGATTATTCACTATCCTGAATCCTAAATCTGTTGTTGATTGGTAAAAAAGTAAAGGCATTCATTAAGTGTTAATTAAACCATCGAGATCGAGCATTAGACTAATCTCAATTACAAATAAAAACAGGAAATAGGAATATGTAAGAAAACAATTTAAGTATTTAAAATTAAGTAATGCTCAAAACTCAGGACTTGTCTATACAAATTAGAAATTAATGCCACACAAGGGGCAAAATAAAAAAACTGAGTGAAATCAGGCATCCGCAGTGGGCTCTCCTTGGTCGGCCTCCTCTACCTCGACTTCCTGCGCTTGGCCATCCTCCGAGATCTCTTCTTCGCTGGCATCCACAGCACGAACTTGGCTCACTGGAGTGGTGTTTGTGATGGCATCCACGATGCGTCTATCTCGGACTAGTAGGCGTAGTTGGGTGAGAACATTAGAGAAGGATTCGTCCACCGAGGCATGACAAAGCAGGATGTTATCCATTTCAGATCATGGACTAGTACCCTGATATTAAGATAAAATAATAATACGGATTATGGCTTCGCGTTCAAATTACCCTAAAATTAATGGTGAGTCCCATTGCCTAAACTGGTATGAGGGCAACTTAGTATGAATCTCGGACAACAACGTATCAACTTAAGGCAAAGTGATTTATATTGGATCCCGACCAAATTGATTAACACTAGGGGCATCTCGGTTTTTATTTTTCATCACAAATTTCAACCATTCATTAAAGACATCGCGATATTCGGCATTTATATTATGATTTGGATTCTTTTATCCTATGTGTGTCGTTTGCTCTTTAATGAACTCGAATACTTTAAAACTCAGCTGTCACATCTAACCACCAAGCTGAGGGCAACTGTTCTGAACTAGGTTTTGGGTTAGCAATTCATGAGCAACCTGACCCGCTAGAGTTGGATCTCAGATATTTATTAGTACTATTAGATAAGTAAATATACATATTTAAAATGAGTAAATATTTAACAAAATCTCTCATAAATAGAGGAGTTAATTATATCCCTAATAAATAGAAAAAAGCTTATAAGACATAATAATCTTACTAGATTCTTATCTTATTTAACAATATTTAATGCATATTTAAACATGATTTTTATTTACCATGACGCTCTTATAAATACCACACAATGTAATAAATATATGTATATAATTTCAAATATTATTTACTTTGTGTACAATTTAATTTAAATATCAAAAATATCTTTTATAAATATTCACCTTTTGCACCACCGTGCTACAGAAAAAACCATCAATATTATTCAAGTAATCATCTAAACTTATTCAGTACAATACTAATAATAGTAGTCCTAAAAAAAAGTTACGTGTGTAAACTTACGAATACCCAAAATTCGTTCTACTCATTGTAAATTGGAGGAAACTTCGTAGTGAGATCGTTTTGATCCAACCAAAAACGCTAGTGTACATGCAGGCAATCCCATATAATCATTTTGAGCCTTTCTTCTATTCAGCTTATCTATTAACCATAGTGGTCCACTATTGTATGATTGCATGCGGATATTTTATTTTGTCATATAATGCACATCATGTTAGTATGTTAGGATACATGTGAACCTTTTCTCCATTACTTCAACCAACTATACTTTTGTATAATCATGTTAATTTTATTATTAATTAAACTCTTAATAAACACCGCGTACCTCGTCTTAATGACTTGATATACTTGTTTATATGTCATTGAACACGTGCAGGCTAGATCAATGTCCATGTTATCATCTGAAATAAAACAATGACATAGATTGCAATAATTGACTTGCATTTATCATCGATAACTAACCTTTGAAACTTCTCTCTAATAATTTTTTACAAGAAGCATGATAGCTTGTGATGCATGCAAATGGACCATAAAGGATCAAATGGCTAATTTTGATGGGTTGTCACAAAATAAGATTAGTTGAAAAATGCCCCTGAAGGAAATACATGCGAGAAGTCAGTTTAAGTCAATGGAAAAGAAAGAGATGTACACCAAATTCTCTATGAAATACAACACCATTATTTTTAGAAGTGGGAGTAAAGTCTCATACTTTACAATGACACTAGGATAAGCAATTACCGAGTTTAATGATGTACCTTAACTTTAAAATGGTGAGAGCCTCTTATCATCTAATTTTTTGTTTAAAAAATAATAATTTAGAAGCCCGAGACATGGAACCAGAAATATGTACTTCTTTATTTTGTTACTCTTCAATTGAGATATAATTATGAGAATCTTGATTTTGTTCCTGATTATAATCAAGGAATTAAATATTATCAAAAGATTTTTCCGATATTATGGTAAAAAATAATTTAAATAATTTAAACTTTTAAGTGTAAAATTAAGAATAATTTTTTAATTTTTCAAAATAGAAATTTCATTTCAAAGATAGAATAACCATTTATACAATTAAAAAAATTAAAATAATTTTTTATTTTGACATCACTGTTTAAGTGAAATGAAATGTGAATTCTTTCACTTTAATGATAGAAAACCTATTGAATTTAATTTCAATATATTGTTAGTGTAAATAAGTTTTACACTTATATCTAATATTATTTTATCACATAATTTAATGATCATAATTATATAAAAAATAAGATTATAATATTAAAAAATTAAATTAAATGATAATATAAAATATTACAATAATAATTTATTAAAATTAAACTCTTTTTATAATTGAAGAAATGTGCATTTTCTTGAGAATAAACTTCTTGTCAATCACCCAACTAATCATGGCAAGTGACTTATTTCTATCCCCTTTTTATTTTATTCTATTTTGTCCAACTAAACAAGCATTAAATGAAATCGATAATAAACAGTAAATAAAATAAGTTCAACTGTACAAGCTATAGCCTATAATATGCAAATATTTGTACAGTAGTAAAATCTTGAAAATATATTCCAAACAAGCTATCCCAAATCCGTCGTAAACAGTTTTTTCTTTTAAAAAATTTGATTATTTTAATAATCAATTATTATATAATTATATTTTGATATATTAATTAAAAAAATTAAAAAATTTTATTTTATTTATATGATATAAAATAAATTATTTTTATACATTAAATTACTAAAAAGAGTAAAAAAAATTATTTAATTAAGAATAAAATAATATTTATATTTTAAAACTTTTAAAATAATCTTTAATTTAAAATTATAAACTTTAAAATTATAAAAAATTATTATAATATTTATTATAATATATTAAATTTCATATAAAATTTATTAAAAAATTATCCAAACATATTATGAATAATAAAAAATATTAATAAAAAAGTATTAATTTGGACCAAACATACACTTAGTTAGAGGTGTAAGTGAGTGATTTGGTTTGGTTCTTGAGAAAAAATAAATTCGAACAAATCAAAATTAATTGTTTCGGTTTGGTTCGATTTTCGTATTTTTTATAGTCAAATCCGAACCAAACCGAACCGAACATCTATGGATTTATTTGGTTCCAGTAATCGAGTTGACCATTTTTTTAACACAAAAATTAGCTAAATAATTAGTTTTTCATGGCAAAAAAAAAACATAATAAACCTATAAAAAAATTTTAGAAATAAAATCAAACTTATTTATTTGAACACTAATAAATATTTCATGTTTCAGAATGTGTCTTGAAAGGTTCATAAAGAGATAATAAAAGAAACATATTGATATTTGTATTAAGAAATTATATTTGAATAAGTTAAAAGATTATTCAAGAGAGATTTAACTTGGAAGTTGTACACTATTACTATTCAATTAAAGAGGAAGTTGTGAGACTACTAACCTAGATGTATATATATAATCAATTGAACCCCTAAGAACATGAGTGGTGCTAATGGAGACTTAATTAGTTAAACTTTGAATCAGCAACTTAGTGAATCCAAAGTCTCTAACATTTGCAATCATATCTTCATCCAAGAGAATGTTGTTGTATTTCAAATTACAATGCATAATAAGAACTTCATTATCATTATGCATGTAATCCAATGCATAAGTAGCAGTAATATCTATATTTCACTCTTTCTAAATATCAAATCCAAAAGTAAGAAAAAAAGAATCATTATTTCACCTTTGTGGTCGGTGAGCTGCGGTGCCAATGAGCTATTGTGTCGGTGAGAAGAATCGAACATTTTAGCAAATGAGTTTTTTGGCTTTCTGCGTTAGACAAAGATGATGTTTTAAGAGTTGAGAATTGGAAAAATATTACAAAAAGTTAAAAAAAAAAGTAGTAACAAAAAAGGTAGCAGCATAAATTTAAAATAATAATAATAAAATATATAAATATATGATTTAATTTGATTTGGTTCGATTTTGAAATTCAAATCTGAGAGTTGAACCAATTAAGTTTTAATTGATTTAGATTTTATCCGAATCAATCAATATACTCAAACTAAATCGAACTAATTTAATTAGTTCGATTCAGATTGATCGAATTAGTGGAATTATCTGAACAAATTTATATCCCAACACTTAGCGTGTGTTTGATTAAGATGTTTTCACACATTCAATAGCTTTTTTGCTGAAAAAAAAACTATTGATTACTTTTAAATCGTGTTTGGTAATTTTGATAAAAGAAATCAACATCTTTTTACAAGGATGAAAAGATGTTAGTTTACAAACTATTAGTTGATCATTTTGTTAAAATAATTCTTAATTATTCTTTACACTTTAAAATATAAATATCATTTTATCCTAAATTAAATAATATATTTAAACAAAAAATTGATTTTATACATATTTTAATAATTTAATACATAAAAATAAGTTTTTATACTATTTAAATAAAATAGATTAACTTAAAATTATTTTTTATATAACATATTTAAATATAAAATTAATTCTATTATAATTAATTATAACAAAAAATTTATATAATAATTAATTATTAAAATAATCAAATTTTTATAATTATTTTAAACATGCAACTATTTTTTTTTCAATTATAATTATTACCCTATGAGATTTGTTGGCCAAGTGGATCCCAATATGATGTCTAAGCAAGTTCTAGTCATAATCTGATCAATGTCACAATTGGACTGACACTCAAGTAAATAAATAAATAAATTGCAACCTTACTTTCGATTATAATTTTTTATTTTGTGCTAAGCATTCAACTCAACAAATAATATCAAACTTGACGCGGTAAATTTTGAAAAGATATAGAAATTTTAAGAGACAAGTGTTGAGGAATTGTTGATTGTTGATTAATTAAGTCACATCTTGCTTTGACAGGTCCCGATCCAACATTGATCGGAATCAGTTTAATGTGACGCCTAGAATGGTGCAGTTTAATAAAAGAAAAGTTATACGTTGGTTATCATTTATAACGTTTTACATAATGTTAAACGCTTGATGAAAATCAATAATAATTTTGTACATTTTGTAGAAATTTAATAAACTTAGATATTTGTAGTTTAAAATTATTGAAATTTGTAATTTGAAACCAACGGGAGCGAAGAATATATCCATAAAGAGTAATGTTATATTTTACTATAAATTTCTTTTAATATTAAATAAAAAATAAATATATTTATATTTTAAGAATATATAAAACATAATATCTTTTTTATTTAATTATTAAAAGAATTAGTAAAATGATTGAGTAAGAAGATAAAATATTTTTATTCATAAATTCAAAAGTGATGTCAACATTAAAAAATTCAACCATAATTTTTTTATATCACTTTTATTTTATATTACTTTTTTACACTATTTTTCATATTATTAATTATATCACTATTTTTATTATTTTCTTTTTTAATTAATCATAACCATTAAAAAATATTATAAAAAATAATATATAAAAGAAAATGAGATAGTAACATCATTTTTCTAAAAGGTTTACTTTTCTTCACTTTCGATTGAAAGATTTTAACAGGAAACTATACAACCCCGTTATATTAATTTTTTATTGCACAAATTAACCCAACCGGATTTGTTGGTATCTTTCTTATTTTTTTGCCTTGCCTCTCTCTCTCTCTCTCTCTCTCTCTCTCTCTATATATATATATATATATATAATGAATTTAATTTTAATATATCATTAAAGTATAATTTTTTTATAATATTAATTAATTATATTTAATTATATATGTAATTTTTTAAATAAAAATTATAAAAATTAAATATTTTAAATAATATGATAATATATAATTAATTAATAATATAAATTTTTTTACACTTATATTATATTTAAATTAAATACTTTTTAATTTCCAAATTCAAAAGATTAGGAAAAATATATTATACTACACGAGCTTCAACGAAAAAGTCACAGGTATTCATGATGTTTGATTCAAACCGCCTCTAGATTCTTCCTTATAGTCCTTTTCTTCTTTCCAAATCCTTTTTCTTTTTCCTTGGTTGAGATGAAACAATTAACCTTTCCAAATAGTTATTCAATTGGAGCAGACTATTCTTCTGGAATAAAAATTTCAGAGTAATTAACCAACAATAAAAGTAAAAATATAATGAAGAAACAGAATTAAGCGAACAGAATTGTACTTTTGCCTTAGACATCATTTCTTGCTATCTTCTTGGTTCAACCATAAGGTAACCTTCCAATTAATAATTAATAAATAATAAACATATAGAAATGGCTATAGGGTAGCTGCATCTATCCACAACCAAACATATATAACTTACTCAAAAAAGAAGAGAAAGGACGATATGCTTCTGGTAATTAATGACACAACAAAAAGAACTGTAGATTCTTCCTTATCCTCCTTTTCTTTCTTTCCAAATCCCTTTTCTTTCGAAAAACACACTCTTCACAACCAACTACACATAAATCCAAACGATTAAAAAACAGAACTAATTAAGAAAGGAAAACTGAAGAAGAAGAAGAAAAAGAAACAGAACGAATTAAGAAAGGAAAACTGAAGAAGAAGAAGAAGAAGAAGAAGAAGAAACACACTGTTCATCAATCAACTAACTACACATAAATCCGAAGAAGAGGATCCTTTTATTTCTCTTTCCTGAGAAAATCAAACACAAAGTGCCACTTTCAAGAACTTCTATAAAAGTATAAACAAAAAACGAAAAACCAAAATGAAAGAAAGCAGAGAAAGAAAAACCCATATTCCTCCTGTATTATATACCTGAGCATATAATATATATACATAGTGAAATACACAAGAAAAAGGAGAAAGAAAAATCCGTATATTCCTCCTGTATCATCATACATACATGCACCTGGGGTATATAAGACTTTACTATAAGCTCTACCTCTTCAACAATTTCCTAGTATTGGTGTTGGTGGGGGTGATTTTGATGACAAGGCCAGGGAAAACATCATCAGGGTCATGGATATGAGGGTTGCGCTCAACGATGAAGGGGTCACCACACTTGTCACTGATGGTGTGGAGGGTCTCCCCTTCTCCAACCACGTATATCTCATCACACGGCCGGTCATGGAGGCTGCTCCGCCCTCCCACGGCGGCGGAAGCGTCATCATCATCAGGGAAAGATCTCTCCCTTATGGAAGCCAATAATATTAGAGACAATAACACTATGGCACAGTACCGTGATGCTGAATCCGCTATGGTTTTTGTTGTGGCTGATGAGGAACCCATGTTGTTGTATGAGAAAAGCAATGAAATATTGGATTGGAAGAAACAAATTGGAACTATATGTATATATATAGGTATAAAATTATGGAGTACATATTTGTTATGTGGGGTAGAGGATATAGAAAGAGGGAGGAGGGGTTTAAGTATTGTTTGGTGTTTTAATTAGTTGGGGGAAAAGTTGGGAGTCAACGACGTAGAGAGAGAAAGAATGGGTTAACCAGAAGTCATTTTTTTTATATAACATATATAATTTATAACTACTTTTTGACAGAGGTGATAGTTTTTGGCTTTCTGCACAACATAATTCATACTATCACTTATGAATGAAAAAGGTGTACAAATATGAAACCTAATCTTGAGTTCAGATTCGTAGGGAGGCTGTGAACAAAAATATGAATTTATTAAGCTTAATATAAAAAATATTTTGCTTAAAAACATCTGGGGGAGGAGATTATTGAGAGAAATCCAAAAACTCCCCTGGTAAGGTCTTGCTAATAATGATTAATAAATATAAAATCATTTATTGATGATGATTGACGCATCAATTGTTAAAGTTTGGAATTTAATTTCTGCTGATGATTTTCTAAAACCTATTATTAAGGATGATAAAAATATCTATATGCATAAATATTTTGTGAGGATTACCAGTGGAGTGAAAGATAGATATTTGTTAATAAAAAGAAGTGACAGTACGGATCATACTACTCATCCGGTAAGTATTTATGAATCTATCAAATATATTTTTTATTAAATATTTTACACAAACAGGCACACTTATGCATATATATAATGTTTTTTTTTCCTTTCACTTTGAGATAAAGTGAAAATTTATAATTTTTATTATTATTTTACAATGAATGTTTTAAAATAAATATATATTGTTTTTGTAATAATTATTTATATAAATTAATTATTATAAAATATAATTAAACTTAATATATTATTTGTGACATTCATTTAACTTTTTAATAATTTTAAATTATTAAAATATATTATTATATGTGGTTTAAAATTTATTTTTTTTTAATTTATTAAATATTTGTGCATATCCACAGATTCCAACATCCCTAGTAGAAATCAGGGTAGAAGAAACACTATCTGCACTGCCCGTTGCCATTCCTTCGTATGACCATAAAATAGAACATTTCTTCTTCTGCATAAAAAAATACTCCTTCTAATTGTTTTTTAAAATTTATTTTGTTAAATATTCTGATAATGGATAAATATGATTCTCTTTCAAAATTTTATGATAATACTAACTACACTTAAAAGATCTTTAGTTTTCCCTTCTTACAATAATGTCACTTGGAAAAAAAATGGTATAATTTTTACATTTATTACAATCTTTATATAAGGATTGGTTTATTTTCTTAGGCAAATATATTTGTGGGTTCTCATCATAATCAACTATTAAAAAAATACCAAAAAACTGTTAATAAAAAAATAATGTAAGAAAAAGTAATATAATATATTTTCACGTGTAAATAACACCATTTGCAGTTTGCGTTGGGTGAAGTTGCGTTCAACGACATCAGTTTTGACGTTTAGCGTTTGATTTGAGCTATATTATTATTATTATTTTTTGGTGGAGGATTTAAGCTAATTATGCCATAACCCAAATGATACGTCATGATCTTTTATTAGCCAGCAGCATAGTGATGAGAAGAAACTTCAATTTTAATTGGGGGTTCAGTTGAATATTATTATTCGTGGAGCATTATGAGGAGGAGGTGTAATTCAAGGTTTGTTGGATTTTGGCTTGTGTGAAGAAAAATAATGTAGGAAATATTGAAGATGTTGAATTGTCTTCCTATACGCTTTTGACACGTAGCATCTCTTTCTGTTTCCACCTGATAGGATACGTTAATTAATCCCTCTCCCTTGATAATCCGGTGGGTACTAAAAGTGGTTGAACTTGAACATGAGATCAAAATATTATATTAGGGATTAATTAATTAATATAAGTAAATGCATCTTCTTTGTTTTGGTATTAGAAGTTTTTTAGTATCTTTTAAAGGTGAGAGTAATACTCATTTAAGGTATTGAGATTGTCTCATTTCATAAGTGTTTTTTATGCTCAAATTTCTAATACTATAGAAATTAACTGTTTATTCATTAAGTTCAAACTTGTTTACTATTTAACTTAACCCTTGTGAATAAAAATAATCTTTTCATTTCATACTTGTGTGATAAATATAATAATATTTGGTGGCTAATTTATTTAGTGAAATCATTCATGAGGTTGATGGTCATGAAGAAAGACAATCCTGTTTTGAAACAACTAGTGTTAAGTCCTTTCATGGGGATTAATTAATTAATATAAGAAAACATCTTCTGATTTTATATTTGCGTGATAAATATATATAATATTTGGTGGCTAATTTATTTAGTAAAATCATCGATCATGATTCATGAGGTTAATGGTTAAGAGAAAATCCTGTTTTGAAGCATCCGGTGTCAAGTCCTTTTCATGGGGATTAATTAATTAATATAAGAAAACAACTTATTTCATAGTATTTGCGTGATGTATAATATTCGGTGATTAATTTATTTAGTGAAAGCATTCGTGAGGTTAAGGGTAAAGAAGAAAGACAATCTTGTGTTGAAACAATCGATGTGAAGTCCTTTCAAAATCGTTGATTCTAGTTAAGACAAATTGTAAGTCTCTTTGAATAGGTCATACAGGAGAATAATATATTACAGCCATCCTACAAAATAGAATATTTTCAATCAAAACAAAGGGTATTATCCACTATTTCATTGTATGAAAACCGGAATTAGAAGGAAAAAAAGTTATCATATATCTTTCTTAGAGATATATACTGTTGATATGTTTTTTAAAAGTATTAGATTTAATAAAATAATAATAATAAAATAAATATAATAAATAATATTATAAATATATAAAAAAATGTATATACATTATTAATGATAAAAATATAACATAGAGAATCTCGATCCAAAGAGGGATATGCCAACAAAGCCATTAGCATAAGTGGGGTTAAAGACAGGGAAAAGAGAAGAAATGGGGGCATGTGAGAGATGTATGTAGTGCCAATGCCATTAGCATAAGTGGGGTTAAAGACAGGGAAAAGAGAAGAAATGGGGGCATGTAAGAGATGAATGTAGTGCCAATTTTTAGTGCCATACAATCATACTTATAGGGTAGCTCAAAATTTGCGTGTAGGAAAGGTAAGCTCCACCACTCAGCCTTTGAAAAAAGTAGATGGCAAGTCTAAAAACACAGAACACTAGTAAAATTTGCATTGGGAAACGTTTACCGTACATCCAAGTGTATGGATTTTTCCTACTATAATCGTTTTTTTTTAACTTTTTAACTTTAAAATTCTCGGTTATTTTTATTTTATTTTTTAAATTTAAAATATTTATTTGTAGATATAATATATGTGTAAATATTATTAATTAAAATTTATAAAAAATTATATTTATAGTTAATTATTTACTGTAAAAAATGTGCCTAAATATTATTTATTGAAATTGATAAAAAATTTATATATAATTATCTATAATAAAAAATAATTCAATTTTTTTATATATGATTATATATATATAAATATTATCAATTAAAATTTATAAAAAAATTATATATATAATTATTTATGATAATAAATAAATAAATAAAATTTGACATGTAATTTAATTTATAGATTATATCAATATCAACGTTGATTTGGCAACGGTGATAGAAGTTAATGCATCGCATGCACCCACCCAATGTATGTTAAACGTTTCCTTTGCATTGCCTTGAATGCATTAACATTTTACAGTATACTCGGTAATTGAATTCTACATTAAATTTCGATTTAACAATCTATAAAATTCGTAGCATGATAATAAAGATAATAAATATCTATAGTTGTAGATCTGACCGATAACTCAGCCCTCCCAAAATTAATTGGGCCGAGTTTAAATTTTAAAAATTAATCTAGTATATTTTTGGTTCATTATCATGTTACACTCTAAGTTACCTCAACTCAGCATAAAAATTGGTCTGATAAAAAATATCAGGCAAAGATCAAGTTTGGTTAAACTTGACCATGAACACTCTTTACCTAGACAAAGGTCGGTTCAATTGAACATATCAACTATTTTTCGATATCAAAACTGGTGAATAGGAGAAAAGTAATTAACAAAAATGACCATTTTAACTGGATAAAGATTAAAAAAAAGAAGAGGCATGCTACATAGTCCGGGTGTTGAGAGCTCGACTCCTTCCAGGTAGCACAGAAAAAAATAATGTCTCTTACATATCATTTTGAAAACACATTTCTCTCATTAAAAATATGTAATAAAATTAAAATGTAAGTGTATAAAAAAATAAAATACATTTAATTATAATTAAATGACAAAAATTATATAAATATAATATAATATAAATAAAAATGTGTGTATGTAACATTATTAATAAAAATAAACCATAAAAGAGAGTATTATAAAATAGGTGGAGTCCATGAAATCTGCCTATCCTTTTCCTTAAAAAAATATTGATAGTTTTTCAATCGAATTGAAAAATACGGCCAATTTTATGATTTTTTTTCCTTTTTTGGCAGGTCATTTTTGGTCTAACAGATAGTTGAACCAACAAAGTGGTAAACCTGCCTCTTAACAATTTCACCCTGGTCCAGATAAATTGTAACAATAGAGATGAGGGCATGACAGAATCCAATCCCAACTGATCAACTAACTAAACCCAAACTTGGGGGGAGGCAACAGTGATTTAGTTGAGAGTCATTGACAAGGCATGGGATTAAAATGGGTGGGAGGGTCAACTTGGACTTGTGGTGACTGGTGATGCTTGAGGGATTGGGTTGGGTTTGGACTTTAGAGAACTGAGTAGCATTGTGGGGGCCAGTTTGACAAAGTCATGTGTAAGATGATGGAAAGGAATTTGGCACCGAATTTAAATGCAGATTGTAGCTAGCCATATAGGACTGGGTGGCGAAAAGAGAGTCATTTTCTACTCACATTGATTAAGACTATAAGAGCACTGCATTATTTCATTATTTGCGATTTGGGGTTATCTTCAATGTTCAGCAGCGCACGTTTTTGTTGATTCCTTGGATCAATAAAAAGATGGCTGAAAGTTGAGTAGAAAGAAAGTGTCTAGGTAGGTTGGACGTGACATATGAAGGTGATAGCCCCAAAATTGGAGTATTATTTGGATAATGCAATGTAAAGGATAAAAGTAATACAACTTTTGTGTAGAAATTTTTTGCGAAGAAAAAAATTAATATGAACTTGCATATACTTAAAATCAAACTTAACGGACGCATAAGGATTTAATGTTGATCTATTATTAATGTAAAAATCCTTTAAAAGCATAGGCATGAACGTCGAGCCATTTTGGGGAAGACTTCTTTTCTTTTTTCTTCCTTTCGACACCCGGTGGCATTAAGTAAAAATAGGTCTAAAGAAAATTAATTATTACAATCACTTTTTAAATGAAGTGTTAATGCATCATTAAATAAAAATATTTTTTTTTTACATTAACATGAATCAAGTTCAAACTCATATCCTTACCAAAAAAAAAAAACAAAGTTCAAACTCATAACATAAAATGTATGATAATTTTTTTTATTTTGTTATCTGTCTAACATCATTTGCACTATTATTACTTTAAACAATTTTCATACATTTCTAAAATATTTTGTAAAATTATAAATGTCCTTATTTTATTTTTAACGAATTAAATAAAATAAATTTTTTTCACATATCTATACAACTATTTTTTTTAAAAATTTAATTGATGACTAAAATCAACTTGTTTTTACTTTTAAGCAAGTTTCTTACCATGAATGCAAATACTATATATATATATATATGAGACATATATGATAAGTTTATATTGTAAGAATGTGAAGGAAATAAATTTTGACTATACAACTATATATAAATGATTAAAATTAAAATTATTTAAAAGTCATGTGATTACTTAAAAGTTCACATGCATTTATATTTTAATCTTGACCATTCATATAAGATTTATTAGTCAAGATTCATTCATTTCATATCTTATAATAAATATTTCTCTCAATATATATATTTCATATATATATATATATATATAAAACGTGTATTCATTATAATAAAAAGAAATACTTATATTTAAGATTTTCACCTTTTTCAAGGCTATATCAAACTTCATACTAAAGCAAAAAATTTGTCATCATTTATACTCACTTTACTGTAGCTTTGAATAGAAATTTCATTTATAACATTCATAGAAATGTTGACAATTTATCCCTTAATTTTTTACCCTTATTTATAAAGAGTATACTAAATTGACTCTTAAAGGCCAAATTTTATTTTCTTTTATAATCATGGTTGTATTTTTATACCTTTAAAAGATCATAAAAAATTCATGAATGATATTTATATATGAAATGATATTAAAATTTATTCATTTACGTTTTATCTGGTTTATCGAGGTTAAACGAAACGGCTTCTAAATAAAACATGACATATCTGTCATAGGATATTTAAAAAAAATGGTGAGCACAATGTTATGGATTTTATTCAATATCAAGGGAAAAAAAACCAATAATCAAAATTTTAAGGGTTATTCCTCTCAATGGTTGGATTAGCCTACAAACTTAAGGTGCAATATGTGGAAAATTTTTAAGAGAAGTCGTAAGCTAGAACAATGTCTCAAGCAGGATGACAAAAGGTGAGTCATTTTAATATGGGTCCTCTTATTTAGGATTCATAAATGGATCTTACTATCTGAATCGTTAGATACTTTGATAATTAAATGGACGGTTATGGTGCATTACTCACTACCTGTTAATCAAGTTAAAAAGAAAGTGATAAATTTCTAAAAGACTCTTAACAAAAACAAAATTGTTTATGTCTGATTATTGCAATGAACACCAAATGCAAAAAGAAATAAAAAACTCAATCGCTTGTTAGCTCGTGGTGATGGTGCAAAGTAGATGATCGATGGCGAGCTCTATTAGAAGGGTTAATAGACCATCATCACCCAGCCACTCCCACTCGGTGTAATTGCTATCTTAGGTTTGGGTATTTCCATTCTCACTAAAACCCTACCTTTTGTTGCCGCATTCTTTAGCTTCGGCTTCGAGAAAGTGAAGATGATGGTGGGAATAGAAGTCGAACACGAAGAACAACAAGCTGCCACATTGGACGACAACAACTCCTTCGCCTTCATGGATGAATTCAACTACAACTGCACCTTGTCCACCAAACAGGTCTTCTCCTTCTCTCCATTTCTCTTCCAATTCTTTCGTTATTGCTTGTTTGGCGTCTGAGAAAAACATAGAAATAAGCTGAGAAAGGAAAAATAAAATATTAAGTAAAACTTTCATATTCAATAGGGAAAATAGGGATATGCTCGGTTTTGAACATGGATCTGTACCTCAATTATGGTCTTTGACATTTGCAATATTGTAGCATTTGATTCTCCATTCTTTTCATTTTCAAAGTTCTGATGTTTTGATATTTTGACTTAATTTACTATTGTTAAATCAGAAATTGTAGGTAGTATTGAGCTAAAAGATAGGTGAGTGGGAAATTGTTGATCTGACTGTTACAGGAGAGAAGTTTCTTTCTTGAGACTTGAGAGCTAGTCACATTGAGATTTATTCCGTTATTCCTCACATACATCCAATGTTATTGAGAAAAAATACATATTTTTTAACTATGAATGCACAATTATCACTTGTCTGTGTTTTTTGCAGATATTACTCTCAACAGTGGGAAAGAGTTTTTAATGCACTTCATAGTGGTATACAAAACTTGCCACATTTTTGAAAGGAAATGTCACCCAGTTGAAAATGCAGGGGAAAAGCAGCTAGAAAGTAGCTATAGGAGCACTGACGAGTGAGAATGACGGCCGAGATGTAGCAGATGAACGTTTAATCAGATTTGATTATTAGTTGTTATGCAATCATTTCTCACTTGATTTTGCATATAACATTTTGAGTGAAGTCAAAGATTGAATGTATCATTTATCATGTCAAACACGTTTGGACTGCACAGAAGTGTTATTATATTTTTTATTGTCCACCTCATTTAAAATAGGATAAAACTTAGGTAAAGTTCTTTAGGTGCTTGTGGTGTTGTTCTCCAATAAAAATATGACACGTATCTTATTCTCCAATAAAAAATGTGTCATACATTTTAGCCACTTAATCATTATTTTTTAAGTTTTAATTTATAAGTTATAGAAAAATGTACACATGTCATATTTTTATTAGAGAACAACACCACAAACACCTAAGGAACTTTACCTAAGTTTTGTCCTTTAAAATATTCGGATGAACAAAATAGACCAAGTATAATAGGTAGAGTACTTTTACTTTATGTACAGAGTCGGTTGATCTCATATTAAATTTATATAAAATAAATAAATAATTATGCAAATATTTTAAAATAAAGTTAATGGAGTAAACATTCAAAATTATGAATTTATTTATATAAATCTTTAATTAAAATAATATTTTAGTTTATCTAGTTGCTTCTAAATGCTCTTGATGCTTACATTTGACTGAAAAAGAACGAACTATTTGCTTCTTTTGAAAAAATTTCCAAAACCATTTCAATTATATTAATACTGTTAGTATTGTTAGTGCCAAAGCCTGCTTAGATTATCTAAATTATAACACATTATAATGTAGTCATTTTAACTGGTTAGCCTCAATTTTTAAAATATTAATTTAAATTTTTGATGATTGTCTGGACTTAAATCATACGGCAAAAATATATTATTCTAGAACTTGTCATGTCTGTTATTAATAATAATCATATTAAATAATTATGTTAGAACTCTGTGTCAAAAAATAATTATGTACAGGATTGGTTGATAATGTTTAATTTTATATAAAAAAGATGAATAATTATGCAAATATTTTATAATAAAACTAATGGAGTTTTTAATGTCTGAAGTTTTTAATGTCCAATTCTCTCGAGCTCGTCGATGTCTAGCTCCAACCAAATGAGATTACACTTTCAAAAACCAAACAAATTACAAACATTAACTAAGGATTCATGTATAAATATAATTAATTGAAGGATGATAAGGCAATATTAAAAATTTACCCTTAGTCATGGGTAAAGTCAAAGGTCCTATCATGGACCTTTGACTGGGATCTTCATATTAAACCCACCCACAAAAGGTAATGTAAATCATACTTTTTTTCATTCCCTTGTATTTTTTTCTCCTCAGGTGTTCAATCACATTCCTGCCACTGGATAGCAACAATGATACATGGAGAAGTAAATGTTTAAAGTCATAACTACTCGTAGAATAAGAAAAAAAATTTTGTGGAAGTATTTAAATCTAAAGCATCAAAACAAGAGAATGCAAGCTCAACACATAAAAAGGGTATCAATGACCACTCCATGTTCTCGTATATAAGCATACCTGATTATTTTCAAGAGAGTTTATAGGACCGAAGCAATTGCATTGGACTAACCTCTTCACTTTTCAGCATTTCCAAGGCCTTCTACAAAATATTTACAAAAAAAGTCATAGGATCATTTGATCCGCTGAAATTATTGATCATCAAGGTATGGTAATGTAGATCAGGCATGCCTTGCGTGCTGCTCCAAGATCTCCATTCCCTCTAGTTGGTGCAAACTTATAGCAGCAACACAGAATTCATAAAAACCCAAATTCCTATATTGGATACAACTAACTTTCAACAATAATTACCAAATCCACGAGCGTCATTTTTTAGTAAGTTGGTGACGTAGTCCAGATACGTGAACCATCCGAACAACGGAGCCCACCAATTGGAAGGAATGGGCTGCTTGTTGCTCGAGTCCGGTTTTCACCGAACAACGGAGCCCACCAATTGGAAGGAATGGGCTGCTTGTTGCTCGAGTCCGATTTTCAGAAAGGAGACTGGGACCATAGCAGGTTGGAAAAACATGAGTGTGGTTACCATTAAAAAAAGAGAGAGTATGTGCGTATTTTGGATACCTCTAAAAATTTGATTATTTCAATAATTGATTATTATATAAAAACTTTTTGTTATAATTGATTATAGTAGAATCAATTTTATGTTTAGATATGCTAACTGAAAAGTGATTTTAAGTTAATATGTTTCGTTTGAATGATATAAAAAAACTCATTTTTATGCATTAAATTATCAAAATAGATATAGAATGATTAAAAAAATATTTGATTGACTAAAAAAGTTATTTGATTGAGAACAAAATAATATTTACATCTCAAAATATGAAATAATCCCAACAACTTTTTAAAAAAATAATCAAATTTTCGCTTTTGCTCCAACAACTTTTTTCTCCAATGAAAAGTTGTTGATTTTTTCCTAGAATAAACCTAAACACGTTGATTATTTGTGCAATAGCTTAAAGACCAAAAAAAAGTTGTTGGTTGAGCTAAAATTTAGCTGAACCAAATATGCTCTGTGTTAATAAAATGAATAAGAACGTGTTACAACATCATGTATCACTCAACTATTGCGTCGAGCTCGTGTTCGATGTTTTGAAAGGGTACGAGAAATAGGAGGAGCATGGCTTGTGTTGTGTTCTTTTGCCTTTGCATCTTTCCAATTCATTGATATGAATTGTTTTTTCAAATTTGTCCTAAATTATTCTAAAATCTCTTAAATTTATGTGTCTGTGATGTAAGAACAATTAGGCCCATGTATGATTTGAGAGTTGGAATACACTGAAATAATTAGTTTTTTGTCTCTTCACTTATCTCTTCATTATTTTTTTTAATTTTTCCTCAAATTTTATTTTTTTTCTCTCTCTGTTTTGTCCGTCTAATTATAGGGTTGAAGTGATTAGAAGATAAAACTGTCTAGATTTACATTATTTATGGTATGGTATAATATGATATGAAACTAGATCCAATATGATGATGTGGACGACAAATTTTATAATACACAAGTTTTATTATCAATTTCAATGAAGCTAATTTTTCAATTATTTTCCTTTTTATGGTAAGCTTTTCAATGATTTTTCTATTGTTGTTAGCCATTGCTTTTGTGGATAGGAGAAGTTTCAAATTCAAATCAATAGGATATGCAATTCATTGATCTTTCTCTTTCTAATTTACCTTTCTTCCTATTAGAAGGTAGGTGATTATGTTTTTTTTTCTTCTCTCTTTTTATTCCTGTCATATCTTTCCCTTATACTAAGAGGGTTGCATTGGGTGAGATGAATAAGATTCTTTAGAGAAGATTTTTATATACATCATAGTAAAATTGATAGACTTTATGGATGATGAGATCATACTTAGTTTACTAATTTCTTGATTTTTATGTGGGATTATACATCTACTGGTTCATGACTTTTTTTTTGAGGGAGTGGAGTACTAAATGAGTGTGTGCTCTTGTGCATTAGTGTCTTATGGTTACTTGAAGGTTTGTGAGTTCATCATCAAGTTATATATTTATCCTTCATTCTTCAATTCAAGGATAGGAATCAATTTAAACTTGAAATTTGAAATTGAAGTAGGAAAAACTTCAAATTCAAATCGAGGATATGTAGAACTAGAAATGCAAACATACCAGGGACATAAGAAGATTGTCATCCAAGATTATTGTGAGTTTGTTTGGTTATGTGATCACCTTTTTGAATAGTACAAGGGCATTTACATTCCCCCTCTTGCATGTTGTAGGTAACATCTTAGCAACATTCTTTCTTTCATGTTTAATAATAGTTTAAACTTGCTATTGCCATTGGAATACTACTTTGACACTCTTTCGACGCTTTGTCCTCATGTTTATGTTAATTTTTAGAAATTATTTTGCCTTTTCATTTAATGGTGGAGTTAATTGTGTGAATCTATACAAATTTTGAGAATGTGGTCTTATTGCATTTTTATTTTTTATTTTTTTACTTCTTCATTTGTTGGCAACATATCTTTTATGTCTTTTTTGTTTTTGTTTGTGGGTAACAAATTTTGTTTTGTTTTTTGTTTTTGTTTTTAAGTTCAAGGCATGCTATGTTCCTGTTTTTTATTTTAGCTTTGCATCTACAATGGGTTCGAGTTATTAGGTTAAATACCACTTCAAGGAGTTGGGAAAGTGTAGAAAGCTTGGGGAATCACACTTTTTATGTTAGCCTATCATCATGTCTTGCTATAGAGGCAAGGATTATGGGTATCCATTCAGAACATGATTTATTTTCCTAGAGTTCATGGCAATAGCATTTTGTATTATTCTTTGGAAACAAGAAAATTACATTATGATAGGTTGGGCTACTACTTGAATGAGTTCTAGAATATAAAGGACTAACTACTAGCTGTGTGGTTTGATCTGGGATATTTTTAGCCTTTTTATTGAGAAATTCTTATGTTCCTAGGTATAATAACCTCCTCTTAAATATAATCTATTAGTATTTAAGTTTCTATATGTATTTAAGTTTTAGGTTTGGACAAGTTTAAATATATAGTCATATAGTGTGGAATTTGACATTGAAAGTTCATATAGATATTTCTTGATAGATCTTGAGATTGCAATTGATTTAAAAAAAGGATAAAATCAGGTGTGATCTTAAGATTTACAGAAAGGAAGAAAAATATAAAATCAAATGTGATCTCAAGATCTATCAAGAAATATTCATATGAACTTTTAATTTCAAATTCCACACTATATGATTATATATTTAAACTTGTCAAGACCTAAAACTTAAATACATATAAAAACTTAAATATGGATAGATTATATTTAAGAAGAGGTTCTTACACCTAGAAACATAAGAATTTTGATAATAATAAAAAGGCTAAAAATATATAGGATCAAACCAACTAGCAAGTAATTACTTATCTAAGTAGTAGCCCTGCCTATCAGAATGAAATTTTCTTATTTCCAAAGAATAATATAGAATGCTATTGTCATGAATACTAGGAAAGCAAATCATGTTCTAGGTGGATACCCATAGTCCTTGCCTTTATAGCAAGACCCGATGATCGGCCAACATAAAAAGTGTGATTCCTTAAGTTTTCTACACTTTCTCAGCTCCTTGTAGTGGTATTTAACTTGACAACTTGAACCCACTATAAATATAAAGCTAAAACAAAAAATAGGAACATAGCATGCCTTGAACTAAAATTATAAAGAAAAACCAAAATTTGTTACCCACAAACAAAAACAAAAAAGACATAAAAGATCTATTGCCAACAAATGAAGAAGAAAAATAAAAAAATAACATAAAAAATGCAATAAGACCACATTCTCAAAATTTGTATAGATTCACACAACTAAGCTTCACCATAAAATGAAAAGGCAAAATAACTTTTAAAAATTAACATAAACATGATGAAAAAGCATCGGAAAAGTGTCAAAGTAGCATTGACATAAGCATTCCAATGGCAATAGCAAGTTTTAAACTATTATTAAACATTAAACATGAAAGAAAAAAATGTTGGAAAGATGTTACCTACAACCTACAAGAGGGGGAATAAAAATGCCCTTGTACTATTCAAAAAGGTGATCACATAACAAAGTCACTATAAACTTGGATGACAATCTTCTCATGTTCCTGGTCCTTTTGCATTTCTAATTCTACATATCCTATATTTGAATTTGAAGATTTTCCTACTTCATTTTCAAATTTCAAGTTTAAATTGATCCATATCCTTGAATTGAAGAGGGAAAGATAAATATATAGCTTAATGATGAACTCACAAACTTTCAAGTAACCATAAGACACAAATGTGCAGGAGCGCATACTCATTCAAAACTCCACTCCTTCAAAAGAATGTCATGAATCAATAGATGTATAATCCCACATTAAAATAAGGAAATTAGTAAACTAAAAATAATCTCATCTTTCGTAAAGTCTATCTATTTTTCTATGATGTGTTTATAAAATCCTTCCTTAAAGAACCTCCTTCATTTCACCCAATGCTGCCCTCTCAATATAAGGGAAAGAATATGACGAGAACAAAAAGGGAGGAGGGGGGAACACAACCATTTGCCTTCTAACAAGAAGAAAGATAAATTAGAAAGGGAAAGATCAATGAACTACATATCCTATTGATTTGAATTTGAAACTTTTCCTATCCACAAAATCAGTGCCTAACAATAATAGAAAAGTCATTGAAAAACTTACCATAAAAAGGAAAATAATTGAAAAGTTATACACATTTGACTGTTTCATTGAAATTGATAATAAATATTGTGCATTATAAAATCTATTGTCCACTTCACTATATTGGATTTAGTTTCATATCATATCATATCATTCCATAAATATGATAAATCTAGATAGATGTATTTTCCAATCACTTCTACCCTGTAATTAGAAAGACGTAAAAGAGAAAGAGAGAAAATTAAAATTTGAGGAAAATTTTATTTTAAAAAAATAAGGAGACAAGTGAAGAGACGAAAAGCTAATTGTTTCAATGTGTCCTAACTCCCAAATCATAACATGGGCTAATTGTTCTTACCTCACAGTCACAAAAATTTAAGAGATTTTAGAATAATTAGGACAAATTTGAAAAAAAAAAATACATATCAACGAATTGGAAAAAGGCAAAGGTAGAAGAACACAACGCAACTCATGCTCTTCCTATTTCTTATACCCTTTCGAAACATTGGACATGAGCTTCAATGCAATAGCTAAGTGGTACATGATGTTGTGGAATGTTGATGTTTCAATCGTCTTCCTCTATAGTTTGTCTTTCCTTCACCTCTGTGAAACATCTTGGTGCAAACTTCGATCTAGATTGAATCGACTCTTGCTTCAGCTCCAACTCTTCACTTGCCTTATGCTTCTGCGATGGGTTGGAGTTGGTGATGTAGTTTGGATCTGTGGACCATCCAAACTGTTGGGAAATAATATCCCACCTACACAAATCAAGAAAACAAGTAAGCATAAAAACACAAGAAATTTAACGTGATTTGACCTTCATTGTCTACGTCCACGACTTCACGAATCAATCTAATAATTTTAATAAGCAATTACAATCACTAATCTTGAGAAATTTCTCACAAACCCAAAACCCTAATACACTCAATCTCTCAAAACAATATTTCTTAGTCAAACTAAAATATTAATACTCACAAATTTTCTACACCTTACACAATACCATAAATGATGGCTTTCAATTTCTCTCCAAAGCAACAAATCTTACACAAAGAGATCGCCCCATCGCCTCTTACACTTATTCGGCACTTTGCTATTCTCAAAGGAGGAAGAAACAATTCTGAAAAAAAAAAAGCCCTCACTCCGTCGTGTTCTGTCACTTACACTTTAAAATATCACATACTTACCTTTTTTTTCACTTCTTTTTAAGTGGGCCCAATTAAACCCAATCCAAGGCCTGCCAATTAGAAGAAACGGGCTTCTTGTTGCTTGGATCGAGTTTTTAGGAAGGAGATTAGGACCATAGCGGGTCGGAAAAACATGAGTGTATGTAGTTGCTATTAGGAAAAGAGGAAGTGTGTGTGAATAAAATGAATGAAAACACACCACGTGAAATAAACAATGCCCAATTAGTGGAAAAAATTTTCTTCAAATGTATCATACGCGGATTTTTTTCTCTTTCTCTCTCTCTCTCTCTCTCTTCCTCAATAAACGAATTCAAGCTTAAAAAAAAAGGGTCTTTTGTGGAGTATGCATTAACTTTATTTGTTTAATTAGGAAGTATGAATATAGATATAAAACACAGATACGACATAATACCGATATATAAATACAAGAAATTTTAAAATTATAAGATATGATTCAGTTAAGATATAATATATGAAATTAATATAATGTTAACATAAAAATATAAATTTTAAATTAAAATAATGACATTAATATTTCGTAAATCACCTTTTGTCACAATAAAATATGATATTTATCTAATCATTGTGATATTCCACTTATATTGGTATAAAAACTCAAAAATTAATTGAAAAATATATTATAGGCTAGAGGTAATTTAAAGCTGTCAAAACGAGTCATGGATCAACCCAATTCTGGTCGAGCTATTTAGGGTCATGTAAGTTTCGGACTGATATTTTTCAGTTCAACTTACCTCTCTTTAATGTAAACGGGCCGAACTGACTCAATCAAGCTAGCTCATTTGGATTATTTTTAATTTTTTGTTGACATTTGTTAGTCTAATTCGTCTATTTTGTCAAGCTATTCAGACCGAACCATCAAATTTAGTCTATTTTGACATCTCTAAGAGGTATCCAAAAATATCTGAAAAGTATCATATACTATATGTGTCAGATACTGGTAAGACATTCATGGTAAAAAATCGTGCTTCATAAGTAATATTATTTACCCTAAAAAGAAAATGGTCTCAATACATAAAAATGACAAAACAATAGTAATATTATAGCGCAGTGTATGCAATCGATTAAAACTTTTTTTTTAATATTTTTACACGGAAAGTAGATTAAATTTAAACTCATTTAATTATATAACCTCTTTCCACAAAACATTCACTATCTTTTGTATTCTGATATCTCTTTTTCCTTTTCTTCTTAGTAACATGTTTGGAATGAAAAATTAAGTAGCAGTGGTGTAGGTGGTGGTAGCCACAGGTCACAAGGCTGAGAGGAATAGGTGGGTTAACGAAGACAGTTAGTGTGAAGAAATATCCAGATACTAGCATCTCTAGTATGATAAGTGATACATCTCAATATTCTCCTTATTTCCTTTCAAGAACATGTCTCAGTTTGGAGACATTCTTATGTAGTACGTACATACACTTCTGCATCACATGTTCTATTTTAATTATAATTAGAATAGGTATTACTGTCAGAATACATAAAAAATTAGGCTCATTTTGGCTCCTTCAATTATATACTATAGTAATCAAAATGGAACAGCATCACCGGGAAGGTTTTTCATCTTTGACTATACATATTACAGGTTGAACATGATCTCTGGATTCTCTGCCTATTGGTATGCCATGAAATGTAATAACATCTTTTTTATTATTTTCTTTCAAGTTGTTATTTATCAATCTGGCTTGATCAATGCTAAAATCACTCAAGCAGCAGTATAGACAGCTTTTAGCTCTGAATCTACATTCTACAGATTGAACATGATCTTAATAGCATTACCCCCTTGAGCACTGGTTTCAAAGGCTTCTTCCATCTCTTTCTGTGAGAACCCAAATCTGTGAGTTATCAGTGGCTTGATGTCAATCTTGCCAGTGCGCAATAGCTCAATGCAAAGGGGCCAAGTGTTTCTGTACCTGAATATCCCAATTACATCAACCTCCCTACAACACAAGAAAGCCACAGTGTTATTAACCTTAACAAAATCAAAATATAGTGGAATAGTATAGACTATAGAGAAAGACCATCTAACATCTGATTCTGCCATAAATTTTGATTTCATAATAATAATACCAAAGATGTTACATTTTCTGGCATCCAACAAATTTTCTTGGCAAGTTTGTTACCTCGCAGCTGCTGGAGTAAGGGGAACAGTCATCTCAGTCTGGGCTAATCCAATGAGGCAAACTTTGCCCCCAGAGCTAGTGGCATTCAGGGCTGTGGACATGGTTTTGTTGTAGCCCACACAATCAAAACTGACATCAATCCTAGAACCCATGGCATTTTGGATTTGCACCACTTCTTTCTCCATGTCCTAGATGACAAGCATGCTAATTAAAATGTAGCAACTGCTGATGGCATTGAGAATAAAACTAGCAAATTTGTCACATGCCAAAGCCAGCAACTGCTATTGCATTTCTTGGCACCCCCTCCACCAAATATATTGAGCAATGAAAAAAATTAAGCAATGTGGAGTATAAACTGAAACCTGGATACTTGTTGAAACTTGAACATACTCATCTGCACCAAGATCCTTTGCAATTGATAAACGACAAGTATCAACATCAACAATGACAATTCTTGGTGCTCCAAATGCACGGGCAGCAAGTGATACAACAAGGCCTATGGGTCCTGCTCCTATGATCAATATATTTGTGTCTGGACTGATATTTGCACGGCGACAAGCATGTACTCCAACACTAAGTGGTTCAATCATAGCACCTTCCTCCAAGCTCACATTGTCAGGTAGCTTAAAGCATAAATTGGCTGGATGCACAACCTGACAATAGAATGAAAGAATTCCTTGCAGAATGAAAATTTTACTGACACCCAATTTAAAGATTTAGTTTGCAAGATGAAAACATTTGCTGGATTATTGAATATAAGCAAAATTTAGCCATCAATTCCTAAATGTTAGGCTCCTGGCACTTATTAACATGTACTAACACCCAACTCATCCTCTATATATATAGGTATTACTCTCTGCATCACATGTAACAACCAACCGTATATCAAATGAGATGAGTGTCTTATTGTGAGAGTGAGATGAGCAAATTTTAACCATTGGATCATGCACGTACGGTTAAGATTAGAACATAAAGTCATGTGATTTTTTTAAGTGGTCATGTTAACTTCTAATCTTGACCATCTATGTGAGATTGAATGGTTAAGATTGATTCCTATTACCTCTCACAATAAGATAGTGCTAATAAACTCAACATAGATGGTAGTTCTATCTATGGACAAATTTTCCAAGCAATACAGCTTCTGAATTTCCAAACAGAAGTTACAGAATGCGATGAATAATCTTTGCTTTTATTATGAAACCCTTTCAAATTTGATATGTAAAACAGATTCAAATCTGCTTAACGGGACCAATCTGAAGATCTACAAACATTCACATAACTATACAGTTAAATGACAGTTTTCATCCCATGTAAGAATTATATAATCTATTAAGCATATTACTTTCATGCATTACCGAAAGTATTTATTAAACCTATTGACTATAATTCATGAAATGAAGTCCATTTAAACCGAATCATAGTATATATCAAGGCAAAATACAATAGTATAGATTGAAAAGAAAAGCTCCTTTTGTGTTAAAAACTTCACCTTATTGGCAAGGGAACCGTGAGTTGATGTTGATGCAGAACCAAAAAATTTCATCTGGCGACAGAGATTGTAGCGACCATCTTTGCAGAAATTGCATAGTTGGCAACTGATTCCAGGCTCCAAAGCCACCCTGTCCCCTACTGCAAGAGATTTTACTTCAGTGCCAACTTCTTCTATGATTCCAGCAGACTCATGCCCCAGGACCATGGGTTTGTAGACAATAAAATTAGCACATCTCATTGTCTAAACAACAGAGAGAGCATCCAATGCAGGAAATCAGCAAATACCAGAGAACTAATAAGTGATAAGCACTCCCCAAGTAGAAGAACAAAGTCAAGCAACATAATATAGAAGATATGGGCTTTTATGCTTTACCTTATAATAATGAACATCAGTTCCACAAATTCCCACAGCTTTAATTCTAATTTTGACATCATGGGGGCCTGAAATTAAAAATTGTTGATTACAATACATGAGCTGCTATCATCACTTTTCTTTTGATCTGCTGATACAAAGGGAAATCATTCGCTTCTTCTCTTCACATCCCATAGACATAAACATGATAGAAGGATTTTGGTCTCATTTCCTCCAAGAGAAGGCAAATAATATGATTCAAAAAGAAAAGGAACAAAAAAAAATTAGCATGAAATCTCATCCTTTTATGTGTGTTTCAGAGTGAAGTTTCCATGAGTTTATAAATTAAATTTCATGAATTTTGTATACATAAGAAGAGAACTTACCTAAAGGAGGAAGTGGGTATGGTTGAATTGCTAGATTTTTCACACCAAGAATCCAAGCTGCCATGTTGAGCTCTCCATCTTCACTTCTCTCACCCTCACTTTGTAACATTTCTTTGTTTCTCTGCATCTGTATACCTTATTCTCTTTCCTTCTGTTCTAGCTTAGCATTTCATCTGAATAAAGTGTATCTGTCTCTGTCCCTTGCACGCTTTATTCAATGCATGATCTTTTGGACTATGCTACTTTGTTGATTGAGTCTCTGACTGAGACATATGTTCCACCTTGATATTTTAAGGAAATGACTTTGTGGCTTGTTATTTCAAATCTTTAGCTTTTTCCCCAACCATTTCAGAAATTAATGACTACTCGTGTGTCTGTCACTCCATGGAATCCGTGACTCAAGTAGACTGAAATTTGAAAAAATGAATCTTTCACATGGATATCATAATAATAATAATAAGACATTCCATGTAACATTTCCATTTGTCAAGAATATTTTTCAGCTTTAACAGATAAAAGATTAAGGACTTGTTGGGAAAAGTTGAAAATTATAGATTATATTGATATAATCGATTATAATCGATTATTGTTATAATAGATTATAATCGATTCATTTTTATGTTTGGATGTATTAGCTGTAAAGCGATTTGAAATTAATATGATTCGTTTAGATGATATAAAAAAGAATCGCTTTTATGCATTAAATTACTAAAATTAGTATAAAATGATTAAAAAAATTATTTGATTGAGGACAAAATAGTATTTACATATCAAGGTGTAAGAAATAATCTATAAGTTAAAATCATAAGTTTCAATCCTTATCTTATGATTATTAGTTAAAATTTTTTTTTTTGCATTGAATTTCGTGTAAAATTATTTTTAAAAAATATTTTTTTATCCAAACATAATAATTATTTCACAAAACAGCTTAATCCTCTAAAAACAGCTGTTTGGGAAAGAATTTATCTTTCCCAAACATGCTCTAAGGATATATTTGAATTAGTGGTGAAGAAAAAGATTATTTTAATAATCAATTAATTGTGTAATTGATTTTTTTATAATTGATTGTGATGAAATTAGTTTTATATTTAAATATATTAGTTGAAAAATAATTTTAAGATAATATATTTTGTTTAGATTGTATAAAAAATTATTTTTATGTATTAAATTATTAAAAATTATATAAAATAATTTATTTATATTATATAATATTTAATGTTTTAAGATTACTTTAATAAAAATATAACATAATCAGTTTTTAAAAAAAAAAAATATAACATCTTTTTATCACAATGTTATGGAGCTTCAAAGAAAAATCTGTTAAAATGCTTCAAAAGCTTTTTTTTTTATCACTTTAATCAAATTACTCAAACAAAGTTCAAACTCTTAAAAAAGTTGTAAACCAAAAAAAAAAAAACCTGTTGAGCCAAAATTTAAGTTAAACCAAACACATGCTAAATTTAAAATTGTGAATTAAGAAGTAAATGTATATGAGTGAAAGTTATAATTAATTTTTACATATAATAAAATCTTTATTTACAATTTTATCCAAAAACACCTTATTAAAAGAATTACTGTTTTGGTAAACCACCAATTGAATACTGTTTGGGTAGGCCACTAATTGCATACTTATTTTGCATCTATGGACAAAATATTATTTGAACTTTTTGAGCCTCACCTTTTTTTTATTATATAAAAATTGATTGAACCTCAGTTAAATCACCGTAGACAAAAAAATAATAATAAAGTTATCTCACCCAGTACTTTAAAAAAAAATGGTGTGTGAAAATCATTTTTGATTCCAAACTAGAATTTAATATCTTATTACAGAGAAATATTTATCAGCATAAATTGTGAAAATTAAAATAATTAATAATTAATATATTATCATTTTTAATATAAAATAATTATATAACATAAAAATTTATACAAATATTTAAATGTTAATTAATTTATTCAATATATCAATGTAGAAATTACACAAGAATTTCTCCTTGTGCTATGTCAAGACTCAAGAGATTAGGTAGCATGGACCAACGGTGCCTGAATGCCCATTAGCACTAGCCGAAAGTGATGGAGACGATATGGAATTGGATGTTCTCTCTCAAGTGGTTATTTAGACGACATATAAAAACACAAAAAAAAAATTATTAGTGAGATTTGATTATTAATGTAAAAAAAAAAATTTATATAATTTTTGTGTTTTTTTTCTTTAAAAAGAAAAAAAAAAAAGGATAAAAATCCGAGAAGATATACACAGCCATATGGATGAGAACAACCCAGTATCACACACAAAACCACCGTTCATTTGTTGATAATAATATATTGAAGAAAGGGACTTTCTTATAACTCATTGCAAGTTATAACGATGGCAACAAGCCAGAACTGAAGCCCTTTGGTGTAGGCCTCACTGTTTCTGGTAGCTTCAAGATTTGAGAGAGAAAGAGTTACAGTGTGTCAGCAAATGGGTAAAGGGGGAATGTCACTTGATGGTCATGGCGAAGAGAATATGGCAGCTTGGCTTGTTGGTCTAAACACTCTCAAGATTCAACCTTTCAAGCTTCCTTCTCTGGGTATTAATCTCCCTCTCTCTCCCTCAAGTAGCTTAGCTATATCATTTCATTCTGTTTTTTCTTTTTCCTATATTTCTACACTGCCCAGCAAATTCCTATTCAAATCATTGGCTTACTTCATTCTGTATTTTGGAAGGACCCCATGATGTCAGAGTTAGAATGAAGGCTGTTGGTATCTGTGGGAGTGATGTTCACTACCTCAAGGTAGATATTATTCTATTTGCATCTGATTTCAATTAAAGGACACCATTATTTTGGAGGAGTTTTATGATCTATGTCTGTAATTAATTTGCTTCAAAATCTGTTGACTTAAACAACTTGAGCAATCTATGATTGATTAGAAGGTAAGAATAGCGAAATACTTGCATAAAACTGGTGCACTAGGCCAATTATATCATTAATTAATAGATAACTATCATAGTTAATTAATAATTAGCTATCATAATCTACCATAATTAATAATGTGATTAGCCTAATACACCTGGGTTTATGTAAGTAATTCTCGGTAACAATATGTTTAGAGAATAATTATTAGGTTATTATATGTTACTGAGCTGAGTCTATTACTGCCCTTTATTTCTCAGTATATATAAGTCATTCCCATTCCTAAATTTCTCTAATATGGTATTATGAGCTAGTTAGAGAAATCCTAAAACACAAACCTGCTTTCTGTGTTCAAACACATAAAAAATAATAATAATAATCTCTAACGGAATAATTCTTGCTTAGGTCTAAAATTTTGATTAAAGGGGTTATTTCCTGCATTTATCTATATTCTCTCCAGTGAAAAGTTTCAACTTTTATTGTTTTATCTACTTTCAGACAATGAGATGTGCAGACTTTATAGTTAAAGAGCCAATGGTTATTGGACATGAGTGTGCTGGGATCATAGAAGAAGTTGGCAGTCAGGTAAAGACTTTGGAGCCTGGTGACCATGTGGCAATTGAGCCTGGGATCAGTTGTTGGCGTTGTGGCCCCTGCAAACAGGGACGATATAATTTATGCCCTGATATGAAGTTTTTTGCTACTCCACCTGTTCATGGTTCCCTTGCTAATCAGGTTTAAAAGAATTCACAGATTCTCATAGTTCTTTCTGTAATGTCCAATTCAGATTATACTTGGCATTTCTAAACATAAGGTAACAACTACTCCTTCTGTCTACTTTTATCTGTCCGTTAAAGTTATTGCACAATAATTAAGAAGTCATTAAAAGTTCTCGATTATAAGCAAAATTATTTTAGTGACTGAATTACCCTTTATTAAAATACTCAATATTATTATAACTCTACTAATCTTCTCTCTCACTTATTAATATCTGAAGTAAAGTTAGAAAAAAATAATTAATGACTCATTGATTTTCTAAATGAACAGATAGAATTGGACAAAATAACTTCTCTAAATGAACAGATAAAAGTGGACGGAGGGAGTAGCTGGGAGTATCTTTTACAGGATCAAGTCAAATCTCATGCTACCAAAATAGCATCAGTTACTCCAAAACTGCATTATCTGCAAAATCCTAACAAAACTCTAACTGATATTCTCGACTTCTTATTTTAACGTCGATTTTAGCACTTTTATAGGAATAATATTGTTGTCTGTTGTAACATGTCTCTATGAATATCTGTACAAACCATCAGTAAAATTTAACAAAAGTTATTCATTTCAAAAGTTTATGTAAACTAAAACTATTTAAGAATACATACTTGATGATTATATGCACTTTAGGGCACACCACACAGTACATTATATCTATGTTTTATATGGCTCATTTGGAGAGATATGATGGATCCCTCAATGTTTTGTGTTACTAGTTTTCTTTCTTTTTTTTTGTTCTTTTGGGGAAATTATGAATAGGTGAATTGATGGAATTTTGTAAAGAAACAACTAAATGATGAAATGAAGCCAATGACCCACTGGTCTCATGTCGATGACTTCCAATAATAAGTGGGAAGTCCCTATGCCAATTCCCCCTCCTGCCATAAAATGAATCAAATATCAAAAAGAAGATGATGAAGATATAGTGTTCCATCGTAGTTCTTTTTCTCAGATTTTATTTATTTATTTATTTATTTATTTTTATGGAATGTCCATTTTCTTATATTTACTTTCACATTAACCTAATGGTAGCAGTATGCACTTCAGCACTTGATTCTACAGCAGTGCTATATAAGCACAAAGTAGCTTGAAGGATATGATTTTGAAATCAAGCAATGAACTATAAACACCATTGGAAATTTCTCTATGTAGCCCGAGGTCAACATATTTTATAATATCCTGGGATGAAATATAGTGTCTGCTGGAAAATCTCTAACGACTAATTGGCTTTGACAAAATTATAAATATCAAATATTTAATATATTCAATCCAGAGTTAAAAGTCATACATATTAATTATCTAATTGCTATGATGTTTTCACAAGTATCAGTAGGTTTCCTGTTTTTGTGCCATAAGGTGATTCTACCATCACATGTCTACAGAAACACCATAACTTGGAAAATGATTGCTTTACAGAAATTTTAATCAATTGCCTACACCTTTGGGCTGTTGCAGATTACTTAAAAGATTATGCATATAATACTCTGCTTACATGTACAAGGATGATATGCTGGCAAGTTTAAACACTCAAGTTTGGTATTTAATATGATTTTCGTCTGTGATTTTTTCATTTGAAAGTGTTTTATTTAAAACTGTAATTGCTTTGAATCGTGGGCATGTAGTAAATACATTGAATTATAGATTGTGATTGGGCGTTTACTATATATTCTAAAGTATGAGATGATGGTTGTGCTACAGTTTCACAAGTACATATAATCTTGACTGGTAAAAACACAATCATAATCATGGTTTTAGGTCTGATTAAAATTAAAACCATGCTATAACTCCCATATTCATATATTCTTGTCACCAGATTTATACGTGGTGAAATAGTTCTACTCCAATGAAATCCAATGTTTGAGTTGCATTTTTGTCTATACAGATAGTGCATCCAGCAGACCTTTGTTTTAAACTACCAGACAATGTGAGCTTGGAGGAGGGAGCAATGTGTGAACCCTTAAGTGTTGGTGTTCATGCTTGTAGGCGAGCTAATATTGGACCAGAAACAAATGTGCTGATCATGGGAGCAGGGCCCATAGGACTTGTTACAATGCTTGCAGCTCGCGCTTTTGGGGCACCCAGGATTGTCATTGTGGATGTGGATGACCATCGTATATCTGTTGCAAAAACTCTTGGTGCAGATGATATTGTTAAAGTTTCAACAAACATTCAGGTATCTTGAATCCCTAATTTCCCAAAGTTTGTCATATTTTCTTCTTTAACAGTTAGCATGTAAAACAATCCCTTTATGCAATACTATTTGTATCTGTCATTATAGTAATTTGCATGATGTTGAGTGGCTGTTGATGCTGTGCCAGTCCACAAACAATGATTTTAAAAACAATGAAGGAAATTGGCATTTTAGCATACTACTGTCAAAGTTGGTGTGTGATAATTAAAACTGACAGATTTACTAGCTATCTGTTGCTTTCTTCATTACCTGTATATTCAGGTGACCCCTAGTTGTTTACATTGTTATATGTTCTTTTTCTCAAAAGATCTACTGTTTCATTGCAACTTGTTATTTTCTCTGTTAGTCAGGTTTTAGTACTTGGTTTCTGTAATAAGATTTTGAAACAATGCCATTCAAATATCTGTTTGTGTGTCAAATTTAAATATTTACTGTGCATTTTTGGATGTTTCTATAAACACCAACTAAACCAAATCTTAATAAATACACTGCTTTGCAGGATGTAGCTGAAGAAGTTATACAGATACATAAGGCTATGGGAGCTGGTGTAGATGTTACCTTTGATTGTGCTGGTTTTAACAAAACCATGTCTACAGCACTGAGTGCTACTCAGCCAGGTGGCAAAGTTTGCCTAGTGGGAATGGGTCATTCTGAAATGACTGTTCCACTCACCCCAGCTGCTGCAAGGTATGAGACTTGGTCTTGGCATGTATCATTAGGAAAATAACTTCCTTGTCAGGGAAGGATCTAAAAATGAACTCCAGGAGGGCCAAAGATTTAATTAAAAAAATTAATAAAAATTTATATGCAGGAACAACAACAACAACAACAACAATAACAAAGTCTTTTCCCATTAGGGTCGGTTACATGAATTAAATGACCCCATTGTGTTCTATCATATACCATGTCTTGAGAAAGGTCGTAAATGAAAAATTATATGCATTAAAGATAAAATATATACTTTATATACTCATTCAAATTTAATAGGCACATCATTATGTCGTAAAGTAATTTAAGAAACAGGCATGTAATATGAGTTATTTTATTTTAGCATGGCTTGATTTTTCTTTAGTCATGTAATGTTTAATAATGATGGCTTATTATACAAAATACAGGGAAGTTGATGTGATTGGCATTTTCCGCTATAAGAACACATGGCCTCTTTGCCTTGAGTTTATAAGGAGTGGCAAAATCGATGTAAAACCCCTTATAACTCACAGGTTTGGGTTCTCTCAAAAGGAAGTGGTAGAAGCCTTTGAAACAAGTGCACGTGGTGGTAATGCCATTAAGGTCATGTTCAATCTTTAGATACTGGACTGTAACTTTACAAACTGTTATTTTGAACAAAATATATATATAATTACAAGTTCATGCTCATGTAAAATAACAATGTATTTATAATTTGGGTTAAGAATAAAATGGTTTCAATAAGAACTCGTAAAAAATGAGTTGTGAATAGTAACTGCAGCTTCTCCGGATCCAATGCTTATGCCTCATGTCGTGAAACCTTTGCTTTTCTTATTATTAAATTAACAATTTCTTCTTTTTTTTTAGCTTTACTTTTCGTGGGGTCTGACCTAAACTCCATCTAATGAAAAAAAGGCTTTTATTATTGTTGTTACTCTTCGCGGGATGTCTTAATCTAAGTTGGTATTTCCTTGTGCAAATATGAGTGTAACTGCACAGCGTGAGAGCACAAACATGAAATTGTCAAAATTCGATAGTGCAAGTGTGTGTCAGTAATTATGTAGCATTTTTTGTTTGACTAGGAAAATTTATTTATTTTCACAATTTTATTCAAATGGTGATATTTGAAGCATAGACAATGCACATGTTGACCTTATTTTGAAATATAATTTAATTTTTTTATTTAGAAGAATGTGAGATGTAAGAATCCCTTGACCACTTGATTAAAGTCTCCAAGTCTCATAGAGACTTTGATATTATGTCAATAATAACTTTTCTAAAAGCTTAAGTTGTTAAGTAATGTTCACGAATGACTTTATATGTGATAGTTATAGGCTTATATGGAACAATTTATAAATCCCCATTTAAGAACTAGGTTTCTTAATGCGCAGACTCAATTTTCTTAATTTCACAAATTCATGTTTCTTATTTGGCAAACTAGTCATGAATCCCTGTATTCTCATTTAGACACAGACAAATCCAATAATCTAGGTCTTAATCCACCACATTTTGAGTGATGTTGGCTCGTGGAACTGTTAAATGACTTGTTTCAACATTGATGCAGAACATATAGATACACAGCATGAGCTTTGCCTCACATTATATCTTGATTAATGAGAAATTACTTAATTTGTGCTAGCTAGCAGCATAGAAGACCACTCTTGGTTTATGCTCCTTTGCGACTATGCATCTATGTAGTACCAATATTTTAAAATAATCATATCAATATCTAACACATATTGTATCAATTATTTCGATATTTTTAAATATTTTTCATCTAAATATATTTCAATTATTTTAAATTTTTTTACCGTATCAACGTATTCGTGTCCCATATTTATACATGTATTTCCTAGTTATGCAAACATAAATACATGGCTCTATTAGTTTGTCTTATTTATTACATCAATTTTATATTTTTGGGTACTGTTATTTTATTAAGTTGTTAAATATTTATTAGATGTAAACTTTAACTATAATATTTGGAGTCTTATTATATATAATAAACAAACTATTAAATATTTAATAACCCTATTATTTTTCTTTTTAGAAAAAGAAAGAGTATAGAGGCAATTCCTTTATTTTATGGATTTAGTATCTAAACAACTAACAAATGAACTTCATAGGCTCTTATTATTAGGAGTGTCCATGAAACATATTTATTTTAATTTGAACTTAATTTGATATTTTAATTGGGTCAATTATTTAAGACTTCTGGCTTAGACTAATCATAGCCCGACAAATGATTAGGTCAAATCAAGTTGATCCAATAATTAAATAAATAACATAATTTAAATATTTAGTATAGTTAAATCATAAAATTTTATATGTATAAAATTAAAAATAATGAATATTTTATAATATATATTTTAAAATAAATTATAACAATATAAATATATTATGGTGATATACAAAAGATATAAATTAAACTTAAGATTTTTATTGTTTATCATTAATTATTAAAAAATTATAAATTTTAAAATATTATATAATATTGAGTCAAATTAAAATAATTTAAAATGTAACTCAAATTCAGCTGAAAAATATGCAGAATTTAATTTTTAAAATTTAAACTCGTTCCAATTAGTTTTTGACCAAGATTGGTTATTATACCAGGTTAAATCTTAAATACCCTACATATTATTGCAAAGTCTTCTTCATAGAAAAATAAAACAAAATACTATATCAATTAGGATAAAACTTAGATAAAATTTCTTAGGTACTTATGTGGTTTTGTCTCTAATAAAAACATGACATGTGTATATTTTTGTATAACTTATTAATAAAAATTTTAAAAATAATAATTAAATAATTAAAATATAAAACACATGTCATATTTTTATTGAAGACAAATACCACATCCACCTAAAAAACTTTACCTAAATTTTCTCCTATCAACTATACAATTTGGGACAGCCGTGAAGAGCCGTTCATAAATGAGTAGGATTGGGCTAGTCAGAGGTCATTATTATTATTATTAGTAGTAGTAGTATTAGTATTATTTGTCTCTTATGAGGTATTTCACATTCTGAGTATGGAATTAATTCTGGTTCCGTGGTTCGGATGCGTGATAGTGTGGTCCTGACCAGATACTTTTAGTGAGTTGATCAAGTCTTTTGCCGCTCCACATAAATTCTTTTATTATTAGGGAATTTAAAAGGAAAACCTTTTAAATAAAAAAACCATCACATATAATTGAAAAGGATTCAAGCATTTCATCAGCCAAGTCTATATCATATCCTGAAGTTCAAAATGATACTATGAACTATATGTATATTTCAATTTTTCAACAACATCAATATCTACAAAATAAAATAACTGATTTTTTTTCCTTAAAAAAATATCTCGCTGCATCAAGCAGGAGAGGCGAATATCATTGCCATTTAGCATCTAGAAATAATTCTTTAAAGAGTGTGCATAGTCACAAAGGAACATATCGCAAGACGTTTTTTTTGTGTGTGTGGCTATTTGACATAAATTCTTACAAATAAGTATTGATAATTTTTTATTTTATTGGTAAATTTAAATTTTGAATTATAATTGATATCATGATATGAAAAATATGTGAAATTTATTTTAAATAAGATATTAAAAATATCGTAAGAATTACTTTGAGACCAAGTAAGATTGATTAGAGAGAAAGTAAGTTCACTTGGAGAGGAAGTGGGCTATAGATACTTGTATTAGAAATTAGTAGTGTTACAAGAATAAGAATGTGAGATAAATTGTCTTATAACTTGTAAGCTTGTAATTTAAATTTGTTTTAATAGTATATTTGACTTTTCTCATTTGTAAATGTAGACATGTATGCTAAATCATGTTAAATTATGTGTTTGATTTGTTCTTTGTTATTTTTTACCATTACTAGCATTTATACATATTTATAAAAACGAGAATGTGGCATTTTTCAAAAAGATTAAAGGATAATGCAAAAATAGAAAAATGGCCGAAACAGTATCAAAACAACATTTTTTAGGCCCAAAGCGACCTCAGCCGGGTAAAACCTGGTTGCCACATCAACGGTTAAAACGAAATTTTCAAAAATGTTTATAAATACTAGTCATACTTATGAATACTTATGACTAGTCATAAGTATGATCTTTACTCGTTGAAAAATTTTGAAAATTTTCAAAAGATTTCAAAAACGGTCGAAACTAATCTTTGCTTGTCATACTTATGATCACCAGGAAAAGAGTATAAATACAAGAGACGAAAATACAAGAGATCCCGCTTAATTGTTAATGTCAAGTATCTAATCTTTATTAAATAAGTGACAAAAATTAAAACGAAAATAGAAAAATGGTGGAAACAATAGATATGGTAATCCCAATTAAATTTAAGGGGGTGTAGCATTCCCGATCAGCTAGTGCAAATGACGCAAAGGAGGAAAGTGATTGCGCTATCTCCGTGCTACTAGGCATTAGACAACTATATACAAATTGTGCTTTCAAGACCTGCATAAAAATTATTTTTTACTGTCCTTTTTAAAACATTTGTCATTTAATTTTTTTTGGATAAATATTAATAAAACTATTAAATACTCTCAATTTTAAGATGATATAACTATATTTTACTAAATTACCTTCTCACTCTATGTTTTACATAATAAAGATATCAAGAAACAAGAATAAAATTTAAAAAAATTATTATCTTCTTAATTTTCTAAAATAGTATATAAAATAAAACAAAATTTAATATCTAAAACGAAAGATATTTTAAAACGAAGAGAAAATGCTACAATAACTAGTGCAGAAACAGATGCAAAAATAAAAAACGAAAAAAAAAGAGCTACTTTACAAAGATATAAATTTTATTTATGTGAACTACTGAATAACTTTGGTGTATATTGCATAAACCTTTTAAAGGCTACAGTTAAGGAAAACAAGAATTGGATTATATTTTATACTAGTCATACTTCTGATCACCAGGAAAAGAATATAAATACAATAGACGCAAATACAAGAGATCCTGGTTACTTGTTAATGCCAAGTAACTAATCTTTATTTGTTATATATATGGATTGAAGGGTGTTGGGTAATAAATGCTAAATAATGTTGTGACTTCGCAAAATGTTACAGACTTAATACGCACGCCTACTTGAGCACAGCTTTGTGCCAAGGATACCCACTTAACACTAAAACCACAGCTCAGATTCTAAATGTAAGGCTACGTCCGCAAACTTAAATTACATACACCTCTCTTTTCTCATTTTATCCTCTTCCCAATCCCAACCTCACTCTGAATTCCCTTCTTGCAGCCAAAAAATTACAAAAAGGAAGACCACAAAAACTACTAAAACAATTAAATGGAATACATTGTAAGTGCCATTTTATTGGGTGGAAGTATTTGGCTCTGCTATCCAATTCCACACTCTCACTTGACCAGTTCCATCACCAGTGAAGAATATGCCACCAGGCCCCATCTGAATTGCTCTTACTTCTTGTTTTGTGAATATCTTACCTCTCTCTGCAAATCTGAACAATAAATAAGCCAGATAATTAAGAATGAGTTCCCTACTATATGCTGCTGAGTGGAATTGATAAATTGCACAATGAACCAAGCTTGTAAACCATATAAATGAACCACAAGCTAGATTTTCTGGCATAATGCTTGAGCTCTCATGAGTAACACACACACACACACACAAACAATACATTGAATAAATTTCAAAATACTCTAGAGGTTTGTAGTGAAAAAAAAGAGGATCAAATGAGAGCATCAAAATAGGAAGACAAATACTTACGATGGCAGATCATAGAGGCGCACAGTATTATCGTTGCAAGAGCACAGCAAAATGGGCTTGCCTTGTGAATCATGCATCCCACAGAGGGTAAGGATACCCTACAGGCAGATCACCACATCATCAAGAAAATACCATGAAAGCCACCTCATACACTAACAAATCCCTCTAGCCACAATTTATGTATAAGTAACTACTGTTAAGAATATCTAAATAGTATACACCAATGCAAAAATAATAATTCCTATTGGTTTCCACACTATTCAGTGAAAAGAATTGCTATGGGGGGGGGGGGGGGGGAAGTCGATATCCCTTGAACATCATAATGCAGCGAATGGGTAAGCATATAGAAACAGAAAATGTGACACACAGCTAGTCAAAGTACAAGGAATAGTAGTGATAAGAATAAGTGAAAGTCCCCAGGTGATTTCCCTAACCACTTTCCATTACATAAAACTGTATGCATGTCTTTTTTCTATTTTTCATTTATTTAATCAAATGGACTGGACCTCAATGGCTTATAAGAGCCCAACAAGCACATCAAACTACAACAGCCAAAAATTGGCCAACAGCCATATTCAGCTTTGAAGTGAAGCATAAAAGCACTCTTCAAAATCACGATTTTAACACTTTTTGGGTTTTAAAGTATGTTTTTACCAAAATACCAAAAAAAAATAAGTATGCTTTTACCAGATTCTACAAATTGCACTTTCTAGTAAAAACATAAGCGTTTATCATATTTTAATGATTTAAAAGTTAACATCTCAAAACGAGCAACTTTTAATGTGAATCTTACACATACTGATGAAGCTCCAAAACTTCTTCCCCTTTGGCTTATTAGTTCTGTTCAACTCAAGGCTGCTTTAAGAGAGTTGCTATTTCAGATATCCAGAGAGATTTGGCAGCCTTGTCTGTTTTGATGTCTTGGATCTGGTTCCTATGTTTCATTGTTTTGGAGGATTTCTCATCCTCCCCTAGGTTTACTTCCCTTTTTTCTCAGTAATAAAATTTCTGTCTCTATCAAAAATAATAATCTAGTGAAACATTTACAAAATTATGTATATCACCAAGTAATGAATTTAAAAAATTAGAAGCTATAACATATATATAAGCCTTTTTGGTCAAGTCCCTATCCGGAAGCATGCCAAAATGGGCCATTTTCATTATCAGAAACTTGAGTAAGGTTCTTATATTTTCAAAACCATTTACATCTTATGGTGATATGAGTTTAGTTCAGAAGGGTAGTTGCTGGATCATTGATGGAAGGGTAAAAAGAGAATTGATTCCCTAAGATTGTAAGTATCAACATTTCAAACTGGACAAGCAACATCATACATTAGACCAAGTATCCAGGGGAAAAAGATAAATTCATGCATACATGTTCTTCATTGTGAGTATATGTCACTTCCAAGTTTCCACTCCCCGTAGCAAACCACACCTGCAGAAATCAAAAGAATCAAGCTAAAAAAAATTAATTACAAACAAATCTCATATATATTCAATACATATACTAACAACAAATAGTGTGAAACCAACCTTCACTGTTTTGTCCAACGAGCAAGATAAAAGGAACTGGTCCCAGCAGAGAACAGACATCACAACAGATGTGTGCTCTGTTAGTGTCTGTAAACACTGCAAAGTTTCAAGGTTCCAGACCTGAAAGACAGCAACCAGTTAGAAGAAATGAATCAAATTAACAAACCAAAACCTACTATTACATTGCTTAGAAAAAGTCTAAAGCAAATCCCAGTAAATGGATTAGATGCTTATAGCAGAGAGTGTATGTAAACTTACTCTTATTGTATTGTCCATTGAACCAGAGTAGAGTCTATTAGCCCCAACAACTAATGAAACAACACCACGGGAATGACCTTTAAGTGATGCAGCTGGCTCGAAGCAGTTGGTAACTACATTAAACTTCCATGCCAATATAGATCCATCCTGCAAGAGAAGAATTTCACTTAAGATTAAAAATTAAGCTGATATTCAAACCCAGGTAGGCAAGTTAGAGTGTGTTTTTGTGTATTCTTGTTTCATTTTCAATAAAAAATTAAAAAAAGGCTTGAAAACATGTTTGGTTGAGTTTTGCTAAGATCCTAGGAGCGTAAACTTGTAAGAGTTTAAGAGTTAAAAGGCTCACCCCCAGGTTGTCTAAGTAGTTAGTTCTTAGTGCTTATATAGCATCGCTCAATCCTTCACATATCCAATGTGAGACTTAAGGTATTCACAGTGTTCCCCACCCCCACACAAATCCCTAACAGGTCATCATCATACCCAATCAATGGCCTATGGCCAAAGAAATCCACCAGCGATGTGGAATATCCCACATATCCAGCTGGTGATTGCTTCGAAACCATTTTGCCACACCCCAAGCCCAGCTAGCATAAGATAATCTGCTAGGCCAATCATGTGGCCTAAAAGGCTAACCTGCTAACCTGAGCTGTTTTATTAGCTAGTTCTCAGCACTTATATAGCATCATCCAATCCACTCCTTTACATATCCAATATTCTAATGAGAGATTTATGGTATCACATAATTACTTCCAATCATATCATCCATGGTATCCCGCTCATTCCTAGATCCTAGTTAAATTTTCTTGGGAAAACTTGCACCAGCAAATTTGCATCCATAACTTGTGCATACGCAAATCATCTTAAATGGTTCTCCCTTATTTTCATCTGAAGGTACCCGTACCTCTGATGTTATGTCTGTATTTCTCTGTCCCAACATTCCTTATCAGCCCCAAAATTAGCCTCAATATTCTCATCCCTAAGTAATTTATGGACATTTAGTACCCTAACATTACAAGATGCCACTCTATAAAGTTTAATGCATATAAAGGAAGACAAAAATGCACTTATCCATTTCATCCAACAGGCCAATCTTCATGAGAAACCAGGATTACCGCATCAAGAAATAAAGCATGACTCTGAATAAAACAAATACAAAATCAATGAAAAAGAAAAGATTTACCTGCGTACCAGCAAAAAGCATATCATTATTTATAACAAGCGCATAAACTTGCCCAACAGGGCCATTTAGACTTAGCTCCATTGAATTTTGAGTGTTCCAGGCCTGCAACACCAATTTCATCAACCAAACAGGATATACCAGTCATGCTGCTATGAGTGGCACAAAGAACGTATCTTAGCAAAAAACTTGCACTAAATTAGAGATGATGCACCTGATTTAAAAATTTTCAGAGTACAAAATGAGAGATGACAAAACAAATGCCTATGTGAGCCCTTTCTTACCTTAACAAAATTGGGTATGCCAACAAAAACCCAAGGACCTTCACTGATCATGCAACCCACTTCACCACCAAGATTGACCACAGCTATACACTGTATAGGAACATAGACAAACAAAATCAAGATCAATCTTACCTTTCTTTCCTACAAGCACAAAAGGAAACTAAGAAAACTTTAGACAAAAAGAAAAAAGATACAATGTTCACGGCTGACTTTGAAACTTGAAAACGAAATAGAGAGAAGCAAAAAATTATATCAACAACAATAATAACAACCAAATATTTTTCCACTAGGTGGGGTCGGTTACATAGATCAAACGACGTCATTGTGTCCTATCATAAATCAAGTTTTCAGAAATGTCATTCAAATTTAAATCTTTTTTAATCTTTTCACCTATAGTCTTTCTTAATTTTCCTCTACCTCTAGCTATTGGACTATTCTTCACCTGATCTACTCTTCTTACAGGGGCTTCTAAGGGTCTTCTTCTTACATATCCAAACCACCCAAGGCGAGATTCTCCCATCTTTTTCACAATAGGTGCTACCACTACTTTCTCTTTAATGCATTCATTCCTAATCCTATCTTGTCTTGTATAATCACACATCCAACGCAACATCCTCATCTCCGTGACACTGATCTTATGCTCTTATTGGCTTTTTACAGCACAACATTCAGTACTATACAATATCACGGGCCTTATAGCTCTGTGATAAATTTACCCTTAAGCTTGAGAGACACTTTTCTATCACAAATAACACCTAAAGCACTCCTCCATTTCATCCATCCAGCTTGAATCCTATGGTTTACATCTCTATCTCTCTGTCATTTTGTATGATAGATCCAAGATATCTAAACTGTGTGATTTGTGGTATGGTATGATCTCCAATTTTCACCGCTAAGCTAGCATTAACACACTTCTTACTAAACTTATATTTCATATACTCTGTCTTACTCCTGCTTAGACGAAAACCATGTTCTTCCAAAGCTCGTCTCCATAGCTCTAGCTTCCCATTTATTTTCTCTCTAGACTCTCCAACTAAGACTATATCATCTGCAAAAAACATGCATTGTGGCACCGACTCTTGGATATGCGCAGTAAACACATCCAAGACCAAGGTAAAAAGATATGGACTCAAAATTGACCCTTGGTGCAGTCCTATAATTATGGAAAAATCTTCTGTGACCCCACCATGTGCTCTCACACTAGTTTTAACCCCATCATACATATCTTGGATTGCTTGAATATAGGAGATACGAACTCCTTTCTTCTCCAAAGCCTTCCACAAGACCTCTCTCAGTACCCTATCGTAGACTTTTTTCAGATCAATGAAAACCATGTTTAGGTCTTTTTGCTTCTTCTGATACCTCTTAATCAATCTTCATAGAAGATAGCTTGCTTCCATAGTTGACCTTCCAAGCATAAAACCAAATTGATTCTTTGAAATATGAGTCTCATCTTAATCTCTGTTCAATTACTCTTTCCCATAACTTCATGGTATGACTCATGAGCTTAATTCCTATATAATTTGCACAGTTTTGCATATCTCTCCTGTTCTTATAAATAGGGATTAAAGTGCTTCTCCTTCATTCATTCGGCATTTTCTTAGACCTCATTATCTAGTTAAACAGCTTTGTGAACCAGCTTTAGCTTATACCTTTCTTTCCTAAGCATTTCCATACTTCAATAGGTATACTATCCAGTCCGACCGCTTTTCCATTATCCATCCTCTTCAATTAAGAAATTATATCAATTAAGAAATTTAGAAAAACAAAAACACTACAAATATACTCCTGTGTTACAGTAAGAATATCCTTGTTTCACGTAAAAGTATCATGGATAAAAGTGTCTGACAATGATCATCAGACATAAAATATGCCAAGAAGTTCACTAGCAACATTAACATAAGCACTGGAGTGTGAGCAAACAATACAAACCAGACAATTAGATGAAAAAATAAATAAATAAATTAGTTATGCTATTAAATGTCTTAAAATTCAAGTATTCTACTGATGATTTGATCAGTAACATGAATAACAAAGTTGCAAATATAACTATACGATTGAACCTAGCTTTTACACATAGTAGTTTGGTGACAGAAGAAGTGGTTCACCTAGTCCCCAAAAAAAAAGAATCCAAACTGCAAAGAAAAAAATTTCTCCTTTTCCATGGATACAAAATCATGAAGCAAAACATTCCAAAAAGAGTTATCTGGATATTTGAAATTAAAACTGAAATTACCACTAATAAAAATAAAATAAAGAAAAATAAAATAGTAACAACCTTTCCTGACTGGCAGTCCCAAACCCTTACAGTCTCATCAGTACTTCCCGTATAAAGCTTATCCGAGCCAGAGGGAAAGGCTATTCCACTCACAACCTGTTCATTCAACAAAACCACAACTCATCCCATCAACACTCCTATTACCCAAAAATGCACACTCATAAACAAGTTATCAAAAATCAAGTTTTACAAACAGTAGTGTAAATATAGACTCAAGTTCACATTAAACCATATATGTGGCAACATATCCATAATTCAAAATTTAAAATTGTAAATCCATGTATATTATAAAATTCAAGATGGACATGTTGCCATACATAGAATTCACCATCAACCCGAATCTATAGTAACATAATTCTTTACTAAAACCCTTTTCTTACCTTCTGATGCCCTTCAAGCTCGGTCAACAAAGAAAAACCATCCCCTAAACTCCAAGAATGAAGGAACTTACACCTCTCTCCATAACTACAATTTCCTTGAACCCAATAATTACAAACTTTATCAGCCTTCCTAACTACTCCTCTATTACCACCCACTGCTCCGCCACCGCCACTGCCACTGCCACCGCCTCGTCCCCATGTGTTGAAATTCGGGTTCCGACGTGGGCCCGAGAACCCCGAATTATCGGCAGACCCATAAGGCCTCTTGGAAGAGGTGCCATTAGCGTTGGGAGGAGGCAACTCGCTATGCAGAAACGGGCATGGGTGCCGATTGCACTTACCCGCTTGCCAATGATAGCACACTTTCTGGTGCTTTGCGTCCCCCGCAGGCCCACCGAGCCGGTGGAACACGCGCTTGTTGCTCCCATCTAGGTCCATGGATTGAATAAACAAGAAGAGAGTGGTTGTTGCGAATTGCGATATCTGTGTCCGAATTGGGATCGGAATCGGAAGGAAGGGGCCTGAAAGATTCTACCTTTGGCTGAAATTCGAAGAAAAGAGGTTAGAGAAGGTGGTGGATCGTGAGCACCGCAAGATGGAATTGGAATCCCAAATTGACCATGCGCGAGGGATTGAGATTGTGCGAGCGTGAAGGTGTGAGCTGGGAGAAGGAGGAGGAAGGTGCAGTGAGATCATCAATTTGTGGAGTGGAACTTCGTGTGAAAACCCTAATTGTTGAGATTAGGGTTCGAAGAATTTTGAAGCAGAAAAACCCTAATTTAGAATGCAGCGTTCGTTTTGTATACTTCTGTTTCTGTTTGCAGTTGTTACTCAGTTTGCAGGTGAAGGATGTGTTGAAACGACACGTAAAAGCGTGAGGTCTACGAGAATGTGGAATTACAAAACTACCCTGAGTTTACTAAATGGCTGCTCCAACTTTTTTATTTTTAATTAAACTAAAATTTTATAGTCGACTTGGGAAACAGTAACTTGGGCTCCAGGCCGATCTAATCAACCTATTAGACCAATTTTCTAGTCCACTCAAATGACCCAATGGTTAACTCGGTAGGATTAACCGGGGTTAGCCAATATTTTTTTTATAGAAACTAAATAAAAATGTAATTTTTAAAATTTAAACATCATTATTGGAGATCTTTGTCATAAAGTATATTCTATCACTAGACCATATATGTTTCTGTTTAATATTATTCTTAATTTCTTAATTTATTATGTAATCAATATATTATTATCACTATTTGTTTGAAAGTATTTTTTAATATAATATTTTTGTTTAATATTTTTTCAATATTATATATTTTATATCAAGTGAATTTTGATATAATATTTTTTAAAAAATATTTACTTCTTTGTCTGGATTTTTCGGTTAGATTAATTGACCCACGATTAGACTATTAACTCAGTGACCTGACTTTTTGACTTGGTTAACCTCTAATCTGGGTTATACAACTATGCTTAACATGTGTTTTCATTCTCACTTTAATTCTTGATATTTTTATCTTTTTCACTTAGTCCCTAACATTTGTGAGTTCACTTTAATTTAGTCCATTTGTGTGTGTATGTGTGTCTATATATATATATATATATATATATATATATATAAAGAGATAGAGAGAGAGAGAGAGAGAGAGAGAGAGAGATAGATAGAGAGAGAGAGAGAGATCGCTTTACATTAGAGTAAATATTTTTCTCTTACACCCATTTTTAACCATTGATCTTAAACTCATCTAACGGTCTAAAATGTTAACTAAAGTCACTCATGTGACTTGTTTGTTTCTAGTTTCTCAAATTTTTTTCATTTTCTCTTCTTTCTCTCTCCCCGATGACCCACCCTCTTTCACATCCCCAAAATCCTTTTTTTCTTCCAAACCCATTTTTTTCTTCCATACAAGTCAATTCTCTAAATACAAACAGCAGCTTTTGTTTATTTGTTTACAGATCTCAAGTTTCTCTCTCCCCGATGACACATCCTCTCTTCTCTCACATCATCTTCCCTTATTCCCACTAAATAACATCTCACCCCACCCCCTCTTCTTCCAAAGAACACATCCACGTCTGGAAGAACCTCCAATAGTTTTGTGGCTTCAAAGCAAATAGCGGTTTGTTGAAGCCACATTATTATCTCTGGTCAGAAAATCTTCACTGATCACCAAGACAGTAAAATCCGTGTCTAGAAGGGTCACAATATTCCGGTTCAGTGTCTTACTGCTGTGAACTCTACTGCCTCTAGCATGACATTCAGGTATTAGCAACCTAGGCTTTTTCCTTTCAAACGATGCTTCATTTTGGCAATGGGGTTCAGATCTAGAGTTTTAGAGATGGTAATGTTGGTTTGTTTGGTTCTGTTCTGAATCTGTGTTGTGGTGTTATGCTTTTTTCAGCCCGATGGCCAGATGCTTAACGACAAAACCATAGGTGGAGGAGACGATGCCTTTAACGCCTTCAACGAAACCGGTGCCGGAAAGCACGTTCCTTGCGCCGTGTTTGTACATCTAGAACACACCGTCATCTTCCCACCCCTCTCCCTTCCTTTTCACATTTCAATTGTTTCTTTTGAATTCTACCAAAAATGGTGCGTTTTAGTGTTACAGTTGGGAAAGAGATAATGGATCTTTGCCTTGACAGCATTCAAGAAACTTAGCAGCACATTGGAATTGGAGGCAACAATGGTGGTGATGCAGTTATCTCCCAAATGAAAAATCTGAATGTGAATGATTCTTTGGGTAATACTACTACTGATAATGTTCATAAGAGTGAAGTTAATGCAATGAACTTTGGAAAATGTAGGAACAAAGAGAATTCTATTGAGGAAACTCAAGACATTGGAATGTCACAAACTAGATGGTTTTTGTTTAGCCACATCTGTTTAGATGGTTTTTGTTTCATTGTTATATTCTCATACTTGTAAAGGAAGAAATTGGACAAAGGATTTTCATTGTGGTAAAAATCTTTGTAGAACCTAAAGATGTTGTGCAAATTAAGTTGAACCCAGTGTCTGATTTGAGACTCTAATATAAGGAAAAAAAACAAAAAGGAATTAGGTTTTGGGAAGGAACAAGTCAATAAACAGATATTTTACAAGGAAGATAATTCATGACTTTCAAGCAATTAGTTACTAGATGGAGTTACATCACTATCTACATACTAAGTGGGGTGCTGCTAAGAAACGAATTAGAGAATTGTGTGTATCCTTATAAGCATTCAAATTCCATCAAATTATTTATGGTAAAAAGTTCTAGCACATTGATGAACTAAAGGAAACCAGAGCATATGGAAAGCTTAATTTGTCACAAATAAGTTCCATATCAACCACAGTAACTACAGTGACCTCAATTTGTAGAGACAATGAACTAAATTTCTCTTTTCAATTACTTTTCCTTTTTTTGACAGAAAATCTTTAATAAGAAGAATAGAAGGAATACAAAAAGAGGGAGAACAAAGAATCCTCCTTAAACAAATAAAAAAATAAAATGAAAGTTAGCCATCAAACATAAACAAAGCAAACTCCAAACCAAACAATTAATACAAAATTGCTTTCTAATCCCAGTGCAAATCGTCCTTATGGACTCCCTTAACAATCCTTGTGTTGAACATTAGTGAGGCCAAGAAAACAATCATGTTGCATAGCATGACAAAGGATAGAGACCCACCTTTAAAAATCCTAGCATTCATTTCTAATCAAAGGCACCAAAGTAGAGAGCACAGTAAAAATAGAAAAGACAATTGATATACAACAAATTTTAATTCCCAATCTGATTTTTTTGCAAACTCTTCCAAGCACATTATAAATGAGGAGAAAGGATAAAACCATTACAATAAAAATGAAGCATCTGACCATAAAACAATAAACTAATTACAATATAATTTCAACAAATAAATATTTGCTAGTATATGACCCAAAAAAAGAAGCATTAGTTCCCAAAATAGAAATCATCCTCAATGTAAAAGCTATCACAAATCCAACAACCATAGCTGTAATCTTCCACATCTGCACCAAAAGATAAACTAATGTCATAAGCATATAACTATAACTAATATCGAAAGCTTAAATAACAAAATAAATAAATAAATTTAAGCCAATATTAATTACACTAAGTTGTCTTTTTTTTTGCATGTTGATTGATAGTGACCATATTCTCCACAAAATTTACATGCTCTCCTTTTAACTAACGACTTATTTATTGACAATTTAAGCCCACTTTTAAACCTTCCTGCTAAAGCCACTTTATCAGACTCCTTCCTTCTTCTACCTTTTGTTTGTGATATGTGTGGGTCTTTGATATTGAAATTTGAAACCTCATGCAATATATCACACATCAAATTCTGCTGGTTTGGCTCTAGAAGAGTTTCATTGATATCAAGCATTTCTATTTCCATTGCAGCAGCTATGTTATAAACATGATCAAATTCTATCATAATAAACTTGTAGGCATCTTCTGATCTTTTAGACAAATCAGAAAATTTGTTAAATTGACACTGCATATGCATACTTCGCAAAACATCTGATTCATGATTTTGAATATCAATGTCACTAACCTCGATACTTTTATTGGCTTCTTTTGTCCAACACTGCAAAATATACTGATTAGGAATTTGAATAATATTTTTTGCTTGGAAAATTACCAAAATGTGCCTATATAGTATTCCCATAAATTCATAAAGTTGACAGCCACATGTAGCATTCTTTGACTCTAAATTTACATCAACAATGAATACATCTCTAGCATTAAAACAATTAGATACTTGATACTTACATTGCGACCCATTTTTGTCAATCTTCTCCTTTGTAAAATGGCTGACACTTGCAAGCTCATCATGAAACTTTCCAAACACATTTCTAGTATAAACTGATGAAGCATGTTCCTCAATTTTTGAGCCAATATTCAAAATGCGTGATTTGTGTCTAGACTCAAAGTCCTCTGTGAACACTTAATTTTGACCGGGTTAAAAAAATAAAAATAAATATATATATATAAAAACAAAAAATAAAAATAAAAAATAAAAAAAAAAAAAAAAAGACCCTACACGCTTTCTCCTTTTGTCATCACTCCACCACCTACTCCACTCATTTGTATTTTTCATGACCCACACCCATTGCTGATTGCTAAAAAAGAAAAAAACATATCTAATGCCCCTACAACTAAAAAGAAAAAAGACCTATCCCCCGAATAAAAAAAATGATGAAAAAAAAAAAAACCTTACACGTTCACTACAAAGAATCACCTTCTTTAATAATACAAAGATAACTCCATCACCAATTATCACGGGATGATCTTGATATCCCATCAACTCTCTCCACTCACTTTCCAACACACACACACAACATTTTTTTTTTAAAGTTTCCTTCACACACTCACCAGCTGCACACATATTATTCACTTCTTAAAACAATATATAGATGGATTATCTGGGAGGATGAGTGAGGACCAATTTCAAGACCTTCAGGATCTCTCCATCGTGAACCCATAGAATCAACCATCAAACCACCATCACCAAACTTCAACACCACCATCTCCATCCCACTTAACCATTAAACAAAACTTCATACCACCTCACCCACCATGAGATATAACCCAAAACACTCACTTCTCTGCCAAACCCATAACAACCCCCATCTCCACACAACCCAACTTAAGCCCACCACTACATAACCACCATCAACCTCCACCATTATTCACGTCCAAACCGAGGAGGAAGGAGACCAACTTCAAGATCTTCATCATCTCTCCATCAGGAGCTCATTTTCCCTTCACTACCAACCGTGACTATCTTCAAACTTCAACTCCTAGCTCCCATTCACGTAAAACCACCATTCTCATTCTTCCTTCACCCATAACAACCACCCAACCACCTTACGCCATCACACCTCCCCTCACCTTCCTCCACATATTCATATTCCACCCTCCACTCCATCTCCACGTTGTCTCTCCCTTCAACCTCAAAACCATAACCACATCTCCCTTCTCATCCCTTCACTCAAAACCGTAACTCCACCCTTCATTTCCACTATGCAACCGTGAAACACTATCACAAACACCCAACGTCACTTCCTCACACTACCACGTCCAACGTACCCTCACCACATTGCACCCCAAAGAAAGACAACAGTGCATCTAGCTCCTCCATAACCCTTACCAACGATCGCCTCCATCCAACCGAGTCAACTCGGTCACCATCCCATTCCAACCTCACCTCCCCAACAGCCCACAAGCTCTACCACCATCTCCATTAAGTGCCCACACAGAGTCACTTCTGCTAGCACCCAAGCCTCTCCACCGAGACTGCCCTCTGCAAAAAACAACCCTTCCCATAGTCCCTTATTCACCTTCGTCATCCTACCATAATCACCTCTTCAACCTCTCCAACCTACCCAACATCACCAACACCCCCACGCCTTCCAAACCGAGACCATCGTCCCTCCGAGAACCCACCGTGACCCAACTCTCTCTCTCTACCGTAACCCAAGCCACCATCTTCCTCATCACTCCAACTGAGAACCTCACCAGAACCACCGGAGCCGCACCACCGAAGCCGTTCCAGTCCGCCACTTGACGACGCAGCCCACCGCTCCACCGTAGTAGCCAACTCGAAGCCACGCCTCTACAACCACAGTAGCAGTCAAGCCACGCCACCCTCATCCACCGTGACCACCTTGTTTCTTTTTTCACGTTTCTGAGTTCTACAGAAAAGAAGAGGTTTTTAGTTTAGTTTTTTTTGAGTTTAGCACCCTTTTTTTAACATTTTCATGTTTGTTTTTAATTATTTGCCATGTTCTCAGTGCATTCTACATTCTGTTGAGGTTTCCAGAACACTATTTACTTTTTATTTATTTAATCTTTTAAGGGGTTAAGGTAGTAGCACAATATATGGTCAGTAGCCCATTTTAAATTTAAGTCACAGTCGTTCCTTTTTTTTTTTAAAGAAAAGTAACAAGAAGGCAAAAATAAAAAGAATTAAAACCAATCAAAGAATATATATATTTGAGTTTAATTGTTTGTATATTTAGGATTAGTTCTTATTTTATAGTGTTTATTTAATTTAATGGTGTGTTTTATGTTGTGTCTTGTAATTAATAGGCTTCAAAAAAAAATGATGAAAAGTTAAAAATAAATTGATAATTAGTGGGTGACGTCTCTAGCGCGACGCGAGCTTCACCTATTCAAACACTAATTTAATTAGCAGAGTCACGACGACTTGTTAATTCAAATTTTTATAAAATAAAAATTAATTTAAAAAAATATAAAATCAATAAATTTTTTATTTAATTGTAATAAATTTAATAAGAAATGGGTGACGTCTCTAGCGCGACGCGAGCTTCACCTATTCAATCCTTAATTTGAATATCGAGTCGCGACGACTTGTTAATTCAAAATGTTAAAAAAAATAATTAAGTTGTTTCTTTTAAAATAAAATAATAATAATAATAATAATAATAATAATAATAATAATAATAATAATAATAATAAAATCAACAACTTTTTTTCTAGATAAATTTTTTAAAATTATTGCAACAAACTTGATGTACAATAGGTGACGTCTACAGCGACGCGAAATTCACCTATTCAAGCCTTAATTTGATTAATCGAGTCGCGACGACTTGTTAATTCAAAATTTTTTAAAAAATAATTAAGTTGTTTCTTTTAAAATAAAATATAATAATAATAATAATAATAATAATAATAATAATAATAATAATAAAATCAACTATTTTTTTCTCTTTTTTTCTTAGATAAATTTTAAATAAAAATTTTGTAACAAATTTGATAATTAGTGGGTGACGTCTCTAGCGCGACGCAAGCTTCACCTATTCAATCATTAATTTGAATAACTGAGTCACGACGACTTGTTAATTCAAATTTTTAAAATTAAAATCAACCAAACCAAAATTATTTTTTAGAGAACTACGTGACTTTGAGTTCCTCATTGCACCGGGGGATACGTAGGAGCAGGACTGTCAAGCCAAAGAAATTAAATTTTCACAAATCATTTTTTTAGTGTTGTTTTAATAAAAGGGGTAAAGTAAATATATTTGAGATTATCAAGAATTTGCACAATTGACTTAAGGTACCGTCTTAGGACGAGTGCGTTAGGGGTGCTGTGGGATTAAGTTTTCACCCTTCCCTAAGCATAACCGACTCCCGAATCCAATCTGGTTCTCAAAGACCAATTTCAAAAAAAAAAGGGGATTTTCCAATTTTTCCTAAATTAAAATAAAATTGATGGCGACTCCATTTTCATTTTCTAATATCATACGAGTTGCTGTATTTCACCGTGATTACGGTTGCGACAGATGACGACTCCATTTGGAAACTTGAGAGTCAAGCCTATGAAAGTTGGTTTTGCAAAATTTTATGATCTTTACATGTTTGTTTTACCTTTTTTTATATATATATATTTTTTATGCTTTTTATTTTATTGTTAATTATTTTATTATCTAAACCTTAGGGTAGAAAATTTTTGGAATTTGTTTTGTATTTGCTTTGTTTTGCAGGATGTGGGTAGTCTTTAGGATTGTAAAGGTTTGTACGCTCCCAGCACTCACTGCACCTACACTAAAGCACACACATTCGAGTGGGACCCTATACCCGGGTCTGAGTGAAGCCTAAGTTAAGTAGAGGTTGCGTAGTGGTAGCCATTTTGGATGTACTTCCTATTTGGTTATCGCGAAAACCTCATCTAGAGTTTACCTTTTTCATAAATGTCCTACACCTAGTGGTTTACCCACTATTTCGTGGTCAACATTCTGAAATAGGACTTGGCTCTAGAGACCTCTAAAATAGAAAAGCCACCCCATGAAAGTTCTCACGAACCAGAAAGACTCTTAGATCCTTAGGATAGAACTCCCAAGTTTAAGGCAACCCCATTAGGACACAAAGGGAGCACACCTTTCATTACCTTTAGATTTATCCATATCTTGTGAGTTGTTCAGTCTTTTAATGAGACGAATCATACTTGTGTCCCTCTTTAAAAAAAAATTCTTTCCAAAAAGAGGACATGAGTCATTATTAAAGGACCAACAACTCGCTCACTCGTTATTGCATCACAAGTCATCACTTTTTTCATCATGTTTTCTCCAAAAAAAACCATGCATTAATGATTCTTATGTGTTAAATCCAGGTTTATTGGGGGACTGTTGAGACTAAGTGCCTAAGGATTAATAGTGAGTATCTTTGATTAATAATGGAAAGTGTCATGGGATCAGATCACAAGGGTAAAATTTTGAAAAGGACCCTACAACTTAAGGCCAAGAAAGTTGACACAGAAAGCTTGGTGAGTTTGGGTCGAATATTGAAGAAGACACAACGTCTGACCTTCATTGCAAGATATGGGAGAATCCTGAATCTGTTAGAAGTTGACGTGCAAGTAGAAGCCATCACTGCACTAGCTCAATACTATGACCCACCGTTGCGTTGTTTCACTTTTCAAGATTTTCAGTTAGCCCCCACCTTAGAGGAGTTTGAGCAGATCTTGGGCTTACCTTTGGAAAAGGAAAAGCCATACCAATATATGGACCACTATACATCTATGCCAACCATAGCAAATGTTTTGAAGATTCATGTAAAAGATCTACAGAAGGCAAAACAAATTAGGAAAGGAACAGAGGGGTTTCCAAGGAAATATTTGGAAGGGCACATGCATTACCTATCCGAGATTGAAGACTGGAGCACCTTTATGGATGTGTTAGCCCTCACCATTTATGGCAGCATCCTTTTCCCAAGTAATGAAGACTTGGTAGATTTTGCAGCGATTGTTGTGTTCCTCGCTCGAAGAAATAATATCGCAAATCCCGTTCCAGCCATTCTGGCTGATGTTTATTACACTCTGAATTTCTGTCATGAAAAGAAGGGTAAGCGGATCTTATGTTATCTACCGATGCTATTTGTATGGCTCACAAGTCACATGTTTAAGAGGGGCTACAAAGGACCCTGTCCCATTACAGATCTCAAGATGCTCCAGTTGAAGACCATGAGCGGCCGTGAATGGGCTGAGGAATTAGCCAAGCTTGAGGAGAGAAGAATTATATGGTACCCATGGCGAAAAGAAGGGCAAACAGTGGTTTATCAGTGCGAAGGCTTTCCTAATGTTCCTCTCATGGGTAATTGGGGATGCATTAACTATAACCCTGCCCTGGCATTGCGTCAACTAGGCTATCCCATGATGGGACCACCGTCAGAACTGGAAACCGCTCCTTTTGTCTATGATATGCAAATGGAGTGTACTGAGACACTTAGGAGAGTGCGAGACGCTTAGAAGAAAGTTATCAGAAAGGGTAGAGAGTTGGGAATTAGAAGTTGTGGAGTCAAAGAAAGCTACCGGCAATGGGTCAAGAATCGGGCTCAGGAAGTCAAAATGCCTTTCAAAAGTTCAGCGACTTTTACAGTCAGTATATCTCTGCCTCCGGTCTCAATAGAAGATGAGGAAATAAAGGAAAAGTTAGCAAAAGCCAATGAAGAAAAAAGGAAATTAGAATTAGAGCTGGAAAAGACTCGCCGAACATGTGTAGTTTTAAAGCATGAAAATTCTGAGAAGGACCACGCGCTTGAAAGGGCTAACAAGAAGCAAAAGATAGAACAAGATCATATGTCAAGAACCAGAAGGTGTTTGGAAGCTGCAAACAAGGAATTGAAACTCCGAGGGCAAGAAAGAGATAGAGCTCTAGCTGAAAATCAACGACTTAAAGAGTCACTTGTAAATGCCAAAGCGGCACAGGATAATGCTCTTCAACAGGTGCATAGCATGAAGCAACAAATAAAAATGGTGTCAGCAAGATATGAAGACACAATTAAAATTGAGAGGTTGCGCACTGTCGAGGAGATTGCAGGGTATAAAGCAGCATTACAACAGGGACAGGAGGACTTACAGAAAATGATAGATCATGCAAAACAACAAGACGAGGACATTAATGGATGGAAAGAAGAAGTCCATTTTTGGAGAGACCAATTCTCGAAACTAGCATGCCTAGCTAACACGACAATCGCAGACATTCCATATTATTTAAAGATGGCAAATAAGATGATTGATCCTCTTAAGACCCCAGCAGAGATTAAGGACTTCATTGAGTATTGCAAGAATCTTATTGGACAAATGAAGCAGAGGATCAGGGTGCAGAATTAGACTAGACAATGATGTAGAGTGGAAATAATGTACTCCTCTTAAATGATGTTGATGACTCCTTTTCAATTAAATAAAGTATGCCTTTTTGTTCTTCTGATCCTATGTTGTACTAAAGATCCACTACTTTTGAACGAGACGTTCTAAGTAATGTTTATGACAACTTTTGAATGAGACGTTCTAAGAAATAGTCATGACAAGTAAAGATCAAAGATATTCACTTAAATCCGCTCGGCACAAATTAACAATGGTCCTTTAACAAATCAATAATAATCATGGTTGTTTTAATAAATTGCACTTTGATTGCTCATAGGAAGTTTAAAACCATTGCACGACCAAGGAAAGAAGACACCAATCAAACTCGTGTTCATAACACAAGGGCTCGAACAAGGTTGCTTGCAGCAATGGTAGCCGAGAACGAAGGTAGGAACCTAAGTTTCGAAGTAGATGAAGTGAAAGGAAGGGTGAATGAGGTGACAGAATCTCAAAGAAGAATTGAGGAAATGTTGTCAGCCATGAGGGAGACCCTCACCTTGATGGGGGGTTGGAGGTACAGGAGTGACCAGGGGCACACTCGCACCCACTGAATACCACTTCCACGAGGACAAACCCTGGAGTCACTACTGAGGTACCTTATGTAGGAGGAACCTCAAACACGGCATCAATAATGATTCCTATTGGAGAAGGGTATCATTCATTGGAAGGTACTCACAATGAGGTACATGGCAATGCTGAGTTCACGTGGGAACCGCCACATATGATGACAACTGGATTTCCTACCGGTACTGGACACGCGAATCTTCAAAATGACAAGATGAAAGAAGAGTGGATGGAAAAGATGGAAGAACAAATCAAGGCGATCAAGGGTCCTAGCACTTACGGTCCCCTTGGGATAGAAGAATTGTGCCCTACTGCTAATATTGTCATCCCCAAGGATTTCAAAGTCCCAGAATTTATGAAATATGATGGGAGCACCAACCCCTTTTTCCACCTAAAAACTTACATTACCAAAATGTCCATATGGTCAAGGAATTGGAAGTTTCTCGTCAATTTCTTTCATGAAAGTTTGATTGGGCCTGCTTTGGAGTGGTGTATCCAACAGGACCTCTCAAAAATCCCCTCTTGGGATGACTGGGTGAATTTATTTATGGGTCAGTATCAGTTTAATCTGGATACAGCCCTAACCCGGAAGCAGTTGGGAACATTACAGAAGAAAAATGAGGAGACATTCAAACAATATGCCCAAAGGTGGAGAACTCTTGCAGCCCAGGTGCAACCGCCGTTAACTCTGACTGAGATGTGCTCATACTTCTTGGGAACTTTAGGAGCTCCTTATATTGGGACAATGGCGGGCGCCGCTTATAAAGACTTCGCTGATTTAGTTGCTGCTGGAGAAAAAATTGAAATTTTGGTAAAGGCTGGAAAATTGCCAGCTGGCAATAATGAAAGTAGTTTCAAGAAGAGTTTTCCCCCGAAAAAAAAAGGAGTCGGAAGTGAGTTACGTGCAAAATCTGCAACCCCGATATTCGCCATCCTACGCTACATACCGACCACCCCCATACAACTCAAACACTTACCCTTCCTATCAGACACCTGCATCGTCTCATCTACCTGGCCCAACCACTCTTCCCGTAAATGTACCTCAAACCCAGCCATTCCAAATCAACAATATCCCGGTACCCCAACCATATGCGCCAACTCGCCCAATCTATACTCATTACACACCTCGGCCTCCGCAAAATTTCCAAAACCACCTAAAACCTCGACCAAACTTCCAAAATCAAGGCCGTTTCCGTACCCAAAACCTACCCCCTTCTCAAAATTGTCCATCTCAAACGCGGATCTTTTCCAAAGGTTGTTTGATGCTCACCTCATCTCAGGGAACCTCGTACATCCCTTACAACCACTATTTCCAGCATGGTACAATTCGAATTTAACTTGCAAGTACCATATGGATATTTCGGGGCACTCAATCGAAGACTGTGAGTCTTTCAAGATGGCAGTAAGAAAGCTTATTGCTTGTGGAAAATTGGACATTCAAGAAGAGGCTGGACCTAGTATTGTCAGCAATCCAATTCCTAATCATGGTGAAAAGAATGTGGCAAATGCCTTGGAGATGGAAGGACCTCCAATAAGAAATGCCATGAGCCTGCGTACGCCGATGACTCAAATATTTGAGGGGTTGAAGAAAGCAGGTTATGATATCATAGCACCAGCTCCGTCAATAAAAGAAGAGGAGAAGCATGATGAAGAATCAAGATATGTTTACCATTGTGGGGAAACAGGACACGATATTGAGAACTGTTGGGACTTTAAGGTTCGAGTCCAAGGATTACTCACTTTGGGAATAATACAAGCCAGACAAGGGGTAGCCTCCTCTGAAGAAGTCAGTGTAGAAGAGCGCTTTGTGCTGAATGTGCCACCTCTCAACCAAGCCCCAGCGCCAGGGAAAGTAGTTGTTACAGTCAAGAAGCCAATGCCATTTGCTTATAATGATACTCACTCAGTACCATGGAATTATGAAGCTAAGGTAGAAATGAAAGGAGTCGGGGAAGAGACTTCAAAGCCCCGAGTTGTTGAAATACTCTAGGATGAAGGGTATGTGACTAATATAGTTATAAGAAGTGGGCGATTTTATGGCCCAGTAGAAGTAGAAAAGAAAAAGAATGCTAAAGAATGGGGTAAGGAGGAAAGTGCAAGAGAAGAGGAGAGAGGGAAAGAAGAGGAAGAAGAATTTTGGAAGATCATGAAACAGAGTGAATACGATGTGATGGAACAGCTGAAGAAGACTCCAGCAAGGATATCTCTTTTGTCACTCATTTTGACATCTGAGTTACATCGAAAAGCATTGCTAAGAGTACTGAATGAGGCTTATGTCAAACCCGATGTTACCCCCGAGAATGTTGTCAGCATGGTGGACCCGATAAAGCACGTCAACATGATCACATTTATGGATGAAGAGATCACCTCTCGATCTGAGAAAAACCCATAGGCCTTACACATAACCCTTAAATGCAAAGGGTATATAGTTACAAAGGTTTTGATTGATGGAGGGTCTGCATTAAATATCCTACCAAAGTCGACTCTAACCTCATTGTCAATAAGTGAGGATGAACTATCACCTCGAGAAATGGTAGTGTGAGCCTTTGATGGAAATAAGAGGGGCATTTTAGGAGAAATGACGTTGCCATTAGAGATTGGTCCAATTAATTTTCAGGTATTGTTCCAAGTTATGAACATTGAGCCTGGTTACACTATGCTCCTGGGGAGACCATGGATCCATGCTGCTGGTGTTGTTCCTTCTACACTACACCAGAGTGTTAAATACATTGAGAATGGGTCGATTATTACTATACACAGAGAAGAAGAAATCATGGTGTCAAATCGGTTTCAGTGCCGTATGTGGAAAGCGCAGAGAAAGATGAGGAGAATTTGTGGCACAGCTTTGAGGTAGTTAAAACTGAACTCGGTGGGGGTGAACCCTCGATGCAAACTGTGAATTAGGTGGTGGCCCGAATTATGACTAATAATGGGTACCAGAAAGGAAAAGGCCTGGGCTCAAAATTGCAAGGAACTCGGACACCAATCTCACTTCCAGAAAAACTAGACAAGTTTGGATTGGGATACGAAGCGGCTATGGAAGAGAGAATGGAGAATATGACTTTGGGGAAAAGGAGTGATAAGGGCGAAATGAAGCAAATTCCTCACCTGAGGGAGACATTCCCGGCACCAACCAAAGTAATCATGCTTGAAGAAGTCATTCGTCCCCAATACCATCTTACTATCAATGCATTGTATGAAGAAGACCCTGAAGAGTACAAAGCAATCCGGCCTTTCACTGAAGAGGAGCCATTGGAGAACTGACAATCTGAATCAATCATTGATGTTATTGCTTCCAAGTAATTGTCTAGTCATGCTATAACAAGCAGATATTTGTGTCTAGCTATGTTTTTATCTTATAGTTATGTTATTTGAGACAATTAACTAAATAAAGTTGCATGTTTATTCAACATTCCTCTGTATCACTCTCGTTGCTTATCTTCTTTTTACATTTATTAGTTTCCTTTTCCTGTGTTTCTTTCAAAAAAAAAAAAGACCTCCTTCTCTTGCTTTATCATTTCTACTTTATTTTATATTTCTAACTCCCCATAAATTACTTTCCAGGGATGTGAGCCTTGCAGAGAGTTCATCTCAGGAAAAGGACCTTGAAAACTTGTCAATTGATTCCCCTACAACGTTTGATGAAAAGGATCCTGGATCTGGTGAAGAAGAAGAGATTATTGAAGAATTTGAAAAAATGTTGGAATACTCAGAGAGGGAGTTTGATGTGGGCAATGAGGTAATAGAAGTAATTAATATGGGAACAGAAGAGGACAAGAAAGAATTGAAAATAGTAGATAATCCTGAGCGTATAGAAATGGTGGCATTATTGAGGGAGTTCCTTGATGTGTTTGCATGGTCTTACAGAGATATGCCTGGATTAGACCCTGAAATAGCGTCACATAAAATTCCTTTATATCCAGATGTAGAAGCAAAAAGGCAAAAGTTGAGAAGAATGCATCCTGATATGTCACTAAAGATCAAGGAAGAAGTGACTAAGCAATTAGAAGCTGGATTTATAGAGGTGTCAAGACACTCGCAATGGGTAGCAAATATTGTGCCAATACCAAAGAAGGATGGGAAGGTCAGGATGTGCGTGGATTATAGAGATCTAAATAAGGCCAGTCCAAAAGATGATTTCCCGCTCCCTCATATTGATGTTCTTGTTGACAATACAACAGGAAATCATAGGTTCTCATTTATGGACGGGTATTCTGGGTATAATCAGATCCCCATGGATGTTGATGACAAAGAAAAGATGACTTTTATTACACCTTAGGGAACCTTTTGTTACACAGTAATGTCCTTTGGATTGAAGAATGCTGGGGCTACCTATCAACGTGCTATGGTTGCATTATTTCATGATATGATGCATAAAGAAATTGAGGTTTATGTAGACGATATGGTAGCTAAATCCAAAGAAAAGGAAAGTCATGTAACAGTCTTACGGAGATTATTTGAAAGACTCTGGAAATATGGGTTGAGACTCAATCCTAATAAATGCATTTTCGGAGCATCCACTAGAAAATTACTCGGATTCATCGTTAGCAGTGAAGGGATAAAGGTGGATTCGGATAAGGCAAAGGCAGTACAGGAGATTCCTCCTCCTAAGACTGAACGTGAAGTGAGAAGCTTTCTCGGGAGACTTAATTACATCACTAGGTTCATTGCTAACCTGACCAGCACTTGTGAGCCTATATTCAAGTTGTTGAAGAAGCATCAGTCGGGCAAATGGGATGAAGAATGTCAAGAAGCTTTTGATAAGATAAAGGCTTATTTGATGAACCCTCCTGTGTTGGTACCCCCTACACCGGGTCGTCCTCTGATATTATACTTAACCATACTATCAACTTCAATGGGGGCAATGCTAGGGTAGCACGATGAATCAGGAAAAAAAGAGCAGGTGATTTATTACTTGAGTAAGAAGTTTAATGGTTGTGAAGCCCGATACATGGCAATTGAGAAGACTTGTTGTGCTCTAATATGGACCTCAAAACAGTTAAGGCAGTACATGCTCTATTATACCACTTGGTTGATCTCCCGAATGGACCCCCTGAAGTATATATTTGAAAGCCCTCATGTTTCATTAAGGGTTTCAAAATGGCAGGTGATACTGTCAGAATTCGACATCAAGTACATAACTCAAAAATCCACCAAAGGAAGTGCGATTGCTGATCATTTAGCTGAAAACCCTCATGAGGGTGGACAACTAGTAACATCTGAGTTCCCTAATGGAGAAATTTTGACAGTAGAAGGAGAAGAAGAAAGTGAGGATGAGCTCATTTAGAAGATGTATTTTGATGGAGCAGTCAATATGCATGGTAGTGGCATAGGGGCCGTGGTTGTTTCACCAACTAGAAAGCAATATCCAGTCGCTATCAAGCTCGATTTTGAATGCACTAATAATGTTGCAGAATATGAGGCCTGTGCTAATGGTTTACAAGTGGCAATTGACTTAGGGATTAAGCAATTAAAAGTATTCAGAGATTCGGCACTTATCATTTATCAAGTGAATGGTGAATGGCAAACTAAAGACCCAAAGTTAGTGCCCTATCAAAAGTATTTGACCAAGTTAACCGAAAAGTTTGAAAAAGTGACATTTTCCCATATGGCTCGAGAGATGAATCAGTTTGCAGATGCTTTGACCACTTTGGCTGTAATGACTAGGTTGGATATCCACAATAATGTCCAACTCATCCAAGTAAAAGTACATAGTGAGCCCGCATATTGTGCCAATGTGGAGGGCGAGCCAGATGGTAAACCTTGGTACCACGATATCAAGCAGTACATCCAGCATAGAGAATACCCAACTGGGGCAAGTGAAGTGAATAAGAAGACTATCCACCGGTTGGCAATAGCCTTTTTCTTGAATGGGGAAGTTCTATACAAGAAAAGCCATGACGACACCTTGCTTAGATGTGTGAATGCTCGTGAAGCTGGTTTAATCATGACTGAAGTCCATGAAGGAATTTGTGAGACTCATATTAATGGTCATATGATAGCGCGAAAAATTTTAAGGAGCGGTTATTATTAGTCCACCATGGAAACGGACTGCATAGAATATGTTCGAAAGTGCCATAAATGTCAGATATATGCAGATCGAGTCAATGCACCTCCATTCCCCTTGCACAATATAGTATCACCATGGCCTTTTCTCCATGTGGGGAATAGATGTCATTGGGCCGATTAACCCTAAAGCTTCCAACAGTCATCGTTTCATTTTAGTGGCGATTGACTATTTCACCAAGTGGGTAGAAGCTTCATCGTATGCCAATATCACTCAAAAAGTGTTTTTGAGATTCCTCAAGAGGGATATTATCTGCAGATATGGAATCCCAGAAAGGATAATCACCGATAATGCTGCTAATCTCAATGGTGCTGAGATTAAAAGGTTTTGTGAAAATTTCAAAATCAAGCATTATAATTCAGCTCCCTACAGGCCTCAGATGAATGGTGCGGTTGAAGCTGCAAATAAGAATGTCAAGAAAATTGTAGTTAAGATGGTTGTGAACTACAAGGACTGGCACGAAATGTTACCCTATGCTTTACATGCGTATCGTACCAATATACGATCAAGCATCAGGGCAACACCTTTCTCCTTGGTGTATGGGATGGAAGCTGTCTCTCTCATAGAAATTAAAATTCCTTCTTTAAGAGTATTGATGGAAGCAGAGTTGGAAGAATCTGAATGGGTGAATACTCGATATGAGCAATTGAATATGATAGAAGAGAAGAGACTGACAGCTATTTGTCATGGACAGTTGTATCAAAGCAGAATGGCCAGAACCTTTAATAAAAAAGTCCGTCCTAGAGAATTCTGTTCAGGAGATTTAGTATTGAAGAAGATTCTCCCTAACCAGGAGGATGCTAGAGGAAAATGGGCTCCGAGTTATGAGGATCCTTACATCGTTAAGCATGCATTTTCTGGAGGGGCCTTAATTTTGCAGAATATGGATGGAGAAGAATTGTCAAGGCCAGTAAATACTGATGTTGTCAAGAGATTCTATGCCTAAAAAAAAAAAAGAAGCTCGTTAGGTTGAAAATCCGAAAGGGCGACCTAAGCAAAAGTAAGAGTAAAAAAAAAAAAAGAGGTCTGTTAAGTCGAAAACCCGAAAGGGCGGCTTAAGCAAAGTTAGGACAAATAAATAGGAAAAATCTCAAAGGAAGGAAGTTTGAAACTCCAAACTGGGGCAATTTTTATTCTGCGTTCAATTGGCCATACTGGGGGAAAATGTCTGAAAGATTAAAGGAAAAATGTGTTGAAGAAAGTAGCAACAGAGACAGCCATTGAATTATCAAACGATTGCAGGGAATCAATTGAATGAGGAACATGGAACCAAAACTGGGGCAAATTTTCCCTTCCTTGCAATTTTCTTTTGTTTCTATGCTTGCATCTTTCAAGAATGCATCTTACCAAATATTCATGTACAATCACATTACCTAAGTATTAAAAAGGAGTTTGTTCATTCAACGAATTTCTATCCATTCATGAATGCATGTTTACTAATTAAGTTATGTCTCAAATAACATAAATTTAAGGTCAACAACTTGATTCTAACATTTCTACAGCAATCCTTCAATGATTGAGTTAGATTGAAAGATCTCAGTAGCTCAAAGTATAGTTTGCAATGTGACTTGTTACTAAGAAAAAAAAGAAGAGTTGAAAAGAAAAATGAAGAAAAGGAAGAAGAAAAAAGGTTTAAAAGATTCTGAGATAGTCAAAGGGTCTAATGAAGAAAAGTAAGTGAACAAGGATTTGATTGGTCAAAGCTTTCCAAAGTCGTTGCTGGATCAAATGATTAAAAGAAAGAAAATAAAAAAAAAAGAAAGAAAGAAAGAGAGAATAAATATAAAAGAAAAAGAGAGAAAAAAAAAGAGAGAATGAAAGAGATTTTAAGGCATTGTCTAACTGTCATTGAATATTTCCATTGCAGCTCATCAGCTCCATGTATTCCATGCATCTTTTAATTCTTGTCTTTTACTTTTGAGCGCATCGGCTCCTGTCTTTTAATTTCAAGCGCATCGGCTCCTGTCTTTACTTTTGAGCGCATCGGCTCCCGTCTTTTAATTCCTGTCTTTTACTTTTGAGCGCATCGGCTCCTGTCTTTTATTTTTTGAGCGCATCGGCTCCTGTCTTTTAATTACTGTTGTTTAATTTCGAGCTCATCGGCTCCTGTCTTTTAATTTTTGTCTTTTACTTTTTGAGCGCATCGGCTCCTTTTTTTTAATTCTGGCGAAGATCGGCTCTCCATTTTGAGCGACGGTTTCGTTTTTTATTTGTCTTTTAATTTCGGTATGCATTCCATGCATTTTAAATTTCTATCAATTTCTTTGAGCGCATCGGCTCTATGCATTCCATGCATTTTAAATTTCTGTGAATTTTTTTTAGTGCATCGGCTTTATGCATTCTATGCATTTTACTTTCTGTTGAGCACATCAAATACATGCATTTTAAATTCTTTTGAGCATATCGGCTCATTGCATTTTAACTTCCTATCATTGTTTTTGCTTTGTTTTGCATTTATCCTCTTATGCATTGCCGGACAAAATTAGAGTTCATGTCTTTACTCGTTTCTTACGACGATAAAATGAAAAATCACAGTTTTCTTATTATCTAATAAGAAACAAGTAAAGAGGGGCAATTGTGAACACTTAATTTTGACCGGGCTAAAAAAATAATAAATATATATATATATATATATATATATAAACAAAAAAAATAAAAAATAAAAAATAAAAAAATAATAAAAGACCGCACGCTTTCTCCTTTTGTCATCACTCCATCACCTACTCCACTCATTTGTATTTTTCCTAACCCACACCCATTGCACTGATTGTTAAAAAAGAAAAAAAACACATTTAATGCCACTACAACAAAAAAGAAAAAAGACCTATCCCCCGAATAAAAAATGATGAAAAAAAAAAAACCTTACACGTTCACTACAAGACCTCACCTTCTTTAATAATACAAAGATAACTTCATCACCAATTATCACGGGATGATCTTGATATCCCATCAACTCTTTCCACTCACTTTCCAAAGACACACACACAACATATTTTTTTTTTTTAAATTTCCTTCACACACTCACCGCTGCACACATATTATTCACTTCTTAAAACAATATATAGATGGATTATCTGGGAGGATGAGTGAGGACCAATTTCAAGACCTTCAGGATCTCTCCATCGTGAACATATATAATCAACCATCAAACCACCATCACCAAACTTCAACACCACCATCTCCATCCCACTTAACCATTAAACAAAACTTCATACCACCTCACCCAGTAGTGAGATATAACCCAAAACACTCACTTCTCTCGCCAAACCCATAACAGCCCCCCATCTCCACACAACCCAACTTAAGCCCACCACTACATAACCACCATCAACCTCCACCATTATTCACGTCCAAACCGAGGAGGAAGGAGACCAACTTCAAGATCTTCATCATCTCTCCCGTCGGGAGCTCATTTTTCCCTTCACTACCAACCGTGACTATCTTCAAACTTCAACTCCTAGCTCCCGTTCACGTAAAAACCACCATTCTCATTCTTCCTTCACCCATAACAACCACCCAACCACCTTACGCCATCACACCTCCCCTCATCTTCCTCCACACATTCATATTCCACCCTCCACTCCATCTCCACGTGCTCTCTCCCTTTAACCTCAAAACCATAACCATATCTCCTTCTCATCCCTTCAACCTCAAAACCGTAACTCCACCCTTCATTTCCACCATGCAACCATGAAACACCATCACAAACACCCAACGTCACTTCCTCACACTACCACGTCTAACGTACCCCTCACCACCTTGCACCCCAAAAGACAGCTGCATCTAGCTCCTCCATAACCCTTACCAACGATCGCCTCCGTCCAACCGAGTCAACTCGGTCACCATCCCATTCCAACCTCACCTCCCCAATAGCCCATGAGCTCCACCACCATCTCCATTAAGTGCCCACACAGAGTCACTTCCGCTAGCACCCAAGCCTCTCCACCGAGACTGCCCTCTGCCAAAAACAACCCTTCCCGTAGTCCCCTATTCACCTTCGTCATCCTACCATAATCACCTCTTCAACCTCTCCAACCTACCCAACATCACTAACACCCCCCACGCCTTCCAAACCGAGACCATCGTCCCGCCGAGAACCCACCGTGACCCAACTCTCTCTCTCTGCCGTAACCCAAGCCACCATCTTCCTCATCACTCCAACCGAGAACCTCACCAGAACCACCGGAGCCGCACCACCGAAGCCGTTCCAGTCTGCCACCCGACGACGCAGCTCACCGCTCCACCGTAGTAGCCAACTCGAAGCCACACCTCTACAACCACATTAGCAGTCAAGCCACGCCACCCTCATCCACCGTGACCACCTTGTTTCTTTCTTCACGTTTCTGAGTTCTACAGAAAAGAAGAAGTTTTTTTTAGTTTAGTTTTTTTGAGTTTAGCACCTTCTTTTTTTTAACATTTTCATGTTTGTTTTTAATTATTTGCCATGTTCTCAGTGCATTCTACATTCTGTTGAGGTTTCCAGAACACTATTTACTTTTTATTTATTTAATCTTTTAAGGGGTTAAGGTAGTAGCACAATATATGGTCAGTAGCCCATTTTAAATTTAAGTCACAGTCGTTCCTTTTATTTTTTTATTTTAAAGAAAAGTAACAAGAAGGCAAAAATAAAAAGGATTAAAACCAATCAAAGAATATATATATTTGAGTTTAATTGTTTGTATATTTAGGATTAGTTCTTATTTTATAGTGTTTATTTAATTTAATGGTGTGTTTTATGTTGTGTCTTGTAATTAATAGGCTTCAAAAAAAATGATGAAAAGTTAAAAATAAATTGATAATTAGTAGATGACGTCTCTAGCGCGACGCGAACTTCACCTATTCAAACACTAATTTAATTAGCAGAGTCGCGACGACTTGTTAATTCAAATTTTTATAAAATAAAAATTAATTTAAAAAAATATAAAATCAATCAAAAATTTTATTTAATTGTAATAAATTTAATAAGAAATGGGTGACGTTTAAGCGGCCTTGACTTCACCTATTCAATCCTTAATTTGAATATCCGAGTCGCGACGACTTGTTAATTCAAAATGTTAAAAAAAATAATTAAGTTGTTTCTTTTAAAATAAAATAAAATAAAATAAAATAATAATAATAATAATAATAATAATAAAATCAACTAACTTTTTTTCTAGACAAATTTTTTTAAAATTATTGCAACAAACTTGATGTATAATAGGTGACGTCTACTAGCGTGACGCGAGCTTCACCTATTCAAGCCTTAATTTGATTAATCGAGTCGCGATGACTTGTTAATTCAAATTTTTTTAAAAAATAATTAAGTTGTTTCTTTTAAAATAAAATAATAATAATAATAATAATAATAATAATAATAATAATAATAAAATCAATTATTTTTTTTCTCTTTCTTTTCCTAGATAAATTTTCAATAAAAATTTTGTAACAAATTTGATAATTAGTGGGTGACGTCTCTAGCGTGACGCAAGTTTCACCTATTCAATCCTTAATTTGAATAACTGAGTCGCGATGACTTTTTAATTCAAATTTTTAAAATTAAAATCAACCAAACCACAATTATTTTTTAGAGAACTACGTGACTTTGAGTTCCTCATTGCATTAGGGGATACGTAGGAGCAGGACTCCAATTCTGTCAAGCCAAAGAAATTAAATTTTCACAAATCATTTTTTTTAGTGTTGTTTTAATAAAAGGGGTAAAGTAAATATATTTGAGATTATCAAGAATTTACACAATTGACTTAAGGTACCGTCTTAGGACGGGTGCGTTAGGGGTGCTGTGGGATTAAGTTTCCACCCTTCCCTAAGCATAACCGACTCCCGAATCCAATCTGGTTCTCAAAGACCAATTTCAAAAAAAAAAAGGTTTTCCAATTTTTTCTAAATTAAAATAAAATTGGTGGCGACTCCATTTTCATTTTCTAATATCATACGAGTTGCTGTATTTCACCGCGATTACGGTCGCGACATCCTCTCTTCTTTTAGCCTCATAACGATTATCAATTGCCTTCTCAAATTTTACCACAAAGTCTCGTAGTGTTGTGGTTGCATCAACAAAGGAATCAAAAAATGAATTGATGCTCTCACTTCTTTGTGTAGTATTCATACCGGCAAAAAAAGTGCTTCTATTATAAATCAGTATCCATGACTCTCTAATTTCAAATAACCTTTGAAGCCATTCATTTTCTTGCAATTCGTACTTAACCATTATACGCTGCCAATCATCTACAGAATCCTTGATAGTTGACGATTCTCTAATGCACCTCTTCAGCTCACGCTTGAATGTTGAATTTTTGTGATATATGTGTGAAAGTTTTTCAGGAAACTTCTTTCTAATGTGCCACAAGCATAGACGATGCTGAGTTTCTAGAAATACTTTGGCCACAACAACTCCAATAGCTAAATCTTGATCAGTTATAATAGACACTGACTTCTTTCCATTCATTACTTCAAGCCAAGTTTGAAATAACCATATAAAAGATGTCTCAGATTCATCTTGTAATAATGCACAACCAAATAAAATTGATTGAAGATGATGGTTCAACCCAGTAAATAGGGCAAATGGCATGCTATATTTGTTGGTTTTATATGTTGTATCAAAAGTAACATCATCTCCAAAATGTTGATAAGCTAACCTTGATCTAGCATCCACCCAAAAAAAGTTTATCATTCTAGCATCATCGTCACATTGTATTGTATAGAAAAAATAAAAATTTTGAGCTTGCTTTTGTTTGCAATAATTAAAAATAGCTTGTGCATCTCCAATATTCAAATTCTTCATCCGAACATTTCTCATATGATTCCAACAGTCTCTATTAAAAAAAAAATTAATACCATTAAAAATTACGACAACCTTTACAATAGGCAAACCTTCTTCACTAAACTTTTCAACAGGGTTTTTTGTAGCAGGATTCATTTTTCTATGACACCTCAAATAAGACATACTCTTAGGAGTAGCCATGATATGATTATGATTATTGTCAAAAGATTTTATAACTCATATGTCTCGTTTCTTATCCTTTGACACACTAAGTGATGCTTGACATCCTTTGCATATGGTTGAACACTTTTTCTTAACTTTTTCCATGTTGCCATCAATTTTTTTTTATTTTCACCACTTTTCACCTTGTGTTCACCTTCCCTAACACATACAAAAATGCAATAATTCTTTTTACTAGAGCAAGTACGAATCCTAAATCCCTTTACCTTAGCAAATAATGCATAAAATTCCTCAACTTTTTTCAAAGAATCAAATTCCAATTCAATATGAGGCTCAACAATGTGTTCTTCAATAATAGAAGATTGTGGCATATCAAGAAAGTCAGAACCTGTTACCAATCTATTATCCAAATTGAGATTAGTTTCCATATTCATGTGAGACAAATTGATTGGGTCCATATCTATTATTTGCTAGCCTGAAACAATAAATTGAATAAAAATTAAATTAAGACTGGTCTAGTTTACAATCACCTACCAAAGGCTTTAAGATTGATCTAATTCAAGAAAATTAACAAAAATTAAAATTGTACATTAATTAATATAAAAGATAAATTAATTATAAAATTGTTAAATTATGGACCCCATTATTAGTGAAACCAAAAGAGAAAAACCACAAAACAGACCCCATTATTAGTGACACTGAAGCTAAATTACGAAAAAAAAATAAACGGGTGTGTTAAAATGGCATATTGAGGAGATAAAGATGGGATGCAAAGTACCTAATAGAAGTAAAGGTGAATTGACAACAATAGGAACCTCCAACGATGAGAGAGCTTTGTGGTCCCAACAAAAGTTACTGTTTGTATTTGGAGAATTGACTTGTATGGAAAAAAAGGGGGTTTGGAAGAAAAAAAGGATTTTGGGAAGGTGAAAGAGGGTGGGTCATCGGTGAGAGAGAAAGTAGAGAAAATGAAAAAAATTTGAGAAACTAGAAACAAACAAGTCATGTGAGTGACTTTAGTGAAAATTTTAGACTGTTAGATGAGTTTAAGATCAATGGTTAAAAATGGGTGTAAGAGGAAAAAATTTACTCTGGTGTAAGCTGATCCCCCCCTCATATATATATAGGATCTTACTCGGGTGAGAGTAGTGTTTATTGTGAGATGTGAGATGCGTGAATCTTAACCATTGGATCTTACATGAATGGTCAAGATTATAACATAAATGCATGTGACTTTTTTAAGTGATCACATGACCTTCAAGTAACTTTTAATCTTGACCATCCATATATAATTGTATGGTCAAGATTTATTCCTCTCACCCTCTCACAATAAAAACTCCTTTCACTAGATATATCTCATATATATATATATATATAGCATATCTGATAACAAGAGTGTTTATTGTAAGAGATGAGATGAGTGAGTCTTGACCATTGGATCTTACATGAGTGGTCAATATTAGAACATAAATGCATGTGACTTTTTTAAGTAATCACATGACCTTTAAGTACTTTTTAATCTTGATCATTCATGTATGGTTGTATGATCAAGATTTACTTCTTTCAACTTTTCACAATAAAAACTTCTCTTACTAAATATGCCCCTTATATTGGGAGCATATCTGGCGAGATGAGTATTTATTAAAATAGGTTAGAAGAGTAAATCTTGACCATTGAATCTTATATGAATGATCAAAATTAAAACATAAATGCATGTGACTTTTTAAAGTGGTTACATTACATTTAAGTAACTTTTAATCTTAATCATCCATGTATGATTGTATGGTCAAAATTTACTCCCCTCACCCTCTCATAATAAAAACTCATCTCACTAGATATGTCTCATACATATACATATATATATATATATATATATATATATATATATATATATATATATATATATATATATATATATATATATATATATATATATATAGGATGTATATCAATGAGCGGAGTGCTTATTGTGAGAGGTGAGAGGAGTGAATCTTAACCATTAGATCTTACATGAATGATCAATATTAGAACATAAATACATGTGAGTTTTTTAAGTGATCACATGACCTTCAAGTAACTTTTAATCTTGACCATCTATGTATGGTTGTATGGTCAAGATTTACTCCTCTCGATCTCTTACAATAAAAACTCATCTCACTAAATATGCTATATATATATATATATATATATATATATATATATATATATATATATATATATATATATATATATATATATATATATATTCCTTATCTAATAAATGGAGATGTTGATTTGTCATTGTAAAAAATGATTTGATACTATTTTTTTGTCGACATGGCAATTTGATAAAAGATGACAGATTAATACATATAAAATTATGTTGTTTCATCCTTCACTTGCTATTTTTTTAAAAAAAAAATCATCAAGCATTTTCAAATGACAAGTGTATAAAGAAATAAAGTCGTTTTAGATATATTTATCATCCAATCATTTTCTATCAAATCATCAATCAATCAATATAAAAGAGAATCTTGATTTATAGAATTCTGCCAAATGACAGCTATAGGTTGTGCCACTGATGTTACTTGAATTTGAATTTTATTATTATCCTTTTAAAAATAATTAAAGGAAAATATAAAATTTGTTGTCAATTGTCATTTTTAGGTTATGTTAATAATGTGATTTGAATTTGAATTTTAATATATTATCCTTTTAGAGAAAAATTAAAGAAAAATATAATTATTTTAGGGTTTTATCTTACAGTGTCATTTCTAAATTGTATTACCATTTACTCATTACAAATTTGAATTTGAATGTCAATTATTATCTTATTAATATAACAATAATTTATATATATATATATATATATATATATATATATATATATATGAATGAAAACTTTTTTGAGATATTTCTTTATAGAATAAAAATATTTTTATTATGGTGTCAAACCATATTATAATATCTTGAGATGAAACCAAGGGATTTAATAGTGGTTACTTGTAACATCCTATTTTTCATAAAATATTTTGTGAAGAATAAAATTTTAATTTCTTCAACTTGAATATTCTATTTAGTTTTACAATAGTTGTTACTAATAAGAAGTTATTAGAAAAATTTTAATAAATATATTTATAAGTAGATATTTATGAGAAGATGTTTATAAGAAGATATTTATGAATTAATTATCATTTTAATATAAAAATCTACACGTCATCATTACTAAAGATAAAAATATAAAAAGTAATCATTATTTTATAAAAAATAAAAAAATGGTGCAATGTTGCACTGCAACGTGCACCAATGAGAAGAAAAAGTAGCCATTTAATTCGCTATAAAAAAAGGGGATGAGGGTAGAAAGAGAGGTGCAGAGAAATAGAGAGAGAAAATGAAGTTTGAAAAGTGTGAAATTGAGAGAGCGAAAGAAACAATAGGAGGAAGAAAGAGTGAAAGGGTGAGGTGCTGAGAACGTAGGAGAGAAGGAGAAAAAGTGAAGAAAAAAAGAATAAAAGAATTTTTGTAAGAGGTAGGAACTGAACTCTCTTTCCAACAAAATAAAATCATGGCTTCTAATATGTTTATATATTTTATTAGTTAATTTATTATTTTAATATTTTATATATATTGTTATTATTGTTAAATTTAGTATGTACATGTAATGTTATGAAAATTTGATATTTACTTGGTTTTGCAATGTTTATGATATTTGACAAAATTTTGAATTATTATAATTTAAATGTTGACTTTTCATGAGACGAATATAATAAATTATAAAAATATTAAAATATTACTCAAGACCTAAGTTAAATAAGCATTTTAATTATATTGGGTAAAAACATATGTACTTGATTTATATGAACTTTCTTATATTTACCTTGGCTTTGGAGCAATTTTATGACTTTATTCTGACTAATATTTACCTTAGCTTGAGAGTAATTTTATTACCTTTATTTTGACATTTGTAACAAAAGGACTTTTGTGCAATGAATGCACTATCAGGACCATGACAAACTATGGATCATGATGAGGACCTAACAAAATATGGACTACGATGAGGACTTGACAAACTATGGATTGTAATGTGAACTATTAAGAGAAATTATTAAATTAATTTTAAATCATAGTTAGCCCCTTGAAAAATTAACATCTTAATTTAATGATTTTAAGTTTTGTGAATTTTATTTAATTACCATGATTTATTTGTAGACTTGTATATTTGTGATATATTGGATGGTTTGTATTGCTTATGTTTATGTGATGACAAACAAGTGATTCATAGAATAGTTTGTACCTAACTATTGAGAGGTAGAGGGATGACTTTCCTTTTATGTTACCTACCTGGTTAGTATGGGTATGTCTGGTTTTGTTGTCACGATGTTAAAGTAACACTAGAGATAGGGTGGATACCTTATGGAAGTGAATACCTTCGAGTAAAATGTGAGACAAGCAGACGTGGAAAGAGAAAGAAAAGTAATAGGTGGATTCCCTGTGATGAGGAACTTGCTTATTGATGTTTGCTGATACTTGCCGATAATTAGTTCCTGTTTGCTGAAATTTAAGGAACTTGCTGATGTTTGCTGATACTTGCCGATAATTGGTTCTTATTTGTTGAAATTGAAGGAACTTGCTGATATTAAAATATAAGGTTGTATTGCATGATTTACTTAGCATTCATTCTGTTATACTAGAACTGTGTTGCTCTTGTTATACTTTAATTGCCATGTGATTTTCTATGTATTTTACACAGCTAAAATTCACTATGTATTTTTAAATATTTTTATAATTATTCATTTCCTACTAAGAATTTCTAATTCTCACTCTATTCTTAGTGTTTTCAGACTAGCACAAGTTGTATTATGGTTATCATCATTCAGATCGACTAAACATAGACTCTTGTTCAAAAGGAGAGAGATATAATTATTAGAAATATATGTATATGTACTTCTGAGTAAACACTACGACTGGTGTGAGATTTTAATTTGAGAAGTTATAGATATGTATTACAACTTTGTGTTGTCTTGTATCGATACTTATTTCCTTTTATATATTTTTTATTTCAATTTTAATTTCTATCTGTAAATTTTTATGGAGTAAATTTACTGATAATATTATTATGGATATGTTTAGAGCTATTATTTTATGTAAGTGGGTTACATTTTTGGTATCAGAGTGTTAATTTCTTACACTAGAAAATTATATCTATGTATTGAATTTTTGCCTAAGTTGAGTTTCTGCATGATGATTGCTCTTATTATTTTATACATGCCATATAGAATTATAAATACATTAAACTTGCAATATTGAGACTGATCACCTCAATATTGAATTATTCATGGCTGCATAGGACTATATAGCATCAGAACACCCAGAAGTATAAAGTTCACAAAATGATACTCTAACAGGGATATTGGGAGTCATGAAAGGATTGGATGACGCTGTCAAGGCCCAGACAAAGTCAACTAACCTAATTTTACAACGCATGCAAGAAACTCAAGATAGAAACAATGTCCACAACTATAACCATCCTAGTGAAGGTAGTGGAAATTCTACCGGGAAAACTCTTGTAACCGACCTAAATTATCAAGGTCTTTCAGAATTTAGGAAAGCCAAACCGTCATCTTTTCATGGAGATTATGACTCAACACTAGTTGAAAAATAGGTTATGCAACTAGAAAAGATTTTTACAGTCATAGGATGCACAAAAGGTAGTCTTCGCCACTTATATGCTAGAAGGGGAGGCAGAACATTGGTGGAAATGTGCTAGGCACTTGCTAGAGTTTAGAGGAACTGAGATTACCTGAGAGGTATTTTTAGCCACATTCTTTGATAAGTATTTCCCTGATAATGTAAAAAATGAAAAAGAGGTAGAATTCATACAACTTAGACAGGAAAACATGATTATAAGACATTATGTGGCTAAATTTGAAGAGTTTTCTAAATTTTCTTCCTACTTGAAAAACAATCCTGATGGCCACTGGAAAGTCATAAAATTTAAGTGGAGTTTGAGACCTAAGATAAGGGAAAAAGTGTCAACTTTGAAAATAAAAGATTATGTCACTCTAGTTAACAAATGTAGGATAGTAGAGAAAAGTTGTCTAGAGATGGAATTAGAAAGAGAACGTCAAAACTTTCTAAAAGGAAAAAAAGGTGGCAGAGATTCAAAAGAAAAATAATTTTAAGAATGAAGTAAACCACGAGAAAGATAAACAAGTAAAGACTAGTGGATTCCCACCAAAGTGCAACAATTTATGGTAAATCTCATGGCTCTAGACCTTGCTATGTGTGTTTTCGATGTGAAAAATCAAGACATTTTACCAAGAATTGTACCACTGAGAAGATGGTGAACAACCCTGTACCCTGACCACAGAATAAAGGAAGAATATTTGCATATTTGCTCTAAGTGGAGAAGAGGCAAATCAATCCCCAAACATGATTCAAGGTAAATGTTTTCTTAAAAACACTCTATTAATTGCATTGTTTGATTCAGGAGCTACACACTCCTTTGTATCTATTGATTGTGTGAAGAAGTTGAATTTACTTATAACTTTCTTGTCTTATGATTTGTTAGTTTCAACTCCAACAAGAAGAAAAGTTTATACTTCTCAAGCTTGTTTAAACTGTCTTATTTTAATTGAAGAAAAAGCTTCCACTCTGAACCTTATTTATTTAACTTTGATTAGTATTGATATCATAATTGAAATGAACTGGTTGTCTACCCATGATATTATCTTAGGCTGTTCCAGAAAACTTGCCTATTTTTCAATGATCCACCCAAGGAACCAAAATATGCTAATATCCTATTCCTTAACGCCACTTAAGCAAAGAAATGTCTCTTAGAAGGAGCTCATGTGTTTCTTCTTTTATTCTCTTCAAATTCAGAGGTTGGGCAGGAAATAAATAACATACATATAGTAAGAGAATTTTCAGAAGTATTTCCCAAAGAGATAGTGAACCTACCACTTGAAAGGAAAGTTAAATTTTCCATTGACCTAGTTCCGGGAACATGATTTTTATCTTTTGCACCTTATAGAATGTCCCTTTTGGAGCTAAGTGAACTCAAGAAACAATAGAGGAACTATTAGCCAAAGAATTTATCAAGCCGGTGTATCACCGTGTGGTGCACTTGTTCTATTAGTCAAGAAGAAAGATAAGAGCATGAGATTGTGTGTAGATTATATAGGCAACTGAACACAGTCACAATTAAAAACAAGTATTCACTCCCTAGGATAGATGACTTGTGGATCAATTGTTGGGAGACACAGTCTTCTCAAAGATAGACTTGAGATCAGGGTATAATCAGATAAGTGTAAAACTAGAAGATGTACCCAAGACAACCTTTAGGACCAGATATGGGCATTATGAATACCTTGTGATTCCCTTTGGACTTACTAATGCTCCTGCAATATTCATAGATTACATGAATAATATTTTTATACTTGACCTTGACTAGTTTGTGGTAGTCTTTATAGATGACATACTCATCTATTCTAAGACTAAGAAGGAGCATGAACAACACCTTAGAATAGTACTACAAATCATAAAGGAGAAGCAATTGTATGTCAAGTTAGAAAAGTGTGAATTCTGGTTGAGTGAAGTAAGGTTCTTAGGTCATGTGATTATTCAAGGAGGACTAACTGTGGCTCCTAGTAAAGTTGAAGCAGTAGTTCACTGGGAGAGGCCAAAGATAATTACTGAGATTAGGAGTTTTCTAGGATTGACCGGATATTATAGAAGATTCATTAACGGATTCTCCTAGCTAGTTTTACCTCTGACCAGATTAACTAGAAAGAATCACCCTTTTGAGGGAGATTCAACTTGTGAAACAAGTTTTCAGGAGTTAAAGAATAGACTTACCTCTACTCTAGTCTAAATAATTCCTAATCCTAGACAAAACTTTGTAGTGTATTATGATGTATCTAAGAAAGGTTTATGATGTGTTTTGATGCAACACAGTAGAGTTATAACCTATGCATCAAGACAACTTAGACTGTATGAAAAAAATTACCCAACCTATGACTTAGAATTAGCAGCAGTAGTCTTTGCTTTGAAAATTTGGAGACATTACCTATATGGAGTCAAATTTGAGATATATGGTGATCATAAGAGTTTAAAGTATCTTTTTGACTAAAAAAAGTTAAATATGAGACAACGTAGATAGATTGAGTTCTTAAAGGACTATGATTTTGGGGTTTTTTACTAAATTACCACTGTTGGTAAAACTATTTACCAAATTATCATTTTTTAACTATTTACCAAATTGTCCTTTTTTTAACTATTTATCAAAATGCCACTCTTTTGAAACTATATACCAAAATGTCACCCTTTTGTCCTAGGTAGCTTTTTTTAATATTATCTGACCAACCAGGATGCGTCAGCCTACGTGGCGCATCCTGGTTGGCCTTGGCACTAAAAACGCCACCCTTGTTGGTGCTTTCAAGCGCAATAAGCTAACAAGGGTGGCGTAACCCTAGTATATATCACCAAACCCCCTCCCTTGTTCGTAATATTCAAACCATTTCCTAAATTCTCACTATCTCTCTAAAAAATTTTTCTCTCTAAACGCTCTGAACTCTCTTAACGAACTCAATTCTTACTAGAAGTGGTGCTTGGATCGTTATTTGTGATCAGTAAATTTAAATTATATTCGTTCACACTGTAAGTACCTCTTTCAATAGTTAAATTGTTTATTTATTATTTGTTGATTAGTTTTTTATTAGGTTAGTGTTAATTGTAATTTGATATTATTATACTTTAATATTTTTATTGACTAATGAATAATGAAGTTGTATGATATGTAGTCTAAATTGTATGGATCATTATTTTGTAGGTGATCAGTAGGATATATATCTTTTCTTAAGTACTTGACATGATTTACATTAAGAAATGTTGCTTATATTAGGGTTTAGGATATATATCTTTTAATGTTAAGTACTTGACTAATTTACAAGTAGTTGTCAAAATAATCGAGTTTAGAAATTTTTTTTTTACATAAATAACTATATTGAATATTATAATTGATTATTAATATATTGAATAAATATATGTAATACATTATTATACATTATTATAAATATTTATACATTATTATATGTCCAATTAATATTGTAATTGATGGCTTTAATATATTAAATAAATGTGTTGAATTGTTATTATTTAGAATTAGAGTTAACATGACAAAACCGCTAAATGTGCACATTTACTTCAATGGGACAATGTATGATGGTGAAGAGGGTGTCATGTATCGAGGTCCTCCTCCTAGGCCTATTGTGATCACAGCCGATATGACTTTGGATGGGTTGAAAACTAAGATCCATTCAAAGTTGAGGCTTCAAGGAAACCAACATGTGTCAAAAGTTGTCTATCGGTGTCCGCAATGCTTCAATCCGTGGAGATGGGTAGGGCTTCCAATAGAAGACGATGATGATGTAAAGTACATGATAGATTCCTTCTGTCAAACTCCGAACATGGCGTCGATGGAGTTGTATGTGGAGGTAGAAACAAGTGGGCAGGAAGAGCATGTTGAAGCTCCTGGTGAAATCGAAGCTCAAATTGGTCCTTCTAATCAAGTTGAGTCATGCAATATGATCGTTATTGGTAGTGCAATGGTTGAACCTGATAACCCACTTGTCAGAGATGCAGTATGGGACTCAAGTGAAGACAAAGCAGAAGTAGCTGAGGGCGACGATCGGACACCGACATAGAGGCGAAAAACTTTGATCTTGAAGAAAATTTACAGGTTCCATTGGCGATTGCTCCTCAATCCATATTTATGCCTCGAGGACCTGAATCCGTGTTTGTACCACCATGCCCTCAATTTTCTCAAATTAACTGGGATGCGTTGAATAATCCTAATAACTTGCCTAAATTAGACAGTCGTGGAACTTGGAGCATGGGTGATGAATTCTATGTTGGCTTGCAATTTCCATCAAAAGATTCTGTGAAGTTAGCTCTCAAATAATATTCCATTCACAGGCATCAAAAGTACAAGATTGAAGACTCTGATTCACGAAGACTGACTGCCAAGTGCCCTAGTTTTGACGAAGGTTGTAGTTGGAGACTTAGAGCCATACAAAGCAAGAGGTCGAATACGTGGCAGATTACAAAATATAATGGACCTCATAGTTGCGTAAACTCATCTATGTCATTAGATCACCGGAAGTTGGATTCTCGTTTGATCTGCTCTTGCATTTTGGAGTTAGTCAGAACAAAACCCGATGCACCCGTATAATTAATTATTGAACGGATTCGAAGCCAATTTGGTTACCAAGTTTCATATCGAAAGGCTTGGAAGGCAAAACAAATGGCTATTGTGAATGTGTTTGGGGATTGGGACAAATCTTTTGAGGTGTTGCCCAGATGGCTAGCAGCCATGAAGAGAGACATGGAAGGCACAGTGGTGGAGTTACAAGACGAGGAATGTTTTGTGAATAACCAACTCGATCGTTCAAAAAGAGTCTTTTGTCGATTATTCTGGACATTTAGACCATGTGTGGCTGGCTTCCGATATTGTAAGCCCATCATTCAGATTGATGCCACTCATTTGTATGGCAAGTACCGTCATAAGTTGTTGATTGCAACAACTCAAGATGGAGACAGAAAACCTCTGCCTATTGCATTTGCCAATGTGGAGGGGGAGACCAAGGATGCTTAGAGTTGGTTCTTAGCCCACCTGAGATTACATGTCACCCAACAAGAGGGCTTGTGTTTGATCTCTGATCGACATCGAGGCATCTTACAATCAATGGCAAATGAAAATCTTGGATGACAGCCTCTGAATGCATATCATGTCTTCTGCATACGGCATATTGGTTCAAATTTTAACTCCAAATTTCAGAACAAGGAGTTGAAAAGTTTTTTGATTAACACAGGTACTTTACATTTTCTATTTGTATTCTAATTTATTCGATAATAATAGTTAGGTTGTAATACTAACCCAATTTAATGCTTGTATCAGGGTATGAACCAATCGCAATAAAGTTTGATGCTAGGCTAGAGAAGCTTAAAGTTACAACGGAGATGGCAAATTGGATTAACAGAATTCCAAAAGAAAAATGGAGTTTGGCATATGATGGTGGCCGCAGATTCGGTCATATGACTACTAATTTGTCAGAGTGCATTAACGGAGTGTTGAAGGGTAGCAGAAATCTACCTATAACTGCGTTGGTTCAATTGACATATACGAAGTTAGTAGAATACTTTGTCAACCGAAAGGACGAGGCAAATTCAAAATTGATGACATTTAACCAGGTTTGACATTGTTTTACAATATTAAGTACAACCACAAATAAACTGTTGTTCACATTAAATGCTTACAGATTTGCTTAGTACTATCCGTAAATTAAATGCACACGTGCATCTATTTATGGTTTGATATTCTTGTTCACATTAATTTAACTAGGTCTGGAGTGATGACTTATTGAAGCACTGGAGAGTCAACCTGGCAAAGGTCAGTTCACACCAAGTTCGTCGGTACAATAGAGAGAACACAAGGTTCATGGTTGAAGAGGCTTTTAATCCTGTAACATAACAGGGTGGACTTTCTTATACTTTGAACTTGGAAGAAAGGCGGTGTGACTGTGGGGTGTTTCAAGCATTGCATTATCCATGCTCGCATGCGATTGTTGCGTGTGCTTCAGTGGCAGTTAACCCATTCCAACTTGTTCATAGGGTTTACAGGATGGAAAGCATTTATAGAGCCTATGAGTTTGACTTTGAACCGGTCCGGGTTGAACCATGGTGGCCTGCAGCTCCCGACACCACTTTGGTGCCACCACGTGCATTGCTTAGATCCAAAGGTCGACCAAAATCAACCCGACTTAGGAATGAGATGGATTGGCGCGAAGTAGGGCCAGGACAGACGCGTACAAGATGGCATCAACCTGGACATAATTCTCGCACTTGTCATGTCAGTGGATCGAGTTCCCTGAGGGATGATGAAGTGGGGCCATCAACTGGGGCCGTGTAGTTGATTTAGGACCTATTTTCATTTTTCAGAACTTTGTATTAGCAATCATGTGTATTTAGGAGTTGTATTATTTTGTATCACTAATCTATGCAGTTGTACTAGAGTACTATTCTCCTATATATGTTAGTTGATTCTCAGTATTATCTTCATTTCTTCCATATTATATTTTTATATAATTATCATATGGTTATATCATATTTTATTATAGTAATCATAGAATCCTACTAATTGTTGTTATTATTTGGCATATGATGCACACTTTTTAATTGTTGCATTACAAATCCAAGTGCAGGTTGTCTCAAGTAATAAATTTCTCGATGAGTCCGAGGTCGATCCACAGGGAATTGTTGAAGATTAAGGTGAAGTAAATATTTTATTACTACGATAAAAATTATTTACTTGAGTAAAAAAATCCACTCTTAGTAAATAAAGAAAAAGTAAGATTAATTCCTTTTATAACTCAATTAGAATCCTCGCAACATGGAGGTTCCAATCGGAAAATACAACGTTAAAAGTCCATTAAAATAATATACGTAATTATATTATGATTCCTTTAATTATTACTACCACTTGTAAATGGGTTAAAGCATTCACTGTGCCAAAATCTTGTCTACAATAAATCAAGAACTCCTCTTTACAAGGGTAGTTTCTAAATTATCAGAAACAAAATATAACACGCATAATACCTACTTAAAGATATAAATCATTAAAGCACAAGAGATGAATAAATCTAACCTTATTTTATTACCAAGAGCTTCACACTTTAACCCAAGTAGACTGGAACTTATTTACACATAGATTAAAAGAGAGAAAAAGAGAAAAAAGAGAGAAAAAAAATTAGAGGGAGACTTAAGAGAGAAGCAGGGCACTGCCCAAAAGCCTCTCTCCTCTTCGTCTCTCCTCACTCAGTTGTGTGTCCGAACGTCTCCCCCCTCCCCTCTATTTATAGAAAAACATTTGAGGTTACTGTGCATTGCACAGTAACTTGCATGATTACTTTCAAAACGTCATCCATGACGTTCTTTCATTTGCTTTTTCCTTTTTTTCTTTTTTTTTTAAATAATAATTGAGTAAATACACAGTCGTGCGTCTAGTCATCTTTTCATTTTTGAGAGAAGTGGTCTTCATGAAAGTTGTAGGCCTGAATATTTGCTTTAAAATGGCTTTAGTTTCAGTCCAAAATCATGCCTAGAACTCAAGATATGGTCCAATTACTGCAGAGTGTTTAGACCCAGTTTCAGCTTCTCTATTTTGACTTCAAAGCCCAATATCACCTCTAAGGAGTCTGATTCTGGAAAAATGTTCAACATGAAAGTTGTAGGGCATTGTCTTAGCTTTCCTACAAGACTAAAATCACATCAATCAGATATTTATAACTCAAGTTATAGCCAGTTTACTAAATATTGCCAAAGAGATAATTACGGTTAATTTATGCAATAATTTATTTAATTATCCAATTCGGCTCAAAATCATAAAATGTGTCAAAACTAACTTAATTAAGCCTAATTGAACCTTAAGAAGCCTAGTGAGAGGATTACAAAATGTATAAAATACAGTGTTATCAACATACAGCTGACAAATGGCATTCCGTATAAACCCCGGACCAGAGGACGACTCGATTTTGGAGTTGTAGGAGTACCATGTTTCCCAGCATGTATGGCAGGGACATGAGGACCGACACCTGGGGCTTAGACGTGCTCAGAAGACGAAACATATGGACCCCCCCGCTCTGATTATTCCGTATCTATAGTAGGCTGGTTTCTTGGGAGTTGCCCACATGGGCTATTGTAGCATTGATCACTCCCTGATCTCTGCGTTGGTTGAGAGATGGCGCCCAGAGACGCATACATTTCACATGCCTACCAGGGAGTGCACCATTACGTTGGAGGATATCGAAATGATATCGGGTCTTCCCATTGATGGCGCTACAGTCATTGGCGTTACGCATAGGGATGATTGGCTCAATTTGTGTGCTCAGTTGTTAGGGATTGATGAGACTCCCTCGCTCATAGCTGGGGCACGCATTGACATGACATACCTGTGGCAGCCGAGTGTTACTGTAGTCCTTGAGGACGATGATGATGAGTACGTGCAACAGCGTGCACGACATTACATACTTCGCTTGCTTGGGGGTTTTTTATGCCCCGATCATTCGGGTAAGCTCGTGCATTTGATGTTCCTCCCATTATTGGAGGACTTTGCTGTTGCCGGGACGTATAGCTGGGGGTCAACAGTTTTGGCGTACCTGTATAGAGAGCTTTGTAAAGCTACAGACTATGACGCACGCGAGATCGGAAGGGCATGCATCTTATTGTAGTACTGGGTATGGTACAGATTCCCCCTGCTTGCCCCTTCACTAGCTGACCATGCTGAGCCTGATGTGTTTTACGATGCTGATCGTGGTCAATTACGTCCCTTAGGATGGGAGTAAGTTTCTATTTCATTTCGTATTTTTACATTACTTCCTTGACATACTTTGTTAATATTATAACTTACGTTTGTAATACTTTCATTTACCAAATAGGTGGTGCAAGCATAAAGTATTGAGTGATACTGTGTTTGGCGTCCTTTAATATTATCGTCAGTTCTTTGATCAGTTGAAGAACGATGAGGTATATCTTTGTTTACATTCTTTTGAGATATTTACTTATGCATATGCCGTCTTAATGTTTTGTGCATCTCATTTTTTCAGTTTATATGGCAACCATACACGGATGAGCAAGTGGCAACATTGCCACCGTTTTGTGTGGCTGCTAGGGACATAGCGCTGGCAGTGGTCCCTCTCATATGTTTCCATATTGTCGAGTGGCACCAGCCAGACCGCGTCATGAGCCAGTTTGGTCTTGACCAGCCCATTCCACGGAGACCGCTCCAGCCAGACAGATTGCACTCGGTTACATTGGCAGGTAGGCATGATGAGGATTGGCCAGCTATACATGTTGTTTATATAGCCACCTGGGATAGTTGTAGGGAGAAGCTTGTTAGGGGAGTCCCATTGGTCGCACCCCTCAATTCGCGTTCTGAGTACATGCGTTGGTATAAAAGAATTACCAGACGCTGGATTGCTCCTACTAGTGCATCTATTGGGAATGCGGTAAGGTCTTTACCAATTCGTTAGTGACTATATGTATCTTGTATTCAGTATAATGACATAAATTATATCTGTTTATTAGGCAGACATTACAGAGTATTTGCTCAGTTTAACTACTGATACTGTCGCTCAAGAGGCTGCTACACAGATCCTCCACTCGTTGCGGGAGCATGACCGCATTACGATGGAACAGCTGCGTCTAACTCCAGCAGCAGACGACATTTCAGGGCCGCCCGAGGAGTCCAGCGAACAGGGAACGCGGCGTATACGGAGGAGAGGATTGGCGAGCACTCGGACACGACTTCGACATCCCGAGAAGTCCAGCTTTACTACCCAGCATACGACTCAGCCGCCTACCGCTGCTACATACCCACCCACTCAGCCTCCTACGACTGCTACATACCCCCTACTCAGCCACCACCTGCCTATTACCCACCATACTCTTACCCACCGTATCTATACCCGCCACCGAGTTACCCCTCATATCCTTACCCATCACAGGGTTACCCACCATACCCATCACAGCCAGGTCTCTCTTCCGAACCATCTCACAGGCCATCGCATTCTGATGCGGGCCCATCTCATTGATATTGACATGTTGTAGACTATATATGTTTTTCGCACTTATTATAAAAGACTATTGATAATATCTTCTTGTGAGTTTGGTACCCTTATTAGATTAGACTATATATATTTTTCGCACAGTTGTAGATTTTATTAAAGATTTTGGTAACTGGTTGCATTAAACATGATCATTGGCTTTTGGGGAGGTCCAACATTTAGGGGAAACTCTGTCGAAATTTTTACTAATTCAAATTACTAACAACTTGGGAGGGGGATTATTGGAATCCGAATCCTACTCATTATCGTCCGAATCCTACTCAAAAAATTTTATTTATTTATTTGAATTAATGCAAGAGTAATTCAATTGATATGACCAATAATAGACTTTTTTAGGAAGCATTTAATGCTCATATAATAAAAGACAAGTCAACGAAATTTGTTTTAAGGATTCTATTAACCAAATATAACCTATAAGTGATATGTCTCTTCTAGAGGATATACCATTTAGTTTTTTTTATATGTTGTTTAAAATATTTGTGTCAAAATAAATAAATATATTCAATAACTACAATAATAAGATATGTACGTACATTTGATTAGATTATTTTTTAAATATTAAAAATCATAAATAAAGACAAAATTAAAAGAAAATAATTAATACTTCATTTATTTTTTAAAATGAAAATAAATTTAAACAATAAATTAAAAAAACAAAAAAAAAATCATATGTGTTATGTAATTAATAAATCTTCATAATAACTAAAATAATATTAAATATTACCAACATATTAAATTTGTCACTTTTTTAATTTTATATTTTATATTTTACCTCCATAATTAGTATGGAGTCATTAATAAATGTTTACAAAATTTTATTAAGTAATTTAAATAATTTATAAAAATTTAAATTTAAATTTTATGTATATGCAAGGAAAAGCAAAACAAAGGTGGCGTTTTTAGTGCTTAAGCAAACCAGGATCGCCACATAAATTTGGCGCATCCACATAAATTGCGCCAGCGTGTTAGCGCAACCTACGTGGATCTTGCCAACCACGTGCTGCATCTCCTGGTTGTCATATAATATTAAAAAAAGCCACGTAGGACAAAAGGGTGACATTTTGGTATACAGTTTCAAAAGAGTGACATTTTGATAAATAATTAAAAAAAGGGTAATTTGGTAAATAGTTAAAAAAATGACAATTTGGTAAATAATTTTACCAACAGTGATAATTTAGTAAAAAACCCGATTTTGAATTAAAATATCATGCTGGTAAAGCCAATGTAGTGTTCGATGCCTTGAGTAGGAAATCCTTGCACATATCCTCGATGATGATAAGGGAACAAAAGTTGTTAGAAAATTTTAGGGACTTGAAGATTTCAATGTCCTTGCAACCTCACTGCTTGTATGCTAGTGAACTAATAATAGAGTGTGACTTAAGAGATCAAGTAAGACAAACTCAATAAAATGATGAGTTTTAATAGTCTCTCAAAAGAAGATTTTTTGTAGGATGACTTGAACATTTTCAAGTTGATGAAAAAAGGGCTATTGACGTACGAAGGAAGATTATGTGTGCCCAATGATGAAGAATTGAGAAAGAAAATTTTATTTGAAATACATTGCAGTAAGTATACTATGCACCCTAGTACAACCAAAATATATCATGATATTAGGAAATTGTTTTGGTAGAATGGAATGAAAAGAGACATAGCTAGTTTTGTAGCTAAATGTCTAGTTTGCCAAAAGGCTAAAATAGAACACCAAAAACCTGCTAGATTACTACAACCCTTAAATATCCCTGAATGAAAATAAGACAATATATCAATGAATTTTGTGTTAGGATTACCTAGGACTCCATCAGGATATGATGCAGCATGGGTAATTGTTGACAGGTTAACTAAGTCTGCTCACATTTTGCTTATTAGAATCAATTGCCCATTGTACAAGTTAACTCAGGATTACATTCCGAAAATTGTAAGGTTACATGGTGTACCAACTAGTATAGTTTCAGACAGAGACCCAAGATTTATCTCAAAATTCTGGGTAGCCTTACAAGAAGCTTTAGGTACTAAGCTCCGTTTTAGTACATCTTACCACCCTCAGACAGATGGTCAAACTGAAAGAATCATTCAGACCTTGGAAAATATGCTTAGAGCTTGTGTGTTAGAATTTCAAGGAAGTTGGAATACCCATCTACCATTAATAGAGTTTGCCTATAACAATAGTTACCATTCTAGCATAAGAATGACATCATTTGAAGCACTATATGATAAAAAGTGTAGATCACCTTTTGTGTTGGTTAGAAACGGGGGAGAAGAGCTTGTTGGGACTTGATATAGTGCAGCAAACCACAGAAAAGATCAAATTTATCAAAGAAAAATTACTTGCTGCTCAGATTAGACAGAAAAGTTATGCTGATAAAAAAAAGAAGACCTTTGAAATTTGAAGAAAAGGAACATGTTTTCCTCAGAATCACTTCTACTATTGGGATTAACAGAATCCTTAAATCCAAAAAGTTGAATTTCAAATTCATTAGTCTATTCTAAATCTTTAAAAAAATAGGACTTGTTGCCTATCAAATTGCACTTCCCCAAATCTTTCAAACTTTTATGATGTCTTTCATGTATCCCAATGCAGAAAATACTGTTTTGACTTTTCACACATCATAGAACATAAAATAATACAAGTAAGAAATGATTTAACTTATGGCACCAAACCAGTACGAATCATGGATAGATCTGTCAAACACTTGAGAGGAAAAAAATTCTTTTAGTTAAAGTGATTTGGGAAAGACTGTCACCAGAAAAAGCAACATGAGAATTGGAATATGATATTCAGAAGTCTTATCCAGAATTATGTTAGTGAATTTTGGGGACAAATTCTTATAAGAAGTGGAGAAATATAATATCTTATTTTTAATAAAATATTTTGTGAAGAATAAAATTTAAATTTCTTCAACTTGAATATTCTATTTAGTTTTATAATAGTTGTTACTAATAAGAAGTGATTAGAAAATTTTTAATAGATATATTTATAAGCAGATATTTATGAGAAGATGTTTATGAAATAATTATTATTTTAATATAAAAATCTACACATCATCATTACTAAAGATAAAAATCTAAAAAGTAATCATTATTTTATAAAAAAAGGATGGGGTAGAAAGAGAGGTGCAGAGAAATAGAGAGAAAAAAAAAGTGTGAAATTAAGAGAGAAAAGAAACAATAGAAGGAAGAAAGAGTGAAAGCGTGAGGTGCTGGGAACACAGGAGAGAAGGAGAAAAAATGAAGAAAAGAAGAATAAAGGAATTTTTGCAAGAGGTAGAAACTAAACTCTTTTTTCAAAAAAATAAAATCATGATTTTCAGTATGTTTATATGTTTTATTAGTTAATTTATTATTTTAATGTTTTATGCATATTGTTATTCTTATTAAATTTAGTATGTATATGTAATGTTATGAAAACTTGATATTTACTTGGTTTTCCAATATTTATGATATTTGACAAAATTTAGAATTATTATAATTTGAATGTTGACCTTTTCATGGAACCAATATAATAAATTATAAAATGATTAAAATATTACTCAAGACTTAAGTTAAATAAATATTTTAATTATATTGGGTAATAAATATATGTACTTGATTTATATGGATTTTCTTATATGTACCTTAACTTGGGAGCAATTTTATGACCTTTATTTTGATCTTTACAACAAAAAGACTTTTGTACAATGAATGTACTATCAGGACCAGGATAAACTATGGATCATGATGAGGATCTAACAAAATATGGACTATGATGAGGACCTGACAAACTATGGACTATAATGTGGACTATTAAGAGAAATTATTAAATTAAGTTTAAATCATAGTTAGTCCATTGAAAAACTAACATTTAAATTTAATGATTCTAAGTTTTGTGAATTTTATTTAATTGCCATGATTTATTTGTAGACTTGTATATTTGTAATATATTGGATTATTTGTATTGCTTATGTTTGCGTGATAGCAAACAAGTGATTCATGGAATAGTTTGTACCTAACCGTTAAGAGGCAGAGAAATGAATTTCCTTTTATGTTACTAACCTGGTTAGTATGAGTATGTCTAACTTTGTTGTCACGATGTTAAAGTAACACCAGAGATAGGGTGGATTCCCTATGGAAGTGAATGTCTTAGAGTAAAATGTGAGACAAACAGATATGGAAAGAAAAAAAAGTAATAAGTGGATTCCCTGTGATGAGTAACTTGCTTGCTGATATTTGCTGATAATTGTCGATAATTGGTTCCTGATTGCTGAAATTTAAGGAATTTATTGATGTTTGCTGATACTTGCCGATAATTGGTTCTTATTTGTTAAAATTGAAGCAACTTGCTGATTTTAATATACCAGGCTGTATTGTATGATTTATTTAGCATTCATTCTGTTATGCTAGAATTGTGTTGCTCTTGTTATACTTTGGTTGCATGTAGTTTTCTGTGTATTTTACACAGCTGAAATTTACCATGTATTTTTAAATATTTTTATAACTGTTCATTTCATACTAAGAATTTTTAATTCTTACTCTATTCATAGTGTTTTCAAACTAGCACATGATGTATTATGATTATCATCATTCAGATCGACTAAGCATAGACTCTTGTTCAAAAGGAGGAGGATATAATTATTAGAAATATATGTATATGTACTTCTGAGTAAACATTACGACTGATGTGATATTTTAATTTGAGAAGTTATAGATGTATATTACAACTTTGTATTATCTTGTATCGATACTTATTTCCTTTTATATATTTTTTATTTCGATTTTAATTTATGTCTGTAAATTTTAAGAAGTAAATTTACTGATAATATTATTATGAATATGTTTAGAGCTATTATTTGATGTGAGGGGGTTACATTTACAGCCCCTAAAGCTCAAAATGCTTTTTCAACAATTTTTGAAATTTTTAAAATATTCTCAAAATATTATATATAAACTTGATATTTGATGTCCTCAAAATAATAAAATAAATATTTGAACCTCAACGTGAAATATCTATCATGATTACTTACAAAAATGATAAATGTATTTTTTCATAATAAAATAATTATCATATATTATTTTTAAAATTTTAAATCTTATTATAATCACGTGCATCACACGGGTGTTATTCTAATTGTCAATAATGTCAGATCCCTAACAATGACACATCAACATTTTTTATTTATTAGATAATGGATACATAAATAGAGAGACTAAATTAAAGTGATTTTATGAATGTTAATGATTAAACTGGGAAAAATGATTATGAACCAAAATGTAGTTATAGTCTTTTAATACTAACACTTAGTTGGTTAAGTAATTCAACACTTGTTCCTCTTAAATAATGTTTTGAGTTTGAGTCTTATGAATAGAAAAAATTAGCGCTGGGACAATTTTACACTTTTATAGTCTGACCGACTCGACTCCAAATTAATTGGAACCCAATGCAACTTTTGGATACCGAGAAATTTACACAAAAAGAAAAGTTGTAGTCTTTTAATTACTATGTTAAGAAACCTGTATAATTAAGATATGTTTTACTAATTTTAAAAATAAACTAATTAGCTGAATCTAATAGAAAATAGTTTTATATAAAATTTTCAAATTTGTAAGTGATAAGTTTCAGCTTATCGTAATTATTAGAAAGAGTCAGAATTTGTTAGATTTTTTTTTTTTAGAGTATCCCCACTCAATAGCGAGAAACTAATATCTTGAGATACAATTAGGTGTCCCTTCTAATAATATTATTTTTATACACATAAATTTTGATATTAAACACAAAACTATATACTTAAAAGACCCAATTCCTTTTTACTCAAAAAGTTTATAAATACATAATTATCTCACTTTCAACCTATATATATTAGAGAGTTAAATAACTTTTTTTATATAAACACACAAGTTACATTCATATATATTTTTAGGTTGTACCAAAAAATAATAATTTTAGGTTTGATTATAGAAAACGTGTAAGTATCACATCACTGTGTGATAGCAAAATATACTCATTATTAGTGTTAAAATTCTAAAGTTCAGGTTGAGGATAAAGAGAGAGAAAATGAATACTTATATAGTATGAATCATAGATATAGATATAGATATGAGATATGACATAGACATATATGGAGATATATTAAATTTAAAAAATTATAGGATACTGATATGATATATATATATAAATTAATATAAAAATAAATTAAAGAACTAGATTTATATATATATAATTGTAAAATTTAAGAAAAAATATTCATAATTCATTGATATTATTTTTATAAGTTTAAAGATTTATAATATCTTAATATATATCATATGTGTTAATATTTGTTACCTAGTAAGTCCATTTCAAAAAATATGAAGCATAATTTCTATAAATATTTTTAAAAAAATATCTTAAACTAATTTTTTCTAATAGAACTAACTATATATAAGTATATGTACATCAAAAAAATTAACTAGAAGGAATAGCAGTGTCAGACAAATTTCGGTGACGACGAAGTGGATGACTTGGTGCAACAGTAGAGTAGAAAGAGTAGATAAAAATAGTGATGTATAAAAAGATAAAATTTAAAAACCTAAAGTGACGTGTGAAAAGATAAAACTTAAAATACTGGTATGAGAAAATAGTGATTTGAGACGTCAATAATGTGATTGAGTTTGGAAGAGTTACGAGCTTACTAATTGAACGTTAGTCATGGAAATTATTTTTTTTTAAAAAAAATATTAATGAGTCGTGTCTAAGTTGTGTCTAAAATATGTTCAAATTAAAAAAATATTTTTTTTAATAAGATATATGAAACACATGTATCGTATGCGCGTTTTCATGTGTCTAACAGGACACATGTCTGATACGCGAATACATCTCAAAAATAACATATTGTGATTTATAACTTATGTATGTAATAGATGTGATATAAAATACTAATTTAATAATCTTATTTATTTATGTTAATACAAGTCGGTATTCGTATAAGCTCAAGTCTATTCACTTATATAATAAGACTAATAACCTTAAAAAAGAAATAAATCATGAAAATAAAACTGGAAAACAACTCTTAAAATTATTTTTTTAATCAGATAACAAATTGATTCTATAATATATTTTAAAATTTTTCTATGATATTTAAAAGATATTCCAAAATAAGAAACACTTGATATATACTTAAAAGACTAATCTAAGACGTAGGAGAAAGACAGTAAAATGTAGGAAAGATAAACAAGAATAATTGGTAGGACGCACAACGATCACTGGAAAGACGCACAATGAAAATTTCTTGTAAGCAATCATTCACAGTAAGGCCAAACTTCTCCATCACTAGTATGACTCATAGGTGAGATAGCCAACATCACCACCAGTATGAATTATTGGTAGGAGGATAGTGTGAGCCACAACCTATAGAGAATTTATCACCAATACTACTCATCGGTGAAATAGAAGAAATAATCATTAGTATGATTCTTCAATAGAATCGTCAAGAACTAAAATTCATAAAATGACATGCTTGCAGGAAGTAGTCACAAATATTTTACTGCCCTTATGATTCGTTTGCAGCAAGAAGCGATATTGTCACAATTGGCAGGAAGATATGTCATCGCTGGGAAGATTGAAGTTTAACATTCTCATTTTCCCTCTCAATGCCTTTCCTTGCATTAGGAAACGAATTCTAATACCATACAGGAGAGAAGAGTAAAAATGAAATCTGACAAATGAATAAGGGACAAACAAGCCTAACCGTAGCCAAACAATGAAAATGCAACCAAAATGGGCAAATCTAGCCAATTAGCCAAAACTACAATAACCCACACAATATACAAACTACGCAGGAATAGTAGCCAAAGAAGCCAAAGTACATAAAATCTTGAGTGATCTAAAAGGCAAATCCTCACATCGGCTTAGTATATTTAGAGAAATTAATTAATTCCTCTAGGTGCTAGTCCAAGATTTAAACCTGAGTAAGCTAGGGAGCCATCTCCTTAATAACGTATTAGAATATTGATTCACTTTCCCGAAAAAGGAAGCCGGTTAAAAAGAGAGTTTAATAAGACATTTTTTTGTTGAAAAAAAGTTTATATTGAGAGGAGGATTTTATCCGTTCTAATATTAAGATAAACTATCAATTATAGTGAGATTTATATTGAGAATACATATCACCTATCAATAAGGATCTGATCATTTACACTAAGTTATATAATTGTCATAAATAAAAAGTTATTAAGGCAAACTATCCTCATTTTCGTTATAATAGGACTTTTATATAGTGCAAGTGAGTAGGAGAAAAAGCGTAAAAGACAATATTTTCATAACTAAACTAGTCATTGAACTAGAAAAGATCAGAGAGTCATCGTTTTGAGAGTCATGGTTTCCGCTTCAACGTATTATATAAATATATAACAATATGTAAGAAAAATATAATATACATATGTTAATTAATAATATTAAAGAAAAATATTGATATAAATTTTTAACATAATTAAATTTATTTATCACATAAATAAATATTAAATTAAAATTATTTTACTAATATTAACATAATTTCCTAATATATATCAATCTTATATCGAATAAGTAAAAAAGATAAGAGATGAAACTTAACATTATAAATTAAAATAAAATTTTTATTATATTATAAACTCCTATTTCTCTAGCATTAAACAAATTAAAAGCAGAAATGATGAAATTAGTGTCTTAAAAAGTTTTAAATGTTTTTTTGAAAAGTTTGGATTGAATTTATATATTTTTTTAAATTGAATCCATTCAATTGTGTGAACTGTGACTAATTTCTAGTTTTTGAAAATCCGATTGTTAAGAATTAATTGGACCAGTTGAGGGACTAATTCTCAATCTTTTTTATCCAATTGGTTGATTCAATCTGATTTCTGAAAAACTATGGCAAAAGGTATCATTAGAAGAAGCCACTAGAATCAAACATTAAATTAAATTAAAAATAAAATAAAATAATCTCATAGAATACTACTTGTTATTAGAGATAAAAATAGGTTAAATAATTCATCAGAATTCTATGAATTGGCTTATTTATGATTTGACCTGAGTTGTCTAGTTTAATAAAAATGTTAAATTAAATTTTTTAAAATATTTATTTAGTTAAATAAATTAGACTTCAGACTTTTAAAGTCAGTAAATTTGTTTATTTAATTATATATATATTTTTATATATATTATGAAATTTTAATATTTATATAATATAATTAATTTAATAAATAATATAATATTTTTTAAAATCTAAATCTATTAGTTTGTATAAAAACTTAAGTTTATTAATTTATTTTATTGACTTATTTAGATATAAATTTGTTAATTTATTTAAAAATTTTATTATAAAATAAATCTTTAAATTCATATTAAACTTTTTAAAAATCAAGTTAAATTTTTAAAAAAAATTATATTAGATAAGTAGATCAAATTTAAATTTTATATTTAAAAAATAGGCTAAATCCTTTTAAGATAACGGCAAAACTGAACTCACCCTTTTTGCACGGGCATTTGTTACGTATCTTCTAAGCCTCATATTTATTTGTATGATCATATAGGTGGCAGAATAGTGTAAGTGTACCAAAAAATAAAATAAAAAATTATATAAATATAAAATTATATTTGTAAGTATGCATGTATATAACCTTATTCAATGTCATGACAAGAGATGCAGACGAAAAGGATTCATTAAACTAAATTAGAAGTCGATGTTGGAGTCCGAGGAAGCCTTCAATTTCAAAAGACACAACCAGACAAAGCAACAAAGTTGGTGTTGGTGTTGCTGTTGCTGTTGTTATTGGGGTTTTGGCTAAAGCCTCAAACAACACACACACACAGAGGTTCCTCCATGGTTGCTCTCTCTTCTGTGGAGGAGCTCAACCACTGCTTCAACGGCCTTCTTCTCTCTCTCTCTCTCTTTCTTTCACTTCTTCAAACTAAGTCTTTTCGAATTTTTAAGTTTTCTTTACAAACCGGTGAGTATTTTTGTCTGTGCTTGGATCTGGGGTTGTTTAGTTTTGTGTGAATTTTGATGGGTTTGTGCTGTTTTCACTTGTTGTCCTTGCTTCTGAGCTGTTTTGGCTTCTGGGTGTTGCTTTTTTTTTTTTAAAGGATCATGTGTTAATGGTAATTCATTTTGAAATTTTGGGTTGAGTGTCTCATCCATAAAAAAATGTTTTTTTTTTATTTGTTTCTCGTCTAGATTTATAGTGGTGATGTGCAGTCTGTTTACAATTCATTTTTATGAAATTTGAAGCTGGGGAAGCTTGAATCTTAAAATGATTGTAACTTGTGATCTGAGTCAGAAGTGATTACTTGGGTTATTTTTTTTATTTGCTATGAACATGTTTTGTTTGCCTTAATTGGGTATTGTTTTGTGCAGTGGTTGATGTGAGTCTCATTTTCATTGTTTTTCAGATCAGCTGATTTAGAAAAAGGGAGAGAGAGGTGGTCCAGACTGGTTTAGATTCATGGTATCGTGTGCCTTAGGTCAAGTCTCTTCGTCAAATATCAACGAAGTTGAGCTTCTTCAAAGATTTTGACTCTGAAATGGGGTTTTGGACTTTGGTGGATGACAGTGTAAGCAAGAAAATCAAAGGTTGACATTTGTGTTTTTTAATCTTATTTTGTCAAAGAGGCTGTTGCTATCTCCTGAACCAGAACTTTCAGCTATAGTTTTGTTAAGGTAAATTGTTACTGATATTTCTGGTTTTGCTGGGGAGCAAGAAAATTGCTATGGCTGTTGCCAAGAGCAACAACAGCAGTGAACCTTCTACTTCATACAATTGTTACAAAGTAGCAGGCTTGACTGAAACCATATTAGACACAAGTCATACCTCTAATTTGAAAGATAGATACATTCTTGGGGAGCAGTTGGGTTGGGGACAGTTTGGTGTAATAAGAGCATGCTCTGACAAGCTGACAGGAGAGGTTTTGGCCTGCAAATCAATTGCTAAAGATAGGTTGGTTACTTTGGATGATCTGAGGAGCGTCAAACTTGAGATTGAGATAATGGCTAGGCTATCTGGGCACCCAAATGTTGTAGACCTCAAGGCAGTTTATGAAGAGGAAGATTTTGTTCATTTGGTGATGGAGCTTTGTGCTGGAGGGGAGCTGTTTCACCGATTAGAGAAGAATGGACGGTTTTCTGAATCCGAAGCCAGAGTTCTCTTTAGGCACCTAATGAAGGTGGTTTTGTATTGTCATGAAAATGGGGTTGTTCATAGAGATTTGAAGCCTGAGAACATTCTATTAGCAACAAGAGCCTCCTCATCTCCAATTAAATTGGCAGATTTTGGACTTGCAACCTACATCAAGCCTGGTACTTGCTTTCTTTGCTTCCTTTGCAGATTATTAGTCTTCTTTGCAGTTTCTAATGCTCCCATGAAAATGTGTGGTGTTAATCTTCAAATATTGGGCTTTGTTTAACCAGGACAAAGTTTGCATGGGTTAGTTGGGAGTCCATTCTATATAGCTCCAGAGGTACTAGCAGGTGGATATAACCAGGCTGCTGATTTATGGAGTGCTGGGGTTATTCTTTACATTCTATTGAGTGGGATGCCTCCATTTTGGGGGAAGACCAAATCACGGATATTTGAAGCTGTTAAGGCTTCTGCTTTGAGGTTCCCATCGGAACCTTGGGATCGCATTTCTGAATCAGCTAAAGATTTGATCAGGGGAATGCTCCGTACAGAACCTTCTCGAAGGCTCACTGCCCAGGAGGTTTTAGGTAAGTTTACGTTTTTTTTTCACCTGTTAACACCTATCTACTGAAGCTATTTTATTTAGATTCATCATTGGAGTTAGAGAGCATTTTAGACAAGCAGGATAATGACAATTCAACTGAGATAAGACTATTATTCAAAAATTGAACATAAAAAGATTATTACTATATTATTGAACACATAATAACTAAATTTGGAGCATTAAGAATACGCTTATTCTGTTTATCAAACATATAGCCTGACAGCTCCATTAGTTTAGATTATGGCGAATGGTTCAGCAATGAGTTAAGGTCATAACACCGAAAACTATTAAAACTAAAAGGGGATTTTTAAGGTATGAAATTCATCCTATTCAGTCATTTATGGTATGCGTGTTCAAAACTTAAATTGTTTAAGAAATATAGTATGTATAAGTCTTTGGTCCTCACCATCCCAGCAAAAGAACAAGTTTGTTTCTATTATCTTGTTTTTTCTGCAAACTCTTTTCTGGATGGTCTTCGCACTCTTTTTCTTTTTATTTTTAAACACTCTTTAACCTAATATTTGAATTTTATAAATATCACCTTGTGCATTTGCTATTACTCAGCATATTTCCTAGTATTTCCTAGGCATGCTCTCAGATTTCTCTTTTGCCATGGTTTATTATTTTGCTGTTTTGGTGGCATTTTTTTTTGGCTTGTGTGCTTGTTTTTAATAATCTTTAGAGCTACCATTTAAATTGGTTTAGGTAATATGTACCCAAAAAATGGTTAAGGTATTGCTACACTGCAATTACAATTATTTCTTACTCTGCGTTAATAATGCAGATTTTTATTTATTTATTTTGACTCTCTTTTGTGCCTGAAGGCCAACTCTTTTTTCTATTCTTTTATTTTTGAAACACATAACTTGATCAGATGGATAGTGGTTCTGGTCTAATATATAGTAGCCCTTCCCTGACCCCTCCCCCCCCCCCCCCCCCCCAAAAAAACCAATAAAAAGGAAAGAAATGAAAAATCAAATAAATAAATATATTTTCTAATCTTCTTCTGAACTTTCCCTTTCTAGATCATTGCTGGATGGAAAGCAATCAAACAAATCCTGAACAGCTAAGTGAACATAAAATCCGAAGTGATGACAAATGGGATGTTGGTGGCGGCTCATTCTCTGCCTCTTTTATGTCCAGGAATCAGGACATCAGCTTTGGCGCTGGATCACCTACTTGTGATGCTCAATCACCTACATTCACATGCAGATCATCATTTTCTTCTTTTTTCGTGGAACCAGTTACTCCTTGTGTAGTTTCTGGTGGGTTTTCATTTCAGAGCACAGGCGATTCCACTGGTTTGGAATTTTCTTCTCCTGTTCCCTCAGTGCTTAGCTTTTCATTTCTCAGCCCCAGTTCTGTTGTTGAGCAAAAGAGTTGTACATTAGAGCGCTCAGCTAACACGTCAGATATAAATGCAATTGCTGGAGGTATGTATAGAGTTTTTCATTCTTACTGTCTTCACTTTTTTCCTTAGCACCTTGGTCTGATTTTGTTTGCAATTTGTTGCAGAAGCAAGCTTGGGAAAGTTGCTTTTACTACCAGATTCTCCCCTTTGCATTGGACATAATGTTAAAGAAATGGATCGCAAGCCTGTAGAGACTAAAAGGGCAGGTGGAGTGAATGGACATTGGGTATTGGGAATCCACAGCAAGAGAAACCGGACAATTGGACTTGGTGAGCACGAGCAACTTGACCTTGTGGTGACTGAATCAGTCATCCGTTGGTCATCATGCACGCAACTCCCTACATCTTTGAGATCATCTCTTGTCTGCTAAACGTATAGACTTCTCGACAGATTAATTGAACAGCTTCATGTTGTGCCTAAATTCGGCATACCTGTGCAAATTTTGCCTGCCTAACGCATTGTATATGTTTCCTTATTTGCATTGTTGTTACTGTCTTCTGGTTGGTGCAAGTTGTAGTTTAGATTGGTGGCGGTTTAATGTTATGTGTCTGATTGAGAAGTTCTAATTGCTCACCATTGTTTTTCTTTCTTCTTCTTTTCCCTTCTCATGTTAAGTACCTTTTAAGTGTAAATTAAAGGCATTCTGCCTGGTTTGTGAAGGAAGCTGTATCTTGATAGCACTCCAGTTATCTTAACCTGATGTTTCTGTTACACTTTTTTCAAGCTCGTGAACATATTACTATTTAGCTTTTGTGCATGTCTTCTTTTTGCATAAAAAGAAACTCTAGCTAATATCTTTTTCTTCTTGTTAAGGTGTCATTTTTGGATTTTACATTTTAGTTACTTATGAACTAAACTGTACTACCTAACTAAAATGCTGATCATTTTCATGGGGTTGGATAACTTGTGCCTTAATTTTCATGTGTTTTGTTAATGTTTGCCCTTAGGGTTTAAGGAAGTGTCTTGTTATTAACTGCACGACCGTATTTACGCTCAGCCTCTCCACCGTTCATATGCCAAAAACATGCTCTGAGATCTATGCCTCATTGTAATTTTTTTTTCAAACAAAATAACACTTACGTTATATGTGCTCGGGTTTTTATGGTACATCTCGATAAGGAATCAAAATAATATTTATTATTCATCCAAATTATTTATGGAAAAAAGCACTAAATATATTTTTTTGAAATTTTCAAAGTATTAATTATTTATATTTTTTATTTAATACTTTTTATTTTTTATTCTGTAACATGTATCTTAATGGTACACGTTAACAAAAACTCAATTTTCGTTACCCTATTAATGAATTTTGGTTCTATCATTTGTGCATGTTCCCAGTATGATGAGCGGTGGGTAGCACTTGGCTCCTGCTTTTTGGTACAGGGTTTTTCTAAACGTGTAAAACCCCTTGAAAATTGAATAGATTATGGACCACTCTTGCTGGAATTAAATATGTTGAAGCAACTAGCCAGCTAGTGATGGTTGTAAGTAATTGTCCGTGACATCTCACTCTACAATGATTAATCATTGTACATAGCAATATGCGGGAAGAGGGGGTTAGGTAGGTTTGTCATCATTTGTTAGGCCAAATGTCAATGCCACCTTTTGTATAAAATGGTATATCAAGGTCTGGATGAAAATTATTATGGCAGAAATGCAACTTCATGATTCCTAAACTTTATTTATTTATTGTTAGATTACTTCATTAGTCATGTTTTATTTGTCCCGGTGTTTTGAGGAAGAGTAATGATATTTATGAAAACTATACTCATAAATTTTTCATATGCACTAAGGTCATTAAGAAAAAGATATAGTGGGATGAAGCAGTTATCCAATGACTTATATGAGAGATGATTTTATAAAGATAAAGTATGTGCAAGTATTACTTTCCTTTGATGAATTTTCAAATATTTAACATTCAAATTTTGTATATAATAAAAGTTTATTTTTTGGGGCTCACTTACTTCAGATAATGTGACTGTAGAAAGAGCGATAGGGTCTCACTCCACGAGTATAAAGTACAGAAACAACACTATGATAGTGAGTGGTTTATCTGTTTGGTGATGTGAAAGAGCTATTCCACTAGGCAATAACACAGCCATTAATAATGTTATGCTACCCTCGTTTTTGAGAGACAGGGAAACACCTCAAAGTTAATGTCTGCTTTGTCAAAACTGCACATGATTCTGTCCCTACACCTCTCCTATCCCTCTCAAAGCAATAGGAACTTTAACAAAATCTTTTGGGGGATGACACAGATTCTGGCCAAATGAAGTGGGGATATCCCTTGGTGTCTAATGCAAGTTTCTGTTTTTTTTTTTTTTAGGAGGTATAATTTGATAGAAGTGCCTCAAATATACTTGCACGTTTGCAAACATGGCGAATCCTTCCCCAATCCTTTTGGTGACATCCTATAGCGTGAGAACAAATAAGTTAAGCAATGGTCCTACCACTCTGCCCAATGATGTCAAAATAAATAAATAAATAAGAAACTTTAATACATTATGATTGCATTTTATGCTATAATTACATCTTATGTTCTCCAACATAATGAGGAATTTCATGCCTAGAATTTGGAGCAGACGTGTGGATGACATAACATTTGCTTTTCAAAGGGTACTTCTTAACCTGTGGGTATAATTAGTGTCAAATTGACAATCCTTTGTATACACACAAAGATAGTCAGAAAATTCTTGCATTTTATATTTAATTCATGACATCTTGTTTCAAATGACATATTGGTGTTCAAAGATTCTCGAAGTCCAATATTACTTAGATTGTTGTTTAGAGTAGATTCATAGTTTTAAATTACGGATCACGTCACATGATGCAACTGCATCACTCCACAATTGTGGCATGATTCTAAATCATAGAAAAGACCACAACGAGAAGGTGATGTGCTTACATCAAAACTACATTATAGCCACAACGGGTCGCAATACATTTTAAAAATTAATCTTTAGTTACAAAAAAATTCACGCCGCAATGACCGCAATCCGCATTGCAGCGACCGCAACCGTAACCACGATCGCAATTTAAAACTATGGGTAGAATATCAAGATCGCATCACCTGAGTAGCATAGTGATCAGTCATGCAAGATGCTTTCAACAAAGACAAATATTGGGAGAGCTTATCTCCATGTGATCATTTACCCAAGAATGTCATTACAATTGTTGATCAATATCAATCTTATGAGATTAAAAGCATTCCCAAATGATTCTTCATACTCAATTGCCCACTTGATCAATGAAACAACTGAAGAATATTCCAGTAATGAAGCGCAGGTATAAGAACTCAAAATTTTGAGTGCTTTTGACATATACATATGCTTGGGCCTCTTTGAAGAAATCATCACAGTACTAGGCTTTTGCCCCCTTTTATTTTTTTAACAATTAAACAAGCAAAGCTGTCAAAAGCCATATGACCAAAAAGTTCCAATTGTGTATTTGGATCTACCCCCCCCAAAAAAAAACGCTGGTATGTAATGTCTAATAATGTGCACTACCAACAAATTTATCTCCAATTGAAACAAACCCAAAGAACCATCTATTCCATTAATTAATAGAATTGGGCAGACTATAACCATCTAGCTGCCTGTCCTGTCCTCTGTTGCAATTAGTAGTAAGTGATACTATAAGATGTTCCAAAGGTAAACAAGAGAAGTTTGCAGCTAACTCTGCTTCCATTGAAGAAACAAATGAAAACTTACTGGTTTAAGTTCAGAACTAATTTGATTTGATAGAGACACCCAATTTAAGCCAAGATTTACGTCTCAAACTGGAGGTGACCACAATGATAGCCGATGTTAAGTATGGCATGAAAATGGACAAGTAGGTGTACCAAACACATACTAAAATAAAAGGGATGAGGGCTCCAAAAGCACACCACTAAGTTACATTTGTGTAGAGAATTTCACCAATCTCATTCTCTGCTGATTTACAAATATTTGCATTGATGCTTCAAATCCTTTGGTTGTCATGTGTTGTGCTAACCACCTAACGAATACAATTGCTTCTTCCATTGCAGCTTAGCACCATTGTCCAAGGAATGAAGTCATTACATGCATAGCATCCCCTGATACAGTCACTGTACCTTTTCTAAAGTGCTCCCAAAAAGGATCCCATGGAGCACAGTATCTCAAATCTCAACCACATGAAAATAAGCAAAGGAAGGTCACTTTTCTTTATCATTTTCACATTCCTCTGGGAAATTCCAAGTTGATTTCATTGCTGATTGTCTTAGCACCTACTGATCTTTTAGAGATATCTGAATCTGTTAATCAGGATAGTATCAACAAGTTCCATATAAACCACACATGGATCATAGTTTGATATGTGTCTATCACACCAGCAAGAAATAATATTTGATGTTCACTTGGTTAAGGGCATATGTATTTGAGCCTATGAATAAATCCATGTATAGCTTGACACGTTGCTAAGGAAATTTGAAATAGTTATAGGAAAGGAGTAAATTAGTAATATGAATAAAATCTTCAAAGTATTTGTTGATATAGTCCTCCTTCTTTTGACATATAAGGTATTATATTTAAAATTTGAGACTGCCCGTGCATCAGTAGGCAATGGGATTAAAATGAAATGGAACACACGTGTACAGAGCATACATGTAGTTTGATGAGTTTTACCTTAGCTTGAACAGCAATGCCATCATGAAAATTAACTATTGTGGCATGCAGTGGGCGGGTCCAATTTTATAGCGACCATACCTGACATTCAAATTGTAATTTGTAGCAGGCAATTCATGGATTAAACATTTAATAATACCCCATTTTAAGAACCAACCTTGTTGATGTCAAGTAATGGCTAAAGGGTTAGAATGGGGTTTACAGAACAATGTCTGACAGCGACAGAAGGATCATCAAGAGCTCTACAATGGGGATTGAAGTTATACTGTATAAAAATCCAAGGCCAGGATAAGGATCATATTTGAAGGTATTTTGTTGACTGATGATAATCTAATTTTTATATATTTTTTTATAAAAAATAGGCATAATTATTTTTAATTTTAGTGACTTTGTAACATTATTGATTGATTTGTCCCACTTAGTGAAAAAAGTCTTAGTTGTTATTGTTATTGTTGTTATTATTATTGTAACCTTATTGATTTATTTATTTAAAAAATTATTAATTTAATTATTGTAATAATTATAAGAAATTTGTTAAAAAAGTATTGGACAACAATCTTTCCCAAAAGCCAAGCATGTTGACATCGTATTGAATGGAGAAGTATAGGAAGTTGCTGGTCCCACGATGGAAAGTGAGCAACCTAGGAAGTATGAACATATCGTTTTTTAGGCGTGTCTGCGTGTCGGATATGTGTCTGTGTCGGACACATAGGAACGCGTGTATGATACACGTGTCTTGCGTATTCGAATGTGTCTGATTAAAAAAATTATTTTTTTCGATTCGGACACGCTTAAACACGTTTAAGACACGATCCATTAATATTTTTTTTAAAGAAAAATTAGTTTTCATGACTAACGTCCAATTAGTAAGGTCGTAACTCACTTAAACTCAATCACATGACTGACGTTCCAAGCCACTATTTTCACATACTAATATTTTAAGTTTTATATTTTCACACGTCACTATTAGACTTTTAAGTTTTATCTTTTTCACACACTACTATTTTTATCTGCTTCTTCTACCCCTGCTCATACTAAGTCGTCCACTTCATTGTCACCGAAGTTTGTCTCATACTACTCTTCCCTCTAGTTTTTTTTTGGATGCACATGTGTTTGTACATGATTAGTTCTATTAGAAGAATTTAGTTTATGAGATTTTTTTAAAAATGTCAAAGAAATTATGCTCTATATTTTTTGGGATGAGCTTATTAGGTAGTAAATATTGATACATATGATATATATTAAGATGTTATAATTTTTTAAATTTATAAAAATGATATTAATGAATTATCAATCTTTTTCTTAAATTTTATAATTATATATAAATAAATCAAGTTCTTTTATTTTACTTTAATATATATATATATATGTTATATCTATGTCTTATAATTTTTTAAATTTATTATATTTTTATAACTGTGTTTATATCATGTCCTGTGTCTATATTATGTCCATATCTGTATTTGTATTTGTGCTTCATATTGAGCTACTAAACTAATTTTAAAAGCCAAAAGTTTTAGTGGGCCATGGTAGTTGGTCTCCATAAAGATATAAAAGCCTTGGTGAATGAATGAAAGCCCATGGTCCAATTCAAGGGAAATAATTAGTGAGTCCATTGGATTATTGGAAGACTTCGGCTCGTTAACAGAGGCCCTAGGTTATGGAATTGAAACTATTTGTTGAGTAAGTAAAACGATACACATAGCCAAGAATCTAAAGAAAGTAAACTTAAACAAATTGGAACAGTAGTGTGGCAACAGGTGGCTATTTAAAGAGAGCATGATGCTCAAGATTGAGGCAGTCACGTTGCAGGATGCGTTGCGCCGCACAACAAGGTGGGGTATTTAAAGAGAGCACGGTGCTCGAGATTAGGGAAGTCATGTTGCAGGATGTGCTGCGCCGCACAACAGGAGAAGAAAATAAGAAAGAGAAGAAAAGGATGTGACGGCAACTACATATAAGTAGTGGCGAATGAAGAATTTTAATGAAATAATTTTGTTGAATTTTAATTTTATTATATTTTTGTTAAATTCTTTATATTAAGAGGATGATAAAATTCTGATTATTTTAGCATTAATATATTAAATTGTTTTTACTAAATTTTAAGATTTAAGATTTAATAATTATATTTTTTATCAAATTATATGAATAAATTTTAAGATAAATTTAATTTATTTATGTTATTTGAGTGTTAATAATAATTATTAAATATCAATTATAATTTTTTATTAGAAATATATTTGATGATTTGATAATTTATTATTAATTAAGAAGATTTTATCATATATTTTATTATAATTTTTAATATTTTATTGATATATTTTTTATGAACACATTTTTGTCTTTAAATGTTCATGAGTTAAATTATTTAGATGTAATAATTTGACATAATTAATGTTAAAATTAATCTTAAAAAATTCTAAATCTTAGTTATCTTATATCTAATAAAAATTAAATTTATTTACTTTGTTTTATTTAATTTACATGTAAATTAATTTTTATTTAATATTAATCATTTAATATTTTCTTTTTTTAGTTTCTTTGTTTTTTTAATTTGTCTTTATGTGAAATCGAAACTCCAAGCCTATGTTACATTTACCCTGTTATTCTTTGCCGTAATCATATTTGAAGGTATTTTGTTGATCTTGAAGAATCATATTTCACAACAAACCTCCAACAAAGACATTAAGTGCAATTATCAGGATAGTATCGTTTCTCTTCCATTTTCAAAAGTACGTCATCACTCATCAGCATCATCTGGTAGTCCTTCTTTACAGACACCTTTAATCATTTTAGAATTTGTGTAAACAATGGAATTTGTGTAAACAAAACTACATGTTCATCTATAGAGATTGACATAAAAACTTCTACCAAGTTAATTCAGGTCCTTCCCACTGAATATCATGTGATGAACCTGCAAAAATTCATATTTTTACGGTTCAAAATCTTGGGTTTTCATTCTCTTTTAATCTTTTTGATTGAGTTTATTCTCAAGTTTCTTTTATTTTTTAGTTATTTTAATTTATGTTTTAATTGTGTGTTTTTATGTAATTTTGTAGATAATTACACATGGAGAAAGACTGGTCATTTAAAGAAGCGAGAAAATAATTGAAGCCCAGCGCTGAAATACCGGGCCCTCATCGCTTGAGCGCGCAACATCGCATGTGGAGAATCTTGTTTTAATGGGCCGCAGCTACGAGCGTTGAACAAGGCGCTTGAGCTGATTGCGTATCTTTGCCGCACCGTAACTTTAGTGGGCGGCGCTGACGGCCGGAGAGTTAGCGCAAAGCGGCGAGCAATAACAATGCGTGAATTTCTTATAAATAGAAAGTTACGCCAAATTTCAAGATATACTCTGCAGCTAGTCCGAGAACTAAAATCCTAATTTCGTGTGGGCGCATCAAGACTTGAAGATTAGGGATTCTCTTCAATCTTTTCACCAATTATCAATGGAGTTTGTCATCTTTTATTCTTTGTTTTGTTCTTTTCCTATGTGTAACTAACTTCCCCTCGTTAGAGGGGCGATGATCTTGATACTTTGATGATGTAATTTCTTTTATGGGTTTAATGCATGTTTTTATCTCATGATTTACGTGTTTATCTCTTTCTTAATGCTTTTCTAAACCGATCAATTTGGGAATGATAAATTGGGTTTATGTATGATTTGGGAAAATTTGCATGAACCTAGAACTTGTGATAAACACCATAATTTACTGCAATCGCTAGGGATAGGCGTTGTGGGTTATGTGGTCTTTCTTATAATTCCTCTGTTCTTGATAATGCCTTTCTAATTGGAGTTAGACTAAGGGATTAGTTAATTTCAATCAGTAAGAGGATTAGTATACAGGGATTGGATATTAATTAATGTTGGGAATTGACCATGAATCATTGAAATAGAACATGTTTTAAACCAATTTTTAGAAGTACATTTGAAAGAGTTCAAGTGAAATCTGAACCCTAACATTTTCTTATTATTGATTTCATCTCTTGTTAAATTGCTTGATTTTACTTTGTTTAGTTTTAATTACTTTCTTTTAATTATCTTTATTTTCACTTGTTTCCAACTTCCATCTTTTGATTAGCTTAAATAGTGTTAATTTAACGAATTTGGTAATTGGAATATAATCCTCGTGGGACGATTCTCTTTTCACTACTTTATTACTTTTTGCGATTTGGTGCACTTTGCCGATTCTCACATCAAGTTTTTGGCGCATTTTGTGGATTATTAATTGCTAATATCAATTAGTAGTTAAAAGAGCACTAATTTAAGTATTTTTTTATTGTTTAATTTTATTTTTAATTGTTTCTTTTTAATTTTAATTTATTTTTTTAATTTTATTTTATTTATAGATAATTATTTTTTTTTAGTCATTTAATTTAATTTAATTTTATTTTTATTTTTATTTTCTTTCTTTACTTCACTCTGGTTTGCTTGTTTGTGTTTATGCAAGGTTCTTTGGAATCGGAAGAATTACTTTTGATCCGAGATGAGAGAATCGCTAGAGCGAACGAAAAGCTAGAGAGAGGAAGAGACTTGAAGAAGTTGAGCAAAAGATGGCAGAAATTGTTGTAATCTATGAGCGAAGACGTACATTGGTGACTATGCTACCCCATCTCTTTGAAAATATTTCTACCAAGATTAAAGTGCGTCCCGCTATTCGGGCTAATAATTTTGAGATTAAACCAAAGACTTCTACAATTACTGCGCGAGAGAATCGGTTGGGGAGGCCATGCGAGAAGATCCAAACTTGCATATTGTGAATTTCTTGCGACTCTGTGATACTTTTAAGTATAATGGCGTTACGATGATGCCATTAGATTACGATTGTTCCCATTTTCGCTCGTAGAGATAAAGCAAAGAGGCGCTACAAGCCCACCACAAGGGAGCATCTCTACTTGGGAGGATTTGGTTAACAAATTTTTGACTCGATACTTTCCTCCATCAATGTTTGTGAAGATAAGGAGTGAGATTGCTTGCTTTACTCGAAATCGGGAGAATCTCTCTATGAAGCATGGGAGAGATTCAAGGAGCTATTAAGGAGATGTCCTCACCATGCATTTGAGGTTTGGCAGCAGGTGCAGATATTTTATAATGGGTTAAATCATTCCACAAGACTTATGGTGGATGCGTCAGTGCAGTGGGTCTTTAAACACTAAGACTCCTGAAGAGGCTCAGGAATTATTTGAGGTTATGACCACTAATGAATATCAGTTGCCTAGTGGGAGAGCAGTAGTCAGACAAGGAGTGATGGAGCTTGGTACTTTCGATGCCTTACTTGCTCAAAACAAAAGTATTTCTCAACAGTTGGCCAACCTAACTAAGCAAGTGGAGAGCATGCAGGTAAATTCTGTGAACCATCAAAGGTTAATTTGTGACTTCTGTGGAGGTAATCATGCTAATGGTGGATGTGAAGTAAGCAATTCTGGTTTTAGTTCTCAAGAGCAGATAAATTATATGGGTAATCCTTCCAGACCTCAGGGTGTTCCATTTTCAAATACATATAATCCAGGGTGGAGGATTCATCCCAATTTTTCTTGGAGCAATCAAATAGTGCCATTGAATCCTCAACCAGAACAGAAGTCTCCTCTTGAGATTACAGTGGAGAAACTTTCTTTGCAGACCTCTGCTTTTATGCAACAGACTTCAAATTTTATGGAAGAGTCGAGGCCAATTTTAAGAATCATGAGGCGGCAATTAGAAGTTTAGAGAATCAAGTGGGGCAAATAGCAAAACAGTTTCAAGAGAGACCTCCAGGCACCTTCTCCCGAGTGATACATTGTCAATCCAAAGGAGCAATGTCATGCAATTACACCGAGAAGCGGCAAGACTTTGGATGGACCGAGTTAAGGAAATTGATGTTCTTGTTGCGGATGTCCCATCTCAAGACTTTTTGTAATAAAGAAGCTAAAGAGGAGCAACCAAAGTGGCGAGAGAAAGAAGAAGGAATGTGAGAAGAAAATAGTTGATCCTTCATTGTATGCTAAACTTCCTTATCCTCAAAGATTCAAGAAGGAGATTCAAGAAAAGCAATTCTCCAAGTTCTTAGAAGTCTTTAAGAAGTTACAGATAAACATTCCTTTTGTTGAGGCACTTGAGCAGATGCCCTCTTATGCAAGGTTCATGAAAGATTTGCTCTTGAAGAAAAGGAAGTTGAAAGAAGATGAAACTGTGTGCACTTTCTGAGGAGTGCAGTGCTATAATTCGAGGAAACGCCACCTAAATTGAAAGATCCGGTAGTTTCTCTATTTCTTGCACCATTGGCAAACCGACTATTGAGAAAGCTTTTTGTGATTTAGGAGCTAGCATCAATTTAATGCCATTGTCAATTCTCCCGCAAGCTTGGGATTGATAAAGTGAAGCCAACTACAATGTCTCTTCAACTAGTGATCGGTCAATTAAACATCCATATGGTATAGTGGAAGATTTGCTAGTGAAGGTTGACAAGTTTATTTTCCCACCGATTTTGTGATTTTGGATATGGATGAGGATGCTTTGATATTCCTCTGATTCTTGGAAGACCATTCTTGGCTACTTCGAGCATTGATTGATGTACCTAGAGGAGAGCTTATTTTGAGGGTAGATGGTGATCGGTGACTATTAATGTTTTTGATAAATCTGCAGACCGACATCGATCTCTATGCCCTGTCAAATGCATTCAAGACAAGCCTCTACAAGATTTAGCTAATAAGAGTCCTTCATCATCGATCAATGCTTGATTTTTCTACTCCCAAGATGGTTGACGAAAAGGAGAAAGGACCTCCTCTTTCTCAAAGTCTTTGCAATTGAAAAAGATCCTCCGACTTCCATTGATTTATTGAAGATTGATTCCAGAGCGGCAAAGACGGTGTGTGGAGGCAAAGAGGCGATAAGAGAAAAATGTCATCCTACTTCTCTTGCTTCAAGCCACCATGACTAGTTATAAAGGCAACGTCGAGCTAATGACGTTAAACAAGCGCTTTTTGGGAGGCAACCCGAATTTTCTCTCCTTTTCTCTTTTATTTTTATTTTTGTTTTTGTTTTTATTTTGTTATTTTCTTATTTCATTGACTAACATTTTTCTGTTTTGAAGTTTGCTAATGTTGAGTCGGCTTAGGTGCCTCCCTGAGTTCGGAGCCTTTGTAAGGGGATGTATATAGTTGTCGGCCGCCAAAAAGAGTTTTTTTTTTCCTTTCTTGTATTTTTTTTATTTAGTTATTTGTTTTTATTTATTTTGATTTTGTCATCATTATCCATTTTGTGTTTTGAGTCATTTTGTGCATACCAATGTGTTAAATTGAATATCCAATGATTGTTTGAATTGTGGATTGATCTGATTTCTTGGGATAGCACATGAGAATTTATGAGTTGCATTTATCTCTAGTGTTTTAATTGTGTATGGATGTTCTTCCCATCTTTATGATTGATAGACTTTGGAATTTAATTGCATGTCAAGCTTAGAGAAAGTTTATGGGATTGCATGTGTGTGGATGATTTGCATCTAGAAGTTGTTTGATTCTCTCTTGAGGCGAAATTCTAGGCGTGCATGATTAAGGAAATGATAAGGGCCTTCTTTGGACCGTTTGAGCCTTTCAAGCCAACTTTGTATACGCTTTATCCTTAGTTCCTTTTAGCGCTTTGTTATTGTTTGGCCTCTGTTTTTTTCTTTACTCACATTTTCCTTTTTCCCATACCCAAAAAAAAAAAAAATTCTCTTACATAACCTCTGTTGAGTGCATATTTTGTATTATTTTATTATTCAAGTCTTTGTTATTTTTGTGCATGAAGTTTTGTGGAGCTGAAAAATTTCAAAAAAAAAAAAAAGAAGAAGAAGAAAAAAAAGAAAGAAAGTTCACCCAAAGTATTGCAAAGAAATAAGTTTGGGGGTGGAGATTGTTGAAAAAGAAAAAGAAAAGAAAGAGAAAAAAATAAAGTGAATGTTGTGTTGATTCTTTTGCTCTGTTTTGCACTTGTCTTATATTTTGAGGCTTGAATTTTGAAATTTGCATGATTTTGTATCTCAACTTTTGTTTTCATTTTCCTACCGCTTCTTTCTTAATCCATACCCTTGGCTTTACATTACAAGCTTATAAAGTCCTTTTGATCCTTGGTTGTGAGTTGTTTACATTAGTGGAGAGAGATGAAAAACAACCTTATGGATGTGGGTTTGATGTGCATTTGTTTGTTTTATAAACTCATTTGGGCTTGTACTCTATGAGGAGAATGAGTCTTTCATTCATGTTTTTGGGAAGTCATTTGTGCATAAAAGTTGCATGTGAGAGACGATGTGATAATTGGATTGTTCATGTGTGATACTTTGGAATTAGATTTTGAATTAGTTTTTGAGGATATGAATGATCTTTAATACCCTGTATTGCCTTTTTGAGTCTCAAGCTTTGAGTTTTAGTTTTGTTTTTATTTTGATTTTCTTTTACTTGAGGACAAGCAAAAGCTTAAGTTTGGGGAGTGATGAACCCGCAAAAATTCATATTTTTACGGTTCAAAATCTTGGGTTTTCATTCTCTTTTAATCTTTTTGATTGAGTTTATTCTCAAGTTTCTTTTATTTTTTAGTTATTTTAATTTATGTTTTAATTGTGTGTTTTTATGTAATTTTGTAGATAATTACACATGGAGAAGACTGGTCATTTAAAGAAGCGAAAAATAATTGAAGCCAGCTTGAAGCTTGGGGCCCTCACCGCTTGAGCGCGCAACATGCGTTGGAGGAATCTTGTTTTAATGGGCCGCGCTGAGCGTTGAACAAGGAGCGCTTGAGCGCCGATTGCGTATCTTTACCGTAACTTTAGTGGGCCCGAAGGCTGGAGAGTTAGCGCTGGCCCGAACAGCGTAATGGCAGCGGCGTGAATTTCTTATAAATAGAAAGTTACGCCAAATTTCAAGATATACTCTGCGTTGCCGTCAAGAGAACTAAAATCCTAATTTCGTGTGGGCGCATCAAGACTTGAAGATTAGGGATTCTCTTCAATCTTTTCACCAATTATCAATGGAGTTTGTCATCTTTTATTCTTTGTTTTGTTCTTTTCCTATGTGTAACTAACTTCCCTCGTTAGGGGGCGATGGATCTTGATACTTTGATGATGTAATTTCTTTTATGGGTTTAATGCATGTTTTTATCTCATGATTTACGTGTTTATCTCTGTTCTTAATGCTTTTCTAAACTTTGATCAATTTGGGAATGATAAATTGGGTTTATGTATGATTTGGGAAAATTTGCATGAACCTAGAACTTGTGATAAACACCATAATTTCTGCAATCGCTAGGGATAGACGTTGTGGGTTATGTGGTCTTTCTTATAATTCCTCTGTTCTTGATAATGCCTTTCTAATTGGAGTTAGACTAAGGGATTAGTTAATTTCAATCAGTAGTAAGAGGATTAGTATACCAAGGGATTGGATATTAATTAATGTTGGGAATTGACCATGAATCATTGAAATAGAACATGTTTTAAACCAATTTTTAGAAGTACATTTGAAAGAGTTCAAGTGAAATCTGAACCCTAACATTTTCTTATTATTGATTTCATCTCTTGTTAAATTGCTTGATTTTACTTTGTTTAGTTTTAATTACTTTCTTTTAATTATCTTTATTTTCACTTGTTTCCAACTTCCATCTTTTGATTAGCTTAAATAGTATTAATTTAACGAATTTGGTAATTGGCAATATAATCCTCGTGGGACGATTCTCTTTTCACTACTTTATTACTTTTTGCGATTCGGTGCACTTGCCGATTCTCACATCATCATGCAAACAAATTTTGTCAAAGCATTTAAGAATCTGCACAATACTACATGTTCTACCACAGCCAATATGAATATGCAAACACGTTTAGACCATATCAAGTTGGAAAATCCATGAAATTTACTTCCTTAAGAACAATTATTTATTATTTATTAAAAAATATGAATATGCAAACCAGAAACGAGATACCTCCTTCAAAAAGAGTTTCTTAATAGTTTATATCAACTTACCAAGTATTAAAACCCAGAGCTCAGAGAACAATAGGAGGTTCAAGTTCTCTAAAGTTGAGTGGCACTTCGAGAACCATCATCCTTCTTTCCCAATTTGAGGCAATACATCCCATTCACATCAAAGCATTAGAGAGTCCTGAAACAACTTCCATCAAGAAAAAAGATATTTATCAATTCATCTAAAATCTGCAATATTGATACCATTCATTAAGAGAGACAATGAGAGAATCAAAATATCCTAGAAACGAAGACTAAGGCCTAGAGTTCATTTAGTTATCACTTGCATCCAATGTTATATAACGTAGGAGACACAACTTGTAAGGCATCAAATATGAACACACATCAAATAATGTATTAGGAGGTTTGATTCAAACAAACTTCTGCAGAAACTCTTGAAATGCATTATCTCCTTTATTAGGAGAGAAGTAGTTGATAAGCAAATCGGTGGTGGTGGCTTCTACTGAAAACCCTTTGCCTTTCATTAGCTGAAGGTATTTTGTTGACCTTGAAATATCGTATCTTTGCAGCAATCCTTGGACAAAGACATTATAAGGGCATTGATCAGGGGGCAGCCATTCTCTTCCATATTCATAAGTCTTCTGCATCATCCATTAGTTCATATTTACACAGACCTTTAATCATTATGGTATTAGTACAAATATCAATTCGCAACCCTTTAGCTGATAGACAAGAAAATGGAGGAGGATCGTCCTCATTTCTTGTTTTTTTTTTTGTCTTTTTACTTAAATTCTGATCAGTATTATAAATTTAATTATTTATTTTTATTTCACTTAATTTATTTTATATTTATCAAAATTTAATTATAAAGATAAAAAATAAGACAAAAAATAAAAACAAATGATGTCTATCTCAAAAAAATAGTTCCCGTGCATCATTCAGTTTTCCAGCACTGCATATTCCATTAAGCATAATATTGTAAATTACAATATACAATATTAAGATGATATTGCCTCAAAATGAAAATGGCATTTCAATAGGCTATCTAATATAATTGCACAAGTCTGGAGATCGGGAACTTGGCCATATTTGTGCAATGTAAAAAACAATTTTTTGGAAGCTAGCGGTTTTCCCACTTTGCAAAACCCAACAATAAGAGTGGTCTAGGTACAATGTTTGGATGTAATCCTTTATTAACCACTTCATCCAAAAGATACATCCTAAGCCCTAAACACTATGAGAGCTTGACAAAAGTACCCCCTGAGGAAGATAATTGCTCTGTAAGTAAAAAGCCGGAAGTATCCACCCCCAAAGATCAAGTAAACATACATTTCTGTTGTATTTTTTACTCTTATATAATATGACCTTCACTGACTGATATAATGTGAACATTGTACTTTAATAGATTATGTTGGACATGGTTGACCAATTAGGATCCTCATAGAGGAAATCAAGCAAGTTGTCAACGCTCTCACCAAGATCATTGTGTCCCAGAGTCCTATTGTAGTAGTGCCAACCTTTAGACCCTTGCCACAAAATTTTCTGTGCAGCTGGAAATGGGGAGAAAACTCCAACTACATTCCCAATCATGATGACTTCGTATACAACCCTGAATAGTTGTAGTTTAACCAATCACACTACAACTGAGTTTATTTTGGGAAAACTAAGTCAATCCTGAAGATGTAGATGCGGCTGCATGCAGCTGCAGCCTACAAGAACAAAACTCCAATTGTGAAGTTGTCACAAAATTCAAAGCATTCAGAGGGACTTGCTCGTGACACAAAGTGGTCCAACTCTGGTAGCCTTAACAAGGTTAGAAAGAATGCTTAACTGGACAGCAACGATAAGGGTACAAGAACCAGAAGAAAGCTGTTCATGCCAAAGAACCAAACTAAGACAACACCAAAGCAACTCCAAACTAAAAGCAACCCTACTGGATATTACATTAACCACCGCTCTCTAACTACTTTGCACAGCTCATCCAACTTAGGTGGAATTGATCTACCAACTATAAGTGAAAACATTTTCGGTTTCAAACATATGATATATTTTTATTTATTTATTCCAAATAACACATATGTCTATGCAATTGTTAGCCTGACTGACTTGGCTTGATTCTACTAGACCCGAGTTTCTGGATACCGGCCCAAAACATTTGTTATCATATTCATATTATTTAAAGAATTTGATATCTCACCACCTCATTAAATAAGGTGAAGATACAAAATTGCATGACAATATAGAATAATCTTACAGACATGACCTCAAAATACCTTAATGGTTCAAATATTATATATATATATATATATATGGGAAGCATAGTTGTATTGACCGGAACAGTGGCCGAAAAATCTGTGACTTGAGTTTTGGGTCAGTTTAATCTTTAATTAAAACGATTTTATTCATTGACTTGGTCAAACTTGGATGATCCAACGACTCGCCTGACCGGGTTGACCCAGGTTTTTTTTTTCTAATTTAAGCTTAAAAAAGATAAATTGTAGAAAAGGGTGGAAACGAGTCAGATCTTGTCTTAAATGGGTCTAACTTGTTTTCCAAATATAAAGCTTGAGTCTGGCTTATTTACTTGACATAGACCAATTTTCAAGGTCTGACTTTTTTAAAAATTTGGTCTGACCTGAAAGATTATTTAAAAGTTTACTTTACAATAAAACCTTTAAATAAACCAACAAGTCTACTTCTAAATAACCTAGCGAGATAGGCTAATGGGCCTAAGCCTTTATATAGGCTAATAGATCTTGACTTTAAAAAATATTATATTATTTATTAAATTAATTATATTATATAAATATTAAAATTTTATAATATATATAATTAAATATGTCAACTTACTAGGCCTAAAAAGTTTTTCTAAAGGTCTGAAGCCTGACCTGTTTAACTAAATATGCTTTTTTAAAAGTCTTCACTTAGCCTTTTTATTAAACTAGTTAAGTCAAGTTTGGCCTTAAATAGGCTAAGTCATAGGCCCTCGACAAGTCATCTGACCTATTTTCACCCATACCTAAAAGACTTATGGGATGAAATGCATTTTATCATTAGATAACATGTACTATTAAGTAATATTCTCAATTTTTTTAATTTGTATTATTATTTAACCAATTCAAATTAGAAAATTAGAACTGAATGATTATCATTGCTAGTTTGCTCACACAATTAATACTTTTTTATATAATGTATTTTTTATGTAGTATTTTTTATATAAGTACTTTTCATATAGTATATTTTTATTTTTATTTTACTTTGTTTGAATTTTTTGATTCAATCGTTTAACCCGCGGTCAGATCACTGACCCGTTGATCTAGCTTTTTGATCAGGTCAACCTCTGATCCGAGTTATCCAACTATGATGAGAAAGGATCAAATTATATTAGTGTAAGTCAACGTCACTTTTACACCATTGAATAACTTTTTATTGAATAATTTTTTCACTAAATTTACCGTTGGATTGAAAGTTTCTATCATACAGATCATATCTATAAAATTTATATTAATTCAAAATCGTTTAGTATTTCATTGATATACATCAAGACTAACGTAATATATACTTTGAAATATATGAGAATAATAATCACTTAATTACATTCTTATTAATATTTAATTTTTTTAAAATTTAACACAAATAATCAAGTTGTTAGATAATTATAATTTAATGATTAAATCGATAAGAAACATATTTTATAAAAAATTATTGAGTGATATAAGTATAACAACTTTTATTTATATATATATTACAAAAATCATGTGAGGCATGTGAATAATTTATTAATTTGGACTATGTAACCCCTTAATTCTATTATAACTGTTTTACATAGTCCAAATTAATAAATTATTCACATGCCTCACATGATTTTTGTAAATATCTTTTTCGATAAAAGTTTATTATCCTTAATATCCTACTAGTTTATTTTTTGTTTGTTGTTTGATGGTTAAAAATAAAAAATAAAAGAGCAACATTAGCTTTAGCATGAAATAATAAGAAATTTAGTGATATTAATGATTAATTAAATAACATAACAGTTCTTCATATAGTGAGTAAATTGAAAAATTAGTTCGAAAATAAATTAAAAAAAGTAGAAACACGATCACTATATTACGCAGAAACAAAACCTCAACAAAGTCCTTCAACCTCTTATTGTATAATTACAATTTACATTTTAACATGAAATTGTAATTAATGAAATTATTTAATTTTGTTTATCTAATAGTGCATCACATGCTTTGGTCTATTAATTTGTAGGATTAATTTAAGGAAAAAGTTAAAGAGCTTGACTCTTTTGCATTAGAGCTATCAAGGTAAAAATAAGGGAGTCTCTCACTCTAATAAAACTCAAGTGAGTCCTTTATTTTGTAGTTATGGGCTTCACAGTTCGACTCTTAATTTAATTAATTATGATATTTTTATTATAAATAGTGTATATATTTTTTTTTATATTTTTCTCAATACCATTTATCATATTTATTTTTTTATCACTTTTTCTCACTTAATCACACATTCAAAATAAATGTGAAAAAAAATATAAGAAAAAAATAATATAAGAATATCATTTTCTTAATTTAATAGAAATATATATTTGCCAGGGATAAAGATTCATTATTAAAAATGGGAAAAAAAATAAAGTCCTACGTTTTACAGAAAGAGCAACTAACCAACATCACTCCAAAAAAGAGGAAAAAATTACAAAACCACTTGGAACCTATTAAATTCCGACCAACGTTCCCAAGCTATAGCAAACGTATCCCTATAGTTAATTACATTTGATGAGAATAGTTTAGCAATTTAATAGAGACATTTATTGAATTATAAATAAATTAATTTAATTTAATTTAATAGAGAAATTTACTGATTTCTAAATGAATTAATTTAAAAAAATTAAAAGGAGCTTACCAAACCTATTTGTTATGAAAGCTCTTTTCAATTTGGAAAACAAAAAAAAGTGATATGGACCATTTTGTTTGTTTTCTCTACTCAATGCTATCAAACTGCCAAGTGTTGATTGCAGATTGCATAACGCAAGACCTCAAATGAAAAGATAAGATTCATAGCCATAAACCAACTCAGCCTCATGTTCTTTTGGTGGGCTGGTGGCTTCATAGAATAAGCTTATGGTTTTGGTCATTCCACTTGGACTTTCTCATCAGGACATGTTCCAGAATTAATTCAACCTCCCTTTCTTTCAGCAAGAAATCATAGAAAACAGATGGGTTGTAAAATAAACTCCTTAAGCTCACCAATTCCATGCAAATTTTACACCAAGAAACCAAAGCTTAGAAGAAGAAACACCATCATCTTCTCTTCCTCTACCTCTAGTGAAAAACAACAAAAAACCATTTCATCTAGCACAACCATTGAAACCCCAACAGCTGAGGCTTACACTGTTAGTTTCAAGACACAAAGGGCTTGCAAGCTTGGCATTTCAAGATATCCTGACTTTGAATATGATGCAGAAGGGGGAATGGGAACTGGGTCTTGTGCAAAGGTAACAGAGAACCCAGCTAACAATGAGCTTCTTGTTTCATTTGACCTTGAAACTCTGTATATTCCACCATTAACAAGTTCTACAACCAAGTTTCTAGGATTGCCATTGCCACCATTTTTGAAGATTGATATAGTCCCAGAAGCATTCCAAGGAAGCATTAACCAAGAATCTGGCAAGGTAAGCCATTTAAGTTTTGGAGATTATACCCCTTCAATTTCAACAGTGTGTGCTTTATGTGTACCCTTTTAGTGAGTCTAATACTTATTCTAAGTTTCCATAAGTATGCATCTCTCTAATTTGGTTGCATAACTATCCTATTGATGATATGATTACTATTTTTTTTTATACAAGGTTGATCTTGAGTTCAAGGCCAAGTTCTTGTTTTCTGCTGGGAGTCTCTATAAGGCTCCCCCACTGCTGGTGAAGACAGTGTTGACATCAGAAGAATCGAAGGGAACTATCAAGAGTGGAAGAGGCAAGAGATTGGATGAAGAAGGGAAGTGCAGACTAGTTGGTGTGGCAACAGTTGATCCTATTGATGATTTCCTTATGAATTCCTTCCTTGGCCTTCCAACTGAGTGCCTTGCCGACCTAAATGCTGTAATCACCATATCTTCCTCATCTTAAGATCTCATCACAAACTTTGGACATTGTTCAAACCTATTTATAGCCATTGTATCCACACTGGAAATTCAATGTTCAATGTGAAACAGTACAAGGTGCATGGATGACAACAGTTAAATTTGACTAGTTTGGCCATTTCAGCCTTGTGAACTGGTAGTCATGTATCACGCTTTTTGTATAACAATTCTAATGTACCCCCCCACCCCCCCCGGGGGTCACCCTAAAAAAAAAATACAAGAGAAAACCATATACGATACATTAAATTAAAATAAACCACAATTGTAATGCAATTTGTGGAAAGATAAGTTATTTGTTTCCATGGTTTGGGGTGATAATCGTGTTGCGTATAGGAGACTGAAGACGTACAATTTTAAGCATGTCCATTGATAATAACTTTGGCCATAATATGGATTGTTGATAATCAATTCTTAGTTCTCTTCATAGCCAAAGAATATGTTTTTTGTTTAGGTATTGTGAAAAAAGAATCACTTTTCATTCACAAACTACTAAAGAAAGAATACAAAAATGCTTTTGGCAATTGCATAAACATTGCCAAGCACGTATGCAGCAACAGTGTAATACTGTGAAGTCGAGAGCTTTCAACTGCGGTCAGGCTACAAGCACAAGTTCACAGCAGATGCAAAAAATGGAAAGATGAACCAAGATATATAGATACATTATCTACGCATAATGACTTTGGCTAAGTAAGAAACTAGCCAGTGTAGCACCTACCAAACTCCTTTGTCAACTTTTAACAGAAATGCAACTTGTGCAGAAGAATTTCATTACCCTACTACATTATATAACATTTTTCTTTTACTTTTTGGGCATTAAAATGACAATGTTTGAAATAATAGAATCATATCATATAATTCCAAATCAACATCCATTTGATGCATTATGATGAGAGCTTGCCACCAAAATACCAAGACAGGTGAGAAGCTACAGTCAATCATCCATTACATACAAATTTTTTTTTCCTGTTATGATACACTTCTCAACCAAACTGGTACCCTTCTGCAACCTCCAAGTGTCATAATGAAACATTGATTTTGTGGCAAAAATGCCAAAGATAATTTGTTTTGTTTTAAAACTCGATCAGCCAGTAAAATATCCAGCTTCATGCCTCATGCTTAGCTATTTTGTATAACAGGAATTAAGACCTTCATAGTATTAATTCATTCAAATGCAAGCCTTTGAGTGCCGACCAGTGAAGCATATTGGCCCTTCTTAGCCAACAGCTCAAAATGGGTACCTAGTTCTGCAATCCTCCCATCAGAACAGAGTGCAATTTGATGGGCATTTTGAACTGTGCTTAATCGATGAGCTATTACTAATGTTGTCCTCCCCTTCATCAAATGGTTGAGAGCATCCTGGACCAAGCGCTCACTGACGGCATCCAGGGCACTGGTGGCCTGCAGCAGAAAAGAATATCTAAATCAAGACAGGCAAAAATAGGGTCACATAGATATCAGCTTAAAGAACAGCAGGAAAGGTTTTTCACGGCTGCATGTTGCTCTGCCTATGGAGAGTACATAGAAAAGCATAGAATTAAACAAAAATATCACCTCATCAAGTATCAGGATGGGAGCATTCTTTAGGAGAGCTCGGGCAATAGCAATTCTCTGCAGATTAGAAACACAAGAGTCAAGAACCTCTTAATGTGTCCACGTGTGAAAATGCATGCTCATGCAAGGGAAGGGTTGTATATGTAAACTCTACTATACCTGCCTCTGTCCTCCACTCAGTAGGCCTCCACGTTCACCAACAAGTGTATCATAGCCCTTTCCAGAAAATATGAACAATAAGGAAGCAATTTATCAATGTACATAAAAGCATCTGCAGACCAAGAAGACAAACAAACCTGTGGAAGTGAAATTATAAAGTCATGAGCATTTGCAGCTTTTGCTGCCTTAATCACATCGTCTTTAGAAACAACATCATCTGGAAGCCCATATGCAATATTTTCTCCAACAGACACCGAAAACAGAACAGGCTCCTGTAATATCTTAGTATTATTTGTAAATACTAGCAATATGTTTCATATCAAACATGAGATTCAGTTTTTTTCTTCTTCCTTTTTTAGTTTCCATACTTGATTTACAATAGAGACAACCCGGGCCCATTCACTCTTGTCAAATGTTCGGACATCCTCTCCTGCAACTGTTATACAACCTTTTGCTGGCTATAGAAACAACACATCACTTGATGCAAGTATTTTTCAAGACAAAGAAATTAAATGAAACTTCAACTTACAACTTAAGGAACAGAAATTAAACCTCATAAAAACGAGCCAATAGCTGCACTATTGTACTTTTGCCTGCACCACTAGAACCCACCAGTGCAGTTACAGTTCCACATTTTAGTCTTAAATTTAAGCCACGTAAGATTTCCACATCTGGCCTTAAAGGATAAGAGAAATACACATCTGCAGTATAATATAAGCATAGTCATTGATAGAGCAGAAAAATGTAGATAAGATAAAGTAAATCCGATCTATTATGTTAATGTAATGTTTAACCATCTCATGGTTATTATACAACTAGTTCACATCCATAAGAATAAAGTATGTGTGCCTGTGCAAGAGAGAGAGAGAGAGAGAGAGATCAAATATGAAACTTAAGCTTCACAAATCAGATTTGACATAAATAATTAAAACTGAAAGTGAATGATTATATGTCTTCCTCAAGCTCCTATCACTTTAATTCTATCTTTGAGAAGTATGTTTTAAACATCATGACAAACAGAAAGCAACCAGTACAGTCAAAGTCCCACAAAAGAAAATTCATCCATTTAGTTACTGAAACTTTGAAAGTTCATCTCATAACTAAAAAAGAAAACGGTAAAGGTAAGATGATGAAGCTCCCATTACAAGAACATTAGCAAACATGCCTTTTTATCAAAAAAATCATACATTAAAGCAACGCTTCTTAAGGAATATGAAGAAAATTGCAATAAAGATACCTTCAAGACAAACATCTCCAGACCTTGCTAAGCTAAACAAATTGCTTGATGTTTTTAGTGCTGACATGTAACGCAAATAAATTTTTTGGTTATTCTCAGCAGAACTATTAGAGAAGAACAATTTATAATTTTCATCATCCGCTGCTTTTTGTTTCAGTTCTCTTTCTAAGCCATAGGCAAGGGCATCATCAATTTGAACTCCAGACAAAACAGAGTTGATCCTCTCAACAGCAGCAAAAGTTCCACGAAGATCTCCAAAAGAATTAACCAGTCCTTGAACCTGAAAGACATAATATCAGACAACCAATAGAGGATGACAAAATAAAGTGAAATAACAGGTCAACACTTACAGCAAATGTTAGAGTGAAAGTGTATCCAATAAAAGATGCCATAGTTCCAACAGACAGCTCACCCTGAGAGCAAGAATAAGAGCAACTTAGAAAGATTCACAATTATATTAATGGTGGAAAATCCTTTGAAAGAAACAACATGAGAAAGATGCATATAACACATCAGTTGCAAGAATGTATTAAAGTAGTAATAATGACAATGACCAACATCTGTTGCAGAAGAAAAGTACAGGAGAGAATATGATTAGATTTGTCATTATACAGAGAAAAGAGAAAAGCTACACAAGCTAGAATTCCTTACCGCCTTAACTTTGCTTCCTCCAAGACAATACAATGCAATTAACGAAATATAAACAGCAACTCTAGTCAATGATTCATTTACAGATTTGAAAGTCCCAAGCTTTATCCCACTTGATTGGAAAGACAGAACCTGTAGAGAACTCATAATTAACATGAAAGCTTTCTAGAGTGAGTCCTCCCTTTTCTGACTACAGTTATTGGTTCTCGAATAATATTACCTGGTTAGCAAATGTAAACATTTGGCGCTTTTCACCACCAAAGGATCTTACCTGTAATCACATATGTCACTGTTTCAGCTGTCAATTACAAATCCAAGCCTTTACAATACACAAGACAAAATGTTCATCATAAAAACCTGAACTTCTCAGAACTCACTGTTCGAATAGCAGAAAATGTTTCTGTTACACAGTCAGATATAGATGCTTGGGCCACCCCATGTGCTTTAAAAACTGGCAAAGTTGATCTCTTGTAGACAGCTTCAGAGAAGTAAAAAGAATCAGCAGCAGGTAAGAAAACAAGAAATGAAAAATAACATGACCCAAAATTTTTACATAGCACAATGTATTTCTAAGTCAAGCTACAACAAAACTGTCAGCTTATACAATTAAGCTACTTATGATGCCCGTTACCCTAACATTTTAGAAAGGAGAACTAAAAAGATGGGCGATTACATTTTTGCACTTTATAATAAACCACTACAATGTTAAAGGTAAACCTAGAACAACCTGGTCATTAAATTGATAACATCAAATCCAACAGAAATTTACCAATTGAAACGGAAACTGCGAGCATCAGAACACCCAGAATTGGTGCCAGTTGAGGGGATAAAGTAAAAAGTATGAATATTGTCCCAATGACCTACAAGAACAATGAAAACAAAAGAAGCAATGACACAGTTGAACATGAGCAGCCAAATGCAAACTAAAATATGCATGAGTACAACATAAGTGACTCCCAAAAAAAAATTGCGGTTCTCTCTTGAAACTTGAAAGGTAAGGAAGCAATTCTTCCATACTCATACATCAAATTGTGGTAAAATAAACTCCCACTCCTCAAAAATTGAAGGAAAGTCAACCCAACCAAGTGAAAAAGGAATCATACACATGCATAAATATAGGAAATATAAAGCTCACTTCTCATTGGTGTAGAGTTGCTTGCCTCAGATAATGCCCTGAATCCACGATCCCTTGAAACATTCTCACTCACAATATCTTTAAGCGAACCCAAATCAGATGTTAACAAACCAGTGAGTTCACCAACCTATAAGGAGCAAACCCAAGAAAGAGCAAAAGTTTTTGCACCTACTCTGTTAGTTTACTATCATTAAAACAATATTATATAGCTTAGATAAATGAAAATTTTGTTTTTAAAAAAAACATATTAATACAAATAAAATGGAATTGAAAAGAGATTAAGTTACTGCAATAGATGGGAAGGATATGAAGAGAAAGAAATAAGAGATGACAGAAGGCCAGAAAGAAGGAGCGAGGGGAGACAAAGTTAAAGATAATAAAATACCATGCACAAAAATTAGGTAAAAGTGACAGAACAGTGGTTATCTGCACAAGGTCCCAGCTCTCAACCCAAATATCTCAAGATACTCGCAAACATGAAAAGTAAAAGCACATATATTTAGGTAATTCCATACACATACCTTGTATTTGTCAAAAAATTCAACCTGCATAAATAGAAAGAACACTATGTGATCAAAGGACCAAAGCAAAATAACTTCTATCCAAGAATTCAAACTACTATACATGTTCTAACAAATAACTATCTCCAAGCATTATCAGAAAGAACTAAATAAAAGAAAAACTAAAAAAATAGAAATAAAAATGAGCAGGGAAGTTGGAAAGATTATGTTTTACCTTCTGAATCAAAATTCTTCCGAAGACCTGAGCTCTTAGCGTTGACATAACTTTCTCCCACACTATGTTCATGTTTATAACAAAAATAACAGTTAAAAGTGGCTCCAGTGCATACAGAATTCCAATTTTACTGAGCAGCCTCCATAATGGCTCTGGTCTAGCACCAATAAGAACTTCAAAAAACCGCCCTAAAAAAACAACAACATATAAGAATGTATTATATAATATTATATAATCTACATGGCTTCCTATCTTCAATAGTCAGGCAGAAATTTCTGCACATAGATCATACATGAACAGTGGGTAAAAAGGAATCAAAAGATAAAATACAGCACCCTAAATTCTATAATTTCTGATACTGCAATAACAATACCAACCTTATTGTTGGATTAAAGGTCAAGTTAGTGAGTCTTGCATAACAAGCCAAATAATTGTTCAACACACCATGTCAAAGGAGTCTGAACTTTACTGTATTTAGATGACAGGTAACGAGAGAAATGGAAAGGGAATGAGGGAAAGGAGAATAAGTTCTTTTGTTTGGAAGTTTTAAAATAGATAGAAAGAGAAAGGAAATCAAAGGGAATTATTTCCTTTATCTTTTTCTTAAAGACCTTTTTTTTTTCTCCCAAAGTTGAGGTATAATGGGGGAACTAATTTTTTATAGTTAAAAATAAGTATTTTACATCATGTTCCATTCCCTTATAATTTAAAACTCCCAAACAAGGTAATAAAATTCCGTTACATTTCCTAGTTAATCTTCCAAACAAGGGAATGTTCCATTCTTTTTCTTTCATTTCCAGCTCATCCCTACTCGTTCCGTTCCGTTCTGATAACGAAAAAAATCCAATTAATCAAAATTACAGCAACCCTTCTACTATGAGTTGATCAAACAGGGAAATTTCATTTTTAACAACCCAAAAGTATTTCCATGAGATAAAAATTTTATTATCCTATTTTCTGAGGCACAAAGAAAGAGAGAGCTTATTTAAGTCATTCAAGAACAAGTTTTTACATAACCACGTTTGATGGGCATGTAGCTGCAGGAATTAGGGAACAAAGAAGATGAAAAAATAAAAAAGAAAATAAAGCAAAAATTACAAAAAGAAAATTCTTAGTTAACCTACCATTTGTGGTGATTCATTAATCACTCCTTGAACATCTTAATAGTTGAACTTGAACACGAATTTCTTTTTTTCTTTTTAATAAAACATCCATGTTTTGTAACATTCCAAAAGTAAAAATGTGAACTTTCAGCAATTCCCAGAAAGTAGAAGTTACCAGAAAAAATGGGCATGGATAGAGTACAGGTGGTGCAGGCAAAGAGAGCTGCAACCGAAACAGCGAGGCGCAGTTTGTGCTTCATCAGAAGCATCCAGAGGAGCTCCCAACTTATGACGCCGGGTGGGTTGGCCTTCTCCGGAAGATCCGACCCATCAAGCTTCGGGTCCGGGTCGACGAAGATGGGGTCGGATGCGGGTCCAGTGACGTAGGCATGTGGGGTTGTTGTTGTGGTAGTCTTGGATAGTAGAGTTGTTTTGAGTGTGGAAGGAGAGAACGGGAGTGATTGGAAGAGAAGGGGTGAGAGTGAAGAGTGAGAGAGTGTTGGTTTGAGAGAAGAAGGAGAAGAAGGGTGGCAATGGCACAGTGTTGCAGAGGCCATGGATATTGGAAAATTAAGGAGAAGACACGGCTGAGGGAAGTTTGGGAACGCTTTTCTTTTTATTGGACATAATGGCATGTGTAATTTATCCAATTATCTTTTTTATTCTTTTTTCCGTTTGTTAGAAAATATTATTTTTTTTATTTTCATTTATTTTGAATAAGTACACTTCTCCTTGAAATTCCCGAGAAAAATCTCAACAGGAAACCAATTTAATGGTTGCGTATGTTCCTATGTTTCCCATCAAAACACTCATAAAGGACAAAAATTATTAATAATAAATGATTATTATACTCGACACTCTTCAGTTTTAAAACATTAAACTTGCATTCCTTACTTTAGTGATCTCATCTCAACACTCTTCTTTCTTTGAAAAATTATCATGATCTCTTTTACATTCTCGTTACATGTAATATTTTTAATGCTATTATTAATAATATATTTAAAATTACGTATTATTAAATAAAATTATGCACGTCATGTAAAATTAATAATTTAATTTTAAACTATATTTAATTGATATACAAAAAATATGAACATATCGTGAAATAATATAATGTTTATATATTAAAAAAATAATATACAACATATTTTACAGTAATAATAATATACATGAGCTATTACAAAGTACTAATTGTGCAATATAAAATACAAAATAATAACATAATTATTCTATGTCTTTTGCTTTTGTCTCCTTATTGAAGATATCAACCTTGGAAATATTACAGAAACATGAACCAACATAGGTGAGAATTCAAATAATTCTCAATAATACTATTAAAAATCAGTAATATCATAATACTTTTAACTGTTTCGAAGAAAGACTCATTTAAAATTTCTTTTATTAAATAGGAAAGTGACAAAAACACAATCAAGTCATTCTTCTTCTCAAAACAAAAATTCAATTATTAATAAATTTTTAAAACATTTATTAACAAACATCACAATTTGTATTTACAAATATTTTCAAAAACACATTTTCAAACAATCATCATAATTTAACAATTAAATCCAATTTCATCATAATACTCATTTAAATCACTTGACAGTAGTCTGTTTTCAGGTTGGTGTACTTCAACCACTTCAACCTATTTATGACCATTCATTAGTCACACAGAACTACTCCGAATAATGAGTAACTCAGGCCAGTTCTAATGAGGAAAATATTCATCCTCAACCTAGAGTTATCGGTAAAGATGACATGTCTCATCCTCATCTACAAAGATATGGAGAGTATTATCCCAACCTCACACTATTATCAGTCTAAGATCACCTCTGCCAACTAGGAATAACTTGAGCAAAGAGGGAGAGAGTATCATCCATCCTCAGCCTCAACTACTCTGGAAGGGAGGGAATGTTCATCCTCACACTTCCATTCTAACTTAGAATAATGATCATTTCCTATAACAATCCTTGGCCATATAAAAAGGGCTACTCATACAAATCAAATCACATTTCAAGAATTCTCATCAACTTCACAATATCGATATATTTTCAAATCATATGTAATCTACCAATTGAATATCAAATGAACTCAAATGAGGTTAATTACTATATGGTCAAACAACCAACATATAATACTAAATTCGAACACATAAGTATTAAGTACATTTCCTTAAGTCTTCATACGGCCACCTACTTGGCCATCTTAAGGCATTTTATAATCAATTCAAGAAATTGTATACTAGGATTTCTCCATAAACTCAACATCTCAATTATTAGTAATATGTACAACTCTTTATAAGTAAATTACGACCAATAGAAAATCAAAGTGTAAAACCATAGTGTGAACACTTAAAGAGAACCAAAGGGTGAAACCAATATCAATTCAATGCCTTGCTTTTCATGACCAACTTGATAATTTCTTTAACTAACTACCTTCCATTAGTCAACTTACTAACAGATAATATAGAAAATCAAAGAAAGCACAATTGGAACATACAGTTTTACTAACCATAAATATAGAAAAATTAAAGCGTGAACGCAATATCAAAGTGTGAACACTTGGACATAATAATTGGAACACATGGTTCCTTATTTGGCTGTGAACCTCAAGGTACAAAAGCAACTCAATTTCAAAGTCAAAATGGATGCTTGGTTGTGACATTCCTTCACCCAAATTCAATTAATACAAGACAAAGAACAAATTCAAGCCATCAACCTATAGTAAATTCTGTTTTAGCCATGAGTTTTACTAGGTCAAGGTTTGGCCATAAAATTTATTTAAACAAGTCATAAACTCAAGTCATCATTCAATAAAAGAATAAGAACAATTTGGAAACAAAGAACCTCATCCAATACATGGTGTGGTCGTGAACCCTAAGCTCAAGAACTTAATCATTACACAATTATTTTCACTCAAAAATTCATGAAAGAAAAAAATAACAAGATGAAAGTAAGGAACTAAGGCAATAAACAATAAGAAATTCCTTTTTTCTATTCTTATGTTTCAGCTGTGACCATCACAAGCATCAAAGTCAAAATTTTGATTCAAAACCATAAATGAAGTAGAGTAAGATGAAAATAAACAGCCCCTACCTTACTTCCTAACTCCTTGTAGCTTGGTTGCTTGAATTTTCTACACTTTCTCTTTTTCATTCCTTTCCTCTTTCTCTTTTTCTCCTCTTTGTTGTCGTTTTTTGCCCCTGTTTTTAGCTGTTGTTGCCGTGTGAAAGAGTGAAGCAAAGTGTCAAAAGAATAGTCAAGATTTGTGTAGAAAAATTGGCTAAGTGAAAGACGGTAGAATGCTAACTGTGTGATAAAAATTTCATGCTGAAACTTTTGTATCTGTTACATACACTTTAATATTTCAAAGTTGAGTTTTCAAGTGTCCATAGTGTTATAAAAAATTTTAGGAGTCAACTTATTCCTCAGATCCATTTTTTCATAATTTTTCATATACTGTTATTTATTAGTTAAGCTTCCTTACTCGGTCCCAAGTTAAATTAAACTAAAGGACTAAGTAAGTATGCTTACTAATACTTATCTTAATTGGTATTTTATACCAAATTATTCTCCATACCTTACTTATCATTTCCATGAAATTTTATAATGTTCTAAATTACTTAATTGTTTCAGCTATTCCTCTTTAGTGTCCTTAAAAATATCAAACAGGCTAAGTTGCTTTTTCAAATATTACTAATGCTCTTATCAAGTGTTTATAGTTAGGAAATAAATTTTTTATATTTATTTCGATCATATCAACTGTTTACGCATAAACTTTAATTATTTCTTTGTATTCAGTGTTATAAAATTACACTTAAACTGGTTTAGAAAATTACCCAAATTAACAGATAACTTTTACTAATATTACTGAGTTTCTATAACATTGATTAGAACTACTAGATTAGGGAAGATGTTGAATTACATCTACACTATTTCTTCTTATAAGTAACAAAATAATAAATATAAGTGTAATTTTTAAATAAAAAGAGTATTAGGTGTAATAAGTGTTAAGTATAATAACTTCTTTATGGAGTTTTTTTATTTTTTATTTTTTTTTTTTTGGTTATGTTATAATTTTTATGTACAAAGTGTGATACATGAATATCGAGTCACAAGATTAAAATGACTAAATTAGTTTTATGTAACTTTTTGACACACCTGATTTTATGTAACTAAATTATTAAAATTCTAGCTATTTTACAAGAGACTACTTTTGATTGATGTTTGGTATAAAATAATGATGATTTTATTCCATTAATGAGGAACTTTTATAATGGAGTGTTTATATTTATAGGTATTTTAGATAAAAGGTAGTTTTGTTAAATGTATTTGAATTTTTCTATAATTGAAAATAGAGTAAAACATTAATTTGGCCTGTGATCGGCCAACTTGGTCCTTGATAGAAAAAAATCTACTTAAGGTCCTTGAGAGATGAATCTATAAGTCATATTGGCCTAACCGTCAAGTTTGGTTTGTCTGAGTTAATAGATTTGATGCGTTGGCTCATTAAGTGGCTTTATGGCACTTAAAGATGCTGTTGTGGCTAATGGAGGAGTGGTAAATGGCAATGAAGCTTCGCGATCGATCAAATATGTCCCTCAAAATCCCTAAACCACCAATTTTGCTACCTTCCCTCTTTCCCCTAAAATCCTTAAACCTTAATTAAACTTGTTTAAACACCAAATTACATAACAAAATCTCCTTACCACTTATCCTAAGTAGAGGAGAGATGACGTCATATGGGAAGGGCAAAGCTTAATAAGTCCCCCCTCCCCCATCCCCTAAAATTTTCCTCCAACTTTAACCCCCTCGTTTTTTAGAATTGAAACTAAAACCATAACACCCTACAAGGAACCCTTTTTTATGAATTGAAACCTTATTTTACGACTTGGTATGGAATCCAGTTTAGGATGGTCATGTGCATTTGAGTGGCAGGGTTCAGTTTGGCTATAGAGGTAATTGCATAACCCAAGCTTTTTATGTTGTTACTATATTTATTTGTTTTTATTGCAGTTTGGCGAACGTAGTAAATTATGGTATTGTGGTCCCTAACTTTCCCTTGTAGCTTATTTTGTTGAATATATTATGTTTAATGCTCAATGTTGTGTGGGGTTGTGTGTCTAAATTGATATTTGTAGCATGTATGGTCCCAGAGAGTGATTATACTATTGTGTTAGTGTTAAGTAGTGTGTGGTCTTGGGTGTTTACTAAATTATAGTGTTTATTTTGATTTGTTGTTGTGTGTGTTATAGATGGACCTATTTTTTACTCTTATATTGCATCATGAAGGATATTTTGTGAGAGGAGTAGATGGTAAACTTGAGTATGCAAATGGTGAAATTGATGAATGAGAATGCCATGATCTATATTTAACGATTATTTCTGATTAAGGACTTTGTCAAATTGCATGGATACATTGGGGGTGAGAGTTGCTATTGGCATGTGGCTGAGGAAGAGCTTGAAAAGGGGTTAAGGGATCTTAAATGTGATGTTAATATCATTCACATGTGCATCATTGCAAAGCATAATGAGATGTGCCTCTATTTTGAGAATGCAATAGATGAGCCTGAGATAATTTCACTGTAACCAATTAAGGACAAAAAAAGTAGAGGTGTGCAAAAAATCCAAAAGAACCTAACCAAATTATAAACTGAACCAAACTACTCCATAAATAACCATATTTTTCTAAACTAATTTTAAAACCTGAATCAGTTATTTTTTAAAAGTGATTCGGTTAACTGGTTTTATATCCAATTTGGTTCACTGTAATAACTAAACCAATCCACTCTTCAAGTAACAAACCTCACTTCTGACATTTCTCTCATATTTTTCACTTTTTACTAAAATGTCTAACGTGAGGTGAACCATAACCCCCAAATTGGGCACCACAAATTGCTCAATCAGAGACACCTTCAGGGCTCACGAGTTGTGAGTTTAGATGATTCATTACATCATCTTTATGGGTCAATCTGAGTCTTCGTCTCTCTACGTTGATCTGCTGCGTCTTCATGGATTTGCTTCTGTTGCGTCTTCATCTCTCTGCGTTTGCATCTTCATCAACTGCTGTGTCTTCATCGGGTCTTCATCTTCTGCTTAAGTGTTAGTGCTCGTGCCATTGATTGGCTTCTATTGGTGCTGGGTCTTCATCTTTCTGGTGAGTGGTGATTTCTTTTCCAACCTGAACCCTCGATTTCTTTTTAGTTTATTTTATTTTGAGACTTACATTTACATTTTCATTTTTTAATTTGGGTTTTTCGTTTGTTATTTTTTTAGCTTCATTTTTTGCTAGAGAGTGAAGTTTTCAGCTTCTAATTTTAGCTCTGTTTTGCACTGAAAAACTTTAGACAAGATGAGATCCAATATTACATAGATTTGATTTGATAGTACTGTGAATGTGTTTTGGTTGCTATTATCTCCGTATGTGTGTTGAGAGTGAGAGATGCTAGCTGTTAAGGCAAAATATAATCATGTGTGCCAGCTATACAACTATAACCCAACTACTTATTAGATTTTTCTGCAAACCTTGCAATACCAAAATCAGTAATTTTTGGCTTATAATCCTCATCAAGCAAAATGTTGTTGGATTTTATATCCCTATGAATAATAAATGGAGAACAATCATGGTGTAAATAGGCAATTCCTTTTGTAGCTCCTAGAGCAATTTTATATCCCTGGTTCCAAACCAATTCTAGCTAAAACAAAGTGGAAAATCATTTTTTGTGCTTCTCATTGACTATATTTCTCTACACTTTAGTTTAATTGAGGTTGATTGCATGCTGGTTGGTTGACAAAATGCCTAAACTATTTTTCGGTGGAATCTTGTTCCTATGTTTGTGAATAATAGCAGCAAAACCTAGAGAAAGAATTATGTGAAAATACTCATAATCTGTTTGATTTTGAATTTGAAATATGGAGTAGATCTTAAATATGCTTTGAGCCTCTTTTCAATCTTGCTCATGATCTGTCCTAAATCACTATGGTATATGAGAGATATTGGTATTGGTTTTTGGCTATATTCCTTTGAAGAATTAGCTATAGTTAGTTAATATATAACAATGATAATTTCATCTATATGAAGGTTAATTTACCTAGCATTAGGCAGTTACAAATTATGATAGTGTGCTCTTTACGGTTGTTTCAAAATGTTTATGGCATAACATTGCTACTGGGGAGTGGACACTTTTGAGTGTTCATATATGTCATATATAATCTTGTGTCTGGTTGCTTTTACTGACCTCTCTTTTTTCACTTTGGATTTGAAGCTACTGAACTTTACCGAAGTTTCTCAATTGAATTTCATTTTATATTTGATGTGTTTTTGTTCTTTGATTGCCGTTGTTAAACTTTGCAGTTATTAGTTGCCTTAGTTAGCTTTCAATCACTCTTCTGTTTTTTTTTTCCCAATGTCAGAATTCTTTTTTCATTTAGATATTTATTGTTAACTTCAATGTGATTGCTGATTTGGTAGATAGAACGCTGATACTATGAATATAGCTTAGTGCTAAGAAAAGAGGCCCTTGTGTTGTGTCACACATCATTAGGTGTTAATGTGTTATATATGAAGCTTTGTTATTAGATAAGTATGTTACAGGTGAAGAGAAGTATCAACACCAGAGTCAGAGCAAGAATCTCAATCATAGATGTTCTTCCATGATTTCTACAGGGACTATGTTTGTGTACAACCTGTGGGGCGAAAGTTCATTGAGATTGGGGTGTTTGTCATCCTGCATGATGTATTTGATTATTTTACTTAAGCTCTAATTTACCATGTGTGATGAGTGATGACTGATGAGCAAGTTCATTTGGGGTACTTGACGAGCTTATGAAGCTTTGGTTACTCTGTTATATAAATCTTCATTTATTTACTTTTTTTATCTTGATAATGCTTGATCAATAGCTCTATACATATAAAATATAAGAGATTCAATTTCTCACAAAGTATATGGTTTTATAAAAAATGGTAAAGCCGATTGTTACTTCACTTTGAATTTAGAAAAGGAAAATCATTGTTGGATTGAGATTCTGTGTAGGTATATATTTTTATTAAGTAATTCTCTAGGGAATTAAGGTAGACTATTATAAACCTGTGCTAGCCACCCCCAGAAAACTATGATTAGTATACATGTTTGCAACCATGATATGATGGCTCTTTCTTGTTTCTGAGTTTGCCATATATCATAGGCTGGTGAACATTTCTGACTCTAGATTACATATCAGAATTTTATATAGGTTAAAAGTATTGCAACAAAAATCCAATTTTCTGAATTGGTTTTTGAATCAGTTTTATGAATTGGTTTCATATAAAAAATAATTTTTTGAACTAGTTTCATGAAAAATCAATTTTGAACTAGTTTTTGAATCGGTTCAGAATTGGTTTTAAACTAGTTAAGAACCGGTTCTAAACCCAAGTCATTTCTGAACCAGTTCCAAACCCAAACCGGTTCAAAATCGATTTGTCGAACCAAAACCAGTTCGACCCCAAAAGAAAACTGATTCGATTTTTGAACCAAACCACTTTATTGGTTCGGTTTGGTTTTTCATGTCGAATCGAACCATGCCCACCCCTATAAAAAAGTAAGAAGGAGAGATGTGAGGAGGAATAACCAAACCCAAAACCTAATGTAGAATCCAACCCACAACCTGATGTAGAACCATATTGTGACTCACAAGTTGATCTACAAGATGAACAACCTAACACACAACCACCACTTCAACCTGACACACAACCATAGGAACAACATAAGACACAACCTCTTCTATTAGTTTAGTGATTTTAACTTTTACTTTATGGTCATCTATTTCAATTGTTGCATTAACTTATAACAATAATAGATATGGCCATATAATGTAAAGTAAAATTGGTAATGCATTCAAAGTAGATCAATTAAATTGCAGGTACAAAATGACACCATTGCCATATTACAAAGCAGGTCCATTATATTAAGAGGTATAAAATGGAACCATTGCTATATTACATTCAACTATCCCACAACACACACTACATACACTAAATATGCTACCACCTATCTACTTCCAAGATAATATTACTAACATACAACTACCAACTCAAAACTCAATAGAATTGCACACACTTTCATTATCGTCTCTTCTTTCTTCAACTTCATAACCCTTCTATTAAGCTTCAAAATAATAGATACACCAATTTCATCGATAGTTATAGTTGCATAATGCTCATTAGCCTAATCTACCCAATTGAAATATCCACACATTCTAGATCTTTATATTGCATTCCATACAAAATTAGTCAGCAATATTGGGAATAACATTCAATTCAAATCAATGAACCCTAACCCCTTCATCACAATATTACCTTGTACAATGGATATGTGTAGTATAGTCTACCAGGATTTTTAGCCATTTTTAAAGTTAGACAAATGACTCCAGTGCTACAGAAACACAACCTCAGTTGAGGTACCTATTATAAGGACCATTGCCCACCCACCTTACATTACCACTCCACTCCACCTCCGTTCAACCTTCCTTCGTCTCCACCACCCATCATTTTGCACACAAGTGCTTGCAAGATCAATGGAAATTTCCCTCTGCAATGGACAAAAGGAAGGAGAAGATGATGAAAAGAGCAAGAGAACAAATTTAGGGATTTAAGGATTTTGGGATACCAATTTGATTGACTAGGAGTTTCATTGCCAACTCCTACTTCTTCATTGGTCTCATCAGCTTCATTAAGTGCAACATACGTACTTAATGTGCCAACTTATCCAGTCCATTAACTCAAACTGACCAAAACTTGACAGATGAACCAACGTGAATTATATATTCATCTCTCATGGATCTTGAGTGAATTTTTTTTTGTCAAAGACCAAGTTGACCTATCACGAATCTATTAAGGACCAAAGTAACATTTTAATCTTGAAAATATTTAATTATTTATTATTATTATGCAATTACCTTTAAATGATAGATATTTTGAAATGAATGAAGTACTGAATTATGGATTGAGAATGACCACGTCATTAGATGTTATTTTAACCTATTTCATTTTTCTTATTATGGTCAGGTGATAATCGAGTCAGCTTACATGCATATTAAGTAATTCATTTTTCTTGTTTAATTAAAATTAGGTCATCTATACCAAACTTAGAAAATTTATAACAATATTTCTTGATCCAATATAATTAGTATAGTTGGAATTCAAATATGTTATCCATTCATATTTCATTATTGTCCAATAAAATTATTTTATATATCAAAGGTAATGAAGGGTTATACTTTTATTGTAAAAAAAAGAGTTATGCATAAAGATTTTAAAAAAAAATTCACACATATTTTTAAAATAAGGATCTTTAATTTAACTCTTAAATAAAGTATTCTTTTTCTTAAACTTTCGATAAAAACACTTTTAACTCCACACCTATTTCTTGACATTTTTTTTTCTTATATTTCCCATACGAAAATCGAAAAAGAACAACTTAGACCAGTACTTTTCATAAAAAAAAATGGTCATTTTCCTTATAAAAAAAACCAACTGTAAGAGTTGTTGGAGAGCATCAAAAGAATGCATAAAATAAGAGTGGAATCACATATTGCAGGAGTACACATGAATTAATTAATTTAAAATAGTCATAATAAGGTTATTACTTATTATTTATTGGTAACTATATAATAATAATTTAATGATAATAATAATAAAAAATGGACAGAAATGTGTGATGTGTCACCTCGTAAATCGTCTCTGAGATATCATCTCCTCCTCTCGAGATTCTGCTACTCCCGTTCTTGTATTGCACCCCACAAAAACCCACACCCCCCCAATCCCAACTCGCTCCGAGTTTAGTTGATTTGACTCACTCCCGAGATCAACAACCACCACCACCACCTTCCTCCGCCGTCAATGTAACCTCAACCACCCTTCTCCCTCAATGCAAAACTCGCCGTCGATTCTCGCCGGAACCTCCACCCTCCTCTTCTCTTTCTTGTTCTTGTTCTCACCCTTTGACCTCGCTTTCTCATGAATCCGATGGCTCCCTTTTACTTCCTCTTGCTCCTCGTCGCCCTCTTCTGCCTCCTCCGCCCCCTCGCGGCCACCGACGGCGCCGCCGATCCGCTTTACAAGTGAACTTCTCTCTCTCTCTGTCTCTGTCTCTCTCTCTCTCTCTCTTCTATTTTCTTCTTTCATGTTCTATAAAAAGTTCAAGATTTTGGGGCTCTTAAAGAGAACTGGGTTTGGTGTTTTAATATTACTACTGATCATAAAAATTGAAACTTGGAATTTCTTGTGTCTTTTAAAAAAAAATTTAGGAACAGTTTATGGAGTGGCCTTGGAATTTTTAAGATAACGTTATCTATATTATGTGGTTGGTTTTAGTAGATTCTTGGAATCTTAGTGCCTGCATAGCATAGGTTCAATGAATAATGATGCTGATGCACTTTTTTTTTTTTGGCTTAACGTCAGTTGTCAAGCATGGAGTGCGAGTGTGAGATTAGAATTTTTGAGATAATATTATCTTATGTGATTAGTTTTTAGTTGTGTTTCTGGGAGTTCCATTGTTTTGTGTAATTACTTTTGATAATTTCGGCATGTTCCAATGCTTGCGTAGGTGCAGTGGGAATTTTTTTTTTGTGTTGTGTTAAGCTTAGAATGTGAGTGTGGTCAATTTTATTTTTCAAGAATTCTTGATAGTGGTAACTATGTTAACAGAGAGATTCCTTATTCTTGTTTGAAACAATTTGTATTGTTGTGATGCATTCTTGCTTGTAGACATATTTACTGAGTACCTCTAGATATCATAATCAGAAGTTTTTTTGGGTTGATCTTAGTTTGTGAATTTGAAATGTCGTGCTAGCATGATGGCAGTCATAATGTGTCAGAACTTGTATAATATTAATATGTAATAAGGATCTGTGCTATTGAGAAGTTCAAGAAAACAGTTGGGGGCCTTTATAACAATTTAGTTGCTACTGTTTAACCATGAGGACTGTAGATTCATTGCCATTTTTTGCTTCTCCCACATTCACTCCTACTAAGCATCATTTGCCTTTATTTTCTAGAAATATTGAGTTTATTTACCAAATAGTGTAAAAGTTTTAGTGCATTTCTTATTTTTACCTAGCCAAACATAAAGAACCTGCTTGAGTAAAATTTCTCTATATATAATATATTGCCACATTATTAAGGCCTGTTATCTCATAAGTCATGATTGATAATCCAATACTCTTAGGTTTAGATGCAATCATCACAATCAACTTTCACATTTAAATTGGCTTCATATTTTCCTTACTATAAAAGCTTTAAGCTCTTGTTCCATTATTTTTATAGTTTTCTTGGGTAGATTGAAAACAGTGCTCCAAAATACCTTTCCATATCCACATTGCACATCTTGTAATTACATGAATTGGTCTACCATCTCCTGAAATGAAAACCAGCAATTTGTAAAGCGCATGTGAGTAAATTTGAGTTTGGAGCATTTAGCACGTTTAAATTATTCATGAACATTTTTTTGTTATAATGCAATCAATAAAGGATAAACGTCTCATAAATAAAATATCATACCTTTATCACTGTTATTGTTAACTGTGATAGCATACCTTGTTGGACTCAGTGCTTGATTAATTCTTGAGCTAAGATGGTAGCATCACAACTATTGATATATAATAATTCTTGGCATACCTAGTTATTTTCTTTATATGATAATAATTAACATCACATCATAACTTCTTTTATCCAAATAAATAAATAAACAAATTTGAGATCACTGAGATAGGCCTATATACTTAAGGTTATGAGGACTGATCTTTTGTGGCTTCGAGGTTAAGATGGTAGCATTGAAACCCCTACTCCCAAAATAGAAATAACTTGAATTGAATGAGGATTTTATAGCAGCTTTAATATGATACGAACCTTAGGAGAACCACACCACAAAAGCTAGCCATTGTGGTTGAAGAGCTCAAGGCCATATAAACCCCACACCGGAATCCCATACTTCCTATGTGGGACTCGAGTCCCATACCTTGCAATTGGATCCTAACATAATATCATTTGTAATGCTCGAATCTATATATTGATTATTGGGCTCTAGAAGCATTAGTATCAACGGCTTTATTGCTGTTGTTAGAAGCTTGGCTTGGGTTTCATCATCATTTGCAACTTGTACAAGGCTCATACTTCAAAGTTCAAAAAATCTGGGGCTTTGTAATGCAAGATAATATTCATACTTGGAATGTATTTTCAGTATCATTAACTTTATCTAACACAGTCAGATGAAAGAGCAAGTATCATGCTTTACAACATTGTGAGTGTGCTCTTTTTCCTTGGTATGTAGGCATTTGTGGCATTATGTTATCTTACTATCAATTGACACCATGTCACCATGCTTCATGACTTTTGTTCAAAACTTCAAATGATACCTTCTTACCCTTTTTATTAATTTCTACAGGTTTTTTTTTTTTATATTCATACATCATGTGTTCATGGAAGGTGTTTGAACTTTTGTACATTATGGATTCTCACTCCATTTGAGAAAATCTAGTTGTTGATTCTGAAAGGCATTTTTAATTATAAGAGTGAAGCTTAAGTATTGTCAGTTGTAACTTTTAAGTAAGTGGGAGGCAGAATGGCAGCTGCGAAAACTATGCATGTTCTGCTGATTGATCCAGCAATGACCTGTATGCTAACAAAATTACTGCTGGTATTGTTATGTAGTTTCCATATAACATAACAGTAAGATAATTATCTTTTGCTCTATTCTGCCATATGATTAGTTTTGGTTGTAAACTTGTAATTATTAAATTTCAGAGATTGTGTGGAACGGTGCGAGAAAACTGGATGTGTAGGTGATAGATGCTTTCAACATTGTAAATTCTCATCAGATGGAAAACCAATTGATGGTCCATGGTATATGCATGAACCCCTCTACCTGAGGTGGAAACAATGGGACTGCCGCACTGACTGTCGGTATCACTGCATGCTAGCTAGAGAGGAAGAAAGAACAAAACTTGGTGACAAGCCTGTCAAGTATCATGGAAAATGGCCATTTCGGCGTGTTTATGGGATTCAGGTTATTTCATGAATCTCTTAATGAAAAGTTTAGTTGTAATATGGCTAGGTTGGTTTTGGTTTCTCAATGTAGCATGGATATTTTACATGTGGTTTCAGGAACCTGTGGCTGTTGCTCTGTCTGCCCTTAATCTTGCTATACAGTTTCATGGCTGGGTATCCTTTTTCATTCTTGTGTACTATAAGTTGCCTTTGAGGCCTGATAAGAAGACTTACTATGAGTACACTGGCTTATGGCACATCTATGGAATCCTATCTATGAATTCATGGTTTTGGAGTGCTGTTTTTCATAGTAGGTAAGTTGTTTGCTTTGTGATTACCTTTTATGGTCTAGGGGACTCGGGTCTGTATATTAAATTATGATTCGGTGTTGAAGTACTAGCCCTTGAAGCACAAAAGTTGTTACATTGATTTTCCAACACTTGTGTAAATGATATTTAAGTAGTGACATAAAAATTGAAATTTTACACCACAATGATCATAAAGTTCGTAAAATATATATATTGCATCACGAGACCCTTTTGCTTCTATACAACAACAACAATCAAAGCTTTTTCCCACTAGGTAGGGTCTGCTATATGGACCAAATGATGCCACTATGTTCTATCAAAAACCAAATTTCTGATAGGCCATTTGGGTCTAAATCCTTTCAAATGGTTTCACTTACAGTTTTCTTTTTTTTTGGTCTTCTTCTCCCTCAAATTATGGGACTATCCTCCATCTAATCCACTCTTTTAACTGGGGCTTCTATTGGTCTTCTTCTCACATGTCCAAACCATTTTAAGTGTGATTCTATCATTTTTTCCTCAATAGGTGCCACTCTTACTTTCCGTTTAATATATTCATTTCTAATCTTATCTTTTCTTATATGCTCACTCATTCAACACAACATTCTCATATCTGCCTCACTTATCTTATGCTCTTGTTGGCACTTTACTGCCCAGCATTCAGTACCATAAAGCATCTTTGGTCTTATGGCTGTGCGGTAAAATTTTCCTTTTAGGCCCTTTTGCTTCTATATTTCCATGGATTAAGAACAAAAGCTGATTCTGATATATCTTCAGTAGTAATACACATGATACATGATTACCAGTGATCTTTGCCAGGTTTGCTTACTTTGTTCAATATTTCATTTATTATGAAGAGGAGAGGGGGTTCTGTGATTATAATTTAACCTTTTATTTTTTGGTTTTGATGTGTATTTCAAACTTCATTATCTGTAGAGATGTAGAATTAACAGAGAAGCTGGATTACTCTTCTGCTGTGGCCTTATTTGGATATACCCTCATTCTAGCAATACTTCGAGCTTTTGATGTGAGGGATGAATCTACAAGAGTCATGGTTTCTGCTCCTTTGTTTGCTTTTGTTACAACTCATATCCTGTATCTCAATTTCTACGAATTTGCTTATGGTAATCTTTTATTTTTAAATGAAACATCTTATAACTTTTATGTTCCCTACAAAAGTCATGGTTTCTGCTCCCTTGATTGCTTTTGTGGAAACTCATATCCTGTATCTGAATTTCTATGAACTTGCTTATAGTAATCTTTTATTATTAAATGAAATTTCTGTTGAGTTACACATGTTATAAATTTTGTTGACAGTGCCAAAAATGAAGGAAGATGCAATTCACCCTGACAATATTTAGGATGAACTGCACTACTTTTGCTACTTTGTCTTCGCTTCCTCTATTTTTTGTTATCCCCTTTCATCATTGTTATTGATTTTGTCCTTGGTATTGTGATCATTGTTTTCTTTGCAAATAACTTCGTGCTTTCTTGAAGCATCTTTGTATTTTAACTCGGTAAAATTACTTTTAATATTAACTTGTTTAAAATGTGGTCTACAGAAATCCTATGAACATAATGTGCTCATTTCACTTTTAAGATTTTCGGAAGTCCAAACTGCTCTTTGGTGCACTCTTCTTGGGGAGTGAACTGATGCATGTTCTGTTTCTTCAGGTTTGAACATGAAAGTTTGCATGACGATGGTTGTTTCCCAGCTTCTTATTTGGGCAATTTGGGCTGGTGTTTCCAGTCATCCAGCGCGATGGAAACTATGGGTGGTAGTGGTGGGAGGAGGCCTAGCAATGGTCTTGGAGACATTTGACTTCCCACCTTACATGGGATATGTGGATGCTCATGCTGTGTGGCATGCAACAACCATTCCAATTGCATTCCTTTGGTGGAGTTTTATAAGGGATGATGCTGAGTTTAGAACCTCAGCTCTCCTTAAGAAAGTAAAATAGTGTTGGTGACTCAATGGACAGAGGGTGGATCAGATGAAGGACATGCCTTATGCTTACTTTGATTTGTACATCAGAACTCTTTCATTTTCCTCGTGTAGGCATTTATTTGAAATGCTTAACACGATGGTTTCTGTGTTTTTTATTTTGTAACTTTTCCTTATGTGTGAGGGATACTTTCTTAGTGAAATTTAATTTTGCATTGCCTTCCACGCCTCTTCGAACACCATCTCCCATCCCTTGTTAAAACAATAATAACAAGGGGTAATCACATTAATCTATACAGATAGCGCTTATTACACCTGACATCGTGACATTCTTCTTGTCTGAGAACTTATGTCTACCTCTTTTACTTTGTTATTTGTAAAGGGAAACTTAGGAATAGGGGAGGTAGATGTAATTTCTTAAACAAAAAGAGTATCACAGTAAATATAAGAGTAGTACATCTATTTGTTATAATTTTATGTTCCTGATGCAAGCAATCTTTCTTGATAGGTGATAAATATCACTACAAGTTCTTATTGAAATTTGTAACATACTTTAACTTTAGAATGAGGTAATCTTCTTTTCTCTTAAATTTTTATTCAAGAGGAAAAAATATTGTCTTTAATGTTAGATTTTTTTTCTTTTTCTTGTATGCTAAAAAGTATATTTTATTCCCATTGTCTTTAAAATGATATTTTATAGATAAATTATTAGAAGATGCAGTTTTTTTGAAGAAAAAAAACAATTTTAAAATGATCTTAAAATATGAAATTTTTTAATGATTTTGTTGGCCCCATTTTATAATTTATACCAATTTCATAAGTCAGATCAAGATCTTTTAGAGTTATAAAAAATAAATGCAGAGATTTCAACCCTTGATTTAGTTTTGAAATTTGGTAACTTTAATATAAGAAAAAAAATGTTTCAAGGATTAGATTTATAACTGCTTACCCGGCAGGGATTCATATCCTCGTAACACACGCTACACTAAGACTTTTGACCAACATCAAAGTATAATAAGACCAAATTATTAACTAGTCAAAGTTTGCATAGTTTATTACGAGGAATGTTATATCATTTCTTCTTAATAATTATATCATTTCTTTTAATATTAATATTAAAAAAAAAATTAAATAAAAAATAAATATATTTAATATATTAAAAATATAAAAAATATTAAATAATTTCTTTATTTAATAATTAAAAAAATTAGGTAAGAGAATAAAACATTGCTTATTTTATATCTTTCAAAATCCAAGTCAATCGAATAATTCACGCGGAATTATGATACAGTTACTTGATTGACAAGGAAACATTAAAATTGTGAGAGAAAATGACAAAACATTATTATTATTTTATGAGCATGTACAAAACATTATTATTATTAGCATCAAAATGAGTGTTTGCAATAGACAGCTATATAAACAGCCTCACACGTTACAACTTACAACTACAATAGCCGTTACTGTTTGTCTTTGCCGACGCGGAATATTAATCTCCTCGAATCTCTCTCAGAGCATAGGAACGCTACCACATAGCTTTATCTTTCACCAACAATGGAAGACCCTGAGAAGAAAAAGAAGAAGGAAGACAAGGTTTATCATCATCATCATCATCATCTTCATCTTATTATTATTATTATTATTATTATTATTATTATTAAAAAAGTTTTTTTTTTTTTCTCAGTGATTATTGTAGTGAAATTGTGCTTTCTGCAAGTTTTTCTGCCTCCTTTACATTTTATCCATTCAGTTATTTCTGTTTGTTTGCTTGTAAAGTCATACATTTCAGTTGATTTTATTAGCTTTGGCCATTATTGTTTCCTTGAATGGAATGCATGCAGAGTTGTTATCTTTGATTCTGTGGCTTTGTGGCAGGCAAGAGAGAAGCAATTGAAGAAAGAAAAGTTTCTTCTTAAGCAAGCTGAGCGTCAGGTGCAACTGCAACATATGATTTTTTTTCTTATTTTTCAAATTATGAATTTGTGTTGCTTTATTTGTTGTTTTATCAATTTGATATTGTAAATAATGTTCAGGAACAAGAACAGCGATCGTTCCATGCCTCAAAAAAGATTGAAAGAAAAAATGCAAAGCATGGTGCAGAGGATGAAAATTCTGAAGATTATGTTGATCCTGAGACCCCTTCAGGTGATAAGAAACGTATGTCTTGTCAAATAGCAAAACAGTACAGTCCAAGTGCTGTGGAGAAATCGTGAGTGTTAATTCCGTCTTTATGTTTATTGCACTTTGATTATATGAAATGCTTATTTTATGTTATGTTTGATAAATTTTAGGTGGTATGAGTGGTGGGAGAAATCGGGATTCTTTGTGGCAGATGCTAGCAGCTCCAAACCACCATTTGTTTTTGTGAGTGTCTTATTGAACTTCTATTAATATGTGTTGGTTTGATGCCATATGAAGTTGTTTTTGCTCCAAATTTTCAATCTGTGAGCTACAAATAATATTGTGTTTACAATTAGTACTTGTATTTCACAGATGATTTATTGAGTGTGAAGTAGCCTTTTTAGTGGAAGTGATTGATAGGGCCATGGGGCCCAGTACAGTGACTGACCAAGCCTTGGATCAGGTGCTGGACCTGAATCCTAGGAAGCCCAACATTTGGAGGGTTTATTCTAAAAGAAAGAAGGAGGGTCCACGTGAGAGAGGGAATTAGTTTCATGACCTGGCATTCTGTTACCACATTTGTAGGGGAGAGAATCCAAATGAATCATGCATTACATGCATTAGTAGGACAGTAGGAGCGAGGGGTAATTTTATGATGCATTTTGGTATTGAGATTGTTAGGAGAGCATCTCTCTGGATAGGAGCTTTAGGCTCTGGTTATCGTTTCCTTTCTTTGTAAGAGCTCTATCAGCTCCTCTTTGATATTGAATAATACACATATACCGGATTCCTTTCCGGGGTTTCCATCAGTGATCCTTTCTTCTTTGAAAAGAGGAAATCTATTGGCCCATTTCGTGCAGTGATTCTGTGTTATAGATTTATAGTTTATGAAGTTTCTGAAAATTGAATTGAATTGTTTAGTTTTACTCATTGAAAGCAATTTGTATACCATGAGGCAAGACTGATTGTGCTTTGTGTTTAGGTTTTTCCTCCACCAAATGTGACTGGTGCCCTCCACATTGGTCATGCTCTCACAGTAGCAATACAGGTAACTTGTATATCCTATTTTCACTGTTCTGTTGTGCAGTTTAGATGTTCAAAACCACTCATTTCAATGTGATTTATTGGTTGCAGGACACAGTGATTCGTTGGTGAAGAATGTCTGGATACAATACTTTGTGGGTGCCTGGGATGGACCATGCTGGGATTGCAACACAGGTTCCACTTCTAATTCAGCAAATTTCACTTAGTTTTTAGCTTTCTTCTAATTTATCATTCATTGTGGATGTTTTTGTTGGATGGTGAACGAGGGGCCTCATGTGGCTTGCATATTATTCAGTTGCATATGGACATTTAATTCTGTCGATTTTTTTATGATTTTTTTTGTTATTTTACCAACTTGTTTTCTCTCACTATGTGGTGGGATTTCTTATAAAAAATAAGCTCCCAAGATTCACTGATTTTTTTTTTCTTTCCATCTTGTCAAATATTTCCATGTCTCTGTATCCTACATTTCTAGAAACCAATTTGATGGTTTGATAGGCCCTCACTTGAGTATAAGAGAAGGGAAAGGAAGAAGGAGAGTGGGCTAGGGAGAGTAATGAGGGGCAGCGAGGAGTATTTATAGCTAGTGGGAGTGAAGAGTAAACAAGGGGTAGCAAGGGGAATTTATAGCTAGTGGAAGTTGAGAGTAAAGAGGGGGCAGCAAAGAGCATTTATAGCTAGTGAAAGTTGAGAGAATAAAGAGGGGCAACAATTAGCATTTAACTAAGGGGGTTATGGCAAATGAATAGGCACCTAGTGAAGAGAATAAATAGGGAAGTGAAGGAAGGGAGAAAGCATCCAATCATTTAAATAAAGAATTACGGCCTTTGGGCAGGGAGGAAGCAAACCCTCGAAGATCTGCAAGTTTCTTTATTCTGTTTTCTGTTTTTTAGTGTAATCAAGATGGGTTTTCCCTATTGTAAGGAGCTAGACTCCATTGTTTCTTTCTCAGTAAAACCAATACCTATCAACTGGTATCAGAGCTCCCAATCTTGGGGAGCTTGGATGGTATCAACGAGAATGGAGAATAGATTGGAGACGATGGAACGACAGGTGGAAGGGCTCGGGCAGGAGTTGTAGGAGACGTTTATGAGACAGCTGGAGTAGATGATGGCGAATGTGAGGAAGCAAATTGGAGAAACTCCTAGGCATCAAAATGGCTGCAGAAATGAGGAGGGAGACAAAAGCAATAGAAGAGGAGGAGGGTCCCATGAGAATGAAGAACAGAGGAGGAGGTTGAAGGTTTCGATGTTTGAAGGAGATGATGCGTATTAGTGGCTGATTAATATGGAAAGGTACTTTAGTGCAGCAGGAACACCTAAAGCGGAGATGTTAACCTTGGCTGTGAAAGGTTTGAGAGGTTGTGCTCTCTCCTGATGGTGCTGGTGGAGATTGAGCAATCCTCAAGTGACTTGGGGAGCGTTCGCGAAGGCAATCCTCAAGCGGTTGTAGCCTGAGTTTGATCCAGATCTACCAATCTTTGTCTAGGATGAAGGGTCTATCAACAATGTTCTTGATGCTGTTGCAGAATCTAAAACACACAGGGAGATGGAGTTGAAGGCCATTGAAGAATTTTCAGAAAAGGGAGAAGAGCACTAGATGGAGGTCGCTACTATGGTGGAAGACTCATTTCTGCATTGCACGATGGTGAGACAACCGCATCTGGGAGACGAAAGGAAGGTGGAGATGGAGGAGGAACTGGGTTGTGCAACAGCTGAGCTGAGGCGGAAATGGCGCGTGACGGCCAAAGAAGTCATGGTCTTGGGTGGTTCGGCCAATGACCCACCACCACTTGAACCACAACATTTGTCTCTGTCTACGGTAGGAGATGGGATACTTTTTGGTCCATTGCGGTGCATCAAGAAGATGGAGAGAGGAAGCTGCATGAATGAAGAGGAGGAAGGAGAGACAGAACTGAATTTACACCAGTTGGGTACCTTTTCTAACCTAATGGGCCGAGCCCAATGATAACTGCCGGGGCTACCAAATTTAAATCAATTTATAACTGAATTACCAAAACTACTTGTAGTATATGGTAATACCGGGTCGAGTCCGTAGATCACTCTAATTACACAATCAGATTAAGAGGTTGATAAACAGAGGGGAAAGGGTTTGTAAGATTAAACAACAGAAAGTAATTAAAAAGAGTAAACAGAATTTGGAAAACAACTAATCCAAGAGAATTAATCAATCTTGATCTTAATCCATCCTTGATCACTAAAGGCCCATTTAATTATCAATTGAATCCTTGGTTTTAGATCATATCAAGACGCCTCAAAATGATCCATGGATCTTCTACTAGATATGCATCAAGAATTCAATTAATTAAAGTTAGACAAATTAAGAATCCATCCAAAATCCAAATTAACTTAAAAACCAAGATCCAACCAAGCTAAACATTTCATCAAACACCTTCAGTGCCTTGTTTAGTCTCTGAATTCCTTTCTTAGCACATGGTAATTAGTTACGCAATTATCAAACGCGAATCCCAATCAAATTAAGCACCCAATCAGAATTAGGAAAAGAGAAGAAGAAGTGAAACTAGATTAACAATTGAATGTAAACAATTAAAACAGAATTTCAAGATTAAGCATCAAGAATGTTCAATCCCTTGAATTGATTAAAGGCCCTAACTCCCCATGAATGGGAGGGAAGAACTCAGAAAAAGAAGATAAAATCTAGAGAGAAGGAAGAGAAGAGAGAAAGATCTAGATCTAGAGAGAGGATAAAAAGTGTAGAATGAAAATTGAGTCTCGGACTTCTGCTTCTAACCCCTATAACTACCCCCTAATTTGGCTTCACATGATTAGAAACCTATTCGTTAGAAAGCTGGGTCCATTAAGAATCATTGGGCCCAAGTCCCATGTCAATTAGAGGCCTACAACTCAAGTTATGCACATATAAGTGACATAAACTCGTCAGCAACTCGTCTCTGTTTTCAGCTTCAATTGCATGCCCAAAACAACGTGGTTTGCCTAAGGAGTCTCATAAGTCTTGTAGATTTGGGTCTTAACTTCCATTTGGGGTTAGTTTGACTTCCATTGCACCCCTATAACTCAAGATATGAGCCGATAAGTGCACAGAGGTCATGCCGTCAGGATCAGCATTCTGGCTCTTGCTTCAACTTCAATTTAAATTATCTAAACGTGTGATTCAGCTCCCGAGGTCTTCATGAAAGTTGTAGAGATTTGTCTTAACTTTCCTACAAGACTAGAATCACATCAATCAACTACTTGAAACTCAGATTATATCCAAAATACTGAACACTGCCTAATGGACAATTTAAGACCAATTCATGCAATAATTCTCACAAATGATCCAATTAGGTCCAATTTCATAAAATGTGACAAAACTAATTTAATTAAGTCAAATTGAACCTTAAGACACCTAGTGAGAGGATCATTAAATGAATAAAATATATTGCTATCAAATTCTCCCACACTTAATTTTTTGCACTCCTGGACAAACATAAGACCAAAACTAAGGAACAAGGAAAACAAAACAAACTCAAAAGCTAAAAGCTCTAAAAGACTCAATTTCCAATGATATTTAAGTATGCAAAAGTTTACAAGTAAGAAGAGCAACCAAAGATTTAAGGGATCAAAACATTCATGAGGTAACATTTATTCACATCTCAAACTAACAAGTAAGGTAGTTTCAATTTGAAAAGCATGAATCAAGAATGATAGATTCTCACAAGATACACTCTCAATCCATCAAGTGTTTAAAGGCTAAGTATTTCACTCAATTCAACCCATGAAAATTGTACTACCATAAGCTTGCTTATCTTCTACTCTTCCACTACTCAAACATATGCACACAAAAATCAAGAGGACTTTATTCAATGTTATAATGGGGTCAAGGTAAGGGAAGGAAACAATATGAATATGACAAGCTAAATACCCAAGAGAATAAAAGAGCATTGAGGAGGAACTCAAATGACAAGTAACAAGCATGAAAATTTACCCCCACTTTTATATAATGCACATTCTCTTTACATATTCATTTCCTTTTTTTATTTCTTTTCTTTCATAACCTTTCTTGCATTTATTCTTTTTCTTTTTTTTTCTTTTTTTTTTACATTCTATTTTTTTTCTTTTCATTTGGCTCTTTTTTCTTTCTTTTTCTTCCACCAAACACTTTGCATATTGCACATCAATTTGCACAACCCTCACACTTGAACTATTAATTACCAACAAACAAAAGAGCTTCTCAAATGAAAATGAATCAATGCTCTTTCATTCCGTATAGTAAGGTAAAATCATGATTTTTCACATAGGGCATATAATGAGCTAAGACCTAGGAAGCACGGACACAACACGGGACATGGATACAATACGACACGGACACGGCGACATGACACGTTTCAAAAAATATAGGACACGACACGGCTAGGACATGTTAATAATAAAACATAAAATAAATGTGTTATAATCATGAAAAGACGTATCCTTAATATAAAAACCCAAATCCTTAACATAAAGTAAAAAAATATGACTTCCAAATCTGCAAATGAAAATACTACTAATTTATATGAATAGTGTCAATCTCTTCTCCTCCATGTCCATCATCTGCAAATAATACGGCTTCCAAATTTGGCTCATCCAATGATAAATTTGTAACTTCGAGAAGACCAAGACCATTATCACATGGTTCAAATGCATCTCCACTAATATCCTACATCTTAGTTTCTCCAACCTTATATGCTTCACTTCTCCTAGACAAGAGTCGAAGATTAGTATGTACATATATTAAATCTTCTGCCCTTGTTGGATTCATCTTGTTTCTCCTTACAGAATAAATAAAGGAATACATACTCCAATTTCTCTCACAACATGATGAAGAGCAAGGCTACACAAGAAGATATAAACACTCACAGATTATGTGTAGTATTATGTCTCTATAATGTGGTTTCTAACTTTCTAATAACTTTAATTATTTTATTATACATTCTCTTTCTCATCTTTAAACATTTTAAATATTATTATCTTATACTAGGCCATAGGCCCGCAACTTCAAGTTCACAGTTTTGAAGATAACAATGAGTCAATGACTATTAATTAGAAGTATGAGTACTACACTGACACAAGAAAAAGCACCCAGAAAAAGTATAGAAAACTAAAACAGTAAACCACAAAAAGACAAAATTAAAATAATTTTAAAAACTTTTTAGTTTTCACTTTTTCAATAAAATATTATTATAACAACTTGAATAGAAAATGCTACAGTCTCACTTACCATAAAATATTATTATACAATATACGGTCTTCTTCTTTTAAAAGCTTATATAATTTATTAGCCTTACCCGTCGACGACGTGGCCGTGGAGTAGCAGTCTAGTCTAGCAGATACAGTGCTAGAGCATTGGTGACCGGAAAAAGAAAACTGTCGCCGTGAACGTTGCGTGCCTGCGTGAGGAAGTCAGGAAGAAGACTTTGCCGTGATGCTAGCCACTGGGAGAGAAGAAAGATGAAGGAGGCAGTGGTGTTTTTCAGTGGAGGATGAAGGAGAGCTACAGGAACTTTAAACCTGGCCTTTTAGAGGTGGGCCATGTTGGTGGGCCGTTGTGGGTCGAATCTGAGCCGTGTTGGGCCATGTCCAAGCCGTGTCGGAGTGCGGTAAAACACAAAAACTGATAAAATGAGGCTAGACACCGTACGGACACCTGTCCGGCCGTGTCATCGGAGCTCCGGTGTTGGAAACGTGTTCGACACCGGTACGGCAAGCATTTTGCCGTGTCCGTGCTTCCTTGGCTAAGACAATGGATAGGTAAATAAGTTCAAAGGGGTTAATCAAAGGGAAATGATTCAAGGTTGGCTATTTGGCCAAAGTAGCTAATTCAAGAAAGAAAGCCTCAATCATGTTTATGTATGCAAGTAAAAATGTAGCCTCAAAAAGAATTAAAGCAAGTTCTAAATTGATCAATTGACATGAGTGAAAATCACACAAGAAAGGAGAGAATGACATAAATGCTAAATTCATCCATCAATAGGCTAAAATCTCACAAGGTATGCATCTCTCAAACTCAATTCACCAATCAAACATCCAAAACCAAGCATGTCAAATTTAAGAAGGAAAAAAATTTATTCAATCGTGCTATGAACCTTGAATTTCAATTGTTTCAAACTCATAAATATCACAAATCTCAAAACATCATTGAAAAGCAATTAAAAACACATTTTTTTCTTTAAAAAGAAAAAATAGAATTAAAAACAAAAATAAAATTAAAATCAAAAAACAAAAATAGTAGCGTTAAAAATAACAGAAATAGCAAAAATAAAAACAAAATAGCATAATTCAAAGAATGAAAAATTAAAAACAAAAACAAAAAAATAAAAAATAGAAAACGAAAAATTGAAATAGTAAATAGCAACAAGAAAAACAACAACAACAAAAAAAATAGAACAAAGATAATTATAAACAAAAAAATTATAAACAACAGAAATAGAAAACTAAAATAGAAAAATAAAATTAGAACAAGAATGAGAAAACAACGAAAACAAAAAATTAAGACAAAAAATTAAAATAGAAACGAAATTAAACACAGAAAATAGAAATAAAATAGAAAACAAAATGTAAATTCTTCCCCCGCACTTAAATTATACATTGTCCTCAATGTAAAGCTCAACAACAAACAATCATTAATTAATCTAGGACAAGTAAAATAAAAGAAAGAGAGAAGAAACATCCTTATCAATTAACCAGAGTCCCATTGTTTGAAGTATAATGACCAACTTATGCTTGAAGCAGCACGAGAGCTTCCACCGGGGTCCTATTGGTTGAAGTGTAATGACCAAGTTAAGCTTGAAGCATGAGAACTTCCACCGGGGTCCCATTGGCCCTCCTTAATTCCCTTTGGATTCACCCAAGTGATATCATTGGGATCCTAGGCTTTCTTATGCTCTCTCAGAATTTGTAGCAATCTCTCCTCCTATTCAACAAGAAGGTTCTTGGCCACGATCACAGGGAGCTACTCATCATCCGCCAAGTATGCATATTTCAGGTGTTCAGGTAATGACTTCAGCTCCAACTTTGGTGGCTACACTACAGAAAGTAATAATCTAGGGGGCTGCAATAATTCTGCTTCTACTGCTTGAACCTCTGCATATATATCACCTATTACACAATCTGCTAACACAGGAACAGATTCATCACATCCCAAAAATACAGAAATTTCAGAACACACAAAACACAACTTATCACCATCACGACAAGCACACAAATCACCACACACAGATTCATCAAAATCAGCAATCTCATGAAACTCCTCACACAAGTCAGCATATAAATTATCAACCAAATCATCAATTAAATCAATATGAAAGACAAAATGTTCTTCCATGGGATGTTTCGGTATCTGCTTGATTGCATCCAGTAGTGGAATGTTGACTTCCACTTTTCTAAAAGTCTCAAGTAGGTCTTTGTCTTTCTCAGCCTCTACTATTTTTTTGGACTGTGTGGCTCTTTGTGGAAAAGGAAGAGCTATGGCAGGCTGCTGTTGCTCATCAACAACTGTTGACTTCTTCTTACCTTCAGATTGTTGGGCTAGTTCATCAGAATCTGAATGCTCTACTGGCTGTTACTTGCTTGTAGGTTGAGGTTTAGTTGGTACTTCTACAGATTTCCCAGACCTTAGCATAATGGCACTCACATTCCTCTTTGGAGTGGGAATTGTTTGGGAAGGGAGTTGGCCAGATCCTTGATTCTGCAAATGACTCAGAGTAGAAGCTAATTGTCTAATTTGAATTTCCAAGTTTTGAATTGAAGCTTCTATCCTCTATTGAAACTGTATGTTGTTAGTGGCCATCTGCTTCACCAAATCCTCAAATGAAGGCTTATGTTTTGTGACTGCTGGACTTGGTAGTTGCAAAGGCTGCTGTCTTATTAGCTGTTGGAAAGGTTGCTTGTACTGCTGCTGTGGTGCTGCATTCCCATATCTCAAGTTAGGATGATCTCTCCAGCCAGGATTGTATGTGTTGGAGAATGGATCATATCTTTGTTGCTGCTGCTGGAATTATGGTTTACCAAGAAAGACATCTGCTGCAATAACAGATTGATTTGGAAAAACAGAACCACCATCCTGAAGTGTAGGACATGCATCTGTGGGGTGAGATGAACAAGAACAAATGCCATACATAGTTGTAGCTATTTGCACAGGTAATTGTTGTCCCACTGCTAACTGTCTCACCAAAGAAGTCAATTCCTCAAGTTTGTGCTCCATTCTCTGTTGGTCATCATGAGACAATTGAACTTCATTGACTCCGTTGGTTGAGGTAATGACTCGTGTACCAAATTGTTGTGCATTTGTTGCCATATTTGCTATTAAATCTCTTGTTGTAGCAGGGGTTTTGTCAACTAAGGCACCTCCACTCGCAGCATCCACCATGCTTTTGTCCATTGGCAGCAAGCCTTCATAAAAGTACTGGATCAACAGCTGATCATTGATTTGGTGATGAGGACAACTTGTACATAACTTCTTAAATCTCTCCCAATATTCATGCAAGGTCTTTCCTGTCATCTGCCTTATGCCACATATGTCTTTTCTAATGGCAGCAACTCTAGATGCAGGGAAGAGTCTCTCCAAGAATAGCCGCTTCATGTCATTTCAACTCATGACTGAACCTGGTGAAAGGTAAAACAGCCAATCCTTAGCAGCATCAGCAAGTGAGAAAGGGAATGCTCTGAGCTTGATGTGCTCCTCAGGGATCCCTTGTGGTTTCATGGTTGAACAGACCACATGAAACTCCTTAAGATGCTTATGAGGGTCTTCACCAGCAAGACCATGAAACTTGGGCAACAAGTGTATCAATCTAGATTTTAATTCAAAATCAGCATTAAGATCAGGATATTGAATGCACAAAGACTAGTAAGTTACATTAGGAGCAGCAAGTTCCTTAAGAGTCCTATTATGCATATTATCAGCATGGTTGCAAAATTACTTAAGATCTCGGGTTCACTTTCAAATTCAAGATCAAAATCAAGTTCAGAAACAGTTCTTGCACTTAACTTACGAGCTCTAATCGATGTATGCAGGGCCCTAACAATATCAGGATCAATGTCAAGTAATTGGCTAGCAGAATACCTAGTCAGGCATCATCCAAAGCACATAAAGCATAAAAACAGCAAACAAGCAGAATACACTAGACAACACTAAAAATCTACCAAAATAAATCTAGTTATCCTATCTAATGATTTTTAAAAAATATGGGACCTCCACAATATGAAAACTACACAAAAATGAAACTAAAAAATACAATAAAAAATCTTTAAAAATTGAAAAAGTAGTCTAAACGACAGAATTTGGGCAAACTAAGGGTTACCTTACAGTGAACTGTGAGCCTTGTTTATTAGGCTGTTTTCCTTCAACTGACCAAGTTACAGCTTATTCTGGGCACGTTTGTTGTCAGTACGAATTTTTGTAAAGTGACTCGTAATCACCTGTTTTCACCTGAAAACCTCCAAAACACAGCAACACAGGGGTTAGTGAGAGATTAATAGTCAAATATACTCCTAATAAGATTGATCAAAATCAGAATGTTCCCCAGCAATGGTGCCAAAAATTTGATAACTGCCGGGGCTACCAAATTTAAATCAATTTATAACTGAATTACCAAAACTACTTGCAGTATATGGTAACACCGGGTCGAGTCCGTAGATCACTCTAATTACACAATCATATTAAGAGGTTGATAAACAAGGGGGAAAAGGTTTGTAAGATTGAACAACAAAAAGTAATTAAAAATAGTAAACAGAATTTGGATAACAACCAATCCAAGAGAATTAACCAATATTGATCTTAATCCGTCCTTGATCACTAAAGGCCCATTCAATTATCAATCGAATCCTTAGTCTTAAGTCATATCAAGATGCCTCAAAATGATCCATGAATCTTCTATTAGATACACATCCAGAATTCAATTAATTAAGGTTAGACAAATTAAGTATCCATCCAAAACCCAAATTAACTTAAAAACCAAGATCCAACCAAGTTAAACATTTCATCAAACACCTTCAATGCCTTGTTTAGTCTCTGAATTTCTCTCTTAGCACATGATAATTACACAATTATCAAATGCAAATCCCAATCAAATTAAGCACACAATCAGAATTAGAAAAAGAGAAGAAGAAGAGAAACTAGATTATCAATTGAATGTAAAAAATTAAAACAGAATCTCAAGATTAAGCATCAAGAATGTTCAATCCCTTGGATTGATTAAAGGCCCTACCCCTCCATGAATGGGAGGGAAGAACTCAGAAAAAGAAGAGAAAATCTAGAGAGAAGGAAGAGAAGAGAGAAAGATCTAGATCTAGAGAGAGGATGAAAAGTGTAGAATGAAAACTGAGTCTTGGACTTCTACTTCTAACCCTTATAACTTCCCCATAATTTGGCTTCACATGATTAGAGACCTATTAGTTACAAAGGTGGGTCCATTAGGAATCATTGGGCTCAAGTCCCATGTCAATTAGAGGCCTACAACTCAAGTTATGCTCATTTAAGTGACATAAACTCATCAGCAACTCATCTCTGTTTTCCAGCTTCAATTGCATGCCCAAAACGACGTAGTTTGGCTTAGGAGTCTTTATAAGAGTTGTAGATTTGGGTCTTAACTTCCATTTGGGCTTAGTTTGAGGTCTATTGTACCCCTATAACTCAAGATATGGGCTGATGAGGGCGTAGAGGTCATGCTATCAGAATCAGTATTCTGACTCTTGCTTCAACTTCAATTTAAATTATTCAAACGTGTGGTTAAGCTCCAGAGGTCTTCATGAAAGTTGTAGAGATTTATCTTAGCTTTCCTACAAGACCAGAATCACATCAATCATATACTTGAAACTCATATTATATCCAAAATACTGAACACTGCCCAATGGACAATTTAAGACCAATTTGTGCAATAATTCCCACAAATGATCCAATTAGGCCCAATATCATAAAATGTGTTAAAACCAATTTAATTAAGCCAAATTGAACCTTAAGACACCTAGTGAGAGGATCATTATATGAATAAAATATATTGCTATCACCCAACTCACTAATGAGGCAAAAACGGGCTCATATCAAAAGGAAAGAAATAACCCTCTAGTTACCCAAACACTTACAACCACAGTCTTGGATTTTGTTTTTGGGCCATGGTCCAAAATAAACAATGAAGATGGATTTGATAAAGTGAACCTACTGCATTCCAGTGGTGAAGCCAAGGGAATTGAAGGCCAATGGGACCCAGGTGGAAGTTTCCTTCAATTATTAGGGGACCCTTACTCGAACCTTCACCTTGAGGACAAGGTGAAACTTAAAGGGGGAGGGTATTGATGGGCCCTTAACACTTGAGTATAAGATAAGGGAAAGAAAGAAGGACAGTGGGCTGGAGAGAGTAATGAGGGGTAGCAAGGAGCATTTATAGCTAGTGGGAGTAAAGAGTAAACAAAAGGCAGCAAGGAGCATTTATAGTTAGTGGGAGTGGAGAATAAACAGGAGGCAGCAAGGGGAATTTATAGCTAGTGGAAGTTGAGGGTAAAGAGGGGGCAACAAAGAGCATTTACAGCTAGTGGGAGTTGAGAGAATAAAGAAGGGCAGCAATTAGTATTTAACTAAGTGGGTTATGGCAAATGAATAGGCACTTAGTGGAGAGAATAAATAGGAAAGTGAAGGAGGGAAGAAGACATCCAATTATTTGAGTAAAGAATTGGGGCCTTTGGGCAGGGAGGAAGTAGACCCTCGAAGATCTGCAGGTTTCTTTGTTCTGTTTTCTGTTTTTCAGTGTAATCAAGAGGGGTTTTCCCTATTGTAAGGAGCCAGACTCCATTGTTTCTTCCTCAATAAAACCAATACCTATCATGGTTTTTTTCCATACTGTGGTTAAGCTAGCAAGGCAGTATTTGGATAAATGCTCTTTTCTACAATTTGTTTGTCATTAACTTATTTGCTATAAATAGTAGTATAAGCCCTATGTCCTTTTATGTTACGGTCCTCATATGCTGTGGATTACTCTTCAATGATATATTTTTAATTTTTTTGTTGTTTCACCATATCTTTTATGCATGAGATGATATTAATTATATGTTATGAAATAGGTAGTTGTGGAGAAAACGATCATGCGTGAAAAACAATTAACCAGGCATGATCTGGGTCATGAGAGATTTATATCTGAGGTATGTTTTGCAGAATGATCTTTGAAGTCAATGTTCTTAGTAATTTGATAGCATCTGCTTGTTTGTTCTTGCTCATATGACCTACTTTGGTAAATGTTGGTGCAAAATAGGGATGGCAATTTTACACCTTTTGCATGGTACCATGGGTAATACCGTGACGGGGGCGGGTAATACCGTTAAATTTTTCCCGCGATATAAATACCGTTTAGTGTTATCCCGTTAATAAAGTGGTTCCCAGGTACTGCAGAATAAAAATAAAAATTTTATATAAATATTTTATATAAAATTATTAAAAAACTTAATTATATAAATTAAAATATTGTAAAGTTATATAAATTAAAAGTATTTTAGGTGTTTGACATTATTTTTAGATTAAGTTATGTTGGACAAATTTTAAAAAATTATAGTATTATACTTTTTTTTTATTTTTTATTATTTTATTTTATTTTTTTGAATTTTTTTACAATTTATTGGGTACCTATCATGCGGATACTGCTTTGGGAAAGATAAATCTGCACTGCATGTATGGTGGGCTACTAAGTGCAAAAGGTTTGGAACTGGAAACACAAGTATAGGGGCACAATATTACAACAACTACGTCGATTAGGAGGCTCTTTGGATTGGTCTCGTGAGGTAAATAAATAAGTTATAACTACTTTAGCGTTTAGTCCTTAGTTACATAGCTCCCTCTCTTGATAAAAGAAGAATTCATTAAGTCAAAAATGAATACAAAACAGGAGGATCATGAATCCTCCTAAGGATACAAAGAAACTATAGAGGTAAGAAAGGAAAAAAGAAAATACATCAGCTTAAAAGAGCAAGCCAATTCCTTTACATATGCAGTCTAGAAACACCCGTATAAATCCCATGAGCAGAAACAAACAAGGAAGCAAAGAAAACAGGCCTATCCCATTGGAGTTAGACAACTCTTTCTGATGGTGTTCACTGTCATAGTGTGATAATTGGATTTCATATTTCTCAGAATTTAGAAAATAGGGATTTCATTCATATTTTAATAATACAATAATGGGTGAGCTATATACATGAGAACCCAAAGCAGAATAGGAAATGAATTAAAGGTTAAATCCCATGATTTGTGGGATGTCCTAACTGACTAAGGAATACAATTAAATGAGCCTAATTCAAGGGATACAATCTGTATCTGTTATAAAAAATTTCCTAAAATAGTTGATTGACTATACATGGTTTTCTACACTCCCCCTCAAGCTGGTGAATAGGTATTCTCCATTCCCAGTTTGGATACAGTATTTTGGAATACTGTACTGCTCAACCCTTTGGTGAGTACATCAGCAAGTTGACCCTGTGTAGTTATATAGGGTGTACAAATCAATCCACTTTCCAGCTTCTCTTTGATAAAATGTCTGTCAACTTCAATGTACTTTGTTCTGTCATGTTGTACCGGGTTATGAGCTATGTTGATTGCAGACTTGTTGTCACAATAGAGTCTCATTGGTCCATTCCACTTGATCTTCAAATATTCGAGAATGATCTTTAACCAAAGTAATTCACACACACCTTGTGTCATAACTCGAAATTCTGCATCTACACTAGACCGTGCTACCACATTCTTTTTTTTACTCCTCCATGTCATAAGATTCCCGCTAAGGAATGTGCAATATCCAGAGGTTGATCTTCTATCAATCAGTGATCCAGCATAGTCAGCATCAGTATATGCCTTAAGTATTAAACCTTCATTTCTCTTAAATAAAATACCTTTTCCAAGTGTTCCCTTGAGATATTGTAGTACCTGATGAGCTGCTTATAGGTGAACTTCTTTCGAGCTATGCATGAATTGGCTGATTATACTTATTGCATACGCAATATCTGGTTGTGTGTGAGATAAATAAATTATTCTTCCTACCAGATGTTGAAACATTTCTCTATCCATTACAGCACCTTCTTCTGCTGTTCCAAGTTTCATATTTGGATCTATGGGTGTGCTTGCTGGTTTGCAGGATGTCTTGCCTGTTTCTTTGAGTAAATCTATAACATATTTTTGTTAGGAGATAAAAATACCTTGCCTAGAATGAGCAACCTCAATTCGAAGGAAGTATTTCAGTCTTCCTAGTGCTTTGATCTCAAATTCCTTAGCCAAACTTTGACTTAGAACCCGTTTCTCCTTAACATCATCTCCCGTCACTATTATGTCATCCACATACACCAAGAGTGTCGTGACTCCCCTTGAAGGAGAGTGTTTAATAAATAGTGTGTGATCCTTTTAGTTTTGTCTGTATTGCATAGCCAACATAGCTCTTGCAAATCTTACAAACCACACTCGTGGTGATTGCTTAAGGCCATACAAGGCCTTCTTCAATTTACACACAGTATTGGCATTCAGATTCTTCTCGTAGCTTGGTGGAACCTGTGAAAATAAGCTTGCCCCAAATGGTTTAATATGTTAAGTTTTGATGATGACAAATACAAGACAAAAAGAATGATGCTTATGCTTGATAGATGTGCTTAATAGATGACAAATACATCACAAAAGAATATTGATCATGTGACATAAATGTGCTTAATGAGATATATGTAACATTCATCATATAATATATCCAATAATATTTTATGAGTTATAAATGAATTAATATTGGATATGTCTATGAAAGTCTTGTATACATGTTAGACTAACTAGAGTTATACATTTATGAATCATGTATATGAAGATATTGAGTTATGAATTTAGACTAACTATGTTTGGTTAAGTGAGCAATACTTTGTAGGATAGTCCAAGTACTAAGAGTGAGCATTACAACAAGAAAGCAAAAGATCATAACTATGCTCAACTTAAGGAGAATGAAAATGAAAAGATGTTCCAAGCATTTGCAAGTCTTGAAGAGAAGATTTTCTTTAGAAGCTCGGATTACATCAAGAAGTGATGGTGGCAAAAGATCTAGTCCAACATCTTCAAGAATAGCTTATAGGACTTAGATCTTGTATAAAGGTAAATGGGATTCTCACTAAGCTCAAAATATATTTTAACATCTTTAAAAGTGTTTCTTACATTCTAAAATGCCCAACAAACTATTTTTGGAAAACTAGTCATGGTGGTAGTTCATTTCTATGAAAAATAGCAAAGTTTGTGTTTTGTAAAACTGACCTTTGGTTACTCTTTTGATCATATCTTTCAAAATACTTTGAGTTTTGTTCTTAAACTTATTTCATATGAAAATAGACTCAAAGATCTTTCCAATGAATGGTCATTTGCTTAAAACGGATAAGAAACGAAGAAGTTATGACCGTTTAAAGTCAGTTTTCAAAATCAGGAGCTCTTAACCGATTAGGGACTTTCCCTAACCGATTATTCACTCTACCAGAAGCCATTTTCACGTTTCTGAAATGTCCTAACCGATTAGGAACTTGTCCTAACCGATTAGGATGATATAAATGACCATTTTTCATGATTTAAATGGCTTCCTAACTGATTAGGAAGCTTTGCTAACCGGTTAGCATATGTTTTTGAAGGAAATAACATTTGGGTATCAAAATTGCCTAACCGATTAGGGTAATTCCCTAACCGGTTAGTGTGACTTCAAAATGAACGTGAATAGGATTTTAAATAGAGCCTAACCGATTAGGCTCACTGCCTAACCGGTTATTGTGAATTACAGAAGCCAAAAATTAAAGGCCTAACCGATTAGGCTTAGTCCCTAACCGGTTATGATGAAACGCAGAACACACTGCAACGGTCACAAACGGCTATGTTTCTTATTTAATCACTTCCACACTTTACCCAATGGCTCTAAATTTATTTGGGCTATAAATACAAGTGTTTGGGTATCATAGAAATTGGGGAGAACAATCTGAAAATCACTCTTGAGCATTAAATTCATTTTTCACTATCTATTTCTCCCAAACTCTGTTTTGAGCTTAAAAGTGTGAAACCTTGATACCCATAGTGCTTCAATTTGTATTATCTATTCTTTGAGAGAATTTCTCTATATCTTTGTATACTCTGAAAAGAGAGGGTGAGGTATCCTTCCAGTGTAAAGGGTGAGGTATCCCTTAGAGAGTGAGGTATCTCTCAAAAATTATAAAGGGTGAGGTATCCCTATTTGAGGCTTAAGCACAAGGGTGAGGTATCCCAAAGTGTGTTGAGTGTTCCTCTTTGTAAAGGTTTTCAAATACCTGTTTAAGCTTGAAGGTTTAGTGAAAAATCTCGGGTGGTTCACTTGAGGACTGGACGTAGGCCACAAGTGGTTGGTGGCTGAATCAGGATAAATCTTAGTGTTTGCTTTTCTCAACTCTATCTCCTTTACATTTGTGCTTTAATTATATATGATTGAGTTGAATTTAATATCTAACTTATTTACTTGATTTATCCTATAAGCCCAAGTGGTATTTGTGAAATCTCTAATAATTGCACATTTGTTAGACTTATTCCGCTGCATGTGTTGATTGAAAATATCAAAATGCATAATTTGACAAAGTTGCATCAAAATTTATAATTACCCAATTCACCCCCTTCTTGGGTAATGGTTGTCATGGCTAACAGAACCTCCATGTAGATTTCTTCCTCTAGATCTACATGCAAGAATAAATTTTTTACGTCAAACTGCTATAAGTCCCAACCATAATTAGCTGCTAATGCCAATAAAACTCTGACTGTGTTCATCTTTGTAACTGAAGCAAAGGTTTCTAGGTAATCGATTCCATAGGTTTGGGTATACCCTTTGGCTACCAATCGTGCCTTGTAACTTTCTATTGACCCATCTGCTCTATACTTCGCTCCCATTTATACCCAACAAGTTTCTTTCCTATTGGTAACTGCACTAACTCCCAGGTTTTGTTCTTTTCCAATGCTTCCATTTCCACATTCATAGCTTGTTTCCATTTTTCATTGGACAAAGCCTCGGATAGAATGGTAGAGATGGTAATGGTATTTAGGCTGACTAGAAAGCCCTATGTGATGGTGAGAATTTCTTGAAGGACATGAAGTGTGCAAGAGGGTATAGTGGTCGTTTAGTGCACTCTCTTGTTCCTTTTCTGATTGCTATGGGCAGGTTTTGGTCATTGATGCGTGTAAAATACACTAAGAGCAAGTGCACTCTATCATAAAGTAATATAGGACTTGAGTCTCAGTTGTCGATCCCACTAAGAATAAGCAGTAATTACTAATAAGGAATGCATTAAGCCTAATTCAAGAGATGAACTAACATAATCATTAATTTCATTGGTAGGATAAATTGATGTTTGGTCATTCACTAATCTAATCTTAAATTTATCATATAGGTCCACTCATTGGATGCGAATGGTCACCGGTCAAACAATGAATTAATGCATGCCAAAAGTGATCAAATTCTGACAAGAATGCAAGCAATATAATAAACCCTAAAAGAAATTACCTTAATCAAATTCGAGATCAAATCCAAATAATTAGGGAAACAAGATCTCCCATAGCCCTAGCTATGGGTTTAGCTACTCATGTTCAATACAAACAAACCCATATCAAAACACAAACCGATGGAAAGAAAACCCAAAGGAATGGGAAAACTAGAGGGAAAGAGAAATCAAAACCCCTTTTTACGGTGATTATGATCTTCAAGCTCTCAAGAATTGAATCCTCCCTTCGAAGCCGTCCTCCAAAGTCTGCTGCCACGAAAGTGCTCTCTCAGGATTAGGGATTTTCTGCGTTCTCCTGCATTGTGACGTAACTCCTCTATTTATAAAAAATAACGTGTTCTGTTATGCGACCAGCGCCTAGGTGCTGGCTTATGGGCGCTTAACCACTGAGCCACTAAACCAGATACGCGTTGTGTAACGCGTTGCGCGCTCAATGACTGTCTTGTTTCCCTGCTTTGCTGCCACTATTTTCACCTCGACTGCATATATCGGAGCAGCTTCCTTGGCCTTGGAATAGGTTTGTGCAATTGCATCCCAGATGTCCCTGGCAATATTCAAGAACATACATGTGTCACTGATTTCAAGGACCATAGAATTCCACAGCCATGCCATAATCATGGAGTCTTCTTCGTCCCATGCTTCGAATTTGGGATCTCCTTTCTTTGGTCCGATACCTGTGAGGTGGCTAATTTTCCCCTTTCCTTTGAGTATGGTGCGAACCAGTTGAGACCATTTAAGGTAGTTTTTTCCAGTTAGCCTGTATGCAGATTGAATTTTTTGCAACTCTCCAAACTGTTAAGATCGAATATCCTCAATATCTTTGCTCTCTGACATCGTTTGCACAGAGCACTCTCTAGGCAATTAAGGCCCAATTACTTCAAACAAAAATAACTAGCGATGAAGGCTCGCATGTGCGTGGTACCATCGCCAATGAAGGCCAAACGATTAACAGGGTAGAAACGCAGAGGTTTCAGAGTGAAAAAGAAACAGAGACAGTCCCAAGAAAGAACCGCTCTAATACCATCTCAGAGTTTAGAAAATAGGGATTTCATTCATATTTTAATAATATATCAATGGGTGAGCTATATACACGAGAACCCAAAGCAGAATAGGAAATGAATTAAAGGTTAAATCCCATGATTTGTGGGACGTCCTAAGTGACTAAGGAATACAATTAAATGAGCCTAATTCTAGGGATACAGTCTGTATCTGTTATAAAAAATTTCCTAAAATAGCTGATTAACTATACACGGTTTTCCACAATATTAATATGTGCCTCACTTTCTCTTTCAGTGCTTCACAATGGATGACAGAAGATCTAAGGCAGTGACAGAAGCTTTTGTGAGGCTTTACAAGCAAGGCCTTATCTATAGGTGACGTGGATGTTATTGTCTTTTTGTAATGCTTTTATCATAACTCCTGAAATAGAGGTTCTTCACTGATGCTGATTTCAATTTTTATTTTAATCAAACCTGAATTGAGAAAGACCCAAGATTAGATCATATCAAGATATGCCCTATTAAGGAATTATTGGAAACAAGATAGGATGCCATTTATAGGTGTTAACTATGGGCAATAATATTTATACAATGCCAAATTTTTTGTAAGACTGTCATGGACCCTGGTTACAGTAAGATGTTCCCCAATTATTAAACATATTTACTTATCTATGTGTAAAAAGATGCAAATAAGACATGCCTTAAGGAATGCGAGGCACAAATCTTTAAAGGCAGTATTGGAAACATAATAAGATGCCTTTGATGAGTATTAGCTATGGGCAATAATATTGCCAAAATTAGTTGTGACTTGTGAGACTGTCATGGCCCTTTTATGCAGACAAATATATGTATAAAAAAAATGCTACATGATAAATCATATCATATATATCCATGTGAATTAATTTTAACTGAAATACGTCATGCTGTTATGAATTTGACTTAGTGAGTAGGTTCTGAGTATCCCTCAATTTCTCAACTTCCTGTCACATTGTGAATACTTCAGTTTTCTATGTTGTCTATGCCAATTATATGACTCTAAGTGGATACATTACTATCTATTGCCACTGTTGCTGGGACCTTTGTTTGGTGAATTGGGATTGTGTGTTACGATCAGCAATATCTGATATTGAGGTATGCAGTGTGTGTGCTTGGCTGTTTCATCTGATGTATTCCATATTTGATGTATTTGCTTGCTGCATGCAGGTGGATTATGTTGATATTAAAGAAAGGACTTTGCTAAAGGTTCCGGGATATGAGAAACCAGTGGAATTTGGAGTGTTAACAAAATTTGCATACCCTTTGGAAGAGAACCTTGGTGAAATTGTTGTGGCCACAACTAGAATAGAAACTATGCTTGGTGACACTGCTATTGCTGTACATCCTGGTGATGATAGATTCAGCCAATTTCATGGGAAATATGCCATTCATCCATTCAATGGCCCAAAGCTTCCTATAATTTGTGATGCTATTCTTGTTGATCCAAAGTTCGGGACTGGTGCTGTTAAGGTAATCAATATATGTAGGACCAAAATTTTTTGTGTTGAAGTTCTTTTTCAAGTGATAGCGTACACATTATGGTAATTTCATTTTTTCTTTATTCCTTGCAGATTACTCCAGCCCATGATCCAAAGATTTTGATATGGGAAAGCGCCACAACCTTGAATTCATTAATATTTTCACTGATGATGGTAAAATAAATAGCAATGGTGGGTTTGAATTTGTGGGCATGCCACGATTTAAAGCTAGAGAAGCAGTGACAGAAGCATTGCAGAAGAAGGTATTGGTGCTATAGAATTCTGTTTCACATGAAATCTTTTGTACTTGGGCAACAAACATGTTGCATGACATACTTCTGTTGGAAAGCAAATGTGTATTTATGTGGAATCTGACATATGTTGCATATGATGCTCTTTTGGCATCACATTTATCTATTTATTATTAAGTACCTTGTGTAGTTCAGCTAGAGCTTGTTGCTATGATACTTGTACTTATCTAAATCTATCGTGAGAGTTTGTATCTGTGAGTGATGAAACATGCAGTTTTGGGATATTTCTTGTTACATTTAGTTTTTCCTGTCATTTAGGGCCTGTACAGAGGTTCTGAAAACAATGAGATGCACCTTGGTGTATGTTCAAGAAGCAATGATGTTGTGGAGCCCCTTATAAAGCCACAGTGGTATGTCAATTGCAAGGATTTGGGAAAGCAAGCTTTGCATGCTGCAGAAAGCCAAAAGCTAGAGATTATACCAAAGCTATTTTCAGCTGACTGGAAGAGGTGTTTATATCTCTTTTGTTGGCTTTTCATAATTTCTTGTCTTATCTTACAACAAACAATTATCAAACTTATCCTTCATAGTATTCCTCTGAAATTTGGTCCGGATTTATAAACCACAGTGCAACAAGTCTCGATAGATTTTGCCATCTATATGATAATAATATATGATCTTTTTACTGGCAAGAAATGTTTTGAGACTGAGTTTGGCTATGCTTGTTAGAGCTCAAGACTGAAACTGAGGCAGCTGAAATCTTGAGAAATATAATCAATTTTAATTAATTGTCACGGCTTTCCCACCATTTTTTCCACCCTACTAAGTATTGGCCAAACATAGAAGTCAAATTGTTGAAGGTAGTTTTTAGAGTAAATGGAGTATAATGAACACATTGAAATTATTCAGAGTAAGGTTGATTATATATTAATCTTCATAGTGGGGCATTTATGGCACTATGGTGTTCTTAGCATGCTTTCTAACTCTATGTTCTTTTGTGTTTATGTTCCTCTTTTTCTATTGCTATTTTATTATTGTATGATATAAGCATATATTGATCAAGGTGTAAAATTTTACAGATGGCTAGAAAATATATGTGATTGGTGCATTTCACGGCAGCTATGGTGGGGTCACCAAATACCTGCATGGTATGTCACGTTAGAAGATGACATTCTTTAGGAATTTGGTGCTTCCAAAGACCATTGGGTAGTGGCAAGAAATGAAGAGGAGGCCCAAGAGGAGGCTAGACAAAGGTATATAATGGAAAGAAGTTTCACTTGAGGCAGGATCCTGATGTTCTTGATACATGGTTTTCTTCTGGTCTGTTCCCATTATCTGTACTGGGCTGGCCTGATCAGACACAAGACCTGAAGGCATTCTATCCAACTTCTGTGTTGGAAACAGGCCATGACATCCTATGGTGATGTTAGGAATGAAGTTGGGTGAAGATGTGCCTTTTAGAAAGGTGAGATAACTATATCGTGGTGATCATTTGGGGACAACTTTATTAACTATGCATACCGAATCATTTTGTGACAATAATGACATTTGAACACCATTATACATTTTAACATATTTTATCTCTACAACAATGCTATATATAATATATACACTTTTATACACACATATTACATTTACATAATTTTTATCATGTGATTATAATTGAGTTCACTTTATTTTTTGTACACTTACATTCTTATTTTGTCACCTGAACAAATGTGAGAGATATGAATAAAAAAGTAAGTGTAATTAACTTTTTTCATCTCTCTATCTTTTTCTTTTCAAACAAAAAAATATAAAAATAGTGGTGTACAAATATCATTTTTGTTTGTGGGATACAGTACAAAAGTTGTCAAACTCGAGAGGGTAGACCTTTTTTATTTTAGTTCTGATATTCTTACCATTAGCAGTACATACACCTCTTTTCATACCCTTCTCAGTATCATTTATCATATTTATTTTTTTTATCACATTCTCACACTAAATCTGACACTACAGTGTATACACTCCTAAAAGGAGTATATGATGATCTTTTTCCTTTTGATTGATTGGAAATGATTATTTTGTCCTCACTTTGCTGTTGTAGACGTTTGTGATTTTAGAAAAGTAAAAAAGAACACCAAATGGAGAATCCCCTTTCTATAAAGGAAAAGTCTACTCGAGCAATTTTTTCGGCATACCATTTATACGAGGGTGATTTACGTGTAAATAATTAATAATTGACATATATTATGTGGTAAATAGAAATATTAATTGATGTGTAAATAAATAATGATTGATGTATAAATAATTGATGATTAATATGTATTATGTGATAATTTTTTCTTGTAACAGTTATTCTAATTAATATCTTTAGTCACCACATAATACATGCTGATCATTAGTTATTTACTCGTTAATCATTAGTTATTTACTCGTTAATCATCAGTTATTTGCATATCGATTAATTTCTAGAGTCAACACATAATATCCGATCACTAGTTATTTGTTTATTAATCACTAATTATTTGTACATCAATTAATATCTTCAGTCACTATATAATATACGTCAATCACCAATTATTTACATGTGAATCATAAGTAAGTAAATAGTATGCGAAAAAAAGTGCACAAGTAGACTTTTCCTTTATAAAATATAAATAGTATAGGTGTACCATGAACTGAGTCCAGGCATGCCTAAGAAATTTTAGATCAATGACCTTCTCACAAATGTACTTACAACCTTATGCAGATTTATTTGCATCCCATGATTCGTGATGCACACGGCCGCAAGATGTCCAAGTCCTTAGGAAATGTTATTGATCCCATTGAAGTGATAAATGGGATATCACTAGCTGTTGCCCGAGAAGGTCAGAAGAAGGACTTTCCAGATGGTATTGATGAATGTGGTGCTGATGCTCTCCGTTTTGCACTGGTCTCATACACAGTTCAGGTGTCAATCTTCTACCAATCTTTAAATGACTGGTTTTCTACTTTTCTTGCTTAGTTAATTTTTTGTTATTTTCTCACATTGTTGTCATTTGTTTCAGTCTGACAAAATTAACTTAGATATTCAAAGGGTTCTGGGGTACCGGCAATGGTGTAATAAATTGTGGAATGCAGTAAGATTTGCTATGAGCAAGCTTGGAGATTATTATATTCCACCTGCAAATTTGAATCCACATGTTTTTCCATGTAGCTGCCAGTGGATACTCTCGGTGTTAAGTAAAACCATATCCAAAACAGTGAAGGCTCTAGAATCATTTGAGTTCTCACGTGCTACCACTGCTGTGTATTCTTGGTGGCAGTATCAATTGTATGATGTCTTTATTGAAGTGATTAAACCTTATTTTACTAATAATGATTCCGAGTTTGCTTCTGAAAGGCGCTTTGCACAAGACACTTTGGTATTGTCTTGACAATGGCCTTCGGTTGCTTCATCCCTTTATGCCATTTGTCACGGAAGAATTGTGGCAGCGCCTTCCTTCACCAAGGGAGTGTAAGAGAGCAGAATCTATCATGATATGCAATTATCCATCAGTTGTAGAGGTTAGTTTGGTTTGATATTTTTCTATTCAGATTACTTGTCAATTTTCAGCATGCGTTTTGTTTAAATTCTCTTTGATTTACTCTTCATGATTTTCTTCTGTATGAAATATAAATGCTACAAAATTGTTTTTATTTTTATTTTTATTTTTATTCTTGTCTGTTGAAAGTTTCAAGCACGACTTAGTAATGTTACCTCCTACATTATTATGTTATGGGTTGTTTGACATGCTTACGGTATTAACTAACATAGATAATCTTTTACAACAAAAAATGGATAATCTTATCTGGTTTCGGTTTCTAATTAATCTGTTTATTTTTAATCTTAGAGCTGGAACAATGAATGGGTGGAGGATGAGATGGGACTTGTAGAGTCTGCTGTTAAGTCTCTCAGGTCACTGGCAAACGAAAGACATGGCAGGTATGTGGAAGCAGTAGTAGTAGTTGATTTCTCCACTGTTTTCATCTCAACTTCTTCCATGTTCTTCTATATCTCAACTACAGCAGAATTTTGATTAAGTTGATGTAGGAACATGTTCTTAAACTCCTCTTTAGCAGTGAAAACTGCATATTTCTGGAAATATAATCTTTGCTTTCTCTTTAAATGTTAAACATGGTTTGTATTTTTTTTGTTCTCCTTTTTGTGGTTTATTATTTAATAGCAATCTTTTAGTACAACTCCAGTGTTGTATTTTATCTGCAAAAGAAATTGAAGGAGTTTGACTTGATTTGAATTGGCATCACTTCAGTATATTAAATGTTATACTCCTTTGGGTTTTCTTTTTTAACACAATATGGGATGTATGTTCATATTTCCTTTTTGCTTTTTACATATCTATCTCCTTTCTTATGTATAAGTCAAAAAGAGTTATAATGGCTTAAAACTATGATCTTAAGTTTGTTTTCTTTTCCATTGTTCTTTTTTCTTGGGGGGGGGGGTCGGTGGGGGGGGGAGGGGGGATCCTTTGCTATATCTAGCACTGAGTTTATTTCTGTCAATTTTTTCACTGATTTCTCCACTAATTAGATTGTTATTCAATCTCTCATGCTTTTCTGATTCCAAAATTGATTCTGATGTTGTTAGGCGACAAGCTTTTGCTCTCTGCCAAACGCAGCTAGTGGCAGAGATTATTAACAGATATAAACTGGAGATTGTAACTCTAGCAAATCTATCCTCTTTGACTGTAAGTTTCATAAGCTTCTTGAAGTGACTCTCGAGTTCTCATTTCATGCATTTTGTTAGTAGATTTAGTAATTTTCTTTTGTACCATGGAAGAATGAGCCTTCATTGGAAATATGATGGATGATTCATGAACAAGTGACTTGAGGTTTTCTTGTTTGGTTATTAAATGGTTAGATTTTTAAACAACATTGGCTATGACACTTAATCACATGATCTAAACCCCCACCCCTGCCCCTTTGTTTTTCTGTTATGGATTAATATGTGATACACTCACAGTGTGAGAAAATGTTCACATTAAATTTCTCAAAATTATATTTTGAAATAAAGAAAAAAATAGTAAGTATATATGACAACCTTTCTATAACCTATATCATTTGATTTTATATATTTTTTAAGTATTAAAAGTAAATTTTGAATACAATATTAAAATCTGAAAATTCAAATAATCCTATTTGTCGAAATTCTAATGGATAAACATTAGACTTTGATATTTGTTTTTCTAAGAAGTTAGGACAGAAATGAGATTACCCATATTGTATGTAATGTATAGGTGTTGCAATTTCTTTCAACAGTGTAATTGCACATAAAATTGGTGATGGTGTAATCTAGTTCTGTACACCTGTATTAAATTTTAACTTCTCTGTTATAAGCTTCCCTTTTATTAATGTTCACGGGATTTATTTTTATACCATGCAATTCACATGACTCTTACAAATTTTGTCATGTCTGAGTTTGGATATTTAAGGACATGACATCTCTTTCAACCATGTTTCACATTATCACACTTCTACATGCACTTCTGTGGAAAGTGAGAATATTATGACTCTAAGGATGCCAGTTATCATAATGTACTGTGGTTTTGCGTTCATATCTACATTTGTAGAGCATACTACAGAAAGGAAAAATGCATTTTTAATTTCAGTGTGACCCTAATGTCAATGTGTATCTCTTTCTAATAAATCCAATTATCTCCATAACTTGGTCAACTTTCAATTTTATTTTATTTATTTTTAATTACACTTAGATAGAGGCAATTATCATGTAACACTAGTTCACTTCACTTGATTAACATCTTTTTCATGATATGATTCATAGGTAATCAATGAAAATGACGCTGTTCCATCAGGATATGCTGTATCACTTGTGAATGAAAGCCTTTCTGTTTATTTGGAGCTTCAGGGAAATATTTCTTCAGAAGCAGGGCTAGAAAGGATCAAGAAGCATATAGATGAGTTAAGGAAGTAAGTTTATCTTTAAGTTATCCAATAAATTATGATAGCGTTGCTTCCATATATGTTCTTTGCATTTTCATCTATATTGTCTTTTCTTAACAGAATAGTTAAGTAATGCTTAGATGGCAGATTTATAGTGAAGTTTTGGCTGCAAAATTGTTGAATTGGAGGGTTTAGGTAAGGAAGGAGGAGAAAAGAGAGAAAATAAATACTCAAAATAATAAGACTATATTGATATTGGTGTGATGATGATGTGATATAAAATATAAACTCAATGATCCTATTTATATTAATTCTAGACTCATAATCTTAATTAAATAAGGAAACAAATCAGGAAATATAATAAATAAGAAATAAATCTTAAGAGATTATTTATGATACTCTAAAATATTTCAAGATACAATAAAGATATTTTAAGATATTTTAAGATATTTTTTAGATATTAACACTTCTTCTCAAGTTAAAATTTTACAAGCTTGAGCTTGTAAAAATTAAATAATTTGATAGTGTGATAGTGGCTTGGATAAATGGAGATGGTGGTTGGCAACTATTTATGGGACTAAGATGGAGAAGAGGCCAATGCATTTGGACAGATAGAAACGGGGCCAGTGTATCTGGACAGATGGAGACGGGGTCAGTGCATCTGGGACAAAGAGCTGGGGCCAGAGCATCTGGGACAAAAAGTCGGGCTGGTGTGAGTCATAACTAACATAAGTTACCATCGAAATGATCGTCAATGAGAAGAAAAGTTACCACTAATATGATTTATCTGTGGGAGAGGAGTCACCATCAGAATGATCATCGGTGGGAAGAGAAGCCACTGGTATGATCCATTAGTGGGAAAAGAATGGCATGACAAATACTTACATTGAAGTATATGTTGAGATGAATTTATTCTTATTCTCCCCCTTAATGCTATGCTAACATTGAAAAAGAATCAAATAGTAGCCAAAACCAAAGATAACCACCACAAAGAATGTCAAACAGCCACGTAGAGGTCAAAGATGGTGTGGTGAGGCAAACAAATGGCAGAGTTGCTCGGAAAAAAGGTGAAACAACCATGGGTCAACATATTGTGCAATTGGTCAAGGTGAAGGCAAGTCTAGCGGTGAAGACAGCGGTCGGAAAGGCAGCTGGACGTGCCGCCACACGCGGCTGGAAGGACGGCATATAGGGTGAGCAGCAGATCTACGAAATCGCGCGTTGTTATCAAGTGGCCTCAAACTCAATACGGGGGGTGAATTGAGTTTATGAAATATTTTCGCAAATCTTTTGTAAAATGTTTGTTTATCAATTTTCGTTGAAACTATTGGATAATTGAAGTGAATAGATAAATGAGATTGAATACTTCACTCACAAATTAAACAAGTTAAGATGAATAACATTCAAGCAAGCATATAAAATAAATGCACAAATGTAAAGAGATAGGGTTGAGAGAATCAAACAAAAGGATTTATCCTAGTTCAGCCACCCCTTGTGACGTACGTCCAGTCCTCAAGCGAACCACTCGAGATTTTTCACTAAACTTCAAGCTTGAACGGGTGCTTGAAAACCTTTACAGATTGGAGCACTCAACAACACCTTGGGATACCTCACCCTTGTGCTTTGAGTCTCAAAACAGGGATGCCTCACCCTTTACAACCTTTGAGGGATACCTCACTCTCTTTACACATTTGAAGGATACCTCACCTTCTTTTCAACAAGGGATACCTCACACTTTTTCACTAGAGGGATACCTCACCCTCTTTACAGAATAAACAAAGTGTTTGAATGATAGAAACTCTCTCAAAGAGTAGATTGATACAAATTGAAATTCTAGAATGCCCCTTTGAATATCTCAAGTTTTCTCACAAAAAACAGGGCAAAAACGTTTCAAAGATGATTCTCGGATTAGAATGATTGAAATATGTTTCTCAGTTGTTGGTTAGCCACAAATGATGCCCTAAGATGTGTATTTATACGTTTTTAGATCAAAGGAGTCGTTGGGTGCTTTAATGGGCAGCATTAAATGTTGATAAAATAGCCGTTGGGCACTGACAGATCAGTGGTAATCTATTACAAGCTTATGGTAATCGATTACATGGCTGTTCCAACGTGTTTTTAGCTTTCTAGGTACTTGGTAATCGATTACAAGTCCTCTGACTTTCTTGTAATCGATTACCATTTCTCTGTAATCAATTACAAGGCTTCTTGAACGTGTTCTTGCCTTTCTGAGCTCATTGTAATCGATTACTAGCTTGGTATAATCGATTACAAGGCCTCTGACTTGCTTGTAATCGATTACAATGAACATGTAATCGATTACAAGGCCTCTGTTTGCTATGTAATCGATTACAAACATCGTGTAATCAATTACATTGGCCTTTGAACATATTTTTCAAGTCCAATTGAGTATGTAAGTCATTTCTAACACTTAGATCATTGGATTAAACATAAATGCCTTCATGAATATTGAATCCAAGATTAAAATCAACATTTCTTGAAAAACATGTTTAACTTTGAATTTACAAGCTGATTTTGAAAAACGATATTTGAAAAATCATTTGAGAATCATTGAGATATTTAAAGAGCATTTTACATTGATATTCTAAGATCTATAACCTATATCAAATATACCTCTTTTGATCTTAGTTTTCTTCTTTTGATCTTGATTTTCTCTTTTGATCTTGATCTTCTCTTTTGATCTTGATCTTCTCTTTTTCTTTTGTTATTATCAAAAAATCATTTGATATACTTCAAGATATAAGTATTCACATTATCCCCCTTTTTTATGATGACAAACTAAACATTCAACAGATGGAGAAATATTTGCATTTATTTGATTATTAGATATTTAAGCGCAACTCTCCCCCGTAATGTATGCATGAGATAGAATATGTGAAAGCGCAAAACTCCCCTGTACACATGCAATATAGTTCACTAATCTCTCCCCCGTTGACATTATAAAAAAGAAGACATAAGCATTCAGATTGGATATAATCGTTTCAGCCCAGCAAGATCAATATCAGAGTATAAACCGTTTAACACATCAATATGTAATACCAATAGCAAATGCATATGAAGAAAGTCTTAGATAGTATTTATCATTTATGCTAATAGAATTCAGAGTCATATACAAGAGCAATATGGGATTAGATAAAGATTAAGCATAAGGAAAGCATCATAAAAGAACAGAACATCAAGATTAAGCAAAATTATGAAAAATAAGGTTTTGTAATCGATTACACTTTTATTGTAATCGATTACACGCGTTCTGTTTTCCTTGTAATCGATTACAAAGTTTGTATAATCGATTACATGCTTTCTGACTTGGCTTAGAACGCTTGACAGAGCCTTTGTAATCGATTACAATGGTTCTATAATCGATTATCAGACTACTAAAGCTCAGTTTTTGCATTTTAAATAATAAATGATCAAACTTGAATCATTCAAAATTGTTCCAAATCATTCCAAACATCATTTAAGCATGTAGTCCAATCAGATTATGATGCAAAACACATAATTATACAGCAAAACAACATATTATGCATCAAGATATCATACTATGCAGCAAGATATCACATTATGCAGCAAAGCAATATATTATGCATCAAAATAGCATATTATGCAGCAAGTTAATGTATTGTACGGCAGAATTAGATGCATGATTGATTCAAAAAGGTAATTTCAAAGATATTTTCATCAAATATGCTATTTCAAATAAGAAGCAAACTAATCTAGCATATGTAAAGATATTTTCAAGAAATTAAGTTAGAGAAGCATAAACCAAGTATCCATTTTACCAAAGGTTACAAGTCCAAGCTTCTTGGAGACAAGGAAGAGAGCTTGAATTATTTTCTGATTTTGTGCTTGGAGCAGCCACTTTTCAAGATATCCAAAGTCAATTCTTGGCCTTCAAGCACATTCACAACACACTTCAATTTTTGACTTTTGGTACCCAATTTTCTTGGGTCATTGTGTGTTAGTTTTTGGCAAAGTGCCTTTGGGAACCCAAATCATTTTAGTTTCTAACTTGTTATTGATATTCTTCCTTACATTGCAAGTTGATGCACTATGCCCTTTCCTACCACAATGAAAGCATTTAATAAAGGGACTACTTGATGTGCTTGATGAAATAAAGAAATTCTTGAGAAACTTTTGTTGGTTATTGGGATTATACCTCAAACCAGTCTTTTGAAAAACACATCTTTGATTCCCAAGCAATATGTTCAAATTATCTCTTCCAAAGGTAAATTTTGAAAGAGTGTTTTTCAAATCCTCAATCTCAATTTCAAATGCTTTACATGATGAGCAAGATGAGGGTGTAAATACATTATCAAGTGATAAACATGTCATGCATGAAGAATTTGCATCAATCAACCCAAAAGTTTCATTTTCTAATTTTAATTCCTCAATTTCTTTATTTAAAATAGAAATTTGATTTTCAAATGAGAAAATTATTTTCTTAGATGATAAAACAAGTTTTGCAAGCCTCATAAATTCATTATGTAATTCTTCAAATACATCTTGCAATTCATCATAGGAAGGTGAAGAGTTTGGTTCAGAATTTGAGGATGATACGTCCATGTCATCTTCATCTTCCTCTTCTCCTCTAGCCATGAAACATAGATTGGCTTTCTCATTGTATGAGCTATCGGTTGAATCCATGTCATTGTCATCCCAAGCTATGTAAGCTCTTCTTTCTTTTTTCTCCCTTGAGGATCTTTTGTGATATTTTTCCACTTTACTTTGATAGATTGGGCACTCCATCTTCATGTGACCCAATTCTCCACATTCATAGCATTTAGGAGTGGATGAGGTTCCTTCCCCTTTGTAATAGACATTCTTTTGGGGAAATGGAGGTCTTCTTTGAGCTCCACTCTTCTTGAAGAATCTTCCAAATTTCTTTACTAGTAGAGCAAGATTCTCCTCATCTATTTTCAAGCCATCTTCATCATCATCATCATCATCGTCATTAATCATAGAGGAAGTAGCCTTGAGAGCTATTCCCTTCTTTTTCTTGTCAATCTCCTCACTTTGGTTGAATTTATTCAATTCCAATTCATGTTCTTGGAGCTTGTCAAAAAGTGTGGCTAAGGTCATGGTTGAGAGATTTCTTGACTCCGCAATAGCTGTCACTTTAGGTTGCCAATGCCTACTCAAACATTTCAACACTTTGTTAATAAGATCTTCATTAGGAAAAGTCTTTCCTAATGAAGCAAGATGATTTACAATATGTGTAAAATGTTTTTGCATTTCTTGAATGTTTTCGTTTTGGTTCATTCTAAAAAGCTCATACTCATGAGTGAGAGTATTGATCCTTGATCTTTTCACTTCACTAGTACCCTCATGGGTTACTTGTAAAGTGTCCCACATTTCTTGGGCAGATTTACAATTTGAGACTCTAAAGAACTTATCATACCCCAAGGATGTGGTAATGATGTTTTTGGCATTCAAATTATATTAGACCTTTTTCTTATCATCATTGGTCTATTCACTTCTTGGTGTATTAACTCTTACACCATTAACAACTTGTGTGGGGGATAAAAGGACCAATATCAATAGCATCCCACACATCTAAGTCAATAACTTCAATAAAAATTTTCATTCATTCTTTCCAATAAGCATATTCATCCCCATTTGAAATGAACTTATTATTTTAGATTTGTTCACTTTGAAAGTAACAACTTCTGATACTGCCTTAAACTTGATTGAAACAATACAAAAATGAGGAGAAAACATCCTAAAATACCTACCATGGACATTTAGGCTTATTTATGTCGAGAATATCAAAAGCATCAACATCGTCCTGCTGTATAAATCTCACAGAGAGGTCTATAGATAGATAAACTTTCTGAAAAATCATTTGAGGAGGCCATCACTTTCTCTTAAAGCTGCTAAGCCCTTTACACAAGAGCCTAGCTCTGATACCACTGTTACCAAGTGGCCTCAAACTCAAGAAGGGGGGTGAATTGAGTTTATGAAATATTTTCGCAAATCTTTCGTAAAATGTTTGTTTATCAATTTTCGTTGAAGCTATTGGATAATTGAAGTGAATATATAAATGAGATTGAATACTTCACTCACAAATTAAACAAACCAAGATGAATAACATTCAAGTAAGCATATAAAATAAATGCACAAATGTAAAGAGATAGGGTTGAGAGAATCAAATACAAGGATTTATCCTAGTTCAGTCACCCCTTGTGACCTACATCCAGTCCTCAAGCGAACTACTCGAGATTTTTCACTAAACTTCAAGCTTGAACAAGTGCTTGAAAACCTTTACAGATTGGAGCACTCAACAACACCTTGGGATACCTCACCATTGTGCTTTGAGTCTCAAAATAGGGATGCCTCACCCTTTACAACCTTTGAGGGATACCTCACCCTCTTTACACTTTTGAAGGATACCTCACCTTATTTTCAATAAGGGATACCTCACTCTTTTTCACTAGAGGGATACATCACTCTCTTTACAGAATAAACAAAGTGTTTGAATGATAGAAACTTTCTCAAAGAGTAGATTGATACAAATTGAAGCTCTAGAATGCTCCTTTTGAATATCTCAAGTTTTCTCACAAAAAACAGGGCAAAAACGTTTCAAAGATGATTCTCGGATTAGAATGGTTGAAATATGTTTCTCAGTTGTTGGTTAGTCACAAATGATGCCCCAAGATGTGTATTTATACGTTTTTAGATCAAAGGAGCCGTTGGGTGCTTTAATGGGCAGCATTGAATACTGATAAAATAGCCGTTGGGCACTGACAGATCAGTGGTAATCGATTACAAGCTCATGGTAATCGATTACATGGCTATTCCAATGTGTTCTTGGCTTTCTGGGCACTTGGTAATCGATTACCAGCTTGGTGTAATCGATTACAAGGCCTCTGACTTTCTTGTAATCGATTACCATTTCTCTGTAATCGATTACAAGGCTTCTTGAACTTGTTCTTGCCTTTCTGAGCTCATTGTAATCGATTACCAGCTTGGTGTAATCGATTATAAAGCCTCTGACTTGCTTGTAATCAATTACAAGGCCTCTGTTTGCTATGTAATCGATTACAAACATTGTGTAATCGGATTACCTTGGCATTTGAATACATTTTTCAAGTCCAATTGAGTATGTAAGCCATTTCGAACACTTAGATCATTGGATTAAACATAAATGCCTTCATGAATATTGAATCCAAGATTAAAATCAGCATTTCTTGAAAAACATGTTTAACTTTGAATTTACAAGCTGATTTTGAAAAACGATATTTGAAAAACCATTTGAGAATCATTGAGATACTTAAAGGGCATTTTACATTGATATTCTAAGATCTATAACCTATATCAAATATACCTCTTTTGATCTTGGTTTTCTTCTTTTGATCTTGATCTTCTCTTTTGATCTTTGTTGAGAGAGAGAGAGAAAGTGAGAGACATATGAGAAAACCGTGTGTTTCAACTACACAACGGAGGCTGAATATATACTCAATAAGTAATAAATAATTACATAATTTACATGATGTGTGACTAACTAATTACACTTAATTATATTTATATACAGTTTTCAACACTCCCCCTCAAGCTGGAGCATATAAGTCATATGCACCAAGCTTGTTACAAATATAGTTTATTCGAGGACCTCTCAAAGACTTGGTGAAAACATCTGCCAGTTGATCATTTGAATTGACAAAGCTGGTGGTGATCTCTCCAGACAAGATCTTCTCTCTAATAAAGTGACAGTCTATTTTCATGTGTTTGGTCCTTTCATGAAACACTGGATTGGAAGCAATATGCAGTGCAGCTTAGTTATCACAAATAAGAGTTATTTGCATAACATTTCCAAACTGAAGTTCTTTAAGAAGCTGTTTTAACCAAATGAGCTCACAAGTGGCTGAGGCCATAGCACGATATTCTGCTTCGGCACTTGATCTTGCAACCACATTTTGTTTCTTACTCTTCCAGGATATCAGATTACCCCCAATAGATACACAATAACCAGAAGTGGATCTCCTATCAGTAGGAGAACCTGCCCAATCAGCATCTGAGTATCCAACAATCTGAGTGTGTCCCAAGAAATAACGAAGTTTGTCAAGATCTTTGGTCTGAAAATGATGACAGAGATGATGTTTTATCTGAGTTATACCTTGGTGATCGCTGCCTGTGATAACAATGTCGTCTACATACACAATCAAATAGATACAGCCTCGGATTGTATGGCTATAAAAGACAGAGTGGTCAGCTTCACTGCGAGTCATACCAAACTGCTGAACAACAGTACTAAATCTCCCAAACCAAGCCCGAGGGGATTGTTTGAGACCATACAAAGACTTGTGTAGACGACAAACGAGGCCAGAAGACTCCTCCTGAGCAACAAACCCGGGAGGTTGCTCCATGTAGACTTCTTCTTCTAGATCACCATGGAGAAAAGCATTCTTGATATCTAGTTGATGAAGGGGCCAATGGCGAATAGCGGCCATAGACAGAAATAGCCGAACAGAAGCCATCTTCGCCACTGGTGAGAAAGTGTCCCCATAATCCAAACCAAATATCTGGGTATACCCTTTTGCTACCAGACGAGCCTTGAGGCGATCAAGAGTACCATCAAGGCCAACTTTGACCGTATAAATCCACCTGCAACCTACAACAGACTTCCCAGGAGGAAGAGGAGCAAGTTCCCAAGTACCACTGCTCTGAAGAGCACGCATTTCATTAATCATTGCTTGGCACCACCCAAGATGGGATAAAACTTCACCTAGAGAGTTAGGAATAGACACAGAAGACAAGGTGGAAAGACAAGCATAATGTAATGAAGAGAGACGATGGTAACTTAAAGTAACATAATGAGGAGAAGGGTTACGAGTGGAGCGTATACCTTTTCGAATAGTAATGGGAAGGTCAGGCACGGGAGGCAGTTCCGGAGCTGATAAAGGAGGTGGAGCCGGAAGGGAGTCCAAAGGGGCCTCAGTAACTTCTAAAACCTCTGATGGTGGTGGCGGTGGCTGTGACCGGCGATGATATACCTGGATAGGGCGAGTAGTAGGAATCAGATTACCAACAGGAGAAGGTGATGATGGAGCAGGGTCAACTGGAACAAGATGAGGAAAAGTAGGGAGGACCTCAGTAATGAGTGGAAGAGGCAGGTCATGAGACTCAAAGAAATGAACAGACTCGAAGAAGGTGACATCGGCAGAGACAAGATAATGCTTAAGAGTGGGTGAAAAACACTGATAACTCTTTTAAGACCGATGGTAACCAAGAAAAATGCATTTTATGGAGCGAGCAGACAGTTTGTCAAGACCTGGAGTAACATCATGGACAAAACATGTTGACCCGAAGACATGAGGTGGAAGAGAATAGAGGGGTTGGTGAGGGAACAAAACAGAATGAGGTACCTGGTTATCAAGCACAGAAGAGGGCATACGGTTAATCAAATAGCAAGCAGTGAGAACCGCATCGCCCCAAAAACGGAAAGGAACACGACCATGATGCAAAAGGGTCCTGGTGGTTTCAATAATATGTCTATTTTTGCGCTCAGCAACCCCATTTTGTTGTGGGGTATAGGCACAAGATGTTTGGTGAGATTCCGTTAGATGCCATAAAAGTTTTAAAATTGTGAGATAAAAATTCACGGGCATTGTCACTACGCAAAATATGAATTGGAACACCAAACTGAGTTTTTATTTCATGATAAAAGGTCTGAAAAATTGAAAACAACTCGAATCTGTTTTTCATTAAAAATAACCAAGTACATCGAGAATAGTCATCAATAAAAGTAACAAATTATTTAGACCCAAAAGTAGACTCAACACGACTAGGACCCCAAATATCAAAATGTACTAAAGCAAAAGGAGACGCAGCTCGACGACACATCCTATCAGGAAACGGACTACGGGTGTGTTTCCCAAATTGACACAACTCACAAGGTAAACTAGATAACTTAGAAAAGTGTGGCACCATTTGCTGTAATTTGGCAAGGCTAGGATGACCCAACTTAGCATGGATGGTGAGAGGGAATCACAGAGAGGATACACGAGAGGCGTGCTAGTAAAGGCCATTAGACTCACTTCCGACGCCAATCATCCGTCCCGAACTCCGGTCCTGCAAAATGATAGAGTCTTTAGTGAAACTAATGCGACAATCTAAAGAACGGGTCAAACGACTAATGGACAATAAATTAAAAGGACATCCAGGGACATAAAGAAATATAAATAAACGAGAGAAGGGAGGGATGGACAAAGTGCCAATCCTGGGGCCGTGTTTGAGAACCATTTGCTAAAGTAATCATAGGTAAATAGTCGAGTTAGAAAGTTTGGAGAAAAGACGCTTATTACCAGATATGGTCGATGCACCGAGTCAAGGACCCAAGGACCTAAGGAAGGTGATTGAGAGAGACAAGCAAATGCATTACCAGTGTGCTCAACAGATGCAGTAGAGTTAGAAGCCTGCTGTTACTCAAACCATTTCAGAAAATCTGCATAGGTAGCCGGAGATGGGGTTGATGATGCAGAAGGCTCAGGTGAATCAGATACAGCAACCTGGGCAACATTGGCAACCCGTGGAGGACGGCCATGTTTAGTCCAACATCTATCCTCTGTATGACCCAACTTGTTACAAAAAGTACACTTCGGACGAGGCCTACTTGAGGTGCCAGGGCGAGAATGACCACGATTGGCATCGTGGGAGACGAGGGTAAAAGTATCAACCGGAGCCGAGGCTGGGACAGAATCAAAGGGGTGCTTAGCCGGGACCCAGAGCAAAGTAGACCAAGCAGAGGACAGAGTAGGAATAGTAGGCGAACCCAAAAGCTGATAACGGTTGGCAGCATATTCCGGAGGCAAACCATACAAGGCCATGAGCATGAAAAAGGTGCTGCGTTGCTCGAGTTCTTTGGCTGGGGTAGCAGCAGGAGGTAGCAACTCATTGAAATCATGGAGAACAGCATGAACCTTCCCCAAGTAAGCAGAAATAGGGCCATCAAACTGTCGAGGAGCAATAACACTCATAAGATTGTGACAAACCCCATATAGCCGCTGAGTGTCATTAGTATAAAGAACTTTGGCTGCTCCCAAACGAAGCACAAGTGGTCTCGAGCACGGAAGATTTGCTTAAGGGACGAGTGAATGGTGGACTTGATGACAACGCACAACCGTTTATCAATCTTCTTCCACCAGGTTGTTCTTCCGTAAGCACGGGCAAGGTCGGTGGTGAGGTGGTCTTCATATCCTTGACCCTCAAGCCACAACTTGACATCTGAGGCCCAAGTATCATAGTTCTTTGCCATCTAATTTATCAGCGGAGAGAGGAGCATTTAGGTAACTCGTGAACACAGGAGGGTCAGCCTTTGGGTTGTCTTTAGAACCATCTGGGGAGGTAGAACTAGCCATGGGTCAGACTACATAGTGTTAAAAAGTGAAACCACAATGTACCTGAGAGTCCAAACGCAAGGGAACAAGGGGATAGAGATGTCCGATGGAGAATTCGAGGGCAGATCGGCGTAGAGGAGACAGAGACGAGTCAGACGAGAGGAGCGGCGGCCGGACGCTCCGTCACGCACCGAAAAATGGGGCTGCGAGGTGGCTGTTAGGCACTTTGCGGCGGGCGGCGCGCGGGGGCGCGTGCCGACGCGCCGGGGGCCGGGAGCTTGGGGGCCGGCCGATCGGCGGAAACGATCCGGTGGTGTGGTCGCCGGCGGAAAGGGCGAGGGCAGCCGGCGGAGACAGACGGCGGGGAAGGGAGAAAAAGGGTCGAAAAGACGTCACGGCACGGGAGAAAGGCTTCAAAACCGAATGGAAACACGGTTGGGCGGAAAAAATTTCACCGGAGAGCAGTGGGCTCACCGGGCGTGCACGGTTCTAGGATTGCCTCTCTTTAGGTTCTTGATACCATGTTGAGAGAGAGAGAGAGAAAGTGAGAGACATATGAGAAAACCGTGTATTTCAACTACACAACAGAGGCTGAATATATACTCAATAAGTAATAAATAATTACACAATTTACATGAAGTGGGACTAACTAATTACACCTAATTATATTTATATACAGTTTCCAACAATCTTGATCTTCTCTTTTTCTTTTGTTATCATCAAAAACTCATTTGATATGCTTCAAGACATAAGCATCCACACACGTGTGGGAGCGTGACTAGTTGGATGGGGCTGAAACTTTGGGGAATGACCGAACAGGAGAAGATGATGCTAATGAGGGGGTCACCAGCTGGAAAAGTAGCCAAAAAATGGTCAAACGGTGGCAAACGACAACGGACAATGGTGTAGGAGATGGATGTTGCCAGAAAGACGACACGATAGAGGGGGACCGACACTACAAGCCGCACGTGAAAGGTCATATGGTGGCGTGGCTCCAAGAACTAGTCGATCGAAACACACCAAAGTTGATGGCGGCGGCAATGAGGTGAAAACCCCACTGAAAATGGTGAACTAGGCAACGAAAGGCGGTTAATCGGAGTTTCATATTTTTGGAAACTCAACAGCGAAATAGTAATGGGATAGGTCACGGAGGATGATACATCTCTGATACCATGTTGAATTGGAGAGTTTTACGTAGAGAAGAAGGAAAAAAGAGAGAAAAGTAATACTTAAAATAATAAGACTATATTGATATTGGTGTGATGATGATGTGATACAAAAGACAAACTCAATAATCCTATTTATACTAATTCTAAACTCCTAATCCTAATTAAATAAGGAAACAAATCAGAAAATATAATAAATAAGGAATAAATCTTAAGATATTATCTATAATACTCTAAAATATTTCAAGATGCATTAACAATATTTTGAAATATTTTTTAAATATTCTAACAAAAACAAATGATTAGACTCGATTTTCTTTAGTTAACAGATTGAAGGTTTTTAGTACATAAACTTGCCCTCAGAGTGGCTTTTAACACAATTTGAGCTTTTGAAAGATTGGAGCTTTGATTGCGCAGGCAAATTGAGAGACTAGAGAAGACTATAAATGCTCCAGGTTATGAAAATAAGGTTCCATCACATATTCAAGATGGGAACAGAAAGAAGCTAGAGTCCCTTCTAAAGAAGCTGGATACCCTTCTAAAAGAAATTCCTGAGGAAGCTGCTGGGCACATTAATCACTAGCTTCTAATTAAGTAGTGAACTTGATTGACCATTGAAGTTCCTTTAATGATTCTTGGATGAAGCATGAGAAAGCTGCATTAGCATTATCACTTATCAGCTTCACTTTACAGTTTGTATATTTACAGGTCTAGTTATTGGCTGTTATACACCATCTCTTCATTGCTAAATTAATGCAAGTTTTGGTAAATCTTTTTTTCACGTGAATTTGTCTGTCGGGTCACCTTGATTGCTGTAGGTACGTGAATGATTTGCTTACTTCTCTTGTTCCTTTCCTCACCATTTATCCAAGATGAAAAGGAAGAAATAGAGGGTACAAAAAAAGAAAAGAATAAGAAGAGATACAAAAATGTTACCTCCTTCAACTTAATATATAAGCAAAGCGGGATAACAATAGATTATATTTTCTGCATCAGAAGTTGATATTGCAACCAAGCGATGATTGGTTATGAAAGGTAACTTATGAGAGTATTCACATGAAATTTGTCCTATTTAGACGGAGACATGAAAGTTATTATAAAAGCCAAAAATAAAAAAAAAAATGTATTGATATCTATTTACCCTGTAATTTAGTAGCAATTAGTTCCTAAGAAGTAACTTGAAGGTCCAAACTCAGACCTATTGGGTGAAGGCATGAATGAGTTCAAGGGAGGTCAAGTTACGTGCAGCATAACTCTATTGACCATAATAACATTTACAAGTTAGCACCTTCTCAGAGATTTAGAGCATTTGTCAAAGTTGGTAACTTGGATTTAGCTCTTTTTGAGAGAGAAAAGGTCACCATTACAATTGGCCACTCTCAGACAATTGGCCACATAACTCCAAATTGTACGAAAGGAAGGGACTTTGGTTCCTATAGAAAAGTTCAAAGACATCCTTTCTATTTCCAAGTAAATCCTCTTAAAATATCAAGGAAGCGGCACTGTTTACATGGTGATTTTCAATTAGGGACCTCATCCACTACAAAAAAAGGTAGCTTTTTTCTTTTGTTTTTAGCAGTTGTTGTCTCCTATAGTTCTAGGTTTGTTGTCTTCTCTTCCTTGCTCGAAATTGTTTTTTACGTACCAAACAGAGTTTAACTTCTAACGAGTCTAATGTTCACACACTTAACTCACTTTGACATTTCACATTAATAACTAGCAAATATTAAAAAATTCAATGAAATTATTTTCAGTTAAGAATGGAATCTTGAAAACGTTTGATAATAAAGGGCTAGTAAACTGTAGAAGTGCAATATACAAAAAGCATATTCTTCTCTTTTATTCCCTTCCTCGTCCGCAGCCTAAAATTAGATTCTTCTTATACATAAATTGGATGTTCTTGACGCCTGATTGATTACTCCCACAAAAGAAGTCATACAACAAAATTTGTTTTCTACTTTAACCTATAAATACTATCCGTACTACTAAAAAAATAAGTACAGATACTCTCCGATCCAAAAATTTAAAAAAAATAAAATAAACAACACACATTAACTAGTGAACTAAATTGAAAAACTCCACAATGACACCTCAGCGTCATGAACGTCCAAGTCAGCATCTTCATACTCATACCCCAAGCTATGTGTTGGGGACATGAGCACCATGTTCCTCATCCCCAACACCCATCCTTCTTCTTCTTCTTCCATATAAAACATACTTTGCTCCTCCGTCCCTGCTACCATCGCCACCTCCTCGGCCGCCTCATTACTCTCCTGCCTTGTGTCATTAGTCTCCAAGGCCATCCCAGGCCGGAAGGCCTCTGCGGCTTCCGCGGCGGCCTTCTGGATATCCTTGGCCTCGGTGGTGGCGGGGACTGGGAGCCGCCACGTCGAGTCTGCAAAGTTAAGACAAGCGTAGCGGCCTCTCAGCGCCATCGCCGCCACGTCATGGGCCCTTGCCGCCATCTCCGGGGTGGGGAAAGTCCCTAGCCAAATCCTGGTCTTCTTGTTGGGCTCCCTCACTTCACACACCCACTTGTTAGAGTTCCTCCTCCTCACCCCCCTATACACCGGGTGGCGAGTCTCCCTGAACTTCTTCCTCCCCGCACGCTTCTTGGGGTGGCTCTCCGCCAGCAGGACTTCCTCCTCGCCTGAAAAAGCCACCCCACAAGCGCTGCTGCTACCGTGGGACACCGGTGATGATGTGTCCAAGGAAGATGAAAGTTCTGGGGAAATGGGGTGTGGGTTGGAGAAGTGATTGAAGGTAAACATGTAAGTGGGTGATAACTGATAAGTAAGGTTCTTTGCACTTGTGGGAGTGAAAACTGAAGAGTCGAATGGAACAGAGTGTGAAAGAGAGTAAGATGTAATGTATATAGGCTTTGTATTTTGTAATGGTGTGCGGGTGTTAGTGAGTTTTTTGGTGTTTGGGAATAGAGAGTAAGATGCATTAATATAGGGAAGCATGGTTGGGTTTCAAGGAAAGAGGCAACACGGAGTGTGATTGAGATTTTGAGAACTGTAAGGATCCAGCTGGTTTTGGCCAGTTGGAGGGAGGGGCTGCTTTAGGCGGTTTGGTGTTGACTGTATCAGAAAGGGAAAGAGGAAAGCGGCGAGAAGAGAGAGAGAGTGAGTGTGTTTGTGTTTGTGTGAGTGTGAGAACGAGAGTGAGAGTAAAGAGGAAGTGAAATGTCACGCGTGTTTGTATAAGAATAAGCTATTCACTTATTCTTACTTCACATTTTAATAACTTTTAGTGTCCCACTTTATTTTTTTAATATATATAAACTCTAATTTTTTTACCTTAATTATGTGCGACAAACATTATTATTTGTAGACTAATAATACTGGATAATTTTTATTATTTAATTAAAACTTGTCTCACTTTATTTTATAAATTTGTACATTAATTTTTAATATTAAATATTATTATTTATAAAATAATACTTAATACACATATTAAGAGCATATATTATAAAAATTATATAAATATAAATTGATATATATATATAAATAATATTTTTAATATTTGTATTTTTGTAAGAGTCAAAGGATTGGGACCGGTGGTAAAATTCTTTGGTTTTCTGTATTGAAAAATGTTAAAAAGTCAAACTTTGACAAATTTTTTTCAACCAAATTATATAATATATTTATTTATTTTTGAATGAATGGATAATTTTTATCATTTTATTTTATCTAATAATTATTTAGATATTTTATCAAATGTTTTGACTATGTCTTACAGGGATTTGGTGCACTAAGTGTAACGTGACGTAACGCAGGGAATTGTGAAGGTACGAGGAGGACAACTCAGCCAATTGACCACTTCAATTAGTATAATATAGGAAGATTGGGTTGCTTTCCATTTCATAAGCAGGATTTGGATTTGCATAGAAAAGAAAAGGTAATACTAGGGGAATTTGATTGTGTACAACGACAACTATTGCACAGGTGTTCGTGCTTCATATATAACCACATGTTAGAATAAGGGATACGCGTTTGTTTTCTTTTTCTTTTTCTTTTTTTGTACGTCACGTTTGTTTTCGTTATTAGTATATTTCTTTTGATGAAGTTCTTTATTAGTATATTTCGAGCAACTTAAAGTTTTGGCTTCCATTGTTGGGTTTATTAATAGTTATATAGCACTGAAATTTTAAAATTATCGTCGTATTATATTTGATACGTATCATATTTTTATATTTTTTATTTATATATCTTTTAATTATATTTTAAATTTTTATTATATTAACGTATTTATATCATATCATATTTATGTTTTGAATCTGTAATTATATTTCGTAAGTTAATAGGTCATTTGTAAGTATTACTTAAGTAGTGTTTAGTTTATTTTTTATTTTTATTTTTAATTAATATATTTTTACTTTTAATTACAATAAGCCACCTTATTTTTATTTTGTTTTCTGTTTATAAAATTTTGTGAAAAAATGATAAAAATAAGTGTGACATTTTTTAAAAATAAGTCTGACATTTTTGTTTCTCTAATATTTAACTATTTTTATTTTGTTTTCTGTTTTTAAAATAGTGTGACATTTTTTATAATTATTATTAAAAATATATCAACTAAAAATAAAAACATGAAACAAACCAAACACTTTCTTAACTTTCATCAAGTTATGTGTGTTATTTTTAAAATAGGAGGACAATCTTTCCTTTTTTTAAATTTTAACTCATTAAAGAATATAATCATTAATATAAGTTAATTAGTGACTTTTTAAAAGAATTATCTCTTTAATTATTTTTTTGTAAATTACATAACTAGATGCAGCAAATAATTCACCATAAAAATATTTGGCACATTCATTCATTCAAATAATAAATGGAATTTAATTTAATAATAAAACTAAGCACACAAAATAATTAATTTGGTTTAGTATTTCAACACCTAATACCTAAAATCTTATTTTTGAAGGTTAAATTCTCCTACACATAATACTCACCAACACGGGTTGGTTCAACTTTTGAGAGATTCATGGCAATCAAGGTTGATATTGACGTGATATTCTTGTATATAAATTTATCACGTCAATAAATTAGAGAGAAATAATATTTTTTGTGATGAATGAGTTTAGTAAAATTTATAATTTTTTCTTTAACATTTTATTTCTTATGTGTAAATTTAATATAGTAAGTCTACATATATAATAAAAAAAAATCTGGATATTGAAAAAGCCTATGATAGGCTTTAGTGGGATTTCTTGCATGATACTCTTGGGGTTGATGGACAGTTTTGTGGATCTAATTATGCAGAGTGTCTCCTTGTGCTCTATGCAAGTTCTTTGGAATGGAGGCCTCACTTCTTGCTTTACACCATCTTGAGGCATCAAACAAGGAGACCCTTTGTTACTGTATCTCTTTGTGCTTTGTATGGAGTAGTTACCTCATTGCGTTCAAATGGCAATGGATAGTAAACAATGAAAGCCAATTAAACTCTCAAGAAATGGACCTCCCATATTTCATCTATTCTTTGCTGATGATTTGGCGCTTTTTGCGGAGGCCTCGGTGGATCAGTTGGAGGTGGTTTGTGCTTGTCTTGACTTATTTTGTCAGTCTTCTGGCCAGAAAGTTAATAGAGACAAAAACTCACATGTTTCTTTCTAAGAATGTCAACCATAATGGTGAGAAAGGGATCGAATTCGGCAAAAGTTAAGCACCTGGCGGTCAAAGATGCTTTCCTTTGCAGGTTGGTTGATGCTTTCCAAAGCTGCGGTGGCTGCTTTACCTAGTTATACTATGCAAACTTGTTTGTTTTGCAGAGGTATTTGTAATAGTTTGGAAAAGATGAATAGACAATTTGTATGGGGTGATACTCAATAAAAGAGGGCAATCCATTTGGTTAACTAGGACCGTATGTGCAGCCCTAAGGAGTGTGGAGGGGTTGGTCTTAAAAACTTGAGACTTACCAACGACGCCTTAATTATGAAGCTGAGCAGGGGATTGGTTCATAAACCAAATTCTCTCTAGGTCAGGATCCTTTGATCTAAATACTAGTGTGGTACAAGGGTCATTCCTAATCTTAATGCTGTTAGACATGCATCTCATACGTGGAAGAGCATTGTGATAATTTGGTAAAAAGTTTAGGCGAACATACATTGGAACATTGGGTCTAGTGATGTTATTCGCTTTTGGAAAGATAAATGGTTGAGATCTGGAGTCGTTCCTCTTGATCTAGCAGTGACTGACGTGTCCTCCCATATGGTGGAATTACCCGTTGCTAAGTTTGTTACAAGCAATGCCAATTGCAGTCGCAATAATATTGCAATTTTAATAATTTCTACAATTGTATTGCGAACATAAATGGGGTTGTATTGATTGCATTTTTTCATAATTATTTATAATTGTGATAAATATATTATAACCGTAATCACAATTTAAAATTATGGTTATACCCAATGGGATTTGGCGTTAGGATACGTATCAATATTTGCACCCTATGGCCATTTGCATGCAAGAAAATGTTAGTTTTATATTCCTTTTTTGGAATGTATTATTATTTACACTCTTTTTAAGAATTGTAATTAAGTGAGAGAAAGTAAAAAAAATATAAAATATATATATAATTAATGATATAAAAAATAATGTAAAAATTGATATAAAAAAATGATAAAAAAATCAAAATTGTTGCATGCAAATAGCAGGTACGCAAACACCTCATCAATTTTTGGGGGCTGATAGACCTATTTGGGCTCTTACCAGTGATGGTATGTTCACGACCAAGTCTGCGTATAATTTCCTGGCTGATATTATAGACCCGATCAGAACTCACAGGTTTGGAAAGATATTTGGAAGTGGGTGGGTCTGGAATTACGAGTCCACACTTTCCTTTGGTTACTCGTAAAAAACATTATGACGAACCAGTTTTGTTATACTTGCCACTTGACTTCTAATAGTGGCTGTCCAAGGTGCAACTCAACTGATGAGACTCCACTTCATGCTCTCCGAGATTGTCCAATAGTGGCTTCTCTTTGGAGACTTCTTGTTCTTCCAACTTACTGGGATGATTTTTTTCAATTGGGATATTATGCATTGGGTCCAACAGAACCTCAAGTAGGAGCTAGGGAGTTTGAGGATGGATTGCTAGTAGTCAGTGATTTTTGGGTATGCGGGAGAAATTCAGACTTAAACTTGGAACTGTTGTGAAATGGGTATTTCAAAAGAATAAGTCCCACATTGGTTGGAAGCAAGTTTTTGAAGAGTTTATATTTCAACTTGTGTTTTGGGCTTTGTAAGAAACAAACAAAGTGGTGGCTCACACACAAGAATTGAAAAGAAAAGTTCAGGCCAATCTGAAATCGATTTGCCCCCCCGCTGTAGATATCATGAAGCCCTAGATCTTTTGTCAAATATTTAATTAATTTTTGGAGCTTACCCAAAAATGAAGTTTTTGAATAATTCAAATTTGACTTGGTCTGGTTTCATAACGGGCAAATTAATATGTTTCCTAACGTTTCAATTAGCTATTAATAAGCACATAATTAGCATTTACTTTTTAACAGCCAAACTTATTTTCTAAACGTTACTCTGCCAACAGTCTTTTTTTAAATGGCTTCTATAAATTCTATTTTACATAGTGTGCTTACCCTAATTCGACCCTCTTCTCGCTTCTTCTTCTACACCTTCTCCTTCACTTCGCTCTGTTACTCTACTCTCTTACGATTCTGTGATCCTCGTCAAACAGGAAGAGTCTTGTACTGTTTTCGTATATACCGAAATAATCCTTGAGCGCAAAAATTTTACGGGTTTCTTTCATTATTTGAGTTCAATTAACAACAGGAACATCACATTTGGTTACACCAAGTCAATCAAGATTTAGTATTTTTATTAATTTTTATAAAATTAATTATGTAATACAAAGATTCATGAAAATATTAAATCCTAATTGACTTGATGTGTTCAATTGAGTGTTTTAAATTTAGACAAAAAATTTTCATATGATTTGGCATGTTTAGAAGGAGGAATTCTTGCATGCATACATATATATCTTACATGCACTCATATAAAGTGGGTCTCGTTATGAGATAGAGCACATTTCATGTGAATGTGTGTAAAATAATTACGTATATATGCAAGTATTTTCTTTTTGGAAGAATCGAAATGGGATTATGTTTGAAAATGAGTTTCAGCATCCCACTTCTTTACGTTTTGTCATTATGGAGAGTGTTGGTCAGGCCCATAGTGCAAACGCTTCCATGTCGAATACGTTGAGACTGGGAAGTAATCGCCAGGTACCAAAAAAAAAATTTAAGAGATTCAGAAAATACTTTGCACCTTCTAACTGCATGGGTTCAAGTCTCCTCTTGGCCAATAATTCCGCTTTGTGATCATCTCTTTCATGGAGATCTGTCATCTCTTCCCACAGAGATCCCTTTGCCTGTCATTCGAGATCCTAGGCACGTCAAAGTTAGTGCTCTAACCGGTAGTATTAAAATATGTTGGAGGTGAAAATAAAGATTTGGCAATTCGTAGGTTGGATGATGATTTTAAAGAAATTTTCTAAGTGTTGAGTCGACATAAATGTTAAATGGTGAAATCGATAGAAATATTGAAAAAGAGGAAGATTTTAATGTGGCTATAAGGTATTGATGTCGAACAGAAGAATAATTCGACAGAAAGATTATATTGAGTCGACAAAGAATGGTCAAAGTAATTAAGTGCTGATTCTGTCGGAAAGCGGATACATACTAATGACATAACTGCCAAGAACGTGTTGATCTTTTAGGATGTCAGTTATTTTTATTTTTGTCTATAAATATCAGTAGTCACGATGTAAAAAAAGAAGATTATTTGCTGATATATAATCCTAACATCTCAACTCGAGCAGATTAAAGGATTTTGATCCAAATATGTCTTCCTTTTACATTTCAAGTCATTTACATTAATGCAATATTCTTTTAAATTCATTTATTTTGCAGTCTTGTTCTTTAAATTTCCTTTACATTTCTTCGTATTTTTACTTGCTTTTTTTTACTATTTTTTCATTTAAATTCTGCACTTTAATTTTGCACCATTTACACGCTTTTAATTAATTTTCTGCATCTTTAAATTCATGTTGAGTTTCTTAAAATTTCTTTAATCTTTTTAAAGTTTCTTTTCTGAATTTTCTACTTATTTATTTCAAATCTCTTAAATTCCTTTTATTTACTGTCAAAACCATTTTTAAAACGAGATTACCACATAACTCTGAGCCCACATTCATCTAATTTTTTTATTTGTTTGTTAGAATTGTTACTAAGTCTCTAAACTAAAATTCCACTTAAACAGAATAATATATCTTTACTATCATTTTTTTCCTATTAAACAAAAAAAAATCAAACAACTTTAAAATGTCAATACAAAAGTTCAAAACTCACTAATTACTTTATGGCCAAAACCATATTGACGCCTAAGTATAAATTAATCCTATGCTCAAAATATAGACACCTCATAATCTTATAAAAAGAAAAGTCATTTAAACTTAATTCAAGTGATTCTAGTGAGAAATGATTCGAGCAAAAGGAAGTCATCAAGGTTGGGCTTGTCACTACATTAAGATTTACTTGTCATATTTTTTATATGACTTTAATCTTTAAAATAAAATTGATTTATTGCTGAAAATGACATGGAAAAATCATTTCCATTTATTTGTAGGCCTTTTGGTTCCCAGATTTCCCGGTCGCGCTATTTGTCCAACCAAAAGACTCCAACTTTTGTCCACCGTATGTCACGTGTCATCATTTGAAATTTGAAATATAAAACTGTTCACGTTAAGAATAAGTGGTTAATACGTTATGAATAAGTGGTTAATCAATATAAGTTTCTGGTTAATACATTCAAATAAGTGGTTAATCTATCGACGTGAATCGAGAAAGAGTTCCTAATAATGAATAAGTGGTTAATACGTTAGGAATAAGTGGTTAATCAAGATATGTTTCTCGTAAATCCAAGAAAGAGTTCTCAATAATGAGTAAATGGTTAATACGTTAAGAATAAGTGGTTAATCAATATTAGTTTCTCGTGAATCCATGAAGTAGGAAATGAGAAGCGAGAAATTAAATGGTTAATACGTTAAGAATAAGTGGTTAATCAATATCTTTGGTGAATCCCAAAAGCGGGAAATGAAAAGCAGGAAATTAAATGGTTAATACGTTAGGAATAAGTGGTTAATCAGTATCAGTTTCTGGTGAATCCAAGAAGCGGGAAATGAAAAGCTTGAAATGAAAATATTGGCATACGAAAAAGTCAACAAACATACGTACGGAAGCAGACGGTGGAGGAAAGTTGGAGTATTTAGTTGGACGAGAAACGTTTTCCCAGATTTCCCCACCCCTAGTATTGTACACGTATATAGGGACAGATCCACAAAACTTGTGTTGTAGGGTAAAAATAATATTAAATAAGTAAAAGCAGACTACATGTGTTATAAAAAGGTTGTCTTATACATTTTAAATATACAAGAAGTTGAATTGAGTTTATACAACTTGAATGGGCTAAATTGCGACAAAAAATTATTTGTACTTTTCAAACTCTACATTTATTATATCTCAAATTTAAAATGTAATGGAAATATTTTCTCAAATAATAAATGGCTAAATATAACCCATAATTTTAGTTATGTTTAATAACAATGAGCTTTAAAATAAAGGTATGAATGGCCAAAGATATTTTAAATTAAGGTACAAAAATATATTTAGATAGAATTTTAGAATCTAGGGCCACAAATTTGTTTATGAAATAATATTAGATGTACCATTCTTACCCATTCAAAAAATCACACTTCTTTATGCATAGTTAAATTCACTTCCGAATTTATATTTGGTCACATTAATACTTTTCTCTACGGATTCACATACAATTCAATAATTTTTTGCCATATGTTTCATTACTTAAAATAAAGAGGAAAATACAATTTCAAAAAACAGATAAAAGAGGCTTTCTAAGATCATTTGCAGCATGCAATTCAATAATTATATACACTATTTTCTTTTGTATATATATACTACAAAGTTGTCTACTTAACATATTTTTTTGCTTTTATATAGAGTGTAGGGACTAAAGTATAAATTTGAGAAAACTAAACATGCAGTAAACAAAAATCTTGATACATTAGTAATTAAATTTTTAATTAGTGGGGGGCTAAGGCCCCCACTGGCCTCTTTTATATCTGCCACTACATGTGTGTGTATATATATATAGTAATATGATAGAATAGAGAATGCACTAGAATATAGTTTTTTTGAAGTATAAAGATAGGGCGGTGAACATACAATATAATTGATTTTAAAATAATTGATACTAAAATATTTATCTATGTTTAAAAATGATATTTTAAAATTTAATTTTGAAAATTCATTTTTTTAATTATACGGTAGAATCACTTTTGAAATAAATATATCTTCAAATAATTTTTCAGTTTCTCGCTTTGTATCAATTTCATTCTTTATAGAGGCGAAAACATATATTTTTCTTAGAATCAATTCTAAACCTCAGAATTGATTGATTTATTTATTTTTTTGCCCAAGGAATCACAATAGCAAAAAATAACACATATGATAAGTAAGGATGTTCACGGAACGGGTTGGGATGGTTTGGCTTGACTAGAATCTACCCTGGTCATAACCTAATAATAACTGGTCAAAATTGAGTCAACTTGAAATGTAAATATAATATACAAATTTGAACATTATATATAATTAAGTCATAAAATTATAAAAATATGAAATTAAAATCAAGTTATATTTTATAATATATTTTTTAAAACAAATAATATTAATATAAATAAATATATTATCATGTTATACAAAAGTTATTAACTTAAGTAAAGAAATTTTATTACTTGCAACCAATTATAAAAAAAGTATAAGTTTTAAAATAATATGAAATATATAATCAGGTTGAGATAACTCAAAATATAACTTGAATTCGACTAAAAAAAGCACACGTGCCTTAATTTTTGAACCAAAACTCATCTTAATTAGCTTCAGGTCGGGACGGATTAGTAAAACAAATTAGATCTTGAATAACCCTAATGATAAGAATCTCGCTTGAATATCCAAATGCAATTTTAACCCTAGACTGCAAGTAATAACCAAACGGACACACAATACAGACCATTGAGTGTGGAATAATTATGCTAGGTATATATATAACTTGCACTCACATTTATTCATACTTGCATAACTTTTTAGTGTCTAATTAATTGCAGTTGGCTTTACCGATATTAAAGTATATATAAATACAATCTTATGTTGCTATCTATCCATAATGTAAAGTGATATTTAGAAAATTAAGTGTGTACCAAATGTTATATATCTTGAGCAGAACTTCTTAGATATTCTTAGATATTATAATTACGTGTCACATACTATCAAATATATGTTTCATTATTGTTTAGGTCATTAAAGATTTGACTCTTCTAAAATATAAGAGTTTGTCCTTTAAAAAAATAAAATGCACATTTTAACTAATGAAAATAATGGGTATCCACTCATTTAATGAATCTATCTCATTTTTTTAAATAATTATATCATTAAATTATTTATAAAAAAAAACCCTTCTTCTCTCTCTTGCCCTCCTCCTCCATTGTCACCATCAACCCATCATCAGCAACCTAGTCACGACATCAAACCAAACCCCACAGCCACTCACAAAACACCCAACACGAGACTAGCCAGCCACCACTATCACTCCCCTCGCTTGAATCAATGTTGTTGCCAATAACCCAAGAACAACGCCACTGCCAGCAACCCAGGAATAATGCCCTAGACCATCACCGGCCAAGCTAACATTATCGCTGGCCAAGCTAACACAATCGCCTAGGTCTCAACTATCGCCTAGGTCTTAACTATCGCCTCCACTGCTCATTGCCACTGTCGGTAACCCAAATCATGGGACCAACTTCTCACCTGAGACGGCGTACAACCCATTAGCCGCCCATCACCCTCTGCTATCACTGCCCTTGATTATTAGGTGTGCCACCACACACGACCACGAAGCAACCCAAACACCAACTCCTGTTGTGCTCGAATCATCGTCGCTCCTCCTTGCGTCCACCTCCACCACTACCAATGAGCCACGCAACCACCCTCCCTCCTCTTTTGTACCTCACAGTTTACACTCAAAGACCAAACAACATACTCCCTTACCCCTTTGTTATTTGTTGTTCTTTCTTGGATTTGTTTTATTTTTAATTTCTATTAGTTTTAAGATAATGGCATTGAGCTAAAATTTATTTCTGTTGAGCTAATTGTTTTTGGTGTATGGAGTTGGCAGTGACATGGAGAGAGAGAGAGGTGGGTTTCTTTAAAAAGATTATGATATAATTATTATTTAAAAAATATATGAGATAGATTCAATGTTGTCTCTATCTGCACTATCTATCATTTTTAATGGTTAAAGTATATGTCATATTTTAGAAGAATGAAATCCAGACATTAATATCACTTATTTTGATTATATTATTAATAGAGTTTTGTTTTGATATTTGTTAAGGAAATTAAAAAAATTAAATAAAAATAATATATTAAATATATTAAAAATTAAATGAAATTATTATTATTTTTTATTTAAAAAATTTTATTTTAATCTTTTTATACATTTGTTAATAAAACTTTTTTTAATATTTGTTACCAAGTGGCCTCAAACTCAAGAGGGAGGTGAATTGAGTTTATGAAATATTTTCACAAATCTTTCGTAAAATATTTGTTTATCAATTTTCGTTGAAACTATTGGATAATTGAAGTGAATAAATAAATGAGATTGAATACTTCACTCACAAATTAAACAAGTCAAGATGAATAACATTCAAGCAAGCATATAAAATAAATGCACAAATGTAAAAAGATATGGTTGAGAGAATCAAACACAAGAATTTATCCTGATTCAGCCACCCCTTGTGACCTACGTCTAGTTCTCAAGTGAACCACTCGAGATTTTTCACTAAACTTCAAGCTTGAACGGGTGCTTGAAAACCTTTACAGATTAGAGCACTCAACAACACCTTGGGATACCTCACCCTTGTGCTTTGAGCCTCAAAACAGGGATGTCTCACCCTATACAACCTTTGAGGGATACCTCACCCTCTTTACACCTTTGAAGGATTCCTCACCCTTTTTCACTAGAGAGATACCTCACCCTCTTTACACAATAAACAAAGTGTTTGAATGATAGAAACTCTCTCAAAGAGTAGATTGATATAAATTGAAGCTCTAGCAATGCCCATTTTGAATATCTCAAGTTTTCTCACAAAAACAGGGCAAAAACGTTTTCAGAATTTGATTCTCGTATATAATTGTTAGATTGATGTTCTGAATTGAATGTTAGCCATTAATGAAGACCCAAGGCAAGTATTTATAAGTTGTTGGAAGAAAGGAGCCGTTGGGTCATTTTTAGCCAAGCATTAAATGTCATTAATATAGCCGTTGGACTCTATCAGATTGGTTGTAATCTATTACACATCAAATGTAATCGATTATATTGTTGTTCCAACGTGTTCTTGGCTTTCTGGGCTCTGTGTAATCGATTACAAGGCCTCTGACTTGCTTTGTAATTGATTACCATTTCTATGTAATCGATTACATACCTTCTTGAACGTGTTCTTGCCTTTCTGGGTTCAATGTAATCGATTACGTTACTAGTGTAATTGATTACAAGGCCTCTGACTTGCTTGTAATTAATTACAAAACATGTGTAATCGATTACCTTGGCCTTTAAACACATTTTTTAAGTCCAATTAAGTTTGTAAGTTATTTCTAACACTTCAAGACATTTGATTAAACATAAATCCTTTCATGAGTGTTAAATCTAAGATTGAAAATAACGTTTCTTTGAAAAACATGTTTAGCTTTGAATTTTCACACTTATTTTGGAAATGATATATGAAAAATCATTTGAGAAATCTTGAGATACTTAAGGGGCATTTTACATTGATATTCTAAGACCTATGTCTAATATACCTCTTTTGATTTTGGTCTTTATCTTTTGATCTTGGTCTTCTCTTTTGATCTTGATCTTCATCTTTGACTTTGTTATCATTAAAAACTCATTTGATATGCTACAGGACATAAGCATTCACATTCTCCCCTTTTTTTATGATGACAAACTAAGCATTCAATAGAAGGAGAAATATTTGCATTTATTTGATTATCAAAGATTAGTACAACTCTCCCCGTAATGTATGCATGAGATAGAATATGTGAAAGCACAAAACTCTCCCGTACACATGCAATATATTTCACTAATCTCTCCTCCGTTGTCATTATCAAAAAGAAGACATAAGCATTCAAATTAGATATAATCATTTCAGCCCAGCAGGATCAATATCAGAGTATAAACCATTTAGCACATTAATATGTAATACCAATAGTAAATGCATATGAAGAAAGGCTTAGATAGTATTTATCATTTATGCCAATAGAATTCAGAGTCATATACAAGAGCAATAATTGGGTTAGATAAAGATTAATCATAAGGAAAGCATCATGAAAGAACAGAACATCAAGATTAAGCAAAATTATGAAAAATAAGGTTTTGTAATCGATTACACTTATATTGCAATCGATTACACGCGTTCTGTTTTCCTTGTAATCGATTACAAAGTTTATGTAATCGATTACATGCTTTCTGACTTGGCTTGGAACGCTTGACAGAGCCTTTGTAATCGATTACAAGGATCCATGTCGATTACAAGCTTGCTTAAATCGCTTTTGCATTTCAAACAGTAATTGATCAATCTCAAAGCCTTCAAATTAGTTCCAAAACATCCCAAATCAAATCCAAACAACATGTAAACATAAAAACTAACCCATCTTTGATCCAAAACACATAATTGTGCAGCAAAACGACATATTATGCATCAAGATATCACATTATGCAACAAAACAATATATTATGCATCAAAATAGCATATTATGCAGCAAGTTAATGTATTGTATGACAGAATTAGATGCATGATTGATCCAATATGACAAGTTCAAAGATATTGATATTATACATGCCATTTCACATAAAAAGTATATTCATTTAGCATATTCAAGATATTAAACTAGTAAAGCATAGAGCAAGTCTCCACTTAACCAAAGGATGCAAGTTCAAGCTTCTAGGAGACAAGGAGGATAGCTTGAAGAATTTTTCTGGTTTTGTGCTTGGAGCAGCCACATTTTAAGATATCCAAAGTCAATTCTTGGCCTTCAAGCACACCTACAATATACTTCAATTTTTGACTTTTAGTACCCAAATTTTCTTAGGTCATTGTATGTTAATTTTTGGCAAAGTGCCTTTGGGAACCCAAACCATTTTAATTCCTAACTTATTATTGATATTTTTCTTTACATTGTAAGTTGATGCACTATGCCCTTTCCTACTACAATGAAAACATTTAATAAAGGGACTACTTGATGTACTTGATGAAACAAAGAAATTCTTGAGAAACTTTTGTTGTTTATTTGGATTATACCCTAAATCAGCCTTTTGAAAAACGTATCTTTGGTTCCCAAGCAATATGTTCAAATTATCTCTTTCAAAGGTAAATTTTGAAAAAGTGTTTTTCAAATCCTCAATCTTAATTTCAAATACTTTGCATGATGAGCAAGATAAGGGTGTAGATATATTATCAAGTGATAAACATATCATGCATGAAGAATTTGCATCTATCAATCCAAAAGTTTCATTTTCTAATTTCAATTCCTAATTTCTTTGTTTAAAGCAGAAATTTGATTTTCAAATGAGAAAATTGATTTCTTGGATGATGAAACAAGTTTTGCAAGTCTTATAGATTCATTATGCAATTCTTCAAATGCATCTTGCAATTCATCATAGGAAGGGGAAGAGTTTGATTCATAATTTGAGGATGTTACCTCCATGTCATCTTCATCTTCCTCTTCTCCTCTAGCCATTAAACATAGATTGGCTTTCTCATTATCCAAGCTATCAGTTGAATATATGTCATTATCATCCCAAGCTATGTAGGCTCTTCTTTCTTTCTTCTCCCTCAGGGATCTTTTGTGATATTTTTTCACTTTACTTTGATAGATTGGGCACTCCATCTTCATGTGACCAAATTATCCATATTCATAGAATTTAGGAATGAATGAGATTCCTTCCCCTTTGTGATAGACATTCTTTTATGAAAAATGAGGTCTTCCTTGAGCTCCACTCTTCTTGAAGAATCTTCTAAATTTCATTACTAGTAGAGCAAGATTCTTCTCATCTATTTTCAAGCCATCTCCATCATCTTCATCATCATCATTGTCATTAATCATGGAGGAAGTGACCTTGAGAGCTATTCCCTTCTTTTTCTTGTCAATCTCCTCACTTTGGTTGTGTCTATTCAATTCCAATTCATGTCCTTGGAGCTTGCCAAAAAGTGTGGCTAAGGTCATGGTTGAGAGATTTTTTGACTCTGCAATAGCCGTCACTTTAGGTTGTCAATGTCTGCTCAAACATCTCAACACTTTATTAATAAGATCTTCATTAGAAAAAGTCTTTCCCAATGAGACAAGATGATTTGCAATAAATGTAAAATGTTTTTGCATTTCTTGAATGCTTTCATCTTGGTTCATTCTAAAAAGCTCATATTCATGAGTGAGAGTATTGATCCTTGATCTTTTCACTTCACTAGTACCCTTATGGGTTACTTTTAAAGTGTCCCACATTTCTTGGGCAGATTTACAATTTGAGACTCTAAAGAATTCATCATACCCCAAGGATGTGGTAATGATATTTTTGGCACTCAAATTATATTGGACTTTTTTCTTATCATCACTGGTCCATTCACTTCTTGGTATATTAACCCTTACATCATTAACAACTTTTGTGGAGATAAAAGGACCATTTTCAATAGCATCCCGCACATCTAAGTCAATAGCTTCAATAAAAAAATTTATTCTTTCTTTCCAATAAGCGTACTCATCCCCATTGAAAAAGGGAGGTCTATAGATGGAAGAACTTTCTGAAAATTCATTTGAGGATGCCCTCATTTTCTCTTGAAGCTGCTAAGCCCTTTACACAAGAGTCTAGCTCTGATGTCACTTGTTATCAAGTGGCCTCAAACTCAAGAGGGGGGTGAATTGAGTTTATGAAATATTTTCGCAAATCTTTCGTAAAACGTTTATTTATCAATTTTCGTTGAAGCGATTAGATAATTGAAGTGAATAGATAAATGAGATTGAATATTTCACTCATAAATTAAACAAGCCAAGATAAATAACATTCAAGCAATCATATAAAATAAATGCACAAATGTAAAAAAATAGGGTTGAGAGAATCAAACACAAGGATTTATCCTGGTTCAGCCACCCCTTGTGACCTATGTCCAATCCTCAAGCGAACAACTCGAGCTTTTCTACTAAACTTCAAGCTTGAACGGGTACTTGAAAACCTTTACAGATTAGAGCACTCAACAACACCTTGTTCATACCTCACCCTTGTGCTTTGAGCCTCAAAACAGGGATGTCTCACCCTATACAATCTTTGAGGGATACATCACCCTCTTTACACCTTTGAAAGATTCCTCACCTTATTCTCAACAAGGGATACCTTACCCTTTTTCACTAAAGGGATACCTCACCCTCTTTACACAATAAACAAAGTGTTTGAATGATAGAAACTCTCTCAAAGAGTAGATTGATACAAATTAAAGCTCTAGCAATGCTCATTTTGAATATATCAAGTTTTCTCACAAAAATAAGACAAAAACGTTTTCAGAATTCGATTCTCGTATATAAGTGTTAGATTGATGTTCTGAATTGAAGGTGTTGCAACCGTCCCGAAGGGCGTCGCGAAAATAAAAAGAATAAGGAGGAAAGGACCTCGGGGTGTTGGGAGTCGCCACCAATCGCTTTATCCATTAAATGGAATGGTGCAATTGGACACCTAAAAGATGGTCTACGTTTAAGCGTTCGTGGTTCGGGGGTTGATTACGAGTAGGGAAGGTGTTAGCACCCTACACCGTCCGTTCTAAGAACGGTTACCTATTTAATCTAATGTTATTTGCAAGATTAATTAAATTGGTCCTTTTTAAAAAAAATTATTTTTATTTTGACATGTCCCATTTTGTCAAGCATAATATCAAGAATGATAAATGACTAAGACAAGCAATGGGTGACGAAATTGTCATTATTTTAGAACAAATTCTAAGTGTACAACACATTATATAAAAGTGGTGAATCAAAATTTTATTTTTTTGAAGAGAAGTAATTTTTAAAATAAAATGACCAAATAAAATCTCATTTATAATAATAATAAAAAAATTAGGCACAATGAGATTTTTGTAGTAATTTAAAAAAAAAAAGTCTTCATAAAATATAAAATTTTAATTCACCACAATTATAATGTTGAAACTGTATAAAATTGTTCACTTTTATTTAAATATTTTATTTTACAAAAGAAAAAGTTTTATTTTGGTTTATAAAAAAAATGTATTTTAGTTTACATAATTATTTTAATTTTGATGTGGGGATTAGACCTCGCCAGCGCTCCTGGCAAAATCCAATATAAAGCCTCAAGATTATCGAGAAGAGTGTATTTGATCGGCGCTCTGATCCTCTCTCAATTTTTTCGTCATCGACGCTTTTAAATTGTTTGATTAATGCATTAAAAAAATGGGTGTTAAAATACAAGCAAAATAAATCCCCAATATAAATCCCCAAAATAAATAAAATAAAATAAATGATAACTTAATCTCAACCAAGTAAAAAAAAAAGAAGGGGAAACAGCTACATTAATAATAAAAGGACAATAAAAGGATAACAAAAAAAAGTAAAATAAAAAGAAATAAAAAAGCAAATTGAAAAGGAAGAGACTTTTGGTCTCTGTAAGTGAGAGCAAAAAAACGCAGGGAGAGAAAGGAGACCAAGGGATTAGAGAGTGGAGCTCACGGACAGGGGAGATGACTCGTGGTGGACTAGCGGTGCGATGGGCAGCGCGAACAGGAGAGACGGTGGATCCGGCTCGGTGTTGGTTTGCGACGAGGAGGACAGAAACGGATCTGGGCACGGTGGCCAGATCTGGTGGAGGAGTGCGGCAAAGCGGTGTCGCTGAAATGGCGCGACGATCGGGGTTCTTGTCCGAGTTTGGCGGCACCACACGGTATAGATCGGATCTGGGCGTGAGGCTTGTTGCAACCGGGATCACGACAGGACGACCGAAAATATTAAAAATAATGGAGTCGCCACCAATGTTTATTTAAATTGGGAAAACATTAGAAAAACCCTTGTATCAGGAAAACTGGTCTTTTGAAAATGAGTTTGGATTCGGGAGTCGATTACAGGTAGAGAAGGTGTTAGCACCCTACACTGCCCGTTCCAAGAATGGTACCTTATGTTAGTTGTGCAAATTTTAATAATCTCAAATACATTTATTTTAACCCCTTTTAAACAAAAGACTTTGTAATTATTTTTTATTTTTCTATTTTTTTTAAGACGTACAAGACAAACAAATGAACACAAATTTCCACGAGTCAGGTAAATGAAGAAAATTAAACATAAACGTCACAAATCAAACGAACCGAAGCAAAACCTTTTTATTTTTTTTATTTTTGTTTTCTTCATTTTTATTTTATTTTCATTAATCACAAAACACAACATAAAATATACCATTAAGCAAAATAATTATTGTCAAACAAAAACTACATCCTAAAACTCGAAACATATTTTGATCCTTTTTTTTTTACTCTTTTTTTCTATTTTAGTATTACCAAAAAAAGAAAAGAAAGAAGAAAAAAAAGAAAAGAAAAAAAAGGTTTTAGAAGGGGAATGGGCTGTTAGCCCATCAGAAAAAAAAAATGGAATTGAAAACAGTTTTATGGGGTTCGAAATCAAAACAAGAGAGAAAAAAAAAATGAAAGATTGAGGGAGTGGGTGAGGGAAGAACGAGACGCGTGGGAGAGGGAGACTCACGGCGTGCGACGGCGACCGTGGGCTCGGAATGGCGCAGCGGTTGGGCTCGTGGGAGGCGCGGTGGGTTGCGGGTCAACGGGCTGTGGCCGCAATTGTAAGGGCAGAGAAGTTTTGGCTGGTGTGGGTGGCGCGGCTACTGGGTGGAGATCGTGGGCCGAGAACGTGGTGGCACGTGGTGGTCCTGAGCTGCCGGCGATGAAGCTTGGAGGCGTTCCCGGGGCTGTGAGCGTGGTGGGGCTCGCGGTGAGGTGTGGATGCCGAGATTCTGCCGTAGACAGGGAGGCCGCGCGGTGGTCTGGTGGTTCGTGGAGGAATGGATGTTGATTCTTGCTTCCTCTTTGTTCTCTCTGATTTTTTAGTGTGGGTCTTTGAGTGTGGCTCTGTTTTTTTTTTTTTTTTTTGTTGTTTACTTGGGTATGTGGTGGCTATGGAGGTCGGGATTGATTTTGGACCGGGTGGCTTTGGGCAATGGTTTGTTAGTTTGAAATGGGTTATGGTGAGCTTGAAGGTGGTGAAGTGGAGATGATGGGTTCTGGACGAAGTGATGAGAGAGGGATGATGAAGATGAATGGTAGAGGGTCTGTGCGTGGTAGCTGTGGAAGTAGTGTGATGGAGGGACGGGTGGTTTGGTGAAGATGGAGATGGTGAAGGTGAGATGGTTATGGAGATTTTTTGTGATTTGGGTTCTTCAAAAGTGAATAGGGATGAAAAAACAGTCCTTCTGTGGTGGCCTTCCCCCTTGTGTAACGCCCAGCTCTGTAAAAAATCATCCCCCAATATCAATCCTTTCATTTTTCTGCTTTGCAAAACCTACACGACTCCTCTGCAAATCTCTGAAAAATAGCTTAGGTGCAGATAAACTTTTTTAGCTCAGCTTCCTTCTTCGTGTATTTTCTTTTGCTTTGTGTCTTTCTCCCACTTTCACATCACTGAAAACTTTCCATTTTTGCTTCTCTTGAGCCTTGGGCCCTTGGAGCTGCTGCAACCTTGACATGGAGTAAGGGAGATTGACAGGTTGTAGTTGCATTTCAACTAAATTGAAACTGCAACCGTAACGAAGACCCTTTTCCTTTTTTATTTTTATTATTTTTTATTTTATATATATATATATATATTTTTTTTTTTTTTTAAAAAAAAAAAGACTTAAATGAGATTAGAGTAGAAAAAGAAAAGAAGAAACATGTGCTCATTACAATTAAGCATCACCTAACATAAGAAACATAAGCTCTTGATTAAACAAAAAAAAAATTTATGGACAAAATTAGGTATCAACAAGGCTGGGTCACACGGTCGTGGCTGGGTCGCACGGTGGTGGTCGGTTCACAGAGGTTGACGATGCGGGTCCGGGACGCGGTGGAGCTCGGTGCGGGTCGGAGTGCGCGTGATTTCTAGCAAACTGCGGTTGGGGTGATTATGGAGGATGGTTGATGGTGGTTTTGGGTGAGGGGAAATGGTGATGATGGTGGTTTATGGTTGAAAATGATAGGTTCAGTTTTGGGTGAGGGGAAATGGTGGTGAAGGAAAATGGATGAAGGATGGTGGCTCTGTTGGTTCAAGATGAAAGAGGCTGAGATGGTTCGATGAAGGGATGATAGTTATGGAGGTTGAAGATGAGGGTGCTAGAATTGAAGGAAGTTACTGAGTTACTAAATTGCTTTGGGCGTGGCAGGAGATGATCTGTGTAGTTCCGGTTGATCTCTGTGTTTTTTCTTTCTCCCCCCTTCCCTCTGTGATTTGTATGTGATTCTTATAAGGAAAATACAAAACATGCCAAAGCAAAACCCTTCGATTCCTGATGATTAGAATGCAAAAAGATTAAAACGGTCTCCACCTTGAATTTCTGAATGAATGCAAATAAAGAAACCGAACTTGATGATTAGAAAAGAAAATTGTCTGAAGCTTTTAATCCAATTCAATGCAAGCTGATTGTGGAGGCTAGGGTTGCAGCAGCAGGAAGAAGGAAGTTGGGTTGAGAAGAGACTTGGGTCATGGGTTGACCCGTACAAAGCTTTTTTCATTTTTTATTTCTTTTTTTTATTTTTCTTTTTTTTCTCTTTTTTTATTAAAATAAAGAAATTAAATTAAATTAAATTAAATAAAAAATAAAAGGAAAATGGATAAAATTGGGTATCAACAATTGCCCCCCTTTGTTTTACATTTAGAATAAATGAAAAATAAAGGAATTGATTCAATTTTATCCATGAAAAGGTAAAAACTTACGGATTCAGGTGTCCACTGAAACTTAACAAAAACTTAAAAGCAATGGGTACGGGGACCCGATAACATAAAACAATGGGTGCGGGGACCCAAAAGCTTGCGGAGTCAGGTATCCGCTGAAACTTAACAAAAAACTTAAAAGCAATGGGTACGGGGACCCGATAACATAAAACGATGGGTACAGGGACCCAAAAAAGCTTGCGGAGTCAGGCATCCGCTGAAACTTAACAAAAAACTTAAAAGCAATGGGTACGAGGACCCAAAAACATAAAACGATGGGTACGGGGACCCAAAAAGGCTTGCGGAGTCAGGCATCTGCTGAAGCTTAACAAAAAACTTAAAAGCAATGGGTACGAGGACCCGAAAACATAAAACGATGGGTACGGGGACCCAAAAAAGCTTGCGGAGTCAGGCATCCGCTGAAGCCTAACAAAAAACTTAAAAGCAATGGGTACGAGGACCCGAAAACATAAAACGATGGGTACGGGGACCCGAAAAGGTAAAAAGCTTGTAGAGTCAGGTATCCGCTGAAGCTTAACAAAAACAAGGTAAGAAGTTTACGGAGTCGGGTATATGTTGAAGCTTAACAGAAAACTTAAAGGCAATGGGTGCAGGGACCCAGAAAATGTAAAAAGCTTGCAGAGTCAGGTATCCGCTGAAGCAAAAATAAGGTAAGAAGCTTACGGAGTCGGGTATCCGTTGAAGCTTACCAGAAAACTTAAAGGCAATGGGTACGGGGACCCGAAAAAGGTAAAAAGCTTGCGGAGTCGTATCCGCTGAAACTTAACAAAAACTTAAAAGCAATGGGTACGGGACCCGAAAACATAAAACAAGGGGTACGAGGACCCAAAAGGTGAAAAGTTTGCAGAGTCAGGTATCTGCTAAAACTTAACAAAAACAAGGTGAAAAGCTTACGGAGTCAGGTATCCGTTGAAGCTTAACAGAAAACTTAAAGGTAATGGGTACGAGGACCCAAAAACAATGGGTACGAGGACCCAAAAGGTAAAAAGCTTGCGGAGTCAGGTATCCGCTGAAGCTTAACAAAAATAAGGTAAGAAGCTTACGGAATCGGGTATCCGTTGAAGCTTGACAGAAAACTTAAAGGCAATGGGTGCGGGGACCCAGAAAAGGTAAAAAGCTTGCGGAGTCAGGTATCCGCTGAAACTTAACAAAAACTTAAAAGCAATGGGTACGGGGACCCGAAAACATAAAACAATGGGTGCGGGGACCCGAAAAGGTAAAAGGCTTGCGGAGTCAGGTATCCGCTGAAGCTTAACAAAAACTTAAAGGCAATGGGTACGGGGACCCGAAAACATAAAACAATGGGTACGAGGACCCAAAAAAGGAAAAAAGCTTGCGGAGTCAAGTATCCGCTAAAGCTTAACAAAAGCTTAAAAGCAATGCTGAAACTTAACAAAAACAATGGGTACTGAGACCCAAAAACATAAAAATGATGGGTACGAGAACCCAGAAAAGGAAACAGCCAGTTTGACCTTTGTAGGTCAAGGCTAGCAAATTGAGAAAAAATGCACTATGTAATGCATGCTTCAGATGTATGAGAGTATGAAAAACTTTTTATTTATTTTGCTTTTCTCTTTTTTCCTCTTTTTTTTTTGTCTCCACGACCCCTAAGGACATGATTGTAATCAATTTCAAAGATGAACTGGAAAAGATTTATTGGCATTTGTCTATTCAGCTGATGGTTGAAATGTCCAACCAGAATGACCTTTGAGGTGTGCATTAGATATGACACATAAGAGCAAAGGGAAAACTCTTTAGATGACCCTTGAGGTGACCTGGTTGTCCTTCTTCTCTAAGCAATACTCTTAAAGAGCCTTGAACCAGAAAGCTTTATGCAGTGAGCCTTGAGTCAGAAAACTTTGCACAGTTAGCCATGAGCCAAAGAAGCGAATGTACTTGAGAAAAACATATTTTAGAAAAGTTTTGAACCAAACTCTTCTTTGACCAACCAAACTCATATTCAAATGGGATCATTGCTAATCTCGTCTTGTTCAAATTTCTCTTCATTAGATATGGCTGATGCAAAAAGCTTATGACTTCCTTTTCCAGAGATTCCATTTCTACCAGACACACTTCAATCTGAATTATCAATTGAGAATGTCATTCCCTTCATCAATTGAAACTCTAGAGCTCCTTTGGCTTGAGTTGTTCAACAAAAGATTACCATTAGATAGTTAAATTATACTATTGTACTCATGTTCACCTAACCTGAAGCATCATGTACCAGATATGCATGGATTCAAAAGTACAACATGAAAGAGATTTACTAACTGAGAAACCTTTTTTGATTGATTTTGGGAGTATGACTACACAAAGGACATTTACAAAGAAAAAACACAAGAAATGGAATAGTACAAAAGCCAAGAGTTTTTTTTTCCTTTTTTTTTTGCTCCGGTTTGGATGTGATTGATCTTTACTTGACAACTAGACATCATGACCATTGCTTTATTAGGTATCCACAAAAATCTACCCTCATGTATGATATCAAATGAATTTGACTCAGAGTATGTCATTTGAGAACAAAGATGTCCTAGTGTAGGCCATTTGACAACAAAAATTGTCCCAGTGGGGAACTTGAGAATAAAATTTTTGCCCCAGTGTAAGGCCAAATAAAACAAAATAAATTGCCCCAGTTTAGAGCCAAATTGAAAAGGGTAGAGACTTGCCCCAATGTAGAACCAAGCTAAACCAAAAGACTTGCCCCAGTGTAAGGCCGAATTGAACAGTGTAGAAATTTGCCCCAATATAAAGCCAGATTGAACCAAAAGAAAACATGCCCCAGTGTAGGGGCAACTTGAACACGGTAACAACTTACCCTAATGTAAGTCCTTTTTTTTTTAAGGAGCAAAGATTGCAAATTCAGTAAGGTATGAACCATTTGTCTCAAAATTAAAATCAATGAAAATGAAAACAATCATTCATTGATCAGAATGGACTTTTTAACGCTTGTAATGTGGCCAAGGTTAGGGGTTATGAAAAGAATGATATAAGGCTCAAACAAATGTTTAAAGGTTAAGTGAGACCAAAGATCCTTGTTCAAACTTAAACTTTGTCAATTACTTTTGTACTTTCAAGCACACCTTTCTCTTATTATTCTTTTTCATCCTTGTTCAAACTTAAACTTCGTCAATTGCCTTTTTTTGTTTTTGTTTTACTTTCCGCCCCTTTCACCTTTTCTTTCTTTTCTTTTTTTCATTATGCTTCAAAATAGTCATCATGGCAACCAACCCTTTTTTTTTCTGTGTTATCCTCTAGTGTAGAGGTGATCCTTATCCAGGGTTTATTGAAGAAAACTTTCAAGCTCAAAATGGGACAACGAAGGATAATGAATTCTTGTGAGAGATAGAGAAAGATGGCCAATCTTCATTTCAAATTTTGATTGCTCATTTTCAAAAAATTTAATTTAGAGACAAAAGGATAATACACACTGAATGATTATTTATTTGCTCCCTTTATTTCTCTTTTTTCTTTTTTTCTTTTTTTTTTGGGATGAAGAACACCTGCACACATGGGCCTCATGACCACAAAATTTTTCAGAATGAAAGTCCTATAGGATCCAAACCAAAAGAAAGCAAGTAAATGGAAGAAAAGAATGACAAGAAAGATTTGACAAGAACACGAGTGCCAAGAACATAGTAAAAAGAAATAAGGTATGCTGAGATCCATGCAAATCCATCACATTAATGCTTCAAGAAAGTTCACATAAGTTCAAAAACCAAATTATTTTAATGATTGAATAAGCATGGGATCAGTACAATTAAACCATCATTTCATGGTAACAACTTGGTAAACAAATCAGAATACTAGTCGCTCAAAAATTCTCAGTGCTGGAGGATTCCAAGGTACGGTTCATTCTTGACGGTTAGAAAAATGAATCGCCACTTGATCAAACTTTCTAAGGTTGCCCCTGATCGACCATTGTAAGCAATCGCTCCTATTGCAGATGGGCATGTGTAGAAACCTTCTGACAACGCCAAGTGAATTAGGTAACCGTTGTTATCCATGAGTTTTCTTGAAACCTCATTTAATTCATTCAACCTGAAGTCCACCCTTAGTTAGTTCAACATTTGTCCATACTTTACTGTCCATCATTCATTTGATGCAATCTTCCCTTTTTCATTTCATTTTCAATCCTTTCACCAATTATCACAATATCTGAAAAAATCGATGACACACTTCCAATCATATGACCATTGTAACACCCTTCGATTTAATAACCAATACACAATCGTCATTATGTCACGGTCACTAAATGTCAGCGTGCTAACATTGTCAAACAACAAATTTACCATAAATATTAAACATTTCTCATATGAGGAAAATAGGAGCCACGAATGAGTAGTTACATATACAACCAATTAAATTATGGATTATAATATGTACTCAATTTACAACATTTAAGTCTGGATAATTGCCTTAAAGCATACATGTACTCAAAAATACACTTTATATAGGTAATGCAAAATAAAATATAAACTACCCATAATATATCTACGACTAAGGAGTTGGGCACTCCATCGTATCCCGAATGCGTGAGGCAATTCCGGGCTCACCGGTGTAGTGAGAAATACAAGATAAGGTCTTCAATCGCATCCTCTTCATGGTCAAAGTCGATCCCCAAAGATGTCACATACGCTTGTCTCCGTCTGGTCGACTCTATAGGTCTTGGTATCACCAGTGAACACAATTCGAACAAACCCAAAAGAGCTCCCTTCGCGACGGCATTACCAGATGCAGTAGGTCAAACCAATAAAATCCAAAGGAATCCAACCTCGTTCCCACTTACAGTCTTTAACCAAAAATTGACATAGAGCAAGAAAAGTACAAGAAAGAGGTAAGACATCCTACCATCGTTACCAGTCATAGCATCAAGAAACCAAACGGCGCAAGGCGCCCACATAGCATTTATGATAGCAATAATGGTAATAAACATTTAGTAGAGTTATAATCAACCAGACAGTTTCAGGCAATCATATATATATATATGAATATATCAGGAATACAACAGTTCCAATTATAATAACAATGTATGCCAGATAATTCATGGACTCACTATGCACATGTGCCCTCGATAATCAAGATCCTACTTCATGGGAATAAATCCAAAGTACATCCGACTCGATCGTCAACCGATGTTTCTCAAAGTACATCCGACTCAATCGTCAACTAGATGTTTCTCAAAGTACATCCGACTCAATCGTCAACCGATGTTTCTCAAAGTACATTTCGTCGACCCAATGTCACAATGATAATGCACATTTAAATGCATATGGGGTTCAATGCATGACTCAATCATGCTTCTCATACCAAACTAGGCCAATCCTATTTCAAATGCATATCATATCATTTAACAATGAAGTCTGATCCCATTCACGGATCCACGTAAAATCAATAGCGCATTTTAAGGATAATCACAATCTCATTCATAGTCATATTAGAAATCAATCATTAGATTCATTATGTGCCTCACTTTGGTCACCTATACTCATGTTCTTCCCTCGTTTATGAATCCTAATTAATTTCTCGGTCATCCAATTCTTTATAATTAATATATCTTTTATTAGTCCAAAGGTTTTGAGTCCAGGAAGATACACGGTCGAATCACCAATAGATTCACAAATTTAATTATTAGATGTTAGGTGATAAACAAAGACTTGTAAGTTCGACGGAGACATATATTTAGTGAAAAACCGAGGCGCCATTTGACGAAAACAACATGGTAGCAGGATGAAAATAAATGAGGGACATTTTATAACAAAATTGGCAACAGATCATTTTCTGTCGAACGGAGTTCTCGTCGAACGAAGGACGAATCATTGAACCCTCCGGAAGGTCGGAAAAAGCCTCAATTCGACGGGTATGGGTGTCGACATTGGAGAAAATCTCTCAAGCGTCGAACCGACGAAACACTCGTTGAAATTCTAATTTCGACGTCCAAGAAATTCATCTACTGACAGGCATTGTCTCTCAAACTCGACGATTATTGACTTTGGGACGCTTTCTCCTAAGTGTCTAGGGACTCTACTCGACGGGTTTTGGTCGGAAGATCAATCTCGACGGACATGATCGGGGTTCATACTCGATGGATTTTGACATTGAATAAAATGATTGGGAAGTCAATTTCGACGGATTTGGCCAGAGTTCATACTCGACGGATTTTAACATTTTACTAAGTGATCAAGATATCAAATTCGACAAGTTTAGCCAGAAGTTCATACTCGACGGATTTTAACATTTTACTGAGTGATCAAGATATCAAATTCGACAGGTTTGGCCAGAAGTTCATACTCGACGGATTTTAACATTTTACTAAGTGATCAAGATATCAAATTCGACAAGTTTGGCCATGAGTCCTTACTCGACGGATTTTAACATTTTACTAAGTAATTAGGATATCAAACTCGACAGGTTTGGCCAGAAGTCCATACTTGACGGATTTTAACATTTTACTAAGTGATCAAGATATCAAATTCGACAAGTTTGGCCATGAGTCCTTACTCGACGGATTTTAACATTTTACTAAGTAATTAGGATATCAAACTCGACAGGTTTGGCCAGAAGTCCATACTCGACGGATTTTAACATTTTACTAAGTGATCAAGATATCAAATTCGACAAGTTTGGCCATGAGTCCTTACTCGACGGATTTTAACATTCTACTAAGTAATTAGGATATCAAATTCGACAGGTTTGGCCAGAAGTCCATACTCGACGGGTTTTAACATTTCACCAAAAGACCAGGTTTTCACATTCGACGTATTTTGGCCGATTTACACTATTACCGCTTTTCTCATTAAGTTTCCAAATTTCTTGGCCTACACCGTAACTATCCGAGAACCAATCGGGACTCATTCCCTTCCTTATTCCACGTTCCAATACATCCGATATATATATATATTCAAAACTCAAACAATCAAATAGCACGTATGCAATGCAAAACAACATACAAAAGTAGAATGACCCTCAACACCAATCACAGACGTTCCTAAATGCTAAAATAGGTTGAGGAGGAGTGTCTTCCTCTTACCTTGGAGAAGCACAAAGAAAGGTCGCTCCTTTTTAGTCGAAATCACATTTTCGCCAGATCCTTGAACATTCAAACTTACCAAAATCGAATCAAGTGTTGAAATAGATACCCATGGTCATCGAAATGACAGTGGGTTACAAAAATGAGAAGAGATGATGAAAAAGCTAAGAGCTTTACCTTAAAGTTCTAACCTTTAAACTTCAACAGTGGAGAAGATGAAGATGAAGAAAATGTAGGACCTTAGAGATGTTTTCCTCAGATATGGTGGTTCTCCAAACACGAAATGGTCTTTGGGAGTGTGACGGTTTTGGAAGAACAAAACGGAGGTGTGGGTGGATGGTGTTGCTTTGTGTGGGGTGAAAGAGAAGAGAGAAAGATGAGTGAATAGTGATCTGCGTGAGGAGAATGACCAAATGTGAATGAGGAGAATGGGAGAGAAATGAATTAGACCCCTTATTTCAAACGTGCTGCACAAAATAGGAGGAGAGAGAAATAATAAAATAATAGTTGGAAAAAGCTTCCTTGAGAAGCTTCGCGCGCTCCTCGATAAAGTGTATGGTAAGCTAGTCTCCAAATTAAATACATCTGATAGATGATCAATTATACTGTAGAATTATTTTCTCAGTGAATAAAGTTGCAAGTGATGAAAATAATATTTTATTATTCATCCGATAATTTTATGATACCGCGATTTTATCTAGCAGATAAAACCTTGAAAAATGCAAACCTCGCAAACTGTGCCTGGCCTCAGGTTTAGTAAGATCCCCCGTCGACGCTTCCACAGTCTAAAGTTTACCAGTCTCAGGGAAAATATTTCATTTTCCTGGCTCCGCTTAGCACACATGCAAAACGATGAATATATTAAAATATTCAACGTTTCTAGAAAATTCCACAAAGATCACCAAAAATCACAAATATTATGAAATGATTGTTTATAATGAAATAAGAAATTTTCGGGATGTTACAACCATAGAATGGCGTGTGTAGTGTATCAATAAACATAGCAACCATCTTTTTTTCTAACAAAGGGGGTTCCACTTGTGCAACCATTTCCCTCCACCTCTGAGCATATTCCTTGAAGGTCTCAGCATCCTTCTTAGACATACTTTGTAGTTGCATTCTATCTGGTGCCATGTCAATGTTGAACTTGTACTGCTTTACAAAAGCATTAGCTAAATCCTTGAAACTCCTTCTACGAGCACGCTCAAGATGTGTGTACTAATTCAAAGCTGCCCCAGTTAAACTGTCTTGGAAGAAATGGATTAACAGTTTGTCATCATGAGCTTGTGAAGCCATTTTGCGGATGTACATTATCAAGTGATTCTTTGGGCAAGTAGCCCCCTTATATTTGTCAAAATCTGGGACCTTAAACTTTGGAGGAATCACTACATTCGGGACAAGACAAAGCTCTGAGGCATCTAGAAGACCATAACTACTTGCTCCTTCTATGGCTCGCAGTCTTTCTTCAAGAACTTCTAATTTCTCCTTGAATTGAATGGCTTCAGTTGAATGGTTAAGCGGAGAAGTTCCAGTGACCTTATGAGGAAAAACCTGTGGCATGTAGGAAGGAGGTTGTGTAACACCCCAAATTTTCCATCTCTTAAACAGTAATTTTGACAGTTAATAGAATTTTATTGTTTAGTAATTTTTGGATACTGTAGAATTATTTTGTTTATTCCGTCAGCGTATTTGATCGTTTTGAGTGATTTACTCCGTGTCAGGAAAATAATAATTTCTGGGCCGAAAAAAATCTTTCTGTATTTATTTCTCTTGACTGTTAATTATTTTTAACAATCTGACTTGATTTTCATATATTTTTTAATTTTTATGATTTTATGTGTGATTTTAAATTTTTTTCTGTTTGTGGGCCCCACGAGGTGTTGGTGGACCCAGGTGACCATATGTGGGCCCAGGTGGGTCCCGCAAAGTGAAAAAAAATTTTACGCATAGAAAAATTTGTACTGTTTAGATGGAGACAGGGGATCTTACTAAACCTGAATCCAGAAATAGTTTTAGAAAATTTATTTTGTACTGTATTTATTTATCAGAAAATAAAAATACAGTAAATATATTCTTTCATGAGATTTTTAGTAGATAAAAATAGAAATTATATTGCTTAAGTCAACATTGGTGGTTTGGATATCCACTATTGATTCAATTAACGGTTAAGAAATAAATTTAATAAAGAAACATTGGATAATCACCATTGATTTAATCAATGGTGTGAGAATAAACTTAATTAAAGAAGCTTCAATATCAACCGTAGATTTAATCAACGGTGTAAAATTAATTATATAAAGTGACCATTTACAACCATTGAATTTAGAGTTGATCAAGGGTGGAGATTTGGTCTTAAAAAGTGACAAAAGACCATTTATGAATTGGATGAAGATTAATTAATCAAGTCAAGAGTGGAGATTTGGTCTTAAAAAGTAGAAAGACTAATTATGACCCTTTTCGATTAAAAGTAAGAAGAAGTAATCTTGACCATTTATTTTGGAGACACATCTAATGGCTAGAATTTAAAGGAGAAAGATCCAATGGCTTAGATTTAGTTTTCTAAAAATCAAAAGTCTACCTAAATCCTAACAATTGAATTAATCAATGGCTAGAAATGTTTCAAATAATGGCTTAATTAACAAGCCAAGTAAACTAAATTAAATGTTAAATTGTTATAATCTAATTCTTAATTAGATATCCTAATTTTAATTAGAGATTATAATATATGAAATAATATGTTTAATTAATTAGTTATGTAATTAAAAATTAGTTAAGATTGATTAAGAAACTTAATCTAATGAATTAACTAATCAATTAGCAAGTAATTATGACAACTTTGGAGTGCATGATGAAGGGGGGATGGTTTTGGAGTGTTAGGAAGGAGGAGGCATGTTTAGACATGCTTGTATAGATTTTTTAGGCCAAAGAAAAGATGACAAAGTGGAAGACTTTGTGATCATGTGATAGCCTTCAATTATGCCAAATGAATTCATATCTCTCCATTCTTTCACTCCCACGGCAGCAGTACCTTTGGTCACACTCTCCATATTCATTTTTCTACTTCACCAAAAAAAGCCTCCATCTTATTCTCTCAAAATCCCAAGAACCAAGCAACTATTTTTCCTTCAATTTTCTCTCCATTGGTTCGGTCTCTACACCCAAATACACTATCCATCACCTATAATTTTCACTCTCATCATTTCTTAAAGCTAAACACCATTCTAAACACTTTTCATTTAGAAAGTTTTCCCAAAATCCCACTCTAAGTGCTTCAAAATCCCACTTTTACCTTACTTTCCTAGAGATAAACTTTGGTTTTTATGGTTTAAATTCATGTTTATGATTTTCTAAGTCATGATTGTTCCATAGTTTGTTTAATTTAATCCAACCATAGATCTTGAATCCTTACCTTATTCTGAACAACTTTCATGTTGAAGACTTTCTCTAAATTTTTCATCTTGAAGGACTTTTACTAAGATCAAGTTCTAGAGTTCTTGTTGGTGAAGTGTAAAGAAACTTCATTTATTCTTTTCTTTTTCATGATCTAAACCATGTTTGATCCATGGTTCCTCTTAATCAAGCTTAGTATACTAATTTCTATGTATTTTGTTTTGTATTTGAGAAGCCATTGGTGGTGAAAGACTTGGAAAGAGAAGCAAAACAAAGAGTTTTTGAGGATCTTCAAGAGGTAAGAGGGAGATCCATCTCACCAACCAATTATGATGGTGGGAGATGGTCTTATATTTGATGGATTGTGAATTCATGTGAGAATTCCAATCCATGGTCATGTAATAATTAATTGTGTGTTTATGAACTTTGCTTTATTTTCTTGTGTTTTGATTATTTTTGTCTATGCTTAATATGTTTTGCATGATTTTATGGCTTTGATAGTATACTTATAATATGCATGATGAGTATATGACATATTTGTGATATTTATGATAAAATATATATATGTATGCCATGATGTGTGGATGGAAAGAAAATTGATCTTGGTTCCAATGGCCAAGGAAGAGTTACGGTTTTGATGCCCTTGATTTGGGTCAATGTTGAAATTTTTCAAGAACAAAGAAATTAAATTTTGATCCCTAGAACAATGAGAATTTCAGCCAAGACACCTCAAAATAGGTGTTTACAAATTAATATGTTTATGGAAGAATAAAAATTGGATTGATTTGAGGAGTATGAAAAATGAACTAAAGGTTTATTTTTTTTTAAGAAAACATGAACACAAATTTTAGAATGAAATTTTATTGATTTATTTTGTAGAAACAAGAATAGAATTTTTTTAAGTTAGAAGAAAAATATTTCACGGTTCCAATGGCCATCTATAAGGTTTTGATAATTTAGAAAAATGTTTTGATGTTATGAAATACAAGAACTTTCAAATAAGAATTTTTGAAAAGGGAATTAAGTGTTATAAATTAAGTGAAGTGGAATTTTCATAAAAAGAAGATTGAAAGTATTGAATTTCAAATTAATTTAAAAAGAATCAATTTTTAGAAGTGATTTAGAAATATAAAAGAAAATGTTTGTAACTTAAATTTACTCACGAAGAATTTATTTGGGTTTTGGAAAACGTTAAAAATTTAAAGTTAAGAAACAATAATTAAAATAACTCAATATGATTTTGTAGGACTAGATCAATAAAAAGTGATTTTGAGAAAATATATATTAAGGAAAAGATTTTTGACTAATAATGAAAAAGGATTTGCAAAGAAAGTGAAAATAAATTTGAACAAATGGGTTTGTTATATGACCAATCGGTACTTTGGTTTTGAAAATAAAACTTTAATGGTTTTGTTTGTGTAAAACCATATCAATTTAAAAGAAAAAATGTTTTGATAATTTTTTAAATAGTAATGTCTAGATTTTGATGAAACAAAGTAATTTTTCAAGTGGAAATATAATTGATTTAATACAAGAAATTTGAAAAGGGAATCAGAGTATTTTACTCACTTGAAAAATTAAGTTTTGTAAACGAAAATATTTTCAAACTTCAATTTATTTTGAAGTAGGTTAATTTGAAAATGATTTGGGAAAAAATAGAGAATATAATGATATTTTGAGAATTTACTCAAGTATAACTTATTTTCAAGTTTTGAAGTACGCTTTGAAAATTTTAAATTTGAAACATTGATTTATATCAATGGAAAAGTAATTTTGTGGATTATATTTGAAAAAGAATTTCTTGAGTAAAGAAACGTGGAAAAAGATTTCTTGACTAAGAAAATGTGAAAAAAATGAAGTACAAAGTCATAATATTTTGAGAAATGATGAAATGGAATTTTTGAAGGTTAAGAAATATTTTTTGTAATAAAATTGTGGTGAAAAGTGATTTACGTATCTTAAAAATGATTTAGAATATAGCAAAATATTCCTATACGATTTAAAATATGTTAAAATATTTCTACGTGATTTGAATTACGCTTTAAATATTTTACGTGAGTTTAAATATTTGACGATCTTGTTGAAAAATCACTATATGATTTAAAAGTAATAGAATATTTTTACTAGATTGTGAAAATATAACGAAACGTTTCGAATTTTGAAAACGTAATATAAGTGTTACGATATTTTGAAAACGTAACAGAAACATTTTGGAATTGTGAAAACATAATGAAAATGTTGCGCAATCTTGTGAAAATACGGTGAAAGTGTTTTATAACTATGAAAACATGATAACATGATTATATGTTGAAAATACAGTATAATTACTGTTTAACCAGTGTATGGACACTGTATGAGAGAGTGATGTGTTTTGCCTATGATTGGTATTTGGTGCATTTTATATGCATTGGAAAGAGATGCCCGTATTTGGATTTGGTGCATTATACATACATTGAAAAGATTTGGCCCGTTGGGGTTGGACTTGTACTGATACACTCGTGCATTGTATAAATGAAATTGAAAAGATTTGGCTCGTTGGGGTTGGACTTGCACTGATAAATTCGTGCATTGTATAAAAGATAGCTAATAGCTATTATGGCCCTTGTAGTTGAAGAGGGAATGAAAATTAATAGTGAGGTCTATGACGGATCTCGGGGGCGTCGAGGTGCGGCGGTCGACCGCGGACAACAAGTAGAGTACCCTGTGCCACTTGGTGATGCATCCGTTGCTTGCAACGCATTGATGATACCCGACAAGAACACGATTCTTTTCAACGACTGGGAGATTGTCTTTGGGCTAAGGTGACAATTAACCAGAGCATTCTTCTCGAAATTGTGAAAACCTCCATGGAGTTGTTTTTGAAAAAGCCAGTCTTTGTACATATGCATAAATCTAACATTTATATTTGTGTGATATATTAATTGAGGAATATTGGTTATTGGTTATGATAATTGAATTGATAAATGATTGGATGATGATTAAACTGATAAATGATTGGATGATGATGATGATAATGCTGATAACATGATTATGGTATGATCTGTCTGTATGATATTGTTGGCTGTGTGTTATCTCTGTGCTGCCATGTTGGTATTGGTGTAGGTGATCTCACCTCTTTGTTATGTTGTTTTGCTTTATCTATATTGTTAAAATCAAATAATAGAAGGATCGAGTTGTCTTAGACATAATGGACGATAAATACTCTGAGATTGGTGACAACAATAAGGAGTGGACATTCAGGACTCGAAGGTGTGCAGTGTTGACAAAGGAACAGATGTTTGATGCATCAAGATGGACAGAAAAAAGAATAAGTATGTTAAAGTTTTTCGTTAGTGTTGTACCGTGCTATTAAGTAGGACTCGTCATGGGGTTTGCTACTGTAAAAAAAAAATAAGTCTGTTAATTTTATATTTCTCTTTAAATTGTGATATTAGTTGGTGTCAATATTGTATAATGATTAGTTGAAATATGATTTACAATATTACCTAATATTTTCAGTAAATTTACGTTTCAGTAAAGAAGAAATTTTGAAACTCATCTTTTATAACTCAAACTTTGTGCGAACTTATTTTCATATTATGAGTCGGGAGTCAGAAATGTGATGCCCTAGCCAGGGTGTTACATTAGTTGGTATCAGAGCTAGGGTGTTAAAGGTTGGGCTTGAGTCGATCCTTGTGGCCCTGAGGTAGGTATTACCAATGATGTGCCGCTCTTAGGAGGATTGGTGATTTGGGACGGCATAAAACCAGGGGGAAGGCCATAAGGTGGAATAGAAACAGGGTACTGAGGAATCTCACTAGTATTTGGTTGAGATCCTTGGGGAGGGTTTGAAGTCGTTGTAACTGTCGGTGCACTGCCCTTAGGAACGTTGGTGGATAATGGTGGCACATAACCAGGTGGAAGGCCATATGGTGGGAATGAAGATGCCTGTATTTCAGGATTATTTGAGTAGATGGTGAGTGACATCATGGCCCCTTGAGAGGTGACACTAAGATACTGCCAAGGAACTGGCGTAAAGCCAGTGGGTGAGTAGGCGTGGCTGAAGGATCATCATTTGCCCTTGAAGGAGTCCCCTCTGTATTGTTCGTTCTTTCCAGAATTTCCAAGATCTTGGCCATTTGTTCCTTTAGCTGACTTACTTCACTTCTCAGCTCTTCTTGTGACTGACCCAGTTCATCCATGACTCTTGATTGAGAACGAGTCCTATATGGGTGTCTTAGAGACAGTTTTCCTTTGGTATTCATTATTTTTTATTAGAAAATATGAAAAAGAAAAAAAATGCAAAAATAAACTATGCATGTAGAGACATGATCCAAAGCAGCAAGCGATATCGAATCGATATCTTCACAGGATTGGACCACATATGCAAATGCAAAATAAAAGAAAACAACAAAAAGTTAGCAACTACAAAATAAAAGACAAACAGAAATTCCTCATGTGTTAGAGGAAAAGGGGTACCTAGTCTTGGTACCCGTCCAGCAGGATAGGTTCTATGAACGATGATAGCTCTAAGATTATATCTACAAGTGATAGTTTCGGTTCGAGACCCCTATCGGACAAAAGGTCCCTAAATTGCCCCTTACTGTCACCAACACTTTGGCTAGCAAGCGTCCTCCATCCTCACCCATGATAGGTTACAAGCGGAAAGAGTTCAATTTGAGTGAGGGGTTTTCATGTGCCTAACCGGAGACCAACGGTCTCACAAAGTAACACTACTTCACCCTCTATCTAAGCCTACAAGGTATTGAGCTCGGGTATAGAGCTTGTGTGTGCAGGTGTACATGAAGAGAACATGCAAACAAATTTATTCACAAACAGAAGTATAATACATATACTGCAAACAAAATGTACAATAATATAAAACAAATAAACAAACGAAACAAAAAAATGGACCAATATAATAAAAGAGCAAATAACATGAGATTAAAACAAGGCTTAACCCAATCATGTCCCCAGCGGAGTCGCCAGTTGTCGCAACCGTCCCGAAGGGCGTCGCAAAAATAAAAAGAATAAGGAGGAAAGGACCTCGGGGTGTTGAGAGTCGCCACCAATTGCTTTATCCATTAAATGGAATGGTGCAATTGGACACCTAAAAGATGGTCTACGTTTAAGAGTTCGTGGTTCAGGGGTTGATTACGAGTAGGGAAGGTGTTAGCACCCTACACCGTCCGTTCTAAGAATGGTTACCTATCTAATCTAATGTTATTTGCAAGATTAATTAAATTGGTCCTTTTTAAAAAAAATTATTTTTATTTTGACATGTCTCATTTTGTCAAGCATAATATCAAGAATGATAAATGACTAAGACAAGCAATGGGTAACCAAATTGTCATTATTTTGGAACAAATTCTAAGTGTACAACACATTGTATAAAAGTGGTGAATCAAAATTTTATTTTTTTGAAGAGAAGTAATTTTTAAAATAAAATGACCAAATAAAATCTCATTTATAATAATAATAAAAAATTTAGGCACAATGAGATTTTTGTAGTAATTTAAAAAAAAAAAAGTCTTCATAAAATATAAAACTTTAATTCACCACAATTATAATGTTGAAACTCGTATAAAATTGTTCACTTTTATTTAAATATTTTATTTTACAAAAGAAAAAGTTTTATTTTGGTTTATAAAAAAAATGTATTTTAGTTTACATAATTATTTTAATTTTGATGTGGGGATTAGACCTCGCCAGCGCTCCTGGCAAAATCCAATATAAAGCCTCAAGATTATCGGGAAGAGTGTATTTGATCGGCGCTCCGATCCTCTCCTAATTTTTTCGTCATCGATGCTTTTAAATTGTTTGATTAATGCATTAAAAAAAATGGGTGTTAAAATACAAGCAACATAAATCCCCAAAATAAATAAAATAAAATAAATGATAACTTAATCTCAACTAAGTAAAAAAAAAAAAAAGGGGAAACAACTACATTAACAATAAAAGGATAACAAAAAAAAAAAGTAAAATAAAAAGAAAAAAAAAGCAAATTGAAAAGGAAGAGACTTTTGGTCTCTGTAAGTGAGAGCAAAAAAACACAGGGAGAGAAAGGAGACCAAGGGATTAGAGAGTGGAGCTCACAGACAGGGGAGATGACTCGTGGTGGACAAGCGGTGCGATGGGCAGCGCGAACAGGAGAGACGGTGGATCCGGCTCGGTGTTGGTTCGCGACGAGGAGGACAGAAACGGATCTGGGCACGGTGGCCAGATCTGGTGGAGGAGTGCGGCAAATCGGTGTCGCTGAAACGGCGCGACGATCGGGGTTCTTGTCCGAGTTCGGCGGCGCCACACGGTATGGACCGGATCTGGGCGTGAGGCTGGGTCACACGGTCGTGGCTGGGTTGCACGGTGGTGGTCGGTTCACAGAGGTTGACGGTGCGGGTCCAGGACGCGGTGGAGCTCGGTGCGGGTCGGAGTGCGCGTGATTTCTGGCAAGCTGCGGTTGGGGTGATTATGGAGGATGGTTGATGGTGGTTTTGGGTGAGGGGAAATGGTGATGATGGTGGTTTATGGTTGAAAATGATAGGTTCGGTTTTGGGTGAGGGAAATGGTGGTGAAGAAAAATGGATGAAGGATGGTGGCTCTGTTGGTTCAAGATGAAAGAGGCTGAGATGGTTCGATGAAGGGATGATGGTTATGGAGGTCGAAGATGAGGGTGCTAGAATTGAAGGAAGTTACTGAGTTACTAAATTGCTTTGGGCGTGGCAGGAGATGATCTATGTAGTTCCGGTTGATCTCTATGTTTTTTCTTTCTCCCCCCTTCCCTCTGTGATTTGTATGTGATTCTTATAAGGAAAATACAAAACATGCCAAAGCAAAACCCTTCGATTCCTGATGATTGGAATGCAAAAAGATTAAAACGATCTCCACCTTGAATTTCTGAAAGAATGCAAATAAAGAAACCGAACTTGATGATTGGAAAAGAAAACTGTCTGAAACTTTTAATCCAATTCAATGCAAGCTGATTGTGGAGGCTAGGGTTGCAGCAGCAGGAAAAAGGAAGTTGGGTTGAGAAGAGACTTGGGTCATGGGTTGACCCGTACAAAGCTTTTTTTATTTTTTATTTCTTTTTTTCTTTTCTCTTTTTTTATTAAAATAAAGAAATTAAATTAAATAAAATAAAAAATGAAAATAAAAGGAAAATGGATAAAATTGGGTATCAACAGAAGGTTAGCCATTAATGAAGACCCAAAGCAAGTATTTATAAGTTGTTGAAAGAAATGAATCGTTGGGTCATTTTTAGCCAAGCATTAAATGTCATTAATATAGTCGTTGGACTCTGTCAGATTGGTTGTAATCGATTACACAGCAAATATAATCGATTAAATTGTTGTTCCAACGTGTTCTTGGCTTTCTGGGCTCTGTGTAATCGATTATATTCTTGGTGTAATCGATTACAAGGCCTCTGACTTGCTTTGTAATCGATTACCATTTCCATGTAATCAATTACATACCTTCTTGAATGTGTTCTTGCCTTTTTAGGTTCAATGTAATCGATTACATTACTGGTGTAATCGATTACAAGATCTCTGACTTGCTTGTAATCGATTACATGCTCCATGTAATCGATTATCAGCTCTTTGTTTAGCTTGTAATCAATTACAAAACATGTGTAATCGATTATCTTGGCCTTTGAACACATTTTTCAAGTCCAATTAAGTTTGTAAGTCATTTCTAACACTTCAAGACATTTGATTAAACATAAATCCTTTCATGAGTGTTAAATTTAAGATTGAAAATAACGTTTCTTTGAAAAATATGTTTAGCTCTGAATTTTTACACTTATTTTGGAAATGATATATGAAAAACTATTTGAGAAATCTTGAGATACTTAAAGGGCATTTTACATTGATATTCTAAGACCTATATCTAATATACTTCTTTTGATCTTGGTCTTTATTTTTTGATCTTGGTCTTCTCTTTTGATCTTGATCTTCATCTTTGGCTTTGTTATCATCAAAAACTCATTTGATATGCTATAGGACATAAGCATTCATAATATTAAAATTAATGTAATACACATTTAATAATAATAAGATAACACATAAGAATTTTTTATTCCTGAGTATGAGTAAGCTTGTTATCTGACGCATAAAGATATTTTAAAATAAGAATCTTTGTAAAATAAATGAATAAATTTATATCAATTATTAATAATTAATATAAACTCATTTATTAATAGTTAGTATAAATTTATTTATTCATTTTATAAAAGGACAAAACTTAAGTAAAGTTCTTTAGGTGTTTATAAGATTTATTTTTAATATAAACATAATATATACATTTTTCTATAACTCATTAATAAAAATTTTAAAAATAATAATTAAATAATTAAAAAATAAAATATATATTATATTTATATTAAAAATAAGTACCACAAACACTTTAAAAACTTTCCCTAAATTTTCTCCTAAAAGGACAAAACTCACTTTAAAATATCTTTATCAATCGTCTAACAGTCATCTTTACTAACATGACGGCACATTGTTTCTGTTATTCAAAAACGCGGTTGACAGTTAATATCAGCCGTTTGATTGTTTTTATTTAATATATATTTATTTACAATCACCAATCATTTTTTATCCAAAAAATAATTAAATATACTGTAATGAACGAATCCTGAGTATAAAGAAAAGGGCAGACAGAGGCGGTGGTATTCATTTTCTTTTCCTTTCCGCGGAAACGCGTAGATTTCCTAGATGCAGGATTTACCTTTCCCAATGTCCAAACACAATAAGTACCGACAAGACTTTCCAATAAGTTGGTGGACCCACCAGAAAATGAGTTAATTAATTTTTTTAATTAATTTGAGTCCATGCAGCTTGGATATCTTCGGTTAATTTATACTCAAATTAGTAAGTTTTACTTATTATTTAAATTTATTATTTTTATTACTTAACAAATACTTTTAAAACAAATATTTGTTAATAAAACTCGTTTTCTTATATATATATATATATATATATATATATATATATATTCTTATCATGATTTGACTGTAGCTACATGCTTTTTTTTAAAAAAAAAAATTCAGCTCATGATATGTTAAAAAATTGAAATAAAGTAGTATATGTAGTAATGTAAATATAATTTATCTTTCCTTTTAGCCACTTTTCGAACAGTTCTGTTCTGCACTATTTCTCCACGGAGCTAGCTAGTGAGCTGAACCAAATTTGTAAAACAGCATCATATATATATATGAAAAATTATTTTTATATTATATTTTTACACCTTTTATTTATATCTACTTCTTTGAAAAAAAATTATATTAATAAGTGTATTTTTTTATTTTATTATCTAAAAATAATATAAAAAATATGTGCAAATAAAATAATCATTCATATATATATAATCTAACCGTCTCTATATCTTTCATTTCTTTAAGTGAATATCCAATCTTGTTTTTGAAAAAAATTTGTCCTTTATATTAATTCTTAAGAAATGAAAATTTATAATTTGAATTTTAAGAATTTTAAGAATTAAGTTAAATTAGTTCTTGATAAAAATTAAAGTGTCTAATTAAAAAACTAATTTAACCTAATTTTTAAGATTCTTAAAAATTAAATTAAGAACTTATATTTTTTAGAAGCTAATATTAGAGACAAAAATTTTCTCAAAAACGAAATTTGTTGTATACCCTTTCTTTTAAGTATGTGTTACTGGTCGGCCAAATATCTAATAATTCAAAGAAATATTTTTATATATATACAAAAACACTATACACATTTATATAAAATAGGTCTTATTAAGAGGTGGGGGTTCATATCATATAAGTACGTGTATAGTACATTTGTGTGCATGAAAGAATTTTCAAAATTGAAATACCTGTTATGATTAGGGATGTCCGTGGGTTGGATTAGGTTGGGTGGGTTCAGCTCGTCTTTGGACCTGACCCGCTCAAAAAAAAAATTTCGCTCGACCCAACCCAACCCAACCCGACCCGATCATGAGATTTTTTTCGCTCGACCCGACCCGACCCGTTCAAGAGTGAGTTGGGTTGGGTCAAACTCGTGGGTCTGACATTTAAAAAAATCTTGGAAAAAAAAAGTCGAAATACAAAATCTAACAAATTAACATAATAAATCTTAATGTCAAATAAACTAAATATCATAAGTCAATAAGTGCATAACAAATTAACAACTAATAAGTCTTATTAAATCTTGAATAAATTAAACAAAGCTAGTCATAACTCAAATAACAAATTAGTCTAACTAATCAAAGTCAGTATCATCACGCATGTCACATGAATTATAGACAACATAATCATTAACTTCACTCTCTATTTTTTTCATATATTATTTATCATCTAAGCTATCAATTGGTTTTTCAACACAACTGTCACTCAGATACGCCGAGAGTCTTATGAACTTATTTTCGTTATTCATTTTAAGAGTATCACTATAATGCCTACACTTAAACTTGATTGAAACAACACAAAAATGGGGAGAAAGCATCCTAAAATGTCACCATGGACATTTAGGTTTCACTATATCAGAATATCAAAGTCATCAACATCATCCTCCATATCATCTTCTTGATATTTACATTACAAAGTTAAGATATTTTTAAAACTTTTTCTGTCAGTCTCTTGGTCACTTTTTTTAAAAAAAAAAATGGTGGGTTGGGTTGAGTTGTGTGAGTTGGGAGTATTTCAACCCGTTACTCAACCCACACACTGTGAGTCGAAGATTTTTTAACCCGACCCAACTTGTGAGAGTTTTTCAACTCGACTCAACCCACCCAACCCGCATACATTGGGTCGAAACCCGCGAGTTCATAGGTTCAACTCAACCCGTGAACACCCCTAGTTATGATTATATTTTTGCCTAAACTATATCAATTTTCTAAACAATAGTTTCTCCTTGTAGACAGAACAAAGATAGCTCCTTTTTTTTTTCTTTAGTCATTAATTAATTGCAAAAAGAGGGCGTGAAAATTATATGCATGTGATCTTATGCGTAGCCGAAAATTCAATTTTTCACAGACAGAGATGAAAGATTATTGAATTTTTTTTAAACAATACATTATGCTGTGTTTATCGTTTTTGTATTTTGAAAAATAAAACGAATAAGTGTTTTTTTTTAAACAAATCAATCTAAAACATAAAAATAACAAACAAAACAGAAAATAACATAATAAAGTGACATGAAAGAAAAAAGTAAATCATATACTAAGATATAGAAGATTAAAATTTACAAGCTATTGCAATAACCTAACTAAAACTAATACCTGTAGCACGATGCAGCTCTTCTCATTCACCAGCATGCACGTGAACGTAATTATATTCTTGTTATAATATTTAAAATATATCTCAAAATTAAATTAGATTTAATTTTTTGTTATTTTAATAATTTAATTTATACATAATTAAACATATTATTTTTTGAATATATTTAATTATATTTTTTATATAAATGCATTCTCTTATAAATAAAGAATTCTCTTGTATACATTAATTAATTCAAATATAATTCAAAAATTCAAAAATAATTAATTTAGAGATAATTTAGATAATATACAGAAACTTTTTCTAAATCTTTTTCGTATCTTTGTTTCTCTATTTTTAATATGGTATCAAAGTCATGATATCTACCTTGAGGAGAGTTTCTTCTCTTTCGCTATGCAGAGTTCGTGGAACTCGTAAGAATCGCTACTAATCACTATCAAATCCAAATTTAGTTTTATTATTTCCACATCTTTATCCATTTCGGTCCAATCATTCTACTCACCGTCATTATTTTTCCATCACTCCATTGACTCAGTTGTCACAGTCACCGTCTTAGATTCCAGACTCTGTCATTGATTTCAGACTTCGTCCTTGATTTCAGATTCCGTTTTAAATTTCGTCTTAGATTTCATACTCCATTATGATGTTAGACTCTGTTTCAGACTTCATCCTAGATTTCATATTCCGTTTTAGACTCCATCTTTGATAGACAAATTCTTGGTCGTTTCATTAGAAAAAAACTTGTTTTCTTGACCAAAAACTTGTTTAGACCATTTGTACCGCAAGTGCACGGGTCATTCAAATAATACAGATACAGAGTATAAGTTCGTTCCCACGAGGATAATTTTACTTCAAATGCTAAGTATTAACTAATAGCTTACCTAATTCTATTCAATAGCATATAAAATAGAGAAAACAACAAATAAACTAAATCTAATTTACAAAAGCAATAAAGATAATGGTTTAGAGATTAGGAAAATCCTTCTTCACCCATTTACTTTAACCAACAACATGCAATCCTCTTCATAAATACGAATGCAATGATTAGGTTAGCTTGAGAATCTTCATTAGCTAAAAGTCTATGTCTAGGTCATCTAACCATAGTTTCAATTTCCCAACTCACTATGTTTCCATGAGAGCTAACACAAAATTCACTTTTGAACGATCTATTCTCAATCACATGCTATACATGGCTAAACGGTATATTTCTATCCAATTAGCGAATCAACTCATCCTACCATTGGAATAGAATTGAACATGCATAAACCATACATATGATCTCAAATCCAAATTCCTATGTTTAGGTTCATCAGAAACTAAATCTAATCTACAAAAGCAATAAAGATAATGGTTTAGAGATTAGAACAATCCTTCTTCACCCATTTACTTCAACCAACAACATGCAATCCTCTTCATAAATACGAATGCTATGATTAGGTTAGCTTGAGAATCTTCATTAGCTAAAAGTCTATGTCTAGGTCATCTAACCATAGTTTCAATTGCCCAACTCACTATGTTTCCATGAGAGCTAACACAAAATTCACTTTTGAACGATCTATTCTCAATCACACGCTATACATGGCTAAAAGGTATATTTCTATCCAATTAGCGAATCAACTCATCCTGCTATTGGAATAGAATCAAACATGCATAAACCATACATATGATCTCAAATCCAAATTCCTATGTTTAGGTTCATCAGATTTCAACAAATCATTCAAAAGCTGATCAAACCTTCAAAAACATTAAGCACAATATGATTGAACAAAACCATACATCCATACAAACTCAAAGAAGAACAAAATCATTAATATTCATAAAAATGATTCAAAGTATTCCCTAAAACAACTATTACATCATTGAACACATGAATACTAATCAAAATACATGCTCAAATGAATAGAGAAGAGAAGAGAAAGAGAAAGGAGAATGAGGAATTTCATTTGATGTGATCCTTTGAAGCTCCAATCAATTTCCCTAAGGAAGAAGACCTCCATCCTTGGCTCATTTGGCCTCCTCAGCCTCCACACACAAAGTCTTGACTGTAGCTTCTCTAAAACCTAAAAGTCATACTAAGAAAATCTGATAAAAAACTATTTATAGGTCCAGTTCTGCACTTAGCGCCGTAGCCCCAACTTTCTTGCGTCGCGACTCACACTTCTTTGTGTCGCGGCCCTCCAGCCTCGGGTCTAAGTATGAGAATTTTGATGATGCCCATTTGCGCCGTGACCCTCATTCCTTTATGTCGCGACCCTCTCTTCCAGAATGCCTCCTTGGCTTTCTCTAGGGCTTTTAAGCCTTGTTTCGCTCTAATTCCTCTATTTTAAACTCATCTTACATTAGGAAAATCAGCAAGTTTAATATAAAAGTTGTAAATCCACTTAATCGTTTAACAAATATACACAAATTGCTTATTATCATATAGAGAGATATCCAAAGGAAATTTAACCAATATAAGTATAAAACCTCTCATATATGCATAATAACAAAGACATAGCATTCTATGAAGCACAATTATGAGGTACAAATAACTACATTTCATGGAGTTATCAATCTTAGATTCCAGACTCCATTTTGATGACAGACTCCATTTTAAACTCCGTTCCCATTGTAGATTTTCTCATATGCATATAGTTTCATCTCAAATGCAGTTTGAGCCTATTAGATTCTCTAAGATCTCAATGTTGTATTTTTGTATTATTTTTAGTTAATTTAATTTTCGTGTGTCTAATTATAACAAGCTAAAGCTTAATAACTTTAGCTTGAGAGAGAGTTTTATAATATCTAAAACATATTTCAGGATTAAATTAGATTTGATTTTGTGTTATTTTAGGAATTTAGTTCGCATATAATTAGAGATATTATTTTGATTATATTTGATTGTAATTCCTTTTTTATATAGATTCTATCTTCTATAAATAAAGAATTTTTTGTATATACTTGATTAATTCAGATATAATTCAAAAAATTTAAAGATAATTAATTTATATATAATTAAGAGAATATACAAAAAATTTCTCTAAACTTTTTTCTATTACTATAAGAAATTTATGATTTAGTGATAAAATTTTGTGAGGAAAAATTTCTTAGCAGAGAAAACTAATCTCTCACTAAATTTTAAAAATAAAGAAAAAATAGTGAGTGAATAGTAAAAAAAAATTACAAGAGATAATTTTTGCGTGAGAATTACGAGCCATAATTTTGTTGGCTAAAAAATAATTTGCCTCTTTTTTGTTCTTCTCATCTTCCCTCACTTTCTCTCCCGCGAACGTCCTATTTTTTCCCTAAACATTTTCATCTTCCCTCACTTTCCCATTTGCTCTTTGACTCACCCAGCACCCACCCAGCTCTCTTGACCCCATAACCTCACTCACTTGCGCAAAAGTAAGAGAATAGTGTGCGGATGTAGGGTATGTTTAGATTGATGGGATTGAGTGAAATAAAATAAAATGAAATGAGATAGAGATAGATTCCATTATTTGATTATGTTAAAAAATAGTAGAATGAGATGAAAGTGGTTAGGATGAATCTCATCTCATCTCACAAAAAAACTCTCAATTTTCTTTCCCCCTATTTTGGAGGTATGAGATGGAATCAATTTTTCTATTATAATTATAATTAGTATTTTATTATATTAACTTCATATCCTAAAATTGGTGTGTTTACAATAAGGATAATTTAAAAAAATAAAGTTATAATTTATATCATTCTATCCACTTTTCAAACAATGAATGATAACTTTATTCTATTCTATTTTAAAATATCTAAATAATAAAATGATATTTTTATTTTATTTCATTCCATCTCATCTCATCTCATTTCACTCCATTCCATCAATTACTAAATATCCAAACATAGTTATTGGCTTCGGTGGCTAGGTTCCCGGGTGCTGGGTCCGATCTAGATGACGGCGTGGCTTGGGTCTGTGCAACGGAGTAAGGCGAGGACGGTGGTTCACGGATCTGGACATTTTGGGGTTCTGGTTTTGGCGGATCTGGGTTTGGTGGTGGGTTGCAGGTGTTTGCTGGTCTGGGATTGACGGTATGGTGACGTTGGGAGTGGTGGCCGGCGACTGGTCGTTGCTGCTGCTCGCGAATCTGGGCTGAGCGAGGCGGAGATGGAGGAGGAGGCATGACGGTGTACGGCGCCTCAGGGGGTGACGAAACTGGTGGCTCGTGGGTGTTTTCCGGGAACGTGGCCCGACGGCTCGCGGATCTGGACGGCGGGCTCGCAACAGGGCTCGAGGGTGGTTGTTGGCGAGGTCTAACGGCGGCTGGAGGGGCTGTGGGTGCAGCGGCAGTTTAGGACGCAGTGGTGATACCCCGCCGGCGGCATGGCTCAATGGAAGCTTGGGGTGCTAGCTGTTCACCATGGCAGATGATGGCTTCTGGTTTGGTTGCGTGTCTCGGTAAGGACAGTGTGGGACGTGGTGGTGCGAACGGCGGCTTTGGGTGGTTGCTGGCCAGAGTTTGGTTTGGGTGAGGACCTTTGATGTCTTGGAAGAGTGCTTCTGTGTGATGATTATTGCTATTGTTAGTGATTTTTATGTTGCTATTTTGTTTCAGGGACATTGTGAGGAGTAGCAGTAATGCTTATTTGCATAAGCTTGTCAAAGTCAAGAGACCCCTTTTGCGCATACCCACACTTGCCATTCATCTTGACCGGTACAACTTTGTTCCATTTATGATATGATTAAATTGCAGTTCTATTTGCAAACTATGCTCATAATTCATAATATATATGGTCAATTCATGGTAATCTACATCTAGAGTTGATTTCTTGTTAATATATTAGAAGTTCAATATATTGTACAAATTTACTTGCATGTACAACCAACAACCAAGCCTTTTCCACTAGGTAGGGTCGGTTACATAGATCAAATGACACCATTGTGCTTTATCATAAACCAAGTCTTCAGATATGCCATTCAAATCTAACTTCCACTACGCCATTTATCAAATTGTACAACCAACAAAATTACTTGCATGTACATCTATCAAATTGAAAGAAATAAGTTGATATTTCCCATTCCAAATTCAAACATGCACTAGTTATACAGAATTGCAGATAATGATTATCTTGAATATTTATACAGATCTGGATGCTAGCATTCTTGAGGCTAGAATATTTATAAAAATGAGAAGGGATTTTGCATATAACTTCCACTACGTTGCCTCTTCCTTCGCGTTGTTCCTCACTATTTCTATTATATTTTGAATTCTTATCTGCTGACTAATGTCAATAATTCTACCAGCAATTGTGATTATCATCAGCGGTGGTAGGATTTTAACCTGTGATATCTTTTGTTTTCATGTTCTGTTCTGTGTTGGTTTTTCGTTGGTTTAGTCACAAGATTTGTGACTAAATACTAACATATGGCAGTTCTCCTTGTAAGTGTTTCGATTTGGGTATACTGCAAACACCAAAAAAGATATCAGACTGTTAAGGTTAAAAACAGCAGAAGAGTAGAGGAATTTGCAAAGAAAAATGGTACTGAATTTGCTCTGCTGCTCTACTTATACAATACTCTTTATTCCCTTTCTTTCTTCTCTCTCTCCTCTGTTAAAGCTTACAGGACCTGCTATTTATACTAACTAGTTGTAAACACACGTGTTGCACAATAAAAAGGTAAGAAGAAAGTGAAAGTCTTTTAAGATAGTAAAAAAAACATGCACTTACCATAAATAATATATGTAATAATCAATGTGTACGCTGCTATTTTAGGGAGAGATACACATTATTTCATGTCATGCGAATGCTGTCTTATTGAATCTGTACTAAACCTTTAAGATAGCAGCAAGATATTGGGCTCATTTTCAATCTCTTTCAAGTCATGAAGTCCTCAAAATACTTTCTTTCAAAAGGTTATTTATCACATCAACAAAGTCAAATACACATACTAGCTTGCTTTCAGTTACGTTTCTCTCATGGCCTAATTAAAATAATAATGTTCCTTAGTTGTTTGTACTTATGTGTGTTTTGAAAAATTTTATGAAGAGGAGAGGGGATGGAAAAGGTATCCTTTCTAGCACTTAACCACACAGTAGCTTTTACTTGCTTTTATCAGTCTCAACCTTTTTTATTTTTCACTTCTTATTGATTAGTGTAGATAGTATGCAAATAATGTCATATTAGTGGCAACTCTGCATAAGATAACCAATTCGTTTATATTTGCATCATTTTACAGTATTAACCAAAAGTTCATATAATACGATACCAGTTTAGCTAAGTTGCAAAGTAATAACTTTTATGCCCATATGTTGAAGCACAGCAGGATCAACTTAAAACTGTGTGAATACACAATTTTATCCGAGTTATTAAAATATGAAAGATGAGGAGTTGCAACGGTCATTTCTGGTTAGTGGTCAGTGGCAACCGTTATTGAGAAGATCGTGGGATGATTGAGTTTGGTTATCAGAAAACTAGTAGAGAAGATCATGGGATATGGGATCAAGGTGGTTACAAACGGGAAGCTAGTGTGGCTATAAATAAGCCCCTCAAGCACTCAGAAGGGGGGGGGGGATCAGAAAAAAACAACAAGAGAAAAAGGTTTTCCTTCTCCATTATCTGAGAGCATATGCTGCACAGACTTCCTTTTCATTGAATGATCACTGTGCAAAGACGCCAACACTGGTGTTCAGCAATCCACCGTATTTGTTGCTAGTCACATCTGCAATTTTAGCCATCTACAAAACGTGTTCTTCCCCAAGCCACAGGTCTTCCACGTAGCTTTGTTTTTCTTCATCCTTATTTCTCTGTGCTGTCTCATGATTTTAGATATTCAGTATATATGCGTTTATGAACCATTGATGTACGTTTCTTTTGCATATAATGGGAATTAGAGTATTCAAAAGTTTTTTGTCTTTTAGTTTGATTCACAAAAAGTAATAATATAATAACATAATAAAGGAAAAGATGATAATGTATAACATCATTTCACACTCCTGTACATGTATGTGGTAGTGCTTCCCTGTTTGTTGTGTCGGTAATGTTTGTTCTTTTGTGGAGAATCATAGCATTTTAAAGGTTTATCATGGCTTGTAGTTTGTTTCTAAATAATAAAAAATAATGAATAAAAGCACCATGATATATATGAATGGATTTGTGATCTTAATGTGTACATGCAGCATCTTTTTACGTGAGGGTGGAATAGAGAATGTTAAGCAAATTTGTTTTATTTTTTATATTTTTTTTAAAAGAAGGAGGAAAATATTAAAAATGCCATGACTTTGAAGATGCAATAGGACGTGTATATTTTTTTTTTCTTCAAAATAAAAATAAAAAAAAGTCAAAAATATTTTAGTGGGGTAAAATAAATATTTATATAGTTGTATAATTTTGCGCAATTAATTAGAGGTACTTTTTTTGGGCGTCGTAGGGTGCTAATACCTTCCCTACGCGTAATTGACTCCCGAACTCGACTCTGATTTCAAAGACCATTTTTAAATGGTTTTCCAATGTTTTTCCCTTATAATAAAATTTTGGTGGCAACTCTATAAAAAAAAAATTTTGCGTTGTCCTCGTTGTGACCCCGGTTGCGACAAACTGGAAATAAAAATTAGATTTTATAAAGAAAAAATTGGAGTAAGAGAAAATTGTTACTCACTGGCCAATTTCCACCATGACGATATAAGAGATGTCTCTGAGTTAGAATAGCCTAAATTGTTACTTTAGGCTAGAATTCTGATTTCATAGCATGATCTTGAGTTGGTGTTGACTATAATATAAGAAATATTGGTGTCTTTTCAAATTACAGTGTGTGTACTTGTACTATCTTAGTCCCAGAAAATTGCATACAACTTTTATATATATATATATATATATATATATATATATATATATATTCTTTAGGCCATTTCAAAGCAATATGCCAATGAATTGGTTACATTGGATGTTTGTATTTTCAATATTATGCAGAATGGATGAGATGATGCGCGGTCGAAGGGGATGGAGGGAATTAGCAACCTTGGGGTATAAGATAAACAAGTTTACTGGGATGATAGAAGTGTTGATTTGGTCTCCACGAAGCAGTGATGGTAGTGACCAAGTTGATTTGGTCTCCATTAGATTTTCTATATGCTTTTCATTTGTCTATTAAATTTATGGCTATCCTTGTTTATTTCCTATCTATACGTTGAAAGCACAAGGCCCATAACTTATCTGCTTGATGTATTTTTTTATATACTTAACACTTTGTGCAAATGTTAAACACTTCCCATGTTAACACTTACCAAAGATACTCGATGCTTTGAACCATGATAACCATACAAGGTTTTTTGTGCTTCAAACTGTTTGGAGGATACCTTATTCTTAGTGTTTGATGTTTGGTTGCTGAGAAAGTAAAACTAGAGAAGCTTATCATCTGTGCAACTTGAACTTGTAGATAAGCTCTGATTTGGTGAAATGCTATGTGTATATATGTTTACAAGTTGCATTTTATTTTTTCTTTAACTTTGTGGAGAGAATCTGTGTTTGTTGTTGTAAATGTTCACATGGGTGTTGATTTGATTTCTGGTTCTGTTGTTTTCAAGTCATGAAATTCTTAATCATGAAACTCTTTTAATCTAAACGTTCTTTCTGCAACACCCTTTTGGTTTCTGCAACACTCTTATCCATTGAATGTGGTTGTGGTTTTGAATGGTTCAGTCATATTAGTCGAATCTGATGGTTTTGTTATGCTACCTGGGAATTGATTAGCTTATAGTTAAACATGTCTTGCTGCAAATGGATACTTCACCACCCTAGGGATAACCAATTTGCAAAATCACTTTACATGCACTTGTCTCTCATGTGGCTTGTACCTTATTTTGTTTTTTCTCTTGTATTTTCTCAAGAAATGGCAAACTCGAAGGTATCAAAGGATGCAGCGAATAGGAGATCTAGGTAGTGTGTCAGGATCCCTTCTTAGACTAAACCCTTTAAATCTTGACTATTAGAACAAATGAAAGTAATGCACTAAACCCTTCATAGAATGTGATTTGAGTGTGTTTTAAAAGTGAAAACTAGATATTAATATCAAATCTGTGATCTTTGGTTAACTTTTTTTCTTTGGAATTAAAGTGGGTATAGATTGTTTTTGGATCTTAATTGGTGTTGTCCTGTTTTTTTGCTTTTCATGAAGTCTTAGTTTTTCATATGCCTAGTGTTTCTGTCCTGCCTTTATTAAGTCTTTGTTAAGCTTTTGGTGGCTAAGTCACCTTGTTGCCTTTATTGTCTTTGCTCATTGCTTGTTATTATGGTGCTTGATTTTTTGAGTTCAACACTCTAATTTTCTGTGAGATGAATGTTTGATTGAGAAATTGAGAGAGTTTACTTTTTCTATTGAGATGCCAAATTGTGTTATGCTGGTGGCACAATGTACGTGTATGGGTGGAGTGGGTGTGTATAGGTCTGGTGGCTGTTGCTTTTTTTTTTCTTTCATTTTTTTTCTTGCTGTGACTTGAGATTAGCGACGGATATTAGATTCACTTTTTTTCCTTCCTGTGATTGGGATTAGTGAGAGATTTGCAAGGGAATAGCGAGGAAAATTAACGAGGGATTAGCGACGGATATTAGATCCAATTTTTTTTCCTTCTCGTGACTGGGAATAGCAAGGGAAATTAGCGATAGATTTTAGATCTAAAATTTTCAAACTATAGCAACAGGTATTTTTTCATCGCTAAGTAGCGACAGAATAATTCTCTCGCTAATCTCTCGCAAATTTAAAAAAAAAATGACAGACGTGTCTCTCGCTAATATGCGAATTTCTTGTAGTGTATCCCTGTTTCTCTATTTTTAACAATTCTATTGAGAAACGATTGGCTTGGCAATAGATAGAGATGTCAGGTTCTTGTAACTAACTGTGTATTCCAAATGTATATACCATTACACATACTCATGTACTATATATATAACTTATCACACGTGAATGAGAATTAGATATGCATTTTCTCCAAATTTGTGAAAGTTACATGGTATCGCATCTAGCTCTCTGTTGTAGCTCGTGATTTTTATTCTACATTTTCTCTCCAATTCTCACATTTTCCCACCCTTTCTCATTGTTTTCCTTCATTTTTCATCAATGGAAGCTTATCAAGATTTGCTCCAGAACCCTGCAAATCCATTCTATTTGCATCCTATGGTGAGAATCCCTCACTTTCTCTTAGTGGTCCCAATTATCATACTTGGGCCAGAACTATGAAACTTGCTCTTATTTCTAAAAAAAAACCTTTGATTTGCGTAGTTCCTTGTGCTTGTCATGTTTCTTGTAGCAGCAAGAAATGTAGAGAAAATGACTACCTCGTGTTTTCTTCAAGGCCTCAATGAAGAATTTGCATTTGTTTAAAGGTTTTCAGCCACGTTTTTCTACTGTGAATCATGTTGATTCAATTGATCCAGATGCTTCCATGACCCCTATGCCTTTTGAAGATCGACCCAGAATTACTTTTACCAAGGAACAGTTTCAAGCGCTTATGACTCTTCTCCCAGTATCAAGCTCCACTACCTCGGATCATGTCACCAGTCTCATAAGTTCACATTCTATCAACACCAGTGACACTAATCCTTCACCAGGTAATGGTTCTTTTGTTTATGCATGCTTCTCTAGCATTGTTCATTTTAACAAATCCTTTGTTTTAACCAATGTCTTGTATGTTAATTTATAGTTTTATAAGAATCTTAATATATAGAAAACTACTATTAAAATATAATGATCTTAAAATTCATTTTTCCCACAAATAAGAAAGTATGAAGACACTAACTCTTATCCATGAATAAGAATAAATTGTATTCCAAGAGTATTAGAGAGATTCCAAAACTTGCTTTTAATTTCTATGCCTTTCTTTTCTCTCGTCTTCTACTTTAGTGATGGTGAGGAAAGAAGAAACCATTTATGACCAAGAACAGGACCTTGAATTTTACGTAGAAATCATTTTTTAAATACTATTAACTTTCATCAAATTGATAGTTATTATAATTGCAAAACTACTTTTTCATTTTTACCCAATAATAGTTTAGCTCATTACCTTAATTTAATTACTTATCAAACTAATAAGATAAGTCACATGCTCATCACATGAGATATTTAATCTAGCATTCTCTCACTTGGCTCATGTGACATTACTTTTTTATAGTTTGATAAGTCTATCAAACATAATATAAATTCATATATATAGTCAAACTCTTCTTTACATTGGATACATCATTCATAATGAACAAGAATGAAAACTAACGAGTCATGACTATCGTATATCATTTAATTGATATAGTCCCTTCCATGTATTACAGAATTAGTCTTTTCCTTAACATAACCTATAAATAGGAAACATATAATTTATCCAATAATAATGTCTTTATTAAAGACAGAACCTATTATATCATCATTTATATTCAATCATGTATACAAACTCAGAAAACAAGTAAAATAGAAATATATTCATTAAGGAGCTCAGAGTGTCAAAGTACATACAAATTATTCATTAACATAATATAGGATAATGCCTACTTGGCAACAATGTCCATACTTTCAACATGTCCACTAAATGTTTTGGGTAGTAATCCTTTTATCAAAGGGTCAACAATCATAAAATCAGTGCTAATGTGTCCTATTGACACACTGTTTCTGAACTTCTTTAACGATAAAGAATTTCAATTTCATATGTTTAAGACTTTTAGAATACTTGTTTTTAGAAAAGAAAATAGTTGCGGAATTATCACAAAATTTTCAACTACCTGGCAATACTATTGACTACTCCAAGTCCTGAAATAAAAGTTTCACAACCACTTAGCTTGAACCATGGCCTCAAAGCATGTCACAAATTCAGCTTCTATGGTGGATGCAGCAATGATTGATTGCTTCTCACTTTTCCATGATATCGCTCCTCTGGCTAAAAGATACAAATAGCCAAATGTGAACTTTTTTATATTTATACAATTGGCAAAATCTAAATCTGAATGTCTAACCACCTCAAGATGATAAAATCTTCTATAAGAAAGCATGTGATCCTTCATTCCTTGCAAGTTGCATAAGACTTTCTTTGCAGCTTTCTTTGTTGAACATATTTCATTCTAAATCATTCTAAAACTTTATTGATATATGCTTTCTAAGACAAATCTAATAATCTTTGTGATCAATCACATAATATTTCTATTTTAATCACATAGATTGCTTTCTCATATCTTTTATTTCAAAGTTATTAGAGAGAAACTTCTTAATTTCACTTAATATATCAATATCATTAGTTATAAGCAAGATGTCATCAACATACATAATTAGAAAAATAAATTTATTCCCACTAACTTTTAGATATATACATCGATCAACAATGTTTTTCTTAAATCCAAATGATATAATAGTATCATTGAACTTGAGATACCATTGTCGGGAAACTTGTTTAAGTCCATTTATTAATTTCTTAAGTTTACACACTATGTGTTCTTTCCCTTCAACTGAAAACCTCATTGGTTGATCAATATAAACATTTTCCTCTAAATTCTCATTTAGAAAGACAATTTTCACATTCATTTGATACAACTCTAAATCATATTGAACTACTAATGTTATGATAATTCTAAAAGAATCTTTCTTCGAAACAGATGATAATGTTTTTTTATAGTCAATGTCATCTTTTTTAGTAAATCCTTTGGCAACAAGACGGGCCTTGTAGTGTTCAAGGTTGTCATGAGAGTCACACTTAGTCTTAAAGACCTATTTACACCCAACTTTCTTGCACTCTTTAGGTAATTCCACAAGGTCCCATACACCATTATGTTCCATTGATTGAAGCTCATTTTCATGACATCTAATCATTTATCAGCATTATCAATGACTTGTGAAAACGAAACTAGATCATTGTCATTAATTCCTAAGTCATTTTTTAACTCCTGTAGATACAACACATAGTCATTCAGAATAGCAGATCTCTTTTCCCTTTGGAATTTTCTTAATATTATTTCTTGTAGTTGTTCTATTATAAGTTTGTTGTTAATCTTGGGATAATTAATTTGTTCTTCTTCTTGATTGTTATGCGGTTCAACAACATGAGAAACAACAATTTTATAAGCAGGAGTACAAGTCAAATGAACTTGTACTCTAACTTCCTTAATCTCCACATTTCATGAAGCTTCACTCCTACCGGTCTCATCATTCTCATTGAACCGGGCATTTCCAATTTCAACAATTCTTATACTATAGGTAGGACAATAAAATATATACCCTTTAGACTTTTTTGGATATCCAATGAAATATCAACTGATTGTTCATGCATTCAGTTTCTTTTCATGTGGATTATAGATTCTTATTTTTGTCTAGCATCCTCAAACATATTATTCATGCATTCAGTTTCTTTTCATGTGGATTATAGATTCTTATTTCTGTCTAGCTTCCTCAAACATACAGGTGCCTTAAACTAGGTTTCCTATATGTCCATAGTTCAAAATGTGTCTTTGGAACTACCTTACTAAGAACTTTGTTCAACAAATACACGACAATCTTTAAAGCATACATCCACAATGAAAAAAGTAAATAAGTATTACTTAACATGCTCCTGACCATATCCATGAAGGTTCAGTTACTCCTTTTTGATATACCATTTTGTTATGGTGTACCTGGTATTATGTATTGAGCACATACGCTATGTGTTTTTAGGAACTTAGCAAATGGACTTGGGTGTTGTCCAGTTTCATTAAATCTTTCATAAAATTCACCATTTTTATTTGACCTTATGATTTTCACCTTTCAGCCCAATTGCCTTTCAACTTCATTTACATAAATTTTCAAGACATTCATTACTTGAGATTTCTTATGTAGTAAATAGATATATCCATAATGTAAATAATCATCAATAAAGGTGATAAAATACTTTTCTTTATCGAAAGAATTGGCACCAAAGGGTCCACATATATCAGTGTGTACAATTTTAAGGAGCTGAGTGCTTCTTGTGACACATTTCTTTGTGTGTTTTGTTTGTTTTTTCTTAATGCAATTTATATAAATATTAAGGTCAGTGAAATTCAAATCTAGAAGGATGTCATTCTTTACCAACCATTCCAATTTTTCTTTGGAAATGTGACCTAAACGTTTATGTCACAAGTAAGTAGAATGTTCATTCACTAAACTACGTTTAGTGCCAACATTATGATGCAAGGTCATAAAAGTTTTAACATATAAATTATTAAGATTTAATTTCTATAAATCATCACAAATTATACTAGAACTAATCATATAGGTATACTTATACAATTTAAAACATTCATTACTAAACTTAAAAGGGTATTCATCAACATCAAGTTTAGAAAAAGAAACTAAATTCCTAGAAATACTAGGTACATAAAAGTTTTAAATACATTTAAATGATGTCCAGTGTTTAGGATTAAATGGTAAGTCCTAACACCTTCAACTAGATCCTTTACTCTATTCCCTGTGAAGTTTAGATTGTAAGGAATCCTTGCATTATATTAGAAACATGAGTTGTACATCAATAATCAATCCACCAAGTATTATGAGGAACTTTAGTTAAATTTGATTCGAAACATATATAAGCATTAAACTTATTTTTCTTTTCGAACCAAGTCTTACACCTTGGGCAACCCTTTTGAAAGTATTCATATTTTTCACAGAAATGACATTTATTATTGTTTGACTCTTTCTTCTAGATTTTGACAGATGGCTCATCAATCTTTAATGATTATTTTCCCTTTTCATGTTTCTTTTCAGCTTTCTTTCTAGTTCCTTGATAGTTCATGTTGTGATATTGGCAAGTGCATCAAATCGTAAAAGTAATAAAGAATGAGTAAGATATCGTTCCTACGAAGATTATGTTGACAATTACTAAATTCACTAAATTGAACACTATTTAAGCTATCAAAAAGTGAGATTTAAGAAAATCATTCCGATTTAAATCACTAACAAAGAGAGCAATCAAAATAATCAAACGTAAAATTAATTAAGTAAACGTAAAAGAAAAACAATGATATTAAAGTGTTAGGGTTTCGATTTCACTTGAACTCTTTTGATGCAAATTTAAATATTGGTTTAATCAAGTTCTATTTTAATGATTCATGGTCAATTCTCAAAATTAATTAATATCTAATCCTTTAGTATATTAATTCTCTTCACAATATTTAAAGTTAACTAACCCTCAGTATAACTTCAAATAGAGAAAGTTTTATAAAAAACGTGAGAATTAAAAGAAAGATCACACAATCCACAAAATTTATTCTTAACGATTGCAGAAATTGTGTTTATCACATGATCTAGATTCATGTATAATTTTTTCAAATCATACAATAATCCTAAAATCATTTTCAAATTGATCAGATTTAGAAAAATATTAAGAAAAAAGATAAATATATAAATCATGAAATAAAAACATAGATTAAACATAAAATAATTTACATCATCTAAGTATCAAGATCCATCATCACCCTAATGAAAGAGGTTTAGCTACACATGAAGAAAGAAGAAAGCAAAGAAAAGAATTTGACAAACTCCAAAGAAGATAAGTGGGAAGATTGAAGAAAATCCCTAATATTTAAGTCTGGATGTGCCTACACCAAATTAGGGTTTGTGTCATCGTTTCTCTCTCTGACAGCTTGTTGAATTTTCTGGATCAAAAGAAAGCTCTTTTACTAAACTTGTTTTTTCCCTTTTTTAAGAAAAATTGATAGCTTTTCGTATTTAACTTACACGATTTTTTTCACCCTCCATATGACTGAATTTACCCTTGATCTTAACAGAGAAGTTGAAGAATTTTTTGTTAAATTTTTAATGTCGCAAACGGAGCGTCGATCTTATTTCTATGACTCAAGATATGGTTTAATTAATGAGGAATGATCAAGATAGTGTGAGAATCCGAATTTTGCCCTAAATCAAATTTCTTCGAGAATCCTTATCCGTTCTCCAATCTAAGATTTTGAATCTAATTAGAATTCTAATTAGCATCTAAGAATAGGATAAAAAATTTTTAAATATTTATTTTTAGGAATTTATTTTTAGGAATTTCTTATTTTTGTACAAAATCTGTTGATTTATTCTTAAAATTTAAATATGACTAGGTGAAGAGATAATTATAAATAAAAAATAAATAAAAATAAACAAAATTAAATAAAAATAAATTAAAAATCCTAATAAATAAACTCAAAAGATGGATGTATTTTACACTCATCAGTTCATATAATGGATAGAGTGGTTTATTCAATTCTTAAGTCTGATTTCTTCCTGAACTAATATACTGTGCAATTCATGCACATTTCATTTATCTTTCATGATATTATAGTTCAATTAGAATGGACCATACTCAAGCAGCAATGAGTTTAGAATAAACTACACAAGAAAATTTTCATCCATTTTCATTCTTAATGACTTGAGTATTATTGTAATATTTGTCATTTTAATGACGTACTTATGCATAGTATGAGAACCATCAAATTTCATGATAGTTAAAATACTCATTAATGTTTTAGCAAGAGACTTGTCAATAGTTTGAGAGCGTTCTTCCACAAAACTCATGAATTCTTTAACATTTTCAGTTTTAGGAAGAACTGACTTGATATTGCTTGCTATGCTCATTCGCATAAACATCAGGCACAATCTATTTGGCATTTGCCAAGTTTTATAATGGACTTTCTCGTCATTGCTACTAGCAGCAGTAAGCATGTTTATCAACTTGAAATGTCAAATCAAGATGCATTATATCAAGGTAAAATTGGATTTGTTCATTCCAATTAGAGAAGTTCAACTCATTAAAGACTGGAACATATGAAGCAAGCGAAGTTAAAGAAATGAGGATAGATATTGCAATGATCACATGTCTAACGTTAATACTTTGAGTCATAAATTAACATATTATACAAATTTAGATAACAAATCACTTTAAACATTCAATGTATATCAATGTTTTCCTGAGTAATATATCAACATTTAATAACAAACATAATGATGCTAATAAAATTTAACATTATTTGACAATAATATATGCACTAATTAAAAATGTTTATTATCTTTGGATATAAAAATAAAATTAATAGTGCACTTACACTATTAATAATCATATCTATTTATTATAAGAGCAACTAATCAACCTTTGAGCGATTCATAAATATCTTATAACAATGAACTTTAATTTATTCATACACAAATAATTATCATGTCATTCATAACATCTATTTTTTAGATAACTAAAACATAACTTCTATATAATTTAAAATTAAATCAATTTAAAAATTTAACTACTTTAATTATTAACAAAATTTATATTAAAGTTGTTGAATTTTCTAGACCAAAAGAGAGTTTTTTTTACTAAACTTGTTTTTCTTTTTATAGAAAAGTTGACAGCTTTTCGTATTTAATTTATGTGATTTTTCTCACCTTTCATATAGCTAAATTTATCATCGATCTCAACAGAGAAGTTGTAGGATTTTTTGTTAAATTTTCAATGTCGCAAACGTCGATCTGTTCTCTATAACTTAATATGACTCAATTAATGAGAAATAATTGAAATAGTGCGAAAATCTGAATTTTGTTCCAAATCAAATCTCTTTAAAAATCCTTATTCATTTTTCAATCTAAGATTTTGTATCTAATTAAAACTTTAATTAACATATAAGAATAGGATAAGAATCTTTCAGATATTTATTTTTAAGAATTTTTTATTTTTACACAAAATATGATGATTTATATTAAAAATTCAAATATGACTAGGTGAAGAGATAATTATAAATTAAAAATAAATAAAAATAAATAAAAAATTAAATAAAAATAAATTAAAAATCTTAATAAATAAACCCAAAAGATGAGTGTATTTTACACTCATCAGTTCACATAATGGATAAAGTGATTTCTTTAATTCTTAAGTCTGGTTTCCTCTTGAATTAACATATTGTGTAATTCATGCACATTCCATTTATCTTTCATAGTATTAAAGTTTATTTAGAATGGATCATACTCAAGCGGCAATGAATTTAGAATAAATTGTATAAGGAAATTTTCATCCATTTTCATTCCTAATGACTTAAGTATTACTGCAATATTTGTCATTTCAATGACGTACTCATGCATAGTATAAGAATCATCAAATTTCATAGGGATTAAAGTACTCATTAATGTTCCAGCAAAAGACTAGTCAGCAGTTTGGGAGCGCTCTTCCACAAAACTCGTGAATTCTTTAGCACTTTCAGTTTTGGGAAGAATTGGATGTTGTTTGCTATGCTTATTCGCATACACATCAAACTCAGTTTGTTTGACCTTTCCCAAGCTTTTTAATAGACTTTCTCTTCATTGCTACTAGCAACAGTAATAGCAGCATGTTTATCAACTTAGAGTGTCAAATTAAGATCTATTACACAAAGGTAAAATTGGACTTGTTCATTTCAATCAGAGAAGTTCAACCCATTAAAGATCAGAACATATGAAGCAAATGAATTTAAAAAAATGGAGATAAATACTGCAATGATCACATATCTAACGTTAATACTTTGAGTCATAAATTAACATATACAAATTCAGACAATAAATCACTTAAACATTTAATGTATATCAATGTTTTCCTTCGAGTAATACATAAACATACAATAACAAATATAATAATGTTAATAAAATTTAACATTATTTGACAATGATATATGCATTAATTAATAATTTTTATTATTTTTATTAAGATTAACAATGCATATGAGGAAGAGAAGAAGAACAACGGAGAAGAGAAAAGTGGCTAGGGTTCTCTATTGCAAAAGTAAATTAGTCTAACATTACAAGAATAGAAAAAAAGGTAAAAATATATATGTAACAAATAAAAGACTAAACTACCCTTAAGATAAATAAAATAAGTAAAACATAAATGCACCATATTATCTGACATCTCCCCTCAAACTCACGATGCATCAACAGGAAGCATCGAGAGTTTGTTAATCAAGAAACAAAAGCGTGGAGTGGAATGCGACTTTGTAAACAAGTCAGCAATTTGTATAGAGGAAGATATGAAGGGTAAAGTGATGGTCCCATGCTGAAAGTGGTGTCGAGTGAAATGATAGTCAATCTCAATATGCTTGGTGCGTTCATGGAAGACTGAGTTGCGAGTGATTTGTATAGCACTCATATTATCACAATACATAGGAGTGGGTCCAAGGGAAGTGACACCCATAGACTCAAGTAACCAATACAACCAAACTATTTCGGCAGTAGTGGATGTCATGGCACGGTACTCAGCTTCGGTAGAAGAGCGAGAGACAACAGCTTGCTTCTTACTCTTCCAAGAAATGAGAGAATCTCCCAGAAAGATGCAAAACCCTGTGGTAGACTTACAATCAGTGGAGTCACCACCCCAATCAGCATCTGAGTAAGCACGTAATTCTAAGGAAGATGATGAAGGAAAGAGAAGACTCTGAAATTGAGTACCCCGAAGATAACGAAGAATGCAAAGAACAGCTGCCCAATGAACTGTAGTAGGAGAAACAACAAACTGACTAACAACATGCACTGCATAAGCAATATCAAGTCTAGTGATGGTAAGATATACCAAACTGCCAACAAGAGTACGATACAAAGTGGGATCTAACAAAAGAACACAATCAGAAGAAGTATACCGAACATTATACTCAAGAGGAGTATCCTTTGTTCTAGTGTCAAAGAGATGAGCTTGTTCAAGAATGGTGCCAATGTACTTAGATTGAGAAATGAGGTAACCTCTAGGAGAGTAAGCAACTTCAATCCCCTAAAAGTAACGAAGAGTACCTAAGTCTTTCATCTCAAACTGATGGGCCAATTGGAGTTTCAACTCCACAATCCTGTCAACATCATCCCCAGTAATGATCATGTCATCAACGTATAAGGAGAGCAAGATACGACCATGAGAAGTGCACCTGAGAAACAAAGCAGAATCATGCGGGCTAGAGTGGAAGCCAAAAGATGTAATCACAATGGAGAACTTCTCAAACCAAGCACGGGGAGCTTGTTTGAGCCCGTAGAGAGCCTTCTTCAATTTACAAACTTCACCTGGATTATGAGAAACACCTGGTGGAGGAACCATATAAACCTCTTCTTGAAGATCACCATTCAAGAAGGCATTTTTAACATCCATTTGAGAAATATGCCATTGGCGGATAGATGCGACTGCAATAAGAATACAAATAGTAGTCATTTTGGCAACAGGAGCAAAAGTTTTTTCATAATCTATACCATATTGTTGAGAAAATCCTTTAGCAACTAAGCGAGCTTTGTATCTCTCAACAGTCCCATCAGACTTGGTTTTGATCTTATATACCCAACGAGAACCAATTGCAGTTTTTCCTGGCGGAAGAGAGACAAGGTCCCAAGTATCTGTCTTGTGCAAAGCAGAAAGTTCCTCTGCCATAGCCTGCTGCCAAAGGGGATCAAGAACAGTCTCTTTATAGGAAGATGACTCAGACAAACTGTGAATAGAGGTTAAGAAGGAAGCAAAAGAAGTGGAATAACTAGAATAAACAAAATCTGGTAATTTAGTGGACTTACGATCACGATGGGGATAACGAGGAGGAGGAGGATCCACGATCACAGAAGGTTCTTGGGGAGGCGCGGGGACAGAGGAGGCATCTGGATCTGCAGAACTACTAGTGTCAACCCTGCAAAGCTCAACATCAGAATTATTTTGGTTATGGGTCACAGGAAGAGGAGCGGTGTCAGAATCTGTGTGAAAAGGATCAATGTGGGTGAGATCAGATTTGGTAAGGACATGTTGACTAGAAGGAATGGAATAAAAGGGAATATGCTCAAGAAACACAACATGACGTGAGATATAAAGTTTTTGATTTGCAGGATCATAACAATGATAACCCTTTTGACCATCACTATAACCAAGAAAAACACAAATCGCTGATCGAAAAGATAACTTACTACGTTCTACATGAGGACGAAGAACAAAGCAAGTAGAACCAAAGACTCTCAAGGCTGAATAATCAGGAACATAACCATATAATTTCTCAAATGGAGACAAACCCAAGTAACAAAGAAGGAATTACATTAATGACATGTATCATAGTGAGGACAACTTCCCCCAAAACTCACTGGGATAAAGGCAGCAGAAGAAGGGACCGAAAGCGGTTTCAACAATGTGGCGATGTTTCCTTTCAAAGAACTCCATTTTGTTCAGGAGTGTCAATACACGAAGTTTGGTGAAAAGTCCCATCAGAAGCAAGTAATTCAGAGAATTTATTAGAAGTATATTCACCACCTAGATCACATCGAAAGCACTTGATAACAGCATTATGTCGAGTTTTAACAAAAACACGAAACATATGATAAATGCCAAAAAATCCAGAACGATGTTTCATAAGATAAACCCAACAATAACGAGTACAATCATCAATGAACAATACATAATATCTAGAACCACCTTTGGTAGCAACTGGTGATGGTCCCCATACATCAGAATGAACCAAGTCAAAAGGTGCAACAGAAACTGAAATACTTTTAGAAAAAGGCAAAGCAGTAAACTTAGCAAGTTTGCAACCACAACAGTCAGAAATATCATTAGATTGTAACTTTCCTAAAGCCTCTGTAGAAGCTAAGTATTTCAGACGGGAAGAGAAACCATGTCCAAGACGATAATGCCATAAATAAAAACTAGAAGACGAGAAATTCAAACGAAAAGACGACAGGTCAACACTAGAAGCTGCAACATCTGGAACTCTCAGTTCATCCAGAATATAAAGTCCCCCTCAAGCCACGGCTGTCCCAATCAGCCTCTGGATTGCGATCCTGCACAAAATAAGAGGTGGAAGAAAATAAAACTGAGTAACCAGAATCACATAATTGACTAACAGAAACAAGACTTAAAGTGAGATTGGGAATGTAGTAAACATCTGAAATGGACAAATGAGATGTGGAAATAGACCTAGTGCCTGCTAATGGCATAGGAGTGCCATCAGCAGTCATGACTGACACAGATGAGGCAGGATGTAAAGACACAAATGATTTAAAATTAGATGACATATGATGAGAGGCTCCAGAGTGAAGGATCCATATGGGTGAAGATATACCTGATGAGCTAGAGGAGGGCAAACCTATATTGGATTGGGCAGACATGGCATGTGGTTGTGTGGCAAGAAACCTCTGGAATTGCTCAGCAAGATCAGATACTGTAGGACTAGAAAATGATGTACTCTCAACTGACGGAGGAGCAACTGCAGCAACATTTGATGTTGGAGGCTTGAAGTTTCGTTGGCTAAACTGACTAGGAGGTCTCCATTGAGATGGCTGTTGTGCTTGCTGCGACTTATTCAACAATTTTGGACATTGAGCTTTCCAATGGCCCTTCTGCTTGCAAAAACTACATTCATCGTAACCAACCTTTCCATGAGATTTACCTTTGTTAGAAGGAATAGCAAAAACAGATGGGTTGGGGAGGATTCCTTTGTCTACATTCCCTTTTTCTGATTGAGACTTTAGTCGAATCTCTTCAGCTAACAATTCATTAACAACCAAATCAACAGTTGGAAGAGGATTACGATGCAAAATTGTTCCACGAAGCCCTTCAAAATCATCTCAAAGAGCCATCAAAAACTGAACCAGACGCTGTTCTTCTCTACGGTCAATGTACGGCTTAAAAGCTTGTAACTCAGCAGATTTAGTAAGAGTCAACTGGTCCCAAAGATTGCTCATAGCAGAGTAAAATTCCTGTATGCTCATGTTGTTTTGTTGAAGAGCTCGAATATCTATCTCCAACTGATATTGCTTTGCAAAATTAGACTGCACATATAACTTTTTCAAATGATCCCAAACCTCCTTGACCGTTTCATATTTTGCTAGTTGAACCCCTATAGACTGCGAAACAGAGTTGTTGATCCAAGTAATAATCTTCGAATTATTTACCTCCCAGGTTTCTAGCTCTGTTGCATATTTCCCATCTTTTTCATCTTTTGACTTAATAGAGGTTCCTGAAACATAACCCCACATTCTCTTGCCTTTCAAAAAATTATTCAACACATAACTCCAATATGAATAATTCTGTCCATTCAACTGCACACTAATGGATTGAAGAGAATCATTCTTTTCTCCAGTCATTGCAAACAATTACAAAACAGAGAAAAAAAAACCCTAATTTCTGCAAATGGGTCTCTAGAAAACCCTAACAGAAAGAACCGCAAAAGGAAGAACGAATTGTTAACAAAAAATCACCCCAGTTGGATCCGCGAAAGCTATGGCCATAATCATCTTTGCTTTTGATACCATATTAAGATTAGCAATGCATATGAGGAAGAGAAGAAGAACAAGGAAGAAAAAAAAGTGGTTAGGGTTCTCTATTGCAAAAGTAAATTAGTGTAACATTACAAGAATAGAAAAAAGGGATAAAAATATATATACAACAAATAAAAGACTAAACTACCTTTAAGATAAATAAAATAAGTAAAATATAAATACACCATATTATCTAATAATTTTTGATATAAAAATAAAATTAATAGTGCACTTACACTATCAATAATTATATTTATATATTATAAGAGTAGCTAATTAACTTTTAGATGATTCATAAATATTTTATAATAATAAATTTTAATTTTTTTATACATAAATAATCATCATATCATTCATAATATCTATTTTTTTAGATAACTAAAACATAACTTTTATATAATTTAAAATTAAATCAATATAAAAATTTGACTACTTTAACGATTACGTGAAATTTACGGACAGTATTGCAAACATAATATTGCAAGTACTTTCGTCGAAAATCAATTTGCAAGTACTCTATCCATCACGCCAAAAAATACTTTGAACGTGATCCACCTTTTTAATTTTGTTTATTATTATTTCCCTCAAAATTTGAGAGCAACAGCGTTGGTTTAGTGATGTCAATTTTATCCGCTCTTGTAAATACTCACAGGTTATATTTATGATAGGAATGGATAATATTTGTCTAATTTTTTTACAAGTATAAATACTTATTTGTGTTATCTCATTTAATAAACGAATGGAGTGAAGATGAAGGTGATTCCTTTTGTATTTACAAGTACTTGTAAAAAAATTATAAAAATATTTTATATAAAATTATTAAAAAAATTATTATATAAATTAAAATATGATAAAATTATATAAATTAAAAATATTTTAAATATTTGATATTATTTTTAAATTAAATTATGTTGCATAAATTTTAAAAAATTATGATATTTTTTTATTTTTTAATTTTATTTTTTAATTGTATTAATTTTTTTATAATTTATTAGATACCCATTAATATGCATGAATATTCATTTACTCATAAAAAAAATAATAAACTAATACTCACATAAATATAAAAGCAGATGCCAGGAAACGAGAAACTACTACTTGTTTCCGCCTCGGCCGTTGTCATCCCTGAGCGTTGCTCTTTATCCATTCAATTCGGACGGCTTTATCACATTTCATGCGTACGATTTTAATTTGTAATGTCTTTATCTAATTATTATATAATTATGATCAATAATTTATAATTAAAATTAATAATAAATTACAAAATTAATTTATATGATGCAATGAAATAGTATAATAAATTTTTTTAATCTTTACAATTAAAGTTTACATAAATTAAAAAAAAATTATTATTAATAAAAATTATAAATTTCATAATTTTACTCTGATATTATATATTAATTTGTAATTTGTTAAGAATTTTAACATAAAAATTACTTTTAAAACATAAATATCTTATAATTTATGATTATCACGAATAAGAAAATATGAAGATATTAACTTTTATATATAAATAAAAATAAATTATATTTTAAAAATGTTAGAGAAATTTAAAATCTCATTTTCTATTCTTTTTTTTCTTGTTTTACTTTAATGATAATAAGAAAAAAAAATCCTTTACAGTGAGAAATAATACCTTGAATTTTATAAATATTATTTTTTAAATATTATTAACTTTTATCAAATTAATAGTTATTATAATTATAAAATTATTATTATTTTTAATTTAATAAAATTTTAGTTCATTAATTTTATTTAATTATTTATTAAATTAATAAAATTAATCACATCCTCACCACACATTTAATTTAACACTGTATGTGCCAACTTTCAATTTTAATTATATTTCTATTACCAAACTCACAACTGATTTGTCTTGTCAACTTTTATTCATGCGTTCCTTTTGCTTTATTCAGGATATGAAGTCCTTGGAGAAGATTGGGAAAGCTGAAGTGGTCCATGGCTTGTACATTTTAGTCTCCCCAAATTTTCAACACCATTTACCCGAAGTTCTTACTACTGCCATGTCTGTGACTCATACATGTTCACCTTCTATTTCTCATTTCAATTTATGGCACTTTTCGCCTTGGGCATCCATCATTTCACGGAGGCTTCTATCATGTACCAATATGTTTGGGTCCATAAATGAATAATTTTTTTTTTTAATTTAATAGTATTTATATATAGATTTAGAATATATAAAAAATTATTAGTTAAAATTTATAAATTTTTTGTATTTATGGTTATTTGTATAAAAAAAGAATAATTTAATTAAATTTTTATACAAATTTAAGTGTTATTAGTTAAAATATACTTTTTAATTTAAGTTATTAATTTATTTTAATAACAAATCAATGACTTAAAAATTATGATTCATTCATGGACTTTTTTTAGAAGTTCATATTAGAATTTGAGTTTTGTTATATCTTTTTTAAAAAAAAATTAATAATTTTCTTAATATTAAATAAAGAAAATATTTAATAAAAAATTAAATATATTTAATATTTTAAAAATATAAAAATATTTAATTTTTTATTTAATAATTAACAGAATTAATAAAAAAAAACTTGTAAGAAGATTTAGAATTATTGTTAGAATTTTCCTCATTTCATTGCTTAGATGTATATTGCATAATCAATATGCCGCTATTCCTTCTGTAAATAACTTTTCTGGTGATACGTGTCGATTTGCTAAACACAAAGAATTACCTTTCCCTTTAAGTGATTCAGTAACATCTCATACTTTTTATTTAATATATGTTGACATTTGGAGACCTTTTTCTACTTCATCCTTACATGGCCATAGATTTTTTTCTTACCATAGTAGATGATTATTCTAGACATACTTAGGCTTTCCACATGAAACATAAGTCTGAAACAGGAAAACATTTACAGAATTTTATTTCCCTCATCAAAACATAATTTAACTCCAAAATTAAAGTCATTAGGAGTGATAATAGACAAGAGTTTCTTATGTCTTCTTTTTTTGACTCTTAAGAGTATTATTCATCAACGATCTTATGTTATGACTTCCCAACAAAATGAGGTAGTAGAACACAACCACCAACATATCGTTAATGTAGCAAAGGCAGTCCTCTTTCAAGCTCACCTTCCAAAACTTTTTTGTTCATTTGCTATTTCTCATTCCATTCATATTATCAATAGGCTATCTAGTTCCAAATTACAATTAAAACCAAAGTCCTTTTCATTGTCTTTACAATAAAGTTCTTGATCTGGTTATGCTTAGAGTTTCTTGATGTTTGTCATATGCTTCAACGTTATTTCACAATCGTCAAAAGTTCGATGCCAGAGCCCAAAAATGTATCCATCTTGGTTTTAAAGAAGTGTCAAAGGCTATTTGCTTTTTGACTTGAATTCACGTGAATTGCTACTATCAAGAAATGCCATTTTCTTTGAATCAGTCATTCCTTTTCAATCCAATTTACCTACTGCCATCACTTCCCCACGTCCCCCTCCACCCTTCATGGATTTGCCAACCTACCTTGGTCTTGGGCTATGCTCCAGTTATTGTACCTTTCCTACTACTCCCACATCACCTTCGGATTGTATTAAGATGGACCATCAGTTAAAAGTATATTTATAGACCTCTGACTTTATTTATTTCAATAGATTTTATAATTTTATTAAAAAAAGATAATTTTTTATTGCTTCTGTATCTTTCAAATAATTGAATTTAAAAAAAAAATTCTAAAAACTCCTTCTCCACCGCCATCGGTTCCACCACGCCTTTACCACTCAAATCATCAGAACACCCAACCGTGACCAATAAGTAACCAATAATTATTTATAACCATTCATTTTATTTTCAATGAATTTAACGGTCCATAAAAAAAGCCTCCACCCCTCCCTTCTTTACCCCTTCAAACTGCAATTAATAACCATACTTCTAGTCCATTTGAAAATGGTCCTACACGTATGTCCAAATGTCCCAGACACACCCCAACCTATTTAACAGACTATCATTGTAGCCTACTTACTTTAGATTCCCTAGTTTCCTCCACAGGTATCTAACGTCCTCTCTCATACGCCTTCTATCATCGTTTTTCTCCCTCCCATATACATTTGTTATGCACTATTTCTTCAACTTTTGATCCTAAGCCCTACGCCCAAGTAGTGAAACATGAGCACTGGAGAAAAGCTATAAACGATGATATTGTTGCTCTTGAGCAAAATAATACTTGGATTCTTATTAATTTGCCACCAGACAAGGTTTTCATAGGCTGTAAATGGGTCTATCAGGTCAAGTTTAAGGCTGATAGTACAACAGATGTATAAAATCGGATTAGTGGCCAAAGGTTTCAACCAGACAAAGGGCATGGATTTTTTTTAAAACCTTTTCTCATGTTGTTAAACTCACAACTATGATGCTGATCTTGGCATTTTACACCAATTGGATGTAAACAATGCCTTCCTCCAAGGCAACCTCTTAATTTGAGGATGTTTACATGACCGTACCCCAAGGTTTTCATTCTCCCTATCCCAACAAAGTGTGCAAACTCAGAAAGTCCCTCTATGGTTTAAATCAAGCCTCACGGCAATGGAATCCTAAACTTACTACCTCTCTCACCTTACTTGGATATCTCCGGTCTAAAGCTAATTACAGTCTATTTGTTAGGCACTCTTCCACCTCTATGATTGTTATTTTGGTCTGTGTAGAGAATCTCCTTCTTGCTGCGAATGGATTCTATCAAGAGTCTTATATCCTCTATTTTAATTTTTTAATATAATTTATATATTTATTGAGTTATTTTACTTAATATTAATTAATTTTATATCAAAATCTCATGATGTCATGATGGTGATTGCGACAAAATAATAATTTAAATTAAAAAAATTAAGAGTTGATACTAATTTTTTTATTAAAAAAATTAAAAAAAATAATAATCTTTAAAATCATATTGAAATTGAGAGTCAGTTATGTATAAAAAATATAAAACTTAATCCTAATACTTCTAAGACACCCGTCTCCGAGATGATACCTTAAATTAATTATGTAAATCCTTGATAATTCTTGAAAATATTTATTTAACTTATTTTGTAAAAAAAGATAAACGGAATAAACAAATAAATTATGAAAATTTAAATTTTGATTTGATAGAATATGAGATCCGCTCCTACGTATCTTCGGGTGTAATAATAAACTCAAAGTCACGTAATTTTTTAAAAAATAATTGTGACTTGATTAATTTTAATTAAAGAAAAATGATTTAATTTTTTAATTTTAAAAAATTTGAAATAACAAATTATCGCAACTTAATTAATCATGTTAAGGTTTGAATGAGTGAAATTCGATATCACGCTAGATATGTCACTCATTGATTATCGAGTTTATTGTGAAATTTTCTATTAAAAAAAATTTAGAGTCTTTATGAATTAGTGATCTATTTTATTTTGAAAAAATAAAAGACAAAACAAAAAAAATGAATCATCAAATTGTTATAATTCAAATAATTATAAAAGTTACAAGATTAATAAATTGTCACAATTCAGTTAATCTTGTTTATTTTTCTTAACAAGTTTCAACTATTTTATATATTTTATTTTCTCTTTTTTTAATTATTTTTTCATTTTTTTATATTTTTTACTTTTTCCTAAAAAAAGGTTGAAAACAAAAAAAAATTGAAAACAGAAAACGAAGAAAAGGAAACAACAAAAAAAAAATAGAAAAAACAGCGCACAAAAAAAAAGGATCGCATTACAATGCAGAGGGTGGCAATGGTGAAAAATTCTTGTATGCATACAATTCTAACACATCATATTTACACACACACATAAAAAGGGGCTCACCTCATATTTTATTATTCTAGTATGCATAAATAATAAAATATGAGGTGGACTCCATTTTTATGTGTGTGTGTAAATATGATGTGTTAGAATTGTATACATACAAGAATTGCTCGGCAATGGTGGCTGTAAAATGGTACGTTGTGGATGTGGTGGTTCACTTGGTGAGTCACGGTTTGGATGGGTTGGTGAGGACGACGGTGTGCTCTGTTTGTTTGGGTGCGTGATACAGGGGTGAAGGTGGCTTCAGTGTGGCTGTTTGGTGGAGGTGAGTTAAGTTTAGATGTGGTAATGGGGTGACTACGGAATGAGTGTTTTTTTTTTTTTACGGTGGGCGGATTGTCGTCTCACGTGGTGGTTACGGCTTGATGAAGGTGGTAAAGTGGGAGGACGCCGGTTTGTGTTTGGGTGGTGAAGTGGTTCATGGTTTGGGAGGGAGTTTGGACGTGGTGATTGAGGTTGGTGGTTTGTGGTGGTTGGGTGAAAGGGACCGTTTGGGTGTTAATGGGTGGTAGAAAATGAGTTGGGTCGTGGTGGCTATATGGTGAAGGGTCACGGTTTGGACGTGGCGGGGGTTGAAGGTGGGTGCTATGTGGTAGTGTTGGGACGCGATTATAGAGGTTGAAGATGTTGAAGGGGGATGTGTGGTTGTTTGGAGGATGATGATTCACGGGTTGTGGTGTTTCTCGGTTGGGATAGATGAGTGAAGTGAAGGTTGGAGATGGTGGCTGTGGTTATGGTGAAGGATGTTTAAGATGGCAGAGGTTGCAAGGGGATGGTGTTTGACTAGTTGTTATGGTGGATGATGGTGTCAGTGGTAGGACGTTGAAGATGGCAGAGGTGATGAAAAGATGGTGGGGTTGGGTGGTTATGGAAGGATGATGAAAGTGAAGATGGTGGTTGCGTATGCAAAAAAAGAGAAATTATTGGTTATACATAATTGTATCACATTATCTTTATATATACTTACAAAAAATTAGAGAGAGAAGATGATTTTTTATGATGAGTGGAGTTAGAGGGTCCTATTTTTTTCTCTCTTTTATTTTTTATGAGTGTGTGTAAAAAATGACGTGGTACAATTATGTGTAACCAATAATCTCTCGTAAAAAAAATGGCTAGGGGGTTGCAGAAGTATGTTTGGGGGCTAGACCGATAGTTTTAGGCCGAAGTGTGTAGATGATGAGTATTTGTAGAAAAATTTAGAAATTAGAGAGTGATGGTAATAATTTTGTTTAAGATGGATTTAATGATGACTGTTAAAGTTTGTTTAGGACAAATTTAATGATATATGGTTATGAGATAGATAATAGGTTGATGAATTTAGTTATAAGTTAATAGTCATGAGTTGAATAATGAGTGAAAGTTAAAAATTTTTCTTTATATTTTTCTGTTTCATTTTTTTTAACAAAATATGTCAAATAAAATTGGGTGTTCATACGTGATATTATTTGTCTAGTTTGTTAGGTTTATTATGCCTATTTCACTAAATTTATTGGTTTTAGATTAAGATCTCAATATTTCTAATGTCTATGAAATACACCTGGCGCTCAAAGAAGCAAAACACAGTTTCAATATCGGGCTTTGGCAACAACTGTGTGCGAGTCAGTGGTTATCATTTCTACTTTATGATCTGCATGTGTCACAACCCCAGGCTGGTCAACTATATTTGTGATAATCGTTTAGCTATTCACATAGCTCAGAACCTACCTTCCATCCGTGACAAGCTCCTTGCTGTGAATATACCATTACACATACTCATGTAATAAGGAAAACATTTTAAAAAGTGAGAATTAATATAAATATAATAAAAGATTGCCTTAAAATCTTTATATTCAGGATGACGCGAGATATATTATTAGCAAAATTAAAAGGATTTGAAAATAAAATAAAAATGCTATAATTGCACTGAAAAGTAAAAATGCATAATATATTATAAGTTACTAAAAATTGGCTAATGGTGAGATGTTTCAATAATTTAATTTAATTTAATTTTTTAAATATCTGGTTGATCCCTGACCCATATGTAAATATGAAATTGGGTTGGGCTCGCACTTGTCCCAACTCAATAAGTGTTACTTAATCCTTTCAACTCTATAAAGTACTTTTTTTTTCTTTCGCTTTTTAGTACATGGAAGGGATAATTTAATACATGTTATTAGTTTTATTATGCAGTTTATGCATGGAAATTGTTATTAGTTTTATTGTAAGAATTGTTAGCATTTTAGCATATTATAATTAAAAAAATTAAGAAGTAGCTTGACTTATTGTAATTTGTTTTTCAATGTGAGATATTTAAAATAAAAATATTAAATCACTACAATTGAAATGTAATTAATTTTTGATAAATTTTTGTCTAAATTACAAATTGCTCACTTCAACTTCGATCCATGGATAAATAAACCTTTCATAATTTTAGTTTTGTCGATTAACCTGCTTCAACTTTCAACATATAGCAAATTATTCCCTATAATATCAAACAATTCTTGCTTCTAATTGCTAAAATTAAAAATCTAGACGGATAATATGCCATATGTTGAAACTTAAAAGAGGTTATGTTACCCAAAAAAAAAAAGTTAAAACAGCTTAATTGCCAAGTTTAGAGTGCTTTGCAACTTATTAAAAGTTTAAGGATGCGTTTGATAAGTTTTGAAAAAAAAAGTAACTTTAAGATAATACAAAAAAATTAGTTTTTTTAAATGAAAAACAGAAGTTATTTTGTGTTTAGATACAATTACAAAAAGTATTTTTTACTCATATCAACTTTTGATAAAAAACAGAAAATTGATTTTTTTTATTTTTATTTTTATTTTAAAAAATTATCTAAATAGTTGTACATGTCAAGAGAAGTTATTTTTTTAATAAAAAAATACTTTTTTTTTTTACAAATTAAGCGCAAGCATATGCACTCTAAATATGTTAATTGTGAAAACTAAAGTCACATGGACTATTTGCCAAAGAATCAGCAAAGGGAGGGGACATGAAGATGCTACGATCCCTCCAGGTTTGTAATCTTTTTCATGTACAACTCCTTCGTATATTTGGTTGATATACTCCATAAAGAATTAAATTTTCACATATTCTCTTTATTTAGTGGAAAGTTTTGTGCAAATAATATAGTCTCTATTATCAAATAAGATTTACCCCCAAATAAAGAAATTTAAAAGAAAAGAAAGAGACTTGAAAAGTATCTTTATGTTATATATGTTTGGTCTAGTCCCTCACACTAAATTTCTATTCCACCTCTGCAAAGAATCAAATTTAAAGCTAATAATTTATATTTTTATTTAAAATTTTATAATATAAACATGAGAAAATAACATTTAGCCACCTTAAACTTTCATTCAGTAGTAAATAGTTACTCTAAAATTTTAAATATTTCAATTTAGTTCTTAAACTACACTAATTCTTACAATTAGTCCTTCATAGTTCGTTCAATCTATGTTAGTCGACTAATAGAGCACTACATCATGAAAAATTTTAAAATACTCTCAGAATATGTGCTCTGAGCAGGTTTGTAACCATAAATATTTAATTTAATGATATTTTACTTTGTGATCTATTGACATGTATAGTATATAAGTGCCATGTGTTACAATTTGAGTGGAGTAGTATAACAAGAATTTCTCATACGTTATATGCAAACACATGAATCATTAATGATATATTTGTCACATCAATTAATAACTCTCGTGCTCATACATGATGCAGTTAGTTAATTGACTGAGATTGGATGAAGAACTAATTGTAACAATTAGAGTGATTTAAAGACTAAATTGAAAAATTTAAAAGCTTAGGGTATCTGTTTGTAACTAAATGAAATTTTAGGGTGGTCGACTCTTTTTTTTATTACATATTTTCCCTTTAAAAATATAGCATTTCTCATTTGAATTACAATTTCCGCCATAACATTTAAACGTTACATCAGTGGAAGAGTTATAAATGAAAAAGATGATTGCTTAATTTACATGAAATGCAATTAGAACACAAGCATAGCAAAGTGAGTAAATTAAAAGAATTTCTATACTTCTTTTGGGTATTTTACTATAAGTTTGCCTAAAAGTTGCTAAATTATTAATTTTTTACCAAAAAAAATGTATCTTATTTGAAGATATAATTTAACCATTTATAGATAACATTTATTATGGCCAAGCTCTTTTAATAATATAATAATAAATAATTAAATAACAGTATAAAATATTTTACAATAATTGGAGATGAAAAATAAATCTTTTTCTTTATATCTGCCTGGTTTTATACAAACTGCTGGCAGAACATAGTTTTTATTTCTTTTTTCCTTTTTTATAACAAACAATGGTTTTGAATGTATATTTGGAAGTATATATAAAGTTTCCTGTGTCCAGTTTTTTGGCCAAAACATTAATTTTTATTAGGGTGAGATTTTTTGATAAAATATTATAAAGCCACATTTATTAGAATTTTTTGCTGTAAACATTAATTAATACTTTTAATATGAGCAGCAGGATTGGGCTGTTTTGGAAAGGAATTAAAGAGGCGGGTCCACTTTTTTGTTACCTTGAAATTTCCACAAAGCCCGTTGATATGGCCCAACATTCCGTTTCATATAGTCACTAACTATGGCCTTGAAAAACATAAGAACTCAGAATTTAGAGAAATTTATTGTCTTTTTTTAAAGAGAAATTTAATATCTTTTTTTTCTTTTTCCAAATTCTATTCTCCCAATAAAAAGCTGACAGCTAAGCAGGAAAACTACCAAATAAGAGATAGTTTACTTTTAGCTAAGATAGTGATGTATTCTGTTTTCTCAGTTGACTACTTTTAAAGGACACAAAAATGAGATAGAAGATTTGAATCTATTGATATGATTTTTTTTTTCACTCCTTTGGGTTTGGCATTTTGTACAGTGATTTTTTTGTGATAAATTACTTATACAATTTCAGATTGAGAATGATAGCTAAGTAAATTCCTTCCTAAAATAACGACTTTAGGATTCTAATTAAGCATACTCTTCAGTCTTCATTGTCTTCAAAACATATTTTAGTTTGCAAATTTTTGGTCATTTTGAGGTTCACTCCCTTGCACATTTTTCGATTTTAGATCATGTATATTTTGGAGGAATTTCTAAACGATAATGTTTTAAGAAATTGTTTAAAGAAATTACAGCAACTACAAGGTATGTTCTTAATTTAGATAAAATGATTAGTTAAATAGTGTTATCATTGTTACTCACCATTTTTTGTATTGTCTTCTTGCCATCATTACTGATATATTAAACTCATTTATTGTTTCCATGACTTTCTTGAATGTTATGTTTCAAGCGGTTAGCATTACTATCTATCAAAGACTGAACAAAGTACCATGCCAAAAAAAAGAGAGTGAACAAAGTAATATTTTTACTCTTATTTTCATCTGCTTTTGGTTAAATTTTGGATCCAATTAGAAAAGAATCGGGAAGAGCACTAATTAACTAGATAAAATAAACATCAACCTGGATTGCACAAAGCCAAAATCTTTAGAAAAATGAATAATAATCTTATATACCATTGTCATTAATTAACATATAATTACTGCATTCAAAGGTGAAAACAAAATAATGAATGAAAACATATTTCTTCTCTGTTATCCTTCAATAACCTTAAGTCGACTAAAGACTCCAATATATCCGAAATAAAAAAAGAAAGTTTATACTTAATTAACAAGTTAGTTTCCGCATATCCCCATCGCATTTCTCGGTTCCATGAAGAAGTCCACCCAGGAGTTTTACTGGGGTCCCTTCGTTAGGCCCACAAAGCCAACTTAGGCCTTATTGGAAGAAAAAAAAAGTCAAGATTGTGTCATTTTAAATTTTTGGTCAAAATAATATGTCTAGCACATAAAGAAAGCAATGTGAATGAAAGATTATGAAATCTTCTAAACAAGGAACTCCTTGTGAAACCACCCTATATTTGGCAAAATGCAATAAATATTAACTTTTCACTCTAGATTTTTTCCATTAATTTGTTAGAAATGAATATTGGGTTGATACATTATACTATTTCAAAAGAATATACCTCATCAGATAAAAATTGAATAATTGAAAGATATCCTCGATCCCTCTACTTTTCTTGTCTCTCTAGCTGCTTGAAGAACTGGAGTGACACATGTAAGACCTTGGTTGTAACCACTGTTTACTAGAGGAAAGAACCTCTTGTTATAAATGCTCACACTATCTCAGAGAGTGGTTTTGTTGAGAGCTCTCTAGACAAAGAGAAAACAAAAAGGGGTCGGAAAAAACACACCCAGAAAATGGCTTGCGAGAGAGTTGATATCACTGTTTTGGTTGTTGATGATGATGATACTTCTCTGGCCATCGTTGCTAATATACTCAGCTCATGGGAATACAAAGGTATATGTGTGTGTGTGTGTTAATTTATTTAACCATAATATATCTGCAATATTTGTTTCCATTGGGATTTTATATTTTTGGGCCCCTTTTTTCTCATATATATAAATTAGAATTTTGATGTTTCACTTCTCCCTCTTTTGACTTGACCTTGAGATTGTCTTCCCATTTTTTTCATTCGGTTTTTGCACCTACAAGGTCTTAATGTTTGTATCCCGTGCCTTTATAGTCCAAATCTAAGTCAAATTAATTCATTTGTTCATATAATTTTTTTTGCATTATTGTATAATTAATCCAATCTCTAATTTCTTCCCTTTATTTGTTTTTTTTTCTGTTGTTTTACTCATGGACAATTGTATTTCTGCGGTCTTGTATACTTCGTTTTGTTAACAAATAAGAAATAAAAAAATTAAAAAAATTGTCATTGAATTTTAAGTTACACTAAATTGAAATTTGTTAGCTTATTGTGTTTGCTGTATAGTTGTTCAGTTTATGTGTATATATATAGATTATTTTGGTTAGACTAAAAAAACAAGTTCAAAATTTTCTCAAAAATTGGGTTTTTGACTCAAATAATACAGTTTCAAAAATCATTTATTAAAATACATAATTCTTTTTTGGTACACGAGAAAAAAATACATCATTCTTCAAATTATTTGTCAATAAAAAAAGGTAGATGGCATGGGTTATTTATCCCGGATGAGTAATTAACAAAAGCTGAATGTTATGCTATGGGTCCCACTTGTGGATGTTTGCAAGTTGTCCTCTAGATTGATTCCTGGATGTTGAAAATGAGTTATATTAAGAAGTTGTAGGCATATCTTGTTGGAATCATAATTGTTAAACTTAGCTCGGGCTGATTGGTCTGATTGGTGAACTAGTCATCTAATCGGTCTGAGCTTTTTGTTGGATCGGAGATGCAATTAAAACGGTGTTAAGCCGGTTCACTAGACCAATTAAGGCTCTGAACTAGTGACTTTAGTTGAAGTTGAATCAGGCTGAGTTAGCAATTGCTTAAAAAAAAAAAACTAGTAGTGGGTTGCTCACCAAGGAGGTTTGGTAGCCAACGACGATTGTTCTTCTTTACAGTCTAAGCATGGAGTTGTGGACCCTAGGGATGGAGCGGAGTCATCATGGACAGTGTCATTATCGATGGAGTTACCATAAGCATGGAGCTACCATGTTAGGGGCTGAGCAAAAGACATGAGGTAGTAGAGGTTTAAGGGAAAGGATTGGTATTCACTTCTATTTTCGAATAGAAAAATGGAGAAATGGTTGTAGTCATGGCTGAAACTTGGAAGGTGGAGAGGTGTTGTGGCTTGAACCTAGAAGGTGGGAGTAAAAAAGCTAGGGTTTGTTCCGTGTTGACAGTTTAGTTGGTAAGAGTTGGGAACATGTAGGGAGAGTAGTAAGTTTCGATTCCTACAAATACTCTTTATCCCACCCTTTCTCTCGAGCCCCATTAGGAAGTCACCCAAAACGAGCCTCAGAGGCCTTTACCCCCTCTAAAAGAAAGGACTAAGGTTTTTTAGATTAAATGAGCTTTTTATGCTTTGTGCAATATAGATGCTTTGTGGCTTTAAACTTTCAGCCCAAGTTCTAAATATTTTTTGGCTATAAAATTTTAGGTTCTTTATGCATTAACTGTTTTATATTTTGATTTATATATATATATATATATATATATATATATATATTTATTTATATATATATATATAGGATCTTACTCAATAGAGGAATATTTATTGTAAGAAGTGATGGAGTGAATCTTGACCATTGAATCTTACATAATGGTCAATTAAACATAAATATATTGTATAATTTTGATGATTGTATGGTCACAAGATTCTCTCTCACCATCTCACAATAAAAACTCATCTCACTAGATATGTCTCTATATATATATATATATATAATATAGTTTGATCAGTGACTCAATAGTTAAATCAGTTATTCATTGAGTCAGTATCTCTGTTAAGTCGATAACCTGTCCTATTATACACACCTAGATTTTGTAGCATAACTCAATATATTTTGGTGTTAGCATGAAAATTGCATATTTGAAGATTCATTTATATCACTGCCAAAATTGTACTCTTTATTTTAAAATATTTGTCATTTTAATATATTTATATAAAAAATTAAAAAATTATTAAATAACCTCAATTTTAGGAACATGTAACTGCATCTAACTAAATTACTCTTTCTTATTAAACTAGTACAAATATTGTCAATTAGTTATTTCTCTCTTATTCCATTTTAGCAGAGATATCAAGAGATAATTTGTCAAAAGAAGAAGAGATATAAAAGATAATAATAAAATTTAAAACAAATAATAATTTAAAATAATTAATTTATCAAACAAAACAATTTTTCTAAAATGATAGATATTTTGAAACAAATAGAATAAATAAATTTATAAAGTTTTATATATATGGTTATTTTCTAAACATATATTACATATATATCGTAATTAGCCCCTGTATTTTCATGTTTGTCAACTTAGGATTATAAACCAATGAGCTGTAGTTCAACTGGTATTTTCCAACCCCACCTCACCAAAGATGGAGATTTCACATCCCTTGAATTTGGCAAAACCAACCTCCCAATTATCTATAGGCCAAGAAAATAAAAAATAAAAAAAACTTAGATTTAGAGGCATTTTACTGTCATTTATTCATACGTAAAGTTATTATATAATTGTTTCGTCAGATATCTGCTTAGTACTTTATTTTATTTTGATTTTTAAAATTTTTATTATACGGTAAAGGTATTTATAGGTTAGTTTTCACATTAATAGAGACTAAGTCCATCTGTAAACCATTTTAAGGGTACATCTCTACTTTAACTTAGTGCATTGAAAAGAATTAATTACTTCTCCAATATGATTATTTTCTTTTGATTAAACTACTAATATTAATTATGTACACAACAGGAATATCAATAACTCTTCTCTTTCCTAAAATCAAATAATATTTTATACAACAATTCAATTAATCTAATATTTGTCTTAAACACTAGATTTTAAAATATTTTGTATATCACATCGATTTAAAAAAAAAGAAATCCTACTTATCCTATCATACATCACTAGATAGTTTCATAAATGGATTAGTGACTTCTTGCTTTTTAATATTACGGTAAAAATATATTTCTTGGAGGCTTTCAGGTAATTAAATTTTACACATGCTCAATGAGTTTATTTATTCTCTTTGGTTTTGAATTTCAGTTCTCACTGCCAACAGCGCCCTTAATGCTTTGGAGACTCTTCGAGAGTTTGAAGGCTTTTTCGATCTCGTTATTACTGAACTTCATATATCAGGAATGAATGGATTTGAGTTTCAAAAGCGTGTAAAAGATGAATTCCAGCTACCTGTAATAAGTGAGTGTCACTCTTGGACATTAAACCACCCTTCCTTATTCTTTTTTATTAGCATATATATGATTTTATTTTAATTCCTTTGAATTATTTTTCTTTTGTTTTGATACCTCACATAAAGGTTTCACTTTCATTTTTGTCCTTCAAGCTATTTTTTCAGTATAACAAAACTTAACTCTAATCTTTTCATTAAACTCTTTTAATCACCTTCAATATGTCTATTAATTCAATTAAGTGTAGTTAGAAATAACAAATGAAGAGTGATTAAAGGAGTTGGAGGGGAGAATTGGAGGAAAATTATTGAAGTTAAATTTTGTTCTTTTTAGTATATTCTTTTATTAATGTACTCAATTTCATTTTAGTCTCATATGTCCACTTGCGTAAATAATCTTGATAGATAGACTAAAATGATAATGGAGACATATGTAAAGGACGTACCAAAGTGAAAGAAAATAATTTTAGAGGATAAAAATAAAATTAAATATATCTTTAAGGTATCAAAACAATGTTTTACTCTTAGAAGTATGTTAATAAAAGACTATTCTTGTTTCTTCTATAATCATTTAAGCTTTTTGAATAGTTAATTCTTGACATAGTATTGAAATTTTTTCTTTGATCAAGTGTTCATAAGTTTAATCTTTCTCACTACTTCAATTCAATGACAATCGAATTATAGTTTGGCACAAGTTGTGGTGAATTTGTGCTTAATTTGTCTGTGATTCAAGTGCATAGAGTTTGGCAAGAGGGAATGTGTTAGAAATATATTTGTGAAAAATCACTCTTGTGCATTATTCGAACAGCTTAAGCTATGATATATATGCAGCATTTGAGACTTCTCTCTTTTGTTTTCATGCAGTGATGTCTGCAGATAACAGAAAGAGTGTCATGACCAAGAGTTTAGAAAACGGTGCAGCACTTTATCTTTTGAAACCCATTTGCGCAGATGACATCAAAGACATATGGAAGTATGCTATGCCTGCAAGAAAAGGGAAACTAGTCATTGAAAATGAATTGAGAAGCGGAGAAGGAGAGTCAACAGGCGAGAAGATTATCATTCAGGATGTTAACTCTTCTGCAACATCATCAGTGACTCATGAGCCTAAGAGAAGAAGAAAGTATAGCAAGAGAAAGAGTACTCAAATGAAAAAGGAAGACCAAACTGAAGGAAGCTCTCGGGTTCTAAAGAAACCAAAGATCGTTTGGACAACATACCTTCATAATCTGTTTCTTCTGGCCATAAAACACATTGGATTGGACAGTAAGTAATTAATTCTGTTGCAAATTAATTTTTGGTTTTCATATTTAATAGCTTTGGTATGTAGAGTAACGTAATGATTTTTCATGTGCTTATTTTTTCACTTTCGTTCAGAGGCTGTGCCAAAGAAAATTCTCGAGATCATGAATGTGCCATACTTGACAAGAGAAAATGTTGCCAGTCACTTACAGGTTTGCTTCTCAATTTACTCAAAAGATTTCTATAATTTGGTAGAATCCCAGTAATGCTCTATTTGCTTGTTTCCCTTTTATATAATTAATAATTAATAATTATATTGAAATCATTGAAAGATGGACGCTGTGAACGGTACTAGTGTATATGAATTTGCTTATGGGACCCGTAACTTTGTTTCAGGCAAAAATTTAGTAATTTTATTAGAAAAATGCTAAACATTCATAATTTTTCTGTCAAACTTTTTATTCTGATGTGACATATTTATTGATTCTTGGATGAATAAGTAATTTCTATTACTTTATTTACCACTCTTGTATCATATTAAATTATAATTATTTTGTTATGACTGTGTAGCATTATTCATTTTATTAATCATTAATTTGTTGTTCAGACTTAACAATGCTCTTTCGAATATAATTAATTAGTCTTTCAAGCGTGTTTGACAGCTTGGATTTTTTATAGCAGTGTTAGATGCAAGAAAAATGGTTTACAGATTCCTCACAATCCTTTAAATCAATGGATGAAATTTGTTTACCCTGGCAAATCTATTATAATTTTTCACAAGGGCTTCCAACTATTGGAACGTTTCAAAAGCTTTGTATTTTCTTTTGAGAAAATAAATTTAAGTTTTATGAAAAAAATCATCAATCCAAAAAGTAAGAAATATTGGATTTATTGGTTTGATTGGTTCGCATATATCTATGTAAAAAAGTTGAAATTGTTTGGTTGCACATTTGCTCTAGAAAATTATTCCTTTATAAAGCATTTTCTTTTTCATTAATCCAGAGAGTAATGATATTTACAAATTAAAAATTTTACATAATTCTTACAGCACTTTCTTTTAAATAATAAAACAAACAAAATACATATTTCAACATACACTTTTTCTATCTTTATTTTCCCAAACGAAAATAATATAAAGTTTATGTAAAAATTTTAATGTGTGAATAACATTACCCCTAACCCAAAAGACACCATTTTCTTCCTTTGAAATTCTTTTGCCTTTATTGCATGAGTAACATTGTCTCAAACATTGCTTCATCCTAGCCCACATGAATAATACTGAGTTTGTTCACTAATCCTTTGATTTTGATGTTGATTCAAACCACCTTCATTCTTCGGTTCATTATCTCCTTTATTTACTATCTTCCATGCCTCTAGTGAAAAGAAAAGAAAAAGTTGTGTGTATCCATCTAAGTTCTATTACGTTCTAGGATGATATATATATATCTTACAAGTTGTAACGCTAAGTACATGGACATAACACTTGCAGAAGTATCGCATCTTCCTGAGAAAAGTTGCAGAGAGAGGAATACTTGAGGGCTTATCTGACAGGGCCCTAAGGTCAAGGTTTGCTTCAGGGCTTATCAAAGACATCCAAACAAGAACTGAGAAACTGCGTGTTCCTGTGCAGCAATATTTGAAAAGTTTAACACAGCAAATAGAAAACAAAGGCAGTGGCAATGCTCCTAAACCTTCCAACCAAGGTACAATACGTCTTCATGATCAACAAGTTTGGAGTACTATTAATAACAATGTGACTACTCAACTTGGAAGTGGTCAATTTCCCAATCCAATGCACAGAGGCCTAATGCTTCAAAATCAGCAAGCTTTTAATGGTAATTCATTGAATCAAGTTAGACTTGGACAATCAAGCTTTGGAAGCAATGTTGGGGCCAATAATATGCAGCAAAAAATGTTGGGAAGCTATGCAAACAAACTTTATCAAGCAAACCACTCATACAATAATGCTGGTTCTATCTTTCCATCATATGGAATGGTACATGGCTTGATGACTTCTGCAAATGGCCTGACAGGTGGCTTGAAAAATGGTGGTGAGCCAATGTACCAAAAACATGGTTCATTGGGAAATCACAGATTGAACTATGGTCTAGGAAATGGGAACATGGCATCTTTGAGCAGCTCTATTAATCTGCCTTGGAGTTCTACTTGTTATTCAAGCAGTAACTCCTCTGGAATTCAACTGAATGGTGGATCACAAATGGTTGGGACTGGGATCAAAGGAGGGTTTAACAGTGTTGGTATAACAGCTGCTATTGCAAACAACAGTAGCTTTGGCTTGAATAATGGGACTCAAACTGCAAATATGCATGTGCCAAACTTGGGGCATGGAAATACTGGTTTGGTTCAAGGACGGTCTGCTCATGCTTCTGCTGCTTGGAATGGGAGTGCAAGTGAGCTTGCAGCAGCATTGAACGCTAATGCAAATAGAGAAGAAAATGTTTCAGGGATCCCACAATTGCTTCAGCAACTAGATGGCAATGGGAATGTTGCAGGGAATGAGCATCAGTATAATGCCAGTTCAATCAGTGAGGGCAAGGCCAGCCAACTGGAAGATGACCTTTCTGAGCTTTTCTTTATGCTAGACGACATGCATCTTCTTAATGAGGTACGTGAGCTATAGAAAAACTCATTCAATATTATACAGTTTTATTATTAGCACACCAATTTTTGCACATTAGTTTTAAGGTGCACCTGCATATAATTGGTCAGCCACATAGATTATATGGTGATTGATTGGAGATGCTAATCGATTATCAATACAGTGATGCTATTTGTACATTTTTTTGTGCACATCATTTTTACACTATTTTTTTTAGATGATAAAACAAAACAAACATATTATTTAAAACGTATTCTTTGATCTCTTTTTTTTTCAGTAGTTGTGTAAAAAATGTATAAAAATAATGTGCAAGATCATTTTTCTTATTAATATAATATACGTTATTTATCAATTATTTACATACCAATCACTAATGTAAAAGTAATGTATAAAAATTAGTGTAAACATATCTTTTTTATATATATATATATATATATATATATATATATATATATTATTAAATATTATATACATGTGTATCAGTGAATGATACAATTTTTTAAAGTTATATATTTGCTTGGTTCATCCTAACCTTTTTGGTTGTCTGAAATCAGACGGAAGAGAACCCCGATGCCAGTGGATATTTGAATTCTGACTTTTCTAGCTCCTGTCACGTTGTGCAATCCCTTGAGCAGGTACATTTGTTGCGTACGTCATTTCAGGCATTATATTTGCATGGCTTTGCCTGTGTGTAAGAATTTAGTGAATTATGAAAAGTATATATTATATGTGGTTCATCACACACAAGCGATCTTGTGTTTTTGCATCTACTCATGTTTATGTCTCGCACTAACCATAAGTATTTGACTGAAAATCCTTATTGCAACAGACTCAAACAGATGGTGATGTGATTGTTCCACCAACTAAAAGCAGCATAAATCAGCAGAACGATTCGTCATCAAGCTTTGACAAATATCCTAACCAGGCAAGTTTCACTAGTTACCACAACTGATAAATTCCTCTATAGACGTAATAAACTCAATTTGCATGTAGAATAAGATATTAACGTTTTTTTAAAATAAATTTATCTTTAAAGTAGATAAATAAGTTTATATTTACTTTTAATTTAATAAAATATATAAAGATCTCAACCTATTAAATGATTTAAAAGTATATATACATTTATTTATTTTAAAAGTAAATTTATTTTAAAAGAACTTTTTTAGTGGAGTAATTTCTCTTCATGAATATAATTAACTTAGAACCAATAGAATGTCTCAAATGGGTTTTAAAAAAGAAATTATTTAAATTTGTTTCACCCACTAACCCAACTTTTGTGATATCTAGATGCAAGGCAATGACGGATTTGCGGACGGGGAACCCTTTGATAGGTACTTGGTGGACAGTGTTTCTTCAGCAAGCAACTCAGCTATTAAGCAGGCTAGTCAACTTACTAAAACTTGTTCTTCATGTTATTGAGATGAATTTGGAAATGCTTCTAATAAGGAATTTTTGCTCTAATATTAATGCAGGATTGGGATATGGAACTCATTGAAGCCTTGTTCGGTATTGAGGCAAACTAGAGGGAATAAGAAGGTTGCTTCAAGGATCATGAACTTAGATGTATATATCATATATTGCTCAGATTAAGAGGATAAATATTGAGTTTTATGAATATAGTTACCAGAACTTGACTCTATATATAAATATGGAGAGACAGAAAATTGTACAAATAGTATGAATTGCTTATTCTTTATATACTCGTTTGAATTTTTAAGGACCTTTGCCTAACGAACATGCATATAATTTGTCACTAACACTCACTAGTTCTTTCTTTCTTTCTTTTGGTACAACACTAACTTACTATTTCTACCTAGTGCATTTTCACTTTTTTTTACTATAGGATAATGTTTCTTATACACACTATTTTCTTCACATTATTCATTACATTTTCTCGTTCAGAATAAATAAATAAATAGAGATAAAATGTGTTGAAATATATATTTCTCTTATTTTATTAAAAAAGTAAAAGAATGATATAATAAAAATAATATAATATTATTGTTCTTTATAATATTCTTTGTGCATATATATGTTTGAAAAAGGGAATAGATAGGATTAGACTTTTTAAGACCATTTTAACTGAGCAAATGACCAAAATGTGTTTAAAAAAGGCTACAATGTCAAAATTGAGATAGTGAACGTGACCCCATACTCACATCGCAAGTGGGGTATCAAATGAGTTTAGTCTGATAGGTTACTTGTATAACTTAAGAAAACATGTGGGTTGAACAAATAAAATTTAAGCAAGAATATAATTCAACCCAATATACCTTGGCCCAATGCAGGCTTAATGTAGTTTAGGTCAATTCGTTGGCCCCAGAGATGTTAAAATAGGTTGGGCTAGCCCGAGCCAACCCACGCAAGCCAAGTTAATTTTCGGCAACGAAGAGACATGCTCATCCATCAAGAAAGAGAAATGCTTTCCCTCAATCAAGAAAGACACCTATTTTTAAGAATGGAAGGGATGGAAATTTATTTCTTTAAATTAGAGGTAGAACTTTCCGTCTCTAAATTCAATTTATTTAGTTAGTTAGTTAGTTTTTTTTAACAAAATGTTATGGATGGACTTTTAATAGATAGAGACGGAATTAATAGAAACTTAATAATTTCATCTCTAAAATGTCTTTAGAGACAACTTTTTCAATTTTGAGAGATGACTTCTTTATTATTCGAAGATGGAATTTTATGTCCCTATTTAGTAACGGTTCAAAATCCCATCTCTAAAAAATTAGCAATGGCACTTATAGTGACTCTTAAGTTCTGTATCAATTTCCATTGCTTTAAAATTGGTGATGAAATTTATAGCTTTTAGAGACATAATTTTGCCGTCATTGATTTGCAAATTTTTAGTAGTGAAGTAAAATTAATTTCGTAATATTCTGCTATTAAAATAGGAAAGTATTATTTGGTTGATGCAGGGTTTATGTTGAGGAGTGGCCTGATTATACCTACCATATACAGGTGTGACTTGTCATTTAAAAGAGTACTCAACTCGAGAACCACAAAAATTCTGAAGAACTATTTAATCGCTGATATATCATTGCGCAATTTTATTGAACAAGCATTTGGTGTCTTCAAAAAACGATTTCCTACAATTTCATCTGGAGCATAATTACATTATTGTGCAAATCGCTATTTAATCACTGACATACATCATTGCGCAATTTTATTGAAGGAGCATTTGGTGTCTTCAAAAGGCGAGGGTTATTCATCTTATCCTTATTGTTCATCTTGAATGAACTTAGGTTATAGTTTCGGATAGCCAAATCTAGATTCTTGGCTTGGTTTTTGTTTCAAGAACTAAGTCAATGGTGTGAGTGCTGGGCAAACCATTGGACTTAGTTATAGTTGCATGAGAAGCCATTTGGTGGTTGGAGTTTAGAGACCTAATTCTTATATTTTCATATAGAATATAATCACATTATGGGCTTGAATCTCAAACAGATATTGTTTTGGACATTTCATTTTGCATAACTTTTTCCGATCTAGGTCCACTTTGTGGGCCAAGTGGAGGGGCTCCATAGTGGAGCCAAGGGAAGGTGCGAGATAGGGAAAGAAAAATTGAGGAGAATATTTACAGGGATTAAAGTCTGCTACCCTCTTTATATGTCTCTAACTTCAACCAACTAAGATATCATCACGGGACATTTTGTATAACTACCTTATTAGGGTTGATCTTAATTTCATTTGATTGTTGAAGCTAATAAAGAGCTCCTTGACAGTGATCCAGAGATAGAGACAGTTCATAATAGGAGTGAGAATGATGAAGAAGCTATCCACGGAGCAATTATAAGAAATTATTTATGTTATTTAGGTACCAACATGTGGCAGGATTATATTATGAATATATTAAGATAGCTAGTATTTTTTATGAGTTAGATAAAAGTTCAAGCATATATCGATTTAGCTACCAACATGTCGCAACCCTGGTTGCGACAAGATGACCAGCATAAAATAGGATTTTGAAAATTAATGGAGTTGTCACCAATATTTATTTAAATTGAAAAAATATTAGAAAAATTCTTTAATTAAGAGAACTGGTCTTTTAGAAAATAAGTTTGGGTTCAGGAGTCGATTATAGGTAGAGAATGTGTTAGCACCCTATACTGCTCGTTCCAAGAATGATATCTTAAGTTAGTTGTGTAAATTTTAATAATCTCAAATATATTTATTTTACCCCTCTTAAAAACATTGTAACTAGTTATAAAAAAAGAGAAACAACTAAATTATAAAAACTTAATTTTGACTTGACAGAATAGAAATTTTGTTCTTACGTATCCCCGAGTACAGTGGGAAACTCAAAGTCACATAGTTCTTTATAAAATGATTGTGGGTTAGTTGATTTTAATTATGAAAAAGAAAATTGAAAAGGGATTTCATTTGAAAAAAGGATTCACTTTTGCACAATGTTCAAGTTAACATTAGGCTATTCAATAAATCTTTATGATCCAAATGATATTAAAGATATCATTTACTATTGAATCATCATCATTGGTCATTACATTAATTAAAAGATTTTTATTTATTTTTATTTATTTTTTTGGCTTCCCATTAATCACAAGACACAACATAAAACATACCATTAAATGAAGTAAATACTATCAAACAAGAACTAATCCTAAATAACACAAACAATTAAACTCAAAATAATTTTGATTTTAGATTTTTTTTATTTTAAGAAAAAAGATCTACTCTAGAAGTAAACTTAGCTTAAACACTACTAACACATACTCACACACTCTTTGACCCATTACGGAAACAAATATAATTGGCATGAATTCAAGCCCAAATATCACACATTACAGGAAACAATAAGTTAGATAATACCCAAAAAAGAAAGTTGGCCCAAAAAAGAATAACAAAAAACCCAAAAAAAGAAAGTTGGCCTAAGTAAACCCTCTATCATTCCAAAATGTTTTAAACCCCAATCCACATGTTACAGAAAGTAAGAGAAACAAATACACATGGTGAGAAACAAATAGAAACAAAATGGAAGAAATAAGAAAATTTAAGAGTGAGGCTCTGACCTTTGGCTTCGCAGGCGAGGAGGCAATGCAGAGGAGTGGAGCAGGCGAGGTTGACCTTGAGGAGTGCTGGTGCAAGGCATGGCGACATCTCAGGCAGATCTGGGATTAGTTTGAATGGGTGAGGTAGGCGCGGTGGAGATTGGACTAGATGGGGGGTCACGGATCGAGGCAGAGGTACTGTGTGACGAAGACAGTGGAGTGCTGGCTCAGACGGTGTGGTGAAGGTGGAGGTGTGACAGTGTACGGTGCCTCAGGGGGTGACGAAATTGGTGGCTCGTGGGTGTTTTCTGGCGATGTGACAGCATATTTGGATGACTCACCAGTTTGGTGACACTAGCTTGGTCAAGGACGTGAGAAGAAGTAGCAACAGCGGAAACAGGGAGCTGTAATACCCTCAATAACATGTTTGACTAATTTATGATTACAAAGGTAGCATATTATTTGTTTGACATGTCAGTGAAGTTTTGTGACAAAATGGGTTAATTTAAGCACTTTTCTGCAACACAAAATGTGGTCAATGACCTAAAATGACATAGATAATAGCATAAGTTGCTAAGTTAAGGGAAACAAATATGGATAATTTATTTCTAGGTCACAAATGAGTTAGGTATGTTGTAATAAAAGTTTCAAGATAATCGGAGTTAGTTTGACATTTTTAAGCATACTAGTTGTGTGTTTTAATGCCGAATTGACCTCTAACAGATATGAAAAAATAAGATAAATGTAAAACAATATTTTTAATGAATATTAGGATTTATTTCGAATATGTTGGAAGCTAGAAATCTAGATTTGAAAGAATTTAAGTATTCTTAGCATATCATGTTTTTGGTATAGTTTTGTGCCTATCATTAAGAAAAAGGAAACAAAAGAGAGAAAGAGAAGGAAAGAAAGGAGAAAGATCCTATAGCAAGAGCAAGGCTTCAAGATCTTCATCCAAGAAAGAGGTAGGGGATTTCTATTCATCTTTTCCTTATTATTCATCTTGAATGAACTTAGGTTCATGAATGGAAATAAGGGTTCAGATAGCCAAATCTAGATTCTTGGCTTGGTTTTTGTTTCCAAGAACTAAGTCAAAATGTTTTCAGCTTAGTGAGTGCTAGACAACTATTTATGACTTAAGATCAACTGTTAGAGTTCATAGAGAAGGAATTTGGTGATGGTTGGAGTTATGATGGTTTTTAGACCTAAATCTAGGCCTAGTGAATCAATAGGTTGTTTGAGAGTGACAACATGTTTAGGAGTCTGTATTGATGTTAAAAATAACCTAGAATCTATTTTTGGAAGATTGAATCATTGTTTTGTTCCAATGGAATAGTGGCGACAATCTGCAGAATTCTACAAATTTGTTGTCATGCAGAGAATGCTCAGGCGCTCAACGCAGAGTGCTTAGGTGCTCATAGACTAGAATGAGTTTTCGTGAAATAGGGCACTGAGCGCTTAGATGCTCAGTGTAGAGTGCTTAGGCATTGGTCGCGAAACAGTACAGGGTTGTGTTCTGCCTAGTGAGCGCTCAGGCGCTCAAGGGTAAGGCGCCTAGGCGGCCAAAGCAGATTTCATCAGAATTGTTATTTTGATGATTTAAGATTCCTAATTGTTAGGATCTTTTGTTTATGCCTAAAAAAGGATGTTGAGGCACTAGATAGGGTATTTCTTAGAGAGAAAAACCAAGTGGCATACAAGGGAAAATAAAGTGACTTTGTGCATTCATTGGCTATGGATTGCCATGGTTAGGTGTCTAGCTCTAGAGGCAACATGGTGTTGTACTAGATATCACTTGTGAAGTGATGAGTATGTGAGATATTAGATACAAGAGAATTAAGTTTGGTTGACAAGAGTTGAGTGCCATAGACCCTAGCTGGCAAAGGTGAATGCCATAGTGCATGAAAGCTCTTATAAGGAAGAGAGGAGGTAGAGCTAGTAATGCAAGGTTAGAAAGTGTACTAAGTCTAGTTGGCATTGGTTATATGTTGTAGTACATGAAATGCTCTCACAAATTTAAGGTTAGAAAGTGTACTAAGTCTAGTTAGACATAACGCTGCATTTTCATACACGCGCATCACTTTTTGCACATACTTGTTATTCCTAGAGATGAGGAAGTGGAGGCATCCACTCAGTTTTCGGTGGGCATGTCCACCCACTTTTATGGTAGACTACTTGGTAGGTTACGGGGTAGGTTATAGGAGGATACGTGTTGTGGTAACATACTTCGCTCCTATATGGTAGGCTATAGGAGGTTGCACGTTATCATAGCAGATTCCCTCCCTACCTAGGAGAATAGTCAAGTATCACATTATTGCACCTATACTATCACACTCTTTTTTTTTTTAGCATAATCATACATCATCTCATTATTGCATTATTTAATATTTGTTTTGATTGAAATTTGTGTTCTTATTATGTATGTGTTGCATTATGCCTTTGGTGACAATTATATGGGCAGTTGTCTTGTTGATGATTTCAAATGATTATATGGGTGATTTTTTGATATCATTGTGGTTTCAGTTATTAGATAAGAAGTATAGATTGTTTAGGAATGTTACATAGAGAGAAATTTTTATAATGGTTTTTATGCAATGAATATTAGTATGTTTACTAGTTTCAGTGTGGTTTATTCATTGCGAATGTGTAAATTGTAGGTTTTGGTTACTTATACTGAGAAATGTTATTTCTCACTCTGTTTGTTGCCATGTAAATCCAGGTGGAAGCTCATCCAATGAGAAGAAAAGGAAGTATGAAAACTAGAGTAGTTTAGTTTTTATGCTTAGTAGTTTTAAAGCTTGTATTTATTTACGCTGCTTTTAGTTTGTATAAAGTTTATGTATACTAAGTGCCCTTTTGAGGAAAAGATGAATATATAATCTTTTAGTTTCCATAAGAAACGTACCCTTATGATCCAAATAACATTGAAGATAACATTTATTATTGAATCATCATCATTGGTCATTGCATTGATTAAAAGATTTTTATTTATTTTTATTTATTTTTTTGGCTTCCCATTAATCACAAGACACAACATAAAACGTACCATTAAATGAAGTAAATACTATCAAACAAGAACTAATCCTAAATAACACAAATAATTAAACTCAAAATAATTTTGATTTTAGATTTTTTTATTTTAAGAAAAAATGTCTACTCTAGAAGTAAACTTAGCCCAAACACTACTAACACATACCCACATAATATTTGACCCATTACGAAAACAAATATAATTGGCATGAATTCAAGCCTAAATATCATATGTTACATAAAATAATAAGTTAGAGAATACCCAAAAAAGAAAGTTGGCCCAAGTAAACCCCCTATAAGTCCAAAATGTTTTAAATCTCAATCCACATGTTACAGAAAGTTAGAGAAACAAATTCACATGGTGAGAAACAAATAGAAACAAATGGAAGAAATAAGAAAATCTGAGAGTGAAGCTCTGACCTCTAGCTTCATGCACGAGGAGGCAATGCAAAGGAGTAAAGCAGGCAAGGTTGACCTTGAGGCGTGCTGGTGCAAGGCGTGGCAACGTCTCAGGCAGATCTGGGTTCGATTCGAATGGGTAAGGTAGGCGTGGTGGAGATTAGACCAGATGAGGGGTCACAGATTGAGGCAGAGGTATTGCGTGACGAAGATAGTGGAGTGCTGGCTCAGATGACATGGTGAAAGTGGAGGCATGACGATGTATGGCGCCTCAGGGGCGATGAAACTGGTGGCACATGGGTGTTTTTCGGTGACGTGGCAGCAGATCTGGATGACTCACCGGTTTGGCGATGCCGGCTCAGTCGATGACGTGAGATGAAGTAGTGGCAATGGAAACAGGGAGGCTTCCAGGCTAAAGTGGCTATTGGCTTGGTGGACGGCGGTGGGTGTTGACGGCAAGGCAACTGGAGAGAGGAAGACAGTGGTGATTTATGTCGCTGATGTTGGTGTGCGATGGGTTTGAGTTGAGGTGCACACAGGGGTGCGGTTGTTGATGGCTCCGGTGGTGGGTCAGACGCAGCAGCGATAGCAGAAAGAAGGGGCATTAAGCGGCGTCATGGTTCTTGAAATGTGGGGTTCGACCAAGGCAAGGAAAGCTTAATGATGGGTTCGGTTTTGGGAAACTTGGGACAATGGTGGTTGCAATCTAAGGCATGTTGGGTGGTGGCCTACAAGTGGATGGTTTGCTGGGTTTGGGTTCATGAGTGGTTATTGGTGTTGGTTTAAAATGAGCTCACTGTGGTTTTGCTGGTTGACGGTGATGAGGAAAAGTTGACACGGTTGGATGGTTAAGGGAAGGTGGTGAAAAGGATGAGGATGGGTCAATGGTAGAAAGATGGGGAAAGCTGTAAGGGTTGATGATGAAGGAGGTTTTTGGATGGTTGAAAATGGTGGCTACTTATGGCAAAGGTTAGAGGCAGAGGGTTTTTCCTATGATGGCTAGAAACAATGAGAAATGAGTGATGGTTCTGATGGTGGATCTATCTCAAGGTGCAAAGAGTGTTTTTTGCCCTCAGTGAAAATGGTTCTGAAAAATTGTTCTCTTTCTCCTCATCCTAACTAGGCATTTGTATATAGATTTTTGGTTGCTAGAGGGTTCTTTATCTTTCTCTCTCTGTTGTCCAGCAGCACTCGATGCATAAGATAGTGAGATTGTCAGGGTTGACCAAGCTTGGGTTTTACTTGGATTTCCTCTTTTGTGTCTTATTCCTTTGCTTCATGCCTTCTCTTTCTCCCAGCTTTGTTGCTTTCCCTTTTCATGTTGAGTGGTTCATCCAAGGTGCAAAGGTGTTGAGTAGGGCATTGAGTCTTGTGTAGAGAGCAACTTGGCAGAGAGGCATTCTTCTTGCAACATTCTCTTGTCTTTTTTTTATTATTTTTTCTCTTTTTTTAAAAAAAATTGTTTGGTTTTTTTAATTATCTGAAAAAAGTATTTTTCATTTTTATTTTTTGTACAAAAAATAAGAAAAAAAGTAATGATCCAAATAAGATGGAAGTAAATAAAACTTGGAACAAAAATAAAAATTATGGACAAAATTGGATATCAACACAACACATGTGGCTAGTTTCCTTGACTTGTATATTTGGTGTGTCAACAGTTTCTCTTTTGTTATATATTGGGCTTCATCTCTCCTTTATATCTTGCATGATACTTTTTGGTTTATATCAATGGTCAAGTTGTGCCTAACTTTTATTCTATTATTCTATAATACTTTCTTAGTATTTCAAAGTTTATCCTATATATTGTGATAGTGTTGATGATATTATATTGTAGCTTTGAAAAATGGTAAGGGAGTAAAAAATATATCAAAATGCTTAACCTAAGAAAGATATTATGAAGTGGACAGACTATATGGATAAAGTGCATCTTGATGCACTTCTAGAGGAACAACAAAAAGGGAATAGGCTAGATGGTGTTTTCACTCCAACTACTTATGCAAATGTGGTACAAGCATGTAATGGAAAAACTTGGTATAACATTTGAGAAAGATAACTTGAAGAATCGAATGATGACACTGAAAACAAATTTCAGTGCTTGCTATGATTTATTCAAATGCATGAGTGGTTTCTCCATGAAATAATCTTGAAACAAAGATGTGGGATGCTGAACTTGAGGTGTGAAGAGAATTTCAGAGGTTTGTATGGTTCCTTATATGATTCAAACTTTGTATTATGCATAATTCCTTACACTAATATTTGTAAAGTATTACACTAACAATAATTTTACTTGTAGGCAAAAGGTGATACAAGAAAGTGGATGTCTACACCTATTAACTTCTATGATAAGATGTATAAATTATGGGTAAAAGATAGGCCAGCAAGTTTTGCAACTAAAATGGTAAAAGAAAAAAATTATTATTGGGAAAGAGAGCAAAGCAAAGCTCTTCAAATCATGTTGATACTATTGAAGAGCGAATTGTGACTGTTGCTTATGAAATGAATACTAAAAATGTTTCTGCATTTTATTTAAAACCCTGAGCCTACAACTCGAGCTAAAATTTATAGTTTTGCTTCTAAAAGGTTGAAAAGAAGGCGTAAATAACTTAATTGCTTGAGAAGCAATGTGAGATTATTTGTGATGGGATCAAAGAGACACATGAGGCAATTAGAGAGGGAAATACCATTGCTGAGAAAAAGATTAAAATACTTAAGAATAGGCAACTCGTAACCCCATTGTTACTCTAAAACTGAAGTTTTCGATTAAATATGCAACATAGGAGTACTAGAGTCTCTTCAACTTGATGCTTTTCTTATTCTAATCAAGAGTCAGGCTAACAATAACTCCATAAAATTGAGTTATTTTACCCTTAAATTAGACATTTATGGTAATGTAAAGTCCAAGTTATCCTTGGTTTGATGGTAATTGATGCCAAAGTTTGGGCAAATTTAGTTAATTTGTGTTAGAACTAATTTCTACCTTGTTTATGTGCATTTTATGAAGTCATTTGCTTAATTTGATGCCTAAATCTAAGATTTGTTGGTTATTATGAATTGTAGGTATCATAGAGGCACGACAAAATGGATAGGAAATCATGAAGGAAGAAACACAATGATTGAGCTTAAAGGACACACAATGAAATTAGAAGAAAAGAAGTAAAGACTAGAAGCAAATGACCCACGCCTATACATCAAACTGCCACGTCGACTAGGCGTGGTAGGCATTTTTTTGGGCACATAAACCACACATATACATGGTAATTCCCACGTATATGCGTGGGAATGGCACGAGAATGATCATTTTCTAGAGAGTCCCTCACATGTACGTGGGACTTCCAAGCCTGAACATGGGGGATGTCCCTGATAGACAGAGAGTTCCATATCTATGTGTAGAACCACCACATATAGGCGTGGTTTCCTAATAACTAAAGAATTTGAGAGTTTCACGTTTATACATGAAACCTCCACGTATAGGCATGAATTCCTTATACCAAAACATGCTTGTCGCAACCGGGATCGCGACGGGACGACCGAAAAATATAAAAAATCAATGGAGTCGCCACCAATGTTTATTTAAATTGGGAAAACATTAGAAAAACCTTTTTATCAGGAAAACTGGTCTTTTGAAAATGAGTTTGAGTCCGGGAGTCGATTACAGATAGGGAAGGTGTTAGCACCCTATACTGCCCGTTCCAAGAACGGTACCTTATGTTAGTTGTGCAAATTTTAATAATATCAAATATATTTATTTTAACCCTCTAAACAAAAGACTTTGTAATTATTTATTATTTTTTTCATTTTTTATTTTTGAAAAGAAATAAAAGAAACAACCAAATTATGAAAATTTATTTTTTTGGCTTGACAGAAATGGATTTCTGCTCCTACGTATCTCCTGGTGTAATGGAGAACTCAAAGTCACGTAGTTCTTTAAAAAATGATTGTGGGTTGGTTGATTTTAAATCAAATTATGAAAAGATTTTTTTTTTGTTTTGAAAAGGAATTTTATTTGAAAAAAATAAATTCAGTCTTGCACGAGATTCAAGTTAGCACTAGGCTACTCAATAAACCCTTATGATCCGAGTAACATTGAAGATAGCTTTCGCTATTCAATCACCATTACTGGTCACTGCTTTTATTAAAAGATTTTTTTTATCATTTTTTATATTTTTATCCCAATTCATTTTTTAGAGAATGCATAATGACAAATAATGCACAATGACAAATAAGTAACTACTCAAAACAAATTCTAGTATTGTCTTTTTATTTTTCTTTTTTATATTATTTTTTATTATATTTAGATCTTTCATGTATTTTCACTCTTATAATTTTGTCATTTTTTTATTTTTAATGTACCTTCCATTTTTTACATCTTTTTTTTTCATAAATTTACTACATGAACAGGTCTGGGCCTTGACAAAACACAAAAAAAAACATGCGGATCCTATTCCTCATTTTTATGTATAGTAACTGGGCCCAAAAACAAAACATAACCCAAATGAATTTTTTTTGTTTTATTCTGTTTTAATAATCAAGCAAAACATAGCCCAAACAAAACATAACCCAAATTAATAATAATAATCAAGCTTCAGAAAACCATCTCAGGAGAAACGAGTGAAAGAAATGAAGTGGGGCTTGGCCCTCTGTACCGTAAGAGGTGATGCGAAGGAGAAGTAGCTCCGGTCGGTCGGAGCTTCGGTGGAACACCGGCGACGCACGGAGAAGCTCTAGATCGGGACTCGTGCGGGTTCGTGGCCTGGTGGCTTGGTGGCTGCTGGTAGTGTAGCGCGTTGTGGGTGAAGGAGATGGGTCACGGTGTTGGGTATTTTGTGGGGGTGGAGTTGATGGTTATGGGTGGCTTGGAGGTGAGTGTTCACGGTGGAGCTTGGTTCCTTGGTGTTTGATATTGTGCTTGGGTTGTGACAGGATAGAGGATGTGGGTGTGATTTGTTTAATTTGGCAGAAGCGAAGTTTGATGGTTGTGAGCAGAGGTTGCGATGGGTTCGTGCAACTCGTGCTTTCTTGGTTCGGTGATTGAGCTTGTGGTGGAACGATGGCTTTGTGGCTAGAGGTGTGGCCGGGTTTGGTGATGACACAATAGGTTGGATTTAGGCTGTGATTCTGTGGAGAATGAGGTTGTCTTTGTTCTGGGATTTGATGGTGGTTTCTTGGGTCTGTACAGAGGCTATGGGTGTTCTGGTTTGATGGGTTTTCAAGTGGTTTGGGTTACTGTTTGTTGATGGATTTCTGTATTGAAGTTTTGTAGTTGGGATGATAACTGGTAGGGAGGCTAGATGGTCTATGGATGAGTTTGTATACGGTTGTTAATGAATCTGCTTCTGGGTCTGGCCGATCAGAAGAAAGGTCATGCGGTGTTTTTCAGGGGTTTTGTGGTCGTAGGGGATTACGGGTTAAAATGTGGTGTTTTTTTTTGGGGGGACCCCCTTTTTTCTCTGCTCGTCTAGGTATTTTAAAGGGGAAAAAAGTATTGTGATGAACCCTTTGCTTTGACCTGGAGACCAAAGGAGCTTGAGTGTTGCAGAGGTTGAACCAGGCTTAAGTCTTCTCTCAATTTCTATTTTTGTGTTTTGCTTCTCTGCCTCACCCCCTTCACTCTTCCCCATTCTGCTGCTTTCTTCTTTTATGTTCTTTGATTGATCAAGATACTGCAGGAGGGCTTTGAGCCTTGTGCCTTGAGCCAAATAACAGAGAGCTAGAGTGTGCTGAGGCTCATGCTGCGTAGTTGAAGTTGAATAGCTGCTATGCCATTATTTTTATTTTTATTTTTTATTTTTTTTAATTTTCTATTTTTCCTTTTTTGTTTTCTTTTTATTATATATAAAAAATAAAAGAAAAATTTAAATGAAATGCAATTGAATAAAACTGGAACAGAAAACACGTTCAAAACATTACAATTAGGCATCAATTAACACAAACATTAGCTCTTGATTAAGCAACAAAAATAAAATTTATGGACAAAATTAGGTATCAACAGCTGCCCCCCTTTGCTTTACATTTAACATAAATGGGAAGCAAAGGAATTGATTCAATTTTGTTCATAAAAATTTTATTTTCTACTTTTTTCCATTTTTTGAAATGCGTAAATTGATGCAGAATGCAACAGATATCAAAATAAAGGGTAAAAAGCTTGCAGAGTCATGTATCCGCTGAAGCTTAACGGAAAACTTAAAACAGAAAAGGCACGAAGCTTGTGAGTCGTATCCACCGAAACTTAACGAAAAAAAAAACTTACTTGCTAGGTCGGTATCCGCCGAAGCTTAATAGAAAGGAAAAAACTTACTGGTCGATTATCCGTTGAAGCTTGAGGCAAAAGGTAAAAACTTACTGGTCGGTTATCCATGAAGCTTGAATGAAAAGAAAAAACTACGAGGTCAGTTATCCGTTGAAGCTAACGAAAAGAAAAAGCTTAAAACGAAAAGACCAAAGCTTACTTGGTCAGTTATCCGTTGAAACTTAATGAAAAAACTTAAAGCAGAAAAGACACAAAGCTTGCGGAGTTGGGTATCCGCTGAAGCTTGACAGAAAAGAAAAAAGCTTACGGAGTCGGGTATCCGTTGAAGCTTGAACAGGAAACTTAAAGCAAGAAAGACACAAAGCTTGCAGAGTCGGGTATCCGCTGAAGCTTGACAGAAAACTTAAAGCAAAATCAAAAAAGCTTACTTGGTCAGTTATCCGTATTGAAGCAATTGACAGAAAACTAAAACAGAAAAGACCTGAAAGCTAGGTCAGGTATCCGTTGAAGCTTCTGATGAAGAAAAGCGAAAAAGACACAAAGCTTAGGAGTTAGATTATCCATTGAAACTTGAGAAAAAAAAAAAAGCTTCTGGTCAGTTATCCGTTGAAACTTGAACAGGAAACTTAAAGCAAGAAAGACACAAAGCTTGCAGAGTCGGGTATCTGCTGAAGCTTGATAGAAAACTTAAAGCAAAAAGATAAAAAGCTTGCGGAGTCAGGTGTCCGCTGAAACTTGACAGAAAAGAAAAAGGCAATGGGCACAAGGCCCTTACTTGTTCTGGAAGCGATGGGTACGAGAACCCGAAAACTAAAAAGCAATGGGTGCAAAGACCCGGAAACTGAAAGACAATGGGTGCGGAGACCCGGAAACTGAAAGACAATGGGTGCGAGGACCCGGGAATTAAAAGACAATGGGTGCGGGGACCCAGAAACTAAAAGACAATGGGTGCGGGGACCCGGAGACTAAAAGACAATGGGTACGGGGACCCGGAATTAAAAGACAACGGGTGCGGGGACCCGGAAAATAAAAGACAATGGGTGCGGGGACCCGGGATTAAAAGACAATGGGTGCGGGGACCTAGGAAACTAAAAGACAACTGGGTGCGGGGACCCGGAAACTAAAACACACTGGGTGCGGGGACCCGGAAACTAAAAGACAATGGGTGCGGGGACCCGGAAACTAAAAGACAATGGGTGCGGGGACCCGGAAATTAAAAGGCAATGGGTGCAAGGACCCAGAAACTAAAAGACAATGGGTGCGGGGGATGAAAACTAAAAGACAATGGGTGCGGGGACCCGAAACTAAAAGACAATGGGTGCGGGGACCCGAAACTAAAAAACGACAATGGGTGCGGGGACCGGAAACTTAACGAACAATGGGTGCGGGGACCGAAAAACTTAAAGACAATGGGTGCGGGGACCGAAATTAAAAGACAACGGGTGCGGGGACCGCCCTAAAAGACAATGGGTGCGGGGACCCAGAAACTAAAAAGCGATGGGTGCGGGGACACAGGAATTAAAAGCGATGGGTACGGGGACTCGGAAACTAAAAGACAAAGGGTGCGGGGACCCAAAAATTAAAAGACAATGGAGTGCGGGGACATCCACTCGGTTAAAAGACAAAGGGTGCGGGGACCCAAAAAATTAAAGGCAAAGTGTTGACTTTGTAAATGCATGTGATGGCAGAGATGGGCATGATGCGATGGATGCATGATGATACAATGGATGTGATGCTTGAGGACAGTGCATGTAATGCCTAAGATGATGCATGACGCAATGGATGTCATGAACAAATTTAGTAAGCAATTTTTTTTGCTTTTTTTGTTTTGTTTTTGTTTTATTTTTTTTTTATTTTTATTTTTTTTGCACATCGGAGCTTTGGTTCCGCAACCCTTAAGGACTTTTTCCCACAGCAGGATTGCGATTGAACAGCAAAATTCGTTGATTGGCCTTATGATTTGTCTGGTCATTCTTTTTTTCTCATCAACACTTAAAGGGCCTCGAGCCAGAAAACTTTATGCAATGGGTCTTTAGCCTAAAAACTCATGAAGTGGGCCTTGGGCCCAAGAATTTGTACAATGGGCCATGAGTCAAAGAAGTGAATGTACTTGAGGAACCAAACGCTTCTTGAAAAACTTTGACCAACCCAACTCATATTCAAAAGGGATCATTATTGAATTTCTCATCATTAAATATGGCTTGTGCAGAAGCTTGTGACCTTCTTTCCCCAAAGGTTCTTATTCCCAACGGACACACTTCAATCTGAATTATCCATTGAGGATGTCATTCTCTTCATCGATTGAAACTCTAGAGTTCCTTTGACTTGAGTTGTTCAACAAGAAGCTACCATTAGATGGTTGAATTGTACTATTGTGTTCATGTTCACCAACTTGAAGCATCATGTACCAAATATGCATGGATTCAAAAGTACAACATGAAAGAGATTTACTACCCGAGTGACCTTTTTGGTGATTTTGGGGAGTATGACTACACGAAGGACATTTACAAAGGATAAAAACACAAGTAGTGGAATAGTACAAAAGCCAAAGAGATTTTTTTTGTTTTTGTTTTTTTTGCTTGTTTTTTTTTTTACCCAGTTTGGATGTGATTGATCTTTACTTGACAACTAGACATCATGACCATTGTTTTATCGGTATCTACAAAAATATGCCCACATGTAAGGTATCAAAAAAGGAATTTGACTCAGGTATGCCGTTTAAGAACAAAGATGCCCAATGTAGGCCATTTGACAACAAAATTTGTCCCAGTGGGGAACTTGAGATTTTTTTTCAATGTAAGGTTGAATAAAACTAGGCAAATTGCCCCAGTTTAGAGCCGAAATGAATAGGGTAGAGACTTGCCCCAATGTAGAGCCAGATTGAATCAAAAGATTTGCCCCAGTAGAGTTGGATTGCACAGGATAGAGACTTGCCCCAATGTAGAGTCAGATTGAGTCAAGAGATTTGCCCTAGTAGAGGCCAAGTCGAGCTAAAGAAGAAAAATTGCCCCAGTATAGGGTCAATTTGAATAGGGTAAAAATTTGCCCCAGTGTAAGTCACTCTTTTTTGTCTTATCTCTTTTTTTTTTTTTTTGAGCAAAGAACTAACTCATAACTTTTTGTCTCGAAATTAAAACTTGTGAAAATAAAAGCAATCACTCATTGATCAGATTGGACTTTTTAAGGCTTGTAATGTGGCTGAGGTTAGGGGTTATGAAAAGAAAGATATAAGACTCAAACAAGTGCTTAAGGGTTAAGTGGGACCAAGGATCCTTATTCAAACTTAAACTTTGTCGATTGCTTTTGCGCATTCAAGCACACTTTTCTCTCATTGCTCTCCCTCCTTTTTTTTTTGTTCTCCATCATTATTCAAACTTGAACTTTGTTAAATTTTTTTTGCTTTTACTTTCCGCCTCTTTCATCTTTTCTTCTTTTTCCCTCTTTTATATTTCAAAATAATCACCATGACAATCAACCTTTATTTTGTGTCATCCCCTAGTGTAGGGGTGATCCTTGTCCAGGGTTTATTGAAGGAAACTTTCAAGCTCAAAATAGGATAACGAAGGATAATGGCAAGATGAATTTCTTGTGAGAGAAAGAGAAATATGGCCAATCTTCATTTCAAATCTTGATTGCTCATTTTCAAAAATTTTAAATTTGAGACAAAATGATAATACCCACCAAGTGAGTATTTATTTGCTCTTTTTTCTTTTTTTTTTTATTTTTGTTTTTTTTGTTTTTTTGTGTGCAAAGAACACCTGCACTCATGGGTCTTACGACCACAAAACTTTCCAGAATGGGAGTCCTATGAGATTCGAACCAAAAGAAAGCAAGTAAAGAGAAGAAAGAAAATGACAAGAAGATCTGGCAAGAACATGAGTGTCAAGAACATAGGAAAAGGAAACAAGGTAAACTGAGATCCACACAAATTCATCACATTAATGCTTCAAGCAAGTTTACATAAATTGGGCTTGAATGGTTTTAATGATTGAACAAGCATGGGGTCGGTACAATCAAACCATCATTTCATGGTAACAACTTAGTAAACAAATCGAGAATGTCAATCACTCGTGAATTCCCAGTCTTTGAAGAACTCTAGGTGCAGTTCATTCTTGACGGTTAGAAAAATGAATCACCACTTTGTCAAACTTTCTAAGGTTACCCCTGATCAACCATTGTAAACATTCGTTCCTATTGCAGATGTGTAGAAACCTCTGATAATGCTTGGTGATTTAGGTAACCGTTGTAGTCCATGAGTTTTTCTGAAGTCCCATTTAACTCATTCGACTTGAAGTCCACCCTCAGTCGGTTCAACATTCTTCATACTTGCCTATCCGTCATTCATTTGGTGCAGTCTTCCCTTTTTCATTTCTCTTTCAATCATTTCACCAATTACCACGATGTCTGAAAAATTCGCTGACACACTTCCAATCATATGATCATAGAATGACGCATATAGTGTATCAATGAACATAGCAACCATCTCCTTCTCTGACAAAGGGGGTTCTACTTGCGCAGCCATTTCCCTCCACCTCTGAGCATATTCCTTGAAGGTCTCAACATCTTTCTTAGACATGCTTCGTAATTGCATTCTATCTGGTGCCATGTCCATATTGTACTTATACTGCTTTACAAAGGCATCAGCTAAATCCTTGAAACTCCTTATATGAGCACGTTCAAGATGTGTGTACCAAATCAAAGCTGCCCCAATTAAACTGTCTTGAAAGAAATGGATTAACAGTTTATCATCGTGAGCTTGTGAAGCCATCTTGCGAATGTACATTGTGTAGAGAGCAACTTGGCAGAGAGGCATTCTTCTTGCAACATTCTCTTGTCTTTTTTTTTATTATTTTTTCTCTTTTTTTAAAAAAAATTGTTTGGTTTTTTTAATTATCTGAAAAAAGTATTTTTCATTTTTATTTTTTGTACAAAAAATAAGAAAAAAAGTAATGATCCAAATAAGATGGAAGTAAATAAAACTTGGAACAAAAATAAAAATTATGGACAAAATTGGATATCAACACAACACATGTGGCTAGTTTCCTTGACTTGTATATTTGGTGTGTCAACAGTTTCTCTTTTGTTATATATTGGGCTTCATCTCTCCTTTATATCTTGCATGATACTTTTTGGTTTATATCAATGGTCAAGTTGTGCCTAACTTTTATTCTATTATTCTATAATACTTTCTTAGTATTTCAAAGTTTATCCTATATATTGTGATAGTGTTGATGATATTATATTGTAGCTTTGAAAAATGGTAAGGGAGTAAAAAATATATCAAAATGCTTAACCTAAGAAAGATATTATGAAGTGGACAGACTATATGGATAAAGTGCATCTTGATGCACTTCTAGAGGAACAACAAAAAAGGAATAGGCTAGATGGTGTTTTCACTCCAACTACTTATGCAAATGTGGTACAAGCATGTAATGGAAAAACTTGGTATAACATTTGAGAAAGATAACTTGAAGAATCGAATGATGACACTGAAAACAAATTTCAGTGCTTGCTATGATTTATTCAAATGCATGAGTGGTTTCTCCATGAAATAATCTTGAAACAAAGATGTGGGATGCTGAACTTGAGGTGTGAAGAGAATTTCAGAGGTTTGTATGGTTCCTTATATGATTCAAACTTTGTATTATGCATAATTCCTTACACTAATATTTGTAAAGTATTACACTAACAATAATTTTACTTGTAGGCAAAAGGTGATACAAGAAAGTGGATGTCTACACCTATTAACTTCTATGATAAGATGTATAAATTATGGGTAAAAGATAGGCCAGCAAGTTTTGCAACTAAAATGGTAAAAGAAAAAAATTATTATTGGGAAAGAGAGCAAAGCAAAGCTCTTCAAATCATGTTGATACTATTGAAGAGCGAATTGTGACTGTTGCTTATGAAATGAATACTAAAAATGTTTCTGCATTTTATTTAAAACCCTGAGCCTACAACTCGAGCTAAAATTTATAGTTTTGCTTCTAAAAGGTTGAAAAGAAGGCGTAAATAACTTAATTGCTTGAGAAGCAATGTGAGATTATTTGTGATGGGATCAAAGAGACACATGAGGCAATTAGAGAGGGAAATACCATTGCTGAGAAAAAGATTAAAATACTTAAGAATAGGCAACTCGTAACCCCATTGTTACTCTAAAACTGAAGTTTTCGATTAAATATGCAACATAGGAGTACTAGAGTCTCTTCAACTTGATGCTTTTCTTATTCTAATCAAGAGTCAGGCTAACAATAACTCCATAAAATTGAGTTATTTTACCCTTAAATTAGACATTTATGGTAATGTAAAGTCCAAGTTATCCTTGGTTTGATGGTAATTGATGCCAAAGTTTGGGCAAATTTAGTTAATTTGTGTTAGAACTAATTTCTACCTTGTTTATGTGCATTTTATGAAGTCATTTGCTTAATTTGATGCCTAAATCTAAGATTTGTTGGTTATTATGAATTGTAGGTATCATAGAGGCACGACAAAATGGATAGGAAATCATGAAGGAAGAAACACAATGATTGAGCTTAAAGGACACACAATGAAATTAGAAGAAAAGAAGTAAAGACTAGAAGCAAATGACCCACGCCTATACATCAAACTGCCACGTCGACTAGGCGTGGTAGGCATTTTTTTGGGCACATAAACCACACATATACATGGTAATTCCCACGTATATGCGTGGGAATGGCACGAGAATGATCATTTTCTAGAGAGTCCCTCACATGTACGTGGGACTTCCAAGCCTGAACATGGGGGATGTCCCTGATAGACAGAGAGTTCCATATCTATGTGTAGAACCACCACATATAGGTGTGGTTTCCTAATAACTAAAGAATTTGAGAGTTTCACGTTTATACATGGAACCTCCACGTATAGGCATGAATTCTTGATACCAAAACATGCTGAAGCACATAATTCTCTTATGACCTACTATAAATAGACTTGTGATGCCATTTTTTGTACATTTTGACACTCCAAATTTAGTTTCTCTTTCATCTTTCCCTTCTATCTCATTTTTCACCCATTGTTGAGGGTTTAGAATTTTCAACCCAATGCTTAGAAAGTGAAGATCTCTTCTCTCCACCTCTATGGATCTATAGGTTCACTTTTTCCCTCTCTTTTTCTTTTCATTTTTTTGCATGGGTAACTAAATCTCCATAGCTAGAGGCAGATCTAGTTTGACCCATAGTTTGATGTAAATGAATTCTTGAATTAATCTATGTTTATTTCTCTTTAATTAAGTGTTGATATTTGTTCTTAATGCTTCTATGACTTGATCAACCATAGATTGTTGTGTTGAGTATCAAAATTGTAATTGAAATATAGAATTTTAATTTCAATTTCAATTCTTTTAGAATTAGAAGTGGTCCAGAATCTTAAATTCTATGTTTGAAGTTGTCAAAGAATTAGGATAAAAAATTGTAATTTTAAATTCAATTATAATTTTATTGTTTAAAGGTATGATCTAAAACATTAAAAAATTATTTATAAAATTAAAATTAATAAAAATATTCATACAATAATATTTTTATATTAAAAGAAATTTTTCATGAAATTTTTTTAGAAAAAAATAAATAGGTATTATAATAATTTTTATATAAATATAAAACAATTTTCTATATAAATATAGAATTTTAATAAATATGATTGTTCATAAATAAATGTGAAGAGAGAGAGTTTAATTTTTAAAGCTGTGGAATTGATAATTTTTAAGGTATAGATTAAGAATTGAGAAAGACTTAATTTAGTTATTTTTTAATTCCATGGAATTGATTTATAGAATTTTAATTCCAATTCTAAATGGCATTCCAAATATAAAAATTAAAATTAAAAAGTCTAATTCTAATTCTAAACTCTAATTTCATGTTCAATTCCAAGAGCCAAACAGACACTAATATTGTTTGCTTCTTGAGATCAATATCATAATCTATCAACATTTATGGATCGATATTGGTGATTATGTCGTGAATTTGAGAATATTGTACTTGAACCTTCCAATTGGATGAAGTTGACTAGGGAATTAGTAATTTTAGAGTAATTAGAAGAGAACTAATTCACCAAGAGATTGTGTCTTGTAATTTTGTGTATTCTTGCCATCAATTAAGGGATCTAAGTGTAATTAATTAGAATTCATTGAAATTAAGTAAAAGCCAAGTGAAAATCAACTCCTAATATATTCATCCATTGATTTTATCACATTTCTCTTTCATTAAAACTCTTCAAAAAAATATCTTTAATTGTTTTAATTGCTTGTTTTATTATTTTTATGTTGATTACACTCCTTTCAAATTATTTGGTAATCTAGACAGTGATATAACTAATAAATTTGACAATTAACACTAATTAATTTATGTGAGACGATACTTACTCACACTCTATTACTTGACAACCAAGTATACTTGCCAATAGCCCATTAACTAATATGAGAGCAATTTTTGGTTTTGGACCTCGTAAGTGTCAAGAGCTTTTGTACCGCCGATTGATGGATTTGCCCTGACTTCACTTGGGCATGTGAAAAATAGCTTTTTCCATATGAAGCTTTGACTCTCACTTAGGTATCTAAAACATGTCTTATTGGCATATAAAACCTTGAATTTTTAATGTTGACAGCCTACTAGTATTTTGTTTTATGTCAAGTAAAAGCATATACGTGAAGGGAGATTCTTACATAAACTTTGGACATTTAGATGGGTGTACCAAGTCAATTAAAACTTAATATTTTTATAGAATTTTATGAAATTAATTATGTGACATAAATATTTATAAAAATATGAAATTTTGATTGACACCCATCTGAGTGTCTAAAGTTTATGTAAATCTCTCATATGTGAAACCTTAAATACATAAAAAGCAAACACTATTATTTTCAGACCATTGAGAGCCTACAGGAGTGCAATTAAACCAGTTCTTTTCTACGAATAACCACGATTGACTCCTCCAGAATTTAAAACCAGGCATGTATATGGAGGGGAAATAATGGAGGTCTACTTTTGCTCTAGCTATCCATTTTCTATGGAAGGTTCATAACAACGAGGTTTTTGACCATGTGAATATGAATGCAAGGGGCCTCTAGTTTTGTTCCTGGGGCCGTGCTCATTCGTACACTATGAGGGATGAAGCTACCTCGTCCTTGGCTAACTCAGTTCCCAGGAACTATTCTCTTATTGCTTGGTCCTTCCTCCGCTAGGCTGGGTGACCTTTAACAGTGATGGCTCGGTCAGTGGTTGAGCTGCAGCAGGTGGCCTGTGGTGGTCTCATTAAGGACTAGACAGGAGCTTTCTTGGGAAGAAATACGTGTGTAGATTAACACTTAAAAATTGTATGAATTATTGTGTTATACAATTATTTTATATTAAAAATAAAAATGTGTTAATTATTAATTGATTTAGATTTCTTCTTCTTGGGAGTGTGTTTCCAAATTCCAACCTTGGGGTGGCCTCCATCACGTTGGCATAACTGTGGAGTGTTTAATTTATCTGGCTTTGAGTTTAGTTTTATATAGAAGATTTGTTTTTTAAAATAAACCAGTTCAGTCATGAAAGCTTGTTTAGCCCGTAAATAAGTTATAGGCTTTTTTTTAAGTGTTTAATGTGACTCAATAATAAAAATTGTGTTAAAAATAATGTGTAAAAGAATATATTAATAACATTCATCTTTCTACTATTCAAGAGGAGAGTTAATTAGGAGTAGTTAGAATTCGACCGTCTTAATGCTTGACCATTATTAGTCTCTAATTTAAGAAAAAAAATTGTATGGATACAAGTGTATCTTAGACACACTTACATAGAACGAGTCTTATTATGGGATAAGTCCATACGAGTGTATTAAAGATACACTTATATAGGAGACATATATAGTGAGATGAGTTTTTATTGTGAGAGAATTAGAAAATCTTGTGTACACACATTACAAGATTAGAACGAGTCTTTATATTTTAATCTTGGGAAAGATTTAATGGTCCATATAAACACTCCTCTAACTCCGAGTGATATTTATATATATATTTATATATATATATATATATATATATATATATATATATATATAAGAATTTTTCTTAATTTAAAGTCACATGCTTTTAGTAAGAATTCTGGTGGACCATGAGGTGCAGGTGTTGGGCCAGAGTTTAGTCAAGACGGATGGGCTTGACCCCTATCATATGTTTCTTGCTTTGGTCTTTTGGCCCATGTATCCAACAACGCATATTCGTACTCAAATTCTGGGGTGTCCATGTCTAATCTCTTTGTCCTTAGATACATCAAGAAAGAGTAAAAAAAGGTTAAGCTACCCCCAACCAAGTGAACATCCTGTTCTCGTGTCCTAGAGATTTTTTTCCGTTGACAATGTCTACCATAAGCATTTACACTTAATTGGTAAAGTACATAAGTTCGACATATTTAACTGCACTAATCAAGTGGAAATATATATCAGAGACGTTGCCCATAAAAAAAGTCCTTAAGTTCTAACGTGCCTTTAACAAGTACATATGCAAGATTGGTGCCTTTGTACAAGATGCAAAAAGCTGTGGAAGCTAACACTGTAACACTTTCTTATTATACCATGTGATAACTTACTACGAGGTCGTTACTCCCTACCTCAGTTAAAAATGGAAAACACCAACTATGTTATATTTCAAGTGTAGTGAATACATTTAAAGAAAAGTTAATGCCACAACTTCGATGTTGTAGTCGATTAAAGAAAACATAATTCTCGTTTTATGATATTGATAAATTGTCTCATGTATCAACTATTAAAAAAAAAGTGGTAATTTTGTTTAAGTGTAATATTGCTGTGCCATTATAGTATTATTCTTATTCTGACCATGCTCACAAAGACGAGCAAGAATAAAATCATTCGAATTATTTTTTCAGCTTTTGAAAGAATTTGTTTGTTTAATTACTATTAATTTTTGAAAAATTGCATTCATTTATTTTTTTTAATGTTGATAGCTAATATTTTGAGATAAAGTTTTTTTAAAGTGGATTTGTCTGTAAAGTGAACAAATAAAAATATATCTATCATTAAATTTTAATAAGTTTAAAATCATAATACACTTTAAATTAAATTAAGAATTAATGAAAATATCCTTACTTACTCAGGTTATATTTAACACAACTGAAGATTCGTTTCTGGAGACTGAAAAAATTGATAATTCGTTTTTGAAAAGAAATCAAATTTGTGTCATGAATGAAAGATCTCTTTTTATTTAGAGTTTAATTTTGATGCAATCTCATTATAAAACATTTTAACACTATCATCCAATATTATATTAACACTTTATTGAATGAATTTGATTATGTTAATAAATACATAAGATGTTAAATTTATTAAATGATGTGTTATGTAAGTGTAAATTTTTTTTTACATTAACATTACATTAAAATTAAATTATTTTATTAATAGTAAACCTCTTAATTTTTTGGTTGCTTGTTTTTAATTCAGTTTGCAGAATTTTAATTAAGCAAATTTGGTTCTTATATATATCTTTTTAAATGTAATTATTTGATTAGTTGCCAATCTACTTGAGTTTAAAATTAACATATACTCTAATGTAAATAAAGTAAACATGAATATGGTCGATGAAGATAAATGCTAATTCATATATTAGTATAAATTTTTCGATGAATAATTTGGCACCTAAAACTCGAAGAATTCAAATACAACCGTATTTGTTTAACCAAGTACTTTTTTAATGTATCAAACATGTGTCTAAAGAAAATGTTGTAATAGAGCTAGTCAATAAGGTCAGCCTACTATATCAAATTCAAATCTTACGTTAATTTTTAAGGTTAGATAATAGTTTCTTCTTTTGAACTTTTTAATCTCAACATAAATCGCTAATCTTTAACTAAATAAAATGATGATTATTTGAAATAGGCATGATGTAATCAGAAGTCAATATCTATATACACACAAACAATATAATTCAAATTCAAGATTTTTTTTAGCTGAATTCAAATTCAAAATTATTTATTTAATCTAGAAGTTAATAATATAAAATAAGCGTTAGCTAAATTTTTTATAGAAAAAATGGATGGTATGGGTCCAAGAACAGTAAAACCCTGTTTTGGTATGAAAACGCCTCTGGTTCCCTTACCTACTTACAGCCTAAATATCTTCATGCCGTTCAAAAAGTAGCCCATAATCAAAAAGGTATTCGGGTAGGTCCCATTTATTGCATTAGCTTTATTAGACATGACTTGAGAGATGAGACAACCGACTTTATTTTTATTAAAAGATTAAAAACATTTTCACATGTTTAATTTATTTAATTTATTTATGAGATTAATTTTTGTTCTACTATAAAAATTATATAATTTTTTTATAATTTTTTTAATATTTGAAAAGCAACCGACTTTTTATTTCCTCAAAATAATTCCCAAGATAAATTATTTTTAAATGAATGAAATATTCACGTTAGATGAATACAATTTTTCCAAGAAAATTTAAAAAAATAATAATAATTGAGAGGATAATTAGAGGTGGATTCCATAACATTCCCACTTGAAGTTTTGAATTTGATTAATTATGAACCATGTGAAATGTATGAGATATTTTTCTAACAAGTTGGTTTATTTCACACTATATATCTATTTTAATATTCTGTTTTGAAATAGGGCTCAGGATTCATAATCTTTATCATACTTATAATATTTATAAATCATGATCTTCATAAATTCTGTGGAAAGAAAATCACAAAAACATACCAAAGAATAGTTATAATATATAAACATAAAAAATCTAAAAGAGACAATTAAAGAATAAACAATAACTAAAGTAATTTCATGCATTCATCACTGCCTTTTGTACACTTTTATTGACATGGTGGACTGATAACTTTCTTTGCTCATTTGCCCATGTCAATATTCCTAAAATTCTTTATTTTTGTTGGCATATCTACAAAAACGCATGATTTTTTAGGCCAAAAGCATTATATCAACTCAATCTATTATAAAATAGTTAATTATGAAGCTATATGAGTGAGAAATATATGATAAAAATGAAATAATTCAGGAACTATCATAAAAAATAAGAAACCACAATGTTAAGCACCTACACGGTTGACTACCTTACAACTAAAAGTCACATTTTTCACATAGAAAAATCATTAAATGTGCAATTTATGTATGATTATGCAAATCTTATCAATTAGATAAATTGTGGTAGGATTTATTTACAAAAAAAAAATTATGGTGGTTTAAAATATGTCTTTTATTTATATTTTGATTTTAATGAATAGAACTTAATAACCTTTTAGAAATATTTTTTAATTATATCAAAAATCATTTTATTAAATAATATTCAAACAAAAACTAAAAAAAGGAACTCTTTTACGAAACTTTAACAACTAATTACTTTATTTTTTCTAATATGGAATCTAACCTAAAATCTTAAATCCATATAGTTTTGTATCAAAAAAAGAAAAAAGGAAAAAATGCTTTAAGATCTCTTAAATTTTGACTCATTTACAAATAGTTATAAGAATGTAAACTATAACAATTATCACAATAAGTTATTCAATTCAATTTTCATTAAATTATTAATAATTATAATTTTTTATTATTTTTTCTTTCATATTACTTTTTATATTTTTTTCATATTATCAGTTATATCATTTCTTTTTTTTTACTTAATTACAATTTTTTAAAAGAGTGTGAAAATGAGTATATCACAAAAAATAATGTAAAATATCTTTTTTCAATTAAGATTGTAAGAGCCATGTGATATACACATGACTATTTGCTGATGTGAGCAAAGGAAGAGTGAGATTCTTTCTACAGAGAAGGCAATGTGAAAAGTACATGATTTGTTTATTTTCTTTTATTTTTTTAATTAAAATTTGCCTCATTTAGAATTAGTTACCTCAACGTAAACTACAACGATTATCATATTAGGTTATTTAATTCAATTTTCATTAAATTGCTAACGTTTGTAGGAGTCATGCGATATGTACATGACTATTTGCTGACGTGAGCTGAGGAAGAGTAGGATTCGTCAAATAAAAATAATTTAATCTGAATGATCAAATTGCACTTCAGATGGATGGCTCTTATAAAATCACGTCACTCCTTTATTAATAACTTAAATGGAGAATTGATGGAAGGACGTATTACTTGTAATAATTGTTATAGTTTAAAAATTAATTAAATAAAAAGATTTTTATAATTCTGGTGGCTGATTGCAAATGAATTAAATTTTAAGAAACTTTTTTGCAATTTTTCCAAAAAAAAAAATCCATCTAGTTTGATTTTACAAGTTGAGTTTACAATCTAATATACACTAACCATGTCATTCACAAGAGGAAAATTTTGAGGCGTTTGATTTGTTTTTTATTTTTATTTTTAGTTGATATGATTTTATTTATAATTATAAAAATATTACCTTAATTATTTTCATTTTATTCCTATTTTCAATTTTTTTTAAAAAATAGTGAAAACATTAATTTCATATCCATATTTATATCTATCTATATAATATACAATTGAAATTTCTTATCAGATAAACTTATGCCACGTGTTGTTTTCTAAGATGCTTTAATTCCCTCCATTATGTAAGTCTTTCTACTAATAATAAGATTTTTAAAAGTTTAAAATTGAAAAACACAAATATTTGTAAACAAATAAATTAAAACAATAAATTAATTTGTTATTATTAATTGATTAGCAATCACAATCCCAATATTAATTGATTATAGCAATAATTAAAAATAAAAAAATATTTATTCATTTTATTTCAAAATTAATGACTGCCGATCAAATTAAATTAAATTATTATACAAAGGAATTGCTGAAAAATTGTTAATCGAATTAAATAGCTTTATGTTCATTCATCTATGCAATGGCTTTATAACCACAAGCAAATGATCATTAGAAATTGCTTTAGAAAAAATTACGACCCACATTTATTAAAATTGGAATCAACATTTATCCCCCATTTAATTTAAGATTGCCAATCAAATTAAATTAAATTACATTTATTCAACATTTATTCCTTTAATTTCAAAATAAAATTTTCTAATCAAAATTTGAATTTGAAATGCTTGCTTGACTTAATCATTATTATTATTATTATTATTATTATTATTATTATTATAACATTTCCTTTTCTCCTACCATTTTTTTTTTTGTAAATTTCTTCTCTCATTTTTCCTTTTTGTGCAAAGTGCATTGCTCTCCATTTCTCTAATTATGTTGTTTCTATTGTAAGAGATGATTGGACACCTCCAACAAACGAAGAGCCAGAATCATGCTTCAAAGAATGGTTGCAAATGTGAGCAAGACATCAAGTCTCTACTATTTTCCAAAAAAATTGTTGAATTTTTTTTCTCTGTTTGTCTTTCTTCTTCATGGTTGTGTCTTAATTTTGAGTCATCTATCAATTGTTTCACTAAGGTTTGATTTCTTATTTTGATTCACTTTATTTCAAATATTTCAAACTTAAGGATTTGGTAGCCGGGCTACCAGTTTGGATGATGAAAGGGAGGAGATGGAGTTGGCTCTAACTTTTTATTCGGTAGAACTACATGTATGTTTAAATTTGATAATTTTATATTTCAGTATTCCATTCTTTCAAGCACAATTATAAAAGAAGCATTCTATGCCAATAATCCATTATTATTGCTTCGTAATTATTATTTTCTTCTTCAAATAAAAATTTTCCTTTATTTTTTTAACAATCTTATCTTATATGGTTGGAGTGGTTGAAAAACCCTTCTATTTTGTAAAGAATATGTATGTTGGAATATGAAGCTGTGAATACATCATTTCTTGGGCATTTTTTTTAAAAGTTTCTATAGATTAAATAAATTCCAGGATGTATTATTTTTTTTGTGACCACTTATAAAAATATTTATTTATCTTGAACTTGGTATTTTGGTTTCTAAAATTGGTGTTCTCAACAATCACTAGAGAAAAGGCTCATATCAAAGCAACAATTTTTGTAATAAGTAAGATAGCTGTATCTTGAAAGCTATCAAAGTAATATGAAAAATAGAGTTTCTTTTTCTTGGTTCCACATGCCTATGAGGTCAATTATACCTTTTTTTTTGGTCTTGCAATATTTCTTATTCTTTTTTGTTTTACATGAAGTCAAAGATTCATAAGTAAAACAAACACTTAAGAGACAAAGTCATGTAACTTATATTTTTAAAGTGAAATAATTTATTTTAATATATATATATATATATATATATATATATATATTTTACTTACTCGATAAGAGGAATAGTTATTGTAAGAGATGAGATAATTAAATATTAATCATTAGATTTTATATGCATGATCAAGATTAGAATATAAATACATATGATTTTTTAAATGATCACATGATCTTCAAATAATTAAATATATATATATGTGTGTGTGTGAGAGAGAGTGTTCTCCGACACCTGAATGTAATGCAAGCAACTTTTATATAAAAAAATAAAAAAAAAAACATTAAATTATTTTTAATCACTTATATCATAAATTTTGCCTACTAATTTTCCAATATTTAAAATATTCCATGCGCTTTTAAAAGATTTTTTTTAATGCCCTAGAATCAGAACCAATTCAGTTTCACATGATTATAATCAGTTGTTCAATTAGAAAATTTATTTTACACTAAATATAAGAAACAATTAATAAGAAAGCTAAAATGATAATGAAGATAGATGCATAGTTACAATTTGTAATAAGTGTTGACAATTATAATATTCATTAGATAATATTATCTTGAAGTACAATGAGGACATGTGTAATTAACAGTGGCAAAGCCACGTTCAGAAGAGGGGAGCACATGCCAACCCTGAAATTTTTAAAAAGAATATTAAGTACTATAAAAATTAAAAAAATTATAGTATACTCAAAGAAAAAATATTACCTCTCTTGCTTTTTCATTTTTTTAATTGATCAAAGTATTTCGTTTTTTTTTTACATAAAGTATTTCGTTTTTTGGTCACAGATATTTTATACTTCTCAATTTCTTCACTCTTATTCTAAAATTTCTCAAGCATTGACCTTTTTTCTTTGTAAAAAAATGGTGAAACTTTTTTATATGTGGTGTAGTTGTTATTCTTTTTATTTGTATTTTTTTTTTTCACTTTAGGTAGCATATATTTTTTTTATTTTTAGTTTCCTATTTTTTCTTCTATGATCTCCTTTATAAAATTGATGTTAAAAATTTCTTATTGTTCTCTTTATATACCTTTAATATTTTTAATGCTTGTTTTCATAATTTTGGTTTATTAATATTTAGAATTTAAATTTTGGTAATGTAATTTTATTAAACACTTTAAGTGCTATAATTATAATTATTTAAATAAATTGATGAAGTAATATGATACTAATTATAATATTTTTAATAAGATGTATTAGTATAGATAAATTCATTAAAAAATAATTTCTCATAATAAATACCAAAATTTCTCTTAATTAAACAAAGAATTAAGATAAACTTAAAATAATTTCCTACAAATTTTAGTTTATATCCTAAAATTTCATCTAATATCTAAATGATAGAAATAATATTCAAAATAAATATTAATGCTCCCTAACATTTGAAACCTGACTCCGCTATTGGTAATTAAATTGAATGGTCATCGATTGTTAAACTTGGTAAGGGTCAATTCAATGGTTTTTGCTATTGATTCTGTCAATACAAATACAAATGTAAGATATCTAATTTTCTTAAAATAAATATTTTTATTGAATCTTAAATTTTTGTATAATATTATATTATATTTTAATTTATTTATTTTATAAATCCATGCATTGTGGTGCTAATTAATATATATAAACACATATCCTAGTATAGTACTTAAATTAAATTTTTTAATATCTACATCTCACAGGCATGAAAACCTTACATGCAAACCTAATAAAATTAATTGAGTGTAATTTGTTATTAGGAAATTAAAGTAATTAATTTTTATAATATGTATATTTTTACATTCACTAACAAATAGACACAAGTATATGTTATTCTATAATTTTTAGATATTTTTACGTTTATATCTTTGTTTCCACGGAATGAAGACTTACAAGGAGACACAGCAAAATTTATTAAAATATGATTTATTATAATTAAATCATATTAATTAATAATGTTAAAAAATTATTATTTACATCACTAAGAGTTGTGAGTTGATGTGTAACGACACTTAAATGGAAAAAATCAACAGCGGACAATTACTAGAAAAAAAAAAGAATATCAAATTTTAATTTGTTGCATATAAACTATATTTTAAGACCATTTTGCTAACTAATCTCTAGCTTTATGTGCCTAGCCTTCTTTTGTATGAATATGTGCAATCTTATATTGATTGTTGAAATATTGTTCTTTAATTTGAATATTAAGCCTCATTATTATAAGAATATAGTTGTCTTATCAAGTACCTGTAATTGAATTTTGAAATATTAGTTCCTTAAACTATTTTTATATTTTATATATGTTTAATTAATTTTATAATTATAATTGAACTGAATAAATTATTTATTTTTTATATTAAAACAATTTATCTGTTATTTCTTAGTGTGAAATTATTAAAATAATTTTTAAAAACTAATTAAATTTATTTAATATTATTTATATTGTTTTTATTTATAACATTATTCCGTGCATTGTACAAACACATATGCTAGTATTTATACAAACCAAACACCACCTATATTTATACATACTTATTTTTGCAAACCTTTCAAAGACTTTCATATATATCATTGAACAACACCTTAATTTTATGTAACTTATTTTTTTAAATGATCTAAATGGCTCCACCTTAGAGTCTATAAAAAATATGTGAGAATAAAATCTGTCCATGTATCCTTACTCTTCATAAAATAGCAAGATTTATATTCTTATTGTATCTTATTCTCCTTTGCTTTTAAGAGGCCCACCAACAAAAATGGTGAGTCTTCAGCCTCATTATTTGGGGAAAAATTATATTTTTTACATTTAATATAACACTTATATGAGACATCGTATCAAATATAAATGTAATTAGATATTGTTATATCTAATATATAATATATAAAATTAAAAAATATATATTATATATAAATATAAATAAAATATCATCTAAATATTATATTTTAAATATTCAAATAACATAAATTTTATTTTAATCCATGGAGCACTAAGATAATGCGTGTTATATTATTAGAAGATAAACTCTTATATTCTTATAGCAAAATAATATATATATTTTTTTATATTTTATTTAATATTATTTATTATATATATATTTTTATTATTTTTTATTTAATTATATCTTTTAAAAAATATAAATAATCATACATTTTTTAAAAAGAATATATGAAGATATTCTTCCTGCGCCCTGTCATTTCAATTCCATTTCCATGGTACCAGGATCACCAGGTGGATAATATGCTCCTCCACCTCACGCATCTCAATCAGAGCTGTCACAGAAAAGGGAACGTTGATGAGATAGACCCCATTATCCACACCGTACGATAAAAGGAAAGGAAAAAAAAAGTAATATACACATCAATTTACATTTACCTACGTAATATAATTAAAATAGAGATATATAAAAAATAAGATACAATTAAATGTGATTAAATAATAAAAAAATATGTAAATATAAAATGGTATAAGCAGAAGTATATAGAACTAAAATTACTTAAAGGAAAGACCCTCTTCTACAGTTTCACTTCCATAGGATACGCGTCGCGATCGTGATGCATGGTCCGTGTCTCCCAGCGACCAGTACGCGACACACCACCATACATCCCTCATTTGTTCGTGACAATATTTAATTATAATTTTTTACATTATTTTTTTCTTAAATTATTTTTAAATTATTTTTATATTATTAATTATATTATTTTTTATTTTTATTATTTTTTACTTAATTATAATTATTAAAAAATATAATAAAAATAATGTAAGATAAAAAATATATATCAACATTATTTTTCAACAATATTATGGTATGTCAGATGTATGACACGCCTCGAGTTACTATTACTGAGCATCCCTGCCTCCTTCACACTTCATGTACTCCTAACATTTGTCTTGTATCTCATATTTTTCTTTTTTGATCAGGATCTTGTATCTCATATAACCATACACAATCGAATAATGTAACATAAATTTTGTCCCATTTGGATGTTTTCCTCTGTTTGATAACGTAATATACAAATTTGAATAGTTATGTTATCACACAGGATAATACAAAATTTTCTGGAAGAAGCCGTGTAAAGTTCCAACTTTAAGGGTTGTAGATAAAAATAATTTATTTTTATCTTACACTAACATGATATTGTCACAGCCAATCCTAGTTTTCTTTCTCTTTTGTAATATTTTGGTCTCTTTTTTAGTATTTCTCTAATAGAGTGTTCGTTTTTTTCCTTACTTTTCTTCTTTTTGCATCTTTTTCTAATAAATTTATCAAGTTCTTTTAAATCTGTGATCTCTTTTGAACATAAATAAAGAATTAGATTTTGTAATTTTTAGATATGTTTCCTCTTTTATGATAAATCTAAAATTTTTAAAGTTAATTATTTTAAATCAATCGCATATCTTGACCTTATAAAATTATAAGATTTTTAGATAAATAAAAAAGTGATATTCTTCTTAAATAGCAATACGTTATGTGTTGATATTTATAGTGAAAGATACATCAACAATTATAATCTATGGATTAAGAGCAAAACTACATATCATGAATTAGAATTTTGTAAAAGTTGTATTTATTTTCTTTTTTTATAGATTTATTAATTTTTATTAAAATTGTAAATGTCGCTAAATTTTTATTTGATTTTTTTATTTATTATTTGAATAAGTTTTAATTTATGATAAAAAAGAAACATGATACTGTCGTGTATTTAATAAAAATGGTAAACTATAACTTGCAGTATTTAAATTTTAATGATTCATGAACTTCGCTTTTTATGAGAAAAAAAAAATAGTCCGTTAAACATATATCGTTAAATATAAGACCAAATACTCCCGAGAACGCCAATGAAATTAGTGGTTGATTACAAATAGAGTCTTAATTATGTTAGATATTCACATAAGTTTAATTTTTCTTTAATTATGATATTATTGGATGTTAAAATATATTTGAATTATTAATTTTTATACTTTCACTTATTTGTGATTTCCTTATTAATTTATCATTTTTTCTCTATTTCCTTTTCAATCATTTGCGATATCTCCATCAAATTTTGTAGTATCATGTGCAAGTGACAGTTCTATAAGTTATTTAACAATTTATCTAATCAAAGGTGATTTTGGAACAAAGTGTAAAGTTTATGAAGTTATTTGCATCAAGAACACTATATTTGGACATTCTATTTTTATACCAATTTTACACCTATGAAAGGTCTTTGGGAGTTTTGGGTTCGGTTCAGCCATTGAGGGGTGACAATGATGTTTAGATAGAACATACGAGCCTAGCAAAATAGGGAACAGATAAATCGGCGAGCCTAACGAAATAGGGAACAAAGAAGTCTAATAGAATAGACGACAGAGATAGGATCTTGACTCTGATATGATATCATATAAGATTACAATTTAAAATTAATTGGTATCAAGTGGAGTGACACAACAAGTATATAAATCGTACCCAAAAGATTGAGACAGACGATGTGAGACTTTAACAGTTTGGAATGGTGGTTCCATTTTGTTTGCAGATTATGAAGTTTGTGATTTGAGAAATTTAGTTTGGTTTTCATAGTATAAACATATGAGGGTGCTGTTCAATGGGAAAGGATTCGATGGATGAGAGTTTCTAACAAGGTGCTGTTTTTTTTAATCTTGTTATTTTCTAAATTATTTGATGAGCCAAGGGTTCATGTTTTTTCGTTGGAGCATGACAAGGGTTAAAGTTATCGGATCTTTTAGCGTCAATGCTACTACAAAGGTTTCAAAGGTTGCTTTCTGGACTGTGAGATGTGTTTTTGTGTTGATTTGGTGGTTGTTATAATGTATTTTCTTTTGAATTTTGATGTGCACGTGGTTTGTTTTTTAATTTTTGGTTTTTGAAATTCTCAGGTCCATTTTGAAGAAGTCAATGGTGAACTCGAAAAAATTTTAGGTTCATTTTCAAATCTATTCTCTTCTCATTTCAAACAATCTCTAATCAGAGTGCAGATGATTAGTAATGCAGAATTATCTTGCAATTTTTTTATTAACTTTTTTAGTTTGACAACAATTTTTTTTTACTTTCTCAGGCTTTAATAATATTTTTTATCTCTTATGAATCATGATGTGTTTATTGCTTTTGTCAAATCTTTCGAAGTCAGAAATTTTATATATTGATTTTTTTTTTGTTGTTGTTCTTTTAATGTTTTATTTACATGTTGGGCTTCAATTACGGTGAGATATCAGAAAAGTAATTTATTTTTTTTCATTTTATAATTTGAATGATATTAGACTATCGTCTGCCCACCTCTCTTTCACTATGCCTTCCTTCTCATCTAAAGGATGGGTTTACTGAATTTTCTTCTATTGGGTCTTCTTTCTTGGGTTAGGATTGTTACAATATCTACTAGATGTTTGATAAAATGCTTTTGAGAGTACACTACAACACTTTCATTTGATAGCGTTTTTTAAATTTCAAATGTTTTTTTGCATTTTTCTTTGCTATTGGCATTCTTCTTATGGCCTAACTTTTCTTTTTATAGGTTGATTGGATTTGCAATTTGAGGAGATAGTTAGATTATTTGGTCTTATGTTTTGTTTTGCATGTGGTTAGAAATTATCAAGCTTGAATCAAAAGGAGCTGGAAGGGTAAAAAGGTTAAAAATGCACCGACAAGCCTTTATACATAATGCCATTTATGAGATTATTTTGTGATTCTTTTGGGTTTCTGCATTTATATATTTATTTCATTTTGTCTTCATTTATGAGTATATATTGATTTGGTTTATTGGTTTCATCCTGTAGTGGCTTCTTATCCTAAATAGCGAGTTGGGTTTGGGCCCTTTTCATCATGTTAAATGACATCTCGAATACAGTTGGATCAGTGTTTACATTTATAACATTTATTCATGTGTTTATCTAATTCACTTTATAGGATCTTGATGAAATATATTAATTATTTGTTAATTCATTTTGTTGTAATAATATATTTTTAAGATTTGTTTAGGAGGTGGAAATAAAATAAAGTGAACAACAAAGATTTTTAAAATTAATGTAATGATTAATAATATTGTTTATTTTATAAGATTTTGGTTGATATTACTTTGTTACATTTGTTGTTCACGTATTACCTAATTGTTATTTTACTGCTTCCTTAAATTTACATTTTCAACATGTCAAATGCATTTTACATCATAAAATTCAAATATTTTTTTATAACATTTTAGTTGATAGTATTTCGTTATATTTGTTGTTCACTTTATTATCTAATTATTATTTTCATTTTTTGTCAAATTTACATTTTTGACATATCAAATACATTTTACATTATAAAATTCAAATATTTTTTATTATTATATTAATAATGACTCTATGATATATTTAATATATATTTATTAAATACCACCACAACCCATTCATAATTTTTTACAATTTAATTCAAATTTTAGTCATTTTAAATAAGAAATATATATATGCCTTGTAATGCACGAATAAAAATACTAGTGAGACTCATAATCAATTACCATAAAATGGTGTAAGAATTTTATTGTGAAAGAATCATTTTCCTTGCATCAAACCTTAAAATCTATTCCTCACTTACATTAAAGTTGAAGGATATAAACTACAATTTAGTCCAAGAAAAATGAATAGATCCAAATTGATCTTTCTCAATTCAAGGAACATCTCTACACATCGCTACTATTAGCAATCCTAACAACTACTTCAACAATATGAATGAGTTTATATAATGAGAAAATAAAAGATTCGCAAGACTTGTCCAATTATTGTTAGAAGTTAGCCTTTTTATGTTTCTTTTCTAACGTACCCCAAAAAAAAAAAAAAGTAAACTGCAATTAAAGTATGGTGCTTCGTATGTAATTATGGCAGCATGATCGATGCTATTTTATATATTGACCAGCTCAAAAAAAAACAAAAAAACCCTGTTCACACAAAAGACCAAAGCATAAAGTTAAAGCCTCTGCAAAACTTGACCCAAAATCTATTGGTAAGAAGGAGATTGCAGCTGTCACGGACCTTCATGAACAGAAGAACCTATAGTCAGTTTGTAATGGCCTTCTCGGACTTCTCTTTGAGCTATTACACAACTCGCTTAATTTGTCCAATATTTTATGGTCATACAAGACCTTTTGCTCTGATGTAAGCTAGTTCTGTTGAGATAACACACACCATGCTAAAACGACTGTATCGACCTCCATGCACTTGTTGGGTCTTATAATGTTGAAGTTTGAAGAACAGCATCTGAGAATTTCTTTTATCATCACTGTCCAATCGCATCCTTAACATGGCTTATAAATACGTGATGGGCGAAGGCAATTATTAATTAGTCCAAATATCGGCAATGTAAGTCTTAAGAAATATAGAAATGGCAGAATTCATAACTAGCATAAAAGTAAAGGAAGAAGAAGGATAAAATGATATAATCAGTACTTCATTGTATTATTTAATTGATTGTTACAAGTGTGATAGTTGTTTGTATTTATATGAAGAAAAGGTGTGCAGAGAAAACAAAAATAGACCCTATTCTACTGTATTCCCTGCTTTTGCGGTTTGTGGTTTGTTGAGGATGGATGGCAGATACGGAATCATGGAGAATCAGATTTGTTGGTGCTGCTGGTGCCCAATTCTGTTACTTCTGTTACGGGCATTTTGTGTGAGCTGGTATGTTGATGGTTTAATACCCCCCCGCAAGCTGGAGCATGGTAGAGATCAAGCATGCCCAGCTTGGAGATAAAGGGAGCAAACATGGATGGAGTGAGGGCTTTGGTGAAGAAGTCAGCGAGCTGCTCCTTTGAGGGAATTGGCAATAGGCGCAGGACACCTTGTTGTACTTTATCTCTTACAAAATGACAATCAATCTCCAAGTGTTTGGTTCTTTCATGGAACACCGGATTGGAGGCTATGTACATAGCACTTTGGTTGTCGCAATATAGCACAGGAGGCCTAGTACATGATGTGTGTAAGTCTTGTAATAGATACAAGAGCCACTGCAGTTCACATGTTGCGGTGGAGAGAGCTCTATATTCTGCCTCTGAAGAAGAACGTGAGACAGTTTGCTGCTTTTTAGCCTTCCAAGAAACTAACGATGATCCTAAAAAGAAGCAATAACCGGAAATGGATCTCCTTGAATCAATGCAACCTGCCCAATCTGCATCAGAGTAGCCTAGTAGCTGCAGTTCTGAATTTCTAGAAAAGAAAAGGCCTCTCCCAGGGTTGTTCTTGAGGTATTTTACTACTCTGCAAGCTGCTTGATAGTGCACCATGGTTGGTTTGCTCAAGTATTGACTAAGTTGTTGAGTTGCAAAGGTAATGTCTGGTCTAGTGGTGTTTAGATAAAGCAACCGGCCAATGAGTCTCCTATAGGAATCAACATTTGTATAGAGGGGACCTTCATCTTGATGGAGTCTGATGGAAGCATCCAAAGGTGTCTTAGCAGGTTTAGAACCAAGTAAGCTAGATTCTTGGAGAAGATCTAGACAGTATTTTCGTTGGCAAAGAGATATACCCTGCTTGGAATGAGCAACCTCCAAGCCTAAGAAATATTTTAATGTGCCAAGATCCTTGATTGTGAATGAAGCATCAAGAATGGACTTGATTCTAGCAAATTCATCAAGAGAGTTTCCTGCTAAGATTACATCATCAACATAGACCAAGAGAGCTGTAAAATGAGGACCATTGCTAAAGGTAAACAGAGAATAATCTGCTGAACTCTGTTTGTAGCCCTCGGTTAACAAGAGAGATGTCAACTTCTCATGCCACTTGCGGCTTGCTTGCTTAAGCCCGTATAGAGACTTCAACAACTTGCAAACCTGGTTGGGTTTAGTACAATGAACTCCTTGTGGAATAGTCATATAGACATCTTCATTTAAATCTCCATGGAGGAACGCATTGTTCACATCTAATTGGTGAAGGTGCCAATGATGGATAGAAGCAAGAGCAAGAAGTGTTCTCACAGTAGTGAGCTTTGCCACAGGAGAAAAAGTATCAAAGAAATCCAAGCCCTCTATTTGATTGTATCCTTTGGCTACCAAACGGGCCTTGTATCTCTCAATTGTTCCATCCGCTTTATGCTTGATTTTATAGACCCATTTGCTACCAATTGGCTTGATGTTAGGAGGCAAATCAACAATGATCCAAGTACCATTCCTTGCTAAAGCATCCAATTCAGAATTCATTGCATTGTTCCAGCAATCAAATTTGCTAGCTTCCTGATAACTCTTAGGTTCAACACATTGTGAAATGGACAGAGAAAAGGCATAGTGTGATGGCGAAAGATTAGAAAATGAATGGAAAGAAGAGATGGGATAGAGAATACCTGAAGAGAGTGGCTCTGCTGAGATAGATGAAAGGTTACACACATAATCAGCTAGGTGTCCTGGCTGCTGTCTATGCCTAGTAGAAAGCCTCATTGGTGTAGCAGCTGGTTCTCCAAGTGGTGAAGTAGCAGGTTCGGGTGTGGCAGTGTTGTGTGGTGGTGCTGCAGGTTCATGAATGATAGGTGGGGTGGATGGTCCTGTTGCAGGTTCACAAGTAGGAAGGGTGGGCTCATTATTTGGTGGATAGTCATGTGGTGGTGAAGTATGATAATTCCAAGTGGGATTAGGGAGCTGAGATTTGTAAGGTAGGATATGTTCATGATGGATGACATTCCTTGAGGTGAATATTTCTCTGTTATTGAGATCCAAAAGCACAGCTCCTTTTACTCCTTGTTTATATCCTAAGAAGACACATTTTCTGGCTCTGTGAGATAGCTTGGTTCTGTGATTTAGGAGGGTAGAGGCATAACATAATGAACCAAAAACCTTTAATTCATGTAAATCAGGGAACTTGTTATGCAGCAGAAAATATGGTGATTTGTCTTTAAGAATTGGACTAGGAACACGATTAATTATGAAAAAAGCATGCATCACAGCATAACACCAAAATCTGTTTGGGCAATTTTGACTGAAACAAAAGAGCCCTACCAACATTTAGCACATGTTGGTGCTTTCTTTCTACCCTACCATTTTGTTGTGGGGATTCTACACAACTTGTTTGGTGCAATATCCCCTTTGAAGCATAGTAACTTGGCATGATGAATTCAGGACCATTATCGGTTCTAACAGTCTTCACTTTAGTCTCATTCTGGTTTTCAACAAGTTCTATAAAATCTTTCACATTTTGTCTTGCCTCTGCCTTTGATTTCATCAAAATAACCCATGTGTGTCTGCTGTAGTCATCTACAGCAGTTAAAAAATAACTATGACCATGTACAGATTGAATGGAAATAGGGCCCCAAATGTCAAAATGAATTAAATCATAAGGTTTTGCTGCTTTATTCAAACTTAAATGATAAGGTAATCGTTTGTGCTTTGCAAAATGGCAAACATCACACACGGCCTTTGGATCAACAATAACAAAGGGAAATTCAGAACTTAAAGAAAGCATCCTAGAAACTGAAAGATGTCCTAGTCTAAAGTGCCATAAAGCTTTGTTAGGTAAGTTTTGAGTAGCAGCAATTTGCACATGTGAGACATAACTATCTTTGGCATTGACAGCAAGGTGAAATAACCCTTCAAATCTCTCAGCCGAACCAATCATCTTCAGTGATTTCTGGTTCTGAATAAAGCAATTGGTGTCAGTAAAAGTCACAGTACAGTTTAAAGCACTGCATAATTTGGACACAGAAATCAGGTTTAGAGAGAAGTTAGGCACATAAAGGACATTTGTAATGCTAAAACCAGGAGAAAAAATAATAGTTCCAGCATACTTGGCAATTGTGCAATGTCCATTTGGAAGTTTTATGTTTACAGGATTGATTTCATTATATGAATCAAAACACTTTAAAGATGCACAAATATGATCACTAGCTCCCGAATCTATGATCCAAGAACCAATAGAAAAACTGTTATAAGAAGTGGAAATGGAAATATTACCTGATTTGTAATTCTCAATTGGTGTATGACCTAATTGAGTGGATTGGCTAACCTTGGAAGAGCTGACCTGGTTAGTGGCAGAAACCGATTGCTGGTCAATACTAGAATTCTGAACCAGATTCAATAGCTTTTCATATTGCTCATGTGTAAATGTAGGAGTTGTAAGCCTTCCATCACCATTCATTGAGGCTAACTCCTTTTGATCATAACTATCATTTGACACATTGTTTGCCATGGATCCCGAGTGCTTCTGCAAGTGAGGGGGAAAGCCATGCTTTCTGTAGCAAGTCTCAACAGTGTGTCCATTCCTTCCACAGTAGGTGCATACTCTATTTCCTGGTTTGAATCCTGAGTTTTGTGGAGATCCTCTCCCCCTTCCTTGTGGCCTTTTGTATTCTACAGCATTCACCAATGCTTTGCTGTCATCACTGATGGCAAAATTCCCTTGCCTTTCATGTTGGATAACCATGGAAAAAATTCTGTTCATACTTGGTAGAGGATCCATGAGTAGGATTTGTGATTTAACAACAGAGAAATTTTCATTTAAGCCTGTTAGAAATCTTATAGCATAATTCAATATGTGATGGTTCCTAGCATTTCTCATAGCAGCACATGAGCACTTAATTGGACAACTACAAGCAGGCATAGGCATATAGGTTTCTAATTCCTCCCAAAGTACCTTTAGTTCAGAGTATAATTCAGTGACAGTTGAGGGGCCTTGCCTGAGAGCATAAATTTCTTGTTGGAGTTCTGAAATGCGAATGAGGTCGCCCTATGAGAATCTCTCCTTCAGATCGTTCCACACATCCACTGCATTCTCCAGGTATACAATACTTTGCCCAATTGATTCAGCAACTGAATTCATGAGCCACGAATGAATCAACATATTACAACGGCTCCAAGCTCTGTAGCTTAGATCGAAGGGATCGGGTATGGGAATGCTTCCATCAACAAAATCGAATTTGTTTTTGGAACCAAGAGCACGTCTCATTGAACGAGCCCATGCGTGGTAATTAGAACCACTCAGTACAGGGGTCACAATGACAGAAGAAGGACCATCACCGGGATGAACGTAGTATACACTTGAAGCATCTTGTGAAGGATCAGTATTCTGATTTCCAGAAACCGAGCTACCGCCACGAGCCATCAGAGTTGCGGAAAAAAAAAATCAATGCTCTGGTACCATCTTAAGAAATATAGAAATGGCAGAATTCATAACTAGCATAAAAGTAAAGGAAGAAGAAGGATAAAATGATATAATCAGTACTTCATTGTATTATTTAATTGATTGTTACAAGTGTGATAGTTGTTTGTATTTATATGAAGAAAAGGTGTGCAGAGAAAACAAAAATAGACCCTATTCTACTGTATTCCCTGCTTTTGCGGTTTGTGGTTTGTTGAGGATGGATGGCAGATACGGAATCATGGAGAATCAGATTTGTTGGTCTTCTTAAAAAAAATTCATTTACTTACATTCACGGGCATTTTGTGTGAGCTGGTATGTTGATGGTTTAATAGTAAGTGTCTGAAGCCCAAACTGCCATTTCTCTATGTATGGTTATGATAACTTCTTCAATGTAACTCATCTGAATACCAAACCCGAAAAAATATATAAGTACCATGAAATCTCTAAAAAACAATTATATATTGTAGGTCACTTTTTAAAAAGTGGGCATGAAACTGCAACAACCTCATTTCTATAATAATATATCGATAATTTAATAACAGAAAGACATGAGATTTCAAATGACCGAAAGAATTATAAGATGCATGAATATATGGATACATATCAAGGTAAATTTTTTCATGTTTTCATTTTTCTTGAAAAAAAAAATACATTATGCTAACAAACGATACCTACATATTTTTCACTATTTTTCTATAAAATCAATTATTTTGATATATGATTTATCAAAGTGAACATATATATAGAACAATATGCTAAAGGTAATTAGACTGACATTCTTGAGGTTTGGCATAGTTGCATTGAATACTTCTTTTATTTGAGAAATTATGTCTACCTTCCTATTTTATATACGATTCCAATATCATTTTCTTTTATAAATAACAAAGTAAATGAAGTATGTGTAATTCTTCAAATAAGACACAGGTGTGGAATCTAATTATACCAAACTTCGTACGAAGTCAATGTAACTACCTCTTGTCAGTATTATAGAGATCGAGAAACAATGTGGAAATTGGGCTGATCTGCTGATGACCTGATGTATATTAGAACAATAAGTCAATAACTGATAAATTCTTTTCTGAACTTAATGGCATACCTATCAACAAAGTGGTACCAACTTTTCATTGTTCTGTCTCCATTCAAATCTGCAACACAAAGTAGATTTATTGGAATATCACCTTAATTTAAGCCAGACACAATATGAATCCCAGCAAGAAAGAATTGGTGATAAAGGAAACATGAGAACATATATATGTGAAAAGGTCAAACTTACATGAAGTCTACAATTTCTATCTTAAAAAAAAATTAATGAAAAGATCATACATGTATATCCATGTAGCTTTTTACACTTCTTTTTGGTTGTTTCTTCATCCTTCGATCCCAAAACAAACAACGTAAAGATAATTTCCCTGTCTTATGGCTTTTTCTTTTTTGTTTTTAAGTTGATTGGATTGTCTTCTACAAAAGTTTCAGTTGCTAATTAACAAAGGCTATATTAGTGACGAACTCAATGAGCTTTGCCCCACGACCGCTCCTGGGCCCCTTGTCTTTTGCTTTACCCATACTTTACTACCCCATTTTACATTTTCTTTGGGAAGAACGGGTTGCTTGCTTATTTTGGTACTTACACTTCTATTTTATGTTAATATATTTTGTCATACAATAGAGACGGAAATATCTAGTGGCACAACAGATAAATAGTACGTCTACTAAAAAAATCGAACTCTCAATTTAAAAAATAATAATAATATCGATATTAATTTAAGTATAAGTTCAGTTATTTTTACATTGATATATATTTCAATTCTCTCTTTTTTTCCCCCCTATTTTTGATAACTACTCAATTCTCTCCTCTTTTTCTCCCTAGGAAACACCAGTCACAAGTGCATTGGCGTTTTTCCACTAATAAAAATAAATTTCAACGGTAATCACATATACATAGTAAATGACAAGCGTTCATATCTAAAATCAGATTCATAAACCTGAAAAACGAACAGTTCTTTCTTTTCTTTTGAATAAAAGGCCGACAAAAAGTTAATTAAGGTGTAATTGACAATAGATTTTTATGGTCAATTCACACTTAGTTATTTAACAAATATTATATATACTAATATAATAACCTAAATCGCAAGCACGTACCAAAGGACAAGGAAATCTCATTTTGATGCCAAATAATTTTCATAATGTATTTAAATTTATTTCTTTTTAACCACTAGGATTGAATTAGTGTTAAGAATAGGGGTGAAAATATGTCAGATAGTCTATCGGGGCCTATGAGCTTGACCTGAGTTGGTCTAACCCGTTTAATAAAAAAGTTAAGTCAAAATTTTTTAAAAAAATCTATTTTGTTAAACGAGTCAGACTTTAAGATTTTGAAAAAGTTTTTTAGACATAGTGGGTCGACTTATTTAATTATATCTGTTATTATATGTTATTATTTTATATATATATTATGAGATTTAAATATTTATATAATATAATTAATGTTATTAATAATATAATATATTTTTAAAGCTTAGGTTTGTTAGTCTATCCTGTTAGTCTATTTAAAGAACTTATTGCAAAGCAAATCTTTAAATAAGCTTTTAAGTCAGGTCAAATTTTTTAAAAAATCAAGTCAAGTTTTAAAAAATGACTTATGTCAAGTAAATAGATCAAACTCAGATCTTATATTTAAAAAATAGGTTAAAACCATTTAAAACAAAACTTGACCTGACTTGACCCGTTTCTTCCTTATACGCGTAAGATACACTAAGAGTAAGTGCACTCTATCGTATGGTAATATATATAGGACTTGAATCTCAGTTGTTGATCCAACGAGGAATAAGAGGTAATTATTAAATTCGTTAAACATTTGGTTATTTAAACAATCGTATGTGTAAAGAGAAACTCAAAATAAAATCAAAAAACAAATAAAAAAGAATGATAGATAATTAAACAATATAAAAATAAATCAATAAGAGAGAAACTAAGGCGCAAAGTTCATTTAAATCTAATTAATCAGATTTTCATTCATTTATGATGTAAGGTAATTCATTTGTCAATATTATCTTAATTGCTATTAAATCCCAATGGTCATGGATAAATAATATTTTATTCCTAAATTATTCACCTATTTGGTCATTTAGTTGAATTAACTAGAAATGCATTAAGTCTCAATTCAAGAAATGAACCAACATAATCGTCAATCCAATTAGTAGAATAAATTGATATTTGGTCATTCATCAATCTAATCCTAGGTTTATTATATAAGTCCACTCATTGGTTGTGGATGACCACCGTTAAATAATGAATTAAAGCATGTCAAAATTGATCAAGTCTTGACAAGAATTCAAATAATACAATAGACTCAATTGAAATTACCTTAATCAAATTTGAATTAAAAATTAATTAATTAAGAAAATAAGATTTTCCATAGCCTTAATTATGAGATTAGTTACTCATGTTCAATAACAAAGTCAAATCACAATACAAATCCATGGAAAGAAAAACTTGAAGAAAGGGAAAAAACTAGAGGGAAGAGAAACCAAAACCACTTTAATGAAGATTGTGATCTTCAAGTCTTCAAGAATTACGTCTTCTCTTCATAGTCGTTTTCAAGAGATTCCTTGCAATTCTCTCTTCTGAATTATCTCTCCAAAGTCTGCCGTCGCAAATGTTATTTTTTTAAGTTTAGGGATTCGTTTCTATTTATAATAGTGAGGGGCAAAAATTACCATTTTTATGCATAAGAAGCCTTACACGGTCGTGTCTAAACTCGACACAGTCGTGTGAGCTTGAAAACAGCGTAACTTTAACGTAAAAGGGAGGCATGACTATGTGACACATAGACATAACCGTGTGACACAGAGACACGACCTTGTCTCTTAATCAGAGACGTTTTCCAAGTTAGACAAGACCGTGTCTAACTTCTCAATCGCTTCTGAGTTGACACATGGCCCTATTTAAGTTAAAATGATCTTCTTTTACTATGAAAATGTAGTATTTTCGTCTGTTTTCATTTCAAATGTGATAAACTTCTTTCAATCTATAAAAACAAAGACAATGGTAAATATCCATCTAAAATTTACTAATAAACATAAGTAAATCACTATAATTTATCTATTTTGAGACTACAAAATATAGACTTATTAGTTATTACCTCCCATAATTAAGGAACTTAAGTAATTTACATGATGTCATAGGTTAAGACTTACGTACTACCATTGTACCAATAATAATTTATGTGTCTTTTTCAATTAATATTTTTATCTGACGCATAACTTTTTTTGGTTAACTACAAAAGTCTTTTATCTCCAAAAGTATTATACTGTAATAAGGCCATAAGGGCTAAATAAAATTTAAAAAAGTTAAATATTTCATGCATTAACTTTCATTTATTTATCAAATCTTGTCCTTTTTTTATCAGTAAGGGTGGGAGTAATGATAAATGAGTTCCACTCTCATGAAAGAATCAAACTCAAAGGCCCAAAAAAGAATCTTGTCTTTCTTTCTCTCATACAATGAGAGTATCTCATCTTCATCCTCTTTAAGGTATTTAACTTGTTTCGAATATTAAAAAAAATTAGTAGAAAAAGGAAGACATTAACAAGGCACTAGCTTGTATTATATATGTACTTAGACGTCCCTGACATTCCAAACATCTTTGTGAGACAAATGAGTTTTTAGTGCACAAAATGAAAATCACTCCGACTATATGTTTAGTATTTGAAGTAACAATTAACGGGTATTGATTTAAGTGAAATGATTCGAGTTCTTTAAATATGTGGTTCAAAATTTGATTTTAAAATTTATATGTATAAAAATAATATCGTTAAAAAGAGTCACAACTTATACGTCTGACTGTATTTTAAAAGATTAGTCTATTAATTATCGAGTAAGGGATACTTTTAAAAAAAATTATTTGAAGATTACAGTGAGATACGTGGCCCCATTATTCCACGATACAAGCCCAGTGGACCACCATATGTATTCTCCTGTGCTTTCTACATTATTTTTGTAATGCTTCTAGAAAGTTAGACACTCAAACTATCTAGTAATTTGATGAAGTTGATTGACATGGCTTAAAATGAATACCTTTAATTATTTAATAGTTAGTTATTTATAGTGCTCATATATAAAACTAGTTAACAGGTCAGATATATTTTTAATATAAAGCAGAATTTAGGTCTTCCTATATAGAGAAGCTTGCTTGGAATATCAGGTTTTTTTACTAAACTGCCACTATTAGTAAAATTATTTATTAAAATATCATTTTTTTTAATTATTTATCAAATTACCATTTTTTTAACTATTTATCAAATTATCCTTTTTTTAACTATTTACTAAAATGCCACTGCTTGTTTTGAAACTATATACTGTCAATATTCTGCTTTTACGTGACGTGGCATTTTTTAATGTTTCTGGCCAACCAGGGATCGTAATAGGATGGCGCATCCACGTAGGTTGCTTAACAATACAAGGCCCTATTATTCCACGTTAAGCCCATCCTATCCCTGCTAGCGCATCTTGGTTGGGCTTGAACCAAAAATGTCATTCTTTTTGTAATTTCTTAAAATTAAATAATTAAATAAAAATTAATTAAAATACTTAATAAATATTTATAAACGTTTATTAATGAATTAATACTAATTACGAGAATAAAATATATAATATAAAATAAAAAAAGTGACAAATTGAGTATGTTAATAATATTGAATATTATTTTAGTTATTATGAAGATTTATTAATTACATAACACATATGTTTATTTTTTGTTATTTTTAAATTTTTTTTTCAATTTATTGATCAATTTAAAAAATGATTGAGATATTAATTATTTGCTTTTAATTGTCTTTATGTAATATTTTTAATAAATTTAAAAACAATTTAATCAAAAGTAATGTACGTTTATCTTATTATTGAAGTTATTGAATATATTTATTTATTTTGACACAAATAATTTAAACAACATATAATAAAAATTAAATGGTATATCATGTAGAAGAGACGTATCACTTAAATGAATTTTTGTTGAGTAGGATTCAGATGATAGTGAGTAAGATTCCGATCCGAATAATCCCTATCTCAAATTTTTAGTAATTAATTAGTAAAAATTTCGATGTTTTCTAAATGTTGGATCTCCCAAAAGCCAATGATCCTGTTTAATGCAACCAATCTACTGACAATATTTAATAAAATCCAAAACAAGTCGAAAAGCATATATAGTGTAATCAATTAGGGTACCAAACTCACAAGAAATATATTCTCAATAGTATTTTACACAAAATCAATAAATATATTCTCTAAATGTCAATGAGATGGGCCCGTCGAATGCGGTGGCTTTGTGAGATGGTTCGGAAGAGGGACCAAAGATGGGTATGGTGGGTAACCCGGTGGTGGGTAAGGATATGGTGGGTAACCCCGTGGTGGGTAAGGATATGAGGGTAAATCCAATAAGTATGGATACGGTGAGTAAGGGTATGGTGGGTATGGTGGGTAATATGCGGGTGGTGGCCGAGTAGGGTGCACGTACGACGTAGGAGGCCGAGTGGGGGTATGTAGCGCGGTAGCAATGGTGGGATCTTGTGTCGTATGTTCTTGGCAAGTAAGAGAGTGGAGTCCTCGGGATGTCGAAGTCGTGTCCGATTCTCGCTAATCCTCTCCTCCGTCTCACGCCGCGTTCCTTGTTGGCTCGACTCCTCGGGCGGCCCAAATGTCGTCTGGTGGTGGAGCCGGACGCAAAATGCTCCATCGTAATGCGGTCATGCTCCCGCAATGAAGTGTAGGATTTGTGTAGCGCCTCTCGGCTACAGGTGTCGGTAGTTGAACCGAGCAAATATGCAATGTCCGCCTAATAAGCATATACAATTTATGTCATTATACCAATACAAAATACATATAGTCACTAACAAATTAGTAAAGAGCTTACCGCATTCCCAATAGATGCGCTTGTGGGAGAAATCCATTATTCCAATTCTTTTATACCAACGCATGTACTCGAACGCGAATCGATGGTGCGACCAATGGGACTCCCCTAACAAGCTTCTCCCTACGACTATCCTTGGCTATATAAACGAAACATGTGTAGCCAATCCTCATCATGCACACGCCGCCAATGTAACCGAGTGCAATCTGCTTGGGCTGGAGCGGTCTCCGTGGAATAGGGACTTTCAAGACCAAGCGGCGCATGACGCGGTCTCATTTAAAAATACTCGACAATATGGAAACATACAGAGGGACCATTGCCGCCGATAGGAATAAAATACCACACAAAAAAGTGGCAATGCTTACCCGCTCATCCGTGTATGGTTCTATATAATATTCGAAAAAATGAGATGCACAAAACATTAAGACATATGCATAAGAAAATATATCAAAGGAATGTAAACAAAGACATACCTCATCGTTCTTCAATGATCGAAGAACCGACGATAATATGAAAGGGACGCCAATCACGGTATCACTCAATACTTTATGCTTACGCCACCTATTTGGTAAATGAAAAGTATTGCAAACGTAAGTATTTTTATTAACAAAGCATGTCATGAAAGTAATGTAAAAATATGAAATGAAATAGAAACTTACTCCCATCCTAAGGGACGTAGTTGACCACGACCAAAGATCGTAAAACACATCGGCTCATCATGGTCGGCTAGTGAAGGGGCAAGCGGGGAATCATGACCACGCCATCGATCGCAATAAGATGCATGCACCTCTAAATCTCGCGTGCGTCATAGTAATAGTAACTTTACAAAGCTCTCTATACAGTACGCCAAAAAATACACACCCCAGAACTATACGTCCCAACAAACAAAGTCCTCCAACAATGGGAGGAACATCAAGTGCACGAGCTTACCGAATGATCGGGGCATAAGAAACCCCCAAGCAAGCGAAGTATGTAATGTCGTGCACGCTGTTGCACGTACTCATCATCATCGTCCTCAAGGAAGTAGTAACACTCGGCTGCCACAAGTATGTCATGTCAATGCGTGCCCCAGCTACGAGCGAGGGAGTCTCATCAATCCCTAACAACTGAGCGCACAAACTAGGGCCAATCGTCCCTATGCGTAACGCCAGTGACTGCTGCGCCATCAATTGGAAGACCCGATATCATTCCGATATCCTCCAACGTAATGGTGCACTCCCCGGTCGGCATGTGAAATGTATGCGTCTGCGGGCGCCATCTCTCAACCAACGCAGAGATCGTGGGTGAGTGATCAATACCGCAATAACCCATGTGGGCAACTCCCAAGAAACCAAGGGTGCTGAAGATAAGGAATAATCGGAGCGGGGGGGTCCATATGTTTCGTCTTCTGAGCACGTCTAACACGCAGGTGTCGGTCCTCATGTCCCTGCCATACATGCTGGGAAACATGGTACTCCTGCCCACTTGTTTCTACCTCCACATACAACTCCATAGATGCCATGTTCGGAGTTTGACAGAAAGAATCTATCATGTACTTTAGATCATCATCGTCTTCTATTGGAAGCCCTACCCCCATCTCTACGGATTGAAGCATTGCGACACCGATGAATACAACTTTTGACACATGTTGGTTTGCTTGAAGCCTCAACTTTGAATGGATCTTAGTTTTCAACCCATCCAAAGTCATGTTCTGATCACACATAGGCCTGGAGGAGGACCTCGATACATGACACCTCTTCACCATCATGGCATACATTGTCCCATTGAAGTAAATATGCACATTTAGCGATTTTGTCATGTTAACTCCAATTCAACAATAACAATTCAACACATTTGTAGAGATTAAACATCAATTACAATATTCAATACGCTTATTTATGTAAAAAAAAAATTTCTAAACTCGAATATCTTGAATTAAGCTACATTTATTAATGTAAATCATGTCAAAGATATATATCCTACTAGATTACCTATAAATTAATTATCTATATAATTTAAATTACATATCATACAACTTCATTATTCATTAGTCAATACAAATATTAAACTATAATAATAATACATTATAACTAACACTAACTTAGTAAAAAAGTAATCAATAAATAATAATTAAACTATTTAACTATTGAAAGAAATACTTACTAATGTGAAGGAATATAATTTAAAGTATAAACAATGATCCCGACACCACTTAAGTTTAAATCATCAAAATTGAAAACTTGTGTTTAGAGAGAAAAAATTTGTAGAGAGATAGTGAGAATTTAGGAAAATGTGAGAATGTCAATGCACGGGGTAGCAGGTGAGGAATATATACTTAGGATTACGCCACCCTTATTTGGCGTTGTTTTCCTTACGCATCAAACAGGTGGCATTTTTGGTTCAAATAAAGCAGGATGCGCCACGTAGGATGGCGCATCACGTAGGTTAGACGTGTTACCAGTGACAACCACGTGGATGCGCCATCTATACGTGCGCGCATCCCAATACAAAAGATTGCCAAAACCATTAAAAATGTCACGTCACGAAAAAGGGTGCAGCATATATAGTTTGAAAACCTTGACATTTTAGTAAATAATTAAAAAAAGGTAATTTGGTAAATAGTTAAAAAAAATGACAATTTGGTAAATAATTGAAAAAAATAATATTTTAATAAATAATTTTACTAATAGTGACAGTTTAGTAAAAAAGTCTGGAATACCATGAACAGAGCTTCATAATTGGTATGTATTTGTTGGCGTAATGCATGTTCGGTATATCAACAAGAGACTTCAGATTTTGAAAACAAATAATTTGAAGCACAATTCTTTTTTTAGATCAAAGTTGCTATTTCACTAGACACGAACCAATTTATGAAACTAATTCATCAATCATGATTTGTGAAATTAGTATCTCATATATTGAATAGGAAATATTTTAAGGAGGAAAACATTTTTTGAAGACACAGAAAGGTTGCAGTTAGATACGTGGCCCTATTATTCCACGGTACAAGCCCAGCGGAACACCATATGTATTTTCTTGTCCTTTCTCCATTACTTTTGTAATGCTTCTAGAAAGTCTGAAACTCAAACTATCTAGTAATTTGATGAAGTTGATTCACATGGCTTAAAATGAATACCTTTAATTATTTAATAGTTAGTTATTTATAGTGCTCATATATAAAACTAGTTGTCAGGTCAGATATATTTTTAATATAAAGCAGAATTTAGGTCTTCCTATTTAGAAAAGCTTGCTTGGAATAGCATGAACAGAGCTTCATATTTGTTGGCCTAATGCATGTTCGGTATATCAACAATAGACTTCAGATTTTGAAAACAAATAATTTGAAGCATAACTCTTTTTTTAGAATAGAAGTGCTATTTCACACGATACGAACTAATCGACGAAACTAATTCGCCAATCAAAAGCTGGAGAGAAAAATAAACATGAAAAATTTGGTGGACCAAATGCAATTGTGTTACATTACTTTATAAATTCATAAGTCGTTCAACAAAATATGGTTTGTGGGATTTAGCATTTTTCTTTTTCAAAATAAATTACTGAAAAGGATTAGTTTTTGACTTTTTGGTAACGGTAAAATGCCCAGCACTCCTTTATCTATTTGTGCAGATATATAATCTCATACAGAAAGTTCTACCAGTTAATCCTAGAGTTTTTTATTATTGTGTAACCCCTTTATTTGTTAAATCTCAAACAAAATTAACATATGGCCCTCAATTGTCCAAACATTTTATTAGGAAGTCACTTGTGCTGGACATAAACTTTAATTGTAAGTGATGACACCTTCAACAAAACTCACAGTTTTTCTCTTCTCATATTTTCGGTTTTCAGTACAATTCCTTTTTGTGTCAAATATTTCTGTTAGAATTTCTTGTGATTATATTCTTAGTAACTAATTTAAATTTTGCTACCAAGTGTGAGATTTCAACTTAAAATTAATTAGTATCAAGTGGAGTAATCCAATAAGTATATAAATCGTACTAAAAAAATTGAGGCTGAGATTCTAACACCTTCCTCTATAGATGCTTGAATGAAACAGGCGAGCCTAACAGAATAAGAGATAGAGGTGGGCCTAGCAGAATAAGCAATGGAGGTGGGATCTTAGCTCTGATATCATGTGAGATTCTAACTTAAAACTAATTGAAATCAAGTGGAGTGATCCAACAGGTATATAAACCATACCCGAAAAATTAATGCAGATGATGTGAGATTCTAACACTAAGGAGTTTGTGGTTCAAATGGTATTAGTTCAAGACTTTAAGACTTTGTTTGAATTAGTAGTAAGAAATATAATGAGGTGGAATGAAATAAAATGAGATATGATCCCATTGTTTAGATTTTTAAAATAAGGATGAGATGAAATGGTATTGGATAAGATCCATTTTATCTTATACCACTTTTTCACTCTACTTTTTGTTCCCCTTCAAATTGGGAGATATGCGATGGGATGAGCTAACATTTTATTAATTTAAATATAAAATTACGTCATTATTCTTAACCTAAAACTGATTGAATGAGGGAACATTGTCTTTTCCATTTTCCAGCTCGCTTTGCTTCTCCTCACTTTGCACCTCCATCTATCTACTTTGTCCAAATATTTAGTCCTTTCTTTTTTATTTTTTATTTTTTTTTGCAATGTGGGGTCTCCAAAAACAAATATTATGTTTAATAGAAAAAAATTTGATACTAGAAAGCGGCTCATGCTTGTCTCAAAAAAAAAAACACAAGAATTGATATAAATTTCAAGAAAAAATATTATTTAATTAATATAAAATTAATATATAATAATTAAAAATATTTCTAATAATTTTTTAGTTAAAAATAATCAAACTTCAATGTGTTTAAGATAGGAATAATATGAGAACAAAAAATTTACAATACTTATCCTCCTATCCGCTTCTATTAGTATTTTAAACAAGAGAATAATAACTTTTTTTCATTTCATTAATAAATATCTAAATAATAAGATGAAATTTTTATTTCATACTATTCTATTTCATCACATCCTATTCACCATTTATATCTAAAAAAAGTCTAAAATTTTAGTGTGATATTGATGTTGGAAGTTGCTCGATCCACCAAAACAAAAAAAGTGTAGCCACGACTCGCCAGGAATAATTGCTGCATCCACACAATAAGCCACCGTCATGCGTTGGTTTGTGATCCACCAAAAAAGTGTGAAGCGTGACATGATCCTAAAATGTGTACGGCAACATAAACTTTCATTTGTTGTATCTTGAAATTTTGTTACTTCCTCCCATTATTTTTACGTGTCTATTTAGAAATTTTTATTTGTTTAATATTATTTGTTTATTTAAAAAATAAAGAATATCTATTAGTGTTTTTTTAACTTCATCATCGTTTTATATTATCTCTACTAAACTTAATAAATACATATTAATTAATTTTGAATAAATACATAAATTAGTTCTTAAAAAATACACATTGTATGCATTTAATTCATAAAATTGTCCGACTGCACAACTTAGTCCCCAAATGTGTGAAATTATCAACACGTTCATCCTTTCATCAGTTAGAGTTGATGAACACTAACGGAGATGTTGATGTGTCATGTTAAGTGCACATGTATCACGTTAATGAACCGTTAGTGAAGGCTAGGTGAAATGTCAATAGTGGTAGAGTTATATGAGAGCAAAAAAACATTGTTTCGCCATCTGAATCTCTCAAAACACATCTCTAATAGTTGTGTTTGAAATGGGAAAAAATAGGGTATATTCGAACCCTATTTTGCCAAATCTCCCTCATTTCCTTAAGCTCCTTGAAATGAAGACACTAGTAATGGCCGTGGAGAGGAGGAGTTTCTAATGGTGTGCTCGGTGGTGCAGTGGTTGGATGGACGGCCGAAACGATGGAGGCGGTGGATGGCGGTGGCGTAGTGAGGAGGCTTAATGGTGGGTCTGCAAGGATGGTGGTTAGGGTTGTGGTGCGATGGCTTCAAGGGTGGTTGTGGTTGGGTTTGGTTATGACAGCGTGGTGGAGGCTCAGTTGCAGGGTTTGGATTGGGTTTGGCCGACGGTTGTGGTGGTTCTGGTAGGTTTTCAATTCTCTTGTTGGAGGTGATGGTTGAGGAAGCGTGGTTATGGTGGTGGAGAAGAGGTTGGTCGTGCATTGTGACTCTAGAAGGAGGCTGGTGGTAGCGGTTCGATTGATGTTTTATTTGCAGTGGTGAGGGTTCAAGTGTGACAAGCAGTGTCTCCCTCATTACAACTGACTTGATGCTTGCAAAAACCATGAATACCTGATGTCTTCATCTCATGGAGCTTTGGCAAATTAGGAGATTTGGCAAATTAAGGTTCGAATACCTTGTTCTTCCCCATTTCAAACATATATAACCATTGGAGAGGAATCTTCTAATGATTGTGTTTTAAGAGATGCATATGGCAAAACGACGTCATTTTGTTCCCATATCACTCCACCACTGTTAACATTCCTCCTAGACTTCATTAATGGTTTATTAACGTGATACATTAGCATCTCCGTTAGTACTCATCAACCCTAACTGACGGAAGGATGAACATATTGATGATTTCACACATTCAAATGACTAAATTGTGCACTCAAACAATTTTAGGGACCAACTGTACACAACATATATTTTTTAGGGATCAATTTATGTATTTGCTCATTAATTTTTATAACTTCTCATAATCAAGTACTCTAGTCAATTTGTAGAATATGTGCCTTTTGCTATTTTCCTATCAATAATTAGAAAATATTAATTAAGTGAGAAAAAGAGTAATTCAGTGATACTAAATTATATTTTCCTATCATTCGGTATATTTAACAACTTTCTTAATCTATGTGCATTAACCTTAACGGATAAATAAAAGTGAACGGAAGGAGTATCTTTTAGTTCATAATACAACAATCAACAAAAAAGTTATACCTCATAAATTGAAAAAATTAAGAAAAAAATTATTTCCCTCTTGAGAAAATTCTGAGTACAAATTTAAAACGAGTTAAACATTGAAAATTACACCATCAAAACAAACTACTCTTAAATTCTCAAATTAATTTGTAAAAATGTTCATTCCTTTAAGACAAATAAACAGGTCACTGAAATGAAATAAATTCGAGCGAATAAACCAATTGGAATCATCTTTCACACTATCTTTTCTGCCAGTGACAACCAAATGGGAATACCATTTTTCTCCCAAGACAAAAGACAGCAAAGTGGCAAGAGAAATGGCTTTAGCGAAGATGACAAAGTCAACAAAGTGGTTCCGAGATCGATCTTCTTGAAAGTTCTTATTAGTTAAAGCAAGCGATAAAAGTTAAACTATAATGATAAGATGTAAACGATGGCAATTAGACTGAGATTTTAAGAAGTGAAATCTTGATAACATCCCTTAGTGGCTTAGTCTTCGACCTAAGAATTTGTGACACTAAAGATCTTAACCAAGTTGTATATCTCTTGAACCCTTTGGAAGATTAGAGAGAACAAATTTGTAATAATCATCAAATCTTTCATTAAGCTTATCGTCTACCAAGGAAATTCTTGGACATCTTTTCTTTTTTATCCCATCTCAACGTTTAACACAAAGGATAAGACGTTTATGGTTAACATATGGTTGAAACAAGACATAATCGTTTATTTATTTATTTTTGGACTACTGGCCTAATTTCGCACACCAATCTGTACATGTGAAGTAAAGTTAACTTGACCAAGGGTTGAATTTAGTTTTGTTCGTACGTCGAAGGATAATAAGAGATGACATATATATATTCTACGATTGTAACGTTTGATATTATCCATGCATATTAATTAATCAATTAGCTTTTCAAAAGTGATGATGGCTTAAGTAGCTGTCACTAAGATTTTCATACAAAAAGCAGGATTCTTGACATACTTGTAAGATTTTTTTTTTCAATTTTTCTTGAAAACTTATAGTCACAAAATAGAGAAGGCAAAATGAGTAATCTAATTCTCTAGAACGAGGTGTTAGAACTTTCTGGCATTGGTTTTACATTAATTGGACTTTGGTATGTGAAAATGGAAGAGGGTTGCAGCCAAAGAGTAATGCTACACAGTAAAAAAAATAGTTAAAATTTTGAGAAAATACAAAGATGATTATTAGATGGAATAAAATGATAAGGACAACTCACTTATCAAAGAGTCAATAAACATATTACATTATTCTGACAAAAATTTTGGCTGTCTAGCATTTTTCATAGCAAAATTCTTCAAGATGTTATAAATTTACAATAAGTGAGCAACTGTATTTACATGGATTAATATATATTTTTACTCTTGGACTTAATTTTAAAGATGTGATGTTTACACTGTACTACCTAAAGATTTGTGGTGGATAGATGTATTAATTATATTAGTTTTATAGTATGAAGCACAGACATAGATATAGATATAAGAATATTATATAAATATAGATACAAAGATATACTAAATTTAAAAATTATAGACACGATTACATAATATATATATATATATATATATATATATAAAATTACAAAATTTAAGTAAAAAAATTTATAATTCAAGAATATCATTTCTATAAACTTGAACATTTATAATATCTTATATATCATATGTACTAATATTTGCTACTTAATAAGCTCCTCTTAAAAAATATGAAGCATAATTTCTATTGATATATTCTAAATAATCTCTTAAACCAATTTCTCCTGATAGAACTAACCATGAATGAGAATATGTGCATAGAAAAAATTAACCAGAAGGAATATTAGTATGAAGCAAGCTTCAATGACGACGAAGTGGACGATTTGGTACAGTAAAGGTAGAAGAAACAGATAAAAATAGTAGTGTATGAAAAGATAAAACTTAAAAATCTAATAGTGATGTATGAAAAGATAAAGCTTAAAATACTGATGTGTAAAAATAGTGACTTGGGATATTAGTTATGTGATTGAACTTTGTGGGTTATGAGCTTACTAATTAAACGTTAATCATGGAAACTATTTTAAAAAAATATATATTAATGGATTGTGTCTAAGTCATGTCCTAGACATGTTCGAGACGTATTCAAACGTGTCCGAAATGTGTCCAAGCGTGTCTGAGACGTGTCCAAATTGAAAAAAATAATCTTTTTAATCGGATACATTCTGACACGCAGAACACATGTATCGTACAGGTGTCCCCATATGTCTGACAAAGATACGTATCCGACATGCAAACACGCCTCAATAACGACGTGTCTGTACTTCATAGGTTTTGCACATAAATAGGGGCTAGGTTCCCTTTCCTGTCCTATATTAGAGTTGTTACTTGCTGAACAATGATCATCTAAAGTGAGCAAGTAAGTTCACATCAACCATTGATGATTGATGTAGATTTACGTACTCACTTTATAAGGATTCTCACTTTAGAAAATCTCTGTCCGCTACTTGCTAATCCCATTGTAGTCAATACCGAAAGGAAGCAAAGAGGAAGATATGGACTATATGGTTATCTCTTTACAGGTTTTAGTTAATTAGATTATTTTCAAGATTTGATAATTATGTCTGTTAGAAGTTTGTAAGCTGTTTGACTAATTTTATAATGACGTGTTTTAGATTCAAATAGAATATTAAATAAAATTTAACCCTGAGCTTATTCACTAATAGAACTTAGATAATAACGTATGGTCAACAACAAAATCATCAAAAAAAGAGCTTGATTTATTGTCGTTAGACTTATGGAACCGACCTGCTGTTAAATGCCCAACAATGAAATCGCTTGACCAGTGCAGTGTGATCAAGATTCTCAATCATGGATTGAAATTTTCAGTTTGAGTTGGATTGCTGGAGTTATAAGCAGTTTTTACATCTTTTGCCATCATTTCATCAGAGCTAGTGGTTTTGTCAGCACATGGAACAAATCAATTATTGGACTGTTACTAGTAAAATATGTCGATTCATGATTACTGGGAGTAATATATCGTCTTCGACGCATCCTAATAATGATTGGGAATAGTTATTGGTTGGTTTCACGAATATTGCAGCTACCTTTCTTGTCCACGAGTCTTTAATGTGAGTCCAAACAAGAGACGGCTACAAGGCAACGTTATTCTCTTTGGGTGGGTTCAAGTTATTTTTTATACAAGTAATATATATGGATTTTGATAATGACACTGGTTAAGAATATTAAAATAGAAAATTTTAAATAAAAAAAATTAATTTTTTTAACTTCAAATACATTAAATATGTTATTTTCATCTTTATTTTTTTTTCTAAGAAAACATATGTATATATATATATATATTTATATAATATGTTTTCTTTGTTTTTCGGTCCATTAGTTTGAGTTACGTAATAATAAAAATAAAAAACTTTCTTTTAATCTCTTCCCGCCTTAGTAGAGGTGAAATTGATTTTGGATGCTTTTACTTACCGCTAAAGACTATATTAAGTAATATTTTTAAAATTTGAATCGAAGATCGAATAGACAAAAGTCTTTGGTTTATGATTTGATTGATTCAATCGATCAAATTTATGATTGAATTAAAAAATACTAGAATCAAAAACATAATTAATTTATATTTTAACCAATTTAACCAGTCCATTCAATTTAAATTTTAAAACATTGAATTACTAAGCAAACAATCTTGTGCCTATCACTTTTCCTATAGTATTGTTCTTTTTTTTTTGACAGCCCTATTGTAATGATCTTAATTTCACTCTGATCAAACATTTTGAATATAGTATATTTTATTTAAATTTAAGGTGGTGGCGATTATTAATTGAGATCGATTAAGAAAACAAATAATGTTAAATACACTTTATCTTATATCTGCATAATTTTTATCATTTAATTATAAATGATCTCATATCAAATTCTACACTGTTACACTCTGATTTTGTCACATCATCTAAATGTAAGTAGATATAAGAGGAGCTTATGCGAAAGAAGCTTTATACAAGAAATAAAACATGTGTCCCTCACTTTTGGCGAAGACTTCAGGTGGTGTATAGCTAGCAACTATACTTTGATTTATCTTATGACTAATTTTAATGTAATGTTTTGTTATAAATTTGAATATATATATATATATATATATATATATATATTAATAAAAATATGTGTATTTGTGTGTACACATATACATATAAATACATTATATATGATTATTTTTTTACATATATATGATGTCACCAATCTGACCATAACATCTAACTAGTTGAACCAATAATTTCATAAGAAGTAATGCTACACAACCTGAATAAAGTGGTTGTTGGATATAATAAAGTGATAGAGATCATTCATTCATCAAAGAGTCAATAAACATGTCATATTATTTTGTCAAAAAAAATTGTCAAAACTTTTGGCTTTTTAGTATTTTTTTTTCATAAGTCGGCAACTTTTTTAGGTCATTGCCTTGCACCATCATTAAAAACCCAAAAGCATAATGCTAATAAGTTAATTAGAAATTCTAAAAGAAATTAACTACAAAAGGTTTTTTAGACGCATATATCCTATTTTCTTTGTCTCATTCGATGATTTCAAAATTAAATCATGTTGAGATTAAAAAATATTATTTACTTTCATAGTAGAGATGCAAATATAACATCTTAATTTAATTGTAGTTTATATGCATGCATGATATGTCTAACTCCAGAGAGAAATTATTTTAAAAAAAATGAAAGAGAGATAGAAAATCTGAATGCTTCTTACCTAACCATGGCACAAGATCTATGCATTGGAAGGTAAATAGTGCATGCATTGAAAAAACTTGTCTTTGAAGTTGTTTGAATGTGCTTAATTTGAATAAAAAAATCATTTTTATTAAAAATAAGTACTTTTTGCATTTTTTTTTATCATGTTTGAATGAGAGTTTTTTTATAAAAAAAAGATAAAACACTAAAAAATATTTTTTTAAGTTAGATTTTGGTGTTTATAAAAAAAGACATTTTTTATAACATAAAAAACTGTTCAAATATGAAAAATAAGTAATTATTAAATATTACATCTAAACATTAAATAATTTTTATTTTTTTAAAAACCTTTTAAAAAAGGATAACATTAAAAAATATTATTTTAGAAACTCATCTAAACGAGCCCTTTGTCTTTCAATCAAATAATAAATTATTGTTTGAGTTTAATTTTGATGTATTGTTAGTGTAAAATATTATTATATTATCATCTAATCATGTGTTGACACTTTATTTAATAAATTTGAATATGACTATGTTAACAACTATATAAGATGTCAAGATCATTAAATAAAATGTGATAACACATCATTGAATGCAAGTATAAAACTTTTTGAGTTTTGTTAAAAAGTGTCTACCTTAAGGATACTTGTTAAGGATTTCAATATAGAAAGTTAATTTTAAATGAAAATATAATTTTTTTAAATTTTTAATATATTAAATATTTTATTTTCATTTAAAAGTTCTTATTTTGGCTTCTTTGACAATTAACAAAACTCAAACTTTTTTACACTGACATGAATCAAATCTAATTTTTTTTTGTTTGGTACTAATTAGGGCGCATTGAATTGAACTTGCTCTATCCCTCAATTTGTTTTAAAAAATGATGACTTACATCATTTTTCTTGATATATTATTTTTCACATCAGTTTTTAATGGTTGTGATTAAGTAAGAAAAAGTGATAAAAAAATGATATGATTAATAATATAAAAAGTAGTGTAAAAAGTGATGTGAAAAAAAAATGATGTAAGAAAATAGTTAATTTGTTTTCTCGCACATTGCATGTCGTGTTTCTTTTGCATAGTTTTATGTTTTCTTATGTTAATACCTTTTATGTCCCTCTAGTTCACTCGTGTCTCTCTCGCTTTACTACTTAAAGGCTTTATACTGGTCATCAACCGGGGTAGTGCTCTTCAAACTTTTAAGCTAAAGTGCTAGCTAAGGCCTATGCTTCCTCATCAATCAGGGAATTTTCAAAATCTTCGACAAGGGTTGCACCGAAAGCATGCTTTTCTAGATCAGATGACAAATTTTACACCTAAGACCAAAAAAAAAAAAAAACATAGCATAACCTAATAATTGTCGCAAAACTCTAAGGGGTTGACTTAGCTGTTCACGAGTATGCGATGTGTAGGCAAAAGTATGGTCAAGAGTTTAAATTTTAGTGCAGTCAATTTCTTAGAATTACATGGCAAAAAAATATATCTACGTAAATCTCTTAATCCTGATGTAAATATACCTGTTTTTGACTAGACTAAGAAGGTAAATTAATTGAAATGTACGCAAGTGAATCCAAACACTACAAAAAGAAAAACTGCCACAAAGAAGGTGATACTAGAATCCATGGGCAAAGTATTAAAAGCAGTGTGGAAACTCAAACAATATTCTTAGTCGTATATAGTCAATTTAAGTAAGGTATTAAAAATGATTCTTCAGCAATTTTTTGTGTGAAATTAATTCCTACACGTTTCGTGAACAGTTAAGACCACTACATTTTCTTTATTCTGGTCTTATTTTGTTCTTCATGTGGCCAAATTTTGAATATGTACAGTCAATAATCAAAAAGGTTCCTTTCTGTGGGCTCATGCTCAAACTTTGTAATGGGTTCAGAAAACTTGGCCGAAGAAAAGACTAATCCACCTACTGGGGTGCGGAACGATGACCTTTATTCATCTGGCAACAATAAAATACGATGTATATATTTGTGCATTTTTTTTCTCACTTAATTTTATATTATTCTAATTTTTGCTGCATTATACAAGGTCATATTTGTGCAAGGGAAAAAGCAAGAGAGCACGGATACTATTAACATGATTGATGCCAGGATGCTCCTTACTATGTGTAATCAGTTAAAAAAAAAAAACCGAAGCCGTGTGAGTTTATGCTGGACCAGCATATGATTGAATCAATTTGGTTGTATTTGAAATGAATTAAAATGAGAAATGATTTGATTTGATTTGATTTAGAAATCAAATTTTATGTTTAAAAATTAAAAAAAAAAATTTGAATTGATTTAATTCATTAAAATGAGAATTGATTTGAATTTTATCAAATTTTTAGTATTTGGAATTCATTTCAAAAATCAAGAAAATTGATTTGATTTGATTTTATTATTTTACATTTTAACTTTTATTTGAGAGGTGTTTAGAGGTAGTTACTAAGGGTCAAAAAATAGTCTATTCATTTCAAATCAAATCAAATCATACCAAATCCTATCAAATTTTTTTTTTAAATTCTATAAATTTGATATTTCTAAAATAAAAAGATTAATAAAATCCATGTAAAATGAAAAATTTTAATTCTCAAATAAAAACACAAAATTTGATTTTTAAATCATTTCAAATTATTTTTTTTAATATTTCAAACACAAAATTTGATTTCTAAATTAAATTTGATTTACAAATCAAATCATTTCTCATTTTTATTCATTCTAAACACACTCTTTGTGATTTATGCCATTCGGCTATATATATGTAGCATAGCTCTTTGTGCAACATGCATGCACATTTTTTCCACCTTTAGGGTGCTCGCATTGCTCATTAAGGGAGGGGAATTTGAACACGGTTCTCCTCTTTTAGTTAAAAGCCTTAGTTATTGCTCAAGTGGCGTGTGCAAGCTTATGTTCATGATCATGAACTAATTCTTCTATTGAATTTTATTATATAATATTGGTTGTGAGCCACCTTCATTCCTTGGTAAAACCCAAGAGTAAGTTTAGTGTCAGATCAAACTATGGCATTTGCTAATAAACTTAAGTAGGAAAAGTTACACCCTAATTAATAATTATAACTTTTAGTTTAATGGTAAACACTTGATCTAACAAGTGATCCTAGAGCTAATATCATGAGTTCGATTATCGGAAAGGCATGGACTCCTGCAAGAAGCAAGGATTGGGAGAGGGATTGTTGGTTGTGATTCAACATCCTACCTTAGCAAGGTCCAAGTATAATCGAATTCATATCGAACCTCGACACTTGTTGATTAGCTTAACTAGAAAGAGTTGTAATCCTAACTAACAGCTATAATTTTTAGCTTAATGATGACAACCTCGATCCAACATATAAAAAAATAAAACAATTTACTTTTTCATCCTTTGTATTTTAAATTATATATACACAAAGTATTGTCAGACACAACATTCGTTAACTAAGTGCAGTGAATGGATGTTCATTTATATTAGTATTCATTATTATTTACATTTATAGTAACATATGTTGATCTGAGTAGAAAGAGTTTGAGTTTCTTAAACATATGGTTCTGAATTCAATCTCAAGATTCATATATATAAAAATAATAATATCGTTGGGAAAGTCTCTACTTAGGTGCATGAGAGTATCTCACAAGATTAATCTCTCACCTATCGAATGAGAGAATATTGTGGAAAACAAAAAAGTACTATTTAACTTTATATATTGACAAAAAATAAGAACACATTTATTAAGTATATTTAAATTGAAGATCCTTTTAAGTTTCAACCATGGAAATTGAAGGTTCAGTTACACCAAATGAATGTGCTTTCTATATTTTCTCAACATATAAAGCTGAAAGAAATATAAGATTAACCTAACAAAACGTAATAAGTTAATGAATCGGAATGAATCTGTTAGGCTTGACAATGTTTTGCATATTGTTGTAATATATTTTATAAATATAAGAGAGTTTGTTTAATTTTTTTATAATAGAAAATATATTTGTATAAATAAACACAAAATACATAAGATAAGAAAGTAATTTACTGTTCAAGAAATAATGTGCAATAGTCATATCTCAAAATATTGCACATAGCATAACCAAATACTTTTGCAAAGATAAGATAGTGAGAGAGAAAAACAAGAAATTTTCTTTCCATATTTAGAAATTTATTCATGGAACTGAATTGTCCCTTATCCCATTGATAAAATCGATGTGCTAAACTTAAATTCACGAAGATATTCTCTTGGGACACTCTCATTCAGTTCAAAAATGGAAATTGTGGCAAATGCCAAAATCCATGTGTTCCTCAGTAATTCCTTATGTCACCAACCAGAACTCAGTCATATTCAAAGCCTCTGCAGTCTTGCTACTATAGTCTACACCAAATAATGGCAAAGATGTACATTGGCAGTTTGGCACCACATGCGTCAAGATTTTCGTCATTAAAGGTGGAGCCAGTCTCTATTCCCCTTCTCACGTACAATACCGGTCCACCTTTTGGTGGTCTTTTGCACAATGGTATTTTCATATTTTAAATTCCTAAACCTAACTAACAATGATACTGTATGCTAAAAAAAAATGTTCAATGTTATTATTATGCATCAATTCCTCCCATCCATACGTGGTGTGGTTTTCACCCTTGAGCTGAAACAACATCACTCTCTTAATATATATAAACCAAAGTTGTTATTTTAGCTTGATTTTTAAGAGTTTTATCTAATTCTTGCATCAGACATATAAGATACCTCGATATCATAGGTACTCAATGCTTGGTATTTTACCATCATATCATATAATATCATAACAGTGTCGAATGCTTAAAATCCAAAATTTTCACATTCTTAGGTAATCTATACACATTTTGAATTGGTTTTTATTTACCATATAACAAACATTGTTAAACTTACATAACCCTTTGAGTTATTACTTTATGATTGTATTTATCCAAATTTCAAACTTAGCAAACTTTGTGTTTACCAAAATATTTCGAAAATAACCAATCAGACTATGGTAAACCCTTTGTTCAATAAACAAAGTTTGATTCTCGATCTCAATTCGGGGAAGGGAATCACTTCCTCTTAAAATTCTAGTCTAAGTATTTTAAAAAAATGTAAATGATGATTTTGAATTTCAAATGATTATGTAAATCCAAAATCGAATGTTTATGTATGTTTTTAATTTAATGAATAAATAAGTTTAGCAATAAAAAGGGCTTTGTTTTTTGAGAAATAAAAGATGCAAATGCAAATGAAAATAAGTATAAATGACAGAAATTAAAGAGCAATCGAAATAAATGCGACAAGTAATGTAAAATGTTTAAAACAAAGAGCATAAAGTAAAGTAGTTTAAAAGTAAATGCAATGAAAAGTAAATGTGCAAGTATGTAAATTGTAAGAAAAAGTAAAAATTATCATTTCTGGCTTTTCAATTCTCACTTCAACAAGCAAACAAAGTGTCAAATCTTGAAGTGATCTCTTGAAGCAATTAAAAGAAATCAAATGATCTCGAAAGACCACTTGATCGAAAGTAGAAAAGAGTTTTGCAATAAAGTAAAGAAAGGAATTAAAAAAAATCAAATGATCTCGAAAAAAAATCACTTTCGAAACGTAGACTCGATTGAAAAAACTGAGAAAAGAGTTTTATAATAAAAATAAAGTAAAATCTTTTTAAAAATTTCATATAAAAAAAAATGAACTAAAGATAAACTTACATTGAATTTAATTCAAATTGTACAAAATTGATAGTGGTTGAAAACATAATTTTATCATATTATATTATTTGCATAAGTAAGTTTGGTTAAATGTTAATGACATAAAGTCAAGTGACCATCAGTAATTTATACTTGGTGACTTGATTTCAATATCTGTAGTCAATGGCCAAATCTTGCTACACCTTTGAACAAAACCCAACAATTTTTTCTTCTCTCCCTCGCTATATTGCTAAACAATCGCTCAATTTTGTTTCTAAATTTCATTAAATTAAGGTTATTTGGAAGTGCACATAAAAACTTCATCCTCACATACCATGATTATGATAGCAATTAGTCTCTCTCATTTTTCATTTGAATACTAACACAGGTGCCATAAAAGGATTAATACCTAAGGTGGAAGCTTGAAATGGAATAATTGGGTTGCTTAACACTTTGTGAAGCCATGTGAGACTTGAATTTGTTGGTGCTTGTTCATTGAATTCATTAAGGGACGAAGCGGATTTGACATTGTTCCCTCAGAAGAAGACATTAACTATACCTATAACATAAGTGCAACATGAAAAAAAAATGATGATACCATATAAATTATCGCTTAAGGTGTATAATAAGATATAAATTATAGCTCCATTTATAAAATTTCAGCAATGTACTTTATACAAGATAATTGAAAGTCAATAAACATATGCGGGAGAGAAACTACAAACACAAAAGCCAAAGATGGTTTCTTGTTTCACCTCACCATCTGCGGCTTGAGTGAAAAGATACCATTAACCAACTCTTGGACAATTTCAAAACAAAGGCTTAATTTAATTATATCTTGCAGTTTTAAAACAGAGGATTAATAACATGTCTCAACTTACAACCTAAAGACTTTAGGTTCTTGATTTTCTATCTCCCGAAAGTGTTTGTGAGTAAAAAGGCACGAACTAGGGATTATATTTTGCACGGTCAAATAATGAAGCGAGAATTTTCAACCCCTAAATGTTTCTATCATCTTGGTATTTATAGACTTCCAAAATAACTACCATTTTCTCAAGATCTTAACATGTGTTTGAAACAAAGATAACTACTAAATAATTGGTAATCTTTGTTTAATAACCGCCAAATCCTTGTCAGTAATCCTCGTACTACAAGTAACTGCTTAATCTCAATCATCAATCATTGTGTTGTCTTGATTTAATATCTGCAACTGCTATTAACTTCTAATTTAAATTCAAAAATCACCTTTTCTAAATTCAAACTTAAATCTTCAACCACTTTTTGGTTTTCTATTTAGTCGAGATCTTCCATTCTTCAAAATTTGCCAAGTGTAGTTACTTTTCAAATCTCGATTTCGATATTAAATCAAAATCTTAACACCTATTATGAAGTCAAAATGACCCCAACCTAGTATTTGCATCGAAATCAATACTATAACTTCGACTAACTGATATTTGAATCGAAATTAATATTACAACTTTGATCAACTAATATTTGAATCAAAATTAATATTACAACTTCGATTCTTATTCAAGAACAAGTCCATACGTTCACGCTAAGTCTTTATATTGAACCAGTGAAATAGCAACATATCAAAAAATTGTTTATTTTATATCAACACTTTGACATGACATTGTGAATATTTAGAGTTTAATTTTGATGTACTATCAGTGTGAAATTTTTTATACCGTTAATCAATCATATATTATTATATATGTAACTTTTAATGTAATTATTGTAAAAGTCAAATATTTGTTATGACGTGACATTGCATGATTTTTTATACTGAAAATGCATTCAAATTAAATCCAAAAATTTATGGCACTTTGAAAATAAATTTGTGATGAATGATCCAACCAATCACCCTGTTAAATTTTTTAAACCAGGAGAAGTAACATAACAATTTTTTTAACTGATCCCTACTAACTTCAACGCCTATTATTCAGCATACATTGGTAATCAACCATACGCCTTTTTGTAATTTTGTGGAGACAAAGCAGGAGAGTGTTGTTAGACAATTCTCAAGAGGGTTGGTATTGGGGTTAATCTCATGGTGAAGTACAAAACAACAAAGCACAATGGTATCTCTGATTGCCCCCCAGAAACTACTTAGTTGAACAAACTCATAAGTGGCCTTGTCTCAAGCTGCCATGCTATGAAGCAGACAATTGTGGGTTGGCATTAAGCAATATATTAAATCCATAATACTGATACAGAATTCCTTATATATCAAGGGTGAACATTGATGGATTCTAATGGGCTTTTGGCTTTTGGTTAGCTTACAAAATGGGTCCTTGTATAACTGTCCAAGGACAACCTTTGTCTTGGTGTAACCCTGGCCCTTAAAACTGCAGAAACTCTCTGACTCTTGTCTACAGTATCACTTTTGGATGATCCTCTCTCTCTCTCTGTCTTTTAGTCTCTGCATAAGTTGGAATAGTCTAATTATACTTTGATTAGACTTGAACTTCCGAAGAACGAAAAATCTAACAATTTTTAGCCTGCAAATCTTACTCTTACAATTCCAAAGTGGATATTGCACCTCTTCACTCCCTATATAATTTTTAGGCCGGTCATTGCTGGACGTTTTAGCCCTTCCAAAAGGGAAAATACTTCCAATAATACTATTTACATGTACTTATATATATATCACTTCAGATTAGTATAATTTTCATTATCAAATTACTGCTAGTCTCACTTATGTTTTGCACACCTATTTTTTTCTTTTGTTACCTATACTTGATGTAAGGTGATATACACTCAAAAAATATTTACCAAGCATTTTTCAAATTCTTATATACTCTCAAAGTAACATTCTAAACAATTGAGATTTTTTCTTTAAATTTAATCTAATGGCATATATAGTTATATTATGTCATGTGTTATGCGTTGAATATTTAGTGGAGTGGTATAATTCTCTCAAAATATATTAGAATTTATTTCTCCTCCAAAAAGCGCCTCCGAGTCAGCGGATAGTGCTAAATTCAAAGCCCACTCTCCCACCAAAAAGCCCTCTTAACAATTTATCTATAAAATCCCCCACATACAACCCTTTGCAAACCCCCTCCACCTCATTCCTCAAACCTCTTTCTCATTCTCTGTCTCTATCTCTGTTTCAAGTCTCTTCAAAACCAATATTTTTTTCCCCTTTACACAGACACAAAGGAGAAACTATGTGTCACCTAACTTCTCATGACCTCACCTGCAAATGCAATTCAAGTCCTGATTACCTAATAATCTCAGTCAAGGACCCAGAGCAACCCAACAACATGCTCACCAATCCATTGATCTCCAAAAGCATAGCAACACCCCACGAAGAAAAGAATCAAGCAATGCAAAAAACCAAGAAAACCCATCTCTCTGATTCCTTCAAGGAAGTGAATTCCATATCCAAAATAGCTCTCCCCATGATACTCACTGGTCTCCTCCTATATTGCCGTTCAATGATCTCCATGCTCTTCCTTGGCCACCTCGGCGAGCTAGCCTTAGCCGGTGGCTCACTAGCACTTGGCTTTGCTAACATCACTGGTTACTCAATACTCTCTGGTCTTGCAGTAGGAATGGAACCCATTTGTGGACAAGCCTTTGGTGCCAAAAGGTTCACCCTGCTTGGCCTCTGCTTGCAAAGAACCATTCTTTTGCTCCTCTTCACATCCATCCCCATATCTCTTCTCTGGCTTTACATGAAGCAAATCCTTCTCTTTTGTGGCCAAGATGATGCCATAGCCACACAAGCACAATTATATCTTCTCTATTCCATTCCTGACCTCGTAGCACAATCTCTTTTACACCCATTAAGAATTTACCTTAGAAGCCAATCCATTACTCTGCCTCTGACCCTTTGTGCCACTTTGTCAATTTTCCTTCACATACCCATCAACTACTTCCTTGTTTCTCACCTTAACCTTGGAATAAAAGGTGTGGCTCTTAGTGGGGTGTGGACTAACTTCAACCTTGTAGCTTCTTTGATTCTCTACATCATTTTCTCTGGCACTCACAAGAAAACATGGGGAGGTTTCTCTGCTGAGTGTTTCACACAATGGAAGTCTCTTCTCAATTTGGCCATTCCAAGCTGCATTTCTGTGTGCCTTGAATGGTGGTGGTATGAGATCATGATTTTGCTATGTGGGTATTTGATAAACCCCAGAGCAACCGTGGCTTCCATGGGCATTTTGATCCAAACCACTTCTTTGCTTTACATTTTCCCATCATCCCTAAGCTTCAGTGTATCCACAAGAGTTGGTAACAAACTAGGTGCACAAAAGCCCTCAAAGGCAAGGCTTTCTGCCATTGTGGGACTCTCTATTAGCTTCATATCAGGTCTATCAGCCCTTGTTTTTGCTCTAATGGTTAGGAACATCTGGGCTAGCATGTTCACTAAGGACAAAGAGATTATAACCCTGACATCTATGGTGTTACCTATAATAGGTCTTTGTGAGCTTGGAAACTGTCCACAGACAACAGGGTGTGGGGTGCTAAGAGGCACAGCAAGACCAAAAGTTGGTGCTAACATCAACTTGGGATGCTTCTACCTTGTGGGAATGTCTGTGTCCATTTGGCTAGCTTTCTTTGCTGGGTTTGATTTTCAAGGCCTTTGGCTTGGCCTACTTGCTGCTCAGGGGTCTTGTGCAGTGACCATGTTGGTGGTTATTAGTCAAACAGATTGGGAATTTGAGGCTCAAAGAGCAAAGAAACTAACAGGAACAACAGGTGGTGTTGGTGACAACCAAGAAGAGGTTGTTGATGCAGAGAAGAAGCCACCCAAACCTGAAAGCAAGGAAGATTCTTTGTCATTAACTAATTCACATGAAGATGAAAAGTGCTTGGTTTAATTAATCTCTTTATCTTACTGTGTAAGTGCTTGTTGAGCCAGGTGGTCATCCTGATCCAGGTCCAGGCAGTCACCCTGACCCTAAAATTTTATGTACTAAAAAAAATCTCATTATCTGAAACAAAAAAGAGAGAGAGAGAGAGAGAGAGACAAAGGGAGTGAGATAAAAAAAAAAATTCAGGAATTTGTCTTTAGCTGTATAGGGGAGTAGCAGGTAGAGACAGAGGATAACTTTTTTATTTTATAATTTTTAGATGACAAGGGTGGGTTGGGAAATTTCTCATTGGGGGCATGCCTCCTCCTCCTCTAAGGACTCTGCTACTTCCAGTGAAATTCAATTACATTTTGCAGAAGCATTGAATGTCATGGGAAGTAGGAAAAGGTGGTTTCATGGAGGAATAACCATTATTTCTGTAACGTACTCTTTTTTTTTCAGCTTTACACAGAAGAAGAGACACTCATTTCATAATTTCTGCTTCTTACTGATTTGTTAGTTCCTTTATTTTACACGTTTTGTCCTCTTTTCCTTGGTCATGTTCCTTATAAAGAAGGCATTATAAAAAGCTACAAACAGATTATATTCAAGCTTTACTAAATGAAGAAAATTTGACTCTAACTTTTGGTTTTAATTACTATCTCTAATTCTATTTAATCTTCTTTTATGTGTGTTTATTAATTCAATTAAATAAAGGATTGAAAGTAACAAATGAAGGGAGATTAAAAGAGATTTGAAGCAAGAGTTGGAGCTAAGTTTTGTTCTTATTACTTTTGCCTACACTGTTTGAAGTTCTATTTGATAAATTATGAGAATGATAGAAATAAAAAAAAAAGAGAGAGAGAAATATCAATGTGAAAAAGAATCAAACTTAAACCAGATTCATTCGGGAGTGTAAGAATTTCTTAATGTATTGAAATTGACTTAGGAATTAGGAGATTTTATTTATGCATAGCAACCAGCCTGCCAGTTTATTTTGGGTATGAATTACACATTGTTGTAACTTTATATGTCAGTGGACATAAAATAATGCATTATCTCACCCACATAAGTTGAAATTAAGTAACTAGATGTCTTTGTTTATGTCTCACTATTCACACTATTGAACCTTTCTGGTTTATTGCTTCTAAACTAAAATCTTTGGTCCTATCATTACACGGCCATGGCACTTCAAGCTATACCCAATTGGCGAATTATTATAGGTAAGAGACTCGAGTCAAAGAAATTATTATGAAAGATAAGTTATTTTCTGAATTTGGTAAGGCAATAATTTGAAAGAAAGTCCCTTTTAGCAGTTTATAAGTGACCATCAGTTTTCATTTTTATTTTGGATTATTTAGAGATAGAGACCGCTGTTGGTTACACTATTCAACTATTAATCTCATGATCCTCACCTTGACCAGAACTTGAAAACTTGCTAGTTTTGTTAATTCAACATTTACCTCTGTTATACTTATATAAAGTAAAAAAAGAGATTAAAAAAAGAAAAGAAAAGAAAAGACCTTTCCCCTCTTCTTTCCCCGTTGGCATTGTACTCAGAAAGATCTCAACTATCAAATCTTGTTTGCTAAAAATAAGATGGGGATCATAACAAACCTGGAATCACTAACAATTCAGATCACAAGATCACTCATGGGGTAGAGTTTGACCAATTGATATATGTGGAGTTTCTATAGTTCAAGTACCACATTAAATGAAGCAAATATGCAAATCTATGTTTTAATGCTCACAACTGGTTGAAATTTGTCGTGAAGTTAGCAAGTACAAATTAGTCACACTCAGGCATTAAGAGAGTGAAGATTGTTTTATGGAGTTTAAATTAAAAATGGTTATAACTTGAATTTCAAGTCAAACTCACGGGTAGGTCAGCAATTAGCATAGTATTTAAGGCAGAAAATTGGGTTGCCATTGCCGAACGCCGGCAGCTTAAGTGGCCTGACTTGATCTTCTCTCCTGCTTTTATGGTTCTTGTGCCTTTTGTGTGAATTTGTGCTTTGTTGGATCTGATCTTGACACTGTTTCCAAACTTATGGTGGACATGATGTAGTCTTTTACTATTAAATAGTGTTGGATCAAGCTCTTATTATTAAGGCAAAAACTATAGCTAATGAGAAGGATGTAATTTCATTTTCTTAAAAATTTTTAGAGTCGCATTTAACTTAAAGTTGCTGCACCCATTACAAATATTATGGACTAGAATGTTAAGTCTATCGAATTTTAAGAGAAACGTTGACCAAATAAAGACACATAGAATAAGATGCAACAAAAGAAATTGATAGTTAAGCACAAAATGGGATGGGAACTTTTGTGGAGATAAGCAGAAGAGGAATTTATGCAGATTCAGATTTTCAAAGTGAAAGAGTACTGCAAGTTGCAGCTCAAGTTGCAAATTGATTTAATGGGTGAAACAGATTCTCATGAAGAGTCAGCTCTAAGACTTTGGGACGTGGGGGAACAAAATCTTTCACCCTCTTTCCTTAGCTTTGTTGCTTTTATTGTAATTGACAGTAATAATAAGGATGACACTATTTTTGTAGGAAATCAACGTACAGTCTTGGAATTTGGGAATCAAAGCTTCCCCCTTTTTTTTTTGCCTCTCTTATTTTCTCAAAATGTGAATGAAGTTGATAGATGAAATATTTGGATGGCTTATTCTGCTACAATTCCTCAAAATTATTCCTTTTCTATGGAGCTTATGTTAAAGGACGAGTATATACTTTTAATAAATTGACATGTTATGGGTTTTGATCACTTGGGTTTGATTCTTTACCTTTTTCTTGTTCCATCAAAGGCTAGCAGAAATTATATGTGGATATCATTTTTCTCTAATATCTTTAGGTAAGTAAATCTTCAATAGATTTTTAATGTAACGAATTGGTTAGTGATAGTGGTTGCTGGACAAAGAATATGTTCCAAAAGTGCACCGTTATTATGACTTGATTTGTTTAAATCAGTTATTCTTTTAATATTATATGAGCTTGGTCTAGCATAAAACAACAGTACTACTCGTTTTATCATAATTTTTGTCTGCAAGATAACCTTTTTTTTTAATTTTTTTGGACAAAGTCTGCAAGATAACATTGATAAGGTTGTAAATTAGACATTTTAGGATATATATGTAAAAAATTAGACATAGGGAATTTTCAAATTACAAACAAACTGTAAAAAATTGAAGGGATTGGCTTCTTGTATGTTAAAGTCAAAGAGCCTCCTTGAAAGGATGATTAAGAAACATTTTAGAGAAAATTAGTTGATTAATTAAGTTTATATAAGTCAATGTAAACTAATCCTGTATAATATATTTATCAAGATATAACAGACAAATAAAAATTCTTGGACATGGTTAATTGAAATTTGAATGGTTCAAAAATGAACAAATTGACTTTCTAATTATTTGTTTATGACACACATCATGTTAGTCATAGTCATTTAGGCATGCTTATAAGAGAGATTACGAATGCTGCCATTTGGAATTAGGAACACTGTGGTGGTCTATAAATACTGCATTTTAATTAAAAACAGACTTCCTTGTACCTAAAAGGAGGGCAGGAAAACTAGGTTGAAAATCCATTCAGATGTTATCTGATTAGACTCTGCACACATGGTGTAATGGTGTATTGTGTACATGCAGTTAAGGGGAAACAGAAAAGTCTGAGAATGAAATGTCATGCATTTTAAGAAATGTTGTTTATAAAAAGTCAATCATGAGGTGTAATCTGATTAGACTTCGATTAATAAAACTTTTCTAGTTTAGAAATTGGTATAATGAAAAAACATATGCAAAGAAATAGGTTGACTTTTCTTTTAAATAACATATACGTACATACATTATGCACTAAATTTAGGTGTTTACGGAGTAAATTAATTCATCCATATTTTAATGCTTTAATGGTAATTGTTGGGTAAGCATTTCAGAGAACTTGATTTACAAGGCGGGTAATATATCCTATCCTATAACAAAGTTAGAATTAAAATAAAAAAATGTTGTGTTTTGAGTTGTCCCTACACTTGAGAGAAGAGCAACAACTCAAGTCTATAAGAAAATAAGAGAGAAAAATACAGTAGAAATATCATACCTATGTAGGGAGGGGAATAATTGTGTTGATCTTCTTTCTAAGCATGGTCACTCTCTGCTTATAGGGCTATACACTTTTGAAGTGGTTCCTTCTATTTTGTTTGTTTCTTTGCTTACAGATGCTAGCTAAAGAATGAATATGAAACCAACTGTATATATTCACGTTGATATCCAGAGGATTATATACAACATATTCACCTAGTCATTTGCCTAAAGATCAGGGGCTAATTACGTACGAGATATTTTAATTATTTACAAGAGCTATTGTAGGAGCTAAATATGATATTCCTAATTACATGAAGATACAACTGAGATACAGTTGAGATGTTGATAAGATACAACTGTTAATTATCCCAATACTCCCCCTCAAGTTGGAGCATGAAGATTCCGAATGCCCAACTTGCGAAGAAGGAACTGAAATTGTTGCTTCCCAAGAGCCTTGGTAAAAATATATGCTAGCTGTAGGTTTGTATGAACATGAAAGGTAGCAATGTTGCCTGCTTGAATCTGATATCGAACAAAATAACAGTCAACCTCAATATGCTTCGTACGTTAATGAAAAACTTTACTCCGCTGACTATCACAAAACAGGCGCATAGGTGTCGAATGATGAACACCAAGGGACTTAAGCAAGGATTTAAGCCAAGTAAGCTCACAATGAAGTTATTCAACTTCTAAGGATCGATTTTTAGTCTTCCAAGAAACAGGAGAAACACCAAACATAATAAAGTAGCCAGTAAGAGAACAATGAGTCAAAGGACAAGTGGCCTAATCTAAATCACAATAAGCAGTAAGATGTAAAACACTGTCCTTAGAAAGCAAAAGACCTTGCCTAGGATGGCCTTTTAAGTAATGAAGAACTCGTAGAGCAGCATTCCAGTGGGCTTCTTTAGGACTTTGCATAAACTGGGCTAGAGTGTGAACAACATAACAGAGTTTCAGGCGAGTGATGGTGAAGTAAATCAAGTGACCAACTAGTCGTCTGTAACAATTCGGATGAGCAAAATTGGGACCTGTAGCAAGGGCCAATTGGTGATTTTGTTCCATGGGAAAATCACAAAGTTTTGCACTAAGCAAACTAGCTTCAGAAATGATATCAAGCGCATATTTACGTTGAGAAAGGAATAAACTATCAGGTCCGTGAGCCATCTCAATACCAAGAAAATATTTCAACACTCCCAGATCTTTCATGTGAAAATAAGTGCTAAGATAGGCTTTGAAATTAGCAATCGCTGCAGAATCATTCCCGGTAATTATCAAGTCATCAACATACATAAGAATATGAAGAATGATACCATGTCGTTCAAGAGAGAACAACGAGTAATTAGCATAGGATTGAACAAATCCAAATGACTTCAAGGTAGAAGCAAGCTTAGAGAACTAGTTACGAGGGGCTTGCCGGAGACCATATAGAGATTTTCGCAATCTACAAACCTTCCCAAGAGAGGCACCAGAAAACCCAAGAGGAAGAGACATATATACTTCTTCGTCAAGATCACCATGCAGAAAAGCATTGTGAACATCCATTTGATGAAGTTCCCAACCACAAACAACGGCTACCGCAAAGAACACACGAATGAAGACCATCTTAGCAATTGGAGCAAAGGTTTCATTGAAGTCAATACCCGCAACTTAATTGTTGCCAAGAATAACAAGACGTGCTTTGTGTCGTTCTATAGTACCATCGGAGTTGTATTTGATTTTGTACACCCATTTACACCTAATAGTTTTCTTTCCAGGTGGCAAATCTTCAAGGGTCCATGTACCATTATTCTCAAGAGCCTCAATCTCCTTGCGCATGGCGTCATGCCATGAAGGAGAATGAACAGCTTCAGAGAAGCGTGTCGGCTTATGTCCTGCAGTTACTGCGGCCAAAAAATGAACATGGGCAGCAAAGAAATTATTCCAAGTCACATAATTAACTATAGGATAAGGCGTACCTGAAGATGGGGATTGAGCAAATGATGCAGAGGGTGGGTCTAGACATCACGCAGTATGACAAACATAGTCGCGTAATCATACTGATTGTTGGCGGTTTCTTGAGCTGCGTCAGATATGACCATCAGAGGGAACAGAAGAGAAACTCGTCGTCCCATCAAGAGAAGCAGTAGCATGTGCTTCCAACACAATAGGATCACTCCCCCTTACTTCCAAAGACCCATTAGCTAACCCATCAGTCCCACTAGATGATGAAGCCATATTATGTGTTGGTTCAACAAGTGCAGCGGAAGGCATCACATTTTGTGGGGTTGGTGGTGGAAGTGTGGAGTCCAGTGATGAAGTAGGGGTAACAAAATCCATGTCATAAACCGCAGGATGAATAGAATTAGTAGAGGTAGGAATAGAAGTAGGGGGATGACTATAGGGGAAAATGATTCTCATAGAACACAACATCCCAAGAGTTAAAGAATTCCCCAGTATCAATGTCATATAGTCTCTATCCCTTTTTTCCATGAGGGTACCCGATAAAAATGCACTTCCGACTTCGAGCAGCAAACTTGTTACGGTCAGGAGGAATCTTGGAAGCAAAGCAAAGGCACCCAAAGATTTTAATATGATCATAGATGGGGTTGTGACCGAAAATTATGTGATATGGGGTTTTGCCTTGGAGAACAGAAGTAGGGGTACGGTTAATAAGGTAACTAGCTGTAAGAATACATTCATCCCAAAACTCAATAGGTAAATTAGCTTGAAACCGGAGGGCACGAGCTACATTAAGAATATGTTGGTGTTTTCGTTCGGCTCGCCCATTTTGTTGGGGGTACCAACACAAGATGTTTTAAACAAGATACCATGTGCAGCAAAACAATCTCCCAAGGATGTAAATTCTGTTCCATTATCATTTCAAATACATTTCACCTTCTTATGGAATTGAGTTTGAGCCATTGCATAAAAATTCTTAACAAGATTTGCAACCTCTGTCTTATTAGCCATTAAGTGAATCCAAACCCCTGTAGAGTGGTCATCAACAATAGTTAAGAAATAAAAGGCACCACATGAAGAGGGAACACTATACGGACCCCATACATCACAATGAATCAATTCAAACAATTCAACTGCATTGCTAGAACTAAGAGGAAATGCTGCACTAGTCTGTTTGGCTTTTAAAACAAATATCACAAGGTTCATCTTTATTTCTACGACAATTAGTACTGCTAACACCAGGAAGAAGACCAACTATTTGGGGAGATGGATGTCCAAGACGTCGATGCCACATTTGATAAGAATCTGCATCAGTTGCATGACATAGTCGAGCTTTCGGTGCCATCGAGCGAAGCCAATAGACCCCATCCCTTTCTTCACCTGTTCCAATCACCATCCTCGAAGTGTGGTCCTGTATCACACAAAGTTTGTCAGTTAATGTGACTACACAATTTAAATCTTTGATCAATTGAGAAAAAGAGATCAAATTGTAGGTTAATCGAGGAAACATATAAAACATGTTTAATTATCATATTGGCACCAAGAGTTGCTATCCCTTCTTGGACAGCATTGGTATGTGTCCCATCAAGCAGCACAATAGGAGAAAGAAAAATATCTGAGACACCCATAAGCAAGCGTTTGTCTCCAGTCATGTGATAAGATGCCCTCGTATCCAATATCCAGAAAAGACTTACCTGTTAATTTTTCATTGGAGGCAGAATTATTATTTAAAGATTTGAACATATTTAAGATGGTATTCCATTGGTCATCTGTCAAAGCAGGACCAACAACACTTCTGTCTTGGGATGTCAGGATAGGCGAAGCAGAGGAGGAGGGTGTTGCGAAATGGGCGGCATTAGCAACACCAACAGGAGCTTTGCCACGACCATGCCCTATGATAGAATCAGCGGCAACACCTTTGCCTTTCCCGGTGCTCTTGCCATTCCCACATCTAGTATTCCACCATTCTGGATAGCCAATAATTTTGAAGCAAGAAGTAACCTCATGTCCTGGCCTCCCACAATTTGTGCAGACAATCTTCTCAGAATGTCCTCTAGTTCCACCATGGTTAGAAGAACCACCATGGACAGCGAAAGCAACAGCCTCAGTTTGTGCTTCACGCCCCTTCGTCATGGTCTTGTGGCGTTCTTCTTGCACCACCAGAGCATATACTTTGTTCAATGGAGGAAGCGGATCCTGAGCGATAATATTGGAATGAAGCGTTCCATACAAATCATCATCCAAGCCCATCAAGAATTGGTGAACTCGTTCATCTTCACATTCCTTGCTTAGATCGGCAGCCCATTTGCAAACACACTTGCCACACGTGCAAGTTCTCTCGTTATATACGTGGACAACTCATCCTAAATCTTCTTCAGATGCCCGTAGTATGCAATAACACTCTGCCCATTTTGGTCACAACGCGCCAATTCCAACCTCAGTTGAAGAATATGAGGTCCATTGCCAATGGAAAATCGTTGATGTAGATTATCCCATAGCTCCTTTACTATATCATAATAGGTAATGGTAGAGCGAAGGGAAGATTCGATAGATTGAATGATCCAGGCTACGAGCATGGAGTTAACGCTCCACCAATCCTCGATGTCGCTTGCATCTGCCGTTGGTTCTATCACAGTTCCATCTAAGAAACCCAGTTTGCGCTTTGCACGAAATGCATTACGCATACTGATTTCCCATTCTTGATAATTATCTCCCTTCAAAATCACGGGGCAGATATTCATGCCAGGATGATCAGAAGGGTGCAAATAGTATAGCGAGAGAGCAATCTACTTCTTTCCATTCTCGTCGTTGCCAGCAATCTGCTTCTTCCCATTGTTGTCGTCGCCATCTTTTTCAGCCATTGTATTCTATTTGATACCGGTGGAAAACTAAAGAAAAAATATCAAAGTATTAGGTAGGATTTATTTTCCTTCTCTGATACCATAAAGAATGAATATGAAACCAACTGTGTATATTTACGTTGATATCCAGAGGATTATATACAACATATTCACCTAGTCATCTGCCTAAAAATCAGGGGCTGATTATGTACGAAATATTCTAATTATTTACAAGAGATATTGTAGGAACTAAATATGCTATTCCTAATTACATGAAGATACAGCTGAGATACAATTGAGATGTTGCTAAGATACAGCTATTAATTATCCCAATACTAGCAAGGTTTCTTTTATTCGTAAGATAGCGTTGTAGTTTGGGCTTTTACATTGAAGTTTATTAAAAAAAAACAATCATACTTAAAATAATGTCCTATTTATTTTTATTTTAAAGACCGCGAGGTGTTCATACTTTTGAATGTGAAAGTTTCACGTTTGCTTTACTCTGGTCATAAGTATTTCCAATAATTTTCTAAATATTTTTGTAATATCTGATGGCTTTTCTCTTTAGTCGGTGAAGCCATTTACAAATAGAAAATGAGATTTGAATAAACGTTATTATCATTGTAATTCATTGATTCTATATTGCCAGATTCAAGAAGCTTTTGAGATTTTAATAAGTAAGTGATTTTTTTATACACACATTGGGGAGAGAGAAGACTGAAGCTGAAATTTAATTTTAAGTCTTTACATTCACTTACAGATAAATTTTTTTTTGGGTATATAACAAAATTTAAGATCAAGAATGCATGTCTTATATCAAGGTTATGACAAATTTATAAGCTTAACAAGTACTTACTAATAATTAATTAATAAATCATGTCAATAATTGAATCCTAATTAATTTAATTGATATGAACTGCTTATAAATTGTGTCAAAAGTTGTCAACACTTATGTTTATGGTGAAATTTAGTTAAGACAAATTCTAACAAACAAATATTTATTTTCAGTTGAAAGTGAGTTCAGAGTTATATAGTAATCTTATTTGAAAAAAAAAAAGTTTTTGAAAACAAAATGATGGTAAATAATAGAAATCTATAAAACTTAATGCAAGAAGTAAGAGTAAATAAATAAAAGTTCATAAAGAGCTTTGAAACGTTGTAGGAAAATAAAGAAACTGATGAACATTTTTGCAGAAAATTTAAAATGCTAAAAATGTAAAGTGCAGAAAATTAAAGGAAAGTAATAAAATAAAGTATGTAAAGAACGCAACGAAATGTAAAGAAATTTAAAGAACAAGACTTAAAAATAAAGGATTTTTAGAAGAACATTACATTAAAGTAAATGACTTGAAATGAAAATGGAAGACATACTTGAATGAAATTCGTTAATCTGCTCGAGTGAGATATTAGGATTGTATATCCAGCAAAAACCCCCTTTTGTACATCATGAACACTAGTATTTATAGGTAAACTATGCAAATAACTGACTCCTAACGTATACGGCAGTTTCCCACATATTCGACACTAATATTTTGCTCAACTATGAAAGCAACTATGAATCCTTTCAACAAAAACCAACGCCTAACTATTAACACTTGCAGCAGTCCAACACTTAAAAGATCTCTTTAATATCATCATCCAACTGTCGAATTAGAACTTGTAATTTTACCCCCAACAGATGCTGCCTAAAATTTTGCTTTTGACATTGCTGGAAGAAAGATAAATTTTAATCTCTCATCTTCTAGTTCCAATCTCGACACTAATACCTTATCAAAATACTCCCAAAGGTGTGTGTGTATATATATATATATATATATATTAATTTTTAAAAGTCCAGTAAAATCTTTTGTAGAATTCTCGAAGGCCACAACTGAAACCATCACTTGAGACATTAAATAGCTGTTTCTCAATAAATAGGGATTATAGATCATGATTACCCCTATGTAAAAAACAACATTTTAAATTCCCAAAACCATGCATTTTTTCACTCCCTTCTCTACTGTTCATCATCCTCATCCTCATTCTGGCGTGTCTCCTCTGTAAATCTTTGCTTTCTGCAATGGCTTCTGACTCTCAATCTCCCAATGAACCATCAGTGGATTTAGGCAACCATGTTGTTATACAAGACCCAATTCTAAAGAAGTCTGAACTATGAAACCTCTCTAAGGTAATTCTTCCTATCAAAGACTCTTCACTCTCTTTAGATCCTCTAGCTGCTTTTTTGGGCCCAGTTCTGCTAAAGAATCCATTACCGATGAAATACACAATTTTTTTCCTTGTAAAAATCCCCAAGAAGCTATCTTGGCTTCTTTTCCTTCCATTCCTATCAGTTATTTCAGCAAATCTGAGAGACTTTTCAAAACCCCTCTTACCCACATCAATGGGTATCTTGATTGGCTTGATAGAGTTCAAGCCTCTAAAGAAGTTTTATAAAGGAACATAGGTATCTTTGACTGCATTCAACTCTCCCGTTATTCCATAAAAATGGATTCTTGCATGTTGGGTGCGTTGTTTTTCTTCTAGAATAAAACCACTAATTCTTTTCAATTCCCTTATGGCATGATGGGTCCTATGCTCTTCGACGTAGTTGCCATAACTGGTCTTCAACTAGACGGGGAAATCATAATTCCTGTCCTCCAACCTTTGAATACTATTGATGTTTACACAAATGCCCCAACTTCTTTTTCAAACTTCATTAGTTTCCACTTTGCAGAAACAAGCCTTGTATCTGACGAAGAACATGTGGCTTTTCTTCTTCTCTAGTTGTCGGCCTATGCTCTGTGTACCAAGTCAGTTTAAGTGTCCAAGTCTTATCTTCAACTTGCCAATCTTCTTCATGAAGGTCAAAAATTGGCTCTCAGCCAATTCCTTTTTGTCAATCTTTACCTTAGCATTAGCGAAATTGTTTAAAGCATTCAGTCTCGAATAAAGAAAACTAACTCTGGTGGCCTAATATGGCAACTTCAGCTTTGGCTAAATGACTTCTTAGGAGATTATCTAGTCAACACTTTGCCTCCGACAGTTTCTCCTGCTACTTATGGCATAAAGCTTTGCCATATCAAACATAAAAAAATCCATAAACAAAACTTAGAGAATTTAATGCATTTCTTCAGCATTTTTCTTTCCATCTCTTTTAACACTGAAGACATCTATTTTGTGCCGTTCGCCAATTGTTCTCTTGGTCCCGAGTGGTTTACTCGACCACTAATTTCCAATGATCCTTCCACTCAAGCCGAAAATATTTCTATCTGGTCTAATTTTCTTTGTCGACAAATTCTAATTGCTGGTCTCTCCGGTTCAATGGATAAATCCTTAGAACTATGTCTGCCAAACATGGTAGCTCGACAACTAGGATTCTGTCAGGCCATTCCAGCACTATTCTCTCCAAAAGCTAAAGAGCACCTCATCAATGGTCACTTACTAAACATTACAGACCTTGTATGTGTGGCTATGAAGAATGAGAGACACAAGCAATATTTCTTGATTTCTGCATTCACTCTTTATAAGGGGGTTTCCAAAGATTTTGTCGAATGGTGGACTAAATATTATAGTCCTTACCATGTCGATATTGAGGATTGTAGAAGCCATATTACTGAAACTCTTGTTCCAGTGCAAGGTCAAGAGCCTTCAACAAAAATCAAAGGTAAGCATATTCAAGATATTAGGGCTTTTGAAAAGTACTACAAGATCAAATGGGACTTCAGGTATCCTGGTTTAATTGGTTGACACTGCGAAGAAGTCGTGGCCAGACTAAAACAAGCGCACAAGGAAAAATGCTCCACTAATTTCCTTGCAATTTCCATAAAAAATCCTTTGGCACGGCTTGAACCTTTTCAAGTCCCTTTTTTCAAAACCAGTGTTTCTTCCTTGTGCTTGTTTCAGTTTGGCCGACGAATTCCCAAGTAAATCTACCAAGGCTGGTAACTTCCCTATTTCTAATAAGATTTATTCTGTGAGTAACATCTTCCTTAGAAGAACTCCAGAAGTTACGTTTATCGGTCGGTTTGCCTTGTCGTATGAACAATTTGCCAAAGATACCTGAATCATCACTAAGATACCCAAATGTATTTCTTTTCATATTCTGTCATTCTAATTCTTATCCCATCTACTAATTATTATTCTCTTTTCGCAGTAATCCCATTAAAGAGACCTTTGGAGTATAAACAGCCACAAGAAGGGGAAGAGGAAGAAGAAGAAGAAGAAGTTATCTCCTTAAAAAATAAAAAAAAATAGGAAAACTCAGAATCCTCTTATCCCCAAAGCTCCAAAGGCCAAGACAACCAAAACAGCTTCGTCAAAAGGTCTTTCTAAACAAAAGGCTGCTGCTAAACCTTCAAAAGCAAAAACTCCCAAGGTTTTTTTTTTACCAAAATTTAGAACTTAGTCTCAAAACTTATTGAAACTAAATCTTGTGTCAAATATAGATTGGTGACTCCACTTCCATCTCTTCTGTTGAATTTATTGAGTCTTCAAGCCCATCTTATGAGAACCCTTTAAAGATATGTCTTCTGTTACTTCCTTTTTTATGTCTCTTGGTAAAATCTAACCTCATTTTACCTTTGCAGAAGAAAAAAAAAGACTTAATCTTCAAGTTCCAGCTTGAAACCCACCACTGAACTTAGGACAGAAGCCACCTTAATCTTATCCAAGGTAAATTTTAGTCGACATAATTCATTTCCTTAAGTACTGAGACTTGGATTCCATTCAAGATCTGATTTCTCTTTCACTTCAGGACCAAGAGGTTGAACAAACTACTGAAAATCCTTCAGGGCCCAATATCGAACTAAGTACTAAAAAATAAATTTGACAGTCTCTTGAGGTAAAATACTTCAAATTTCAACTGTAATTTTCATGATTTCATTTGTTCTAACATTTCCCTTAGTTGCCTACAGAAATCAACAAATCTTGTTGTACCCGACAGTCCTGCCAGGCTAGTAATAAGAATCCTTTTTCGGAGGTTCAAACTTCTCTGATTCCTACAATGCCTGTTATTTCTCTGTCTCTTCCGACAGAAGTTAAAACTATCATGAATTTAGAAAAAAATCAAATTCCTTTGAGCGCTGAGAGTCCTTCTCAGGTAGATAAAGACAACCCCGTCTAAATCTTCACAGACGAATTCGACATGGACACCCTTATAGTTGAGTTTGCCTCTATCAATCCACCTTCACCTTCTCCAACAAATTTAATTACTGCAAGACTAGAAAATATTGAAGACATGAAAGTAGATTTAGATGAACTAATAACCATGTTGTCGGGTAGTCATAGAAGCTCTCCACAATCAGCTCGCTCTTCTACACAGCATGGACAAGATTCTAGTGACTCTTATGTCACTGGACTATTGGCTGAGGTGAAGAATGCCTTCACTTATTCTTTTGAACACTTAAATTCTAACCAACCTCTTTGAGAAAGGATGATGGCCATTGTGACCGAGTTGGAACCCCTCTCTCAACAACTGTCAATAGCCAGTCGAGCTTATCCTATGACTGTAAAAGATTTTCTCTAAAATTTGTCATAAAAAATGCCTACTATCTGTCGAGTCATTCCTGCTTATACCACAAAAGTTTAAGAAAAATTCAAAATCTTGAAGCAGTTGATCGACGTGAAGAACGAGAATGCTAAATTAAAAGATTATCTCGTCAAAGGAAAAAATAAGGAAGCTGAACTAGACAAAGAGATTGAAGGAGTAAAAACTTGAAAAGACTAGACATTGGAAGCAAAAGCTTAACATTGCATTACAACAAGGGACTGCTAAGCAACGAAGCATTGCCAACAACTCCAAACAATGGGCTGTCGAAGTCAAGGAAGTGTTAGCAAAGATAAACTCCCTTCAAGCAGAATATCATACAGCTTGCGCCGACAAACAATTCTTGGAAGATTCTTGGGAGGTTTTACAAAAAACTTAAATATATCTCTTCTCCTCCCCCTTTTAGTTAATTGTCATTTTTTTTTTGTAAGGTTCTGACAACTTAATTAAGTTGTAATGTTATAAGTATTTTCATTGACTTAATTTGCTTCACAATATAACTTGTAATTGCTAAGTATATGAATGAAATTTATTTTTAATCATTCTTTGTCAATCTTTACTTCACACATTTTTAGCCTATATGATTTCAAATATTTGACATTAATAGACTTAATTCTTAAACCTGAATTAACTCCGACAAGTGCATAAGCATTTCCAAAAAATACTTGAGTAACTCTAAATGGTCCTTCCCATTTTGGAGACCATTTCTCATATTCTCGACAACTCCTATCCATAGGCAAAATCACCTTCCAAACCAAGTCGTCAACCTTAAAAGACTTGTACTTAATTCGACTGTCATAAAATTTAGCAATTCTTTCTTTTTTTGAATTAAGTTTTCTAAAGCAGTTAATATTTCATCACTTAATTCGATTAATTCGTCAAACATCAAGTCCTAGTAATGTTCAACTGGTAACTCATCTTGTTTCTGAATACGAACTGATTGAAGATTAATTTCGACTGGTAACACTGCATCATGACCATAAACTAACTTGTATGGTGAAGTGCCCGTCGATTCTCTTGGTAAATTTCTATATGCCCATAGAATTTGGTTAAGGATATTATGCCAATTTCTAGGCTGTCGACCAATATGCTTCTTAATCAAACTTATGATTATTTTGTTCATGGCCTCTACTTGGCCATTTGCCTGAGCATAATATGGAGTCGACGTAAGCATTTTAATCTTCCTCGAATTGGCATATTCGACAAATCTCCTTCTAATGAATACCTTCCCTTGGTTGGTTGTCAAAGTTTATGGTATTCCAAACCGACGAACTATATTGTTCTCTATAAAGTCAATTAGGTGCTGTTGGGTTACATCTTTTAAGGCTATAACCTCAACCCACTTAGTAAAGTAATTAACTCCTACTAAAATGTACTTTTGCCCCTTTGACGATGTAGGATGAACTTGGCCTATTAAATCCAAAGTCCATCCTCTAAAAGGCCAAGGTTTGACTATGGAATGTAATTCACTAGCAGGAACATTCTGTATATGGCCATGTCTTTGACACTCTTCACAAGACTTAGTAAACATTATATAATCCCTGACTAGTATAGGTCAATAATACATTTGTCATCGAAGGATCCATTTTATCTTATCACCTGTCTGATGAGCTCCACAAATTCCTTCATAGACTTCTGCTAAGGCAATATAAGCCTCTACTTCACTCAAGCAAGCTTCTAAATTTCCATCAACAAATTTTCTATACAAGGCCCCTCCTAATACTACAAATTTTGATGCTCTATACTTAAACTTCCTATCCACGTTTTGACTTGGATTTTTCAAATAGCTTAAAATTGGCTGTCTCCAGTCATTAATTATCGAAATATCGTTTTGTAGTACATCTATTTCTTCTAATGGATATAAAAGTTTCCTAATTTCTATTAGACTTGTTAAAACCTTGGACGAAATTTTATACCCAGAGACTATCTGTGTCAAATCATTAGCCTCTTCATTCAAACTTCTGGGGATGTGTTCGACAATCACTTCGTTGAATTTCTTTATCAGCTTACTTACCACAATGCAATATTTGGTCAGATTATAACTGTCACATTTGTATTCTTGGGTGAGCTATTTGATGACTAGCTGTGAATCCCCAAAGATATGCACATTACGTGCTTTCATTTCTATTAATATTTCTAGCTCGACATTTAAGGCTTTATACTTAGCCTCGTTGTTGGAGCATGTATATTTAAGTTCAAACATGAACTTAATTGGAGCATCTTGAGGAGAAATAATTAGAATTCCCACTCCAACTCCATTTTGATGTCTTAAGCCATCAAAATATAAACGCCAAGGTTTTAATCCGGTGAAATTTACACTATCAATACCTAAACATAGATGGTTAGCCAAGAAATCAGCAATTGCTTGACCTTTAATAGCTTTCATTGGAACATATCGTAAAGAGAATTCTGATAAAACAATGGTCCATTGACCAATACGTCCATTTAGCACTAGCTTTGATAACATATATTTTATTACATCAGTCTTTGACATAACCAATACATTACAAGGCAATATATAATACTTGAGTTTAGTACATGAGAAATATAATGCTAAACAAAGTTTTTTTATTGCACTATATCTTCTTTCAGCATCATTCAAAACTCAACTAAGATAATATACAGCTCTCTCGATGCTATTTTCTTCTTCTTGAGTTAGCATACTCCCTATGGTTTCATCTAACGCTGATATATACAACTTTAATGGTTTACGAGGCATTAAAGGCATCATGATCGGTGGGTTTGTCAAGTACTATTTTATCTGGTCGAAGGCTTCTTGGTGGCAAGACTCCAACACAAAGTCTTGTTTAGCTTTCAACTTGACTAATAGGGTGAATACTCTGGTTCTTCTCGAAAAATTGGATATGAATCTCCTCAGAAAGTTCACTTTTCCTAAGAAAAATTGTAGTTCGTTCTTGTTCGTCGGTGGTGCGACTTCTAGAATTGCCTTGGCTTTATTGTTATCCATTTCAATACCTTTCTTATGAACTAAGAAACCTATGAATTTGGCAGCCGACACTCCAAAACCACATTTCTCTGGATTCATTTTGAGGTTGTGCTTTCTCATCCTGTCAAATGTCTACCTCAAGTTTGTCAAGTGACTTTCCTTTGTCTATGACTTGACAATTACATCGTCAATGTATACCTCTATGAACTTTCCAATGACATCATGGAAGATAGTGTTCATTGCTCTTTGATAGGTGGCCTCTACATTCTTTAAACCGAAAGGCATGACTACCCATTCATATGTCCCAATGGCTCCCGGACATCTGAAGGCAGTTTTCGACACATCCTCCTCGGCTATAAGATTTGATTATAACTTGCATGACCATCCATAAAACTTAACAATTCATGTTCAGATGCGACATCAACTAACATGTCCACGATAGGCATAGGATATTCATCTTTAGGTGTAGCAGCATTTAAATTCCTAAAGTCTATGCATACTCTTAACTTGCCATTTTTCTTAATTACAGGAACTACATTAGATAGCCATTCGACATACCTGGTCGTTCTAATGAACTTGGTTCTGAGCAACCTTTCGACCTCTTCCTTTATCTTTAATACCACCTCAGGTGCAAATCTCTTGTTGGCTTGTTTGACAGGTCTGCATCCTTCTTTCAACGACAGTCTATGTTCGACAAGGTCTCTGCTCAACCCAAGCATCTCGTTATAATCCCATGCAAAGTAATCTTTATATTCCTCAATTAAGTTGACAAGTTGTTCCTTGAACTCCATTGGCAGAAATGAACTCATAAATATAGATCTATTTCAGTGCCCAAGTTTATCTCCTCTAAAGGATCTTCAAACTCTACACTTTGCTTTTCATCAAGTCTTTTCTCAAATTCCAAAGGATTATCATCTATTATGCAATCTGATAATACACCTTCCATGGTGTATACTGCTCTATCGACCAAATAAGCCGACAGTTTATCTAACTAATCATTAACACTCATGGCTAGCGCTTGGCCGATCCTTTTCGGTCTTATTCACTGGTCGAATGTCAAATTGGTCCATTAAGCATACTTCAAGTGCATCTTTGTCGATGACTCCATCATTTGTCGTGACTGGCTTGATATTTGGAGCATAAATTTTAAAATCAACATGAAGTTGTTGCAAATAGCAAGGGCTATCGCCTGCCTCTACTATTTCTACTTGATCATCTGTATTCCAAAGGATGAGTTTCTGATGGACCGTCGATGGTATTACTCTGATGACATGTATCCAATCTCTTCCCAGCAGAAGATTGTAACTAGATTTTGTTGGAATTACAAGAAACAATGTCGACCTCACAATGGATCCGACTCGCACATTCAATATTATTACTCCATCTGACGGGGAAGTCTTGCCACTGAAGTCAGTGACAATCATGTTAGTTGACATCAGATTAGACTCATTCTTCCCAAGCTTCTTAAACATTGCCCTTGTGATCAAATTGATAGCTGCCCCCCCCCCGGGTCTATCAGGACTCTATTTGTCGGCTTGCCTTCTAACAAAGCCTTGATGTGTAACGAGCGGAGATGAGCCTTCTACTATTCTGTTGGCTTCTCAAATTGTGTTGTATTGTCGAATACTGTTAACATATTATCCTGAAGGAAAATCCAATGATCACTGAGGTCATCCAGGTTTTCTTCATTTTCTCCAATATACTCAATTTTATGATACTCTTCAAACTCAGCAGGCAAAATTGAAATTAAATTCATCTCATTGACTTTAAGAACTCTTCATCAGTCAACTCTTCATCACTTCTATACCCTCCAATCTTAAAGTAACATTCCGACGGTAAATTACTATCCATGACCATTATAATGTTATCCAGATCCTTGTCCAAATTGAAATTCATATCGAATTGATCATTATCATCAAAGCCTAAAAGATCATCTAGATCATTCAAGGCCTCAATAATTTCATCATCCGTCAAATCCATATCTATGGCTTAGCAGTCAAGCTTCACCAATTTTCTCCTTCCCTTGATCATACCAAGCATTTTCTTTCTCCACTTGATATCTTAGTCAGGATCTTTTAGGACTTCCATGATTTCTTCCTTCGACCAATCTTCAGCATCTTCACCACTTTCAATTTTAAGGCCCTTGATCTCGACTATTCTCATTATCATCTTCTCAGCTTTCAATCTAGCCATTTCCTTATTTTCCTCAACTAATAGATTATTTTTCTTTGCTTTTTTCTCTGATGCTACTAGTTCAATTAGCCATTTTCTTCCAGTTTTACTTGGAATAGGTCCTTGAACCTCTTTTCCTTTCTTGATCTCTGTAAGCTTTTCTTGTCGGAGACTATCATTCCTGTCCAGTCGTCTAACTGCAATTGTTGTCGGCTCAACTTGGATTGACCCCCTCGTAACTACATATTCTTTCCTGACAATACTCTTCAATTTCTTGTCATTTTTATTTTTGTTTGGTGCTGATTTAGTTTCGACTACCAAATATCTCGTTTCTGTGGATTGTTCTTTGATAACTAAACCCCCAGTCATGTTCTTTCTTTTCTGTGCTTGTCTCAACCTCTGCAGCCTCCTTTTTCAACTCTTTGACAATGGTAAAGACTTTGATGACCCTGCTACATTCTGGCCAATCATAGCTTCATGTTGGTTGATCCTACCATGTCTGTAATCTTCATTACAGAATGGTCGATCTCTCTGAAACCTATTCTTCTTGGCAGCCACATTCTGCTGAAATTGTGGGTGACACGCCATTGCAGAATTTTTAAAGCACCTGTCTACAGTAACATCGGCAGGTGGCACTCTGGTCCTAGCTGGTCCGACATAGCCCCTGGGAAATGAATTGCTTCCCACAGACTCACCAGATAACTTAACTAGCCAACCATTTATGTTAGGCCTGAGCGTATAAACTGGCTTTGGTCTTGGAGTATAGAAGGGCTGTTATGGTTTCCAAGCTTTCTTGTCAAAAAACCTCTTCTTACCCTATGAGTTACTCTGTTGTTCCTCAGTAACTTTCTTCGTAGCAAATTCATCATACACTGCATTGCATCTTGGACATAACCTTATATTGCCTTTCTCTTTTTTCCTCTCAAGGAATATTTCAAGAGATTCTCTCGGCTTTGGATAAATGTTCATTGCATCTTCCATGTCAACGTCAAATTCCTGCAAATTCCTTATGTTGATCATTCCAATATTCAGAGGAACCTGCTAGTCGACATAGGAAACTCCAGCCTGAAACGGATCTGTATCAACCTTTAGATCCGCCTTAGGCTTGTCAGCAAACTTCAAACGCCCATCCATTAATGCTTTCTGAATTAAATCTCTGAAACGAATACATTTATTAGTAACGTGACCGAAATTATTATGAAACTTACAATATTTTAGGTCTTTTATTTCATCAAGTTTTAGTAGCCTATGACCTTCCGACAGTTTAATCTGTGTATCCTTCAATAATAAATCAAAGATTTTGTCAGTTTTTGTTACATCGAATGCATATGTTTTTCTATTGATATAATTCTTTTTCTCCTTATTTCTTGTAAGCTGTAGAGCCTGACACACATAAGGAGGACCATTCTAAAGTTCAACAATGTTAACCTCAAATTCATCATTACTATCTTCAGTCTCATTGTTAGATTCACCTAATTTGACAGATGTTACTTTCTCTCTTTTAAGAAATCTCTTTTGTTTCTGAGCCTTTTCAGCTTTTAGTTGTTTTATTTGCCTAACCTTCTTACCTAGTTGGGCAAGATCAACTAAATGTTGGTTCACTAACTTTTTCCTTATGTAATAGTCTAAACCTCTTATAGCAATCTTCACTATTTCTACCTCAGGTATGAGAGTAAAACATCTACTCTTCATTTTTCGAAACCTAGCAAGATAATCATCCACGGTTTCATTGTACACTCTCTTGATATTGAAGAGATCTGTAAGTTCCACTTTCAAATCTGCCCTGAAGAACTAGTCATGAAAACTTCTTTCTAATTAAGTCTAAGAATGGACCGAATTTGGTCTCAATGTCGAAAACCAACAGAATGCATTTTTAGTAAGGGAACTTGGGGAAAATCTCATTTTAAGGCCTTCAATAATGGCCAACTCCCTCATTTCTATAGTATATCATGCAATATGTTCGACAGTCGATTCTCTACTTTCACCAACAAACTTAGAAAGTTTAGGAATTTTAATTCCTCTAGGCAATTCTGCTTATTGCACCTACTTGAGAAATGCTGAAATAAAGTAGGGTTGGTTGACATATTCAACATTGAACCCAAACCTATTCAACACTTATTCTACCACTTGATTTACATTTTGCTCAACCACTTGGTGCCCCCCAAGATTTCCTCGAAGCAATCTCATGGCTGCATCATTCCTAGCCATTTGATCCTCATCACCTCGACGAAGTACATGAACATTATCATATTCCAAGCGTGGTTGATCATTTTGCTCAGGTTGATCGAGCTTTTGCTAGTTTTGTCCCATGTTTACTTGGGGTGCAGTTACTCCTGCATTTGCCCCAGACTGGGCTCTTTGAGCATTATCATTGGCCAATTCTTTTATTCCCAAGGCTTGGTTTAGCCTTGCCATTTGTTGAGCTAATGTATTACAAGCATTATTTATAGTTTCCATGATTGGGGTAATTACAACACCCATTTGTTGAGTGAACATATGCATAATTTCATGGTTGCTTTCATCCATTTGTTGTCGAAAATTGGTCAAAGAATTCATGGTTGGCCCTGTTTCATTTTGAGGAGTGTCCCTCGACATATTTGGGAATACTGGACCGAAATTCAACCTCTCTTGTCGAAAAGGAGTTGGATTACTTGAACTTGTAACCCCTGCTCCTTGACCATTGAAACTCACTAAGGCTGAACTTATTTGTGGTTGGCCTTGTGAACCCGCTGTTTGGCCTACGGTATCGACTAAAGTACAGCTAAGTCCCATTTGTGCAAACACAGGAGGAACATAGTTGGGTGGCAAACCATATTGTGGTATAAACCTTGAGTTTGAATTTATTATACTTTGGTTACTTTGTTGACTTGGTAATGGCTGAGTCATTTCAGACACCACTTGTTCTAACACTGGATTACCCCAGAGAGTACCAGTTACTATTGCATCAACCATAAGACTCGTACTAATAACGGTTGAGGGTGGCGCAGTAACGGCTATCGAAGGTGGCGCACTAACATCAATCGAAAGTGCATTCGACGCCTGGTTATTTGTGTTACTCATGATTTGCGTATTTTGAGAAGGGGAAGAAAAGACAAACTTTTCACTTCTTAAACGCATAAAACCATTTCTTATGCAAAGAGGTTCGTGACACTACGAGTTACTCTAAACTCGTCTCACTGGGCGTGCCAATTTGTTTATGATGAAATTTAGTTAAGACAAATTCCAACAAACAAATATTTATTTTCATTCGAAAATGGGTTCAGAATTATATGGTAATCTCGTTTGAAAAAAAAAGCCTTTGAAAACAAATTGACGGTAAATAATAGAAATTTGTAAAACTTAATACAAGAAGTAAGAGTAAATAAATAAAAGTTCATAAAAAGCTTTGAAATGTTGCAGGAAAATAAAGAAACTGATGAACAATTTTGCAGAAAATTTAAAATGCAAAAAATCTCTTTAATAATTAAACTAAATCAATAAAATAAAGCATGTAAAGAATACAATTTATAAAAAATTTAAAAACAAGACTTAAAAATAAAGGATTTTATTAGTTATATAACATTTGGTTTCAAAGTAAATGACTTTTTAAATGAAAATTAAATCTATCTTAAAAAAATTATGTGAAAAGCTTTATAAAAAGTAAGTATTATATTGTATATATATATATATATATATATATATATATATATATATATTATAGGCATATATATATAAATAATTGATTTTTAAAAATTAAACATGTATACGACAATTATGTCACATATTTAACACTAATATTTTGTTCAACTATGAGAGCAACTATTAATCCTTTCAACAAAAATCAACGCCCGACTATTAAAGCTTGCGGCGATCCAATACTTAGAAGATCTCTTTAATATCATCATTTAACTGTTGAATTAGAACTTATAATTTTACCTCCAACAATTTGTAGAAAACTTTATCAGTTGTGTTAACTGGTATCTTTATTAGTTATATAACACTTTGGTTTCGCTGTAATTTTTAAATGATTCTAAGTCTATCTTAAATTATGTGAAAAGTTTTATGAAAATAAGTACATAAAAAAATTAGCTATATATAGGTAGTATATATATATATATATATATATATATATATATAAGTATCACTATTCTTTACAAATTATAGTTTGTTTAAGATTGCCGCGCTGAATAAGGGTTGCCGAATTTGATTCATCCAAGTTGACCCCCGTGCGTCTGAGTCGAGTGAGTTGTTCGAGTTCATCCAAGTTGGGCCGTGATGGCCACGTGTATCCGTACGGTACAAGAAAGAATCACAAATAGATTATATTATATAGAAAATATTCCATCATGCTTTTATTTGCACCGATAGGTGTATTATATTTAGTTGACTTATTGATATTTTATATATATATATATATATATTGGTATTTTATATATAAATATAATATAATATGATTATGATTCATACTTAGATATGTTAACTTTAAATAATGATGAAGTTTATTATTTACATTAATTTTTGAATTTATTATTATTTTAATTTCAATTTGTCATTAATAAACACAAAAATAAAATAAGTATTAAAGTATTATTAAAGTTTAAAATTTCAAAATATAAATTAGATAAACATAATTTTATGTAACGCTGACAATAAATTTTCAAGAACACCACTAGATTCCTCGGCCAAATGCAGATTCCAAAAAAGGGAATAATGTGATTTTTTTTCTTTCAGCATTTTCTCTTATTCAATAAATGATAAATTAATTTCTTAAAATATAATTAAGTACTTAAATAAAAAATTTAATAATATTTTTTATGTATATAAATTTTAAAATTAAATTTAAAATCATATATCTAAAAGATTGAAAACTTTCTATACAAATAAAGATACGTTAATATGTGATTAATTTATCTACGCAAAAAATCATTTCCTAACGTTTAAGCAAATTTGCAGAGTAGATCGAAAATAATTTTTAAAAAATGTAATCTAATTTATAAATTAAAATCACAATTACTAATTTAAAATATTAATAAAATCTTTGAATAAAAATTACAATCTATATAAAATATATTAAAATAAATTCTTATAAGTTATTTTATGTCCAATCATCATAAATGATCATGTGACATCTTTTAAAAAAATATATACATTATTTAATTCTACTGGAGATTATTTAATAAAATTATTTAGTTTAACTTGAGATTTTAAAATATATTCAAAAAGTTTGGAAAAGACATTTTCAACCAATAAATGTAATAAAAAAAACTACAAGAACTTTAAAAAAAAAATTCTTAAAGATCTGTAATATTAATAACAACTAAAAAAATTTTTTTTATGAATATAATGGTATAGGAAATGTCAATTATTACATCTATTTTTCTATTGCCATTTCTGTCTTAATATTTTTATTTTTATTTTAAAATTATCTTTTATTAATTATGAACTGTGTTATATTTAACTATGTATTTAAAAAAGGATATTTTAGAAAAAATAAAAAATAATTAGTTTAAGAGAAATAAAAATTGATAAATAGGAGTGACAATGAACATTCCCCATAATATATTGCACAAACTATTCATCTCATCTACTTACAAACAACAACTTCAAATAAAATGCTTAAATAATATGATGAGTACAATGAAGTACACAATGCAATCTCATTGTAAGAAATTCTTTGGTGCTCCAAGTAATTAAATTGACGATATTTTTAAGTTATGATTCAATCAATTTAATTAATTTTGTGATTGAACCAAATAATGTAATAAGAGTCAATTGAACCAAAAACATAGTCAGTTCACGATCTGACCTGTAGACTGGTTAATCTAATCCAAGTTTTAAAATGTTGGGTCCAAGAGTAAGAAATTTTTTTGCTCTATACCATTGAATGCGTATAACTTTTATTATAGTATTGAAAATATAGTTATAATGATAACCCTATTACTAATGTGATACACATCCAATGGTACGAAGCTCCTAGTTCTTAAGCCACATAAGCTTTATAGTTAACATGACTTACTGAAAACAAATAATCTTGCTAACATAATTAATGATTATAAAATATATAAATGAATATAATGTTATTGAACTGACTTAAATGAACCTAGAAAATATTAGTTAAATATTTCTATTTATCAATAACTTGAGTTTCTACAAATTATTCTTTAGTTTCAATTTATCACCGAACTTGTAATTAAAAAAATAAAAATATTAATTTTAAAAAAAAATTCATAAATGTTTTTATGCAAGCATCCATACGAAACACGGGTTAAAAAGCTAATTCTTTTTTAATAATTACTTACTTGGGTACATCGTACATTTTTCAAAAGAGTCTAAATAAACTAAATTAGTAGTTAAAGAAATGTAACTCACAGTAGTTGTAATGGAAGTAGATCATGACTCCCGTCAAATCTTATTTGTAATGTGAGGAGTTTAGATCTTAGAATCGTTACTTTAAGAAAGATTTTATCTAAAAAGTGGTTAAGGAAATGTGTTTCACGCCTTGATTTTTTTTTTGGATCTCTGACCAAGATAACCCCATAGACATAACCCTTGACATTATTGATAAAATTCGCTTAGAATCGTCGTCTATTTTCATTACAACCAATCATTGTTGGGTTCATGCCTTGATTACTCAAATTTAAATCTTCAGCTAGTATAGGAATTAATTTTCTAAATGCACTCGACTGATGTAGGAAGTATAACGCTCTTAAGATTACTAAGGGTAAACTTAGTTTCCATAAACATAAAAACTGACCTAGAAAAAAATATCCTTAACATATAATTAAAGAATTTAACAAAAACAAAAAGTTAGAGTCCAAACAGCCATTGAAATAGCAACATATTCATGTATAGGTTAGAGAGTGTCCACATGAAGTTTGGTGTTCATCCATTGTGAAGAATATGTTCTCCTGTTTGTTTGTCTAGTGGCATATAAATCTACTTTACCAACCATATGCATGTACTTCATTAAAAAAATTTAATGTAAGATCTACCTACGTACTATAAATATACCACACTTGCTATTAATATATGACAACAAATACCAAACACCACCAAGAAGAATATATTGCAAACGACCACCATGGAAAATATAATTCTAAAATCATGCACAAAATCAAACCAGAAAATAGAGGGACCACTCCAACTTTTGGAATAAACCACACCTTTTTATATCTACCCCATTCTGGTTAATTTATAGCACCACCAGAAGGAAGAAACCACACCGATTGACGATGTATATAAAAATCATTTTTTTGTATACTTTAACTTTAAGCTAAAATGATCTTTTGGATATAAAAAAAGTATATTCTTATTAGTTAATTTATTATTTTAATTATCAAACAAAATAAGATTATACTTTTTCCTATTAATATATCTACAAAAGTCATCACCTAATCAAGCTTCCTGCCGAATATTTTATACTATTTTTAACTTGTAATAAAAATTAGATAATTTTCTTAATAGGTGACATATCAAATATATTCAAACAGGGTTGCAAAAGACTAGACACGATTCCCTTTATCTTTCTTATTTGTTATGTGAGGAGTTTCGATCTTAGAATCGTTATTTTAAAAAGAACTTTATTTAAAAAGTGGTTAAAGAAATGTGTTTTATGCTTGACTTTTTTTTGGATCTCTGACTAAGATACTCCCATAGGCATAATCTCTGACATTATAGATAAAATTCGCTTAGAATCGTCGTCTATTTTCACTACAACCAATCATTGTTGGGTTCATGCCTTGATTACTCAAATTTAAATCTTCAGCTAGTATGGGAATTAATTTTCTAAATGCACTCGACTGATGTAGGAAGTACAACGCTCTTAAGATTACTAAGGGTAAACTTAGTTTCGATAAACATAAAAACTGACCTAGAAAAAATATCCTTAAGATATAATTAAAGAATTTAACAAAAACAAAAAGCTAGAGTCCAAACAGCCATTGAAATAGCAACATATTCATGTATAAGTTAGAGAGTGTCCACATGAAGTTTGGTGTTCATCCATTGTGAAGAATATGTTCTCCTGTTTGTTTGTCTAGTGGCATATAAATCTACTTTACCAACCATATGCATGTACTTCATTAAAAAAATTTAATGTAAGATCTACCTACGTACTATAAATATACCACACTTGCTATTAATATATGACAACAAATACCAAACAATTAAGAATAAGAAGAATATATTGCAAACGACAAATGGAAAATATAATTCTAAAATCATGCACAAAATCAAACCAGAAAATAGAGGGAATCCAACTTTTGGAATAAACGCACACCTTTTTATATCTACCCCATTCTGGTTAATTTATAGCTCCACATGTAGAAGGAAGAAAGCACCGATTGACGATGTATATAAAAATCATTCTTGCTTGTATACTCAACGATTTAAGCTTTTCAAATGATTCTTTTTCGATATAATATTAAGAAGTATATTCTTATTAGTTACTGTTTTAATTTAATTATGAGTACTATACATTAAACATTTTAATTTGAATATTTCCACAAAAGTCTATCATCTAATCAAGCGTTTGCCGAATTCTTGTAGTAACAAATTTTTAACTTGTAATAAAAATTAGATAATTTTTTAATAGGTGACATATCATATGTATTCAAACCGGAGCAAAAGACTAAACACAATTACTTTATCTTTCTTTTTCGAATTTTTGTATTAAAGAAGATATTCAACTCTGATTCGGCTGTGGTCATCCCAAGATTGATACCTTAAAAATCATCCAAATTCATTAATAATTTGCCGGATCTCGTTGCTTGGATTTGCTTGCCTCAGTACTACACCCATCTCTATCTCTGGCAAATGCAATAATACTTTTATTATTACCTCTTGAAGTGTTGAGTAATATTTTTTATGTGTAAGTTATTTGGCCTATTAAATGACTTATATATAACTTTAAAAATAGAAAATCAGTTTAAATTAAATTTTGAAATTCTGGTAATTGTTTATGAATTTATTCTACTTTATATTAGGTTTATAGCTATTTTGATGTTTTACTTGTTTTATCTAATTTATATGTTAATATAATCTATTATATTCCCTTGTTTAATCTGAATAAAATTAGTTTGAGTTCTTAGCATAGTCTTGAATTTGATCTCAAAATTTATTACTTGATAAAAATAATATCATTTCACAAGAAATCATATTCCAATTATTGTCGTCTCTCATATCGGATGAGATATTAGTTTCTATATCGGATAGAATATATAGAAACTATATATATATATATATATATATATATACTGCATATTCTTTCTTTACTGAAGAAAAGTAAATTTCTTCTTTGTTTCCTATGTTTCTTTGTCTCTCTATTTATGTCCAATATAGCTGTAAAAACCTGAGAATCAGTAATTAGAAAATGGATTTAATTTAAATGTATTAATAGTGTAGAAGTTTTTTATATCATTATTCAATCATACATTATCACAATATCATACTTGTTTGACTCTCACAATAACTATCTTAAAAGTCATATATATTATGATGTATGAACACTAACAATGCATCAAAATTAAAGTCTTAGAAAATATAAATGTTATAGCTTCATAATTACTAATATGGAGAACTGGAGAAGCAGCTTATCAAACAATCTACATATCTTTAAAACAAAGTTTAATTAGTTTTGCACAAGAAGCTTCAAATAAGAATGAAATGGGATAAATTGGGTCTAATTGATGGGTCATTATCGATTATTAATGTATAGGATAAATTAACTTCTTGTACTTTAAGCTTTCTTTAGACAATTGTTGTTTAAATGTTTTTCAACATGTCATAAGCCTCTTTTGGTAGAGTTTTCTATATAATACTCAATGATAAAAATTCAATGAACTAAGCACACTTAGGTAAAAACAGAAAGTTTGTTAGTCTAAGGTTCCTAATTAGGATTAGTATTCATGATGATAACAAAACATATTTAATGTTGTTTTGTCATTAATACTGTATAACTTGATTCTAGTTGAAAGTGTAACAGTGCATATTTATCAAATAATTTGTGGTGAAGATTTCAAGACTAAAAATAAAGAAATTCTTAGAGAGGAAGCATTGTCAAGGAATTCATAACAAGGGAAGCTCAAACTTGGTGTGCTCAACTATCAATATCATCTTTGAAGATTCAAGGAAATGGAACAAAAATCAAGAATTGTCAAATAAAAATCAAAATATTTATCTTGTTGAAAATATTGGAAGAAGAAGAAGAATGGATATCTATATTGTTGTTATTTGGAAGTTTAAGATAAGCTGACTTATACATGTTGATAAGCTAACTTATACTAGAAGCATCAGGATGATTTACTGTGAAAAATCTAGAATATTCCAAAATGGTCTCTAATGTACAATATAGCTCAGCAACAGTCACAATTTCTCAAAATGGATAAAAATCACTTAGGATATTTCAAGGAAGTTTCTCTCATAAAAGGAGAAAAGGAATATGCCTTTTTTTAATACCATTTGGGTTCCACCAATTCAAAATCCTTTCTCTTCTCTATAAATATCTATAGAATGGAAGCATTTGAGTGGTTGGAAAAAGTGAGATTGTAAGGTGCTTTCAAGAAAAATTAAGTCTTTGTGTGCCCATCTATGAGAAATTTCATTTTCACATCTCTTTGAGCTTATATTGAGAGCAAATACACTACTAAAAGTGTTTTTCATCTTCTATGTAATTACTTAGCCCTACGTGGATGTTGTTCTAGCCAAGGAGAGCTAGTGTTTAAGTCCTTAAGTGACATGTGAACAAGGTTAAGTGGAAGGCTTGTTGTATCTAACTTAGAAAGGCTAAGGTAGATCAAAGAACAGTCATTTTTAGTGGAAAAATCTCAGCTTAACTAGGGACCAGATGTAAACACTATATTGGAGATCAAATCATTATAAATATCATAGTGTAAGCTCTTCTAAACCCTTCATTCTTATCTATATCTGATTGATTGTTTGTTTTATTTTGTGGTTATTAAGTTTCTAAGTGATTACCTGAACATAAAACTAATATTCTATCTTTTTGGGTGCACTTCATATAAGTCTTCTCATCTACAATTTGACTCATCTTATCTATTTTGCTTGAATATCTATTTGACTTTGTGAATGTTAAGTTTTTGAGTGTTTGTCTGAACTTTAAGTTGATTCTTTTTTTGTTTGGATTTAGGTCATATAAGTGTGCTCATAAGTCATCTTATCATTACCATAAGCTATCTCATCTCTGTGTCAAAATTTGGTTGTTTAACTATTTTACAGAAATTAAAATTAAAAGTGACTTGATTCAACCTCCATTCTCAAGTCTTCTTCCACCATCAAAGCTAACAAACTCTAACTGTTATAACAACTAATAATTAACTAATTTATAGGTATTACAAATGAAACGTAGACTTAAATCAACACAAATGAACTTCAATTATTATGAGGGCTTTGTTAGCCCCTCCAATTGCACACGCGTGCAAACCAAACTATACACATTAAGCAGGTCAAGCTTGCGACACAAGGAAGAAAGAGATGATAGTGGATGATATAGTGAAGATGTCAACACGCTAAGTTGAGGATGAAATGGGAAGTAGATGAATCAAACCAGTGCTAGTCTTTTCCCAGGTAAAGTGATAGTTAATCTCTATGTGTTTTGATCTCTCATGGAAAGAAGGATTGAATGCAAGATATATGGCAAAAAGATTGTCATAGTACACCAGAGCAGACTGTTAATGAGAAACATAAAAATCATGAAGTAGAAAAGTCAACCACTAACTTTCATAAGTAAGGGAGGCTAAGGCCCGATATTTTACCTCAAAGGAAGATTTGAAAATGGTATGTTGTTTCTTAGATCTTCAAGAAATTAAGGAATCACCAAGGAACACACAGTAACCTGTGGTGGACTATCGAGTATCAGGGCACCTAGCGCAGTTACTATTAGCAAATCCTTTTCAATTTAAAGTTAGAAGAAGTTAGGAAAAAAAGTCTTTGACTTGGTACACCTTTAATATTCCTTAACATCTTTATAGCAACTAAAAAATGGAGAAAAGTAGGCTTAGTAACAAATTGGCTAAGCTATTGTACAACAAAGCAAATATTAGGCTTTATTGTAGTTAATTACATCAATTAGCCAATCAATCTCTTATTATATGAGAAAGAATACTAAACATTGTTTCCATATCATGAATTAGAGAATTTGTGGAATGAAAAAGTTTTGATATAAAGATCAATAATAAGTTATTATACACAGAGATAGAATTATATACTAGTTCCACCCTAAGCCTCGAGTGAACCAAGCACATTTAGCTAAAACAAAAAGCTAACACACTTTAACTATTATAGCAACTAGCAATTAACTAAAAATTATTACAAATGAAATATAAATGTAACAAAAATCAACACAAAATGAACTTTAATTATAATGAGAGCTATGTTATTGGTCAAAGGTAGGTCATCCAAACTAGGACTAAGGAATTTACAAGGATATTCCTTGTAGTCTAAGTAGTCAATATAATTTATTGGAATAAATACACAAATTGGTCCCTAAAAAATATACGTTATATACTTTTAGTCCTTAAAATATTTCGAGTGTATAATTTAGTTCTTGAATGTGTTAAATCACCAACATGTTCATCTTTCCATTAGCTAGGGTTGATGAACACTAATAAAGATACTGATGTGTCACGTTAAGTGCACATGTGTCACGTTAATGAACCATTAATGAAGTCTAGAGTGATATGTCACATTTTGCACATCTTTCCATTAGTTAGGGTTGATGAACACTAACGGAGGTACTGATGTGTCACGTTAATGCACCATTAATGAAGCCTGGAGTGATATGCAAGCAAAATGACTTGTTTCGCCATCTGAATCTCTTAAAACACGATCATTTGATGCTTCCTCTCTAACAGTTATGTTTGAAATGGGGAAGAGTAGGGTATTCAAACCCTGATTTGCCAAGTCTTCATCATTTCCCTAAGCTCCATATTCCCAAAACTCCCTGAAATGAAGACACTGGTGATGTCTGCAATAAGTGGATGCGGTTTCGGCGAGGAAGTCGCAGCAATGAACCTTTGTGGCTATGGGAAAGGGTTAAGAATGATTCAATGCAACAAGGGAAAGTGTCGCGACCGTAATAATCGCGGCGAAATAGCAACTTAAATTAAAACATTATTTTAATTAGGAGTCGCCACTAATTTTATTTTAATTAGGAAAAATTAGAAAACCTTTAATAGAAATTAGTCCTTGAAACCAGATTGAATTCGGGAGCCGGTTATGCGTAGGGAAGGGTGGAAACTTAATCCCACAACAACCCTAACACACCCATCCTAAGACGGTACCTTAAGTTAATTATGCAAATTCTTAATAATCTTTGAAAATATTTATTTTACCCCTAAAAATAAAATAAAATAATGAAATCAACAAATAAATTATAAAAATTAAATTTTGGCTTGACGGAATAAAAGTCCCGCTCCTACGTATCCTCAGGTGCAATGAGAAAATCAAAGTCACGTAGTTCTTTAGAAAAATATTTGTGGGTTGGTTGATTTTATTAAAAAAAATTTGAATTAACAAGCCGTCGCGGCTCAGTTATTCAAATTAAGAATTAAATAGGTGAAGCTCGCGTCGCGCTAGAGACGTCACCCATTGATTATCAAGTTTGTTACAAATCTTTTATTTAAAATTATCAATTAGCGATTTAACTTAAAAAAAAAATTGAAAACCTGATAATAATTTAAATATAATATAAATAATAATAATAGTAACGATAATAATAATAATAATAGTAATAATAATAATAATAATAACGATAATGTAAACCATCAAGTTGTCAAACTCGACGCTTACAAAATACAAGAGTTAGCAAGTCGTATGAACTTAGGTAACCCATATTATTATTATTATTATCATCATTAAAAAAAGTTTAAATTATTTTATATATTCCCTTTTTTTTTGTTTTATTATTTTTTACTTATTTTTTTTTTGTTAGATTTTTTTGTTTTTAGCCCAATAAGCCCATTTATGCAAAAAAAAAAAAAGAGAAAGGAAGATGCTCACTTGCTCGGACAAAGAAAAAGGATGCTTTTTCTTCTTCTTCTTATATTGCAAAACTAACCAAGAAAGCTCCAATGGGCTTGCTCTCGATGATGGTTGGATAGATGGTAGTGTAGATGATTGGGGGAGTAGACACTTAAGTTATACAAATAGTTGAGCAAACGATGACCTAAGCGGTGAGCGATGCAGGTACAATGAGTTTGGCAATTCGGTTGCGGATCGGGAGGGTCGTCAATGGGAGTTCGGCCCCGGTTATTCGGCGGTTCGGTCGTGCTTCCCGAGTGAAGCGGCGCTAATCGCGGAGGATGGACATACGCCGGGTGAGGCGAGGTGGTCGCCGCTTTGGGATTCCGTGAGGAGTTCCGATCTAGTCGCGGGTGGCGGCACGCGGAGGTCGATGCAGTGAAGCTCCTGATCCCAATAAGTGGATTGGGTATGGTCGGGTCTTCACGGTTTGTGAAAACAGAGCGAGTTGGGGCGAAGTTCTTGGGTCGTACTTTGGCCGCCGAGACGCAGAGATGGTGATCGGAGGTCTCGCGAAGATGATCATTTGGGCGGTGAACGGTTGCACGCGGTTGGCTCTGGCGGGTCGCGAGGAACGGTTCGGGACGTGTTCTGTTGGTGTAGTTTGTGGAGGTCTAGTGAGGTGATTTTGGGTTTGCAAGCACCGGCTTAAGGTAAGGTGGTTTGGTTGATGATGGTGGAGTTGTGGTGGTCCCAAGAGATGGATTGAAGCCGTGTTGAAGGGGGCCGTGTGGTGAGGCAATCGAGTTAACTCGCTTGGAGTAGAAAATGAAGAATGCTATTATCACGAAAATCACGTGAATGAGATAGTGGGCGTAAGTGTGCTTGGCGGTGTTCGAGTATAGGATTCTCATCTCCCCTCCCGATGTATGGGTTAGGTGTTTTATAGGAGAGGATTAGGTGAGGTGTTTGAGTTAGAATGTGATTAGGAGTTTGTTTAGGATAAGTGATGGGAGGTTTAGGATAAGTTTATTTAGGATGGGTTTGAGATAAGATGGGTTTATGTTAGGATAAGTTTGTGGTAGGATGAGTTTGAGTTAGTTTAGGATAGGTTGGTTTGGGATAGTTAGGATAAGTGTTTGGGGATTAAGATAACGATGGAGTCTGTTTTAGGATAAGTCTTGAGGTTGGATGAGGATAACTGATGGGTTGTGGGTTAATGGGTGATGGGTTAACGGATTGGTTTATGGGTTAATGGATTAATGGGTTAATGGGCCAATGGGTTGAAAAATTATTTTTTTATTTTTTATTTATCTTTTTTTTTATTTACAAAACGCCCCGGACAAAATTGGGTGTTCACAGAAAGAATAGAGACAAGTGATTTTAAAGGTATCTATTCTTTGGGGTAAGCTCCTTGCTAACATAAAGCATCATTAATTGAATGTTTGAATGATAATGTATGCTTTTGTGCAGAGAAAGAACTTAGAGTGTGACTATTTTGAATGAGTTGATGAATCATCATCAACCACACAAACAATAAATAAAGAAAAACTTGCACTGGAAGTAGAAGTGGAGAAGTAAAAAGCAGAAGTTGAGAAACAAAAAGCAAAAGTAGAGAAGTTGAATGCAGAAGTTGAGAAGTAAAAGATAGTGATAAAAAAGTTAAAGAAATAGCTTGGGGGTTTTGACAAATTAGTGCTGAAATTGCAACTTGATTGTGGATTTGTGATGGTAGTAGTTGTTATTTTATTTGTGTTGTTTGTTAAGAAATAGTTGGCCATAATTGTAATAGTAGTTGAGTAGTATCTTGTCCATGGAGGGTTGTTGTTGAGGATCAATGTAATTTCTAGTTTGATCAATGAATGAAAGAAACATGTTTATGCAAAATTATCAATAATACTTTGAGCAATATTTCATGAAAATGTGTTAGATCATTGTAATTTTTGGTTTGAGTAATATGTCTACTAAGTTGAATCTGTAAAACAGAGCCAACCAATCTACACAACTTTCATTTGAACCAAAAGGATAATATGTCTTCAAAGTTGCAAAGATAAGTCATAATATTAGAACACAATTGATTTGAACACAATTGAGATGCTAGAATTGCATTGATGCTAATATTGGTTTGAGCAATTAGGACTGTTTCAATAAGTATAATAAGTTGGAGGCATATCCACTCCTATCCCAAAATACAACTATTAACAATTGTTCTTGCATATATATATCATACTTGACCCTTGTGTACAATTTCCAATCTCAAAATAAAACCTTAACAGGTATATACATACTAAAAAACTATATTTAACCAATCATCGTAGGTTATATTTCAAAAAATACACAATGGAGCAATGGAATTCACTTGGAGGAGTTGGTGCCATCCCTTTTTCCCTGGCTTCCACTAGATGATTCTTGTAACATAACTAGGTTTGAAAACCTCTTGGATGTTGCCTTAGATACTGCTAGCAGTGTCTCCCTTATTACAACTAACCTACCTTACCAAGTATAATTTGCATGCTGAATTAAGTGTCGTTGTTCTTGTGGTCTCTTAGCAACAAATGGTACCGGTCCTAGTGGTCTAAAAGGTGCTGGTGCTCTCAAATATGGCATGTGTGGGCCTACAAGTTGATTTAGGCTAATTCTTAGTGCTGTAAGCATATTTGGTTAAGTTGGTGGTGAAAATACAAATGCATTAGGAGGTAGTGATGCTACAGGCACAATTATCGATGGAGATGAGATTGTTGTAGGCCTATTTCTGCTTGTAGATGGGGTTGCTGTAGGTCTAGGTGAGCTTACTACAAATCCAATTATTGTTAGAGGTGAGGTTGCTGCAGGCCTCACTATGGGCAGCTTGATCTTATTTGGTGGTTTAGTTCTCTACATAGCAAAGTGAAAAGCACATAAATATAAGTAAAAATAAAAAAAGTATTCAATGTTAATTGATTAAAACAAAGTATGTATGCAATACATATTCTAAAGACGTCCTTCTTCCTTTTTGGAATGATGGTTGACAAGATGATTGGGCAGATTGTTGGGAAGCTTAGGGAAGATGGCTAGGTAGTTGATTGGGAAGCTTGCTGGAAAAATGGCTTGAAAGCTTGCTCGGATGATGGTTGGATAGATGGTTGTGTAGATGATTGGGGAGTAGACACTTAAGTTACAAATAGTTGATTTTGTGTTGCACAACAATCATCAAATGTAGCATTACATGCATCATCAATAGCAGCAACCTTATCACAAGCCTCTTCATTTCTAGCTTCACTTATGGTTTTATACTTCTTGCATTCTTTTGTATTATGACCACTCCCACCATACCTTGAGCAGAGAGTCTCTCCATATAATCTTTTCAACTTATGTGGAGCTTGGACTTGTTGTGTGCTCTCATTCTTTTTCTCACTCCTCCTTTTTTGAGCCTACCAATTTGTCTTTTAATCTTTGATGGTACAATTTCTGGTCTGTTAGTTCTAGTTTAGCTTTCTAGCAAGTTAAATCCTCAACTTTCAAGTCATTATGGGCCATACATGTCACTGCATGCTCACAAGGTATTCCATTGAGGTCCCATAAGTTGCAAGAACATGATCTCTCTCCTAAATCAATAACCTTTCTCTATTGCAACCTTGTGACCACAAATTTAAACCCTTTAGCATCACCAACCCATCTAGGAATCCATTCCCCACAAGTTTTCTTTACTTTTCCAACCTGCTTTGTGCTTTTTGGATATAACTCACCCACCTAGCGGCCCTCAATCTACACTTGTTCATTTTCCTAATTATATACATTCTAATATCTTCTGCCATGGTTACAATTGGCTTACTCCTATACTTGACAATTTTCTCATTGAACTGTTCACATACATTTTTTAGTTGTGAGTCATTCTTAGGAAAACTATTTTATCCAGTCTTAGACCAAAAGGAAACATCATGTTTCTTAAGGAATCTCCATGCATTCTTATTAACAGCCTTGATCTTCTTTATGTTATCCTCAAATGAATTCATAGTTGTAGCCCTTGCACTGGCCCAGAATAAACTCAATCCTCAGTTCTAGGTTTTTCTAGCGATTATGCAAATTTAGACCACATGGGTTTTGCATAAAAACATGTTTTGAACCCCTGGCATCAACTCCTCCAGGGCAGGTAGCATTCCATACAAATTAATCAAACATTAGATGTTGCATAATCAGATACACTCATGGTGCTGAAAATATATCATAAATCCAATTACCTTCTATTGGTCTGTAATGAAATTCCACCCGTGGTGTGCATGACCTCTAATATCTTCCAGCAGTAACTCTAAAAACCACTTTTATGTCTCATTGGTCTCTGCACTGACTATTATATAGGCAATCATGAAAAATGTTAGTTCCAATCTTGAGCCACTACTGCTAAAAATTGGGTCCTATAGTAACCTTTGAGGAAACAACCATCTAGTCTAATAAGAGTCCTGCCACTAGCAAGGAATTACAAGCATCTAGGCAAATGTATAGCCTATCAAACAGAGCTAGAGCTTCAAGATTAGTATCAGGCTCTAGCCTGCTCACCTTCATCAGTATTGTGGACTCCAGGTTTCTAGTTCTTAATTCCTTACAGTAGTCCCACAGTTGTTTGCATTGATCCCTTTCAGTCCCTTCCACAATTGTCTTAGCTAGCTTCAATGCTATATATATCTAGAAATCATCCACATGAACATGCCTTTTATTCATAAGGTAATCAAAAGCCTCATCACAATTAAGATTAAGATTAGCCCTTAGCACCTCAACTAGTTGTTTTGCCAACCACTTCTTATTTGTAACTTTGTTCTTGAAACCCCTTGCATATGTATGATTGGAAACAAATGTCTTGATTTGAAAACTATTAGCATCACTACTCCATCCACAATAAAAACTTCCCATTGGCAATTAGCAGCCTTGTACTTTGCTCTGCACCTTATCCCATTATTCTTTATGAATTTGATCTTTCTTCCTAAGTGTATATTGTAGTTCTTTACAGCTAACTTGAAGACCTCCATTGTAGGAAACAACATACCCAACTACAAGCGAACCTCTCCAAACTTTGCATTGTTGTTGAATACTGGATACTTGGTGGTACTAGATGTGTCTCCATCATCACCAAAATTTGACACATTCTTTAGTTCTGTAGATGCATAGTTGTCATTGTCATCAAAAGATGAATCAACCTCCTCCACTTCAGCTGGTTCACTTTGGATGTTAGCCTCTTCATTTTGTATAGGTTGAATATTTTTTACGCTTCTATTTTTCCCTTTACTTTCTTCATCCAGAATATGCTCACCTTTTTCCACTTGACACTTCCTCCTCTTCTATACCAACATTATTATATTTCCTCAGTAACTTTTCAACATCCTCTTCTCCAATAGTTCATACTTTGTAAACTTTATCTTTAACACTATCATAATCATCACTGGTAGACCCTTCATTTTCACCTCTGTCATAATTAATCACCATCATTACTAACCTCCTCATGTTGTTGTTCCTCTTCACTCTTTGTGTCAATGTCAATATGAATCTTCACCCCTGCTCCTCTACCATGTGTCATGCTGCACATTATATATGGAATCAATTAAAATAAGTTAACAAATAAGGAACCTCTCAATCATGGTTTTTACATTAATACAAAACACTTACTATCAATGAACCACACTCTATCAACTCCATAAACTCACAGTACTAGTGAACCCTTACTATTAGGGACCACATCACAATAATGCAAATAATAAAAAAAATTACCATTAGCAGCACTCATAATGAAATAATGCACATATAATCACACCACTAATTACCACTAATCAAGCAAAAAAAGAACAACCCCACATACATACACATACAAAGATAAATCATGGTGAAAATCAATATAGGACAGATACTGAAGGGACCACTCACATCAATATGTAGGAATCTTCACAACTACAAGATGGCTAAGCTTTAGGAATCTTCAACAGAGAGCTGATGCACAAGAGGAACACTCATTGATGCTTTGATGATTGATTAATGGGGGACAATGTGTGTGAAAATGGAGGGATTTGGAGGGAAATGAGGGAGAGCAACGCTTTTGGGGCAAAATAATGGGGAAGTTTTTAGTAGTTAGGTTTAGAATAGGAATACAACAACATTTTGGGGGAAGGAAGTATTAACATTCTACCTAGGCTTCACTAAAAGATCATTAACATGACACATGAGCACTTAACGTGACACATCAGCATCTCCGTTAGTACTCATCAATCCCAACTGGCAGAAAGGATGAATACGTTAACAATTTTGTACACATTCAAGGAGTAAATTGTGCATTCGAAAAATTTTAGGGACCAAATGCATATAACATGTAATTTTTTAGGGACCAATTTAAGAATTTACTCTAATTTATTGTGACATTTTAATTATTTACTACTCGAAAAGTTTGCTAGTCAATGACTAGCTTCTTGATGCATTGACATTCAATTTTAAACTTTAATTAATTAATTAATTACTAGTATAATATGTTTAAGGATTTAATTTTGATATACTATTAAATAAAACTTTTTTTACACTATAATTCAATTATGTATTACCAAATTATTAAAAAAAAGTCTAACTATCATAACCACTATCTAAGAAATCTAATTTTTTAATAATATGTAAACATATAATTAGATGATAGTGTGAAAAAGAAAAAAAAATATTTACACTAAATACAACATGTTAAATAAAACTTGCATCTTTTATATAGTTACGCATGGCCTTCAGAATCATTAAACCCTAAAATGTTACATGAGCTATTTTTTTTTCTTGTTATGTTGCCTTTGACTAATTAGTAAGTTGATTTAATTTCAACGTTTATTAATTTCTAAATCTCTTTCTATTGTTTAGAAAGTTATTCATTTTATTAAATCTCTTTATACATAACTGGTGTATGTCAAAATGCAACCTTATGATAATTAAAAATGATATATTTTTTGACACAATTTCCAAAACTATTACCATAGATGATGATTAGTTTAGTTAGTTAGTAATTACTAATTAGTTAGATGTATATGTGATTAGTAGTGATTAGGCTCTCTTTAATATATATAAGCCACATTATTAGCTTGTTATATACACCTGAATTGTACCTAGGGTTTTAGCTCGTTCACTCGAATGTGCCGCATTACAACTCGGGAGGTTGTGCACCGTACTTGGTATTAACTTAGTTTGTTCTCTCGACTTTGCCTTATTCCTACCATGGGCTTGTTTGGACAGTACATGGGGTTAATGGCCTATAAACTTAATTAGCTACCTAGATTGTGTCTGGGGTTTTAGCTTGCTCACTCGACTTTGCCTTATTCCAACCCGGGAGGTTATGGACTGTACTTAGGGTTAACTTAGCTTGTTCACTCAACTTTGCTTAATTCCTACCATGGTACTATGGACAATACCTGGGGTTAATGGCCCATAACTTGAGAAGGATACCAATCGGGTCAATCATTTTCTCACATCTTTTCTCTAACACTTATCATGTTTTTCATGAGCATCAAAGAAAAAGAAGCGAGAAAGTGAAGGAAAATTAATAAAAAAGAAAATGAGTTCCACATGAAGTCATTGTGGCGAAACTTCTCATGATGGGTACCATTAGAGCTCTGATATCATGTTAAGAAACATGGCAAGAGTCAAAGAAAATTGAGAGAAAATATGTGAGAGAAACTTAAATTTACAAAATGGTAATGTGACTTATATAGAATAAGAGAAAGTAAGAAACTAACTAGTAGCTAACTGTTGACTCTGCAAACTAACCAAGCTAATATCTAACTAATACTAATTCATCATCAACTAATTTCAATATGTGGCATCAAGACAATAAATTGAGGAGAAAAGATAAAATCTAATTGTTATTGATGGATATAAGGTGTTATGTAGAGGTGTTCATAAGTCAGTTTGGTTCAGGTTTAAGAGGAAAAAAATCCAAACTAATTAATTTTAATTGGATTGGTTTGGTTCGATTTTATAATTCATTTATTTTTTAGCCAACCAGAACCAAACCAACTCAATCAAAATTAGGTTAGTTTAGTTTAAGTGATCGGGTCGAACAAAGATCATACTAGACAAATAAAATCCCCAATGCACACAATCAAATTTCTAAGAAAAAGAAATTGTTCTAGCAATATAAAATTCCAACACAATACAAAAACATTTCACAATCTCAAACATGAAAAAAGAAGAATTTTGGACCTCATTAAAAAGGTCCAACACCTCCACAAGCCTTAACAACCTATGCGAAGATAAACTTTTTTCTTTCCTATGCCTATGTTGTACTATTACCTTCTCTAACACCATTTTTTTTTTCATATTTGCTATCTCAACCTTTCCATATCTTTGTTTTCCTGCTACTCATCCCCTTCTCTTCTTACATACTGCTTCGGCATCAACAAATCTAAAACCATAGAGGCTTGAAGTTGGTGGGAAATAGGAAGCCAAAGTCGCCGGTGACAGATGCCAAAGAATCACTGCCTAAGAGCTTTGCACTTGAGCAGGATGGAGATGCATGTTGGGGGAAATACTGCATCCCCCCTTCAATCTAGTTAAGAATACCACATTCCCCTCAATCTCTTTTAGAAATATCACATCTCCTTTTATACAAACAAGCATATAAATAAAAGTAATTTGGACCACAAATAAATCATGCACAAAGGTTTAATGTGATTCTGCCTAACATGCCTATATTTACGAATGAGAAAAGTAAAATGTGCTATCAAACAAATTAATCTAGCCTGCAGGCTTAAAAAATACCCTTTTTTAAACTCTCATTTTCGTTCCCATAACCCTTACAATTCCCCAATGTAATAATTTATAGCAAACCATCCTTACTCTCCAAGCAAAACTACTTGCTCTCCAAGTTTCCTATCAAATCTCGTATACCTATCACATATATATTAAATCTATTACAAATCTATCATATTTTTATATATATTTCATATCTTTACAAATCTTCACATATCTTCACAAATCTCTCTATATAATAGGAAACTATCAATGACAATCTTTGATGGAATTTAAGTCAAACCCAACAACGCAGATATACTTCGACAGCTAAGGCTTGGTATAGAAGAGTGGGGCTATTTTCTTAAAGTGGCAAGTGAGGACTTCGTGGTAGCTTTTGCCCCATACTCACGAAACACAACGTAATAATAAAATTCTAATCAGTGGTGCCATTGGGTTTTCGGTTGGAAATTCGCTAACCCATAAACCGAACCATTCATGGTTGGTTCTAATCAAGTTTGACCTAATTTAACTCGATAACCTTATCCAAATCAAACTAATTTAATTGGTTTGAGTTAGTTTTTCGAATTCATCTGGTGACTCCAACCCAATGAACATCCCTAATGATATATACAAGTTGATGCAGAGAGTCTAGCTATAACTAATAAAGAAGCTAATGAATTACTAACTAACATTGAAACAACTTCACCAGAAATAAATAACTACTAACTGCCATATATAAATACATGTTATACATGGTTTATTTAATCATAAGCTTGTTGATCAGCTGTTGCAATGTATAACATTATCCAATCAGGCATTGCAGATAAATTCTTTATAGATTTTAAATAATTATAGGTTAGGATTTTGACACTCATGGCCACCTAAAAAGAAATTTTAATTTAGGGAAATATAATACAACAGAAAGTAACTTGTTTTGAAATTTTGTCAATTGATTTAACTGATAACATTTTTTGCATGTTAGTGTAAGGATCAAAAACCCAATCTTTAAGAAATGAAGTTATATAATTTACTCTTTGGAAATGTTTGGCAGTGATTTTTATATCCTCAGTTAATTCACGGTCATTTTCGCTTTCTATCTACCAATATATATATATATATATATATATATATATATATATATAGGGCTATCTAGTGAGAGTAATTTTTATTGTTAAATCTTGACCATACAACCATACATGGATGGTCAAGATTAAAAGATTTTATGTGATCACAAAAAGTCAGTTTATGTTTTAATCTTGACATCCATGTAAGATCAATAGTTATTCACTCCTATCACCTCTTACAATAAGCACCCATCTCACTTTGATATCCTATATATATATATATATATATATATATATATATATATATATATATATATATATATATATATTGGTGAATAAAGATCTATAACTTTAATATTTGCATTGAGTTGAGAATAAGATGTGCATTCAATTAGGCTTTTGCACAACTTAATTAACCAAGTATTATACATAGCCAAAATAACAATAACGATATCATATATTAGTGTTATCCATTGACAAAGATAACATAGTTATACCATAGGCATACAAGAGAAATGTCACAATTAACATGGGTTGTGTCTCCAAACTGGTTACGATCAAAGTTTCATGAAGTGCTTAAGTTCATTAATTAACTAAAGCATGTTTTCTTGCCTGCAATAAGATAGTTGATCCATTTACGTTTGCTATAAGATAATGTCAATCTACAGACTACAGTAGAGCCATCATAATCAGTGCCCTTGAATGTGCATGACAAGCTTCTTGCATTGTCTACCTTGACAGATTAAAGAATAAAATAATAGTTATTACGCCCATAATTAAGCTACCTCGTGCTCATAATATATAGCAAAATATAGTCTCAAAACGCTAACAAATTGTACTAGTTGGCTGGTGTCCAGCTCAACAAAAAGATGCCTAGTGTTGGTCATTATTATGTATTAATTATAAAATTAATGTGCTAGCTATTGGGCCACCTGGATTCTAAATCATACAAAGCCAAAATATGATGCCAAGTGCCAACAAAGTAACTGCTTAGTTGCCCTATTTATGGGTTGACCTACAATAACTATAATAAAATGCTAGCCTATTTCTTAAGTGACCAGAAAGGTGATAATACATATATAATTAATCCTCCGTTTAGCCATTAATTAACTATAATGCCTCTACCCCTTCGAAGGATGTGTGTACGTCATCCAAACTCAAAGACCGTACAACAAGGCAAATATTAAGATATTTAGGCCGGATTTTTTTTTTAAAAATAAATTATTCATTGGATCATATACATAAAATTATAAAATCGCTAAAAAGTTTGATATTATAAATTAACCCAGATTATATTGTAAAACTTGATTACTTTTGCATGGATTGCATGGCAAATTATGCTTATAATTAAGTAGTCAATAAAGATACAAAAGGATTATATTTTTGGAGTATTTAATTATCGGCTTCGTTGAAAAAATCATTTTCTTATATGTGATTATATGCGACTTGAGTTTTAACTTAGTGGCAACTTGAGCCTCACCAAAGATGAGGGAAACTTCCTCAAACTACCAATGCTAGCTCTTAAAAAGAAAAGACCTAAGGTTTTGTGGTAAGAGTCACTATATGTTTCCTAATATTAATTTGAACTAGATTTACCATAAGATGCTTGCTAAGATATATATATATATATAATATAGGATCTTAGTGGAATTTGATATTAGTTGCCTAGAAGAATGTCGGGTAAGGATGGAAAAAAATGTAACCATATTTAGGATAAAATATTATTGATTAGTATCATTCATATTTTGGCCATGCTGGAAGTCATTTACACACACCTCTGCTAAGTGAGACTCGAGTTTTGTCCATAAGTACGTAGAAACACATTTATATGTAGAAAATTGCAAAATAGTTGCATCTGATATACCTACTTGATGGGACGTATAATGCTTTTTCTCACTTTTTATGGATTCTACTACTATTATGTTCCTCCAACGTGCTGAGCTTGTTGGAATTGGTTTGAAAGTCAATGTCTCGTGCAATGTATATACACGTTTCTTACATGTATATACATAGTTACGTGGATATGGTTAGTATAGTATATACGGATGTTATTCTTCTTGACACAGCTGACAGCTTATAACTTATGTCTGATTCAAAAAAGCTTATAACTTATGTTTTCTACCACAGGAATAATAAGAGTTGACACATAAGAAGAGAAAGAAAAACAAACAAAATTTAATATTGTTCGACATCTCTGAGATTCTAATTTAACCTCATCATACTTAATTTACTTGGAATCCGTCCAAGAATATAAAAATATGGCTTAAATATATTTTTTTACCCTCTAAATATATAATTTTTTTTGTTTTGATTTTTCAAAATTTTTTGTAACGATTTGTATTTATGTAATTTTAAAAGTAGAAAAATTAGTTCAATTTAACCTCCTATATTAAATTTTTCTTGACCCTTAAAATGAGAGAATATTTAATATGAATGAATTGAATTGAGTCAATTTTACTTATTTTTAAAATGAGAACATGAATCAACTTTACTCACTTTGAAATTAAAGGGACAGAAACCATAACAAAAAAATTTTAGGAACCAAAACTAAAAATTGATATATTTAGAAGGACAAAAAATATATTTAAACTTAAAAAAATTTATTTACTTCATAGTATAAGCCTCTCTTTCATAATCCAAAGGATTTTATTTTCATGATTTTATACTCCTAACGTGAATAGTCCTTAAACATTGTCCAGACCAGGAATGTGTTAGTAGTGAAAGTGCATGAATATAAACTAGCAACTAATATGAACTTTATCATCTTGGATGAGTTTTTTTTTTTTTTTGTTAATGTAGATTCAAAACTTTGGTTAATGCTGGTTTGAAGGGCATATCCCTCATTTATTAGAATTGAATATGAATAATGATATATTTTACATGGGAAAATTATTCTTGCACATTACTTTTTTACACCTTTTGTTAAACCAACTTGATTGGGAAAAAAAAGAACAAAAGAAAGAGCAGTGTATCATGAGTGTATTTTTCTTATTTTATTACTTAAAAAGTGATATAAGAATAATATAATAAAAATAGTATGCAAATAATATTGTTGCTTCACGTGTCATGACAGTTTTGTTTTAGAAAAAAAAAATGTAAGTTTAATCCATTACAGAATTTTTTTTCACTTGTTAGAATAACTAAATAATATACTCTGGCTTTTATTATATAAACTTAAAAGAGTAAACAATCAATTTATACATAACATCAATTTGGTCAAGTAAAAAAGTTGATATCATGTAAAAAAAAAATGAACGTTGATATCAATTTAGTATCACAATAATCGAAAGTGATATTAATTTGATTCTCTAAAAAAATTGATGACATCATTTTGATGCTTGCATCATAAAAATTAATATCAATTTAATTTTTCATTCATAAAAAAATGACATTAATTTAATCTTTTAATCAAAGGCTTCTTTAATGGTGCTCTCATTGTATGTAACAAAGGGATGATTTTGAAGCCAATTTTCTAATATTTAAAGATTAAATTGATTTAACATCTTTTTGGAATATACCAAATTCATGTAACATGTATTTTTACGATTAAAATAAGTGTTCACTTATTATAATTATAGGGTTAGACAACCCTTCATTAGTCCCAAAATAATTGATGGGGCTTATCAATGCACACATCAAACAGAAAAAACTCGTGAATGAATTTGAAGTTTATAAAAACATTTTTTTGTTTGTTTAGGAAGTGCATGACTGGCTGCCTCATAATGGAGACAAATTTGAAAGAATCAACGTAAAAATAAGAGGTTGGCTCCTAACTCTGACCAGTGAACAAAAGTAGAGTATAATGCAAACCTATAGTACCCTCTTAGGAGACAAGACGCCTTGTTACGAAACAAAATTATAAGTAGGCATGTAAGGGAGAGCAGAGAACGAAAGGGTGAGAGAGACCGTCAAATCTCTACGTAGATAAGGCTCTCGGGTACCATTCAAAGTTCAAATCAGAACCTAATCTTGATTATGACTACTTTTGTTGAACTTGAATAGCCGCATGACGTGTCGACTTGGATCTCTTGGTGGTGATGAAAAGGCAAGAGGCACGTTTCTAATCTCTTAATACCTCTTTTTCTTTTTCTCAATCAGCTCAGAATCCTACAGCATATGGACGGTTAGGGCATGCCATAGACCAATTTTGGACTCTTGATTTTTTCTTTTTTCATAATAAAAAGTTTAGAGAGTGAAGAAGTTTTCCTTATTTTAAAAGCAAAATTACTAAGTTTGATGAAGATTTATTTAGATTTAAATTCAAGTTATACCATTGCTATAGGCCTAGACATCTTCAATCCTTTTTTTGCTTCTTAGATAACGGGTTCTTTCCCTTCAAACCATGTAAATAAATGATTAATATGTAGAAAGTTAAGGTAGGGAAATTTTTAAGTAAATACAGTCAATTACGTTAATTTTTAGATATTTAAATTATTGTTTGATATATATTTTTAAAGATATAGACGTACATTTTTATTATAAATCTCACAATTTTACTTATATCATATAATAATTTAAATGTTTATGATAACTAATACTTATATAAAAATGGTTCACTCAAGTTATGGATTATAGTATTATTCGATCTTTGAGAAGTAAAAAAGTTTTCAGATCTAAGAAAGAAAAAGAGTCTCCTTTATGATTTATAGGTATTGCCAATAAATTAGACAATCATAATGATTACCCAATCCATGATTGCCTTCATTAGTCTTGAGCTTGATCATTATGGAAGAATAAGGGGACATACTCTATTCCCCTGCTAGCATCTTTCATGTTATGGTCGTATCAGAAAACAACATTAAAGAAATAATGACTGAGAATGGAAAGCAAAGGCAGTCGGCAGATATAGCCTATAGGTGCACGTGCTTATGCGATATCTCCAACTGACTCGTCCGTTCAAAGGAATAAATAGTAATGTTATTTGTACATAATTTTTTTATATTATTTATATAATTTTTAGTTTAAGTAATAAAATAAAAAACATATATTTTACTTTTTTTATATATTTTATTTTTTAAATAAGTGAAATGTAAATATGATGCAGAAAAAATAATGTATAAATAGTATTTTTCAAGTAATAAATTAGAACACTCCACAACACAAATTAGACAAGATTGATCGTACAAGTAGAACGCGTCACAGTGCACCCTTATTTGTTAGGTGCCGACGTTCCATTCATCTTCGCGCATGCATGTCTGCTTTTCATATTATATATTTATAAAAGTAAGAATAATATTTTCACCTATAAAAGGTTGCTTAGAGTGGCAAGCAATCTCAATATTATGAGAAGAGGACGTGAATAATAATTTTCATAATCTTCCAGTAGAATGAAAATTAATTTTATAAATAATTCAAATTACATCGAATCTATGAGATTTCTTATGGTCTCATAAAAAAATTATAAGAATAATATTTTTTATATAACATTTGGGAACACATCTTCTTATTAAGGGTATATATCAGAATCAGAGTATAAATAAATAAAAAATATAATGAATTTAATTATAATTATATGATAAAATTATATATATAAAGTATATATGTATAAGTATATACATAACATTATTGTAAGAATAATGTTAGACTTAGAATTGTAAGAGTAATGTTAGACTTAGATGTATGCACAACAATTTCGCATAACACTTGCATGAAAATGATGATGACGATGATGATGATTTTTACCTATATGTAAACTAATGGGTGAAACATTTTCAGTAGAGCATTTCTCAGGAGTATGTGAAAGATTTTATGAAGTGTTATGATTTTTAACTATGTGTAAACTAATGGGTGAAACATTTCAGCAGCCCATTTCTCAGGAGTATGTGAAAGATTTTCTGTAGTGTTACAGTGTTCATAATCTTCAGTTATTTCAGCTAACTTAATATTAGTTTGCCTACTGTCGGATTAAGTTATTATTGCATTGATTGATAATAATGTTCTACTTAATCAATATTTATCTTTTGCAAACAAATGTTACACCATTTATTATTAATTATAATTTGTAAAGTATGTTTTTATAACAATATAAGATATAAGTATATATTTGGATTAATTTATTTTATATTAAATAAACTTTTTAATCAAATATTTTCTTTAAATATTGGAAAAAAAAATTAAAGTAAATGTCAATCTAAACGGTCATATTGCTTGAATAAATTTTATGGCGACTTGACATCCCTACAAAAGAATCTTATATAATCAGCTTACAAAAAAGAAGAAAGAAAGAAAGAAAATAACCAAAATGTTTTGTTCCGTGAACTTGCAGTATACAATAAAGTCAAGACATTCACGCGAGATAAGACAATTCATTTTATGAGTTATGACTACGGCTTTTTACCAACAAATTTTATTCATATACCTGAATTATAATGTCATCATCGAAAAGCACTTTTCTTCCGTGCAATGTTAGGGATTTTTTTTTTTTTGTATTGAGGGAGAAGTTATATGTCCAAAAGGTTTGAAACATCAATTAACCTCACTACAAATGGAAAAAATAAAAAGCCATTGATGATGGAGGAAAAAATACAAAAAAAGAAAAATAAAAATAAATGGATGTGATGAAAGATTTGTGAGTGTATGAAGGTTTGAGTTTTATTATATCATCGTAATACATATTTTTAATAACTCTCTTAATATTTATTATAGAAAGTATTTAATAAATAAATATATATATTTAATATTTTAGAAACATAAAAATTATTTAGTATTTGCTTTATTTAGTACTTCATCCATGTACTTTTATTTGTCTATTAAAATTAATGCATATAAATTAAGAAAGTTATTAAATATATTGAATGATAAAAAATATAATTTAACATCATAAATTATTTTTTCTCTCACTTAAGAAGTTGTAAAAATCAATTAATATGTAATTATTAAATTTATTGAAGATAATAAAAGATGAGGGTAATGTTGAAAAAATACTAATGGATATTATTCAATTTTCTAAACGAACCGATAATGTTAGACAAATCAAAATTCTTACAGAAAAATATAAAAGTGGACGGAAGAGATAATTAAGAGGATTAGAAGGAGAATTAGTTAAAAGAATTTAGAATTACTTTTGTTTTTATAAATATAAGAACTCTAACAATTAATAGTTAGACAAAACCTATACAAAGTTCTTTAAGTATTTATGATACTATTTTTTAATAAAAATAATATTATATATATATATATATTTATAACTCATTAATAAAAACTTTTTAAAAAATAATAAAATGACTAAAAATTAAGATATATATTATATTTTTATTAAAAAACAACATACGAAGTATCTACAAAACTTTACCTTAAGTTCTGTCCTTAGTAGTTATGGGTGTGGTTTTTCTTCAAAATTATGACACATGCTATGTGCTAGGAACCTAAGCCTGTGTATACGATTAGGAGATAACAAATTAATGGGGACTGAGGTTGAAATTCTTCATGCATTAATAATAATAATAATAATAATAATAATAATAATAATAATAATAATATTATTATTATTATTATTATTATTATTATTATTATTATTATTATTATTATTATTATTATTAAAAGAAGATAAAAAAGAAGATAAAAGCTGCATGGAACTGCGCCCCCCTAAGTCCTAATTAAGTTAGTTCACTCTTGCAAAACAAGCCATATGCACATCGATCCTTTATATGAACATAATCTAACTTATCTTACACCGATCCCTATTTGTGCCAAAAAGCATATTCCTGCAAACCAGTAATATGGTCGTTCTCGGAGAGTGGGGGCTGGATCACTAGACCCCAATAAGCCTAAAAAGTATCTAAACTTTCAAGCATGATTAAATTTATCAACCGTTGTCATCATTTCATAAGAGAAATGTTAGTTTATACATCATTTTGCACTAATTATGTTTTTAATAGATATAGATTTCTGTGCAAGCCTGACTTATATGTATATGGCCCACCTCATTTACAAATTAAAATATAGTATGAAAGTTATCAACACATATCACTATTGTCTTCATAGTCATCTCACTAAAGCTAGTTAAAATTATCAACTATCATCGACATCATCTTCGAAATCATCTCACTATATTAAACTGCAAATAAAGTGACCCATTACGGGGTTAGTGGCAACAACATAGGTAGTGGCTCCCTCCCTTGCAGACAAATTTGCCTATGGAAATTAAGCACCTTCAGGCTTGGGAACCAAACCTATGTGGTCAACAATCAATGGCTCCAAGAGAAGGAACGGTTCAAGATCTAGGTTTGGTCGCCTCTGAATGTGAGACAGCTGCTTTTTTAGGGTTTGGTAACCCACGATTCCGTGTCAACTTGGGAGTGTTACTACTTACTGCTGAAAGTGACAGAGTTCGTGGATGGCTTACATGTGCAACCTTTGCTACCAGTGCATTGCACCTTTGAAAAAGTGAAGCTCTTTGTACACAAGCTATCACACGGTTTTGTACTTTCTTTACTACAAGATTTAATAATAATAATAATAATAATAATAATAATAATAACAATAATTAATTTTTTTAATGTATTATTATTGTAAAATTTTTATATCATCAATTAATTATATATTATTATATATATAATTTTTAAGGTAATTATTGTAAAAATAAAATATTTTTAATAATTTGATAATATAAAATTATATGATAATATAAAAAAATTACATTAATAATACAATATTTCAATTAAATCCTAATAATAATAATATAATTGAAAATCGGTGTTTCGGCTACTTATTAGGGTTGATATTTATTGTAATGGGATACAAATTTGAATCCACTAGTTATTCATCAACAGTCTTAGCACCATCATGGATTGCATAAGATTGATAGGCATTGAAAATTCAGTTTCTATATGCAATTTGTTCATACCATAGGTATCGCCAATAGTGGAATCCGAATGCACTAGCCTTTTATCCTGTGTATTTCAATGTAGAAAAAATTCAATTTTATTTTCTCTACACACAAGATGATTACTTTTTGTTTTAATTTAAAAAAAAAATCAATTGTTTCTTATTAGAAAACATTGAACCGTGCATTTGATGAAAAGCTTCGGCTGTAAAGTAAGACTTAAAGATAAGTTTTAATTGTTGACTTACTGACTTATCTTCCATTCATTTTGCTTAAAAGCATGAATAAATAATTAAAAAAATCCACCAATTACTTCATATCCAAGAAAATAATAGCTATAATGATTCATCTAGCTATGAAGAAACTTCAAATTCAAATGTTGGAACTTTGGAGGGGATGGGTTGACTTTGTGAAAGGAGAGTAAGCTAACTTCCCCCACGTTAAGTGGGTTTCATTGGAGCTTGGAGCAAATGTAAAAGGAAAATGCATTTGTATAAAGCATCCTTAAAATTATTTAGGGTATGTTTGAGAGTTGAAGTTTTGGAGAGAAAGGAAAGTGATGACTTATTCTTTATTTTAAGAAAATATTTTTTTATATTTGAGATTTTTTTTAAAATGAAGGTATAAAATAAAAAATGATCATATAACATTTCAATCATCCATTATTTATTTTTATAAATATTTTATAAATATCTTAATTTAGAAATGAAAAATAAATCTTCCCTTTCTTTTTCTTCCAAAACACTGCAAATCCACTTAATAATATCAATTAGTTCAACTATTAAACTCATTTGTTATATTTAGTTACATAAGTTTAACATTATTTAAATCTTATCTTCATTGCAAGACGAAGGTCTTGAGCTTTTGGGATGAAAAACTATTAACTACAGTTATATGTATAAGGGAGTTCTATTGTCTAATTAAAAAAAGGGGGAGTTTTATTGTATAATTACAAAATTGATATTCTTATTAATTGTTAAATGACTATTCGATAATCTTAAATACATGATTTAGTATAAAAATAAAAATAAAATAAAATAAATTAAGAAAAACGAGCTCAACCATGAGCTATAATATCTACAGGAAAAAGTGGAAGTGTGATATCAAATGGTTCCACTTGCACAAGGTGAACACCAGCCGCAGAAAATCTGATAACAATTATGCCTGTGGTTACGCGTGACTAGAGTGTCAATTTTGATTTCATAGTGACTCACTATAATGCTACATGGTTAAAAAATTCTATTTTTTTATTAGATTTGTTTATAAAGTAATATATGATTATATTAACTCTTCTTTATGTAACTTCACTACAACTTGAAATCTAAAGGAAAAAAGTGGATGTGAGATATCAAATGGGTCCACTTGCACGAGATGAACAGCAGCAGGAGAAAATCTTGTAACAATTATGCCTGTGGTCACGAATGACTAGAGTGTCAATTTTGATTTCAAAGTAACTAACTGTAATGCTACATGGTTAAAAAAATTCTAATTTTTTTATTAATAGATTTGTTTTTTAAAGTTATATATGATTATATTAACTCTTTTTATATAAATTCACATACAATTTAGTATTACAGCAATTATATCTTTTTAGTTTTTACCCTTTTCAAGTTTTATGATAGAATTGTTAAATAGACTGAGTTAGGTAGGTTTAGTTCGACAAAAAATATAAGGTGAATTAGAAAAAATTAAGTCTAAAGTTAATTTAACTTATGTGATTCGGTTCAATTTTTTTTTTTAATTTAATAAAGTATATATAAAAATATTATTTAAAAAATAAAATTCAATTGTTAATTAAATTATTTATTTAATTTATTTGTCATTAATTTAAAATTAAAAAATTTAAATTTCTTATTTTTATTAATTATTTTTAAAAAAAAATTAAATTTATTATTTAAATAAAAATAATAATAAAATTGGTGGGCTGGCCACTTAACTCATAGCTTATAAAAGAGTGGACTAAATTAACAAAATATTATTATAAAATATACTTGATCCAACTTAGTTCCGCTTAAAAATAATTTAATCCGTGATCCAATCTAATCCAAACTGGTCACCCATTTTCACAGCCCCAGATTACGGAGCAGTACTATTCCTTCTTTGGAGTGACGGTTTTGGACAAGGAAGTGGCTATGACGGCTATATTGGTTCAACGGTTACCATAGTGATCTCTCTTTCTCGCACGCAAATGAACAGTATTATAAAGTAGAATAGCTCGTGAGCACTGTGCAAATTGTGGACTGAAAAGAATGCTGAGCCAGTGAGTCTTCCCGCACAGGGAATGTTACCTAACCATTTTACTGCCTGATCGACATGCATGCACCCTTTGCCCTTTGCCCTTTACACGTCGGTAGCTAAATTGAAAATTCGATTCCATGATCGACAAAGTTTAGATAGATGTGTTTGGTTTGTTTCTTGTTATTATAATTATATTTATAAAAATGATATGTTATTTTATTTTTTGTTTTTAATTTTTTTTAAGGAAATAGTATTTGTTTACGAAATTTTAAAATAAGATAATAAAAATAATGTGTTATTTTTATAATTATAATAAAAACATATTAATTAAAAATGAAAAATTAAACACCCTCTTTACTTTCATATTCTTAACGATATAACTGAAGACTTAAATTATAGATTAAATGAGTACTCAATACAATTAGATGTCAGCAAAACCAGTGGCAAAAAGCATATATGCTTAAGGAGAAAGAGAGTTCCATTCCATGGGAATCAAATTAAGAAGCGCCAACTTGTTTAGATTGTAGACTTTTCGTTATATGTTTTAAATTTTATCAACCATTTAATGTAAGAATAAAGCCAACATGGTTTTTTTATTAAGAAATAATTTAAAGGACTTACAATTCGAATCGAACACTTCACAAGGAGAATTGCATGGAGACTCAGAATGCAAGTGTTTGCTCCTTTTAGCAGAAGATGGAAAGTAATTGCATAAAGTCATGAGGATTAGATTAATTTTTTAGTAATAAAGGAGCACATATTCTAAGAGAAATTTTAAATCGTTCGCTTATCGTGTTTGAATTCAAGATTTGATTTGTCATTGATTCCCCTTTTATTTATTAAAACGGTTTGAATGTATATATAATCTAATTATTCTGGAAACCTAAGCGATATGCTTAGAGTGTGTTTGGTAAAAATTGAATTAGCTTTTTTTTAATTTTTTTTGGAAAAAATGTTATTGTAACTATTTTTAATCATTCTTGGTAAAATCAGCTTCAGTTTTTGTATGAAATTTAATGCAAAATAAAAATTTTTTAAAGTTAATTTTTATAATCCTGAAGATTGAAACTTATAATTCTAATTTATAAATTATTTTTTACACTTTGATATGTAAAAACATTTTATTCTCAATCAAATAATTTTTTTAATCATTCTATACTTATTTTAGTAATTTAATACATAAAAATAATTTTTTTATATCATCCAAACGAATCAGATTAGCTTAAAATCACTTTTCAACTAATGTATCCAAACATAAAAAATAAATCAATTATAATCGATTATAACAAAAAAAATTTATATAATAATCAATTATTAAAATAATTAAATTTTCACAATTTTTTCAAATACACACAGTTTGTTTACGAAAATATCATTTAGAACACTAATGACATGTCTGGGACTTAGAAGGCCAAGCAGAGGTTCACGCAGAAGATTATGTTGATGGTACTCATTCAAAGAAATTTTCCACACAAATTACTCACGGGTAGCACTAAAAGATTTCGCTAAGAAGGGATGACCACCAAGTTGTTAAAAAAGATTTAAACTCGTGGACTTACAGAATGCATAACCAGATTTTTAGAAACTCTTGAGTTAGTTAAACCAACCCGTGTTGAGAGTTATCAAATTATTAGGCTTTGCGCCCAATAACAAGTGTGTTGAATTTTGGTATAACATCTCATAGGAAAATGATGCTTGCATACCAAAATTTGCGCACCAATTTTATAGCGATTAACGATGTACAAAATTTGGGTTAACTATATGTATTGTTTGATTAAGGACTAATAATTAATTACCATATTGTTAATCAAAATTTTATATGTTGTTAATCAGTGTAAAACTAATGTGAAAATTCTGATGTGCATATAACAGTGTTGACATCTTATAACACGGCTCATGATGGATGTTAACGAGATTAATAGCTTATAAAAAGGGGATGAATCCCCTAGTCACTCTTCAATCCTAGTGAATCGAGTAAATCTTTACTTTAATCCTTAAAATTGTATGCACCGGTCACATTAGTCTATGAATTTTTAAAACTGACAACTCAGTCCTTAAAATCTCAAAACGTTAGTCACATTAGTCTCTGTATCTTTTTTCGTTAGTTAAACTTAACAGATACTCACGCATGATACATTAAGTGTCAAGTTGGATGCTAATGTGGCCTCCTACCTCCCCCAAAATGATGTAGTTTCGCTTTTGTCCCAAAAAACAAAGGTCTCAAAAATGAAACGACGCCGTATTGGAGGTGGAGGGAAATTTTTCAGATCTCCCCCAATTGCAACACTGAAATTTATGATGATGATCAACGTTCATCAGCTCCTAATCTTAGAGAAAATACCATAGTCCCTACTACTTCTTCTTACTGTTTCAGCACACCCATCTCCAAACCAGGGTTTGATGAAGGGTTCTGATGGATCAATAACTTGGTCTCGTGCATGTTGTCCAACAACTTTCATTGCTGGAATGAGAGTTGGAGTTGTGCTCTGGTGGCACAGAGGTGGTTTCTGAGAAGGAGTTGTTCTTGGAGGATTTATTGTTGTTGGAGCATTTTGATGGGTTGCTGAGTGAGGAGTTTGAATGAGTTTTGTTGGTTTGTGTTGTGTGATGAATGATCAGATGGGAAGATAAAATACCATTGCAATTGGGGAGAATCTAAAAAATTTAGTCCCTAAAATTTCATGCATCGATCACATTAGTTCCTAAATTTTAAAATCTAAAAATTCAACCACAAGTTTCTGAGTTTGTTCAAATCAAAGACAATTTAGCATGCATATGACTCTAATACCTTTTTTAGATCCAAAGTTAGTACCTTTTTTTAATTGGATTTAGCAATCTCATAGGTGAGGCAGAAGTAGGGGGAGGGAAGTAGTAGAAGAAGAACAATGCAATAGAGGGAAGGAACCATAGAGCACTTGGTGAAAGCCATGGTATGGAACCTAGATTTTGCAGAGGTCAACTGAGATTGTCATAGGGGTCTATGATTTTGATGAGCAAACATGACCTTGAGATTGTGCTGTTGGCTTGAAAGCATTTAGATCCATTCAAATTTTCGAGTAGGCACTTGTGGTTGAGCTCAAGTCTCAAGTTTTGGTCTGAAAGCAAGAATGAGGGCACGAAAGAGTAAGGAAAGAGAGAACAGAGGAAGTATTTTTTTTTCAAGGACTTTGAGATAATTTCTTTTTTTTTTTGGACCAAACTTGTAAATACAAACTTTCACACAACTTCGTGTGAAATTGCCTCGTTTTGTGAAGGTAGGAGACCACGTCAGCGTCCAACTTGGCACTTAACGTGTCATGTGTACATGTCCATTAAGTTTAATTAATGGGAAAAGACGTAAGGACTAACGTAAATAACGTTTTGAGATTTTAGAGATTAAATTGTTAATTTTAAAAATTCAGGGACTAATGTGACCGATGCATACAATTTCAAAGACTAAAGTAAGAGTTTACTCCTAGTAAATCTTCTACTCTTTCTACAGAAGTTGTAAGTTTTTTTTTTTTTTGTGGGTTCATAGGAGGGCTCCACCACTGGGGTGGGCCCTAAGAGATGCTCACATGGGGCCCTAAGAGGAGGGGAAGGGGGGATAGATGAAGAAGGGGTTAGGAAGAAGTGTATTAGCTAGGAATCGAACCCAAAGTTTTTTTGTTCCCTTTTTCGATTGGGTTGTTTGAGCACAAATTTGTTAATGATAAGTTGGATAACACATTGAGCATTATCTTTTGGTACAAGTTCAGGGCCAAGGCCCAAAACAAAATTAGCTTTTAATTGACAAAGGACAGAGGACACAAGAAACTTTCATGAGATCTAATAAGTTGTAATAGGCTTTTCGGTGCAACTTTATCCTTTCAATATGGGCTGAAATGGGAGTTCACAGAATCGGAATAAACTAATGAGGCCCTATTTGGATCTATTTTTTTTGTTTTATTGTTCTTGAGATCCATTTTTAAGAGCAAGACTCAAAATCAATTTTATACATCAAAAAATTAAAAAAAAAAACGCTTGTTTGGGAAATATGTTCTCAAAACAGTCCTAAGAAGCAATAAAACTGAAAATACGTTTGGGTAATTTGTTTTGAGAATAATTTTTAAAAATAGAAAAATAGAAAAACTGGTTTGGTAAATCTTTTTAAGAAACCTATTGCTTTATGCAATATTTTTTTATTGGTTAATATTCATTATGATTCACCCTCTCTTACACCTTGAAACCATTATATAGGGTTAAATCTCTGTATCCTTGGCATGACTATAGTGTTCTGCAAACACAAGGCCCTACCCCTACTTCTTGCAGAAAAGATAACCTGTTCAAGTGTCAACCCTTCCCATTTTCTAGTGTTTATACGTTCTCAATATGGCTCGAGATGCAACCTCTATTATCACACAGCAAATTTTACCAACACAAACACTTATCTTCAAGCTAGCTTCATAGTATTAAAGTAATAACAAATATAACACAAACAAAGACCAAGACACTTTTCAAGGATTTAAAAACATGGATGACATAAACCAGAGTCACTCTCAATCATAGTTTCCTTTTGTTACAAGTTATTCAAAATAATCATAAGTAGCCATATGCCCATAACAAAATATTTATCCAAAAAAAAAGTATTTCAAAATAACCATAATTAGCCATAGGCCCAAAACAAAATATTTACCCAAAATATAAGCCTAACAACATATACAAAAGATTTATCCCCACAATTGCATTTTCCACTCAAGCCTCTACGCCTTCTTCCTATCTTTAGACATACTCAAAAACATTTCTCTATCATCAACATCCTTAAATTTGTCTAAAGCTTTCATATAAGTGGAATGGGAAACATCATCAATCTCTTCAAGAGCAACAACACACTTAGCAATGGCATATTCAGCAGATGTGATATTAGAACTAGACGCCTCCAAACATTTTGCCTTATATTGATTAGCCCTAGCAATTGAAGCTTCCGCTTTAGCTTTAGATGCCTCAGCCCAAGCTTGGAGTACATCTCCCATTTGAAAAGTCCTACGCTCTTTATTGTGCCTTTTTTTATCTTGAATTTGCACCTTGTGCTTTCCACTACATGTGGCGCGCTCAATCATGTCAGCATCATCTAGGCTATGTACATCAAGATCAACATCAACTCCAGTATTAAGATATTCATTTTCAAGTTCATATTCATCACCTGTATTTGGAGGGTCTTGAGTGGATGAATGATGAAGTACTCCGGTGGCAATACTTCTAATGAAAATGATTCCCAATAATTTGTAGTGCTCTAGACCATTTTTTTTAAATGGTGCAGCTTCCGGATGTGCCTAAAATAAGAATGCAAACAAAAAAGTTATAATATAATCAAATAAAAAATTAATATATAAAAATTAAAATTATTAATTTAAAAAATACTCGAATGTAGCTTTGCCAAACTTCTTCTTCAGCAGTAATTGTGCTGGTTTTTGCATCCCAACCAAAACCAGTTTGCCGCAAGAGGTGAGAAAAGGCTGCATGTTTGGTCCTCAACCTATTAAACTTTTGCTTTATTTGTTTTATGCTAAAAGAGCGCTCAGTCCTTGCATTAAGTATTTAACATATTGGTCCAGTATTTAGGCTGAAATGCGCCATTTTTCTTGTTCCCTTTGTTGACCTCTTCAACCATAATATCTATAAAAGCCTTAAGACAAGGCCTAGCCCAAAGTAGGCTGTCTTGTGTTTCAAGTTTTTCAGTTGCCATCTATAACAGTAACAACCGAGGATATTAGAATATGAAATATCAAAGATAACAAGTAGTGTTATAGGTTTCACCAACACCAATCATAAATGGATCATAACACATAGATGCAAAAGTAGTGAACTAACAACAAATGATTAACATTTAAAAACACAATGAATTGTCAAATATCATAATTTGATAATTACTACTCAATTTTAATGTAGGATAGTGTATTGAGTTTATATTCAGATATCAAAACTATTACTCAAATATCATAATTTTTAATCAACTGTTAAAGTGTGCGTATGTATCTATTGTGACAAACAGTCAAGTAACATTCACATAGAACTAAGAGAAAATATATGGAGCATACTTTCAGTCTTTAAGACTTTGAAGAGGTAATGCAATTTAAAACAAGAAAAAGAAATTACTCTATAATCCTATTCTTATGTAGAAACAATAATAACAAGTAACGACACAAAGAACCTCTTCAAAGTAATATCTCATAAGAGGAAATATACTTAACAAGTAGCCACAACCAGAATATGGAATACTTAATTTACAATAGATCCTTATTATTACACCCTTTTGAATAAACATTACTTTACTGCTAGTTACGCCATTTCTTAGAACTTTTGCTCGCTTGGGGAATTGTAAACCACTTTTATTTTATAACTTGTAATCTATGTTATTATGGTCAAGAGTTAGTTAAGAGTTAGTTATCCTAGTTGGAATTAGTTATTCTAATTATGTTAGTTAGTTAGCTTCTGTTAGCTTCTATTAGCTTCTATTATATATCTTGTACTTGTGTAATCTTTATGATTAATTCTCTCATTTTTCCGAGATTGATCAACATGAGTTTTCTACTTTCTCTGATCTAACATGGTATCAGTTGTTTACCTTTCAACTTCCGCAACACATTTCTTCTTCTTCTTTGATCCTCTCTTCTGAAACTCTAAATCTCTTTCTTTCTTCTTCGCCATGGAAGAACAGAATCCTCTTTTCATCCATTCCTCCGACCTACCTGGATTGGTTCTTGTTTCACAGCCTCTTGATGGTAGTAATTACCTCACTTGGCGTCGTTCCATGATTCTTGCCCTCGATGGTAAGAACAAATTGGGATTCGTCGATGGTTCTGTTCCTCGACCTCCACCTGAAGAAACTCAGAATTTTCGTCTATGGAAACGCAACGATAGCATAGTTGCTTCTTGGATTCTCAATTCAGTCACTAAAGAAATAAGCACCAGTGTGATTTACTCCACCTCCTCTGAAGGATCTTGAGAACTTTTGTTCAGAAAAATGGACCGAGAATTTTTCATTTGAAAAAAGCTCTTCTCCATTGTACTCAAGATTCAAGCACAATCAGTGCATATTTCACCAGATTCAAGAGTCTATGGGAAGAACTTGGTGAATATAAACCCATTCACAATTGTCATTGTGGAGGTGTTCAGCCCCTAATTGATTTCCTTCAAGATGAATTTGTCATGAATTTTCTCATGGGACTCAATGAGTCTTTCTCTCTGCTCGTGGTCAGATCCTTATGATGGATCCAATTCCTCCAATCACTCAAGTTTTCTCAATACTTGTTCAAGATGAAACTCAGAAGGAAGTTGGTTTGCAACTTGCCTCTCCTTCTGAAGTTGCTTATGCTGTTCACTCATCTTCTCAGAACAAGGGTAAAAATCAGAAGAAAGATAGGCCTATTTGTACTCATTGTGGGATCACAGGACATACCAAAGATAAATGCTTCAAGCTTCATGGCTATCCTCCTGGCCACAAGAAGCATCAAGCCACCACTTCTGTAAACCAAGTAATGACTACTGATGATTCAAACTGGTCTCCACAGCAATGTCAGCAAATTCTTGCTAAGCTTCAGGCACAGCTAGCAAGGGTTCCCATGTCAAATGGTCAAGATCAAATTGATTCTTTTGTAGGTAATATGCCCATAGGTATCACACTTTCCATTTTACAGTCTCCTTTCAAGAATTCAAATTGTTGGATACTTGATTCTGGTGCCACTTCACATATAACATGTCACTCAGAAGTCTTTCTTGATTTCCATTCTGTCATCAATAAATTTGTTACCTTACCAAATCAGTCTTTAGTTCCAGTTTTAGGCATTGGTTCTGTACAACTCAATCCTTTATTGATTTTGCAAAATGTTCTTTACATACCTTCTTTTCATGTGAATCTTCTTTCTATTAGTAGTTTACTTTGTTATAGTGATGCTTCAGTCATTTTTAACAAATCTTCCTTCGAAATCCAGGTTGCACAGCACCAGAGGACGATTGGCAAGGGTGAGCTTCACCAAGGCCTTTATGTTCTTCAGTCACAAAATCACTCTCAGCAAAACAACAAAGTCTCTGTTAAAAATTCTATTTTTTTTGTCAATAATTCGTATTATCCACTTGTATATAGCTTTACACATAATTCTAGGTCCCTTGATCATGCCTTATGGCATGCCAGGCTAGGACATGTATCAGAAAAGGTTTTAAAACTGTTTAGTAATAAAATTGCTTTACCTTTACCTAATACTTCTTGCAGTGATTGCATGATTTGTCCTTTGTCTAAGTTTAGACGCCTTTCCTTTGTTTCTAATAACAATTACTCTGCCCAAGCATTTGATCTTGTTCATGTGGACATATGGGGTCCTTATCATCATCCCACCTATGATGGTAAGAGATTTTTTTTGACTATTGTAGATGATTGTACTAGATTCACATGGCTTTATTTGATACAACATAAATCTGAGGCTCCTTCCATCATTAAGAGATTCTTTAGCTATGTCAAGACTAACTTTGACAGGCCAATTAAGATACTCGAGGTCTGACAATGCTAAGGAACTCCAATTGGCTATATTTTTGCAAGATCAAGGCACCGCATCGATTCGGTTGTCCTTATCGCCTGCAAATGCAATTACGTGGTCGAAAGGAAACATCAGCATCTATTAAATGTGGCCAGGTCCTTGATGTTTCAATCCAAGGTTCCAATCCACTTCTGGGGTGAATGTGCCATTGCTGCCACTTTCTTGATCAATCGGGTTCCTTCTCCCTCCTTGAAGAATGCTTCTCCTTATGAACTGCTCTATGGCAAACTGCCTAATTACAGTGCATTCCGAGTGTTTGGATGCCTTTGCTTTGCTGCTGTTCCAATTCATCAGAGAAACAAGTTTTCTCCTAGATCCTTTCCTGCTGTTTTTATGGGATATCCACCTGGTTATAAAGGTTACAGAGTTTATGACCTTTCTACTAAAAAATTTGTTATTTCTAGAGATGTTACATTCTTTGAAAAACAATTTCCTTTTGAGACAGCTTCTTTTGACACAACACCAGACCCTTTCCAATCCACTGTATTGCCAAAACCCCTTCATGAAATGATTCCAAATCCTAACCATATACCACATATACCAAACACTGACCCTCCACCTGAACCTGAATCTGATCCTCCTCATCATTCACCCAATTCCAACACTGTTGTACCTGCCCCTATTCCAACTCGCAGGTCGACTAGGACACACAACCCTCCCACATACCTTCAGGACTATGTCCATAATTTGGTTTATCCCATACAGCAGCATCTCTCCTATGCCACCCTATCTTCTCATTACCATTCCTTTATTGCTAATGTGGATTCTCACTATGAACCACAATATTATCATCAAGCAGTTCGATTTCCACAGTGGAGGGCAGCTATGGCAGATGAAATTAAAGCCTTAGAGGCTAATCATACTTGGTCTGTGGTTCCTCTACCTCCTGGAAAACAAACCATAGGATGTAGATGGATTTTCAAGACCAAATACAACTCGGATGGCTCTGTTGAAAGGCATAAAGCCCGTTTGGTAGCCAGAGGTTTCACTCAGCAATTGGGAATTGATTTCATGGACACATTCTCTCCAGTGGCAAAGTTAACCACTGTGAGAGTTCTTCTTGCTGTTGCAGCTCAAAGGAAATGGCATTTATCTCAACTTGACATCAATAATGCCTTCCTCAATGGTGATTTATTTGAGGAAGTGTACATGGATCTACCTTTGGGTTATTCTAACAAGCAGGAGCATGCAGTGTGCAAATTGCATAAGTCCTTGTATGGCTTGAGACAAGCCTCGAGACAATGGTTTCAAAAATTCTCCACTGCAATTCAGAGACTTGGATTTCAAAAATCCACAGCAGATTACTCTTTATTTTTCAAAGGATCAGGTGATCAACTTCTCCTTCTGTTGGTTTATGTCGATGATATCATCATTGCTGGCCTTAATCAATCATTAATCAACCAAGCCATCAAAGGTCTACAGCAACAATTTAAGTTAAAGGTACTTGGCAATTTGAAATACTTTCTAGGCCTGGAAATTGCCACTTCATCCAAAGGGATTCACCTTAGCCAAAGAAAGTACATTCTGGAACTCCTTGAAGATACAGGCTTCATAAATTCCAAACCTGCCAACATTCCCATGGAAGCCAATCTGCAGTTAAATGACACAGATGGTGAGTCACTCAGTGATGCTTCTCAGTATAGACGGCTACTTGGTAGGCTCATGTACCTAACCATATCCCGACCAGATATCATTTTTGCTGTTAACAAGTTAAGTCAGTTCATGTCAAAGCCTAGAACACCCCATTTAAAGGCTCTCCATCATGTTCTACAGTACTTGAAGACCTCTCCGGGACAAGGAATTTTTTTCCCTTCTATCTCCAATACCACCCTAGCAGCATATGTTGATTCTGATTGGGGAAGTTGTAGTGTGACTCGAAAATCAACCACTGGTTTCTGTGTTTACTTAGGCTCCTCCTTAATCTCCTGGAAATCTAAAAAGCAACCCACAGTTGCTAGATCCTCTGCAGAAGCAGAGTACAGAGCTCTTGCATCTCTTACAAGTGAACTTTTGTGGCTGCAGCAATTGTTGCGATGCTTTCAGATTACCATCCCTTCAATCATGGTCATGTGCGATAACAAGTCTGCTATTCAAATGGCTGCTAATCCAACCTCAAATGAGAAATCAAAACATATAGACATTGATTGCCATTTCATAAGACAGCATGTCAATTCGGGCTTCATCAAGTTGGTTTATCTCCCAACTCAGCAACAGTTAGCTGATATGTTTACCAAAGCGCTCCCTTTTTGTAAATTTTCAGTTTTGCTGTCCAAGTTAGGTGCTTTAGATATCTATGCTCCAAACTTGAGGGGGAGTATTATGGTCAAGAGTTAGTTAAGAGTTAGTTATCCTAGTTGGAATTAGTTATTCTAATTATGTTAGTTAGTTAGCTTCTGTTATATATCTTGTACTTGTGTAATCTTTATGATTAATTCTCTCATTTTTCCAAGATTGATCAACATGAGTTTTCTACTTTCTCTGATCTAACATATGTTGCATATAACAATACTTTTGTAGGGCTCGTGCTTCTGTGTCTATTAGCGTTCATGCAATATAATCTTTGTTGCAGATGTCATTCTGAGAGCTAAAGATAATCATCTGCTCTCTGGTGAATGCAACTGATTTCAAGAAATCTTAAAGAGGACATTATTATCTTTTATTGCATGAAGCAGGTAGGTGCGGGAAAAGAATATTATGAAGGATGTCTTATTAAATTAACTTTTGGTTTACATGGTTTGTGCTTCACTTGTGCATCTAACTGTCTCTCGCTATTAGAGGATACGGTAAAAATAAGAGGACAGAAATCAAGTAAAAGAAAAAAAAATTATAAAGGCAATCCAACAAACAGATAAAAGGCATTGAGAACCTCAATATGGCACGTATCCACTTAACAAGTAAAAGAAAAAGTTTTTGGAGGCAATACAACAAACAAGTAAAAGTGAGAATTCAAGGAGTAAGAATAGAGAACAAAACCCCAAATTCATCAGGAAGCAACACTACCCACGAGAACCAGAACTTAAAGGGAGGAAGAACTTACCGTTTCGTTGTTCTGAAGCAGAACGAATGGCAGCACTGAAGCAGAGGAGATAAGAGGAGAAGTGGAGAAGGCTTCATTCTTTCATTTCTTTTTAAGCTTTAATAGTAAGAGTTTCATATAATTACGAATGTGCCATTAATGAAGGAGATTGTTCTCCGTGTTTTTGTATTGTTGTTAGTACGGGTGTCGGCAGGATGAGTTCGGTGAGTTGAGCAACGATTTTTCACTTGGCTCACTTCCTAGAACAGTAAGTTGGGTTCGGTGGAAGTGAATGCCAATAAAAAAAATGTAATAAATTTATTTCTCCCTTTTAAATTAGAATAGTAATAATAATAATAATTGAGATATTCTGTACGTAATCTAATCTTTTAGTATTCTTGTGACTTAATATTGATAGATTTTTTAATATATGTGGACTAACATAGAGATAAAGTCAGAAAAGAATTAGCTTAGTTGTTTTGTTTTGTCAATATTAAAGTTTCACATCGAATAAAAGTATATTTTTGTCTTAGTTATTTTGTCTTACTAATACCAAAGTCTCACATCGATTACATTACGGATCAGAAGTAAACACTTGTCCTATAAATAAACTAATTGATAATGATATTTTTTAATGTTATGGTGCGCTCTCTAATAAGCATGTGAAATATATATATCTTTGGGATGAGTACCAGAATCACGTGAAATAGGTTAAGTGCCTTATAAATATCTTTTTTAATTTTTTTTGTCAACATAGAAAATGTCAAATGTGTTGGCATTTTTAACTAAAAAAAGTCATCCTACATGACGTATCTACGTAAAAAATGTCATGTAGGATGGCGCATCTATGTGAATTACGCCAACCATATTAATGGATCGCCACCTGCCACCATTTAAAGCGCATCTAATGGATTAGAAATTATTAAAAAATATCACATTAGACAAAAGGGTGACAGTTTGATATATAGATTCAAAAGAGTGGTATTTTGATAAATAATTTTTAAAAAGTAACAATTTCGTAAATAGTTTAAAAAATGATATTTTGATAAATAGTTTTACTACTAGTGACAGTTTGGTAAAAAAACCTTGGGTTGGGTGGAGTTGAGTAGATTTTTTTTACTCAATTCGATCTAATTTGATCCACTTAATAGTGGATTGGGTTAGGTCGAATTAAGTGTTTGTCGACATATTTTTTTTTAAAAAAATCTTAAAAAAAAGGTCAAAATATAAAATCTAATAAATTAACATCATAAGTCTCAATCTCAAATATAATAAATCTCAATCTACTAAATTAACATCATAAGTCTCAACTAACCTTACTCAAACATAATAGGTCTCAATTTCAAATAAATTAAACATTATAAGTCAATAAGTGTATAATAAATTAACAACTAACAAATCTTACTAAGTTCCTTGGCAACCGTTTTGCTCCTCAAAGGATTCAAGCATATCTCTAAGTCTCAATTCTCAAGTTCAATTTTTAGATTTTCAAGCAATTAGATTTTATCTCTCAATCTTTCACCTAATGTCTAAGATCACGTAAATATAACGCGTAATATACCACAAACATTAAACACATTAAAAATAAATCAAAAATAATAATTTTTATTAACAAAGAATCAAATCAAATATTCAACATACAAGAATAAAGTGTTACATCTTGTCAGCACTCAATTTTGACCGATTCATAAAAATAATATTAAATAAAATTTGTTTTTATAGTTTTTTTATAAATTATTAATTGTGGCTAAAATAATAAAAAATCAATCAAAAGTCAATTACTCTCAACCTAAGACTTATGGTTCAATCTATAAAATTTCAACAATCCAACTTCTAATGAAGTTTCAAATGTTTAATTTCTTCCTAACTAAGTGCAAGCAATAAGTTAAGTGACTATTGTCACTAATAAGGAGTGGGGAAAACTTTGTTTACAAGCGAAATCAACATACACATTGACTGATAAAAATAGTGTGGCTAAGGAAATGGGGGATATACCTTCTAGTTCTGGCAGGTAACAAAGAAAGGAGGAAGAGAGGTATTGAGAGGAGGGGAAGGAACATAAAAAAAAATGCAGAAAGGGGTAGAGATGACACAAGGGGGAGAACATTCCAAATGAACCTAATAATCCCATAAGCAAATTCCCCTCAGCCCCAAAGGTCCAACCTGTAACATTCTGTATAATATAAGAGTTAAATAAGGTCATGATAGCTCAAATCATTTAAATATATATATAAATATATATATATATAAAATAATAATAATATAGTTGAAATAACAGAGAAAATAAAATAGATATGAGGAATTTATTTCTAAGCTTTAACTGAGTAGAATGAGCTATAGAAAATTTTGGATTAGTTGGATATTATTTTTATGATATTAGAAGGATGTTTAAAGGTCAAATGAGAGAGATAAAATGTTTCAGGTTGTATAGCACTTTTACTATTCACTCTTTTGCTCCTAACCATCTGATCCTTATCCTTTTCTCTTTTTCTTTCTTTCCTTTTTCTTTCTCCTTTCACGTTCTCTTCCTGTTCTTTCTCTCTCTTTTTTTCTGTTCTCTCTTTTCTTTTCTCTTTCGTTTTGGTAAGAAGAAGAAGGAAACAAAGGGAGAAGGAAGAAAATCAAGTGGAATAGAGGAGGATATCAGGAGGAAGAGGATAGGAAAGGTAAGAAGAAGGTGATACCAAGTTAAGGTGGGGGTTTCTAAGCTTGAATCTTCATCATTTTACTCATTTTTCATATTAGGCTATTTTGAGGTTTAATATGTCAAATTGAGTTCTTAAAGTGGTTTGAATGAATTTCTTTCTTGGATAAGTTTTAAATGTAGTTTATGACTTGTTCATGCTAAAAATTTGAATTAAAAACTGAAAATTCTCCATTTAATCCTTTAAAGCTCAAAGTGAGGGTTTTAGAAGTTTGGAGGAATGATTTTAGTGTTTTGATCCATTTTTGGTGAAATTAATCGGTGTTTTATGTTTCCCTCATGTTTGTGAACTTGTTTGGGACTTAAAATTACCTAGAAATTAGTTTGGAGTGGCCAAAATCCAAGAATTTGATCATTGGAACAGTGTCACAACCCTGCAAAATGAGTTACAGAGTTTCTGGTTCAGTTACACGGCCCGTGTGCGATTACACGGCCTAGGCCGTATACATCTCAGTCATAAATTTTCTTCACAGATGATTACATGGCCAGGGTCGTGTAATTTTACATGGCCGTATAATCCCTCTGTGATGAGAATTAGCTCTTGTGATCTTCATGAAAGTTGTAGCCCTTTCTCTTAGCTTTCCAACGCCACCAAAATCACCTCGTTTTGACATTCGTATCTCAAGTTATGCTCATTTTACTGAGCAAAGGTCAAATGTTGAGATTGAGCAGGATGCGTTTTTGGTTAGGAAATACATGTTTTGGTATTCTATAAGGCTAGGAGCCTTAGAGATACCTTAGATAACCCTATTGAGGTGGAGTATCAAGGGGTAATGTGTTGGATTGAGGACATGAATTTTTCTAAGTGTTAAAAATACTTCTATAGGTATTTGATGAAATATGTGATAAAATGATGTTTGATTGCATGATATGTCTACAACAAGTGAGATTGATTGATAATATTGAATCATATGTGATTGGTTGATGAAATTGAACACCCATGATGAGAATGATTAATCTATGCATTATGTTGCATGATGAATTGATGAAATAGTTTTCTTTCATGGGTATCCACTTTGTGGAACTAGACCGAGTTAGATTTCGGATGTACTTGTACTAGGGTAAGTCTTGGTTAATGGTAAGAGAATATGTGATTTTCTCTATATCAGAGTAATTGAGGTTAATGAAAAATCTTCCTTTTTACCTAAGCTTCCCTAGTCATTAAGTGGATGAGGATGAATATTTTCCTCACTACTTAGGGTAATCCTAAATCTTGGATAGTCTAAGTAATGCACCTCTCATACTATTCTCGATGATTGATATTGTGAGATAACGTACCTTCTCTTTATTATAATGGATTGAAGTCTAACCCTAGATTTGATATTGAGGAGACGTACTTCCTCTAAGCTAGATACGGGAAGACTGGTCTAGTTACTCGGAGTAGTTCTTTGTGGCGACGTACGACCATAAAAAAGTTGATGTGCACTAACCTAAAAGCAGACTACTACCAAGCCAATGAATTTTGTAATGCTAGCATGATTAATGCATGAGTTTAATGATTTGATATTGAGTAATGCCATTGATTTTTATCATGGATTTTATTGAAGCAGTTTATGATTTATGTGATATGCGTTTAAATGATTTTCATAATAATGGAAATGGGAACTCTGTTTCGAGAAGAGGAAGGACTGGATTTGACTTTTGTCACCTTCTTACACTAGAAAGATTATTTTTCTTAAAAGACGATTTTTCCTTGAAACAGCTGAAATTGTTATGATGACACATTTTTGTTTATTAATGGTACTACTGAGAATTTCTTAATTCTCACCCCATATATGGAATTTTTCGTGACAATTTCAGGAAGGAAACACGCAATGGAGCAAGATGGAATTTCGGGCTTATGAAGAGTAGTTTAATATCTTTTAAATTCTTAGTTTTTGAGAGTTTGTTGCTATGAGACACTTTTTGTATATTATAGTATGATGATGTAACAGCTTGTATAATATTTTGTTTCATGACACACACACACACACACACACACACACACATATATATATATATATATGAGTTTGCGTAAGGCTCATATTTTGATATCTATATACTATATTTATTTACAAATTTGTGATATTCGTAAGTAATATACTAAATTCTAATTACTGATACATAAACTGGATACGTTATTAGTTTTAGTATTTGGGACGTTACATTATGATATCAGAGCAGTTCATCCTGTTGAGCCGGAGTATGGACTAGTTATGCTATTGTTATGCATCTTTTTGTCTTAATGATGAGACATATAGGTAGAATTGCATAACGGCCTTGTGAATGCATGTTTATAGTTTACTTTTACACGGTTACATGATATTGAGCTTGATCCACTCGATATGTAATGTTCTGTGTATTCAGGATACTATGGCATCTTCCGGGCAGACGCAAAGAAATGACGCATTAGCCAGTTCAGCAAGTATAGAGAATATGATGGAGAAGTTCAAAGAAATGACGGCGGCAATAAGGGATTTGAGGTAGGAGAGGGTGATAAATAATTCCCATTTGCAGCAGGAGCCTGAAGTGACTGTAGTAAAGAATGATCTTTCCAAATTCAGAAAGTGTAATCCGCCATCTTTCCATGGCGAGTATGATCCTGCCAAGGCTGATCAATGGATTAGGGAGCTAGAAAAGATATTTGCTGTGTTGGGTTGTACAGATGCACAACAAGTTTCTTATGCCTCTTTCATGATGAAAGGAGAGGCTGAACTTTGATGGAATGATGCTAGAAGACTCCTAGAAACTGATGGGACTGAAGTTACTCGGGAAGTGTTCAAAACCACATTCCTAGAAAAGTATTTTCCACCAAGTGTGCAAGAGGAAAAGGAAGTAGAATTTTTAGAGTTTAAGTAAAGAAGCTTGACAGTGGGGCAATATTTAACAAAGTTTGAAGAGTTGGCCAAATTCTTCTCTCACTTTAAGAACAAACCTGATGAAAAATAGAAATGTGTAAAGTTTGAGACCAGTTTAAAAAAAAAGCATCAAGAAGGCTATAAAGCCTTTGGGAATTCAAAATTTCCCTACACTGGTGAATAGGTGTCGGATTGTTGAGTCCTTGGAGTTAAAGTCAGAACAGGAGCAAAGGCCACAAGGTTTCTTTAAAAGGAAGAGGTTTGATGATAAATTTAAGAAAAATGTGCTAAGGCCTAGGAGGCAACAAGAGCAAGGAAAACAGACGCGAATTGAAGACAAAGGACCAAGATGTCAAAAATGTGGGAAGTACCATGGTAACAACCCATGTGTTAGGAACCAAATAATCTACTTTAAATGTGGCAAGCCGGGGCATATTGCCAGAAACTGTTTACAGCAACAACAAGAAGCTGCAAATCCCAGGCCCCAACCTGCAAATCTCAGGTCCTAAACCCGAGGAAGGGTATTTAATCTGAGTGGCAAGGAAGCGGCTTATTCTTCTGATCTGATACAAGATAAGTGTATGATTTAAAGATACACTCTTAACTGTATTGTATGACTCTGGAGCATCTCATTCTTTCATTTCATATGATTGTGTTAGGATATTGGATTTGTCTATCTTGAATTTAACCTGTGATTTGACAATTTCTACCCCTATAGGAAAACCAGTAACCACGTCACAAATCTGTCTAAATTGTTGTGTAACCATTGAAAATAAAGACTTTCTTGTGAATTTGATATGTTTACCTCTTGTGGATATAGACTTGATTTTGGGTATAGATTAGTTATCAGAAAATCGTGTTGTCTTAAATTGTTTAGATAAAACTTTGGTTTTCTTATCTGAGGTCTCTTCCTTACACATTCCTCCTGAGTTTATGTATTTGAATGCCAGTCAAGTTATCAACGACTTAGCAAAAGGGGCTCAAGGTTATGTTTTCCTTTTTTCTTTGAATTCTGAGAGTGAGCAAACTCTAGAAAGTATTCTTGTGGTGAGGGAGTACCCAGAGGTGTTCCCGGATAAGGTAAGTGAGTTGCCACCTTAAAGGGAGATAGAATTTACTATAGACTTAGTGCTAGGAACAGGGCTTATCTCTATAGCACCTTATAGAATGTCCCTTTTAGAATTGGCTGAGCTTAAGAAATAGATAGAAGAACTGTTAGGTAAGAGATTTATCCGACCGAGTGTCTCACAGTGGGGAGCTCCAGTTCTTTTGGTTAAAAAGAAAGATAGTAGTATGAAAAATTGTGTGGACTATAGGCAATTGAATAAGGTAATAATCAAAAACAAATACCCATTGCCTAGGATAGATGATTTGATGGACCAATTGATGGAAGCAATAGTGTTTTCAAAAATTGACTTAAGATCAGGGTACTATCAGATCAGGGTTCGAGAAGAAGACATCCCTAAAACTACTTTTAAGACTAGATATGGGCACTATGAGTATTTAGTGATGTCATTTGGTTTAACCAACGCACCAGCTGTCTTTATGGATTATATGAATAGAATTTTCAGACCCTACCTTGATCAATTCGTAGTTATTTTTATAGATGACATTCTCATTTATTCAAAGACAATAGAAGAACATGAAAATCATCTTAGGGTAGTTCTAGAAATTCTGAAAGAAAAGCAATTGTATGCTAAATTGTCAAAATGTGAGTTTTAGATAGGTGAGGTACACTTTTTAGGACATGTAACATCTGGGGAAGGGATATCTATGGATCCCAATAAGATAGAAGCAATTCTCAAATGGGAAAGACCTACCACTATCACCGAAATAAGAAGCTTTTTGGGTTTGACTGGGTATTACTGGAGATTCATAGAGGGATTCTCTAAAATAGCTTTGCCATTAACTAAACTAACCAGAAAAGGTAATATTTTTGTCTGGACACAATAATGTGAGGATAGTTTTCAATAGTTGAAAAAGAAGTTAACCACTACACCAGTTCTAGTAATCCCAGATCCCCAAAGAAATTTTGAGGTATATTGTGATGCCTCAAGGAGAGGTTTGGGATGTGTGTTGATGCAAGATGGGAGGTAGTGGCTTATGCCTCTAGGCAACTACGACCTCATGAAGAAAATTACCCAACCCATGACTTAGAGCTAGCAGCAGTAGTTTTTGCTTTGAAGATTTGGAGGCACTATCTGTATGGGGTAAAATTTAAGGTCTTTAGTGATCATAAGAGTTTGAAATATTTATTTGACCAGAAAGAATTAAATATGAGGCAAAGATGGTGGATGGAGCTCTTGAAAGATTATGATTTTGAATTAAAGTATCATCCAGGTAAAGCCAATATAGTGGCCGATGCACTAAGCAGGAAACTTTTGCATATGTCCCACATGATGTTACACGAAATGAAACTCTTGGAAAATTTTAGAGACTTGAGCCTAGTAGTGACTGTATTACCACATAGTTTTTGTTTGAATAGGTTGGAGATTAGTAATGATTTGAGAACTTAAATCAGGAATGCCCAAGAGAAAGATGAAGCTTTAAAGGAAATAAGTGAACAAATATTGTTGGGAAAGAGAAAATAATTTAATAGGGCTAATGATGGAACCATTATGTTTAGAGATAGATTGTGTATTCCAATGGAATCTGAAATTAAAGAGAGAATCCTTGAGGAAGCCCATAAGAGCCAATACACCATTCACCCTGGTACTACAAAAATGTATCAAGACCTCAAAAAGATATTTTGGTGGCCTCATATAAAAGTTGATATAGCAATGTATGTATCCAAGTGTTTGATTTGTCAAAAAAGTGAAAATTGAACATAAAAAACCTTCAGGATCTCTTCAGCCCCTAGAGGTTCCTGAATGGAAATGGGAAAGTGTGTCAATGAATTTTGTAACGGGATTACCAAGAACCCCGTCAGGTCATGATGCCATTTGGGTTATAGTGGATAGGTTGACCAAAACTGCTCATTTTCTAGCCATAAGAATAAATTGGTCATTGGAAAGGTTAGCTCAGCTATACCTTCAAGAAATAGTGAGACTCCATGGAATCCCCTCTAACATAATATCTGATAGGGATCCTAGGTTCACATCTAGGTTTTGGGGAGCTCTTCATAAAGCTTTTGGAACAAAGTTGAATTTCAATACGGCCTATCATCCACAAACTGATGGCCAAACTGAAAGAATCATTAAAACCTTGGAAGATATGCTTAGAGCTTGTGTACTCGATCGTCAGGGAAGTTGGGATAAGTTCTTATCTTTGATAGAATTTGCTTATAATAATAATTATCACACTAGTATAGGAATGACGCCTTATAAAGTACTGTATGGAAGAAAGTGTAGGTCACCTTTATGTTAGTTTGAAACCGGGGAACATACTATTCTAGGCCCTGAGTTAGTTCAACAAACTACAGAGCAAATTAGATTGATCAGGAATAGAATGTTAGCAGCCCAGAGTAGGCAAAAAAGTTATGCGGATGAGAGAATGAGACCTCTAGAATTCAATGAAGGAGAAGATATATTCCTTAGAGTCACTCCTACTACGGGAATTGGTAGAGCCCTGAAGACTAAGAAGTTGAGTCCTCGGTTCTTGGGTCCTTTCCAAATTTTAAAAAGGATTGGACCAGTTACCTATCAGATAGCTTTACCACCCAGTTTATCCAACCTTCACAATGTCTTCCATGTTTCCCAATTGCAGAAGTACAATCCAGATCCTACATATATCATAGAGAATGAAACAATACAGTTAAAAGAAAATTTAACTTATGCAGTTAAACCTGTAAGGATCGTGGATAGAGCGGTGAAAGAACTAAGAGGAAAACAAATTCCTCTAGTAAAGGTATTGTAGGATGAAGGTGATCCAGGGGATGTTACATGGGAACTTGAGACTGATGATCCAGAATTGCCCTGAACATTTTGAATGAGGTAACTCAAATTTTGAGGACAAAATTTCAAAAAGGGAGAAAGAATTGTAACATTTTGTATAATACAAGAGTTAAATAAGGTATGATAGCTCAAATCATTTATATATATATATATATATATATATATATATATATATATATATATATATAATATAGTTGAAATAACAGAGAAAATAAAATAAATGTGGGGAATTTATTTATAAGCTTTAACTTAGTAGAATGAGCTATAGAAAATTTTGGATTAGTTGGATATTGTTTTTATAATATTAGGAGGATATTTAAAGGCCAAATGAGAGAGATAAAATGTTTCAGGTTGTATAGCACTTTTACTATTCACTCTTTTGCTCCTAATCATCCGATCCTTATCCTTTTCTCTTTTTCTTTCTTTCCTTTTTCTTTCTTCTTTCACATTCTCTTCCTGCTCTTTCTCTCTTTTCTTTTTCTGTTTTCTCTTTTCTTTTCTCTTTCGTTTTTGTAAGAAGAAAAAGGAAACAAAGGGAGAAGGAAGGAAATCAAGTGGAATAGAGGAGAATTAAGCCAAGATCAGGAGGAAGAGGATATGAAAGGCAAGAAGAATGTGATACCAAGCTAAGGTAGGGGTTTCTAAGCTTGAATCTTCATTGTTTTACTCATTTTCTATATTAGGCTATTTTGAGGTTTAATATGCCAAATTGAGTTCTTGAAGTGGTTTGAATGAATTTCTTTCTTGGATAAGTTTTAAATGTAGTTTATAACTTATTCATACTAAGAATTTGAATTAGAAACTGAAAATTCTCCATTTAATCATTTAAAGCTCAAAGTAAGGGTTTGAGAAGTTTGGAGGAATGATTTTAGTGTTTTGATCCATTTTTGGTGAAATCAATCGGTGTTTTATGTTTCTTTAATGTTTGTGAACTTGTTTGGGACTTAAAATCACTTAAAAATTGGTTTGGAGTGGCTAAAATCCAAGAATTTGACCATTGGAACAGTGTCACAACCCTGCAAAACGAGTTGTAGAGTTTCTGGTTCAGTTACACTGCCCGTGTGCGATTACACAGCCTAGGCCGTGTACCTCTCTGTCAAAAATTTTCTTCACAGACGATTACAAAGCCAGGGCCGTGTAATTTTACACGACCGTGTAATCCCTCTATGATGAGAATTAGCTTTTGTGGTTTTCATGAAAGTTGTAGCTCTTTCTCTTAGCTTTCCAACGCCACCGAAATCACCTCGTTTTGACATTCGTAGCTCAAGTTATGCTCATTTTACTGAGCAAATGTCAAATGTTAAGATTGAGCAGGATGCGTTTTTGGTTAGGAAATACATGTTTTGGTATTCTATAAGGCTAGGAGCCTAAGAGATACCTTAGATAACCCTATTGAGGTGGAGTATCAAGGGATAATGTGTTGGATTAAGGACATGAATTTCCCTAAGTGTTAAAAATCCTTCTATAGGTATTTGATGAAATATGTAATAAAATGATGCTTGATTGCATGATATGTCTACAACAAGTGAGATTGATTGATAATATTGAATCATATGTGATTAGTTGATGAAATTGAACACCCATGATGAGAATGATTAATCTATGCATTATGTTGCATGATGAATTGATGAAATAGTTTTCTCTCATGGGTATCCACTTTGTGGAATTAGGCCGAGTTAGATTTTTGATGTACTTGTACTAGGGTAAGTCTTGGTTAACGGTAAGAGAATATGTGATTTTCTCTATATCAGAGTAATTGAGGTTAAGGAAAAACCTTTCTCTTTACCTGAGCTTCCTTAGTCATTAAGTGGATGAGAATGAATATTTCCCTCACTACTTGGGGTAATCCTAAATCTTAGATAGTTTGAGTAATGCACCTCTCATACTATTCCCGATGATTGATATTGTGAGATAACGTACATTTTCCTTATCATGATGGATTAAAGTCTAACCCTAACTTTGATATTGAGGAGACGTACTTCCTCTAAGTTAGATACGAGAAAGTTGGCCTAGTTACCTGGAGTAGTTCTGTGTGGCGACGTACGACCATAAAAAGGTTGATGTGCACCAACCTACAAGCAGACTACTGCCAAGCGAATGATTTTTGTAATGCTAGCATGATTAATGCATGAGTTTAATGATTTGATATTGAGTAATGCCATTGATTTTTATCATGGATTTTATTGAAGCAATTTATGATTTATGTGATATGTGTTTAAATGATTTTCATAATAATGAAAATGAGAACTCTGTTTCGAGAAGAGGAATGACTAGATTTGACTTTTGTCACCTTTTTACACTAGAAAGATTATTTTTCTTAAAAGACAATTTTTCCTCGAAACAGCTAAAATTGTTATGATGACACATTTTTGTTTATTAATGGTACTACTGAGAATTTCTTAATTCTCACCCCATATATAGAATTTTTTGTGACAATTTCAGACAGGAAACACGCAATGGAGCAAGATGAAATTTCGAGCTTATGAAGAGTAGTTTAATATCTTTTAAATTCTTAGTTTTAGAGAGTTTGTTGTCATGAGGTACTTTTTGTATATTATAGTATGATGATGTAACAGCTTGTATAATATTTTGTTTCATGACATATGTATATATATGAGTTTGCGTAAGGCTCATATTTTGATTATTTATTTACAAATTTGTGATATTCGTAAGTAATATACCAAATTCTAATTACTGATATGTAAACTGAATACGTTATTAGTTCTAATATTTGGGACGTTACACAACCTCACCCCCAAAAAAAAAAAAGAATTCAAAAACCCATGATCAAAACCTCCATTCTTTTCTCTGTTATTTTTCCCCTCTTCTCTATCATGTTTTGTTTCAAATCCTTTTTTTTTTTTTAATATAACCATTGCACTTTTGACTATTTCTTTTTCATTTGGACTTGAGTGGAAGAATTTAAGTCTAGTTCTTTTATGATTTGCTCTTTTATTTATTTTGGCTTGAGTCATTAAGTATCATTTAGCTTCACGATTAATGTTTAAGCTTTGTTGGTAGATTAGATAATTTTAGAGTGTTTTGTTAAATGTAGTAAAAATAAAGAAAAAAAACCAAAAAATTAAAATAATAAAATACCCAAAAAATGATAAAAATAAAAGGAAAAAGGAAAAAACAAATTTAATAAAAAATGATTAAAAAATTAAAAAAAGGGGTTTAAAGTAAATTTGTGGGTTGGTTTGACTTGAAGATCATTTATCTTTTGTCTCCTTGTTTTATCTAACTTGCTGCCCTGACTATTATGTCAGTTGACATATTGCTTTAATTAATTTAATCCTTTATTAACTATTTTACCGATTACTAGTATGTTGTTTTTGTTTTAATTAATCCATTATTAACAAATTTGCTTTGATCACCTTAAGTTTTTTATTTATTAATTAAAATTGACCAATCCACACTTATTTTATAAAGAATTACGTGATTTTGAGTTTTTCATTGCATAAAAGGATACGTAAGAGCAGAAATTATCTTCTGCACAAGTCAATTAAATTTTCATAATTTAATATTTGATTTTCATTTTTTAATGTTTTCTTAGTTTTTAAATATTTAATTCATGTTTTTTTTTTTAACTTTATGATTTTTATACTTTCTTGATATTGCAAATATTATGATTATTGATATTTTCCTTTGTTTGTTTTATGAGGTAAATTTAACTTATTTAAGCTATTTAATTCTCACATTAATTTTAGGGTAACCGTCTTTAAACGGATGTATTAAGGGTGTAATGGGGTTCAGTCTCCATCCTTTCCTGCGTAAAACTGACTCTCGTACCTAGCTCCGTTTCTTGAGATTGGTTTTCAAAATTTTTATAGGGTTTTTCAATTTTTTCCTAACCAATAAAATTGGTGACGACTCCCTCTAAAACAATTTTGTTTTTTAAAAAAAAAAATTTGAGTTGCCTGCTCTCTGCGGTCACGGTTGCAACACATCCTAGCCCTGGAATTTAGAAAATTAGCCACTCACAGCAATTGCAGGACAAACAAGTATAATAGATGAAGAGACAATTGAGATTTTATCTAAGAAAATAGGAAACAAAAACGAAGAAAAAGAAGAAGTAGAAAAGAAATAAGATATCTTCAATGATTGCCTTATTTTTCTTTGAACTCGTTTCAAACCTATGCCTCTAATCCTTGGTGAAAGTTACTCAATTCCTTCATCCTTGCTCTATTTGTAAGATATTTAACTTAATAAAAATGTATATGTTCTGGACCGTGGACCGGGATCCTACTCAGAAGGGTCAACCCGACACGCGCTCCATCTTACTCCTCCATCAACACCCCGGCTAATTGCTGTAAGACCTCGGAATGCCTAATTCATGAAGGATCAGAGAATTAACAGATTTTCGTAACTACTAATACGAATCTCCTTGATTCTATAACCTCTCCTCTCAATAAATTACTATAACGGCTACATTACAATAATACCTGCATTGAATGCTGACTCCAAACATGCTCAATAAAGATCAATCTAAGTAAACCTAAACAGGTAACGTTTGATTGGGTAACAGACACCTTAGCATAGGAACTGACTTGAGCGTCGAAGTCCTTTTTGCAGGTACCACTCCCGCCGGACCTTGATGGTGGAACGCAGCTGCAGAAAGGAGGAAACCACCAAACCATACCTTCCACAGGTATCCTTCTGAATCCGTTCAGAACATTCGGTGCCGTCTGTGGGAATTCTGATAAATTACTATTCCCACTTCCATCATGGTGAGTACGAGGCAAAATCAGCGGAGAGGAAGTGCATGCCGCCCCGCTCACGGATAGGGCCCGTGAGGTTCGGTCCTTCCGTCGCACCACCGAAACCTCTGTCGTAGGGCGAGCAGCCTTTTGGTAGAGACGCTAAACAAGGGACATGAAACTTCATCGAAAGTCTAGTCCCCTCGCGATGGGTCTCTGTCCGGGATAGACTTGTCTACCCCCCAACCGGAGAGAACAACGCAAATCAAGGTGCAAGGGTCCCAGTGCACGCCCACTTGGGAATCCCCAACTTAGATGCTGATCATTCACATTATGAGGACAACTCGCAATCTGGAATGGCGAGAAATGAACTTCGAGAATTACTGTGCCAACAAACCGCACTGATTGATAACCAACGGCATCAGTTGGAAGAACAGCGCCGTCATTTGGATAAGTTAGAAAGGTTTGCGCAGGCTGGCAATAAGGGAGGTGAACGAGTAGCTGTTCAAAGGGAAATCCAACATGTCGGTGCCGGGGTCATAGAGAACAGTGACCCGGTCCCCGACCGTCAGCAGCAGTTCTCCGATGCCTTAATGGCATACAGGGTCCCGAGGAACTTCAAGCCCCCGAGCAATTTAGAGCCCTACGACGGGACCACGGATCCACAAGAGCACTTGGACGCTTATACCCAATGCAGCTCTACGGTATACCCAACCGTTCATGCCGTGCTTTCCCACTCTTCCTGAAGAAGGATGCTCTTCGTTGGTTCGTGACCTTGTGGATAAAAATTACAGGATGGGGGGACCTCATGCAACGGTTCTTGTTACATTATACCACTGCCAATGAACGATCGAAGTCAATTGATTCTCTCTCAGGAATTCGCCAAAAGAGTGATGAATCCTAGAGTACATCAAGAGATTCAATGCTTGTGTGGGTATTGAAAACCTCGATGACAGATAGCCCTCCATTACGCCAAAATAGACTACGAACCGATTCGGACTTCTTCCTGGTCACAAAAAGAAGTCGGCCGGTTTAGATGAGTTCCACTTACGAGCGTGATAAGTACGTGGAACCGGAAGAGAGAACTGTGGGCAAAAGAAAGCCTCTAGAAGGGTGAGCCAGTTCGAAAAAGAATCACAATTTCGGAAGGAACCCTCCAAGAGTGAGCGGTATAGGCCTAAATATTATGAGTATACTCCTTTGAACACCCCTCGAGAAATAATCTTGAAGGAGGTCCTTCAAACCGAGTTCCAGGATATCAAAAGGCCACCACCTGTCAAAAAACAGTCCCAGAGGGATCATTCGAAGCATTGCAGGTGGCACAACAATTATGGCCATGAGACCGAAGATTGTTATCAACTCCGAGATGTTATCGAGTCCCTGATCAAAGAGAGACGTCTGCAGAAGTACATTAGTGGTTTTCATGGCAGTCAAGACCACGGAAGGAGAAGGAATCAGAGACGAAGCCGAAGTCCACGGCGGAGTCCAAATCAACATCGGCAAAGAACCCGTAGCCCAGTCGGAAGAAACCGAAGTCCCATCAGAAGATCTCGAACCCCGACGCGTCGAGATGGGGACAACAGACAAGGGCCAAACCGGGATGCCCAAGAAGGCGGATACCGGAAGGATAGATTAATCCACACCATCGCTGGAGGGTTCGCTGGGGGAGGAGTGTCAAGTAATTCCCGAAAAAAGGCACTTTGGATGGCTATTTTAAGCGTGTCGAGTTCTTCACTAAGATCACCTGCCCGAAATAGTGGAGCACCTCCCATCTCTTTTTCCGAGGATGACTACGACTATATCATCCGGGATCACGACGACCCACTAGTGATCTCCAGAGTAATATCCAACGCCGAAGTCCGTCGAATTTTTGTGGACCAAGGAAGTTCGGCGGATATCATGTTTATGGACGCCTTCGAAAGGTTGGAATTCCCTTTATCTGAATTGACACCATATGAAGGTGAGTTCACTGGTTTCTCTGGGGAGAAGGTCACCCCGGTTGGGTACTTCGATACTTTCCTGATCATGGATGACGATAGCGCGTATAGAACCGCGAAGGTGAAATTCTTGGTTGTGGATTGTCCCTCGGCCTACAACATCATTTTGGGCGTCCTACGTTGAACAGCATGGCCGCTGTAATCTCCACCGCCCACCAAGCCATGAAATTCCTTAACCGGGATAATAAAGTGGTCATGGTCAAGGGCGATCAGATTGCAGCCCGCAAATGTTATAACGAAAATCTGAAAATCAGTAGGGTATCCAGGAACAAGAAGGCAAGCACACCCATTCCAACCCACCAAGTAAATGTTTTGATGACCGAACTAGATGCACGAGAAGAAATTCGAGGCACTAGACCCCAGCCCGACGGAGACTTGATCCCGTTGCAGCTTGGTGATGAACTTAGCCACACAACCAAAATTATCGATGAGCAGGAGAAAGTTCAATTGGTAAAACTCTTGCAAGAAAATAAAAATCTTTTTGCCTGGACATCTGCTGATATGTCTGGAATTGACCCCGTTTTCATCTGTCATCGTTTATCTATTAAACGAGATGCAAAGCCGGTCTCTCAAAAGAAGAGGAAGGTTGGCCCGAGAAGGCAAAAAAGTCATTGAAGGACAAGTGAAAGAGCTAATGCCGGATTCATCGTGGAGATCGCATATATCACCCGGTCGTCCAACGTTGTCTTGGTTAAGAAATCCAACTAAGTGGAGGATGTGTGTGGACTACACCGACTGAACAAGGTGTGCCCTAAGGATCCATACCCTTCCCTAATGTGGACAAGTCGGTTGATAGTTCCTCTGGTTTCCAACTACATCTTTCATGGACGCATACTCCGGTACAATCGTTCTGTACCCCGGGGATGAGGATAAAATCGCGTTCATCACCGAAAAGGCAAGTTATTGTAATGCCTTTTGGGTTGAAGAATGTTGGAGCTACATATCGAGAAATGATGAAAAGAATCGGATAGGGAGAATGCTAGAGGTCTACATCGACGATATGATATCAAGACTTCGGTGTCAGGATCCCATACCTCGGATTTAGAAGAAGTGTTTGAACAGCTTAAGAAGCACAATATGAGGCTTAACCCAGAGAAGTGTGCATTCGGGGTTCAAGCTGGAAAGTTTCTTGGTTTTATGTTGACACACCGGGGAATTGAGGCAAACCCCGACAAGTGTAAGGCCGTCCTTGACATGCACAGCCCCCGAAATGTGAAAAAAGTACAGCAGCTAAATGGGCGACGCGACTCTTACGCGTTTCTTGGTGATCCCTCCCACTTTTCAAATTGTTGAAAAAGGGGACCGGGTTTGAATGGACTCAGGAGTGCGAGAACGCGTTCGTCTCCTTGAAGAATATCTTGTCATCCCCCCCAATTCTCACAAGACCAGAGTCAAGAGAAACGCTGTACATATACCTCTCCATTCATGAGGAAGCCGTTAGTGCAGTACTTGTTAGAGAATCTGACGGTGTCCAGACTTCGGTCTATTTTGTGAGCAAAGTATTGCAAGGCCCCGACCTCCGGTATCAAAAGATTGAGAAGATCGCATTTGCACTCATCGTTGCGCCGGAAAGGCCAAGATTTCCAATGCCACCCTAAGTGGTGGTAAGAACAGACCAGCCTATCCGACAGATATTGCACAAACCGGACTTGTCAGGAAGGATGATTGCATGGTCCATTGAGCTTTCTGAGTTTGGAATCACCTACGAACCCAGAGTAGGAATCAAGGCGCAAGTACTCTCGGATTTTGTAGCAGAATTAACCTCGGAAACAAATAAAGTCGAAGAAAAATAATGGACCGTGTTCGTTGATGGGTCCTCAAACCCAAAAGGGAGTGGCGCCGGGGTGATAATTGAAAGTTCTGATGGGGTCACCATTGAAAATTCCCTTAGGTTCGAGTTTCCCACCTCGAACAATCAAGCCAAATATGAAGCATGCATTGCCAGACTAACGATGGCTAAGGACTTGGGAGCCACCAAACTTAAATTGTGCAGTGACTCCCAACTCGTAACTTCACAGATCCGAGGTGATTATCAAGCAAAAGAGCCACTTTTACAGAGGTATTTGCTGAAAGTAAAGCAGCTTCTCTCAAGTTTTCAGTCGGTACAGCTAGAACACATCCCGAGAGAGCATAATTTAAGGGTCGATCTCTTGTCTAAATTAGCTAGCACTAAAAGTTTGGGCAATAACCGCTCTGTGATCCAGGAAGTCATCCAACAGCCATCAATCACCGACATGGCAATATTCCAGTTGACAGGGAAGAACACGTTTGGACTACGCCGTTGGTGGAGTACTTATAGTCCCAAAGCCTCAATGACCCAAAGGAAGCATCTAGGCTAAAAAGAACCGCGGTCAGGTACACTATCTATAATGGGCAGCTTTACCGACGTGAATTTTCCTTACCCCTCCTTAAGTGCCTTACGCCGAAAGAAGCCAAATATGTTTTGGCCGAAGTCCATGAAGGGAGTTGTGGACACCATCTGGGAGGGAAAGCCTTAGCTTTAAAGGATCTCAGGGCAGGTTACTACTGGCCAACGATGGAAGCAGATGCTCTTGCACATGTTCAAGTATGTGACAAGTGTCAGCGGCATTTGGATCACTATCACGCCCCGCCTGAAGAATTATCCACAATGTCCATACCTTGGCCCTTTTATCAGTGGGGAATGGACATCCTGGGTCCGTTCCCTCAGGTTCTCGGGCAGCTGAAATTCTTGATTGTTGCAATGGATTGAAGCTGAGCCCGTAGTCACCATTACCTCGGCTCGAGTTTAAAAATTTACTTAGCGTCACATTATTACCAGATTCAGTGTTCCAAAGTCAATTGTTACGGATAATGAGACGCAGTTTAAAGACAAGGGGTTCGAAGAACTACTTTCTGGGCTGAAAATAAAACATCATTGTAGCGCAGTCGAGAACCCCAGGACAAACGGGCAGGCCGAAACCGCAAATCGGATCATAGTCCGAGGTTTGAAGAGAAGGTTAGATGAGGCAAAAGGGAATTAGGCCGAGCAGTTGGACCACGTCCTTTGGGCCTACCGAACTACTCCCCACTCCTCGATGGGCGAAACTCTTTTCAAGCTAACATTCGGATGTGAGGCCATGATCCCGGTGGAAATTAGAGAACCAAGCTGGTGTTCTCAGAACTTCTCGCAGGATGATAACCCCGGTTTAATCAGGGAAGACTTGGACCTGTTGAGGAAAGGAGACGCATTGCCCACATACGAGACGCTGCAATCAAGCAGAGAACGGCATCCCGGTACAACCTGAAGGTCATTCTGAGATGATTCCAGTCGGGCGACTTGGTACTCCGCAGAGCCGATGTCAGTGGAAGGAATGTCTCCCAATGAAAACTAGCCCCTAACTGGGAGGGTCCCTACCGCATAGTAATCAGCACCGGCAAAGGAGCTTATACCCTAGAGACTTTGACAGGGAGGCCGGTAAAAAATTTTTGGAACGCAGACAAACTTAAAAAATACTACAGCTAAGTGCCTTGTCAGGCCTAGTCTCCTAGTTAAACTTTGTTTGATCTGCCCAGAATTATTATGAAACGCTACTTTTGATATTCAATAAAGTAAGTGTTATTTCTTCTATTGTGCCGTTTATTCAATTCAGTTCTTAAGTTTTGAATTACTTCATAGTACCAACCGAGATGTGTTACATAGTTCGTGTAATAGAAAAATCCTATATCGAAAAAATTCTAGCACCAAACTAAAAGCACGAAATGACCTCGGGAAGGACTAGTCTTTTAAAAAAAAAACATCGTCATGCGGTATCCTTAAAAGTACCCCGGGCATTGTTTCTTACCTTCGGCACGGATCTTAAATGCCGGATTCTTCTGGATATCGGATCCTAAGCCAAGGTTTAAAGTAGTTTTACAAAGAATAAAGAATATGGCATCTCGGTCAGCAAGAATAACGATAATTGATTAACACCAAAATATGAGTTGATGTTTACAAAAACCGTGGTACTGATAAAGCAAGACCTCGCGCAGGAGGATAAAAAAAAAACCCCCTAGTTTGCAGCTGAGTCCGGTCCACCGATGTTGGAATCTTCGGCCAAGTCTGAAGAAGTCACACGAGGAGCTACAAGAGATCCCTCCCGAACCACCTTTCCGGAGTCAAGTCCATCCAAAACCAATGCAACCCTAGGGTTGAAATGTTGAACTTGGCCGAATTAGAATTGATTTTCTTTTATCTTTGTGCACAATGATATCACCGGTTAACATCGGCTGCATGGTAATCTTAGCCTCACACCACCGAGACTTGCTCAAGAATTATCACTTTCAGCGACAAGTTTCTCATGTTTCTTGGCACCCTTCAAAGCAACTACTTCGGTTTCTAACTCCTTTACCCGAAGTAAAGCTTTTCATCTTTGGCCTTTGAAGACTCCTCCAGATCCTTCAGAGCTTTGGTTTCGCCACTCTTGGCCAAGGCCAATTTGTCCGACATTTCTCGTTCACGATCCTCGAGGACGAGCTCTAAGAACCGAACTTCGGCAACAATATACCCCATGTTTTGGAAAGCCAACAAAGCTTCTTTTGGACTGCGTCGGGCGAAGTGATCCACAACCTCTTCATTAAGGATATTGAAGTCAATAAATTCCCGGGGATCTGCTTCCGGAACGACTCTATTGGCCCGTAAATTTCTTCTCCTGTCGCTATCTTCTTACTCCACCATGGGTATGTTTTCTTCCAACGCCGCCCTCTTGCATCTCCGAGGTGATTTAGGAGAGTCGTCTACATTGATAGGTTCAACCTCCTCAGAAGGAACCTCAGGCATTGTGCTCATCGGGGACGACATAAAGCCCACTGGAGGACTCATTGGAACATCAGAATTCCTTACCCTAAGTGCCTCCAAAATAGCCAAAGAATCACCACCCACCATCTCGGCTAAACTCTCTGCAAAACATAGAAGCAAAAGTCAAATGCATTAAAATATTAGGCATTTAAATATACACCACGGCTGACCGACGTTACCTAGCACAGTCCAGAGTTCATCATCATCCGGGCTATCTAAAATATCTTTAGGCCGGATCTTGCCGACCTCTTCAACCCACATGTCGAAGAAGTTCACACATTCAACCTCTTCATCAGTGAGCTGGTTGATCTCCTTCTCAAACGATTGAGTAGGGATACTCCATGCCACTGGATTCCAGTAAAGAATGAATACCGTCTCCTCACCATTACCCATGGGACGACTCATCGCTTTCAATTTGAAGAATTTCTCCTTGAAGTTTTTGTAACTTTCCAAGTAAAAATACACCTTCCTTGCAACCGAGAGCCAAGATCTATCGAGCACGAGCTCCAAGGGTTGAATACATGGAAATAAAAGAATGCCCCGTCAGCATCGCAAAACTACCCGGCATATTCTTTCGAAGGCCAGGATGTTTGCCCAGCCGTTGGGATGAATTTGACTAGGGACAGCATGAAGAGTCCGGAGAATAGCAACATAAAAATCATTCAAGGGAAGCCATAGTCCAAACCGCGTGAAAAAGTCCTCGTAGAGATACATGAAGTGCTCACCTTCTTCACGGGTCCAGCACACTCGTTCTCTCCCCGGGGACAAAATCACGAACTCATAATCCCTTTCATCCCTCGGTAGCTCCAGTATTCTTTCACCTTTCTATCTAGTTCCATTACTCATAACGGGATATCCTGTCATAGGCATCGTCTGCAACCCACGTACAAGGCAACAAAGGACCTCGACGAATCCTAATCTCTTGCTCCGCTTGTTGATCCGAGGTCGCGGCTGGAGCTTCGCCTCTTGGCCACCTTCTTCTAGCCATTTAGTTTCCTGGAAGACACACAGAGGCCTAGGGTCAGAACCAAAGATGTTCAAAACATCCAAACATGACAGTGGGTAAGCAGCAAGCTAACACCCACGCATCGGCCTCTGCACCCACCGAGACTTAAGCCTCGGAAGGACACCCCCGACCGCCGTACGCGGCGCAGTAGGGGAGGTGCATCATCAGGCAACGCCATTAGAAAGGGAGATGAAATAGCTATCCCCAAAGTTAACAGAAGAGAAAAGCAAATAGTCTACCAGAAGGGTGTTCGCATATTCAAGTAATCGATAAAAATGGTGTTTAGAGGAAGAAAATACCTTGACAAATGTTGGTCGAAGCTACTTTAAAACGCAAGCACCACCGCTGACAGTCGTGAAAACTTGTCGGATTTCTCTCGAACCATTTTTAAGCACAATAAAAGGTGAAAAATGGAAGGATGAAGCCCATTTATAGCAACTACGGTTAGGGGACATTTCCGTCCATTCGATAAAAGATGTTTATTATGGCGCGCAAAGTACTATGCACGACTCCTCAACGAATCCAAGCCACGTGGCCCACGTCGCCGTTCATGGCATTGAGGGGACGGCCGCTCAACTAACCAACCCTAGTATCTACAACGTCTACAAAATAGTAAAGACCCCGGCTCGTCCCATATCCCGGCAAATCCCTTCACGGTAACAAGTACCTCGGTTAAGTTGCTCAAGCTTTGCACTTTGCCTGTCCCGACAAAGTACAGAGCTGGGGGCATGTTATACGGGGCGAACATTATTGGACTCACCCTGGTACAATATAAATTCTACAAATCAAACGGTCAAAGAATTCGCTTGTCAATTTAATCAGATTTTATTTCATTTCATACATCGTCATACATCAATACAAGAGAAAAGGAAAACAAGGGATATGAAAAGGCTAAACAGCACTGACGAGCCCGAAGGCCAACTTTTTTGCTGTAAACTTTCACATCCAAATTCTCTAGAGCGCACACCAGTCTCTTCCCTATTGAGGCTTCTTGAAAAAGTGGATTGGCTTCAAAAAACTGAAGATAACCAGAACAGAACATTGTCGCGGACTCAGGAAATTTCAGTCACACCACTCATTGGTTTCACTCACAAGGATAAAAGAAGACCGACGTGCGTCCTCTTCGGTTGAACGGAGTTGAGCCTGGAATGAACTTCTTCATGATCATTCCGGGATGCTTGGAAGCAATTACTTCAATGGTCCCCCCGGCTTATGCAAAAGGAGGACCAAGAAGGGCTTTATTTCTCCAATTACCTCCGTCCAACACGATAGGGATTACAAGACTTCCCAGCGAAGAAGTATGAATTAGACATTCCTTCGTACACTGGGAAGCTAAAGTCCCCGTCCTCATTACGCTGGGAAAAGAAAGTTCCTAATGAAACAAGGTTTTTAGCAGGAAAAGAGGTATCTTCAAATATTTTGGGAAAAGCAAAAAAATGGTGGCCTTTGCAGAAGGCAAAACTTCTAATCCCTCTCGAACACAAGCACAAAGGTCAAGAACAAAAAACCATTCTTAAGATTGCGGGATTAGGAGGAAAAAGGAATGATCGTACCAGGCGTGAACCCTTTGTATTTATAAGAACGGGAGGCTTTGACCGACCCTACAAATCAAATCAACGACATTAAATGCTCTCCATTTCCTATTGGTTACGAGAGCAACGGATTTCTGGAAAACATTAAAACAGATCCTCTTTTAAAGGATCCTTATCTCCCATTTAAGTCAGAAGCAACAGTTTCCAAAGATGGGGATTCAGATTTCTACAAGTTTCAAGAAGTCTAGGAACAAAATCCAGATTCCGAGGAAGCAGCAAGATCCAGACTCCGGGACAAGGGATACAAATTTACCGATCTCCAACCCCGGCGACATTTTAATACAATGAGCATCGACCTCGGCACGAGACATCGCGAAACCTGGCTTGGAAGTCAGGGAGTAGCCCGTCACGTTTTATGAAGCTGAATACCTTGGCACTTGACTACCCCGTCGAAGCACCAAGCTGGGGGCAACTGTTCTAGACCATGGACCGGGATCCTACTCAGAAAGGTCAACCCGGCACGCGCTCCATCTTACTCCTCCATCAACACCCCGCTAATTGTTGTAAGACCTCGAATGCCTAATTCATGAAGGATCAGGGAATCAACGGATCTTCGTAACTGCCAATACGAATCTCCTTGATTCTATAACCTCTCCTCTCAATAAATGACTATAACGTCTACATTACAATAATACCTGCATTGAATGCTGACTCCAAACATGCTCAATAAAGATCAATCTAAGTAAACCTAAACAGGTAATGTTTGATTGGGTAACAGACACCTTAGCACAGGAACTGACTTGAGCGTCGGAGTCCTTTTTGCAGGTACCACCCCCGCCGGACCTTGACGGTGGAACGCAGCTGCAGAAGGGAAGAAACCACCAAACCATACCTTCCACAGGTATCCTTCTGAATCCGTTCAGAACAGTATATTACACTAAATCTCTTTAATTGGTTCCCAAGAAATCAAAATCTCAAATTAAGAAACTAAAAGTACGTCTTCTGACTCGCACATGAGGTAACATGTGTGAGCTAGGGACTCCACATGGGATGCCCTGTGTGGCACTTTGGAAAGATCTTGACACCTCACACGGGATCGTGTTAGATCATACAAGGCACCTTGTGTGAGGTTCTAGAGTGAGAATTTGCTTTTGAAGCTTTATGAAAGTTGTACCTCTCTTCTTTAGCTTTTCAGTGCTTCTGAAATTATTTCATTTCGATCTCTATAACTTAAATTATGACTATTTTAACGGGCAATGATCAAGAATTATGTGAATCACAACTCTCTGAATTCTAAGCTTAACTTCTTTGTATTGTACTCATTCAAGTCTTCATGAAATTACGTCAAATCATCCTGTTTGAACCTAAAATCATAAAAAAAAGTTAAACTCATTATTAAGGATAATCTCATAAATATGTAATTAGAGTAACATAACGGTAATTGGTGTCCCAAAATGGAGGGGAAACAAGAACCAAAGCAGGATTTTCATTGGGGTATAGGTAAAGAGGGTTGGAAGGATTTGAGAGGAAATCGCTAGAAGAGCTTGCAGCCATGGTGGCGAAGAATCAAAGAAACAGAGGAAGGCTAACGAAGAATATGATGGAGAGATCGCAGAGAGAAGCAGACAAAGAGGTTTACTACTGGTAAGATTGAAAGGATAAAAAATAAACAAAAGCTTCCACGTCTTTCGAAACAATTTTAATCTTGTTTCTCAACCAGTTAAGATTGAAAGGATAAAAAATACTCAGAACTTAGTCTTGCATTGATTTTTCATTTTTTTTTAAAAAAAACCTTGGTCTTGCGTGAACTACTAGTTATTAAATTAGAATATTATTCATTTTACACTTTCATGAAATATTGTTTTAGAAGTTTGTATTTAAACTAATAACTTATCCCCAATGCATGCGTGTTTATTTTTATGACCAGAATTTGTTTCTTCTTTCCATTTGAAATTATTCTCTGATTGCAACGAGAAATAAAAATATATATTGGAATGGATACATCATAGTATGTCAATAATAAGAATTATCTTTCACTACACAGCACAGCATATCATTCTTTCTTTGCTTCAGATCTGTCCATCTCTGTAAGCTATACAAGTCCATAAATCAACGGAAATTGGTTTCATTTTTATGGATTTTAAAATTTTGAAAATAACATGACATTGAGATGCTCTTCAATCCCCAACTTGTAACGTATGGCTTCCCTTTATGTTTTATTCTGTTCATTTGCACGCTATTGATCATCATTGATGCCTACCACTGTCACTGGTCGGTGATATGATCCAAACAAATAATGCCAACCTCCCCCGCCCAAAATTTACCAAAAATTTATGGAAAATAATAAATTCAGATAAAAAAATGGAAAATAATAAATAACCAGAATTTTTATACCATAATTTTTTGTCCATTTGGCATTATTTTTAAACTCTAGGGGAATAAGTGATTTCCATTATTTTTACTTATTTAATCACCATCTTTGAATTTTACTATCAAATTTTAGCAAAAAATTTGGCAAATAATTTTGACTATGTAACATTATTTTTTCAAAATTGTTGTCTTCTCTTATTTTGTGTCAATCATCATTATCTAACAGTAGTTCGAATAAGAAATAAATACACTAGAAGATATAAAATGGAGAAACAATTCGATTATACACCTGCAATGTAGGAGTTTGAACTTGTTAGAAATACTTGTAGTTGGAACCATGCTATTAAATGTTTGAGTGGGAGCCAAAAAAGAAAATGTCTGAGTGGGATGCGAAAATTAGACCTCATGGGATACCACATTAATTTATGAGGATGAATATTATTTGACACTTACTTCCCAATGTCAATTCAACAATTCAAGTGAGGATTGAATAGTGCTATTTTAATACAATATTGTTATTGTTATGTTTATATTCAGATCTCTATACCTACTACTTATATCTATTTCTTTTGAGAAAAAAAAATCAAACTAGCTGGCCACTATTCCTTCTTTCTTTTCTCTCTCTTTCTTTCCAAAAAGTAGTAAGTATAAGAAAAAGTGTAAATATTTAAGTGTAGAAATAATATTATTGATTTTAATATATACATTTATTCCACAACCTTGGCGTGCATTTTTTTTAAAAAGTATATATTAAAATGTGTGTATTAATTAGAAAAAAAGTATGCATGTTAATATGTGAAAAATGCACATGTACCAGGAAAGTTCATGTGAAAAGGAATAATTTTAGTATTCTTAAACGAAGATTAGTTTCATAATTTAAAAAAAAATTCGTAAGGAAAAAAAAAGGGAGGGCTTCTAACGCATAGCTTCATCTTCTCAGCTTTCTTTCCTTTAGGGTTTGTTTGAATTAGTGAGATAGAATGAAATGGAAGGGAATAAAATATAATAGAGATATGTTTCGTTATTTGGATATGTTAAAAAAGAATAGAATAAAATAGAAGTGAGTGAGATAAATTTTATCTCATATAACTAAAAATTATCAATTTTTTTCTCTCTTAATTTAAGGAGTATGAGATGAAATCATCTTTTTTATTATGATTATAATTAAGATTTCATTTCATCTCACTAAAAACCATTCACTTCCCAAATAATAGAGTGATAATTTTACTTCATTATATCCTAAAATATCCAAATAATGAAATAGTACTTTTATCTCATTTTATTTTATCTCATCTCATCTCATCCTATCCTATTTCATTTCATTTCATCAATTACTAAATATTCAAATCTAACCTTAAACCCTCTAATATTGTACATTCCATTAAATATTTCATTCATAACTGAGTTATAATTTGAAAAAGGTAGGTCATATTATGATCATTACCAGTGTTATCAAAATCAAACCAGATAGACGATCTGGATAGTTTGACCATAAACCCAATATTTAGTCCATTATAATTTATTCTCATAATCGAACTCACGTTCAATCCATTTTAGACCATTAAAAATTATTCAAAACCAATTAAAACTTAATTCAACTAGTTGAATTAATTGATTATTATTATTATTATTTTAGAAAAACTTAATATTTCAAACATTTGATAAATATTTTTATATATTTCATATTATTATAAAAAATATAAAAAAACTTCAAAAGAAAAAAAAAAAACCAGGGCTTCTAACGCAGAGGTTCATCTTCTCTGCTTTCTCTCCTTTAAACTCTCTAGTATTGCACCTTCCTTTTAATATTTTCATTTTTTGATGGGTCATATTATGATCATTATTAGTTAAAATTATTGATCTGACATGAATCCAATATTTAGTCCATTACAATTTAATCTATAATCGAACTCACGGTCACTCTATTTTAGACCAATTAAAATTGGTTAAAACTAATTAAAACTTAATTCAATTAGTTGAATTAATTGATTATTATTATTATTATTATTTTAGAAAAACTTAATATTTCAAACATTTGATAAATATTTTTATATATTTCATATTATTATTATGATGTCATCTAATTCAATTAATCAGTTTAAATAGTTGAACCTGAATAAAAAAATCTCACCGAATGAACTTCAACTAGAAGTTTCACCCATTCCCTATCTAGTTCACTTTTAACAATCGTTAAAGTATCTATAGGAGACTTTCTTGCATAAATTAGTGTAAAAACTTCATTCAATCACCGAACTCACCTTATCAATCGAAAAGGCAAAAAATAACCAACCTCAATTGGTAAGGCACATTGATGCTTTCAAAAAGTTATGAACCTTATGAAGGTATAGGTATACTTTGTTACAAGTTTATACATGATTATTATTTGTGCCAAATGTCATTCCCGGTCGAGGATTGCTTTCTTCAGCATTTGTATATTACGATCATTATCTAGAAACAAAGTTGATGATTTGGTATGCTTACTAAGACAAAGTGTTACTAATCTGCTCCTACGTAATCATTACAGGCATTATTATAACTACTATTGCATTACACAGCAGCAGGCTTTGCAGACTTAAACAGTCTTATTCTTCACTCCTCCTTTGCCATGCCCTTTGCTTGAGGCCAAAGATGTGAAGTTTCTATTGGGGAATACCTCATTTGTTTCTCTTCTTCACATATTTACATAAATATGAGTAGGAAAAAAAAAAACAACATTATTCACATGGGTTATTATAATCATGCTCAATATTGATCACAAATAAAATAAACTAATAAATATTTAGGCTTCGACATTCAATTAATTTGAATTTTAAAAAATTACGACTATATTAGTCCACACATATTAAAAAAATCTATCATATATGGTTCAACTCAACGTATCTATGTTTACTGATGAGAAGATTCTATTATTAAAATAAGATTATAAGATAATGTCTTTAAACTCTCAATCTTTTATGTTTAACAACTCTTTATTATTATTTATACATCTCTACCAGATCTTTCAATCTTCACACCATTCTCATAATTTTATCAATTCCCTAATAAAAATATTTATAACTTCCAAAAACTTGTTTGACAAAAAATTATTCTTTTTACATTCTTTATGACTTTTTTGTTTTTCTATTAAAAAAATATTTCTTGTATGTTACATATATCTTTCATATTTTTTATATTTATTACATATATTTTTTATATATCTTTTATGAAACACAGATATAGACATGGATATACACTAGATAAGGATATGAGAACACATTAAATTCAAAAATTATAGGGCCATATATATATATATATATATATCAAAATAAATTAAAAAACTTGGTTTATATATATATATATATATATATATATATATTGGAAAATTTAATATTTTCAAAACTTTCATCTAATGATTTAATGAAATAATCTCAACCATTAATTCATTAATATCATTATATATATATATATATATATATATATAATTGAAAATTTAATAAAAAAAAGATTCATAATTCATTAATATCATTTATATAAACTATTTATAATATCTTAATATATATCATATGTATTAATATTTACTACTTAATAAGCTCTTCCTAAAAAATATAGAACATAATTTTTATTTACATTTTTTAAAAAATCTCCTAAACTAATTTCTTGTAATAGAACTAGTTATGTACAAGTACATGCATAAAAAAAATTAACTAGAGGAAACATTGGTATGAGGCATGAAAAGTTTCAATGACAACGTGGGCCACTTAAGTAAATGCAGAGGTAAAAAACAAATAAAAATAGTAGTGTGTGAAAAGATAAAACTTAAAAATCTAATAGTGGCGTGTAAGATAAAACTTAAAATACAGATATGTAAAAATAGTGACTTTGGACGTCAATCATGTGATTGGACTTGAGTAGGTTATAAACTTACTAATTGAACGTTAGTCACAAAAATTAATATTTTTTTAAAAAAATATTAATAGGTCGTATCTAAATTGTATCTTAGACGTGTCTAAGCATGTCTGACATGTATCTAAATTAAAAAATATTTTTTTTTTAATCAGACACATTTAAACACACAAAACATATATATCATACAAGTATCTCTATGTATTTATACAAACACGTGTTTGAGATACAAATATACCTCAAAAATAAGTGTTCATACTTCGTAGCATCTCTCAATATTAATTATAAAATATAAACCTCTTGATAAAATAAAATGCTTTCAATTACAATCTCTAAATTAAGAATTTGAAACAATTCAATACTACTTAAATCTGGAATAGCTTGTGCAGATTATTATTATTATAAATATAATAGTAGTTTCTAATCCATTATTTCACATTCTCTGCTTTTAAACACTTTTTGGACCTGTATTCCTCTCATTGGACGAAATTAGCTATTTCATTACAGGAAATAGACACTCTGTTATTGGGTTAATTTTTATATGTCAAACTTTTTTAACTCACCTCATAAACTTATTTTGTATCCCATAAAATATTATAATCATATATAAATTAATTTAATATCTCTTTTATATTAATATAATATAAATATAATATACATATAAAAATTATACACAAAATATTTCTAAAAAAAACACTTTAATAAATGCGAGTCTTTTTGTCAGTTTGTAGCCCCACAAGAAGCACGGTACTGAAAAATTGTTATTATTTCATCAATCAATATTGCTTAAACAAGAAATACAACAAAGCCTATATAGCAATGATTGACCTGCTTTCACCCATATAGATGGAAATGGAAAGAAAGCAAAAGCATCCTTTAAATGGAATTTAAGATTCTGAAATACACCTCTCCTTAAGATATGATAGTTAAATCCTAATTTTTCCAATAAGAAAGCAACAAATACATATAATATATATTATATATATCCATCAAAAATAGGCCCTTACATTTGGTAAATGAATTCGTTGGACACCAAAATCACAGAAATGGAACTTTTTATGATAATCACTATCATAGCAACCCCATTTATTTCTGAAGTAAATGACAGATTAGAGGGGTTGCTAAACAAATCTAAATACAGGAAAGAATGTAGGAACATACAACACTCCAAGTAGAAGATAAACCCAGATCACATCCACACAATTACAGACACGTGGTATGGTATTTAGTCGAAGAATTCCCAATTGAACTTGGGATGACCTGAATTATTAGTGGTCAGTGAGGGGGGTGAGGATGTGGATGGCACTGGGATTAATGGTGGGGTAGAATCAAATGTCTCCCATTTTGTGGTAACTACCACTCCTGAGGTAGAATGCCCTGAGGGTTGGTGTTGCTGCTGTTGCAGAAATACTCCTGAGGTAGAATGCCTTGGTTGTTCTTGTTGCTGCTCCTGAATTGGTGTTAACCTATGATACCCATTTGAATGTGTTTGTGGTTGCTCTTGAATTGGTGCTAGTCTTTGACCATTGGAATGCTTTTGTTGAGGCTGCATTTGGGCATTATCTCCATTGCTACTAGGCATAGAATTCTTAACTTTCAGCATATCCAGAGTTTCAACATACTTTTGAACTCTTTTTACCTTCAAAATGTTTTCACTAACATCAGAACCAGCAATTTAAGAACTAGTAACAAAAAAGAGCAAAATGTATCAAATGTTTACCTGCATTTTCCTCTGCAACTTCACATCCCCATCAGCAATTATACCATCCAATTTAAGCAATTGATTCATCAATAGCTCAATCAGACTAAGCACATCTGTTTCTGCAACTTTCCCACCTTTGCTAATTATTGATTCAAGAGCAGACACCTAAACAATTCCAATTAGTAATCAGTTCCCAACTAGTCGAGCATTTAATACAATCCAACCTCACTCATAATTAAGTGTTTGAAAATAAAATTTAAAAAACATAAACATAAAACAAAAACACATACCCGGCCTGCAAGCCTATCTACTTCCAAGCTGATTTCTGAGATAGATTTTGCAGCTTTCTCCTTCTTAGCATTCTTCCTCATCTCTAAATACCTCTTCTCTTGGCTAATAGGGTCTTCCAGTAGCACTATCTTTGATTTGTCCTTGACCCCAACTATGTCAAGGAAAGCTTTTGAATCCCTCTCCTTGCCTTTATAAAACAGCTTTTGGTCTTGGTGGTGTAACCCAGTTGGCCCTGACAGCATTTTCTTCAATTCCCCTGTAACATCAGGAATAAAAATCACAATAACCAAAACACCAAAAAAATAAAAATAATAATAAATAAAGAAAATTATCAGAAGAGAGAATATAGAAAGCAAATTATTATCAAAGCATAAAAAGTAAGAGTTACCAAATGCAGCTTGAGAACTAATGTTGACTTCATGGTAGATTGAACCATACTTGACCCTAACTCTAATTGTGGGAGGCACTGAGTTCCGATCCGAGTCAGCGGTTCGCATCTGGACCATCATTCCACCAGGCCTCATCTCCCAATCCATGGAACCAGGCTCAGCTCTACAACCACCTGAGCTTCCATTATTCATCATCATAGGGGAGACACCATTTGTCTTGTTACTATTCCTCATCCTCATCATCTTCAATCTCTCTCTCTCTCGCTCTCTCTCTCTCTTTCACAACTAAGCAACAAAAGGGTGTGTGTGTGTGAATGGGATGAATCCAAAACCAAAGAGGCTTAGAAGTTAGATCTCTGAGAACTGAGATTCTCTACCACTTGTGACAGAAACCTCAATGACCCAATTCACCAAAAGGCTGTTAGAACATGTTTCAGAAGCCTGTGACCCCAGCATTCCACGAGTCCAACCCCCACATCCACGCGTAGGGATAGAGAGAGAAAGACACAGCAAAAAAACAAAAGCTTTAAGCTTCAAGAGAGAGAAAAACTTGGACTTTTCGTTTTTGGTAGTAAGGAAGAACAACTCCAACCCATCAACAGCCAAAGCTCAAAGCACAGATATTTACATCAAAATGTGGCTGAAACTGTTGAGTGTGAGAGCTTTCCAGCATAATCTTAACCAAGAAAAAGAAAAAGAAAAAACAAACAAACCAACAGCTAGAATCTGAAGCTGTGATTTTTGTGAAGGAGGGGGTACAGGGAAATCAATGGCAAAGTCAAGAATCCAGAGAGAAAACAATTCCAATGATGAGGGAATTGATTCTCTGTTGATATTCTGGAGAAATCGAGGGAAAAAGAAATATGAAAAACCAGAAAAACATGAATATAAAAAACGAGTGGCCAGCTAACTATGCTGGCACCCTGTGACCTACATATATACTACATTAAATTAATTAGTTTAAATAATTAATTTTGTTTTAATAATTGTCCTTAAAATATCATATAATTAAACAGGATCAATTGTGTAAAAAAAAAAGGATCAATTATACTTTTGTTTTTTGTGACCAACTAATAGAAGGAAGCATTTCATGAGCCTCAGTTCAATTTTATAATTGCTTATATATATATATATATATATATATATATATATATATATATATATATATATATATATATATATCATTGTAGATCGTTTTATCTTTGTTTTAATTTACCATCGTCTGCTTATGCTAATAGCATATATAAATTGACTTATTTTGTACTTAAAAAAAGCTTTTAGTGGCACAAACAAAAGCTTTATGATTAATTTTTTTCCCATAAATATATTACTTACAACTTTTTAATTATCTTCAAATCTTATGTTTTTTTCTTCCTATCTTTGATTCTATGCCTTCAATAAATTAATGATAATGTAACGGCTTCGAATTTTAAAATCATAACGTATAAAAGAATTTTATTTAACCACTATTTAGCTCAAAATTACTAGTTAAGTTAATTATAAATTAGTTGAGTTAATTTGATGACTCAATAATTAGTTATTATTTGTTTACCTTTTCAATAACCGATAAGTCACACAAAGGCTTCATTCTATTATTTAGTAAATTTTAGTTTCTTATTTAACACTTTCTTTCATTTTTTTTTATTCTTGACATGTTTCTCAATAATAATCAAAGAAGTATAAATACTAATATAAAATACGGATATGATACAATACGATATAAATATGTTAATAAATAAATTTTTTAAAAATAATCAAAATATATATAAAAAAAAATATTTAAAAATATCAAAATATATATCAAATAAAACTACGATCATTTTAAAATATTAATATTATATAAAATAATAACTAAACTAAATGACTATATCTCTTTTTTAGTGGTTATAATATCTCCTTTTTTGTTTACATAATTTCTCTCTTAATTTATAAGTTTTTGTTTAGTTGTCAATAATTATAAAAAAAAAAGTGAAAACACAAAAGAGAAATTGTAGATTTGAGTCGAATATAGACAGGCATTGAGTTTTAGTTTTTACCCATAAAATGAAAAAGTAAAAAGAGAAAAGAAAAATAATAAAGAAAATGTTGGGTGAGAAAGGGGAAGAGAAGGAAAACAAGGAAAGCCGCCAAAGCAATCTTCATTTCTTCATAAATGGTTAAAAAACCGACAGAGAGAAGTGTGTTGTGGAGGTTTTGGTGCTTTCTGATTCACCATAAAGATGCTGAGTCCCTTTTTTCTGGAGGGCACGTGTCATTTCAAGGGTAGCTTGGGGATTTCGGACTAAACTAATAATTTGTGTTCGCCAGTGCCCAGTGGAGAGTTAATGTGGGTTATATTTGGCAGTTGCTTGATGAGAAAGTAGTTGAACAGTTAAGTTTTACCCTCCAAAGCTTCTTATTGGTCACACGTGTGCTCTCACTCCTTGTAAAAGGACCAAGTGAGGTTAATTTTTCTTTCTTTGGTTACCCTTGGATGAAAGTGAGAGTGAAATGAAACCTTTGAGAATTTTATTACCTCTTTTTGGTTTTTTTATTAGTATATATACACGTGCCATTTTACTTCTTTTGTGCCTTTCTGCATAAAATAATGTATAATTTAAGAATCAAAACTTTGCTTTTGATCCATTTAAATAGTATCGCTTACTACTCCTCTTTTTCAAGTTTTAAGATTACACACGAGGGAAAATTTAAGCATTTAGATTTTTTTTAAACTCTTTTTGTTACAATTATTGTGTAATTAACTTTTTTTTTGTTTCTAAAGAATGTGAGTATTTTCATACTTTTTGAATGTAAAACTAATTATTTTATATATGAAACGATACAATTATGTTCTCTTCACAAATAATGTATCTAAAGCATAAACCTTTATCTTTCACAAAGAGTATAATTTGCTTATTAATAGTTGATGAAATCTAAAAAAAGCTTAAACCTTTTGGTAAATTTACATATATTTAAATATTATGTGATCAAGCTTCATTTTCTTTTATCTATATAATAATTGTAACTAGATTTAAAGGAAGAACTCAAAAATAGAGGTCAGGCATTTTGGTACCTATCGATTCAGGTAAAATTTCATTTTCGATGACATTACATACCAATAGCCTCATTTAAGGGGAGAATTTGGTTAGCTTGTCTTTTCCTCTATGAAACAGGCAATTAAGATATCTGTCCTTACCATTTTAGTTTTTTCAGAATTTCAGCTAACTAAACTGCCAATTGGAATTGTCTTTCTTTTTCGTCCAGTTTATGATATAATTGATCTTTGGACCGGCTAACTTTGTCGTTAAGTCCAATACATGATCTTCATCACTGCTCAATGTGATTGCGTGAGCAATGCAAATTTGTCCATAGAATGCTAACAAGAAGTATAACCTTGTGTATGACCAATTGATATTATAGCTAACAGATTCTATACTTGTTTTTCTCCCCGGCCCCTTTCTGGTGAAAAATAGGGACTCAAGACATTGTCAAGTATATTATATATAGGACGAACCAATATTGGTTTTAAAAAGCTAAATTATAATGGCAGGTCCTCGTGACAAAATAGACAAGCACTCTATTTCTTTTCATTTCTTCTTATTTATATTTTTATATTATATAAAAAAAATTGTACAATGGAAGCACAAATATTTAAGTAGCGGAGAGTTTAGTAACCTGGCATGATACTCTTAACATTAGGTTTGGCTTAGTGCAACCTACACTACAAGTTGGCTCTATTTTTTTTCTTTTTCCTAATAAAAGAGACTTTATGTAAAGTAAAAGGAAAATAAGCACCAAGCAGCCTAAGTGAAATTTGTTAGCGTAATTAGTTAGAATTAAGATTATGATTAATTATGATTAATTTTAAAGATGACTGTATCTAATTTAGTACAGAATTAAATTAATTTTTTAGTATATAAGTATATTTTATTATTTTCTTTTTCTATACAGCAGTCTTCTTGTATAAATAGATATTAACTCTCTTGTATTCATTCATTTAGAAACATAAACAAATTATCAATATTTGTCTTCTTATTTCTGTTTCTAACATAGTATCAGAGTTATAGTATCCACCTTGAGAAGAATTTCTAACTTGGTATTAGAGAGTCTAGGCTCTCAGTCCAATCTTAGATTCTAGACTCCAAACTCTAAATTTCGTCTTAGATTCTAGACTCCAGACTTCAGACTCCATACTTCAAACTCTAGACCATGTCTTAGATTCCAAACTCTAAACTCCAGACTCCGTCCTAGATTCCAAACTTCAGACTTCGTTTTAGATTTCAGACTCTATTATGATGGCAGACTCGGTTTTAGACTTCATTCCCATTGTAGATTTTCCTAGATGTAGATGGTTCCATATCAAATGTAGTTTGAGTCTGTTGGCTTCTCCAAGATCTCGACGTTGTGTTTTTAGATTATTTTTAATTTATTTTGTTTTCATGGGTCTAATTGTAACAAAGCTTTAGCTTTAGAGTGAGTGGTAGAATATCTAGAACATATCTCAAAATTAAATTAAGCTTGATTTTGTATTATATTAGGGATTTAGTTCGCACATAATTAGATATATTATTTTAATTATATTTGATTATATTTCCTTCTTTATATAAACTCTACCTCCTATAAATAGGGAATCATCTTGTGCACACTAATTAATTCAGATAAAATTCAGAGATAATTCATAGATATACAAAAACCTTCTACATACTTTTTCTTGTGTTCTTATTTTTCTGTCTAACATGGTATCAGAGTTTTGATATCCACATTAAGGAGAATTTCTAACTTGGTATCAGAGAATCTAGACTCTCGGTCTAATCTTAGATTCTAGACTTTAGACTCCAGATTCCGTCCTAAATTCCAAACTCGAGATTTTGTCTTAGATTCCATACTCCTAACTCCTAACTCTTAGACTCCAAACTCAATGATCATCCTAACCGATTCTGTATTTTGATTTCTAAACTCAAATTAATTTCTTCTATACTCACTTGAGTTTGAAGGAGGATGTTAGCGTGATTAATTATAATTGAAATTATAATTGATCACAATTAATTTTAAAAATAATTGTAATTAATTTAGTACAGAATTAGATTGATTTAATACATAATTATATTTTATTATTTTCTTTTTATATACAACAATCTTTTTATATAAAATAGATGTTAACTTTTATATATTTATTCATTTAAAAATATACACAAATTATCAATATTTATCTTCTTATTTTTATTTTTAAAAAAATTAAGTTAAAAACTAAGTAATTCCTTGTGACATTTGATTTGAGGTTATAAACAATTGATACACTGAAAAATTATTAGTTATAAGAGACGTCCTAAAATGTTGTGGGAGAATATCTCAAATGTGAGGGCATTTTCACAATATACATATGTAAGTCAATAATAATATTCGTTTAAAAACTAACAAATATTTGATAATTTAATATAAAGAATTTTACTAACACATATCTTTAAATAAAGATTAAGAAATAAAAATAATATTTATTATTCAGCTTAATTATTTTAAAAAATATTAAATACTTTAAATTTTTTAAAATATTAAATATTTATATTTTTCTTTAATTATTTTATTTTTATTTTTTAACATATGCTAAGTACACGTTAACAAAAACTTTATTGTTATTATTTAGTAAATATAATTATCATGTAATAAATATAAACGAACTAAATTTCACGAGACAGAAAAATGTAGATCAAACACTAACATCATCAAGGAATAAGAGGACACGTGGCATGCATAGAAGCCATGAATACGGTACTAAAATCTAAGCAAACCACGTCATTTTGAAAAAATTTAACACTTGCTATTTAACATTTTATATAAATACCGTATATCATATTATTAAAAGTTTCATATTATCTATTTCAATATTTTGAATATAATTTATATATTTATTAAATTATTTTATTTAATATTAATTAATTTAAAATTAAAATTATATATATATAAATAAGTGTTAATAATGTCAAAGTATATTATATTTAAAAACAAAATAAATATATTATATATCGTGATAGGGGTGTCATAAATTTTTATTTTCAAATAATAAAATTGCATCGTTTTCAACCTTTTCTAGTGTGTTGTGTGTAAAGAGGAATAGAGGTTGCCTCCATTATAATGCACCGACAGTTTGGCAAGCACGAGCTTCGCCGCACGTGAGAAACGGGTCGGGGGTTGTTATCCTGTGCATACGTATTAAGATGGAGACAGCTCTACCTACGGTGGTTGATGCATTTTGTTTGATAATATCAAATTATTATTGCGTCTCTGAATATTAATTTGGAGATTAGATATATGTTTTATATTAAGCATCCATAGGAATTAGTTTAAAATATAAAATTGTTGTTTTGGGGTTTGAGCAGTTGGCAATCAGGATATTTGATTGCAGACAAGGTACCGACAAATTGGAATTAAATAAGGACTTTATTCACGATATTTTACACAAAATATAATAAAGCTTATTTTTTAACATAAAGTTAAATATAATAACTTGTAAAATTATTTTTTTATTTTTATTTTACATTAGAAACATAAGTGCCTGAATAAGAGAGAAAACAAATAATTTTATAAAGCATTAAACCTCAGACACTAATATCATTCCCAAATTGAAAGATTTGGTGTGTGTTTAGGAATGCTTAATTATTTTGGATTATACTTTTTTCATCATAAAAGTTGTTTTTAGTTGTTGATAACATGTTTGAGTAGAAAAACAATATTTTTTAATTTTTTAAGGGCAAAAATAACTTTCTTTTAAGTTATATTTTTATTCTTGATTCTTAATTATTTCATAATTTAGACACAAAAATACTTTTTTATCCTCCAATAAAAATAATACTTTAAATCGTTTCACTTATTTTGGTGATTTACTACCTGAAAACAATTTTTTAAAGATAATTCAAATATAACATATTATCATAAAATCAATTTTTAACATATCTAAATATGAAGCTGATATATCATAATAGATTTATAAAAAAGATTATATATATAATCATTATTGAATAATTATTTTTGGTACAAGGATAATAATCAAGTTTGAACTTATAATCTTATACAAATTACCCAAGCCTCTTAACAATAACTCAATCTTAGTTGCCTATTGAAATTTTTTTTCATAATTAATCCAAACATACTAGCTAGTGTGATTGAGCTACAAGCTTTAGCTATAAATGTGTACTTTTATATATAAAATTATGAGTGATTTGTTAATGCAACGTGAGTCTTATGTAATGCATCATAATATATTAACTTTATATCAAAATTCAACGTAAAAAAAGAGTATATCAAAATTATGTATGTCAAGTATTTGTGTAGAAAATTTAAAAATAGAAAATGGAGATAATTGTCTATTTATAAGTTTTTTATACAAATTAATGTGCCATTTTGAAATTAATAATTTAAGCATAACAATTTTATATACGTGAATCTTATAAATATTCTTGTTGACTTGGGAATAGATATAGGAATGAAGCCCATCTTTTTTGCTATTCAATCATCCTGGTGAATTTCATCTCTCTCTCCTTCGCTATCGTATTTGTATATAGAAATAGAAAGAAGAAAAAGAGAAGGTCGTTCTTTATCATTTTAAGCGAAAGCTTACATTACACAACAGAAATTTTTAAAAGGAAGACAAAATAGACAAGAGCCTGCTTATTCACTTAGTCAGAAAGCTAGATTAAAAAAGTTGCGCCCAATAGAGCTTAACCTTGAGTAGACCGAAATGGTCTCGCAAAGTCGGTCACCGTACGCTTATGATCCTATTTGACTATCGAGGCGTTTGATCTTATTTTATTCAATTGTGTGTGAAATTGATTAATTAATAATATTATTCTTTAATATATTATTTTGTATTAAATTTGTATAAAAGATTTTGTATTTGTAACATTTAAACGAAAAAGAAAATAGATGTGCTGGTGGAATTGCAACGCTTGAACTGGTTTTTTATCGACCTGTAGCCAATTATAATTTTCCCATTATTATAAATAATATTATCTTATTTTTTATTTTTATAACTTTTGAAAAAATATATATATTATGAAACAATCATTTTACATTGACGCTATTCTCATATGGTCATTTATCATATCATGCCTCATGAGTTTTCTTTTGTCGTCACTATATATAATTATTTAGGGTGTTAAAGCATTTAAAATTAAATTATTATAGTTACCAATGAATAAATTCAATTTTAATTATTGAAACAATTAGTTTGATTATTGAGTTATAAAAAATATAGTTATATTATATTTAATTTTTTAATATTATTTTAAATTTATTTTATCAAATGAGATGGACATTCATTAATTTAGAGTATTAATACGTATATCGTGTATTGTAAGAATTTTTTAAAATTCAGCTAGAATTAAAAAATTAAATTAAAAAATGTATTTAAAATTGAAAAAGACGATATACATAATTACATTAAAAGAGAATTTTATTTAAATTTGGAAAAAATTAAAAATAACACATATCATTTTTTAAGAAATAATATAATAGGATATTAAGCCACTTTTAATTAAAAATATTCTAATTTAATATATAAAGGTGAATTCAACTTGAGTTTTGGCCAAAATAAATAAGATGTCTAAGGGGTAGTTTTGGTTATATTGTAAAAAATATATTAAAGTAATTGATTATAAAATTAATTAATGTCTAAATAATAAAATTAAAACTTGGAATTTTATTTTGGTGAAAAAATTTAGAATAAGAGGAAGTTCTCTTATTCCAAGGCTAAAAGCAACCACCAATTATAACGAAGACTTATAATAAAATTATATATCAAATTTAAATTTAAATTATGTAATTGTCATGAGTATAAAGTCAATTAAATGAATCAAGCTTCTCCATTGACAAACTTTGAATTTGCTGAAGTACGTATTATACAGTAGAATTAATTTTGGACCTTTATACAATTTATTTTTATCAAATGAGATGGACACTCATCAATTTAGAGTATTTAATCCGAGTTTTGACCCGAATAAATAAGATGTATAAGAGGTAGTTTTGGTTAGATTGTAAAAAATATATTAAAATAATTGACTGTAAAAAAAATTAATGTTTAAATAATAAAATTTAAAACTTCAAATTTTTTTTTTTTAATTTAGAGTGAGATGAAACTTTTTTTTTATTTTAATATTAAGGCAAATTATCAACTTTTTGTAATGATTTACATTGGAATTGCAGATAGCTTACTCATGGGAGATTTTTAAATTCGAACCTAAATTATACAATTTTCATGAGCAGAAAGTTAATCAGGTGAATCAAACTCCATTGAGAAATTTTTTTATTTGTTTATTATAAAGTAGAATTAAATTTGAACTGTGATGTAAAAATATTTTGAAAAAGTTAAAAAATTATTAGGCCATACTTATTAAAAGGGGTCCCATATAAAAGATATCAAGGAAAAAATGTGATAAATGTTTTTCAAATTTATGTTAAACATAGACAAAGGGACTTCGTTTCATTCAATTGCAAGGGGGCATGCAATTCTACGTAGAAGAAATGTGTCACATTTAATAGTTGTATAGTTGTAGTAAAGATGTTATTCCATATTAAAGATATAAAAAAAAGTAAAGAAAAGTGATAGAGAAAATAGGAAATTAAAGAAAGCTAAAGAAAAACAGAGGGACTACTTTAGAAAGGACAATACTGAGAGGCATGATATTAAGTTAGGTAGAATGTTTGTATAGCTTTTGTGCTATTATATAGTTATTGTAAGCCTTATGCATGTGAAGGCATATGGGGGTGGGGTGGACTTGTGTGAAGTGTGGTCAAAGGGAAAACCAGCCAGTCTTATAATTTAAGGGAATTACGAAGAAATCTCTGCACAATGCAGTGGTCAGTGTATCGTGTTGGAAGGTGTACCTTTAATGTCGGTGGCTTGTTTTCTGATTCACAGTCACATAGGTTCTCTGGTAACGTTTTAAATGATCTTAAACAATTTTGAAATATCAATATTTCATAATCTATTATTGTAAATTTTGTTATAAAAATAATTAACGGTTAAAGTTCTTAACTGACAACTTCTATAATAAATAATTTTCTTTTTTTTTCTTCTTCAATTCCACCTCTCAACCCAGCAGTGGCTGCATCAATGAATGAGGGTAAGTACACCAACAAGTTACCGCACTGCACACCACCAAAGTTGTCTACTTCAGCTTTTGCTGTCGCAAACCGCCGCCATATCTTAACCCTAAAATACTAGACTTTCGCCATTGGATAGTCACTTCTGACCTTAGAACTTCTATTGCCGTTACCTTACTATCATCCATCAAATTTCAGTTGCGCTCCATCGTTGGAACAAATCGGCCACCACTGCAGCTTTCTCTACCGCACAATCGCCTGCGACCCCATAGCCACAACTATTGTCGCACCACACTAACCCAGCAGCCAGCCACCACCGCACCGTCAATCGTGCTCATTAGGACCGGTGACTCAATTCGCAGCTATATAGCGGGCGCACCTCCACCGCCCAGCCACCGTCCTTTCCTGTGCTTTCGTTAATTGCATCGCAACCTGCATTTTGAACCGTTAGATCCGCGACTCTAAACGCACATCACCGCACGAGCAACCGTTCCTTCGCGTGCCACCAATGCCAGAAGCCTCTGCCTAGCCACCTTGACGGAAACAGTACCGTTGACCAAGGGTGTGGTGGAGAAGGAGGAGAATAACGAGAATGAGAAAGTTGGAGAGAGAGAGAGAAAGAGTCAAAAGTTTTTATCTATTATAACAGATAATTTTGTTTGGAGCATTCATGCTCAAAACTTGGACAGGAGCATTATAAACGACTCCAGGTTCTCTCCCTTCCAATCAGAAAATAATAGGAAAATTTATTGAGTCTAAGCTCTAAACTTGTTAAAGAATAGCATATTATCAAGAGAGAAAGACAACTTTCTCCCTTTATCTATGAGTCATTATTTGTGCTAAATTTGATTAAATTAATACACACTTTGATTTAAAGGGTCAAATTAAAGCATTCTAAAGCTAAGAATATGGTAGTGTTTTTGTACTTACAATTTATACTATCGCATTTTTATCTTTAATCAAATATTCACATAAACATTGTTATGAAATCTTCGAGTTCGCTAAGAGGCTTCAGGCGACACTATAACATTTGAAAAGAAGAATCTAACAACTTTTTTAATGAAGATGTATAAATAAATACATAAAGAAAACAAAAGGAGAAAATTACCCCAAATAACATTATAGTATAATAAAACAGAAATAACAGAAATAGTACGTAGACACATTTTCATCATTCTGCCATACCTAGGGAAACTTTAATCAAACAAAAACTGTCGGTAGAAAAAAGCCAAAAAAAAAAAAGAAAGCCTTCACATTCCCAAAGAAAAAGAAATGTTTGGTACTTTCAGTGGACAATTCCTTCCTTTGTGATACAGAAATTGATGAATGTGTATATATAATATGCAAACATCCAACACGCAGCATCTCCAAGTGGGTAATTTTCAGATGCTTCAAAATTGACAATGATCATGAGTTACAAGGACGTTTCTGTTAAACTTGGAAATTTCCAATTTTCATTAGCATTGGTTGCTAATTGCTATGTATAACCAAAACCCAGCTGCTATGAAAATGATATAGCACCATATTAGTCCATGCAATTGCAAGGCTGAGATGCTTCCCATAAAGGCAAATGGTCTACAAAGGCATGCCAATGCCACATTGTGAGTACGCAATTGTCGTCATCTTATACATAAGTCAAACACCCACCGGATTTGATACTCACTTCAATTTTGCAAAAATTGACATATTTTCAGCCAGATATTGACACCTCCAACAGGCGCTCAGTTACCATAACCATGAACAAACAATACATATGGACCACACTTTTGCTTCATATGCGCTCCTTTATTCTTTAATATTTAATGTGTATGGCAGTTCCTCCCTGTCCTATCTTAGGTACACATATATGTTACTTATGACATAGCTGGAAAAAAAATTTCTTTTTCATTTTGTTATTGCACAAATCAACTTAAAGGTTAACATGTCGATAATACAGTTTCATTTTATTTGTGCTAAAATATTTAATTATTTTATTATAAAGAATGAAGGTTGCAAAATAAAATCCTAAGCATTTGGTGATAGATGAAGAATATAAATGATTTCATATTCTCAACAACTTTGAAATATAATTTTTAAATGAGTAATGTTACCACAAGAAATTAGATACAGTGATTAGCGAATTGTCAAATCGTATCAGTATGTGCCTAAAAAAATTATTCTCTCATCCAAAAATGTGAAGATATATTGAGAAACACAAAATAAAAAGGGTGATGTTATATAGTTAAAAAAAAAGAAGGCAAAATTTTGACATAATTCAACTAAATTCAAGAGTAATGGTACTCACCAATCCAAGAGTCAACAACAAGCATGTCATATCATTTTGTCAAAAAATTTCCTAATTTTTTTTGTCTATCTAGTATTTTTCTTTTTTAACGCCAAAATTAGTGAATACATATATTTTGTCCTAAAATGTTCGATTAAATGTGAATATTATATTTCTTTTCTTGTTATTAACAAGCAATAACATTAAAATTGTTTATTCTTCTCAAAATGACACAAACTGGAATATGCCACAAATTTGAGAAAACAAAAAGAACCGAAAATACAAAAATAAAATAAAATAAAATTAATGGTTGCTTAATTAAAATATATATGTTGTGCCATCCTGGTATATAAATAAAAGATTTAATATATTTCATTGGTTATACGGGGTTTGATATCTTTAGGGAAAACCAATCACTCACGTTAAGTTCATATGATTAATTAAGAAAAACATTAATGTTGAATGGAAAGTTTACAGAAAATAACTAAAGGATTAAGAAAAGTAATGCTAGTCTTGATGTGTATGGCTTACTTTTGATTAGATCCAAAAAATGAATTAGTTGAAATGTACAAGTGGCTCAAATATTAACTAACTGTAGAGAAATTACATAAATTTAGAGTATTTAAGTTAGGTGTATTAGATGAATCACTTTATCAATTAATATTAGGTTAACTTATTGCATCTAACTTAAGTACTCTAGAAGACTAAGCAAATTTTTAACAGATTAAATTTAAATTTATTAAAAATAAAATTTTAATTTTAATTCAGTTTATCATGGGTGTAAACATGTGGGTATAATGTAATGTAGGAAGGGACATTATGATTGGAGGTGGGATTGCTGTGTGTCACTTTAGGATTAGTTGCCCTTTTGTAGTCTTCTTTTTATGTATGTAATTATAGATGATGTAACATCTCACTATCTCAGGTCTCTGAGTTAAATTATTTTTTATCGGTAAGGACATTAAGCACGTTGTCAACCAACTCATCTTCAACGAAAGAATTACTAAGAAAGCACCTATATTGATACGGAATACGGATACAATATGACATTAATAGGTAAATATGACAAAATTTAAATTTTATAGGATACGATACAGTTTAAGATACAATATATAAAATTTATATAATATAAACATAAAATTAAGTACAAATCCTACACTAGAATAAAGACATCAATATCCTATTTGTATTAATACAAATTTTAAAAAAATATCGGCTAAAAGTATTTAAAAGTATCCGATACGATACTATTTTATGGTGATTTTCATCAAAAGTACTAATTACTCTTTTTATTCAATATCTAATATCTAGGAACTAATCGACTTTCACTACAAGAAAATAGCTATTTTGCGACAAATTTTGTGTGGTGGTTTCGAATCCGTCACAATTGTGATAGATTTCGCGATGGATAAAAAATCGTTTCAATTTAAGAGGGATTTTGCATCCATTTGTGGCGGATTTTTGTGGCAAATTCTTTTCCTCAAATTTTTTTCAATGACATTTCCATCTTGATTTTTTTTTTTTTGTAAAAAAAGGGTTTGTGGTGAACTTAATAAATATAATAAAAAATTCAAGAGAAAAAAAATAAAAAAAATTAGAATAATTTGTAGCGAAAAAATTCGCAGCAATTTAAAAAGTAAATTTGCAACGAAACTATCTGCTGCAAAATTAATAAATATAATAAAAAAATTCAGAGAAAAAATAAAAAAATTTAAAAAAATTGCGACGGATTTTAAAAATAGACTTCCAGATCTAAAACGTGTTCTCCCTTCTACCAACCTCATTTATCACTTTCTCCCTTCTTTCTTTACTAAAATCTTCTCCCATCTCTCTCCCGTGCAACCCGCGACAACCACCAAGCTGGCGACCCGCGACCCACCAACCGCACCCACTCCCTCGTCGCTGCTCGCTCGTGCCCAGCCCTTACCTTCATCCATTCCTGCCGGCCACCACTGCTCCACGCCTCCACCAGTCCACACGACGCATACGGCACCAGCCAGGTACCCTTGAGTTGCTTCAAATTCAGTGGCGTGTTGGTCTTCATGTTTGAGTGTTGGTACTATTATTTATTATGCACATTTTCAATTATTTGTCTGCAAGTTAGTCTTCTCTTTAATTTATTACGATTTTTTTATTAAAAAAATTATTAGGGTTTTTTAATTATTATGTTACATTTTTTTTGTCTTTGGGAATCAGATCAGAAGGTAAAAACATGTCTCGATCACATTTTTCACATAACAATAATAATACTTAGCGGATTAAACTTGTTTCTCAATCTACATTTTTTTTATTTGGTGCATTTAATTTATTGTTGTTTTTTATAATAAATTTTAGTTCTATTTTGTTCTAATTGAACCCTAATAAGAAGTAAAAGAGTGGAAACTTTGTTGGCTGCTTATACATTCCACCAGTGACTAGGGAACCAATGAGACCTATTATTGAGTGATTTTGCAAATTTAGAGGAACCAATGAGACCAATCTAATTTATGTTTATCCAAATTTTTATCCCAAAATAAACTACTCCTACCATATTATCAAAGATATATTCTACATAGAATTTGGGTTGCTTGCTGCACATACAACTTGTAGCCTTTGTATAAGGTAAAGAACGTGAATGTACTTTTGTTAATGAATGACATATATTTTGTACCCAATTAAAATTATACTTATTCCTTTTTGTTTCAAATTTAGATGATGGCATGAATGTAAATTATTAATGCAATGGTTTGGTTATGACTGTCATTCACTAACTTTGAATGATGAAAATAGAAGCATTAATTTAAGTGATGGTGGTGAAATCCTGGATGCTCTGTTCATTTCTTGCTCTGATATGCCAACAATGCTCATTTGGAGCATGCTTGTAGGTCATTTGACTGCTATCTATATGATGCACCGCTTTTCATTTGTTTATGTATTGTAAGATGCTTAATGCCATTGTGAATTGTAGATTTAGAGTTTGATCACATGTTCACGACCTATTTGATTAAAAGAACCCAAATATTTTGCTAATTGGATAGTTGTGCATTACACACCTGATACTGATAAAAGTAAACCATATTTATTATTTAACGCTATTTTAATATAATAAATCATTCAATCATAAAGTTTGCTATTATCTTTGCTATTATCTTTCAAAATCTTGGGTTTACCATATACTGAAGCTCAGCCTAATGCCTTTTATATGAAAAGGATCTATCATTTTTTCACTTTACATTTTGGGTTTAGAAAATTTATCTGTCCATCATCAATTTTCATTTGATTATTGCTTTGTAATGTAACTTTGGCTAGTCCTGTTATCTTTGTCATATATTTGATGCATGAGGTAAATTGTATTGGTGAGTGAAACCTTAGTTTCCCGTTTGAGGTTTAATATTAGTGAGCACATGATCTTTTTGAAGGTACTGCTCATTGTATTGAATCTTGAATTGTCCAAGTTGGATAGTTTAGGAAGAAACTTTCCTTCACTTAATTATAGTTACTCCTTAAATCTCATATCATATACTTGATAAAATTTTGTTGTGTAACATTTTCTTTTGTTCTCTGGGTGCACACTTGATCGTGGTAGATGTCACCACTTTCTAGTCGTGCACTTGGAGACCAATGGAAAATGCTACCAAAATTTTATCAAGTATACGATGTGTGATTTTTGTGAGTACTATCAATCAAGTGCTGAAAAAGTATCTTCTTGAATGGAATAAGGTCATACCATGTTAAGAAATATGAGGATTTTGAAAATAATAATTGTTTGGATTGAAATATTTATACAGGTATAATTTTAAAATATGTTAATTATTATTATAAAATTAAGTTTGTTCTTGAATTTTTTTAGCCTGCTTATTTGGAAGTAATATGAGAATTTGTATTACCTATTATGCAGCATATGTTGTGCATTTTGCATTTTACATTTTGATTTTACTATAAATTTATCATTGTAGAAAATAGTTGTTCCAGAAAATCGTAGATGGATGTATAATAGGACTCATTCGGGTCGTAGAGGACTTACACAAGAATTTGAATGTGGAGTAGGGCTGCACAAACACCCAATCCGACCCGAAGACCCGAGCAACCTGACCCGACCCGACTTAATTGGTTCGGGTTGGTTCGGGTAATCGGGTCCGTTCGGGTAAAAACCGACCAACCCGTCCATTAATTGGTTCGGGTGACAGGTTCAAAGCCGAGCCGATGACCGATGACCCGACCCGATGACCCGATTAAAACGACGTCGTTTTGCCTAACCCGACCACTTAAGGTGCACAACCCGACCACCCCGATTACCCAACCTGCGAACCCGATTACCCAACCCGCGAACCCGATTATCCAACCAGCGAACCCGACCAACCCGATTACCCAACCCGAACCAACCCGATTCTAATCGGGTTGGTTCGGTTCGAGTTACTTGAAAAAAAATTTCACAACCCGACCCGACCCAACCCAACCCGACTTCATTTAGTTGCTTTGGATTTTTTTTACCCCCAAACCCGACCCAACCCAACCCGTGATCACCCTTAATGTGGAGTTGAAGAGTTTGTGAATTATGCATGTCGATCTTCCCATTACTTAAGTGAAGGAACAATTAGGTGTCCTTGTTTGATGTGTTATAGTGGGAAATTGTTGAAACTTGAGATTGTGAAAGTTCACTTGTCTAAAAAAGGATTCAAACCTAAGTATTGGTATTAGACAGATCATGGACAGGAAGAGCCTGATCCAATTAGTGTAGATATAAACTTTAATGTGAACATTGCTAATAGTCCTATATTAGAGGATGAAGACGTGATTGATAGATATCAAAATATGGTTTGTGATGCAGCTAGAACAGGCTTTGGGGATTTTAGGATTCGTTTTCAACAGAGTGTTGAGGAGCCTTCACATCCAGAGGTCAAAGAGTTTTATGATCTACTAAATGCTTCAAGTCAACCATTATAGCCTGGTTGTGGAACAAAAAAATCAGTTGCTAAACTCAGGCTTGCTTCAAGAAAAATAAATTGTTGTGTAAATGACTGTATGTTATACTATGATAATACCATACAATGTAAGTTTTGTAGTGCTAAAAGATATGAACTTCGTAAAACCAGTAATGGAAATAACAATGAAGTTTCGGTGAAAAGAATGCATTATTTATCTCTTATTCCTAAGCTCAAGAGGTTGTATTCCTCTATGAGCTCATCTGCACACATGAGATGGCATGCTGAAAATAATAGAAAAGAGAAGGAAATGTTTCACCCATCCGATGGTGAAGCCTGGAAGCATTTTAATAGGACATATCCTGAATTTGCAATTAATCCTAGAAATATTAGGCTTGGTTTGCGTGCCGATGGTTTCACTCCCTACAATCAATTTGCTTCTCTTTATTCTTGTTGGCCTGTGATAGTCACTCCATATAATTTGCCTCTAGAAATGTGTATGACTGCCCCATACATGTTTTTAACATGCATTATTCCTGGTCTTAACAATCCCAAGAGCAAGATTGATGTTTATTTACAACCATTAATCGATGAACTGAAATTTTTATAGGCAAATGTTTTAACTTATGATGTGTCAAGCAAACAAAATTTTATGATGAGGGCTGCATTGATGTGGACAATAAATGACTTTTCTACATATGGAATATTGTCTGGATAGATGATTGCTGGTAAATTAGGGTGTCCATATTACATGGATCAAATAAAGGCATTCACTTTGAAGCATAAGGGAAAAATTCATGATTTGACTGTCATCGTCAATTCTTGCATGTTGATCACATGTTTAGAAGAAATAAAAATGCATTTAAGAAGAAAACTGTGGTGGCTGATTTGCCTCTACCAAGATTATCTGGACATGAATTAAGTGAGATTGTTAGTGCCTTTAGTAAAATAACTAAAATGCAATTGTACAAACACCATGGGTATGGTGGTTATCATAATTGGATTAAGTAGAACATATTTTGGGAGTTATCAGACTGGAAGGACAATTTAATTAGGCATAATTTAGATGTCATGCATATTGAGAAAAATGTCTTTGATAACATATTCAACACTGTTATGGATGTCAAGGGCAAAACAAAGGATAATGTGAAGGCAAAAACAGACTTAGAAGAATATTGTCAACAACAAGAATTGGACCTTATTGATTTGCCAAATTGTAAGATCATGAAACCAATGGCTAATTATACATTTACAAAAAAGTAAAAGAAGATTGTTTATGAATGAGTGTAGGATTTAAAAATGCCAGATGGTTATGCTTTGAACTTAGCCAGATGTGTGGGCACGAATCAATTACGATTGTTTGGGATGAAGAGTCATGATTGTCACGTGTTTATGGAGAGTTTGCTTCTAATTGTTTTTTCTTTGTTGTCAGATCAAATTTAGAAGCCATTGACTGAATTAAGTCAATTTTTTAGAGACTTGTGTTCAATGACTTTGACGGAAAAAGACATGCTCCAAATGGAACAGAACATTCCGGTGATTTTGTGTAAATTGAAAAGGATATTTCCACTGAGTTTCTTTGATTCCATGGAACATTTACCAATTCATTTACCTTATGAAGTAAGAGTAGGAGGCCAGTTTAGTATAGATAGATGTATCCGTTCGAGAGGTACTTAAATAAGATAAAGAAAACAGTCAAGAACAAAGCTCGGGTTGAAGGTTCTATTTATGAAGCTTATTTGATTCAAGATATATTTCATTTATATTCATTTTACTTTGAGCCTCATGTTAAGTCAATGAGAACTAGAGATGCTAGACGAGATGATGATACAGATGAAAATATGTCAATGGAATCGACTTTATCAATTTTTAATCAACTCGGTCAAGGTTATGGAACATCAAAAAAATAGTGGCTAAATGATGCTAGGAGGAATTCTGCGACATTGCACATTTTACTAAATTGTGAAGAAGTTGAATCATACCTCAAGTAAGTAGTACTATTAATTTAATTTAAATTTCAAATGTATTGCTCACTAACAATCAAATAAACTTTTAATTTTTTAGTGTGTTTTTTTACAATATTTCAATATTCCTGAGGAACATTCAAATGAAAGAATTAATGCAGATTTTATAGAGTAGTTCAGAAGTTATGTAAGTATTTAAACATTACTAAATTGGTTTTCCCAATCATTATATATGATTTAGATCATTAACATTAACTATATTTTTTTCTAGGTTCACAATCCACAAAATATGATGAATAATTCTTACTTGCATGATTTGACATGGGGGCCTGGTAGATGTGTGACATCTTGGCCAATGTATTTTGTCAATGGATATAAATTTTACACAGATGCTTGGTCAGATGGGAAGAAAATAATCAATAGTGGCGTGTGTGTTAAAGGCTCAACTAATGGTGAAAATGAAAATGATTATAAAACTATTGACGGAATAAAGATGAGTCGTGTTTATGGCCTTGGTTCTCAAGCATCTATCTATGACCATGGAGATTTATCCTCCTAAAGGCCTGGATCGAGTCAAGCTCCTGAGCACGTTATTAATCAAGTTAAGTAATAGCTGTAACATTTTTAATTAATTGATTTTCATATTTTGGTTATCCCATAAAAGAAAAACTTATTGCATGTGGGTTTGGAGATGAGTTGTGCTATAAATTGATGAATTTGTGTTTGCATATATTAATCAGGTTAAGGAGCAATTGCAGAAATATATGGAGGATCGGGTTCAACGAGATTCAACAGGGAATGGAGCAGCAGAGCCGACAACATGACCAATAATGTGATGCAAAGTGAAAAATACGATTTGAACGATACCAATGTCAACAGAGTAAATAAATTGGCAATTTGTGGAAATCATATTTACAAGCCGCTAGCACTCCGCCAAGCCAGCAACAGCCAACATTAGAAGAAGACAATGAGAATACTGAAAATGATTATGAAGACGACAGTGATGATAAGAATATGAATTGAAATTGATGTTTGAGTGTTGTATGGATTCTCTTATATTTCTTTTAAACTTTTCTATGGATTAGATTATATTTGAACAAACTTTGTAATTTGTTATGTTTGTTTTATGGATTGGTTAGATGCATTGACAAGAATTATGGTTATGTTTTATGGATCAGGTTGTAATCATTGACAGGAATTGCATTTGACAAGATTTGTTATGTAATTGTGATTTTTCAACATTTAATTTTAATTTTTTTAATCCACAAAATATCCGTTGCAAAATTGGCATAATTCATTGCAAAATCACTCTGTTAATTAAATTCGCTCTACTAATCTGCCACTAAATCCTTTGCAATTTGCAAATTTGCCACTAAAATCCATCGCTAATTTGTTGGAAATTTTTGCGGATACAACACGCAGCGAAAAATAGGGATTCCCACTGAGGATCCATGCGAAAAAGCCATAATCCGATTTTTTAAATGATTTACCTCTTGAAGCGTGAATCACCAACACCGTAATAGAAATGATGTCTCTGCGGTATCCACACAAACAGATTCACGAACGTCCAACGTTCGCAAAGAAGAGCCTCACGTCTCTCACACAGTGCTAGCTGCGAAGAGAAGAGAAGAAACCTGTCGCTCTCTCACTCACTTTTCTGTAGGTGCGGCTAGGGTTCTGAATTGCGTATATTAGCAGCCTCCCTTAGCAGTACTATTTATAATAGTGACTGCCTTAAGTGAGTGTGAGCAGCAGTAAGGTAAGTTGTGCAACCCTAAACCCATCTGTTATGAGTCTGGCCCATATTTGAATCAGAGTCCAACTTGGATCCATTGCTCCAATTTTAGTCTGATCTATGTGTGTGACCTTGCAAGTTCTTATTACGTTGGCAGTAATATTAAAATCTCATTTTAATATTACAAGCAGTGAGTGGTATCTAGCAACACATCGCTGCTACCCAAGTAATAAGAATGTTAGTGATTTGACATAACCTTTCCGTGACCAATGTTTCCGTGTTGTTTAATCCCTTTGTCAAGATATCTAGATTGAACACAAGGCATGGAATGCGTCACCCTTGTATAGTCCAATCATTTATTTCCTGATAATCGAGTAGATTTTGTAACAACAAATGAGATCAATATCTTATATTGACTCATTTGAGCATGGCCATGCATTTCTCAGTCTCACTCAATCAGGGGGCCCGAAAATATCACTCCTGTTATGTAGGAGTGACAAATCTCATCTAGGTCACTCACATCCCTCTGTATGATTTGCGTATGTCCAATAACCAACTTTATAATCACCTTGTTACAGATAACGTTTGATGGCATTAAAACACACAACTCCTCATGTAGGAATCGTAGTGATTTTAGGTCAAAGGACCACAAACACCATTGTCACTATGAGAATCGCTTATGACACTCACTTAACGATCCATGTAGCGTTCTCATGGTGGGTCAGTCCAGTATATCATTACTCCAATATGTACCCATGTGAAGACTTGATATCTCATATCCATGATCCATGAGATGTGGTCATCAGTCTCTGCACATACTAGTCTTAATGTATTATTGTTGTCCTAATTAACAATAATACTTGACTAAGGACATTTAAGAATGGTGTTGTAACCAAAAGGATCTCACGATCAAGTCATCCACTTGATGTCCTATGGCATCAAACTTACTATTTAAGGACTTTATTATGTTTATCAAAAAAGAACACAATAAATGAAATATCTCATATATAAAATAGCATAATAGAATGTATGTAAATACAGAAAATGTATTAGCCTCTATGGCATACACCAACATAATTATCCACCGCAATTAGCGGCAGAAAAATCCGCCTCAAACACCCCATGTCTGGCAATAATCTGGCTTATCTCCTGAGAGTTTTGGGATAGATTTGTGGCGGAAACTAAAATCCGCCGCAAACTATATTGCAACGACCATTTATCCTTCACAAATCGCAATTTTTCTTGTAGTATTCTCTTAAGACCTTCAAGTTTTTGGTAATTGGCAAAATTCTGACGTTAAATGTTAAACATCGATAAAAAGGATATGTTCAAAAAGAGTTAACTTCTAGGTATGAATGTGAATAGTAAAATGAAAATGAAACGTTAAAGTAAAGAGTGAGTTGAATTAACTTATTAGAAGTAAATTGATAGAATGGAAATGTCAAAATTAAACTTACTGAAAGTAAACTTGACATAAAAGTAAATGATTGTCGAAAGTAAACTTGTGAAAAGTAAACTAACAAAAAGTAAATGATGAAAGTAAATACTAAAAATGTCAATGTCGATGCAGTATGCTGACAAAAACATCATTGGGAGTGTTGTGTGTGTTTAAGTGAATATGCAAGAACATGAAGAACAACAAAAATGTAGAAAGTAAATGCAGAAAAACGTAAATTTCCACTAAGTTGGAAAAATGTTAAAGGAAACTTGTAGAAAAAGAAAATGCATGGAAATTAACCTTGAAAGCAAAGAAATTACAAAATTTAAAGAAAACTTGAAAAGTAAATAACCAAGAACAAGTAAGAACTTGAAAGAACTAGAATTACATTAACTAGAATGTAAATGATACAGGAAATTGAAATGATTGAAAGATAAATGCCAAAACATAGAGAGATATGTGAATTGAAAGTGACAGCTATACTGACTAATAACCCCTCAATCTGTCAATCTATGAGCGTCACACTGGGGAGTTAGGAATTATAGGAAGTAAATGGTGTGTTGCAAGTAAATGGACTAGTTTGTTGAACTTTGTTCAATATTCTATTTATAGGCAACCAGCCTCTCCCTTTGGTACTTAAATTTTAAATTTTATAGCCCAAATATGCTACCACCTAGCAGTCATGCATTTTCTAGCATGTACTTAATTGTTCACATGGTAATTGCTCTAAGTAGTGGGTGATTTCTTTCTTTTTTCCAGCTTATTATAACTTCCCTATGATGTCACATTCTCACTCTTTCATAATCAACTTTGGGAATTTCCTATATTCAGTGATGGGATCCACCATGATCTCTTTCTAGCTTGCAATCTGTTCCTCGTTGACCATAAGCTTCAACATCGACAAACCTTCACTCGCATGACTTCAACATACTTGCATAGCTTCACTTCGACAGCAATTTGGGACTTTGCTTTTGAAGCTTCATGATTTGCTTGTTGTTCTTTTGTTGAATCTACTTGTCTTCTAACAGGTTTCTATCGAGTCTTTCCTTCTGTTGATATGGTATTTTTTGACTTATGATCCTGGCTAAACCAGTTGTCAAAACTTTGTTGATGACGTTTGACTACTTCGTCAATCACTATCTTTGACAAATCCTTTAAACTTAATCTTTTTAGTAGCTTCTTATTGCTTGTTTATTATATTTGTCGAAATAACTAATGTTAACCCCCCAATAAACGCGTATCAGATACCAATACTGTCGCGACCGTCAAATTAATCGCGGCGAAATAGCAACTTAAATTAAATTATTTTAATTTTAAGAGTCGCCACCAATTTTATTTGAATTTGGAAAAATTGGAAAACCTTTTATTTGGAAATGGTCTTTGGAACCAGATTGGATTCGGGAGTCGGTTATACTTAGGGAAGGGTGGAAACTTAATCCCACCATTTTAAGCACCCGTCCTAAGACGGTACCTTAGATTAATTGTGCAAATTATTAACAATCCTTGAAAATATTTATTTTACCCTTTTTGCAAACATTGTAACTAAAAAAGCGAAAACCACAAAATTGTGAAAATTTAAATTTGGCTTGACAAAATGAAATTCTGCTCCTACGTATCCCCTGGTGCAATGGGGAACTCAAAGTTACGTAGTTCTTTATAAAATAAGTGTGGGTTGGTTGATTTTATTTAAAATGATTTTTTTTGGAATTTGAATTAACAAGCGTCGCGGCTCAGTTATTCAAATTAAGGATTAAATAGGTGAAGCTCGCGTCACGCTAGAGACGTCACCCATTGATTATCGAGTTTGTTACAAAATTTTTATTTAAGATTGTAAATCATCAAGCTGTCGCAACTCAGATGTTTACAAAATATAAGGGTTAGCAAGTCATGTTCGGTAACCCATTTTTATTCCTTTTTAAAAACTTTTAACTATTTCTTTATTTATCATTTTTTAACTCCCAAAATCTAGCCCAACAAACTGATAATAAATGAAATAAAAAGAACAAGGAAACGTAAAAAGAAAACCAAGAAACAGATAATCCAAAAACTCGGGAGATATAAAATTAAAGATGCAACAAGTGGACCTCGTTTACGACCAGTTAGCGAGGGAAGGTGGTGGCTTCTTTGATCCGACGGTCGAATGGAGGTAAGGATGGGATGGATTCGACTCGTTTACGACCAGATTAGCAGGAGAGGGTGGCTGGCTTCTTCGATTCGACGGTCGAATGGAGGTGAGGATAGGACGAATTCGACCGTCGATTGGAAAAGATCTGGAATTCGACGGTTTGTTGGAAAAAATTTGGAATTCGACGGTCGGTTGGAAAGGATCTTGGATCGGTCGGTGAGGGGAGTTTGGATGGGTTGTCAGTGAGGAGTTCGACAGTCGGTGAAGGGCAACCTAGCTGAGGTTCGACGGTCGAGTTGGAGAATGTAGATGGTCTTGCTTTTGGAGTCCGACGGTCGAATGGACGGAGTTTGGTTGATGGTGTGAAGGTTTGGATGGCTTGTAGGTGAGAGGAATGGAGTGGGGTTTTGAGTTCGACGGTTGTGAGGGGCAAGGTTTAGAGGTTTAGGAGATAGGTGATGTCGCGTAATGGATGGTTGGAGGATGGTGGTGGGGATTCGACGGTCGGTGAAAGTCGCAATGGTATGGTTCGACGGTCGAATGAGGAGAGGGATTCGGGAGTTCGACGGTCGGTTGGTTGAAGGGAAGGATCTGACCTCTGGGGTTTCGACGGTCGAAGAGGGTGTCGGTTAAGTATGGTAACTGGTGTTGGTGAAGTTTGGAGGATCTGGGATTCGACGGTCGGTTGGAAGGCTGATGGCTTCTGTGCAGTCCGACGGTCGGTTGAAGAGGGGATTCGACGGTCGGCTGGGAGGCTGTTGGATGTGGATATTGAAGGTGAGTTCTCTGGTGGTTCGACAGTCGAATAGGATGAGCTTGGGGGTCCGACGGTCGGATGAGAGAAGATTTGGGGTTTTGAGTTCGACGGTCGGTTTAGGGATATGGTATTCGACGGTCGGATGTGATGGAAGTAGGTGATGTGGTGAGAGATGGAAGAGGTTCGACGGTCGAGAGGAGGAAGGATGTGGTTTAAGGATTATGACCGACGGTCGGTTGTGATGTGGTCTTCTGGTTCTGGGCAGCACAAGTGATTCTGGGTTTTTAGGTGGCTATAGTGGAAAATGGTTGATGAAGAAGGAGGTTGATGGTTTTATTTGGTTGGAGAAGATGAAGATGGAGTTTAGGTGGTTGTGGGTGATGGGTGGTTTGTTTGCATAGTGGTCACGTTGGATGGTGAGAGCTTGGTGAAGGGTGGTTCTTTACATGGTGAAGGTTGGACGTGGAAATGGAGGTGATGTGGTGGTATGGTTACAGGAGCTTACGGTGAAGAGAGGATGAGTGGGGTGATGGAAGGTGAGGATCAGATGAAGGATGATGGGGGTTGAAAGTTGAGTCTCCGCTCCTGATGGAGAGATCCCCTCCTAAATCTTGAAGTTCGTCCTCTCTTATTAGTTGCTAGCCGCCAGGTGATAATGGAGTGGAGTGGTTATGCATAATGGAGTGAGTGATAACAAACCGACAATGGAGTGGGTCATCATGCCAGGGGACTCAAAAATTAGTGAGGAGTAGTTAGAAAATAATAAAAAAGAAAAGTGAGTGTTCTTTGTGTGTGATTTTTTTTTGTTTTGTTTATTGTTTTTTTTTTTTTCTTTTATTTTTAATTTATACTTTTTTTTTTAACCTGGTCAAAATTGGGTGTTCACAAATACAGTAGTCATTTTGAAGTATCGGTGCTTCCTAGCAAATTACTATATCCTACGAAAAAACCTTTTTTTTTGTGTCCCTGCTATTGGTTAAATATTATACATAACAGTCCTTGGATTTGCTGGCTGCCCTTTTTTTTTTAGGGTCTAAGAGATATGCCTTCTAATTTTTTATTAAAAATTTAAGAGGTGATGATGTAATGATCTCATTCTAATAAAATCTATAAGGATTGATAATAGTACTTACTGCAAAAACTGAATCTAAGGGATTTTTATCGATGTTGTTTAATTTTTATCAGGATATGTTTTTTCATTTGTTGTGGTTTTGTTTTTCTTTTTGCTATATCATATGGAAAGGAAGGATAATTAGAACTCTGAGATAATACTAAGGCTCTCAATTTTTAGCTCTACTTATTGCTTTGGCTAATACAAGTTAATAATTTTCTGATTAGTAGCATATTTGAGAATACTTATTTTCCTATTTCAACAATTTTTTTTTGAAAAAAAGTTGTTTCAACAGTATTATAATATGTTTGACAAAATTAATTTTAGTTTTTACACGAAATTCAATGTATTATAAAAAAAAATTTAAGTTAATTTTCATAATGTTAAATATTGAAACTTATGATTCTAACTTATAAATTATTCTTTATACTTTGAGATATAAATATTATTTTGTATTCAATCAAATAATTTTTTAATTATTTTATATTTATTTTAATAATTTAATATAAAAAAATAAATTTTTTTATATTATCTAAATGAATCAGATTAGTTTAAAATTATTTTTTAACTAATAAATGTAAATATAAAAATAAATCAAATATAATTTATTATAATAAAAAAAATTATACAATAATTAATTAATGAATATAATCAATTTTTTACAATTTTTTCAAACATATACTTGGTCAAATTTATAGTAACTCAATTTTCGTTAGGACAACTAGAGGAGAGATGTTTGCTCGATTCTAGCCGACTCCATTCGTTCAATGTAAAAGCCGCTGGCTTTGAAATTAGTCGTTCCATTTTTTTTATTTTTTCTATTATTTTGCAAGTCGTCCTGGTCTTCTAGAAGTTGACCCTATTTGGGTTGGTCGACCTATTTTACAACTCTACAAAGTACAAACCATTTGTTACGTGTTAGGAGAGAGAGAGAGAGTTTACAACAAACCATAGAAAAGAAATTGAAGATTAAATGTAATTAACTAATTAATTTTGGTAAATTTTTTTAAATATAGATAAGAAATTAATCTTTTAAAATACAGTTAAGTATTTAAATAATAACTTATTTTAATAATATTATTTTTATACACGTAAATTTTAAGATTAAATTTAAAATCATATGTTTAAGAAGCTTAAAAAGAAGACTTTGAAAAGTTAAGAGAAAATTTAACCATAAAAAAATGATAAATTTTCTCTTGTATTAAAAATTCTAACAGATAAGAGGAAAGTTTTACTTAATTCTTCCTTTTATTCTGTTACCCTCCATCGGACCATAAAATTATAAGGGCAATGTCAATTTATTTATTTGTCAAGTGTTGTTTTATGTGTAATTTTTTTTTATGTGGTCATGGACAAAATATATTACTAAATGACAAATTTATATTATATGTATATAGGGTATACACATAGAAGTTAGTGAAACAAAAAATTATATTCTTTTTACTTATATATATCTATTTTCCTAATCTCATCTAAGTCATTTAAAAATATCATACGTTACATTGACTCCTCTTTAGCTCTATTATATTTAGTTCCAATTGATTGGGTCTTTTAATACAATTTAATAGAAAGCCGTCCGGGCACCATATTCTAGGAACTCACACTATGTCATAAAAATTAAATAAATATTCCATATCAATGTATTAAAACCTTGAGTGGACCGGATAGCTCAACTCGTCAGACCACAAATCGGTTGTCTCCAATTACTTTTTATTATGTTATTCATTTTGATTACAAATGTAATTTATTAAACTAATTGAATTATAATTTAGAGGTGCCTTTGGTTTAAATTTTTAGTTTGATTTTTAAAACATTATCCTCTATTGAAGGCAAGCACTCTTATTATACTCTCTTAAGAATTAGAATGTAACGTACTAACATTTACATGGAGGATTCAAGTATTGTATATGTAAATGAGATTTTTACTTCTCTCTATAGGCATTTTTGCATACAAGGGCTGTGTCATTTCCTCTTTGTGTATGAAGTTGGAATAGCAAGGCAATGAATTTCTTCACGGGCCTTGTTACACACTACAAGAAATGACAATCATATCTGAAGTTGCATCCACCTTACCCACCTTTTATGGTCTTGTCTAACAACCAAGGATTGAAGACCTTTAATGGTGGTGAAGAGGAAGAAAACGACATACCCCAACAATAAGAAATGTTGCGGCGATACTTCATTAGTGGATTGGTCATTGAAAAGTTGTCGGCGTTTGAGACCTTTGTCACAAACTCAAATTATGGGGTGAGCACCATTCTAAACTCCTCTTAGAACCAAGTTAGGAACATTATTTACCTAGTTATTGACATTGTTCGTGAGGACAAGACTTCTTTGCCCCAAACTGTGTGCACCCTTGTCAACGTTTCTATCCAGCAGGTCAGGCAAGATGTTACCTCTCATGTCAACATTCCTATTCAAAAGGTTATCTTTAATAAATGATTGATGCAGAAGCGCAGCCAAAAGCCTAATGATGATGAAAAATGTGAGAGAATTTGCTTGTATTCCACCTAAACTACACCACCATTGTTTTACCTTTTAACTCGTCACACTTACAACTTTGTTTGAAAGATCTCTTTTGGGCATATACCCCAACTTTATACTTAGGACCTAACTCCCCCTTTTATTCTTGTAATAAATTATCTATCTTTTAAAAAAAAAACCCAAAATTTAGTATTTGTGACACAACATAGGTCACAAAAGGATATCTCCAAGACCCACACACCAAAGCAGGAAAGCCCGGGTTCATTGAGAAACCGGATTACTAAAAGATTGTAAAAGGGTCATGGATGAGCCCTCCCACGTGTTTGATTACCAAGATTGGAAAGTGGTGTTTCCAATGACCAACAGATGAATAACGTGTAAGAACCTTCCCTTGAGAAAGGAACAACACCTGGAAACGGAAATGGTGTTTCAAATTCTTAAAAGCATTGAAGTATTTGCTCTCACCCAGACTAGAATGGTCAAGCAAGTTCTATGTGGTCTTTCGTACGTTTCATTTGGAAAACATGCTGCTCAACATTTGAATCATGAATATAACAGTTTTGGATACCAGCTGTGCAATTCTGTTTAAGTTAACTGTGTTGACAATTCATGACAACTTGACAAGTAGTATGTGAGATAAAATTAATGTCTTCACTTAAATTCATGCTACTCACATCACATGTTTTTCCCTAGCAGTAGCAGGGGCACATGGCTGCCTCATTGGTTTATTGCACATTTGGTCACACATGGACTACTTGGCATCTGCTTCAAGGCAAGCCTGCCAAATATGATGTCGAAATCACTGTCACAGAATCCCCACCAAATTAAGGCCTATCAAAAAGGAAAACTCCTTATCTAAACCCCCCCACCCTCAACAAAAAAAAAGGCAACTTATACCATATGGTACATAAAAATAGGCTTATCTTCTCCTGGGCACAGAGGCTTGAGCAGCCATGGCAGCCTTAAGCTGCCAGTTTTTTTTTTTTTTTTCCGATTTCCACTAACTTGAATCCCCAAAATGACCAAGAATTTCATTTCCTACTCAGTGCAGCCCACACAAATCAATATAAACGTACCAACTTGAAATGCATTTTCAATATTTAGCTTTAATTCAATGCTAATAAATGTACTCAATGCTTTCTACATCCCTTTGGGGAACTGGTTGTAATAAATGGAGCAGCCAATAAAATAGGAAGAACTGCAGTAGTGGTAGCTGTGACTGTGACTAATGCCTGAGAAATGGAGAGGTGGCTGGACCAGTGGATTCTTATTGTGCTGGAGGGGATATTGGTAAGGTCTTTGCTTGTAGTGTCTCTTTAGATGCATTGAAGCCAAACCAACTTCTTCAAGTTGTCTTTAATCTTTAAATGGATTGAATTCTATTAGGTCTGTGACATGGAGGAGCCCTTAGAAATACCCATTATAAATTACCTCACTATGGTTTTGGGTTCTATATCTCATGTGATGTGAAGTAATAACAAACTTTGCATTATTTAATCACCTATGTTATCTGTTGTGTGTTGAATGAGGTTTTGAATGGCAATTTGGCAGTCCAAGGCAACAAGGAGCTGTAGTTGATTTGATGGTTTCACTGACCCTTCCTCAGAGTATGACAACGAAAAACATGTTGGACTTATTACTAGCAGCATAGTTAGTTGGCTAAACTTGCTTGCATTATTTTGTAAAAGTTTAAAGCAAAAGAAAACAAAATTAACATGCTTATATGGGTTATTGGTAAGACAAATACTACTTAAAGCGCAATTATTTTACTACTACAACAACAACAAAAAACAGTTTAAGAGGAATTCTTGAATAGATAGCATTACTCAGATATCATTACATTACATCAATCAATAATTATATATGATTTGTGTTGAGATAATTGTATAAGTAACATAACATTTTTACCAATAAAATTAGTAATATATATATATATATATATATAGGATCTTACTCAATTGATATTTATTGTGAGAGGTGAGAGGAGTGAATATTAACCATTGAATCTTTCATGAATGATCAAAATTAGAATATAAATGCATGTGACTTTTTTAAGTGGTCACATGACCTTCAAGTAACTTTTAATCTTGACCATCCATGTATGGTTGTATGGTCAAGATTTACTCCTCTCACCCTCTCACAATAAAAACTTTTCTCACTAGATATATCCCCTATATATATATATATTTAAAGCATGATTTCGTAGCAAAAAAAAATAACAAGTGCTATAGGATAATAAGATTGAAGATGAGAACGAATCTTAATAACCTCTGACAGTATATTTAAGCTTAGACTTTATATTTTGATACTAGTACCACTTACTGCTAAGTTGTTAAATATTGATTCACTCTTCAATAGGCAGCAGCATTCGGCATGAAAAGCGTAGTTTACATGCCCTGAATCAAGTTAGATTCGGTAGCAGCATTATATGCTTTCTGCTAGATGGCCAGCATGGTGAGCATGGGGTGAGACATTACAATACAATGTGTACTTCATCTTTGTTCTGAACGGGCTTTAGAGGATCACTTAAACGAGGATGATGAAGGTGATGCGAGGGGTAGCTACCTGTAAAAGATACTCTAACGTTCAAGTTAGTCCGTACACAAGGTGGGTAAAATGTTTAGGGTTAGACGCATATATTTGCTACCTTGTGTAGTATTTATAGGAGCATAATGATAGTTAAGAATCATGTTCAAATCTACATTAATGAATAGTAAATGTTATTAATTAAGATAAGGATTCATTAAGATCGTTATCACTTATAAGTTATTCATCTATTTATGAGGGATTCTATGAGAGATTTATTCCTCATAAATAGGCACATTTATTTATCAAAAAGTATTCATAAATATTTGAGATCCAACTCTAGCGGGCCGGATTGCTCCTGAACCACTAACCCAGAACTCGATTCAGAACAGTTATCCTCAACTTGGCGCTTATATGTGATAGTTGAGTATCAAGATATCTGATATTATCAGGAGTAAACGACAAACGTGGGACAAAGGGATCCAAATTATAATACAAATACCAGATCTTGCGATGTCTCTACTGAAATGTCGAGGTCTATAATGCAAAATAAAAACGAAGGTGCCCCTAGTATTAATAAATTAGGCTAGGATTAGATGTAGATTACTCTACCTTAAAGTTACTACATTATTACCCAAGATTCATATTGAGTTGCTCCTATGTATATTTTGGCAGTAGGGTCCAATCATGAATCATGAATTTCTTGAAGTGAAAACCATGATCCGTATTACAACTTTGTAGCAATAACATAGTATAGATCTGAGGTCCAGTATGAATACCATTACCTTGGGCTCGCGTCACTTCATAACTGACTGCGGTCCTTTTAGCAAGATATTCTTGTATACACACAAATGTAACATGTCAGATTTATACACAAGAAACAAAAAGTTGGAGAGAGAATATGATTTTTTGTGATGAGTGGGTTTAGTGGGACCTTTTTTTTTCTCTCCAACTTTTTGTTTCTTATGTGCAAATTTGATGTGTTACATTTGTGTGCATATAAGAATATCTCCCTTTTAGCTGTTGCATCAGGTTCGTATCGCCACATAGCAAAAAATGGGTGGAAGCCATCGTTTGACGTTTTTTAATTAAATGTGAATGGACACATTTACCCCTACGTGAGGTGGTTGTTGGGGGTTACCCCACACCTATAAATAGGAGTGGGGATTACCATCTTCATTTCCATTTTTTCCTCCAGATTTCTCATTGTTTCTCCGATGAGCCATGCGATTTTTGAAGACTCTGCACGGTGGTTTTTGGCAGTTCTTCCTGCATTTCCAACCTTCTATCCCATTTCCTTCTTCAAACCAGAAGGTATTCCTTCCTCTCCTCCTTTTTTCTTTTGCAAAAAGTCATGGTGAAAGTGAGAGTGTTAAATAGTAGCAGAGGCTGCTATCTGGGGTTGATATCCAAGAAATGATATGAAAGGTGGACAAAGCCATAGAGCTAGCAAGGCAAAGGTCATCACGTCCGTTCTCCATACTCATGGGAGAGTTAAAGAGTTATAATGAAATTTCTTCTAATTCTGACATGAGTACAACTTCTGTAGGTAACATTGATAATATGAAGATGGGACGAAGGAGGGCGATGACATTAGAACTAGGGGAGTATGTATACCCAAAGGACGTCAGCCTATATCAATGGGTTGACCGTGAAGTTTTGGGGGCCCCATCAAATGCCGAGACCTTGAAGGACGATAGAGCCAAACAAGAGTATCTTCAACTCATGGAAGGTTGACTATGTTATGAAAAATTCGGGATCCGGGCTCTGATGAATCAAGAACAGGTCTGTTCAACCAGAACTGAGGGTGAATATTTTGTTTATATATACGAAGCATTGCTCACCTAGATTAGGGTCCGTCTTCCATTATCTGACTTTTAGATTGGAGTTCTGAACCATCTATGGCTGGCTCCGATGCAACATCAGCCAAACGCATGGGGCTTCATTCGGACTTACGAGCTCATCTGCAAAGCTTTCGGATGGTCGTGCTCCGTAGAGGCCTTCTTCTTCCTCTTCACCCGATTCTTGCCCTCTAAGAACAGTTTCTAGAAAAGGTAGGTTACCCTGCGCGCTCAAGCAGGACGCAAAGTATTTAAACCATATTTATACTGTTGCAGTGCTAGTATTATCAGTTTCAATTTCAGTTTCAGGGTTATTAGTCATAGTTGCAATACTACTTATATTCTCAGGTTCAGTTTCAATATTAAGGTCAATGTCAAACAAATGATTACTAGAAGACTTGGTTATAAAACATATAAAAGTGCAGAAACACAAAATATGCAAAATGGACTACACAATACTAAAATTATGCCAAAATAACATTACTTACCCTATTTACGTAATTTTAAAAACTATGGGACCACCACAGAGTGAAAACTACTCAAAAATGGTACCAAAAAAGTAATAAAAAATCTCAAAAAATGGAAAAGTGGTCTAAATGATGGAATTTGGCCAAAATAGGGTGGACCTCACTAGTGAGCCTTGTAGAACACATCATTTTCCTTCAGGTGGCCAATTTTCAGGCCAATCTAAAATATTTGTCTATACAAAATTTCACTTGGAGGCCTAAATTGAGTTGAAAACTACCTGAAATAAGGAAAATAAGGGTTAGTGAAAGGTTAGTAGCTAATTATACTCCTAATATGATTGATTAAACTTAGATTGATCCTTGACAATGATGCCAAAATTTAATAGTTGTTGATACTATCAAATTAAATCAATTTATAAATAAATTCACCAAAATACTTGTAGTATAAGGCATAACTAGGTCGAGCCCTTCGATCACTCTCTAATCAAGCAATCAAATTAAGTGGTTAACAGGGAGAAAAAGAGTTACAAAATTAATTAACAGAAAATAATTAAAAATTGTAAATAGAATTAAGTAAACAATCAATCCAAGAAAATCAACTAATCTTGAATTTAATTCATCATTGATAACTACGAATCCATTCAATTGCTAATCAAATTCTTAGTCTTAGATCACATCAAGAAGCCTTAAGATGATCCATGAATTCTCTACTAGATAAGCATTTAGAATTTAATTAATCAAGGTTAAATGAATTAAGCACTCATCCAATCCTAAATTAATCTAAAACCCAAAATTCAACCAATCTTAACAAACAACATTCAAGAAGCCATTGATGCATTGTTTAGTCTTTGTAATCCTCATTAAACACATGATAATTATGCAATTATCACATCAACATCCAAATCAAATTAAGCAATTCGATTCAGATTAAACAAAATTAAAGAGGAACTTGATCAACAAGTAAAAGATAAACTTGATTAACAAGTAAAAGAGAAACTTGATTAGCAATTCAATGTAAAATAATCAAAACAAAATCTCAAAATTAAGCATCAAGATTATCAATTCCTAAGACTAATTTAAAAGAGTCTAGCCCTCCATGGATAGAAGGAAAAAATATAAAAGAAAGAAAACTAGAGAGAAAGGAAAAGAAAAAAGATGAAGAGATAAAGTGCAAGCAAGAGCAGCTAGGAGAAAATTATGATTTATTTTCATTGTTGTTGTTGCTACTTAAATAATTATCTCTAAAATTAAAAATCCAAGTTTGCCCTCAGCTTAGGGCTAATCCTCTTCCTCTTAACTTTAATTGAACACTTAATTCATATAATTTAGTATTCTCTGAACCCATCAACCGACTTCAAAGGATTAAACCACCATCAAAACATCTCTGTTTTGATAAATGGTCTTATAAGAATTGAAGAACTATGTCTCAGCTTTCATATGACACAAGTTTCAACTCCAGATGACATCTACAGCCCAAATTATGGCCTAATGCACATCATCCAGGTTCCAGTGATAACATCTCTATTCTGACTTTGTGGTACAATTTGACCTACTAGACATTCAATTCAGCCTTTAAGCTCTTCATCAAAGTTGTAAATATCTCTCTCAGTTTTCGTACAAGATAAAATGCATAATTTTTAGATGTCTAGAACTCAAGTTATGCCTAAAATACAGAAATAATATAAAATTCTCAATAATACTGAAAAATACAATTAAGCCAAATTTGAACTCAAACTTATAAAATGTGGAGCATATAAGAGGTCTAAAAGACTAAATATGATTGTTAACTAATATATGAAAATTATGTTTGTCAGCAGGTAATGGTCCTTTTGGCATGCCTTATTCAAGTCTGTGTAGTCGACACACATACACAACTTCTCGTTGATCTTCTTCACTAAGACCACATTGGATAATCAACTTGTATAGAAAACTTTTTTTTTTTATAAAACTAGCATTTAGGAGTTCTTTTACTTGCTTCTAAATCACCTCTTGCCTTTTTGGTATGACTTTTCTTTTCTTCTATATTACCGGCTTCACATCTTTCTTAATGGAAAGTCGGTAGGAAATAAACTCGGGGTCCAGTCCTAGCATGTCGGCTGACGTCCAAGTGAAGAGTTCCTTGTTCTTCTCAAAATATTCAATTAGTTGGGATCTTTCTTCATAATTCAACTGCCCTTCAATCTTAGTTACCTGGTCTGGTATGGTGCCAAGTTGAAGAGGTTGAAGTTCTCCTAGAGGTTGGAAACGCATATTACAAATCTCTTTGCGATCATCCAGTTTAGTCAAAAGGAGGTTGGCGGGGTCTATAGTGATTGAGGCTGATTTGTTACTTTGGCCCGTGGTCTGCGGTTTATTGGTGATCTTCAGGCTCTCATTGTAGAATTTTTGAGTTGTTGCTTAATTTTCTTTGACCATGACAACCTTGTCGTGCTGGTTAAGGAACTTCATGGCCAAATGAGATGTGGATATCATGACCTCAAAGGCGTTAAGTGAGGGGTGACCTAGGATCATGTTGTAGGCAGAAGGATAATCCACCACAAGAAACTTGACCTTAAGGGTTTTAAACAAAGGGTCTTTCCCTAAAGTCAAGTAGGTCTCAATGTATCTTACCAGGGTGATATTGTCCCTTGTGAATCCAATCAACTCATTGGTATATGGGATCAAATCTTTCTTTGAAAGTCTTAGCTTCCCAAAGAGATCTAGGAACATAATATTAGTGGAGCTCCCTTGGTTAACAAATATGTGTCGGACTTCAGTGTTGGTTATTATCCCTGAAATTATCATAGGATCATCATGGTCTGGGATAGTTCTACCATAATCTTCATCAGAAAAAGAGATTAGTGGGGTCTTCATAGGTTCATGTTTAGTTTTTGGCACCAGATAGGAGGCTATGTTTAACACAACTAGGAGAGCTTTCTTTCTTGCCTTACCTGATTCACAGCCACCCACAAAGCCCCTTGAAATGGTGTTGATTGTCCAGGTCACTTCCGTGTGGCATCGTTCATTATCTTGAGTGGGAGAGTCTTGGGGTTGTGCCCTTTCTTAGTTTTGGGCATTATCTTGGGATGGACCCACTCTGAGATTTTCATTCCTTGGGGGTGACTGCCTTCTCTGATATAGGAATGGACTTATTCGAGGACTGTAGCTTCTCTTCCTATAATTCTTTCCTCCTCTTTGATTATCATTCTGGGATTGGAAAACATATTAGCCCAGATGGCCATCCTAGATTAAGGATTCGATAGCATCCTGAAGGTTAACGCAGTCTTCAATGGTATGTCTATAGCCTTCGTGAAACACAGAATGCTTAGACTTATCTTTTTGTATATGTTTTCTCCATAGAGGAGGCTTCTGCTCATCTCTGAACTTCATGTTCATCACCTCTTGATAAATCTGTGCTCGAGATGTATTAAGGGGGTATAGATTTCATATTTCCCCTTTGGTGGTGGCTTTGAGTTCCAGGGCTATGGGGGAGCCTGATCAAGTTTCGGTTTGGCATCCTCGCCCTTTTCTAGATGCTTCTTGGCGCGGATAATGTCATCTGCGTTGATGTATTTATCAACCCTAACTTAGAACTCATCTATCGTCTTAGACTTTTTTTTAGCAGGTGAAAAGGAAAATGCTCCAAGGCAGAGGCTTTCCCTCATGTAATGTAGGCTAAGTCTCTCATCCTAGTCACGAATGTTCACTACTTCTTTGTTGAATCGGGCCATATAATCTCAAAGTGATTCCTCTTTTCCTTGCTTGATATAGGAAAGACATGAAATGTATTTTGGTTGTACCTTACTAGTGGTGAAATGCAGCAAAAATCTCAAGGACAAGTCCTCCCAATCAATAACAGACTTCAGAGCTAGAATGGTGAACCATCTCAAGGCGACTTTCTTCAGGGAACAAAGAAAAGCACGACACATGAGTGGATCATCACCTCCAGCAAACATCAAAGCAGAAACATAAGCATCTAAGTGTTCTTAGGGATCCGTGATCCCATCGTAGGCTTCAATATTAGTTGGGCATTTGAAATGCCTAGGGATCTCGTAGGCCATCAATTCATCAAAGAAAAGTTGATTTTGTTTTACCGACTTTCGTTTTCCACGCACCTCATCTCTTCGAGCTTCTCTAACTATGTTTCTAGCCTTTTGTCTGGGTTTTGCTGTCCTATAAACTTTTGGATCGCGATCTTCGTGTTGAGCTGGTTCCCTCCTATTATCACGATTTCTCTGGAAATCGATTTTCATCTTGCCTTTCAACATTAGCCATTCTTTCCAACTCGTGGATGCGATCATCTTGTAACCTGATCAAGGAAAGCAATTGTTCTCGTGATAGCTTAGGGAGGGTTGACTTGACCTATAGGGATCGGGCACCCTCATTATTCCCTCTAGTACCTAAACTTTGCAGTGCCAAAATTCGCAGTTTAGCTTCTCCTGAGGGAGCTTTGCGCAAACCAAGCTGCTGCATAGTCAGAACGCGCCATGGTGGAGGGAAAAGGTTCTCGCTGGTATGGAAGTCTCTTCCCCATCACGCCTAGGTTCCAGTTGAGCAGCAACTGGATCCTGGGCAGGGGCGGAGGCCGGACAACTACTAGTGGACAACTGATTCTGAGCTGCAGAGACGTGATTTTGCCTAGTAGTAACTATGGTGGTGGTAATGGGGATTGAAGTTTATCGTCCCCACAAATGATGCTAATATTTTGAATGGGTTTCAGAGGATCACCTGAATGAGGATAATGAAGGTGGTTTCCTCCGCAGCACGGTGGCAGTGACGGTGGTGCAAGGAGTGGGTACTTACAAAAAATACTTTGACACTCAAGTTAGTCCGTGCACAAGGTGAGTAAAGTGTTTAGAGTTAGATGTATGCCTTTGCTACTTTGTGTAATATTTATAAGAACGTCATGATAGATAAAAATCATGTTTAAATTTATATTAATGGATAGTAAATGTTGTTAATTAGGATAATGATTCATTAAGATCATTATCACTTATAAGTGATTTCTCTATTTATGAGGTATTCTATAAGATATTTACTTTTCATAAATCGATACATTTATTTATATAAAAATGTTGATAAATTTCTGAGATTCAAATCTAACAGGTTGGGTTACTCTTAAATTATTAACCCAGAACCTAATTCAGAACAATCTTATTATTTATTTCTATTTTCTCTTTAATATTTTGTGGTCAATTTAGTTATGTGATGTCATACTCGATCATGACTAATAAGGGTTCAAAGTTGGATAAACTTGCTCCAGAGGTTGTTGTTCTTATGTGGCATTTGATTAATTTTAATGTGGGGGTGTCTTGGTTGCACGGATCCTTTCCAAGAAATTCAAGCATGGTAGCTATGCTAATTACTTGAAATCAAATCATAAGTAATATCTTTGTGGATCTTCTAATCTCGATATAAATGATCTATCTTCAACCGAAATAGAGAGGTAAATTAGTTGAAGTTTACGCGAGTTGACCCAAAACAATAGCTTACCCCAAAACCCCAAAAAAAAATAGAAAAAAAAAAGTTGCTGCAAGGAGCTACAATTTCAGTTTCTTTCCATTAACGCCACTTGGAATTTTTCTTTTTTTTTTTAACTGAACACAACGTGGAAATTATTGAGTTATACTTTGGCTTTTTTTATTAAAAATAATATTATATATACACATTTACAAATATATTATCTTACATTTATACAATTACAACTGGTCACACCATATTATTTTTTTTATACCTACTGCTATATAAGAAGTATTTTCCTTTTAATAATTCTCCTTGTAAATTACTACGTCAATGACAATAGGTGACATTTTCTCTTTCTTTTTAACATTTTGGGCCAATGCAAGATCCATTTCTATGTTGGATAACATAATAATTTTTGGGTGTAAATGCAAGATCCACTACACACAAACCAAAGTGATCTTTATGGACGTGAATGGTGTTACCCCCATTTATGTGTTGAAGGACAATTCTCTTTGAAGTGGTGTATAAAACACATTAAAAATTGATACTCACACATACTTTGATACACATTTGCCTCACATAAGCTTTTATAATAGAATCAATGTCTAAGTATACAAAAAATAGAGTGAACATTATTATAATTAAATGATAAAAATTATAAAAATATAAAGTAATATGAGTGTAAGTGTATGTGAGTAGCATTATTCAAAATACATTTCTATTTTAATAATGTTATTTCTATATTTAATTATTTACACCTCTTTTTACATTTACTACTTTAGAAAAGAAAGAGAATGAAAAGGTGAACGGAAATGAAACTAATTTGAATTTTTTAAAAAATAAATAAGTGTAAAGAGTATGTGTAGAGATTTGAGTTAAAAAATAACATTTCTATTTAAGATCTATTATATCATATTTAAATTATGCTTGCCCCTAATAATAAGGCAACTCTTCTGAATTTTTTTTTTAAATTACCATCATGAATTTTAAATTTTTTTAATTAGTTTTTAAACTTTAATTAATGTCTCAATAAATTCTCCTATTTAATTTGAATATGTTAATTTATTAATAATAATATTGTGTAATAACATTTTATCCATATTAATATTTTATGGATTGTTTATAAATTAATTTTTAATAAATAAATTAATAAACAATTCTAATTAATGTTAATACAAATAAAATGATATCATGCAATATTATCATTAGTAAATTAACAAATCTAAATTAAACATAAAAATCTATTAGAATATTAACTAAAATTTATGAACTAATTGAGAATATTTTACAATTTGTAATAATAATTTGTAAAAAATGTTAAAATTTAAAGAGTCTCTATACTTTTTTCCTAATAATAATAAAAAAAAAATCATAAGCTTGCTACAATTGCAGGAAAAAAAATCAAAAGATAGTGGTTATAATATTTTCAAGTTAAATACAATAATTTACCGAAATATATATTATATCTGAATTGATTCTAATCTTTCATTAATACCAATTAAAAATAAGAGTTCAAATTTGATTTACCGTCAATATAAAGTCTTTTACATTATTATTCAACATGTTATCACATTAAAAAAGTTAGATTTCCAAGAAAGTGATTGTGATAGTCTTTTTTTTTCCCAATAATTTTGCACTACATAATTAGATAATGCATCAAAATTAAATCCTAAAAGCTAGTACAGACACGAACATGGATACAGATCTGAAACACAATACGGATACGGAAACATACTAACTTCAAAAATTGTAGGACACACACAAACACACACATACAAAATATTATATATATATATATATATATATACACACACACATATTTACAAAATTTAAGTAAAAAAAATTATATTTTATTAATATCATTTCTATAAATTTGAATATTTATAATATTTTAATATATGTCATATGTATTAATATTTGTTATCTAATAAGCCCTTCTAAAAAATATGAAATATCATTTCTATTGATATATTCTAAAAATCTCTTAAACTAACTTCTCCTAATAGAACTAACCACGAATGAAGATACATGCATAAAAAAAATTAACTAGAGAAATATTAGTATGAAACAAGTTTCAATGACGAAGTTGACGATTTGGTACGAGTAAAAGTAGAAGGACATATGAAAATAGTGATGTGTGAAAAAATAAAACTTAAAAGTCTAATAATGATGTATGAAAAGATAAAACTTAAAATATTGATGTGTAAATATAGTGACTTGAGACATTAGTTATGTGATTAAACTTGAGTGAGTTACAGACTTACTAACTAAACGTTAATCATGAAAACTATTTAAAAAAATTAATAAATCGTATCCTAGACATGTCCAAATATATCCAAGACATATCCAAATGTGTTCAAAACTTGTCCAAATGTATCCGAAACGTGTCCAAATTAAAAAAAAAATTTTAATCAAATACATTTTGACACACAAGATATATGTATCATACAAATATCTCCATGTATCTAATACAGATACATATCCAACACATAGACACGCCTCAATAACAGTATGTCCGTACTTCATAGCCTAAAAGTAAAAGACATTAGAAAAGGTGGTGATATACTGAAAACCATCCACATTTAAGCATAAATAAATAATTGCGAGCAAAAATCGAATAATTCAAACAAACACACAAGTAAAGATCTCGTGGCATCTCGTATGCCATGTATGAGGCTAGGCAGAAAAGAAAGATATAAATACCTTAGTGTGAGACACAATTCAGACCCAAAAAAATAAGTGAGATACAAAAGCAAGTTCAATTTGCAAGCATGGGCGTCTGGCCCCATCTGCAACCCAAAAAAGGAAAAAGCAAGTGCAAACATGTTTAGTCTTGATGCCTCATTAGATTTTTTTGTCCCTACACTCAAATCAATAAAAACTTGTCAAATCAATAAAAACATCTACATAACTATACAAGCCATATGATTAAATTTAAAATATTATTTAATCTATACTATTCTATACTATTTAACAATGGGGATTATCCCCTTTTGTCTCAAACTTTGATCTTCCCGAAAAAACTATCTTTCACTAAACACAAATAATAAATTACTAATATAGAGATGAGTGATTGAAAAAAAATAGAGGATTACAAATAGAAAATGCAGATTGATAGGCACGTTAGTGCTTGTCAATCCACTAGTAAAATTTAAATCAAATCTTAACCGTTGAGAGTATTATTGCTCTCAAAGTATATTAGAATTTCTCCAAGGTAAGGGGTCAAGTTCTAGCAGAAGATGGAACTTGCGTGCACAGCTTGGTCCTTCCAGGGCTTCCCTCCAGTACAACAGTTCACATTCTGGTCCTGGAGAGATATATCCTGTGAACTAATATGATTCTACAATTTTTGGCAAGTGTATCTTCTGAATTCTGATGATCAGATCAACTGGCTGCAAATTTACTCTCTCAAGCATGATATCACAGATGTGCAGTGTCTCATGACAGGATTGCTATTAGCCATTAGAAAAGTTTTACACCTCAAGGTAGCCAACCATATAAAGTCTCAGCTTTTAGTTTCTTTAATATAATTCTGCTTCAACTAATTCATTCTTTTCCTTGTCACTTTATCATCCTTGCAGAAAACATTCTACCTCTTCAATCTACTTGTTGAAAACTTTGCCGTGGTTTAAACTCAAGGGAAAGTCCACACCAGCCTGTAAACATCACAAAGAAGGCTTGAAAGGAAGAAAGAGAAGGTTTGAAAGGAATAATGAAGGGAAGGGAAACAGAACCTTAAATTACTTTCACAGCCCAATTATTCAATCATATCGTTAAACAGATGAACAGTGATGCAATGAAATTCATTAAAGATTATTTTGTATATCCAATTAGAACTCAGACATCATGGAGCCTTTTGTTAAATATAGTGATAAAAAAACACAAGAGTATAGAGTAACAAAAAGAATATAGAGTAAGACGGAACTAGAGACAGAAAGCACATGGCTAAACAGAAGCTCTCAAATCTAAATGCAACAGGAAGACCAACTTACTATACATAGCTCTAAACATATCCCAGAATTCTTGTAAATCTATATAAAGGATATAGGTTTAGACAAGGTGATACACCAAGCTAAATTTGGTTTCAATGAAGAATGTTAATTTACCAAATTTGAGAATTGAGATGCATCCATTGATTCAAGATAAGTCCCACTTTTCTAAAATTCGCATGTACCATTCAGAGCAACATAACAGCCACTAACTGACTCTTTAAACCTCATCCTAATTCTTGCAAACCAGCCTTGCCCCCACATGAGTTTTCAATTTCCTAATTTCTACCCTTGATTCTACCAAGAAAACCCTAATTTTGATCTGTTAAATCCTATTCCTTCCATTGCCCTGCATCACGTAGATTTCATGCTTCATTTTGTTTGTACTCCAGATACTCTTGCATTGCCTTACTTAGGTAATCAGATGGCTAGACCCTCACTGTATCATAAAAAACTTACAATTGCCATTGTATATTATATAGGGTTATATTTTATAAATTAAGTGAAACTGGATCATAAGCATACCTGATCATGACCAAGGTAAAAGCAAATCGATTCAGAGGTATTCAAAACCTTCCAACAGGAAAGATTGTCAAAACATGTGAAATGGCCTACACGGTATCAACCACAAACAAACCCTTCTCTACATTTAACTTGTGTAGTTATCATTGAATCATAGTTATGGTTAGCTCTCTTATAATCTTTGATAACTAGCAGACTATGCTAATTAGCGAATTTTTGCACAAAATAACAACAACAAAAGAGACACCAAGGGTGGATGGCAGGTGACTTCTAAATGCTAAATAGATGCATAGCTCGTGCAACTTCATCTCAACTCTCAAGCACATATCGATTAAGGAAGATAAGACTACAAGCTGTAAACAAACTAATGTAACCAATGACTTTCATAGTACTTCATTTATATCTTACAATCTACAAATAAACTAAATAATATTATATAATATAAAAACACAGATTGAAATATTCAAATGCTTAGAATTAGTCTCACTGAAGGCTTGCAAAATTGTGATGTTATAGGCTATTTCTTTCAGTTTTACATATTGAAACATCAAAATTGAAAAACCAATACCCATACCAACAATAAAGCTGCATGACAGACGCACATTTAAGGCCTCCAATGGAATCCAGACTTGACTATTTAAAATGAAGTGTAAATTCACTTACAATTCCATATACATGCCCTTACCTCTAAGTTTGTTGGCCACAGCTGCAATCCAGGCTCTGTCTTTAATGCTAAATGCATACCTAATGGTCGAAGCAAGCAGAATAAATCCCACAGGTTTTTGCGAGCCACTAGCACTCTGGATAGAAACTTGTAACACTGGTTGCACCAGAAGAGAGCGAGTCCCTTTAGGTACCAGATCCTGAAATTCAGAATCTGAAACATTCATCAAACTTTCAGATAATTTGAACAAAAGTTAAAAACTATACAATGTTCAAAGTGAAGGGCAATTCATGCCAGTAAGGAGTGGATTCATTTAATAAAATAAGACATTTATTGCTAATATTAATTGCAGTCTTATTGTTGGAGGAATAATACAATTGAGAAATCTTCTTAGACTCAGCTCAGTCAGCTGAAGACCCTTGTACAGAAACACATACAAGAACCTATAGTATGTGTTATAAGTCATAAATGTTTTGGAAATAACAAAATAATGCACATATCTCCTAATAAAAATTTAAAAGATCTGCAATTTCCACGCTATGTCCTACATCCTTTTAAACAAAATTTGCAGTTTGTTATACCTCTAGTTAAATCAGTAAGTAGGGAAAGAAATGGAAGGTCAGGAAAAAGCTCAAGCACAAAATGGAACTTAAAAACTAGCATATATATCCTCTATCCAACCAGAGGTATAAAAAACTACAATATTCAGATACAGCATCACTGTGTATTCAAAAATGAGATCAGCTATCCTTTGCTAGTCAGTCAGCATGGATTGGATGGGCCTCATGGTCATAATTGTCAAGAATCTGGTCAAATATACCTTACAAAAGAAAGTCAATGCATCGAAAAACAAAATGTTGGTTCCAGACTCAGCTGTAGAGGGATCCAGTATAAAGTAAAAAGATTTTTTTTTCAACCACATTTTAGTCTGAAATTTTGGTGGGATATCTGTTCTAGACAATTAGAAAATTCAACTGAATATGCAGATGCTTTTCTAGCTGCCAGCAGACTTAACCAGAGAAGAAGCTACTTTCGTAATTCAACTTCCATATGCATACTTAAGCAAAAGTATCAAAAATTATCATTACCTGCATCCTGAGGAAAATATAGGGTGTCCTTCAAATCAAACAGGCCAGCGTTTTCAATTTTTTTCTCAAACCAACCAAGAAGAATTTCTTTTGATGAATCATCTGGGATGTTCCAGTAGCCCCTTGCGCATATATCTCCTTGAATAAAAATTAGCTGAACACATTGAAATCAGGTGTATTTTACACATTGATTACTAGACAATTTTACCTTTTGAATTACTAATTTCAAACTTTCATCATAAACAAATAAACTTCATGTCAATACAACAAATTCTACTGTATAATCACAACTGCCCAATCGTTTTCCTAGGGGGTGATTGCCTCATTGCCTCACTCCAAAGTTAAGGCATGTCACAAGCCTCAGCGAGAGCTTAAAGTGGTACTTACAAGTGACCTAATAATGAAGGACCCGAGCAGGAATCAACCTACCATGTGTTTATTTAAATAAATAATGATAATCTATACGACATACCGCAGCTATGGCATTTGTATTACGCAGCAGAATGTAGGATGCCCAAGCCAGGTCCTCCTTCAGACCATCCACTATACCAGTTGACATGACAAATATTTGCTCTGTGCCATCAGGTAGAGTTGTTTGATCCACTAGTTGAGCACCCTAAAAATTTCCCACACATGGCTGAGGATCAATATTATACATGAAGAAAACTTCATATTTGAGCTCCATATATTTACAAAAAAAATTAAAGTTATTTAATTGCTAAAAATATTTTTTTTTTTAAAGTTCATTCTATTACGGGGGAATGTTATTGGTACCCATCTTTTTTTCTTGGGTATGATAGCAGGATAAGTTGTCATGTATTTCATTGACTATTAGTTACTTTTAAATATTTATTATGAAATCAGCGTTCAATAATGAATACTTGTCAATACACCTTAAGTATCATATCATACCTATCAGGGTACGATAGAAATTCCCTCTATTCTGAACCATCTACATGTCTTATTGAATTTACTGAGACTGGAAGCATTGATATACATGGAAAAAGTTACCTTGAGAAATTTACCAAGGTAAGGTAGCACAACGGAGAATGAAGCCAAAGAAAGACCTAAAACCTCTGTACTCTACAATACATAACAAAGTAAAACACAAACAAATGAAGGCCATCCCAGAGAAAGTAAATAAATTTAAGTGAATAAAAATGGAAAATACAATAAAAATGAAAAAATTTGTTACAAGCTGTGCTGGTGTAACAGCGGATGAATCAGAACCAAGGAAGTGATTCAAGAGCAAAAGCGAACCAAAGCCATAACCAATCCATCTGGGCAAGTATGATTCGTCCAACCCAGGTATCCCTGAAGCAAAAAACACCCCAAAAAGCAATGAAAAACAATCTCATAAATGAAGAGAGACACACACAGAGAGAGAGAGGGAGAGAGTTGGGTGACCCAATGTGAAGCGAAGAACGGAGAGGTTGAGGTGTTGTTGTTGCTGGGTTGTGTTGGGTGGCTGAGAATCTTGAAGACTGGCACGAAGTGTTGGTGGGGATTTTCTGAAGCTGGTTTTGTTGGGACAAAACAGGTGGAAAGGAATCCAAGGTTTGAAACAGATTATGCTGTTCATCTTTCTGGCTAACGTTTGTCAAATCCACTGCTGCTCCGGAGTCTGTATAGTAGTAGTCCGGGGAAGTACGGATTCAAATACGGATAAAGACACATATACACGTACACACACGATCGAATACGGCAAATTCTATACTTAATAGGACATGAATAAATGGATGGCACATATACACGCGAATATACTTAAAAATATATAGTATACACACAAAATATGATCGTTATATAAATTAAAAGTATTTTAGGTGTTTGACGATTATATTGAAAAAATTTTGAAAAATTATAGTATTATATTTTTTTATTTTTTATTTTTTTATTTTAATGTTTTAATTTTTTAAATTTTTTATAATTTATTGGGTATCGGCAAATAAACGGATCTATACTTAATAGGACACGATTACCTTCAAATCTAGAATATAAATAGGGGACATAGATATAATATAATATTAATAGGTGGATAATAAAAATTTTAAAAAATAATTAAAAGATATAAATATAAAAAATATTTAAAAGTATAAAAATATTTGATATGATATGTATTAAAAATAATGTTCATATGATTGATTGTGGCATTTTCTTAATTGATACATTAAAATATGCCAAACATGCATTTAATAGCATTTGATAAAGACAGCCTTACTTTAAAATTATTATTACTTCAAATGTAATTTACTGTAAAGAATAAATTATTAAACTATAAATTATTAAACTAACTTATAAGAATGAAACTTATTTTAAATATATTTGTTTGATGACGTTGACATTTAAAATGTTGATTCATGATTGATAATTGTTTGTGTAAACTAATTTAAGGCCATCCACATCTTTCCTTCTGCAAATTGATATTTATTTTCCACAATTATGTAATTTATTTAGAAACTAGTGTATCAAAATGAGATTGTAATTTTTTACTTCATTTGCATTCTCACGTGAAATAAACAATACAAATGGCATAAAAATCTGAATTACTAAAATTTGTTATTTATACTCTTTTCAAGTAAATTTCTTTAGCATTATTAAGAATTAAGTAATCTATATATATTGATAAAATATATAGCCTTACATGAAAATGAACTTCTGAGTCAAAATGAGAATTGTTCTACACAAATAGGCAAATCAGGAAAGCTCTCCATTCCTACACCTCCTATACAAGGTTGGTTTCAATTAAAATATTGTATTTATTTTAATATCTTCTTAATGCATACGAACATCTGTAATTTATGCTTTAATAATTTACTAATTATTAATAACTTATTTGCATAAATTGCATTTTTTTTTTTGCTGTATGAAGATAGCAGACATTTGACAAGAGTTTTTACTCCTTCAATTTCAACATCATGTCCATCTGCAAGAATTCCATACTATACGAAATTACAAATGGTATATCTTTATAAATTCATGTTATAATTTATTTATTTCAAATAATTGTATTATTAACTTTTATATATTATTTGTTACTCATCTTTTACAATATCAAATTTGTGTGTATAATTTGCTAACAATTAATTTGTGTTTCAGATTCATCACATCCAACTTTGTTACAATCCCAAATTGCTCTTCATAGTTCTTCTCAAACTCCTTTTGTTAATGATGCTTCTAATTCTATGAAGTCTGACAAACATATCATTCAAAGGAGTTCAATTATTTCATTTATTAAGTGGAATGGTTCAAATGAATCCATTGAAGATGGAAGGTCGACTACTCGAATCACATCAATTGATAAAGGTACATTAATTAATATTTTAAATTTTAAATATTTACTTATAATGTTGAAATTTATTTAAATTCATCTTTTATTGCTTTTGAATCGATGTTAGTCGCCCTGAAGTTCCAATTCCAAGGAATTGAAGAAAATCATACTTTATTTGAAGAAAGTGAGCAAGAGCGTATTTATAAATATCCATTCAAAACTTGATCTATGTATTGCTATTAACTATTGATAGTTTCAAACAATTTATATAAAATTTCTATTATCTTTTCAAAATGTTTGGATTTTGGGTTTTACTTTCTAATGTAATTTATGCGGAGCTTCTGTATGGTATGAAGAAAGATTCGATAAAACAAAGAATTCAAACAATCTAGAATTTTCTATTTGTTGTATGAAAGAAAAAATACAGCTTTCTCTTTTGAAACAATCACCTGAACTAATATGAAATTTGATGAATGGTGTTGATAGTAGGAGCACTTATTTCCTTCAAAATATTAAACAATACAATAACATATTTTTTATTTCACTTCTATTGGAGGCAAGGTTAACACATCCTTAAAAAAAAAAATACTAGCAATACATTTTTTTAGATATTTTTTTTAATATTTACTTTACTATTGGTGCATCTCATATACTTAAAAAGATTATTAGGAGAGAAATACTAACAATACTTACTTTTAAATCAATAATAAAATAAGTGTTAAAAGAAATATTCAAAATAATATATTACTAATATTTCTCCCTTAAACAATGGCACCACTGCCCCGCAATTCATCCTTAATGGGCATAATTTTGACAGAAATAAGTTCTTTGCTTTCAATTCAAGGTTAGTAGCTGAAGTTTGCTCAGCTTTATATATATAACACTCAAAATGAGATTTCAAATAGAATGAATCCTTTCAAGTACTTTGTACTTAGATATTGTTAATTTTAATTGTCTTTTTAATCTTATTGTTACTATTAAAAAGTATATGTTTTAAATGTTTGATTATTAACATTGTTTTTATTATTATATGTGTTCAGTACTAGTGAAAATACTTTAAATTTGGATGCCTCATTAGTACAAGATTTAAAAGAAATAATCGAACAACACAATGTATTGGCTTAAAGTTTTAGAAGATTCAGATATTACTTAAGACAACAACAAGCATCAAAATGTTTCTCTTAGATTGTTTAGAAATCGCTCTCGGGATACAAGGACTTATAATCTTCCAACTACTACTGAAGTTGCTACTCTAATTATTGGTGATTTTGATAGTTCTGATAAAGGAAAAGAATTATTGTTCGAAAGAATGATGGAGAGTTGCAGAGAATTCATGAAACCCACATAGTTTTTATTCCTCTTCAATATCCTTTGTTGTTTTCATTTGGAGAAGATGGTTACCAAGAAGACATTCCAATAAGAGATTATGTAATGAATAGTAACAGACTGAAGAGGATTAGAGTTACATTAAGAGAGTTTATTGCTTTTAGAATTCAAGAAAGAGATTCAGAATATGGAAATATCTTATGTGGTAGAAGATTATTTCAGCAATTCTTAGTTAATGCTTACATAATGATTGAAGCACAAAGACTTCAATTCATTAAGTTGAACCAAGATACAATCAGATCTTATATTCTTAGCGGATTAGAAGAAGTTGTTACTAAGGGTGAAACAGATCCAACAACTTGTGGAAAGCACATTATTTTGCCTTCGTCACTTACTGGTGACATGCAGTATATGTTCAATAACTGCCAAGATGCAATAGTTATTTGTAATAGATTTGGTTATCTTGATGTATTTATAACATTTATGTTCTAAAGCGGATTTAAAGGGGTACCTGTGAGTGGTGGTTTCCTCCTTGCGCAGCCGCACTCGAGCGTATTGAACCGGTGAGGGGTGGTACCTGCAAAAGGACTCCAACGCTCAAGTCAGTCTGTGCACTAGAGGGGTTTATGCTGTAAGATCAGTTACCTCATCAGGTTGACTTAGCCTGCCCTTTATGGAGCATGATTGGAATAGCCTGCCCTTTATGGAGCATGATTGGAATCGTGATATTAAGTGCAGGTATTATTGGGATGCGGACATTACGGTTATTTATTGCGAGGGGAGGTTACAAAGCATTTAATCTCGTAAGATCCTGATTGGCAGTTACAAAAATTTGCGCTGATTCAGTGATCCTCACCATATAGTCTAATGTCGTAATCTGGAGTCTTATAGACCTTTCCGGGGTATTAATGGAGGAGTCTGGTGGAGCGTGCGCCGGGTTGATCATTCCGGATAGGATCCCGGACCACGGTTCAGAACAGTTACCCTCAACTTGGCGCTTTGATAGGATAGCTAAGTGTCAAGGTATAAGCTTTATTAGGATAAAGCTCAGTGGACTACACCCTGACTTTAAAGCCAGGTTTTGCGATGTCTCATACTGAGGCCGACATTCATTGTATAAAAATACTTCCGGGGTTGGAATGTGGTAAATCCGTATTCCTTGTTCCTGGGGTTTGGTTCTTATTGCCCCATTGGGTTACTGGGGCCCTTTGCGGTGAGATTCCCTGCAACTTACACAGATTCGAGTCCTATCTATCTTTGGAAACTATTGCTTCTGACTTTATTGGGAAATGAGGATCCTTTAAAGAGGATCAGTTTCAATATGTTTCCCAAACACCCGTTGCTCTCGTAACTAATGGGAAAGGGAGAGCATTAAATGCGACTGACTTTTGATTCCTGGGGCTAGTCAAAGCTTTTCATTCTATAAATATGGAAGGTTCGCATTTGATACTGGTGTTCCTTCCTTTTATTTTCTAAGATGGTTCTCCTGTTGTTTCTCTTATGCATTTGCTCATGCTCAAAGAGAGCTAGAGCTTTGTCCTTCGCAAAGGCCACCATTTTTCTGCTCCTCCCAAAATCTTTGAAGATATTTCTTTTCTTGCCAACAACCTTTTTTCATTAGGAACTTTCTTTTCCCAGTGTAGTAAAGGCAGGAACTTTGCTTTCCTAGCATACGAAGGTGTGTCTAATTCATGCTTCATCACTGGGGAGATCTGTGATACCTGTCGTGTTGGATGGAGGAAATTAGAGAAATAGAGCCCTTCTTCGTCCTCCTTTTGAATAAGCAGGGGGGACTATTGAGGTGACTGCTTTCAAGTAATCTGGAATGATCATGAAACTGGATGGGATTCTAATGGAATGAACTTCTTCATGAATAACCCATGCCCCGTCCAGCAGAGGAGAGCGCACCCCGGCCTTTCCCTATCATTGTGAGTGGCATCAAAGAGTGATGTGGCTGAATTTCCTTGATCCGGCAGCAGTGTTCTATTTTGGTTATCCTTAGTTTTTCAAATCCTATCCACTTTTTAAAGAGGCCGCTATACAGGGAAGAGACTAGTGTGGATTTCGAAAGAACTGGATGTGACATACGAGCAGGAAGTTAGTCTCCGGGCTCATCAGTGCTGCTTTACCGTTTTACATTCCATGTCTCTTTTCTTTTCCTTGTATTGATATACGATATATGAAATGAAATAAAATATTCTTTTGCTTGAATCACCCGTCTTTTTAAGCCATAGTATTTATATTGTGTTGGGGTGAGTCCAACACTCACCTTGTATACCACGACGAGTTGCCCCTAGCTTTGTACTTAGCTGAGTCCGGCGAAGTGCGAAGCTCAAGCCTTTGGTCCGGGGTCTTTGTGCCATGAAGGAATTCTCCGGGATAGTTAATTTGTCAGGGTCGAAAATGTTTTGTGAACATTGTAGATGCTAGGGTTGTCTCTTGGTCTGTTGGGTAACCATCCCCTCAACTGCCATGACAGCTACGTGGGTCATGTGGCATGTCACGGTTGAGTGGACTTGCATAGTGCTCTGCAGGCCATAATGAATATCTTTTCAAATTCAAACTGGCCGGATGGAAATATCCCCTAGCCGTAGCTTCTATAAATAGGGCTCTATCCTTTTCCTTGTTACCTTTCGCTATCCCTTCGTTGAAAACTGGTGGTCTGAGGAGAACTTCGACAAGCTTTACAACAGCGAGATGTGGTTCTGACATTTTCAAGCAACTTTTTTCAAGGTTTTCAAGGTATTCTTCTTTCCTTAACTCGGTCACTCTTTTTGTGAAGTATTTTTTCCTTTTCTTTTCTGGGAAAAAGATTGGGAATACTGCTTTTTTCCCCCTTTCAATGGCGATACCTTATGGAGCACTTCTTCCATCGTACTGTGTGCGGCAGTGGTGTCCTTTTGAGGCTTTAGCCTCGATGAGTACGGAGGCCAGCTCGTGGGTGCTTAGCTTTCTCTGGTCGCCCGTTGCCATGTTTGGATCTTTGAACTTAACTAGTTTTGACCCTAGGCCTTTGTGTGTCTTCCAGGAAACCAAATGGCTAGGAGGAGGAGGCCAAGAGCTGAAGTGTCTGCCCCGGTTCCTGAAGTTCGAGAGCTAGATCTACAAGCCGAGGAGCAGGCGATTAGGATCCGTCGAGGTCCGCTGTTACCCTGCACGTGGGTTGCCGATGACGCCTATGATAGGATATCTCGCTATGAGTCTGGGGCGGAATTGGATAAGCTGAAGGAGTATTTGGAGCTCACTGAAGGGGGGGAAGGGATGATGAATTCATGATTTTGTCCCCAGGGAGAGAACGGGTGTGTTGGACCCGAAAAGTGGGTGAACACTTCATGTATCTCTACAAGGACTTTTTTACGAGGTTTGGACTTCGGCTTCCTTTGAACGACTTCTATATTTCTATTCTCCGAACTCTTCACGCTGCCCCTAGTCAGATCCATCCCAATGGTTGGGCGAACAACTTAGCCTTCGAAAGAATATGCCAGGTGGTAGGGTTACGATGATCCAATGGGGCATTTTTCTATTTCCACACACGGTATTCGGTCCATAGATCCCGCGCTCGTCAGCAGTCCTGACTGTCAGTCTGATCTCGGTAAGGGAGGACTGTATTTTATCCATTCTTAGAGAGCTACAAATACTTTAAGGAGAAGTTCTTCAAGTTGATGGCGGCTAGCGGCACTCGTCCTTTCGGGCTAGGTAGTGATGAGGAAACAACATTCAGCCTATATTAGAACCCGTCGGCGTGGAGCATCCCACTCGATCATTCGAGAGGGAGATAAGCCAACTTACTGATGAAGAGGTCGAGTGTGTGAACTTCTTCGAAATATGGGTTGACGAGGTCGGCAAGATCCGACCTAAAGATATATTAGACAACCCAGATAACGATGAACTCTAGACTATGCTAGGTAGTGTTGACCGTCGTGTGTTTATTTAAATACCTGATTTTTTCATGCCACATGACGACTTATTTTTATGCTGTGCATAGAGCTTAGCCGAGATGGAGGATGGTGATTCTTTAGCGATTTTGGAGGCCTTGAGGGCAAGAAACGTTGATGTCCCAATGGGCTCCCAAGTGGAGTTCGCTCCGGCTCTTACGACCCCGGTGTCCGAGGTTCCTTCCGTGGTGGTGGAGCCTATTAACATGGACGACTCTCCCGAATCACCTTCAGGGCATAAGAGGAAGGCAACGAAGGAAGGTCAGTCCAGTGGCTGAGGTAAAAAGAAGGCAGTAGGAGAAACTTCCTGGCCAATGGAGCTGTTTCGTGAGGAAGTGGATCCTAAGGAGTTTATCGACTTCTATATTTTAGATGAAGAGGTTAGGGATTACTTTGCCCAACGTAGCACAAAGGAGGGTTTGCTGGCTTTCCAAAATATGGGAATCAATATTGCTACCGAGGCTCGTTTCTTAGAGCAAGCCCTCGAAGAACATGAACAAGAAATGATGGACAAGGTGGTGGCATCCGAGCGGGGTGAAAACAAAGCTCTTAAGGCCATGGAAGATGCTATCAAGGCCAAGAATGATGCCTTATCTCGAATCTAGGAGCTGGAGATTGAAGTGGCGGCTTTGAAAGACGCTGGGAAGGCAAAAGAGGCTACCCTAGCTGAGCAACAGAAACAAATCGTCGCACTCTGGACTGAAAGTGACAATTTTCGTGCCAAGTCCCAGTGATGTGAGGATAAAATTGCCTCTCTGCAGGCTGACATTAATCAGCTGATAACCCTATGCACCAAGATAAAAGAAGATCAGTTCTGCAACGCCATTAACCAGGTTCAACACTTCAATCCTGGGGTTGCCCTGATGTTGGATGCGCTAGATTTTGGGAAGGTAGTCCGAGAGGGGTCTCTTGTAGCTCCTCGTGTTGCCTCTTCAAGTTCAGCTGCTAAAGATTCTTCTGTTGATGCCCGTGGTTCAGACTCCGCTGCAGTGTAGTTTTTTTTTGTACCCCCTGCGTGGGGTTTGTGCTTTTATAAGAACGTTATCCTGGATTTGGGGCTTTATTAATCAACTTCTTTCTTATTTATTTCGGGGTGCAAATTCTTTATCCTTTGCATTATTTGAGAACCTTGGCTTTGGATTCGATGTCCAAAATAGTTTGGCATTTTAAGAACCGTGCCAAAGGTAAGAAACCTTGTTCGGGGTCCGTTACCATTTAGTTTGGTGTTTTAGGATACCACGTGACGTTAGTTTAAGACTGGTCATTTTCGGGGTCTTTCCGTGCTTATGGTTTGGTGCAATAATTTTCTCAAGGTAGGATTTTTCTATTGCACAACCTATCTAGCACAAGACACCTCGGTTGGTACCATGAAGTCGGGATATCGCAATATTTCTTGAAAACTTTTGGTAGAAAATGCATAATACTTCATTGAATAGGTAACGAGTCCATACAATGTGCTCCTATAATTAGGGCAGATCAAACATAACGTAAACTAGGAGACTAGACCTTAGAAGGCACTTAGCTGTAGTACTTTTTGAGTTTGTCTGCGTTCCAAAATTTTTTTACTAGCTTTCCTGCCAAAGTTTCCAAAGTATAAGCTCCTTTACCGGTGCTAATCACGATATGGTAGGGGCCTTTCCAGTTGGGGGCTAATTTCCCCTAAGAGGCATTTCTTCTGCCGATGTCAGTCCTGCGAAGCATCAAGTCGCCCGACTGGAATCTTCTTGGAATGATCTTCAAATTATATCGGGATATCATTCTCTGCTTGATCGCAGCTTCACGTATGTGGGTAATGCGTCTCCTTTCTTCCAATAAATCCAAGTCTTCTCTGATTAACCCGGGGTTATTATCAGGTGAGAAGTTCTGAAGATGCCAGCTTGGTTCTCCTATCTCCACCAGGATCATAGTCTCGCACCCATAGGTGAGCTTAAACAGAGTTTCACCTATTGAGGAATGGGGAGTTGTTCGGTAGGCCCATAGAACGTGGTCCAACTGCTCAGCCCAGTTTCTTTTTTCTTCATCCAATCTTCTTTTCAACCTACGGATGATAATACAGTTTGTGGCTTCGACTTATCCGTTTGTCCTGGGATTTTCAACGGCACTGCAATGGTGTTTGATCTTCAGCCTGGCAAGTAGTTCTTCAAACTTTTTTTCTTTTAACTGTATTTCATTGTCTGTCACAATTGACTCCGGGACGCCGAATCTGGTAATAATATGACATTAGGTAAATTTTTGAATTCTGGCCGAGGTGATGGTGACCAGGGACTCGGCCTCAATCCACTTAGTAAAGTAATCCACGGCCACAACCAAAAATTTCAGCTACTCTGATGCTTGAGGGAATGGACCTAAGATGTCCATTCCTCATTGATAGAAAGGCCAGGGTATGAACATCGTGGATAATTCTTCTGGTGGGGTATGATAGTGGTCCGAATGTCGTTGGCATTTGTCGCATATTTGAACATGCGCAAGAGAGTCTGCTTCCATTATCGGCCAATAGTAACCAGCCCTGAGTGCCTTCATAACTAGGGTCTTGCCTCTTAGATGGTGTCCACAACTTCCTTCATGGATCTCAGCCAAGACATATTCAGCTTCTTTCGGCACAAGGCATTTGAGGAGGGGTAAGGAGAATCCACGCTGGTATAATTGTCCACCGTAGATGGTATATCTGACTGTGGTTCTCTTTAGCTTGGAGGCCTCCTTTGGGTTCTCAGGGAGGCTGTCGGACTGTAAATATTCCACCAATGATGTAATCTAGTTACGCTCTTGTTCATCGACTTGGAAGATTATCATATTAGTAACTGAGGGTTGCGGAAGGGTCTCCTAGATTACTAAACGATTATTACCCAAACTCTTAGTACTGACCAACTTAGATAAGAGGTCGGTCCTTGAGTTATACTCCCATGGGATGTGTTCTACCTGTACCGACTGAAAACTTGTGAGGAGTTTTTATACTCTTGCTAGATATTTCTACAGGAGTGGCTTTTTGGCTTCATAATCACCTCGAATCTGGGAGGAGCTGAAAATTGCTACAAAGTTTAAGTCTAGTGGCCCCCAAGTCTCTGGCCATTATTAGTCCGGTGATGCACGCTTCATATTCCGCCTGATTGTTCGAGGTAAGGAATTTGAACCGAAGGGAGTTTTCTATGGTAACTCCCTTGAGGTTCTCTAAGATTACTCTAGCGTCACTTCCCTTTGGGTTTGAAGACCTATCAACAAACACGGTCCACTGTGTTTCCTCGGAGTCACCGATTTCTAAAGTGAGTTTGGCTACGAAGTCCGAGAGTGCTTGTGCCTTGATGGCTACGTTGGGTTCGTAGGTAATCCCAAACTTGAAGAGTTCAATGGACCATGTAATCATCCTTCCTGCTAAGTCTGGTTCATGCAATATCTGTCGGATAGGCTGGTCTATCCTTACCACAACTGGATCACATTGGAAATATTACCGTAGTCTTCTAGCTGTGATGATGAGTGCGAATGCAACATTCTCAATTTTATGATATCGGAGCTCGGCCTTGCTCACATGGTTTCCCTCCTGGTTTCTCGAAAGTACTTGAGCTTACGGCCTCCTTGTGGACGGAGAGGTACACGTACAGCGTTTCACCCAACTCCGGTCTTGTAAGGATAGGAGGGCACAACAAAATATTTTTTAGGGACGTGAAAGCATCATCACATTCCTACGTCCACTTGAATCCTGTCCCTTTTTTCAATAACTTGAAGAGTGGGAGGGATTTGTGAGCGGCTCTAGCTAGGAATCGTGTGAGAGCCTCGATCCGCCCATTTAACTGCTGTATTTCTTTCATATTTTGTGGATTGTGCATCCTAAGTATGACTTTACACTTGCCGGGGTTTGCCTCGATTCTCCTATGAGTTAGCATGAACCCCAAAAACTTTCCATCCTGGACCCTCAATACACATTTTTCTGGATTAAGCCTCATGTTATGCGCTCTCAGCTGCGTAAGCACTTCCTCGAGGTCTGTGGTGTGTGATCCTGATGACAGGGTCTTGACTATCATATCGTCAATGTAGACTTCTAGTATTCTTCCTATCTGATTTTTAAAGACCCTATTCATCATTCTCTAGTAAGTGGTTCTGACATTTTTCAAACCAAAAGGCATTACTTTGTAGCAGTAACTCGCTCTTTCAGTGATGAAAGCGGTTTTATCTTCGTCTCCGGGGTACATTGAAATCTTATTATATCTGAAGTAAACATCCATGAAAGATAGTATCTGGAAACCGGAGGAGCTGTCAACCAACTTGTCTACATTTGGGAGGGGGTATGGATCTTTAGGAAAGGCCTTGTTCAAGTTGGTGTAGTCCACATACATCCTTCATTTGCTGTTTGATTTTTTTTACTAAAACAACATTCGAGAGCCATGTAATATACTAGATCTCCCTTATGAAGCCGACATTTAACATTTCTTTGACTTGCTCCTCAATAACTTGTTGCCTCTCTGGGCCAACTTTCCTTTTCTTTTGGGAGATCGGCTTTGCATCTCGCTTAATAGATAAGCGATGACAGATGAAAGCGGGGTCAAGCCAGGCATGTCAATAGATATCCAAGTGAAGATGTCCTTATTTTCCTGCAAAAGCTTTACCAACTGAAGCTTCTCTTGTTCTTCAAGGGTTGCACCTATCTTGGTGATTTGGTTGGGTTTATCACCAAGTTACAGTGGGATCAATTCTCCTTCAGGCTGGGGTCTTGTACCTTGGATTTCCTCACGTGCATCTAACTCGGTAATTAAGATGTTGACTTGATCGTGAGCCAGGATAGACGTGCGCGCTTTTGTTTTCCTGGAAACCCTACTGATTTTCAAACTATCATTGTAACATTTGTATGCTGCAATTTGATCGCCTCTGACCTTGAGCACTTTATTATCTCGATTAAGGAATTTCATGGCCTGGTGGGCGGTGGAGACTACAGTAGTAATACCATTTAATGTAGGATGTCCCAGAATAATGTTGTAAGCCGAAGGATAATCCACCACCAGGAATCTCACCTTTATAGTTTTGTACATGCTATCATCACCCAGGGTCAGGAAAGTTTCAAAATATCCTACCGGGGTAACCTTTTCTCCGGAGAAGCTGGTAAGTTCACCTTCATATGGTGTTAATGTGGACAAAGGGAACTCCAGCCTTTCAAAGGTGTCCATGAACATAATATCTTCCGAACTCCCTTGGTCCACAAAGATACGACGAACGTCGGCGTTGGATATTATTCCGGATATGACTAGTGGGTCGTTATGATCTCAGATAATATTGTCGTAGTCTTTTTCTGAGAAGGAAATGGGCGGTGCATCACTATCTTTGACATGTGGTCTCCGCGAGGAACCTGATACGCTCAAGACTGTTGTCTGGAGTGCTTTCTTTCGGGAATTATTAGATAAACCACCGCCTGCAAACCCTCCAGAGATGGTATGGACAAGTCTATCTTTTTTGAAACCTCCGCCTTGAGTATCCCGATTTTGATCTTGCCTGTTCTCCACATCTCGGCGTGGCAGGGTTCGGGATCTTCTAGCGAGGCTCCGAGTTCTTCCGGAGGGACTTCGGGTTCTTTGTCGACGCTGGTTTAGACTCCGTCGTGGGCTGTGGCTTTGTCTCCGATCTCTTCATCTTCCGCGGTCCTCATTACCTTGAAAACTGCTTATGTACTTTTGTAATCGCCTCTCTTTGATCAGGGACTCGATTACATCTCGAAGTTGGTAATAGTCTTCTATTTTATGGTCGTAACTGTTATGCCATCTGTAATGTTTCGAATGATCTCTCTGTGATTACTTTTTTACGGGCGGTGGCCTGTTGATATTCTGGAACTCGGTTTGAATGACCTCATTCAAGATTGTCTCTCAAGGGGTGATCAAAGGAGTATACTCAGAATACTTAGGCCTATACCGCTCACTCTTGGAGGAATCCCGGGGTTGGTTGGAGTTCTGATTCTTTTTCTGGTGAACTGGTTCGCCTTTTTCTAGGCTCTCTTTAGCCCTGGTAATTTCCTCCAATTCAATATATTTGTCTGCCCTTAAGTGGAATTCATCTAAACTGACCGGCTTCTTTTTGGCAAGTGATCGAAAGAAATTTGAATCAGTCCAGAGACTTTTCCTAGCGTAATGGAGGGCTATCCTGTCATCAAGACTCTCTATACCCACACAAGCATGACTGAACCTCTTAATGTACTCGCGCAAAGATTCACTACTTCCTTGGCGGATTCCAGAAAGAGAATCAATCGACTTCGGTCGTTCCTTGGCAGTAGTATAGTGTAGCAAGAAACGTTGTGTGAGGTCCTCCTATCCTGTAATTTTCGTTCGTAAAGTAACGAACCAATAGAGAGCATCATTCTTCAAAAAGAGTGGGAAAGCGCGGTACAGCAATTCTGGGGTGTACCCGTAAAGCTGCATGGATTGAGTATAGGCATCTAAATGCTCCTGCAGATCCGTGGTCCCATCATAGGTGTTGCGACCGGGATCGCGGCGAAGAATAGGCAACTCAAAGGATTTTAGAAAATGGAAATGGAGTCACCACCAATTTTATTTTAACTTAGGAAAAATTAGAAAACCTTTCTTTAAAAACGGTCTTTGAAACCAGATTGGATTCGGGAGTCGGTTATGCTTAGGGAAGGGTGGAAACTTAATCCCACTGCACCCCTAACGCACCCGTCCTAAGACGGTACCTTAGGTTAATTGTGCAAATTATTAACAATCCTTGGAATATTTATTTTACCCCTTTTTACAAAACATTGTAACTATTTATAAAAAAAACGAAACCACAAAATTATGAAAATTTAATTTTGGCTTGACAGAAATGAAATTCTGCTTCTACGTATCCCCTGGTGCAATGGGGAACTCAAAGTTACGTAGTTCTTTATAAAATAAGTATGGGTTAATTGATTTTAAAAAAATGAAAAAGAATCCATTCTTGCACAGGATTCAAGTTAGCATTAGGCTACTCAATAAACCCTTATGATCCAAAAGATAATGAATATAGCATTCGCTATTCAATCATCATCATCGGTCATTGCATGGATTAAAAGATTTTTATTTTATTTTTTATTATTTTTTTTTCAAGAAATGCACAAAAACAACTAAGCAAACATAATTTTTTCATGATCTAAATAAATAATAATAAAAGCAAGACTAAATATAAACATCACCAATCAAATAACTTTAAACAAATTGTATTTTATTTTATTTTTTATTTTTTAGATTTTTTTTTATTTTTTTAGATTTTTTATTTTTTTATTATTATTATTTTTTTACTTTTTATTAGTCATAAAACACAATATAAAACATACCATTAAATAAAATAACATCAAACAAAAATTAATCTTAAATGACCAACAATTAAACTCAAAATACACTTTTTAATTTTTTTCTTTTATTTTTTCTTGACACATTTTTATTATTTTTATTATTATTTTTATTTAATCCTATGCATTTTGTCCCTACATTTTTATTTACCTATTTATTCTTTACTAAGTCTCTAAACTAAAAAAAAAAAAAAAAATCTAATGTTAACCCCAAAAAATAAAACAAAGAACTCAGCCCACTCGAAACACTATTCCACTACCATCCTCTTTATTTCCATTTTTTTTTGCTCTTTTTTCATATTTTCTAACTTAAAAACATGGGCTGCTGGCCCAAAAATGATTGTGGTTCCAACTACACCAAAAAAAAAAGGGTTTAAACTCAAACGCAGAAAGCCAAAGCAGAGAAAGAAATAACCTCCAAACACCAAGGCAATGGCACAGAGGGGAGCTCGTGGTGCTGGGTGGACGAACGGCTGGGCGTGGGTGGAGCGGCTGGGCGTGGGTGGAGCGGCCTGCCGAATCTAGTCACGAATGGCGGAGAAGAAGGGTGATTGCTTCTCACTGAGTTGACTCAGTGGAGCCATGGTGATGGACGTTGGAAGCTTGAGGAAGGGTTACGTGTGCATGGGAGGGTCTTGCATGGTGGCTCGGTTGGAGGTTGAAGATGTAGGAGAGGTGAGGTTTGGATGAAGATAGTGGTCATAGTGGAGATGGTTGAAGATGGGCTGTCATGGTGGGGATGACACGGTTAGGGTGGTTTTGGAGGTGGAGTGATGGGCTGTCATGGTGAGGATGACACGGTTAGGGTGGTTTTGGAGGTGGAGTGATGAAGGGTTAGTTGCTTCTCACTGAGTTGACTCAGTGGAGCCATGGTGATGGAGGTTGGAAGTTTGAGGAAGGGTTACGTGTGCATGGGAGGGTCTTGCATGGTGGCTTGGTTGGAGGTTGAAGATGTAAGAGAGGTGAGGTTTGGATGAAGATAGTGGTCATGGTGGAGGTGGTTGAAGATGGGCTGTCATGGTGGGGATGACACGGTTAGGGTGGTTTTGGAGGTGGAGTGATGAAGGGTTGGTTGAAGGTGAAGATGGTGATGAATGTGCATGGGTTCACGGTGGATGGGTTGTTCACGATTGGGAGAAGTGAGGTGGAATGGAAGGTGAGGATGAGGAAGGTGGGGTGGTGTTTGAGAAGGCTCTCCCGGGAGGCTTGGCCGTGAGTGAATAAGTAGGGGTGATATGGGTGAAGGTGATGGTGTTAGAGGGTTTTTTTTGTGGGGTGTTTGGACGTGGAGGAGTCACGGTTGTGAGGTTGAAGGGAGGGTGGTTGAGATGGTGATGGAGTGGATTGTCACCGTTGGAAGAAGTTGAAGGTGAAGATGGTTTTTGAGGGTCCGGTAGTGAGCTTGAGGGTGAGGGGAAATGAAGGTTGAAGGTGAGAGTGAGGGGTGGTTTCACGTGGTGGTGCAAGATGGTGGTGAGGTTCAGTTGAAGATGGTGATGGAGTGGTTAAGGGTTACGGTTTTGAGGTTGAAGGGAGTAGTAAGGTGTTTTGGCAGCCAACTTGTCATGGGGAGGTCATTCACCGTTTTTGGAGGAGATGGCTAGAAGAATCCCCCCGTGTTGGTGAAGGTTGCCCTCCTTTTATTTGTTGATGGTGTCTTTTCCTCTGAAAAAAAGATAGCAAGATAGAGACCTTTTCATGCGTGGGTGGTATGGTTAGGGGAATAAAGAGAAAAAGTGTTCTGTGGGTGGAAGCAGGAGTGGGGTGTGCATGCTGCCATGTGAGGAAGGAGTGGGTGTCTGCGTGAGTGAGAGTGAATGGGGAACAAAAGGGCTTGTCCCCTGCTGTCAGTCTGCTACAGTAGTGGTGCTGCATGGCTAAAATAAGAAAAGGAACATAGAGCCAAAAAAAAAATATTTGTTTCCTTCCAAAAGTAGAACAAACATGCAACAATTTTTTTCTTTTTTTCTTCTTTTTTTGTTTTGTTTGTTTTATTATTATTATTATTATTATTATTATTATTTTTTACTTTTTTTTTTTTTTTCTTCTAGCCCGGTCAAAATTAGGTGTTCACAATAGGGCTCTGAATTGCTTGGGGGTTTGAAGTTTCTTACGACCCTGTACGCCATTAGAGCGTCTGAGAATTGCTGCTGGCGGCCGGGGGCCGGGTCATTGTTTCCAATGATCCCGGCGCTGGCATGCTAGACTTCTCTATTGTTATTTACCGCAATTTGATCTTCGCCCTCATTGTCAACGCGTACAAATCTTTCTAAATTTTCTAAGCAACGACGTTGTTCTTCTAACTGATGCCATTGTTTGTTTATCAACGTAGTCTGTTGACGTAGTATTTCTTGAAGATCGTTTCTCGCCATTGCGGATTGCAAGTTGTCCTCATAATGAGAGACATGGTCAGCATCCACATTTAAGATTCCCAAGACGGCATGTGCTGGGATCCTAGTCCCCTGATTTGCATTATTCTCTCCACTGGCGGAGGGAAAGACAAGTCTATCCCGGACAGAGACCCTTCGCGAGGGGGCAGGACTTTCAACCGATGCCGAGGTTTCGTGCCCCTCGTTGAGCGTCTCTACCAGGACAGGCCTGCTTCTGGCAACGGAGGTTTCTGGTGGTGCAACAAAAGGAGGGTCGCGCTGAGCCGCTGGGCCCTGTCCGTGGGCAGGGACAGTATGCACAACACTTCCTCTCCTTTGGTTTTGCCTTGTGCTCACCATGGTTGACATGTAAATGGAAGTTTATCAGTTTTCCCACAGATGGCGCCAATGTTCTGAAACGGATTCAGAGGGGTACCTATGAATGGTGGTTTCCTCCTTGCGCAGCCGCGCTCGAGCGTATTGAACCGGTGGGGGTGGTACTTGCAAAAGGACTCCAATGCTCAAGTCAGTTCGTGCACTAGAGGGGTTTATGCTGTAAGATCAATTACCCTATTAGGTTGACTTAGCCTGCCCTTTATGGAGCATGATTGGAATCATGATATTAAGTGTAGATATTATTGGGATGCGGACGTTACGATTATTTATTGCGAGGGGAGGTTACAAGGCCTTTAATCTTGTAATATCCTGATTGGCAGTTATAAAAATCTGCGCTGATTCAGTGATCCTCACCATATAGTCCATTGTCGTTATCCGGAGTCTTACAGACCTTTCCGAGGTATTAATGGAGGAGTCCGGTGGAGCGTGCACCGGGTTGATACTTCCAGATAGGATCTCGAACCACAGTTTAGAACAATTTACTTGCAATCCTCAATGGCAATAGATTAAATGATTTGTCATAAAAAAAGGCCTCAAAGTATATGATCGTCCAAGTATTTCATGCAAAGTATTCCAAATGAAACTAGATGAAATGATGACAGACTTTAAGAAATGATGCTTCTTCGGCAAAGTTATAGCAGGTAAGACTTCAATTTCAATTATCTTTAGTAATGGTAATTTATCCATTTGTCTTTTCAAATATTTTAATGAAATATGTTATTCTCACGTAAATTATAATTTCCTATCTTATTCTTCAATCAAATTTACACTTATATTATTATTTTAGGAATGTGCACAATAGAGTTCCAAAAGAGAGGATTACCTCATGTCCATATTCTATTGTGGTTGCACCCATATGATAAGTTACAAATAATTGATTTGATTGATAATGTTATATCTGGTGAATTAATTGATAAATCGAAATATCTTTGGCTTTTTTGAGGCTGTTATTACATTCATGATGCATGGTCCTTGCAATGTATCTAATTCAGAATCACCATATATGAAGGATAGAAGTTGTTCAAAGTTTTTCCCTAAGAAGTTTGTGGATAAGACTACATTTGGTGAAGATGGATATCTTGTATATAGAAGAAGAAATACAGGAAGAATGAGTGTGAAGAAAGATATTGAATTGGACAATAGTTTGTTGTTCCGTACAATGCTAAATTGTTGATAAAGTATCAAGCTCATATCAATTTGGAATATTGCAATAAATTTAATTCCATCAAATATCTTTTCAAGTATGTGAACAAAGGACCTGATAGAGTTACGATTATTGTGTCTTAAGAAGGAACAATTCTTCTAACGCAGAGATGATTGATGAGATCAAAAACTATTATGACTGTCGTTACTTATCTTTCATATGAGGCAGTGTGGAGGAATTTCGCATTTGATATCCATCACAAGTGGTCTCTTCAAATATAAAATTTCTATTTTCCGAATCAACAGACAGTTGTTTTCAAATATCATGAACGAATTGATGATGTTGTATGTAGAAATAAAGAAAAGAAGACTATGTTTGAAGCTTGGATAGAGGCTAACAAGTTATATGAAGAGGAAAATGATTTAACTTATGCTCAATTTCCTATGATTTTTGTTTACAATAGAGAAAAGCTTCAATGGTTTCCTAGGAAACAAGGCCAATCAATAGGAAGACTTCAATATGTTCCTCTTGGAACAGGTGAGTTATACTACATGAGACTTTTGTTAACTGTTCAAAAAAGATATACAAATTATGAGAGTTTAAGGACTATTGACAATTTTACACATAAGTCTTTCGAAGAAGCATTCTATGCTTTGAGGTTGTTATAAGACAATAGAGAATTTATTGATCGTATAAATGAAGTTATAGAATTAGCTTTTGAAATTCATTTGAGGAAACTATTTGTTACTTTACTTGTGTCAAATACAATGAGCAAACTAGAATTTGTTTGGGAGCAGACATGAGAATTTTTAGCATATGAAATTGTCTATAATCGAAGGAGATTGTTAAACAATCCTGGAACGTATTCTTTCCTTTGAAAAAAAATACTTATTAGAAAATTTGAATTTATTAGTGATTTTGTTATTAAATTTTTAACTATATGAAAGACATTTAATTATGTATGTATTTTATGTTTTTCCTTATTTGTCTAGATCTTAGCATTCCGCATTTAGATTTGAGGAATCTCTACTTAATTGAAATAGAGAAGTTACTTCATTTGAATGGAAGGTCTCTGAAAGACTATCATTCAATGCCTTTCCCCGATCATTGTCCAATTAGGAAATTTGAAAATTGGTTCTTAGTTGATGAATTAAACTATAATAGACAATAATTAATTAGTGATCTTAAAATGTACTTATCTACTATTAATAAAGGTCAAAAATTGATTTTCAATGAAATAATGGATGCTGTAACGAATGACAAAAGTGATTTTTATTTTGTCTATACTTACGGAAAAATCTGAAAAACTATTGTATGGAAAACATTGTCTATAGGAACTTTTTTAAAAAAATAATTTCAAACTATGAAGACCAAGTTGAATTTGAGTGAAATTATAAAGACCAAATGCCCTAATCATTAATTTAACATAATAATAATAATAATAATAATAATAATAATAATAATAATAATAATAATAATAATAATAATAATAATAATAAAGACTTAAAAGTTGAAGCTGGAGAATTTAGAATACAATATAATTCACGATTTAAAACTTAACATATGAGGCTTTTGTTTCTAAGAAAATGCTACTTGTATAATTTTACGTAACACATCATCTCACATATAAAATATCTCATAAAATTATAATGTAATTATATAGAAAATAAGTTGAGATTAATTATAAACTTATAAAAATTGTGTATATGTAAAATAATATATATAAATATAGATAGATAAATTTATAATTTTGATATTTTTATCACAAATAATATATATACTTTTTTTATAATTTATTAATATTATTTATTATATTTAATTTTTTTTTTTTCTTTCTCAATTATATATTTTTTAAAAATATATATATATACTTACACCTTTAAAAGAGATATAAAATTATTTTTTTTCTATAAATTTACTATTGTTTCTATTGTTCCTGATAGTCACATGTGTTAATGTTGCTCCTGTTTCTCTTTTTTGGTCGACTTAAATGTGACTCCCCTATCTCTATCCGTTAACCTCTTATAGCAAAAAATCCCAAGAATAAAACACATCCATGCATACATTAAAACAAATACACCCTTTTCAATTGCCCAATCATCAGATCACAAACATCCCAATGATCCAATCAAACTGTACGGTACAAACTACCACCTTCCAAAATTCTTAAATGCCATATTTGCCCTCGCAAAGCGACGCGTCCTTTCACTCGTACCGGATCGTAATCTAATGCAACCGTACCAGATAATTGCTCAAGGAGATTTCCAACCGTCCAAAATCTATGGAGAGATTGTTAGATACCAACGGGTACAACATAGTTTTCTTACATCACACCACAAAGTGTGTGACACGTAATTTTATAGGCCATCTATTATTTTTTATGTCAATATAATTACATTGATTAGTAATAAAATAAATGTATTGATTAAAGTGAAAGTTAATAATAACCTACACTTAATGAAAAAAATGACTTTTTTTGACGGTGAAAAAAAATGTCTTATAGCAGGGAAGTTGAGAAAAATTATTATGAACTCTCGAATTACTACATTGCTCAATCTAAATGATTTAGTTTAGTAGTTACAGAGGTGTAATTTCTGTTTTGATGACTTTTTCTTCTTCTTCTTCTTTTTGACAAAGATATTTTCTAGAATTAAATTTAGATTTTCTAGAGTTCAACTGCACTGTAGTTAAGGAAAAATAAACACAACATATGAAACTTAATTTTTTTAAATCATAGAAGCCTCTTGTTTTGTTAATGTCCATAATTGTACAAATTACAAAAATTGTAGAGGATTTAGATCCATGTTAAGTTAGGTATAATCAAGTTTCTTTATAGAATATAATAATGATACCTACCTATAATTATACATATACCACCTCATATTTTTATTTTAAATTTTATGTTATTCATCTTTTTGTATAAGATACAATACTTAAAATGAATTTTTAAATATTTTATTAATTATTAATTATTTTTACATATTTATTATAAAATAATACTTAACAATTCATTCTAAATATCATATCTATTAAGATATTATAAAAATTATTCATTAATATAATTTTCACTATTAATTAATCTCATTTTATTTTTTACACACTCATACTTTAATATTACCACCTCACATAAATATAAAATAATATTTTTTATATGCACTAAATATTATCCTTCTTTATAATGAATCCATTTTAAAAATATTATTATGTAAATTACACATAATATAATAAATTTGTACAAAATAAAACTACCCATAATATTAACGAGTAGTGTACTATACTACAACTAATCATTTATGTGATAAAATTTTTTATATATATTTATTATAGATAATAATATTGATATTTTAATTATTATTTATTTTTTTATTAATTATTTAATTAATTAATAAAAAATATAAATAAATAATTGAAAATATTAGTGTCGTGTTTACAAGAATTTCTTCAACTACAGAATCCCGCCCACGCAACCTAATAGGAAACCAATGAAACATCGCCACGTCCGCAATTAAGCTCTCCATGCGACTGTGGATCTATCACCGACTAAGTTCCACCATGACTTTCCAGACACGTGTCCCAATTTTTACCGGACGTTGCCGGTAATATAAGGGATAAATACCGGAAAACAGAGTCACATTCCCACACTAACATTACCGCTAGGTATATAAAGCACTCCTCTCTACCCTTCTTTCTCTCTCACTCTTTCTTTCTCTCACTGTTTTCTATTTTCTCTGCAATTTCAGTTCCCTAATTCAGCTTCGAAACGCGGCGTTTCGCTTTTCTCAGCTCGCGATTTCGATGTGAGTAGCTTCTTATGCTTCCACCTAATCGAATGGTTTTCACAGTGAACTGTGTCGCATGCTTCATTGGGGTTTCGATTTTTTGATTGCCAGTGATCGATCTTAGAAGCTGGGGAAAGGTGTTACCAATTTGTTTTTTTAAAAAAATTTCAAAGAAAAAAATGGAATTTCGTATGAAGAGTTAAAATTTATTGTTTTTCAGCTTTGCGGTGTTGGATTGAGTTTAAAGTTTGCGTTTTTGGTTGTTTGGGGATACGAATTGGGACTTTGTGGTGTTTTGGTTCCGTCGCACCGTTTGGGGATTCTGAATTTTTGTGCTGAGAATTGGGGGTTTTTGTTTTGTTGTTTGTTTTTTGTTTGTGCAGTTTTGCAATTTTGATTTTTGGGTTTTTTGGGGTTTTGAATGTGTGAATTAAAAGATTCGGGTTTTGCCTTTTTCCCTCTGCTAATGCTTTTTTCTTTCTTTCTTTCTTTTTTTTTTTTGGCAGACGGTTGGCTTAATGTTAATAAGAATTAGGGTTTTTTGTGCGTGTAATTGTTGAAAAGGGTGATTTGGTATTATTCAATTTGTGGGTGTGTTTCAGAAGTGTGTATATGCTCCTTAATCAGGGTTTGTTTGTTTATTTGGTTGTATTAGTTTTATCTGGAGTTTTCCTGATGCTAATATATATATATATGTATTTTATTCCTGTGTTTATCTTAGATCCATATCAGGAATTGTCCGGCGTTGAGAAGAACATAAGAATTTTGGGCGCATTTGGATTTGGTTGAACAGGAGTTTGTAGATTTGTCACAAAGTTGTATTATTATTAGAGTGAAGTTTGGAAATTTAAGAGAGAGAGAAATAAAATCAAGGGGATATTTATGCTCAGTCTATCTGTTACAAAGAGCTCGTGAACTGTTTTGAGAATATTTTTAATAACAGTTAGGTCTGGCTCTGGAGAGCTACTTAGACTACGGTTACCAAGGCGGGGTGCCCCCCATGACACCTTCTCGGGTGGCTGGAGGGTTAACCCAATCATCATCAAGTTCTGGAATTTTCTTTCAAGGAGATGGGCAGTCACAGAATGTAGTTAACTCTCACTTAAGCTCGTCTTTTGGTAACTCATCTAACTCGGTTCCTGGAACTGGTCGTTCGAACCTGGGTCCATTTTCTGGGGATATGAATAATGCTGTTTTGAACAGTGTGGCAAACTCAGCACCAAGTGTTGGAGCCAGTTCTTTAGTCACAGATGCAAATTCTGCACTCTCTGGCGGCCCCCATTTGCAGAGAAGTGCAAGCATTAACACAGACTCATATTTACGTTTACCAGCCTCGCCCATGTCATTTACATCAAATAATACTGTTTCGGGGTCATCAGTTATGGATGGTTCCACTGTAGTACAGCAGAGCTGTCATCAAGATCAGAGTGTTCAACAATTGCAGCAGAATCAGCAGCAACCGCAGGGTGCTTCAAGTGCTACATCTTTGCCTGCATCTCAAACTGGCCCATCTCCACTCCCAATGGGTGCACAAGTACCAGGATCTTTCATTCAAGATCCAAATAATTTAGCCCAGCTGCCGAAGAAACCTAGGCTGGATATTAAGCCGGATGATATAATGCAACAGGAGGTAATACAACAGATTCTTCAGAGACAAGACTCCATGCAATTCCAGGGTCGTAATCCACAGTTACAGGCTTTGCTTCAGCAGCAGCAGAGAATGAGGCAACAGCAAATCTTTCAGTCGATGCCACAGTTACAGCGAGCGCACTTGCAACAGCAGCAGCAACAACAACAACAACAACAAATGCAATTGAGGCAGCAATTACAGCAACAAGTGATGCAGCCCTCTGTGAAGCGCCCATATGAAAGTGGTGTTAGTGGTGTTTGTGCCCGTCGATTGATGCAATACCTCTATCATCAAAGGCAACGACCAAATGTGAGTTCTGTTTATTTGCCTGTCTTTCTGATTTTGTTAGTTCTGAGGGCAGCAATGATTTATGATGTGTAAAATCTATTTGAGATTCATTATATTCATCTGTTTATTTTTGGCTTTTCTTTCTAGCATTAGTCCTTCTATTTCAAGCACTTAAAAAAATTACAACAACAACAACCAAGTCTTTTTCCACTAGTTGGGATTGGCTATATGGATCAAACAATGTCATTGTGTCCTATCATAAACCAAGCACTTAAAATAAATAAATAAATTGTGTATATTATCTTAACACGTGTGCTTGATGTTTTGGGTACTTTTGAATTTCTAGATTAGTTACAACTGTTATTCAATTTATCTGTTTGTTTCAGGATAATAGTATTGCCTATTGGAGAAAATTTGTGGCTGAGTATTACTCTCCTCGTGCTAAGAAACGATGGTGCTTGTCATTATATAATAACGTTGGAAAAAATGCACTTGGTGTTTTTCCCCAAGCAGCTATGGTCAGTTTTTGCACTTATTAAATAATTGCATTTGCTTATATTACTATTTTATGTCTACGCCAACTTGCCCTTTTAATAGGTTGGTGCTTTTGACATGTACATAATCTGACATGGATACATGGATATTCCTTTGTTCAGGATGCATGGCAGTGCGACATATGTGGTTCTAAATCTGGAAGGGGATTTGGTAATGAAATGTGAATATTTTGTTATTCTGTAATATTGTGACTAGAGAAATTTATTCTTCACTGTAGAAGTCCAATTTGTGTTTTATTTTGTAAGTTAACTTTCTGGTTGACAAGAACCCAATGCAACCTACACTGACCAGTTATCACATTCTAAAATGTACAATATAATCTTCAGTTTAATTTAAACTTGAAAATCAGAGAAAACTAACAGATGTAAATGCAATCAATAATAAGCAAGTATAATAACTGAGTGATTGTAAGTGGGCAATGGTGGAAGATACATGATTTGTGCTCTGAATGTGCTTGTAAGATACATTATTAGCATGTTGTCTGTTTGGAATTTCCATTTATGTGAATCTAATAATATCTACATTCTGGATTTGGTTGACAGAGGCAACTTTTGAAGTACTTCCTAGACTTAATGAAATCAAATTTGGCAGTGGAGTGATCGATGAACTATTGTTTTTGGACTTGCCACGTGAATATAGATTTCCTTCTGGTGCGATGATGTTAGAATATGCTAAAGCAGTTCAAGAGAGCGTATATGAGCAGCTTCGTGTTGTTCGTGATGGTCATCTTCGTATCATATTTACTCAAGACCTGAAGGTCTTAAAATTGTTAATATATTTAAATATATTTTCTATTTGAATCTTTTATGCATAATGACCTACTGAAATTCTTGTTAATTTGCACAGATATTATCTTGGGAGTTCTGTGCAAGGCGCCATGAAGAACTTCTTCCTCGAAGGTTGGTTGCACCACAGGTATGATTCTGCACACTTTAGCAAGACTTTGCTCCACTTTGGCAGCCACTCTTTGTATGATTGGGACTCAGGAGTGGTCTACTTTGCATGTTGAGAATACTTCTGTAAAAAAATTCTGCATGCGAACTTGATTGTATTTATTGTGCCTATTTTCTTTTACTAAATATATAATTACCTCCTTCAATCCATGTACGCATGCTGTAATATTTGTCGTGTTTGTATGTACTATTGAATGCTGCTGAACACAGTGAGGGTAGTAATAATGTGGACATTTGGGTATGGAAATTGATGAGCATATGGGAAACATCCTTTCTTGTTTTATAAAATGGAGTTCAAGGTAGCTAAAGGCAAAAGGTTCCCTTATGGCACTAAGGGGTTGTTTTAATGCCTGTGGTAAGAGGCTTGACAAAGTGCTCGCCTGACTGAAGTAAGGAGTTAAAATTAGAAAAAGAAGACAGCAAAGTGTTTAGCTATTCTAACATTAATTTTTTCCTATAACTATAGGACTGCACCAAGAGTCAACTTTGAGTCCTTATCTTTTTACCTTGGTCTTGGATGTGCTTACTGCGCATATCCAAGAGTTGGTGCTACAATGCATGCTTTTTGCAGATGATATAGTCTTAGTTAGAGAGTCGAGAGAGGAAACAAATGAGAAGCTAGAGCTATGGAGACGAGCTTTGGAAGAACATGACTTTCGTCTAAGCAGGAGTAAGACGGAGTATATGGAATGTAAGTTCAGTAAGAAGCATGCTAATACTAGTTTAGCAGTGAAAATTGGAGACCATATCATATCACAAGTCACATGGTTTAGGTATCTTGAATCTATCATACAAAATGACGGAGAGATAGAGGGAGATATAAACTATAGGATTCAAGCTGGATGGATGAAATGCAGGTGTGCTTTAGGAATTATTTGTGATAGAAAAGTGTTTCTCAAATTTAAGGGTAAATTTTACCACACAATTATAAGATCTGCGATGTTGTATGGTACTGAATGTTAGGTGGTAAAAAGCCAACAAGAACATAAGATCAGTGTCGCTTAGATGAGGATGTTGCGCTAGATGTGTGGTCATACAAGACAAGATAAGATTAGGAATAAATGAATTAGAGAGAAAGAAGGGGTAGCACCTATTGTGGAAAAGATGAGAGAATCTCGCCTTAGGTAGATTGGACATGTAAGGAGAAGACCCTTAGAAGCTCCTATAAGAAGAGTAGATCAGGTGGAGGATAGCCTAATAGCTAGAGGTACAGGGAGACCAAAAAAGATTATAGATGAAATGATTAAAAAATATTTAGATTTGTATGGCGTTTCTGAAGACTTGGTTTATGATAGGGCACAATGGCGTCGTCGGATCCATGTAGCCGACCCCACCTAGTTGGAAAAATGTTTGGTTGTTGTTGTTGTATTCTAACATTACTTTGCCATGTAAATTAACTGCTCAAGCATAACATTCATATTGAAATAAATCAGTAAAATGTTTAACTAGTAAATCATGATAATAAGTTGATAACGTGCTCTAAAGTTCACAAACGGAATAGATAAGGCAACCCTAAAAATTAAAATTCATAATAGAGTGATAAGCAGTCCTAAGTTCATAACAAATAAGAGAAATAGAAATCAGCCCTGAACTGCATCCATGGAATCGTAATCAGATTCAGTTCCATAGCTGTCACAACTTCATCTCCTCCTCCATTAGATTATATCATTGTTAAAACCCTGAGCTACAAGATTCAAAATTAACTATTCTTGATTATTCTGAACAATTTACTCCTGTTAGCCAATAAGATGGGTGGGCTTTTGGGGTATTTACTATTATCAGCCATTTAAAACAGTTTTTCACTAAGGTGTGAAAGGCTAGCACCTCACCTGAACTAGAAAGCACTAAAAGGCACCAGAGGCGTGCATCCTAATATTATTTTATTTATTTATTTATTTTGGTATAAAAGAGGCATGCTAAATGAAGGAGCCTCACCTGAAACACCATGAGATGCTGCCCCCTTCTGTTTTCTTGCCTCGTCTCAGCACCTCTAACTACATCAGTGGAGATAGTGCAACGCCATAATTATATTAGCTTAATTGGTATGAAAATGAAGAGGCATTATTTTGGAAGCTAGTTCTTATAATTTACACTTTTGAAGGTCAACCAATTGGTTCAAGTAGCTCAAAAATGCCAGAGTACAATTACTGAAAGTGGGTCAGATGGGGTTTCTCAGCAAGACTTGCAAACAAACAGCAATATGTGAGTTAATGCATTGTTCCTCACTGATTCATATATTTTGTAAATCCTTCTCAAATATCAATTTTCTCTTGATTGCATGCTTTATGTGAAGATGTAGTGATCTAGTAATGAATGATGCATTTCTTTTATTGGCTAGATAGTTGGAGAAACGACCACAGATAGGATAATAGAAAGCAAACTATGCTGTTTCTCCTTTTTTTCTCTATTTTGATTGGATGCTTTATGGGTTTGTGTGTGTGTGTGTATATATAGAAGCTGTATGTGTTAAGGTTGTAAGTCTAGTAATGATGCAGACCCTTTTATGCTTGGCACATGTTGGTTTTGCTTAATTTTTACAGAAACTGCTTCAGTTGAAAGCTCTCTCTTGAGCATTTTGATTATAAACTTTCTAAACACAAAATAAGTTAATCCAAACACACACAAGAATAAATGGAACCATGGCAAAAAAGAAAGAAATTAAGAAAATCAATTATATTGTAAGTCAATCACGAGAAAAGGAATTTTCTTAGTGGAGCATAAGATTTTCCCCTGTTGAAATCTTCGCTTTGACACTGGTTCTTTGCAGAGTTAAATATTTAGTAACATATACAGTGATGCTTAAGTGAAAGGCGCACTGGCTCAAAATTATGTGTGTTCGTTGACAATGATGTTATTCAAGACTATGAGCATCTCACGGCATTGTAACTACTGAATTTCTGAGATATTTCTTTCTTTTTGTCTAAACTGTTTTGCCATTCTCTAGTTGGGCATTATATAAGTTGCATGTGGTTAAAAAGTATCTGATTTAAACAGCCTGTGTTACAATGCTGTGAGATTTATAGAAGATTTATAGTTAAAAAGTATGCTCTAAATTTATGTAATTTTTTTTTGGGAGTGAGGATGGTACAAGCTAACAACTAAAATGTGACTGCACTAAGGCTTAAGATAATGTTTCTTTTGTGTCAGGGTATTGACAGCTGGGCGTCAGCTTGCAAAGAGTTTGGAGTTACAATCACTAAATGACTTAGGTTTTTCCAAAAGATATGTGAGATTTTTGCAGGTACACCATTAAAATCTAAATTCTGAGTTTCTGTTGAGTAAAATAGAGAAAACTTGATTTATTTCTTATTTTATATTTATTCAATCCTTCTTATCATTGCCTGCTGTAATGGTTGACAGATTTCTGAGGTTGTCAATAGCATGAAAGATCTGATAGATATCTGTCGAGAGCACAAAGTTGGGCCAATTGGTAATTCCCATGTGGTTTTTGTTACCATATTACACTATTGGGTTATATTCATGTCTTCTTTTTCATATATTGAATTCATGTCTTCTTTTTCATATATTGAACATAGGTTAATAAGACCTTCCAAAATTGTTTCTTTTCTTCTAGATAAGCTTCTCTTATAGGTTGGACTCTTAATCTTTAGTTGTGTGAAGCTGTTTTAGTTTTTAGGTGTTTGGAATTCTATTTTCAAATTATCAGTGGCCTTTCTTGCCCTGTATATTGATCCAACTGTTATATGCAGAGAGCTTGAAAAATTATCCTCGATTTGCAACTGCAGCCAAGCTCCAGATGCAAAAGATGCAGGAGATGGAACAGCTAGCAAATGTTCAAGGTCTGCCAACTGATCGAAACACACTTAATAAGCTAATGGCATTGAATCCTGGATTGAACAACCAAATAAACAATAGTCATAACATGGTTAATCGCGGTGCTTTGAGTGGGTCAGCACAAGCTGCTTTGGCACTGACTAACTACCAGAATCTTTTCATGAGGCAAAACTCAATGAATTCAAGCCCTGGCTCACTTCAGCGAGAAGGATCATCCTCCTCTTTCAATAATTCGAACCAGAGTCCCTCTTCAGCTTTGCAAGGTGCTGCTACTGCTTTAATTCCAGGCTCAATGCAGAATTCACCTGTTGGTGGTTTCCCAAGTCCCCATCTACCCCCACAGCAGCAACAGCAGCAGCCGCAACAACACCTTCAACAGCGCTCACTAAGTGCAAATAGCTTACTGCAACAAAATCATTCACAGGGATCCCAAGGAAATCAAGCTCTACAACAGCAGATGATCCAGCAACTGCTGCAGCAGATGTCAAATAACAATGGGGGAGTGCAACAACAACAGTCTCTTGGTGGGCCCAATGCAAATGGGAGTATGGCAAAGAATGGGTTGGATTTTGGAGGCCACACTCCACCCATAACTGGAGGTTCTGCCAATGTTTCAGCAAATAATGGGCCTGTTTCAAGGAGTAACAGCTTTAAAGCGGCGGCTTCAAACATTGATTCTTCTGCAGCTGCTGGCAACAATGGTTTCAACCAGAGAACATCTGATATGCCACAAAATCTCCATTTGCAAGATGTGGTTCAGGATATTGCCCATGATTTCACAGATAATCCCTTCTTTAACAGTGATCTAGATGATAACATGGGTTTTGGCTGGAAGGCATGACTAACCCAACTTGGCCTATCTTGTTCTCAGTGTCCATCTTATTATCTTTGTACAGGATACTTATAAATAGCTGCTGCCTATTTATTTGGTTTTCCCTGCTCATTTTGTTGATGGAATTTGTTGTGACTTGACTAGGTATTTAGAGATTTTATTTGAGGGTTTTGTCTCGCCTGCAACAAGTGTAATCTATTGGACAATTTAAACTACAGTTGTCAGCTTCTTATTAATACGACACTTTCATGTCCCCGCTGCTCTTTCTTTTCTGTCAATCTTTTGTGCAACCAAGTGAGCATAATCCTTGCCATTGATAGCATTGTTACATGGTACGCGCAAATGTCGGTTAAGGAAAAATAGACGAAGTGCCGTGCACTATAGTTACAGAGAAGAGGAAGAATCTAGGGAGGTAAGGGGGAGAGAGAGGTTCGAGAAAAATATTTGATTAAATTACATACAAAAATGATATTTTACCAAAAAATTAATATCTTTACTTTTGGAGAAAAAAATTTATTTAGATATCTTCCACCGTTCTGTTATTTCTACATTTATAATGCTATACTTCTCGTGAGTCAATTATTGATTAGTAACACCTATCAATTGATTAACAGTCTAACAATCTGTTTTTCTTAAGAAAAAAATATTAATCCATTAATCAATGGATATACAATGTCAAGTGTTACCAATATTTGACTCATCACTAATTGATACAAATTAGTGTAGGATTTCAAGTATAGAAGAAATATTTTCCTTTATTTCAAAGTGAAGGAAAACAAGTTGGTACATTGTCAATTTTCTTTTACATCATATTCAAACTTGTATTAAATTCTTAATCTCACATTATTTAAGAAATTATTTTGGTATTCAATTTTTTTAGGGTATCAATATATAGGTGAGTTGTCAAATATTTATTATTTATTAATTATTTTTAAATTTAAATATATTTTTTATCCTTTTAAATATATCAATTTTTGGTTTTTTGTCATTCAATTTTTTTTTTGTTATAATTTGTGTCCTTATAATTTTTAAAATAAATAAAATTGACTTAATTCAATTCTCTTATATTAAATCTTCCTCATTTCAAAAACTAAAAAAAATTAATATGAATATATTAAATTGAGTTGAATTTTATTCACTTTTAAAATGAAGACATAAATCAATTTTATTTACTTTTAAAATTATAAAGACATAAACTATAATAAAATTTTTAAGAGACTAAAATAAAAAATTAATATATTTAAAAAGACAAAAAAATATATATTTAAACCCTATTTTTAATAAATTTATAAATATTAATGATAAAACCAACTATAAACAAATGTTTAGCAACTTATAACAGTATTACAATTATCTATAAACATTAAATAAAATCCCATTTTTATTTAATTTTGGATAATATGATAAAAAAAAAGGTAGTACTATACATTACATGAAAATTAAAATCTAAATTTAAAGAAAATTATAAGCCTTTACAATTCCCCCTAAATTAAGGCATAATGTTTTAGTTTTTTTTAAAGAAGTATATACAAAAGTAGAAAAAATCACCAATCACTGTTATGTGAAATGAGTCAAAGTCAGTGAGTGATAATAATTCATCCTCGTCTAGAAGCATCCCTTGTCTTTGACACAACATGCAATCCATATCCATTGCTTCCAAAGCCAGCACCATTCAGCAGCTTCCATCCTCTCTCTCCTTCTTTCTCCCAGAATCAAGGGTTCCTCTGCTTTTCTCTAGATCCACACTCTCGTTGCCAAAAGGTAACTGCTTTTCCATCTTTCCACTGTTCTAGAAGTGATTCTATAGTAAAAACAAGATGGGCTGCATTAAAATGTCTTTGGGGAATGTAGCTGACTCTTTTTTCTTTTCTTTTCTTTTCTTTTTGGACGGGGTAGCTGACTCTTCAGTGGTTTTTAAATCATGGGTTTGAATAGCCAGCAACATGTAGCATCTGTTAACCATAATATGTCTGAAGAAGAGTATGAAAATGTGAATAAAGCTAGAGGAAGTAACTATTAACTTTGAACCGTGTAAATAAGATATTAGCTTTTGTTTTCAAACTTTAACAGTAAAAATAAGATATTAGTTTATGTTTGTAAGATTTTATATTCATAACATCGAAAAAAATGAAAATAAAGATATACTTCGGGGCAGTCAAAGAAGTCTGCTCCACGTGCTATTTTGTTTACAAACTTGCACATTTTGCAGGTGTTTTCTCTGGTGCCTACAAAAATTGAATGCCACCAATGGCATCTCATAATCTCATTGGTTATATGGAGATAAAGTGTGGGCTCAAACCATTGGAAGAGTACATGTGTTACATTCTCAAGACCACCCAAACCACTTGATTTTTGTTGCCACCAGAATAGTCACATATTTGTAACTTGTTTAAGGTCTGACACATTGAGCTTCAGCTTCATTTGAGTATAGTGACTAGTGAGCTATCATGGCAGGGAGAGCATCCTCCTCCTCCTCCTCCTCCTCCTCCTCCTCCTTCAGCTATGGATGGACCTATGATGTCTTCCTCAGCTTCAAAGGCAAAGATATCCGCACTGGTTTCATTGGAAGTCTCTACAATGCTCTTCATGAGAAGGGAATCCACACCTTCTTTGATGACAAGGAGCTTCAAAGAGGAGTGCAAATCACACCAGAACTTCTTAGGGCAATTGAAGAATCAAGGATTGCGATCCCTGTGTTCTCTAAGAACTATGCATCTTCTTCATTTTGTTGCTTAGATGAACTTACCAAGATCCTTGAGTGCATTAAGGGAAAGGTCGATTGGTTTTGCCAGTTTTTTATGATGTGGATCCTTGTCAAGCGCGACATCAGAGAGGAAGTTATGAAAAAGCGTTGGCCAGGCATGAGGATAGGTTCAAGGATGACAAGGTGAAGGTGCAAAAATGGAGGATGGCTCTGCATTAAGTAGCTAACTTTTCCGGTTGGCATTTCAAGCAAGGGTACCCGACCTCACCAATCTTTTACCTTATCTTATTTTGTTTCTTTAATTTTCATTTGCCTAATGATTTAAGGTTAAAATTTAAAGAGGAAAGAAATGCTTGTTAACCTTGAACAAGTTGAACCATTGTGTATTAATTTTATACTTGTACAATTTGAATTTTAATATATATATTATATAAGTATCAACTATCAAGACATGAATATGGAGCATTTAATATGAACTCACACAAACTTCTTTACTTGGGCAGGGATGGATATGAATATGAGTTTATTAGGAAGATCGTTAGAGAGGTTTCCAACAAGATTAATTGTGCTCCTTTACATGTTGCGGATTACCCAGTTGGATTGGAATCTCGAGTGCCAGAAGTAAACACATTTCTGGATGTCGGATCTGATGATGGAGTCCACATGGTAGGGATTAATAGAATTGGTGGAATAGGTATAACAACAATTGTTTGAGCAGTTTATAATTTGATTGCTGACTCATTTGAAGGTTTATGCTTTCTTGATGATGTGAAAGGGAATTCAGTTAAACATGGCTTAGTACATCTCCAAGAGATGCTTCTTTATGAGATAGTTGGAGAGAAGGATATTAAGCTGGGAAATGTCAATAAACAAATTCCAATAATAAAGCATAGGTTCCACCGAAAGAAGGTTCTTTTGATTCTTGATGATGTTGACGAATTGAAGCAGTTGCATGTTTTGGTCGGAGGACCAGATTGGTTTGGTTCTGGCAGCAGAGTGATCATTACTATTTGGGACTAACATTTGCTAGCAAGTCATGGGTTGAAGGAACTTATGAGGTGATGTGGTATGCTATAATAAACAAAAATATCCACATTCTATAAGTACGCCTATCACAAAAAAACTATAATGGTCCAATAGCGAGATCAAAGGTGCGGAAAGAGGATGACAACCCCCGGAGAATAACTCATATACAGTCTTACATTCATGTAGACTATATAGGAGTAAGTCATGGGGTCATACACCCACCAGCTCTCGGAAGGCTCCCAAAAGATCGTCAGCAGTGACATCTTCAGTCTGAGGTAGAAGCAGGAGTTGAAATATCAAGAAAATACAAACAGGGTGAGAATTCTAAGAATTCCCAATAATTCTAGCAAACAGGTGTCATCATGATAGTTCCATGGTATTCCAACCCTTGCTTCTACCTCAAACTGAAGATGCTATTGCTGATGATCTATTGGGAGCTTTCCGAGAGTTGGTGGGTGTATGACCTCGTGACTAACCCCTACAGTCTACATGAATGTGAGGCTGTATATGAGTTATTCTTCATTGGTCATTATCCACATAAATTCCCAATAAAAGAGGAGGGTTGTGTTAGCGCGACGACGTAAAACTTTGTCGAATCTTTATGACATGGATCAACGAAGTAATTGTGTTAATGCTAGGTCGTTGCCCCTAAGCAACGCGCTGTATGGCTCGAGTACAGTGTCAAATGAGCAAGGGCCGCTGCATCGCCGCCTGGGTGTAGTGAAAAATAAGCAAGGGTTCCCACATTGTCGTGAACGGGTGTGGGTAAAGAAGCTAGTTCACAAGAGTGAGATGCGTTTTGGAACTTGGAATATAGGCACACTTACAGGTAAATCTATGGAAATAGTTGACACCATGATTAGGAGGAGGATTAATTTTATGTGCCTACAAGAAACTAAATGGGTTGGAGAAAAGGCAAAGGAACTCGACTCTTCGGGTTTTAAGCTTTGGTACACCGGCAAGGTAAAATCTAGAAACGGGGTAGGCATAATAGTAGATAAGAATTGGAAGAATATGGTTGTGGATGTGAGAAGGCTCGGAGATAGGATCATAGCTTTGAAGTTTGTTGTGGAACAGGGAGACTTTTAATGTTATTAGTGCGTATGCACCCCAGTAGGGCTAGACGAGCACTACAAGATTAATTTTTGGGAGGATTTAGAAGGTTTAGTTCAGGGAATACCTTTAAGAGAGAAGATTTTTCTAGGAGGGGACCTAAATGGTCATGTGGGAGCGAATCTAAGGGATATGAGGGTTTGCTTGGGGTTATGGTCTAGGAGTAGCTAATGCAGAGGCAAAGCGATTTTAGATTTCTCGGTAGCGTTTGATTTTACAATAGCTAACACTTGTTTTAGGAAGCGGGAAGAGCATCTGATCACATATAGAAGCTGCGGGAGTTCTTGCTCTCAAATTGATTTCTTTTTAATAAGGAAATCGGATAGAAAGCTTTGCATGGTTTTAAAGTCATCCCTGGAGAGAGTTTGACTACCCAACACGGGGTTTGGTTATGGATGTACGGGTCAAGATGAGAGTAAAGAAAAATTGTCGAAACAGAGAGTCAAGGATCAAATGGTGGCAATTAAAGGGAGAAAAACAAATGCTTTTCGTGGAGGATTATGGAGAAAGAAATTTGGGAAATACAAGGAGTGCTAATGATATGTGGGACGAGATGGTGAAGGGATTAGAAAGGTAGCAAAAGAGACACTCGGTGAATCAAGAGGCTTCGGACTCAAGGATAAAGAATCTTGGTGGTGGGACACAAGTGTACAAGATAAAGTTAAGGTTAAAAGGGAATGTTATAAAGCTTGGCACGTATGTAAAAGTGATGAAAATTGGGAAAAATATAAGGCAAAAAAAAGATACTAAAAGGCGGTGAGTGCGGCAAAAACTAAAGCGTTCAACGGGTTATATCAATCGTTGGACACCAAGGACGGAGAAAAGAATATATACAGGCTTGCTAAAAGTAGGGAAAGGAAGACAAAAGACTTGGATCAAGTGAAATGCATTAAGGATGAAGAGGGTAAAGTCTTGGTTACGGAACAAGACATTAAGGATCGATGGAAGGGTTATTTTCACAAGTTATTTAATGAGGAACATGGGACATTAGGGGACTCGGACATTCTAAACACTAGAGAGGAGGACCAAAATAAAACTTTTTATCGTAGAATCAGGGAGTTCGAGGTAAAAGAAGCATTGAAGAGGATGAATAATGGAAAAGCGGTCGGACCGGATAATATACCTATTGAGGTATGGAAGTGCTTAGGAGAGAAAGGTATAAGTTGGATCACAAAACTGTTTAACGAGATAATGAGGTCTAAGAAAATGCCAAACGAATGGAGGAGAAGCACTTTAATCCCTATTTATAAGAATAAGGAGATATACAAAACGTAAATTACAGAGGAATTAAGCTCATGAGTCATACCATGAAGTTATGGGAAAGAGTAATTGAACGGAGATTAAGACAAGAGACTCATATTTCGGAGAATCAATTTGGTTTTATGCAGGAGGTCAACCATGGAAGCATATCTTCTACGAAGATTAATGGAGAGGTATCGGAGGAAGCAAAAAGACCTACACATGGTTTTCATTGATCAAAAAGCCTTAGAATCTCTTGTGGAAGGCTTTGGAGAAGAAAGGAGTTCATCGCTATATTCGAAAGCAATCAAAGATATGTATGATGGGGCTAAAACTAGTGTGAGAACACAAGGTGGGGCTATATTTTCCTATAACTATGATTCTAAGCACCAAGGGTACCTTTGAGTCCATATCTTTTTACCTTGGTCTTGGATGTGCTTCTGCGCATATCCAAGAGCTGTACAATGCATGCTTTTTGCAGATGATATAGTCTTAGTTGGAGAGTCGAGAGAGAAAACAAATGAGAGCTAGAGCTATGGAGACAAACTTTGGAAAAACATGGCCTTCGTCTAAGTAGGAGTAAGGCGAAGTATATGGAATGTAAGTTCAAGAACGTGTTAATGATAGCTTAGCGGTGAAAGTTGAGATCATACAATACCACAAGTCACACAATTTAGGTACCTTGGATCTATCATACAAAATGATGGAGAGATAGAGGAGATGTAAACCATAGGATTCAATTTGATGGATGAAATGGAGGAGTGCTTCGGGAGTTATTTGTGATAGAAAAGTACCTCTCAAGCTTAAGGGTAAATTTTACCGCACAAATATAAGGCTGCGATGTTGTATGGTGTACTTGAATGTTGGGCGATAAAAAGCCAACAAGAGCATAAGATCGGTGTCGCGAGAGATGAGGATGTTGCGTTGGATGTGTGGCCTACAAGACTAGATAATTAGGAATGAATGCATTAGAGAGGAAGTAGGGGTAGCACCTATTGTGGAAAAGATGGGAGAATCTCGCCTTAGGTGGTTTGGACATGTAAGGAGAAGACCCTTAGCTAGTAGAAGTAGAGGAAGGCCAAGAAAAGACTATAGGTGAAACGATTAAAAAGATTTAGATCTGAATATATCTGAAAACTTGGTTTATGATAGGCCTTGATAAGCTGTGTTTGATCCATGTATGACGGTGGGAAAAGGCTTGGTTGTTGTTGTTGTTGTGGTCATTATCCTCTTTCTGCACCTTTTATCTCGCTGTTGAACCACTGTAGTTTTCTTGTGATAGGCATACTTATAGGATGTGGATATTTTTGTTTACTTATAGGCAGTAGTAACGCCAAACACCTGCAGTTAGCAATCCAACAAATCACCCACATTTTCCATTTCCATGGCCAAATTATTTGAACTTCCCAATAGACACAAAACAGTTTGGTCTAATGTTTTTGTGAGACAAAATTATTAGCCACTGCTAATGAAAGCACTCCATGGTCCTCCGCATCGGACCTTTCTGCAACCTGTAGAGGGTTTTTAAAAAATAATAATAATAATAACCCAACAATTTACAATTACCTCTTATCAAGGTTCCCGGTTTTTGATCTCAACCCTTCCTTTTTTATAGTGATAGGTGCACCACTTTCCTTTAGGTGTATCTTAGACGTTTCCTTCAAAATTATCTCTTCCGTGATAGTTCAATGTCAGAGATGTGCTCAGTCCAATGATATCATGCTCTGCTGCTAAGCATTCATGATTTACAAGTATATGCTTGTGCTGTGCATTGCAGTTACATAGAAGAGGGAGTAAAGAGGAAGAGAGGGTCCAAGAAAAAAAATAAAACTGCAGTACTCCAATACAAAACGCGTTGATAGAATCAACAACAAAAGCCTTCTCTTATTAGCTGGACCATTAAGATAGAAAATAATTATTAAAGAAATGGACCATGGCTCGGGATGTTAACGGTGGAGGCGGGGCGGGTAATGCTTCTATTGTCTCTATAGCTGTTTTGAGTACTCATTTATTATCTTTACAAGTTGGGATATATTTACAACTATTAGCATATAATTAATAATTTAAAATAAAATTTTAAACATTATAAATCTGTACTTGGGATATTGTTCTTTAATAAAAATATAACATACGTATATTTTTTTACAACTCATCAATGAAAATTTAAAAAATAATGATTAAGTAATTAAAATTTAAGACACATATTATATTTTTATTAGAGAATAAGACACATGTCATATTTTTATTAGAGAATAACTGTAAAGACTTTACGAAATTTTACTTAAGTTTTGTCTTAAATAAAATATAAAAAAATTAACACTATATATTATAATTTTGTTTAATAATTTAATAATTTTATAAAATTTAAAAATATTATAAATGAAAAATTAAATTTAATTATATTTTGTAATAATCAATTTATAAAAAAAACTATTACATGAATAATATATATTTTTTAATAAATTTTATCATTATGAACTCATTCAATAAAAAATCATTATAAAATAATAAAAATATATATTTTCATCTCATCTCAAAATAAAAAAAAATCATAATATATAATATATATTAAATAAAAAAATATATTTTACAGATTTGCGAGTACCTATAGGATGGATACTATATTCCTCTCCTCTTTTCTTATTTATTAAATGAGTATCCATTCTCCGTCTCTTCGTGGGTAATCCTCGCAGATTCTTACAGACACAGATAATTTTGTCATCCCTAAACATGACTAGTTTTCTAAACAGTGATGCATGCTATTCTACACGAATAGCTTTTTATGAACTATACACGAATGCTTCAAATGCACTTTCTGTTTTACAGTTAAAATATAATAAAATTAAAAAAAAAGAAAAAAGAGTAGAAACTCTTTAAACTTTGACCATTTTGTAAATTACTACTACAAATTTTAAAATATTTTTAATTAGTTTTAAAATTTTAATTAATGTCCTAATAGATCCTTATGTTTAATTTAGATCCATTAATTTACTAATAATAATACTTGTATGGTATCATTTTATTTATATTAACATTAATTAAGAACTGTTTATTAATTTATTTATTAAAGTTTAATTTTAAATATATTTTTTTCATTACAAATATGAATAAAATGTTATTACACAACAGTATCGTTAATGAATTAATAAATTTAAATTAAACAAAAGAATTTATTGAGATATTAATTAAAATTTAAAGACTAATTTAAAAAATTTTAAAGTTCGTGAGGTAATTTAAAAAAAAAAGTTAAATTTTAAGGAAGTTATATGCTTTTAAGAAAAAAAAAAATCAAAGACGCCAGTTGACAAAGCGCACAAATTTCCTTCTTTCTTTTTTCTATTTGAATCCCGTTTTACAAAATGAAGTACGTGGAATTTAGTATTTCCCTTTTTTTAAATGGGCTAATAAGTTATGAGTCTATTCAATTATTGAAAGTTTATGCATAATAACAATATAATTTTAAACTAATTTCAATCCTAAATAGCGAACCAACTAAGCTTACCCTTTTCGATATAGTAATAGTATTACGAAGAGTCCTGTGCGGCATACTTGTACCTGTACCACTACCAAACTGTATCACGATCCATGTAAACACTGATTGATACTATCTGATTGATAGTTAACTGGATGTGGAGGAAGATTTAGCTGTGTTATCTTCTAACTTTTCGTGCCAAACCAATGTTACATATATATGAGTGCTAGAATTGACAGATTCTTGCACTTCTAAATTAAACTGATAATGTATATTTAATTTTCAGCACTCGTTACAATTAGATTGATTTGGTGCATGAAAATTTCACGCTAGAGTAGAGTCGATGTTAACCTCTCTTGATTGAACTGTTCAAGTTTACTACTGGTTCAGAATCACTGAAATTTGTGTAAGCATTCAAATTTGCTCTTCAATTTTCGTATGATCACCACGAAATCTCCCAAAATGGATATGGATCCAGAGGCAGATGGTGTTTTTTATTTCATGTAAGGAAACACGTTCCAATAAAATTGACATGGAAGTTAGTGAATAACAAAATATGCTATATGCTCCTTGGAAGGAATGTATTACAGTGTGCTATATGCTATATGCTATATGCTCCTTACACATAATACAAGGTCGTTGTGTAAACACACTCATTAGAAATTGTATACTTTGAATTGAGTGTTTATCATTAAACCAAAAGTTATAGTTGAATTCCCTTCCTAGCACTTGACAGCAACATCTTAATTCTAATACCACTTGTTGAATTGAAAGCCTACCATTAAGCCTAAAACTATAATTATTAGTCAAGAGATAACTTCAACAAGTGTTACAATTTGTTTTGACTCCAACTTTACCTGAACCTTATGAAGGCAAGATGCTAGCCCTCAACTAACATATGCAATCAACTAAGAAGTTATTTTTTCTTGTTAGTTTTCTATTTCTCTTTTTTAAGCTAATAAGAATGAGATTGAAATTTGAATAATTTGTAAGTAATTAGTTCAATTTTTCATGTTGTTGAAAGTACAACAATAACTAGAACATTTTTTTATTAAGTGGAATAAACTAATAGATTACTTAAATCTAAATCATTTTTAATGATTTCACTTACATTTTTTCTTAATCTTTCTTTGCTTCTAATAATTGAGATATCATTCATCTAATTAACTCTTTTAATTGAGACTTCTATTAATCTTCTTCTCATATATTCAAACCACCTTAAACACAATTCTACCATCTTTTCATTAATAATTCTCACTCCTACTTTCTCCATGTTGTCAATGTATTAGAACAAAAACAAAATTGGTTGTCCCTCGCAAGATTAGAATAGTAACGCTTTTCCATTTGACCTAATATTAAGAATTACCAAGGATATTATAAAGGAAAGGAAATACAATTTACAAACATATGGCCTATGTTAAAGTTTGGATGAGGATTCTCTGCATTTATTTTTCAACTGCATAGCATCTCAACCATTGATAATAGTTATTTCTATGATAAAACTTTGAAGGAAAATGTTATTTGATGAGTATCAACCATTAAATCACAACTGGACCACCTGCAGCCGTTTTTCAAACTCCAGAGGATCCGGTTCCATTAAAAGTCAAGGTACTTCTGTTACAAGTGATGTTAAGTATCTGCATCAATGCTCAGGTTCGAACACAATTGTGGACAATACGCGGTACACATGCTCAATTATAAATATCATTAGCACAAATATAGCTATCAGTTCAAGCCACTAGAAAGTAGGCTACAACCTTTCCTCAATGATAACTTGCCAAGAAGGCATGACTTTTATGTCAAAGAAAGGAATAGATAAAGATGAAACTATGCCACTACCCCCTAGTAATTATTGTGCAGAAACTATACTATACAGATGTTTAGCCCTGCACTAATTTGAGGTGACATATCTACCAACCAAAAGCAACAGATTGCTAATGCTACCCAAATCCAGCTCACATGTACACACAGGTTTCCCAATGTCTTGAGAATTGAGGTACTTGATTCCCTCCATTTTATTAATTATCAACTATAACATTTCCAGAACCAAGCAATGCACCCAAGATAATTTGCTCCCAACGTCTCACACCCCTCTGCATTATGCTTGAGGTTAATGTCCGCAATCGTGAAGGACTGCTCAAGTCTCCTCTTGAAGATGATGTTAAAGACATACAACAATCTGTTTCAGGGCAGTATTTCAAGGTACACTTTCCAGATGGATGATGTATTTTAACATCAAATGCCGGTGAAAGCGGTCGTCCCACGACTTGAACATGGGAGATGCTGCATCACAGTAATCAAATTTATCATAGTTGGACAACAGATCAACACACAGATGACAAATTCAAAAGCAGAAAAAATTCACTTGACAATCGGAAACCTAGACAGGTCATTAGACTCAGAAAATTTGTTTAAGATGGAAATAATTGACGACACTAATAAGCTGTTGACTTTAAACTAACAAAAAAGAACTCAAAAAGAAAGAAGTTGCAGTTCTTCTTCCCATTATGAGAACAACAGGATGTATTATTCAGCATTCAGTGTAAAAGTAAGGCATTTTAATAAAATATTGTCTTCCATTACATTATTTGTCGTCTTTGGAAGGCAAATGCCAAGAATAATTTGCTGAACTTCCATCAAAACCCTTGTCATGAGTGGTAATAGATGTCATAAAAGCACAAGTGTCAAATTGAAGAGTGGACAGTTGAAAGGGTAAATGACTAGGTTCTCAAATTCAATTGACAATAATGGTCTTCAACATCTATCTGAGCTGAACAACATTAATTCACCATGTGCCTGAGAGAGAGAGAGAGAGAGAGATGATTTGAGAAACTAACCATATGTAGAATAATTCATCCATTTCTTGTTTTTGAACCCTACCCAACAGCTCAACTAGCAGCACACCTCCAATGCACAGAACAGGTTCAGGTAGCTTGAACTTTTGCAAGCGGTTTTCCTGCAGTGTCAGTTTGTCACTAACTCATTTCAAGTTACAAACACATGCATAGAGTTTCAATCTAAAATGGATAAATTCCAAATCCATGCTTTGCTATATTCAGGTACTGTGAGGTTACTCCCCCAAAAGAAAAACACAGATCTCAAAGAGTGATAATCAAGCATTCATTTCATAAACTATTAACAGGGCCCCTTCTCCAGTCTCATCCTGCCTATTAATCAAGCTGAAGGCCTGCCAATTACTAAGAGACGGTTACCATTATCCAGAAAAGCTTTATGTCAAGTATCACGCTAGAATTGCATTAAATTAGATAACAGGTATTTAGAATCGATAGAAAAATACAATTAAACCCAGAATGAGAATTACATAAATAAGTGAATGATGCCCATAAAAAATCAGTAGATGAATCTCAAGCTTCCTCTTTGTTGAGTAATTTGAAAGGATAAAAACGCATATGCAAAATCACTTACATTTTAATAGTGTAACTCACCTGAAACATTGGAAATTCAGGTGAGGTATATGTCCATATGAACTGATTATCCTCCAACATCTGATTAGCAGTCATATTATCGGATACAGCATTCTCTAATTCCATTTGTACAGCACTCTCTAATTCCATTGGGCATCTCGGATGGCCCAGTCTGAATCGGACAGCCTTAGCTGAATATATAGGGAGGCCATGCTGAAAATATGCTGATAAGTAAACATAAATTCTTAGTCCCCTGATTAAGCAAAGATTCAGGATCCTCAATATTAATTATTTTTCAGTGCAACTTAATAATACACAATTCATCAATTTAGCTACCAGGCTAACCTTGGAATGGTTGGACATGAATCTCCGTAACAAGACATAATTTGGAAATTAGCTTATAAACTAATGTCTCAGGAACAGAAGGATCGCTTTCCCCTTTACTTGACCAGTATGATGCTCTATTATCAGTTATATCCCTAGGCTCCAATGTATTCATAATGCTTTCTTCAGGGTAGTTATCGGTGCTGGATGCACTAATGGCTTCTGCGATGCAACTTTGTCTCATAGAAGGAGTAAGACCAAAAGCCAGGAATGCATAGACTTTATGATTTCTCTTAAGACATTCCCAATTCATAGAACAGCCAAGCATGTTACTTACAGGTTCAATCATGTTGTCTACCTCAATGGTATGAGCAACACCATATATTTCAGGAAACATTTTCAAGCAAAGTTGCTTGCAGAGGCCATTTTCAATAACTGCAGAATATTTAGAGTGCATATAAATACAAATTGAATAGCAAAATAAAGCCAAAAAGAATGAGCTACTCAATGCCTTATATTTCAACCTTGGAAAATAAACCAGGTCTTACCAAAAAAAAAAAAAAAAGTTTTCACGGTACAACATAGCATTAGAGAAGTTATACTTTCAGAAGCCATAACAAAATTTAATATAGCGTACATAAAATCTTTCCAAAGAAATGGGGGCTTTTAAGCAAATAAAATATACACATTTTGGACCAAAACACTATAAGATCGTACCACTGCAAGTACCATAAACTCAAATGGCTTACCAAATCTGTGCCAAGAGCTTGAAACAGTAGAAACACGGACAAGGTCACAAGGGTCATCCAAATGGGTGAGAATCTTTATTGACATGTCAGGTCCAAGCCATTGGATAAAATCCACTTTGTTTTTCACTTCAGACATATTCCCAAATATCAGAGCCTGATAGCAAGCTGCAAGCAAAACAGCTAAAGCTCAACGTTACACATACTGATGATATCAAAACACTAACAGATCCCAAACTTGGATGTTTGCAAGAAAATTTCTTCAAGCAACTAACTTTCCACCTACAATCGATTAGATTAGGAGGAATGCAAGGAAAACTGCACATTAATGAGTTGAAATTATTTTCTTTATAAAAAATATAGACCCTCTTACAATTAAAGCACTGGAACATCAAAAGTTGAAAACTTTGGCAATCCAAAAACATGATTAACAGATAACCACAGAGAAAAATTATTAAACTTCACAAAATTGTGTCACTTGAAAATTGGGTAAAGCAGGAACCCCAAAAAAAAAATATGAAGCTAAAAATATCTATTGCTAACTTATTATTTTTCTTCCAATAAACTAACTGAAATTCTGAATTGACATGGTTTTTTAACGAAATTGAAAAGGGTAGAAAATGAGTATTTTGCTCAGGTAATCACATAAATAACCAAATAAAGCTAAACCCAAATAAGGAAATAAGGGAAAGAGACTTTACAGGGAGAAGGAAATTCATGCAGGTATCAGCAAAAAGGGTAAAGCTACAAAGTTGCTCACAGAAACTGCAAACACATGAATTCATAGGGATGGAGAGAGAAAGAGAGAAAGAGAAAACGAAGTGCACTTTCATAGTTAGAAAGATGGAGAAAGGAGTTACCTTTTCTCAAAGAGAGTGTGGATCTAGAGAAAAGCAGAGGGACCCTTGACTATGGGAGAGAGAAGGAAAGAGGGGATGGAAGCTCTGAGTGGTGTTGGGTTTGGTAGCTTGGATATTGACGTTGCAGTGTGTGTCAAAGACAAGGGGTTGCTTCTAGATGGGGATTAATTATCACTCACATCAAATAACAGTGTTTGGTGATCTTTCTTTTTTTCTACTTTTGTATATTTTTTTCAAAAGAAACATTATGGCTTAATTTAGGGGAAACTGTATAGGCTTATCATTTTCATTAAATTTAGATTTTAATGTAATGTATGGTGCTGCTTTTCTTTTTATCATATTATGCAAAATTGAATAAATTGGGATTTTATTTAATGCATATGAATAATTTTAGTAAATGATTAGTAACTTTATAACATCATGATTATATTTGATAAACTTACAAACATTGCTTAAAACAATTTAAAATTAAAAAATATTTTTTTTGCAGTTAAGTGATATTTAGGCTAAATTGTACATACATCAATTAATTTATTTTTTAGTTTGATATAAAATTAAGAAATTCATAAAAATATTTCTTGTGGTAATATAATTGAAATTTAAATTTATAATCGTGTGCTTATTTATGCATTATATATTCATCTATTGTTAGACTAATTTTTTTAGATTAAATTAATAAATATTTAATAATTCATAAAAATATTTAAGAAAAAACATAGATACTCTTAAAACACCCATAACATAATAATACAATCAATTTGAGAATTTAAATGTCTAAGTAGTAAAATAATAAAGATGTTAATTACACAATTTGTTCAATCACAAGTCTCTCAGAAAATGACTGTGACATAACTATAATTATTAAAGTGGATTATCTTAGCTAACTTATCTTAAATACTCTCTCGTGTACATTTTATCTGTCACTTTGGTGAAATGCACATAAATTAAGAATCATAAAATTAAGGTTTAATTATGAGAGTTTTTTATCAAATTATCCTTACTCAATTTTTAACATTTAATTACACTACTCTATTACTATTAGTAGACGAAAAATTATTACATGTTTTTTGAGTATTATTTAAGATTGTGTTCACATCACTCAAATTTTAATATTTTAACATTTATTAATGATAGATTTATTACTAATTTATATATTTATTATTTCAATCTTTTTTAAAAAATAAAAAATTATAATTTAATAATAATTTTCATCATTAATAAAAGACTAAAATATCAATATATAAATAATATGAGTACACTCCTCGATAATGTTTCAAGATATCCAATATTTTCTCTTAATAGACTACGTTGAATAACCAAACGAAAGGCTAGTGGACAACGTGGAATGCCGTTTGTACGTTCCTCTAATTTCACTCAAATCTTATATCTTAAGGTTTGTGTGGTACGAATAATAGGATAAGGCCTAATAGGATAATACTTGATAATATTAGACTTAATAGTATAAGGTTTAATAGTATAAAATTTGATAGTATAAAGCCTAATACGTAAGAGTTTAGAATATTGAAGCATTTAGAATTATAATAAAAAAGTTTTTATAAGATCTTATACATCAAAATTCTATTAAGTCTAATTCTACCATCTAAGGTTTGATTAAGTTATCATTATTTTAATATATAAGAAGAATTTGATAGATAAATTTATATAATATAATATTTATATCAAATAATTAATAAAATTATAATGTATTATATTAATTTATCTTATTATATTTAATATGATATACCAAACAAGCTCTAATGTGGAGTATTGTGTAAAGGTAGAGTTGGAAAGTAAACGATGAATGTCAAATAATCTAGACCAATTTTTTTCTCCACAACGACATCTTATTTGGACGGGAGGGAGTGATAACTTGAGGTTAAGAATTTAATGCATGTTTAGATATGATTTAAATGTAAATTGAGAAATGTGTCAACTTGTTTTGCTTCCCCTTAGGCCTTAACGATATCACTTTGAAAGCAGCTAAAAAAATAAAAATATCACTTTGAAAGAAACCTAATTAGATTTTTGCTCCCAATAAAAAAGTAAAAAATATTGTTTTTTGTTTTATAAAAAACCAATCATGTGTAATTTATATAAGTACCCTTAAGATTTGACATAATATTTATCTTTAACAACATTTAAAGATTTTAAACAAGTGTTATCCAATAAGTTTTATAAAAATATTAATGTAAATATACCTCAAAATGATTTTACAATACTAAAATAAATTTTGATTTAAATTATACATAAATAACACTAAAAAAATTGTTGAGTTAGTCCATTTCTAATTTCACTAAAAGTTTTTTCATAATTGTTCTTACATCTTAAAAAGTTTTGTGAATCTGAGTCAAATTACAAATTAAATTTTGTTAAAAAGTGACTAATTAACTCATTTTCACTTTTATAATATAGAAGATTCATGTAGAATTAATAAGAATAAAAAAGTCTATTTATTTAAAATTATAAATGAATTTTCTCATGTGAATTTACAAGATTTCTAAATTTAAAAAAATATTTAACATTTTTCTAAAATTAAATTAAATCATAACAAATTATATCATATTTAATTAGATAAACCATTAGAATTTATGAAATTTTAAAAATCAAATAATTTCTTATTTCTTAACATTTCAAACACAATATTTAACTTATAAATTGAATTAAATATCAATTTTTTTTGAAGAATTAAACATCAATTTTTTCACATTTGAAATGCACTAAATTATATTTAATCGATTTAGATTTTTTTTTCCACCAAACTAATCCTTCGACACCCTTAGTTACCCTTTTTTTTATATATAATTTATCGGTTTCGATTCTCAGTTTTATTCTTTATCTTGAACAGCTAAAACCCAAGAGTGATGGCGCAGTGAAAGCATATTACATCCTTTAAAACAAAAAATAGAGAATGTATGTTCAATCATTGAATAAGCCTATGTAGGGAAGACTATATTCACGTCCCTCCCGGACCTCATGAATGTTGAGTGCCCCTTCTATACCATAATACCGGTGGACCCCGCCTGTCCTTTTTTATAGTTGATAGAAGCTGGATTCGTATAAGTCCGAATTTTCTAAGGATTTATTTAACAGCTTCCCAACCATATTCTATTGATAAACTCTAATTATATTAGTTACACATATTGGATTCACATTTCATGTATATTTATTTATGTAGCAAAATTTAAGGATATTTATGGGTTAGGTTGACCCAAATCAGTCTAGATAATTTCATCAAGCTAAATATTTAAGACTCAAATTCGATCCAATTATAATTTGATATTTAAATAAGATTTACAAATTTGAATTGTATATATAGTTAACTTATAAAATTTTAAAAATATAAAATAAAAATTATGAGATATTTTATAATATATATTTTGAAATAAATTATATTAATATAAAAATATTAATTTAAGTAAAAAATCTTATAATTTATTATTAATTTTATAAAAATTATAAGTTTTAATATAATAATTAATATCGGGTTGGATTAGATTAACCTGGAATGTAATCCTAACTTAACTTAAAAATTATATTAAGTCTAATTTTAAGAATTCAATCTGATTAAATTAACTTCAGGTCAGGTCAAGTTATGAATATCTTTAATAAAATTAGAATAAATGTATACAAAAAAAAATGAAATAAGTTTAATTATAATTAAATAATAAAAACTGTAAAAGTATACGGTATTATAAGTAAAAGGATATGTAAGTAATATTACTCGATAAACCCTATGGGCAATATCTCATGCTTCGAAACAAATATATTTCTTTCATAATGTTGTCATCTTCATTGGGTGACAGAAATTCTGTACAGTACATAGAAATGGTTATTAATATTCTTTCAACATTCAAAAAGTGAATCACTTTTAAATTTTTATTTTCATACACGCACATGTTCATAAGCTTTATGCCAATAAAGAAATGAAGCCATTAAAAAGAAAAAAAAGAAAAATTCATCAAAGAAAATAAATTACAACAAATCACTCTGTATAACATTAAATGCTGCAACAGTCAGCACTGTTTCACATTCTTAACTCCTAAACATACAAGTTAGTGAAAGAACACGAACAATAAAAGGGCCCCCCCGGGAGTACTTCTTCGTCGGATATGATTGGATTGGTGGGATTGATTAGAATGGAATGAAATGGGATAAGACAGAGATAAATTTTATTATTTAATTATGTTAAAAAATAATAGAATAGAATAGAAGTGGGTGAAATGGATCTCATCCCATCCCATAAAAAATTCTTAATTTTCTTTCCCCCAATTTAGAAGGTATGAGATGGAATCAGTTTTTTTATTATAATTATAATTAGTATTTTACTATATTAACCTTATCTTCTAAAATTAGTGTGTTTGCAATAATAATAATTTAAGAAAAATAAAGTTATAACTCATACCATTCAATCCATTTCCCAAACAATGGAATAGTAACTTTACTCCATTCCATCTTAAAATATCCAAACAATAGAATGGTATTTTTATCTCATTCCATTCCATCTCATCTTATTCCATCCCATTCCATTCCATCAATTACTAAATATCCAAATATACTCAAAGTGCCAATAATCTGAAAAATCTTAATTAATAAACAAAAGAAGTTAAACAAAAAAAACAAAACAAAAACGGAGATCTATTTTTGCTGTTACAAAAGTGCTTACTTGAAAATACAGTGTATACCATACTTGGCTAAAATTATTTCAATCCTTCAGCAAACTCGGTTGGGCAAATCACTGCCCCATCTATGCAGAGACCACCTTTGGTGTGTGTGCAATCAATTTGGGCCAAGGAAAACTTGATGTTTGTGGGCCCATTGGGCCTATCGATGACAAAATCTCCAACATGGTAATGGGTCCATTCTCCGGACCCACGCAAATAGTACCGGGACAGTGAATGCTGACCGTCAGATGTGGATAGTTGAAATCTGACGGGCTTGATGTCCCAGCCATGCACTTGATCAAGGTTGCACACGCGCCGGCCCAATCTCTTGGAGGCCTTGCCCAATTGAAGTCTGAAAAATAGGCTATAATTCCCCTTTGGAAATTCAAACTCTAGCTCTCCTAGTAGTTCAACCCACCACATTTGTTGAAGATATGCAACACTCTTGAACCTGCAGGTTCAAAAACAATTCCTATGTTCAGTGAACTCTTTCCCATTATTGTTTTTTAAACTTTTGGAGTAAGTGTGTATTTTGTGTTAGATTTTAGAAAAACTTATAGACGAAATGTTCAAACTAAACCATCTGACTTAAAAGCATTTTGAGTGCAAAATAAGCTAATGCAAATATGCAATGGGTTTGATATTCCTTTAAAATTGAGATTTTAATCTTCTTTTTTTTAAGAACTTGATAGTGTCATGTTTTTTTAGTTTTCTAGGATATTTTATACTCTTTTTGGTGTAAGACTAGTCATTTTAAGTAGGAGTGTAAATTAGTTTGGATAACCCAATCAACCCAAATTAAACCAATTAGATTGGTTTGGTTTAGTTTAGGCAAAATATGAACCAAATGAAACTTAATTGATTTGGTTCTCAGGTTAAAAGTTTTAAACCCGATAATCGAACCAAACAAAACCATATTATATATAGGGACATATCTAATGAGAGAAGTTTTTGTAAGAGGGTGAGAAAAGTAAATCTTGATCATATAACTATATATAGATTGTCAAGATTAAAAGTTATTTAAATGTTATGTGACTACTTAAAAAAGTAACATGAATTTATATTCTAATCTTGACCATTCATATAAGATCTAATGATTAAGATCCACTCATATATATATATATATATAAACTATGCTATGCTACTATCATTTTGAATCTTTTGATTTTTATCTCCCCTCACCCCTCTACTCTAAGCATTGCATCTCTGCCTCAGCCTCAGCCTTTCTTTACTTTGAACATTGCCCCTGCCGCTTGCTCGCTCCATGCTCACTGCTCACTACTCGGTAAGTCACCTATCTCCTGATGTATAATATAGATCTGATCAATAGGAGTATTGTCCAATAAATCTGACATTTATCTCATAGTCTTATTCTAATTTGGGTCTTCTATCTAGTTTCAATGTTGCTTCTCTATTCCATAGTTTCATTTATCTGATTTCTATAGTTTCAATGGTGCATTGTTGCTTCTCTATTTAGCTGATTATTGTGTAAAAAAAAAGTTAACCCGATAACTGAACTGAACTAATTCATAGATGTTCGGTTCAGTTTAAATTAAATTTGACTATCAAAAAATAAGAAAATTAAACTAAACTAAATTAATTAATTTTAATTGATTCAGATTTATTTTTCTCTAGGAACCGAATCAAACTAACACAATTGCACCCTTAATTTTAAGTATCAAACAATACTATTAGACCCTTCTTATAAGTAGTGTCCCTGAGTCCCGAATCTTTGTTTTCTTTGAAAATATAATTCACTTATCACTATATCAAACCTTTTGTGAGGGATAGTAGTAGAGAAAGAAAAAACATAAATTTTTCTGTGTCGAAACCCCAACATTTTTCGTATAGAAGTCCACAAATTTTGCACGTATATAGTTTATGTTTTTCTTTCTTATAACATGACAATATCATGCTCTTGAAAAAAAAAAAGTGATCATTTAAATCTTTAAAATTGAGAACAAAAAATTTACAAGTGAATTATTATATAATTTCTCATATAAAATATATTTTTAAATTTTTATCCTAATTTTTAAGGAAAAACCAAAATAATAACAATGAGTGTAGTTGGAATCCTTATTTAACAGTAAAAGAACAGTACCTTTTGGCTCATTACATTGAGGATATTTATAAAGATCACTTCAAAATGTGGGGACAGGCTAAGGAGTAAGAACACAAAAAGAGAACTCTTTTGGCTTTATTAATCGGAAAGTTCATACTTTTGAAAACAAATTGCATATAGATTTCAATAAAAGCAATAATAATCTTCTTAAGATGGTCAAAATAATAATAATAATAATAATCTTCTTAAGGATCCCATATTATAACTATTGGTTAGAGGTTCTTATGCCAAGTAAAATGCACATAATGATGAAGGCATGCTTCTCAGTTTTATTATAATTGATTTATGGCAGAAGACATTTTTTTAGGAAAAGAGAAACAAATGACCAAAGATGTTTTTATTGTAATTCGAATTTTGGATATATGAAATACAACTATCATACCCAAAATGTACAATATATCAGTTAATTAAGATTACTTTTCCTTGAATAGAAGTCCTTTTCAGCTATTGTATAACATTTTCTAAATGCAAGTTGCTCGCACTCTTGTTCCTTTTTCCTCAAATTACCTATAAGATATGAATGGCTGACTAGGAAAGATTAGTTGCCAGACTATTGGTAAAGCAAATGGCATTGCCACTTGGCTTTTAATAACAGTAAGAAAACAAACTACTCCTTAGAGAATTTCTATCTTATGGGACATAAACATGAAAAAATTTTAGTTGCACACAAATATCACACGTTATCTTTATACATATTTATAAAAAATTAAAAAGAGAATAATTTTTTGTAATGAGTAGATTTAATGAGATTCATTTTTTTTAATTTTTTATCTTTTATGTGTAACAATAATGTGTTATATTTGTATACACACAAAAATATCTCCATAAATATTTTAGAAGCATATAGCTGCCATCGTAATTCTTGAAAATTACCATTGTTTCCATCAATTAAATAGTTAAAATTCTTTTAGAAGATCCTGCAAGATTAAGAAAGAAAAAATATAATAAGGTCAATTATTTTTTATTAAAATTTGGCCAAATTATATCGGATAATCCTTCTTTGTTCCTAAATCACGATAAATCCACTCTATCTCAAATCTCAAATCTTTTACTCATATTAATAAGGTTGAAAATGAGAAAATTTCTAATTTCTAATATGCACCAAGTGCAATACGGTTAAAAAAATTGCGAGAAACAAAGTGAAATAAGTTAAGTATGAATTGTTAAATTAACTAAAAGAAATGATATGTACAATCGGAAGTAAGGATTTATCCATTTGTTTGATAAAAAACTAAATAATTACAGAATTTCTATGTTGACAATTTTTTTAAAAGAATTTGCCATATAAATTATAGTATTCTTCCACGATGTATTATTGGCTTTGAATTTGTTAAAAAACGACTATTCCTCTTATGAAAAAGTTCTTTTTATTTGCCCCATTAATGAAGAAAAAAAGAGTCAATGTTGACGGCAACATAAAAAATAAAAGAAATATAATATTTTATCAAAGAAATACACGATAATGATCTGTTCTCTTCATCAGACCTAAATAGAAGAGAATATTCAACGATCTATTTTCTGTGAGCAAAAGCAAGGCTATTTTTAGACTATGATCAGAAACATTTCAAAACCTTATCCTTCAATGAGCATAAGGAGGCTAATTCAGTTAACAATCAAAATGGTTCAACTTAAAAATAAGATCAAGAAAAAGAAAATTCAACATATATATAAAATTGGATTAGGATCATATGCAGTTACTCTTGAAACTGCATGAAATCCCACCCCTTCAATATGTTTTAATACATGATAAGTATATTTTTTAAGACTACAATTCAATAAATTGAAGGGTGAGAGACCATCAACTGCACTCATAACTGCAGGGGATCCAATAGTATTAGAGTGAGTTATCTTACTACCATTTTTGTAAAAAAGAAAAAAGAAAGAAAAAATCTACACCGCTCTCACCTGGATTCCTCAGTTGGAATATAATTCCAATATCTTCTATCATCTATTCCTGTAATCTTGAAGGACTTAGATGAAATGAACAAGCAAACTTGGCCACTGCATCTGTCCAACCAAACTTCCTATAATAATCACCAGAAAGGAACAAATAAACTTGTCAATGCAATGAAGAGAAAGAAAAAACAGGAATAGGAAAAGAAGACACAAATAAATTGAAGATAGTAATGCAGCAGAACCTATCCACTATATAATTAAGAAGAATGAGTAACATACTTTGGTACCACCATCAAAGAAATTGGGTTGACATAGTTTGGCATAAATCTCTTTCTTGGTCATGGTTTTAAGATTTTCTTCACCAAGAATTTTGTTGACAAGAAACTTGTAGCTAGGGGGCAACTTTGATTCCCATACAAAGTCAGCTGAGGAAGCTCTATGAAAAGTCCTGTTCACTCTGGCCAATTTGCAAATCTCTTGAGGATCAAAATTCATCAGCAGGGAAGAGATGCAGCCCTCTGGGATATCACCAAGACCAGGCTCTGATGACAAAGAAAGAGAGCCTCTACCATCATATTCTGCTGCAGATGCAGAAATACCAGCCCCCATATGAATGAAAACACAGGATTATATATAGTAAGTTGAAGAAATTAGAGGCTATATGATGAAAATTAAAGGGGGGTTGGTTCAGTGGTAAAGGAGGAGGAGATAAAACAGATGAGAGATTGAAGGAGAAACTGATGGAGAAGGTGTTTCCATTTTGTTCATGTGTATTATGGATTAAGCAGGGGGTAGTGGCACATGTACTATTGGGTTTTGGCATATATTTAAAAAAGAATAAGTGGTGGGGAGTGTGAGGGAAAACCGGAAAAAGGTATAAAGGGAAAATTCTTCAAGTCCACAGTGTTCCCAAACCAGAAAAATAATTTGTTATTAAGTGGACGTGGACATGAGTGTGCATGGAATATAATATGTGGTCTTTGTGGGGAATTGCCTAATTGTATCCTAACATTTGTTCATAATGTGTGGAGATTATGGGCCTATTCTGATCTCCCTACTACCTGTTGTTTTTTTTTTTATTATTCTGGTGGATATGCATTAAAATTTGGCATATTGAGGGATAGTCTTCCCTATCATTTTTAATAAAATTGAGCATTGGATAGTCTCTTTAAGGAGAGGTTCAAAAATCTTGTGTGTACTTTTTGTTATTGCACGTGAGGGTGCAGTTTTTTTTTTTTTTTTTTATAAATGAAGTTTAAGAAAAATGGAAATTTTTCCATTTCATGGTCCCTATATAGTTTTCATTTTTTCCCCCTCTAACCAGGGTATTCCCACAAGTATCACTATAAGACTAATCAATTGAGTACTATCATGATTAGGAAGCCTTCATAACTATTACCATGTTTAAAATATAGTTGGTGTTAATTATAAATTTGTTAAATTAGTTTTCTAATTCATGACACTCGAGGCTCTCTCTACCATGTTTTCTAAAAAGGGAATAAGAAAGATGGAAGCTTGTAGAATTTGAAATGGGATTATCAACATGTCCTTAATGTGTTAATTGCCCTCACAAGTCGTTGTACAGTTGAAGCAATCCACCCTAGGATTAATCCAAAGCACTCTAGAAGCCTTGAGACAACAATTCTTAAGGCTTCTCCTCAAGAACTTTATAAAGGAAGAGAATGGTTGTACGTGAGCCTAAATGTAAAGGAGGAAGAGAGAAAGTTGTGTTCTTCTAATTCTCAACCACTTATTTATAATAAGTGTCCTATGTTATGAAGTACAGACATAGACACAGACATAGAATATGATATGAATATGGATACGGAGACATATTAAATTTAAAAAATTATATATATATATATATAATTGTCAAATTTAAGAAAAAATTCATAATTTATTAATATTATTTTTATAAATTTGAAAATTTATAATATCTTAATATGTATCATATGTATTAATATTTACTACCAAGTAAACTCTTCTTAAAAATATGAAACATAATTTCTATTGACATTTTCTAAAAAAATCACTTAAATCAATTTCTCTTAATAAAATTAACCATATACAAGTACATATGCATAAAAAAAAAATTAACTAGAGAGAACATTTGTGTGAGGTAAACTTCGATGATATGAAGTGGACAATTTGATACGAGTAGAGGTAAAAGGAATAGATGAAAATAGTAGTGTGTGAAAATATAAAATTTAAAAGTCTAATAGTAACGTGTGAAAAGATAAAACTTAAAATACTGATATGTGAAAATAATGGCTTGAGACGTCAGTCATGTGGTTAGACTTGAGTGAGTTACAGGCTTATTAATTTAATGTTAGTCATGGAAACTAATATTTTTTTATAAAAATATTAATGGGTCGTGTCCAAGTCGTGTCCTAAACGTGTTTAAGTGTGTCCAAGATATATCCAAGCGTATCCGAGACATATCTAAACTAAAAAATATATATTTTTAATCGGACATGCTAGACACATATGTTGTACAAATATCTCATGTATCTAACACGAACATATGTCTAACACATAGACACACCTCAAAAATAGTATTTCCATGATTCATATGTCCTTAGTCTTTTAAGATTCTCCACTGAGTTTCTCAGTTTAATTTGAATTAAACCAATCATATCTTAAGATATATGAAAATAGAAAATAAAATATGATAAGTGCTTTTAAAATATAAAAAGTAAATAAAATTATTCAATATATATCAAACAATTTATTTAATAAATATTTCAAATCACTTAAAACTTAAATACAATTAATATTCAAATTTCCTACAAACATCTAACACTCAAATATTAGTTTTACAAATTATTCAATATTCAACACTTTGATTTTTTCTTTATGAGGATGATTTGCTTACCATTGCACCCAATTCTTACTAGTGATAAAAAATTTTATTATTATTATTTCTCATAGTATCTCTTATTCGATATATAAGAGACTAATTTCTTAGCGTATAATTAAACATCTAAGTAAAGACCTATCTTAATAGTATTATTTTAATATATATAAATTTTGAAATTGAACTCGAGATCATATGTTTAAAATAGTCGAATCTCTTTTACTCGAATGAACATACATTGATACTAGTAAATTTTTTTTTACCAGATACTAGTGATGGATCTTTTTTTTTTGACTGGATACTAGTGATGGATCTTTTGTTTTGCATTGGATGTATCATTCTCTTTTTTTTTTTGCTGGGAGTATTATTTTCTTTTCTTCATCAATATGTAAAACTCTTAATTCTTTATTTGGAAAAAGATAACAGATATCCTGAAAAATTTCTAAAGATAAAATTGTAACCATTAATGCTTGATCAATCATTTTATTATACTTGTCATTTCAAGTATGATGTGTTGGATTGATGATTATATTCCATGTGGCCTGACTTTCCTATAAAAGGAAAATGTTTTGTTTTAAATAAAATATGATTAAAAAAGTTGTGAGACCAGCCACATATTAAGACTACCCAGGCCTCTTCATCCGGGCTTTGAAGTATTTCCCATAAAATAAAAGGTTCGATAATATGTGGAACAAAATCATTAAGGTTATGGTTGGTGTGCAGGATAAAAAAGACTTGATAATATTAGTTAATATTATCAGATTTTATTAAGTATTTAATACTTTAACCTGATAGTATAGTCAAATCAGGTCAAATTTTTTTATACTATTCTAATTTGATTATTCTATCTTTTTTCCCACTATCCTGATTAGACATAATAAAATATCTCTTCTCACCCTAACCCTCAAGTTCATCTCTTTCAATCATTCGTCTCCCTTTTTCAATCTCTATCTCTTTTCCCTCATCTCTTTCAACCTCTGGCTCTAATTTTCACACAGAGTCATCACTCTTTCTTGGTAGGCGCACTTGGCATGGTGGAGGTCCTGTAGAGGCGCGACGCAAGCGGTCCGAGGTTATGATCTGGGCGGAGGCTGCGATGGTGGAGGGCAGCGGCGTACGAGATCTGGGTCAGCGGTGCAAGGTTGCGCGCAGAATAAGGGGATCTGGGATGAGGTGGAGCGTGGCGATGGAGGATTGCGGTGCACGATCCAGCGGTGGGGGCGCGACGGTGAGATCGGAGATGACGGCGCAATGTGGGGGACGATTTAGCGTCGTGGGTCACCGGTTCAGGTGGTTTGCGTCACAGATCGTGGCTATTATTGCGGGCGACGTGGGGCGTGGTGGCTCGTGCGGTGGTTTTGGGGGGTTGTGGGTCATGGATCTGTGACGGAGAAGGCGTGGTTCATTCATGGTGATTGTGGGTTGAGGCTTTTTTTTGGGTTGAAGGTAGAGTGGATGGTGACTGGGTCTGTGAACACCCAATTTTGACCGGCTAAAAAAAAAAAAAAAGTAAAAAAAAAAATAGAAAACAAAACAAAACAAAATAGTCACACTCACTCTGATTTTTTTTTCTCACCTGCACACACTCAGGTTGCTCACTGCACACGTAAAAGAAAAATGATGAAATAACCATGCATTAAATGCATTAAGGCTGCACAAGCAAATAAAAGGGGGGGCTGAAGGGACTGAAGAAAAAAAGGTTCTGATAGATGAAGCAATGGGGGGCTCAATGTAGGGGGTGGTTCACGTAAAGAGAAAAAGAGAAAAAAATATCAGTAGCAAAAATGATGAAAAAGGGGATTTTAAATTGCTAGAAGGGGGGAATTAAAAAGGAGGCCACCAGAGAGCTGGGGGTGGGAGGAGAAAAAGATATTCTGAGAAGCTCATAACAACACCATCCCATCTTCACCATCAACCTCCAACCACGCACACACCCACCAGAAACCACCATTTTTCCCCACAAATCACCAACTGTGAAGGACTCTAACCATTTTCATCACTATCCCCCCATTTCACTACCACCACTAATCACCAACTTCATCATCAAGTTCATCTCCACTCCATCACACCCAACGTCCGAACCCACCATTCATCCAAAAACCTACTTTCACCCATTACCCCTCAATCTTCCAAACCCTCAACCATGAACCTCCATCTCTCACCACCCTCACTCATCAAACCATCCACCATCTTCCATCTCCCTTCAACCTCCTAAACACCTACCTTCCGTAATCACCATCCTAACCAACTACTTGTAGGCCCCCACGTAAACCCGTACCAACCTTCACCACTCTCCTAACAACTCATCCATCCCTCTATAGCAACCAAAAAATCAAACCCACCAAGGAAGCAGACCAACAGCCAACATTCAGCCTCCATTATCCTTCATCCTCATCTCCAAGCCTCCAAACCGTGGCCACCATCATGGTTGCACCTCCATAGCCCCACCCATCTTCAACTTTCACAAACCAAGTCCCTCCTCACGACCGTCGGACCTTACGAAGCCAGATCCTTCCCCTCACCGACCGTCGGACTCCACAAAGCCAGATCCCTCCTCACGACCATCGAATCTCATAAAGCCAAATCCCTCATCACGACCGTCAGACCTCACGAAGCCAGATTATTCCCCTCACCGACCGTCAGACTCCACAAAGCTAGATCCCTCCTCACGACCGTCAGACCTCACGAAGCCAGATCATTCCCCTCACCGACCGTCGGACTCCACAAAGCCAGATCCCTCCTCACGACCGTCGGACCTCACGAAGCCAGATCCTTCCCCTCACCGACCGTCAGACTCCACAAAGCCAGATCCCTCCTCACGACCGTCGGACCTCACGAAGCCAGATCCTTCTCCTCACAGACCGTCGGACTCCACGAAACCAAATCCCTCCTCGCACCGACCATCGGACCTCCAACACCAAATCCTTCAACTAACCGACCGTCAGATCAGACACCAAATCCTTCAACCAACCGACCGTCGGACCACCAATACCAAATCCCTCTCATTCGAGTCACCTCTTGCACTACCAGAGGTTTGAGCCCTATTTTTTTCCTCCTTCGTCTGTTCCTTTGTGTCTCATGTAGTGGGGCTGCTGTTTAAGGTTCAGTGTTATTTAAAGATTTTTCTTGCTTTATGGTGTTTATTTAATAGTATGTTATGTCTTGTGATTAGTAAGCTAAAAAAGAGGAAAAAAAATGAAGAAAAATAAAATAAAAAAATATAAATAAAATAAGAAAAAATGTGTTAAAAAAAATTTTGTTGTGTCGTTGTGCTTAATTTGATTTTTATTGTATTTACTTAACTCATGGTATGACAATGTGTTGTTTATGTGATTATTTGTTTGTCTTTGTATATGCTTTAAAATAAAAATAAGAATAAAAAAGTTTTAATGCATGTGATGACCAATGATGTTAATTGAATAACGAATGTTATCTTCAATGTCGTTTGGATCATAAGGGTTTATTGAGTAGCCTTGTGCTAACTTGAACCTTATGCAATAATGAATTAGTTTTCAAATAAACTTTTTCCTTTTTTTAATTAAAAACAATTAACCCAGACTTATTTTATAAAGAACTACGTGACTTTGAGTTCCTCATTGCACCCGAGGATACGTAGGAGCAGAGTTTCATTTCTGTCAAGCCAAAGTTAAATTTTCATAATTTTGTGGTTTCCTTTCTATAAATAGTTACAATGTTTTGCAAAAAGGGGTAAAATAAATATTTTCAAGGAATATTAAAAATTTGTACAATTGACTTAAGGTACCATCTTAGAAAGAGTGTGTTAGGGGTGCTGTGGGATTAAATTTCCACCATTCCCTAAGTATAACCGACTCCCGAATCCAATCTGATTCTCAAAGACCATTTTTAAAGAAGGATTTTCCAATTTTTCCTAAGTTAAAAAAAATTGGTGGCGACTCCATTTTCATTTTCTAAAATCCTATGAGTTACAATTTTTCGCCGCGATCACGGTCGCGACAGATGGCGACTCCACTGGGGACGATGAGAGAGTCAAGCTTGTTGTTGTTAGTTGTGCAAGTTATTGATAATCTCTATTTATTTATTTTACCCCTTTTATTTTCTTATTTGTCTGTAAATAGTTTTATTCAGTATTTTTATGTAAATATCTGATAGTATTATTCTGTTTTTGTTTTGACATGGTATACTTGTATATATTTTATACTTAATTGTGCATAATTGTTGAAATCCTAGGATAGATAATTGTTGGCTAGCTGTTGTATATATGCTTTTACAGGTTTGTGGTATTTTGGTCTTTTAAATTTTTGTATAGGTTAATATGCTCCCTCACACACGTCACTGTCATGTACCTCACACACTTTTTGGGCTCTATACTCGAGTCTGTGCGAACTCGAGGAGTATGAGGGGTCTCAGCTTTTGTTATTGAGGGGCTTTATGCTCACTTGACATTTGTTAAGACACCAATCAGATTGTTACCATCATCATGGATGAATCATATTGAGAGGGTTTATCCCAACTTGTGATTAATTCATGAATTGGGTCATTGTCTTTCGAGATAAGGGCAATCTGGGAACCAGGACCTTTTAGAAGTTTAGACTGTCCTAAAAAATCTTGCACTGATAGGTTGAACATAATGACTGTCAAATCTTTGGTTCCACCTGACTAGGGCGTAAGAGGGAGCGTACTTCTTCTTTATTTATATGTTCCTCATGTCATTCATTTCTTGCATTGTTTAAAAAAAAAAAGAATCAGCAAAAAAAATAGATACTTCATCTTGCATTACTCATGACTTACATTTTCATGGCATTCTTAGCATTTAAAAAAAAAACTCATACATTTTCGTGACATTTCTAACATTAAAAAAAATAGCATCTGACATTTTCATAGCATTCCTAGCATTCAAAAAAAAAAACATCCTGCATTTTCATGACATAGCATTTTTTTGCATCTCATGCATCTCATCTCATTCTTTGTTAAATGTTATTTTGTTTTAATAAATCAAATTGGTTTGAACCATTGTGCAGCCTAGGAAAGAAGAGACCAATCAAATCCAAATTCACAATCCTAGATCTCAGACCAGAATGGCTGCTAATAACCCCGAGGAAGGGAGAAACCTGAGTATGGAAGTTGATGAGATTAAAGGGAGGATGGATGAAATAACAGAGTTTATGAGAAGAATGGAAGAAATGTTGTTGGCCATGAGAGAGACTCTCACCTTGATTGGGGCGGCTGGAAGCACAAGAGTGACTGGGACACATCCGCGCCTGCCAACTATCACTTCCATGAGAACAAACCCCGGGATGACCACTGAGATGCCTGTTAGGGGTGTTCACATCCAAACCAATCTAAAAAAAAACCAAAAACCGATCCAAAAAAATGGAAAACCGATGAAAACCGAAATAGATTGGATTAATTTGGATGAAATTTTTGAAAAACCGATCGGTTTGGATCGATTTTCGGTTCAATTTTATAAAACCGATCCAAACCGATTTTACACTTAAAATTACCTAAATATCCCTAACTAAACCTATCCCCCCATTGGCCCAATGGCCTATTCCCCCCCACCACTTCGGCACAGACGTGAGTGTGAGACAAAGACACACTTCACTTCCCCTTGTTGACTGTATTAGTATGTTGTAATTGCTAACTCAATTCCGAGAAAGATTACAATTGCTAAATTGTCATTTTAATTTTATTTGTTTAAATTCTGAACTTTGAAATTATTGTTGAATTTTATTTGTTTGTATGATTTGTATGACTTTATGAATGGTTTGTAGTTTAGAATTTGAATTATATTGTTGTTGTGTATTATTCTTATTTAGATTGCATTTTTATTATGTTATTGGATAAAAATCGAATCATCCAATCCAATCCAAACTGATTAAAATTGGTTTGGATTGGATCGGTTTGATTATTGAAATTCATCCAATCCAAACCGATCCGATGATACTTACCTTGCTTGGATCAAATGATTTTTTACCTCAAAACCAATCCAAACCGATCCAAGAACACCCCTAATGCCTGTTGTAGGAAGAACCTTGGATACTGCACCACTAGTAATTCCTATCGGAGAAGGGTATCGTTCTTCAGAGGATACTCGAAATGAGGTTCATGGTAATGCTGAATTCATATGGGAACAACCATGTATGTCCATCCCAGTGACAACGGGACTTCCTGCTGGGAGTGGTCATGCGGCAATTCAGAAGGATAATATGGAAGAAGAATGGAAGGAGAGGATAGAAGAGCAAATCAAAGCGATCAAGGGCCCTAGTGCTTATGGATCGCTTAGAATAGAAGAACTGTGTCCTACCATGGATGTCGTAATCCCTGAAGACTTCAAGATTCCTCATTTTGCCAAGTATGATGGGAGTGGAAACCCTCAGTTTCATTTAATCATATATAGAACCAAGATGGCTGTTTGGTCCAAGGATGATAAGTTCCTCATTAGCTTTTTCCACGAGAGTCTTACAGGCCCTGCTTTAGAGTGGTATTTTCAATTAGATCGCTTTAAGATTTCTCGTTGGACGGAATTGGCTGATCTATTCATGGATCAATATAAGTTTAATCTAGATGTAGCTCCTACCCGGGAACAATTAGGCTCAATGCAAAAGAAAAATGAGGGAGCTTTCAAGCAATATGCCCAGAGATGGAGAGCTCTCGCAGCACAAGTGCAACCACCGTTGACGTTGACAGAAATGTGCTCATATTTTCTAGGGACTTTGGGAGCTCCTTATATTGAGACAATGGCAGGCGCTGTTTATCTAGACTTTGCTGAGTTAATAGCTGCCGGGGAAAGGATTAAAATTTTGGTAAAAGCTGGTAAATTGCCAACTGGCAATAATGAAAGTAGTTTCAAGAATGAGTTTTTCCTCTAAGGAAAAGAAATCAAAAGTGAGCTACATGCAAAATCGAAATTGGAAACCCACCATCTTACCCTGCCTACACCGTTCGCCCTCCATCAACTGGAAATCTCTGAATAATTAGCGATCTGAGGCGTTAATTGATGTGATTGTCATCTTAGACTTTTGTAGTGCTGAACTTATGTTAACTTTTTTTTGGAAGCATTAATGTAATGATTTTGCATGGATTCAAGCATATCTTGTCTCCTGTCATTTTCATGGTCTTTCTGGTCATTTTATTTTCTTTGGTTTGTTCAAAGTGTCTTCCTTTTGTTTGAACCTCGTTGGACTCCAATTCTTAATAATCGTTACTTTGATAGATGTCAATAGTCATGAGGTCCACATGTGCAAGTGCCAAAAAAAAAAGAACGAACAAAAAAAAGGAGCATTGAAGTAATCACTTGGTGTGTATTAACCTTTTGTCTCTAAATTAAAATTTTTTGAAAATGAGCAATCAAGATTTGAAATGAAGATTGGCCATGTTTCTCTATCCTTCATAAGAATTCATCTTTTCATTACTCTCTCGGTGTCCTTTTTTGAGCTTCAAAGTTTTCTTTAATAAACCCTGAACAAGGATCACCCCTATACTAGGGGATGACACAAAGTAAAGGTTGATTGTCATGGTGACTATTTTGAAGCATAATGGAAAAAAAGAAAAAAAAAAAGAAAAAAGAAAAAACCAAAAAAAACCAAAAAGGAGATAAGAAAAAAGAAAAAAGAAAAAATGAGATGAAATAAGTTATGATAAGGGCGAATGAAAGAAAGTAAAAAGAAAAAAGGAAGAAATAAAGAGCAGTAAGAGAAAAGTGTGCTTGAAAGTACGAAGGCAATTGACAAAGTTTAACTTTGAACAAGGATCCTTGGTCCCATTCAAACCCTTAAACAATTGTTTGAGCCTTATATCTTTCCTTTCATAACCCCTAGCCTTGGCCACGCTACAAGCCTCAAAAAGTCTATTCTGATCAATGAAGGATTGTTGTCATTTTCACTAATCTTAATTTTGAAACAAATGTTATACTCATCTAAGTATTTAATTTATTGCTTTTAAAAAAAAGAAAAAAAAAAGAAAACTTATACCCGTGCAAGTTTCTACCTTGTTCGAGTTAGTCCCACATTGGGACATTCTTCTCCCTAGTTCAATTTGACCTACATCGGGACAAATCTTTTGGGTCACTAGGGCGAGTTTCTGCCCTATTCAGTCCTAGACTGGGGCAAATTTCTCTTGGTTCAATTTGACCTACATTGGTGTAGCTTCGTGACTCACATTGGGGCAATTTTTGTTCACAAATGACATATTCTGAACCAAATTCCTTTGATACCCTACATAAGGGCGGATTTTTGTATATACCTGATAAAATAATAGTCATGATGTCCAGTTGTCGAGTCTAGATCAATCACGTCCATATTGGGGCAAAAAAAAATCTTTTGACTTTCTTGCTATTCTACTTCTTGTATCTTTACCCTTTGTAAATAATACCCTTTCTGTAGTCAAGCTTCCAAGAACAATCTGGAAGTTGTTCGCTTCTTTCCTGTTGTACTTTTTGAATTCATGAGTGTCTGTTACGTAATGCTTCAGGTACGGTGAACATGAGTACAACACTATGATTTGACCATCTAATGATAATCTCCTGATGAACAATTCAGATTGAAGAGATCTTGGAAATCCCATTTGATGGAAGAGGAGGTACCTAAAAAAAAAAAAGAGAGAAAGAAAGAGAGAGAGAGGAAAAGCTCGTTAGGTCGAAAACTCGAAAGGGCGGCCTAAGCAAAAGTTTGAGCAAAAGAAAAAATGGAAAAGAGCCTGTAGTCTGAAAATCCGAAAGGTCGGTCTAAGCAAAAGTTAGGGCAAATAAATGGGGGAAATCTCAGAGAAAGTTAGCCTGAAATGCCTTGAAGGGTGCACCAAACTAGGGCAATTTTGAATTGTATTTGATCAGCTACACAGGAGTAATCTCATTTGTATTCAGTTGCTCATATTGGGGCAAAATTTTGAAGGATTAAAGAGAAATGTGTTGAAGGAAGTAGCAACAGAGACAGTGATTGAGTTATCAAGTAGTTGCAAGGAATCAATTAAGGAATCAGCCAAGCAATGGTTCATCTCATTTCTCAAAAGGAGAGTTGAGAGCGGAAAACAAAGAAAAAAAAAAGAAAGAAAGAGAAGAAGGAAAGAACAGAAGGGTCTAAGGAAGAAAAGTATGTGAACAAGGGTTTTGATGGGTCAAAGCTTTCCAAAAGTCGACGTTGGTTCAAAAGGACTTTTAATAAAATGAAAAAAAAAGAGAAAAAGGAACAAAAAAAAAAAAAGGAAGAAAAAGAAAAAAAAAAAAAAGAGAAAAAGAGAAAAAGAAAAAGAAAAAGAAAAATCTTTTTGGATCAAGCTATCTTGTCTTTTTAAATCTCTATTTTTCTAGAGCACAAGAGTCTCCTCTGTCTTTAAATTCGGACTCGCTTCATTGTCTTTTTAATTTCTGTTGAGCGCATCGGCTCCATGCATTTTAATTTCTGTTGAGCGCATCGGCTCCTTGCATTTTAATTTCTGTTGAGCGCATCGGCTCCATGCATTTTAATTTCTGTCGATTCTTTTGAGCGCATCAGCTCCATGCATTTTAACTTCTGTTAAGCGCATCGGCTCCTTGCATTTTAATTTCTGTTGAGCGCATCGGCTCCATGCATTTTAATTTCTGTCAATTCTTTTGAGCGCACGGCTCCATGCATTTTATGATTTTTTTAATTGCTGAGCACATCGGCTCCATGCATTTTAATTTCATCAATTTTTTTTAATTTCGTTGAGCGCATCGGCTTCATGCATTTTAATTTACGTTGAGCGCATCGGCTGTCGAGCTCGGATCCATGCATTTAAATTTACGCATCGGCTCTTGCATTTTAATTTCATTGAGTGCATAGGCTCCATGCATTTTAATTTCTGTCAATTCTTTTGAGTGCATCGGCTCCATGCATTTTAAATTGCATGAGTGCATCGGCTCCATGCATTTTAATTTCGGCTCATTCTTTTGATTTCGCATTGAAAGTCGACTCCATGCATTTTAATTGCATTGAGCGCATCGGCTCCTTGCATTTTAATTTCTGTTGAGTGATAACTGTACAGAGTGTAGTTATTAGTGCCCTATATCTGTGTTTTATGGCATGATTAGTCCTTGTCTGTAAGCATTAATGGAAGGTTTTAGCATCATTTATATCTGATTTCATTCTAATGACTTTCATTTTGATCTTGTGTAAATACTTTCAAAACTATGATCAAATTGAGTACATTTGTGTGATTAAATGAATTGATACTTTCTCTGTTATAAATAGAAAACAAAATGAAGCATGAAAATGAAGAAATTACAATAGTTTTTTTCTCACCTACAAGCCTAAGAGAATATTAAAAGAAAAATCAAACCAACGCCGCATTACATGGATTTGTTGCGCCGCGTAAATAAAAGCGTTTCCCCAACCCGGATCAAGAAAAAAAGGTTCGATAGATGAAGTAATGAGGGTTGAAGAGTAGGGGCCTGGTTCACGTGACCTAATTACAAAAATGTGCCGCGATGACATGTTGACGCCGGAGGACCACATTTTATTCACTTATAAATACATTTGCACCGAATTTCTACGTGAGTTTTTCATCATTTTTGGAGAAGCTCAACACAACACTATTTTCACCATCAGACCTCCAGACCACGCACAAAAGGCTAAGGTTGGAGGCCATCCTTCCTATGGAGGGTGAATCAAGCTTAAGGATAACATCTATTGAGCTTCCTTCCTTTCCTTTCTTCTTTTCTTTCTTTCCATTCATGATCATGATTTATTTGTTTGTACTTTCATGATTCATGGCTATTAATACATTATATAAGTTTTCTTTTTTTAGTTTCTTATAGATCTTGATGAATATATAATCTTTTGAGTATATATTGAAGTTTAGTTAAGTTCAATCATAATCTGTGTTTAATACTTGTGGTTGACTGATCACTAATTGCATGATGTTAATATTGACAAATGAACTAGACATAGGGATTTGTTGATGTGGATATGGTGTGATTGATACATGTTCGACGAGTTCAATTGGCTTGGATGAGTTGATTCGTTAATAGGATAGAAATACCTATTAACCATGTATAGTGTGATTAAGAATAGATCATTAATGAACTGGAGTTTACGTTCTTCTCAATTGAAACTTAGTGACTGGTAAATAAAACTGTTCGTTAATTGACAAAGAGCATGAGGCTTTGATGTAAATCAGTTCTCAAGCTAACTTAATTATTCTTTGATGTTGCTTGTAAGGATTACAATTCATTAGTTGAAGTAGGAGATGAAAAGTAATTCTTATTTCTCTTTTTCTATTTATCTTAGATTTCTTGCTTTTAGATATTTATATCTCTTTAAACATTCATTTATGAATTTTATGCTTTTGGATAACATTAATTAGACTATTGGTTAATACTTAGCTTTTATATGAAATACGTTGTCCTCATGGGAGACGATATCTTATAATTTCCCGATACCTAAAGTCATTTGGCATGTTCCACTCATTTTCCACTAAGCAAAAGAAAACATTGACTCAGCATCGGCTCCTTGTCATTTTGTAATTTCTTAATCCTCTTAAAAGGAGGCCTTGACAGATCATTCCATGCATTTAAATTTGTTATTTGTTTTTTGAAACATGATGTCATATATTTTACTAGTTTTCGCATTGTTTTGTATTTATCTTTTTTGCTTCTAAACAAAATCATGTTCATTCTTCTTCTTCTTTTTCTTTCTTCTTATAATAAGAAGACTAAGTTTTTTTTTTGGGTAAGAAACAAGTAAAGAGGGTAATAAAGTAAGGTTAACATTTATTTTTCTCTTGTACTTAAAAAAAAGAAAGTAAAAAAAAATAAATAGAAAACAAAATAAAACAAAATAATCAAATTGTTTTTTTTTTTTAGAAATCATCTTTGTAAAGTAGAGTTCTCATTTGCACACGTAAAAAAAGAAAAATGATGAAATAACTATGCATTAAATGCATTAACCCATTTAATAAAAGTTCTTGATTTGGGTAGACAAGAAAAAAGGTTCGATAGATGAAGCAATGGGGAGCTCATGTTATAAGTGGTTCACGTTTTTAGAGAAACGGAGAAAAAAATGTCGTAAAAATGATGAAAAGGAGGATTTTGATTGCTAGAAGAGGGAATTAAAAAGGAGGCCACTAGGATTCTAATGGGAGTTAGAAAAAGATTAATCTTACCTTTGCTCATTTACAAGACCATCTCATCTTCACCATCAACCTCCAATTTTACACATAGTAACAAAATATTTTCACCTTAATTAATCTTCACCAATTCCGTGAAGGACTCTAACCATTTTCATCACTATCCCCCCAAATTTACTACCACCACTAATCACCAACTTCATCATCAAGTTCATCTCCAAAAGTGTCCATCAACACCCAACGTCCAGAACCCACCATTCATCCAAAAACCTACCTTCACCAATTACCCCTCAATCTTCCAAACCCCTCAACTGTGAACCTCCATCTCTCACCACCCTCACTCATCAAACCATCAACCACCTTCCATCTCCCTTCAACCTCCTAAACACCTACCTTCCGTAATCACCATCCTAACCAACTACTTATAGGCCTCCCACGTAAACCCGCACCAACCTTCGCCACCCTCCTAACAACTCATCCATCCCTCCATAGCAACCAAAAAATCGAACCCACCAAGGAAGCAAACCAACAGTCAACGTTCAGCCTCCACTATCCTTCATCCTCATCTCCAAGCCTCCAAACCGTGGCCACCATCATGGTTGCACCTCCATAGCCCCACTCATCTTCAACTTTCACAAAACCAAGTTCCTCCTCACGACCGTCGGACCTCACGAAGCCAGATCCTTCCCCTCACCGACCGTCGGACTCCACAAAGCCAGATCCCTCCTCACGACCGTCGGACCTCACGAAGCCAGATCTCTCCTCACCGACCGTCGGACTCCACAAAGCCAGATCTTTCCCCTCACCGACCGTCGAATCTCATAAAGCCAGATCCCTCCTCACGACCGTCAGACCTCATGAAGCCAGATCATTCCCCTCATCGACCGTCGGACTCCACAAAGCCAGATCCCTCCTCACGACCGTCGGACCTCATGAAGCCAGATCCTTCTCCTCACCGACCGTCGGACTCCACGAAACCAAATCCCTCCTCGCACCGACCATCGGACCTTCAACACCAGATCCTTCAACCAACCGACCATCGGATCAGACACCAGATCCTTCAACCAACCGACCGTCGGACCACCAATACCAGATCCCTCTCCTTCGAGTCACCTCTTGCACTACCAGAGGTTTGAGTCCTATTTTTTTTCCTCCTTCGTTTGTTCCTTTGTATCTCATATAGTGGGGCTGCTGTTTGAGGTTCAATGTTATTTAAAGATTTTTCTTGTTTTATGGTATTTATTTAATAGTATGTTATGTCTTGTGATTAGTAAGCTAAAAAAGAGGAAAAAAAATGAAGAAAAATAAAATAAAATATAAATAAAATAAGAAAAAATGTGTTAAAAAATTTTTTTGTTGTGTCGTTGTGCTTAATTTGATTTTTATTATATTTACTTAGCTCATGGTATGACAATGTGTTATTTATGTGATTATTTGTTTGTCTTTGTATATGCTTTAAAATAAAAATAAGAATAAAAATGTTTTAATCCATGCGATGACCAATGATGTTGATTGAATAACGAATGTTATCTTCAATGTCGTTTGGATCATAAGGGTTTATTGAGTAGTCTTGTGCTAACTTGAACCTTGTGTAATAATGAATTTGTTTTCAAATAAACTCTTTCCTTTTTTTAATTAAAAACAATTAACCCAGACTTATTTTATAAAGAACTACGTGACTTTGAGTTCCTCATTGCACCCGAAGATACGTAGGAGCAGAGTTTCATTTCTGTCAAGCCAAAGTTAAATTTTCATAATTTTGTGGTTTCCTTTCTATAAATAGTTACAATGTTTTGCAAAAAAGGGTAAAATAAATATTTCCAAGGAATATTAAGAATTTGCACAATTGACTTAAGGTACCGTCTTAGGACGGGTGTGTTAGGGGTGCTGTGGGATTAAATTTCCACCCTTCCCTAAGCATAACCGACTCCCGAATCCAATCTGATTCTCAAAGACCATTTTTAAAGAAGGGTTTTCCAATTTTTCCTAAGTTAAAATAAAATTGGTGGCGACTCCATTTTCATTTTCTAAAATCCTATGAGTTACAATTTTTCACCGCGATCACGGTCGCGACAGGGTCGTATGGCAGAGCTGGGTTGAGGCTATTTTTTAATCCCTCGTCTCCCTCTTCCAATCCCTCGTCTCCCTCTTTCAATCTCTTGGTGGTGCTGTTCGTGGTGGTCGACGACGACTCTGTAATCGGAATAGGAGGGCGGACCTGTGGCTCTGCATGGGTGAGTGAAGAGTAGTATAGTCATATTAAATAGTTACATATGCTATCAAGTTGTTTATACTATTTGTACAAAATATTTGATAGTATAAGAGTTTATTAACTTGTTTATACTATTAGACCTTATCTTATTATCTTATACTATCATATTTTATACTATTATGTGCACCAAATGCAGTCTAATCAAATTACCTACAAAAGGGTAATATCGACTTTTGAAATAAGAATGTGAGTTCAAATTTTATAGAAATAATTTTTGTGATGAGACAGCATAATTCTTGTACTTTCACGATTAAATAAGAATTAATTCTATGAGTAATTCAAATGAAATAAATCTATGAGAATATTTTGTGATCTCAATATATATATATTAACCGAATTTTACTACTTGATTTAGCTATTTTTTACTGTTCAGTTTTTTTATATAACGGAAGAACATTCCAATAAACTCGAGGATTAATTTAGCTACTAAAGAGGTATGTTTAAGTTCAAACTTTAACCTAATATTTAGAAGAATTAATTAATTTTATTAAATATACTAAATCTGTAATGGAAATGTACCTTAAAATTACTAAAAAAGGAAAAATCTCGATTCATCCAAAGTCAGCCAAGACATGCAGTTAGCATCAATGTTTTAAAATGAGACCGAATTGGCCAAATGAATTAGTTAGATTATAAATTGATCATGTTTTTAATTTGAGTATTTTTTTAATTTAATCATGATTTAATTACAAATTTAATTAATTGACTAATCGAACCATGACTTGAAAACTTTGTCAGTTTAATCTCTAATTTAATTTTTAAAACATTATTTACCATGAAAAATGAAGAACATTCTAATATAAAAAACACATTTAGATAATTAGCGTATTATACCCGTACAACGTAAGAGATAATTAGTTATAAGAACTTAAGCATTTTATATGAATATTTTACTAACAAAAAGAATATGTTATAAAAGGTGGTAGCTAGCAAAATCTAAATTCCTTTGTAACTGATTGCAAGGACTTAGTATCAAATTCTGCATTCACCCAAAAATTGTGACATTTGAGCAAAATTCAACTTCGCCTCTCTCTCCCTGGTTAAAATCTGTAGGATTTCTCAGTCAAATTATTTATGGCAAAAAAAAATTATCATACAAAAATTCTTTTGCAATAATAATATAATCACAATAATTTATAACTATTTTGTTACTAATCTTTTTTTTATGCATTTGTATAAAAACTGTAAAAAACTTGTAACATCATATTTTTAGTCAATTTTAGAACTTTACAATACGATAAAATAACAAATTATTATATTTGCAAACTTTTCTATAATAAAGTAATAATTTTATAAAAAAATATTTTTCATAATAATATAAATAACATTTTAATCAATTTTGTTATATTTCATTAAATGTCACTCCTATGAATATATAAAATATTATAAAAATGCTTTTAGAAATTAATAATAAAATATGATATAATTGTAAAAATATATTATGAATACAACATTTCCTCCAATGGTTTAATAATAAAACAATATTAATTCATTTATTTTTATAATATATAAATTACACTATAATTACTTTTATCATGTTTTCATGCTTAAATCTCGCCCTTTGAAATTATATTTTTATGTAAATTTTTCACTTTTGTGTGATTTAATATCAACATTTTTAATGTTATAAAACTATATATATATATATATATAATATATATATATATATATATATATATATATATATATATATATAAAGTTGGAAATAGTATTTTTAGGAGGACTTCTCTTAAGCATGACTTAACTCGAAAATTAAACTCTATTGCCTAACCTTTATTCTTCAAAAAAAAATTGAAAATAAATATAAAGACAAACTGTTTCAAATACACTTGCCACTTCTTATATTTTTTATTTATTGTATTGATAATTAACTTGTCTAAAGAATAAAATTAGCCTTATTTTTTATCATTTAATATTTCCATGATCATAAAATTAAAAATGTCATTGATTAATAGAGATGGTGAAGAAAATTCCATGATAAACCAAAGATGGATAAGGCAGAAAGATTTAAAGTTTGAATGAAAAGTATTTTTTTTTTTTTAAAGAAGAAGAAGATGAAGAAGGTGGAGAAAGGTATGGCAAAAAAAAAAGATAGAAGAGAGAGAAAGGGGGTAAAAGAAAGAGTAAGAGATTGGAAAGAAAAAAAAATCATTATAATAATAAAAGAGTCTCTAATCTAACAAAAGTAATTATATCAACTTGAAAAAGTGATGGGTGGTATAATAATTTTTAAAAATTAAAACAAAAAAAAATATATTAAAAAGACAAATATATCTTTAATTTAACAAATCATGTTTTATCGAAATAAAAAATTTTAGACAATAATGTAATTTTACAATAAGCAAAAGAAGATAAAAAAATTTTGGTAAACTGCCACGTGGAATTTACTGTTTATACAAGTAATTAAGGTTATTGCTTGATTGATGTTCATGTAGCAAACTTCTAGAATCACAATAATTAAGATCAGAGAGATGAGGATTGAAAATGAAGTTGAGGTTTACAGTGAGTGAGACTTGTTCTGAACTGGAAAGTCACATAGTAAGATCAGACGTCTCAGTTGGTTTGATGAGCTGCTGCTGTATCTACGTGGCAGGTTCATTGCACATTGCAACAGTTTTGACAAGTTTTGGACTTTTGGTCATTATTTTTGGTTTACAGTTTTGGCCATTTTTTTATTTTGGGGTGACTAGAGGATACATCAGAGTTTTTTTTTTAGATTTTTTAAAAATTTAAAAGAAATTATTTGATTAGTTTTTTTAATATAAAAAGAAACTCATCCAAACATTTACTAAGCCTTCCAATCAAAAGGGATAGGGGATACCATTTTGAATCTGAATCATCTCTTTTTATTTACCGACGAATGATCTCATTTTAAGAGAAAAAAATACAAATTTTATTATAAAGAAATTTATTGTTATTTGTATAAGAATCACTAATTTTATACAATTTCAATTTATATCTACCTTTCTCATAGATCCTCTTTTATCACTAAATAAAAGTAAAAGATCCATATTTCACTATTTTAGTAAACAACTTTCGTCCCAGCTAGCTTAGCATTCAAGTTGGTTTAGCAATTTAGTTTTTATTATGTAATTATTAGCAAGTCAAATTTATTATGTAATTATACTATCATCTTTATTTTTCTTACAATTACCATTATACTATCATTGTTTATTGATGACAGTGACCTTTTGTTCCATCTCTTTGTTGGTAAAGAAATTGACTAAACGGCTAAACCGTGTTGTACGTCTCTTCCTTCCCCTCCCCTTGTTCTCTCTTTCAATACTATTTTGGTTGCAAACTGTTAAATATAATTATTATCAAATAGAAAATAAATACAAATGAAAAAGTGGACGAATTCAATTATGCGTGGTCAAATTTATAATTATAATTTTTAATTCAAGAGAGTCAAGCCATGATTTTTCTTTCATGAATTCTCAATTTTAAAGTGAATAGCTTATCTTTTTTCGGTAATTGATAGTACTAAAAATTAAACTAATCAAAATAGATTTACGTAAACTCTAAAATCACCAAACAAAAATATATATATATATATATATATATATATATATATATATATATATATATACATATATGTTTTTTTCTAGTAAAAAAAGTATTTCTCCATTTATTTTTTTCGACTATATGTTTAAACTTTATGCTACCCCAAACAAAAATGCATAATTGAGATATAACAAAACTTATAGCTAACTTTTAATTCCGATATTTATTTTAACCTTATTTAATCTCTCTCTATCTATTTATTAATTCAATTAAATAAAATTAAAAATAATAAAGTGAAAAAAATTAAATAAAATTAAAGACAAAAGATAAAGTCAAAAATTAAAACTAAATTTTGTTCCTTGAGATAACATGTGTCGCATAATTCAACGATTTTATTATTATAGTCTTTAAAACCGATACCTCCTAATCAAATCGAGATTTTTAGGTTCAACTTTTAATAATTTAAAAAAATTAAAAGAAAGAATAATTAAAACTTAAAATTTCTCTATCCTCTCCTAAATAAAGGCTACTTTTCCTTTCTTTTTTTTCTCTTTGTTCTATTTTCTTCATTTTGTATTATACAAACAAAAAATTCTTACGAAGAAATTGCTTGCTATATATATCCAAATTTGCTAGACTTGTGGCCCGTGTATAATCTTATCCATATTTGCTTTCAGACATGAAACATACTGCCCTTGCATCTATCGAGAACAACAAACAATGATATATAGTAGATATGTGAAAGCAAAGGTCGTCTATTCTATTGCCATCACATTGATTGTTTCAACGTAAAAGCATAAGCATAATCCATTACTTGGTATCGTAAAAGATAAGAACTGGTGGCCCCATTTCTCCTTTTGTTTCTAGGCTTGGTTTATATATATATTTTAAAAAAATTGAGCCCTATAATTACAAGAAGAGTAACAAAGTTTGATTTTCATAATTGTTATTCATCTTAATTTTTCTTCTTTTATATCATCACTTCTCTCTGAAACTCCTTTAAGAAGCCATCTAGGGACTTCTTTGAAAGGTTCTTCTACCAGACATATTAAGTAAGTCTTTAGCATTACCAAAAAAAATTGAGTCCCAAATTTAAATATTTTATTTAATTGTGACATAGTTGAAGTAGTTTAGACGTTAATAATTTCACAAGTTTCTTTACTCTCTTCAAATTTTCTTTTAAAGTGGGTTTTTCGATGTGTCATTGACATCCACTAGTTCTCATGATCACATGTTTTTTGTCAAGGAGTGTGAGACAAATACATACCTGGCAGTGAGTCAACTGCTGAATTGGTAACGGATTGGAATTTGGGACAGTCAGGATAGGGTTTGTCCAACCAAGTCATAAAGCAAAAAGCTGACTAGACCAAAAATTAATTATCTTAATTTGTTTCGAACAGAACTTAACACTAATTTTAAAAAGAATTATTATTTTTAATTTTTAATATATTATTATATATTTATTTTATTATTTATTTATATCATTTAATTAAATTAATAGACATATAATAATAAATAGTTAAAAGAAAATAAATCCTTTTAAAATTGAAGTTAAGCTCTGTATATTTGTTTCAATTCCCTCCATGTGAGGATGCAATTCTCCTCAGAAAAAATAAGAAAAAAAAACTAAGGATGAAGCTTATGTATATTGTTTAAGCAGTTAAAATATAAAACAAATATTTATTAAAACAAACACTAAATGGAAGATGAAAACATGAAAATTTGTTCCTGAAACGTGAAAATGACACTGTCTTTAAAGGAAAATACTTGCGTACATTTTGTTTATATAAATTATGTGAAATAAATTAATTAATAAGTGATATATTATTATTTTTACCTAAGTCTTTCTCGTTTTTAAGATGATTTCTGTTTTACTATTTGTTATGGTAAATTATTTTTAAGAGTAATCCAAGCATCGAAAATCAGTGGTGGAGCTGGAATATATTGAAAAGGGAGATGTTTCAGAATGCGCAAACGCTCGAGCATCCTATTGGCTAAAACTTGAAAGAAAAATAAAGCAAAATTTGATTGATAGTAGCGGATTATTGCAAAGTCTTAATGGAATTGATAGGTTAGTGACGTGTGTAATTGTGTATAAAATTTATTGAATAATTCTAAATTTTTATACACAATATTGTTATTAATTCTCTTAATTACTAAATAAATAAAATATTAAATATTTTTTTATGTATAATTGCAAAGTAGCGGATTATTGCAAAGTCTTATTAGAATTGATAGGTTAGTGATGTGTGTAATTGTGTATAAAATTCATTGAATAATTCTAAATCTTTATACACAATATTCCTACTAATTTTTTTAATTATTAAATGAATAAAATATTAAATATTTTTTTGTTGTTTTAAAGACATTAATGCATTTAATTTTTATTAAATACTTTTTTTATTTAATATTAAGAAGATTATTAGAAAGAACTTTTAGGAGGATATAACAAAACTCAAATTCATATATTTTATGTTTATTTAAATATAAATTTATATTAAGTTTCACATTAATTAAATATATGAGTAAAGAATCATTTATAATAATTTAAGCAATTTTCAATCTTTGAGCTAGTTTTTGAGGTGAAATTAAGCAAGGTTATTCTAATATAAAAAGTTTAGATTTCTTCTCAGACACTTCTCTTTCTCTCATTTAATATGCATAATCATGCATTTAATTCTTGCACTGTTTTTGTGGGCCTTACCATGAGCCCACGTATATTGGCCATAGATACTTTCTCAGTACGATTGATGATCATAGTAGATTCACTTGGACTTACTTGTTAAAACAAAAGTCACAAGCACCTAGAGTGATCATGCAGTTCTTTTACATGATAGAAACCCACTTTGGGAAAACCATTAAAAAGTTGAGATATGATAATGCTATGGACCTGCAGTTGACTGATAGTTTTGGCTCAAAAGGGTACATTACACTAATTTGCTCACCCCAATAAAATTCTATAGTGGAGCGCAAACACCAACATTTGCTTAACATTGCAAGGTCTTAATTTTTTTAGTCCAAGGTTCCTCTGTACTTTCGAGGAGATTGCATATCCACTACCACTCACCTCATCAATAGACTACCCTCTCCCTTGCTCAACAACATATCATCTTGTCATATACTTTATCACACTAAACACCAATTATAACTTACTAAGAGTGTTTGGCTGCTTATGTTATGGTTCCACTTTACCTTCTCATATAAATGAAAAAGTCAAAGATTTGGTGATCTACTTTCATATGTCGATAGCTCACTATATATGCATTTGATTGGCAGGTTGATTTATTTAACAATTTTTAGACCTGACATCATTTTTGTTGCCCATAAGCTGAGTTAGTACATGTCCAAGCCAAGAACCTCTCATCTTCATGCAGTACGCCATATGCTTAGATTCCTTAAGAGTAGTCCTGGTTAGGGAATTTTGTTCTCATCCTCGAATACTCCAAACATGAAGGCCTATGTAGATGTTGATTGGGGGAATTGCCTTCACACAAGAAAATCCACCTCTAGATTCTGTTTTCCTTGGAGATTCTTTGGTTTCATAGAAGTCCAAAAAGCAAGCTACAGTCTCTAAGTCCTCAACTGAGGCTAAATATCGAGCTTTAGCTTCAATCACTAGTTAACTGATTTGGCTAACCAATCTTCTACGTGATATTGAGATTCTTGTCATTCCTTCCATGGTGTTTTGTGACAATCAAGTCGTAACTCACATAGCTACCAACCCTACCTTTCATGAACGAAATAAACATGTTGATATAGATTGTCATTTTGTCCAGGAAAAGGTCTTAGTTGGATTGATCAAACTTGTGCATGTTTGAACTCACCACCAACTTGCTGATATATTCACAAAGCCACTTCCTTATGCTCGCTTTTCTTCTCTATTATCCTAGTTGGGAGCTATTAATATTTACTTCCCACCTTGAGGGGGAGTATTACCATTTACTATTACTAGTTAGTTAGCTCAATTTTTAGTTAGTTACAGAGTTAGATCTCATAGTTAGTCGATTAGTGAGAATGTGACTCTAGTGATAAGATTATCAGGTGATAAATGTGCTAGAAAGTTTGAGTAGTGACACGAGTCCACCTCTTATGATGATAAGGAGAAGAATAGGTAGGGTGATGTAAGAAAAGGAAGAAGAAAAATATTGTGGATTAAAAAAAAATTGTATGTTTTTGTGAAGTAGATTTTCTAACGAACAGAAGTTGTATAATGGATAGTTAGGGAATAAGATAGAAATAAAAAATAGACGAAGTTTTATATAAAGAGTAATTTTAACAACGAAAATGACGTTATACAAGAGTTTCGTGGAGAGGAAATGTCTGATAAGATTGTGAGCTCGACATTGTTAGGATTGAGAAAGTTAAGTGTGTAGTGCCTAGACTATTACCTTTACTGGTGACATCGAAAGCATGTGTTTCCTTGCACTCATCTATCGAGTTTTGGAGAGTAGTTGAGAGAAATATAATTTTAGGTGTATTTGGTTGAAGTTGGGATTAAAGTTTTGATAGTGATTGTGATGACAAGTAAAGTAGATGTATTTTTCTTATTATATACAATGCAACTAGAACTCAAGTAAAGATTATCCATATTTAATGAATGAGTTTAGAAACTGAGAGTATTAGTATCAATAAAAGTAAAACTTCTTTTGATCTTTAATGAATTGCTTTTGCTCATGCTGGAAGATTTTCACATTGGATCTTTCCTAATAAATTAAGATAAAAATGCTGAAAACTATTCGATTTTTCTAACTAATGTTCTTTACGAAATACATCAATCATCCTTCTTATATCAACAGTTAAATACTTGAATTTTCTTAATATTCTTGCATTTTTTCTTACACTTGATGATAGCCACATCATACAATTCAACCCATATGGCTTCCCCAATCTTGAGATCTTTTTGGATTAGAGAAGTTGTACGGTCTAAATCTTTAGATTGGAGAAGGCATATGAGTTGATTTCTATAAGATTTTACTATCATCTACTGTCTGGAAGAGCGTACATAAGATTGTTAATAAAATTCGTATATTTAATAGTTGAAAACAATGATGATGATTAATATATTTCACAACAAACATTACTTTTGGAAAAAGTGTGCTTCTCAAAATATAGCGAGTAAGATTGGTATCCCAATTTATCTTGAGATAAACCAACACAAATATTTTTTAAACACAAGTGCAATTAATTCAAGAGCTCAAAAGAAAAATGATTGTTTTTTTTATATACTGATATTCCTAGTATTTAGATTGATTCGTTAAATTTGGATAATTTTTCATTGAGTTCATATTGTATTACATTTCATAAGAGAAATATATATGCTTTCACTTGTCATCATCATCACTCTGGTCCAAATTCCCTTGAGATTAAATTGTTCTGCTATTCTTTAGATATTGTTACACGACTACAAGCAAACGCATGCTTTCTGTGCAAACTATAAGGGTAATGGTCTTGAGATTGCCTTCTCAATTATTCTAGTTATAATAATGTTGAGCACACAATATTATCGAAATATTCATCTCCATGATACTTTGATACAATATCATTTTTATTGATGTCATCATTCTTGATAAAAAAAATCGTTTACTTTTTATTTCTTTCTTATTCTCTGGCTTCTCTACCAGGGGGCTTCTATTCGTTAGAGAAATTACTTCATTAAATCATGTAATTTTATTATTATAATCTGCAATGCTTTTTCTCCTTTCTTTTTTATATCTCATTATCTAGTCTTTTTCTCATCATCAAAAGAAGTGAAACCTTTTTTACTATGCAAACCTTTGATTATATCAACTGTCTGAAAATATTATTATTAGAGTTATCATCCTTACTATCAGTGGAAGATAAAATATGAGTAGACTAGTCAAACCTTGGACTACTCAGAGTCACTTGTATGGTGATTCTAGCGGATTTTCTACTGAAAAAATGGTAACAAGTCAATTCCGACGACAAAAATTAACCACAAATTTCCAGTGGATTTTTCGCTAAAAAATCTTGACCTTCAACAACTTGTCTTTTTTTTTAAGGCAGCCTAATCCCTTGATTTTTTCCTACGGATTCCGGCAAGTGTTTTTCTGGAGAACCATTTTTCAAAAAATCAATTTTCCAGTGGATTTTGAAAATTTACCAATAGATTTGATCGATAATAATTTGTGAATTTCTTGCCGTGATACACCAAAGAATTAGATATTAGTTAAATTAAAAAATCCCTCCATCAATTTATTAATTATAACTTAATTATGTTAGAATATTAAATAGTAGTAAGAAAAATTAAGTGAAATTAAATCCCAAACGTCTTTACTTTTGCGTGTTCACTCCTAAACTTATTATGGTGATCTTTCTATTATTGTCAACTTCTTTGTTTTAACTTGTCTTGTTTATTTTTTAATTACTTGCTTTTCTTTGGACTACTTGAATCAATTCATTGGCTAAATAATAGTTTGATTAGTAAATTAGTACTTGACAACTCAATCTTTATAAAAATAATATTTATTTATTATTTTATTACTTTTATAATTTAATACCCTTATTAAATTAATCAATAGCTAGGGGAGACCATCTTTAAGAAAATAAAAAATTTAAAAAATAATACATGTACAGTCTTTGGAAATTTTAGGGGGCAGGAAGTGGTCAGAGCCTCCATACCTTTACAAGAGGCCCTACCCTTGTCTAAAATTATCGGTGAACGATTATGATGATGACTTTTTTAAGAATTAAGTATGACTGTATTATCAGTCAATAATTATAAGATAAAAAATTCTCAAAAAAATAATTATTAAGAAAATCTTTTAGTTGTGACAATGATTAAAGATTAGTCTCATAGTATAAAGATACATCATCAAAGACCCAAAATATTTGTGAGATCAAAATTAATATTTATATATATATATATAAGCTCTCTCATATCTCTTTTCACCTTATGCACATGCACGTGCTGAATGCTTTTGAAATCAAATATTATATTTAAATTTTAAATGAATTAGAAAATACATTTTCTCTTTCCTTTTAAACTAATTTTAGCATGTAAAGTTTTATTAATTTTAATTTGTTGGTTTTTCCTATGTGAAGCTTTTTTTTCATCACATATTTATTTTACAAACTATTCTCAGTAATATTAACAGTTCTTGAATTATATCGAAAAAGAGTTTTGATATATTATAAAAATCTAAAATATATTTGTCGCAACCATCCCGAAGGGCACCGCGAAAATAAAAACAAAAGGGAGGAAATGACCTCGAGATGTTGGGAATCGTCACCAATCGCTTTATCCATTAAATGGAATGGTGCAATTGGACACCTAAAAGATGGTCTGCATTTAAGAGTTCGTGATTCGAAGGTCGATTACGGGTAGGGAAGGTGTTAGCACCCTACACCATCCGTTCTAAGAACGATTACCTATTTAATCTAATGTTATTTGCAAGATTAATTAAATTGGTCCTTTTTAAAAAAAAATATTTTTGTTTTTATTTTGATATGTTCCATTTTGTCATGCATGTTATCAAAGATGATAAATGACTAAGACATGAAATGGGTGGCTAAATAGCCATTATTTTAAGATAAATTCTAAGTTTACAACATATTATATAAAAGTGGTGAATTAAAATTTTATCTTTTTGAAGAGAAGTAATTTTCAAAATAAAATGGCCAAATAAAATCTCATTTATAATAAAAAAAATTTAGGCACAATGAGATTTTTGTAATAATTTTCAAAAAAAAAAAGTTTTCATGAAAAATAAAACTTTAATTCACCACAATCATGATATTGAAACTGTATGAAATTGTTCACTTTTATTTAAATATTTTATTTTACAAAAAAAAAAAGTTTTATTTTGGTTTATAAAAAAAGTTATATTTTAGTTTACATAATTATTTTAATTTCTATGTGGGGATTAGACCAAATACTCTCGCAAAATTCAATATAAAGCCTCAAATTATCGGAAATAGTGTATTTGATCTAGTGCTCCATCCTCTCCCAATTTTTCCGTCATCGACCATTGAAAATTATTTGGTTAATATATTAATTCAAAAATAAATAAATTAAAGTAAAGCACAAGTACAAATGCATAATGATATTATTACAAGTGAAGTGATATGGAATAAGATTATTTATACAAATATGAATGATAACAATGAAAATATAATAAACATGTAAAATTCAATACATGAATAGAAAGTTAAAGCCTAAATGAAAGGTAAAAATAAATTTAAAAAGGTAAAATAAAAAATAAAAAAAATACAAACAAACCAAAATAAAAAAAAGCAGACTTACCTCCAAGGCGTATAAAAATGCTATGCTCAAAGAATTCTATACAGAGCCTCACACGTTCTCTTCAAATCAAACCTTGAAAAGCAACCCACTTGCATGGAGAAAAAATTTTGCTAAAGTCTCGGACTCTTATACTTAGTATTAAGTCCAAGTAAAAAAATTACTAAAGTTCTCGGACTCTTATACTTTGTATTAAGCCCAAGTGTATATTTTTTTGGATGTGCAAACCATTGAGAAGCACCTCTTTATATAGAAGGAGGGGAGGGAGAAGGAGCTTGACTTCTCCAATGTGGGACTTAGATACTTTAGTTTTTTCAACTTTTTTCCTTTTTTTCATTTTTTCCTTTTTATTTTTTTAGATTTTCATTCACTTTTCAAGGTTTAGAAATAAACTTTATGAACAAAATTGAGTGTTCATGCCTTGATCAAGTAACAAAAATAAAAAAATTATGGACAAAATTGGGTATCAACAGCTGCCCCCCTTTGCTTTGCATTTAAATTAAATGAAAAGCAAAGAAATTGATTCAATTTTGTCCATGAAAAGGTAAAAAACTTGCGGGTTCAGGTACCTGCTGAAGCTTAAAAAATTAAGGCAGAAAAGGTAAATAAGCTTATGAAGCAATAGGTACGGGGACCCGAAAACAATGAACAATGGGTGTGGGGACCCGAAAAGGTAAAAAGTTTGCGGAGTCAGGTATCCGCCGAAGCTTAACAAAAAACAAGGTAAGAAGCTTACGGAGTCGGGTATCCATTGAAGCTTAACAAAAAACTTAAAAGTAATGGGTACAGGGACCTGGAAACATAAAACAATGGGCGCGGGGACCCGAAAAGGTAAAAAGGTTGTGGAGTCAGGTATCCGCTAAAGCTTAACAAAAAACTTAAAAGTAATGAGTACGTGGACCCGAAAACATAAAACAAGGGGTATGGAGACCTAAAAAGGTAAAAAACTTGCAGAGTCAGGTATCCGCTGAAGCTTAACAAAAACAAGGTAAGAAGTTTACGGAGTCGGGTATCCGTTGAAACTTAACAGAAACTTAAAAACAATGGGTACGGGGACCCGAAAACATAAAACAATGGATGTAGGGACCCAAAAGGTAAAAAGCTTGCAGAGTCAGGTATCCGCTGAAACTTAACAAAAAACTTAAAAGCAATGGGTACGGGGACTCGAAAACATAAAACAATAGGGTGCGGGGACCCGAAAAGGTAAAAAGCTTCATGAGTCGGATCCACCGAAACTTAACAAAAACTTAAAAGCAATGGGTACGGGGACATAAAACAAAGGGTATGGAGACCCAAAAAGGTAAAAAGCTTGCGAGAGTCAAGTATCCGCTAAACTTAACAAAAAACTTAAAAGCAATGGGTACGGGGACCCGAAAACATAAAACAAATGGTATGGAAACCCAAAGGTAAAAAGCTTACTTGAGTCAGCATCCGCTAAAGCTTAACAAAAACAAGGTAAAAGCTTAACAAAACTTAAAAACTTAAAAGTAATGGGTACGGGAACCCGAAAACATAAAACAAGGGGTGCAAGGACCCGAAAAGGTAAAAAGCTTGCGGAGTCAGGCATCCATTGAAACTTAACAAAAACAATGGGTACTGAGACCCGAAATCATAAAATGATGGGTACGGGAACCCAGAAAATGAAACAGCCAGTTTGACCTTTGTAGGTCAAGGCTAGCAAATTGAGAGAAAAAAATGCACTATGTAATGCATGCTTCAGATGTATGAGAGTATGAAAAACTTTTTATTTATTTTGCTTTTCTCTTTTTTTCTCTTTTTTTTTTGTCTCCACGACCCTGAGGACATGATTGTAATCAATTTCAAAGATGAACTAGAATGAGATTTATTGGCATCCTTTCATTTGTTTATTCAGCTGATGGTTAAAATGTCCAACTAAGATGACCCTTGAGGTGTGCATTAGATGTGACATATAAGAGCAATGGGAAAACCATTTAGATGATCCTTGAGGTGACCTGGTTGTCCTTCTTCTCTAACCAATACTCTTAAAGAGCCTTGATCCAGAAAGCTTTATGCAGTGAGCCTTGAGTCAGAAAATTTTGCACAGTTAGCCATAAGCCAAAGAAGCGAACGTACTTGAGAAAAACATCTTTTAGCAAAGTTTTGAACCAAACTCTTCTTTGACCAACCAAACCCATATTCAAATGGGATCATTGCCAATCTCGTCTTGTTCAAATTTCTCTTCATTAGATATGGCTGGTGCAGAAGCTTGTGACTTCTTTTTCCAGAGATTCCCATTTCTACCAGACACACTTTAATCTGAATTATCAATTGATAATGTCATTCCCTTCATCGATTGAAACTCTAGAGCTCCTTTGGCTTGAGTTGTTCAATAAGAGATTACCATTAGATGGTTAAATTATACTATTGTACTCATATTCACCTAACCTGAAGCATTATGTACCAGATATGCATGGATTCAAAAGTACAACATGAAAGAGATTTACTAACTGAGAAATCTTTTTTGATTGATTTTGGGAGTATGACTTCACAAAGGATATTTACAAAAGAAAAAAAAAAGAAGTGGAATAGTACAAAAGCCAAGAGTTTTTTTTTTCTTCCTTTTTTTTTTCAGTTTGGATGTGATTGATCTTTACTTAACAACTGGACATCATGACCATTGCTTTATTAGGTATCCACAAAAATCTACCCTCATGTATGATATCAAATGAATTTGATTCAGAGTATATCATTTGAGAACAAAGATGCCCTAGTGTAGGCCATTTGACAACAAAAATTGTCCCAGTAGGAAACTTGAGAATAAAATTTTTACCCCAGTGTAAGGCCAAATAAAACAAAGCAAACTGCCCCAGTTTAGAGCCGAATTGAAAAGGGTAGAGACTTGCCCCAATGTAGAACTAAGCTGAACCAAAAGATTTGCCCCAGTGTAAGGCCGAATTGAACAATGTAGAAATTTGCCCCAATATAGAGCCAGATTGAACCAAAAGAAAACATGCCCCAGTGTAGGGGTAACTTGAACAGGGTAACAACTTACCCTAATGTAAGTCTCTTTTTTTTTGTCTTATATCTTTTTTTTTAGACCGCCCTTGTGAGTTTTCAGCCTAATAATTTTTTTTTGTTTTTTTTTTATTTTTTTAAGGAGCAATGATTGCAAATTCAGTAGGGTATGAACCTTTTGTCTCAAAATTAAAGTCAATGAAAATGAAAACAATCATTCATTGATCAGAATGGACATTTTAAGGCTTGTAATGTGGCCAAGGTCAGGGGTTATGAAAAGAAGGGTATAAGGCTCAAACAAATGTTTAAAGGTTAAGTGGGACCAAAGATCCTTATTCAAACTTAAACTTTGTCAATTGCTTTTACACTTTCAAGCACACTTTTCTCTTATTGTTCTTTTTCATCCTTGTTCAAACTTAAACTTTGTCAAATGCTTTTGTACTTATTTTCCGCCCCCTTTCACCTTTTCTTTCTTTTCTTTTTTTCATTATACTTCAAAATAGTCATCATGGCAACTAACCTCTTTTTTTGTGTTATCCTCTAGTGTAGAGGTGATCCTTGTCTAGGGTTTATTGAAGAAAACTTTCAAGCTCAAAATGGGACAACAAGGGATAATGAATTCTTGTGAGAGATAGAGAAAGATGACCAATCTTCATTTCAAATTTTGATTGCTCATTTTCAAAAAAATTAATTTAGAGACAAAAGGATAATACACGCTGAGTGATTATTTATTTGCTCCCTTTATTTCTCTTTATTTCTCTTTTTTTTTTTTTTTTTTTGCATTTTTTTTAGGACGAAGAACACCTGCACACATGGGCCTTATGACCAAATTTTTTTTTTCCAGAATGAAAGTCCTATAGGATCCAAACCAAAAGAAAGCAAGTAAAGGGAAGAAAAGAATGACAAGAAAGATTTGACAAGAACACGAGTGCCAATAACATAGGAAAAAGAAATAAGGTATGCAGAGATCCATGCAAATCCATCATATTAATGCTTCAAGAAAGTTCACATAAGTTCAAAAACCAAATGATTTTAATGATTGAACAAGCATGAGATCAGTACAATTAAACCATCATTTCATGGTAATAACTTGGTAAACAAATCAGAATACTAGTCACTCAAAACTTTCCCAGTGCTGGAGGATTTCAAGGTACGGTTCATTCTTGACGGTTAGAAAAATGAATCGCCACTTGATCAAACTTTCTAAGGTTGCCCCTGATCGACCATTGTAAGCAATCACTCCTATTGCAGATGGGCATGTGTAGAAACTTTCTGACAACGCCTAGTGAATTAGGTAACCATTGTCATCTATGAGTTTTCTTGAAACCTCATTTAACTCATTCAACCTGAAGTCCACCCTTAGTTGGTTCAACATTTGTCCATACTTTCCTGTCCATCATTCATTTGATGCAATCTTCCCCTTTTCATTTCGTTTTCAATCCTTTCACCAATTATCAGGATATCTGAAAAAATCGATGACACATTTCCAATCATATGACTATAAAATGGCGCGTGTAGTGTATCAGTGAACATAGCAACCATCTCTTTTTCTGACAAAGGGGGTTCCACTTGTGCAACCATTTCCCTCCACCTCTGAGCATATTCCTTGAAGATCTCAGCATCCTTCTTAGACATACTTTGTAGTTGCATTCTATCTGGTGCCATGTCAATGCTAAACTTATACTGCTTTACAAAAGCATCAGCTAAATCCTTGAAACTCTTTATACGAGCATGCTCAAGATGTGTGTACCAATTCAAAGCTGCCCCAGTTAAACTGTCTTGGAAGAAATGGATTAACAGTTTGTCATCATGAGCTTGTGAAGCCATCTTGCGAATGTACATTATCAAGTGATTCTTTGGGCAAGTAGTCCCCTTATATTTGTCAAAATCTGGGACCTTAAACTTTGGGGGAATGACAACATCTGGGACAAGGCAAAGTTCTGAAGCATTCATAAGACCATAGTCACTTGCTCCCTCTACGGCTCGAAGTCTTTCTTCAAGAACTTTTAATTTTTTCTTGGATTGAAGGCCTTCAATTGAAGGGTTCAATAGAGAAGTACCAGCGATCTTATAAGGGAAAGATTGTGGCATGTAAAAAGGAGGTTGGGCCTGAGTCGAGCTTTGTGGCCCTGAAATAGGTATTACCAATGATGAGCTGCTCTCAAGAGGGTTGGTAATTTGTGACGGCATAAAACCAGGGGAAAGGCCATAAGGTGGAATGGAAACAAGGTACTGAGGAATCTCACTGGTATTTGGCTGAGATCCTTGGGTAGTGTTTGGAGGGTTTGAAGTTGTTGTGACTGTCAGTGCACTGCCCTCAAGAGTATTGGTGGCTAATGGTGGCACATAACCAGGTGGAAGGTCATACAGTGGGAATAGAGATGCATGTGTTTCAGGATTATTTGAGTAGATGGTGAGTGGCATCATGGCTCCTTGAAAGGTGACGCTAGGATATTGCCAAGGAATTGGCGTAAAGCCGGGCGGGTGAGCAGACGTGACTGAAGGATCATCATTTGCCCTTGAAGGAGTCCCTTATGTGTTCTTTGTTCTTTCTAGAATTTCCAAGATCTTGACCATTTGTTCCTTTAGTTAGCTTACTTCACTTCTCAACTCTTCTTGTGACTGACCCAGTTCATCCATGACTTTTGATTAAAAGCGAGTCCTATATGGGTGTCATAGAGACAATTTTTTTTTGTATTATTATGAATATGATAAAAAAATACAAACATAAGTACACTAAAACAATAGTAAAATTATGCATACAGAGACATGGTCCTAAGCTTGGTACCTATCCTAAAAGATGGGTTCTATGTACTAGTAAGTGATAGCTTTGTTTCTAGACCCCTATCAAACAAAAGGTCCCCAAATTGCACCTTGCTGTCACCAACACTTTGGCTAGCAAGAGTCCTCCATCCTCACCCATGATAGGTTACAAGCGGAAAGAGTTCAATTTGAGTGAGGAGTTTTCATGTGCCTAACCAAAGACCAACGGTCTCACAAAGCAACACTACTTCACCCTCTATCTAAGCCTACAAGGTACTGAGCTTGGGTATAGAGCTTGTGTGTGCAAGTGTACATGAGAGAATTTATTTACAAAGCAGAAATATAATACATATAATGCAAACAAAATGTACAATAATATGAAACAAATAAACAAACGAAAAAAAATAGACCAATATAATTAAAGAGCAAATAACATGAGATTAAAACAAGGTTTAACCCTCTATTTCCCCAGTGGAGTTGCCAGCTGTGGCAACCGTCCCGAAGGGCGCCGCGAAAATAAAAACAAAAGGGAGGAAAGGACCTCGGGATGTTGGGAGTCGCCACCAATCGCTTTATCCATTAAATGAAATGGTGCAATTGGACACTTAAAAGATGGTCTGCGTTTAACAGTTCGTGATTCAGGGGTCGATTATGAGTAGGGAATGTGTTAGCACCCTACACCATCCGTTCTAAGAACGATTACCTATTTAATCTAATGTTATTTGTAAGATTAATTAAATTGGTCCTTTTAAAAAAATTATTTTTGTTTTTATTTTAATATGTCCCATTTTGTCATACATATTATTAAAGATGATAAATGACTAAGACATGGAATGGGTGGCTAAATAGCCATTATTTTAGAATAAATTCTAAGTCTACAACATATTATATAAAAGTGGTGAATTAAAATTTTATCTTTTTGAAGAGAAGTAATTTTCAAAATAAAATGGCCAAATAAAATCTCATTTATAATAAAAAAATTTTAGGCACAATGAGATTTTTGTAGTAATTTTTTAAAAAAAAAAAGTCTTCATGAAAAATAAAACTTTAATTCACCACAATCATGATATTGAAACTATATGAAATTGTTCACTTTTATTTAAATATTTTATTTTACAAAAAAAAAGTTTTATTTTGGTTTATAAAAAAAAGTTATATTTTAGTTTACATAATTATTTTAATTTCTATGTGAGGATTAGACCACAAATGGTAACCTCTGGCAAAATCAATATAAAGCCTCAAGATTATCGGAAATAGATTGTATTTGATCGGTTTTCGATCCTCTCCTAATTTTTTTCGTCATCGACCATTGAAAATTATTTGGTTAATATATTAATTCAAAAATAAATAAATTAAAGTAAAGCACAAGTACAAATGCATAATGATATTATTACAAGTGAAGTGATATGAAATAAGATTATTTATACAAATATGAATGATAACAATGAAAATATAATAAACATGTAAAATTCAATACATCAATAGAAAGTTAAAGCCTAAATGAAAGGTAAAAATAAATTTAAAAAAGGTAAAATAAAAAATACAAATACAAATACAAACAAACCAAAAAAAAAAAGCAAACTTACCTCCAAGGCGTATAAAAATGATATGCTCAAAGAATTCTACACAGAGCCTCACACGTTCTCTTCAAATCGAACCTTGAAAAGCAACCCACTTGCATGGAGAAAATTTTTTGCTAAAGTTTCAGCCTCTTATACTTAGTATTAAGCCCAAGTAAAAAAAATTACTAAAGTTCTTGGGCTCTTATATTTTGTATTAAGCTCAAGTGTATATTTTTTTGGATGTGCAAACCATTGAGAAGCACATCTTTATATAGGAGGAGGAGGGAGAAGGAGCTTGACTTCTCCAATGTGGGACTTAGACACTTTAGTTTTTTCAACTTTTTTCCTTTTTTTCATTTTTTTATTTTTATTTTTTTAGATTTTCATTCACTTTTCAAGGTTTAGAAATAAACTTTATAAACAAAATTGAGTGTTCATGCCTTGATCAAGTAATAAAAATAAAAAAATTATGAACAAAATTAGGTATCAACAATATTTAATTAATGACAACAACAAAGGTAGGTCGATAAACAATTTCGACTTCATGAGATGAGAACATAAGTTCAAGCAATTCTTGTGTAAATATTATATAATCTTCATGTTCTTGCAGTCGATTTGAGTGTACTGACCAAGCTTATGGAAATACTTTATGATAAAAAAAAAATCTAATGACATAAAATAGTTGTGTATATTTATATATCTAAATTAACAATCAGCAAGCTCACTGTCAAAAACCAATATATCCAATTATACCCAATTAAAAACTAACTAAAAAACATTAGAAAGACGGTGTGATGTATGTTCTTAAGAATATAATTTTATAGCTTTTCTTTAATCTGAAAAATAAAAATAAAAAATCTAGTGTCACAGACTCACGATTAATTGGGTCACAAATTTACACCAGCCTCTACAAACAGTTGTAGTTGATAATTCAGATTAAAAAAATCGTAGTTGATAATTTTTTTTAAATAAACAAAGTTTAAAAAGAAAAAAGTTTGTCCAATTCTAAAATCAAGACATATCACATACTTCAATGATATTGGTATATACCAGTAAAAGTCTATAACAAAAATCAAACTCTAAATTTTTCTATTGAGGCTCTTCGATTTTATTAGTTGAGTCATCCCTCATTATATATAAAATTGGTAATGGCTAGTACGTTCAGTCTTGATATCATTTTTTTCTTTTTTTCTCAATAGTGAAATTAGCATTATTCTTCGATTGTACTAACTTCTAAAAGCTGCAACTTTCATTACCAAACAAATCCTAAGACTTCAATGTCATCATGATGAAGGATGTTAAAAATTTGAATAATGTTATATGTACACACTTACACACTCATATCACTTAATATTTATATAATTTTAATCATTTAATTATAATTTATTTTACTTTGTTTTTTACAAATCAACACTATAATTTTGATGCCTACGGTGAGATGATGTGCATTTACTTTTGAAAAAAAAAGAAGAGATACATGGTTATGGTTATTTATCATAATTGTGTTATTTAAAGATTATTTTATTATTTTCAGTAATTTAGGATTTTTTTCTTATTTTATATTTTTTTATTTTTTAAAATAAGAAAAAATTTAAAATAAGAGAAAATTCATAAATTACTAAAATAAAAATAATTGATAAATAACATAAATATTATAAATACCTGTAGTTATCCATTGTGTCATAAACCCTAGGTAGAATGCATGCACCGAGTCGATTTTTGATTCAAAGTGTTGGGCAATGGCCTTTTATAAACTGACCTCATTATTGTAAGTTATAGAATAATTTTATTCATATTATTTTATATTTATATAACTTTTATCTTTTAATTATATATAATCTTATATTGTTTTATGTGTATTTTTATTCTGATTTTGACATATAAGTAAATATGATACACACCTCTTAACTTTTTTCTAACTTATATGACTTATATATGCATATAGATATAATGGAAGTTTAGAAGAGATTTGAGTGTTTTAAATATGTAATTTTAAATTTGTATGCATAAAAATAATATTATTTAAAGAGATCTCTATTTAGATAAACCTTATTCAAAAGATTAATTTATTACCTATAAATAAAAATATTCTAAAAAAAACCAGATATTTCATATTTAACTGCCTCCAAAGCATCCTAAGAAAAAACAATGAGTATTACTGTTGTAATAGAAATTTTGAAAACGTTATCATTCTCCTAATTTCAAACACAGCCTAGAAACTTCTTCACTTCCTTGGCCTTTTCCCCACAGAAAAATATCTTCTGAGTTCTGATCGTGTTGTCGGATATATCGAATCTTCAACTAATCTCAGATCAAGGCTGAAGAATGCTACACTTCACCTGTTTTAAGAATCTACGATATAATGTAACCCTCGCCCCTCAAAAAAATCTACAATACATTTGAGTTGCCAAAGATTTGGCTCCTTGTCGTATCCCATTTTATAATATTAATAACAACTAAATAATCATAAGGTACTAATTAGCAGGTTTATAAAATAAAAAAATAAGGTACCAGTTAGAAGATTAATTTGAAGTTGAAAATGAAACCCAATTAATGACGATCTCGATAGTGGCTGGCAAATCAAGAACCACATGGTTACTTTTAATAAATTTAAAGAATATGAATTATTTAATCCAACATCAGTATCATGTACTGTCTAATAATATTTCTTTATAAACTTAAGAACATAATTTATACCGTAATTAGTTGTTCTCAAATTATTAATATTCACATGAAAAATGCCAGACAAGGCTATTTGTTCATACTTCATCGTAACCTATTAACAGTTGGACCTATGCCATCATCTATTGACTCATGACACGGTTAGACAAAGTCTTGTTTCTTATAAATTGTGCAAATTAAGAAAAAATGTTAATAATATATAATTTTAAATATTTTTTTGATATTTATATTATTTTTAATTTAAAAATGAATATTATTAATATTTTTTATAATAATCTTTTTAAGTGTAAGAAATAAATTAAAAATAAAATATATTTAAAAAAATGTGTTAAGAAGAAAAATGCCGAAGAGAGGATTTTTTTATTATTAGAGGAACACTTTTAACACGAGCATTCAATTGTAACATCACCTATGGCCCTTAAGGCCTTAAGTCCAAAGGCTCTTTTGTAGCTTAGTCATTTTGTTGACTGAAAAGGAAGAAAAAAAGAAGAGGGGAATCATTAGAATTGACTGTTAAGCAAAGGAAAAGATTGTGTCCAAAGAAACATTTTCAATAACAGTGGATTGAATTTGTCTTTTCCAATCAATGATCAAACCTCTTCAGTGGAGGCTTGACCACCTCTAGCTTACACATGCAAATGGAACTGGCATAAACATGGGGCTGAATCATTAAACCAGTGCGTTTAACTTGGGAAAAACTTGACTGAACTAGTGAACTGTATGCTCTATGTCATTGTTCATTTAGCTAGCAAATTGAGAAGGTGTAAGTAAAACGTCATAATCACTATCAGAACTAAACTATATATGATAATTCTGCTAGCTACTGTCTCTACCTCAAAACCACTCACCTGCCACCCCAGATAAATATTGTTCATATCATACAGGGAGGTCAATGAAGCTAATGGAAGTCTTTCAAAGTTTGATGGATTTCAGCAAATGTTAAATATTATGGAGTATATTTCACAATCCATTTTTTATTTTTATTTTGTTATACATTATAATTATTTACACAATTTTAAATCGAGAGATTTGGTGAAATAAAGTTTTTCTCAAAATAACAATTTTAGATTTAAACATCTAATATTATAAATAAAATTTGATTAAAATCACAATCTACTTGTACTACCATGCATCAACCAATATTGTTGGATATTTCACAAACCAATTACGATCAGAGGTTGTCTTTTTAAATATGTTTTTCCCCCTAAAATTGGTTCCTTTCTCATTAAAGAAATTAAGGTTATTGAATCATTCAATGTCAATGAATTTTCTGTAATATATCAAAACTAAAACTGTTACTAACAAACATGAACAATAACACAAGCACAGGACACCACAAGAAAATAGAAATTAAATTAATAAAATTAAGATTTTCTTCAAAAAAAGATTAAAGCTAGCTAGCCTCGCAAGATATAAGTATTCAATATATATTTAACATGATAATGACTCTCTTTTTTTTTTTCATTTGTGCATACTTCCATTTGGGATTACAATTTAATGTTCATTATAATTTCGTTCTATATATTTATTTACTTTTTTTGAAAACTGACTCGACTTTAAGTAGAAAAATTATTTCAGTATAGGTCACACCATTAATTTCAGCGCCCCCCCCCCCCCGGGAGATGTCCCTTAACTATTGTTTGCTGTTTATGGCTGCACTTTGTTGTATTTGTTTCCTGAAGTCTCCCGCAATACAAATCACAAATAGATAATCCTGAAACAAATCACGGCTCTTGTTTCTATTTGTCTCAATTTCATATGGGTAAAGAAATTTTCTTCTTATGTACAAAAAAAAATGAAGTTTTCTTTTTATAAGGTTAACAATGATTTTTTCAAGTGTCTGGGAAAAATTATCTCGATCTTTATTATTTTTCAAGATGAGAAATAATTTTAGCCAAATTTTATGATGTTTGCTTTAATTGAAATAAATGATATTAACAAGAGTTAAATGTGATGATAAGCAAGTTATAATTTCAAGAGAAAGACCAAAGTTTAAACTTTAGATAAGACAATCACAATACATTTTCTTTCTTTTTCCCACAACTAAATAGGTCATAAGTGTAGACGTGTAAAAGAAATGAAAAGAACTATTTCCTTTCCAAACATGGATATGAAAGTTGGGGATCTTTAATACTTTTTCTATCTAAAAATGTATCATCTTACAACAAAGTGTGTATTTGAGATAATTGTGAAAATTTGATTATTTCAATAATTAATTATTATATAATTTTTTTGTTATAATCGATTATAATTGAATCATTTTTATGTTTGAATATGTTAGTTGAAAAATGATTTTAAATTAATTTGTAATTATATAAAAAAGAATCACTTTTATGCATTAAATTATTAAAATAAATATAAAATTATTAAAAAAATTATTTAATTAAGGACAAAATGATATTTACATCTCAAAGTATAAAAAATAATTTATATGCTAGAATCATAAACTTTAATATTTAGTATTATAAAAAAATTTATAATACATTGAATTTTATATAAAAGTTAAAACTAATTTTACTAAACATATTATAATATTATTAAAACAGATTTTTTTAAAAAAACGCAGAAAAAAGCTAATCAAGGTTGAACCAAACAAGCCCTTTGATACCCCCAAAACAGACTTTCAGTTTGTTTCTGCTTTTGAGAATTCTCTCCAAAACAATTTTTCAGAGCTGTTTTGGAGAACCAAAAACACAGGACAGAAGCAAATGAGTGACCCCATAGTGTCTTTCTAACAATTTCTCCCGAATGTCAAAAGCAACACTACTGTCAAAAGCCTATGTAGCTTTGAAAAATTATGTCTATGACATGCTCATCTCACTCAAATGCATGTGCATGATGCTCACAATTTGTTCTGCGAACAGGGAAACTAACTGTGGAAGACATGACCAGACTTTCACTTCCACATTTATCTCAGTAACTTAGAAGGAAAATGTTTCTCACACGTCATTTTATAACTCATATCACTCACATATACTTATGTGACCGAATTAGAATTTAGGTGTATAAAAAACAAGATAGTATCAACTATGAGAAAATAGTGAAAACTATATGTGTGAGTAATATTATTCAACTTAAAATGGGCAAGAGCTGAATTCCCATGGAGTCCCTTGTTATCATAGTAAGCATTGAAGTCCTGTAGTAATATTTCCCTATACAGATTACACAAGGGTTTATCTTCTGACAATGATTCCTTGATGGAGCCATATATTCTTGTTGATGGGTAGTGTTCTGTCCGGTTGCAAGAAGTGGTGGCAAACTCCTTGGGCAGAATGATCCTCGCTGCAACTGCTTCCTTCAAGTGTTGGAGCAGGGAGTTCGGATATCTACAAGACGCTTCAATGCTCAAGTAAGTTAGGGTGTAAGTTGGTAGAAAGTGAGAGAAAACATCCTTACACTAGAGTTTATTGTAGACTTATAGTTATTTGTAAGAGTGAGAGTATCTTGAGGACCAAGTAATTGATAGGGATAGATTGGTCTCTAGGTGCTTGTGGGACCAGCATTTTCTTTGTCCTGTGTACTGACGAATGATTGGTCCGGAAACATTTCCTTTGTAAGGTATGTGTGGTCTTGTCCCATAGGTAATTGGGCTTGGCCTTCGGAGTATAGATCAGGCAGTGATCAAGAGTGAAGAAGCATGCAACTGACATTGTAGGCCCTCTATGGCTTGCCAGAACACGGTGCCCCACGCTTTTAAATTTGTTATTTGATATAAGCTGCAGTATGGCAACATAAGATCCATTCACCCAAATTTTTTGTTCATAACAATATCTAAATTCACACGCATGAGCACACACACAGACTGACAGACCCCAAACACACAGGCACAAAGTTGTTCATCAGAAACTGCTGGATCAATAAGCCACACAAGAGAATTAGATAATTGTTCGAGTCCAACAAAAAAGGCTTGCGGGACTCAATCTTCAGTCCTGAGGATATATAAGTTGAGACTTCATTGTTGATCCACATCTGACCCCTATTAATGAATCATTGCAAGTTTGCAATTGATGACCAATCCTAACAAAATATCAATTTATATGATAAGAGCAAAATAATGTTTAAAACAAGAAGAACAACGAAAATATAATGATGATGCAAGTGAGTCAGTTACAGCACCATCGTGAAGCAATTTCTTTAGCTCTATACACTATTTAAGAACATATTGACTACGTGTTGGTTTAGCCATTAAATTCCATCTGTGTCATGCCATAGATCTGGGTTCAAAATAGTTGCACAAAGTTGAGGGTCTTAAGGATAAACATACGATTAAGGGCAGCCAATAGTGGACCATTGGTTATGGATATTTGAAAAAAGAAAAAGGAAAAATTGAGATGTGATTGTTCACACAACCTGCAATATTTGGGCAACATGGATATACACTTCTACTGATGTGACTGTAAAATAATCTTGTGTAATGCAAAGAATTCACATCTATATTTTATAGCGACCAAGACAATGAAAAAATTAAATGAAACTATTCAATGTGTTTTACTCACAAGGAAAGTACAAGAAAGCTTCATTGTGCGTGTGTGTTTTATTTGAATCAGATCAAACTAGTAATGCATTTTTCAAAGATGTATGTAAGCACCAACTCTTCGCAGTATCTGTGAGTAGACAGTGAAATATATTTGAAACTTACCTGTAGTACATCTCCAGTGTTTACAACTAGAGCTCGAGGAATAGGGGGAACATCAATCCAGTGGTTCTGGATCAAAACTTGGAGTCCACCAATGTGGTCTTGAAGCAGAATTGTGAGGAAGTTAGGGTCTGTGTGGCTGCTGGTGCCCATAGTGAGTTCAGGCTCAGGACATGCCGGATAATAGTGACAGAAAATTAAGTGTCCCTTTGCACAATCCACGTCTTTAAGATGGTCAGGCTTGAGTCCAAGTGCTTCTGATAATAATTCAAATAAAAGGCTCCCCAATACTTGACCTTGCCTTGTGAACTCCATTATTACATCCCTGCAAATTAGATTAACACACAAACAATCATACAGTATGAGTGGAAATTATTCTTTGTACCAAATGTTTTTGCTTAATCATTTTAGTTCACAAACTCTCAAACAATACCATATTCCCCCAGATAATAGATGTAATTACGTATAGTCTTATAAAAATTTGCAATTCATTGCAGCACACCATCTGTCATGGAGAACTATTAAGTTAATTTGCAAATAACATGATTGTTTCACACCTCTACAAGTGATCAATATGTAACTTTCATCTCCAAATCTTATAACTTTAACAAACTTTCAACAACTCTAGTCCTACTCAGTATCCTTTTCAAGGAATCTTCAAAACCAGGCAATAAACCTCACCCCCTCTCCTTTTTTCTCTTTTTTTTCTCTACTGCTACCGAACCTTTTAAGTCCACAATTAAACCAGGGTCAACTTTCAAACATCAATTATATATATACTCTCGAGAGTCTCAACTAATTTGAACTTAAAATGTCCACACTATTGCATATGTCAGGGATGTAGATAAGCAGCAAGACGAAAAAACAGTCACCTCTATCCATTGAAAAACAAATTTCAGAAATTCATGGCCTTTTTTTCTGTCAACATTTGTACCATACATAGAGTTTCCTATCCATATATATTTGATGCTATATATAGTTATCAAAGTTCATAGCTTATAAATTACCTACAGACCGGAGTCAGTTCTTGAGGATCAAGAGGTTCAGGTGCCATGGTACAATTCAGAGTGTCCCTCCAGTTAGCATATTTGGACTGATACAAATCAATGTTGGTCCAATACTTCACCATCTACTTCTTCTCCCTGGTATAATACTTTGCCTGATTCAAATCAAAGATGGGGCAGGATTTTTTTTCGGAGACGAAAGGCACAGCTTGAATCAGAGGGGAAGAAGATATGGCCTGGGAAACACCCTAAAAGTGTGATGATAAGAAGGATAGCAAAGATGCAATGCATAGAGGGTTTGGGAAAGAGGTGCAGTATAACATATATCATGTCATACTAAAATGTATAATTCAATTTCTTGCATGGATAGACTCACACTGAATTTGGTTGTTTTTTCCGTTAACGAAACAGAATGGAAAAGGTGGGGATGAACCGAAAAGTGAAAGGAAAAAATAGAATATAATTATATTTTTTTATTTAAAAAATTAATAAGAGAACAGAATGAAAATAATTTTACTTTAATTTTGGGAGGACAAAAGTTGGGTCATAGAGGGGAATAGAAAGGAAATGATTCCTTATGTATTCCTTTCACTTCTCATGTTTATTTTCTTTTCCCGCATTCCCTTTCACTTCAAACAAACGTACTGTTAATAACACTCCCGACAAGTTTAATAAATTATAGTATTCCTAACTTGATAAATGAGAGACTAACTCGAGGTAAGATTTGGTATCTAAGTAAAGATTCATTCTAATGATATTTTTTTTATACACATAAGTCTTATGATCGAATCTAGAACTATATGCTTAAGAGATTTAAACTTTTTCCACTTAATCCAGCACAAATTGGTTAAATCATATTTCATTTTAATATACAAATAACATGTAACATACACCAATAAATATGAAAATAATGTAGGCCTTCAAACAAAATAAAAATGTGAAAAAGTAGAAAAGGAATTCTAGATAAAAAATAATTGAGGAAGGCTAACAACATGATCTTTTAGACAAATTTTGTTTATTGTAAAATCAATTAACCACTCAACTAGTTAGCTATGTTCAGAGAGTAATCATGTAGACACATTATATGGAAAAAAAAGGAAAAATCACACCGAAAACGTGAACGGCAGGATTCGAACCTGCGCGGGCAGAGCCCACATGATTTCTAGTCATGCCCGATAACCACTCCGGCACGTCCACTGGGTTGGGAAGATTGCCGGGAAAAAATTATATAATAACGAAAGCTTATGCTTTTAAAAGAAAAAGCTACAACGTGTTGGCTTCAGCCATCAATACATAGATTTCCAAAACACTCGTGGTGAGGCAGAGGCTTGAGGAGAGGGAGGGAAGATTCCTTCTATGAAACGCTAATGGGAAATGGGAAAGAGGCTTGGGAAGCTACTTAATATAAAAAATAGTAACGTTGCTTATAGGTGCATTTCCTTTAAATAAAGTTACACAAATATATTTTTTTGTAAGTAACGTTTATACTTAAAATTAAAGTGGTATGTATTCTAAGTATTAAAAATTTTATACTAATATTTAATAATATTTTAATACTTTATTTTTATTTTAATTAATAAGAACAAAAAATAACAATAAACATTTATTTATTAAAATATTAATAATATCAATTAAACTCCTACACTTAAAACATTTCTATTTACATGTAATGCAAGGTTTGTGGCTTTGTGCACAAAAATGATGGTGCAAAAACATTATCCTATAAAAAAGAAAGCTCCATTTTTGGTCTGACACTACAGTCCAAAGTCCCAAGCTAGAAGCATCTCTGCTATGACCTATGTCACATTCATCCAAGGAACAGAAAAGGGTCCTTCTGTAGTCTCTCCTTATTCGTCACTAAGCTTTTTCTAGTTTGAGTAGCAGCAATGGGTCACAAAACTTGAATTACCTTCATTTCATCCCCTTCAGTACTCCTTCTACATAGTTATTTCATTCCCTCCTTCTGAATCTTTAAACTTGCATATGTTACAGGCCATGGTTCCATTCCAAGCATTGCAAGCCTATGGTGTCACTGTTGACGCCGTTTGCCCCGGCAAGAAAGCCGGCGATCTCTGCCGCACCACCATCCATATAACTCCGGTCACCAGGTCTTTGTGTTGCATTCACAAGCACTAAAATTTTTCTAGGTTTGGTTCATTATCGAGCATTGCATGCTAAAGTTTGGAAAATGATATGTGTACATGATTTTTGTACATCATATTTTTTACACTTGGTCAACTATGTATAAATATTTATTTTACTGCGTATATTATATGGTTAACAGAGTTAGTAATTGATTACCAATATTACTAATGGATTACCAATATTAATAATCAAGCCTTGTTAACCACAAATTTGTAGACCGTTAATCAGGTATAAAAATGATATAAAAAAATTATGTGAATATAGAAAAGTTGCTAAAGTTTTAATCTTGATGTTGAAAATGATGCCTTGGTTTTCAGACTTACTCCGAAACGCGTGGTCACAATTTTGCACTGAATGCCACGTTTGATGACATTGAAGCAACAAGCTATGATGGGTTGGTGTTACCTGGTGGGAGGACACCAGAGTATCTTGCTCACAATCCCAGTGTTGTGGAGTTGGTGACCAAGTTCACGAGTTCTGGGAAGCCTATTACTTCCATTTGTCATAGCCAGTTGATTCTGGCAACTGCAGGAGCACTTAAGGGTCGCAAGTGCACTGCTTATCCTTCTGTTGGGCCAGCACTGGTTGCTGCTGGTGCTCTTTGGGTTGAACCTGAAACCTTGGCATCAAAGGTGGCGGATAGTAATCTCATTTCTGCACCTACTTATCAAGGGCATTCTGAGTTTATTCATCATTTCTTGAAGGCATTGAGAGGCAGCATAACTGGCTCCAATAAGATCCTCTTTCTTTGTGGGTAGGTTCACATGTTTTTAATGTTGCTTATAGTTGAAAGAGAAATTCTATACCAGTTATACTCTTAGCAGTTTTTTAAACCTTCAGATCTGATTTAACAATATTTTATATTTGATCCAACAATATGTGTTATGTGATGCCACATGTTATACTTTTATTGAACTGGTGTAATGCTTCCAGATTGTTAGGAACTTTCAGAGAGAAAGAGAAGAAGAAATCTGAGTAGAAAACTTGTATGGATTACCAATTAGAGAATTGAATAATCTTACATTACAAACTTTCAGTTTATATACAAGAGTAACTAATCTAACTAGAGTAACTATTCTAACTGAAAAATAACTAACCTGCTGATGATGAATGGGGAACAGCAGTTGAGGTGGACAATGTGCAATGATAATCTTGTAGATAGGTGGGAGTTTTCTTAGTTCTGGTGGATTTTCTGAGAATAGGTTCTGAAGGAGGTAAAAATGGTTGGTTAAGTTCTGAAGAAGAGTTGCTGGGTTGAGATGGCAAATGCTGATCTGAATGTGCAATGGGTAATGCAAAAAGGGAGTAAAAAATCAGAATCAGGAAGGAAATCAGAGATAATGGTAGGAACAGAAGAATGAGGGTCTGTGGAGGTAGTTTGGAAAGGAAAAACTCTTTCATTAAAGGTGACATTTTGAGAAATAAAGATTTCTCTAGTTTTGACATGAAAAAGAACATAACCTTTTGTGCCAGACTTGAAGCCAAGAAAAACACATTTTCTGGCTATTGGATCCTTCTTTCTATGGGAAGTAAGAGTTGAAGCAAAACATTGACAACCAAACACTTTGAGATTGGTAAGGGCCAAAAGGTGATTGTGTAAGACTTCATAAGGTGTCTTCATGTGTAGAAAAGTGTTTGGTGTTCTATTGATGAGAAAAACAGCATCTGAGACTGCAAAGTTCCAAAATAGTTTGGGAAGATTAGACTGAAAAATGAGTGATCTGGCTACATTCCAAAATGTTTGATGGAGAATGCCCTTATGAAGAAAGAATTTGGAAAGATTAAACTCTAGACCATTGTCCGATCTAATGCATTTAACTTTTGAGTCAAACTGTGTTTCTACCATGGAAACAAAAAATTGTATATGAAGTCTCAGATTTGTGTAACATAAAAAAGATCCAGGTATGTCTGGAAAAATCATCTATAACTGTTAGAAAATATTGATGTCCATGAATAGATCTAATGGACAATGGGCCCCATATGTCCATGTGTAATAAGGCAAAAGGAGATTGTAGAAATATTTTCTTTATTGATTCACTGATATCATCAGAATAGTACATCTTAAATAGGGAAAAACTAGGAATCAGATTCTGTGATAATAGGAAACTAGAAACCCATACAAACAGAAAAAAAGAAACACAAGGAAATTAAATCCCATAACTTCGGGATTGATTAATTATTTCCTTATTCCTAGGATAATAGGATTCCTAATTTATTCCGAACCATAAAATCCTAACTTTCCTAATTTATCCACACTCCCCCTCAATTTGATGCGAAGATATCTATCATGCCCAACTTGGTAACTTGATGTTCGAAAGGTTGTCTCAACAGACCCTTGGTTAAAACATCCGCAATCTGCTGAGTGGTTGGGACAAATGGAATGCAAATTACTCCTTCTTCAAGCTTCTCCTTGATAAAGTGTTTATCAATCTCAACATGCTTTGTCTGGTCATGTAGGACTGGATTATGAGCTATGCTTATCGCAGCCTTGTTATCACAATATAGCTGCATAGGAAAAGTTACTGATCTTTCAAGCTCTTCTAATACTCTCTTCAGCCATAGAACTTCACACACTCCTTGAGCCATTGATCTAAACTCAACTTCAGCACTACTCCTAGCAACAACGTTTTGCATTTTAGTCCTCCATGTGACAAGATTACCCCATAAAAAGGTGCAATATCCAGAGGTTGATCTTCTATCCGTAACAAAACCAGCCCAATCAGCATCAGTATATACCTCAATCCCTCTCTTCTCATGTTTTTCGAAGAAGAGACCTTTTCCTGGTGTGCCTTTTAGGTACTGAAGAATTCTGTAAACAGCTTCAAGGTGTTCTTCGTATGGGGAATGCATGAATTGACTCACCATGCTTACAGCGAAAGCAATGTCAGGACGTGTATAGGACAGATAGATAAGTTTCCCAACCAGCCTTTGGTACCTACCGAGTCTACTGGAACACCATCTTTGACATCGCCAAGCTTAGTCTTGACTTCTATAGGAGTGTCTGAGGGTTTGCAGCCACTCATTCTAGTTTCTTTCAAGAGATCTAAGATATACTTTCGTTGTGAAACTACTATACTCTTTTTTGATCTTGCCACTTCCATTCCAAGAAAATACCGAAGCTGGCCAAGATCTTTAACTTCAAATTCCTTGGCTAGACTTTGCTTCAATATGCTCAACTCAGTTATATCATCTCCTGTCAGTATTATGTCATCTACATAGACAATTAAAACTGAAACTTTGCCTTCAGTAGACTTCTTTATGAATAGTGTGTGATCTGATTGACCTTGACTATATCCCAGGCCTTTTACAAACCTTGTGAATCTTTCAAATCATGCTCGACGGGACTGTTTGAGACCATATAAAGATTTTTTTTAGCCTGCATACCTTATTCCCAAATTTTCCAGCAAATCCGGGTGGCAGTTCCATGTAGACTTCTTCCTCTAAGTCCCCATTCAGGAATGCATTTTTTACATCCAGCTGAGTTAATGGCCAGTCAAGGTTGGCAGCAATCGAAAGGAGAACTCGAACTGTGTTCAGCTTTGCCACTGGAGAAAAAGTTTCAGAGTAATCCACTCCATATGTCTGTGTAAAGCCTTTAGCTACAAGGCGTGCCTTGTATCTTTCCAAGGAACCATCCGAGTTATATTTCAGAGTAAACACTCATTTACAACCACCAATTTTTTTCCCATTTGGTAGATCCACTTTCTCCCAAGTAGTATTCTTCTCTAGAGCTCTCATCTCCTCAAAAACAGCTTCCCTCCATTGAGGAACATTTAGAGCTTCCTGGACGTTGTTAGGAATAGTGATACTAGAGACTTGTGAGATAAAGGCACAATATGAATTTGAAATATTTTTGTAAGACAAAGTTTGACAAGGGGTGTTTTGTGCAAGATCTAACACCTTTCCTAAGAGCAATGGGAAGATCATCATGGCTAGAGGAATTTGACAGAGAGTTACTTGAGGGATTAGTGTCAGGATTTTTTGGAGAATTATCATGAATTTCGTGATCCACCCTCTAATTAGATTCTTGGTGGTGTTGCTGGGCAATGACTCTCTTCCTTTTTTCTGCCTGGTGTTCTTTTGTATATACTAGACCTTTGTACCATTTCACGCACTTCTCTGTTGGATCAGTTTTTTCGTTTTGAGATGGCATCACCGTAGTCTCCCTTTTTTTAGAATCAGTAGGATTATTTAGTTCATTTGTTTCCAGAGAGTTTTCATTCTCTGCCTCAGAATTTTCCAGAGATATGTTAGGAAATTCAAAGCATAAATCAGATGTATCTAAAAACCATCTTCACCACCGTGCTCCCCCTGAAGATGGGGCTCATTAAAATAAGAGGTTCCTTAAAAAAAGGTGACATCCATAGACACAAACAATTTTTTTGAAGCGGGATCAAAACATTTGAAGCGGGTTTACAAGTGCTTGCTCAGAGTTTGGAGGCGAGTAGTATCGGAGGATCGGGAGTGAAGAAATTGCAGGGAGATTCTTTAGACGAGTTTCGTCAATCCGTGAAGAAGGTGGAGTTGCCTATGTTTAATGGCGTTGACTCGGCAGGATGGATTGCGAGGGCGGAGATTTATTTTCAAATCTAGGAGACGAGCCCGGAGATACGAGTGAGCTTGGCCCAGCTATGTATGGAGGGGCCAACGATCCACTTCTTCAAATCTTTGCTCGACGACAAAGTGGAACTCACTTGGGAACAACTCAAAGTAGAGCTATTAGAGCGATACGACGGAATCGGCGAAGGGAATATTTACGAGTAGCTAGCGACGCTCCAGCAAGTAGGAGGTGTGGAGGAGTACATACGAGAGTTTGAGAAACTGATTGCCCAGATTCCGCGTCTTCCAGATGAGCAATATTTGCGGGTATTTCATTCATGGGTTGAAGGAAGGTATAAAAGGGAGAGTACGAAGCATGAAGACATTGGGTCCTCTGTCACGTTCACGGCTACTGAACTTGACGAGAACAGTGGAGCAGGAATTGTTGGAGAAGAAAGGTGGGTACGTACAACGGGCTACCGAGTTTCGGGGCGGTTTTGGTTCGGGTTCCAATTATTGGTCCAACCCGAATGCTCTGCCTGGCCCAATGGGTTTGGGTCGCACACCTGGGAATGATTGGGTGTATGTGCGTGGTAGTAAGGAGGTGAGGGAGAATGGGCATAATAGACCAGGGCCTCCTAAAGATCCAATACGGGACCAGAATCATACTCAGCAGAGGGATCAGGGCGTCAAACATCTCCCTTATCACGAATTGATGGACCGAAAACAGAAGGGGCTGTGCTATCGATGTGGCAGAGCTTTCCACCCTCGCCATCAGTGCCCTAATCGTCAATTAAGAATCATGGTGATAGACGATGAGGAGGAGGGGGACGGTGAAGCCCAAGTTTTGGCCGTAGAGGAGGAGGAGGAAGTAGATGTTGATGCCTTGATGGAGAGTGTAGTGTGATGAATTTGGAGAGTCTACTTGCTGAAAAAGGAGGAATACCGCAAACTATGAAACTGAGGGATGTAGTGAAGGGAGTGCCCATTCTTATCTTGATCGATAGTGGAGCTACCCATAATTTCATTTCTAAGAAGTTAGTGACAGCGATGGGGTTGCCCGTAAAAGAGACCAAACCAATGAGAATCAAGTTGGGAGACGGGTATAAGGCCATAGCACAAGGGGCGTGTAAGAACGTTGAGCTGGAATTAAGGACTAGCAAGATTACAGTTGATACTTTACTCTTTGATTTGGAGGGAATTGATGTCGTTCTTGGAATGTCCTGGTTGGTTTCTCTTGGGGAAATGTGGATCGATTGGGGAAACAAAACATGAAATTCCAGTTGAATGATCATTGGGTAGAGTCAAGGGAGAGAGTAAGGAGTTTCAGTCAAGTGGCACTACAAAGTTTTTTTGGGAAGTCTTCACAAAGGGATAGAAGGGCTGTTTTTTGAAGAATTGCAGTCGTCCTGTTATAGGAAATGAAACAAGTACAGCAGAGGTTAAACCCCAACAGAAGCTTGAAATTGAAAACTTATTGTCCAGATTCCACGAGGTTTTTAAAGAGCCAAAAGGACTGCCACCTAAGAGAGGTAAGGAACATGCCATTACCCTTATAGAGGGTCAGGGACCTGTGAATGTGAGGCCCTATCGCTACCCGCATCATCATAAGAACGAGATTGAAAAACAAGTGAGGGAGCTGCTCGATTCAGGTATGATACGCCACAGCCAAAGTGTTTTTTCTAGTCCAGTAATTTTGGTGAAAAAGAAGGATGAGACATGGCGAATGTGTGTCGATTACAGAGCTTTAAATAAGGTTACTGTACCGGATAAATTTCCAATACCTGTGATAGATGGATTATTGGATGAGTTGTATAGGGCTAAGTTTTTTTCGAAGTTGGATCTTAAGTTAGGTTACCATCAAGTGAGGGTCAAAAATGAAGATGTCCACAAAACAGCATTCAGAACTCACAAAGGGCATTATGAATGCTTAATAATGCCATTCGGGTTAATGAATGCACCATCTACATTTCAAGCTTTAATGAATGAGGTTTTTAGAGCTATGTTGCGCAAGTATGTGCTGGTTTTATTTGACAACATCTTAGTGTACAGCCCGGATTGGGAAACTCATTTGCAACACTTAACTGCAGTTCTGAAAGTACTGAAAAAAAAAAGCAATTGTGGCCAACAAAAAGAAATGTTACTTTGCTCAGACTTCCGTGGAATATTTGGGACATATCATCTCCAAAGAGGGGGTGGCTATGGATCCAAATAAGATCTGCAGTGTGCTTAAATGGCCACAACCTAAGAATGTGAAGGGAGTAAGGGGTTTTTTGGGCTTAACTGGCTACTATCGGAAGTTCATCAAAGACTATGGCAAGATTGCTAAACCGTTAACAAAACTCACTAAGAAGGAAGGGTTCCAATGGGGACCTCGGGCACAAGAAGCCTTCGATCTTCTCAAGAAAATAATGACTACTGCCCCAATTTTAAGATTACCAGATTTCAGCCAAGAGTTCACCATTGAAAGCGATGCCTCCGGCTAAGGGTTGGGTGCTATTCTTATTCAACAAGGCAGACCTGTAGCTTACTATAGTAAGGCACTCGGAGAAAGAAATTTGACTAAATCAGCTTATGAAAAATAACTCATGGCTGTACTGATCAAAAGAGTCACAACAATGGACCAACAAAACTGGGCGGCTAAACTCCTCGAGTACAGATTTGACATTGTTTACAAGCCCGGTTTGGAAAATAGAGGGGTCGATGCTCTATCACGGATGTATGGAGAGGGAGAGTTCGCTGCCCTCATTCATTATCCCAATTGGTCAGGGTAAGAATGTGGTAGAGGAAGTGCATCGGGATGAAGAACTAAAGAGCATCATTGCTGATTTACAGCAGAACAGAGAGGCTAGGAAGGGTTTTTCTTACCATAATGGGGTCTTATTCTATGAGGGGCGGCTGGTAATTTCAGCCAAGTCATCATGGATCCCGACCTTGCTCAAAGAGTTCCATTCCACTCCACAAGGAGGGCATTCCGGGTTCTATCGTACATACAGATGCGTGGCAGCTAACTTATACTGGATTGGCATGAAACACTCCATACAGCAGTTTGTTAGAGTGTGATGTTTGTCAAAGGCAGAAATACTTAGTTGCAGCCCCGAGAGGTTTGTTACAACCTCTAAACATTCCTAATAAGGTTTGGGAGGAAATTTCTATGGATTTCATCACAGGAGTTCCAAAATCTAAGGGCTTTACAACAATACTCGTGGTAGTGGACCGCCTCTCTAAGTACAGCCACTTTATTCCATTGAAGCATCCTTACACGGCTAAGTTAGTGGCTGAAATTTTCACCAAAGAGATCATGCGGTTGCATGGTGTTCCAGCCTCTATCTTGAGTGATAGGGATCCTATTTTTGTTAGTGGATTCTAGAGAGAATTGTTCAAGTTGCAAGGTACTTATTTGAAAATGAGCACCGCCTATCACCCACAAACAGATGGCCAAATGGAGGTTGTCAATCAGTGTCTTGAAACTTTTCTTCGATGTTTTATAGCTGACCAGCCAAAAACTTGGGTGGTGTGGCTGCCATGGGCTGAATATTGGTACAATACTACTTTCCATGTGTCTACGGGTACCACACCTTTCGAAGCCGTGTATGGGAGGCCACCTCCAGTTGTGACTCGGTTCCTAGTAGGGGAAACCAAGGTTGAAGCTGTCCAAAGAGAACTGTTGGATCGTGATGAGGCCTTGCGCCAACTGAAACATCATTTGTTAAGAGCTCAGTGGAAGAATGAAGGCTCAGTGATCTTCACCGGAAAGAGAGGTGCTTTGAGATAGGAGATTGGGTTTTTCTAAAGCTACGCCTCACGGGCAGCAAAAAGAGGAGCCGAATCTGTCCCAAGTCAGTAGGTACTACAAATGTTTCTGTGCCGGAAAAATAGGAGCCGTAGCCTACAAGATTCGCAATTACTGAATCAGCCCTGATTCACCAGGAAGTGTTCCATGTCTCGCTGTTAAAAAAAGCTATTGGTGACTATAAGGTAGAAGAGGATCTTCCTCGTGACATGGAGAGTGATACAACAACTTCCCTTGTACCTAAGGCAAGGCCGGCAGCTCATATAGTCACCATGGGAGTAGACTTGGTTCGGCGATTCATCGGTGCAAAGGAAAAAGGAGAGTGTCGAAGAGGCTACATGGGAGGATGAACTCAATATTCGTAGCGAATTCCTCAGATCTCGACTTGAGGACAAGTCCTGTTCTTCAAAAGGAGGGCAATGATAGAACCTCTATGTTAACTTAGGCCCAAATAGCCCAAAGAACATAGCAAATGCCACCAAGCCCACAACTTGGAGAGTTTATGTCAGAAAAATAGGAAGGGACAGGAATGAATGCCGAGGTGGCAGAGAGAGAGAGAGAGAGCCGTGTGATGTGGGAATTCTTATAGTAGGCACGTAGAGGAGGGGGTGAAGGAGCTTCAATCATAATTTGGTTAGTTATTGGGCGTAGAACTTTTTCTCTGAAGGAGCTTGGCTCTGGGCAAGGAACCTTGATTCCTTTGTATTTTCTTCTTCCTCTAACTAATACAGTAACCTCTCCCAGTATTTTACTTGATTTCTAGTTTGTTTTCCTACTATATGCTATTGGTTTCTATCACCTTGCCTTTTCTCTTCGCACTTCTGAAAACACTTCTCTGATAGATGGCAGAGGCTTCCTTCCTAAGATACATCCTCAAACTTCATCAAGGTCTTTGTTCAGCCCGGCTAAGAAGACAACTATCCGCCCTCTTTCCACCTTTTTTCTGTAGCGAGCACTATCACTACTGCTTTCCCATTCTTCTTCTTCAAACATATCCAGCTCCTACCATACAGTCATCATCTCATTATAGTATACTGTGATTTCGCGTTCACCTTGCTGTATTTTCCACATCTAGTTGGTCAATTCAAACAACTGCGAGTGATTATCTAAGTCTGAATATGTCTCCTTTACAGCTTCCCATACGTCACGAGCTGTTGGTAAGAACATGAAGGGCTTGCCAATCACTGGGTCCATAGAGTTGATTAACCACGCCGTAACCATTGAGTTCTCGGAACGCCACTGCCTGTATTTGGGATCACCGGTGCCCGGGGCTGTCACTTCTCCATTCAAATATCCAAGCTTTCCCTTATCGTCAATCACCAACTGCACGGACTTAGACCACTCAAGGTAATTTTTTCCATTCAATTTGTGAATGGTAATTTGAAGAGAGTGGTTGCTAACGGAGATGGTTGTGGGCTGAGTTGCTTGCTGAGCGTCGTCATCGGAGGGTCGTGCATCGCTGTGAGGGGTCGCATTGGTCTCAGGCGGAATCTCCCTTGTGGGCTGCTGGCCGCCTCCTCCTGGGGACAACACGCCACTCCTATTATCGGAGGTAGCCGAACTAGAACCAACCATGGCAGCTTTGTAGTTCATGATCGAACCCTAAAGCTCTTGATACCATGTAAAAATATTTTCTTTATTGATTCACTGATATCATCAGAATAGTACATCTTAAATAGGGAAAAACAGGGAATCAGATTCCGTGATAATAGGAAACTATAATCCCATAAAAACAGAAAAAAAGAAACACAAGGAAAGTAAATCCCATAACTTTGGGATTGATTAATTCTTTCCTTAATCCCAGGATAATAGGATTCCTAATTTATTCAGAACCATAAAATCCTAACTTTCCTAATTTATCCACAGAGATACTGATGTAGAACTACTAGAAGTATAAGGCAATTTTTTTTGTTTGGCTAAAGGGCAAACCTCACATACATGATTATTGCATTTTGAAATGAAAGGAAATTGTTTGCACAGTACATCAAGTTTCTGAGAAGAGAGATGTCCTAGCCTATAATGCCATAAATCTAGACTAGGAATAGAGAAATTGTTTACAGAAATATCAGGAATAATAGGTGTCCAAGAAGATGATAGCACATATAATCTGTTGACTACTGTCCTTGTTGACCACCGTACACTTTCATTCATGCATAGTCCACCGTCCACATTAATTTAGGAAGTAATTTTAGATTCATGTATTTTCTAGTTCATGTACTTAGGGAATAACTATCTCATTTATTTATCTGGTAAATACAAGTTGTAAATTAATATTCCAAGTGTATAAAAGTAAGCATCATTTGCTGTGTGGATTTAACACAAGCAATTTAGAAAATAACTCTTTGTTCTTTCAATTTGGTATCAGAGCTTCCGACCCTAGGAGTCTCTCTTTTTTTCGCTGCCTCAGCCTTCATTGCTGAGTATCCTCAGGTGCCTTGCCTTCATTGCAGGACTTGTTCTTCGCTTGCCTTCATTGCAAGTTCAGCATTAAACTGTACCGTCGGTCCTTCCTCTCCTTGTTTCATCCATTTGAATCTTCAGCCATTGCCTTAATAGTGGTGCATCCTAAACCCTTTCTTTTTTACCTATTGAAATCATGTCTGAGATTGAGTCTACTATCTCCCAAAGCAATACAATCCAGCCTTTAATCCTGAACCCAAATGACCTTCCTCCTTTACAGTCTTCTTATCGACTCAACGGAAAAAATTATTTACAATGGGCACAAGTCATTCGAACAACCCTCAAAGGTCGACGAAAATTGAACCACATTGAGGGAATTGCACCTAAAAAAAGTGACCCACTGTTTGAGGCTTGGGATGATGAGGATTCTCTCATTATGACTTGGCTTTGGAATTCCATGACTCCAAAAATTAGCCGGAATTGTATATTCTTTTCATCATCCTGGGAAATTTGGGAGAATCTTCGCAAAATGTTTTCAATGAAACAGGATATTGCTGCCTGCTATGAGTTGAAGACTAAAATCTTCAACACCAAACAAGGAACTTTATCTGTGACGGATTGTTATGGAACTTTAAATGGTTTGTGGATTGAGCTGGATCAGCACCAGAACTTGAAGATGGAATGCAGTAAAGACTCAACAACCTTGGCCAAATTTATTGAGAAAGATAGTATATTTGAATTCCTCTCAGGTTTGAATCCTGAATATGATCTCATTCGGGTACAAATCCTTGGAAAAGAGAAGTTACCTACTCTATCAGAAGTGTTCTATACAATCCGTGGGGAAGAAAGCCGAAGAGCAGTCATGCTTGATGAAAAGCCAACTGATGGGTCAGCATTAAAATCTGTCAAAATAGGACCTTATTCATCCTCATCTAAATCTAATCGTTGGTGCTCCTATTGCAAGAGGTCTAGTCATACCAAGGAAAACTGTTTTAAACTCCATGGGAAGGACCAGGTACTTAGCCGCATAGGGGGATTTAAAAATGTTGCCCGGGGACAAGCACACTTCACTTCCATAGACTCTGAGTCAGAGGTGGAGGCCAAACAGGTGAAAGATGATATCCCTGCCCTTAGCAAGGAGGAACTGGAACATTTAAGGTCTTTTATGGCTTCCTTTAGTAAGCCTTCCAGCTCTTGCTCTCTGGTCATGAATGGTAAGAATCTATGTTCTTTATTCTCCCATATTTCTAGTACTGTTCCTGAGGATTCTTGGATTATTGATTCTGGTGCTACTGATCACATGACCTTTTGTTCTTCCCATTTTTCATCATATAAAAATCCCACGGGTAATCATCACATAACTGTAGCTGATGGCTCTCATACATCAATTGCTGGTCTTGGTAATGTTAAACTTAGTTCATTTCTAAATTTTAAAAATGTGCTTCATGTTCCTAAACTTTCATCTAACCTTCTTTCTATATATAAACTTACCAAAGACCTTAATTGTGCTGTAACCTTTTTCCACTCTCATTGTGTATTTCAGGATCTTATCACGGGGAGGACGATTGGGGTTGTTAAGGAACAGGGAGGGTTGTATTATCTTGAGATGAAAGCGGCAGGTGGCTCTAGTCAAAAGTTGCAACATTCTTGTCATCAATCTAGTATCAAGTCTTGTGCCTCCCAAATTTGGCTCCACCATAGATGTCTTGGACACCCCCCATTTACTTTACTTAAATCCATGTTTCCTGCTTTGTTTTTAAATGAGTCAGTTAAGTCCTTTAATTGTGATATTTGTGAGTTTTCCAAACACCATCGAGTGAGTTTTCCTCCAAATGGTAATAGAAGCAGTGACCCTTTTTCTCTTATCCATACTGATGTTTGGGGTCCTGCATCCATTCCTAATATTTCTGGTGCAAAATGGTTTTTGTCATTTATTGATGATTGCACTCGTGTCACTTGGATTTTCCTAATGAAAGATAAATCAGACGTGTACAAATTATTCATCCAGTTTTATCATATGATTAAAACTCAATTTGATAAAACTATTAAATGTTTGAGGTCTGATAACGGTAGAGAATATGTGAATCAAAATTTCTCTACCTTTCTTAAACAACACGGTATTATTCATGAATTTACATGTGTTGATACCCCCTAACAAAACGGGGTTGCTGAAAGAAAAAATCGGCACTTGCTTGAAATTACTAGAGCTTTATTGTTTCAGATGTCTGTTTCAAACTCATACTGGGGGGAAGTTGTTTTGACTGCTGCTTATTTAATAAATCGGTTACCCTCTAGAGTCCTTGGTGGTGTGAGTCTTGTTCATGTCATGAAATCATTTTTTCCCTCTACTCCTATTATGCAAAGTCTTGAGTCTCGTGTTTTTGGCTGTGTTGCTTTTGTTCATATCCATCGTAAACATCGGGGCAAACTTGACCCTCGTGCTATTAAATGCATTTTCATTGGTTATGCTCCTGACAAGAAGAGATACAAATGTTATCACCCTTCCTCTCGTCTAGTGTTTGTCTCCATGGATGCCACTTTTCAAAAAAATCAACCATTCTTCATTTCCTTTCAACTTCATGGGGAGAAAACTATTGATTCGGAAGTTGAGATTTTTCCTCCAGACATTAATATTCCCTTGTTTCCCTTGTTTCCATCTTCTGATATGCCTTCTGATACACAGAAATTAACACAGGAATTAGCTCCTTTTGACAATCACCCACCTGAACCTGAAAGAATTGCTCGGACTAAAGCAAGCTCGCCAAAAATGGTGTATCAAAGGAGAAAACAACCCGAACTGGTCCAGCCTCAACCCCAAGTGTCTGAACCGGTGGTGAGTACTGAAAACACTAATCCCATTAATTCTGAACCTATTCCTTTGTATAATTGTGATTCTAACATTGATGATGACTTACCTATTGCCTTAAGAAAAGGGAAAAGGCCTTGTGCTAAGTGCCCTATTTCCCAATTTGTCTCTTCAAAAAACCTTTCTTTGCAGCACCAAAGTTTTATTGCAACCATTGACTCTATCAGAATCCCTAAGACAGTACAGGAAGCATTGAAGGATAAGAATTGGGTTCAAGCCATGAATGATGAGATGCAAGCTCTAGAAAGGAATGGAACATGGGAAATTGTTGAAAGACCAAAGGAAAAGAGATCAGTTGGGTGCAGATGGATTTACACTGTGAAATACCGGTCTGATAGTACACTAGACAGGTATAAAGCAAGGTTGGTTGCAAAAGGGTATACACAAACTTATGGGATAGACTATGAGGAAACATTTGCCCCTGTGGCAAAAATGAACACAGTTAAAATTCTGCTCTCTTGTTGCTCACTTCCAATGGAAACTTCATCAGTTTGATGTGAAGAATGCCTTTCTTCATGGTGAATTAGAGGAAAAAGTTTATATGGAGATCCCTCCTAGGTATGACTCCTATGGTGAAGGGAATAAAGTGTGTAAATTGAAGAAGGCCTTATATGGTTTGAAACAATCACCCCGTGCTTGGTTTGGAAGATTCACAAAGACTATGGTGTCCCTTGGATATAGACAAAGTCAAGGTGACCATACCCTCTTTATCAAACACTCACCTGAAGGTAAATTGACTATCCTACTTGTGTACGTAGATGATATCATTATATCAGGGGATGATGTCGTTGAGAAATCTCTTTTAAAGGAGAAACTAGCTACTGAGTTTGAAATGAAGGAACTTGGGAGATTGAAATATTTCCTTAGAATTGAAGTTGCCTACTCTAAACAAGGTATCTTCATTTCTCAACGAAAATATGTCCTTGACCTTCTCAAGGAGACTGGGAAGCTTGGATGTAAAACTTCTGGAGTACCGATTGAGCAAAATCATAGAATGGGTAATGAGGAAGAAAGTCCCAAGGTTGATAAAGCTCAGTATCAAAGGTTGGTAGGAAAGTTGATATATCTGGCACATACCAGACCAGATTTAGCCTATGCTGTGAGCATGGTAAGCTAGTTCATGCATGACCCAAGAAGAAGACATATGCAAGCTATTGATCGTATTTTACAGTATCTCAAGGCTTCTCCAGGAAGAGGATTGTTGTTTAAAAGGGGTAGAAATCTATCTATGGAGGTCTATACTGATGCAGACTATGCCGGGTCAATTACTGACAGGAGGTCAACAACTAGCTATTGCATGTTTCTTGGAGGGAATCCTGTGATATGGAGAAGTAAAAAACAGAATGTAATTTCAAGATCAAGTGCAGAAGCAGAGTTCCGAGCTATGGCTCAAGGAGTTTGTGAATTGTTATGGATGAAAATCATTCTTGATGATCTCAAGATTAAGTATGAAGTTCCAATGAAGTTGTTTTGTGATAACAAGTCAGCCATTTGCATTGCTTACAATCCAGTTCAGCATGATAGGACCAAGCATATAGAGAGTGACAGGCACTTTATTAAAGAGAAACTTGATAATGGGTTGCTTGCCACATCATATATCCCATCAGAAGATCAACTGGCTGATGTGCTAACCAAGGGTCTTCCTAAAGATAAGTTTCAAAATCTCACTTGCAAGCTGGGAATGATTGATATCCATTCTCCAGCTTGAGGGGGAGTGTTGACTACCTTCCATGTTGACCACCGTCCACTTTCATTCATGCACAGTCCACCGTCCACATTAATTTAGGAAGTAATTTTAGATTCATGTATTTTCTAGTTCATGTACTTAGGGAATAACTATCTCATTTATTTATCTTGTAAATACAAGTTGTAAATTAATATTCCAAGTGTATAAAAGCAAGCATCATTTGCTGTGTGGATTTAACACAAGCAATTCAGAAAATAACTCTTTGTTCTTTCAATTTAATCCATTGGTGGACTCAGCTGACCCAATCATCTTCGAAGTATGGCTGTCCTGTATGACGTGTTATCATGAAATATGAGTTTACAGTGCAATGAAGCAATGAATTTTGTAATGGAAATCAAATTGAAGGTAAACTCAGGCAAAAATAGTACATCAGTAAGGAAAAATGAACTGGAAAAATGCACTGTACCAGAAAATTTGGCAATAACAGCATTACCATCAGGAAGTTTCACAGTGATTGGTTTAATATTTTTGTTGGATGAGTATAGATTCAGAGAGCAACAAACATGATCTGTTGCACCTGAATTTAATATCCAATGTTTTGGCTTGGAATTACAGATAAGCACAGTGTGGTTACCTATTGGATCACTAGGAACTGTGGTAGATGGGACAGATGTGATTATTTGGTTAACAGCATGAATTTCTGCTTTCTGGAACAAAGCTTGAAGAACTTGATACTGTTTTGGCGTGAGAACATAAGCTGAAGGTTTTTGATCTTCCTGGGGCTGAATCAGCCTCCTCAGCTTCATCATCATCTTCAGTGCTGAGATTATTTATGACAGCAGAACCAGAATTCTTGGCCTTGAAATGTGGTGGAAAACCATGTTTCTTATAGCACACATCAACAGTGTGTCCAATCCTTCTGCAGTGACTGCACACTTAGTTTCCTCTGAAGAATTGACCCTTTCCTGCAGGACCTTTTCCCTTTGCAAATTTCTTGTAACCAGTTGAACTGCTACTTGCATTGGTCAAGATTTTAGATTCCTCACTTGCTTCTTTATTCAACTGTCTTTCTTGTTGAACAACCATCGAGAACACCTTAGTTGTAGGTGGCATTGGATCTAGTAACATGATCTGGGAGCGTGCATTCGAAAATTGATCATTCAGGCCTCTCAAGAACCTGATCACATAATCTTGTTGCTATAGCTTTTACATACACATGGAACTTCACACATACAGCTTGCAATTGGTCGAAAAGTGTCCAATTCATCCCATAAACGCTTTAATTGAGTAAAATAACTTGTGACTGAGAGATTATCTTGTTTCAGAGAAAAAATCTCTTCTTGCAGTTCTGCAATACGAAAAATGTCACCTTGTGAGAATCTTTGCTTCAAATCATCCCACACTTCTGAGGCTTTATCCATCCAAAGTACGCTTTGTGCAATCGGAGACAAAGATCTTACAATCCATGACAACACCATTGTGTTACTTCTTTCCCACACTGATAACATGGGATCAAAAAGATCTGGGTTGACGATGCTTCCATCAATGAACCCCAATTTGTTCTTTGATTGGAGTGCCATTGACATGGCTCGAGACCAAGCATGATAGTTGGTCTCTGACAGAGGAGGATTCACCAGCACCAAAGTTGGGTTTTCACTCGGGTGCAAGAAAAAGGAACTGCTTGGATCACCCAAAAGATTGTTGACGAATGCCATTGTTGAATCACCAAGTAGAACACAGCAATTGCTTTGATAATCTTGAACTTGGAGTGAAAATGCTCAGCAGAGCTCTCTCTTTCTAAGAGCTCTGATACCATATTAGGAACTTTCGGAGAGAAAGAGAAGAAGAAATCTGAGTAGAAAACTTGTATTGATTATGAATCAGAGAATTGAATAATCTTACATCACAAACTTTCAGTTTATATACATGAGTAACTTATCTAACTAGAGTAACTAATCTAAGTGAAAAGTAACTAACCTGCTGATCTGGCAAACTAATTTGCTGACATGGCTAACCAACTAATTTAAGACTGTACAAGTTTACACACATTATATAAGAACCTCTCATAGTTGAAAATCATGGACTGGGGTAGACTAGTTGTAGGAGTAGAATTTTCAGCAATAGAGCATATGGGTATTTAGTATTTAGTTTTTTACTATTTGGTGCCAAAATTTTGTGCTTGTATGTTTATTGTTCCACACAATATTTCATCTTTATTGCTAGTGCAGATTGATGATGACATGTTCTTACAATTATAAATTGCAGGATTATATGGAAGATTATGAGGTGACCGTGCCGTTTCAATCCCTTCAGGCTTTAGGATGCCTTGTTCATGCAGTTTTCCCCAAAAAGAAGGTTGGTGACACTTGCCCCACTGCTGTTCATGATTTTGAAGGTGATCAAACTTACAGTGAGAAGCCAGGGCATGATTTTGTTCTAAATGCTACCTATGACGATGTGGAGGCTTCAAACTATGATGCTCTTGTCATCTCCGGAGGTCGATCCCCTGAGTATTTGGCACTGAATGAGTCAGTTATTGCCTTGGTGAAGCATTTCATGGAAAGCATCTATCTGCCATGGACAACTGATTTTGGCTGTTGCTGATGTCCTCAAGGTATTATTATTGTAAACTTAGTAAAAAATCCCTGTTTGTTATATTTCATAATTTTCATATATGTTTGTCAACAAACACTTGAAACAAGTGGCCATTGATGTTGTTTGACCAAATAAAACATTTTGAGTTCTATACTCTTGATGTAATCTAGAACTCAAGGTTTTATTACTGTATTCTTTGAACTCTTGTTTAATCTGCAATTGTTTCTAGCGATCTATATACTCAGGATTTGTCTTATACCAAACTGTTAGGAAAGCAAAGAGTTAATCTACCTGCATGTCACAACAATGGGTAACTTGAGTTGCTAGAACTTTTGTATTAAGATAAAAAATTCTTCTATTATTGGTTCTTGAAAGTTAATTAATGCAGCCAGCAGTGTCGCTTCAACAAGTTTTTTTGATTTCGGAGTGTTTGACTTCAACCCTTTGTTTTCTAGACTAGTAAGCAATGCCTCTTCAGGTTTGATTAGTTCTGCTGTCTTTTGAAAGGCTTGGCAGATTCTAGTGTGACTAGTGGAATGCTATGAGTAGTTGTTAGAGTTTGTAGAACTCACTATTAGTGGCTACTTGTCATGTTGCATTTACAGGGAAGGAAATGTACCACTTACCCGGCTGTAGAGCTTAATGTGGTCCTATCAGGAGCAACATGGTTGGAACCTGATCCCATAGACCGTTGTTTTACTGATGGAAATTTGGTTTCTGGAGCTGCATGGCCAGGGCATCCTCAGTTCATTTCTCAATTGATGGCACTACTTGGGATTCAAGTATCTTTCTAGTTGTCCTTTGTAATGTAATGTACTTACTGTAGGTGTATGTACCAAAAGACATTGATGTGCATTACTATGTGAGGGGCTTCAAATGTACGGCTAAGAGAACAAAGTCTTCAGCTTTCTTTTTGTATGCTGTGTTTTTATGACTAGGATGACTAGGAGATCCTTTGGTGACTAGTGTGCATAATTTTCTGGAAAATGATTGTCCTTCTTAGTAGGAGCGCATATAGTGCCAGTGGTGACAGTGTGTTGAATATGGTTGGCTATCTCCATATCTTAGAACGTGTATCTTACGCTTAAGTACCTTTATTTGTAGCAAAATGAGAGGAAAAAAGAAAGTAGCCTTGTCAAGTTCAAGAAAGTTCAGGCGGAGAATAGAATAGAAGGAAACATTTTCAATGTTCCTAGAAGGTATGAGAGCATGAATGTTTCATGCATCAAATACTGTTGAATTTGTGTAAATTTTGATCAACGATTAGTATAATTTACCTGTAATTATAATAATAATAAAAAAATTTAATTATAGGTAATTATGTGATTAGTTCCTAAAATCATAAAAAATTGTTTAAAATTTGCAAAGTGATTCCAAATTTTACTGTTGCATCAATTACCGTAATGTCGATGGAAATGTTTAGTAAGAATTATATTATTGGATCTATTTTCACTGCAGTCTCATTGTTCTGTCTTACCCAGATGTTAATACCAAAGCTCTCACCTTTATTGAAAGGTTCAGAGCTGGTTTGAGGATGGAGAAGAAGTCCATGAAAGAGAAACACGGGATAGGGAGGTCCAATTTAAACGCTTCACCAAATCCATAAACCAAAGAAGAAAGTAGGCTAAGTTGAAGTTACAAAGTTAATATTTACTTTATCTAAATTATTCAATTGATATTTTTTTAAATAGTTTTTTGAAAGTGAATTGTTCTGACGCATACATACACTAAAAATCATAGAGGCATGGGAGGACTAGTTCTTGTGCAATAGAATTCTGATACAGAGTTCTTATATTTGCATTTTTGGTGTTTTTTTTTCCCTGGTTATTCATGTGCGTTTGAATGGCCAGTATCACACTGTAATTTCGCCTGTTTTTGAATTTTTTTTATTAATAGAACAGAATCAAATAAGTGGGGATGAACAAAAAAAAATGAATAAAATATAATTATCATTCTCTTTTTTAAAAAATTTATTAACGGAATATAACGAAACTTCATTACTCATGTATTTTCTTTATTCCATCTCAATTTTAGAGAAAATAAAAGTTGAACATTTGAGAAGAAAATAGGAGAAATATTTCTCTGTATATTCTGTTTCTTTCTCATATATTTTAAAACTTCTAAATAAGAGAAGTTATTTTCTTTTTTTTTTCGTTCTCTTTTCATTCTCTCGTTACCTATCATTTAAACATACTATTATTCACGCCTCAGAACCTGGGCTCTTTTAAAATCATCCTCCATCCGGATTTGTTGACCTCTGACGCAGCCAGTTTGAGAGCCACGGCTCTTCTACTCCGCCTCATGGCTTCCTTCCAAGAAGAACCAATCTATTGAAGGATATGAAGAGTGTTCACAAGAAAAGGGAAATGAAAGGAAAAGAGAAACCCAGATTTACCCAAGCTCAGATGAATTTTTTGGTGACTTCTTCTCCGAAAGTCAGATGGAGTTGCATAAAAACATGAATAGAGACCATTCAGCAATCAATCCTTATATTCTTACATCATTTTTTCAACATCACTTTCAACACCTAGTTAATGATATACAAATTTATAGTTAATCACATATATTGGTTGGTTAATGAGTAAATTCAAGCTTCAACCCCTAAATTATAAATTTACTTATTAACCAACTAATACATGTGTGATTAACCACAAATTTGTATATCATTAACTAAACATTAAAAATGATGTTAAAAAAGTAATGTAAGATAATATTTTTCCTTTAGCAAATAAATAAAAGTAAAGGTTCTAAAAATAAATGATTATTTTACAACAAAAAAAGTAGCATAAAATTTTAAGGCAACTCAATAATACTTGATATTGTAGGTATTTTTCATAGTACATTTATGCTTAAAAACATTTCTGGAGCTTTGTAAACAGCTCCGAGAAGTTAAAATAAACGGCTCCTAGAGTAGAAACCCTTTATCTCTCAAACTAGTGTCATGGGTAATTAAAAAAAAGTTAAAATAAATAAATTAATCTATATAATTTTAGTCTATTTAGATTTTAAATTTTATTTTTTAATATTATTTTTGTATTTTCATTTAATTGAATTTTTTTTGTGAATCACTGATTTGAATTTTAGATTTTATCTCTAAAGTATTAGTCTTTATATTTTTCATTCATTTAAATTTTAATTTTTATAATAATTTTTATTAATTAAGATATTAATCTCTATTTTTCATAAAGATTGTTGTTATAATTTTCAATTATTAAGATATTACTCTATGATAGACTAAATCTAAATAAGTGAAACTATATGGATCGATATCAAAAAGTATATATAAAGGATGTAAGCATTAATAATAAGACCATTACTTCATGTAATAAGAAAATAATTCGATAATAATAAAATATATCTCTATTTCTGAAAAACAAGAATCCTGTAATATTATGAAAATAAATATTTATCTTTTAAATTTTCTCCCCTTCTTAAGACTATTCCAAACTAATCCCTAATGTAAAATTTTTATTTTCTTTAATAATTATTTTAGTGTATCTTCGAGTAAAAAACTTCATGAACGAAATTTATATAAATTTATATTAAAAATTCATCCCTTAATACTTCACCTTATTTTTTAAAAGTATACCAAATTGAGCTATAATGCAAAAACTCAATCTTCTTTTATAAACGTTATTATAAATCCTTAAAGATCTTATGAAAAGTTCATTAAGGACACTTACAACCTTACATTGATAGATATTACAATGATAAATAAATAAAAAAAAAGAAAATTTATCAAAAACTAAAATCAAATAATACTTGATGCATTTAATTACCTTAGCATTTTGTACTTATACACAAATTTTTATACAATGTAAGTTAAGTAAATAAAAATAACACATTAATTAAATTAATTAATTAACAAATGACTTCTTAAGTTCTTTAATCTTTTTGTCATTCACAAATCTAATATTAAGACTTAACCATAACTTGCCCCATTACTTCTACTCAGTCAATACTACTGTACAGGTCAATTTCTTCTCTTATTTTTCCAAAATATTTTTTAACTCTTACAAATAATTTTACTAAAAAAAATCAATGAAACACTAATGTTATATAATACGAGTTTTGTTTCTTGAAATAAAACTTTCCTAGTTGTAGTTAACCAATTTTATTAAATAAACTTTATGATAAATCAAAAAAATTTAATTAATTTTATCATGTTTTCTTGTTAATTTTTTACCCCATAGATATAAATATTAATATATTTTTAAATAAAGTTTTCAATCCTATGAAATATATATAACTATAAAAATCTTTGAATATTATGCATATATATATATATATGAATAAAAAAATTAAAAAATATACTTAATAAATTTTTTGTTTATTCGTAATAAATTACGTTCAATTAATTTTATTAATGTAAAGTTTTCACTCCCATACAATGTAGATATTGAAGTTTTTTAAATATTATCTTTTCACCAAATTTTGATTTTAATTCTTGAAAAATTCGTAAACTAAATAAATTAATTCTATTTTTGTGAACATTTTTTTAACACTTGATCATTGTTTTCTCCCTTTTATAGTATGTACTCAATATAAAAATTTGTGAGGGATACATCATTTTTTTCACCCAATTATCCTGTTGATTGGATCATATATAAATGGACTAAAGCTAGTAGCACTTTTATTTGATACATAAGTTCGCTACATTTTTCTCTCTTTCTTTTTTTCTTACTAATCTTTGAAAGTCTATTTTGAAACAATAATGATATTTACACATTAAAATTTGTACACTATTCTTACATTATTATTTTTTAAGTAATAAAAAAAAAAACGCACACTACAACATACTCTCTCTATCTTTTTTATCCAAACAAATAAAGTAAAAGTAATATAAAAATTTTAATGTGTATATGTTATTACTTATTTTAAAAATAACATATAAAGTGGCTGTAGATTTTTTCCCTTAAAAAGTAGCTGACGGGAGGTAGAGAAGGAGAGAGAGAGAGAGGAATAAAAGAAAGAAAAGTAATAGGAGTAAGTGAAAAATGAACCAAAATACTCTTGAATTGGGCAGAAGTAGAGTTTTTAGAGACAATATAGCTGTTCACCAAAATTAATATATATCTCAAATTATATTCTCTCCTAAAGTGTTAACTTGGATAAACAAGACACGATAAGATTGTTATAGTTGTAGTCAATATAAATTTGGTAAGTAAAAGATATTTTATATATATATATATATAGTTGTAGTCAATATTAGTTTGGTAAGTAAAAGATATTATATATATATATATATATATAAAGAGTATATTTAATGAGAAAAATATTTATTGTAACAAATGAGATAAGTGAATATTGATCATTAGATCTTATATAAATAATTAAAATTAAAATATAAATACATATGACTAATTTTTAAATAATTTTTAATATTTATCATCTATGTATAATTATATGGTCAAGATCTATTTCTCTTACTCTCTCATAATAAAAATTTTTCTCACTAAATATATTTTCTCGATATATCAATAACTCATTGGTAAATTATATGATTTAAATAAACAAAGAAAAGACTATCATGAATCTATTTTATTTGGGTCTATGAATAACCTACTTTCTTTTTTCTCTCCGTATAAAGGAAGGAGAATTGGTTCATTTCACGATATTTGAGAGTGATAAAACCAAATTGAGTAAATTACACTTACCTCCTCTTCAGGTTTGATGATATTGTACTCAATCCTTTTTTTTTTAAATGATACCCATTTTTATTAATTGATCAAGTTGTATAATTGTGTAAATATTATCAGTTAAAATCTATAGAATTTTAAGCATTCACAGTTATTTATAAAAAATATTTTTAAAAAAAAATATCAGTCTCATTCTTTTTCAAAAATGGCACTTACCCCTCAATTAATTGATCAAGTTATATAATTATATAAATATTATCGCTTAAAATCTATAGAAGCTTTTAAAGATTCACGCTTATTTATGAAAAATTGTGTATACTAAAAATAATTGTGTATATTGAAAATTTTATAGATTTTAATTAGTAATATTTATATATAATAATATTTTTTTATAAAAAAACTTACAATTTTTTCTGTGTGAGTGTGTAAGGAGTTTTTTTAAAAAATATATACATTTTTTAACTAGTAATGTTATCAAATTTTAATCGATAAAAAATATTATCAAATTTTAATTGATAATATTTATACATAATAATATTTTTTTAAAAATATTTTTTTCATAAATAACTACAAATACTAAAAATCTTATAAATTTTAATTGATAATATTTATATAATTATGTAACTTGATCAATTAATGAGAGTGATTGTCATTTAAAAAAAAAGACTAAATATAATATTATCAAATTAAAAAAAATGAGTATAATTTACTCAACTAAATTTTATTATTTTGTATCGTAATTATTTCTTTTATATTTTGTCCTTTTTTTTCTTTGAAATTATTTTGGAGAAGAGCCGAAAGTGGTATTAATTCAACGGCTTGTATTCTTGCGTCTCAACTTTTGTTTTGTTTTCCCAAACATCTCAGTCTTCCCATTATGATTGCGACTTTGAAAGTCAAAAATCTTTGACTACCCATGTGAGACTTTCATCTCTTCATTTTTCAATCATTTCAATTTCCAGCTCAACTTCCAATTCTTCCATAAAGTTTAGAAATCAAATGCTTGCATAATCTTTTTAAGACTCCCAGCACACTTCCACTAAGCTGCATCCTGGCCTTCTTTCCACACATTGACAGGGACAACTGACAAGTCTACAAATATAAATCCAGAATTTCCACTATCCATCACAAATATTCGGTAGATAATTATTAAACAATACATATGCTCATTATATTCATTCATTACCTTGGAATTTCTCTCATATTTGCAACTTACACAGTTTAAAAAAGATAAAGGATGATATCATGACGGTAAAATTAATGAATTCTAAGCTTTATGCTTTCATATGTTACAAAGAGTTACATCCATCTCAAATATATAAGTGAGCCATGCAACAGAATACGCATGAATCTGATAAGCTATCCTATCTGGCAATTAACACAAGTAACAAATTGAGATACAAAAAGATAAAAAGTTATCTTATCCAGACGTATTAAGCCAACTACTTTCTATTACTTTTCTATTTATTCATTACTGCCCCTCAAGTTGGAGTGTGTAAGATCATGAACACCAAACTTGATTGCTAATTCTTTGAAAACCTTTGCACCCAAAGACTTGGTGAATATGTCAGCCGACTGCTGTTTGGTTGGAATATAGGCAGTGGCGATCGTTCCCGCTTGTATATGTTACGAATAAAGTGGCAATCCATTTATATGTATTTGGTTCTTTCATGTAGAACTGGATTTGTTGTAAGATGAAGAGCAGCTTGGTTATCACAATGAAGAATGGTAGACTCGGCACATTGAACCCCAAGACATTTCAGCAACCTCCTTAACCAGATAACCTCGCTAGTGGCATAAGCCATGGCTCGGTACTCAGCCTCACTTGATGATCTCGACACAGTAATTTGTTTTTTCGTTTTCCAGGATATGGGAGTTGCCCCAAGTTTCATCAAATAGCCTGATACAGATTTTCTGGTCAGCGGACAAGAGGCCCAATCGGAGTCACTATAAGCAACCAGTTCTAGGTTGTTGTCTCTTGGTAAGAAGATTCATTGCCCCGGTGAGGATTTCAAATATCGCAGCAACTGCATGGCAGCGTCCCAATGCCCTTGACGAGGTTCCTGCATGAACTGACTCAAAATGTGAACCGAATATGTGATTTCGGGCCTTGTGATTGTGAGATAAATAAGACGCCCCACCAATCGTCTATACTGTGAGGGATTCGAATAAGGGGGCTGTTGTCCAAAGCCAACTTATGGTTTTGCTGCACAAGGAACGAAGATGGCTTACAAGCAAGCATTCCACACTCCTCTAGGATGTCCATCGTATACTTTCGCTGACAAATGAACAATCCTTTCAAACCCCGAGCCAGTTCTAATCTCAAAAAATACTTGAGTGCTCCCAAATCCTTCATGTGAAAACAATGACCCAAGTACTGTCTGAACTCTACACTCTTCATGGAGCCATTGCTGGCCACAACAAGATCATCTACATAGACAAGTACAGCCAAGAATACTGACCCGTGCGAGTAAATAAAAAGACTATGATCTGCTTCACATTCTTGGAACCCATAATCTATTAATGCTTGAGACAATTTTGAGTACCAATTGCGTGAAGCTTGCCGTAAGCCATACAATGACTTTTTTAAGTGGCAAACCAATCCCTTCTCGGCAAGATCGTATCCTTGTGGTGGCTGCATATATACCTCCTCACTTAGCTCACCACGGAGAAACGCATTGCTAACATCCATCTAGTGTAGCTCCCAGTTTTTAGCTATTGCCACAGTGAGCAAGCATCGGACAGTGGTCATCTTTGCCATAGGTGTGAAGGTTTCATTAAAATCCTCTCTTTCGACTTGTGTGTAACTTTTCGCTACAAGCCGGGCTTTGAATTTTTCAACTTCATCGGAGGCCTTATACTTGACCTTGTATACCCACCTACAACCAACTGCCATTTTCCCCTCTGGCAGCGTTGTGATCTCCCAAGTCTCATTATCCTCAAATGCCTTCAGTTCTTAAGACATCGCCTCCCTCCATTCTTGCTTTTGCACGCTTCTAAGAATGTGCTTGGCTCTTCATGAGAGGCTACAAGTGCAAGATACGCCTGATATTTGTTGGAAAAATGATCATAACTCATATAATCCGAGATGGGATAGACCGTACCTTAGCAGAGTGACGAATCCAGTGACTTGTATGCGGGGTTTTGTGCTGCTGAATGACAATAATAATCTTTAAGATAACTGGGGGGCTGGCGAGTTCGCTGTTCAAGTTCCCTGGTGTGTGGAACAACCGGATTCTATCCCTCACTTTGTGCTCTGGCATCCTCTACTTCGGTACCTTGAGCTTCACTTTCTACCTCTTCCTCGGTTTCTTCAGGTTCCGTCATAGTGCCTTGTCCCCCTTCATTATCAGTTTACTGAGGCTCTCTATGATGATAAGGCTCATTATGAAAAATACTCATGGGCAAATCTGCTGGTGTACTTCCTCCTTGGTCCTGATAAGGAAAAATGTGTTCATAGAAGACTACATCACGCAAGACAAAGAACTCCTTGGTCTTCACATTATATACCCTACAGCCCTTTTATCCTAGGGAATATCCAACAAACATGCAACGCTCGGCCCGAGGATCAAATTTATCTTGTGGCTTTGGTGTCGTCTGCGCATAACATAGGCAACCAAAAATCTTCATGTGATCATAAGTGGGTGGCTTGCCAAATAACTGTTCATAGGGCATAACCCCTTCATTTGCTACCGTCGGTGTTTTGTTAATGATATAGGTTGCTGTAAGCACGCATTCCCCCCAAAAAGCAATGGGAAGGTTAGCTTGAAACTGCAAGGCCCTTGCAACATTGAGGATATGCCTGTGCTTCCTTTCTACGCGTCCATTTTGTTGTGGTGTCCCCACACAAGAGGTCTTATGCATGATCCCTTCTTGTTGGAGATACCTTTGAAACGCTGTATTAATAAACTCTGTCCCATTATCACTTCGAAGCCTCTTAATTTTTCTGTTAAACTGTGTTTGCACCATATTATGAAAATTAACCAGCACCCCATAAATCTCAGTTTTATCTTTTAGCAAGTAGACCCAAGTCCCACATGTAAAATCATCAACAATAGTGAGAAAGTAGTGTGATCCATTATGTGAAGCAGTATGATACCTCCCCCATAAGTCACAATGAATAAGACAAAAGGCTCTTTGGCTTTATTATAACTTTGACTGAATGAAAGTCTACATTGCTTGGATCGGTGGCAAACATCACAACAATCCAGCTTATTGAAACTAACATTAACTTTAAACAAATGAGAAAGACGTTGCAAGGCTTGAGCTGAAGGGTGCCCCATCCTCGCATGCCAAAGAGCTGTTGAATCACCTCGGACTGCTGCAAAAGAAGCCTCTGCTGCTGTTGCTTTAAGCACATAAACCCCATCACCAAATCACCTGATCCAATCATCCTCCTTGTGGCTTGGTCCTGTATCACACAATGATCAACATGATAAGTTACTGTGCAATTTAAATCTCATGTCAGCTTGTGAATTGAAATTAAATTGCAACTAAAATCAGGAATGAATAAAACATCTTTCAGTTTGACACTCCCACTGAATGTAATCGTTCCCATCTTTTTCACTATTATTGTACTCCCTATGGGCACAACTATATGGAATGGTTTTTCAAGTGAACGCACTTCCTCCAATAGTGAGAAAAGAGGTGTCATGTGGTAGGATGCACCACTATCCAATACCCATATTTCATTACTATGCATTCTGCCATTACCAGCCATTGAGTCATGGGATGCTACACTCCCTTTTCCTCGTATTCCATGGAATGTATGGCCTCTTACTGATTCCTTTATCTCCTCTTTCTTCTGATTCTCCTCCTTCGTGGCAAGATTTGCTGCAGTCTGCTCCCCACTTTTGTTTGGTCCTCGCTGTGACTTTCTGGTGTCCCAGTGAGATAAGTAACCTATAAGCTCAAAGCATTTGGACTTGATGTGTCCTAGCTTGCCACAATGATCACATCGCGGCCTTGATCCATCACGTCCCTTCTGTCTGTTGGTCGAACAGAAAGCTGACCCCGACTTCAATTTGCTCCCCCTATCCACCTCAGCTATGAAGCGGGCTTCCTCCCTCAGTACGTGGTTGAAAGCACGTCGAAGAGATGGCAAGGGTTTCCGTGTTCAGAATCGTTGCCTTGACGTGAGCATATCGCTCACTATCGAGACAACCCAGAAACAAATGTACGCGATTCTCCTCTTCTCTTTGTGTGAGTTCCTTGGAAGCTCCACATGTGTAGGGATGGCAATTTTACCCGCCCCCGCGGGTACCTGCAGGTAATACCCGTGAATCGGGCGGGTAATACCCGTTAAATTTTTTCCGCGGATATAAATACTCATTTAGTGTTATCCCCGTTTAATAAATGGGCGGGGCGGGTGGTTCCCCCCCTGCACTACAGTACCCACAAAAAAAATTATATAAATATTTTATATAAAATTATTAAAAAACTTAATTATATAAATTAAAATATTGTAAAGTTATATAAATTAAAAGTATTTTAGGTGTTTGACATTATTTTTAGATTAAGTTATGTTGGACAAATTTTAAAAAATTATAGTATTATACTTTTTTTTTTTATTTTTATTTTTTTATTTTATTTTTTTGAATTTTTTGAATTTTTTTTACAATTTATTGGGTACATGAGATATCCATGGATACCCGGTTTACCCGCGGGAAAAAGATAAACGGGTACCCACACGGATATGGAGGCGGGGGCGAGGGCGGATATTATTCGCGGGGCGGGGGACGGGGGGCTACTATCCGTCCCCGCCCCGCCCCGTTGCCATCCCTACACATGTGCACGTAGGGAATGACTGAAGCTCATTCAGCTCATCAAGCAGATTTTTAAATTTTGTGTAAAACTCCGTAACACTTGCATCTGGATCTTGTTGCATAAGGCAAAGTGTATGCCAAAGTTGATGTACACGAGGTGCATTCACTTGCGCAAAATGCTCTTCAAGGTCCATCTAAACATCCCTTGCTGTTGCAGCATACGAGATACTCCCATGGAGGCTTGGTTCAGTCCAGTTAATTATCCAAGCCATGACCATTGAATCTGCCTTCTCCCATTGAGCGTAGTCCGCAGAATCTAACATGGATTTTTTTATGCTGCCATCAACAAACCCAAGTTTCGTCTTTGCACGTAGAGCCATTCTCATAGATCAAGCCCATGTTCGATAGTTATCCCCATTGAGCACCAACGCCACTAGTGGTGTTCCTGGGTTATCTGATGAATTGAGTTAAAAGGTTGCATTGGAAGCAAGCAAAGACTTGCTCTTGTCCGATTCCTCCTCCTTCTTCAGATCGTCGCGCTTTGATGCCATAATGAATTCTAAGCTTTATGCTTTCATATGTTACAAAGAGTTACATCCATCTCAAATATATAAGTGAGCCATGCAACAGAATACACATGAATCACATAGCTGATAAGCTATCCTATCTATCAACTAATACAAGTAACAAATTGAGATACAAAAAGATAAAAAGTTATCTTATCTACACGTATTAAGCCAACTATTTTCTGTTACTTTTCTACTTATCCATTAAAAATCAACCCAAAAAAGATGTCCCCCCCTCGCATATGGCAACACATAATAGCAAGGAGGGTAATACTAATATGCACCCTATTAAGAATGCACTTTAAAAATTTCCTCTAATTACAAGTAGTCATGCTTCTCCAGTTGATTGTAAATTATTGTCATATATTTTTATTGACAATCTTTGTCGCCAACTGGGCTCCCCTCTTCCCATTCCTATCGTTTTTTGCTAGTATCTACAGCAACACACCGTACTCAATCGCATCAACATAATCTTCAAGGTTTTTGATGTATTGGTCCTATTTCGGCACCTAAAGGCAGAACTTGATGGAATTGTCTTCCAGATCCATTAGAATCTCAGTCCAATCCAAATTCGGTTCCTTATGCTCCTAGTTTGGGTCGCCAAATCCCTAATCCGAAGCCATAGCGGGTCGCACCTCCTCCACCTCAAATCTTCATCATCTCCGGGTGAATTTTCATTCCCTTTTAGATCTTTGTTTTCTTCACCACCACCTTCCTCGTGCTCTTCACTGTTGTTATGAAATTTGATGTTGTCGTCATCATCATTGTCGTCTTCCTCGACATTGTCCCACCCACTGAGCTCGGGGTAGTCGAAGGATGAGGCGAAGGGAGATTGCGTTTCTTGCAATGGTAGCACCAATATAGTGTCATTTCGGTAGTTGGCATGAGTTGTTTCAGTGACTGGGATAGTGCTTCTGACATGGTTTTTTCCGATATGGTGGAGGAAGGAGTGATGTTTTGTTTGTTGGATTAGGTTTGTTTGATTGTATTTCTATAAGTTGCAAGTCATCAAATTTGACCCTTCATGTATTTTAAACATAAATCAATGACTCTCATGTAAGGTGCATTCATGCACCCTTCATAGTAGGGTGCATATTAGATGTCACCATAATAAGGTAGGTTGTTTTCAAGGGTTAAGGAGTATTCAAAAGAGTCACATGATAAATTCTTAATGGTAAAGTTATCTGTCAAAGTTTAGGCCAAGTTAGCAATCCAATTTGATGATCTAGTCTCAATTTTTCAAATAGTTTCCAAGCATCTAACATCATTCTACTCACACAAAAGATAAAAAGAACATGCACCAATCAGTTTCCCTAATTAATAAGCAACAAGTATTCGAATGATATTCCTAAAGTTCTTTATTAGTATGTCATTTATAAATATTATTATAAATCTTTATTAAAACTTGTGATATGTTATGACTATAGAATAGGACAATCTCACTCTTCTAAACTTTTATGTTTAATAAAAAAGGAAAAAAAATGGAAGGTGGGTGAATGATAAAGTCGTCAAAATAGGTCAAATTCGATGGATTAGTCCGAATAGGCCGATAAAATAGGTGAGTTGAGCTAGCAAATGCTAGTTCAAAATTAGAAATAGCCCGAATCGGGCCGGCCCGCAATGGGTTAGAACAATTCAGTCCATTTATGTTAAAAAGAAACGAACTAAACTAACAAAATGTCAACTTAAAATTTACATAATTCGGCTTAAAAATAACCCGATCCCGACCCATCACATTTTGACAGCTCTAGTGAATGAGATAATTAAAAATTTGACTTGACCCAACCGGTTTTAACTGGTTTAGTGAATGAGGTAATAAAAGATTTGACTTCAATGCTCGTAGCAAGCTCTTACCTATTTTGTTGGTAGTTTCAAAGTTGAGGAAGTTGGGTAGTAGGATATAGAGGCTCTCATCTAAGAAAATTTTTTGGATACGAACTTTTAACTTTACTTATCTAACATTTGACGTGTATAAATAAATTTTTTAGAGGTATATAAATTTTTATTGTGACTCACAATATTTTCGCACATATTGAATTCGAGAGATTATAATAGGAAGTATTTTTAAAAATATTTTTGTAATAAGAAATTAGTACCTAAGAATCACTTCTCATTCCATCACTGTTCGGTGCATGTTGCATGTTTGGGAAAGATGGACCAATACCATAACGTTTAAATTTTATACTGAGAGTGGCAATACAATTATTAGTAACATTCGATTGAATGATAGTAATGAATGAAAATTAAACTCTAAAAAATTAAAATTATTCCTCTCGTCAATAGGACATTTTAACATTCCTATTTCTTAAATAAAATAAACTATTTTCTTACTGTTATTTTTCCTTTCATTCTGTCGTTATCTTTAAAATGTAAACGACGAATGAAATAAGACAGGACATTATAAAAAGTACACAAGAACTCAATTAGTCAAGTTAATGCCATGGGAACACTGGAACAACGTCAAAACAAATTATAAAATAAAGAACATACTAATTTGTTGACCAACATGATCAACTTAATCATGTCTCACACAGGCACGACAACTTCTACCATCACCGTGCTTGGTCTTGTAATTTCCACTGTTTAATCTGCACGGGTAACTTGAACAAAAATTTCCATCAAAATTTACTCTGTTTATGTGCACACTTGGAAAGAGATTTGAAACAATCCATTTTTCTTTTCTCACCACACACACACACACACATATATATATATATATATATAAGAGACATATCTAATAAAATAAATTTTTATTATAAAAAAATAAGATAAATAAATTTTGAATATATAATCATATATAAATAATTAATATTAAAAATTATTTAAAAATTATGTAATCACTTAAAAAATTATATATATATTATATTTTAATTTTAATAATTTATATAAGATTTAATGATTAAAATTCATTTATCTTATATCTTACAATAAATATATATATATAACAAACATTACATAACAAGGTTGCTTGGCTTAAATGACACAGTTGAAAGCATTTAGAACGAGTGACCCACAAGACCCCAATCCTGCATTTAGACTTTTTACAAGATAATTTTGATTTTCTCACCATACTTTTTTTTATATTATTTTTTATAGTACTCTTTATATTATTGATTATAATACTTTATTTTTTATTATTTTCTTTCACTTAATCACAACTATTAAAAAGTGTAGTAAAAAGTAACGTAAAATGAAAAATGATGTGAGAACATCATTTTCCTTTTATAGATTATACCTATTCTATAACCACGATTAGTGGACTAACTTGACATGCATACCATCGGAATCCGCCGTCAACATTCCAACTGAGCACGTGACACATTGTCAAGATCTTGGTACGACATATATCAGACTGCGGCATTGGGCAAAGACATTAGGATCATGAGATTTGTGTATAGGATAAATCCTAATATATTTATAATTGTCAATCATGATCTTACGAAATTATAGTGTCCATAACTACCTCAAATTGCTCATAATTGTGGTATTAATATTTTAATCTTATAGGAATTTCTTATTACAATTAAAAGAGACTATACCCTAATTGCACTTTATAAATACTAGACACAATTACCTTTTACGGATAACCTATTGCTTATAACATAACTTTACTTATGCACAATCTAATTAATTTAAGTGTTAAAATTCCTTTACAGATATCAACTTTCCCTATACAATACGCTTTGGTGCTGCTGCGCAAGAAGAAAACCATTAGAATTTGTCTATCAAAGTATATTTCAGTATCAACAACTAAACAATACCCTCCTCTATATGTTGGTTCTGTTTAGTAGTAATTGCATTGCAATTAACAATGCTACTTGGATAATTTTTTATCGCGTGAAAATTTTCATTATTTGGAAATGCTTTAAAAAAATTTTTTGGAGAGGAGTGGCTCCCCCAAGGAACACAAGGCGCAGCCGTTGCATACAATCACAGTTAGGGGTGTTCTTGGATCGGTTTGGATCGGTTTTGAGGCAAAAAATCATCTGATCCAAGCAAGGTAAGTATCATCGGTTCGGTTTGGATTGGATGAATTCCAATAGTCAAACCGATCCAATTCAAACCAATTTTAATCGGTTTGGATTGGATTGGATGATTCGGTTTTTGTCCAATAACATAATAAAAATGCAATCTAAATAAGAATATTACACAACAACAATATAATTCAAATTCTAAACTACAAACCATTCATAAAGTCATACAAATAAATAAAATTTAGCAATAATTTCAAAGTTCAGAATTTAAACAAATAAAATTAAAATGACAATTTAGCAATTGTAATTTTTCTCGAAATTGAGTTAGCAATTACAACATACTAATACAGTCAACAAGGGGAAGTGAAGTGTGTCTTTGTCTCACACTCACGTCTGTGCCGAAGTGGTGGGGGGAATAGGTCATTGGGCCAATGGGGGATAGGTTTAGTTAGGGATATTTAGGTAATTTTAAGTGTAAAATCGGTTTGGATCGATTTTATAAAATTGAATCTAAAACCGATCCGAACCAATCGATTTTTCAAAAACTTCATCGAAATTAATCCAATCTATTTCGGTTTTCATCGGTTTTTGATATTTTTAGATCGATTTTTGATTTTTTTTATTGGTTTGGATATGAACACCCCTAATCACAGTTAGATAAATAAGGTTCTCAATTTGAGCCAACTTGTTTGGTCTGATCTAAAGATTAGATATTCTTAACTTTCTATTTTGGGAGAATTATCACTTGACTGTGTTAAAAAATAATTATAGTTAGGGTTATGTAAAAAATCAATTATAAAATAAATTGATCTAATCAATAATTTGTATACAATTAATTATGAATTTAATAAAAAATTAGTCAACAGTAATAAATTATTAGTTAAATTAATTTCTCGTAAAGTTAAATTTTTTGTGTTATCTAAATTGTAATTAATTTTAACACACTGACTTTTGTAAAAAAATAAAAAAATAACTCACTAAGATCTTTGATTAAGATATTCCTATAAATATTATTATGAGACTACCTTTTAAGTATTGCTGCAACTAATATGTCATTTCAACAATTGTCTTCTTGCTAAAGATTCACAAGAATAATTCATATGGCCTTATCCCAAAAAATTAGTATAAATAAAATTTAAATTTGTGATCGTGTGTTTATTCTTACATTATATACTTGTTCACCGTTATACTAACCTTTTAGGATTAATTATTTTGAGATTAAATATCAATTTTTTGTCAGATTGGACTCACTAAATAAATAAAATTGACCCTACCAAACTGCTCCGTTAGATAGACCTAAACATAAATCATTACTAAATCTCTATAATTAATTTAGATGCAGGTAGTTATCTTCACCATTAAATATAATTGTGATGCAGGTTGCATAGTTAATATTATTGAATTGTACCCCTCATTTTGCAGGAAATTAGAATTAATATGCTTGTGCTCCATATTTATAAGATAGTTTATCATTATTTTCCAAATACGTGTTTAAGGCTTTGCAATCAATAATATTCTGCTATAAAACATATTTGGCAAAGATGCAAGTGTCAATCTCGTTAAAAAAAATGCAAGTGTCAATACTTTAATCTTCTAAATAATTTTAACATTGAATTACTATCTTAATTATTGAAAGTGACAATAATTTGGTCTTTTAAAAAACTAACATAAACTTAGTCCTATAATAATTGAAAAAGCCATTAATTTCATCTCTTTATTGATTCATAAAAAATTGACATCACTGAATTTTCTCAATTATAGAAATTTATATTAATTTAATTCACATGTCTCATAATCTGTATATTAATAACTAAAGAATTAAATTAATATTAAAATTAAATAACCAAAATAATGGTAGTGGTACATATATCTTTTGAGCACTAAAAAATAATTTACTCTTTAAAGTTATTATATTGTGGTTAGGAGTGTTTCATAGATTGGGTCAATTCACGAACTTATCAGTTTTGACCTAACTCAACCTATAAATGCGAGTCAGGCCGAGTTGAAAAATATTTTAACTTGTAAAATATAAGTCGAATAGCAAAATTAGAAAATGTTAACTCGCACAAATCTAACCCTACCTAAGTTTTTTTTTTTTATAAAATTTGTTTGGCCATGGAAACATTTCAAATTGTTTTCCTCTAACTTTTCTATAGTACCAATTAAGTTTGAGTGTAAGTATTGTAGTCACCTTAAAAATTTGACCAAGAGAATAGATATGAAAAAATTATGAAGTATTTAATAGATCATTGCGATGAAAATCTAAACGATCATTTAGATGATAAAAAGTTTTTAAAAAAAAATTGAAAATGAAGTAAATGATTATGTTAATCCATATACTATATGTGATGACATTTATTTTAATTAACTAATATGATTTATTATTTATAGTTTTTAGAATCTATTAGTTTACTTTAATTTATTTAAAATTTATGTTAACTTAATAAGACTTGTTATATTTATTTAACTTATTTGAGACTTATTATGTTTGTATAATACTTATTATGTGACTTTTTGTTAATTATTTAAAATATATATTCTCTCTAATTAAGATATATTATGTATAATAAATTTTTAATTTCGTATTTTAATATTTGTTTTAACAATTTTTTGTTAAAGTATATCAGATATACAAATTTGATCTAACCTATTTCACTAATTTAATAAGAAGATCAGGTCTAAAAATTACGCAAAGCCAAACCAGCCCACTCAACGACACCCCTAATTGTGGTTACTTTTATAATTGCTTATATCATCATTGAACTTGTCATAATAGAAACTTAAATGCTGATTTTAAGGTTACAAAACAATATGATACAAAATATAATATATTTTATTCTCGCTCGCACTGTTATTCATCATTTTATAATCTTTTACGTAAAATGATTTAGTTGTATGTTTTCTTTTACAACAATGCACCTCTCTTTATTCAATTGGAATATAAGAGATGCTATTCAAAAGAATTGCATCAATGAAGATTTATCCTTCAAAACTTTAACTTGGCTTCACCTTATAATAAACCAAAGAAATATTGAAGATAAACAAATTAATCAATTTTTATGCATAGCTTTATTTTCAAAATAAATGAGATACGAACAACAATAGCTACTTAATATATCGGCCAATTAAACATTAATTATAATTTTTTATCGTGATTAAATAGCACACACTTCTTAAACTTCTCAATTTAGTCAAAGACATAACATCGACTTTAATATATTATGCTACATGAATGTGTTATTTTCCATCACATTGTAATATATAATTTATTTGATCTAGTATATGCAATATTTAAGTGATAATGTAAGCAGAAAATACAAGTAAACTATCAAGATATTAACTATATATATGAGTTATTATGAGTGAAAAATATTTACTTGCAGAAGCTAGCTCTAATAATCACCATAACTTGAGTAATAAGAATAAGAATACAAAATTAAAGTTGAAATCATAATTTATCGTGCAAAATTAAAAGATCACTATAGCAATACACCAATCGTACAACTGATATTATTATATATAACATAAAATGGCTGCAAAATGTAATAATTCATTTTTAAAAATAATTATTTTTTATTTATTGCAGAGAAAACATATACCATGTATGACCATGAACTAGCTGCCTTTTTTTCCCCAAAATTGTTGAAAGAATTATTCTTTCTTAACAAAAATGGGAAAATGTTAGTGATATTTTTAGAAGAAAAATATATTTACGCATAATATAAAAGCCATGTATAAATTTAAATTATTTTAAAAATATTACTAAATCAATAAATCAATAAACATATATAAGCAACATCCATTACAGTTTTGTACCCAAAAAGAAATTCCCTATATTTCAATTAAGAGTGTATTTGGAAATTTTTTTTTGCTGTATAATCAGTTTTTTGTTAAAAAAAGTTATTTTAACAATGTTATAGTATATTTGTTAAAATCAATTTCAATTTTTACACGAAATTTAATATATTATAAAAAAAAATTTTAAATTAATTTTTATAATGTTAAAAATTAAAATTTATAATTTAATTTATAAATTATTCTTTATATTTTGAAATGTAAATATTATTTTATCTTAATTAAATAATTTTTTAATTATTTTATATTTATTTTAATAATTTAATACATAAAAATATTTTTTATACTATTTAAACAAAACATATTAATTTAAAATTATTTTTCAGTTAATATATTTAAATATAAAAATAAATTAATTATAAAAAATTTATACAATAAATAATTATTAAAATAATCAAATTTTTATTATTTTCCTAACCACACACTAAACTGAATCTATACATAAAATCCAATAATCAATCCGAAAACATTCACTTTCATTTTGAAAGACTGACTCACACAGCACATCAATAATTGTGAGACAATTTTGAGTTTCATTCATATCTACTTCACTTTTGTTTTGTGTCACTACTCACCAGACACCCCACCGGTATATATTATTGTTAAAAGAAAATCTCAGATTTCATTGAATTATTCATTGTTATCTGAATGCTTGGATTTGGATGAAAATCGGAGGAGAGAGAGATAAGAGAGAATTTGGATTCTCTCCAGCTAGAGGTCCAACAACTGGAGTCTGAACCGTTGAATGAAAATTCAACGATCTAATTTTATATTAAATATTAAAAAAAATTAATATTAAATTAATATTTTTTAATCTTAACCGTTGAATAAAAAATGAATGATCAAGATTTGACCTCCAACAGCTGGAGACAATCCAGAACCGATAAGAGAAGGTATACATAGCCATCAATGACTATCTCTTTGCTTTTAACTTTTTCTTGTGGAGACGTTTAAGGTGCTATTAAAATTATTTGGACAATATGTGCTATAAGGATTTTTATTCATTATAATTGAATAATTGATTTTTTTAAATTTTATTATTATGTATATAAATATCATAAATTAAAATTTATAATTTTTTTATATAAATCTACTTGTATATAAATATTAATAATTAAAATTTATAAAAAAATTTATATATAAAATATAAACTATATCTATTATCTATTAATTAAATAACAATTAATTAATTTTATTTATTTATTTTAATATTATGTATAATTATAAATCATGAAATAACAATAATTCATAAAATTTTAAGATCACGTAAACATTTCCTTTTCTTGCTACTTATTACGCCTCATACTCACACAGTCTCTGCCCATCCATTTGCATATCACGCGCTCTCACTCTCACTCTCTCTCACTCTCTCTCACTCTCACTCTCTCTCACTCAGAGACACCCTCACTTCACTTTCTCTCTCTTATAGATATTTTATTTTATTTTAAAAAAAATAAATTTATTATCATTATTATTATTTATGGTAATATTTTTCTCGCAAAAATCCGTACTCTGACAACGACCACTGAAGGATGGTGGCACATGCCTGCTGTCACATCAGACCCAAACCAACGGTCAAGATTCACAGGTACGGATAATCCAACGGTTCAGATTAATTCTCTCTAAAACTCTCTCAGACTCTCTCTCCTCACTTTCTCTCTCCTCTGCATCCATGTCCAGCTTGGTCGGGACCCCCTTATATATGGCAAAGACCTTTCCTTTATTTGCTCTCTCTTTCACACACACACACACTCTCTCTCTCTCTTCGCTGTGCATTTCAAACCCAAAAATCCTCACTTGGGGGGGGTCTCAATCCGAAAGTGATTGACCACAAAAGAGGGCCTTTACTTCAGACACTCACTTCTTCTTGTTCTTGCTGCTGCTTCATTCGTTCATATTCTTCCTTCTCTTTCTTTCTTTCTTTCCCCTTCTGTTTCTTTCATGGCGATCTCGAACAACGTGCCACCACCCTTGTTCTTCTTCTTCTTCTTGTTGCAGCTTGGCTTCAATTGGGTGCTTCCTCTTCACCCTCATACTCATGGGTTTGCTTGATATTTTCCAAAACAACAATAGGCCCTGCTTCTCAGCTTCTTCTCATTCCAACCACCCCTTTTGCAGTGCAAAGTTAAATTCTTTTCTTGGTTCTCTCTTCTTTCTGCTGTGGTGGGGTTCTGAGTTTTCTCACCATGTTCTGCTTCCTGGATCCCCTTTTGGGTTGTGTTTGATTTTTTGAAGTTGGTGGTGTTTGTTTTTTGGGCATGGAGTGCATTGGCAAGTGGGAGGAAGATATGGGGGAATGCAATGGGTTTGAGCAAATTGAGGATGGTGGCTATGAGCTAGGGTTCCATGTATCTATATGATTGCTAAGTACTGTGTCTTCAAAAGGAGGAAAAAGGGTAGAGCTTGATATGAAGCTTTCAACATCAGGGTTGGGTCAGCAGGGACATGAAGGTATCCACCCCATTTTTCTCTTTTGCCCTTTTTTTCTTAAAAAAATATATTTACTTAGCACCCTATTCCGAGACCCTTGAATGGGTAGGGCTTCAAGTTATAGATGTAAATGAATTTTATGTGTCCCTTTCAAAAACCCCTTTTGTGTTTGCTTCGACATTCTAGTGATTGTTTTTTTTTTCTTTTCCCCTTTTTTGGTGATAATTTGATGTGTGGAATGATATGGTAGGAGGGGAGAAGAAGTGTTTGAATTCTGAGCTATGGCATGCTTGTGCGGGTCCCTTGGTGTCCCTACCAACTGCAGGGACTCGTGTGGTTTACTTCCCTCAGGGTCATAGTGAGCAGGTGGTGCTTTATACTCCATTCCCTACTCTACTATTCATTGTTTCAATTTGTTCTAGTTTGCATCATACTATGGAAGATACATAACTTTTCTTGCAAACTTAGGGTTGAAATCAGTTCAATCTAATGACATGTTGTACATTATATGAATGGAAATTGAACTGTACATGTATTGAACAATGATTCTAGGTTGCTGCCACAACTAATAGAGAAGTTGATGGGCACATACCCAATTACCCGAGCTTGCCACCCCAGTTGATTTGCCAACTTCACAATATTACAATGCATGTGGGTATATTATTATATCTTCCATGTAGTTATGATAGTTGAGTTACCTTTACCTTCCATTAGAGTAAACTCAGACAACTAGAGCATGTGTTAAATTTCAGGCAGATGTTGAAACAGATGAAGTGTATGCTCAAATGACGCTACAGCCATTGACTCCGGTAGCCTTTTGTTCTTTGACAGCATGGATTACTTGCAATGAGCCTGTTTTATGTTTCTGTTGTTGAAACTTGTGTTTTTGATTGTGCATGTAGCAAGAGCAGAAGGATACATTTCTTCCTATGGAATTGGGCATTCCAAGTAAGCAGCCCTCAAATTATTTTTGCAAGACACTAACGGCAAGTGACACCAGCACACATGGAGGGTTCTCTGTTCCTCGTCGTGCAGCTGAGAAAGTTTTCCCTCCACTGGTAGTGTCCATAATTTTCCTTTGTTTCACTCTGGTTGGATATAGATGCATTTCTCTTCTATTTGGGCTTTGCAGGATTTCTCACAGCAACCACCTGCACAAGAACTAATTGCTAGGGATCTCCATGATGTTGAGTGGAAGTTTCGACATATCTTTCGGGGTAAGATTCTAATTCTTTGTTGACTCCGTTCTTGTTATCTTGTTATTTTATAATGTGAAATTCATTATGTTGAAGAGGATTGGAATTAGATTTCTTGTTTTTTTTTAATTGTAATGGTCTGCTATTTTATATTTCAACTTTCTGTGAAAAAGGCTAGCATTATTTGAACATTGAAATCTCTGCTTTAAGCTAAAGTAGTAGTTTTACAAGGATGAGACATACTTGTTGCATTAGGTTAACTTAACTAAGTCTTGTTGTACGATGGTACTTGGCCCTGTTTCCATCCATATGTTTCCTCTTAATTAACAGTTAAATGATTTGATTTAATGTTTTGCATTTTTTTTTTCTAACTTCTTAAACCATTTTTTAGATTAAGTCCGTGTTGCTCCCCAGGAAAATACCCTCCCACTCCCCCCCCCAAAAAAAAAACCAATGTCTGTATTTTAGAATGGACTGAAAGGTTCTGTGGTGTGAGAGGTGAGAGGTTGAAAAGGTATTTTGAACGTGGATAACATTTAAGAAAGAAGGATGTACATTAAAGTAGTTCACCACCTCTGACAAAATCTGATCCAACTTCTGAAGAGTTTATGGTCCAGTTTTTCCTGGAATGCCAGGAGGATTTGTAGATAAACCTTTCCTTTATTGTCAAACTGAATTCAAATAATCCCTTTTATATGCTTGCAGGAATCCCAAAAAAGACAGATGATGTGGTCATATTTTGACTGACTTATTAAATGCTTATTAATACATCCTGATGGAAACATTTGAAACTAAAATTTACTATTTAATCAATGTCTGGCTATTAATGACCTTGCAAACAATTGTGGTAGATAATGATACTCTGGAATCAACTAGATAATTGTCGTGGAAACTTAACTTTTATATTCTGTTTGGGCCTTAACTCTTGATCCCTCTCAAAGAAACCATAATTAGCAAAAGACTGAATTAGTAATCCATATATTGTCTGTGGAACTGATAATTGCTCTCATGTGACAATATCTTTCAGTAAGTTCCAGGAATTGGCATGTGTTTTGTTCTGTGGAAACAGGACATGCATCAAGGATATCTTCAGAAACATAAGCTTTCTCTGGCATCTACGAAATTCTTGTAGTACTGGCTTGTGCATATTTGCATTGATTATTATTATTTTTTTATAAAAGAAGGAATTTATTAAGATGAAGAGAAGAAGGTTACAAAGAGATTTGCATTAATTATCTCTATCATACAGAGTAAGATTCTCAATTTTAGTTATAAAAAAAAAAAAGATCCTCAATTTTAGAGTGGAACATCTGCTAGAATCTTGAGGCAACTAAGGCACCTTAGTAGTCACCAGTGTCTGGTATTTCTTAAATGTCTTGAAGATCTGGGAAACCTCCTTTTTGTACATGCATCAGATATATATTACTTGTTACTTGTTAGCAATTTCTTCTGTACCTTTCATGAATTTCATGAATGTGTATGGCAAATTCATCAGCTTCAAAATTAATGTAATATCAAGTTTATCAACTAGCACATAATCAGCTGATCTTAAAATCCTTACTGTCTCCAATAGTGACTGTCTTCTGTTGTATCAAATATTAATAGAACTATTATGAGCAAATGATGCTGTGAAGCAATCAGATTTCTCTAGTGTACACCCGTGAGGAACGTCAATAATACCCTAATTTAAGAGATCTGAACATGGATTGTGACCAAGTTAATATGCTTGATAGGAGATTTTGCTGATGTAGTTAAAAAATTTAATGTCAGGGTAAGAAATTACAGTCTTTTGGGGCCATTTAGTTTCACTACTTTATTGAAGAAGGTCTAAACTTTGGAGTCATTTTAATCTGAATATTAATGTTTTCAGAACCGGAGCAGCCATCGAACTGGTAAAGAGAGGGGGTCAAGGTTTTAAGGTTGAACCGCGGTTGAACCGGGGTCGAACTGAGGTTTTATATATATATATATATATATATATATATATTACATTAAAATATTTAAATATGTATATCAATCTGCACATATACAAGTCTTATAGCAGACAATTGCAATTGGTGTAATGGTATACGGTTCTGTTCATTTATCCTAAAGACCAGGGTTCAAGCCTTTTGTTTAACAATTTTGCATGTTTTTCTCCATATATGCAGTATATTTAATAATTGTAACAGAATATACCAAAGGGTATCAATGGCTTAGTGGTTGCGTTGATTGTTGCTAAGCTTGTGCTACAGGTTCAATTCTTGGGATTGGAATTTTTTATGCCCAATGTTAACAAGAGTGAGCCGGTTCAACCGGTCAACCTGTGTCTAGTTCACACGGTTTGGCCGGTTTGAGACCAGTTCACCGGTTCAGAAGTCAGTTTTCTAAATACCAGCTTTAGAGGGTTGATTGGACTGGCCGGAGGATCGGTTCACAGTTAACCTGTTTGACTGTCCGGTCTGGGTTTCAAAACAGTGCTGAATATTATCCAATAGGAAATGAAATGGTTGTTAGGAAAGTCTATCTTCCGTTATAAAGAAGTGGATTGAGTCAAGTCCTTCTGGTGTCTACTGGAGTAAACCTGTCCATGGATAAGACGTACCATGTTAATTGAGGTTCTGGATTTGCCCCTTCTTGGCTAACCTTACATTGCCAAATTATCTTTCAATATGAGGGCAAAAGAATTGATTTTCCTCTGTGAAAGCTGTATTATCTTTTGCAAAATGTCCAGTAAGCTTCTAGGTCACACAAATGAAATCACAAATAGAGTAATTTAGCAAACACAACTATTTGCCATGACAAATACATCTAAGTATGCTGGTGAATCTGTACATTTTCAAATGCATACACTTATTTAACTCGATAAAACTTTTACAACCATGGCTACCAGCTAAATTACCTTCCTACAAGGAGCATTGGCTTCTGAAAAGGAAGTTCCAAAAGTCAGGTCTTCAGTCTTCCACTGTGCCTCTTTGCCTGCGATGTAGGTTTTGTTTTTTATCTTGTTAGGGGAGCTTCTTTCTATCAATCCTCTTCCGATATTTGGTAGCATCTGATTTGTACTGTTTAAGAAAAGAGATGAGCCTAACTGATGTAATAACTAACTTTCAAATGGCCGTTTTGGTTTCCTCCATTTGTTTTAATCTACTGTAGTGAATTTGTCCTTTTTTTCTGGGTTTAATGTCAGTCTTTCCATTAGAACAGAAGCATCAATCACTAAGTGCACTGTTGATAAGTTAGAGCTGGTGTGCTAGAGTATACTACTTGTTGACTTTAGTTTGTTAGCATATTTGTATTTTCTGCACAAGATGATATGTCTATTGCTTTGCATATCATTTCAGGACAGCCAAAACGCCACCTTCTTACAACAGGCTGGAGTGTATTTGTTAGTGCCAAAAGACTTGTCGCGGGAGATTCTGTGCTTTTCATTTGGTATTCATTTCCTTTTATCTTTTTTGGCAACCTTTTCTTTTCCTTGGATGCTGCAACATGCTTGTTTATTGTTTTTCTTTGTATTTTTATTTTTACTTTTATTGTTAGGAATGAAAAGAATCAGCTTCTTTTGGGAATACGTCGTGCCAATCGGCCACAAACTGTAATGCCATCGTCAGTTCTATCCAGTGATAGTATGCACATTGGGCTTCTTGCAGCTGCTGCCCATGCGGCAGCAACTAATAGCTGTTTTACAGTGTTCTATAATCCCAGGTTGTGTATGTTGTCTACATTTCCTCGTGTGATACTTCTTTATTAGAAATTATAATGCTTCTTTTGACAGTTACATCATTGGCAGGGCTAGTCCATCTGAGTTTGTCATACCACTTTCAAAATATATCAAAGCTGTGTACCATACACGTGTTTCTGTTGGTATGCGTTTCAGGATGCTTTTTGAGACTGAAGAATCAAGTGTCCGCAGGTACTTGTAGCCATCAATTATTTTTTATTAAGCATCTGTTTTTTTTTATTCTTTAAATTGTAGACATATTTCCAATAGCTCCTAGATCAGTTAAGGCTGCGTTTGATGCACCTGATAGTATAAGACATAATAATATAAGACAATAAGATAAGGTCTGATAATATAAATAAGCTGATAAGCTCTTATACTATCAAACATTTGGTGCACATAGTATAAACAACTTGATAGTATATATAATTATTTACTATGACTATCCTATCCTTCACCTTCCTCACCATCACCTTCTGCTTCTCACCCTTCACCTACCCCTGTGCGTTGTTCAACATGAACTCCCTTTGCGTGAAGCTATCTCTCCACAACGTGAACACCTTTTTAGCTAAAATTCCCCAAATCAATTCATTAGAGCCAACATCCCACAAATCCCCATCAAACCCCAAATCCCAAACACAAATCCTAATCAAAACTAAGCTCCAATTCAAACCACACTAAAAACATTTCAACCAGAAATTAGAACCCAACAACAGCAATCCAGTTGTCAAACCACCACTGAAATCACCCTCAGCCATTACCTCTGCCTCGCCCTGGAAATCCCCCCCATCTCAACCACAAAAGCCCCCTTTGCACTGCATCTGCAACAAACGTCACTTTACTGCCTCCTCCGTCGTTCTTCCACCTCTACAACCCTTGTCCACCACCACTAAGTCTAAGTTGCTATGAATGTGTTCCTCCACCTCTGCAACCCTCTTTCAGAGAGCTCTTTCCCCCACCCTCACCCTCTCTGCCTCCCCCAAAATTGTTCCTTTGCGTTTTCCTCTGTCAAAGAAGCCGCAGCCGAGCGCCACCGCCACAAGCGCAGGCTGCACATTGAGCCTCCCCTGAACGCGATTCGGCCTCTAGCGCACCAGCAATTCGGCCTCCCCTGAACGCGATTTGGCCTCCCTGCGCAAGCTCCGTAGCTTCCCCACCTCAATTTCTCTCCCTCACCGACAACTGCGACAACCTCAACCCTTGGAGCTCTTGCTGCGAAGCCCTCTCACAACTCTGGTGGTCCGAAAATGGTGGTCCGGTGGTGGTGATTTGGCAAGGCAGTCCGGTGGTGGTGGTCCAGCGATGGTGTATGGATGTGTGGCCTTGGTGGTGGAAGAGGCTAAAAGAGAATGATGAATATAGAGGAGGAGTTGTGGGTTTGGCAGAGAAGGAGAGACTTGATGTTGAGGGATAAAGCAGGAAGGGATATCCTATTAGGTTTAATCAAGGGGTAGGGAAGAGGATAGAATAATCAGGTTAGAATAGGATAAAAATGTTTGACCTGATTTCATTATACTATCAGGTTAACCTACCAAACACCTGATAAGGCCTGATAGTAGTAGCTAATATTATCAGGTCCTCCTTATCCTATCCAACAAACACAGCCTAATTGTATTTTGCAAGGGTAAATATAGTTATAACTTATAAATGTATATTACAGAAGCTGTACCTTCTAAAGTAGCTTACCTATAATGAGGTTGATATGGCATCTGCATCTATACCATCTAAGGAGGCAAGTTTATTGATAACTGGGTTTATGGTTATAAAATCCATCTACCAGGCTCCACAGTAATTGGAAACGGGTCAATTGCTTAGTTTATTTAATCAGATTTAAATTTTGGGATGTGAGAAACAAAAGTCAGCAGCTGCAATCTGAAGGCAGTGGAAACCAACTGCTAAATGTTATTCTCTTTTAGTCTGGTAATGTACTTCTGCCTATGATGACACATGTTTTGACTTTGGGGGGTGAGACCAAAAAAAAAACTTAGGGGTTTCAATCTAAAGGCAGCAGAAATTGAATGCCAAATATTATTCTTTGGTAGTGTGGTACCATACTATTTTACCTTTACTTATGCATAATAAGTCACCTTTGTTTTGCAGGTACATGGGTACGATAACTGGCATAAGTGACCTGGATCCTGTTCGCTGGCCGAACTCTCATTGGCGATCTGTCAAGGTAAGTAAGAGTACTATGTAATACATAAGATTAGGTAGCAGTTTATATGATATCTTCTGTTGTTGAATGAAAGTTAATGCCACTCTGCAATTATAAACATAAGAGGGCGGGCCTTGACACAGTGGTAAGGCTGCTGCTTTGTGACCATGAATTCTAGTTGTGGAAACAGCCTCTCCGGCTCTCCACTCACGGGTAAAAATGCATACATCTAACCCTCCCCAAAGGCCCAAACTCCACCATGGGGTGAACCTCATGTACTTGGCCACCTTTTTGTATTTTGTTTTTTGTTTTTGTTTTTGCAATTATATACTTGTTCTGTGGACTCTGCACAAGGAGGAAGATCTTCTAAAAATTGTGACCATGTTTGATAAATGAACTTTTCAAGACTATTCTGATCCTGTTTCATATAATTTATTTTGTATTCCTTTTTCTTCATCAAACGATGAGGTTTGTTGCAATATGTCTGTGTACTGCCTGCATCTTTTCTTTAATCTTATTGATCAACTAGTTAATTTTTGTTGAAATAACCTGTATTGCAAAAGTTTATGGTATTCAAATTTGATATCAGCCTGATCCTGGTGCCAAGAAAAGCTCACCCCCACATATAATCAAATTTGATTGCAAACCTTATCCTTGTTCTGCAGCTTTTTGGCAACTTTTTATTGTTAATTATGTGTTTAAAGAAACAAAATGTGGTTGGTGTAATATACTTTATTCCTATGTGACTGTCCAGAAAGATAGAGACGGTTTAAAACTTGAATAGGTTCAGGGTTTTATAATTTGTATTCCATGCCTTAAAAAGTGACTGAAATTTCCTTCGATGTTTAAAAGAAGCTCTTAACCTGGCATTTTACCCTTTTTTTAATATGCATTGTGCATAGGTTGGTTGGGATGAATCAACAGCAGGAGAGAGACAGCCACGGGTATCATTATGGGAAATTGAGCCTTTAACAACATTCCCAATGTATCCATCACTATTTCCCCTCAGATTGAAACGTCCATGGCATCCTGGCACCTCATCTTTTCTTGGTACATGTCTTTCTCAATACTTGTTTTTTAATTTATCTTCCTTCTAATTGTGATCTACATTGTTAGAAATAGCATTATGATGACACTAATGCTATGATTGGATGAAAGAAAAGAAAATTCTCATTTTTGAAGTGAAGACAAATTTTGCAATCTTATGTTCATATTTACATTTCTCCCTTACTTTTTCCTCCATCCAAAAAAGGAAATTTTCAAATTTTAAAAATTTTTCCCCCTCAATTTTCTTTTCCACAATCAGCAGTGTTTTGTTTTTTTTAAAATTAAAAGTAGTTAAAGTTGAATATTGAACGCCTAATTGATTATAAATGGAAATCAAGTTTGCCACATTAGGTTTTCTATGATTCATATGTCATTCATTCTTCATGTCCAAAACACAAGGCAATTGGATTTATTTGTGTTCATCCACATATAATTGCCCTGGTGCGTCCTTCCCCCTCATTACAAAAAGTGGCTGTGGTGGTTTTGAGGACACTTTTGTCTCTTTCTTTACGAAGGATCTTGTTACAGATGGCAGAGATGAAGCAACTAATGGGCTAATGTGGCTGAGAGGTGGACCTGGAGACCAAGGTCTCAGTTCCCAGAATTTTCAAGGTGTTGGTTTGTTGCCTTGGATGCCACAGAGATTGGATCCAACTTTGCTTGGAAATGATCATAATCAGCAGTACCAAGCCATGTTGGCAGCTGGTCTTCAGAACCTAGGGAGTGGAGATATCTTGAGGCAACAAATGATGAATTTTCAACAGCCTTTCAATTATCTTCAACAATCAGGAAACCCCAACACTCCTCCTTTGCAGCTTCAGCAGCAGCAAGCAATTCAGCAATCAGTGTCTTCTAATATCCTGCAGCCACAAGCCCAAGTATTGGCAGAGAACCTGTCACAGCAGCTCCTTCAGAAATCACATAACAATCGAGAAGACCAAGCACAGCAGCAGCAACACACTTATCAAGATACGCTTTTAATTCAAAGTGATCAGCTCCATCAGAGGCAACACTCTAGTTTGCCTTCACCATCATATTCAAAACCAGATTTCTTAGATTCAAGCATAAAGTTCTCTGCTTCAGTTTCACCAGGACAAAACATGCTTAGTTCACTTTGTCCTGAAGGGAGTGGCAATCTCTTGAATTTATCCAGAAGTGGTCAGTCCATGCTGACTGAACAGTTACCCCAACAATCATGGGCCCCGAAGTATACACATTTGCAGGTCAATGCCTTTAGCAACTCAATGTCACCTGTGCCATATTCTGGAAAAGATACTGCAATGGTCCCACCACATTGTAATTCAGATACCCAAAATCCTACTATTTTTGGTGTCAGTATCGATTCATCTGGCCTTCTTCTTCCCACCACTGTCCCTCGTTATACTACTTCATCAGCTGATACTGATGCATCGACAATGCCATTAGGGGAGTCTGGATTCCAGGGTCCTCTATATACTTGCATGCAAGATTCATCAGAGTTGTTGCAAAGCGCAGGGCAAGTTGACCCACAAAACCAGACGCGAACATTTGTCAAGGTTTGAGTGTCATAAATATTGGAGTCTTAGCTGCAGCTTTCTGAGCCCTTCTTTTATTTAATATGGTTGTTTAATTTTGTCTTTTCACAGGTTTACAAATCAGGGTCAGTAGGGCGCTCACTTGACATCTCCCGGTTCAGCAGCTATCATGAGCTGCGAGAGGAGTTGGCTCAGATGTTTGGAATTGAGGGGAAATTAGAAGACCCTCTTAGATCAGGCTGGCAGCTTGTATTCGTCGACAGGGAGAATGATGTTCTTCTCCTTGGAGACGATCCTTGGGAGTAAGTACAAGTTCAAATTACATGTTAGAGTTATACTGAATGATTCTAATTCCATCCCCAATCCTTTAAATAAGTGAAACATGCTATAATTAGTTATTTCACTTGGTTAAAGTTTGTTGACATTTTGTTTTTTGGTGTGTGGATTTTCTGCATAACCTCGTGTAGATCATTCGTCAATAATGTTTGGTATATCAAAATACTTTCACCTGAAGATATTCAGAAAATGGGAGAACAAGCCGTAGAATCCCTTGGTCCAAGTTCAGGACAAAGGCTGAATAGCAGTGGTGCAGAGGACATTGTTTCTGGACTACCATCAATAGGCTCACTTGAATTCTGAGATAATTTTAAAATGTATTCCTTCAGGTCCCATGGTCAAGACAAGTACTACATGTTTCTTCTGTTTGTACACTACCTATCGACATTGCATAGAATATATTCTGTATGATCTGTTCCACTTTAACCCTCGTTATTATTTCTATGAGGATTGTTGAGATAAAAAAATATTATGATAAAAAACTTAGGACAAACTTTTGTGCCAATTTGTAACTTGTGCACTGAAAGCTAGAAATATAGTGTTGCTGCTATTGTAGCATTTGGTTAACCTCTTGCATGAACTAATGTACATTAGATAGAAATCTAGAGAAAGCTGAATATATATGCTCGAGCTGTCATTATATGTCATTATATTTTCATGCTTGCCAATGGCATTGCTTCCCAGTTGAGTGGTCGAGCTTTCACCTCATTGTAGGATTTTACTGTTGTTACTTAAACTACCACAAGTATTTACCATTTGTAGTTGTAACTACTACTCACAGGTTAAATGCTGCGCTGTTTGTTGTTTGTGCAAGTTTTAGTAATAATCTTTATCTTATTTTACATTCCAAATTATGTTGCAGTTAGCTACCTACCTATGTGAACACTTTCAAAACTATTTTTTTGTAGTAGTAAAAGTTGTTTGAGCTTTACGTTAGTTACTAACGAGTTTTGTAAAGGTTATGTAGTTGTAGGCACTGTAGTAGTATCTGTAGGTGGTATTACTGCAAACGATAATTGTGGAGCTAGAAGCATGAATATTATTAACCTTGTAGACAAGTTTAAGCAATTATATGTCAGATTTGTAATTCTGATTTGAAATCATAAGTTTGCCCAAAGAAGAATGCTATCAGATTAAAGGGTTATTAAGAACAAAAGATGTTATAAAATATAATTATCCAATAAAAATAGCAATCATTCTTGAACTGATTCTATAATTTTAAAAAATTGAGTAAATTTTACAGATTTTATTATTTTCAATTTTGTTCCGTTAGCAATTTGTCTCTAAACTTTTGATTAGCGTAACTTATCTCATTATAATCTATCCTTTTTTCTTCTCAGGCTTTTTCACACTTTTAAGTATGAGATTAATTCTTGGTTGGTTACTCGACCTGCCTCTCACCACAAGTATTTGCTCACAGGCTCGCGCCCTAACATTGTAGAGGTTGCTTTTCAACTGCTAAGCTAGAACTAGCTCTTGTACAATTTATTTTCTTGCTTTTCAACTGCTAAGCTAGAACTTGCTCTTGTACAATTTATTTTCTTTTGTCCTAATTGATAGGGTAAATTGAACCAATCAAAAGTTAATAAGTAAATTGCAATATTTTTATCATCAATTAAAACGTTAAAAAGTAGATTTGGAGGAGAATGGCTTTAGGGCTTCTTGGGTCATCTAGTTAACTCAAAAATCCTACATGTTGAATTTAGGGATGGCAACCGTGTGGGACGGGAGCAGTCCTCACTTCTCTAATTTTTTTCAATCCCCATCCTTGATGCCCGCTTTGGAGGAAAATTCTCTCGGCCCTCGTTCTCCACGGGAAGGCAGGGACCCTAATATTATTTAAAAAATTCATAAAAATTAAAATATATATAAAGTTGTAAATAATTTTAATTTAAGTCAGCAATATCAACAAATTAAAACAAGTTATTAAAAGTGATATATTTTTACTTATTAATATAAAAATAATATAAATAGAAATTATTAAAAGGAACACAATAATAATATATATATATGATATAATCAATAATAATACTTTAATAATTTCTCAAAAACGAGGATCCCACATGCAGGAGATACGATCCTCGTCCCCATCCCCGTCCCTACATCTGTCTCGAGAGAATTTTTAGTAATACATATATATGATATAATCAATAATGATAATTTAATAATTTCTCAAATACGAGGATCTCACATGCAGGAGATAGATCCTCATCCCCATCCCCTGTCCTTGCATCTGTCTCGAGAGAATTTTTATCCTTATCCCCATTCCTACAATGGAAAATTTCCCAAACTCAAGTCTCCAAATAGAACAATCCTCGCGGATATCCTTAAATGAAGATTTTACCATCCCAAACTGAATCACTAGCCATCTTGCATGGCCTCCGTCTAGCCTGGTTAGCTGGTATTGGAAACATCATTTGAGTTGGACTCTAAAGAGGCAATTAGCCTTATTCTGTTGTCGAGTAATGCAACTATCCAGTTTGATGAAATGGGAGGCATCATTGCTGAGATTTTGGCTTTGCTTAATGAGAATTGGATTGTTGAGCTTAAGCACATTCAAAGAGAAGTCAACTTTTGTGCTGACTTTCAAGACTTGGCTAGCTCCCCCTACGGGTCTCGGCATTTCCCGCTTGCGGATGCGTTGGAAGTAAAGTTTATTAGATCCTAGTTTTGTTTTTTTTTTCTTTTCCCCGTGTACCCCAAAAAAATTTAAAAGTAAATTATACAAAGTAAACTTTATAAAAAAATAAAATTGCCCCAAAAAATTCACGTAATGGAAAAAGAAAGACACGTAAAGGAGTCCACCACAACACTCCTCTCATTCACTTCATCTAAATTCCTATTTTTCATTCACATCAAACTTCAAAGTTCAAAGAACAAGAGCAGGAAAAAAATAGAATGTTCAAAGAGCATAATCAGAAATATGATGCGAGTGAACAGTGAAGATAGGTGGACAAATAGATAGATGAGAATAAGGGACCGGAAAAAGTGACCGGCATGTGCATCAAATGTAAAAGCCAAGCCAAGTTTCGGGGTCAATCACAAATTATAACTAGGTCTCATGATAAAACATCAAGAATTTTCATACTGGGACCTTTTCCATTAGGTTTTTAAGAACTATTTTAAAAATACCACTACATTTGCACTTTGAAAACACAACTTTATCATCCCTTCCTACCACCACCTTAAGAATGGATAAGCAGTTGGGGATGAGGTCAGTAGCATATCATGCATGCAGGATTCCACTACTCATAGATTACTACGCCGATGATCTTAGAATCTAGTCTCTCAAACAGATTAATAAACATTCCATAGCTGATCATATAAACTCCACATTCATCATCATTTCCACGCATGACCTTTAAATCAAATTGAGGTTGCAAACATCTATCCTTGAAAGAAATTCAAACATCTACAAATGCCTCTGGAACCAAAGGCTTGGATGACATTCCATGTCATTTTAGAGAACAATATAAGGAGAATAGCACTTTAGTAAAGCTGCAATGTTCGTCATAACCAGAAGTAGATAATGTCTCATCATCTGAATTCCTAAATCATATAATACCTTGCATTATTTCCTAGATGCCAGTCGTTGACATAGAAACTACTCGGCAAAAACCAATACTTGCAAGGTAAAATTAAGACCACAAACTATGCTTCCTTCTAAAAATGCATAATACAACCACTATCATGTTGTAAACTGACTGACAGCCCATACTTAACAATGTAGAACAGGCATAAAAGGTCTACAACCAATCAAAACAGTAACTTAAGCCCCAAAAGGTAATATATATGCAAATAAGGGGTGTTCAGGGGTTGGGTTGGTTTGGGTTCAAAAGAAAAAAAAGTCTAAACCAATCAAATTTGATCGGGTTGGTTTGGATCAGTTTGAAAAAAATATATATATTGTGTAACTTAAACCAAACCAACCCGAACTCAATTGGATTGGTTTGGTTGGGTCATTGGTTTGCCCGATTTCGCCCCCCCCCTCTTTCACTAAACCTATGCTCAACTCATACTAGCGTTAATCACCATTTTTGCACCCTAAGCTTCAGAAGCCACTAAACAGTAAACCAATCATTCAAGTAACCATGGTCCTATGAGAATACTATGATCCCACAAAACCAATCATTCCAGTAACCATACCACAACAATCAACACCAAACTCCCCTACCTTTTAGCCACTCCACCATCGCTACCCATCTGTCCAAACACGTACCACCGCCAAATCTAATCAACAACATCGAAGCCCCTGTATCGAATCAAGCACAGATTTCAGCAGAACAGACGGTAGACCATGGCAAGTGCTTCGCTTGGTGCTGTGGCAGGACAACAGCAAGGGCTCCACACGACAACATTAAAGGCACAAAGGGATCCAGGTTGGGGGTTGGGTTTTTTGAATGTGAGAGAAAAGCCTTTGCATCAGACGGGTGAGAGTGAGTCAAGTTAATTGATGTGGGGTATGATTAGTGATAGGATTCATATGCAAGTCATCAGGTTCAAAATTGTTAGATCCGTGAACCGAACTAATCTTGTTCGGGTTTGACCCGATCTAACCCAATGACTCAACCTAAACAAAACCAATTTAATTAGTTTAGGTTAGTTTTTCGGGTTCATTGGGTCAACCCAAACCAATGAACACCCCTATAAATGCAAATTAACAGAGAGAATAAATTTAGAAAATGACATCAATTTAAAACTTCACTTGGCAAGCCTCAAAATCCAGTTATAACTTATATAAGGTTAACATTTAAGAGTTCCCCGACTTGGACAATAACAGTTGTTATACTTACTTTGCAATTTGCATAATTCAATGCAGATGGTAGGGAAAAAAAATGTAAAAAGACATCATATAGCACTATTCTGGTCAGGTCTCTAATCTCTATCTAGTTTCCACATACCAATCCAAGGATTCAGGATTAAATTGATCATCAAAAGATACTAATATCATCGACACTATAATTAATACCCATGAAGAACACCAAGGAGAACTGATAGAGCAAATACACCAAAATCAACAGAACAGCAAGTAAACATTCAATTGACAAAGTACAAACACCGACATAATCCAAAAGTTTGCATATTTTCTGTTCAATTCCCACTATGATTATTATTAACAATCCACAATGGGGTTCATAAACCCCAATTCAACCACAGGGTAGCTATTCTCAATTTCTCATACCGCTTCCTTGGCCGGTGCAGGTACAGCCTCCGCCGCCGGAATCTTCACGTACCCCATTTTCTTGGGGCTCTCGATCTTCTCATCTTCAAAATCATCGTAAGAAGCACCGTAATCGTAGCGGTTGGAGAACATGGACCACACCAAGTACAAGGTGGCGGCGGTGAGGGCGCCGCAGCCGACGCCGAAGAGCAAGGCGACGACGACGGAGAGAATGTCCTTGGTGCGGTCGCGGAGGGAGCTGAAGTCGTCGGAGGAGAACCCAAAGGGGGCGCGAATCTGCGACGAGCGGTGGTCGTTTTCGACCGATTCCTCCGCGATGGCGGGGAGGGCGCGATCGACGATGATCTGACCGGAGAAGGAGGGTTTTACGGCGGCGACGTGGACGGGGATGAAGGAGCGGATCTCAGTGATGGTGGCGACGGTTGCGGCGGAGGAAGGGTTGCGATCGGAGGCGGGCAAGGAGAAGGAGTAGGATGAGATGAGGAAGGTCCGGCAGGGCCTTGCGGTGGCGGAGACGGAGAGCGCGATGAGGCCGAGAAGGACGGCGATCTGGACACGTAGGAATTGGGCCATGAGAGAGAGAGAGAGAGAAATGTAGAGAGAGAAAGGTAATGGGAATGAATGGAGTATGTGAAGTGAAAAATATCGAATATGAAGCTTTGGTCAATGACAATTGACAAGTCAAATATGGGTTTCCTTCCACTTTTAACCCCTGTTCATTATTCTTTGTCCAATCAAATCTAATCCAATTCTAAAAGATTTATTAGTTTATTATTTTAAACAACGTAAAATATATATTTATATACATATTATTTATATTTTTATAATTTTTTGAGGTGAAATGATTTTGAAATTTGAAAGACATATATGAATTATGAAACATTTTTCTTAATTTATGACTTGTGGTATAGTAAGTCGGTGAAGATGGTTGCGAATTTGGTGGGATGAGGGGGCAGCGAATGAAGTTTGGAGAGAAATTTGGAGTTGGCAAAGGCCTCACAGGTTAGGTGTTTTTCTTCTTCTTTAAAAAAAGAAAAAGAAAATGAAATTTATAATTATGGAATGTTGTGCGTGATTGCTGATAGCCTCCTACCAACTTGTTGACGTAGATGGTATATGGCTGTTCGTGTTGTTCATGTTGTGAAGATCTAGACGAAATTTCATTGCTTGTCCTTTGTGATTGTAGAAAAGCATCTCAGGATTGGAATAATTTGTTATGTGTATATTCTTATGTGAAAATATTGTGTACATTAATAAATTTACACAATATTTATTTAATAAGAATTAATGTTGTTCCTGTCAAATTACAAGAGGCAAACACACTTAGATATCTACGGACATGTTCTCATGCGTTATTTTCGTTGCTCTAGTGTTTAGGCTACATTTGGATTGATGATAAGAAATAGTAAGTAATAAAATGAAATAGTATAGTAATAAGTATTATTTTAAAAAAGAGGCTGGAAAGAAATGAAACTTGCTAGAATTCATCTAAGTCCATACCATCATATTTCTTCACTTTTATTTCTTCTCAAATTGGAAGTATAGGGATGGAATTACGTAATGTTTTTTATTAATATAATTGTAAGATTATAAATTTGTCCTTATACCCTAATCAAAGTGAAGGACGATTCTCTTCTCTTATGCTCGTGTTTGCTGCTTCCTGCTTTGCACATGGTTGTTGAATCCTTCCTATTCGTGGGTTGGTCATTCATCAAGATATTTCTCAAGTCTTCCTTCTTTTTATTTCCCTTCAACATATTGAAGTTGGTTTTTGTTCTGTCCTAGTGCTCTTGGGCTGCTTGGATGCATGATTACAAGTGTAGCCACGTCGTGGTTTAAGTCATGGACCTTGAGGCAAGTCCTATTGAACCTATGCATGTAATTTCGGAGGGTCTCATCCTTCCTTTGTTTAATGCTAAACACATTCTAAGTGGTCATGGGCTAAGTTTTACTCGTTCTGAAGTGAGTAAAAACACTCTGCACCAATTCATCAAAGTTGTTGATTGAGCGGGCTAGTAAGGCAATAAACCAGGACAACTTTCTTGAGGGTGCACGGAAAGACATGACATCATATGGGGTCGGTTCCCCCTGTGAGCAGCATGGAGGCCATAAAAGCGTCCAGGTGCTCTTAGGGCCCCGTAGATCCATCGTATGCTTCAATGGCAAGAGGCTTAAAACCTTTTGGTAGTTGTAACCCATGATGAATTCGGAGAACAAGTGGCTAAAATTATAATGGGCCCATGTTGGTGCACGGGGCCAGAGGTGGCGGAAGGCTTATGCCTTCTTTGCTGTTCACAATTAGAGTAGGGTTGTTCCACAACATGTGGTTGTATAACTACCCGAGCTCCATGATGCACACCGTCCTCAGCATCATTTTCAGCTACGTGTTCTGGGTTCCCATTGAGGGCTTGCAAAATCTCTGTTAGCTGGTCTTGTTAACGTTTAAGCATGGCATATAGTTGTTGATTGGTAGGAGGAGGATTTGGTGCTCGCTACTCCTTCAGAAATGAAGAGGGAGCTTGCTGTTGCTGAGCGTTGTTCTGTTCTTTGGATGAAGGAACTAAGCCATTGAGATGTAGCTGGACTATTGGGTGTAACAGAGGTCTTAGTTACATCTCTTTTTGCTTCTGGTTTGTCGCAATTCCCTTCCTCGTAAAGACCATAGTAGAAAGGTAGGAATAGTAATATACTAGTTTCCCATAGACGACGCCATTGTTCTGTCCTGGTGCTCTTGGGCTGCTTGGACTAGAACCAACTTCCTGCTAAGTAGTCTTCAAGCTTGGAGGTCTTTAAAATGGAGGGTAAGATACTTACAAAGATACTCAAACGCTCAAGTCAATGTGGTGTACTAGGTTTTGCTATGAACAAGAAAAGATGTTTACCATCGTCCTTAATGTTACTATTTATAGAGGGAATCTCTTGAGTTATTAGAGTGTGTAGGAAAGTTTGTGTCTTAAAGGGGTCATAGGCTGTAGGCCTACTTAGGCATGCTTGTTGGTGTCTTATTGGTGCAACTAGGACGACCCTTCTGTCAAATGTTATGGGTCACACCTTTGTTGCTAATGAATTTGGTCCTTATAGGCCTAAAACTCCATGATAGATCAATTTTCTTTATTTGCAAACTTGAAAAGGCTGTGATTCCAAAATGCAGTTTTCGTTTGTTCACATTATTATCAGATGTTTTCATACTTCTATGAAACCAATACTAAATTCTGTTTAGGGTGTTCATATACCAATAATTACGTTATTAGTATTTTTATTTTGGTTGGGCGTGGGGTTATGGCAGATGCATTTTTCTTGACATTTAACTTCTTATTTGATAGAAGTTCTTAATCCAGCAACAATTTGGAGTACTCATTTGTTGTTCAGAATTTTATAAGCAATATGTTATGGGAATCTGATAGATAATATTTGAAAATAATTAAAGTCTTTTTTAGTTAAAATAATTATAAAATTTGATGTGTTTGAGACAAGGGTAATAAAAAGCAAATAATTTGTAATTATTACCATTCTACTTTATTCTATTAGAATTTTCAAATAAGGGAATGAAAACTTTTTTTTCTTTATATCATTAAATATTTAAATAATAATATGCTATCTTTATTCCAATTCATTCTACCCACCATTAAAGATCTAAACAAAATCTTAAGGAAGCATTTCGACATATACCCAAATATGCCTATCGCGTGTATTTAAACCAGAACTCCTGTCATGTCAATATTTTATTGACTTAGTATTAACTCAATTTTACATGTAGAACATGTTATGTATGAGTTGAGAGATTTATAATATCATTTATCATTAAATGTATACCACCTTAGTTATATGAATTATTATTATCTCTCACTTTAATTATATTTTTAAATATTTTACTAACGACACTTGTTAAGGAAATTAAAATAATTTTTTTAATGAAAACAAGATAAATAATGAAGTTTTTTTTTTAATTTTCAATGCATTGAATAACTTATTTTTATAAAAAAAAAGGTCCTATTTTGGTTTCCTTTACACGTACTCTTAGGATACTAAGGACAATTACTAGCAAAATCCTATTTTTTTAATGTCACAACTAAAGCAATAAACTTTCAATAATAATATAGGGAAAAGAGCAATTTTTTACTCAGCTGATCAGGTAACAATTTATTTCTCCTACTACAAAATGAAGACCAGGTTCTATGTTTAGGAAAACTCTCATTGGGAGATTCTGTTCGTTGTGAAGTGCTTATTTTTATGGACCTGTTAAAATAAAAGTATATTTCAAAAGGATTTTGAATGGTCACAAGATCACAAAATCCAACCATGTTGATAACGAAATCATTCAAGCAAACATCACAGGAAAATATGGTGATTATATTAAGAAGGAGGAGGTTCAGATTAAGTGGTGCTTTTCCACCATTGGGTTGGATCAAGAGCCGTTAAGGGGTAATGGTAGCATAGCTGGTTGTGGATGTCTTATGCGAGGGGATCAAGGACAGTGAATAAAAAGGTTTTGATTGTGCAATATTGGTGTTTGTAATTGTTTCAGGCATAAATGCGAGTAGTTTTATCTGGTTTGGAGTTAGCTTATGGACACTCGTGTTATTCTTGAGACGGATTCAAGATTAGTCATTGATGTGTTGATTGTAATTACTGCAAGGAATGTAACACATTTTAGTTAATCGTGTTAGACACGGGCTTTGCATACATTATTAAGTTATCTAAATTGACTTGGCCCAAAAGGAACTTTCAGGCCGGGACCGGATCAATGCCGATTGCCAAATCTCTTTTTTTATAATACCATCGACAATTAAATTTCTTCTCATAGGGCACATGCTTTTCCATTGTTAGCCTCTAGAATACTTTTTAATTCTTTTGAGAATTTTTTTTCCCCCTAACCTCGTCTCCTTTGTCTTCATGTTTGGTACATGAACTTTTTTTTATACAAAATAATTGCTTTCGCAATTTTTCTTATACGTGAACTTTGACTATGCGGAATGACCAAAAAGTGTTGCCATGGTTACTGAGATCGGATGGTCTGGTTGGCCAAATCAAGAATCGGGAGTCATCATTATAGCCATTTTTATGGTTTGACTGGATTGGATTTGGTTAAGATTGATCAAAAATAGGATTTGACCAATAAATCAGGTCAGATCGATAGTACAAAATCTGATTTTTTTTTTAAAATATGATTAAAATCATAAAATACAAAAAAAACTAATCCCATATCCTCATTGAAGAAGAAGTGAAGAACATAAGACGAGGTTGCTGCCGCTCCTCGTCGATGGCCATTCGCCACCTAGCCGCTGCAGCCGCTCGCTACTCCAGTAAGTAAGATTTCTAATGTTTTTTCCTTTGCTCCATCAGGGCATCTTGTAGAAAGAGAGTGTGTGTGATAGAGATAAAGAAAGAAAGACAAGAATGAGAAAAGAGAAAAAAAAAAAAAAAGGTAATAAAGGGAAGTGGCTAAAATTGGATGCAGAGGGAAGGAGGGAGAAAAAATGAGAGAAAGAGAATGAGGAGAGAGAGAAAAAATAAAGAATACAAACAGGCAACCGATAAGAGTGAAAGACTCATAAAGGGAAACGGATTCTCTCGATAAAGACTACTTGTTCAGAATTTTTTTTAAATATTAAAAAAATATTAAATTAATATCTTTTAATGAAATTTTCAAACTGATTGAAAGAGATTCGACTAGAGAGAAGTCAGATCCCTCGTAAAGACTACTTGTTCAGATATTTTTTTATTAATAAAATAAAATGAAACAATTGAAGAGAAAATTGAAATGTTTTTTAAAAAAATGATTAATTTTTTAACTCATTTTTAATAATTCTCTTAATTATTAAATAAAATAAATATTAAATATTTTTATCTTTTTAAAATATTAATTGTATTTAAGTTTTCATGTAATATTTTTTTATTAGGTAATAGGAAGATTATTAAGAAGATGTTTTAAGAAATAACAAAGTTCTTTTTCATTCATGAAATGAAATAAAATGAGTAGAGAATGACTGAAAAGAAAAATAAAAAAATAAAACAACATTATCTTTCTTTTTATTTATACTGTATTTGAATATTTTTTATTAATGAAACGAAACAAAATATGTAGGGATAAATCGAAAAAGGAAAGGAATGAATGAAATATAATTATTTTTTTTATATTTAGAAAATTAATAAAAGAATGAAATGAAACTTCATTAATTCGTGTGTTCTCTCATTTCACTTCAATTTTAGAAGAACAAAAGTTAGGCTTTCGAGAAAAAAAGAAAAGAAATAATTTCTCATGTGTTCCTTCCACTTAAAATGTATTTTAAAATTCTAAAATAAAAAAAATATTTCTCTTCTCCTCATTCCTTTTTCCTTGTTTTCGTTACCTATCATCTAAACATAATGTTAGAAAATTAATAAGGAAACAAAATAAATTTCATTAATTTATTTGATAGTTAAATCATAAATAAACAAAACAAAATATAAAATATTTACTTTTAAGTTTATAAGTTCATTTTTTTCATTCCACCTTAATTTTAAAAAAAAAATTAATATTTAAGAGAGAAAAAATAAAAAATAATTTTCTTTTAAATTTCTTTTTCTTCTAATTTATTATTAAACTTTCAAGGATTACCCCCTCTGCCTCCATGTCATCCAAACATACTGTATAGACTAAAAGGTAAGAAAAGAATATGGGATAGGAAAAGTCAAAAGAGAAAAAAGTGGTGGACTAGATAAATCATATCTCAAATTTTGATTTAAGAAATAATATTTTAATATTAAATGATTAAATATATATTATATATATATATAATGTAACAATGTACTTAAATAAAAATAAATTGAATTGTATGAAGATAAATATAAATTTTAAAATATAATATTATTCATTATTATTAGTATATTTGTAATTAAAAATATTTTATTATTATATAAATATATTTAGTATAATTATAATGTCACACTAAACCGATTAAATCGACCTAAGCCATAAACTTTGCCAAATCACTGTTTGTTCCGACTTTACCAACATTGTGGAGAAGTTTAATATGAAATGATTGATATTTCAAATGTTTTCAAACTGTAGATATGATGTTCTGTTTTAGAATTTGCATACCCTGCGTTTACTTGATATATCTCATTGACTAACTTTCATCACGTGGAAGACTTTTTGCTAATAAATAATTTCAAAAAATCTAAAAGTAAATTACAATTTTTAAGCTTATTTTTAAGAAAAGTTACTCAGATACTTGTGATATTTGTCTTCAATAAAAATATAATACATGTATATTTTTTATAATTTATTAATAAAAATTTTGAAAATAATAATTAAGTAAATAAAAAATAAAACACATGTCATATTTTCATTGGAGACAAACATCATAAACACCTAAAAAGTTTTACCTAAATTTTCTCCTATTTTTAAAATATAATAATCAAAAAAAGGTCATGTCATTGTACAACTACATAAAATTAAAATTTCCCTTTATGCTCACAAAATATCTCAGTTGATTTATTCTTAACCAACAAAAGTTTGGTGCAGATTCTAGTAAATAGAATCAAACTTTTTCTAGATAAGATTGTGGGACTTCTTTATAGTAATTTTATTCTTAAGAAAGGAATCACATGTAATGTCATTGTTGCTCGAGAAGTTATGCATTTCATGCACAGAATAAAGATGCAAAAAGGGGTGGTTGTTTTTAAGATCGACCTCTATAAAGTTTATGATAAGGTGAATTTGGATTTTCTTAAACAAACTCTTTTAGATTTTGGGTTTCCTTCGATCACTGTGTAGCTTATAATGTGTTGTGTGAGATATTTTAGCTTGTCGATTCTCTAGAATAAGTCTAGATTGAATGGTTTTTGTCTGATTAAAGGCCTTAGACAAAGAGACCCAATCTCTCCATATTTCTTTATGTAATGCATGAAAGAACTAATCCTGTCTATTCATTAGAAAGTTGTGGATAAGCAGTGGCTCCCAATTCATGTTTCTAAAGGTGGATCGGCCATCTTTCATTTATTTTTTGCGAACGACATCCTCTTATTTTGCAAAGCGAAGAATTCTCACGTTCAACTCATTACTAATATAATTAATGATTTCTGTGCGACTTCCGGACTAATGGTGAATTTTTAGAAATTTGGAGCTATGTGTTCTCCAAATGTTACTAGGCGGAGAAAAGTGACTTGGGCAACTACCTGGGATTCCTACTTTTGAAAGGTAGGGTTAAGATCTTTATTTGTATGAAATAAAATTTGGTTCTAATTTTGAGAGGAGAAAATTCTTTTAATTTTATTTAATTTTTTGTCATGTGTTATTTTTTTATTATCAAAAGTCATGTGTTATTTTAAATTCTATTTAATTAAATTAATAGACATATATCAACAGATTAAATGAGATTGATGAGAATTTCCTCCTCTCACGATTAAAATCAAGTTTTGTTCATTTTTATGCCTATTGTGGAGAAGATTCAGACGCGATTAGCATCCAAGAAGAGCAGGTTATTGAACAAGGCGGGTCGCATCTGTTTAGCTAGTTTTGTCATTTCCTCTATGCCTATTTACTCTATACAGTGTTTTTGGCTTCCTCATGAGATTTGTTCTCATATTCATCGTATCACCCGTCAGTTAATTTGGGGTCATATATGTGACCTTGTGGACTATGTTCACGTCTCTGATATTGACACTAGAGTGGAAGACCTTTGGATAGATGGGGCGTGGAATCTTGGTTCACTGTCAACACCTATGCCCATTGAGCTAAAAGATTTCATCACTGCATTCTCTCTAGTTGAAAACGTGATGCAGCATAATATGGCCTCGTCTTCTCTCAGAGTGTTTAAGTGGAATTTTAGTTTAGGGACTTAGTAACAATTCCAATAAATAAATAAATATATCAAAACGAATGTGAGTTCAGAGTTATGTGATAATCTTGTTGTAAAAATGATTTTGACAATAAACAAAAGGAATTTATGAGATTTGAAATAAATGAATAAAAAATACAAAAAAGAAACTTTGAAAAGATTAAAGAAATTTAAAGAAACTGAACAGAAATTTAAGAATGCAGAAAATTAGTTAAAAGCGTATAAATTGTGCAAAATTAAAGTGCAGAATTTAAATAGAAAACAATAAAGAAAAGCAAGTAAACGTGCAAAGAAATGTAAATAAATTTTAAAGAATAAGACTGAAAAGTAAATGAATTTAAAAGAACATTGCATTAATTTAAATTACTTGAAATGAAAAAGGAAGGCGTACTTGAACCAAAATCCCTTAATCTGCTCGAGTTGAGATGTTAGGATTATGTATCAGCAAATAACCTCTCTTTTTTACATTGTGACTACTGATATTTATAGACAAAATTACAAAATAACTGACACCCTAAAATTTTAATACGTCTTAGCAGTTATGCCATCAGCATATACCCACTTTCCGACAGAACTAGCACTTAACTTCTTTGACCATTCTTCGTCGACTCAATGCAGCCTTTCTGTCAAATTATTCTTCTGTCCGACATCAATACCTAATTGTCACATTAGAGTCCTCCTCTTATTCAATACTTCTGTCGATTTTACCATTTAGCATTTCTGTCAACTCAATACTTAGAAAATTTCTTCAATACCATCATCCAACCGACGAATTGTCAAATCTTTATTTTCACCTCCAACAGATGCCCCCCAAAATTTTTCTTTCGACACCAACAGGAGAAAGATAAATTTTAATCAAAAATCCCTTTATATATATATATATATATATATATATATATATATATATATATATTTAAATCCAACAGAACCTTCCACAAGTATCTAGACAGCTACAATCAAGCTTATCATTGCAAACAATAAATAGTCGTTCCTAATAAATAGGGCTCATAATTACCCCTATTTTCTCGCAGAAAAATAACTTTTCAAATTCACGTGACTTTTCACTCCTTTATCACTGTTTATCATCTTCAACCTTTCACCTCTCTTTACTGTTCATCACCTTTAACTTTACCTTCGCCTGTTTTCTCTGCAAACTCTTGCCTTCTCCCATGGCTTCCAGCTCTCAAACTCCTAACGCGCCAACAACAAACTTGGGTAATCATGCCATAGTTCAAGACCCAGTTCTACAAAAGTTTGAACTCTGTCATCTCTCGAAGGTAATTCTCCCCATTAATGACTCTCCAATTTTCTTGAAGGCTGCTTTCTTGGGCCCAGTTCTGCCCAAGGAATCTATTACTGATGAAATAAATTCTTTCTTCCCTTGTAAAAGTTCCCAAGAAGCTATCTTGGCTTCCCTTCCTTCCATTCCTATCAGCTATTTCAGAAAATTTGAAAGGCTATTTAGAACTCCTCTTACCCATATTAATGGGTATCTTGAGTGGCTTGACAGAGTTCAAGCTTCTAAGGAAAGCTTATGGAGGGAAATAGGTATTTTTGATTGCATCCAGCTTTCTCGTTATTCCATAAAAATGGATTATTGCATGTTGGGTGCCTCTTTCTTTTTCTAGAACAAAACCACCAACTCCTTCCAATTTCCCTATGGTGTGATGGGTCCAACACTTTTTGACGTAGCTGCCATAACTGGTCTTCGACCAGATGGGGAAATCATTACACCTGTTCTTCAACCTTCAAACACCATCGACGTATATTCAAAAGCCCCAACCTCCTTTTCCAACTTCATTAGCTTTTATTCCCCTGAATCAGGTCCTGTGACCAACAAAGAACACATAACTTTCCTTCTTCTCTGGCTTTCAGCCTATGCTACAGGTTCTAAATCGGTTCAAGTATCCAGATCCTTTCTTCAACTTGCTAACCTTCTTCATAAAGGTCGACCACTAGCTTTTGGTCAATTTCTTCTTGCCAATCTCTATTTGAGTATAGGTGAAATTATCCAAAGCATCAGAGTTCAGGTAAAGAAAACCAATTCTGGTGGTCCAATGTGGCTACTCCAACTTTGGTTGAATGTCATACTGGGAGATTTCTTGGTCGACTCTTCTCCTCCAACAGTCTCTCTTACTACATATGGCATTAAACTTTGCCATGTAAAATATGAAAAAGTCCATAAACAAAATTTGGAAAATTTCATGCATTTCTTCAGTATTTTTCATTCCATCTCTTTTAATACTGAAGACATATACTTCGCTCTATTCGCTGATCGTTCTCTTGGTCCCGAATGGTTCACTCGACCAATTCTTTCCAACGATCCTTCTACTCAGGCCGACAATATTTCTATCTGGTTGAACTTTCTCTGCCGACAAGTCCTGGTGGCTGGTCTCCTTAGTTCGATAGACAAATCTTTAGAGTTGTGTCTGCCAAACACAGTAGCTCAACAATTGGGATTTTGTCAAGCTATTCCAGCACCTTTCTCTCATAGGGCCAAAGAACACCTCATCAATGGCCACCTACAAAGCATGTCAGATCTAGTTTGAGTAGCTTCAAAAAATGAAAGGCACAAGCATCATTTTGAGATCTCTGCATTTACCCCCTACAGAGGAGTTTCAAAGGATTTTGTCGATTGGTGGACTAGATATTATAGTCCTTATCATATCGACATTGAGACCTGTCGAAGCCGCATTACTGAAACTTTGATTCCTGCGCAGGGTCAAGATCCTTCATCAAAGACCAAAGGTAAACATATTCAAGATATCAGGGCTTTTGAAAAATATTACAAAATCAAGTGGGACTTCAAGTTTCCTAGCTTAATTGTTCGACATTGTGAAGAAGTCGTGGCCAAGCTAAAACTAGCACACAAGGAAAAATGTTCTACTAATTTTCTCTCAGTTTCTATAAAAAACCCTTTAGCACGGCTTGAACCTTTTCAAATCATTTTTCCAAAGCTAGTGTTTTTTCCTTGTGCTCGTTTTGGACTGGTCAATGAATTCCCAGGTTAACCTACAAGGGCTGGTAACTTTCCTATTTCAGATAATATATATTCTGTGAGTAATATCTTTCTTACAAGAACTCCAGAAGTCAAGTTTACTCATCGGTTTGCCTTGTCGTACGAACACTTTGCCAAGAATACCCGAGTCATCACTGAAATACCTGAAGGTATTTTTCTCTTTGCATTCTGTTATTTTTAATTCTATACCTCGTTTACTAAATACACTTTCCTTCTTACAGCACTTCCATTAAAAAGACCTTTAGAATATAAGCAGCCTCAAGGAAGTGATGATGAAGAAGAAGATGAAACCACTTCTTCAAAAAAGGAGAAAAGCAAGAAGACCCAAAAACCTCCCATTCTCGAGGTTTCAAAGGTCAAATCAGCTAGATCAATGCCGATAAAGAGTTCTTCGAAACCTGACGTTGCTGCTTCAAAACTTCTAAAATCAAAAACCCTCAAGGTATACATACTTTTTCGACCACATATTAAGACTTTGTTTTTTATTTTGTTCAAGTCTAAATTGATGTCGAATTCAGATTAGCGAATCTGTTCCTGCCACTTCTGTTTCTCCTGTCGAATCTTCAATCCCATCTCCAGAACATCATCCAAATGTATGCCTTGTATTATTGTACATTCTCTAACACCAGGCAACAATCTCACCCTTTTACCTTTTCAGAAAAAGAAGAAGAAGACTCAAACCACCATTTCTACCTCGAAGCCTCCTGTTGAAGAAACAAAAACTATCTTTCTTTCATCTGAGGTAAATTTCAATCAACACACTTCTTTTTCCTTAGATTCTTGATTCTTACCACTCATTTAACACCCGATTCTATCATTTCAGGATCTGGAGGCTGAGCAATCTGCAGATCATCCTCTTGAACCAGTTGTTGAACCAAGAATTGAGGAATCAATCTGACAATCACATGAGGTAATATATCTTACTAAAATATTTTCCTAAGTATTACTTGTTCCTAATCCTCTTGTCTTTGAAACCTTTTTTACTCATCTATAGGATTCGGCAAATTTGGTTATAGCTAATAGCCCACAAAGATTGGAAAAAGCAAATCCTCCAGAATCCCAAACTTCTCCCAATTCTGTAATTCATGCTGTTCCCACACTTCCTCCGATAGGAACCTAAACTGTCGTAACTTCTAAGCATATTCCAGTTCCCTTATACAATGAAGGAACTTCTCAAACAGGCAAGGCTAATCCAATCCAAATTCACTCAGAAGAATTTGATATGGATGCCCTCATGGCATTGTTTACTCCAATCGACCCACCTCCATCCCTTCCGACCGACTTGATTACTTCGGAGCCAGAAGATACTGAAGAGATGGAAGCAGACTTAAATGATCTGATCACAATGTTGTCGAGCGGTCACAGGAGTTCTCCTCAATCAGCCCGCTCTTCCACGCAGCTAGGGCAAGATTCTAGTGATTCTTAAGTCACTAAACTCTTAGCTGAATTGAAAAATGGCTTCACCTATTCTTTTGAGCACCTGAGTTCTGATCAACCCCTTCAAGAAAGGATGATGACCATTGTGACAGAACTTGAGTCCCTTGCCCAATAACTTCCAATAACTTGTCGAGCTCTTCCTACAACTGTTAAAAACTTCCTTCAGAGCTTGACAGAAAAGATGCCTACTATTCGTCAAGTCATTCTTGCTTACAATAAAGAAGTCCAAGAAAAATCTAGGATCTTGAAGCAACTGACCGACGCAAAGAATGAAAATGAACTCTTGAAAGAGAATATTGCAAAAGGCAAAAATAAAGAGGCAGAGCTCGACAAAGAAATAGAGGATTTGAAGAAAAAACTTGAAGCGGCCGAACGACGAAAACAAAAACTTCGAATAACATTGCAACAAGGGACCGCTAGACAACAAATTATTGCCAAGAAGACCAAACATTGGGCGGTCGAAGCCAAAGTTGTATTGGCAAAAATAAATTCCCTTGATGCAGAATCAAACTACCTGTATCGACTAGCAAACTTTGGAAGATTCCTGGGGAGTACTGCAAAAGTTTTATATAAATTTTTTTTCTTTTGTAAAGTTTTGGTAATATCAAGTTATATTATACATTTAGCATTCTTATTACGACATTATAACTTGTGATTGCCAAATACATGAATGAATAATTTTCTTCATTCCTTGTCAATTTTTACTTCACACATTGTTGGTCTATATGGCTTCAAATATTTGCCATTAATCGACTTAATTCTTAAACCAAAATTAATTTCGACAAGTGCATAAACATTTCCTGAAAATACTCTAGTCACTTTAAATGGTCCTTCCCACTTCGGAGACCATTTCCCATATTCTCGACACTTCTTATCCATAGGCAAAATCACCTTCCAAACTAAATCATCAATTTTAAAAGATTTATACTTAATTCGACTATCATAAAACTTTGCAATTCTTTCTTTCTGTTGAATCAAATGTTCTAAAGCAATTAATCTTTCGTCGCTTAATTCATTTAATTCATCAAACATCAAGTTCTAGTAATGCTCAACTGGCAACTCATCTTGCTTTTGAATACGAATTGATTGAAGATTAATCTCGACAGGCAAAACTGCATCATGACCATATACCAATTTGTATGGTGATGTGCCCGTCGCTTCTCTTGGTGAATTTCTATATGCCCAAAGAACTTGATTAAGAGTATTATGCCAATTTCTAAGTTACCGACTAATATGTTTTTAAATCAAACTTATGATTATTTTATTCATGGCCTCTACCTGGCCATTTGCCTTAGCATAATATGGCGTCGACGTGAGCATTTTAATTTTTCTTGAATTGGTATATTCGACAACTTTCTTTCCAATGAATACTGATCCTTGGTTGGTTATCAAAGTTTGCGGTATTCCAAACCGATAAATTATATTATCTTCAATAAAGTCAATTACATCCTGCTGGGTTATATCCTTCAAGGCCACAGTCTCAACCCATTTGGTAAAGTAATCAACTCCTACTAGAATATATTTGTGTCCCTTCGATGAGGCATGATGAATTTGGCCAATTAAATCCAAAGCCCATCCCCTAAAAGACCATGGTTTAACTATAGAATGCAACTCACTAGCAGGAACATTTTGTATATGGCCATGTTTTGACATTCTTCACAAGACTTGGCAAACATAATACAATCCCTAACCAGTGTAGGCCAATAATACCTTTGCCGTCGAAGAACCCATTTCATCTTATCTCCTACCTGATGAGCTCTACAAATCCCTTCGTGGACTTCTGCCAGGGCAATATATGCCTCCGCTTCATTCAGGCAAACCTCTAAATTTCCATCGACAGACTTTCTATACAAGGCTCCTCCTAATACTACAAATTTTGACGCCCTGTACTTGAGCTTTCTATCCACATCTTGACTAGGGTTTTCCAAATAACTAAGTATTGGCTGCCTCCAATCATTAATTGTCGAAATATCATTTTGTAGTATATCTCTTTCCTCTAATGAATATAAAAGTTCTCTTATTTCCATTAAATTTGTAAGAACCTCTGATGAAATTCTATACCCAGAGGCTACTTGTGCTAATTCATTAGCCTCTTCATTTAAACCTCTGGAAATGTGTTCGACAGTTACTTCGTCGAATTGCTTCATTAACTTACTTGCCACAATATAATATTTTATTAGATTTTCACTAATACATTTATATTCTTGAGCAAACTGTTTAACGACCAACTGTGAATTACAAAAAACATGCATACTACGTGCTTTCATTTATATTTATATTTCTAATTCAACAGTTAAGGCTTCATATTCAGCCTCATTGTTGGAACAGGTATACTTAAGTTCAAACATGAACTTAGTTGGAGTGCCTTGTGGGGAAACAACTAAAATCCCCACTCCAATTCCATTCTGATGCCTTGAACCATCAAAATATAAACACCAAGGTTTTAAACCGATAACATTTATGTTATCCATGTCCAAACAAGGGTGGTCAGCCAAGAAGTCAGCAATTGTTTGGCCTTTCACCGCTCTCATTAGAACATATTGTAAAGAAAATTCTGATAAAGTAATAGTCTATTTTTCAATACGTCCATTTAACACTGGTTTTGATAACATATATTTTATTACATCAGTTTTCGATATAACCAGTACATTATAAGACATCATATAATATTTAAGTTTAGTACATGAGAAGTACAATGCTAAACAAAGTTTCTCTATTGCACTATATCTTATCTCAGCATCATTTAAAACTCGACTAAGATAATACACAACTCTTTCGATGTTATTTTCATCTTCTTGAGTCAGCATACTTCCTATGGTTTCTTCTGATGCTGATATATACAACTTCAACGGTCATCGAGGCATTGGAGGCATCATGACCGGTGGATTTGTCAAATACTGCTTTATCTGGTCGAAGGCTTCTTGGTGGCAAGGTTCCCACACAAAATCTTGTTCAGCCTTCAACTTGATCAATGGAGCAAATACTCTGGTTCTTCCCGACAAATTGGATATGAATCTTCACAGGAAATTAACTTTTCCTAAAAAAGATTGCAATTCCTTTTTGTTTGTCGGTGGTGCGGCCTCCAAAACTGCCTTGGCTTTATTTTTGTCCACTTCAATACCTTTTTAAGGGACTAAAAAACCCAGGAATTTAGCAGCCGACACTCCAAAATCACATTTTTCTGGATTCATCTTAAGGCTGTGCTTCCTCATCCTGTCGAATGTCTGCCTCAAGTTTGTCAAATGGCCTTCTTTTGTTTCCGACTTGGCAATGACATCATCGATGTAAACTTCCATAAATTTCCCGATGACATCATGGAAAATTGTGTTCATTGCCCTCTGATAAGTGGCCACTGCATTCTTTAAACCGAAAGACATGACTACCCATTCATATGTCCCAATGGCTCCAGGACATCTGAAGGCAGTTTTCGACACGTCCTCTTCAGCTATAAAAATTTGATTATAACCTGCATGGCTATCCATAAAACTTAATAATTCATGTTCAGATGCGGCATCAACTAACATGTCCGCAATTGATATAGGATACTCATCTTTAGGTGTGACAGTGTTCAAATTTCTAAAATCTACACATATTCTTAACTTGTCATTTTTCTTGATTACAGGAACAATATTAAAAAGCCATTCGACATACGTGGTTGTCCTGATGAATTTGGCTTTGAGCAATCTTTCAACTTCTTCTTTTATCTTTAAGATTACCTCAGGTGCAAATCTCCTGTTGGCTTGCTTGACAGGTCTGCATCCTTCTTTCAGAGGCAATCTGTGCTCGACAAGATCGTGTGATTATTGTGAACACCCAATTTTGACCGGGTTTCAAAAAAAAATGGAAAAAAAAATAGAAAAAAAAATTAAATTAATTAATTTTGAGTTTAATTAATTTAAGGCCCATTTTTTTTAGCCCATATGTAAGCCCACTTAAAAAAAAAAAAGAAAGAATGAAGGGTGGTCTTTGTCCCGTATGTAGTAGTTACTTCCTTGGTTGCATATCACTATATCGGCAAAAATGAAACTCAATCGGTTGAAATGTAACCAAATCGTGTCAATCTCTCCCACCTGCTGCAAGCCTGAAAACCCAAGGCTCAATGCAGCACAAAAATGGAAAGTTGGCAGAGGTTTGAAGCTTGGAAGAAATCATAAAGCTAAAGAAAATGCATGAAGAAGGAAACTGAGCTAGAAAAATCAATCAGCACCTAAGCTAGTTGTCCACAGGTTGGCAGAGGAGTCATTTCGATTTGGCAAAGCAGAAGAAAGATTATAGACACAAGGGGATTTTTTTTGAATCGACAGAGAGAGGATATATACAGAGAGCATCACACGAAGGGGGGGCTTTTTTTTTTCTTCGGTAGATACCAAGATCCTCTCATCTTCAACCCATTCAGAAAACCACCATCTTCAATCCCTCTTCATCACCCACAACCGAGTCAATTCAGTGAGTCACCACCATCTCACCTTCAACTCCCAACCACACAACCTCACCCAAACTCCCAACCGTGAACCTCCACACAAAGAACCCAAACACCCGGCCGAGACCCACAACGCAAGAACGGAGCCACCTCTGCACCCCGAACCGCCCGTGAACGAGCCCCTACAAGTCCACCACCGCGACAACGAACCACGTGCTTGAAGACCACCGTCCTCTCTCCTTTGTTTCTGCCAAAATCGTGACCAGCCACCCCTTGACCGTTTCTTCTACCACGCACAAACCCATAGTAGCACCGCGAGCTCAAGCCTCCTCCCCATCACCGTGTCCGGATCTACTCGGACCGTCCCCACCGCGCCGTGCTACTGTCAGCGTCGAGCCAGGTGACTCGTGCCAACCCCGACCAGCGACGTGCACCATCATCACAGTTCAACCCGAGCCAGATCTGCTCTGACCCCGTCGGATCCAGTCCGGCACCGGCCACGAACTCGCGCGGCACCGCCTCAAACTGCCAGATCCGCGCCACACGAGCCACCTCTCCGCACCGCGCCAGTCACCCCTCCGCGTCGCGCAACCGCGTTCATCGCAGGGTCTAATCTCCGGCAACGTCTCGCCATCCTGACCAGCGTGGGACTCCGGCCGGCACCTCCATCCCTTCGCGAATCACCGCTCACGCGCCAGCTGCCGGTGTAGATCTGCGGTACATCACCTCCCAGCTTCCATCGTGTGCTTTCTTCTTTTAGAGGAAGAAGAATACCATTCCTCTGCTGATTTCCTTTTGAAAAAGGGAGGTGAATGTTTAATTGGTTTCTTTTTTGTAATAAAAATGATGGAAACGTGAAAGGAGGGTGTCTGAAAGTGATTTTCCTCTTTGCTTTTTTATTTAATTTAAGGTTTGTTGATTTGTGCTTTTAGTTGGATTACTAATTGGGCCAAATTATTTAGATATTATCAATTGGGTTAATGGGCCAAGCTTCTTTTAGTAAATTTGAAAAAATTCTTTTTTTTGAATTTGTTTATTTTGTTAAAAAAATAAAAAATGATAAAAAATGAGAAAATATAAAAAAAAGATAAAAAATATAATTCAATTTTTTAAAAAATAAATAAATAAAAATAAATAAAATTAGCTGAGTTGTGATAACTTGTTAATTCTATAATTTTCATAATCATCTGAGTTGTAACAAACTTAATGAGAAATGGGTGACGTCTCTAGCGCGACGCGAGCTTCACCTATTCAAACTTTAATTTGAATAACTGAGTCGCGACGACTTGTTAATTCAAATTTTTAAAATTAAAATCAACCAAACCATAATTATCAAATAAGAACTACGTGACTTTGAGTTCCTCATTGCATCTGAGGATACGTAGGAGCAGAATATTTATTCTGTCAAGCCAAAAAAATAAATTATCACAATTCGGTTATTTCTTTTTTTTTAAATAAATCAATAAATAAATAAAAATATAAAATATAAAATATAAAAAATAGTTACATTGTCTTTTTCCAAAAAGAGAGGAGTAAAATAAATTTTTTTTTTAAGGTTATCAAGAATTTGCACATTTGATTTAAGGTACCGTCTTAGGACGAGTGCGTTAGGGGTGCCGTGGGATTGAGTTTCCACCCTTCCTTAAGCATAACCGATTCCCGAATCCAATTTGGTTTTCAAAGACCATTTTCTAATAAGGTTTTTCCAATTCTTCCTAATTTAAATAAAATTGGTGGCGACTCCATTTTTTTTTTCTAAAATCACAAAGAGTTGTTATTTTTCGCCGCGATCTCGGTCGCGACAGATGGCGACTCCACTGGGGATATTTGAGAGTCAAGCCTTTGAAAGTTGTTTGTGCAAATTTTGTAACTTTATATGTTTGTTTTACTCCTTTTGTTTTTGTTTTATTTTTGTTTTGTTTTTCTATTTTATTTGTTTATTGATCACCTTAACTGGATTCTATTTTATCATGCAAACCTTAGGATAGAAGATGTTTGGGAATCTTGTTTTGTGTTTGTGTTTTTTGCAGGATGTGAGTAATCTCTAGGATTATGAAGGTTTGTATGCTCCCTACACACACTACACCTACACGTTTATCACACACATTCGAGTGGGGCCCTATACCCGGGTCTGAGTGAATCTTAAGTTAGGTAGAGGTTGCATAGTGGTAGCCATTTTGGATGTACATCCTGTTTGGTTATCGCGAAAACCTCATCTAGAGCGTGCCTTTGTCATGAATGCCCCGCACCTAGTGGTTTACCTACTATTTGTGGTCAACATTCTGATGTGGGACTTAGCTCTAGAGGCCTTTAGAATGGTAGAGCCACCCAATGAAAGTTCTCACGAATTAGACAGCCTTATAGATCTTTAGGGTAGAACTCCTCAAATTTAAGGCAGTCCTTTAGGGCACAAAGGGAGCGTACCTTTTCGTTATCTTTGATTTTATCTGTCATTGCATTAAAAAAATCATACTTTGCATCTTTGCACCATGTTTCTTTGCAATACCCTAATCTTTTGTCCTTCCTGAGACAGTTTTGTTAGAGAACCGTTAGAACTCAACCAAGATTTGACAGTGAGTATCTTTGATAAAAGAAATATGGGATCAGATCATAAGGATGCAAGCTTGAAGAAGACTCTGCGACTCAAGGCTAATAAAGTTCACCCGAAAGCCTAGTGGTTATGGGACGAATGTTGAAGAAGACTCAACGTTTGACATTTGCAGCAAAGTATGGGAAGGTTCTGGATCTGTTAGAGGTGAATGTACAAGTGGAAGCGATCACCGCAGTGGCCCAATATTATGACCCTCCTCTCAGATGTTTCACTTTTCAGGATTTCCAACTAGCTCCCACTCTGGAAGAATTCGAGTAAATCCTAGGTTTGTCATTGGAAGGTAAAAAGCCATACTTTTATAAAGGACACTATGCATCCATCCAAACTGTGGTGAACGTTTTGAAAGTGCACGCAAGAGACCTTCAATGTGTGCAACAGAATAGGAATGGAACCAAAGGGTTTTCAAGAGAGTACCTTGAAGGACAGATGCATCACTTAGTAAAAAGTAGAGATTGGGAGGCTTTCATGGACGTGCTAGCCCTCACCATCTACGGCACAGTCTTGTTCCCTAATATTGATGATTAAGTGGATTATGCAGCAATCGATGTGTTCCTTGCCTGCAAATTCCACACTGACAACCCTGTCCTAGCCATTCTCGTAGATGTGCACTCTACCCTGAACTTTTGTCACGAAAGGAATGGTAAAAGAGTCCTCTGTTGCTTGCCGGTGTTGTATGTTTGACTCACAGCTCATGTTTTCAATAGATCATACAAAGCAGAGTGCCCTATCGCTGACTTTAACCCGTACCAGTTGAAGGTCAAGAACAGTAGCGAGTGGGCGGACCACTTGGCAAAATTGGAAGAAAAGCAGATAAGGTGGTATCCTCGATGGAAAGATGTAGAAGCTGTCATCTACCAGTGCGGAAGGTTTCCAAACGTACCACTCATGGGTACACGAGGATGTATTAATTACAATCCGGCCTTGGCACAACGACAACTCGGTTATCCTATGATGGGGCCACTGCAGAAGCCCAAATAACCTCTTTTGTTCTTTACTATATAGATACGGAAGACCTGAATCACTTCGGGAGGTCCGAAATGCTTGGGACAAAGTCATCCGAAAGGAAAAGAAGCGGGAGTCGAAGTTGTGCGACGAGGAAGATTATCGCCAATGGGTTAAGGACAGAGTTCAAGAAATTAAGTTGCCATTCAGGATCCCGGCAACCCCTATGGTTGGTGAACCTTCAGCCTCGGTCGTGATCGAGAATGAAGAGATGAAAGAGATGAGAGCAAGGTTTGTGAAAATGGAAGAGGAAAAGAAAAAAATGGAAGCCGAGTTGAGAGAGATCCACCAGGCATGTGCGGCCTTGAAGCAAGAAAATGCTGAAAAGGACCACACTCTTGAAGGGGTTAATAAAAAGATGAAGGCAGAACGTGATTACATGCTAAAAACCAAACAGTGTAATGCAGGGGCGACAAATAAGGAATTAGGGCTCATGCAGCAAGAAAGGGATAGGGCTATGGTGAAAACCAACGGTGAGGGAGCACTCAAGAGTGCAAAACAACCCGGAACAATGCAATGCGGTGGTAGAAGAAATGAGGCGACGGATGGGAGTGGCATCTAAGCGGTATGAAGACATGATAGAAGATAAGAAGCTACACATGAAAGAGACAGGTTACAAAATATGAGCGGCGTTGCAACAAGGACGAGGAAAATATGAAAAAACGATGGATCGGTGGAACAACAAAAAGGGACATCGATGGATGGAAAGAGGAAGTTCATTTTTGGATGAGTCGCTTTTCAAAATTGGCATGTTTGGCTAATTCGACAATTGCGGATACTCTATATCATTTGAAGAAAGCTGATCAGATGGTCAACCCTTTTGAAACACTGATAGAAATCAGTGATTTCATTGAGTATTGTAAGAATCTTATAGGGCAGATGAAACGAATGGCTAAGGCCTATTCAGATAAGGAATAGTTTCTTTCGGCTAGGTCATGATGTATTCATCTAAGAAGCAATGTATTGTTATATCTTTTCAGTTGAATGAATGAAGTACGCTTGTGTCGGTACTCTTTTTTCTATCCCATATTTCACTGGAGACTTAATACTTTTGAACGAGACGTTCTGGGTAATAGTATCAACAAACAATATCAAAGATACTCATTTCAAATTTATTTGGCGCAAAATCACTAACGGTCCTCTAACAAATAATGAACATAATCACTGATCTTCTAAATTTTTCAGGTAAAAACTTTTGACCATTGCTCATCCTCGGAAAACGCAGATTGCACAAACCCGGGCCTACAGAACTAGATCGCAAACTAGGCTATAAGAGATGTCTAACTCAGAAAGAAACTTAAGTCAAGAGATGGATGAAATGAGAGAAATGATCAATACAATGGCAGAAGGACAATCAAGGGTCGAGGATTTACTGAGACAGTTAACTGAGACCCTTAGAACAACAAATGGAACATCTGTCGGCACTAGGGTAAATGCAAATACAAGCAACAATGTGAATGAAGAGGATGACTCCATGAATGAAAATCAGGAAGGGGAGAAGAATAATGTAGAAGTAACTCGTGAACAGCCGGTGAAGATATTCCTGAACAGCAACTCGGAAAAAGAAAAATTAAGAAATGAGTTGATTGGAAAGATGCAAGAGCAAAATTAAAGCCATGCAAGGCCCTAATCCATATGGCTCGGTGGGAATCGATGAACTATTCCCGAGGTTGAAGTTAATATTCCCAAGGACTTCAAAGTACCGATACTTCTCAAAGTATGATGGAAGCACCAATCCAAAGTTCCATCGAAGACTTACCTCACCAAGATAGCCATTTGGTCACGGGATCAAAAGTTCTTAATCAATTTCTTCCATGAGAGTCTGACTGGGTCGGCTTTGGAATGGTACATGCAACTTGACCATTCAAATGTTTCTTGCTGGGATGATCTGACGAGTCTATTCTTGGAGCAATATCGATTCAATATCGACACCGCACCTACCCGAGAATAACTAGGGGCAATGCACAAAAAGAAGGACGAAACTTTCAAGCAATACGCTCAAAGATGGAGAATGTTAGTGGCCCAAGTTCAACCACCATTGACTCCATCAGAAATGAGCTCGTATTTTATAGGGACCCTAGGAGCACCTTTTATTGGGCTGATGGCAGGCGCCGCCTACAGAGATTTTTCTGATCTAATTTCAGCTGGAGAAAGGATTGAGAATCTTGCAAAAGCAGGAAAATTACCTACTGGGAATACTGAGAGCAATTTTCCTAAGAAGGCGGCACCAACAAGGAGGCAAGAGCCAGAAGTCAGTTATGTGCGCCAACAAAACTCAAGTTTTCCTCGTAATCCACAACCATACCCTTCTTATCAAGCCCCTTCACCCGCTTTTCCGGCTTACCAGACTTCATACCAAGTTAACAATGTTCCCTCACCACGTCCCGTCTATACCAATCGTCCTCCCGCACCTCGAAATCCGGGAAACCAAGGGTATGTTCGACCCCCGTCGAATCTACCCCCTTTTCCAAAGTTGCCAATCTCCAATGCTGATTTGTTTCAACAGTTGTTTGATGCACATTTGGTTGCATGTGTTCCTTCTCGCCCTATGGTGCCCCCATTTCCAGCCTGGTACAATCCCAATGTAACTTGCAAATTCCATATGGATAACCCAGGCTACTCAATTGAGGGTTGCGAGGTATTTAAGACCATAGTGAGGAGGTTGATTTCCTGCGGAAAGCTAGATTTTGAAGAGGAGAAGGGACCTAGCATTACTAGCAACCCAATTCCAAATCATGGGAAAGGGATTGTAAACGCATTAGAAAAGGAGAATGAGGGACTTCAAAATGTAGAGGATGTCAAAACTCCTATGAAGTTAATATTCCAAGGTCTTGTCCAAGCAGGCTATTGTTCCTCAGTAGCTTTGGGTGATGTTAATACTGAAGCTCACTGTGAATACCATATAGAGAAGGGGCATAATATTGAAAGTTGTCAGGAGTTTAAGGCTCAGGTGCAAAGATTCATGGCTTTGGGGGTAATAGAGGTTACTCAAGCAAGAGGGTTTGTAAAAGAGATAGATGTTGTGGAGCGTCTAGTCCTCAAACTCCCACGTACTAGCGAAGTTCCAGATTCCCAGAAAGTTGTCATAGCGATAAAAAAGCCTACACATTTTCCCTATAATGATACACACGCTGTGCCTTGGAAGTACGATGTCAAGGTAAAAACACAAAGTAATATAGGACAAACTGCTTCAACCTCTGTTGCTCAGATAGCAGAGCCCGCACAAGCAGTGTCAAGCGTTGTGGGCATAGGAGAGATCACAAGAAGCGGCAGGTGATATGGGCAAGAAGATAAGACCGGGAAAGGAAAAGCAGACTTCGTAGAAACAAAAGAAGAGGATGAAGAAGAATTCCTAAAAATCATGAAGCAAAGTGAGTATGATGTGGTAGAACAACTCAGAAAGACTCCACTCGGATCTCTCTATTATCACTCATCATGAATTACGAACCTCATCGCAAAGCACTGCGAGAGAGTGTTAAATGAAGCTTATGTGAAGCCGGATGTTACCCCGAAAGCTTAGTGAACATGGTAGACCCGAAAGGCACATCAATGTGATCCCTTCTCGAGGAAGAAGTGGTACGTTCGATAGGGAATAACCCACGTGCTTTGCATATCACTTTGAAATGTCGGGGGTATGTAGTCGCAAAAGTTCTGATTGATGGGGGTTCGGCCTTGAACGTCCTCCCGAAGACAACCTTGTCCCACCAAGCTATGAGTGTAGAAGACCTTAAGCCTCAAGAAATGACAGGTGCGAGCCTTCGATGGAAGGAAAAGAGGATTCTCGGGAGAAGTGACCCTTTCACTTGAGATAGGCCCAAGCTGCTTCCAAGTCTTTGTTTCAAGTAATGGATATTGAGCCTACATATACTATGCTTTTGGGAAGGCCATGGATTCATGCTGCTGGTGTTGTTCCCTCAACCCTGCACCAATGCCTGAAATACATTGAAAATGGATGTCTGGTTACCATCCGGGGAGAGGAAGAAATCTTGCGATGAAGCCTACTTGGTGCCTTATGTTGAAAACACAGTTTGGAGGTGGAAAACTTCCTACACGCTTTTCAGGTTGGTAGAATCAAAAGCGAGAGAAGGATGAGTCGACTTCTAAAGATGTTCATCAAGTTATGACTCACATTAGGACCAATAATGGTTACCAAGCCGGAAAAGGTTTAGGAATTCAGTTTGCAAGGAACCAAGTCTATGATTACCTGCCGGAGAACAAAAACGGATGTATGCCGGGATATGAGGCACCTTTGGAAGGCATGATGAAGCACAATTTAGTTCTCAGTGAAGGAAAAAGGGAGAATGAAGTGAAAAAGGCGATTCCTCATCTGAAGGAGACATTCCCCATCCCTGCCGAGGTTATCAATGGAACCTCCAATCGTCAAGTCCGGCTAATCATTAACAATGTAGAGGAAGACTCCGGAGAAGGCCATGTTATCCAGCCTGCTGACGATTTGGAACCTCTGAACAATTGGCGATCTGAGGCGTTAATGGATGTGATTGTCATAAAGTAATTGTTCGGTCATGATGTTATCTTAGACTTTTGTAATGTTGAATTTATGCTAACTCTTGTCGAAGCTTTAATGTAACGAACTTGTGTGTTTTTCCAGTATGATTCTCAGCTCATGTTATCTTTCATCAAAGTTTCAATGCAATGAACTTGTGTGTTTCTCAGTTGACTCACTGCTTTAGTTCTTTTCTATCTTTGATTTACGTCTTTGCTTAGCCTTGTCCAATTACCATGTTTTTTTCTTTCTGTGTCCAATCAGGCATAAATAAATTTTCCAGGGATTTGAGTCGGGTAGAGACATTGTCCCATGAAAGGATACCTGAAAGCTCAAGGATGGATTCCTATTCAATGATGGATATAGATAACTATGACTCAGATGAAGATAGGAACACGACTGAGGAGTTTGCCGAATTGGTAGAGAGGTCGGAAAGAGACTTCAGCCTGGATGAGGAAGAAGTAGAGGTGATCAATATGGGAACTGATGAAGACAAGAAGGAGTTGAGGTTAGTGGACAACCCGGAACATGAAAGCATGATCAAGTTATTCAGAGATTACATTGATGTATTTGCTTGGTCTTACCGAGATATGCCAGGACTGGATCCAAGCATAGCTTCCCACAAGATTCCGCTATACCCCAATGTTGAAGCGAAAAAGTAGAAATTGAGGAGAATGCACCCTGAAATGTCTTTAAAGATCAAAGAGGAAGTCACCAAGCAATTGGAGGCAGGATTTTTAGAAGTGTCAAGGCACCCAGAATGGGTAGCAAATATCGTGCCCGTCCCGAAGAAAGATGGAAAAGTCAGGATGTGTGTGGACTATAGGGATTTGAATAAAGCTAGCCCTAAAGATAATTTCCCCTTGCCTCACATTGATGTCCTCGTCGATAATGCAGCAAGAGGTCATAGATTCTCTTTTATGGATGGTTATTCTGGTTATAATCAAATTCTTATGGACACGAGTGATAAAGAGAAGACCACATTTGTCACATCATGGGGAACCTTTTGCTATACAGTCATGCCATTCGGATTGAAGAATGCTGGGGCCACCTATCAGCGTGCCATGGTTGCTTTGTTCCACGATATGATGCACAAAGAAATTGAGGTATACGTGGATGACATAGTTGCCAAGTCCCAATAAGGGGAAAGCCATGTGGTAGTGTTACAAAAGTTGTTTGAAAGACTCAGAAAATACAAGTTAAGGCTAAACCCGCCAAAATGTGTTTTTGGTGCATCGACTGGAAAATTGCTTGGTTTTGTTGTTAGCAAGGAAGGAATCAAAGTGGACCCTGATAAAGTCAAAGCCATACAAGAGATGCCTGCTCCTAAGACTGAAAAGGAAGTAAGAGGCTTTCTCGGGAGACTGAATTACATCGCTAGGTTCATAGCCAACCTGACTAGCACTTATGAGCCAATCTTCAAGCTACTGAAGAAACAACAACCAGGAGAATGGGATGAACAGTGTCAGGAAGCTTTTGAGAAGATAAAAACTTACTTGTAAAGTCCTCCTATTTTGGTGCCCCCTACACCTGGTCGTCCTTTAATATTATACCTCACGGTATTGCAGACATCCATGGGAGCAATGCTAGGGCAGCATGATGAAACGAGAAAAAAAGAACAGGCCATCTACTATTTGAGCAAGAAGTTCAATGAGTGCGAGTCTCGCTACATGACAGTTGAGAAAACATGTTGTGCACTGGCATGGACATCTAGAAGATTGAGGCAGTACATGTTGTACTATACTACCTGGCTTATCTCAAGGATGGACCCGATAAAGTACATATTCGAAAGCCCTCATGTTTCCACACGAGTCTCCAAATGGCAAGTGGTTCTTTCTGAGTTCGACATAAAGCATGTAACTCAAAAATCTATCAAAGGAAGCGTAATTGCGGATCACTTAGCAGAGAACCCACTCAATTACAAGCAACCTGAGACGTCTGATTTTTCGGATGAGGATGTTTTAGCAGTTGAGGAAGAAGAGTCAGATAAAGAGGATGCGTGGAAGATGTTTTTTGACGGAGCAGTCAATATGTATGGGAACGGCATAGGTGCAGTGGTCATATCACCAAATGGGAAGCAATACCCAGTGGCCATCAAGTTAGAGTTCGATTGCACCAATAATGTAGCAGAGTATGAAGCTTGTGCTCAAGGGCTAAATGTTGCAATAGAATTGGGAGTGAAAGAACTACAACTATATGGAGATTCAGCACTGATAATTTATCAGGTGAACGGGGAATGGCAGACTAAGGACCCCAAGTTGATTCCATACCAGAAATATTTGATGCAATTGATCGAGAAGTTTGAATGGATCACCTTTTCGCACTTGACGCGGGATAAGAACCAGTTCGCAGATGCTCTGGCAACTTTGGCTGTAATGACCAATCTGAATATTCATGCTAATTTGCAACCCATCCGAATAAGGGCAGAAAGCGAGCCAGTCTATTATTCTAATGTTGAGGAAGAAGAAGATGGGCAGCCTTGGTTCCATGATATCATGCAGTACATCAATTTCAGAGAATACCCATCAGGGGCAAGTGAGACAGATAAAAAGAGCATCCGTCAGCTTTCCATGGCTTTCTTTTTGAATGGGGAAATACTGTACAAAAGAAACTATGATGGCACACTCCTCAGATGCGTAGGAGCTAAGGAGGCTCTCACCATCTTAACAGAAGTTCATGAGGGAATATGTGGAACACATGCCAATGGTATCATGATAGCTCGTCAGATCCTGCGATATGGTTATTACTGGTCCACTATGGAAGCTGATTGCATAGAATATATTCGAAAGTGTCATAAATGTCAAGTGTACGCTGATCGCATTAATGCACCACCCGTTCCATTGCATAATATGGTGGCACCCTGGCCTTTTTCAATGTGGGGAATCGATGTTATTGGGCCAATAAACCCAAAAGCTTCCAATGGTCATAGGTTCATCCTAGTAGCAATCGATTATTTCACCAAGTGGGTAGAGGCTGCTTCCTACGCCAAAGTCACTCAAAAGGTTGTCCTTAAATTTTTAAGGGTAAACATCATTTGTCGGTATGGAATTCCGAGAGAAGATTATCACAGATAACGGCCCTAATCTCAATAGCACGAAATCAAGAACCTATGTGAGAGATTTAGGATCAAGCATCACACCGCTCTCTTCTTACAGACCCCAGATGAATGGTGCAGTAGAAGCAGCAAATAAGAACATCAAGAAGATCGTAGCCAAAATGGTGGTCAACTACAGAGAATGGCATGAGATGCTCCCCTATGCTCTCCACGCTTATCGCACTAATATCCGATCCAGCACCGGGGCAACACCGTTCTCCTTGGTCTATGGTATGGAAGCAGTCTCCCCCATAGAGGTCGAAATCCCATCTTTAAGAGTGTTGATGGAAGCTGAGTTAGAAGAAGCAGAATGGGTAAAGACTCGGTACGACAGTTAAACATGATTAAAGAAAAGCGACTAAAAGCTATCTGTCATGGGCAACTATACCAAAGAAGAATGGCAAGAGCTTTCAACAAGAGAGTGCGCCCTAGGGAGTTCCAAGCAGGTGACCGGTTTTAAAGAAAAAACTTCCAAACCAAGAGGACGCTCGAGGAAAATGGGCACTTAGAGTTATGAAGGGCCGTATATTGTTAAGAAGGCATTCTCTAGAGGAGCCTTAGTTTTAACGAGATATGGACGGAAATGAATTACCAAGACTGACAAATGCTGACGCAGTCAAAAAGTTCTATGCCTAAAAAAAAGGGGAAGAAAAATAAAAAAGAAAAGAAAGAAAATAGCCCGTTAGGTTGAAAACCCGCAAGGGCAGCCTAAGCAAAAGTTAGGGCATCTAAATTAGGAAAAAAAAGTTTAAAGTCGGCAAAGGCTCTCCTAGAAGATGTCGCCTAAAGGGCTCACCAGGACAGCATAAGAAAAAACTGGGACATTTTTAAGTGGCGATGGAAGACAAAACTGGGGCAATTTTAAGCGGTGGTGGATGGAAGAGAGCTCGTGTCACAAGTGGTTGTAATATCCATATGAGAATTAGGACCTATCTAATGAGAAGAAAGGAATCCTAACTGGGGCAATTGCCTGTCACCTTGCCTTTGTGTCATCCTTTTGTACTTTTTACCTTTTCGTGCTTGTGAACATCCAAATCAATGAAAATACTTTCCTTTCTTCTCTTTTTATTCTTCATCTTTCTTTGTCATGTTCCTTTCTTTTATATTTGTGAAGTCACACATGTTTATCACAAAATGCTTCGATAAGAGGGAATATAAATTCAGTATCATTGATTTAACAATTTAATGACAATCCTCCAACTAACAAGTTAGATCAAGAATGAACCAGAAGGTTCAAATGAGGCAAGAAAAGCTCCCAATGCGATTCGCAATGTTAAGAAGGAAACTATGTACCTGATGAGCAAACTCAGAAGTAAAGTAACTCCAGTGTCCGAGGATCCCAAGGAACTCGAAACAAGTTGATAAGCCCTGGTTTGCGAGAGCCTACGCCCGGGTTTGATAGATCAAAATTTTTTGAGGAAGCAATTAGAACCAGGTATGCAAGAGAAAGTTTTAGCATAATGTTTTCAATCTTCTGATATGATTTTGAGTTGCAGGAACATACGTTGCAACATCCCTTCATGAGCTGCAAATTTGTGAATAGTGACATCTTTGGTTTTTGCGCCAAGCTTCACTGTAAAAGAACAGCAAAACAAAAAAAATCCTTTCGGGTCACGCCCACTATCCTTTTAAATTTTCGGGCCAAGCCCATTGTCTTTTAAATTTTGGGTCAAGCCCACTGTCTTTTAAATTCTGGGTCAAGCCCACTGTCTTTCAAATTCTAGGCCAAGCCCACTGTCTTTTAAATTTTGGGTCAAGCCCACTGTCTTTTAAATTCTGGGTCAAGCCCACTGTCTCTCAAATTCTGGGCCAAGCCCACTGTTTTTTAAATTTTGGGTCAAGCCCACTGTCTTTTAAATTCCGGGCCAAGCCCACTGTCTTTCAAATTCCGAGCCAAGCCCACTGTCTTTTAAATTCCGGGCCAAGCCCACTGTCCTTTTAAATTTTTGGGCCAAGCCCATTGTCTTTTAAATTTTGGGTCAAGCCCACTGTCTTTTAAATTCTGGGTCAAGCCCACTGTCTTTCAAATTTCGGCCAAGCCCATTGTCTTTTAAATTTTGGGTCAAGCCCTTTGTCTTTTAAATTAGGCCAAGCCCACGTTTTTTCAAATTTCGGTCAAGCCCATTTGTCTTTTAAATTCGGGCCAAGCCCATTGTCTTTTAAATTAGGTCAAGCCCATCTTTTAAATTAGGGCCAAGCCCACTTGTCTTTTAAATTAAGGCCAAGCCCATTGTTTTTAAATATTCGGGCCAAGCTCACTTGTCTTTTAAATTTCAGGTCAAGCCCATCTTGTCTTTCAAATTGGTCAAGCTCATTTGTCTTTTAAATTTCGGTCAAGCCCATTTGTCTTTTAATTTAGGCCAAGCCCACTGTCCTTTAAATTTTGGGTCAAGCCCACTGTCTTTTAAATTCTGGCCAAGCCCACTGTCTTTTAAATTATGGGTCAAGCCCACTGTCTTTTAATTTCTGGGCCAAGCCCACTGTCCTTTAAATTTTGGGTCAAGCCCACTGTCTTTTAAATTCTGGGCCAAGCCCACTGTCTTTTAAATTAACCCACTGTCTTTTAAATTCTGGGCCAAGCCCACTGTCCTTTAAATTCTGGGCCAAGCCCACTGTCGTTTGCCTTATTTTTCAGTTGTAAGGTCACCCAAAGTTTTTTTAAAAATTCAAAAAAAAAAAAATGTCAACTGAGCTGTGACAGCTCGTTGACAATGCAGTGACGTCTCTGGCTTTACGCCGAGTTTCACTTGGGTAGGATTAACGATGTTGCGGCAACTCGTAAATCCACGTTTTAGCTCGCTGATTTCCAAGTGGCATCTTTGCCTTGTCTATTCACCTCATCCCACACATTGCCGGACAAAATTTAAGTTCACGTCTTTACTCGTTTCTTACGACGATAACATGAAAACTACGGTTATTCATAGTATCTACTAAGAAACAAGTAAAGAGGGGCAACTGTGAACACCCAATTTTGACCGGGTTTCAAAAAAAAATGAAAAAAGAAAAATGAAAAAAAAATTAATTAATTAAATTAATTAATTTTGAGTTTAATTAATTTAAGGCCCATTTTTTAGCCCATATGTAAGCCCACTTAAAAAAAAAAAAAAATGAGGGTGGTCTTTGTCCCGTATGCAATTGGTTACTTCCCTTGGTTGCATATCACTATATTAGCAAAAATAAAACTCAATCGGTTGAAATGTAACCAAATCGTGTCAATCTCTCCCACCTATTAAAGCACGAAAACCCAAGGCTCAATGCAGCATAAAAATGGAAAGTTGGCAGAGGTTTAAAGCTTGGAAGAAATCATAAAGCTAAAGAAAATGCATGAAGAAGGAAACTGAGCTAGAAAAATCAATCAGCACCTAAGCTAGTTGTCCAGAGGTTGGCAGAGGAGTCATTTCGATTTGGCAAAGCAGAAGAAAGATTACAGACACAAGGGGATTTTTTTTGAATCGACAGAGAGAGGATATATACAGAGAGCATCACACGAAGGGGGGGCTTTTTTTTTTCTTCGGTAGATACCAAGATCCTCTCATCTTTAACCCATTCAGAAAACCACCATCTTCAATCCCTCTTCATCACCCACAACCGAGTCAATTCAGTGAGTCACCACCATCTCACCTTCAACTCCCAACCACACAACCTCACCCAAACTCCCAACCGTGAACCTCCACACAGCAACCCAAACACCCGAACCGAGACCCACAATGCAGCAAACGGAGCCACCTCTGCCAGCCGAACCGCACTGTGAACGAGCTCAAAGTCCAGCCACTGCGACAATGAACCACTGTGCTTGAAGACCACCGTCCTCTCTCCTTTGTTTCTGCCAAAATCGTGACTAGCCACCCCTTGACCGTTTCTTCTACCACGCACGAACCCATAGTAGCACCGCGAGCTCAAGCCTCCTCCCTATCACCGTGTCCGGATCTGCTCAGACCGTCCCCACCGCACCGTGCTACTGTCAGCGTTGAGCCAGGTGACTCGTGCCAACCCCGACCAGCGACGTGCACCGTCATCACAGTTCAACCCGGAGCCAGATCTACTCTGACCCCGTCGGATCCAGTCCGGCACCGGCCACGAACTCGCGCGGCACCGCCTCAAACTGCCAGATCCGCGCCGCAGGAGCCACCTCTCGGCACCGCGCGAGTCACCCCTCCGCGTCGCGCAATCGCGTTCACCGCAGGGTCCGATCTCCGGCAACGTCTCGCCATCCTGACCAGCGTGGGACTCCGGCCGGCACCTCCATCTCTTCGCGAATCACCGCTCACGCACCTTTTTTTTTTTGTAGATCTGCATAACATCACCTCCCGAATTCCATCGTGTGCTTTCTTCTTTTAGGGGAAGAAGAATACCATTCCTCTGCTGATTTCCTTTTGAAAAAGGGAGGTGAGTGTTTAATTGGTTTCTTTTTTGTAATAAAAATGATGGAAACATGAAAGGAGGGTGTCTGAAAGTGATTTTCCTCTTTGCTTTTTTATTTAATTTAAGGTTTGTTGATTTGTGCTTTTAGTTGGATTACTAATTGGGCCAAATTATTTAGATATTATCAATTGGGTTAATGGGCTAAGCTTCTTTTAGTAGGCTGAAAAAAATTCTTTTTTTTTAAATTTGTTTATTTTGTTAAAAAAATAAAAAATGATAAAAAATGAGAAAATATAAAAAAAATAAAATGATAAAAAATATAATTCAATTTTTTTTAAAATAAAATAAAATAAATAAAATTAAAATTGTGATAACTTGTTAATTCTATAATTTTCATAATCATCTGAGTTGTAACAAACTTAATGAGAAATGGGTGACGTCTCTAGCGCGACGCGAGCTTCACCTATTCAAACTTTAATTTGAATAACTGAGTCGCGACGACTTGTTAATTCAAATTTTTAAAATTAAAATCAACCAAACCACAATTATCAAATAAGAACTACGTGACTTTGAGTTCCTCATTGCATCTGAGGATACGTAGGAGCAGAATCTTTATTCTGTCAAGCCAAAAAAATAAATTATCACAATTTGGTTATTTCTTTTTTCTTTTTTTTTTAAATAAATAAATAAATAAATAAAAATAAAAAATAAAAAATATAAAAAATAGTTACATTGTCTTTTCCAAAAAGAGAGGAGTAAAATAAATTTTTTTAAAGGTTATCAAGAATTTGCACATTTGATTTAAGGTACCGTCTTAGGACGGGTGCGTTAGGGGTGCCGTGGGATTGAGTTTCCACCCTTCCTTAAGCATAACCGATTCCCAAATCCAATTTGGTTTTCAAAGACCATTTTCTAATAAGGTTTTTCCAATTCTTCCTAATTTAAATAAAATTGGTGGCGACTCCATTTTTTTTTTTCTAAAATCACAAAGAGTTGTTATTTTTCGCCGCGATCTCGGTCGCGACAATTACTATGCGACAATGAACATAAGTTTTGATGATAACAAACATGGAGATGATGAGAAGACCAAGTCCAAGATCTTCAAGATTAGCTTTAGGACTTATGATCTCTCTTGTATAGAACTTTTATAGGATATCTCAGTGTTTGGCTTAAAAGATCTAAAAACATGTTTTCCTACAAACTAAATTAAAGTTTTAATATGGCTTTGAAAATAAAAAAAATTATGGATTTTCAGAAATCACCTGATCTGTTTCTTAAAAGTGTTTTTCATAACTTGAAACAGAGGTATTCAAATAGCCTTGAAGGTATTCGAATACAATCCTTCTAAAAAGGCTTTTAAAACATGTTTTAAACAGTGGTATTCGAATACACCCATGAGGTATTCAAATAACCTACTTCTGAACTGTCTTTTATGAGAAATAAAAGTAGTGGTATTCGAATACACCCTTGTGGTATTCGAATAACCTGCTGCTGAACTTTTTTTATGAAAACTAAAATCAGTGGTATTCAAATACCCCATGATGATATTCGAATAACCCATGAGACTCTGTTTTGGTTTTTGAATTTATACGTAAATGGATTTGCATTTATTATCATATTAATTTCCTCAATGGTCTTTTCTGATCGAAAGCTCTATAAATAGAGACCTTGAGTCACTTCTAAAATACACAGAATTTCTGAAATCTTTTTTGCTTGTGCTAAACGTTGTTTACAAAATTCTCTCTTTTTCTGTGTGCTCTTTTGGCAAAATTCTAAGATATTCTTAGAGAGCTCTATAGTGATTCAATTTGTATAATTTGCTCTGAGTGAGAGTTTCTCTTCATCTACTTTCTGCTATTTTGTATCGAGGGTGAGGTATCCCTCAAGATTTGTATAAGGGTGAGGTATCCCTGTAGGCTGAGACTTTAGCACAAGGGTAGAGTTTCCCTGTGTGTGAAAAGTGCTCTTTTGTGTAACGGTTGCAAGCACCTATTGAAACTTGTATACATAGTGAAAAATCTCGGCTTTCGAGGACTGGACATAGACCACAAGTGGATTAGTGGACGAACCAGGATAAATACTGTGCCTGCTTATCTCTTCTTAATCTCTTTATTTTATGCAACTTTAATTTACTGCACATTTTTTTTCCGCTGCTCTTATTGTTTATTTTCTTTTTCTCGTTCCTTCTGTGCATTTATTTATTAAGTTTTAATATTTGTTTTTCTTTTTAAAAGAGGTTTTGTGAAAAGTTTTATACTCAATTCACCCCCCTCTTGAGTACTGGAAGCCACTTGGTAACAAGTGGTATCAGAGCTAGACTCTTGTATAAAGAGCTTAGCAGCTTCAAGAGAACATGGCTTCTTCAAATGGTTTTTTAGAAGGATCTTCCATAAATCGACCACCCTTTTTCAATGGGGATGGTTATGAAAATCTTCATCGAAGCTATTGATCTAGATGTGTGGGATGCTGTCAAAAATGGTGCTTTTATACCTACACATGAGGTCAATGGCTTAAGGACCGAAACACCAAGAAATAAATGGTCTGATGAAGACAAAAGAAAGGTTCAACATAATTTGAAAGCAAAAAATATTATTATTACCGCTTTGGGATATGATGAGTTTTTTAGAATTTTAAATTGCAAAACTGCTAAAGAAATGTGGGACACTTTGCAAGTTACCCATGAGGGCACTAGTGAAGTAAAGAGGTCGAGAATCAATTCTCTAACTCGTGAATATGAATTATTCAGAATGAACTAAGGAAAAAACATTCAAGAAATGCAAAAGAGGTTCACCCACATAGTTAATCATCTTGCATCTTTAGGTAAAAGTTTTTCTAACGAAAATTTGATTAACAAAGTATTGAGATGTCTTAGCAGGATTTGGCAACCCAAGGTAACAGTTATATCAGAATCGAGGGATTTGTCGACAATGACTCTAGCTACCCTCTTTGGAAAACTCCATAAGCACAAACTGGAACTGAGCAGATTAAGTCAAAGCGAAGAAAATGATAAAAAGAAAAAGAGGATAGCGCTCAAGGCCACTTCCTCATCAATCGACAATGATGATGAAGAAAATGAAGAAGACTCAGAGAACATCGAGGTAAACGAAGAAAATCTTAGTTTGTTAGTTAAAAAATTTGATAAATTTCTCAGGAAAAAGGGAACACAAAGAAGACCTCCCTTTCCCTCGAAGAAGACTCATTACAAAGGCGAAGGAGCTTCATTAACTCTAACTTGCTATGAATGTGGCAAACCTAGTCACATGAAAATGGAGTGCCCAATTTATCAAAAGAAGAAGGAGAAATTCGAAAAGAAGCCATTCAAGGAAATAAAAGGAAGAAAAGCCTATATAGCATGAGATGAAAACGACATGGATTCAACTGACAGCTCAGATAGCGAGGAAGCTCAATTATGTCTCATGGCCAAAGGAGAAGAAGAAGAAAGTGAAAATGAGGTAAGTTCTAATACTACTTTATTGCCTTCTTACGATGAGTTACAAAATATTTTTGAAGAATTGTATGAAGAGTCTTTAAAACTCACAAAAATAATTTCTTCTTCTAAGAAAATAATTTCTTCTCTAGAAAATCAAATTCTTGTTTTAAATAAAGAAATAGAATAATTGAAAGTTGAAAATGAAACTTTGGGAATCATTGATGCCTGCACAAATCATTCTCCACATGCTTCTACATCTTCATCTTGTTCTTCACATCATATGCTTGAAAAAGAAATTGAAGACTTAAAGAACACTCTTTCTAAATTCGGCTTTGGAAGGGATAACTTAAATATTTTATTAGGAAGATAAAGAGTGATTTTTCAAAAAGCCGGGATAGGTTATAACCCAAGAAATCAACAAAAATTATATAAAAATTTCTTTGTGCATTCTAGTGTTTCAAGTAGTCCTTTTATTAAATATTTTTACTATGAAAAGAAAAGACATAGTGCATCAACATGTAATGCCAGGAAAAACATTAATATAAAAATTGGAACAAAAATGGTTTGGGTTCGCAAGGGTACTATACCCAAAACTGACACTTAAGGACCTAAGAAAGTTTGGGTACCAAAGGTTAAAAACTAAACATGTGTTGTAGGTGTGCTTGAAAGCCAGGAGTTCAAATTGGTATTTCGATAGCGGCTGCTCCAAGCACATGACCGGGGATGACTCAAAATTCATCATGCTTATTCCCAAGAATCATGGACACGTTACTTATGGTGATAACAACAAAGGAAAAATTCTTGGAATTGGCAAAGTTGGTAAGAATCTTAACTCCTCTATTGAAAATGTGTTGCTTGTTGAAGGCTTGAAACATAACTTGCTTAGCATCAGCCAAATATGTGATAAAAGAAATAGGGTAATATTTGATTCAAATTGTTGTATAATTGAAGATAAAAGTGATAAGCATGTTAAATTCATTGGTCATAGAGTAAACAACATCTATATGATTAGTCTTGATGATATATCTTCAAATGATGCGAAATGCCTTTTAAGTAAGAATGATGATTCATGGTTATGGCATAGGAGAATTACACACATTCACATGGATCATTTAAAGAAGTTGGTCTCTAAAGAGCTAGTAATTGGACTACCCAAGCTTAATTTTGTAAATTGATAAATTATGTGATGCATGTCAAAAGAGTAAATAAATAAAGGTCTCTTTTTAGGCAAAAAATATAGTTTCAATTACTAGACCTTTACAACTTTTGCACATGAATCTATTTGGACCTTCTAGAACTGTGAGTTTTGGTGAAAATTACTATGCTTTAGTGATTGTGGATGATTTTTCTAGGTTTACATGGACTTTATTTCTTACAAATAAAAATGATGCATTTCTAGCGTTTAAAAGACTTGCCAAAGTTATTCAAAATGAACAAGGTTTTCAAATCTCTTCTATAAGAAGTGATCATGGTGACGAATTTGAAAATAATGTTTTTGAAAATTATTATGATGAACATGACATTAATCATAATTTTTCTGCTCCTAGAACTCCACAACAAAATAGAGTTGTAAAAAGAAAAAATCGTTCTTTAGAAGAAATGGCGAGAACTATACTTAATGAGGCTGCACTTCCTAAGTATTTTTGGGCTGATGCTGTAAGTACAACTTGTTACGTAATGAACAGGGCCCTTATAAGGTCTATTTTAAAGAAAACACCATATGAGTTGTACAAGGGAAGAAAACCAAATGTCTCACATTTTCATGTTTTTTGATGCAAATATTTTGTTTTAAATAATGAAAAAAATAACTTAGGCAAGTTTGATGCTAAGTTTGATGAAGGTATATTTCTTGGTTATTCAAATCATAGTAAAGCTTTTCGTATATATAATAAAAGAACTATGACTATTGAAGAATCTATACATGTTGCATTTGATGAAACTGACCTAAATGGATCGAGAAAGGATCTTGTTATTGATGCTGTTGCAGAAGTCTTAGCGGAAACACATTTGGATACCAAGGAAAAAGAAATCAAGAAGCAAGAAGATAAACAAAGACAAGAAGATTCACAAGCCTTGGAACTTCCCAAGGAATGGCGAACTTCAAAATATCATTCACTTGATCAAATAATCGGTGATGTATCTAAATGTGTAAGTACTCGTAATTCTCTTAGAAATGCTTGTAATCACTTAGTTTTTGTTTCTCAAATTGAACCTAAGGATTTAATTAAAGCTTTTGATTATGAACATTGGATCTTAGCTATGCATGAGGAATTAAATCAATTTGAAAGAAATCAAGTTTGGGAATTAGTTGCTAGACTTAATTATCACCCTATAATTGGCACTAAATGGGTTTTTAAAAACAAACTTGATGAAAATGGTTTAATAACTAGAAACAAAGCTAGATTGGTTGCTAAAGGTTATAATCAAGAAGAAGGAATAAATTATGAAGAAACCTATGCACCTGTAGCTAGATTAGAAGGTATTAGAATGTTACTTGCTTATGCTTGCATCATGGATTTCAAATTATATCAAATGGATGTTAAAAGTGCTTTTCTAAATGGCTTTATTCAAGAGGAGGTATTCGTCGAACAACCTCCGGACTTTGAAAATCATGAACTACCTAACCATGTTTTTAAACTTAAAAAGACTTTATATGGCTTAAAGCAAGCTCCTAGAGTTTGGTATGAAAGGTTGAGTAAGTTCCTTTTAGAAAATGGTTTTTCAAGAGGAAAAGTTAATACTACCCTTTTCATTAAAAATAAAAAGCATGATATTCTTCTTGTGCAAGTATATGTGGATGATATTATTTTTGGTGCTACTAATGAATCCCTTTGCAAAGAATTTGCTAAGACAATGCAGAACGAATTTGAAATGTCGATGATGGGAGAGCTGAATTTCTTCCTCGGACTTTAAATCAAACAACCAAATGAAGAGAGATTCATAAGTCAAACCAAATACTGCAAGGAATTGCTCTAAAGGTTTGAAATGGAAAACGCTAAGCACATGGCCACTCTAATGGGCACTTCTTATTATTTGGACAAAGATGAATGAGGTAAATCAGTAGAAATAATGAAATACAGAGGTATGATTGGATCTCTCCTTTACCTTACTGCTAGTAGGACCCTAAGGAATCTCATTTAAGTGCTGTTAAACGAATAATGAAATATTTAGTAGGCATTTCACAAATGGGCTTGTAGTACCCTAAGGGTGCCTCATGTAGCCTAATAGGCTATTCTGACTCTGATTTTGCTGGGTGCAAATTGGATAGAAATAGTACTAGTGGGACATGCCACTTGCTTGGTAGTTCTTTAGTTTCTTGGCATAGCAAGAAACAAAATAGTGTGACTTTGTCTACCGCTGAGGCTGAATATATTGCAGCCGGGAGTTGTTGTGCTCAAATCTTATGGATGAAGCAACAACTTTTAAACTACAGTCTTCAGCTTGATCACATCCCGATAAGATGTGATAACACTAGTGCAATAAATATCTCTAAGAATCTCATTCTGCATTCCAGAACAAAGCATATAGAGATAAGACATCACTTTATCAGAGATCATGTATAAAAAGGGGATTGCATTCTTGAATTTGTTGAAACATCTAAGCAACTTGCAGATATTTTCACTAAACCCCTAGCAAAAGAAGCATTCTTTTACATTAGAGGAGAATTGAGCATAATTGATCAATCCAACATATAATTGGTTGTTATTTGCTTAAATATGATTTTAATCTTTCTTGAATTATTACTGACTTGAGCGTCGGAGTTATCCTGAAATCTTTTTTGCAGGTATTCCATCAGAAGGTAAGCTTTCGTCTCTCAAAAATGCATTTTTTGAACATATATATATGATTTATTATTTAAGTTATTCGAATGGTATTCGAATACCAGTGCTGTTATACGTACAAATTTGTGATTTTCTGATAGGGCTATTCGAATAGACCTATGGCTATTCGAATACCGTACATCAGTACAGTACTCCTACAAGCTGGTGTATTCGAATAACTAAGTAGTTATTCGAATAACCTGAGGCTTAGCATATCAGTGTTTCTCACACGCCTCTGAAGTATTCGAATGCCTTGGAAGCTATTCGAATACTTGTCCTTGTTTTGCATATATTGTGTGTGGGTATTCAAATACTCTAAAAAGTATTCGAATACCATAGACTGGCAGCCAAGCCAATTTGGCCATCTATTCGAATACTTGGGAAGGTATTCGAATACCCTCTATATGAAGGCTGCATCCTTTGATCTTTCCCCACCGTTCTATTTGAATACACCTCATGGTATTCGAATAGATTTTGGGTATTCTTTAAATACCCCCTTTGTATCTGAATGGGTCTCTCTTTTTCTCTTTTCTCTCCGTTTTCAAAAACCCTTTAGTTTCCCTCCTCTCTCCTAAACCCTCTTTTCTCTCGTTTCTCTTCGTTCCCCCCTACTCTTCGTTCCCCCTACTCTTCGTTCCATCTCCTCCATCTCTTTTCCATTTATGGCTTCATCCTTTTCTCACCCTAAGCATCCTCGTACAAAGATAGCTCCATGCAACAACCCGCTGGACCTTCGAAGGCTCTCTTCCAATGAGCAAGAGCTTGGGCACTTCATTACCCACTTTCGGGAGCGCAACCTGGTGCAACCAAAGTATCTCGACTTGGGGTTCTTCGAAAGAGAAGGTGATTTTGACTTTCTAAACCGGCTACATCACCAAGGCGTACTTCGCTTCTGCTCTTTCTCAACTATTCTGTATCCAGACCTGGTCAAGATGTTCTATTGCAACCTGAAGATTGAAGGTCAGGAGCTGCACTCCAGTGTCTGTGACCAAAACATTGTAATCACATCAAATGATTGGGTTCAGATGTTTGGCCTGCAGTCAGCTGGCCGCAACGTTGACGAAGACTCGCTTCTCCAGCTTTTCAACAAAAATAGAGCAATTGAAGATGTTCTAAGACCTGGTTGGCATTACCTTCAACTCAAAAGGGAGTCAAAGGAAGCATGATGAAGAGCCAGGACAGGCCCCTACATTATACTTATGCCCACATCCTAGCTCCTAGAGGTGGGAACTACGCCTACCTGAGCGAAGATGATGTGTTCATGTTGTGGATTCTAAAGTAAGGCCATTAGATTAACTGACCCATCTTCATTATGAAGCATATGATGAGGGCAAAAGGTAAAGAGTGGTCTGAGCTTCCCTATGGAGTGATCATTACTGCCTTCTTAGGCAAGTATCCTCACATTCTAGAAATCGAGCGAGCAACTTCTCTAACCCATCATCACGTGTTTAGGTCCTTTACTCTCAACAAAATGAAAATGATCAAGACCGATGAAGGCTGGGTGTTCCCTGTGAAAGTTGATGATGATGAGGATGACCCTCAAGGCGATCCTGCTGCCCCTACTGCTGCTGCTGATATCCCTGTTCCTGCTCTTGTCACAAATGAGTAAATATTGGCTTCTCTGTTGGATAACAGAGCTTACATGGAGAACACCTTCATTATTCTGTTTGACAGAATAGCTAGTGTTGAGCGTGAATAGGCTACACTTCGAGCTCTACTGTCTGGCAATGAACCTGCCTCTCCTCCTCCGCCACCACATACCTATTTCTAGGACCTGCTTCATCTTAGGATTTGTTGTTTACATTCCAGTTTTTTGGATGTTTTTCTGTTTATCGTATTGGCTATTTTTTTGATTAAATTGTATATGTACTTGGCCAATTATATTTAATGCAATGAGTTCTTTGATCAATCTGTTACAAATTACATTTGTTTATTATTTATCACATGCATATTTAAAGAAGTACTTTATTGAATGCGTGCATCCTTTTTTGATCATATCAAAAGGGGGAGAAAAATAATCAATCTTATTTGAGAAAAGATAGATTAAACTGGATTAACATTGGCTATTGGATTCCAAAAGAAAGGGGGAGAATATGCTTATTTTAGACATTAAAATTACCTCTGAGAGTAAGTCTCCTATCTTTTTGAATTCTAATTTATATGAACTAATACTTTTCTCAATGATAGTTTGTCATCATAAAAAGGGGGAGAATGTGATTACCATGCGACAATGAACATGAGTTTTGATGATAACAAACATGGAGATGATGAGAAGACCAAGTCCAAGATCTTCAAGATTAGCTTTAGGACTTAGGATCTCTCTTGTACAGAGCTTTTATAAGATATCTCAGTATTTGGCTTAAAAGATCTAAAAACATGTTTTCCTACAAACTAAATTAAAGTTTTAATATGGCTTTGAAAATCAAAGAGTTTGTGGATTTTCAGAAATCACCTGATCTATTTCTTAAAAGTGTTTTTCATAACTTGAAATAGAGGTATTCGAATAGCCTTGAAGGTATTCGAATACAATCCTTCTAAAAAGGCTTTTAAAACGTGTTTTAAACAATGGTATTCGAATACACCCATGAGGTATTCGAATAACCTACTTCTGAACTGTCTTTTATGAGAAATAAAAGCAGTGGTATTCGAATACACCCTTGTGGTATTCGAATAACCTGCTGCTGAACTTTTTTTATGAAAACTGAAATTAGTGGTATTCGAATACCCCATGATGGTATTCGAATAACCCACGAGACTTTGTTTTGGTTTTTGAATTTATACGTAAACGGATTTGCATTTATTATCATATTAATTTCCTTAATGGTCTTTTCTGATCGAAAGCTCTATAAATAGAGACCTTGAGTCACTTCTAAAATACACAGAATTTTTGAAATCTTTTTTGCTTGTGCTAAAACACTGTTTACAAAATTCTCTCTTTTTCTGTGTGCTCTTTTGGCAAAATTCTGAGATATTCTTAGAGAGCTCTATAGTGCTTCCATTTGTATAATTTGCTCTGAGTGAGAGTTTCTCTTCATCTACTTTATGCTATTCTGTATCGAGGGTGAGGTATCCCTCAAGGTTTGTATAAGGGTGAGGTATCCCTGCAGGCTGAGACTTTAGCACAAGGGTAGAGTTTCCCTGTGTGTGAAAAATGATCTTTTGTGTAACGGTTGCAAGCACCTATTGAAGCTTGTATACATAGTGAAAAATCTCGGCTTTCGAGGACTGGACGTAGACCATAAGTGGATTAGTGGTCGAACTAGGATAAATATTGTGCCTGCTTCTCTCTTCTTAATCTCTTTATTTTATGTAACTTTAATTTACGCACACTTTTTTTTTTCCGCCGCTTTTATTTTTTATTTTCTTCTTCTCGTTTTTTCTAATGCATTTATTTATTATGTTTTAATATTTGTTTTTGTTTTTAAAAGAAGTTTTGCGAAAAGTTTTATACTCAATTCACCCCCCTCTTGAGTTCTGAAAGCCACTTAGTAACAGATCTCTACTCAATCTAGGCATTTCATCATAATCCCAGGCAAAATAATCTTTATATTCCATAATTAATTCGACAAGCTTTTCTTTGAACTCCTTTGGCAGAAATGAACTTACAAAAACAGGCCTCTTATTTGTTTCAGTGCCCAAGTTTATTTCTTCCAAAGGATCTTCCACTTCTATACCTTGCTTTCCAACAAGTCCATTTTCAAAACCTAAAGGACCATCATCGATTAGACAATTTGACAACATACTTTCAGCAGAGTATATTGCCTTGTCGGCTAAATAAGCCGACAATCTTTCTGAGTGATCCTTAACACTCATAACTAGTGCTTGGCTGATCTTCTTCGGCCTTCCTCACCAGTCGTATACCAAACTGATCCATCAAGCAAACTTCGAGTACATCTTTGTTAATTACTCCACCACTTGCTGTTACTAGTTTAACACTTGAAGCATATATTCTGAAATCGACATGAAGCTGCTGGAGATAGCAAGGACTATCATCTGTTTCTATTATTTCAACTTGGTCATCTTCATTCTAAAGAATAAGCTTCTGATGAACCGTTGATGATATTGCCCCAACGACATGAATCTAATCCATTCCTAACAAAAGACTGTAACTTGACTTCATCGGAATTACCACAAATAGCGTCGACCTTGCAACAGATCTGACTTGTACTTTCAACATCACCACTCCGTTCGACGGGGAGGTTTTGCCATTGAAATTAGTGACTATCATGTTTGTCGACATCAAATTTGACTCATCTTTCCCAAGTTTTTTGAGCATTGCCCTTGGGATTAAATTGATAGCTGCCCCCCCATCGATCAAAACTCTATTGGTGGGCTTTCCTTCTAATAGAGCCTTGATGTGTAATGGTCGTAAATGAGTCTTCTGGTCTTCTGTCATTTTTTTGAGCTGAGTCGTATTGTCGAAGACTGTTATCATATTGTCCTGGAAAAGAAGCCAATGATCATCCAGGTCATCTAAATCCTCTTTATTCTCCCTAGTGTACTCAATTTTGTGATACCTTTCAAAATCTGCAGGTAATACCGAAGCTAAATTAACACTCATTGACTTCAAGAATTCCTCTTCATCGGACAGCTCTTCATCACTTACATGCCTTCCAATCCTAAAATAATCTTCTGACGACAAGTTATTATCCATAGCTGACAAGATATCATCTAAGTCCCCCTCCAAGTTGATGTCCATATCGAACTCATTGTCACCAAGGCCTAATAGATCATCTGGATCATTTAAGGCCTCAATAACTTCATCGGCTACCAAGTCCATATTTTGGCAATCAGGCTTTGCCAATCTTTCTTTATCTTTACTTATGTCGAGTACTTTCTTTCTCCACTCAACATCTTGATCAGGATCCTCTAAGATTCTTCTGATTTCTTCTTTCGACCAGTCTTTAATATTCTTATTATTTCCAATTCCAGAGTCCTTAGTCTGTTTCTTTCCCATTGTCAGTTTTACAACTTTTGAGCTGACCAACTCCTTATCCTTTTCGACTAGTAAACTATTCTTTCTTGCCTTTTTTTTTTGCTGCTATCAATCCAATTGGTCATTTTCTTTTTGTTTTATTTGGAATTGGCCTTTGAACCTGCTTACCCTTTCTCATCGGGATTTATCATCTGTGTCAAGCTGTCTAACTACATTTGTTGTCGGCTCCCCTGGAAATGATCCCTTGGTAACAACACTTTTTAGCTTTCTACCATCTTTATCCTGATTAAGCACTGGCTTCTTTTTGACCACCAAACAACCTGTTTCTACGGGCTGCTCCTTGATCACTAATCCTTCAGCCATATCTCTTCTCTTTTGTGTTTGTCTTAATCTCTGCAATCTCCTTTTCTTACTCTTCGACATTGGAAGAACCTTTGATGGCCTTGCTACATCTTGGCCAATCAAGGTTTTTCCTGGATTGATCCTACCATTCTTGTAGTCTTCATTCCAAAAAGGTTGATCCCTTTAAAAGTTACTCATCCTGGCAGACACATTTCGTCAAAAATACGTATGTCTAGCCATTGCAGAATTCTTTATCCACCTATCCACAGCAACATTGGCAGGTGGCATTCTGGTCTTCACTGGTCCATCGTGAGCTCTGTTTCCCATAGACTCATGTGGTTCAACTAACCAACCATTCATGTTAGGCCTAGGCATGTAGACTGACTTTGGCCTTGGAGCATGAAAAGACTTCTGTGGTTTCCAGGTTTTCCTGTCGAGAACCTTCTTCTTACCCTGCTGGACATTTGGTTGTTCTTCAGTAGCTTTCTTCGCAGCGAACTCATCGTATACTGCGTTACATCTTGGGCACAACCTTACCTTGCCCTCTTCTTTCTTTCTCTCAAGAAATGCCTCGAGAGACTCACCTAGCTTTGGATATATGTCAGTTGCATCCTTTGTATCCACGTCAAACTTTTGTAACTTTCTTATGTTGAGCATCCCAACATTTAAAGAAACTTGCTGATCAACACAAGATACTTTAGCCTGAAACGGATATGTGTCAACTTTCATATCTGTTTTAAGCTTGTCAGCAAACTTCAAACGTCCATCCATTATTACTTTTTGAATTTTGTCTCTGAAACGAACACATTCATTAGTAACATGACTGAAATTATTATGAAATTTACAATATTTTTGGTCTTTTATTTTATCAAACTTTAGTAACCTATGACCTTTCGACAGTTTAATCTATTTGTCTTTTAATAACAAATAAAAAATCTTGTCAATTTTGGTTACGTCGAATGTATATGTTTTCCTATTAACATAACCCATTTTCTCCTTATTTCTAGTAGACTGTAAGGCTTGACAAACATAAGGAAGACCGTTCTGAAGTTCAGCAATGTTAACTTCAAACTCATTAACGGTACCCTCAAACTCATTGTCGGATTCACTTAATCCGATAAATGCCACCTTTTCTTTTTTAAGAAATCTTTTCTATTTTTGAATCTTTTCAACTTTTAGTTATTTTATTTGCCTAACTTTTTCACCTAGTTGGGCAAGATCAACCAAATGTTGATTCACTAATTTCTTCCTTATATAATAATTTAAACCACCTGCAGTTATTTTTACTATTTCGACCTCAGGTATAGGAGTAAAATATCTACTTCTCATTTGTTGAAACCTAGCAAGATAGTCATCTACAGTTTCATTGTACATCCTTTTGATATTAAAGAAATCTGTAAGTCCCATTTTTAAATCTCCTCTAAAGAATTGATCATGAAAGCTTCTTTCCAATTGAGCCCAAGAGTGGACTGAGTTTGGTCTCAATGTCGAGAACCAGGAAAAAGCATTCTTTGTAAGAGAACTTGGGAAGAATATCATTTTAAGGCCTTCAGTAGTGGCCAACTCCCCCATTTCTATTATGTACCATGCAATATGTTCGACAGTCGATTCCTTACTTTCTCCTGCAAACTTAGAAAGTTTGGGAATTTTAATTCCCCTAGGCAACTCTGCTTGTTGTACCCATTCAGGAAATGCTGAAACAAAATAGGGTTGATTGGCATATCTGACATTAAACCCAAATCTATTCAGCACTTATTCCACTACGTGGTTTACATTTTATTCAACCACTTGGTGCCCCCCAAGATTTTGTCGAAGCAATCTCATGGCTACATCATTTCTAGTCATTTGATCTTCATCTCCTCGACGGAGCATATGGATATTTCCATATTCCAAGTGTGGCCGATCATTTTGCCCTAGTTGGTCTAAGTTTTGTTAATTTTGCCCCACATTTGCCTGAGGTGCAACTATTTCTCTATTTACTCCAGGATGGACTATTTGAGTATTGGCCAAATCATCTACTCCCAAGGCTTGATTTAGCCTTGCTATTTACTGAGCCAATGCGCTGCAAACATTATTTGTATTTTCCATGATTGGCGTAATCACGACACCCATTTGCTGAGTAAACATATTCACCATGTCATGGTTGCTTTCGTCCATTTGTTGTGGAAAGCTGGCCAAAGAATTCATTGTTGGCCCTATTATACTTTGGGGATTATCTCTTGACATATTTGGGAAAATTAGTCCCAAATTCAATCTCTCCTGTCGAAAGAGAGTTGGGTTACTTGTACCTGCAACCCTTACTTCTTGGCTACCAAAACTTGCTAAGGCCGAACTTATCTGTGGTTGGCCTTGTAAAACCACTGGTTGGCCGACAGTATTGGTCAAAGTGGAGCCAAGTCCTATTTGTGCCATCACAGGAGGCATATAATTCAGTGGCAACCCATATTGGGGCACAAACCTCGAATTTGAATTTATTATGCTTTGGTTACTTGGCTGACTCGGCGATGACTGAGTCATTCCAGGCAACACCTGTTCTACTACTGGATTACTCCGGAGAGCACTTGTTGTTATAGTATCATCCACCAAACCAGTACTAGCGACAGTCGAGGGTGGCACAGTAACGGCTGTCGAAGGTATATCCGATGCCTGGCTACTTACATTACTCATGGTTTACGTATTTTGAGAAAAGTAGATAAATCTTTCACTTCTTAAACACATAAAACCATTTCCTGTGACACTACGAGTTACTCTGAACTCGTCCCACTGGGCGTGCCAATTTGTTTAAGTGGAATTTTGGTTTAGAGACTTAGTAACAATTCTAACAAACAAATAAATGTATAAAAACGAATGTGGGTTCAAAGTTATGTGGTAATCTCATTTTAAAAATGGTTTTGACAGTAAACAAAAGGAATATACGAGATCTGAAATAAATGAATAAAAAATGTAGAAAAGAAACTTTTAAAAGATTAAAGAAATTTAAAGAAACTGAACAGAAATTTAAGAATGCAAAAAATTAGTTAAAAGCATGTAAATGATACAAAATTAAAGTACAGAATTTAAATATAAAATAATAAAGAAAAGCAAGTAAACGTGCAAAGAAATGTAAAGAAATTTTAAAGAACAAGACTGAAAAGTAAATGAATTTAAAAGAACATTGCATTAATTTAAATTACTTGAAATGAAAAGGGAAGGCGTACTTGGACCAAAATCCCTTAATATGCTCGAGTTTAGATGTTAGGATTATGTATCAGCAAATAACTTCCATTTTTTACATCGTGACTACTGATATTTATAAACAAAATTACAAAATAGCTGACACCCTAAAATTTTAACACGTCTTAGCAGTTATGCCATCAGTATATACTCACTTTCCGACAGAACCAACACTTAACTTCTTTGACCATTCTTCGTCGACTCAATGCAGTCTTTCTGTCAAATTATTCTTCTGTCTGACATCAATACCTAATTGCCACATTAGAGTCCTCCTCCTATTCAATACTTCTGTCGATTTCACCATTTAGCATTTCTGTCGGCTCAATACTTAGAAAATTTATTCAATACCATCATCCAACCGACGAATTGCCAAATCTTTATTTTCACCTCCAACACAGTGATGTTTAGGCCAAGTTGAGGATGTGATGCACTGTATCAGAGACTACCCACACTCTCTTGAAGTTTGGCTTCAAGTTAATTGGTTTGACTCACCATACAGATTTCCTTCTTCCTGAAGTTCGTGGGTGGGTTCTAACGATGCTCAGGAGTAATGGTTGTTCCCCGTTTCTGTTGGATGGGTCCAATTAAATGGGTCCATGTCATTATGTTTTTTTTTTAAAAGAGAGAGATAAAGTTTTTATAAAAATGCATCCACATCTTTTATGTTGAAGAAGTGGTGTCGCGTGAGAGAGAAGAGAAGAAAAAAAGTTTTAATGTTGATTTTGTGTATTTAGATCGAGTGATCATTTGTGATATGATTTTGATGATTTTTTAGTATGTTATTTTTTGCATCATGAGTTTCTACTTGTATGGTCATAATTTTATTTCTCTATCTCTACTTATTGGGTTATTTGTACCCCTTTGTGAGTTTTAAATTTTGTTACTTTATTGATTTTCACTTTATTGGTAGTGAGTAGGGGTTGTTGTGATATCCTTGTTTATTGGGAGACACTTTGCTGTACTCATTGATTTGTTATAGTGAAGATTTTTTTGGACTAGATCCCGTGGTTTTTACTTCTCACATTGAGGGGGTTTTTCACGTTAAAATTATGTGTTTTCTTTGTCTATTTATTTTTGTGCATTCTTGGATATATCTTTTAGTGGATATTTTGGCTGGTAGTATATTTTGTCCCTCACAAGTTCTGTCAGGTGGGAAAGATTTTAATTGTTCATTTGTGTATTGTTACTTCCACTATGTACACACCCCTTTTTCTTTCTCAACAACTGACATCAGAGCTATTTATTTGTTTGTTTACTTGATTGAATGATGGAGTCAAATTACAATAAAATGATTAGTTTGAATGACACAAATTAACACAAGTAGAAAGGAAAGATGAAAAATTTATTATTTATGAAAAAATTACATTTATCGGTATTTGCTAATGAAAAATCTGAGGCTAAATCTGATGAAGATTGGGCTTTTGAGCATGAGATGATTTGTGACTTTATTCAGCAATGGGTAGATAATGCGAATTAAAAGTTACAAACTCAAGTGCAAATTGTTCCAAGTAATAAATTCTTGGGAGTCTAAGGTCGATCCACAGGGAATTGATGAAGAAAAAATTCTTTGACATAAGGAAAATATTTTGTCACAACAATAAATGTGATAAAACTTAGTCACAAATAAAAAAATTTACTTGGGTTAGGAGATCTACTCTTGGTAAGTAAATTAAGGACAAGATTAATTTTTTTATATAACTCAATTAGAATCCACGCATAATGGGAGATCCAATCGAAAAATACAATATTCAAAGTTCAAAATTCATTTAAAATTATATACGTAATTATATTATCGTTCTTTTAATTATTTATTAACACCACCACTTATAAATGGGCTCAAGCATTCATTGTATCAATATCTTATCTACAACAAATCAAGATCTCCACTTTATAAGGAAGGTTTCTAAAATTATTGGAAATAAAATACAATACATATAATGACTACTTGATAATATATCATTTAAGCACAAGAAAGATATTAATCTAACCTTAATTTATTACTAAAGGTTCACCCTTTCACCCAAGTAAAAGAAAAATTAGTTACTCATAGACAAGAAGAAAGAGAGAGAGAAGAAGAAGAAGAAAAATATAACTTCAATTTAGAATAATAGAAAATTACAACAAGATAAATAAATAACACAATAACATGATATTGATTTATGAACCAAGATCCTCAAATGATCAGCCAAGGCTCCCTTTTATAGAGGATGATGGATACAAAATGATAAGGGACTGATTAATGAGTGAGTGGATGAGTGGGTGAATGAGTGAAAAATGTCAAATAGTAGTTTGATGAGTGGAAAATTATAGAGATTCTTGTCTCCAAAATCATTCAATACTAAACTCATGCCATACGTCAGATTCTTGCCAAGTGGTCTTCATGAAAGTTATAGATCTGGATCTTAACTTTCAGATGCCAAAATTTTAGCCTATTTTAGTTTCTACAGCCCGAGATATGTCCTGATTACTACACACTGTTCAGGCCCAGCTACAACTCCTCTGTTCAAACTTGAAAGCCCAATATGACCTCTAAGCCATCCAAATTTCCTCTTGTGTTCTTCATGAAAGTTATAGATTTGGGTATTAACTTTCAAATGCCAAAGTTTTAGCCTAAGGAAATTCCTACATCTCGAGTTTTGCCCTGATTACTACACACTATTCAGGTTCTAATCACAAAACCTGTGTTTTGACTTCCAAGCTCAATTAGCTCCACTAGATGTCCGATTTTTCCCTGAAACTCTCATGAAAGTTGTAGAGCTCTTATGAAAGTTGTAGAGCTCTCTCTTATCTTTCCTATAAAGTAAGATACATAATTTTTAGACATATAAAACTCAAGATATGATCGAAATATAGAAATAATGTAAGATCTCAATAATGCTAGAAAAAATCAATTAAGCCCAATTTGAGTCCAAACTTACAAAACATAATCAAGCTCAATCAATTAAGTATATGGAGAGTGTAAATGACTAGAAATGAAGGTTTATTAATGTATAACATATGTGATTATCAGTAGATGATAATGTTTTGAATCATATTGCTAATAACTCACATGCCATAACTTTGTGGGATAAGCTTGAGACCTTGTATACCTCTAAATCTAGGAATAATAAATTATTTTTTTTAAAGTAGACTATGAACTTAAGTTACAAGGATGGTAGTTCTATTTTTGATCACTTGAGTGATTTTCAGGTATGGTTTGACTAGTTGTTTGGCATGGGTGTGAAATTTGAAGATGAAATTTTTGGACTTTGGTTGCTTAATACGCTACCTGATTCTTGGGAAAAGCTCATAGTCACTTTGACTAGTTTTGCTCCTAGAGGTATTGTGACTATGTATTATGTAAAGACTACTATTTTGAATGAAGAAGTTAGACAACGAACTCAAAAGGCATCATCTTCACAGTCAGAGGTTTTGGTTACTAAAAACAAGGGGAGAAGCATTAAGAAAGATTAGGGATAAGAAAATAGAGGAAAAAACAAGAGTAGAAGCAAATTAAGGTCTAAATACAAAAATATTGAGTGTGACTATTATGGTAAAAAGGGGCATCTTGAAAGGTTCTACTACTGATAGAAAAAAGAGAACAATGGTAGACGTCAAAAGAAGGATAATGATAATGATGATCTTGTTGCCACAACTACTGGAGGAGATCTTGTGATTATCTGTAATGAGAATTTAATTAATGTTGTTTGTGATGAGACTAGCTGGGTTGTTGATAGTGGTGCTTGTTTTCATGTGACATCTAAGAATGATTTCTTCACATTTTATACTCCTGGTGATTATGGGGTTTTGAAGATAGGTAATGATGGTATGTCAAAGGTGATTGGCACTGGCAATATTTATTTGGTAACCAGTAATGGGACAAAATTGACTTTGAAGAATGTCAGACATGTACTAGACATCTGTTTGCATCTGATTTCTGCTATTGTTCTTGATGATGATGACTATTTTAGTACCTTTGGTGGTGGATAGTGGAAATTCTCCAAGGGTTCTTTGGTTGTGGCACATGGAAAGAAGTGTTCAGGTTTGTACTGGACCAAGACTTCAATTTCTATTGATGCTGTTAATATAGTTGAGTGTGATAATCAATCAAAGTTATGACACAAGAGACTTAGCCACATTAGTGAGAAGAGATTTCATACTTTGGCCTAAAGGAATCTACTTTCCAGTTTGAAGGGTGCAAGTTTAGAAAAGTGTACTCATTGTTTGGTTGGGAAGCAGAATAGAGTCTCTTTCAAGCGTCATCATTCTTCTAGGAAATCAGAGGTGCTTGAGTTAGTATATTCAGATCTTTGTGGTCCAATGAGGACTAAAACATTTGGTGATGCACTTTACTTTGTGACTTTCATTGATGATCATTTAAGGAAACTATAGGTTTATGCCTTGAAGACTAAGGACCAGGTGCTAGGTGTCTTTAAGCAGTTTCAAGCTTCTGTTGAGAGAGAAACATGGAAGAAACTGAAATATGTTCGCACCGATAATGATGGTGAATATTATGGACCATTTGATGAGTGTTGCAAACAACAAGGTATTAGACACCAGAAGACGCCCCCTAAGACTCCTCAACTTAATGACCTGACAGAAAGGATGAATAGGACATTAATGGAGAGAGTTAGATGTTTATTTTCTGAAGCAAAGTTAGTTGGATCTTTTTGGGGTGAGGCTTTGTATACTGTTACACATGTTATTGGTTTATCTCATACTATTGCTTTACAGGTTGATGTTCCTGATAGGATGTGGTATAGAAAGGATGTTTCCTATGATCATGATGTGTGTTAAACAATATCATGTTTTGTTCTTGTTTTACATGCATTCTTGAGCATTTTAGGCATTTTAGTTTCCCTTTTTAGTTAGTTTTTCCCTTAGTTCGGATAACTACCATGTTTCTGGTGTTCTTGTGTAGGATTGGTGCTAAATTGGCCTTGGAATGGATGGAAGCTTGCATGATTGAAGTTGGAGCTTTATGGATAGCAAAAAGGTACAAAAACAGACTTCCAGAGAGTTCCACGGCCTGGCCGTGGAACCATCCACGCTCGTGGAACTCAACAGCATGCAAAATTGGCCTGTGGCAGAGAGAACCACGGCCTGGCCGTGGAATGATCCACGGCCGTGGATTGATCCATGGCCTGGCCGTGGAATGATCCACGGCCCCATGGAATTCTGACAGCAAGTTCCATGGCCTGGCCGTGGAATGAACCACGGCCGTGGTTCGCAGCGCGCAGCAGAATTTTAATTTTAATTTTTATTTCTTTTTGGAGCTTTTTGGCCAATTAAAACCCTAGGTTTATAAATAGAGGTTCTGAATATAATGAGGAGATTCTAACCTAGTTTTGGAGGAGGCACAAAGGAGGCTAGGGTTCTTGATCTTCATCTTTCTCCCTTCTTCTTCCATTGTTATGGGTTTGGGATGTTTTTAAGTTTGATTTCTGTTTCCTTCTTTTCTATGTCTGAGTAGTTACTTTTGTTTCTAGGATTGGGCAATGCCCTTTGATACATTGATAATAATTAATTGACGTTGTTTCCCCTTTTATTAATCTTGATTGTTCATTGATTCAATTCTTATTGCTCTTATTCATGTGAATTTGTTGGCCACTTATTTGCATCTCATAGGCATTTAGGGACGTACTGAGAGGTGAACCTAGGTGTTGGAATCATAAGAATTGAACTTAAGGTCTAAATCACAAGAGTAGTTTTAGCCTTTCGAGGATTCAATGAATTACCACAAAGCGTAATGGGTTCAATTTAAATTCAATTACCACGAGAGTAGGAATTGGTTTAATTGGGCACAGATCTTATATCTTGAGAAAGAACATTAACTAATTTAGGGTAATTCACCTTCAATAGAATTTCAGATTTAATAAAAAGGTTGTCAATTAGGATTTATCTTGTATCATTGTGGTATCTCAATCTTGGAAGCTTTCTTGAATCTGAAAACCCCTTTCTTGATAACTTGCTATCTTTGTTCTTAATTCTGTTTTCTTGATTTTTTTTATTTAATTATTTTGTTATTACGTTCTTCTTAATCAACAATCATATTCCTTCTTTGTTTAATTTAATTGAATTAATTAATAAATTAGTATTCATAGACACAGTCCCTGTGGATTCGATCTTTTTATTACTTGACGACGAAACCGTACACTTGCGGAATTCATGCATCAAGTTTTTGGCGCCGTTGTCGGGGATTGTGTTTTTCTTGAATATCAGTTTATTTTTTTAATTTAATTATTTTAAACCTTTTTATTTTTACCATATTATTACGTTCTTGTTTTCTCTTTGACTCTCTGCAGGTAATCTCTCTGGTTTATGCAAAGTACTAGACGTTCTGGGACTCTTGTTGAAGCAGATCCAGAAATTGAAAGAACTTTACGTAGAAGGAGGAGACAACAAAGGCAAAGAGTAAGGGAAATATCTGAACCAACACTTGTCATGGCAGCAGCTGAAGATAATAAACCTTTAAAGGAGTATGCAGCCCCTAATGCTCGGGGTTTGCGATCTGGGATTGCTCAGCCAGACATTGAAGCTAGGTACTTCACTATACCTCTTGCCTTACTTTCCATGATAAGACAAAACCAATTTGGAGGTTTACCCTCAGAGGACCCAAATGATCATGTGGAGATGTTCTTAGAATTCTGTGAGACTCTCAAAATTGAAGGTGCCTCAGTTGATGCCATTCGCCTCCGATTGTTTCCATTATCATTAAGGGACAAGGCTAGAGCTTGGTTGAAATCGGTACCCACCGATACATTAACCACATGGAATCAATTAGAGCAAGCATTCTTGAATAAGTTCTTTCTTCCTTCCAAGACTGTACATCTTAGAACTCAAATAACAAGCTTTGTTCAAAGAGACGGAGAATCATTATCAGAAGCTTGGGATAGATACAAGCGGCTGTTGGAAGCTTGCCCACACCACGGGTTAGAGAAGTGGTTGATTGTTCACACCTTTTACAATGGTTTAGAATATTCTTCGAAGGTGTCTCTTGACTCTGCAGCTGGTGGAGCTTTGATGAACAGAAGGCTGACAGAGGCTTATGAGATTATTGAGAGTGTTGCTTCGAATCATCACCAATGGGCCAGTGAAAGAGCTAACAACCCGAGAAAGCTCTCGGGAGGTAAGTTTGAGGTAGATGGTGGTGATTTAGTTATGTCAAAGTTTGATTCTTTGAATAAACGTTTTGACATGCTTGAGAAAGCTCATGTTAATGCCATAAGTGCCTCTAACAATTTTTGTGAGATTTGTGGAGCACAGGGACATGTTGGTGCTGAATGCCAAGTTGGAATGAGACCCTCACATGGTGCACCGGTGGAGCAAATGGAATCATGCCACAATTTCCACGACTTCAACCAAAAGGGGAGGAATGATCCGTATTCTCAAACTTACAACCCTGGTTGGAGGTCACATCCTAACTTCTCTTACCAGAATAGTCAGTATCAAACTGGGCAAGGTAGTGCTCAACCCTCTTCTAGATCTCAACAGGTACAAAAATCTAGACTTGAGTCTCTTCTTGAGAATTTTGTTGAGAGCTAGTCTAAGCAGAATAAGGAGTTTAGGCACCATGGGCAAGTTGTTTCTAAGGCCATTAGAGAGTTGTCAGCTAAGGTTGACAATTTAGCTATTCATAATAAGATGTTGAAAACCCAGATTGCCCAACAAGCAAGCACTTCTCTTAGGCAGCAAGGTAAGTTTCCTGGTCAACCTGAAGTCAACCCAGGCAATGAACATTGTAAGGCTGTTAGTTTGAGGAGTGGAAAGAGGTTAGAGGATTCCAAAGGTAAAGGAAAGTGTGACAAAGATGAGGGGAATGAGGAAAAAGATACTAAGACACAACCCTTAGAGGAGGAGGAAACTAGTGAGAAAGTGTCTAAGTATGAACCCCCTAAACCTTACCAACCCCCAGTGCCTTTTCCTCAAAGATTGGCCAAGGCCAAGCTAGATAAGCAGTTTGGGAAGTTTCTTGAGGTCCTTAAGAAGTTGTACATTAATGTACCCTTCACTGAGGCGTTGCAACAAATGCCTACCGATGCTAAATTTCTTAAGGACATTTTGTCTAATAAGAGAAAGCTAGAGGAGTATGAGACCGTAGCATTAACTGAGGAGTGTAGCGCTTTAATTCAAAATAAGTTGCCTCCTAAACTCAAAGATCCTGGCAGCTTCTCTATTCCTTGCTTGATTGGGAATACCAGTTTTGATAAAGCTTTGTGTGACTTGGGGGCTAGTGTTAGTCTTATGCCCCTTTCTGTGTGTAAAAAGTTGGAGGTGGGTGAACTGAAACCGACAACAATCTCACTTCAATTGGCGGATCGGTCTGTCAAGTACCCCATAGGCATCTTGGAGGATGTTCCCATTAAGGTTGGTAAGTTTTACATGCCAGTGGATTTTATTGTGCTTGATATGGAAGCTGATGCTACAATGCCGGTCATACTTGAGCGTCCATTCCTTGCCACTGGAAGGGCGATCATTGACGTCCATGAAGGAAAATTGACTTTGTGATTGAATAATGAGGAAGTAGTTTTTGATGTTTTTAATTCTAAAAAAAATTCTAATTCCTTAAATTCATGTAATCGCATTGATGCTACTAAAGTTGTGGATAGTGTTGTGCTTTTCGTGCATACAGAATCGATGGCTATTTTGCTATGCCCTGCAAGGAAGGACCTAAGAAGCAGAGTGACAAGTGTGTCGAGAAGCGTGAATTTAAAATTGGAGATACAATTCTTGTTAATAACTCGCTTCTACGTTTCTGTCCTAGTAAGTTATGGTCGAAATAGTCTGGACCATATGAGATTGTTCGAGTTTTATCTTACGGTGTGCTTGAGGTGAAGAAAGAAGGCCATAAACCTTTCATGATAAATGGCCAGAGAGTGAAACACTTTGAAGGAGTGGGGACTGCGTACTACTCCATAGATGTCACCTGAGCACAGAAACGACCAAAGTCAAGCTAATGACTTTAAACAAGCGCTTCTTGGGAGGCAACCCAAGTTTTCTTATTTTTCTGTTTTAATTCCTTCTTTTTCATTTAATTTTGTTTGTTAGATTGTTGTTTTGATGTTTGTCTTTTGGATTTTGTTTAGGTTTGACCCTTTTTGAAGTTAAATTTAGAAGAAGAGTGAAGTCAGAAGGTTCCACACCAAACCCATGGAAAATTCCATGGCCATGGATTGAACACCAGAAGTTTTTCCACCACCGCAGTGAGTTCATTTCTTTTCTCCCTTCTCTAGTTTAAGATTTTTACATTGGGGACAATATAAGTTCTAAGCTTGGGGGGTATTTTCATTTTCATTTTCTTATTTTCATTCTCATTAGTTGCATGCATTTTCATGTCTTGTTATGCATTACATTTTCATGTTGTATTTTCACACCATCATATCTCTTGGGTTTTTGGTTGAACTTGTGCCCCTCTCTTTTTGAGGATTTTGAGATGATATTGATTTGGAACCCAATTTGTTGATTCTTGTGATTAGCTATAGGCATTATTTTTATTGATAGTAGAGGTGATCTTTTGATAGTTGATAATTAGCATATGTTCTCTGAATTTGTGCTTCTTATTGAATTTTTAAACCTCTAAATGTGAGTTTTGAGCTTATATGGGACTTATGCACTGTATGATTTTTGTTCCCATTCTTTGTGTTGAGTGATATTCCTCATTGATCTTGTACTCTAGAACTTGATTTGAAACCTTTTTGAGGTGAAATTTTTGGTTGTATGCTTGAATATGATTAAGGCATCTTAGGTATTTTTCTGGCCTTCTGAAATTGTTACACTTTCATCCTCTAGTTGCCCATTTTGAGCCTATTGCATACTTGTTTTCTTGATACCTATGCTGATACATTGTTGGTAATTATTTAGAATATTAAATGGAGCAATTTGGATTTGAAAGTTGTGTAAAGATGTGTTGGGAATTATATGATTTTGACCCTTCTCTTTCTCAAATGAAAAAAAAAGATTAAATAAAAGAAAATCATAAGATTGAAGCTTGAAAAAAAAAAAGAGAAAGAGAAGAAGGAAAAGAAAGGAAGAAAATACTTGAAAATATGGAGTTATGATCCTTTTTGAAAAATATCTTTGCTCCATTGATGTTCTATTGGATTTCTTGTGCTTATTGAAAATTTTGATGAGCCCTTTGTGTATACCTTCCTTTCTCTACCCTACCTAACATCATTCTCATGGCCCCATTACAACCCTTGAAAGACCTTTTGATTCTTACATGCATGCTGACTATTAGTGGAAATCAGGTTTCTTATCAAGCATATGGAAATGCAATTTTCTTTGAAGGATTTTGAGCGCATTGTCTTCACCCTTAAACACTCTGAGTGTGGTTAGTAGAGTGAACTTGATTCAATCAGTGAGGATGCATGATTTCTGAGAATTTAGCCTCTAATTGAACTTGATTTTGATTACCTCTCAGATTCTTTATTTGCCTTAGCCTATTGCTTGGATATTATTTTTTCGGGTTCCTTATTCTTTATTGTCTTTTGATCCCACTTCTTGTTTTGGCATTAATTATTGCTTGGGGACAAGCAAAGTCTTAAGCTTGGGAGGATTTGATGTGTGTGAAATAACATCATGTTTTGTTGTTGTTTTACATGCATTCTTGAGCATTTTAGGCATTTTAGTTTCCCTTTTTAGTTAGTTTTTCCCTTAGTTCGGATAACTACCGTGTTTCTGGTGTTCTTGTGTAGGATTGGTGCTAAATTGGTCTTGAAATGGATGGAAGCTTGCATGATTAAAGTTGGAGCTTTATGGATAGCAAAAAGGTGCAAAAAGAGACTTCCAGAGAGTTCCACGGCCTGGCCGTGGAACCATCCACGCCCGTGGAACTCAACAGCATGCAAAATTGGCCTGTGGCAGAGAGAACCACGGCCTGGCCGTGGAATGATCCACGGTCGTTGATTGATCCATGGCCTGGCCGTGGAATGATCCACGGCCCCATGAAATTCTGACAGCAAGTTTCATGGCCTGGCCGTGGAATGAACCACGGCCGTGGTTCGCAGCGCGCAGCAGAATTTTAATTTTTATTTTTATTTCTTTTTGGGGCTTTTTGGCCAATTAAAACCCTAGGTTTATAAATAGAGGTTCTGAATACAATGAGGAGATTCTAACCTAGTTTTGGAGGAGGCACAAAGGAGGCTAGGGTTCTTGATCTTCATCTTTCTCCCTTCTTCTTCCATTGTTACGGGTTTGGGATGTTTTTAAGTTTGATTTCTGTTTCCTTCTTTTCTATGTCTGAGTAGTTACTTTTGTTTCTAGGATTGGGCAATGCCCTTTGATACATTGATAATTATTAATTGACGTTGTTTTCCCTTTTATTAATCTTGATTGTTCATTGATTCAATTCTTATTGCTCTTATTTATGTGAATTTGCTGGCCACTTATTTGCATCTCATAGGCATTTAGGGACGTACTGAGAGGTGAACCTAGGTGTTGGAATCATAAGAATTGAACTTAAGGTCTAAATCACGAGAGTAGTTTTAGCCTTTCGAGGATTCAATGAATTACCACAAAGCGTAATGGGTTCAATTTAAATTCAATTACCACGAGAGTAGGAATTGGTTTAATTGGGCACGGATCTTGTATCTTGAGAAAGAACATTAACTAATTTAGGGTAATTCACCTTCAATAGAATTTCAGATTTAATAAAAGGGTTGTCAATTAGGATTTATCTTGTATCATTGTGGTATCCCAATCTTGGAAGCTTTCTTGAATCTGAAAACCCCTTTCTTAATAACTTGCTATCTTTATTCTTAATTCTGTTTTCTTGAATTTTTTTATTTAATTATTTTGTTATTACGTTCTTCTTAATCAACAATCATATTCCCTCTTTGTTTAATTTAATTGAATTAATTAATAAATTGGTATTCATAGACATAGTCCCTGTGGATTCGATCTTTTTATTACTTGACGACGAAACCGTACACTTGCGGAATTCACGCATCAGATCACTTACGTGTCTTTGGGTGTAGAGCATTTGTACATGTGCCCAAAGATGAGAGGTCTAAGTTGGATGTCAGGACTAGGCAGTGCATCTTCATTGGCTATGGTCATGATGAGTTTGACTATAGGTCGTATGATCCAGTTGAGAAGAAGCTTGATAGAAGTCGTGATATTATTTTCATAAAGGATCAAGCCATTGAAGATATTAATAAGGCAAAGAAGTCAGAGTCTTCGAGTACTGATGGTTTGGTTTATATTGATCCAGTTTCTGAGTCTCATATGCCTAATGTAGTTAACTTTGGCAATCATGATGATGTGCATAATCATATTCAGGGTGATCAGGTTGAGGATGTTGTTAATAATGTTGCTGATGAGGTAGATGCTCCTGCTAGTGAGGTTGTTGATGAACCTTTTGTTTCACTTAGGAGGTCTTCCAGACATCTTATTCCCTCTATTCGTTATTCATCTGATGAATATGTGCTCCTCAATGACGGGGGAGAACCTAAGTGCTACGAAGAGGCTATGGAGAATGAGCAGAAGGTTGAATGGGTTATAACAATGAATGATGAGATGAAATCTTTGCTTCACAACCATACTTTTGAGTTGGTCAAGTTGTCTAAGGACAGGAAAGCTTTGAAAAATTGATGGATTTATAGGTTAAAGAATGATGAGAATACTTCCACTCTGAGATACAAAGTTAGATTAGTTGTTAAAGGTTACTGTCAGAAAAAGAGGATTGATTTTGAGGAAATCTTCTCGCCGATTATTAAAATGTCATCCATTCGAGTTGTTCTTAGTTTGGCAACCAGTCTTAATTTAGAGGTTGAGCAAATGGATGTGAAAACTACTTTCCTTCATGATGATTTGGAGAAGAAGATTTAAATGGAGCAATCTGAGGGTTTTGTAATGAAGGACAAAGAAAATTATGTATGCAAATTGAAGAAAAGTATGTATGGCTTGAAACAAGTCCCGAGACAATGGTACAAGAAGTTTGAGTCTGTTATGGTTCAATAGGGATTCAAGAAGACTACTTCTGATCATTGTGTGTTTGTGCAGAAATTTTTTGATAGTTGATGATATGTTGATTATTGGTTATAATTCTTCTAGAATTAACAGGTTGAAAAAGGAGCTTAATAAGTCTTTTGCAATGAAAGACTTAGGACCAACAAGACATATTCTTGGCATGCAGTTTACTCGTGATAGAGTGGCTAAGAAGTTGTGGTTATCACAGGAGAAGTACATTGAGAAAGTGCTTCAACGGTTTCACTTAGATAAAGCTAAAGTTGTAAGTACAACTCTTGCTTTACATTTTAAGCTTAGCACTAGACAAGCTCCTTCTAGTGATGAAGAGAAATAAGACATGCAACGTGTTCCTTATGCATCTGCAGTAGGAAGTTTAATGTATACAATGGTTTGCACAAGGCCTGATATAACTCATGCAATTGGTATGGTTAGTCGTTTTCTTTTCAATCCTGGTAGAGAGCATTAGAAAGCTGTGAAGTGGATATTGAGATATCTCTGGGACACTTATAGTTTGAAGCTCTGTTTTGGGATTGGGAAACCTATTCTTTGTGGTTATACAGATTTAGACTTGGTAGGGGATGTTGATTCTAGAAAGTTTACTTCTAGCTATTTGATTACCTTTGTAGGGGGAGTTGTGGCTTGACAATCTAGGTTGCAAAAGTGTGTTGCATTGTCTACTACTGAGGCTGAGTTCATTGCTATTACCGAGGCTTGTAATGAATTGCTTTGGATGAAGAATTTTGTGCATGAACTTGGTTTTACTCAACAGAGGTATGTTTTGTTTTGTGATAGTCAGAGTGTTATCCATATTGGCAAGAATCCCACGTTCTATAGTAAATCTAAGCATATTGATGTGAGGTATCATTGGATACGTGATATTCTGGACTCGAAGTTGTTGGAGTTTGAGAAGATTCATACTGAAGATAATGGTTCAGACATGCTGACAAAGACTCTATCGAAGGGAAAGTTTGAAGATTATCGTTTGGTTGCCGTTTGACATTTGCCTCCACTTGAGTTGGAGGGGGAGTTTGTTGGATGATTCCAACTAAGTGGGGCCCTTGCCATTATGTTTAAAAAAAAAAGAGATAGGGCTTTTATAAAAAGGCATCAACATCTTTTATGTTGAAGAAGAAGCGCCACGTGAGAGAGAGGAGAAGAAAAAAGTTTCAATGCTAATTTTGCGTGTTCAGATCAAGTGATCATTTGTGGTCCAATCTTGATGATTTTTCAGTATGTTGTTCTTTGCACCGTGAGCTTCTACTTATATGGTCAGAATTTTATTTCTCCATCTTTACTTGTTGGGCTGTTTGTACCCCTTTGTGGGTTTAGAACTTCGTTGCTTTGTTGATTTCCACTTTGTTGGTAGTGAGTAGGGACCGTTGTGATATCCTTATTTATTGGGAGACACTTTGCTGTACTCATTAATTTGTTATAATGTAGATTTTTCTAGACTAGGTCCCATGATTTTTACTTCTCACATTGAAGCGGTTTTTCACGTAAAAATTATGTGTGTTCTCTTTATTTATTTATTTTTGTGCATTATTGGATATATCTTTTGGTGAATATTTTAGTTGACTGTATATTTTGCTCCTCATAGGTTCTTTCAAGTGGGAAAGATTTTTATTGTCCATTTGTGTGTTGTTACTTCCACTGTGTACACACCCCTTTTTCTTCCCCAACATTTTCTTGCCGCTTTATGGTGGATCTGGTGTTAGAGAAATAACATGTTTTTTGAAGATGATAAATGGGATATTGGTTTAGTGGTTAGACATGTTGCTAACACAACTTATATGAGATCCTTTCCTTTCTTAACCTAGCTAAAGCTCCTATTAAGGAAACACATCTTGTTTCTTGGCTTAAACCACTAGATGGTAGTCTTAAAGTTATTATTGATGGTAGTTATCAAGGAACTCCAAGATGTTCTGGTTTTGGTGGCATCCTTCGTTCCTCGGATAGTGAATGGATTTCAGGTTTCTTTGGTTATGTTGGGAATATGGAAATTTTGCAAGCTGAGCTCTTAGCTATGAAGAATGGTTTGTTGCTTGCTTGGAATCTTGGGTACTATCAGGTGCAGTGTAAGATTGATTCCCTTGAGGCCTTGAGGCCCTTTGTTTGATTACCAACTTTTTTGGTGCTTCCTTTCATTTATATGGAGTGATACTTGCTGATATCTCTTCCTTGCTTCATCGAAATTGGGTTGTGTTTATTTCTCATATGATACATGAAGCTAATGCTAGATTTTTTTTATTAATCATTAATTTTTTAAAACACAAATTAATTGAATGTCAAATGTTGTGTGGAATATGTATTGAGCTAGTCTTTTTATGATCAATTTTGTTATTGGACTCTTATAAGTACTTAAACTCATATGGATAATATTGTTTTCAGTTGGTGAGTCTTGTGTATGAATTTTCTATCATAGGTAGCTTAACTCATATTGTAAACACAAAAGGACACTCATATTCTTATCCTATATGTATTGTGACTCATTAAGGGCACAAGAGTTTTGCGCATATAAGGAATAAGAATCGATTATCTTCTCTAAACGATAAGGATTTTTTATTATCTTGTTAGAAATTTTACTATGATTTTGGACTTCCATTGATTTGTCTATTTGTCAAAACTGGTTGAATGGTAACCTGATGTTTCTTGGAATCCATTTATATGCGATCAATGGGTTTATTGGAAATCACATGTTGGACTTTGAGTTTAAATAGTATGTGTGCTTGAAAAGGTGTGAGACCCAGTTGCTTGTTTCCATGATGGGTGGAACAAGACAACTCTTCAACGAAGGTGCAGGTCCCCTCTCCACTCCCTTTATATATATGTGTGTGTCTTTTAAAGACAGAGACATGATTTTTCACTTACAAACTACTATTGCCCCATCCAAAAGAGAGAGGAGAAGGAGAGGAAGATCCTGATTCCTATAGTCCATAAAGTGTGTACAAATTCTTAATCATTCTTGATCGTAGAGTTAACAAGAACAAGATGCCTACAAAAGGTATGCCTTTGATTATTAATATGGTGTTCTAAATTCATGATCTAAGATCTAGGGACATTCTTAGTAATGATATTTAATGTCTACATGTGGTATCAGAGCTTTAGATACATGATTTAGAATCCATTCTAATATGTACATGCATGATTACATGATAACCTAACGATTTAGGGTTTATAACTTGTATTCTTTATGCATGGTCATGTGGATATGTGATGAGAATTATTTAATTTTGTTTTTTGTAAGTTTTTAATGTAATAAGTCTTTTTTAATTCATTGTAAATGACTGAAAACATGAAACCTGTATCCAACCTCCATGGATGAAAACTTAAAGAACACTTGATGTTTCTAAATCATTGTTTTGATTGCTTTTATTTATGATAATTGTATAAATCCATCCTAGAACATGTTTAGACTTGAAAACAGGCCTTAGAGATTATTAAAACACGTTAAAAATTAGAGAATGACGTGATTTTTCAAATTGGGTTAAACAAGTCTATTTTCTATATCTAAACATTCATTCTTGTGTGATTTTCTTCATGAAAATAATCCAAAATGATGGCAAATAATATTTGGAGTAAGACCCAATTATTTGGGATCAAAACCATGTCAAAAACCATTGCAAATGGTGTTTGGATCGCATCAGGGTTGTCAGAACCCATTTTCCAGCGATCTGAGTCGTGATGGCCCGGCTGGAGGTTGAAGACGCCAAACAGTACACGTGGGACGAATCCCACGCACAGGGATAGGCGAGTGCGATGCATGTAGCCACCTGGATAATCCGTTTTATGTGATTATTCTTCCTGTATACTCATATTGATGCCTATAATTTATCTATATATATTTTTATAATTTTATAGATATTGAAAATATTTAATATTAATTTATTTTTTATTTATTCAAATTAGGCACTTATAAAAATCAATTTTTAGTGATTCTAAATCTGAAAAATATTTTAATATTATGATAAACCTATCTGTGATAGTCATTTTTCCTAGTTATCAAGTTTGAGTAGTGCATTCTCTAGGTACATTAAGAAAAATTAAAGAATATGTTAGAAAATGATTATTTGCGCTATTAATTAATTTATCCCTGATTAGGACTCTATTAATTAAAGTAAATATATACCACCACAGTGGATTATTTTCTGAAATTGATAGGGTTACTTGTGAATAATTTTTTGGGATATTGTGTTACTTAATTAATTTGTGAATTAAACTTACCCACAGGTAATAAATTTATAAATTATTTTGTTGTAACATGTTATTATTTTTGAGATGATCTTTACAGTAAAATTCTTTCTACTCATAAATGTTAAAATTTTTGTAACTGTTGTTATTATATGATATATACTCTACACACAGGAGAGTTTATATTATATGTACTAAATCCCTGTTTCAGTCATTGTTATTACTATAATTGCCCATGTTATTGATCATTTTCTTATTTATTATTTTTCAGCTCTAGTCATTTTTTTCCTGAATAATACTGTAAACCAAGTTGAGGTTTTAACTAGAAACAATTATAAGAAGTGGAAGGATGATATTGAATTAGCCCTTGCTTGTTGGACATTGATATGACTATTAGAGATGATAAACCCATTACACTGACTGTCGAAAGCACCAATGAGCAGAAAGCTTATCACAAGGAGTGGACAAAGGCTAATTGTAAGGCTTTGATGTTTATTAAGCGCTCCATTGATGAGACACTTGTGAAAGTAGTTCCACATTCCAACAATGCCAAAACTTTTCTTGCTTCCATTGGGGAAAGGTACGCAGTATCTGGAAAAGTTAAAGCAAGTCAATTGATGGAAATCTTTATTAATATGAAATATGATGGAATTGGTGGTATTAGGTAACATATTATGAAGATGGTAACCATTGCCAATAAACTTAGTGACCTTAAGTGCCCTGTAACTGATACTTTTCTAGTTCACTATGCTTTAAATTCCCTACCTACTAAGTTTGATGCCTTAAAAACATCCTATAATACCAAAAAGGAAGAGTGGGATATTAATACCTTGATATCTTTTGTGAACAAGAAGAGGATAGGATGAATCATTTGGCTTTTGAAAGTGTGAATTTAGTTTCTCAGCCACACCATAAGAAATATTTTAAGAAAAATGTGAAGAAACCTCAGGGTAAGAATAGGTATGACAATAGGCTTGGTCCGTCTCACAAACCCCTTAGTCCAAAACCTAATATTCATAAGAATGGGTTGAAGTGCTGGTTTTACAAGTCTGTAGGTCATAAGAAATCAAACTGTTAAGCCTTCAAATCTTTTATTAAAGAGAAAACTCAAGGTGAGTCACTAGCTTTCATTTATTATGAATCTAGTTTGGTAGATGTTCCTTTGAATTCATGGTGGCTTGATTCTGGAGCATCTATTCATGTTACTAATTCCTTGCAGGGGTTCAAGAACAAGCGAAAGCCAAGTGATAATGAAGTCAATTTGTTCGTAGGGAATGAAAATAAAGTCAATGTTCAGTTTATAGGACAAGTTGAGTTAAAGTTAAAGTCAAGATTTGTTTTACATTTGAAAGACACCTTATATATACCATCTATGAGGCAGAATTTAATTTCTTTGTCCAAACTTGACAATTGTGATTTTTCCTTTAATTTCAATAATGGATCTTGTCTTCTATCTTATGGTACCAAAGTTGTAGGCAAGGCTATTAAATCTAATGGTTTATATTGTTTAAATCTTGATTCCAATGTTTTCAATTCCCTACATGTTCAAACTATTGAAAACAAAAGGGCACTAATCAAAGACACTTCCTTATCCTTATGGCATAAGCGTCTAAGTCATATATCTAAGGATAGGATTAATAGGTTGATAAAGTATAATATCCTACATTTACTTGATTCTATAGATTTTGGAGATTGTGTAGACTGTATAAAGAGGAAAGATGACCAAGACAAGTAGAAAGGGTTCCACACGTAGTAAAGAACTTTTAGAAATAATTCATACAGATATTTGTAGTCCTTTGAAACTAACTTTGTGTGGGAATAAATATTTTATTACTTTTATTGATGACTTTTCTCGTTTTGGTTATGTGTATATAATAAATGATAAGTCATTGTCTTTAGAAAACTTTAAAATATTTAAAAATGAGGTTGAGAATCAATGTGGTAGAAGAATAAAAATAATAAGGTCAAACCGTGGTGGTAAATATTATGGTAGATATGGTGAGAGTGAACAATTTAAAGGACCTTTTGCTAAATACCTTAAGGACTGTGGAATAGTTTTTCAATTTACTATGCCAGAGACTCCTGAAGAAAATGGGGTAGCTAAAAGGCGAAATCTCACTTTAATAAATATGGTGAGGTTTATGATGAGTCAGTCTAAATTACCTAATTTTCTTTGGGGAGAAGCCCTTAAAACAACAATGTATATACTAAATAGAGTGCCTTCTAAGTCTATTCCCAAAACTCCATTTGAATTGTTTAAAGGGTGGAAACCTAGCCTTAACCATCTTCGTGTGTGGGGTTGTGCCACCAAGGTGAAAATATATGACCCTACTGCATCAAAATTAAGTCCTAAGACTACCATATGTTATTTTATTGGTTATCCTATTAATGCTAAAGGCTACAGATTTTACTGCCCTTACCCGTGGAACAAAAATAGTTGAAGCAATTATTGCCAAATTCCTTGAAAATGATGTGGGGAGTTCTGATGTTACTATGGATGAGGGCATAAGTTCTAGTGGAGAAAAAAGGTTATTGTACCTGTTCCTATTATACAAGAAAGAATTGTCAATGCCATTTGAAAGGGTTGATGAGGAACCACAATAAGAAGTTATAAAAGAGCCACCGCCGCCAGCTCCTGAACATATTTTTAAGATTCTTCATCCTAGATGATCTCAAAGAGAAAGAAGACCGATCAACCTTGATGATTACTATACTTTTTTGGGGGAGATAGATATTAATGTTGGGTGCATGTCAGATCCAAAAAATTATAAGGAAACAATTTTTGGTACTCTATCTGATAATTGGATTGAAGCAATGAATGATGAAATACTCCCTATGAATCATAATGATGTGTGGGAACTTGTGGAACGTCCTAAATGTGTTAAGCCTATTGGGTGCAAATGAGTGTTTAAGAAGAAGAAAGATTCTAAAGGAAATGTGAAGCGCTTTAAAGCAAGATTGGTGGCAAAAAGATTCATTCAAAAAGAGGGAATTGACTACAAAGAGACCTTTTCTCCTGTTTCTTCCAAGGATTCTTTCTGAATTATTATGACTCTAGTTACTCATTATAATCTGGAGTTACACTAGATGGATGTAAAGATAGCCTTCTTGAATGAAGATCTTTATGAAGAGGTCTACATGCAGCAACCAGAAGGTTTTATAGAAAATGGAAAGGAACATATAATATGCAAATTGAAGAAGTCTATTTATGGTTTGAAGCAAGCTTCTAGACAATGGTATATTAAATTTTATGAAGTTGTTTCTTCTATGGGCTTTGTGGAGAATAAGGTAGATCAATACATATATCTTAAGGTGTGTGGGAGTAAATTCATTTTTCTTGTTATCTATGTGGATGATATTTTACTTGCCAGCAATAGTTATGATCTACTTGTTGAGACCAAAGATATGTTGTCAGCTACTTTTGATATAAAAGATCTTGGAGAACCTTCTTTTGTTTTGGGCATTGAAATTCATAGAGAGAGGAGTCGTAGGCTTTTGGGTTTATCTCAAAGAGCCTATATTGATCGTGTTCTTAAAAGGTATAATATAGAAACTTGTAGGCCTGGTGATGTTCCTGTTACCAAAGGAAACAAGTTGAGTAAGGAGCAGTGCCCTAAGAATGATATTGAGAGGAGTTCCATGGCAAATGTGCCTTATGTTAGTGTGGTTGGTAGCCTTATATATGCTCAGGTGTGCACTAGACCTGATCTATCTTTCGCTGTTAGTGCATTGGGCAAATATTTATCTAATCCAAGACATGCTCATTAGGTAGTTGTTAAGAAGGTTATGAGGTACTTGCAGAAGACAAAGTATTACATGCTTATTTACAGGAATGTGGATGATTTAAATGTCATTGGCTACTCTGATTCAGACTTTGCTGGATGTATAGATGATGACAGATCGACTTCTGGATATATTTTCATGTTAGCCGAAGGAGCTATATCTTGGAAGAGCGTAAAGCAAACTCTGACAGCTTCTTCCATAATGTAAGTTGAGTTTGTTGCATTGTATGGTGCAGCTTCACATGCTATGTGGTTAAGGAACTTTATTTTTGCTCTTGGTGTTGTTGACTCTATTTCTAAACCTTTGAAAATTTATTGTGATAATCGATTTGCTATTTTGTTCACCAAGAATAATAGAACCACTTCTGCCTCTAAACATATAAGAATCAAATTCTTGATGGTGAGAGAAATGTTTGATAGTAGAGAGATTCTTATTAAGCATATTCTTACTGATGAGATGTTTGTTGACCCCCTAACTAAGGGACTTAGACCCATAGTGTTTATGAGACATGTTGAGAACATGGGTATCATAAGATCCTTTGATGTAATTGATTAGTTATTGTATACTTGTTACATTGAACTTATGTAATGTTCATTTAATAAAATTATGTGCATGTTCATTTTTTATATCATTGTTATAATGATTATTGTACAATTTTATTATTGTGTTGTCTCGAGATGTTTAATTTTCTTGAAGAAAATGGTGTTTAATGATAAACATGTTTATAATCTCCTTAGAGAGATTGGTTATGTTTTCTTGGGAAAACATAATGTAAGATCTATACACATTAGCTTAAAGGGCAAATGATCACAAACTAAGTTATGATTGTATCTACACAAGCACACTTGAATTATGATCATGGCAATAAGATTATTAGTTATGTAGTTGATCGCTCTTTTACTTACCGCAAGTGCATGGGTCGCACTTGTATTATAGCTAAGAGTCGGATATCGTTCCCATGAGGAATACATATTTTATATAAAAGTCAAGTATTAACCAATAGTCTAATTAATGCTATCCAAAGGCATTAAATTTATAAAAAGAATATTTAAAGAAATATAAAAATTGAAAACAATAAATCTAAGATAAATAGATAAATAGAGAAATAAGAAATTCTTTTTCATCTCCCATTTCAACTAATGACCTGCAATCCTTACAAGTAACATTAATGATTGGTTAAGTTAGCTTGAGAATCTGATTTAGTTAAAAGCCTATGTCTAAGTCAATTAATCCTGGTTTCATTTACCCAACTCACTAAGTTTCCTTGAGAACCAGTGCAAACTTCACTCTTTAATGATCTATTCTTAATCACATGCTATGCATGGCCAATAGGTACATGTCTATCCTATTAACGAATCATCTCATCTAAACCAATTGAATGAAATAGACCATGCATCAACCATACATATGATCTAAAATTCAATTTCCTATTTCTAGATTCATTAGATTTCATCAAATCAATCAAAAGTTAATCAAACCATAAAAAAGCATTAAGATCCATATGATTGAAAATAACTAAACTTCAATATATACTCAAAAGATTACAAATTCATCAATATCCATAGGAGACTATAAAGAAAATCCTACATACAACCTAGCTAGCCATGAAACATGAAAGTACAAACAAATAAATCATGTTCATGAAGCATTAAAGAGAGAAAAGAAGAAAAGAAAGGAAGGAAGCTCATTAGATTTTATCTTCTAAGCTTGATTCACCCTCCAAATGAAGGATGACCTCCAACCTTAGCCTTTTCTGCTTCCTCTAGGTCTAAAAATCCAAAACCAGCAGCTGCTTTCCAAAAAGATGAAAAACTCCCGTAGAAAATGGGTGCAAATGTATTTTAAAGGCTGAATAAAACAGGACAACGTCGTGGCATCCAATATATCACGCCGCGGCGCGTGTGCAATTAGGTCACAGGCACCTGAGGCGTCCACTCTTCAACGTTGCGGCGCTTCAGCCTTGGGTTTTTTTTTGTACTGAAGTAGGGGAGCGTCGCGGCGTTGCCAATCCCACGTCGCGGCGTTAGGTGCTGATCTTCACTTCTAACCTTCTCTTAGGCTTCCTGGTCTAAAGCTACTTCAATTTCTTTATTTTCATGCTTCATTTGAGACCTGCCTATAACAGAGAAAGTATCAATTCATTAAATCATGCAAATGTACCCAATTTGATCATAGTTTTGAAAGTATTTGCTCAAGATCATAATGGAAGTCATCCGAATGAAATCAAATATAAATGATGTTAAAATCTTCCATTCTTGCTTACAAACAAGGACTAAACATGTCATGAAACACAGTTATAGGGCACAAATAACTACACTCTGTGTAGTTATCACACCCCCAAACCTAGATTTTTGCTAGTCCTCGAACAAAACAAAGTACATTCACAAAGATCAACATAACAACCTATTTTCAGCCATTTTTAACATTCCACTTTCACCTAACTCAGGCTAGTGTATGATGATTGTATAAACCTCAAAGAATACATATACCTCACAATCAGTTTCACTCATACATAATCCTCATCATGCTAGCATTCATAGCTTCCTTTCATACAAGATATTCTTCCCAAAATCATGCAAGGAAAACCTCTTCCATTTAATTCATATTCATCCAGATGAGGTTATGAACATACACATGAATATAATACACAAAATCCACAAGATTGTAATACAACTCTCTCCACTAATGTAAATCATACAAGATTGAGGATCAAAAGGATCTTTATTAGCTTATAATGTCAGGCCAAGGATAATGGGTAACAGAATAAAAGGATAGGATTAAACACAAACATTGAGAAACATAAATATGATATTCCAATTCATGAGCCAATAATGACATTAGCAGGGTATACAGTGAATGTAGAACACTTGCCAGAACCATTTTCAATGCTTTTCAAACTTTACTTTACTTTTGCTTTGCTTTTCTTTTGATTTTCATTCATTTCATTTCTTCTCTTTTTTTTTATTCTTTTCTTTTGCAAAGCAATACTTTTTTCTTTAACTATATCTGGTTCCTTCAGACTTATTTTGTACTGAATATTCATACCCCTAATCATAATACTCACTTTAATAAATAACATATATTATGCACTCAATAACATAAAGAATGTAGGAAGAAAATGCAATGTTTTCACGTGCATTAAAACAGTTAACAGGTTAAAGATCACAATGGTTATGAAAAACAAATAAGGCCAAATAGTATAATGCTTCAAAAAGGGACTTAAGGATATCATCATATTAAGGTAAGCTTTTTAAGGCTCAATCGATCCAAACAATGCCCTAATCATTTCCTCAATCATGCACAACCTAGGATTTTGCCTAAGCGAGTTACCAAATAATTTCTAGGATAATTGAATTTTTCACATGTATCATCCATAAACTTTCTCTAAGCAAACATTCTTATTCTTTCCAAAGTTCAAAAAGCATGCAATTGGGAAACTCACCATGCATAAAAAGAAACTAGAATGCTTTAGCATTCGCCAAAGATTGCATATGGATTCACAGAAAAATGACGGTCATATTGCATCCATATTTATCATTGGACAATCATACACACTAGTTTTTAAACATTACAACACACAATGTGAAAGGGAACGGCAATTGTATTTTAAATGGATTTTTCATCAAATTTTTCAAGATAACTGCTCCTATGATTATTATTTAAGCTAAAATACTAAAACACATACATACACTTAAAAAGGAAATATAAAACTAACATACTCATAATACCAAAACATATGCACATGAACATAATAATACCAAAATAACATAATACTGCATAAATAGATAGTCAAAACATAAAGTTAAAGACACCCCCCAAACCTGAGGGAAACAGTGCCTTCATTGTACAAAAAATACATACAGATATATATGAACAAAGAAATACGATGAAAGAAAGAACAATGCCTTGAATGCATGACTAAAAAGATGGATCATCACTATCAGGACCCTGTGCAGCAGAATCATCATCATCCTCCTCCTCATCATCATCATTATCGGGAACCTCTATAGCGGGTGCTCTAGAAGGTCCATCCTGGGAAGGAGCAGCAACAGCTGTGGGTGGGAAGGATGGAACTGGATAATCAGCTATTGGCAGTCCAAGACGCTCTGCCATCCACCGCTGCGTCTGCATCTGGTAAACTAATATAGCCTCCATCCGGGCACGCTAATCAGTGTCATTAGTAGGTGCAGCTTGGGAGCGAGCTACTGCCTCAGGTGCTGCTGCTACTCGAGGCTCTCCACGAGCCTGCCTCTGTCGTGCTGGCACTACAGCTGGAGCTGCCCCCACTCTCTTAATAAAAGTGTCATTCAATGGCTGTCGAACATCTGTAAGCTCCTCATGAGGTCCCCAGCGGACCTGATGTCGACTGCATAATGAATGAATGAGAGAGGGGTAGAAAAGGCTCTGCTACTCCCGAGCAGACCTCTGAATTTGATGAAAAATAAGCTCAGCAACATCAATAGAGCGACCCTTTATGATAGTATAAATTAGTATGGCTCGATCTCGGGTAACCTCTGAGAGGTTAGCTGATGGCAGGATGCGCGTACTAATAAAATGGTACCAAGCCCGGGCTTCTGAAGTCAGATGAGTGCGCGAAAAGTACCTAGGCCTGTTAGTTTGGACACTCATAGTCCACATCACAGGTGGAGACTCAGCCAAGCATACCCGAGTGGTGACCACATTAACATCAATGCCCTCCACCAGCTCCCAGCGACAAAACTCAGTATAATCACAAATCTCTGGTGGTGGAGGAAGTCCCAGTGCAGCACGTATAGCGGAAGGAGAGAATGAGACCACCCGTCCCCAAACTCTGACTGTTGTGGCCCTCTCACCAAGAAAAGTTGCATTCACGTAAAACTCGTGAACCACAGGTAACACAGTTGATGACTCTGGATGCTGGGCAAATGTACTCCAGTTAAGGTGGTTTATGCGTCGCTCCAATTCTGGATGTAAAGCACCAGAAAACGCAAAGCCGCTCTCTAGAATGAGCGATCTGGTGATGAGAGTCGTGTAACGCTCAGCGGCATCTGCTGAGATAAATCTCCTTTTATCAAAATCAGTAGGAGGGGGAGAAGGCTCCCTGTGCTGCCGGCTAGATGAACCATGCTACATAAATCGTCCCCTGTTGGAACCATAACCTGTAAAAGAATTGTCAAAAATCAGATTGGATAATAAAAAGTAATGAACATATTGAAAGATGAACAATTCTGCAAAATTTGGCCCTCAGCACCGCGGCATTCATGCTAACGTCGCGAGGTTCAAAGGTGTTCATACTAACGCCGCGGCATTCAACTTAATGTCGCGGCGCGCAACCCTAATTTTTTCAGGTACGCAGGAAACAACGCGTTTAATCCAACACAACATGCAAATCAGGCACTATATAACTCTAAAAGTAACTAAAACCTAAAACAAAACAATTGAATAACGCATAACAAACATGAATACACAAACAAAATAGGGAAAAATAAAAAAAAATAAAAAAATAAAAACCTAAGAAAATAAATAATAATATTTACTAAAATAAAGAAAATATAAGAGAAACATACCCTGTACTAGTAGGAATTGAGGAATACGCAAGGGAGAAAGTAACAAAAATGTTTAGAGAGAATGGAAGAGAAATGAGGAACAAAAAAAAGAGAAAATGGGGGAATGGGTATGTGCGCGAAACGTCGCAACACTTAACCCTGTCTGCCCCTCAACGCCGCGAAGTAAAAATTATAACACCGCGGTGCGCACTGATTCCCACCAGTTTTTAAATTTTAAATTTATTACTATTTACTATTTAATAATAATTAATTTTTTTTAAACATTGGAACGCCTCAACGTTGTAGTATAACACATCGCAGCGCTTTAGCCCCTGGAATTTTTGCCCAAAACACCCATCACTCTGCGGCGCGTTAAGGGTTACGCCACGACGCTGTGAGGCTAACTGCATAATTCTGCAGCAAAATGAATTCTGCCTGGATTTTAGGCCAAAATTGGTCTCCAATATCTGTAAAACTTGCCTACAAGATTTATTTACATAATAGAATGCAGAAATATACCAAAACTTAAAAAAAATCAAGATATTTACATATTTAAGACATAAAATAAAAATTTCAGGTTCCCTCCCAAAAAGGGCCTAATTTACAGTCCCAGCAGGACTTATCTGTTATTCCAAATGCATTTCTATAAGGGAGGATGATCTTCCTCCTAATTTACAAAATTGGTTTGATGCATTTGAAATGACAAGACTTTCAACTCCAAGTTTGGAGCTTGCTCAATAGGTGCATTAAATAAATTTACCACCATAGCAGCTTTGAACTGGTCTATTTCACCATAAAAATGACTTGACCTTCTCCATGAGCACAGGCTTCACTTACACCCTTCCTTGGATGTTGTCCCATCAATTATGCTTACCATTGCACAATCTTCTTGATCTTAATGGCCTTTTAGTGTATTGAAAATATTGAAATTAACCTTTTGATCCTGAACCCTTATGGTGAATTCACCTTTCTCCAAATTAATCTGAGCTCTTCCCGTTGCTAGGAATGGCCTACCAACAATCAACGAGACTTTTCTATCCTCCTTCATATCAAGTATGACGAAATCCGCAGGGAAGATAAACGTATCCACTTTAACCAACACATCCTCAGTAACCCCCTTTGGATGAGTACGGGTTCGGTCTGCCAACTGTAGTTTAACTGAAGTAGGCGAAACTTCCCCCAAACCTAATCTTTGGTAAATGGAATAGGGCATGAGATTGATGCTGGCTCCTAAGTCACACAATGCATGGCCAATGAACTTCTCACCAATTGTGCAGGGAATGATGAAGCTTCCGGGATCTTTGAGCTTAGGAGGAAGTCTATTAAGCAGAATTGCACTACATTCCTCCATCAGGACAACTGTTTCGAAATCACCAAGCTTTCTCTTCTTTGATATAATTTTCTTCATGAATTTAACATAGCTCGACATCTGTTCCAAAGCTTCTACGAATAAGATATTAATATGCAGCTTTTTGAACACTTCCAAGAATTTTTGGAATTGGTGCTCAAGCTTTTTGCTCACTTGCCTATTGGGGAAAAGTACAGGGTGGACATAAGGCTTGAACTCCTTCTTCTTCTCCTCACCATTCCTTTTGGCCTTATCTTCAGTTTGCCCAACATCTTTGCTCACTGCTTCCTTTTCTTGGACAACTTTAGTTTCCTCTTCAAGCAGCTTTGTTCTCGGATTCCCTTCAATGTTATTCCCACTTCTCAGTGAGATGGCATGGCAATGCTCATTTGAGGCACCCTTAGGATTACTAACAGTGTCACTAGGGAGGGTGCCTGAAGGCCTATTATTGATGACATTAGCCAACTGTCCTATTCGAGTTTCCAATGCTCACATAGAAGTAGATTGACTCTGAAACATCACTTCATGTTTAGCCAACTGAGCATCAGTCTTCGTCATGTGAGAATTTGTCTTGACCATAAGTTGTGAAAACATGTCTTCCAAAGAGGGTTTCCGATCTTGGCCCTGTTGTCTTGATTGGGAAGGGAATCCAGAAGGATTATAAGGTCTATCATTAATTGGAGCAGATGAGGAAGCTCCTTGATTGTCCCTCCAGGAGAAGTTGGGATGGTTCCTCCATATTGGGTTGTACTGGTTTGAGTATGAATTATTCTATTGCGGGTGATAGTTACTAATGTATTGTGCACTTTCTGTACTGAAATGGCAACTATCGCTTGAATGAGTTTCTCCATACTGGTTACACAGCACAAATGGGCTTTGTTGTTGGCTGTTCCCAAAACGATCCACCTTACTTGATAATGTTGCTACCTGAGCTGATAATGCTGCCATTGGATCAATATCATGCACTCCAGCTACCTTCTTTGAAGTATTTCTTTCAGAAGGCCATTGGTAGCTGTTGGCTGCCAATTCCTCAAGCAGTTGGAATGCATCATCAAATGATTTGCTCAATAAAGAGCCTCCTGCAGCTGCATCTACTATAGGGCGATGTTGGGGTAGTAATCCCTTGTGAAATGAGTAAACTTGGTGTCACTGTGGAATATCATGATGAGGGCACCTACGAAGCAAATCCTTGTATCTCTCTCATGCTTCATACAAGGTTTCAGATTCAAGTTGGGTGAATGATGTAATATCATTCACCATTTCAGCTGTCTTGGCCGGTGGAAAATACTTATTTAAGAATTTACCGCATAGATCATTCCAAGTGTTGATAGATCCCACAGGTAGAGACTATAACCAACTCTTGGCTCTATCTCTGAGAGAGAATGGAAAGAGCCTTAAGCAAATAGCATCGTCAAAGACACCATTATGCTTGAACGTGTCACATATCTCTAGAAATTTTGAAAGATGAGCATTGGGATCTTCCTTAGGCAAACCGCCAAATTGCACAGAAGTCTGTATCATTTGAATGATGGCTGATTTAATTTCAAAATTATTAGCACGAATGGCAGGCCGTCTAATACTGGACTGCAAGTTCTCCATTTGAGGATTTACAAACTCCCTCAATGGTCTAGTGTGACTATCGTCCTCCATCTCTTGAATTCCAAGTTCTGCCATCAAAGTACCTATATCACAAAATAATCTGAAATCTTAAATTAATATGTATAAGACAAAATTTGAAGTAGGATTAACTAGACTCATTGTTAATATCATCTAAACAGAAATAACCGTAAAGTCCTCGGCAACGGCGCCAAAAACTTAATCGCTCTTTCGCTTACCGCAAGTGCATGGGTCGTACTTGTATTATAACTAAGAGTCGGATATCATTCCCACGAGAAATACGTATTTCATATAAAAGCCAAATATTAATCAATAGTCTAACTAATGCTATCTAAAGGCATTAAATTTATAAAAAAAGAATGTTTAAAGAAATATAAAGACTGAAAACAATAAATCTAAGATAAATAGATAAAGAGAAATAAGAAATTCTTTTTCATCTCCCATTTCAACTAATGACCTGTAGTCCTTACAAGCAACATTAATGATTGGTTAAGTTAGCTTGAGAATCTGATTTAGTTAAAAGTCTATGTCTAGGTTAATTAACTCTGGTTTCATTTACCCAGCTCACTAAGTTTCCTTGAGAACCAGTGTAAACTTCACTCTTTAATGATTTATTCTCAATCATACACTATGCATAGCCAATTAATGTATATGTCTATCCTATTAACGAATCATCTCATTTAAACCAATTGAATGAAATAGAACATGCATCAACCATACATATGATCTAAAATCCAATTTTTCGATGTCTAGGTTCATTAGATTTCATCAAATCAATCAAAAGTTGATCAAACCATCAAAAGCATTAAGATCCATATGATTGAAAATAACTAAACTTCAATATATACTTAAAAGATTATAAATTCATCAATATCCATAGGAGACTATAAAGAAAATCTTACATACAGCCTAGCTAGCCATGAAACATGAAAATACAAACAAATAAATCATGTTCATGAAGCATTAAAGAGAGAAAAGAAGAAAGGAAAGGAAGGAAGCTCATTAGATTTCATCTTCTAAGCTTGATTCACCCTCCAAATGAAGGATGATCTCCAACCTTAGCCGTTTCTGCTTCCTCTAGGTCTAAAAATCCAAAACCAGCAACTGCTCTCCAAAAAGATGAAAAACTCCCATAGAAAATAAGTGCAAATGTATTTATAGGTTGAATAAAACAGGGCAACGCCGCGACGTCCAACATATCACGACCCGGCGCGTGTACAATTAGGTCACAGGCGCTTGAGGCGTCCACTCTTCAACGTTGCGGCGCTTCAGCCTCGGGTTTTTTTTGTACTGAAGCAGGGGAGCGCCGTGGCGTTGCCAATCCCACGTCACAACGTTAGGTGCTGATCTTCACTTTTAACCTTCTCGTAGGCTTCCTGGTCCAAAGTTACTTCAATTTCTTCATTTTCATGCTTCATTTGAGACCTGCCTATAACAGAGAAAGTATCAATTCATTAAATCATGCAAATGTACTCAATTTGATCTTAGTTTTGAAAGTATTTGCTCAAGATCATAATGGAAGTCATCCGAATGAAATCAGATATAAATGATGCTAAAATCTTCCATTCTTGCTTACAAACAAAGACTAAACATGTCATGAAGCACAGTTATAGGGCACAAATAATTACACTCTGTGTATTTATCAGTAGTCATTGGTGAATTAGACTTTTATAGTTTATCTATCACTTATGGCTCTTAATTGATAGTTTTATTGAATTCTTTGATTATGTTTAATGTGAGTATAATCAGGTTATTTTAGTAGCCACATATTGTTCAATCAGAATTTCTTTTCTTTTCAAAAAGGAATTTATAAAAATACCTATATATTTATTTATTTTTGAAATTCTTTTGAGTTAAATTAAATTGAGTCAATGTTGTCTAAGTAGGAGAATGTTAGAAGTTTTACTATAATTTTGGACTTCAATTGATTTATCTGTTTGTCAAAATTGGTTGAATGGTAACCAAATGTTTCTTGGAATCCATTTATATGTGATCAATAGGTTTATTAGAAATCACATGTTAGACTTTGAGTTCAAATAGTATGTGTGCTTGAAAAGGTGTGAGACCTGATTGCTTGTTTCCATGATAGGTGGAACAAGAGAACTCTTTAACGAAGGGCCCCCCTCTCCACTTCCTCTATATATATATGTGTGTGTGTGTGTGTGTGTGTGTGTGTGTGTGTGTATTTTTAAGATAGTAACATGATTTTTTACTAACAAACTACTATTGCCTCATCCAAAAGAGAGAGGAGGATGGAAGAAATATCCTGATTCCTGTAATTCACAAAATGTGTACAAATTCTTAATCTTTCTTGATCATAGAGTTAATAAGAATAAGATGTCTACAAGAGGTACACCTTTGATTATTAATATGATGTTCTAAATTCATGATTTATGATCTAAGGACATTCTTAGTAATGATGTTTAATGTCTACATATCTTTTTCTCATAATATCTTCTCAAAAACATGATTTCTCTTTGATATAAAATAATTATATATCCTAAATTTTAATTATTGATTAGTTTATATATATGTCATGAATTAAAATTGAAGGTGAATCTATTAATTTTATTTTTGTGGATATAAAATTTCAAACAGCTAACTCTTGTGTGATTACCTTGCGAAGTTGGGAGCGGATTGGCTGCATGCTATTCATTCCTTGAATAGTCCCCCTCCTGCCTTAGATTGCTCATCCAAGCTGATGCTTAGGGTGTAGCGTTTGTTCATTAGTTTTTTCCTCTTTTATTCCATCGTGCAAAAAAAAAGTTTGATGTAGTGGTATGCAGCACTTTCAAAGAGGGAATCAAAAGTTTAAATTTGGAGAAGACAAATATTGAAAAGATTTCCTAATTATAATAGTATTTGAGTATTAATTTCACAGCAAAGCATATAGAGTCAAGATTTTAATTCTAGGAAGTAGACTAAATATATTTCTTTAAATATATAAGTTAATAAAAATATAACTATCATACAATATAAGCATAAAAATAAAGTAAAATTCAATTCATCATAGGCTTGTAGTACAATATAAGCATAAAAATAAAGTAAAATTCAATTCATCATAAGCTTGTAGTAAAAAGTGAAAAGTAGACAAGAATATTGTGGAATGTAACCTGGTGCTTGATTTGGGCTTTATGTGTGTCCTGTTCCTGTTTGATGTTTCAGTTCCACGGCTGGTAACTTGTAAAAATGTGAAAGTGGGGCTGGTTTTTTGCTTGCTTTCGTGTGAAGTGGTCCACTTGAGTATTAAAAATTTCTCAAATAGATAAAAGTTGATAATTTTAGAAACTCAGAGGAAAAATGAAAAGGAAAAGAGCTCCTGCTTATAAAAAGAGAAGGTCGGAAGACTTAATGGAGAAGGAGTCAGTTTGCTTTCTTTTCTTTTTAATATTTTTAATATTATTTTATTTATTACTTTTTGTCTTTTTGTCTTTTGTAATAAGAGACTTACTTTTTGACAAATATTAAGTGAGATATAGTAATTTTTTTTAAATTTAATTGTGATATATTATTAATGTAATTTTTTTATAATTTTTTATTATTAACTAATCGTATATTATTATCACATCATTAAAAATATTCATTTCTTATGATAATTATTTCAAAAATTATATATATGATGATATGTAATCAATTAATTGTGAAAAAATCTTTATAGTAATGATATATTAAAATTAAACTCATTTTTATTTTTTACTAAGGGGACTAACAAGGAATATATTAAGTATATGTACAAAATAAATTAAAATTCAAAGCCAGAGAAGACCTTGAATCACACAAGTCTCCCCTTGATTTCGCCTCAGAGCATGTGACTGGTTAAAAGATAAAAAAACAATAATAAATTATTCTTTTTCTATAAGATTTGGAATAGATAAAAATAAAAAATAATTTAATTTAATTTGATTTTAAAATTAAATTTTGTATTTAAATTTTTTTGAAAAAAATTAAATTAATTTAAAAATTAAATTTTGTGTTTAGAATTTATTAAAATAAAAATTAATTTAATTTGAAATAATTATTAAGAATAAAATAATCTATTTATTTCAAATCAAATAAATTTTATCAAATTTAATAAAAATTTTAAAATAAAAAATAAAACTCATAAAATTTAGTTAAATTTAATTGCAAAGGCCAATTTTTTCAGTATCCGTTGATCTGTTTTTAAACAAAATCTATGACCCCACGCTGACAAAAAAATTTTTGCGTCTGACAAAATGAAAGAAAAAAGAGGAAAACAGAAATATAAAACAACGGGTTTGTCTTCAACAGACCTTAAAATTTGTGGTCCACTGATGGACCAAATTCCTAAACCGTTGATCTAAGAGTTAAAAAATTAAGAGTGGTGATGATTTACCTGAAACATGCTGACCAAGTAATTAAACTTTATAAAAATTCCAAAGTAAGTCGCTACACAATTTATGATCTAGTCCCTTGCATTATTTACATTTTAGTAATTCAAGTATTTTAAATTTACTCCTGTTAAGTCACAGGAGTAGGGAACGTGGGAGGAGCTCTGCCTTGCACCATCACCAGCCATGGCTTCAAGGCCTGAGACACCGTCGCAATGGAAGTCCAGTACCAGACCACCCTCCCCCACCTCCTCACCTCCGCATGCCCCACTGTGAGCAAAAGTCTAGTATCGGAGTTGAACAAAAATTTAAAGACATATCAACAACCAGAACCAAATCCGCGCAATATTCCGACGAGCTTCCTTTGCAAAACCGCAATATTACTTTAGCAACCAGATCCGCACAATATTCTAGAGACCAGAACCTCTGCAAACCTGCGCGCCCCACTGAGTTTTTCTCCAAATCATCAAAATATAAGATCTTTGTGTATTTTTCAGGTTTCCCATACCAAATCACATTGGGCCAGCATCCCCTCCCCTAGCGACTCCGCTTCCTCCTCCATTTTCCCCGCCCTATGCAACCCCACCTCCGGCTACACCTCCACCAGAATTAACGATAATGATGACACGACAACTAGTTGGTTCGCGAATGGTGAGGAACGACAACGGAGCAATTGGGGGCGACAATGGTCGTAGATGGGTCGTCAGAGTTGGTGGTGGAACTCCAAAGTTGTTAGTAGAAGGACTAAACTACAAATATTTTAGAGAGACTAAATTGCAAAAAAGTAATAGTAATATAAAATGTTAAAAAACTGGTTTACCTGCTATTTTTTTAAGAACATGAATGTACCACACTTCATTAGTTCCATTATAGTAGAGAATTTTAATATGGATCATTTTGAGAGTGATCTATGAATGAATAAGTGCATATCATTAATTTATTATTAAAATAAATTAATGATTAAAATTAGAAAATTAAATTCAATTAATAATATTCAGATTCATATATAAATTTAATTAAATTATATTTTATTTTATGAATAATTGTTAATATAATAAATTTATAAAATTTAATTAATAATATTTATATACACTCAAATCTATATATAAATAATATCATATAAAAAAATATTCATCTTTGAAGTGATCCATAAAAGCCTTCACTCCTATTTGTATTACAATTTTGAAGTCCCGTAAAAAAAAATTGAAGTTGACGTTACTGCCAACAGTCCGTAAAGTTCACAAAGTAAGAGCCAAAGATTATTTCCATTATTAAGAGAAGATGACTAATTAAAAAAAACTGTAAATAAAGAAAAATCCAACCCTGATATTCTATATTGTAGTATTGTATAAGGGTGTTCCTTAAGTGAGTTATGTGACTTCAGTGCTAATTTTAGATTTGACTTACTAATTAAAACAATGGATTGGGTTGAATTAGGTTGAGGAGAATTTTTTCGTTCAACTCAACTTAACTTATTTAAGAGTAAGTTAAATTGAATCGAACTCGTGAGTTTGATATATTTTTTTTAAACAAAAATTTCTTAAAAAAAAGTCAAAATATAAAATCTAATGAATTAATATTATAAGTTTCAATCTCAAATATAATAGGTTTCAATTTAATAAATTAATACTATAAATTTCAATTAATCTTACTCAAATACAATATATTTTAATCTCAAATAAATTAAACATTATAAATCAATAAGTGCATAACAAATTAATAACTAATAGTATTGTTAAGTTTGAAATAAACTAAACAAACTTAATCATAAGTCAAATAATTATAGGCTGAATAAAACAGGACAACGCCGCGATGTCCAACATATCACGTCGCGACGCGTGTACAATTAGGTCACAGGCGCCTGAGGCGTCCACTCTTCAATGTTGCGGCACTTCAGCCTCGGGTTTTTTTTGTACTGAAACAGGGGAGCGCCGCGGCGTTGCCAATCCCACGTCGTGGCGTTAGGTGCTGATCTTCACTTTTAACCTTCTCGTATGCTTCCTGGTCCAAAGCTACTTCAATTTCTTCATTTTCATGCTTCATTTGAGACCTACCTATAACAGAGAAAGTATCAATTCATTAAATATGCAAATGTACTCAATTTGATTATAGTTTTGAAAGTATTTGCTGAAGATCATAATGGAAGTCATCCGAATGAAATCAGATATAAATGATGCTAAAATTTTTCATTCTTGCTTACAAATAAGGACTAAACATGTCATGAAACACAGTTATAGGACACAAATAACTACACTCTGTGTATTTATCAGTAGTCATTGGTGAATTAGACTTTTATAGTTTATCTATCACTTATGGCTCTTAATTGATAGTTTTATTGAATTCTTTGATTATGTTTAATGTGAGTATAATCAGGTTATTTTAGTAGTCATATATTGTTCAATCAGAATTCCTTTTCTTTTCAAAAAGGAATTTATAAAAATACCTATATATTTATTTATATATTTATTTATTTTTAAAATTCTTTTGAGTTAAATTAAATTGAGTCAATGTTGTCTAAGTGGGAGAATGTTAGAAATTTTACTATAATTTTGAACTTCCATTGATTTGTCTGTTTGTCAAAACTGGTTGAATGGTAACCTGTTGTTTCTTGGAATCCATTTATATGTGATCAATAGGTTTATTAGAAATCACATGTTGGACTTTGAGTTCAAATAGTATGTGTGTTTGAAAAGGTGTGAGACCTGATTGCTTGTTTCCATGATAGGTGGAACAAGAGAACTCTTTAACGAAGGGGCATGTCCCCTCTCCACTCCTTCTATATATGTGTGTGTGTGTGTTTATTTTAAAGATAGTGACATGATTTTTCACTTACAAACTACTATTGCCTCATCCAAAAGAAAAAGGAGAAGGGGAGAAAGATCCTAATTCCTGTAGTTCACAAAGTGTGTACAAATTCTTAATCTTTCTTGATCATAGAGTTAATAAGAATAAGATGTCTACAAGAGGTACGCCTTTTATTATTATAAATTTATGATCTAAAGACATTTTTAGTAATGATGTTTAATGTATACATATCTTTCTCTCATAATATCTTCTCAAAAACATGATTTTTCTTTGATATAAAATAATTATATATCCTAAATTTTAATTATTGATTAGTTTATATATATGTCATGAATTAAAATTGAAGGTGAATCTATTAATTTTATTTTTGTGGATATAAAATTTCAAACAGCTAACTCTTGTGTGATTACCTTGCGAAGTTGGGAGCGGATTGGCTGCATGCTATTCATTCCTTGAATAGTCCCCCTCCTGCCTTAGATTGCTCATCCAAGCTGATGCTTAGGGTGTAGCCTTTGTTCATTAGTTTTTTCCTCTTTTATTCCATCGTACAAAAAAAAAAGTTTGATGTAGTGGTATGCAGCACTTTCAAAGAGGGAATCAAAAGTTTAAATTTGCAGAAGACAAATATTGGAAAGATTTCCTAATTATAATAGTATTTGAGTATTAATTTCACAGCAAAGCATATAGAGTCAAGATTTTAATTCTAGGAAGTAGACTAAATATATTTCTTTAAATATATAAGTTAATAAAAATATAACTATCATACAATATAAGCATAAAAATAAAGTAAAATTCAATTTATCATAGGCTTGTAGTACAATATAAGCATAAAAATAAAGTAAAATTCAATTCATCATAGGCTTGTAGTAAAAAGTGAAAAGTAGACAAGAATATTGTGGAATGTAACCTGGTGCTTGATGTGAGGCTTTATGTGTGCCCTGTTCCTGTTTGATGTTTCAGTTCCACGGCTGGTAACTTGTAAAAATGTGAAAGTGGGGCTGGTTTTTTGCTTGCTTTCGTGTGAAGTGGTCCACTTGAGTATTAAAAATTTCTCAAATAGATAAAAGTTGATAATTTTAGAAATTTAAATTGAGAAAAAATGAAACATAATTATTATTTTTTATATTATTTTTTATACTATTTATTATATCATTTTTTCTATTTTTTTTCTTTTATTTAATCATAATTATTTAAAAATAATGTAAATAATAATATAATAAAAAAATAATGTGATAACATCATTTTTAAAATGAAAAGGAAATGAGCTCCAGCTTATAAAAAGAGAAGGTCGGAAGACTTAATGGAGAAGGACTCAGTTTGCTTTCTTTTCCTTTTAATATTTTTTATATTATTTTATTTCTTACCTTTTGTCTTTTTGCCTTTTGTAATAAAAGACTTACTTTTTGACAAAAATTAATGAGATAAAGTAAAATTTTAAATCAGTATAATTTTTTTATAATTTTTTATTATCATTTAATCATATATTATTATATTATTAAAAATATTTAATTTTAATTAATCATATAAATTTTTATATAAATTATACATTAAAATTAAACTCATTTTTATTTTTTACTAAGAGGACAGCACGAAATATATTAAGTATATGTAAAAAAAATAAAAAATTCAAAGATGGGAGACCATGGTTTACCAGAATTAGGATTCTCTCATTTTTTCAAAAATAAAAAATTACGTTTTTAATCAAATGACTTAAGTTAGTTATATTTATAATTTTTATTTTATTATAATCTAATAAATTTGAGTCATTAAATTTAAAACATAACTTATTTATTTTTAAAAAAATCCTGATCCGCTCACGCAAGGCATACCTAGGTTTCGCCTTAAGGGCATCTGACTGCTTAAAGATAAAAAAATAATAATAATATATTCTTATTCTTGAATGGATTAATGCAAAAATCTATTATTGGGCCAAGGTCAATTTTTTCAGTATCCGTTGATCCGTGTTTTTAAACAAATTCTACGACCCCGCTGACCAAAAAAAATAATCTGCGACCGACAAAGTGAAAGAAAAAAGAGGAAAACAGAAATATAAAGCAACAGATTCTAAAGGTGCTACGTATTTGCAATTTGTAATGCAGATAACAATTTTGAAGTCCCGTCAAAAAAATAAAAAGAAAACAATTTTGAAGTTGACGTTACCGCTAACAGTCTGTAAAGTTCACAAAGTAAGAGCCAAAGATTATTTCCATTATTAAGAGAAGAAAAAAAATCTGTAAATAGAGAAAAATCCAACCCTGAGATTCTATATTGTAGTATTGTACCATGTATATAATTTTCTATATATATATTTTGATTAATCCTTAATTACAATTTAACTTAACTCATCGACGGGGGATATAATCATTATAAAGTCCGAGACTGTCTTCTTCTTTTTACTACCCGAAACTCAAACGCGTTGATAATAATCAGATTGTGTTGGTTGTGATTGATAAAGAGACAGAAACGGAAATGGGAGTGCTTTCCAATAAGATCGATAGGGAACAACTGAAGCCCGGTGATCACATTTACTCATGGAGGGAGGTTTACATCTACGCACATCACGGTCTTTTCTTCTTAAATTTTATCATCTTTATTTGGTTTCTCTTTCTGGGTCTTCCTCGATTGCTCACAACGAATTACTGCCATTTTTTTCATTTTCCTTTTCTTTTTTTTTTGGTTTTAGATCATTCATATTCGGGTTTAGATCATGTTTTTATTTCCTCGACCCAATACATTTTTTTTATCATTTCTATTATTGTATCAGAAAATTTCAAATAGGCGTGGGGTTGTGGTTTTGGTGAGATTTATTGATACACAAGTGTCATGTGTTGGTGAGATTTATTTAGTCTAGGTCGGTGTCCTGTATTATAGGAGACAGAAAAATGATGAGTATCTTCAGGCTTATATAGGCCTTTACCCTTGTACTTTCAGGCTTTACTCAAAACCCACTGCCCAAGTGACAAACAATCTTTTATATTGAGTTGGTTTTGGGAGCCTAAGCCAAGTCATATAGTGTTGAGATTCAAAGTTTAAATCATATTGCTTAACAAAACCTTATGAATGACATTGATATTTCCTTAGGACCAAGGATTGTTTCAGTTCAGAGATTTGTGAGCGCCTATGAAGCTGAAAGAAAATTGCTGATTTAACCATAGGAAGAAGCTAATGCAAAACCCCGCTGACTCTGATTTTTGCCTAGGCCCTAATGCCTGTCTTTATTTTTTACTTTTGAAGTCAGTACATTTGGCCATTGTCTCTTTAAGGAAAGCCTTTCATTCCGGTTTTGTCCCAAGATTTAATGAGTTAACTCTTATGGAATTAATTACTGGCTGTATTAATTTTCTCCTAGGGGCCACTTGGATGTGGATAGCAATTTGGTATTTAACAAAATAACCATTGGAAGCTGAAGGCAATCTTATACTGATGAGTGTCATGGTTATGATCTAATTGCATGGTCTACATAAGTTTAGAAGTACTTTATAATCAATGTTGCAGTTCCTGGATGTATTTAGGTGAACCAACTGTGTGTTAGTTATTCATTGGTATGATCAGTCTTGGACGAATCTTTCAGTCTTTGTAGTTTTATTGTGCTGCTGTTCCTTAAATATAATGGAAGTATGGAACTATGGGTACTAGGACTTTTAAAACTTCTACATATGGACAAACATATCATGTATAAGTTAAATACTTAAACTTTGTTTAGCTATTGATGCAAGCCAATGTTCTATTTGACATTTGATTTATGTGGAAAGTAAGCCAACTTCAAAGCTGTATCAATTATGTAACCTATTGATATTAGGGAATTATTTGAACATCTGTCGCGACCGGGATCGCGGCGGGAAAATATAGCAACTCGATAGGATTTTAGAAATATGACAATGAAAAATGGAGTCGTCACCAATTTTATTTGAATTTAGGAAAAATTAGAAAACCTTTATTTGGAAATGGTCTTTGGAACCAGATTGGATTCGGGAGTCGGTTATGCTTAGGGAAGGGTGGAAACTTAATCCCACTGCACCCCTAACGCACCCGTCCTAAGACGGTACCTTGGGTTAATTGTGTAAATTATTAACAATCCTTGAAAATATTTACTTTACCCATTTTTTTTGAACATTGTAACTATTTACAAAAGAAAAATCACAAAATTATGAAAATTTAAATTTGGTTTGACAGAAATGAAATTCTGCTCCTACGTATCCCCTGGTGCAATGAGGAACTCAAAGTTACGTAGTTCTTTAAAAAATATTTGTGGGTTGATTGATTTTATTTGAATTAATTTTTGAAATTTGAATTAACAATGTCGTCATGACTCGATTATCAAATTAAAGATTAAATAGGTGAAGCTTCGCGTCCACGCTAGAGACGTCACCCATTGATTATCAAATTTGTTACTGAAATTTTTATTTAAGATTATCAATTAACGATTTAACTTAAAAAATGAAAACGTGATAATGATTTAAATATAATTTAAATAATATTAATAATAATAATGATAATGTAAATCATCATTGTCATGCAACTCGGATGTTTACAAAATACAAGGGTTAGCAAGTCATTTGTCGCAACTCGTAACCCATTTTTATTCCTTTTTTAAAAACTTTTAATTATTTCTTTATTTATCATTTTTAACTCCCAAAATCTAGCCCAACAAACGATAATTAATGAAATAAAAAAAAACAAGGAAACGTAAAAGAAAACCAAGAAATGCAGAATAACCCAAAACGGGAGATAGAACAAAGAAGGACCTCGTTTACGATCAAATTAGCGGGGAGGGTGGTGGCTTCTTCTGGTTCGACAGATCGAATTGCTTTCTGAAGTCCGATGGTCGGGAGCTACTTTCTGAGATCCGACGGTCGAGCACAAGGCTGCTCAATAAACACTCTGGTAATGCAAAAGGTGACTCGTAGGAGAGGGATCTGGTATTGGCAGCCCGACGGTCGGTTGGTTGAAGGATTTGGTATCTGATCCGACGGTCGGTTGAGAAGGATTTGGAGTTCGACGATCGTTTGGAAAGGATCTTGGGTCGGTCGGTGAGGGGATAGTAGCTGATGTGGTTCGACGGTCGAGTGAAGGGATGGATTCGACAGAGTTTGGATGGGTTGTCAGTGAGGGGGTAGTAGCTGATGTGGTTCGACGGTCGAGTGAAGGGATGGATTCGACGGTCGAGTGAAAGGATGGATTCGATGGTCGAGTGAAGGGATGGATTCGACAGAGTTTGGATGAGTTGTCAGTGAGGGGGTAGTAGCTGGTGTGGTTCGACGGTCGAGTGAGGTGAAAGTAACTGGTGTGGTTCGACGGTCGGGTATAGAGGGATTCAGGAGTGGTTGTTAGTTCGACGGTCGGGTATAGAGGGATTCAGGAGTCCGACGGTCGGTTGGTTGAAGGGAAGGATCTGACCTCTGGGGTTTCGACGGTCGGTTGGGAGGTGAGGATAGTTCGACAGTCGGATGTGATGGATTTGGGATTCGACGGTCGGTTAGGAGGGACCTGAGGTTCGATTGTCGGTTAAAGGGATCTGGGTGGTTCGACAGTCGGTTGGAAGGCTGATGGCTTCTGTGCGGTCCGACCGTCGGTTGAAGAGGGGTCTGGCTTTGTGGGGTTGTCAAAATGAGGTGGTGAACGTTTGCTGGCTTCACGTGGTGGCTGCTACGGTTTGGTGGGGTTCATGGTTTTGGGTTGGGGATGGAGTTTGGTTGATGGTGATGGAGGTTTGGACGGATTGTCGGTGAAGGGGTTCACGTAAATGGTGGTGATGGAGGTATGGATGGGAAGAGGATATGGCTCACTGAGTTGACTCAGTGGTGTTGGATGGGAGGGTGGCAGAAGATGGAGATGGGATATCAGAAGGAGTGATTGGAGAAAGGTTTTGGTTTTGAGAAGATGGTTTGATGGAGGCTGTTTCACGTGTGCATGGGTGCTGCTGTTGATGAGGGGTTGTTATGGGTGGAGTTCTCGTGGAAGATGGATGGGATGGGGTTACGTGGTGGAGCAAAGTGAAAATGAAGTTGGAGATGAGAGGGTGGCCGAAGATGGAGATGGGATGGTCCTTTTTGTTTAAGGATGAAGAGGTGGTTTTTTGATAGTGAGGATGAGTGTCTGCAGACGTGAATCAAAATCCTCAGGTTGGCTCTTTCCCCAGATAAATGAGTCCTCTCTTCAAGCTATCATCTGCTATCCCTTTTTTGGTATGGACAACATGGGAGCGTGATAATGGAATGGGTGTGTGCTGTATAATGGAGTGGGTGAATTAGTGAGGGAGTAGGTGCAATTAGTGAGGGAGCGGTAGAAAAAGAAAAGAAAAAAAATGGAGTGAGTGTGTGTTAGTGGGAACATGAGTGTGATCTTTGCATGTGACTATTTTTTTTTTATTTTATATTTTTTTATTTTTATTATTTTTTTATTTTTTATTTTTTATTTTATTTTTATATATTTTTTTTACTTCTTTTCTTTTTTTTAGTCCTAGGTCAAAATTGAGTGTTCACAACATCAATAAGGACGATAATGTTGAGGTTGAATTCTTTGAAAGGCCGTTAATTTTTTGTTGAAGGACAATGATGGTGGGGGTGAAAAATCATAGGTTTGGCGGTTCACGTGTGTGTGTGTGTGTGCTCTTTTTTGTCAGGGGGGAGTAGGGCAAAACTTAGGCTTGTTGTGTATAAAGAGAATTTAAGGAGAAGAATGATACCATTGACAATAATTCTAGAATTAATTAGCTTTTTGGTCGATTCATGCATGGTAAGATACCAATATACCATTGATCTTGTTGCATCCTTTAGTCCTTATCCATATTTGAGATTTGGAGACTTTAACTTGAATTGGACAGAGAACTTATGCTTTCTGTTTATCTTATGTATGATACTGAAATTGTCATCTTGGTTTTGCAAACTGCTTTCGTGCAAGATACCAGGAATATATGTCGGTGAAGGAATGGTGATCCACTTCACCAGGGGAGCAAACCAAGAAATTGGAACAGGAACTGTGCTGAACCGTCTCCTTTTTAGTTCATGTCCCTCTCATGCTTCTGACAGTCCATGCCCAATATGTGGTGACCAAACTAGGACTGGTGTCATCTATTCCTGTTTGGATTGTTTTCTTTCTGGCGGTAATCTATACCTCTTTGAGTATGGTGTCTCAATTGCATTTTTATAGCCAAAGCTCGAGGAGGTACCTGCACCCTTGCTTCTTCTGATCCAGTTGAAGATGTCCTTCGCCGTGCTTTGGTTCTTCTTGAATATGGATTTGGTGGCTACAATGTTTACAAGAATAAGCGTGAAGACTTTGCAATTTCTTGCGCAAAATGCAGTCCGCTTGTAAATACAAGCATCGTGTAGGCCGGAGTGGGCAAGCGCTTCCTACCAGTGCTCGCGATGCTTGTAGTTTCTACAGTTGGAGTAAATTTGTTCTTCGCTAAATCAGTAGTTTCTACAGTTTGGATTAGGGCAAGCGACATCCTACACCGCTCTTGTTAATCTTGTAGTTTCGTACCACTTCGTTTTATGCCCACCAGTTATAGTGGTTTGGTATTGGTTGGTTTTGGCAACTACTGTGTTAGCCGATATTATTCTGATATTGGAGTACGTGGTGATGCATCTAAAGTTCCAGCGGAAAGCCTTATAGCTTCACCTGGCTTAGATGAACCAGAGTAGACAGCTAAGAAGGCCAAGGAAGATTAGAGTTGGTTGAACAAATCTGTCATATAGAATGTTAAGCTTGATTAAAGTTGTGAATGCTTTCTTTGTTAAATGTGTAAATGTTTCCATTCATCTCGCTCTAATATCTGCTGTTTCTATATATGTAAGATGTTCTTCACAAACAATTCAGTCGTTTGGATATAACATCACCCTCAACATTGGATTGGATTGGCCTTATAGCTGTTTTCTGTTATCTAACAACATTCCAATATCGTTCATGCTACTTATTTGATATATAAAGCATTGGACGGCGTCTACCACCCGAGTCAATGCCGACTCGCCTCCCCATTGTTGCAATTTCTTCTTTAAGTGCGCCCCGAAAATGAACCTTTGAAAGGTCGAAGAAAAATGTAACTATCGAAACGATATTGGATCATGGTCAATCCAAGACCCGATTTGGCCCAGATTCTACTTGTCCAGACTCAGTTTAGTTTTGTGCAAATAGCTTCTGTTGGTAGGGAAAAAATGTGCAAAGGGAACTTAAATAATTAGATTAACAAAATGAATGAAATTTAGTACTTTATTTATTTTTTTACATAAATCTAACATATTAGTCTTAATTGATGATTATAAATTTACATTAATATTAATATGAGTTATCTATTAATAGCTTATAATAATTTAGAGTCTAGCATAAATTACATATACGCAAGAAATAAATATAAAAAATTATTTTTAAAATACAAAAGAATAAGTTGTGGTGAGGTAAATTTTAAATAGTTATTTGAGTTAATTTGACAGTTTTAGATAATACAAATGACTAAAATATCTTTAAAGGTACAAAACGTTCAAATTATCCCAAAGTCAAACTAACTTATTTTTTTAATCTTTCTTTTCACCGTCTTTAACTTTGTTGTATTTATATCCCTTACTTTGATTTTAATTTTAGGAGGTGTAAGACTAAAGATTATATATATTTTTCTAAATATATAAGATAAATGAAAATCTAACTATCATACAATATAAGCATTAAAAATAAAATAAAATTCAACTCATCATAAACTTGTAGTAAAAAATAAAAATAGACAAGAATTTTGTGGAATGTAATCTGGTGCTGGATTTGTGGCTTTATGTGTGCCCTGTTCCTGTATGATGTTTCAATTCCACGGCTGGTAACTTGTAAAAGTGTGAAAGTGGGGCTGGTTTTTTGCTTGCTTTCAAGTGAAGAGGTTCACCTTCTGCTGAAAATTTCTCAAATAGATAAAAGTTGATAATTTTAGAAACTCAGGAAAAATGAAAAGGAAAAGAGCTCCTGCTTATAAAAAGAGAAGGTCGGAAGACTTAATGGAGAAGGAGTCAGTTTGCTTTCTTTTCTTTTTAATATTTCTTTATATTATTTTATTTCTTACTTTTTGTCTTTTTGTCTTTTGTAATGAGAGACTTACTTTTTCACAAATATTAAGTGAGACATAGTAAAAAAAATTTAATTTAATTATGATATATTATTAGTGTAATTTTTGTATAATTTTTTATTATTAATTAATTATATATTATCACATCATTAAAAATATTTAACTCTTATAATAATTATTTAAAAAGTTATATATATAATAATATATAATTAATTAATTGTGAAAAAATCTTTATAATAATCATATATTAAAATTAAACTCATTTTTATTTTTTACTAGGGTCATCAAGGAATATATTAAGTATATAAATAAATTAAGATTCAAAGCCAGAGAAGACCTTGCTCACACAAGTCTCCCCTCGATTTCGCCTCATAGCATGCGACTGGTTAAAAGATAAAAAAAATAAATAAGTTATTTTTATTTTAGAAAGCTATGTTTCGAATGAGTAAAAATAAAAAATAATTTAATTTAATTTGATTTGAAAATAAAATTTTGTATTCAGAAATTTTATTTCTAAAAAATGATTTAAATAAATTTAAAAATCAAATTTTGTATTTGTAATTTATTAAAATAAAAATTAATTTAATTTAATTTATTATTTTATATTTTAACTTTTATAAGAGATAGTTAGAGATAATTATTAAAGATAAAATAATTTATTTATTTTAAATTAAATAAATCATATTAAATTTGATAAAATTTTTAAAATAAAAAATAAAATTTATAAAATTTTAAAAATTAAATTATTTTTTATTTTTTAACATTACAAACATAAAATTTAATTAAATTTAATTTATAAATCAAATTATTTTTATTTTTTTACCTTTCAAACACCTCGAACGGATTAATGCAAAAATCTATTATTGGGCCAAGGCCAAATTTTTCAATATCCGTTGATCTATTTTTAAACAAAATCTATGACCTCGCGCCGACAAAAAAATTTTTTGTGACTGACAAAGTGAAATAAAAAAGAGGAAAACGGAAATATAAAACAACGAGTTTGTCTTCAATAGACCTTAAATTTGTGGTCCACTGATGGACCAAATTCCTAAACCTTTGATTTAAGAGTTAAAAAATTAAAGAGTGGTGATGATTTACCTGAAACATGTTGACCAAGTAATTAAACTTTATAAAAATTCCAAAGTAAGTCCCTACACAATTTATGATATAGTCCCTTGCATTATTTACATTTTAGTAATTCAAGTATTTTAAATTTACTCCTGTTAAGTCACCGGAGTGGGGAAAGTGGAAGGAGCTCTGGCTTGCACCGTCACCAGCCATGGCTTCAAGGCCTGAGACATCGTCGTAATGGAAGTCCAATACCAGACCACCTTCCCCCACCTCCTCACCTCCGCATGCCCCACCGTGAGCAAAAGTCTAGTATCAGACTTGAACAAAAATTTAAAGACATATCAACAACCAGATCTGCACAATATTTCGGCGACCAGAACCAAATCAGCGCAGTATTCCGACGAGCTTCTTTTGCAAAACCGCAATATTCCTTCAGCAACCAGATCCGCACAATATTTTGGCGACCAGAACCTCTGCAAACCTACGCTCCCCACTGGGTTTTTCTCCAAATCATCAAAAGATAGGATCTTTGTGTATTTTTCAAGTTTCTCAGACCAAATCACATTGGGCTAGCATCCCCTCCCCTGGCAACTCCACTTCCTCCTGCATTTCCCCCACCCTATGCAACCCCACCTCCGACCATATCTCCACCGGCAAAACCTCCACCAGAATCGATGACGATGGTGACACGAAATGAGTTAGTTCGCGATTGGTGAGGAACGACAACGGAGCAGTGGGGGCAACAGTTGTCATGGATGGGTCACTGGAGTTGGTGGTGGAGCTCCAAAGTTGTTAATAGAAGGACTAAACTACAAATATTTTAGAGAGACTAAAATGCAAAAAAGCTATAGTGATATAAAAAAAATTAAAAACCTGGTTTACCTTGTTATATTTTTAGTACCATATATGGACCACAATTCATTAGGCCATTATAGTAGAGAATTTTAATATGGAACACCTTGATAGTGGTCAGATATGTCAAAATAGGTCAAATTCGATAAATCGACTCGAATAGTCTGACAAAATTGATGAATTGAATTAGTAAAATATTAATCTAAAACTTATATAGTCCAAATGGACCGAGTCAACTCGTTTTTTTAACATTACATAAAATTAAATGAATTAGGTTAGATTAACAAAACATCAGCTCGAAACTTATATGACTCAAATGGGCTGATTCAAAAATGACCCGATTCGGGTCGGACCGACCCATTTTGTCACTCCTAATAATGGTTCATGGATGAATTAAGTGTACATCAATCGTTAATTTATTGTTAAAATAAATTAATAATTAAGATTAAAAGATTAAATTTAACTAATAATATTTGAATTTGTATATAAATTTTGTTAAATTAATTTTTATTTTATGAATAATTATAAATATAATAAATTTATAAATTTTAACTAATAATATTTATATACACTTAAATCTACTTATAAATACTATCAAGTAAAAAAAAGTTATCTATAAAAGCCTTCTCTCCTATTTGTAATACAATTTTGAAGTACCGTCAAAAACAAAATTTTGAAGTTGACGTTACTGCCAACAGTCCGTAAAGTTCACAAAGTAAGAGCCAACGATTATTTCCATTATTAAGAGAAGATGACTAATTAAAAAAAACTGTAAATAAAGAAAAATCCAACCCTGATATTCTATACTGTAGGATTGTATAGGGGTATTTATTGAGTAAATTAGATGAATTTAGTAATATTTTTAAATTACTCATCAAAATAATGGATTAGGTTAAATTAAGTTGAGAAATTTTTTTTCTCAACCTAAAGGTTGGTTGGTTAAATAAGTTTGTTTATCAAAATCTTTTTAAAAAATTAAAAATATAAAGATACATAAAAAACACAATAGCAGCATACTAGGATCTGAGATCTCAAACTCAAATGAGAGAGAGAGAGAGAGATTGGGGACGGGCTCCATTCATGGTGGTAGTGGCGGGTTGGTGGCAGTCGACGGTTGCTCAAGCGTTGGTCTTTGGTCTGCGTCTCGATTCATCTTTGTGCCTTGGTCCATTCTCGTTGCGGGGTGCGTCGGTTCTATGGCGTTGGCTATCAAATTACAACAATGAGGAACAAATGAACAACAAAAAGGAGAAAACTAAGAAGCATATAAATAAATATCTTTGAAAATGCAACCATTATAAGATAAATTAATAATGTCATCACTAATGCTGTCGAACATGCGCAGGTATTGGGCATCTCCCTCAAGGTGGACGTTTAGGCCAAAATATAATTCCTAAGCGAAAAGAACGGCAGCCCGGGCCACAAGCAGCTCACCCTTGTATGGATCTCGAACTCCCCATCACGACTTGAGCTTTGGCAACAACAAAAGCCCCATCCCATGCCACTCTGATTTATTCACTTATGATAAAGATGCATCGATGTTGATTTTTACCAAGCGTGCCTTCGATATGGACCATCTCGTTGGCTTCTCAACAACACCCAGCTCGCTCCGACACAACTATTTACGAGCATGCCAAAATGTATTGAGATTCAGCAGTAACGATGGCAAAAAGAATACTCGCATTTATAGGAACTGACAGATATTATCTACGATAAAGCTGGGAATAGATATTTATTTAATAAATAGAAACAGGTGCGTGGATTATTCTATTCACCTGGGTACTTACAAATTTATTAAACAAGTTTCTGTTCCTGTTTGATGTTTCAGTTCCACGGCTGGTAACTTGTAAAAATGTGAAAGTGGGGCTGGTTTTTTGCTTGCTTTCGTGTGAAGTGGTCCACTTGAGTATTAAAAATTTCTCAAATAGATAAAAGTTGATAATTTTAGAAATTTAAATTGAGAAAAAATGAAATATAATTATTATTTTTTATATTATTTTTTATACTATTTATTATATCATTTTTTTATTTTTTTTCTTTTATTTAATCATAATTATTTAAAAATAATGTAAATAATAATATAATAAAAAAATAATGTGATAACATCATTTTTAAAATGAAAAGGAAATGAGCTACAGCTTATAAAAGAGAAGGTCGGAAGACTTAATGGAGAAGGACTCAGTTTGCTTTCTTTTCCTTTTAATATTTTTTATATTATTTTATTTCTTACCTTTTGTCTTTTTGCCTTTTGTAATAAAAGACTTACTTTTTGACAAAAATTAATGAGATAAAGTAAAATTTTAAATCAGTATAATTTTGTTATAATTTTTTATTATCATTTAATCATATATTATTATATTATTAAAAATATTTAATTTTAATTAATCATATAAATTTTTATATAAATTATACATTAAAATCAAACTCATTTTTATTTTTTACTAAGAGGACAGCACGAAATATATTAAGTATATGTAAAAAAATAAAAAATTCAAAGATGGGAGACCATGGTTTACCAGAATCAGGATTCTCTCATTTTTTCAAAAAAAAAATTACGTTTTTAATCAAATGACTTAAGTTAGTTATATTTATAATTTTTATTTTATTATAATCTAATAAATTTGAGTCATTAAATTAAAAACATAACTTATTTATTTAAAAAAAAAAATCCTGATCCGCTCACGCAAGGCATACCTAGGTTTCGCCCTAAGGGCATCTGACTGCTTAAAGATAAAAAAATAATAATAATATATTCTTATTCTTGAACGGATTAATGCAAAAATCTATTATTGGGCCAAGGTCAATTTTTTCAGTATCCGTTGATCCGTGTTTTTAAACAAATTCTACGACCCCGCTGACCAAAACAAATAATCTGCGACCGACAAAGTGAAAGAAAAAAGAGGAAAACAGAAATATAAAGCAACAGATTCTAAAGGCGCTACGTATTTGCAATTTGTAATGCAGATAACAATTTTGAAGTCCCGTCAAAAAAGTAAAATAAAACAATTTTGAAGTTGACGTTACCGCTAACAGTCTGTAAAGTTCACAAAGTAAGAGCCAAAGATTATTTCCATGATTAAGAGAAGAAAAAAAATCTTTAAATAGAGAAAAATCCAACCCTGAGATTCTATATTGTAGTATTGTACCATGTATATAATTTTATATATATATTTTTTGATTAATCCTTAATTACAATTTAACTTAACTTATCGACGGGGGATATAATCATTATAAAGTCCGAGACTCTCTTCTTCTTTTTACTACCCGAAACTCAAACGCGTTGATAATAATCTGATTGTGTTGGTTGTGATTGATAAAGAGACAGAAACGGAAATGGGAGTGCTTTCCAATAAGATCGATAGGGAACAACTGAAGCCCGGTGATCACATTTACTCATGGAGGGAGGCTTACCTCTACGCACATCACGGTCTTTTCTTCTTAAATTTATCGTCTTTATTTGGTTTCTCTTTCTGGGTCTACCTCGATTGCTCACAACGAATTACTGCAATTTTTTTCATTTTCCTTTTTTTTTTTTTGGTTTTAGATCATTCATATTCGGGTTTAGATCATGTTTTTATTTCCTCGACCCAATACATTTTTTTTATCATTTCTATTATTGTATCAGAAAATTTCAAGTAGGCGTGGGGTTGTGGATTTGGTGAGATTTATTGATACACAAGTGTCATGTGTTGGTGAGATTTATTCAGTCCAGGTCGGTGTCCTGTATTATAGGAGACAGAAAAATGGTAAGTATCTTCAGGCTTATATAGGCCTTTACCCTTGTACTTTCAGGCTTTACTCAAAACCCACTGCCCAAGTGACAAACAATCTTTTATATTGAGTAGGTTTTGGGAGCCTGAGCCAAGTCATATAGTGTTGAGATTCAAAGTTCAAATCATATTGCTTACAAAACCTCATGAATGACATTGATATTTCCTTAGGACCAAGGATTGTTTCAGTTCAGAGATTTGTGAGCACCTATGAAGCTAAAAGAAAATTGCTGATTTAACCATAGGAAGAAGCTAATGCAAAACCCCGCTGACTCTGATTTTTGCCTAGGCCCTAATGCCTGTGTTTATTTTATACTTTTTAAGTCAGTACATTTGGCCATTGTCTCTTTAAGAAAAGCCTTTCATTCCGGTTTTGTCCCAAGATTTAATGAGTTAACTCTTATGGAATTAATTACTGGCTGTATTAATTTTCTCCTAGGGGCCACTTGGATGTGGATAGCAATTTGGTATTTAACAAAATAACCATTGGAAGCTGAAGGCAATCTTATACTGATGAGTGTCATGGTTATGATCTAATTGCATGGTCTACATAAGTTTAGAAGTACTTTATAATCAATGTTGCAGTTCCTGGATGTATTTAGGTGAACCAACTGTGTGTTAGTTATTCATTGGTATGATCAGTCTTGGACGAATCTTTCAGTCTTTGTAGTTTTATTGTGCTGCTGTTCCTTAAATATAATGGAAGTATGGAACTATGGGTACTAGGGCTTTTAAAACTTCTACATATGGACAAACATATCATGTATAAGTTAAATACTTAAACTTTGTTTAGCTATTAATGCAAGCCAATGTTCTATTTGACATTTGATTTATGTGGAAAGTAAGCCAACTTCAAAGCTGTATCAATTATGTAACCTATTGATATTAGGGAATTATTTCAACATCAATAAGGACAGATAATGTTGAGGTTGAATTCTTTGCAAGGCCAGTTAATTTTTTGTTGAAGGACAGACTGGTGGGGGTGAAAAATCATAGGCTGGCAGTTTCTGTGTGTGTGTGTGTGTGGCTCTTTTTTGTCAGGGGGGAGGAGGGCAAAACTTAGGCTTGTTGTGTATAAAGAGAATTTAAGGAGAAGAATGATACCATTGACAATAATTCTAGAATTAATTAGCTTTTTGGTCAGATTCATGCATGGTAAGATACCAATATACCATTGATCTTGTTGCATCCTTTAGTCCTTATCCATATTTGAGATTTGGAGACTTTAACTTGAATTGGACAGAGAACTTATGCTTTCTGTTTATCTTATGTATGATACTGAAATTGTCATCTTGGTTTTGCAAACTGCTTTCGTGCAAGATACCAGGAATATATGTCGGTGAAGGAATGGTGATCCACTTCACCAGGGGAGCAAACCAAGAAATTGGAACAGGAACTGTGCTGAACCGTCTCCTTTTTAGTTCATGTCCCTCTCATGCTTCTGACAGTCCATGCCCAATATGTGGTGACCAAACTAGGACTGGTGTCATCTATTCCTGTTTGGATTGTTTTCTTTCTGGCGGTAATCTATACCTCTTTGAGTATGGTGTCTCAATTGCATTTTTTATAGCCAAAGCTCGAGGAGGTACCTGCACCCTTGCTTCTTCTGATCCAGTTGAAGATGTCCTTCGCCGTGCTTTGGTTCTTCTTGAATATGGATTTGGTGGCTACAATGTTTACAAGAATAACTGTGAAGACTTTGCAATTTACTGCAAAACAGGTCTGCTTGTAAATACAAGCATCAGTGTAGGCCGGAGTGGGCAAGCAGCTTCCTACCAGGCTGCTGCTAAGGCTGTAGTTTCTACAGGCTGGAGTGGGCTGGCTGCTGCTAAATCTGTAGTTTCTACAGGCTGGATTGGGCAAGCAGCATCCTACCTGCGTGCTGTTAATGCTGTAGTTTCTGTACCACTTCGTTTTATGCCCACCAGTTATAGTGGTTTGGCATTGGTTGGTTTTGGCAAGTACTGTGCTAGCCGATATTATTCTGATACTGGAGTACGTGGCGATGCATCTAAAGTTCCAGTGGAAAGCCTTATAGCTTCACCTGGCTTAGATGAACCAGAGAAGACAGCTAAGTAGGCCAAGGAAGATTAGAGTTGGTTGAACAAATCTGTCATATAGAATGTTAAGCTTGATTAAAGTTGTGAATGCTTTCTTTGTTAAATGCGTGCAGGTGATGTTCCATTAATCTTTCTCTAATATCTGCTGTTTCTATATATGTAAGATGTTCTTCACAAACAATTCAGTCATTTGGATATAACATCACCCTCAACATTGGATTGGATTGGATTGGCCTTATAGCTGATTTCTGTTATCTAACAACATTTCAATATCGTTCATGCTACTTATTTGATATATAAAGCATTGGACGGCGTCTACCACCCGAGTCAATGCCGACTCGCCTCCCCATTGTTGCAATTTCTTCTTCAACTGCGCCCCGAAAATGAACCTTTGAAAGGTCGAAGGAAAATGTAACTATCGAAACGATAATGGATCATGGTCAATCCAAGACCCGATTTGGCCCAGATTCTACTAGTCCAGACTCAGTTTAGTTTTGTGCAAATAGCTTCTGTTGGTAGGGAAAAAATGTGCAAAGGGAATTAAATAATTAGATTAACAAAATTAATGAAATTTAGTACTTTATTTATTTTTTTACACAAATCTAACATATTAGTCTTAATTGATGATTATAAATTTACATTAATATTAATATGAGTTATCTATTAATAGATTTTAATAATTTAGAGTCTAGCATAAATTACATATACAGAAAGAAATAAATATAGAAAATTTATTTTTAGAATACAAAAGAATAAGTTGTGGTGAGGTAAATTTTAAATAGTTATTTGAGTTAATTTAACAGTTTTAGATGATGCAAACGACTAAAATATCTTTAAAGATACAAAACGTTCAAATTATCCCAAAGTCAAAGTAACTTATTTTTTTAATCTTTCTTTTCACCGTCTTTAACTTTGTTGCCTTTATATCCCTTACTTTGATTTTAATTTTAGGAGGTGTAAGATTAAAGATTATATATATTTCTCTAAATATATAAGATAAATGAAAATCTAACTATCATACAATATAAGCATTAAAAATAACATAAAATTCAACTCATCATAAACTTGTAGTAAAAAATAAAAATAGACAAGAATTTTGTGGAATGTAATCTGGTGCTGGATTTGTGGCTTTATATGTGCCCTGTTCCTGTATGATGTTTCAATTCCACGGCTGGTAACTTGTAAAAGTGTGAAAGTGGGGCTGGTTTTTTGCTTGCTTTCAAGTGAAGAGGTTCACCTTGTGCTGAAAATTTCTCAAATAGATAAAAGTTGATAATTTTAGAAACTCAGGAAAAATGAAAAGGGAAAGAGCTCCTGCTTATAAAAAGAGAAGGTCGGAAGACTTAATGGAGAAGGAGTCAGTTTGCTTTCTTTTCTTATTAATATTTCTTTATATTATTTTATTTCTTACTTTTTGTCTTTTTGTCTTTTGTAATAAGAGACTTACTTTTTCACAAAGATTAAGTGAGATATAGTAAAAAAATTAATTTAATTGTGATATATTATTAATGTAAATTTTTTATAAATTTTTATTATTAATTAATTATATATTATTACATCTTTAAAAATATTTAATTCTCATAATAATTATTTAAAAAATTATATATATAATAATATATAATTAATTAATTGTAAAAAAATATTTATAATAATCATATATTAAAATTAAACTCATTTTTATTTTTTATTAGGGGATCAACAAGGACTATATTAAGTATATAAATAAATTAAGATTCAAAGTCAGAGAAGACCTTGATCACACAAGTCTCCCCTCGATTTCGCCTCATAGCATGTGACTGGTTAAAAGATAAAAAAAATAAATAAGTTATTTATTCTAAAAGTGTATTTGAAATGAATAAAAATAAAAAATAATTTAATTTGAATTTGATTTAAAAATAAAATTTTATATTTAAAAATTTTATTTCTAAAAATTGATTTAAATAAATTTAAAAATCAAATTTTATGTTTGTAATTTATTAAAATAAAAATTAATTTAATTTAATTTTATTATTTTATATTTTAACTTTTATAAGAAATAATTAGAGGTAATTATTAAAGATAAAATAATTTATTTATTTTAAATCAAATAAATTATATTAAATTTGATAAAATTTTTAAAATAAAAAAATAAATCTATAAAATTTTAAAAATCAAATTATTTTTTATTTTTTAACATTATAAACATAAAATTTAATTAAATTTAATTTATAAATCAAATTATTTTTTATTTTTTTACATTTCATACACCCTCGAACGGATTAATGCAAAAATCTATTATTGGGCCAAGGCCAAATTTTTCAATATCCGTTGATCTATTTTTAAACAAAATCTATGACCTCGCGCCGACAAAAAAATTTTTGCGACTGACAAAGTGAAAGAAAAAAGAGGAAAATAGAAATATAAAACAACGAGTTTGTCTTCAATAGACCTTAAAATTTGTGGTCCACTGATGGACCAAATTCCTAAACCGTTGATTTAAGAGTTAAAAAATTAAAGAGTGGTGATGATTTACCTGAAACATGTTGACCAAGTAATTAAACTTTATAAAAATTCCAAAGTAAGTCCCTACACAATTTATGATATAGTCCCTTGCATTATTTACATTTTAGTAATTCAAGTATTTTAAATTTACTCCTGTTAAGTCACCGGAGTGGGGAACGTGGAAGGAGCTCTGGCTTGCACCGTCACCAGCCATGGCTTCAAGGCCTGAGACATCGTCGTAATGGAAGTCCAATACCAGACCACCTTCCCCCACCTCCTCACCTCCGCATGCCCCACCGTGAGCAAAAGTCAAGTATCAGACTTGAACAAAAATTTAAAGACATCAACAACCAGATCTGCACAATATTTCGGCGACCAGAACCAAATCCGCGCAATATTCCGACGAGCTTCTTTTGCAAAACCGCAATATTCCTTCAGCAACCAGATCCGCACAATATTTTGGCGACCAGAACCTCTGCAAACCTACGCGCCCCACTGGGTTTTTCTCCAAATCATCAAAAGATAGGATCTTTGTGTATTTTTCAAGTTTCTCAGACCAAATCACATTGGGCTAGCATCCCCTCCCCTGGCAACTCCACTTCCTCCTGCATTTCCCCCACCCTATGCAACCCCACCTCCGACCATATGTCCACCGGCAAAACCTCCACCAGAATCGATGACGATGGTGACACGAAATGAGTTAGTTCGCGATTGGTAAGGAACGACAACGGAGCAGTGGGGGCAACAGTTGTCATGGATGGGTCACTGGAGTTGGTGGTGGAGCTCCAAAGTTGTTAATAGAAGGACTAAACTACAAATATTTTAGAGAGACTAAAATGCAAAAAAGCTATAGTGATATAAAAAAAATTAAAAACCTGGTTTACCTTGTTATATTTTTAGTACCATATATGGACCACAATTCATTAGGCCCGCTATAGTAGAGAATTTTAATATGAAACACCTTGGTAGTGGTCAGATATGTCAAAAAATGTCAAATTCAATAGGTCGATTCGAATAGTTCGACAAAATTGATGAATTGAGTTAGTAAAATATTAATTTAAAACTTCTATAGCCCGAATGGATCAAGTTAGTCTACTTTTTTAATATTACATAAAATTAAATAGACTGAATTGGATTAATAAAATGTCAACTCAAAATTTATATGACTCGAATGAGTCAACTTAAAAATGACCCGACTCAGGTCGGATCGACCCATTTTGTCACTCCTAATAATGGTTCATGGATGAATTAAGTGTACATCAATAGTTAATTTATTGTTAAAATAAATTAATAATCAAGATTAAAAGATTAAATTTAACTAATAATATTTGAATTTATATATAAATTTAGTTAAATTACTTTTTATTTTATGAATAACTATAAATATAATAAATTTATAAATTTAACTAATAATATTTATATACAATTAAATCTACCTATAAATACTATCAAGTAAAAAAAAGTTATCTATAAAAGCCTTCTCTCCTATTTGTAATACAATTTTGAAGTACCGTCAAAAACAAAATTTTGAAGTTGACGTTACTGCCAACAGTCCGTAAAGTTCACAAAGTAAGAGCCAACGATTATTTCCATTATTAAGAGAAGATGACTAATTAAAAAAAACTGTAAATGAAGAAAAATCCAACCCTGATATTCTATACTGTAGGATTGTATAGGGGTGTTTATTGAGTAAATTAGATGAATTTAGCAATATTTTTAAACTACTCATCAAAATAATGGATTAGGTTAAATTAAGTTGTGAAATTTTTTTTACTCAATTTAACTTAACTTGACCTGTTTAAAAGTGAGTTGAGTTGAACTTCAAGTTTGATATATTTTTTTTAACAAAAATTTCTTGAAAAAAAGTTAAAATATAAAATTTAATAAATTAACATTATAAGTTTTAATATCAAATATAATAAATTTTAATATAATAAATTAATATTATAAATTTTAATCGATTTTACTCAAATATAATATATTTTAATCTTAAATAAACTAAATATCATAAGTTAATAAGTGTATAACAAATTAACAACTAATAAACATTGCTAAGTCTAAAATAAACTAAATAAAATTAATCATAACTCAAATAATAAATTAGTCTAACTAATCAATGTCAGTATCATCACATATGTCATATGTATTGACATAATCATTAATTTTATTTTTTATTTTTTTATATATTCTTTAGAGAAATTCTTAAGTGACATAGCTATCACGTCATTATTTAAGAAATAAATTATTATTTGACATATATAAAAATATTATTAATGATTAATATAATTCTATCATAATCCATATTACTTTATATATATCAAATAATAATTTAAATATCTATATTAAACAATACCTACTTAAAAATTACTCATATTCTTTATCATCCAAAAAATTTTTACTAAAAAAATATGAGTAAATCAAGTTTGTGCTGTGTATTGAAACATTTTTTTAACCTAACTCAATTTACAAATATAACACGACCCATATTTTATGGCTTGAGATAAGTTGAATCCCGAGAATCAACTTATTAGACACTCCTAGTATTGTACCACGTATATAAATTTCTATATATATTTTGATTAATCCTTAATTACAATTTAAACTAACTCATCGACGGGGGATATAATCAGAATAAAATTCGAGATTCTCTTTTTCTTTTTCTCTACCCGAAACTCAAACGCGTTCAGTATAGGCGAAGGAAGCAGTTTCCCTTCCCTTGCGTTTGGGACTTTTGGGAGAGAGGGAGAAAGAGAAATATATGATGATAATCTGATTGTATTGGTTGTGATTGATAAAGAGACAGAAACGGAAATGGGATTGTTTTCCAATAAGATCGATAGGGAACAACTGAAGCCCGGTGATCACATTTACTCATGGAGGGAGGCTTACATCTACGCACATCACGGTCTTTTCTTCTTAAATTTATCATCTTTATTTGGTTTCTCTTTATGGGTCTTCCTCGATCGCCCACAACGAATTACTGCAATTTTTTTTCATTTTTCATTTTTTTTTGGTTTTAAATCATTCATATTCAGGTTTAGATCATGTTTTTATTTCCTCGGTCCAATACATTTTTTTCATCATTTCTGTTATTGTATCAGAAAATTTCAAATAGGCATGGGGTTGTGGTTTTGGTGAGATTTATTGATACACAAGTGTCATGTGTTGGTGAGATTTATTCAGTCTAGGTCGGTGTTCTGTATTATAGGAGACAGAAAAATGATAAGTATCTTCAGGCTTATATAGGCCTTTACCCTTGTACTTTCAGGCTTTACTCAAAGCCCACTGCCCAAGTGACATTTTATATTGAGTAGGTTTTGGGAGCCTAAGCCAAGTCATATAGTGTTGAGATTCAAAGTTCAAATCATATTGCTTAACAAAACCTTATGAATGACATTGATATTTCCTTAGGACCAAGGATTGTTTCAGTTCAGAGATTTGTGAGCACCTAAGAAGCTGGAAGAAAATTGCTGATTTAGCCATAGGAAGAAGCTAATGCAAAACCCCGCTGACTCTGATTTTTGCCTAGGCCCTAATGCCTGTGTTTATTTTATACTTTTTAAGTCAGTACATTTGGCCATTATCTCTTTAAGGAAAGCCTTTCATTCCGGTTTTGTCCCAAGATTTAATGAGTTAACTCTTATGGAATTAATTATTGGCTGTATTAATTTTCTCCTAGGGGCCACTTGGATGTGGATTGCAATTTGTTATTTAAACAAAATAAGCATTGGAAGCTGAAGGCAATCTTATACTGATGAGTGTCATGGTTATGATCTAATTGCATGTTTTACATACATAAGTTTAAAAGTACTTTATAATCAATGTTGCAGTTCTTGGATGTATTTAGGTGAACCAACTGTGTGTTAGTTATTCATTGGTATGATCAGTATTGGGCGAATCTTTCAGTCTTTGTAGTTTTATTGTGCTGCTGTTCCTTAAATATAATGGAAGTATGGAACTATGGGAACTAGGACTTTTAAAACTTCTACATATGGACAAACATATCATATATAAGTTAAATACTTAAACTTTGTTTAGCTATTAATGCAAGCCAATGTTCTATTTGACATTTGATTTATGTGGAAACTAAGCCAACTTCAAAGCTGTATCAATTATGTAACCTATTAATATTAGGGAATTATTTGAACATCAATAAGGACAGATAATGTTGAGGTTGAATTCTTTGCAAGGCCAGTTAATTTTTTGTTGAAGGACAGACTGGTGGGGATCGTAGGCTGGCAGTTTGTGTGTGTGTGTGTGTGTGTGTGGCTCTTTTTTGTCAGGGGGGAGTAAGGCAAAACTTAGGCTTGTTGTTTATACAGAGAATTTAAGGAGAAGAATGATACCATTGACAATAATTCTAGAATTAATTAGCTTTTTGGTCGGATTCATGCATAGTAAGGTACCAATATACCATTGATCTTGTTGCATCCTTTAGTCCTTATCCATATTTGAGATTTGGAGACTTTAACTTGAATTGGACAGAGAACCTATGCTTTCTGTTTATCTTATGTATGATACTGAAATTGTCATCTTGGTTTTTCAAACTGGTTTCGTGCAAGATACCAGGAATATATGTCGGTGAGGGAATGGTGATCCACTTCACCAGGGGAGCAGGCCAAGAAATTGGAACAGGAACTGTGCTGGACCGTCTCCTTTTTAGTTCATCTCCCTCTCATGCTTCTGACAGTCCATGCCCAAGATGTGGTGACCAAACTAGGACTGGTGTCATCTCTTCCTGTTTGGATTGTTTTCTTTCTGGCGGTAATCTATACCTCTTTGAGTATGGTGTCTCACCTGCATTTTTTCTAGCCAAAGCTCGAGGAGGTACCTGCACCCTTGCTTCTTCTGATCCAGCTGAAGATGTCCTTCGCCGTGCTTCGTTTCTTCTTGAAAATGGATTTGGTGGCTACAATGTTTTCAAGAATAACTGTGAAGACTTTGCAATTTACTGCAAAACAGGTCTGCTTGTATTCACAAGCATCAGTGTAGGCCGGAGTGGGCAAGCAGCATCCTACCTGGCTGCTGCTAGTGCTGTAGTTTCTACACCGCTCCGTTTTATGACCACCAGTTTTAGTGGTTTGGCATTGGTTGGTTATGGCATGTACTGTGCTAGCCGATTGGTTTCTGATATTGGAGTACGTCGTGATGTATCTAAAGTTCCAGTGGAAAGGCTTGTAGCTTCACCTGGCTTAGATGAACCAGAGAAGACAGCTGAGATGGCCAAGGAAGATTAGAGTTGGTTGAACAAATCTGTCATATTGAATGTTAAGCTTGATTAAAGTTGTGAATGTTTTCTTTGTTAAATGTCTGCAGGTGATGTTCCATTCATCTCTCTCTAATATCTACTGTTTCTATATATGTAAGATATTCTTCACAAACAATTCAGTCATTTGGATATAACATCACCCTCAACATTGGATTGGATTGGCCTTATAGCTGATTTCTGTTATCTAACAACATTCCAATATCGTTCATGCTACTTAGTTGATATATAAAGCATTGGATTGGCCATATAGCTGATTTTTGTTATCAAACAACATTTAGGTCTGGTGCAATGATCGGGACTCAAAATTACATTTCCCTAACCCTAACCACCCTATTCTCATTTGAATTGAGCAACTCAGCACAGGTGGGTTCCCGGTTTGGGAACATTGCATGCACCTTTAGATGAAGTGCAAAATGAAAGATTTTAAGGAAATTTTCCTTTCATGGAGAAGGTATAGTCACATATATCTGTGTTCTTGTTTCTGTGCATGGTTGTTAAATTGTATATGGATATGTACAGAAAAATGTGATGAGACTATTTGCAGATTCATACATAAATTTAATGGCGTAAAAAAGGATGAGTATAAGAAAAATGGGTGTGTATGGAAAGATGCCCTTTCATGATACATATATATTTATAATGTTCAAATATGTAATTTCTCCATCTACTTTTATCAGTCTATTAAGATTGTATACGAATTAAAAATGTTATTAAATAACTTCGATTAAAAGGAAAAATAATTACATTTTATTGAATTACTCTTTATTAAAATATTTGAAATATTATTATCACTATAATAATCTTATATCTTACTCATTAATATTAAAGATAAAGTTAAAAAAAATAACTAATGACTTATTGAATTTTTAATTAGATAGAAGAACTTTTCTAAATGGTGAGATAAAAGTGGATGGAAGAGTATCGATTTTGGTTTGTGGTGGTTACCGTCCCGAATTCTTACGTGTAGACAACTCCAATGCCTTAATAAGTTTCAACAATCTTTGTGATAGTGTGGGATTATGGTATTGGGAATTAGTTTTATTGCAAGAGCAGACATGAAAGCAAGCGTGCAATTTACAGCTATCATTAACAAGAGCAAGAGACAGAACCAAAGTCATAACACCTAATGCTCCCTATATTTCGGCAGCATACAGTTGGCCTGCGCAATCAAGCAGCTCGCCTTTGCTAATCAGATTACTGACGCAGGCCAAATGGCTTGATCTTGACGGAAGACTGTTTATTGATGGCTTTCCCAGGTTTCATAATCATAACCTTCAGAAATCTCTTGCCACTTCCACAATGATAGAATGACAAGACAAACTAAAAAGTTCTTTTATTTTAATTTTTAGTTTTTGCTATATAAACTAGAAACTTCTTCATAAGTGAAACAATATGTGACTTCCTGAAGTATTCCAAATTTGTCTAGATTACATTCAAAGTGAGCCCATGGTTGATAAGTGTAAAGTTACTCACATACTTACATACACATCATCTTATTTTACACACATGAACTTCTACACATTACTTTATTTTATCATCTAATTATAGTAAGTCCCATCTGAACTTCTACAAACATGGATTTAGATTTTGCCATCTGTGCAAGGATGTGAGGAGATATATGCATCAAAATGTGTGTAATAAGCATTTTTTTGGTTGATAAACGTAGTTTTGGAAATCTTACAGAACGTATTCTATACCAGTATATCCTTCCAAGGTTCCTTGAGAGAGCCTATTCCTCTTAAGACGTTCCTCTCATACTGATTAAGGGGCTAGGAAGAAATCTTCCGTGAATCAAGGAGCCATAATTCAGCAAACATAACTCAAAAAGTATCACTAGCTGAAAATTGAGCTACTAGGTGCACACAAGGAAATTACCTCAAACCAGTTGAGCATTCAGCACAATGGCTGTGCTTGAACACAAATGATAATAGAGAAAATTAATGCCTTGAAAAACAGGCACTTCAGGTTGCTAAAATTACCAAAAGCACCGAGGGTTGCTTCGAGAACTTGATAAACAAACAAATATTTATGAAGCTGACAATAAAATCCCTTATCCCTTAATTCCTTGCTGTTACATACGAATGTCAAACACTAAGGAGTTGCAATTTTGCTTTTCCTTTTCACAAATGAAATGTTTTTCCTTCATGAAAAAAATAATTTGATTACTGTGACAAGCATCATAGAACACCAATGTGCCACCTTGTCCACGATGTGGAATAAGTAAACCATAAACCACATCTGAGATTTGCGAGCAGATAGGCATCCTAGAACCTCTATCCCCAGTCTAGGGGAAAAGAGATATGGAACCGGTAAGGAGCCTGACCAAAATGAAATAGAGACAGAATAAAAAAATGCTAGAAACCTTTTTTACTAGATTTTACTATTGCTAAATGAAACATTATTACAAATTTGTGGTAGAGTAACCTTTTTTTTCAAAAAAAAAATTGGGTAATAAGTAGAATCACCTGTTTTTGCTTACAAAGTTACAAAAGACACAAATACAAAAGGAAATCTGCAAAGTCATGGGAGAGCATGCTAAGCATACCCTATAGATTACGACATCCAACGTGATCAAACAACAATTCTTCTAGTAAGACCACAAATCCACTCCACCAGGTTTCTTTACGAGGATTTGATTGTATTCAGGCCTTGATGTCTGAAGTTGATGTAATCAGTTGTTAGAACTCACTAGCAAAGGCAATATCAGATCAATGTGACAGGATGTAGGGGAAGGGGATTTAAGAAAATGTGTCATGTGGCCAAGCATTTCAACATATTAAGATAATCTGTGGATTAAAACATCAGACACTGAAAGGAGATATATGGCCCAGATTCGTTGAGTGTAGGTCCGTTGTGTTTGGCTCCAGATAAACATGATTTTGAGTAACAAGCCAAATTTTGTTTTGGTTGCTGAACCTTGGATTGATTTCTGCAATTTCCCAAATTCGTTTTGGTCCAATCTGCATCTTAAAGTTTTTGCTTTTAATGCTAGAGATTCCTTAGCTCCAAATCTTTGGTGTATCTGTGATATTGACATGTCACCTACTGTGATTGCTTCTTCTGCACAACAAGTAACTTTTTCAGTTATCAATGACAATCAGCCCATTTATTTCACTGCTGTTTATGCTGCAACTACCTATATCCAGAGAAGATCTCTTTGGCAGGAGTTGATTATGCTCCAGAATTCCTTTGATGGCCCTTGGTGTTATTTGGGAGATTTCAATGCTGTCATTGGCTCTCATGAGCAGAGGGGAAGAAGGCTGCCATCCAGTATTGCCTGTAACGAATTTAAAGCTTGGTCTGATGCTTGTAACCTGTTTCATTTGCCTACTGTTGGTGCTGCTTTCACATGTACTAACAGAAGAAGGGGTATAGCCTGCACTGAAAAGAGATTGGATAGAGTCATTTGCAATGAGGCTTGGCTCAGTTTTTGGGAGGGCTCTTCTTGTTGCACTCTTCCAAGGCACAAGTCTGATCACCATCCGATTATGTTGAAGCTTTTGAAGAATGTTAGTTCATTCAGTTCTTCTTTTAAGTTCTTAAAAATGTGGTCTTCTCATAAAGACTGCCATAAAGTGATTGCTGATTCCTGGAGGAAGGAAGTCTTTGGTTGTCCAATGTTCATTTTGGCCCAAAAATTGAAAAACCTTAAAGCTACTTTAAAGGTCTGGAATAAAGAGGTCTTCGGGGATGTGCATAAACACGTGGACGCAGCTTTGCATAATCTGGAAGCCATCCAGGTTTTAATGTCAAGTCAAAGTTGTTCTGATGATCTGTTGGTTCAAGAACAAAATGCTCAGGCAGAATTAAATCAAGCTTTGAATTCTCAAGAGCTTTTTTGGATGGAAAAGGCCAGAGTGGATTGGCATACAAGTGGGGACAGGAACACAGCCTATTTTCACAAATTGGCAAAAGTTAGGCAGGCTTCAAAGAGGATTGCTTTATTGAATAATGGGGATGAGCTGCTGGATAGTCAGACAGAAATTGAAGCTCATATTTTAAAATATTATGAGGATTTATTTTCCTCAGACAATGCTTGTACTGATGATGGCTTAATTGAGGAGGTGATCAGGCCTCTAGTTTCTGAAACTGACAACAAAATGTTAGTTGGATTGCCATCTTGGGATGAAGTAAGAAATACTGTTTTTGGTATGAATCCAGTTGGTGCTCCTGGACCAGATGGATTTGGCGGTTTCTTTTTCCAGCATTATTGGGATATTATAGGGACAGACGTCTTCAACTCTGTTACACAGTTCTTTAAACAAGGCTGGCTTCTCCCCAACTTAAATTCCAATACAGTGGTGCTCATTCCCAAATCTTCCAATGCTGATTCTATTTCTCAATTTAGACCTATTGCCCTTGCCAACTTCCAATTTAAAATAATCACCAAGCTTCTAGCTGAGAGACTTACCTGTATTGCTCCAAAGATAATTTCTCAAAATCAAAGAGGGTTTGTTAGGAATAGGCAGATAACAGATTGCATATGCGTAGCTTCTGAAGCTGTCAATTTGCTGGATAAAAGGTGTTTTGGTGGGAATGTTGCTTTGAAAATTGATATAAGGAAAGCATTTGACTCTATGGATTGGAACTTTATCCTTAAATCCCTGAATGCCTTTGGTTTTGATCCTCTATTCTGCAAATGGATTAATACCATTCTTCATTCTGCTAAAGTGTCCATTCTTATCAATGGTCATAGTGTGGGTTTCTTCTCTTGCAAGAGGGGTGTTAGGCAGGATGACCCTCTTTCTCCTCTTCTTTTTTGCATTGCTGAAGATGTTTTGAGTAGGGCTTTAACAAAGTTGGTTGAGAAAGGTCACTTAAAACCTATATCTAGTCCTAGAGGATTCACTGTCCCCTCTCATGTACTATATGCAGATGATCTTCTCATTTTCTGCAAGGGGACAAAAAGGAATCTAGAGAATTTAATGAATTGTTTGATTAGATACAGTTGCTCTTCTGGTCAGTTTATTAACAGAGATAAATCAAAGATTTATAATGGTTCCATAGCTGCTAACAGATTTGCTCGTTTAACTAATATGCTTGGATTTGGTTTTGGTCAGCTTCCCTTTCTTTACCTTGGAATTCCCTTGTTTAAAGGCAAGCCAAAAAAAGTCTTCCTTCAGCCTCTGGCTGACAGAATCAAGATAAGATTGGCTACTTGGAAAGGCCTCCTGCTATCTGCAATGGGGAGGGTGCAACTTGTCCAGTTAGTAATTCATAGTATGTTGCTGCACTCTTTTAGGGTATATGTCTGGCCTAAAGCTCTTTTAAAATTGGTTGATAAATAGATAAGAAATTTCATATGGTCAGGAGATGTTATGACTAGGAAATTAGTTACAGTTAAATGGTGCTCAGTCTGTTCCCCCAAAGAAGCTGGTGGTTTAGGCATAAGGTCTCTCACTGGATTTAACAAAGCTTCTCTTCTTAAATTCTGTTGGGAATTGATTGTATCAGATCAGCTATGGGCCAAATTACTAAGAGCAAGGGTGTTTCCTAATAATATCTTTATAACTTAGCACATATCTTCCTTTATTTGGGCTGGTTTGAAGGAATACACTGATATAGCTCTCGAAAATTGTCAGTGGATCATTGGTGATGGTTGCACTATCAATTTTTGGACAGATAAATGGCTATCCAAGCCTATTGTGGAATTTCTTAATATCCCTCTTCATCTCCATCATTTGCTTCAAGCTAGAGTAAGGGATTTTATTCAGGATGGTAGCTTGGTTCTGCCTGACTTTGTCCTGCATAGGTCTGCTTCTCTCGCTGCTGAATTTAAACAGTATACTCTTTCAATTGAGTCTTCTCCCGATGCTCAGATTTGGTGTTCTGATGATTCAGGTAAACTCACTCTAAAAGGAGCCTATAACATAATGAATGGTGTTGTTTCTAAAGTCCATTGGGGCAAGGCTATTTGGTGCAATGCCGTGCCTCCCTCAAGATCTTTTCTGATTTGGAAAATCATCCATAAAAGACTCCCTACTGATGAAACGCTCAGGAAAAGAGGTTTTTACATTGTTTCTATTTGCTGCCTCTATGGTGCTGCAGCTGAGAATATGGAACATTTGTTCTTTCAATGTAGATTTGCAAATGAGTTATGGAATTGGTTTGCTTCATGCCTAGCAACTCACATTAATTGCACCTCTATCCATTCGCTTTTGGATATCTGTCAATTGCACTGGAGCTCTCAAGTTAAAGATATTGTTATGTCTGGTGTTGCCAATATTCTTTGGTTCATTTGGTTTTGCAGGAATCAAGCTAGATTTGAATCCAAAACAATCACTTCTCGAACAGCTATAAACAGGATAATGACTAACATAGCATTGGCTGGGAATTTATCAAAAGGTCATTCCTACTTCAACGCTACAGAATACTCTATTCTGCAGAAGTTTTCTGTTAATCCTAAGCTAGCTAAAGCCCCGGATATCATAGAGGTAATTTGGAAGGCTCCTAGCTACAATTGGCTGAAATGCAATACGGATGGCTCATCAAAGGGTGTTCCAGGAGTTGCTGCTTGTGGTGGGATTTTTCGGGATATGAATGCAGCTGTTGTAGGTTGCTTTGCCTTGAATTTGGGAGTTTCTTTTGCTTTTCATGCCGAAATTATGGGAGCTATTATTGCAATTGAAATAGCATTCAAGAAGGGTTGGCATCATATTTGGCTTGAATGTGATTCAAGTTTGGTTATTGCTGCCTTTTCCAACCCACTAATTGTTCCTTGGAGTCTAAAAAATAGATGGTCAAACGCTTTAATGTATTCCAAAAACATGAATTTTGTTTTTTCTCATGTTTTTAGAGAGGGAAATTCGTGTACAGATTTGTTAGCCAATCATGCTATTTCTTTTGTTGGTATGACTTGGTGGGATTCTATTCCTTCTTTTTTAAAGAACGAAGTTTTTAGAAATAGGTTGGGAATTCCAAACTATAGGTTTAGATGATTTTATCATGGGTCAGGTTTATGCCCCCCATTTGTTTTTTGTTGTTTTTTTTTCTTGTATTCTCTCTTCTTTTTTCTTTTTTAATAATATTTTTGGCATGCTGCAAATGATAGATAATGCTTGAGGTGCCAACTTAGTTGGGATGTCTTGGATTATAGTGATGCTCTTGCATACCAATTTTGCAAAAAAAAAAAAAAAAAAAAAAGTGAAGGAATATAAATCTTCAACTTATTATCAAGGAAACAACACTAGAGTGCTGGAATTGTCCTATGGCCATGGAGCACAGCTGGCTCCTTTATTGTCTTTTGCATTTTTGGATGAGCTTTTAAAATAATTTTTTTATGTGATTTTTTTTTAAAATATTTTTTAAAAAAGTAAGTATTATTTTATATTTTGATGTAATATAAGAGAAGTATTTTTTTAAATGTTTGAATAATTTTTTTATGTTATAAAAAAGGGCTTTTTTATAAACACCAAAATTCAACTTCTAAAAAAAACACAATTTGTACTTTTTTAGTGTTTTTTAAAAAAAAAAAGTTCATCTAAACATGATAAAAATAAATAAAAGTACTTTAAAAAAAAAAAAGGATCTTTTTTTAGCTAACCACTCTTTGACAACAGCAGGGGATTCTTTAGATAAGTACATCAGCATAATTCAATTCCAGAAAATGCTTTCCAGTTTCTACAGAAGAGATAATTCAGTTATAAATCTAAAAAGCAGCCAGTGGTAGACTATATCAGTTTCTACTTTCTACACCATGGATGTGGCACTGTTTTTTATTTTTGTGATAAAAGCAGAACTAATCTGAAGAAACAAAGACGTGACATTGATAAATGAAATAGACTAACTAATATTAACATGTCATTAGAGATAGTCCCTGATCCAGGCACTCTTACAATTTTAGAAAATGATGGAAAAGGAAAACATGTTTTTTAAATTAGAAGATTACACATCTCCTTGCTTGCTCACAAGTCACATGACAGCTTCTTTGAATACTTCATAAAAAATGAAGCATAGCAAAGGACTACGATTAACAATTCCCACAAAAACTTCTTCTATGTTTTTCTTCCCATTTTCCTGGTAAGTTAATCATAGCTTGTTCACATGGTCATAATGTCATATATTCAACTTATAGATGCAATCATACATAATTTTTAATAAAAGTTGTTTATTCCAAGAAAGATACTTTTCTTACAAAGAATACAATAACATGGTTCACGTGTTCATGAAATTCGTGAATTAACCCATCAGTAAGACTAAGAGTACCAGTATCAACTCAAGAGATTGCTGGATGGTAACTTTCTACTTTAGACATGTAAATCAATTTTTGACACATTTAAAGTAATTTTAATATAGAGATGTGTATTTTTAACGTAGTTCACATCACTTTACAATTGCTAAAAGTTGATTTGCATCTCTCACATAGAAAGTTCTAGTAGCAACGGTCCAACATATAAAGACTTGCATTTCAAGCTTCATGGCATAATATACCCACACAAATAATAATAATAATAATAATAAAGAACAAAAAATTCAGTGACAAAGAGAATTGGGTAAATCATAAAACAAACATAAGAAGCATAAGCATAAATTGGAAAGGATTAATAAATAGAGAGAACTTACGATTTCTTTGAAGACAATATAAGCGATGACAAAGAAAAGAAAGAAGAAGATCTCAAACTCGGCGAATCTGAGAAAGGCAAAGACGGTGTCTACCACTCGAGTCAATGCCGACTCGTTCCGAGTTTAGACTCGCCTCCCCATCGCTGCAATTTCTTCTTCAACCGCATCCCGAAAATGAACCTTAGAAAGGTCGAAGGAAAATGTAACTAACGAAACGAGATTGGATCATGGAAATGGATCCATGTCAATCCACGACCCGATTTGGCCCAGATTCTACTAGCCCAGACTCAGTTTAGTTTAGTGTAGATAGCTTCTCTTGGTAGGGGAAAAATGTGCAAAGGGAACTTAAATAATTAGATTAGCAAAATTAATAAAATTTAGTACTTTATTTATTTTTTTACATAAATCTAAATTAAAAGTTGTCCAGAAATAACATGAAGAAACCCACAATTCATAACTTTTTTCTAATTTATAAAATCCCATATATCATATATGTGTGCTGGGCAAACGGGAAAAGGAATAGAAGAGGCCTAGAAAAAGCAGTTATTAAATAATTTTCTTAAATTGTATTGTAGGAAATGTAATTCTATGTTACTTAACTTGGATATGAATATGATAATACTTATAAGTAAAATATTAGTATAACAGTATTAATTACAAAGATTATTAGTATGTATATTTAACTAGTGAGTAAACCTTAAAGGTTGATCCAGTAGTTGACGAATATGTGATCTATGGATAAACGCAAGGTCACAGGTTTAAATTTTAATTATATCAATTTCTTAAGACTAGTTCACAAAGAATATTCTTATGAATCTCTTAACCCCGATATGAATGACCTAACTTTGATCGAATTTGAGAGATGAATTAATTGAGGTACGTGCAAGTTAGCTTGGACATCACCTGACCGTAATACTAAAATTAAAAAAATTAACTAGTGAGTATCCTGTTTGCACAGGCTCTTCTTAAATTAGTTAGAATTTTAAATAATATAGATTAAAAGAAAAAAACTTTAAAACTGAAAAAAGGAGTTTTAAAAAAAAATTAGATAAAATTTTTAAAAACATATAAATTAAAAGAGAAAATGTTTAAAACTAAAAAGAGAGATATGCATAATTAGATTCAAAAAGAATTTGAATTTGATTATTAAAAAAAAAGAAATTAAGAATAACATGTATCATTATTTAAGGGAGACTAGTATGTCAATTCTAGGGGTGATCACGGATCGAGTTGGGTCGAGTTTGAGGAGAAAAAAATCCAAACTAATTAAGTAAGGTCGGGTCGGTTCGGGTTGGGTTTGCGATTTTTTACCCGAACTGAACCAACTCGATTGTAATCGGGTTGGTTCGGGTTGGGTAATGAGGTTAATCGGGTTGGTCGAGTCACTGGGTCGGGTTATGGAAATTAAATAAAATTATGATTGAATTTAAGCAAAATGACGTTGTTTTACGGGTCGTCAGGTCTTCGGGTCGTCAGATCGGGTCGTCGGGTCGGTCACTTAAACCCATAATCCAAACCAATAAGAGGTCGGGTTTAATTGGGTCGACTCGAACTGACCCGAATACCCGAACCAACCCAGATATTTATAATCGGGTAGGGTTGGATCGGGTTGATCGAGCTTTCGGGTCGTTGGTTCGGGTTAATCACCCTTAGTCAATTCTATGGAATGTGATCTGCTATGGATTATGCACTTCTAACTCCCAAAGCCTCATTATCACAAGCATAATTCAATATTGTTTATAACAAAACTCACATAACTTAAACATAATTATATGAAAATCTTGGATAAAGCCGGATATGGGAGACTTTCCATTATTCAGTATAACTTGTAAGTACTATTAAGAATAACTTAAACACATATGAGTAGTTTAAGTATCACATTTATTTAATTACAGACACCATATATTTTGATCCTTATTTAAGATGAATGGACCCAATCCTATAATTACAAATTTAAGAATCCATGTCTTCAAACCATCTCTATAAAAGAGTCTTGTTTCACTCTAGAAGTGAATTTCGAGGCTGGAAGCATAGAAAATGTCTGATCAGCCTTTGAAAAAAAATATAACAGGGTGAGTTTTACTACTCTATTAATAGAAGGTTACTCAATTCTCATTAGCCAAAAATAATATAAGAGAAGTGTTAGGAACACACTCCTTTGAACACACTCTTTGTTATTAGGTCACGTCATCTACTAAAGTATGCAATTAAACTTGATTAAACATTAATCTAGTTAATTATATGCTAATCGAGATAATTACACGTTAATTAAAATTAAGTATGTACTTTAATGTGTGACGTGACCTAATAAAAAAGAATGCGTTAAAAAGAATGTGCTAAAGAGTATATTCCTAACCTTCTCCATAATATAAACATACTTTATATAAATAATAAGGATTAAATATCTTTTACAAAAAAAAGGATTAAATATCATAAATTTATTACATTGCTTTTACTTGATATTCAATAAAATCTTAACGAATTCAAAGTCCAAATTGTTGAAAACATTTTCTTTTAAGAAATCATTCTTCAAAGAATCTCATACTTTTAAGGAATCTCTTTTTAAGAAATCTTTTCTTATAAAATATAACTTTCTTATAATAATATTCACATGATTTACTAAAAGAGCAACATTAACTTATAGGTACCAACATCTCAAATATTTAGCCTTAAGTATGTTTGGTTGGGCATCAGCCAAACATTATTATATAGCCCCAAGAATTTCTGCTCAGGAAACCATTTTCACAACCCCAAGTATTCGTCCAGGCTTTAGATATACGTAAATCTTATAATCATATGATAGTTTCATTATTTGGACATTCATTATATCATGGTATACCAAGCGTTTTTTTCTAGTGCCTTTAATATTTTAAAATATATCAAAATTATTATCACAATTCTTGTATTTTATCATAAAAGTGATTATTTAAAATTATAAAATTAGACAAAAATCACTGTCAAAGTTATATATATATAGAGAGAGAAGATCAATTTATACTAATATAAATCTTTTTTTTTATACTCATTTTCAACCGTTAATTTCACTTTTATCTAATTGTTACTTTTAATGAAATAATCTCAACCATTAAATGAAAATAGAACTAACGATTAAAAATAAGTGTAAGAAAAAAAAATTTACACTGATGTAAGCTGATCTCTTCACACACACACACACTAATAGTCTAGAAACTTTAGCTACACACAATAATAGTCTAACAATAATAGTCTAGAAACTTTAGCTCACAGTTCATAACTTATGTACAAAAATTTCAAATATAAATCATGACAAAATTATTATTATAAATTTTTAAGAAAATCTATTAAAAACAAGGTAATACTAGGGCAGTAACCCAAAAATGTTCCAAGTACTCACATACACACACACACACACACACACACACACTAATAGTCTAGAAACTTTAGCTACACACAATAATAGTCTAACAATAATAGTCTATAATAGTCTAGAAACTTTAGCTCACAGTTCATAACTTATGTACAAAAATTTCAAATATAAATCATGACAAAATTATTATTATAAACTTTTAAGAAAATCTATTAAAAACAAGGTAATACTAGGGCAGTAACCCAAAAATGTTCCAAGTACTCACTACACAAAGATCCTTGAATGAAAACTTATTAGTACGGTATCTAAGTACTTCCTTGAATATTGGTTGAAATTTCAAATATTTTTATCTAGTGAAAATGTCAAGAATAATAGAATTTAGATTGATGATCTTAAGAAGACTAATACAATCAAATAAAAGCAATTTAAACATTACAAACTTGATTTACTAAAGCTTCACTAGAAGGTAAAATTACAAAAGTCTTATTTTAAGGGAAATGGCTATCAAGGAATAAAGTTAAAATATTACCTATGTAGAGTAACTATCAAGAAATAATCAGTATGTTCTTATTATTGCATGGATACATTCATCTATATATAAGCTAAGCCATGTACGAAGGCTTGAGATTTTTTTTTTTGAACTATTAGATGAATGTGTTTTAAATAGAAGATTGGCTGAACTAAATGAGAGTTAGACCAAAGTATTTATTATATATGCAAATAGATTACATAAGATAACGATAGGATAAGATAAAAAAGAGAGAGATAAAAACAATTAAAGATAACAAGCAATAAATTCAAACTAATTTCAAACTAAATTTAAATAAATCCTAGGATAAGATATGTGTTCTATCACCCACTTTCAAATTGGACGTCGTTACGTAGAGACCAAGTTTGGATAGTAGAAATTGGTGAGCTCAAAAAGTGAAAGACATATTGGAGTGTTGGAGTATCTGCCAAACCTCATGTGAGGTTTTCATGTCTATGGCCAGATCGCGATCAATGGATCCTCAAGAAGATAACTGGATATGTGCACAGAAATTGAGTGAACCCCTTGTCAAGTGACATGCACGTCCAAGGGGAGGAAATCAGGAAAGGCGCTGGAGTTTCTCCAATAAAGCCACCAAGGCCGAAGGCATTAGAGTTTCTTCATTGAAAAAAGCCACCAAAGATTATAGTGGTGGATATGGCATTTGCCATTAAAATAGCCTCCATGAAATGACTTGTTAACTATGAACAAACAAGTCTGTCAGACCAGCACCAAATAAAGTAGTCAGGATTGAGTGAATCTAAATGCATCTCTAGGTTTTTAGGTGCTACAGAAGCAACAATCTATTACATAAGTGCAAACATTTCATCACTAATGAAGGTGATGAAGGTGAATGAAATGTTTGTCATTCTTGAGTTAAGGTGTCAGTCATAGTAAACTCTAATACCATGAAGATATTTTAAATCGAATGTTGGCTGAACTCAATGAGAGTTAGGCCAAAGCGTTTATTATATAAGCAAATAAATTATATAAAATAACGATAGGATAAGAAAAAAACAAAATAGATAAAAACAATTAAAGATAATAAGATATAAATTCAAATTAATTTCAAGCTAATTTAATTAAATCTTAAGAAAAGATATGTGCTCAATCATTACAACCAACAACTCCCAAAGCATTTGTCTAGTAAATGTTTCCTAAAAACATGTATCTTACATGGTATTTCAATTTCATGTTTTGAATAGTGGTGCTCAAGTCTCTTTACAAATAAGAATACAATTGTTTGTTGGGAAATGAGTGTACACATAGTGAAAACAATAATACATAATAATAGACAATAAAAAAATATTTTTTACTTGAAAGAATTATTGAGAAGTAAAATATACTTAACTAAAATATTCACTAATAAATATATTTAAGAATGCACAAAAGTAAATATGTAAAGGAGGATATATATAATTTTAATGTAAAAAACTATATTAATGTGAGAAGTAAAAATTATTGAATTTAATTCAATTTTTTTACTATAATAAATTAATGAGTATAACAAAATTTTTCTCAATTAATAAAAATATCACAATAATCTTTACTCATTATCAATAAAGTAGACATCAATAAAATAATAATACTCAAAATTCATAACAAAATACAAATAATTAATAAATAGAGATAAATAAATAAAATTTTAATCATATAAGTAGAAGCTTGTAATGTCAAAAATAATATACTAAAAAATTATCTAAATCAAACACAAATAACCACCCAAATTTAAAGTCACAAAAGACAAACTAACAAACTTTCTCCTTCCCTCACAATTATTGACGGCTGCTCTTCACCACAGAAAGAAGATGAGATGCTGAAAATGTTTTTTAAAAGCCCTCCGACATTCACTCATGGTGCTGTCACGTGAATGACGTGATGTACCCGAAGCACACACACCCATAATATTATTTTTTCTTCACTTTATGGCATAATGCAACTGGGCTCCACACTTGAGTTGGACCCACAACACCAGTGGATTCACCATGATTTCGATTTCGATTTTGACTATTGAAATGCAAGTGCCTTCTTGGTTCTTGCACATCAGTTTCCGTAAAGAGAGGAAAGGAGAAATTATTACTATTAATAATTATTCCTTCCATTCTTACACTTCATTTAAGAAGTTTTTTTTGGTTTTATTTAGATATTATTTTAAAATTTTAACATAAAATTAATTATTTTATATCAAATTTTTTTTATTTTTTTACATTATTAATTATTTAATTCATAGAAATTTTTAATATTTATTTATTCAATTTTTATTTTTAGTTTATCATTTTTATTGATTAATTATATTTTTTCTTTTTCAAAGAATAATAATATTTTTTATAATTTTTAAAAAAATTAAGATTATTAAATAATTTTTTAGTATTAATTTTTTTTAAAATGACAGATTAAAAAAATAAAAAAATATTTAATAATTAATCTAAATCCTTTCAACAAAGCTTTCTCAAACTGCATCATTAAGAAGTAAGAACCTTTATCCAATGAAACATCTCAGCCAAACATACCACCACCCTAAGATAATTGCATGCTGCCATAATTGCAGAAAAATATATTCGTGAAGCATAACACCATACAGATGCAATATAAAATTCAGGTTATACTCATTCAATTAACCCTTCAGAAAAATATAGTTGTGTAGCACAACACCATGCAGATGTAACCTACAATTTAGGCTACGCGATGCCCCTAAAATTAACCCTTCAGAAAAATATAGTTGTGCAGTATAACACCATGCAAATGCAATCTAAGGTTTATGTCTTCTTATTATGACTCTAGTGCATTGACAAAAGACTATTTCTATCAAAAAGTGTTGTGTTCACCTGGGCTTTATCTAATGTTCTAAGCATAAGAACATAACTACACGAAAATAATATATATATATACACACACACACACACACAAATCAAATGACTCACCAGCATTTTATTTTTCACCCTAAATAATCCATCTGCATCGGCCAGAATAGTAGGCTTTGATGCTCCAACAGCCATGGTAGCCCCCTCAAAACAAATGGCAAAGTTTAACAAAAACGAAAAAGTTCAAGTTGCCAAAAAATGATCCGGAGAATCTCTTAAGTTATTGTTCAAAACCGTAGAGATCATCAATCAACTGGCATGGAGGAAGTATGGCATCAAACCTGTCAACACCAACTTGCCCAAATTGGAAAGTGTGAAAGTCCCTGCAGGCACAATTAAATTCGGAGAAATTCTTAAAAGATTCAAGTTCCACAGAAGAACAAACTGCAAAAAAAAAAGGACTAATAATAAAGAAACCTGAATTATTCTCATGAATTTGCAATTGCTTTGCACGAGCTTTTTGGGACAATGGATACAAATCCAACAGTAACAATAACACAAGTCGTCAATTAAGTAGCAACGAGCTTAAAAGAAAAGAAAGGAAGGCAAAATTAGAAAAGGATTAAACTCGATGAAAGATAATATACCTGCAAAAGAAGCCGATTAATATGAAGATGTAATGAGAGAAAATTTACACAAAGAGAAAAGACAAATATAATAAAAAACATTTGTTATTTATTCATAATAGGGAATCAATATTATGCTATGTATATCATTCAACATCCTCATAATCACGGTAAGAAAATTAATATAATAGGAAACATTTGTGATTAATTCATAATATGAAAACAATATTAATGCTATATCATTCACCGTCCTCATAATCATGATAAGGCAATCAATTTAAATGGTTAATGAATTTCTTTTCTAATTTTATTCACTGTTTATATTGATGAATACCAATTTGACCATGTAAGACTACATTTAGTGAACAGGATAAGAAGAACTTAATAGTATTAAATAATACTATCAAGTTTTATCAGGTATTTGGTAGTTTAACTTGATAGTATAATCAAATCAAGTCAAACTTTATTATCCTATTCTAACTTGATTATTCTATCATCTTCCCTACTTCATGATTAGACTTGATGGGATATTTTTTTCTCCCTTACCCCTCAACTTTATCCCTCTTAATCCAAGCCTCTTCTCTGTCCAAAACTCCATCCCCACTACCTGAAACAACCACCGTCCCGCCTCTGCCACCACTGGATCTGTAACGTGGCCGTCCACCTTTGCCAACATCGGATCTACAACCACTGTCACACCTCTGCCACCACCGAATCTGCAATGTGGCCGTCCACCTCTGCCACCACCGGATTTGCAACATTGCCATCCACCTCTGCCACCACCGAATCTGCAACATGGTCGTGAGAAGCACCTTGGGTTGTAGGTTGTTTGTCCTTTTATAGGCCGCAAGTGCACGGATCGAATAAGTAATATAGTTTAAGAGTAGGATATCGTTTCCACGAGGACAATGACAATTCTAATGCTAAATATCAACCAATAATTTAAATAATTTTATTCAAGAACATAAAAATAGGAAAAAACATATAAACTAAAGACTAAAAAGTAATAAATTAGAAATAAAGATAATGTTTAGAGTTTAGGAAATCCTTCTTCACCCCTTACTTCAATTGATAATATGCAACCCTTACAAGCAACATGAATGAAATGATTATGTTAGCTTGAGAATCTAACTTAGTTAAAAGCTTATGTCTAGATCAATCAATCATGCTTCATTTACCTAACTCATTATGTTTCCATGAGAGCTAGATGCAAAATCCACTCATTAAGGACTTTTCTCAAACACTTGTTATGCATGGCTAAAATATATATTTCTATCCTATTAACGATCAACTCATCCCACCATGAAAATGAAATTGAACATGCATCAACCATACATATGATTTCAAATCTAAATTCCTATGTCTAGGTTCATCAGATTTCAACAAATCATTTAAAAGTTGGCCAAATAAACAAGAGCATTAAGATCTATATGATTAAACAAAACCAAACAACAATATAAACTTAAAGAAGTACAAATTCATCAATATCCATAGAATGATTTAAAGTAATCCCTAAATACAGCTTAACTACTCATTGAACACGAAAATATAACCACAACAACCATGTTCATGATACAAGGAAGAGAAGAAAGTAAAGGGAAAAGGAATGAAGCTCAGTAAATGTGATCTTTGATACTTGAATCCTCCTCCATGAAGACGATGATGTCCAACCTTGGTCCTTTGGCTTCCTCTCAGTCTCAAACGTGAAAACCTAGCCGTTGTGTCTCTAAAACTAAACAGCTCTCCTGAGTAAAACTAATAAAATAGCATTTATAGGCTCAAAAAATAGGTTCATGCCGTGACATGACACATCATAGGTCGCGGCGCGTATGTAAATTAGGCTCCTACACCGCGGCATACGCTCCTTTGTGTTGTGGCATCCTAGCCTCGGGTTCTTTGTGTTGAAGTAGGAGAATGCACCACGCCGTGGCATGAACATGCTTGCGCTGCAATGTGATATGCTGAACTTCACACTTGGTTTTCTCTTCCAATTTTGATCCAAATCCTCCAAATTTCTGCTTGTTTGGAGTCCTTCCTAAAATAGAGAAACCACCAAGTCAATAACAATTGCAAATCCACTTAATCACTTACAGAATATGCACAATTTGCTCAAGATCAAATAAGAAGATATACAAATTGAATTTGACAAATATAAGCCTAAAATCTTTCATATATGCATAACAAACAATGACTAAACATTCTTTATAGCACATATATAGGATATAAATAACTACATTTCATGGAGTTATCAAAGGTTGTGTCTGGGAGAAAAGATGTGGTGGTGGGTGAATGGAAACTTGCAAAACGAAGGCTTTTTTTTTCTAATTATTTTGACTTTGATATGAATGGAAACCGTGGGTTGGAGGCTGTGTCTAGGACAACAATGGCATCAAGAGCAGAATGAGTCCTTTGATGGAGCAAATTTAGAAGCTTCCATGGTTTCGATGAGGAAGGCCTTGTCAAATTCAAAAGCCTAGATTGAATTTTGGAGTCCATTCTCAATATGCCCCGCCAGAACCGCCTTCAAATCATCCACCTCGATCCGATGACGACGACGACAACAGATTATGACAACTCTAGCAATAGTCCTCGCTGTTAATCAACAACTCTGTTTCACTATGTTTCTTTTTTTTTTTTCAAAAATTCTATTTCTCTTTTAAATGTACCAAACACCTTCGTACTAAACTTGAGTTCGATTTGCCTGATATGAATGGAAACCTACAAAAGCAAAACTGGTGAAGCTTGTTTTAGAAGTATTTTTTTTTTAATGTTTGAATAATTTTTTATGTTAAAAAAGGTATTTTTTTATAAACACCAAAATTCAACTTTAAAAAAAACACAATTTGTACTTTTTAGTGTTTTTTTAATTAAAAAGTTCATCTAAACATGATAAAAATATATAAAAGTACTTTTTTTTTTTAAAAAAAGATCTTTTTTCTAGATAACCTCTCTTTGACAACCGCAGGGGATTCTTTAGATAAGTACATCAGCATAATTCAATTCCGGAAAATGCTTTCTAGTTTCTACACAAGAGATAATTCAGTTGTAAATCTAAAAAGCAGCCAGTGGTAGACTATATCAGTTTCTACTTTCTACACCATGGATGTGGCACTGTTTTTTTATTTTGTTATAAAAGCAGAACTAATCTGAAGAAACAAAGACGTGGCATGAAATAGACAAACTAATATTAACATGTCATTAGAGATAGCCCCTGATCCAGGCACTCTTACAATTTTAGAAAATGATGGAAAAGGAAAACATGTTTTTTAAATTAGAAGATTACACATCTCCTTGCTTGCTCACAAGTCACATGACAACTTCTTTGAATACTTCATAAAAAATGAAGCATAGCAAAGGACTACGATTAACAATTCCCACCAAAACTTCTTCTATGTTTTTCTTCCCATTTTCCTGGTAAGTTAATCATAGCTTGTTCACATGGTCATAATGTCATATATTCAACTTATAGATGCAATCATACCTAATTTTTGATAAAAGTTGTTTATTCCAAGAAAGATACTTTTCTTACAAAGAATACAATAACATGGTTCACGTGTTCATGAAATTCATGAATTAACCCATCAATAAGACTAGGAGTACCAGTATCAACTCAAGAGATTGCTGGATGGTAACTTTCTACTTTAGACATGTAAATCAATTTTTGACACATTTAAAGTAATTTTAATATAGAGATGTGTATTTTTAACGTAGTTCACATCACTTTACAATTGTTAAAAGTTGATTTGCATCTCTCACATAGAAAGTTCTAGTAGCAACGGTCCAACATATAAAGACTTGCATTTCAAGCTTCATGGCATAACATACCCATACAAATAATAATAATAATAATAAAAATAAAAAATAAAAAATTCAATGAAGAAGAATTGGGTAAATCATAAAACAAACATAAGAAGCATAAGCATAAATTGGAAAGGATTAATAAATAGATAGAACTTACGATTTCTTTGAAGACAATATAAGCGATGGCAAAGAAAAGAAAGAAGAAGATCTCAAACTCGGCGAATCTGAGAAAGGCAAAGACGGCGTCTACCACTCGAGTCAATGCCGACACGTTCCGAGTCCGACTCGCCTCCCCATCACTGCAATTTCTTCTTCAACCGCGTCTCGAAAATGAACCTTAGAAAGGTCGAAGGAAAATGTAACTAACGAAACGAAATTGGATCATGGAAATGGATCCATGTCAATCCACAACCCAATTTAGCCCAGATTCTACTAGCCCAGACTCAGTTTAGTTTAGTATAAATAGCTTTTCTTGGTAGGGGAAAAATGTGCAAAGGGAACTTAAATAATTAGATTAACAAAATTAATAAAATTTAGTACTTTATTTATCTTTTTACATAAATATAAATTAAAAGTTATCAAGAAATAACATGAAGAAACCCACAATTCATAACTTTTTCTAATTTATAAATCCTATATATGTGTGCTGGGCAAACGGGAAAAGGAATAGAAGAGGCCTAGAAAAAGCAGTTGTTATATAATTTTCTTAAATTGTATTGTACGAAATGTAATTCTATGTTACTTAACTTGGATATGAATATAATAATACTTATAAGTAGAATCTTAATATAACAGTATTAATTACAAAAATTATTAGTATGTATATTTAACTAGTGAGTAAACCTTGAGGGGTTTGGTCCACTAGCAGACGAACATGTGATACATGGATAAACACAAGGTCACGAGTTTAAATTTTATTTATGTCAATTTCTTGAGATTAAATTATAAAGAATATTCTTATGAATCTCTTAATCTTGACGTGAATGACCTAACTTTGATCGAATCCAAAAATTAAATTAATTAAGGTGAGCGCAAATTAGTTTAGACATCACCTTATTACCAAAAATAAAAAAATTAACTAGTGAGTATCTCGTTTGCACAAGTTCTTCAAAATTTAGTTAGAATTTTAAATAATATAGATAAAAAGAAAAATTGTTTAAAATTGAAAAAGGAGTTTTTTTATAAAAAAAATTTGCTAAATCTTTTAAAAACATATAAATTAAAAGAGAAAATGTTTAAAACTAAAAAGAGAGATATGTACAATTAGAATTAAAAAGAATTTGAATTTGATTATTTTTTAAAAAAAAAAAAGTTATAACATGTGCAGTTATTCAAGAGAGACTAGTATGTCAGCACCTCATTCTTTGAAATGTGATCGGCCAAGGATTAGGCACTTCTAGCTCCAGAAGCCTTAGTGTCACGAGCATAACTCAATACTTTTTATAACAAAACCCACATCACTTAAATATAATCACATGAAAATCTTGGATAAAGCGATCCAATGAGAGACTTTCCATTATTCAATATAACTTGTAAGTACTATTAAGAATAACTTAAACACATACGAGCAGTTTAAGTATCACATTTATTTAATTACAGACACCATATTTTGACCCTTATTTAAGACGAATGGACCCAATCTTCTAATTGCAAATCTAAGAATCCAGTCTTCAAATCATCTATGTAAAAGAGTCTTGTATCACTCTAGAAGTAAACAAGTTTCAAGGCTGAAAGCATAAAAAATGTCTAATCAACCTCTGAAAAAAATATAACAGGATGAGTTTTATAACTCAATAAATAGAAGGTTACTCAAGTCTCATTAACCAAAAATAATATAAACATACTTTATACAAATAATAAGGATTAAATATTTTTTAAAAAAAGGATTAAATATCATAAATGTATTACATTGCTTGTACTTGATATTCAATAAAATCTTAACGAACTCGAAGTCCAAAGTGTTGGAAACATTTTCATTTAAGAAATCTTTTTTCAAAGAATCTCATACTTTTAAGGAATCTCTTTTTAAGAAATATTTTCTTATAAAATATAACTTTCTTATAATAATATTCATAGGCTTTACAAGAAGAATAACATTAACTTATAGGTACCATCTCAAATATTTAGCCTCAAGTATTTTTGGTCGGGCATGAGCCAAACATTATATAGCCCCAAGAATTTCCGCTCAAGCAACCATTTTCACAATCCCAAGTATTTGTCCAGACATCAAATACACATAAATCTTATAATCATATGACAGTCTTAGTATTTGGGCATTCATTATATCATGGTATACTAAGGATTTTTTTTCTAGTGCCTTTAATATTCTAAAATATATCAAAATTATTATCACAGTTCTAGTATTTTATCATAAAAATGATTATTTAAAATTATAAAATTAAACAAAAATCACTATCAAAGCTAAAAATATATATATCATAACTAAAATGTATCCACTTAGTGATAAAGAAATATATAATAACTATACATCATAAACATGATAATAGTCTAGAAATTTTACCTCACAGTTCATAACTTATGTACAAAACTTTTAAATATAAATCATGACAAAATTATTATTATAAACTTTCAAAAAAATATATTAAAAATAAAGTGATACTAGGGCAGTAACCCAAAAATGTTCTAGGTACTCACGACACAATGATCCTTGGATGAAAACTTGTTAGTAGGGTATCTAAGTACTTTCTCGAATATTGGTTGAGATTTCAAATATTTTTATCTAGTGAAGATGTCAAGAATAATAGAATTTAGATTGATGATCTTAAGAAGACTAATATGATCAGTAAAATTAATTTAAACCTCACAAACTTGATTTACTAAAGCTTCACTAGAAGGTAAAATTACAAAAATATTATTTTGAGGGAAAGGGCTATCAAGGAATAAAGTTAAAATATTAGCTATGTAGAGTAACTATCAAGAAATAATCAATATGTTCTTATTATTACACAGATACATTCATCTATATATAAGTTGAGCCATGTACAAAGGCTTGAGATTTTTTTTTGAACTATTAGATGAAGACGTTTTGAATAGAAGATTCGTTGAACTCAATAAGAGTTAGACCAAAGTATTTATTATATATGCAAATAGATTACAAAATATAACGATAGGATAAGATAAAAAAAAAGATAAAAACAACTAAAGATAACAAGAAATAAATTCAAACTAAATCTAACTAAATCCTACATAAAATATGTGCTTTATCACTCCCTTTCAAATTGGACGCCGCTACGCAGAGGCCAAGTTTGGATAGTAGAAATTGGTGAGCCCGGAAAGTGAAAGGCATACTGAAGTGTTGGAGTATCAACCGAACTTCACGTGAGGTTTTCATGTCTATGGCCAGATCGAGATCGAGGAATCCTCAAGAAGATAATTGGATATGCGCACAGAAATTAATTGAACCCCTTGTCAAGTGACATGCACGTCCGAGGGGAGGAGATTGGGAAAGGCGCTAGAGTTTTTCCAATAAAGCCACCAAGGCCGAAAGCATTGGAGTTTCTTCATTGAAAAAAGCCACCAAAGATTCTGGTAGTGGATATGGCATTTGCCATTGAAATAATCTCCATAAGATGACTTGTTAACCATGAACGAACAAGTCTATTAAACTGGTACCAAATAAAGTAGTCAGGATTAAGTGAATCCAAATGCATCTCTAAATTTCTAAGTGCTATAGGAGCAATAATCCATTACATAGGCACGGACATTTCATCACTGATGAAGGTGGTGAAGGTGAATGAGATGTTTGTCATCCTTGAGTTAAGGTGAGAGTCATGGTAGACTCTAATACCATGAAGATATTTTGAATTGAAGGTTGGCTGAACTCAATGAGAGTTAGGCCAAAGTGTTTATTATAAAAATAAATAAATTATATAAAATAATGATAGGGTAAGATAAAAACAGAAAGAGATAAAAACAACTAAAGATAATAAGAGATCAATTCAAATTAATTTCAAACTAAATCTAATTAAATCCTAAGAAAAGATATGTGCTTTATCATTACAACCAACAACTCCCAAAGCATTTGTCTAGTAAATGTTTCCTAAAAACATGGATCTTACATAGTATTTCAATTTCATGTTTTGAAAAGTGGTGCTCAAGTCTCATTACAAATAAGAATACAAATGTGTGTTGGGAAAGGAGTGTGCACTGAAAACAATAATACATAATAATAGACAATAAAAAAAATTTTTACTTGAAAAAATCATTAAGGAGTAAAATATACTATTAACCAAAATATCTATTAATAAATATATTTTAAAATGTACAAAAAATAAATATCTAAAAGAGAATACACATAATTTTAAAGTAAAAATTACTTCAATGTGAGAAGTAAAAATCACATGACCTAATTCATTTTTTTTCCATTATAACAAATTAATAAATACAACAAAGTTTCTTTTAACAAATAAAAATATCACAATAATTCTTATTGACTATCAACAAAATAGACACCATTAAAGCAATAAAACTCAAAACTCATAACGAAATACAAACAACTAACAAATAGAGATGAATAAATGAAGTTCTGATCATAAAAACAAAAGCTCATAATCCAAAAAATAATATATTAAAAAATTATCTAAATCCGACCATAACTTACTACCCAAATTTAAATGAAAAATAATGATCTTATACTTTTTTTAGAGGTGTAGGTGATGTGCATATCTCTTTTAAGGATGTGTGATTGAGAAAAAATAATAATAATAAAAAATAAATATAATAAATAATATTAGATAAAATACAAAAAAATATATACATTATTTATGAAAAGAATACCATTGAATTTAAAATCACAAAAGACCAACTTTCTCCTTCCCTCTCAACCATTGACGGCTGCTCTCCACCACACATAGAAGATGAGATGCTGAAAATGTTTTTTAAAAGCCCTCCCACAATCACTCAAGGTGCTGTCACGTGATGAAAAGTGGTGCTCAAGTCTCATTACAAATAAGAATACGATTGTTTGTTGAGAAAGGAGTGTGCACTAAATGAAAACAATAACACATAATAATAGACAATAAAAAAAAACATTTTTTACTTGAAAGAATAATTGAAGAGCAAAATATACTATTAACCAAAATATTTATCAATAAATATATTAAAAAAATGCACAAAAACAAATATATAAAAGAGAATATATATAATTTTAAAGTAAAAAATTATGTTAATGTAAGAAATAAAAATTAAGGGACTTAATTTAATTTTTTTATTATAACAGATTAATAAGTACAATAAAATTTCTCTTAATAAATAAAAATATCACAATAATCTTTACTCATTATCAATAAAATAGACATCATTAAAATAATAAAGCTCAAAATTCATAACAAAATACAAACAATTAAAAGATAAAAATAATTAAATAAAATTCTGATAATATAAGTAGCAGCTCATAATTCAAAAAATAATATACTAAAAGATTATTTAAATCATACCACAAATTACCATCCAAATTTGAGATCACAAAAGACTAACTTTCTACTTCCCTCTCAACTATTGACGGCTGCTCTCCACCACACAAAGAAGATGAGACGCTGAAAATGTTTTTTAAGAAAAAAAAAAATCATTATACACTTTTTTTAAAAGTATATATATTACTGATATCTTTTTTAAAAATATTAAATTTAATAAAAAACAAAAAATTAATAAAAAATATTAAAAAATATATACACTATTAATAATAAAAATATCATAATTATATTTAAAAGCCCTTTCCACGTTCACTAAATGTGCTGTCACATGATGTACCCAAAGCACACACACTCATAATATTTTTTTTTTATTTTCTTTACTGTATGGCACAATGCATAGAACCCAAAATGAAATCAACCCGTCCCCAATCCGCTTCAACTCGCTAAAATACGGACAGACAGTTATTTTCCATTTTAAAAAAGGAGTTAAAGAAATTAACTCACCCCGCTTAAAGAAATAGTTAATGCAGGATTGAATTCGCATAAAAAATAAAATGAAAAAAAAAGATGAGTTAGCTGGTCAATCAGTTTAAATCGCTTTAAAAAACAAAAAAAAAAAAAAAATTATATAAAAAATTAATAAATATTATAAAAAATAATAAATAATAATAGTAAAAAATTACAGACAACATATTTAAAATATAATTTTTAAAATAATCTAATTAAATATTCAAATATAAATTATATAACATTTAAAGAGTTTTTCATTTATAATATTATTTATCATTTTAAAAAAAATCAACCCATAAGCGCCAATCCATCCTCGCTCCGCTTAACCCGGGTTATCTGAGAAGTTATGCGATTGAAAAAAATATAAGTTCAATTCTTAAACTTAACTAACAAAAAAATAACAGGTTAACAAATTAACTCGACGGATTAAATCCGTTTTGCCAGCTCTAAATGCATCTGGACTCCCCACTTGAGTTGGACCCACAACAACAATGGATTCACCATGGTTTCGATTTCGATTTTGACTATGAAATAGACGTACCTTCTTGGTTCTTGTACATCAGTTTCCGCAAAGAGAGGAAAGGAGAAATTATTACTATTAATAATTACTCCTTCCTTTCTTATACTTCATTTAAGAAGTTTTTTTTGGTTTTATTTAGATATTATTTAAAATTTTAACATAAAATTAATTATTTTATATTTATTTTTTGACATTATTAATTATTTAATTCATAGAAATTTTTAATATTTATTTATTCAATTTCTATTTTTATTGATTAATTATATTTTTTATTTTTCAAAGAATAATAATGTTTTTTATAATTTAAAAAATTAAGATTATTAAATAATTTTTTAAAAATTAATATCATTTCTTTAAACTAATAAAAAAATAAAAGAAATATTTAATAATTAATCTGAATCCTTTCGACACAGCTTTCTCAAACTGCATCATTAAGAAGTAAGAACCTTTATCCAAAATATCTCACAGCCAAACATACCACCACCCTAAGATAATTGCATGCTGCCATAATTGCAGAAAAATATGTTCGTGAAGCATAACATCATACAGATGCAATATGAAATTTAGGCTATACTCATTCAATTAACCCTTCAGAAAAAATAATTGTGTAGCACAACACCATGCAGATGTAACCTACAATTTAGGCTATGCAATGCCCTAAGACTATGTTTATATTTAGTAATTAATGGAATAAAATGAAATAAAATGAAATAAAATGAGATGAGATAAAATAAAATAGGATAAAAATATCATTTCATTGTTTGAATATTTTAAGATAAAATAGAGTAAAGTTATCATTCTATTGTTTAGGAAGTTGATGAGATGGTAAGAGTTATAACTTTATTTTTTCTAAATTATCCTTATTGCAAATATATTAATTTTAAGGTATGAGATTAATGTAGTAAAATCTTAATTATAATTATAATAAAAAAGATAATTTCATCTCATACCCCCTAAATTATGAGGAAAGAAAATTAATAGTTTGTAGTGGAATAGGATAGAATCTATCTCACCCACTTCTATCTCATTCCACCATTTTTTAACATAACCAAACAATAGAACCTATCTCCAACACATCTCATTGCATTTCATTCCACTCAATCCTACCAATCCAAACATACCTAAAATTTACCCTTCAGAAAAATATAGTTGTGCAGTATAACACCGTGCAAATGCAATCTAAGGTTTATGTCTTCTTATTATGACTCTAGTGCATTGACAAAAGACTATTTCTATCAAAAAATGTTGTGTTCATCTGGGCTTTATCTAAAGTTCTAAGCACAAGTGCATAACTACACGAAAATAAAAAAAAAATATATACATCAAATGACTCACCAGCATTTTATTTTTCACCCTAAATAATCCATCTGCATCGGCCAGAATAGTATAGGCTTTGATGCTCCAAGAGCCATGGTCGCCCCCAGAAAACAAATGGCAAAGTTTAACAAAAACGAAAAAGTTCAAGTTGCCAAAAAATGATTCGGAGAATCTCTTAAGTTATTGTTCAAAACCGTAGAGATCATCACTCACCTGGCATGGAGGAAGTATGGCATCAAACCTGTCAACACCAACATACTCAAATTGGAAAGTGTGAAAGTCCCTGCAGGCACAATTAAATTCAGAGAAATTCTTAAAAGATTCAAGTTCCACAGAACAACAAACTGCAAAAAAAGAAGAAGGACGAATAATAAAGAAACCTGAATTATTCTCATGAATTTGCAATTGCTTTGCACGAGCTTTTTGGGACAACGGATACAAGTCCAACAGTAACAATAACACAAGTCGTCAAATAAGTAGCAATGAGCTTAAAAGAAAAGAAAGGAAGGTAAAATTAGAAAAGGATTAAACTCGATGAAAGATGATATACATGCAAAAGAAGCCGATTTATATGAAGATGTAAGCAGTATTCTCATGAAAGAAAATTTATACAAAAAAATAGAAAAATATAATAAAAACATTTGTTATTTATTCATAATAGGGAATTAATATTATGCTATATATATCATTTAGCATCCTCATAATCACGATAAGACAATTAATATAATAGGAAGCATTTGTGATTAATTCATAATAGGGAATTGATATTAATGCTATATCATTCACCATCCTCATAATCACGATAAGGCAATCAATTTAAATGGTTAATGAATTTCCTTCCTAATTTTATTCTCTGTTTATATCGATGAATACCAATTTGGCCATGTAAATGTCTAAATTTATTGTTTGACCAATTTAAAATGATTTAAACATAATCAAATTAATTCAATCAATATTAATGGTAAATTAATCTCCTTTCTAATTGATTAATACTCTACACTAATCTATACAAAATTGGACATGCAAGAATCTAAAGTCAATAGTTAACTGTAAAAGCAACCAAATATTTCCCAAAAAAGATATGAAGCAAGAGTATGGAGGAGACAACTCACCAGGTGAATTCACAAATTAGATATTTTTGTCCTTGGAGAAGTCACCTCGCCAATATGATGAAACGTCGTTTTGACCATGTACCTCTCATTTACCTCGCCATTCTATTATTGGCAAAGGCATGGCATTCATTAAATTGAAGTCAATACTATTGTTCTTGTTCAACCAAACCCAACTCCCCGACCTAGCGCCATTTGTTGTCATCCACATCAGAGGTGAATGTTTGTTATTCTTCAGCCGCCACGAAGAGGACACAACCATTGCCTTCCACATCTAAGAATTTGAACTTTGTGCTAGAGAATCCCCCACAACCAGAGACACCCAACTTGAGGTTGAAGATAAGTTTGCGACTAAAAGAGATGTTGTTGCCCATTTCACTGGGCAAAAGTCACAATTTGAGCGATGGATCTCATGTGTCACTACCCATTTTACTTTAAACACGAACTATTTTTCTTTTATTTTTTTATTTTAATATTAGAATTATTTTTAAATTTTTTAATTTCCAATTATAATTTCTAATCGGTATTAAAATGTTTTTTTTTCCTAAGTAGTAAGAATTTGTACACTTGATAATTCTTTTTGTACACATGTCAAAATTCTTTTTAAGTTCTTACAGTAGATATTATATGACATAATTATAAAAAATATAGTATCAAGAAAGATTGATAAATGATAGAATTATAGGCAATAAATCTTTTTTTTATATTATATTGAATACTGATTGATGTATGAAAGTCAATCTTGCCATAAAAGCTCCTTTATTTATAATGAACTTTTGTTCATTTTTATGCTTATCACATAGCATAAGTGAATTAAGTTACTCTAAAGAAATAATACTCTAATTAATTTCATGTCACAACCCAATTCTAAGGTATGTGACCAACTAAAAATTAGATATTTTTAACTCGTGAAGTCTCACTAATACATGCAAAACTAAATACAATTTATGACAAAACTCATATCACTTAAACATAATAACATAAATATATTAGATAAAGCCTTTTCAAAGATGGGAGACTTCCCATTATAACATGACAATATATACAATAACTTAAACACACATAAACAATACTTATTTAATTACGGAAAACATTTATGTAGACTATTATACAAGATGAATAGATCTAGCCTTATGACTACAAATTCAAATATCAATGTCTTCAAGTCATCTCCAAAAATAAATTTGTCACTTTAGACGTGAACAAATCTTTTTACATTAATTGGTGGTATAGAAAATATCTGACCAATTACTGAGAAAAATAAAATATAATGAAGTGAGGTTTACAATTTAGTGAATACAAATATACTCAAATGCCAATAACAAAAAATAATACAATTTAATTTTATATAGATAATAAGGATTAAATAATAGAAATATATTCCAACGTTTTTACTTGATGTCAGAGTTATTAACTTCAGATCAAACCGGCTGATTCGACTGGTGAACCGGTCAGGTAACTGGTCCGAGTTCCTTCTTGAATTGGTCATGCATGTAAACCAGTGAAAACTGGTATGAACTGGCCAGTTTTGAAAAAAAAAATCGGTGACTTAACTGGGTTTTCTTGAACCGGTCGAGTCATGTAGTTTAAAAATAAAAAACACTTGACATACAACTCTGTCCAAGTGTCCAGCAACCACTGCTCCACTGTGAAGCCTCTGTCATGTTCCAGTTGGTAGCCGCACCCCAGAAGTTGGACACCGATCGCGGGTCTTCAGTTCCCACTCCAGCCAGCAGCCTTACGTAACGCGCATCCTCAGTTCCCATCTCTGTTGGTCTCGTCTCTATCTGGTTAGGAATCATTTTAGTCTCACATAGTTGCTCTGAGTATTTTGATTTGTGGGTAGGAAAAGAGATGGTAACAGAAACGTTGAAGATACAGGAAGCGAAAGAAATGAAAACAAAGAAAGAAAAGAAAAAGCAAGGAGGGAAAGAAAGAGACGTATGTAAGGCTATGTTTGGTACATCTGATAATATAAGGCATGATAATATATGATAATAGGATAAGGTCTGATAGTATAATCAAATTGATAAACTTTTATATTATCAAATATTTGATGCAAATAGTATAAACAACTTGATAGTATAAATAATTATCTACTATGACTATAGTACCCTTTACCTTCTTCATCATCTCCTTCCACAAAAATGTGAGGTTCATATTTGAGAATTGGGTCTGTAAAAGTCCTAAAGCATGCGTTTCTTGGGTCATCTTATCCAATTCTTGATCTGCAAAAAGTCTAGATCTGCAAAAAGGAAAATATATATTCCATAACAGAACTTGCAAATGCCATTTCAGAATTTGCAAAGTCTAGAACATGCGTTTCTTGGTCTTAGAGATTTTAAATGGAGAAATTTGCAAAAGTAATAATAACAAAACTCAGAAAAGTCCAAATCTGCAAAATGTCCAGCATATAGTCTTTCTTGAGAAATGGCATTTCGATTCAGCAATGGCATTTCTAAATTTACAAATCTGCATTTCAATTCAGGAATGCTGTGAGTTCTAGAATTTATAAATCTTTTTGAGTTTGCGTTTCGATTCAGGCATTTTGAGGTTGTTTGTCTGACCATCAAAAATCATTGTTCCAACCTTTGTCCTTCCTCCAAAACCCCACCTAAAATTTTGCCGTGAATCTCAGAGCAATTTCAGAACAATCTCAGACCAATTTTGATTTGGAAACAAAGTGCGAGTGATCAAACCAAAAGGTACAATCAATTTTGATTTGGAAACAAAAAAGACCCCAATCACGCTGCGGGGGCCCAGATTGAATGGAGAAGGAGAGGCTTGGAATGAGAAGGATGGAGTTAAGGGGTAGACTGGGAAGAGATATCCTATCATATCTAATCAGGAGGATGAGAAGATGATAGAATAATCAAGTTAGAATAGGATAAAAATGTTTGACTTGATTTGACTATACTATCATATTAAAACACCAAACACCTGACAAAACCTGATAGTATTAATTAATGCTATCATGTCCTCCTTATCCTGTCTACCAAACATAGCCTAGGGTATCCTTCTATCATAGACCACAACATTTGGATATATGAGTGGATGACTTCATTTTTTAATTTGATAGCATTTATATATAATTTTAGATGTATAAAAAAATTATAAGTTAAAATTTATAAATTTTGTGTATATATAATTATTTAAAAAAATAATTTAATTAAATTTTTGTAAAAATTTAAATATTATTAATTAAAATATAAAAAATTAATATTTTAATCTTATTTATTAATTTATTTTAATAATAAATTAATGATAAAAAAAAATTATAGTCCTTTCAGGTGGTTCATACTAAACTTTTTCGAGCACGCCAAAAGCCAAAATCACATCAAATTATCATACGTTGGTTTCGTGCTTGACCTTTTTCATTTAACTTAGTTTCAATGCATTTAAGTTTATATTTATTTTCATTTCCAATGCATTTGAATTTGAATTGTATTTAATTTCATTTAACTTTACATTGATATCATTTAATTTTTAATTTACTACTTATTTTACATTTCTTTTATAGACAAAACTTAAGTAAAATTTCTTAGGTATTTGTAGTGTTATTCTCTAATAAAAATATGATATGTATCTTATTTTTTAATAAAAATATAACATATGTCTTAAGTTTTAGTCACTTAATCATTATCTTTTAAGTTTTTATTAATAAATTATAAAAAAATATATACATATCATATTTTTATTAGAGAATAATACCATAAATATTTAAAAAACTTTACATAAGTTTTGTCATTTCTGTATCTCATTTGGAGTTTAAAGTTTTAAATAATTATAGGTTTTTATAACAAAACTTGTATATTTGAAATAAACTTTTCTCAAATTATAAATAAATTTAATTTAAGACTTTGCTATAAGATATACAAGTATCTGTGAGTAAATAAATAAATGTATATATATATATAGCTTAATCAATGACTCTGAACTAATGATTCAATAACCAAATACCATGATTGGGTTAATAATCAGACCAAGTTTTATAACTATGCTTGATATTCAATAAATTATTAACGAATTCAAACTCTAACTAAAAATATTTTCTTTCATGTAACCTTTCTTCAAGAATCTTACATTTATAAAATTCTCTATTACGAAAATCTTTTCTTATTAAATATCACTTTCTTATTAAAATATTTTTAAACTCCATTAGAAAAATAACATTTATTCACATATACAAGTATATTTCAAATCTTTAATCTCAAATATATTCGCTTAAGCATCAGTCAACCATTTTTATAACTCTAAATATTTTTGTTTGGGTATCAAGAAATTGTTTCTGTAACCCTAAATTTTTTTACCTGAGTATCAGGCACATATTTTTATAGTCCCAAGTATTTTTATGTGGGCATCAGGCACACATAAGTCTCATAATTTGATCGTTATCATACCATAGTATACGAAGGGTTCTTCCTAATTTATTTGGTATTTTAAAATATATTTCTAATATTATTATCACAATTCACATATTTCATCATAAAAATGAATACTCAATAAAAAATTAAATAAAAATAACTATAAATGCTCAAAATATTCGTTACAACTAATATTCAGTTGAAGATATTAAAATTTATTCGATTAATCATAAAGAAATATATAATAATCATATATGTAATAAATCAAGATAAAAATTTAGAAACTTTAGCTCACAATTCATAATTCATATTCGTATAAATCATAACAAAATCATTATCATAAACTTTAAAAAAAATTAATTAAAATAGTTTGATACTATGACAATAATTTAAAAATATTCCATGTACTTACAGAATATACAAAGAGAATATTATACTACGCAAACACTTCTCCACCAGAGTGCTATGATAATAGTTTGGAAAGAAATTTAGAAATGAATTCATGTTCTGGACCGTGATCCGAGATCATATTCAGAAGATCAACCCGGCACATGCTCCACTAGACTCCTTCATTAATACCCCGAAAAAGTCTGTAAGACCTCGGACTACGGTATTGAACTATATGACGAGGATCACTGAATCAACGCAGATTTTTGTAACTGCCAATTAGAATCTTACGAGATTATAGGCTCCATAACAGCCAACAATGGACAACCATAATGTTCGCATTCTAATAATACATGTACTTAATATCACGATTCCAACCACGCTCCATAAAGACCAGGTTAAGCTAACCGAATGAGGTATCTATTATCATAGACCATAAACCCTACTTGTACACGGCTTAACGTGAACGTTGGAGTCTTTTTGCAAGAACCACCCCCCTCCGGTTTAACACACTCGGTAGCGGCTAAGCAAGGAGGAAACCACCACCTACGTGCCATTTACAAGTACCATTTGAATCCACTTCAGAACATTGGCGCCGTCTGTGGGAATCTGGTAAACTTCCAACCCCACGTCAACCATAGTGAGCACAAGACAAAACCAAAGGAGAGGAAGTATTGCGCATGCTGCCTGTTGGGAATTTTTGCAGATACATCACGCAGTGAAAAACAGGGATTCCTACCGAGGATCCATGCGAAAAAGTCATAATCTGAGTTTTTAAATGATTTACCTCTTGAAGCGTGAACCACCAACACCGTAATAGAAACAATGTCTCTGCGGTATCCACACGAACAGACTCACGAACGTCCAACGTCCACAAAAGGAGCCTCACGTCTCTCACACAGTGCTAGCTGCGAAGAAAAGATATGAAACCTGTCGCTCTCTCACTCACTTTTCTGTAGGTGCGGCTAGGGTTTTGAAATTATCTATCTCAGCAGCCCCTTAGCAGTACTATTTATAATAGTGACTGCCTTAAGTGAGTGTGAGCAGCAGCAAGGTAAGCTGTGCAACCCTAAACCCATTTGTTATGAGTCTGGCCCATATTTGAATCCGAGTCCAACTTGGATCCATTGCTCCAATTTTAGTCTGCTCTATGTGTGTGACCCCTGCAGGTTCTTATTATGTTGACAGTAATATTAAAATGAGAAATCCCATTTTAATATTACAAGCAGTGAGTGGTATCTAGCAACACATCGCTGCTACCCAAGTAATAAGAATGTCAGTGATTTGACATAACCTTTCTGTGACCAATGTTTCCGTGTCATTTAGTCCCTTTGTCAAGATATCTAGATTGAACACAAGGCATGTAATGCGTCACCCTTGTATAGTCCAATCATTCATTTCCTGATACTCGAGTAGACTTTGTAACAATAAATGAGATCAATATCTCATATTGACTCATTTGAGCATGGCCATGCATTTCGCAGTCTCACTCAATCAGGGGCCCCGAAGATATCGCTCCTGTTATGTAGGAATGACAAATCTCATCTAGGTCACTCACATCCCTCTGCATGATTCGCGGTATGTCCAATAACCAACTTTATAATCACCTTGTTATAGATGATGTTTGATGGCATTAAAACACACAACTCCTTATGTAGGAATCGTAGTGATTTCAGGTCAAAGGACCACAAACACCATTGTCACTATGAGAATTGCTTATGACACTCACGTAATGATCCATGTAGCGTTCTCATGGTGGGTCAGTCCAGTACATCATTACTCTAATATGTACCCATGTGAAGACTTGATATCTCATATCCATGACCCGTGAGATGTGGTCATCAGTCTTTGCACATACTAGTCTCAATGTATTATTGTTGTCCTAATTAACAATAATACTTGACTAGGGACATTTAAGAATAGTGTTGTAACCAAAAGGATCTCACGATCAAGTCATCCACTTAATGTCCTATGGCATCAAACTTACTATTCTAAGGACTTTATTATGTTTATAAAAAAAGAACACAATAAATGAAATGCCTCATATATAAAAATAGTATAATAGAATGTATGTAAATACAGAAAATGTATTGGCCTCTAGGGCATACACCAACACTGCCCAGCAGTTCAGCGCGACCCTCCTTCTGTCGTGCCACTAGAAGCCTCCACCTCAAGAAGCAAACCTTTTTTAGTGGAGACTCTTGACGAGGGGCACGAAACCTCGGCATCAACTGAAAGCCCCGCCCCATCGCGAAGGGTCTCTGTTCGGGATAGACTTGTCTTTCCTCCTGCAGGTGGAGATAAAAACGCGAATCAAAGAACGAGGATCCGAGCGCATACCCGCCCGGGAATCTCGAATTTGGATGCTGATCATGTATCTCATTATGAGGACAATGCGCAATCCGCAATGGCTAGGAATGATCTTCGAGAATTATTACGTCAACAAACAACATTGATAGACGACCAACGACGTCAGTTAGAAGAACAACGTTGTCGCTTAGAAAATTTAGAAAGATCTGTGCGCGTTGACAATGAAGATGAAGAGCGAAATATGATTCATAATTATCGAGAAGCCCAGCATGTCAGCGCCAGGATCATTAGAAATAATGACTTGGCCTCCGGCCGCTAGCAACAATTCTTAGACGCTCTAATGGCGTACAGGGTCCCAAGAAACTTCAAACTGTCGAGCAACTTAGAGCCTTATGATAAGACCACGGATCCGCAGGAGCATTTGGATGCCTACACTCAATCAATGCAGCTTTATGGGTACATCCCGGAATTACTATGCTCCACTTTCCCTCTCTTTTTGAAGAAGGATGCTCTCTGATGGTTCGTTACTTTACGAACAAAAATTACAGGATGGGAGGACCTCACATAATGCTTTTTACTACACTATACTACTGCCAAGGAAAGGCCGAAGTCGATTGATTCTCTTTCTGGAATCTGCCAAGGAAGCACCGAATCCTTGCGCGAATACATTAAGAGGTTCAGTCACGCTTGTGTAGGTATAAAGGCCCTTGATGACAAGATAGCCCTCTATTATGTAGAAACGCTCTCAAGACTGATTAAGATTTTTTTCGATCGCTTACTAAAAAGAAGCCAGCCAGTTTAGATGAGTTTCAGTTATAGGCAGACAAATACGTAGAACTGGAGGAAATTATTAGGGTTAGAGAGAGCCTGGAAAAGGGCGAACCTGTTCACCTGAAAAAGAATCAGAACCCTAACCAACCCCATGATCCCCCCAAGAGCAAACGATATAGGCCCAAGTATTCTGAGTACATTCCTTTGAACACCCCTCGAGAGACAATCTTGAAGGAGGTCCTTCAAACCAAGTTCCAGGATATCAAAAGGCCACCACCCGCGAAGAAGCAATTCCAGAAAGATCATTCAAAACATTACAGGTGACATAAGAGCTACAGCAATAAGACAGAAGACTGTTACTAACTCCGAGATGTTATCGAGTCCCTGATCAAAAAGGGATGACTGCAAAAGTACATTAGTAGTTTTCGAAGTGATGAGGACCGCAGAAGACTTAGGGATCGAAGACGAAGCCACAGTCCATGGCGGAGTCCAAACCAACGTAAAAAAAGAAGAACCCGGAGTTCCCCCAGAAGATCCCGAACCCCGCCACGCCGTGATGTCGAAAGTAGGCAGGATCAGAATCGGGATAATCAGGGCAGGGGTTACATGAAAGACAAACTTATCAGCACCATCTCTGAAGGGTTTGCAGGTGGTGGTTTGTCTAATAATTCCTGGAAGAAAGCACTCCAGACATCGGTCTTGAGCGTATGTGGTTCTTCGCGAAGACCACATGTCAAAGACAATGATGCACTGCCCATTTCCTTCTCTGAAAAAGACTACGGCGATATTATCCGAGATCATGACGACCCACTGTTCATATCCGGAATAATATCCAACGCCGAAGTCCGTCGTATCTTCATAGACCAGGGGAACTCGGCAGACATTATGTTAATGGACGCCTTTGAAAGGCTGGAGTTTCCTTTGTCTGCACTAACACCTTATGAAGGTGAGCTTACCGACTTCTCCGAAGAAAATGTTACCCCGGTAGGATATTTTGAAACCTTCTTGACCCCGGGTGATGACAGCATGTACAGAACGGTCAAAGTGAAATTCTTGGTTGTGGACTATCCTTCGGCTTACAACATTATTCTGGGTCATCCTACATTGAATGACATTACCGCTGTAGTCTCTACCGCCCACCAGGCCATGAAATTCCTTAACAGGAATAATAAAGTAATTACAGTCAGGGGTAATCAGATTGTAGCCCACAAATGTTATAACAAAAGTGTGAAGATCAGTAGGGCTTCCAGGAAAACAAAGGTGCGCACATCCATCCCGGCCCACGATCAAGTCAACATCCTAATGACCGAGTTGGATGCACGTGAGGAAATCTGAGGTACAAGACCCCAGCCTGAAGGAGAATTGATCCCGCTGCAGCTTGGTGATAAGCCCAACTAAATCACCAAGATAGGTGCAAACCTTAAAGAACAGGAGAAGATCCAGTTGATAAAGCTCCTGCAGAAAAATAAGGATCTTTTCGCTTAGACATCCGCTGTCATGCTTGGGCTTGACACCGCTTTCATCTGCCATCGTTTATCCATTAAACGAGATGCGGAGCTGGTCTCCTAGAAGAAAAGAAAAGTTAGCCCAGAGAGGCAACAGGTTATTGAGGAGCAAGTCAAAGAACTATTAAACGTCGGTTTCATTAGGGAGATCTCGTATACCACATGGCTCTCAAATGTTGTCCTAGTTAAAAAATCAAACGGCAAGTGAAGGATGTGTGTGGACTACACCGACTTGAACAGGGCGTGTCCTAAAGATCCATACCCCCTCCCAAATGTTGACAAGTTGGTTGATAGCTTCTCCAATTTTCAGCTACTATCTTTCATGGATGCTTACTTCGGGTACAATCAGATTCTAATGTATCCCGGAGACGAAGATAAAATCGCCTTCATCACTAAAAAGGCGAGTTATTGCTACAAGATAATGTCTTTTGGTCTGAAAAATGCCGGAGTCACTTATCAGAGAATGATGAACAGGGTCTTTGAAGAACAGATGGGAAGAATGCTAGAGGTCTACATTGACAATATGATAGTCAAGACCCCATCGTCAGGATCACACACTTGGACCTCGAAGAAGTGTTTGCGCAGCTGAGAAAGTACAACATGAGGCTTAATCCAAAAAATGTGCATTCAGGGTCTAAGCTGGAAAGTTTTTGGGGTTCATGCTGACTCACCAAGGAATCGAGGCAAATCCTAACAAGTGTAAACTTGTACTTGACATGCACAGTCCCCAAAGTGTAAAAGAGGTAAAGCAACTAACTGGACGGATCGCGACCCTTACACGATTCCTAGCCAGAGCTGCTCACAAATCCCTCTCACTCTTCAAGTTATTAAAAAGGGGGACAGGATTCGAGTGGACGCAGGAATGTGAGGACATTTTCATGTCTTTGAAGAACATTCTCTCATCCCCTCCCATCCTCACAAGACCGGAGTCGGGTGAAACGTTGTACGTGTACCTTTCCGTCCACGAGGAGGTTGTGAGCTCGATACTTATCAAAGACCATCGAGGGTCAGAAGCCGGTTTATTTTGTGAGTAAGGTGCTGCAAGGCCTTGAGCTCCGATATCAAAAAATCGAGAAGGTTGCATTTGCACTCATCGTCACGGCCAGAAGGTTAAGATAATATTTCTAGTGTCATCCGGTTGTAGTAAGGACAGATCAACTTATCCGACAGATATTGCACAAACCGAACTTAGATGGGAGGATGATTGCCTGGTCCATTGAACTCTCCGAGTTTGGAATTGCCTACGAACCCAAAGTAGCCATTAAAGCACAAGTAATCTCGGACTTCCTAGCCGAACTCACTTCAGAAACCAGCGACACCGGGGAAACAGAGTGGACCGTGTTCATTGATGGGTCTTCAAACCCAAAGGGAAGTGGCACCAGGATAATCCTAGAGAACCTAGAGGGAGTTACCATTGAAAACTCCCTTAGGTTCAAATTACCCACCTTAAACAATCAGGCGGAATATGAGGCGTGCATTGCCAGACTGATAATAGCCAGAGACTTGAGGGCCACCAAAATTAGACTTTGTAGTGACTCCTAGCTCATGACCTCTCAGATCCGGGGTGACTATCAAGCCAAGGAGCCCCTCCTGTAGAAATACCTGACAAGAGTACAGGAACTCCTCACGAATTTTCAGTCGGTACAGGTAGAGCATGTACCAAGAGAGCACAACTCTAGGGTCGACCTCTTATCCAAGTTGGCCAGCACCAATAACACGGGCAATAACCGTTCAGTAATCCAAGAGACCCTCTTACAACCCTCAGTTACTAATATGACTATCTTCCAGGTCGACGGACAAGAGCGTAACTGGATTACGCCATTGATGAAATATTTATAGTTCGACAGCCTCCCAGAGGACCTGAAGTAAGCTTCCAAGTTAAAGAAAGTTGCGGTCAGGTATACCATCTACGACGGACAGCTATACCGGCGTGGATTTTCTTTACCCCTCCTCAAATGCCTTGCACCAAAAGAAGCCAAATATGTACTGGTCGAAGTTCACGAAGGAAGCTGTGGACACCACCTAGAAGGCAAGGCCCTAGCGTTGAAGGCACTCAGGGCGGGCTATTACTAGCCGACAATGAAAGCAGGCTCTCTTGCGCATGTCCAAGTATGTGACAAATGCCAACGACATTTCGACCACTATCATGCCTCGCCAGAGGAGCTATCCACGACTTCTTTACCCTGGCCTTTCTATCAATGGGGAATGGATATCCTGGATCCGTTCCCTCAAGCACCTGACCAGCTGAAGTTTTTGGTTGTGGTCGTGGATTACTTTATTAAGTGGATTGAGGCAGAGCCCCTGCTCACCATTACCTCAGCCCGAATTCAGAAGTTCACCTGACGCCACATTATTACTAGATTCGGGGTCCCGGAATCAATTGTGACAGATAATGGGATGCAGTTCAAAGATAAGGGTTTCGAAGAACTACTTGCCAGGCTGAAGATAAAACATCACTACAGTGTTGTCGAAAACCCCAGGACGAATGGACAAGCTGAAGCCGCAAACTGTATCATCGTCTGCGGGTTGAAGAGAAAGCTGGATGAAGTAAAAGGAAACTGGGCTGAGCAGTTGGACCACGTCCTATGAGCCTACCGAACTACTCCCCACTCCTTAACAGGTGAAACCCCTTTTAAGCACACCTATGGGTGCGAGGCTATGATCCCGGTGGAGATAGGAGAACTAAGCTGGCGTCTTCAGAACTTCTCGCCTAATAATAACCTTGGGCTAATCAGGGAAGACTTGGATTTACTGGAAGAAAGAAGACCTGTCACCTACATACGCGATGCTGCGATCAAGCAGAGAACGGCATCCCGGTATAACTTGATAGTTATTCCGAGAAGATTTCATCCGGGCAACCTAGTGCTTCGTAGGGCTGACATCGGCGGAAGGAATGCCTCCCAGGGAAAACTAGCCCCTAACTGGGAAGGCCCCTATCGTATCGTGATCAGCACTGGCAAAGGAGCTTATACTCTGGAAACATTAACAGGGAAGCCAGTGAAAAAATTTTGGAACGCTAACAAACTCAGAAAGTACCACAGCTAAGTGTCTTCTAAGGCCTAATCTCCTAGTTTACTTTATATTTGATCCACTCCAATTGTTATGGGAGCACATTGTATGGACTCGTATAACTCCTTTACCTATTCAATAAAGTAAGTATTACGCATTTTCTACTGAAGTTTTCAAAGGCTTTCAAAAAGATATTACGACATCCCAAGACGTCATGGTACCGACCGCGAGTTGTCTTGTGCTAGATAGGTCGTGCAATAGAAAAATCCTATCTTAGAAAAATTCTTAATGTGGATTAAAAGTTACAAATCTAAGTGCAGATTATCTCAAGTAATAAATTCTCAGTGAGTCTGAAGTCGAACCACAGAGACTTGATGAAGAAAAATTAATTAAGGTAAAGTAAATATTTTGTCACAACAAATAAAAAAGATTTACTTGGGTTAGGAGATCCACTCTTGGTAAATAAAATAAGAACAATATTAATTCTTTTTATAACTCAATTAGAATCCATACATAATGGAGGTTTCAATAGAAAAATACAACGTTCAAAGTTCATTAAAAATTATATACGTAATTATATTTTGATTCCTTTAATCATCTATTAACACCACCACTCATTAATGGGATCAAGCATTTATTGTGCCAAAATCTTGTCTACAACAAATCAAGATCTCCACTTTACAAGGAGAGTTTCTAACACCAATACTTGTAAATGGGTTCAAGCATTCATTATGCCAATCTCTTGTCTATAACAAATTAAGAACTCCACTTTACAAGGAGGGTTTCTAAATTGATTGAAAACAAAATATAACATGTATAATGACCACTTGAAAATATATTAGTTAAGCACAAGAAAGAAATGAATCTAACCTTATTTCATTACCAAGAGTTTCACCCTTTCACCCAAGTAAAATGAAACTTAGTTATTCATAGACAAGAAGAAAGAAAGAGAGAAGAAGAAGAACAAGAACATAACTTCAATTTAGAACAAAGGAAAACTACAACATAATAGCATGATTTTGGCCTCTAGGACCAAGACCCCCCAAATGATCTGCCAATGGTGCCTTTTATAGAGGATTAGGGATACAAAATGACAAGGGGGCTGAGTCATGGGTGAGTGGATGAGTGAAAAATGAGTGGAAAATGCCAAATGACTTTTGATGAGTGAAAAATTATGGAGATTATTTGTCTCCCGAAATCATTAAGCTCTGAAGTCATTGCATTCGTTATTTTGAGAAATGTGGTCTTCATAAAAGTTATAGGTCTGGATCTTAGTTTCAAATACCGTTAGTTTGGGTTAAAAACCATTTCTAAAACTCAAGATATGGTCTGATTACTGTATACTGCTCAGGTCTAGTGACAGTTCCTCTGTTATGACTTCCAAGCCCAATATGCCCATTAAACCTCAGATTCTAGAAAAGTGTTCAACATGAAAGTTGTAGATTTAGGTCTTAACTATCAACCATCAAAGTTTCAGTTCATTTGACATTCTATATCCCGAGCTATATCATGAATAGTATGCATAGGTCAAGCTGTCAAGATCAGTACCCTAGTTCTTGCTTAAACTCCAATTTGAGTTATCCAAACGTGTGATTTGGCCTTTGAGGTCTTCATGAGAGTTGTAGAGAATTGTCTTAGATTTCCTACAAGACCATAATCACATCAATTAGATATTTGAAACTCAAGGTATAGCTAGTTTACTAAACACTGCCAAAAAGATAAATTAAGGCTAATTCATACAATAATTCTTTCAATGATCCAATAAGGTCCAATATCATAAAATGTGTCAAAACCAACTAAATTAAGCTTAATTGAACCTTAAGAAACCTAGTGAGAGGTTTATAAAATGTATAAAATACAGTATTATCAATTCTCGCACCAAACCATAAGCGAAAAGACCTCGGCAAGAACCAGTCTTTTAAACCAAAGTCACGTGGTATCCTAAAACACCGAAGTAAATGGTAACGAATCCCGGACAAGGTTTCTTACCTTTGGTATAGTTCTCAAATGCCAAACCAATTTGGATATCTGATCCTAAGCAGGGGTTCTCAAGTAGTTTTAAATAACGCAAAGGATATTGGACCCCACAATAAGTAAGAAAGAACGAAGTTGATTAATAAAACCCCAAAATCCCGGGTAACGTTCTTACAAAAGCAGAAACCCCATGCAGGGGGTAAAAAAAATAATCTACGCAACAGTGGAATCTAAACCACGGGTGCCAGCAGAAGAATTTCTAGCATTCAAACTTGAAGAGGCAACACAAGGAACTACAAGGCATCCCTCCCGGACCACTTTCCCGGAATCAAGCGTGTCTAAGGCCAGGGCAACCCCGGGATTGAAGAACTGAACTTAGCTAATGGCATTGCGGAATTGATCTTATTTTATCTTAGTCACAGGGTTATAAGCTGATTAACATCGGCCTGCAGAGAAGCTACTTTACCTTCAAACCACTGAGACTTGGCATGAGAATCATCACTCTCAGTCCGGAGTGTGACTATTTATTTCTGTTGCTCTGCCAAGGTAGCCTCTCTCGCTTTCCTGGCATTCTTTAGAGCCGCCACTTCAATCTCCAGATCCCGGATCCGAGATGAGGCCTCATTCTTAGCCTTGACAGCATCCTCTATGGCCTTGAGAGCTTTACTTTCACTTCGCTCGGCCGCCGCCAACTTGTTTGTCATCTCTTGTTCATGTTCCTCGATGGCTTGCTCTAAAAAATGAGCCTCAGCAGAAATTTGGATTGTTATATTCTGGAAAGCCAACAAAGCCTCATTTGTGCTATGTTGGGTGAAATATTTCCTAACCTCTTCATCCAAAATATGAAAGTTAATAAACTCCCTGGGATCCGACTCCTCATGAAACAGCTCTATCGGCCTTGAAGATTCTCCTGCTGCCATCATTTTACTTCGTGTACCTGACTGACTTTCCTCCATCGCCTTCCTCTTACGCCCCCGAGGTGATTCGGGAGAGTCCTCTACATTAATAGGCTCCACTGCCATGGAAGGAACTTCGGCCATCGGGATCAGAAGAGCTGGAGTAATCTCCACTGGGGGACCTAATGGAACATCGACATTCCTTGCCCTCAAGGCCTCCAATATCGCCAAAGACTCCCCATCCTCCATCTCGGCTAAGCTCTCTGCACAGAACAAAGCAATCAGAAACAGTCGTGATACGACATAAGAAGATAAAACATTTAAATAAGTATGCACAACGGCTAACACTACCTAGCACGATCCAAAACTCATCGTCATCAGGGTGTCTAATATATCTTTAGGTCAGATCTTGCCGACCTCATCCACCCACATTTTGAAGAAGTTAACACACTCAACCTTTTCGTCAGTTAGTTGACCTATCTCCTTCTCGAATGATCGAGTGGGGATGTTCTAAGCCTCCGGGTTCCAATATAGGCTGAACGTCATTTCCCCATCATTGCCCATCCAGAAAGGACGAGTACCGCCAGCCGCCATCAACTTGAAAAACTTCACTTTGAAGTCTTTGTAACTTTTCAAGTATGGATAAAAAATAGTCATTCCTTGCCGTGATCGAACCGAAAGCTAGGGCTGCTGACGAGCGCGGGCACCATGAACAGAATATCGCGTGTGGAAGTAGAAAAATGTCCCATCAGAGCATCGCAACCCCACTACCCGACATATTCTTTCGAAGGCCAGGATGTTTGCCTAACTATTGGGTGGATCTGATTGGGGGCAGCATGAAGAGTTCGGAGAATGGCAATATGAAAGTCGTTGAAGGGGAACTGAAGTCCGAACCTTGTGAAAAAGTCCTCGTAGAGAAACATGAAGTGTTCGCCCGCCTCTCGGGTCCAACACACATGTTCTCTCCCCGGGGACATGATCACGAATTCGTCATCCCTTTCACCTCATTCGGTGAGCTCCAAGTACTCCTTCAGCTTATCCAGCTCCGCCCTGGACTCATATCAGGATATCCTGTTAAAGGCGTCATCTACAACCCACGTGCAGGGTAACCCCGGACCTCGGTGAATTCTAATCGCCTGGTCCTCGGCCTGTAGATACTCTCGCTCTTGAACTTCAGGAACCGGGGTAGGCGCTTCAACTCTTGGCTCTCTCTTTCTAGCCATCTAATTTCCTGGAAGACACATAGAGGCCTAGAGTCAGAACCAGTTAAGTTTGAAGATCCAAACATGGCAATAGGCGAAGAGAGAAAATTGAGCACCCATGCACTGGCCTCCGCACCCACCGAGGCTAAAGCCTCAGAAAGACACCCCCGCTACACGTAGTGCGATGGAGGAGGTGCTCCATAGGGCAACACCGTTGAAAGGAGGGAGAATAGTGGTCCCACACTCATTCACAGAAAAGAAAAGGAAAAACACTCCATCAAGAGTGCGCAACCAGTTAATCAGTAACTAAGTTAAGGAGAGGGAAATACCTTGAAGAAAATTGAAGAGAATGTCTTTGAATCTTTGTCAGAACCACCCTTCGTAGCTGTAAAGCTTGCCGAAAATCTCCTCAGACCACCAATTTTCAAAGAAGGATTAGCGAAATGAAAAAAAAAGAAAGGATAACACCCTATTTATAAAGGTTACAGTTAAGGGGTAGTTTCATCCAACCACTTCGGATTTGAAAAGATATTCATTATGACGCGCAAAGCACTATGCACATCCGCTCAACCCTAGCGCACCACGTGGTCCACGTAGCTGTCATGGCAGTTGAGGGGACGGTTACTCAGCAGACCAAGAGACAACCCCAGCGTCTAAACTTTCAAAAAACTTATTCAGACCTCGAAAAAATGAATACCCTGGAGAATTCCTCCAAGGTACGAAGACCTCGGATCCAAGGCTTAAGCTTAGCACTCTGCCGGTCTCGACTGAGTACCAAGCTGGGGGCAACTCATCATATTATACGAGGTGAGCGTTGGACTCACCCCGGTACATTATAAATACCACGGGTTTTCAGAAGAAAAAAGGACGTGATATTAAAGCTAAAAAATATTTTATTTCATTCCATACATCGTCATATATCAATACAAGAAGGAAAAGAAAATAGACATGGAATGTATAACGATAGAGCAGCACTGATGAGCCCGGAGGAAGATCACCAACACTAGCTTCCCGCTCATGTGCATCATATCTAGTTTCTCTGGAACCTACACCGGTCTCTTCCCAGTATATCGGTCTCTTGAAAAAGTGGATAGGCTTTGAAAAACCAAGGGTAACCGAAACAAAACATTGCTGCCGGATAAAGGAAATTCCGCCACACTACTCTTCGATGCCACCTTTACAATGATTAAAAAAAGGCTAGGGTGCGCTCTGCTTTGGTGGATGGGGCATGGATCTTTCTTGAAGAGATCATTCCACTGGAACCCTAACCAGTTTCATGATCACTCCAGATTGCTTAAAAGCAACCACCTCAATAGTCCCTCCTGCTTATTCAAAAGGAGGACGAAGAAGGGCTCTATTTCTCCAATTACCTCCGTCCAACACAACAGGTATCACAAAACTCCCCAGCGACAGAGCATGAATTAGACACACCCTCGTACGCTGGGAAAGCAAAGTTCCTGTCATTAATACACTGGGAAGGAAAAGTTCCAAATGGAAGAAGTTGTTGGCTAGAAGAGGAAAGAATATCTTCAAAGATTTTGGGAGGAATAGAAAAATGGCTTTGGCGAAGGACAAAGACAAAACTCTCTTTGAGCATAAGAGAAACAACAGGAGAACTATCTTGGAAAATAAAAGGAAGGAATGTCAGTATCAGACGCAGACCTCCCATATTTATAAAGGGACTGAAAAGCTCGGATTGGCTCCAGGAATAAAAAATAAACCATATGACGAAATCGCATTTAATGCTCTCCCCTTCCCATTAATTACGAGAGCAACGGGTGTTTGGGAAACATACTAAAATTGATATTCTCTTTTAAAGGATCCTTATTTCCCAATAAAGTCAGAGGCAACATTTTTCAAAGACGAGACTCAGATCTATGCAAGTTACAGGGAGTATCATCGCAAAAAACCCTAGTAACCCAAGAGGGCAACAGGAACTAAACCCCGGGACAATAAGTAGGGATTCTAACCACATTCTAATTCCGGAGGTACTTTTTATACAACGAATATCGGCCTCGGCATGAGACATCGCAAAACCTAACTTTAAAGTTATGGCGTAGTCTAATGAGCTTTATCCTAATAAAGCTTATAACTTGACACTTAGTTGTCCTACCAAAGTGACAAGCTGGGGACAACTGTTCTGGACCGTGATCCAGGATCCTATTTAGAAGGATAAACCCAGCACACGCTCCACTGGACTCCTCCATTAATACCCCGTAAAGGTCAGTAAGACCTTGGACTATGGTATTGAACTATATGACGAGGATCACTGAATCAACACAGATTCTTGTAACTACCAATTAAGATCTTACGAGATTATATGCTCTATAACTGCCAACAATGGACAACCATAACGTCTGCATTCTAATAATACATGCACTTAATATCACGATTCCAACCACGTTTCATAAAGACCAGGCTAAGCTAACCGAATGAGATATCTGTTATCATATAGAGCATAAACCTTATTTGTACACGGCCTAATTTGAGCGTTGAAATCTTTTTACAAGTACTACTCCCTTCCAATTTAACACGCTTGATAGCGACTGAGTAAGAAAAAAACCACCACCTATATATCATTTATAAGTTCCCTCTAAATTTACTTTAAAACAATTCATATAAATGAATAATTCAGAATCATGCTACAAAGCTACCTTTTATTAAGTTTGTTACATTCATTGAGCAATTGAATTATAAATGCGTTGTATGAATTCTACCGGCCTATCAACATAGGCATGAAGAAAAACATTTTAATGAAATAAAGTATTTTGCATGTGGCTATTTAATTCCTTTACATCATGTTGGACTTTTTGTGCATATCTTGCTTTTTCCCAAGCACATAGGAAACATACGTATGCTCCAAATCAATGCATAGTTTCAATTACAAAGCCATGCTTGGACTTTGTCTACTTGTAATAAATACGACCATCAAAACTTTACAAGTTTAAGGTTCCTCTGTCAGGAATATTAAATTCTCTTACACAATTCTTATATTAATGATCTTAATTATTAAATAAAAAATATTAAATATTTTTTATATTTTTAAAATATTAAATAAATGTATATTTTATTAAATATTTTTATTTAATATTAAAATAATTATTAAGAAATTTTTTAAAAAAATATAATAAAATTATTTGAATAAAGATTACTTATCTCTATTTCTTATTTTTTTATCTCTCTACTTTAATTCTAATAAGTATTCTAAATTTAATTACATATTTTTTTTATTTAATTTATTTTATATTTATCAAAATTTAAGTAAAAAAATAAAATAAACAATAAGAAATGAGAACAGGTGGCATTCATACAAACTCTTCCTTCATATTATGCTATGCTTTTCTACTCCTTCTACTACTCCGTATTTATAATCTGCCTATAGGTACGAATGGTCATTCATTTTTTTGCTAGTAAAGCATGAGAAAATATACAACCACCTCTATCTATCATTTATGAAGTCATCAAGGCTTATGAAAAACTATTTACCGAGCACACGTTGTAATTATCCTAGTGCAGAAATAAGTCATCTGTGACCTTTCTATATCAAGCATATGTTTCTTACATAAGATAAGAAATATATGCATGCTTGTAGTAATTGAAACCAAATTAATGTAAGGGTTCTTACAATAGACACACTCATGTTTATAGACTGAGTCTAATACGAGAATTTAACAAGCTTTTACACTATTACAACCAACACAATAAATGATGAGTGAAATTCAGTGGGTGGTTGAACTTGTCTTTCATGCTTCAAACCATGCATGATATGTGAGGAGTTAAAAAAAATACAATTTGATGAATATGCGTGCAAGACCGTGATTTCGTGAAGTCTTTAAACTACAATAAATGTGAAGTAGAAATTGGTAGGTGATGTAACAAATTAATGCATGCAAGACTATTCACATCTTGTAACCTTGATTCAAATCTTTATGAATACGTTTCTCTAGATTTATAAAATCATGCACTACTAGTACTTTTCACTTATTACATCTTGTATCTTTGCAAAGTAAAAGACGAGACACTTAGGGTTCACTTATATAAAGGATATGATAAGACTTGATAGTACGTATAAGACTTAATACATAAGGGGTAGAAATATTATAATAAAAAATATTTTATAATAGTTTATATATCAAAATTTAATCAGGCATAATCTCACTCTAAAACTTGATTAAGTTATTTATTATTTTAATGTATAAGATAAATTTGATAGATAAACTTATATAATACAAAAGATATTTATATTAAATAATTGATAATGACATAATATATTATATTATTTTATCTTATCTCGATCTAATACAACATGTCAATGGAGGCCCTTCGATTTTCTTTCTTGCTAAAGAAGGTTGGAATATCACATTTCATATATAGAAGTTGATTACGAAGTGAGAATTGATATTTATCTGATTTAACTAAATAAAAATTGTGATTATTTTTAATGTAATCTTTTCAAGAATCTACCTATATTTATTAAATTAGAATACACTCTCTTGAGAGTGATTTAATATATTATTTTATATTCTCTTAAAGAATGACATATGTTATTTATAACTTTTTTTAATTTTAAATTCAAATTTTCTTTTAAAATTAATTATTTATATCTTTTATAATTTTAAACATATTTATTTTAATTTATATATTTTTAAATTCTACTTGAATTTTTAAAAACTAGTATAATATTAATATATGGAATACTTATTATTATTATTATTATTATTATTATTATTATTATTATTATTATTAAATTTGGCCCCTTAATGTAAGAGATCGATGCTAAGGCTTGATTGGTTGAAAATGTAAATAAAACAAAAAATAAAATTAAATAAACAATTATTTTTAAAATTTAAGATTATAAAATATTAATTGTTTTCTTTTTGATTTTTTAAAAATTAGTTATATATATTTAAAAAGAGTGTAATTGATATTAACGTGTGTTAGTCTAAGTGAAAAGAGTTTGAATCCCTTAAGCATGTAATCTTGAGTTTGATTATTATTCAGAACTGGGTTATGAGGGTTACTTAAGAAGGTAAGAGATTGTGGTTTCTCCTGTGGCGCAGTAGCAACAATGTTGGAGCGAGGGGTGAGTACTTGGGGTGTTCTTGGATCGGTTTGAATCGATTTTGAGACAAAAAATCATCTGATCCAAATAAAGTAAGTATCATCGGTTCGGTTTGAATTGGATGAATTCAATAACCAAACCGATCAAGTCCAAACCAATTTTAATCAGTTTGGATTGGATTGGATGATTCGATTTTTAACCAATAACATAATGAAAATGTAATCTAAATGAGAGCAATACACAACAACAACAATATAATTAAAATTCCAACCTCCAAAACATTCATAAAGTCATACAAACCATACAAACAAATAAAATTTTCAAAGTTCAGAATTCAAACAAATAAAATCAAAATGACAACTCAGCAAGGTAGTAATTGCATGGCAGCAATAACATGGTAGCAAGTCAGCAACCTAGCAACAAAATAATAGTTCTGCAAAACAACGAAGAGTTCCTATTACACTTATCTCTGAATATTTGGGATACTTAAAAGAAAGTAAGCAATATCTATTCCTCATAAAGAAAGTGTAATAGATTTGATTCTTGAACATCAACTAATCTACATCATTATATAGATCATTATCATATAAATATTGAAAGGAAATAGGGACTGCACCTCGGAGATGGTGGTGCTTGTGGATCGTGGGTATGTGGCGGATTTGGAGGTGGATCTAGGTTCTGGTGGTTGGAGTTGTTGGTGGCTTGCGGTGGAGGATCAGGTGCTGGTGGTTCACGGTGGAGGCTCAAGTGCTGGTGGTTCGCAGGGGAGGCGTGCGGTGGATGCGGATCTACTAGTGGCTCGTGATCGAAAATGAAGAAAATGAGAAATGGGGCGGAAGGAAAGTGATTTGGATCTGAACACCCATAGTGAGTACCTACAAAAGACACTCTAACACTCAAGTCAATAGGTGTGCAAGAAGGAAAGTGTGTCTAATTGGGAATTAGATCATACCTTTTGTAATTGACATTGACTAAAGCAATGATTTTGATGATAACAAATAAGAAAGGAATGAAAGTGCAAAGATCAATTCCCAAGACTCTTGAAGTTTAGTTTATAGGATTTAGATCTTGTGTAAAGGTAAATAAGAATCACACTGAGTTCAAATATGTTTTCAAATCTTTACAAATGGTTTTCACATGTTAAAATGCCTAACAAATATGTTTTGAAAAGCTAGTCTTGGTGGTAGTTCAAATCTATGAAATATAGTCAAGTTTGTGTTTTGTAAAACAGACCTTTGATTACTTTTTTGATGATATCTTTCAAAATATTTTGAGTTTTATTCTAAAACTTATTTCATATGAAAATGGACTCAAAGATCTTTCCAATGAGTGGTCATTTATTTTAAACAAATAAGTCACAAAGAAGTTATGATCTTTCAAAGTCAGTTTGGTAAAAAACAAGGCAAATAACTGATTATGGAATTCCTATAATTGGTTATTCACTAAGTCAGGTGCCAATTCTTATGTTTTTCTAAAGGCTCCTAATTGATTAGGTCATTTTCCTAATTAGTTATTGTGAAAGTCAGAGGCATTACCTCTTTGTTTTTAAAAGGCTCCTAATCGATTAGGACATTTCGTTAATCGGTTGTATGATAAGTCAGAAGCATTTCTTTTGTTTTAAAAAGGCCAATAACCGATTAGGCCATTTTCCATAATCGGTTATTAAAAGAAAAAGAAGCGTAGTTTCATTTTCTAATATATCATAATCAGTTAAGGGTTTTCTATAACCAATTAGGCCAATTCAAATAACCGATTAGGAGAAATCAATAACCGATTATCTAGAAAGGCAGAAAACATTTCCAACGACTCTATTGGAGCATTTAATGCCCCCAACAACCACCAATGACTCTAAAAACGTTTGGGCTATAAATGAAAATGTTTGGGCATTAAAGAAATGTTGGAGAACAATATGAAAATCATTCTTGAACATTAAATTCGTGTTTCACTATCTTTTTCTCTAAACCCATGTTTTGAGCTATAATTGTGTGAATCTTTAATACCCATAGAGCTTCAATTTATAATATCTACTCTGTTGTGAGTTTATATTTTATATACACTTTGATCATTTGTGAAGAGGGTGGAGTATCCCTCTAGAGAAAAGGATGAGGTATCCCTTGTTTGTAAAGAGGGTGAGGTATCCCTCAAAGGTTGTAAAAAGTGATGTATCCCTTATTTGTAAAGAGGGTGAGGCATCCCTCAAAGGTTATAAAGGGTGAGGTATCCCTGTTTTAAGACTCAAGCATAAAAGGTGAGGTATTCCAAGGTGTGGTGAATGCTCTAGTTTGTAAAGGTTGCCAAGCACATGTTCAAGCTTGAAGATATAGTAGAAAATCTCAGGTGATTACTTGAGGACTGAACGTAGGTTACAAGTGGATTGATGGCTGAACCAGGATAAACCTTGTGTTTGATCTTCTAAACTCATCTCTTTATATTTGTGCATTTATTGTATATGTTTACTTGAATGTTATTCATCTTAGCATGTTTAATTTGTGAGTGAAGTATTGCCACTCACTCCTATTTATAGGCGCAAGTTACCTCTCCCAACCTTTGCCATAAGGAGGGGTAAAATTGAAAGTTTGCACTTAATTTTAAACAATAATCACGACAGTACAAAACCCAAACGATGGCTTCCAATACCTTTTAACCACATGGCAGAGCATACCTGACAAAGCAGTTGAAAGGACAACGCTTAGAGTTGAAGCGATGTATGACGTTGCAAGAAGATATTCAAACCGAATCACAAACTTATGTCATGATATAATGATATGTTTGAAATACGGATCTCGGTTCGAGATCAAATTACTTTCAAAGTTAAATAGGCCCCACAAACAAAATTTGTATGGGGGTAACCTACTATAAATCTTGGATGATGATGTATTGACTTTATGCAGAGTGATCCATTCTGGATCTCAGCATTATTCATTAACACTAGGTGCATTCTACCATATATCACGAACATTGGCTCTTTAGTAAAAACATCGCGAGATCTAGCATTTATATTAGGACTTGGATTCCTTTGTCCCATGTGTTTCGTTTGCTCTTGTTGAACTCAGATATATTAACACTCAGCTGTAACATTTAAGTGTCAAGCTGGGGGCAACTGCTCTGGATCGAGTTCTGGGTTAGCAGTTTAAGAGCAACGTGGCCCACCTGAATTAGGTCTCAGATATTTATGCGTGCTATTAGATAAGTAAATTTATCTATTTATGGGGAGTAAATTTCTCACAAAATCTCTGAGAAATAAGGAAATTAATTATATCCCTCACAAATAGAGGAATTAGTTATAAGAGATAATAATCTCATTGCATTCTTATCTTAATGAACAATATTTAATGCAGATTTAATTATGATTCTTATTAACTAAGATGTTCCTATAAATACTATACAAGATAGTAAATATATACATTTAATTCTAAATACTATTCATTTTGTACACGGTCTAACTTGAACATCAAAATACTTTTTTATAGGTATCCATTCCTCATACTATCATCACAACTACCGTACATAAAAAATATAATCTACTTCAACTTTATTAAGATTCTCTAAAACTCATTTCATAACAGTATGTAATAAGGTTACGAAATATATGTATGTTCTAATATAGGTTACAGCTCATACATTGAGATAAATTAAATATTTAAATATAAAATCCATGTTCGTTACAGAGTTTGAGTTAGGGCTGCACAACCCGACCCAATGACCCCAGGACCTGACCAATCCGATCCAACACAATATAAAATATTGGGGTTGGTTTTTGTCATCGGGTCTATTCGGGTAGAACCCGGTCAACCCGTCTATTTATTGGTTCGGGTAATGAGTTCAAGAAATCAACCTGATGCCCTGACCCGATGACCTGAAAGTCAAGGAAAAAAATCCCAAAACCACCTTTACTCATTCAATCCAACCATCCTCAAACTTCAGCATCCAACAAATTTTCTAAATCTAGTATCTCAGAAACAAACCCCATCCACCATCACTGAACCATCACGGCCGCAGGGCCACCATCCAGCAATCCAGAAGCCAGAACCACCTTGCCAGGTGCCAGCGCTACCCATCAACATGTTGGCGAAGAAACCTGAAGTCGTAGCGCCAGCCATCACGAATCTCAGCAGTTAGCACCGCGACCTAGATCACACGCACTGTCGTCCTCCACCGCGAGCTTCACCCACCCACACAGAGCCATCGCTCCCCACCCTGTTCCACGCGCAACTGCGACCCAGAACCCACAAGGCATAAGCCCAGAAACGTTGTGACCCAGAAACACGATGGAAGAGAAACGTTGCGAACCCACAAGCCTAGAAGTGTCATCTTCCACGCGCAAGCTCAGAACCCGCCGTCCTCCACTGTGAGCCCAGGACCACCCCGTTGCGCCTTTGCCCAGATGGCCAGGTATGTGTCACACTTCCACCCAGATCTGTGTCGCGCCTCCAGATCCGTCCAGCAGCTGGCGTGGCAAGGACAGGGAAGGGGGGAGGATGGAAAGGGAAGGGGAAAGGATGGAAAGGAGGCATAAGGCATAAAGATGTAAAGTTGTTAAATGAAAGAAGGATATGAAATTTTGAATGGTAATTGAGCCTTGTGTTAGGTAAGGGTTAAAGAACAACTCGATGACGAAACCTAATCCAATTCATCTATAGGTCAAGTTAATTTGGTTCATGTTATCTAATAATTTTTTTAAAAAATCGACTCAAGATTCAAACTTGATTGATTGATTTAGATTTTATTTTCTTTTAAACACAATCTAATCTCATCCGTGTGCGACCCTAATTTGAGTGGTAGAATTCCATTCGGCTATTCGAACTAAAAGAGCACAGACTGAAATCATTTCTAATAGACTTTTTTATTTATTTTGGTGTTAAAGTCTAATAGACTTTTAATTTTTTGTCTTTTAGTACCTTACAGCAGCATACTTATGTGTGCAATGTCACACACGAACTTTAATATAATAATATATAAGAAAAAGATTATTATACGTCCTTTTAAGATTAATATATTATTGACATTTTTTTAAGAATATTATATTTAATAAAATAAAAAAAATATTAAAAAAATTGAGAAAAAGTATATGCTTAAAATCCATGTTCGTTACAGAGTTTGAGTGGTAGAATTCCATACGGCTATTCAAATCAATTCTAATAGCCCAATAGACTTTTTTTTTCGGTGTTAAATTCTAGTAGACTTTTAATTTTTGTCTTTTAGTATCTGACAGCAACATATTTCTGTGTGCAATGTCACACACGAACTTTAATATAATAATATATAAGAAAAAAATTATCATATATATATATTTTTAAAAGTGTATATATTATTAGTATTTTTTAAAAAAATATTAAATTTAATAAAAAATAATAATAAAATAAGTATAATAATTAATATTAAAAAATGTGAAAATAATGTACGTTGAATATCGCAACTGTAATATATAATACTTTGGCATACACTTTATTCCAGTTCTGTCTCAATCTGTTGGCTTTGGTGCGTTTAAGTGTAGGAGCGCCTTGCACCACCACTACCCTGCTTGGGCTATTGACGTGGCCACTACCTCGTGAGACTGCCATGCACAAATCCTGGCCTGCCTTATCCCTGCATTGCACTTTCCAACCCCACCTTCTTTATGCATTGGTATATCTTCTCTCTCTGATGTTTGGTGAACTGGATCCTGAACTACTTGTAAGCATCTGGGCACAGTGGGCCAACAGCATGTACGGTGCTGATGCAGAGGATTGGCAAAGATAATATCAGTGAGACAATGGCAGATAACTTGAAATTAAATAGCATTACATTTGTAAGGATAAATTTGTAATTTTACAGTTATTTGATTAACCTAAAAAATAAATTTAATAGTTGAATATACAGAGATAAGTTCAAAGATTGATTTTACTTGTGATATCCTGATATATCATTAAAAATATTTAATTTTTATAATAATTATTTTATAAATTATACATATAATAATATATAATTAATTAATAATATAAAAAAATTTATACTGATAATATATTAAAATTAAACTTTTAAAAATTTGAAGTGAATGGTTATATAATAATAAGATTATAAAAGAAGTAGCAAACTATAAACCATACTAAAGAATAAAATATACTACACAAAATGAAAAAGTAAAAAATTTAAGTAAAACTCCTTAGATATTTGTAGTGCTTGTCTTTAATAGAAATATAACATGTGTCTTATTTTTTAGTTATTTAATTATTATTTTTAAAATTTTTATTAATAAATTATAAAAAATATACACATATCATATTTTTATTAAAAATAATCATTACAAACACTTAAAAAACTTTACCATTTTGTTCAATGAAAAATTCTAAACCTTCTTACACTAAAGAATACCAAACTTAAAACCTTTCTGGATTTAAAAATATAAGAACTTAAAACCTTTCTATTTCTGTTTCTGCCTCTTTAATATCAATTATTTATAGTAGCATGTTAAATGCTCCAAAAGTAGATATGGGGGATATAATAATAAAGTTTTGAAGTGACAGTGGTTATATAATAATAAAATTTTAAAAGAACTACCAAATTTGAAACCTTACTAGAGAATGAAAAAATAAAAAATTTAAACCTTGTTACATTAGAGAACGAAAAATTTTACATATAAAAAGGAAAAGTAGCAATTCTAAACCTTTCTTTTTCTTTTTCTTCCTATAAAATATCAATTATTTATTGTAGCTGTGGCCTGCATGGCATCTCATTAAACCTAATAAATGTGATTCCTTTTGAAACCAAATTGTCATTTAGCAATTGATGGATGACGATAGCTTGTTCACTTTCTTTTATCTTCTTTTTTATTTTTTATTTAAACTTTTTCAGATAAAAAAATAAATTATATTTTATTTATTATAAAAATTATAATTTCTCTAATTTTATCCACGTATCAAAATTTAAATAGAGAAAAAAAAGAGGCAAATGATCTTTTTCCCTCATATTTTGTACTTAATTACCGTTTCATACTTTCATTAGTTGACTTGGCTTGCATGAAAAAAATACCATGTATATTATTTTGTCATCCTTACCTTACAATATACTCTGCTTCTAGAGAAATATTTAATTAAAATTTGTTTATCAAGTTGTGTGTACTAAATATCATGTAAATCAAATATCATGTATATTATTTTGTCATCCTTACCTACCAATTACTCTGCTTTTAGAAAAATATTTGATTAGATTTTGTTTATTTATTAACTTATATGAATTAAATTAATTAATATTTAATAACTTTATAAATCTTTATATTATACTAAAAATAATAATAATATATCACTTATTCATTATTTTAATTTACATAACTTATATAGAAAAAAATTATACAAGTATTTATCATGCTCCTGTCAGCTACCCTTTCTTATCTACAACCAGCACATATTCTATATTATTCAAACGTCAACAAGCTCATCATTTCATTCACCACTGTGCACTGTGTCTCAGTTCTGAGACCTTTGGAGCAATAAAAAATTATTCAAGAGTATCACCTCAATGGAGCAGCTGAAGCCAAGTCCTGCAAACTCTCCCCCTCTCACCCCACTCGGCTTCTTGGACAGAGCAGCCACCGTGTACGGCGACACCCCTTCCGTCATCTACAACGACACCACCTACACCTGGTCGCAGACGAACCGGCGATGCCTCCAGCTTGCCTCCGCCCTCTCCTCCCTCGGCATCCGCCGCGGCCACGTCGTCTCCGTCGTCGCCCCCAACATCCCCGCCATGTACGAGCTCCAGTTCGCTGTCCCCTTCACCGGCGCCATTCTCAACAACATCAACACCCGCCTCGATGCCCGCACAGTCTCCGTCATCCTCCGCCACGCCGAGTCCAAGCTCGTCTTCGTGGACACGGCCTCACGCGATCTCGTCCTCGAAGCCTTATCCCTATTACAAAGTAACCGCCCAATTCTCATCCTCATCACTGACGATACGGTCGAGCAAGCAACCCCATCATCATCATCATCATCCACCGTCGATTTCCTCGACACCTACGAAGGACTAGTGAGCAAAGGTGATCCAAAATTCAAGTGGATCCACCCTATCAGCGAGTGGGATCCAATGATACTAAACTACACTTCAGGTACGACGTCGTCTCCAAAAGGAGTAGTTCATTGTCATAGAGGAACTTTCATCATCACTCTTGATAGCCTAATCGACTGGAGTGTACCTAAGCAACCAATTTATTTATGGACCCTCCCGATGTTCCACGCTAACGGGTGGAGCTTCCCGTGGGGTATCGCAGCCGTGGGTGGAACCAACGTCTGCGTCCGCAAGTTCGATGGGGAAATCGTGTTCGATCTCATCAAGCGCCACGGCGTCACGCACATGTGCGGCGCCCCCGTGGTGCTCAACATGCTCACGAACTCCCCCGACAACAAACCGCTCGAGAAACCGGTTCAGATATTAACCGCCGGAGCTCCGCCGCCCGCGGCGGTGCTGTTCCGGACGGAGTCTTTGGGGTTTGTAGTGAGCCACGGGTATGGATTGACGGAAACCGGCGGGTTGGTGGTGTCGTGTGCGTGGAAAGGTAAGTGGAACCGACTGCCGGCGACGGAGAGGGCTCAGCTGAAGGCGCGACAGGGGGTTAGGACGGTGGGGATGACGAAGGTGGACGTGGTGGGTCCCTCTGGAGAGAGCGTGAAGCGCGATGGGGATAGCCTTGGGGAGGTAGTTATGAAGGGTGGGTCCCTCATGTTAGGGTACCTGAAGGACCCTGAGGGTACCGCGAATTGCTTTAAGAACGGGTGGTTCTATACCGGGGATGTTGGGGTGATGCATGAAGATGGGTACTTAGAGATTAAGGATAGGTCGAAAGATGTGATTATTAGTGGTGGTGAGAACTTGAGTAGTGTTGAGGTGGAGTCTGTGCTGTACGGTCACCCGGCGGTGAATGAGGCGGCGGTGGTAGCCAGGCCCGATGAGTTTTGGGGCGAGACGCCGTGTGCGTTTGTGAGCTTGAAAGTTGGGTTGAAGAAGAAACCCACGGAGAAGGAGATAGTTGAGTATTGTAGACAGAACATGCCGCATTACATGGTTCCGAAAACGGTGGTTTTGAAGGACGAGCTTCCGAAGACATCTACGGGGAAGATTCAGAAGTTTGTGCTTAGACAGATTGCAAAAGACATGGGAACCATCAGGCACAAGAGTCGAATGTGAACGCAACTTGGTTGGTGGAAATGAAATTGTTGTTATTTGCTCGTCAAATTGTTACATCATATTTTACATTTTATTTATTTATTTAAGAAACAGAAGACAGAAATAATGTGTTACATGTATGTTTCTCTTATTTTAATTTTAAAAAAATTAACGTAAGAATAATATAATTAAATTATTTTAACAAAAAACGTTCTTAACAAATAGTATTTTCTTTAAATTAATGTGAAAATATCATTATTCAGAAATGAATGAATTATCATTTTCAAAGGAAACCATTGTCATCTAGTTTAGTTTTGTGAACAACGGTTCTCAGGTTGTATTTAATATTCTTACTTAGTTCTTGCTGCTAGGATTGTAGTTACGGGGACTATCAGAGATAAGAATAAAGAATAAAATGACAGAATAATGTAGTTTTAAATGATTTTTTTAATGGGTAATGCTCTTTATTTAGTTTATTTAAATTATTTTAGTGAAAAGATAAAATATGAAAGGCGAGTAATCAACTGATTGTCACACATGCCATGACCGTGTCTTCTTCCCTTGTCTCCTTCGATGAATTCTTATTAATATATTGTATACCTTTCAATTTATCATCTTTAAACATTGGTTGATATGTAATTACATATTTCATTTATTTAGAAAGTTATAAATAAAAATTAATTTGGTTTTAAATTATTAAATTTTATTTGCATACGTATAAATTAAAACTCATTAAAATTTAATTAAAGTTAACTGAATTTGTTTTCTTAAATTAAATTAATAAGTTTATTTTAATTTGTAATTATTTCAAACACAAAGGTAAAAACTAAAAAGCGTGAGGTTTTAATTTTTAAAAAACTCCGAACTTTTTGTTAGAATTGTTTCCAAGACAAGCGTGACTACTCATGGGGAAATATATTTACTTTACTAAGACGAAAATTTAGCTATTTAATTACCTTTTTCTCCTACAGGAAGGACAAATTTCCACTCACTTTACTCGGTTCATTGGATAATCACATTTTAAATTATGAAGTAGCATGGCATGAAGGCAACCATTTTTTGCATTGACCTATATGCTTGGTGTATGGTGGATTGGGTGAATCAACGAATTTGTGTATTTTAACCCAACTTAATATATGAAATATGATCAGTTCAATTAAGTTTGTAGGTTGGGGTTGGTTGAAAAATTCTTCAACTTTAATGAGTTAGGTAATAAGTTTGTAAAATGTAAACTCACACAAATCCAACACACTTTGACTTTTTTTAGTGTCAATTAAATTTATGAGTAAATATCATAGTCATATTAAGAATGTGACTAAGAAAATAAAAATAAAAATCTCATGAAATTTTTAACGGACCATTGTGATGAAAATCAAATAGATCTCATGACAAAGAGTATTTTCAAAAAATTAAGAATAAAATAAATGTTTATGTCAATCGATATACTATATGTGCTAACATTGATTTCAATTAGTTAATTTAGTTTGTTGTTTATGACTTTTGAGACTTGTTAGATTGTTTTAATTTATTTTAGACTTATATTAACTTAATAAGACTCATTATGTTTATTTAATTTGTTTGAGATTTATTATATTTATGTAAAAATAGTTACATGACTTTTTAGTTTATGTGAAACATATGTTATTTTTAATTAAGATGTGTTATGTGTAACGAATTTTTAATTTTATATTTTGACATTTATTTTAACATAAATCTTTTTAATATATGTCGAACCTTTTGGTTTAACCCAATTCACTTTTGAGCTGATGAAATTAGTTCCAAAAATGTCACAAAATCTACCCCAACCCACCATAAGACACCCTTATGCATTCTATCAACGTTATAATAGAGAAATTCTTTTGTACTTCGGAGGAAGAGCAGAGGGAGCATATGAACCATTTAATGCATGTGATTTTTTATGGCTGTGTAGGTTCTATAATCCAAGCTAGGGTTCTCATGAAGGAAGAACAAACAAGAAATTTTCGTTATATTAAGCTTTACTAATTTATGTCATTTTTCAACAAAATAGAAAGTTTTATTTAATGACACAGTTTGAACTACAATGACAAGCGTACCAAATAAGGCCATGCACAATCTTAAGCATTGAAAAAAATGGAATAAGAACCAATGGCTTCTCTGAAGTCATTTCAATCTTAATTGCATTTGTTCAATAGAGAATGACTATCCCAGGCGCTCAGAATCAGATTAAACACAATATAAGACCCTTTTAGTCACATGATGTAATTAAAAATCCATTCCCCTTTGGTATAAGTTGGAAATTATTTCTCAAATTAGTGCAGAATCTACATAAAAGTCTATAAAAGTTGTGTTTGTGACCAAAGACTAGGTTAATACTTTTTTCTTGAGTTTATATATATATATATATATAAAAGTTGTGGTTTTCATCCACAACGTATGTCAAAGTCTGTTTTTTAATATAAGTTGTATGCTTAAGTTATAGTGGAGAAATTTTTTAGTGAAAATTTATTATTTTAGATATGTAAATTACTTTTTGACATGTATAAAGTTGTGCTAATAAAAATATATTTTTAACATAACTTATTAACTTTATACATATGAAAAAGTGATTTATATGCCTTAAATAAAAAGTTTCTTTCTAAGAATTACCGTCATAGTAACGTAAGCTAAACTTTTGATGTAAGTCGTGACTTCAACTTATGATTTTTATTACAAAATAATAATTAAAAAAAAACTCTTAGTGCAAGTCGTGGTTTAAGCCCACGATTTCTATTTTAATGGGATAAAAAAAGCTTGATGCAAGTCATTGGTTAAGACTACGACTTTTATAAAGAAAATATATTTGAAAAAATAGGTGCTATCTTAAGTCGTGGATCAATAGCATGACTTCTAAAGTTAACTGTAGCTTTTGTACTTTTTTGAGAAACAATTTTTAACTTATACTAAAGTGGGATATTGATTTCAAACTACACCAAGCTAGTAAAAAAGTCAATTATTTCATTACCATTTTTCTGATTTCACAAACTCTACTGCATGCATTGAATGAGAATTGCATGAGACACAGTCATAATTATAATAACACAAAAAAATAACAACAAACATAAATTAATACAACAACATTTAAAGTGATTTAGCTAACATGTTTAATGGTTGAGAAGAGAACAAATCTTTTATTAATATGAGATTATAGGATAATATTTGTAGGATTCTCAATTTTGGTATTTTACAATTATCATAATTATTATTATCCCTATGTCTCTAACAAACCCTGATGGTTTTCCCCACTCAAAACCCTTACACAAAACTCTTAAATCTTTCCTCCCATCTCCTCTTCTTATGCCTCTTATAATTTATTTAGAGCTCAATCTTCCCCATCCATGCTGCATATAAATTGCACCAAGTAGCTTATTTTCTCCTTTTTTTTCATTTCTTATTTTTTTAAAGGAAAAATAATTCAGTAGATTTTTTATACAAGTCATATACATTAAACTAATTAATAAATAATATATTATTATTTTTAATATATAATAATTATATAATACAAAAATTTATATAATTATTTAAATATTAATTAATTTAATTTACAAAATTATATAAATAAAATCTATATAAATATTTTTTTTATGGACTTTTATTAAAGCCTCCCTATTCTGTCTTTTCTTTTCTGTTTCTCTCATCACCAACTCACATTTATTGCTCTTTCTTTCTCAAACATTCGATCACTCTCCACGACACGCACATCTTTTCTCTCCTTTTATTACATTCACACAGTCACCAATTCACACACATTTAATTACGGAAACGTTTTTCATCTGCCTAAAATATTTTTATGTAGAAAAAGTTCGGTACACATAATTTTCAAATGATGTGCTTCTCACATATGTTTATACAGTATAATAAAAATAAATATAGGTAAAAAAATAAGATGATATTAGATGTAATTAAATAGTAAAAATTGTATATATATAAAATGATGTGAATAAAAATATATAATGCTAGAATTATTCCTTTATGCATGAATGCTCGTATTTTTTAACCTATTATTATTAGTTTTCAAGATATTCTTAAAAAGCCCCTGTACCATTGTTTTCTTCATTTTAGACCCTTCTTTTTATTGTTATATATTCATTTTTAAGGTACATTTTATAAATTAATTATATTCTATGTTAATTTTATTTCAAGATAATTATTATAATAAATATTATTTTATTATAACTTAAATAATAAAAAATTAATAATAAATATATTTTTTAAATATCACTATATTATTTATCATATTTATTTTAAAAATATTAATTATAAAATAATTTTTTTAGAAAAATAACATTAAATTGAAATAGCATTACTTTCTAAATTTAACATTTTAAAAAAAAATGTGCCTACATTAATACGTTAGTGATCTTAATTTTTTAACAAAATAAAGAAGTTTAATAATTGAATAATAATTTTTTTATTGAAAAATATGTTTAACTTTATAATGTTTTAAATATATAAATTTAAATTAAAAAATATTTATATATTTTCTCTTTTTCCATGACTCATTATTATCTGGGAAAATTTTAAAATTTTCACTGGTGTGAATTTTTATATTATTTTTGTTTTCTTATCATCATCACTACTAATTTTGCCATTTCGATTAAGCCCTTTCATATATCTTATATATCTGGGAAAAATACATCTTGATTGAGGTCACTCAGAAAATCAATCATATGCAATTGGGCTTCCTCTGCAGCCAAAATTTCCAACATATAGATAGAAACAGAATCAAAAGGAAAAAGTGAGGGAGAGAGAAACTTGATTCATTGCTCAACAGTCAAAACATACGGTCCATCGCTAACAAAGTTGAAATAGTCTTCTAACTTCTATATGATAACGTGTAATGAAAAAACAGAAAATTAGAAAGTAGCAGTTAGATTATAATTTTATTTATATGTTCTCGCTTAGTCCAGGTTTTACTTTTCTTAAAATTATTATATCATTTTTTTTCATTGTTAGAGGTTTATACATCTCAATAGATGTGAATTGAACTGATCATGCCTTTCTATATGTAGTATCTCACGTTCAAATATAATTAGGAAAACTTTCTTTCTATGATGTTCTCCATAATTCCGGAGTAGAACTGCTTATTAATCGTGGATGGTACTATTATGGTGGCCTAGTATGCACTAAGATGGTTAAACTTGTGGGATGCTCTTTTGATTTTGTAGCATAGTTATAAAATTTGAACCGATTGTCAACTTAGAAAGTGCACTAGGTCATTGAATCACTGGTTCAATTGATGATTTACTGGTCAAACTGCATAAATTTATTTATAATTACATATATAATTAAAAATAACTCAATTCTAAACTAATTAAAATTAATAAATAATTAAAATTAATAATTTAACATCATAAAATACTTAATTTCATGTAAAATTATTTTTAATAAAAGTGATAAAATTATCTAATTAATAGCTTTATTGATTTTATTATTCTGTTTTATCTTATATTAGGATATTGAAATAACCCTTACGTAAAAGATAGGAATAAACGTTAAAAAAAAAGATAGGAATTAGTTAAGTACTACATTAAAGATAATAGAGTAATTTCATTTAAAAGGAAAAGATATCCTTAAAATTGTGTTGCACAACTTCGTAAGTAAAACAATTTCCACGAACAGATGCAAAAAAATATTTAATGAAGAGATCAAAAATCATGAATTATACTATTAAATATAGAAAATAAATTTTAAAGTTAGCAAATAAAGATATATTCACCTTTAAATTATTTAGTGGATTAATATCAAAACATATTATTTTAAATTAAGAGTAAATATACTCTTATTTATTCATTTTAAAATAATATTTTTCTTTCATTATATAAGAAGATTTATGAATAAAGTGAAAAAAATAAAAAAATATTAATATTAGATATTAAATGTATTACAATAATAGTTGTCTTTTATATTATGATTCATAGGTAAAATAAAAATTTTTATATATATAGATTTTACAAAAAGCAAGAGAGTGAAGCTAAAAGTAAGAGAAATTAGTATGTTTATTATATAAAAATTAAAAATTAATAGAAATATGACTTGAAATTATAATATCAATGTATATAAAATAATCATGAATCACGTGTCAAATACATATCAGTATAAATTCTTTTAACTTCATTATTTTTTATCTTTAGTATAATTATACTAATCTCTTCTAAAGTTAGTGTTTATAATATTGACACCCATTTTGTTTGAGAAATTACTCATACTTTTCTTAATTTGTATTTTCAATAAAATTTTATGTAATATTTGTATATAAAGTAGGGGCAGTATATGTAATTTCATAAATAAATAAAAAGTGTTAAAGTGTAATAACGATATATAAAATTAAAAATATTGATATAATTTTTAAATAAGAGTATTAATATAATAAATACTAATTTTATAAAAAATCAGTATAATTATTTCTTTATTTTTTAATAAATTTAATTAAATTATTAATGCCTAAAAAAATTGTTGAGAAAAAGAAGATCAATGTCCATGCTTAGATCCGTCCCAGTCTCCACATATTACTTACCTTGGTCTCCAAGACCCATGAAAGGCAGTACATTTCAAAAATTGAAAAGCTCGGTTCTTACCCTTCGGTTGTGCCTAGATTTTTTTTCATCTTCTCCATCTGAGGCGCCAACTTCCTCCATATGAGACCAGATTACTTGTGCTATCTTGCTTATCCGAGTTTCTTGTCTCCCTCCTTTTTTTTTTTGGTTATCTTTCTCATCAACTTTTCCCACTAGAAACTAAGCGAAGCTGAAACCTGATCGGTGCTAAAGATTAGTAGTTAGTTTGCGAAAATAGTAGAACAGAGTTGACATACTTGACCGGTTCGAGTCGCACGAGTAGCAGAAAATTCAGTTGGGTCAGACGGTTCAAAACGGGCCATTTAGATAATCGATCCATGAAGCTGCTCAGATCGATCAGGCAACTGGTTCATCGATTCTATGGTCTGAACTGAGTTTAATACATTGTTTGATAGTAACTCTCACATTGTGTCTTTTTGTGAAGAATCAATTTTAGAGATGGTTAAGAAATAATATAATTGTATGGTCTTATATAAAGAAGGGTAGTCTAAATGAGGGATGACATATATATGTTTGGCACTAAAAATTAAGAGAAAAGTTAATAAAATAAAGGAATAAAATTCTCATTAATTTAAGATTGAAATAATTTAGAAAAGATTTATGATACTGATTAAGTGGAAAGTTTGAATGAAAAAATGACATGTGTTAGTATGAGAAATTAAATAAACAAAAAACAAAAAATTAAATGATTGAAAAATCAATAAGAAAAAGAATATAATATAATAAATTTAAGGAATAAATGTATTCATTAATGAAAATTGACTTTGATTAATTTGCAGAGCAAAATTGAAGAAAATGATTCTAAATGGACCTCGACAATTAAGAAATTAATACTACATGAAAAATAAAATCAAATAAAACTAATTTATGATATGTTGTCACGTTGCATACTCTGAATAAGTAATGCGACATGGTTGGCATGAGAAATTACGTAAATTTTTTTTTATAGCTCTCATGTTGTGTGAAAATCAACTTTGGAGATGTTAAGGGCCAAGTCAAGTAAGAAATTCAAGGTTGAAAAATAATATAATTGTGTGGTCTTATATAAATAATGATAGTCTGAATGAGAAATGCGACTTATGCTGACATGAGAAATTGAGAAAAAATAATCTAATAAAATAAATTAATTAAATTTCATTAATTTAAAACTAAATCAACTTAAAAAAGATTAATATTTATTAATTAGAAAATTTGAATGAGAACAACATGTGTCAGTACGAGAAATCAAAATAAAAAAACATTGATTGGAAAATCAATCAAAAAAGAAATATAAAATAATAAAAATTAAAGATAAATATAATCTAATAAACTCAATTTATAATATATTGTTATATTATTGTGCCAATTATATCAGCAAGAATGTCACTTGAAAAAATAGATAAAACAGTAGAGGGTTCATTATGCAAATAGGCATGGTTTCTAAGGACCAAACTTGCAGCTCAACAATGTCACTTAACTTACCTTTTTTTTTTCAGATAGTAGGTAATTAAAGACATCCGTCGATCAGATTTTAATCCAAATCCACAGTCGTAGTTCAGTGAACACCCATGCACCCAAACATTTTAGCTGCATGTGGAAAATGTCTCCTAAGCCTACGTTTGACACACATGATAGTATAAGACCTGATAATATAAAGTAGTAGGATATGACCTGATAGTATAAAAGAGCTGATAAACTCTTGTCATATCATGTATTTGATAGTTATTGTATAACTAATCTGATTGTAAATATAAATATTTTCCATGACAAAATTATCCTTTATAAAAAAATCCTATTCTTCTTCTCTTTTCCAAAACTATTCTCTTCCTCCCATTCACATTCCTTCTTCATCATTCTGACTCTGATCTATTTCCCCTAAATAGAAAAATTAAAAATAAAAAATATTTTCCATTCCTTCCAAATCAATCCATTTCTCTTCCCTCTCCCTTTGAATCCTCCTCCTCCGTCGACTCTGCTTCGATCTCCGACCTCCACGTGTGCCTCCACTCCAACATCCTCTGCTCTGCCACTCCAAATACTTCTCTGCCTTCTTATCCGACTGATGGATCCGCCACATCCACCCTCCTCTGCCACCAGAAAACTCCTCTAACTATGACAACAAAGAACTGTTTCGGCTCAATCTTGGAGTTCCACCCACTCCTGGGCGATGTTCACCTCGCACTCGGTGGAGCACGCGTCGATCTCCTCCATCCTGTGGGACGCCGGGTCGATGAGCCTTGTGTTGATCAGGGCCTTCAGGAGGGTCTAGCCAGAGAGCCCTACGACGTCGTGGTTCTTGCCGTCAAAGTCGGTGGCGGAGAGACAAACGATCCTATCCGAGACCTTTGCGGAAGAGGAAGAGGAAGAGGATGAGAAGGATGAGGAGGAGGAGGCGGAGGAGCGAGAGATTAGGGATTTAGAGAAGAAGGAGAGGGAGGGGAGGCAGTGGATTTTGTAAGAGAGCCTGTGAAGATTCGCGACGACCATTGTTGTTGTGTGAGGTTTTTTCGGGTTTGGAAGAGAAGAGAAAATGAAAGAAATGGTGATGTTGCTAGTTTCTCAAGGGCTCACACAGACTCAAGGGAGGGTAGAGATGGAATAAAAACCTTATCAGGTGTTATCCTATGAGGGGAGAGAGGATAATTTTATCAGGTCATAACAGGATAAAAAATGTTAACCTGATATGGTTATACAATCATATGAGTGCATCAACATTTGATAGAACCTGATAATATAAGCTTATACTATCAGATCTTCATTATACGATGCACCAAACGCAGTCTAAGATTCTCACTTTCTCACATGCATACTTTATTTTCTTCTACATTTACAATTTAAGGCAAAATTCCCAACACCTATTTCTCCCATATTTAAATTTTCTCATATTATTATTCTTTTCATGTAATCAATTAAAAAGGAAAGATAGACATAAATATTATAAAAAAAAAATTCCACAAATTATGACTGGATCTTATTAATAAATGGATCAAGATCCTCTTTTATTAGTTAAAAATAAGAGAAGATCTCAACCTTAAAAATATTTTTATTTTATGATAAAATAAAATTTATAAATATAATTTAATAAAATTGAGTTATTAGATCTAATAATAACACTTTCTCCTGTTTTCACCTAACAAAAAAAAAATCCTAATCCCTAATAAATAATTTTATATTTATCTCTTTTCTCTACTTAATCACATAAAAAACTAAATGAGAACATCAAAATTCATCACCCCATACAGCTGTGAGGTATTATGTCAAGCGTTTCAGGAAATTAGCACAATGTCCTATAGTAGAAGAGGCTTACCAACTCTCTATATGATGCATGGACGAAATAATGGGAAAAAGCAGACGGCAGTAAGGATAATAAAGCATGCAATGGAAATTATCCACCTGCTCACTGATCAAAATCCTATCAAAGTTATTTGTCGGTGTTGTGATCTACAGGTATACAAACATGAAAAAAGATACCCTTCCACTTTTTCATCTTTAGTCTAATATACTCCATGTGTTGCATACTTTATAGTCTATCTGGATTTTTTATAATTAATTAATACTTTCTATTACTCTAGTGGGCCAAGGGAAGGTGCCACATGAATCGGCTCTACTGGTGTTGTCAAACGTCAGGCTGTTGATATTTCTTCCCTGCGACGTGTGAATTAGGAAAATCTATCTCCTTACTTCAGGTGTATCATAATTTGCGCCGTTTATGGTTGCTGATCATATTAATTGGGCTTTTAGCTATGCCATTAAAAAGAAGGACGAGATTGAGAGGGTTGCCGAAGCTATCTGATGCTGATTAGATTAAGATTATTTATTATTTTGATAATTTTAGATTTTATTATAAATAATTATATTATTTAAAGATTTTATCTTTTCATATTTTTAAACATTTTATTTATTTTAAGATTTTTAATTATAATTACCATAAACATTATATTTTGTTCTAGCAAATACTTATTAAATAAAACATTTAAGTAGCTCAAATCAAAACCTAAATTCTAAGCCCCTATATTAAATTTTTTTCACATCTTATCCCAATTCCAAATAACAATAATAATAAAAAATAAAAAGTCAAAAATGGAAAAAAAAATCTTTATGTCAATCCTTTAAAAAAATAAAAATAAAAATATTTTATTAACCCACTTGAACATGAAAGCCCACAGCCATTTAACTCCCACTCTCTCTCTCACTCACACTTTCACTCACGGGTAAAAGCTCATATTACCTTTTCTCTGTCACATTCGCTCACATATTTAGTTTCACTCACAGGTCACAGCACATACTCATATTTTTGCCTCATTCATATATGTTTTGGAACTCCGAGTTAGCAGTTGAGGAACAATTCAATCTATTAGAATAAAATTCTAGATATCTATATGTATTATTACATAAGTAAATTTACTTATTTATAAGAAATAAATATTTCATAAAATTTCTCATAAATAGAGAAATCGATTATATCTCTCATAAAAAGAAGAATTAGTTATAAGAAATAACAATCTCATTAGATTCTTATTCTAATTAATAGCATTTAATGTAGATTTAATTATGACTCTTATCAACTAAGATACTCTTATAAATATCACACAATGTTACAAATATATACATCTAATTCTAAATATTACTCATCTTATACATAGTCTAACTTGAGCATTTAGTACTTTTTGTAGGTACTCACCCCTCGCACCACTGTCGCAACTACCGTGCATCGGAGGCAACTACCTCCATCAACCTCACTCAGGTAATCATCTGAACCTTGTTCGGAACATTGATGCAATCTGTGGGAAGAGATAAACTTCGATTCCCATTACCACCATCATGGTCACTACAAGGCGAAATCACGTTTCTGTTATTCAGAATCAACCTTCTTCTGGCCGCCGTACGGCATCTGCCCCAGCTCAGGAACTAATTCAGGAAGTGGTCACTGCCTAATGGAAACCTAGGCAGGAAAGAGTAGAGACTTCGCATACTGGCAAAAATCTCTATCCTCAGCCACGACGAGTTCCGATGAGGCAAAGACTCGGTTCACAAGGAGTACCTTCTAGAGATACCAAACAACGAGTATCGACGTTATAGCGCTTAGGTGCACGGGCGAACAATAATGAAGTTCGGTCCCACCGGGCAAATCCAGTCTCTCGGAGCTATCCAAAAAAGAACTCATCTCTCTAATTAGAATCTAGGGCAAATGTATTCATAACCTAGAAAAAGTTGTCAACTAGGAGAAGGAAGGCGAAAATCGAATTCCTCACAAGAATCAAGAAAACAGAAAGGACCTAGCCCATAACGATGTATGACATCCAAAATATTCTAGGATCATGGAACCCAATCAGAGAGTTGAGATCCCAATTCATGGAAACAAAGAGCAAGATCAAGGACCGAGAAACTTGGTTAAACAAAACCAACCTTTCTCCGATGAACTGATGGCCTATGAGATCCCTAAGTGTTTCTAGTACCCAACTAACATTGAAGCCTATGACTGGACCACGGACCATCAAGAGCACTTAGATGCCTATGTCTTTGCTCTCCTATTTGCTGGAGGAGATGATTCACTTATATGTCGCGCTTTTCCTCTCTCTTTGAAAAAAGTCGCCTGAGATGGTTCACTACTTTGACTCTTAAATTAGTTATTAACTAGGTAAACTTATCCTCGAGATTTTTGCTACACTTCACCTCTAGTAAGGGGCAGCTGAAATTCATTTCATGTCTTTCCAATATTAAAAAAGGAAAGGAAGAATCCCTCCAAGAATTTATATCCTGAGAGAGAGGATAAAATGCCAAACCTAAGCCCATAAAACCTTCCTAATAAGGCCAGAATTTGAGACCACCTTTGAAGGGGAAATATGAGTTACACCCCCTCAACATACCTTGAACTCAAATTTACCAAGAGGTGATGAATACAAAGTTTAGAGACGTGCAAAGACCTCCTCCATTGAGAAAATATGCACAAAAGGATAAATTTAAACACTGTGTATTTCACAAAGGTCATGGGCATAATACTAAAAATTGCATTAACCTTCAAAACACTATCAAATCTTTTATTTGGGATGATCGTCTAGGATGATATGTGTGTCAACATTAAAATAATAACTAGAAGGAAAGACAAAATTATAGAAAGCGGAGTTACAGTCCTCGAAGAAGCCCATCTCCACCATACTAGAGAAGACGCTCGCTCTCGAGGAATGAAAATCCTGGAGCAGGCCCATCCCTGGATAATGCTCAGAATCAAGAAAGAGCACAACCCTAGGGTTACACCAATATGGACAATGATCGTCGTCATGCCGAAGTAAGCTAGACAATTAACACCATTTTGGGAGGCTTTGTAGGTGGCGATGAATTTGGGAATGCAAGGGAAAAAGCACTCTGGGCTGTTGTGAGTGTAGCATCACATTCGTGATATAAATCAAACGACAGAGTAAAGAAGAACCTGCCGATTTTATTTACCGATGAAGATTATGGTTGCACTATCCCAGATTACGATGACCCCATGGTGATCTCTGGAATAATAAGCAATGCCAAAGTTCGTCGTATATTTGTTGATCAGTGGAGCTCGATCGACATCTTGTTCCTAGACTTATTTGAAAAGCTAAGAATATCAAAGAAGGAACTGATAAGAGGACTATAAATCCCAAATCTTATCATTAGTTAGTTGTATTTGATTTGTATTTAGTTTGTCTTGTAAGAGTACTATAAATACCCCTTCTATCAGCACTTTAGAAGACATTTTTTATTATTGAGTTCAATTTGAAATATATTTATGTTTCTTGAGACTGAATCTCTTGACACCGAGTTCTTTTATCCTTTGGTTCTATATTAATTTGGTATAAGAGCCTTGTAGATTCCCATGCTTTATGTTGTTGAAAGCATTTAGATTTCTCATAGCTAAGGTCGTTTCGCTGTATACAACTCATCAGATCCCCACACTTTGTGCTATTGAAAGCATCTAAATTTTTCATAATCAAGGTTGTTCTATTGTATACAACTCACCAGATCCCTACTAGAGTTGAAATTTATATTCTTTCCCCAAAAATCTTCCATTTTTGTGTTTCTTTTCAGAGTTGAAAAAAGTCATTGAAGCTCTTTGACGCCATAATGTCGACCTTTGACGAGGTCTTCACAAGTTCTAATCAGAGGCACTACAAAACAAGGTCAATCTCAACATCTTTTTATTTGACAAAGACCATGCTCTTTTTGAGCATTACTAGCTTTCTACCTCTCTATAGGAGAGTCCTCTCAGAGGGACAGAATGATGTAGAATAGATTTAAATTATTTATGATTTTGATAATTCGAGATTTTATAGATAATTATGTTATGTAAATATTTTATCTTTTCATATTTTTAAAGATTTTATTTATTTTAAGATTTCAATTTTAATGAGATTCTATTCAAATATCAAATATTATCATCAGCTAGTTGTATTTAATTTGTATTTAGTTTTTTTTTGTAAGAGAGTTAGCAATATCCCTCTTATTAGTACTTTGGAAAATGTTTTTTATTATTAAATTTAATTTAGAATATATTTTTATTTCTTGAGTTCGAATCTCTTGGTGTTGAATGCTTTTGTATTGTTTTACATCACAAACCGTTGAGGAACAAAGATTGGCACAGAGATAAGAGTTCACTTTTGAGTTGGTTTTCTTCTCCACCTTATTATCTCATGGATTTTTTGTTACTCTCAAACCTAAATTGAAAATATATGTTACTATATATGTTGAAGATTAGAGAATTTTAGTTTTATTGGTAGATCTTATAGTCAAAATCAATCTTTTAATCCAAAGTTATATTTTAATATATGACTAGCAACGAGATAGTTTTGTTACAGCTACATTGCTAAATGCAGTTGAAGAGGGTAGCGTTTTATATCATTGGTTGGAAACTCGTGTTTTCAGCAGTCTAGCTCTACTGTTTGGCTGGTCGTCTGAATTAGATTTTATTACAATGGCTCAGAATTTCCAATAGTTACTCAAATGGTAGTAACTACTTTGAGGTATTGTGGTTCTTCAGCTGTATTTCTCTTTATTACATTATAAAACTAAGCTAGTTGCTTCTTTATCTTAAACGTATAATAGTTAAGCACTCTCACATAGAAGAATTATGCATTTCTGGGCAAGGCTTTTTCTAACGGTACACGTTTAAAAAAATGGTATATTAATAAGTAATTTATAACATTTGCTAAAAAGATAGTTTATCTATCAAGGTTTCTTCAATATTCTTACTTTTTTTTTTCAGGATATCGGTATCTTTTAGTAATTAACAAAAAATATTTAATCATTTGTCTCACTTATTTAAAATATAAATATATATTTTAAATAAGTGAAAAAATGTGATTAATACACATGGCTAAATATTAGCCACTAATTGTTAAAGATACTTGGGAGAACCGCTTTAGACAATTCAATAAATATATACTAACATAGGTAGCTGAATTTTTTTGCATCAAAGTATTTTCTATGCATGTAGAGTGAATAGTTTCACATACTTTTATAATTTCATTAATGGTAGGTGGAGGTGTTGTTACATGCCTTGTCGTGATTTACTAGTAAAAGAATGGACAAAAGTCCAACATGTTTGATGGAGCTTCTATTGCAAGTTCAACTTTCACAAAAGATAATAAATATTAGCATGCTCCATGAAAAGAGCACCTAAACTCTACGCAGAAGCAAGCTTTGAAACGAATCTTTGCATTGGTTTGCTTTTATTTATTACAAACATGCTATGTTTCCTCCTTGAAATGCCAAAAAAATAAGAAAAAATAAGAAAAAATAGAAAAAAGAAAGCTCAAGCATAATATTAAGTCTACAACATCAAATTCAAGGGCTCAACAGATTCAACATTCTAAAGTAAATCCAAAATATATGCTTCAACAACTTTGCAACTTCAAGCTTTACACCATTAATGCATATAAATTAAATCATAAAAAAAGTGACGATTAGTATATAAAATTAATCGTCAATAGATGTTTTCCTAATAAGAGTATATGTTCTCGCTTAGTCCAGGTTTTACTTTTCTTAAAATTATTATATCATTTTTTCTTCATTGTTAGAGGTTTATACATCTCAATAGATGTGAATTGAATTGATCATGCCTTTCTATATGTAGTATCTCACATTCAAATATAATAAGGAAAACTCTCTTTCTATGATGTTCTCCATAATTCAGGAATAGAACTGCTTATTAATCGTGGATGTACTATTATGGTGGTCTAGTATGCACTAAGATGGTTAAACTTGTGGGATGCTCTTTTGATTTTGTAGCATAGTTATAAAATTTGAACCGATTGTCAACTTAGAAAGTGCACTAGGTCATTGAATCACTAGTTCAATTGATGATTTACTGGTCAAACTGCATAAATTTATTTTTAATTATATATATAATTGAAAATAACTCAATTCTAAACTAATTAAAATTAATAAATAATTAAAATTAATAATTTATCATCATAAAATACTTAATTTCATGTAAAAATTATTATTAATAAAAGTGATAAAATTATCTAATTAATAGCTTTATTGATTTTATTATTCTGTTTTATCTTATATTAGGATATTGAAATAACCCTTACGTAAAAGATAGGAATAAACGTTAAAAAAAAAGATGGGAATTAGTTAAGTACTACATTAAAGATAATAGAGTAATTTCATTTAAAAAGAAAAGATATCCTTAAAATTGTGTTGCACAACTTCCTAAGTAAAACAATTTTCACGAATAAATGAAGAAAATATTTAATGAAGTGACCAAAAATCATGAATTATATTATTAAATATAAAAAATAAATTTTGAAGTTAGAAAATAAAAATATATTCACTTTTAAATTATTTAGTGAATTAAGATTAAAATGTACTATTTTAAATTAAGAGTAAATATACTTTATTTACTCATTTTAAAATAATATTTTTTTTTTATTATATAAGAAGATTTTTGAATAAAGTAAAAAAAATAAAAAAAAATATTAATATTAGATATTAAATGTATTACAATAATAATTGCCTTTTACATCATGATTTATAGGTAAAATAAAAATTTTATATATATAGATTTTACAAAAAAAAAAAAGAAAGTGAAGTTAAAAGTAAGAGGAATTAGTATGTTTATTATATAAAAATTAAAAATTATTAGAAATATGACTTGAAATTATAATATCAATGTATATAAAATAATAATGAATCATATGTCAAATACATATCAAGTATAAACTCTTTTAACTTCACTATTTTTTTATCTTTAGTATAATTATACTAATTTCCTCTGACGTTAGTGTTTATAATATTGACATCGATTTTGTTTGAGAAATTACTCATATTTTTTTTTACTTTATATTTTCAATAAAATTTTATGTAATGTTTGTTTATAAAGTAGGGGCGGTATATGTAATTTCATAAATAAAAAAAAAAGTGTTAGAGTGTAATAACGATATATAAAATTAAAAATGTTGATATAATTTTTAAATAAGAGTATGAATATAATAAATACTAATTTTATAAAAGATCAATATAATTATTTTTTATCTTTTAATAAATTTAATTAAATTATTAATGCCTAAAATAATTGTTGAGAAAAAGAAGGTCAATGTCCATGCTTGTCCCCTTAGATCCGTCCCAGTCTCCACATATTACTTACCTTGGTCTCCAAGACCCATGAAAGGCAGTACATTTCAAAAATTGAAAAGCTCGGTTCTTACTCTTCGGTTGTGCCTAGATTTTTTTTCATCTTCTCCATCTGAGGCGCCAACTTCCTCCATCTGAGACCAGATTACTTGTGCTATCTTGCTCATCCGAGTTTCTTATCTCCCTCCTTTTTTTTTTTTTGGTTATCTTTGTCATCAACTTTTCCCACTAGAAACTAAGCAAAGCTGAAACCTGATCAGTGCTAAAGATTAGTAGTTAGTTTGCAAAAATAGTAGAACAGAGTTGACATACTCGACCGGTTCGAGTCGCACGAGTAGTAGAAAATTCGGTTGGGTCAGACGGTTCAAAACGGGCCATTTAGATAATCGATCCATGAAGCTGCTCAGATCGATCAGGCAACTGGTTCATCGATTCTACGGTTCGGACTGAGTTTAATACATTGTTTGATAGTAACTCTCACATTGTGTCTTTTTGTGAAGAATCAATTTTAGAGATGGTTGAGAAATAATATAATTGTATGGTCTTATATAAAGAAGGGTAGTCTAAATGAGGGATGACATATATATGTTTGGCACTAAAAATTAAGAAAAAAGTTAATAAAATAAAGCAATAAAATTCTCATTAATTTAAGATTGAATTAATTTAGAAAAGATTTATGATACTGATTAAGTGAAAAGTTTGAATGAAAAAAAGACATGTGTTAGTATGAGAAATTAAATAAACAAAAAACAAAAAATTAAATGATTGAAAAATCAATAAGAAAAAGAATATAATATAATAAATTTAAGGAATAAATGTATTCATTAATGAAAATTGACTTTGATTAATTTGCAGAGCAAAATTGAAGAAAATGATTCTGAATGACCTCGACAATTAAGAAATTAATACTACATGAACAATAAAATCAAATAAAACTAATTTATGATATGTTGTCACGTTGCATAATCTGAATAAGTAATGCGACATGGTTGGCATGAGAAATTAAGTAAATTTTTTTTTATAGCTCTCATGTTGTGTGAAAATCAACTTTGGAGATGTTAAGGACTAAGTCAAGTAAGAAATTCAAGGTTGAAAAATAATATAATTGTGTGGTCATATAAATAATGATAGTCTGAATGAGAAATGCGACTTATGTTGACATGAGAAATTGAGAAAAAATAATCTAATAAAATAAATGAATTAAATTTCATTAATTTAAAATTAAATCAACTTAAAAAAGATTAATATTTATTAATTAGAAAATTTGAATGAGAACAACATGTGTCAGTACGAGAAATCAAAATAAAAAAAAACATTGATTGGAAAATCAATCAAAAAGGAAATATAAAATAATAAAAATTAAAGATAAATATAATCTAATAAACTCAATTTATAATATATTGTTATATTATTGTGCCAATTATATCAGCAAGAATGTCACTTGAAAAAATAGATAAAACATTAGAGGGTTCATTATGCAAATAGGCATGGTTTCTAAGGACCAAACTTGCAGCTCAACAATGTCACTTAACTTACCTTATTTTTTTTCAGATAATAGGTAATTAAAGACATCCGTCGATCAGATTTTATTCCAAATCCACAGTCGTACGTAGTTCAGTGAACACCCATGCACCCAAACATTTTAGCTGCATGTAGGGATGGCAAACGGGCGATCTCCTCTAATATTCGCCCGCCTACCGCCTCCATATCCGCAGATATCCGTTTATCTTTCTTCCTCGGGTAAGCGGGATCATGGATATCCGCGGCACTCCAATAAATTATAAAAAATTCAAAAAAATTAAAAAAATAAAATGAAAAATGAAAAAAATATAATATTATAATTTTTTAAAATTTATCCAACACAACTTAATTTAAAAATAATGTCAAATACTTAAAATACTTTTAATTTATATAACTTTACAATATTTTAATTTATATAATTAAGTTTTTTAATAATTTCATATAAAATATTTATATAAAACTTTTGCAGTGCATGTAGTGCTGAGGGAACCACCTCACCCGTCCCGTTTATTAAACGGGGATAATACTAAACGGATATTTATATCCCATGAGAAATTGGGTATTATCCGCCACGTCACACGGGTATTACTTTTATGGATACCATGCATGGAGTGCTGGTAAAATTGCATCCACAGCTGCATGTGGAAAACGTCTCCTAGGATTCTCACTTTCTCACATGCATACTTTATTTTCTTCTACATTTACAATTTAAGGCAAAATTCCCAACACCTATTTCTCCCATATTTAAATTTTCTCATATTTTTTTTTCATGTAATCAATTAAAAAGGAAAGATAGACATAAATATTATAAAAAAAAATTCACAAATTGTGACTAGATCTAACTAATAAATAGATCAGGATCCTTTTCTATTAGTTAAAAATAGGATAAGATCTCAACCTTTAAAAATATTTTTATTTTATGATAAAATAAAATTTATAAATAAATTTAATAAATTTGAGTTATTAGATCTAATAATAACACTTTCTCCTGTTTTCACCTAACAAAAAAAATCCTAATCTCTAATAAATAATTTTATATTTATCTCTTTTCTCCACTTAATCACATAAAAAAATAACATGAGAACATCAAAATTCATCTCCCCATACTGCTGGGAGGTATTATGTCAAGCGTTTCAGGAAATTAGCACAATGTCCTATAGTAGAAGAGGCTTACCAACTCTCTATATGATGCATGGACGAAATAATGGGAAAAAGCAGATGGCAGTAAGGATAATAAAGCATGCAATGGAAATTATCCACTTGCTCACTGATCAAAATCCTATCAAAGTTATTTGTTGATGTTGTGATCTACAGTTATACAAACATGAAAAAAGATACCCTTCCACTTTTTCATCTTTAGTCTAATATACTCTATGTCTTGCATACTTTATAGTCTATCTGGATTTTTTATAATTAATTAATACTTTCTATTACTCTAGTGGGCCAAGGGAAGGTGCCACATGAATCGGATCTACTGGTGTTGTCAAACGTCAGGCTGTTGATATTTCTCCCCTGCGACGTGTGAATTAGGAAAATCTATCTCCTTACTTCAGGTGTATCATAATTTGCGCCGTTTATGGTTGCTGATCATATGAATTGGGCTTTTAGCTATGCCATTAAGAAGAAGGACGAGATTGAGAGGGTTGCCAAAGCTATCTGATGCTGATTAGATTAAGATTATTTATTATTTTGATAATTTTAGATTTTATTATAAATAATTATATTATTTAAAGATTTTATCTTTTCATAGTTTTAAACATTTTATTTATTTTAAGATTTTTAATTATAATTACCATAAACATTATATTTTGTTCTAGCAAATACTTATTAAATAAAACATTTAAGTAGCTCAAATCAAAGCCTAAATTCTAAGTCCCTATATTAAATTTTTTTTCACATCTTATTCCAATTCCAAATAAAAATAATAATAATAAATAAAAAGTCAAAATGGAAAAAAAAATCTTTATGTCAATCCTTTAAAAAAATAAAAATAAAAATATTTTATTAACCCACTTGAACATGAAAGCCCACAGCCATTTAACTCTCACTCTCACTCACACATTCACTCACGGGTAAAAGCTCATATTACCTTTTCACTGTCACATTCACTCACATATTTAGTTTCACTCACAGGTCACAGCACATACTCACATTTTTGCCTCATTCATATATGTTTTGGAACTCCGAGTTAGCGGTTGAGAAACAATTCAATCTATTAGAATAAAATTCTAGATATCTATATGCATTATTAGATAAATAAATTTATTTATTTATAAGAAATAAATATCTCATAAAATCTCTCATAAATAGAGAAATCAATTATATCCTTCATAAAAAGAAGAATTAGTTATAAGAGATAACAATCTCATTAGATTCTTATTCTAATTAATAGCATTTAATGCAAATTTAACTATGACTCTTATCAACCAAGACACTCTTATAAATATCACACAAGGTTGTAAATGAATGCATCTAATTACAAATATTACCCATCTTACATAGTCTAAATTGAGCATTTAGTATTTTTTGTAGGTACTCACCCTTCGCACCACTGTCGCAACTACTGTGCATCGGAGGCAACTACCTCCATCAACCTCACTCTGGTAATCTTCTGAACTTTGTTCAGAACGTTGATGCAATCTGTGGGAAGAGATAAACTTCGATTCCTATTACCACCATCATGGTCACTTCAAGGCGAAATCACGTTTTTGTTATTCAGAATCAACCTTCTTCTGGCCGCCGTCCGGCATCTGCCCCAGCTCAGGAACTAATTCAGGAAATGGTCGCTGCCTAATGGGAACCTAGGCAAGAAGGAGTAGAGACTTCGCATACTGGCGAAAACCTCTATCCTCAGCCACGACGAGTTCCGATGAGGCAACGACTCGGTCCACAAGGAGTACCTTCTAGAGATACCAAACAACGAGTATCGACATTATAGCGCTTAGGTGCACGGGCGAACAATAATGAAGTTCGATCCCACCAGGGCAAATCCAGTCTCTCGGAGCTATCCAAAAAAGAACTCATCTCTCTAATTAGAATCTAGGGCAAATGTATTCGTAACCTAGAAAAAGTTGTCAACCAGGAGAAGGAAGGCGAAAATTGAATTCCTCACAGGAATCAAGAAAACAGAAAGGACCTAGCCCATAACGAAGTATGACATCCAAAATATTCCAGGATCATGGAACCCAATCAGAGAGTTGAGATCCCAGTTCATGGAAACAAAGAGCAAGATCAAGGATCGAGAAACTCGGTTAAACAAAACCAACCTTTCTCCGATGAACTAATGGCCTATGAGATCCATAAGCGTTTCCAGTACCCAACCAACATTGAAGCCTATGGCGGGACCACGGACTATCAAGAGCACTTAGATGCCTATGTTTTTGCTCTTCTATTTGATGAAGGAGGTGATCCACTTATATGTCTCGCTTTTCCTCTCTCTTTGAAAAAAGTCACTTGAGATGGTTCACTACTTTGACTCTTAAATTAGTTGTTAACTAGGAAAACTTATCCTCGAGATTTTTGCTGCACTTCACCTCTAGTAAAGGGCAGTTGAAATTCATTTCATGTCTTTCCAATATTAATAAAAGGAAAGGAAGAATCCCTCCAAGAATTTATATCCTGAGAGAGAGGATAAAATGCCAAACCTAAGCCCATAAAACCTTCCTAATAAGGCCAGAATTTGAGACCACCTTTGAAGGGGAAATATGAGTTACACCCCCTCAGCATACCTCGAACTCAAATTTACCAAGAGTTGATGAATACGAAGTTTAGAGACGTGCAAAGACTTCCTCCGTTGAGAAAACATGCACAGAAGGATAAATTTAAACACTGTGTATTTCACGAAGGTCATGGGCATAATACTAAAAACTGCATTAACCTTCAAGACACTATTAAATCTTTTATTTGGGATGATCGTCTAGGATGATATGTGTGTCAACATTAGACTAATAACCAGAGGGAAGGACAAAATTATAGAAAGCGGAGTTACAGTCCTCGAAGAAGCCTATCTCCACCATACTAGAGAAGACGCTCGCTCGCCAGGAATGAATATCCTGGAGCAGGCCCATCCCTGGATAATGCTCAGAATCAAGAAAGAGCACAACCCTAGGATTACACCAATATGGACAATGGTCGTCGTCACGCCAAAGTAAGCTAGACAATTAACACCATTTTGAGAGGCTTCGTAGGTGGCGATGAATTTAGGAATGCAAGGAAAAAAGCACTCTGGGCTGTTATGAGTGTAGCATCACATTCGTGATATAAATTAGATGACGGAGTAAGGAAGACCCTGCCAATTTTATTTACCGATGAAGATTATGGCTGCACTATCCCAGATTATGATGACCCCATGGTGATCTCTGGAATAATAAGCAATGCCAAAGTTCGTCATATATTTGTTGATCAGTGGAGCTCGATCGACATCTTGTTCCTAGACTTATTTGAAAAGCTAAGAATATCAAAGAAGGAACTGATAAGAGGACTATAAATCCCAAATCTTATCATTAGTTAGTTGTATGTGATTTGAATTTAGTTTGTCTTGTAAGAGTACTATAAATACCCCTTCTATCAGCACTTTAGAAGACATTTTTTATTATTGAGTTCAATTTGAAATATATTTATGTTTCTTGAGACTGAAACTCTTGACACCGAGTACTTTTGTCTTTCGGTTCTATATTAATTTGGTATAAAAGAGCCTTGTGGATTCCCATGCTTTATGTTGTTGAAAGCATTTAGATTTCTCATAGCCAAGGTCGTTTCGCTGTATACAACTCATCAGATCCCCACACTTTGTGCTATTGAAAGCATCTAGATTTTTCGTAATCAAGGTTGTTCTATTGTATACAACTCACCAGATCCCTACTAGAGTTGAAATTTATAATCTTTCCCCAAAAATCTTCCATTTTTGTGTTTCTTTTCAGAGTTGAAAAATGTCATTGAAGCTCTTTGACGCCATAGTGTCGACCTTTGACGAGGTCTTCACAAATTCTAATCAGAGGCACCATAAAATAAGGTCAATCTCACAATCTTTTTATTTGACAAAGACCATGCTCTTTTGGAGCATTATTAGCTTTCTACCTCTCTATAGGAGAGTCCTCTTAGAGGGACAGAATGATGTAGAATAGATTCAAATTATTTATGATTTTGATAATTCAGGATTTTATAGATAAATGTTATTTAAATATTTTATCTTTTCATATTTTTAAAGATTTTATTTATTTTAAGATTTTAAATTTTAATGTCATTCTATTCAAATATCAAATCTTATCATCGCTTAGTTGTATTTAATTTGTATTTAGTTTTTTTTTTTTTGTAAGAGAGTTAGAAATATCCCTCTTATTAGTACTTTAGAAAATGTTTTTTATTATTAAATTTAATTTAGAATATATTTTTATTTCTTGAGTTCGAATCTCTTGGTGTTGAATGCTTTTGTATTGTTTTACATCACAAACCGTTGAGGAACAAAGATTGGCACAGAGATAAGAGTTCACTTTTGAGTTGGTTTTCTTCTCCACCTTATTATCTCATGGATTTTTTGTTACTCTCAAACCTAAATTGAAAATATATGTTACTATATATGTTGAAGATTAGAGAATTTTAGTTTTATTGGTAGATCTTATAGTCAAAATCAATCTTTTAATCCAAAGTTATATTTTAATATATTTTAGTTTTGTTACAGCTACATTGCTAAATGCAGTTGAAGAGGGTAGCGTTTTATATCATTGGTTGGAAACTCGTGTTTTCAGCAGTCTAGCTCTACTGTTTGGCTGGTTGTCTGAATTAGATTTTATTACAATGGCTCAGAATTTCCAATAGTTACTCAAATGGTAGTAACTACTTTGAGGTATTGTGGTTCTTCAGCTGTATTTCTCTTTATTACATTATAAAACTAAGCTAGTTGCTTCTTTATCTTAAACGTATAATAGTTAAGCACTCTCACATAGAAGAATTATGCATTTCTGGGCAAGGCTTTTTCTAACGGTACACGTTTAAAAAAATGGTATATTAATAAGTAATTTATAACATTTGCTTAAAAGATAGTTTATCTATCAAGGTTTCTTCAATATTCTTACTTTTTTTTTCAGGATATCGGTATCTTGTAGTAATTAACAAAAAATATTTAATCATTTGTCTCACTTATTTAAAATATAAATATATATTTTAAATAAGTGAAAAAATGTGATTAATACACATGGCTAAATATTAGCCACTAATAGTTAAAGATATTTGGAAGAACCGCTTTAGACAATTCAATAAATATATACTAACATAGGTAGCTGAACTTTTTTGCATCAAAGTATTTTCTATGCATGTAGAGTGAATACTTTCACATACTTTTATAATTTCATTAATGATAGGTGGAGGTGTTGTTACATGCCTTGTCGTGATTTACTAGTAAAAGAATGGACAAAAGTCCAACATGTTTGATGGAGCTTCTATTGCAAGTTCAACTTTCACAAAAGATAATAAATATTAGCATGCTCCATGAAAAGAGCACCTAAACTCTACGTAGAAGCAAGCTTTGAAACGAATCTTTGCATTGATTTGCTTTTATTTATTACAAACATGCTATGTTTCCTCCTTGAAATGCCAAAAAAATAAGAAAAAATAAAAAAATAGAAAAAAGAAAGCTCAAGCACAATATTAAGTCTACAACATCAAATTCAAGGACTCAACAGATTCAACATTCTAAAGTAAATCCAAAATATATGCTTCAACAACTTTGCAACTTCAAGCTTTACACCATTATAATGCATATAAATTAAATCATAAAAAAAGTGACGATTGGTATACAAAATTAATCGTACATACAATGTCAGTAAAACCTCTTCTTTCTCCTATTTCTCTTTTCATTTTCTTCCACTTCAATTCAAAACCCATTTTCCTTCTTTTTGATGCAACACAAATTGTTGTAGGTAAAAGTGTAAATGAGTAAAGTCAAATCAAACACTTAAAATTGGATCAGGATCTTTTCAATTTTTTCTCTTTCAAGTAGTCAATTGTAAGGGAGAGAAAGACACAAGGTTATAAAAAAAAATTTATAAGTTTCAACTAAGTTTTATTAATAACTTTTTTTGTGTCTTTCTTTCTCTTATAATTGACTACTTAAGAGAAAGAAAAAAATTGAAAGGATCTTGATCCCTTAAAACTTAAGTTTGACTTGTGAAAAAAAGAGATTATTTAAATTTAACTCATTTATTTAAACGGACCAACCTTAAAAGCTTGGGCTTCGCTTGTTTAAAAAATATAAAACTTATGTTAACTTGTTTAGCTCATTTATAACTTGATTATATTTCTTTTCTTTTTGTCAAATCTCTTTTTGAAATATTTAAGCTTATTAATTTAGTATAATACATCGGGTTTCATATAAGCTTTTCAAGTTATATGTAAGATTTCCTACAATGCCTTGAGAAATTCTGCTAAATTTTCGATAGGATTTGTATATTAAATCTACTATGTTCAATGGTTTCACTAAGTTTGTTAGGTTGACTAGTCCATCTTATGTGCCGATCATGGTCCTCAAGTTTGGATTGTGACATATAATATATAATAAATATTTTTATATTAAAAGATGGAGTTAAAAACTAAAGATAGAAACAAAAGATTTTCTTTATTCATAATTCATTATATAAAAAATTAATAACCTCCTTATAGAAGCATTTAATTAGTAATAATAACAAATAAATTATTATTATCTATACTTTTATTTAAAATTATAAATTTTTGTAATTTAATTTTTATTATCTATATGAAATAAATAAATAACATGTATACACGTATATGAGCTATTCACAAGTTTTGAGTGTCAAGCTTATGATACTTGAGTATAGCTCATTTATATAATCGAGCTTAAGATTAAGCAGTAGTTGCAGCGAAGTGCGACAAGAACGCGTCGCGGCAGAGCACGGTGGCAGAGCGAGGGCTTCTTCTTCTCTGTACTTTGCCTTTGCAGATAGGGGATTTTGCTGCACTTTGCTTTTGTTTTTTCATTTGATTTTTGATTCAAGATCGGTTTTTTTTTAAAAACCGAATTACTCAAACTCAGCCGGTTCAAACCGATTCTCGTCGTTTCATATGCATGCCCATTCCAAATGCCAATTCGACTCGGTTGACTAGTCGGTTCACTGGTTGACCAGTTCAATCGATTAGTCTGGTCCTCACTTTATATTCTATTGAATTGATAGAACACAACTACTGACGCTGAAACGTAAATACAATAAAGTTGATCCTCCACTCCCTGCAACACATTTTACTGCTATGCTATGCTATCAGTATCACATGCTCTCTTGAATGAATTTTAAGTACGCAAAAAATCTCAACTTACCACCACGCTGCCTGTAACCGTACATATCCTTTATTTAAGAAGAAACAGAGATGATACCCACGAGACACCAGTGTTGTTTGGACTTTAAGTGTTGAGCAAAGTATCTCACAGCACCAATAAGCACTAAGTCACTAACCCCTCCATTTACGATGGACCACCTAAGCCCAAACCCTGCAAACTCACCACCGCTCACCCCACTCACCTTTTTGGAAAGAGCAGCCATTGTCTACGGTGACTCCCCTTCCATCCTCTACAACACCACCTCCTACACCTGGTCCCAAACTCACCGTCGATGCCTCCAACTAGCTTCCTCCCTCTCCTCCCTCGGCATTGGAAAGGGCCACGTGGTCTCTGTCCTCTCCCCCAATACACCGGCCATGTACGAGCTCCACTTCGCCGTCCCCATGTCCGGCGCCACCCTCAACAACCTCAACCTCCGCCTCGACCACCGTACCATCTCCCTCCTCCTCCGCCACGGCGAATCAAAACTCCTCTTCGTCGACTCCCTCTCCCTCTCTCTCATCCTCAACGCCCTCTCCTTGTTCCCGCAAAACACCAAACCCCCGCAACTCATCCTCATCACCGACGATGCGATCGCGCCACACCAAAACCTTTCTTCACCAACCGTTAAATTCCTTGACACCTACGAGGGTCTCATAAGCAAGGGCGATCCCAACTTCAAGTGGGTCAAACCCAACTCCGAGTGGGACCCAATAACTTTAAACTACACCTCCGGTACGACGTCGTCTCCCAAAGGCGTCGTTCATTGCCACAGAGGAATCTTTATCATGACCCTCGATTCCCTCATTGACTGGTCCGTACCGAAACAACCGGTTTACCTGTGGACCCTACCGATGTTCCACTCTAATGGGTGGAGCTTCCCGTGGGGGATTGCAGCAGTCGGTGGAACCAATGTCTGCGCGCGTAACATTAACGCGCCAATGATCTACCGTTTGATTGAAACTCACGCTGTGACTCACATGTGTGCCGCGCCTGTTGTTCTCAACATGCTAACGAGCTTCAACAGAACCGAACCGCTGAGGAACCCGGTTCATATTCTGACCGGCGGTTCGCCTCCTCCAGCGACGGTTTTATCTCGGGCCGAGTCGCTAGGGTTTGTGGTGAGCCACGGGTACGGGATGACAGAGACGTGTGGAGTGATCGTGTCGTGCGCGTGGAAGAAAGAGTGGAATCGGTCCCCGGCGACGGAGAGGGCGAGGCTAAAGGCGAGGCAGGGGGTGAGGACGGTGGCGATGACGGAGGTGGACGTGGTGGAGCCCGAGTCAGGAGTGAGCGTGAAACACGACGGGTTAACCCGAGGTGAGATCGTTGTGAGAGGAGGGTGCGTGATGCTAGGTTATCTCAAGGACCCTGAGGCCACGTTGAAGTGCATGAGAAGGAATGGATGGTTCTACACGGGTGACATAGGGGTGATGCATGAGGATGGGTACTTGGAGATCAAGGATAGGTCGAATGACGTGATAATAAGTGGTGGAGAGAACATGAGCAGCGTGGAGGTGGAGGCAGTGCTGTATACCCACCCTGCCGTGAATGAGGTGGCGGTGGTGGCGCGGCCTGATGAGTTTTGGGGTGAGACGCCGTGTGCGTTCGTCAGCTTGAGGTGTGGGTTGGAGAAGAAACCGTCGGAGAAGGAGATGGTTGAGTTTTGTAGACAGAGGTTGCCTCATTTTATGGTGCCAAAGACTGTGGTCTTTAAGGAGCAGTTGCCGAGGACATCCACTGGAAAGGTTCAAAAATACTTGCTTAGAATGGATGCTCGGTCCTTGACAGCTCCAGCTAGTCGCATGTAATGCAGCCGGTTATTGGTTTTCTAAGAAAAATAAATATATATATCACTTTTGCTTATAGAGAAGAAAAGATTTGAATTTGCAGTTATTGGTTATTAATTAGTTTGAGTGAGTTTGATTAAATGAAGCATTTCGTTATGTCATTTATAAATGTGTTTACAAGTGCGTTAAATTGTCCTCGTAAAAAAAAATGTGTGTTAAATTGTTAATTGATGATTTATGAATATTGAAACATGACATTCCTTGGTAATTGTCAATGGTCCACCACTGCACCCATATGATCCAACAGATAATCTTAAAAAAAAAAAAAATTGTTTCATATTCATGAAGCTTTAATGAATGAGATATACATAATTAAGTGGCGCGGGGCAACTGAAAAAAAAATGAAAATCGGGTGCATAATAGAAACCCTTTGGTTAGTTTGCACCATGATTTTAAAATGCGAATCGCATCATGATGCGGTTCGTAATATTACAGTTGCGACTACTGTCATAATTGCATTAGATCATAATTGTGGTGTGATAAAAAATTACAGATAAATTCTACATTGTGACCGCATCACGACCGCATCACGATCGCATCGGACCGCATCAGACCGCATCGAACGTAACATTTTGTGCAAACTTAAAAAAAATTCATTCTGCAACAACTATAATCTGCATTACAACAGTCACAGTGCTTGCAATCACAGCAATCATACAGCAACAGCAACTGCGATCGTAACTATAATTTAAAATTATGGTATGCACAAATAAGAAGAAATTGTTTCTTTGGTTAGCTTGCGCAAATAAACATCTGTCCAGTTTTTGTTTTCTTTTGACGTATAATAAAATAATTTTTTTTTTAACATTGACATCTATTTGTAATGAGAAATTTTTATTTAAACTTAGAGTACTATAGGTACATTAGTTCAATTAAAATTTAATATTTTTATAAATTTTTAAAAAATTAATTATGTAACATAAATATTTATAAAAATATTAAATTTTAATTGACTTAATATTTATAAAATTTACATAAAAATTTCTCATTTGAAACAACATGTCGTATGTGAGTTTGCAGACCCAATCTGCTTCGCTTGGCTCACGATTCATGACAAGAGTAGAGTTATTAACTTATTTCGCTTGGCTCATGAGTCATGACGAGAGATTAGAATTATTAACTTTTTGTGAGATGAACATTTTTCTAACTTATTGTAGTATGCCGTAAGTATGCCGTACTCTGAATTTTCATTTGTACAGGGGAACTCAAATATCAACCTTTTTTTTTTCCAATAGATATTAGAGGAGACAAACTTTGTCAAATTTGGGGATGAGTATTGAACTTCGAACCTCAACCTTTAGCAGGACTGAAAAATACCATTTGAGTTATATCTATCAACCTTTCTCCAACTCAGGAACCACTTACTTGCATTATACCATTATATCATTTTAGTTTTTTTTATCTGATCACTTTACTTTTTATATAACTACTGATTCAAATTTTATATATAGAACGTTATTGACTAATAATTCCCTTGTGAGAATTTAATGAAAAAAATATTGAAGATGAGTAAAATTTTGAAATAAAACAATACTTGCACACTTATTTTGTAATAAAAGGTAGTTCAGAACTGAAACCAACAGAACAGATTGTTATTTTTGTAAAAGGTAATATTAAAATAATAATATACACTCATAAAAAACATCTATACTAATATAAACACTTTTTTATGAAATTAATATAAACAGTTTAATTTGATATCTCACCCAAATAAACAAAGTTACAAAAAATTCATTATTAGTTACCACCACAATTAAAACTTATTCTTCTCTTTTCATTCCCTTCATTATTCCCACTAACTTATTACTTTTTTTTTAAAAAAAATTATTCTTTATATTTAGAGTTCTAAAAAAAGATAGTTATAGTACATAAAACCAACTATTTTTAGAATTTTTTAAAAGATGTAAAATAATAATTTATACTAATCTATATTTCAGTTCTTACAGTCTTTCACTCAAATAAAAAATAAAAAATTTAAAAACATCATTATATTACCACCACAACTAAAAGTATAAAACTCATTCGCCTCTCAAGTCACTTCTTATTATAACTCACTTTATACATTTAACTTTAAAAATTATATTTTCTTTTTATCAAAAAATAAATAAATAATGATTTCTAAATTAGTTTTAATTCAAAATTTAAGCTATAACATAAATTATATATTATGTAATCATATACCGAAAGAAAATATAAGTTTTTAGTACATCTTTTGTTCTTTTGGTATAATTTGTAAATACATCTTCGTTGCAGATCCAACTGTTAAAATAAGAAAAAATTTTTTTTAAATATTTTAAAAATTAAATCAAAGATTACATTGATAAAGTTTTTGAATTATAATTTAATTGATTCAACTATTAACTTTATGATTAAATCATAATTAAATTATAATTAAATTAAAAAATACTCAAATTAAAGACATGATCAATTTATAATTTAACTAATTTAACTAATAATTCAATTTAATTTTTAAAACATTTACCTCCTTTGTTTTTTTGGTACAATTTGTAAATACATCTTTGTTGCGGACCCCACTGAGAAAAAAATATCAGGGCTTCTGGTCAACTGTACTTTGGAACTTTGTCTTTTTGCATGGTAGGGAAATTAATTATTTAAAGAGGGTTGGTCTGTAGTAATAGAAAAAACAAAAAAAAAAAAACAAAAAGAGGGTTGGTCTGAAAGTACTTGACATTATTAACTTCGATCCCATGCTAGGCATGCCCATTCACATTCACTCATCCCTTTCAATAAAAAGTAGGGTGTCCCCATGTTAGGACGGTACTCTCATGTCGACAACATTAGACTCAGCCCATCAATGGCATGCAAGAAGCGATACATCATTATCTTCTCAATACTAGAGCATCCTAACAATGGCGAGGGAGACTGTGTACTATACACAAAATTGTCTATTCTTCGTCGGTCTATGTTACTTACCACATCTCGTGGGAAGAGACTATTCGTTCTTATCCTCCACGTATTCCACATCGATATTTTAGCCTTCTTGTACGTTTCTGCCACATTGATTCATCGACAAATTTGCCCTAACTGGAAAGTGTCTTGCTGTTTTTAAAGCCCTAAAAAAGATTGGACTTTAAGGAGATGGTGACAGTATTTTTATTTTTATTTAAATTTATCTGTGTATTTGTTGATTTGATCATATGATAAGAAATCAAGAAGAAAAAAGAAGTTTTGATTAAAAACATAAATGGAAGATAACTCTATTAAAATAACAAAATATTAAAAAAATATTTGGGAAAATCTTTAAAAGAATACGTCATTTTAAATAATTTATTAAACATTTATTTATTTTGATGGAATCTAATGACGTCAATCAATTGTTGATGGGATTTTCTCTGGTGTCCATTAGCCTAGAGGGGTACCGTGCCCTTGAATATTTAAAAAAAAGATAGAGAGAGAGAAAGAATAATAATAGGAATATTCGAAGAAATTAAATTATTATGTAAAATGATGGAAGAAATTAATAAAAATATAATTTTATTAATAAAAAATATTAATAAAATTACACATTGTACATGTAATAAAATAAAAAATAAAAAAATGAAATAAATAATATTAAAGAAACACTTAATAATATAATTAAAGGCAAGGAAATTGATGAAAATAAAAACATTAATAAAATTGAAGAAATTCTTCAGCAACTAGAAAAGCTTTTAGAGGATGAAAAAAATAATAAATAAAAAAAGAGATTTAGAAGAATTATTAAAAATATATCCAAAGGAATTAATCAAATCGATAGAACAAGAACTATCAAAATTCTTAAAATCAATAACTTTATGGAGAGAATAAAAGATGAATATATAGAAATAGTAAAGAAATCAAATGATATTGAAAAAATCAACAACTATTAGAACAATTAAAAATAATTGAAGAAGAAAATAATCAAATACAAAATATAGAACAAATAGAAACAATAATAAAAATGAAGAGGTAATATTAAATTATAGTACTTCATATTCAATTAGACTATAACGAGATATTTATGGAAAAAGAAGAAACAAGAAATTCAAAACTTAAAAGAAAATGGGAAGATTATTGGGGTAACCCAGACGAATCATGGGATAAATATGAACAAGAAATAATATATAATCAAGGATATGCAAGAAAAGATGGTAGATGGACTAAGATCCAATAAGAATTTAAACCTCATTATGAAAGTATTAGGTCAGGAAATAAACTAAATATTGATTGTGCAAGAAATAAAGAAGAAGTACTTTTACAATGGACCAACGAAATAACTTTGCTTATAGCAACAGATGAAAGATTTAATGGAATAAATTTACTAGATATTAAAAATTTACTAATCTATAAAACAGAAGGAAATGTACAAAAATTTCTTATGAGCATTAATGATGAAACATGACGATAGTACGCAAGATCTATAAGAAATAATCAAGAATTTGCTAGAATAATTATGGGATTAATTTATCAAGAATTTATTGGATACAAAACTTTTGAACATAGAGAAGATGTAAACAGATTTTTACACGAAAAAGCAAAAGCACATTTAAAAAAATTATAAATATGTAACATGTGTGAAATAGAAAGCTTTATTTGTAAATATCAAAAATATTACTATCAACTAAAAACTGATACAAAAGGAATATATATGGATATCTTTATAGAAAAACTACCATATTCACTTAATACAAAAATAAGAACTATTTGGCAGACTCAACTAAGAAAAACAGCTAACACTCTAGGAGGAATTATACAAATTCTTTATTACGAACTAAGAGAACAATGTATACAGAGAGAAACAATTAGATAGCTAAATAAAGGAAGAAATGTAATCTATTGTGATATACCAGAAATAGAAAACCCTAAGAACTATGGATGTAATTAAACTACAAAGAAAAGAAAGTATTATAAAAGAAAACCTAGATTAAGAAAAACTTATCAAAAGAAAAAAAAAGCTTATAAAAATAATAAAAGAAAATATTTTAGACGGAAAAGATATACACTAAGAAAATATTGTCCAAAAGAAAAAAAGAAATGTGTATGTTGGATATGTAATATAGAAGGTTACTATGCAAATGAATGTCCTCAAAGGAAAGAAAAAGATTTTAAAGAAAAATAAAAAATAAAAAAAGGTATATCAAATATATAATCTAGAATCATTAGAAGACGAATTAAGTGATACTGAAAAAAGTATATATAAATATTTAGAAGATGAACTATCTTCAAAAGAAACAGAATCTGAATAGTACTTATATTAAAATTAATATTGAAAAAAGTAGTAAAGAAACTGAAGCCTATATAGACACGGGTGCAAGTATTTGTATAGCAACAAAAGCACTATTTGATAAATGGGAAAGATTAGATAAGCCATTAAAAATTCAAATAACGGATGGATCAATACATCCACTATATGTAGTAGCAAAAAGAATTACTTTGAAAATTCAAAATAAATTATTTATGGTACCAACAATATATCAACAAGAAATTGATCTAGATATGATAATAGGAAATATTTTTTTACAATTATATTCATCCTTCTGCCAGTATTTAGAATATATATCACTAAAAACACTATATATTAAAGGAAAACAATTGAAAGAAATAATCGAGATCCCAATTATACATTTTTCTGAAAGTATTTACTCTAAGAAACAATCAGAGCTTAGCAAATTAAAACGTGGTGAGATAATAGAGGTAGTATGCCGAAAAATTCGTCATGTACTAATTAATCTAGAACCAGGAAGAATAATTCCAGCCTATATTGAAGAACTTTTAGAAAAAGTATGTAGTGAGAATCCTTTAGACCCAAAAATTAATAATAAAAATATGGAATTAATTGAACTAAAACTAAAAGATCCAACGAAAGAAATAAAATGCAAACTAATGATCTACACAAAACAAGATAGAGACGGATTTGCAAAAGATATCAAAGAAATGGAAGATAAGGGTTTAATAAGACCATCAAAAGTAAATATTCATCACCAACATTTTATGTTGAAGATCATAATGAAATAAAAAGAGGAAAAAGAAGGATGGTAATTAATTACAAACAATGAATGATGCGATGGAAGGAAATGCATATTATCTTCTAAGAAAAGATTTGATTATTGAAAGAATAAGAAATATGTGTTGGTTTAGCACTTTTGATTGTAAGTCAAGCTTTTACCAAATACGACTCACAGAAGAATCTAAAGCTTTGATAGCATTTAGTTGCCCCCAAGGACAATATGAATGGAATGTACTTCCTATGGGACTCAAATAATCACTAGGTATTTTCCAGCGAAGAATGGATTCGATACTTAAGGAATTTAAAGATTTTTGTCTCATTTTTATTGATGATATATTAATTTTTACTGATAAAAATTTAAACGATCATTTTAAGAAAGCTGCATTAGTACTTAGTAAGTGCATCGATCATGGAATAGTACTTAGTAAGAAAAAAGTTATGTTAGCTCAAAACAAAATTAACTATTTAGGATTAGAAATTGAAAAAGAAAAAATAATAATGCAGAAGCATGTATTAGAAAAACTTCAGAATTTTTCAAATAAATTAAAGGATAAAAAAGAATTACAAAGATTTTTTAGATTATTAACATACATTTATAATTAAGATTTTATAAAAAATCTTGCAGTAGAAAGGAAACTACTCCAGCAAAAGCTAAAAAAGGATGCCCTCTGGTCTTGGACCGAGGAAGACGAAGTAATTATTACTCAATTAAAATACTTATGTTAGGATCTTCCTAAGCTATATCATCCATCAGATGATGACTTAATTATTATTGAGACTAATGCTTCAAATGAATATTGGGGTGGAGTGATGAAAGCAAAACCACCTGGGCAAAAGAAAGAATTACTATGTCGATACATGTCTGGAACCTTTTCAGACAGTGAAATTAATTATCTTACTCACGAAAAAGAAACATTGGCACTAATTCGAATGTTGGAAAAACATCGAATCTATGTACTTGATAAAGAATTTATTGTTAGAACAGATTCTACTTATGTTGTAGGATTTAAAAATATTAATCACAAAGGAACTTACAAGCAATGAAGATTAATTAGATGACAAATGAAGCTTGCCAAATATAATTACTCATTTTCACATATTAAAGGGGAAAATAATGTTCTCGCATATATACTATCAAGGGAATAGAATGAAGCACAACAAAAATGATTAAGCTCAAAGAAGCATTAAAAGGACAAAAATTGAAAGAATTAGAACTTATTGAAGCAGATATCAAAGTTCTAAAATTACAACTCAAAGCTGAAGGATTTCTCGAAGAAGCATTTCAGCAAGAAGAAAAGAAGACTAATAAATGGTATGTGTAACACTCCCTCCGAACGGTATCACATTTATACCAACTAAAGATAATTAATTAATTTTCCAAGTTATAAAATATTTAATTTCATTTAAATACGGGTTTCAAAATTTCTTTTTTGAAAAAAAATATTAATTACTCAAATTAAAGTAACACAAAATATAATAACTGGATAAAATACATCTCTCGCATATAACATAGATTCATAACATCTTCATTACATAAAACTTATATATTCTAAGCAATATTTAATTACCACATATAAACTTGACCTGGCCCAAGCCAAAATACTTGGAGAGTAAGGTTCTGAACCTGATCCTCTCCCGGATCCTCTAAAGGCACGTTCTCTGGTCGAGGTGTGTCTCTTTGAACAGGAGTCCGAGCAGTTGACTCCGTAGAGTCTTCACTAGGCAAACGGTGAGCAATGTCCTATAGTTCTACAATAAGCATGGAAAACTCTACATGTACACAAGCAACATAATATGTGATAGTAGGGTTTCCACGGTAATCACTCTGGGATAGAGTCACTTCTCCTATATAACTAACACGTTCAGTAGCTGAGTCGACACGCCAGGCGTCAATGCCATCGTGGAATTGCGCTTGCATATAATCAGTGAAGTTCCTCCTTACAGCCATCGTAGTCTTTACAGATGTAAACATAAAATAGAAATAGACAGAATAAAACAGCAAAGAGGTGAGATCCCCTACATTGCATACCAATATGGTAGCAAAGAAATTATACGAACAATAATGTCGTTCATACAAACAATTCATAGACTTATATGAAATTAGTAGATATATTTATGATATTTAATAAATAAACAATCTAATAAATTTGCAACACAATATCAGGCATAATAATAATACCATAATCATATTATGTTACCACAGCGTAAATGTTGGCTATGCATATGCATATAGACTCATTCTTACTCCATGGAGATTACTTAAATTCGGAGATGAACGCCCAGAAGATCTGTTCCCCCTAATTAAAAAGACAATCTATGCTGGATAATGAAAAGCAATAGTGTTTGTCGGGATGTCAGTGCGTTACAATCGGTGTTCACGGCTAGGGTTTTATTATATATATGTGTGACTCAATGTCAATCAGTGAATCACCGCGCCCTAACGTCCCTAGGATCCTTCCCACTATCCTGTAAGTTCTCGTCCATTCCTTAGGCATAAAACGCCACAACAAATACTGTCATTGATCACACAGTATTTGTACACAGTATGTATGCATTATCAATGATTCAACCATATATTATCATTGATCACACAGTATTTCATATTCACATACCGTCACATGGCTATGTCACAGTATATAGCTCAAAAACATTTTTTTAATCAAACAAAGTACCATTATACTGTTCCCAATGATATTAACGCAACCACACATGCACATACAGATTGTCCAATACCATTAGTATCTATGGTATTATATAACCGCTCATACAATCGATAATACCAAATATCCACTCAGGTCCAATACTTCAGTTTCACAAATTATTTAGTTCAAAAAGTTGGCTCTACAGCAAAACTCGTTGCTCCTTTAAATCGCGTAGTAGTATTATCACGTTTTCACAATTGCATAACACTTTTGTTACGTTTTCAAATCGCATAAAATATTTCTAACGTATTTTAAGTTCAAAAATAAGATTTTTCTCATTTAGTACGAAAAATTGATTTTATTTTCATTATTTGCATATTAATCCTTCTATAAAATAATATTTATATAGTAGTCCCTCATTAAATAATATTTCCAAAATAGTGCTTTTTTAAATCATATTTGCAATATAGTCCATTTTTAAAGAATATTTTCAATATAGTCCTTCTAAAAATATAATTTTTCAATATAGTCACTGTAAAAATCAGTATTTCTACTGTTTCCCAAAAATTTTTGTTTCTTTAAGTTACTTGAGTTATTACAGCTCAAAATTTCCTAACGCGCTTTAAAACCCATAGGGTGAGGTATACGTCAGTAAATTCCAAGTATTCACTTTTATTTCATTACATAGCTTAATTAGATTAACTTTAATTCTAAAAATTAAATTACTCTCATTTTAAATTCTTAAACTTACCAAATTGAGTTCTTTCTATTAAAACACTTAAGTTCACACTTAGTAAAATAATTTTGGATCTTGAACATAAAAAATTGGCATGTTGTCCGAATTTACATATTGCTTCAAATTCATATATAAATCATTTCCTAACACTTTAAATCCTTATAAAATTACTTAATTGAATATCTTGTCATAAAATCATTTAATCCTCAATTTGGAAAACAATTTAGAATCCTTAGTCCTCTTGATAGTGATGAGGTCGTGTGCCTCTAGACTCTTTGGAGTCTTCATACCAATTTTGTCATCATGTGAATCACATCTTAAATTACACAGAAATTATCATACTTTCCAAATCACACATAGGCAAATATACTATCAAAGCTATAAGCATCTCAAACACATATACAAATCATGCATACTTATCAAAGCAATAAAATAATCACACAATATAATCTAATAAGCACAAACCAATAATTACACAATCGAGTGAATAAATTCTCACATGAATTTTTCACTCACAAACACAAACAATTTCATTCCTTCACTACCACATATGGCCGATGAGGTTAATCTCTCTCTTACTTAGTTGATGCTTCCTAACTCTTTGTAAAACTCTCTTTGTATCAATCTTTCACCACCACACAGATCTTAGAATCACAAAAAATACATACAAATTAGTATCTAAAGCTTGATTAAGATGATCATAGATCAAACATGGCCTTAGAATTCTAAAAATCAAATAAAAAGCCAAGTTTTAAGATTTTTACCTTAAAATCCTAGAACTTAAATCTAAGATTCAAGCATGAAGATGATGGATTTAGACCAAAGTCTCAACATCAAAGAGGTTTAGAATGATGTGAGGATTCAAGAAATATGGTTACTTAAAATTAAACAAACTTGGAAAATGGTTTATGGAGTGAGGTCGTGAGCTCCTTCAAGAAGAAAAACAAGAGCTTTTTGATCCTTAACTTGAAGAACAAGGTTAAAGATGATAGAACTAGGCCAAGATCTTAACTACAAAGTATCTTAGGATTGTGTATAGGTTCTAGATCTAAAGTTGTATAAAATTATTGAAACTTGGAAGTGGGATTTAGGAGTGAAGACCGAATGGTTCAAGAAAGAAAGAAAATGGAGTTCATGGTATTTGTTCTTGGTGTTCTTGAATAATTGGAAGAGAAAGAATAGAGAGAATGATTTTTGTATCACTAAATGTGAGGAAATGAAATGAAATAAGCTAGTTTCTAAGTGTGCGCCGTGAGGTGAGTGAATGGAGAGATAGAAATTTATTTAGCAAGATAGAAAGCTATCACATGCATACACATGGCTTATGTCACTTGGTGTCATCCATTAGTCACTTAGATAAGCTTGAAACATAGTAGAGTAGCCTTGTTATTTCACTTAGATAATTATTTCACATGGCTTAAGTCATAAGCTAGTCGTCATTTGATCATAAAATGAATCTAGAACTTGGTAAAATAGCCTTATGGTCATGGGGTTCACTTAGGATAGCTAACTAAGTCTTAATTAAATTGTTTTCTAGTTACAATTAAACTAATTTAATTAATTTACTTAGTTACCTTTAAGCTAACTTAGTTAAATCATTTAGTTACATTCTAACTGGTTAATTACATTATTATGTCATACTTAAGTCATGTTTCTAGATAATTAGATATTTATCTAGTAACTAGCTTTTAATTATTTAGTAATTAAATTAGTTCATTTAGTTAATAATTAAGCTATTAGGGTAACTAAGTTAAATTATCTAGTTACTTAGTAACTAATTTAGCCATTTTTATTGACTAAATCCTAACCATTGATTAAATCTAAGGTTGATATCATAAGCTTCTTTATCAAGATTGCTCTCACACCATTGATTAGATCAATGGTGATGATCTAAGGCTTTTCCATCAAGTTTTTCATCCAATGGTTCAAAATAAAGTCTAACCACTATATTTGACCAATTCCTATTGGTTAGTCATAAAGCTTAGTAATGATGGCTTATAATTATTCTTAAGATATTTAACTTAGATATTTTCTAATAAATATTACCCAATGGACAATAGCTACTACTATTATTACACAATGGATAATAAAAAAACTCAGATACAAAAAATCTCCATCAACTGTTCTCGATTTCAGGTTTAGTAAGATACCCCGATCCCGCCTTAACAGTCCAAAACTTTCTGATTCAAGAAATATTTTTATTTTTTCAGACCTACCCTAGATCCACCCCGGACCCACACATAGCTCAAAATAACACTAAAATAATCAAAAACTCAGAAAGTTTTACAAAAATTCACAAAAATCATAAAAATTATAAAACTCATATATTTTTAGAAAAAATGAAATTCAGACATACAATTTTCAAGATAATATTAAAATATCAAAATAATATTAAAATATTCAAAATAATTAAAAATTCTCAAAAATTCATAAAAATTCATAAATATTATAAAACTCATTTATTTCAAGAAAAATGAAAAATCAGGGTGTTACAGTATGTAATTTTCAATGGACCATTTCCAAGAATTTATGATGATTCGTTCAAAGCAGCACCACACTGTCAAAATATCTCAGGTGTTCTTCACAAATCATACTGTTTACATGTGAAATAAATCTATCAGCCGAATAAGAATTCAGCCGATGAACACATATGGATTTTGATAAGAAACAGACGATTTGAACTAAAGGCAAAATCCAACCTTTAGCAAGGGTTCCCAAACTCACTAAAGAAAGCGTTTGGTATTAAGGTCAACTTAAGAAGCCTAAGAATTTGAGGTTAAAGCTATAAATGACTAGGAAATAAACTTGTGGAAGATAAATTGCACAAAGTAAAGACAATATAGTAAAGGGCTGAAGAATTAATCAAAATAAGCAAATCTTAAAAGTTGTATTGATTGTGATCTATTTTTCAAATAAATTGGTACAAATGGTATTTATACTCTAACTTCCACCACAGCCAACTCCTAAAAACAAGCAACTAAACCACGACTAGCCTACCCATGATTCTTAACCGTTCTGGCCACAACGACTACCCCTCAACAGCTCAACTCCTATTTCCTCGGCATGTTTTGTGGCATCTATTGATAACAGCTTTAATTTTTTAGTCTTCCATCAACTTACAAATCAATATGCTTCTGCTTTTTATTATTTCAATCCTGGCCCACTAGTAATAAAGCCCATCTCACCTTTAGCCGGGTGTTCTTCTTTCCATCAACTACATCCTTCTTCGGCTAATCACCCTTAGCCACGGCTAATCACCCTTAGCCAGCCGTTATATCAATTTACTTTTTTGAACTTATTTTTTGGGTGATAACAATTGCCCCCTTACATTTTTCAGCTTATTTTAGGAAGCTGAATAAATGTAGTTAGGTTTTTCAAGCACCGTGCCTAATTCAATGCCCACCTTATCTTTTAATGCCCAGTCGAAAAATCAAACGGTCAAAAAATATTACCATTCCTTCACAGAATAATTATAAATTCAACTGAAACTTTCTTTAGTCGACTTACTTTTACCATTTTCTTCTTCAAAGCACCTAGCAAACTTCTCTCCTCACTTCTTCGATCATGTCTGACATCTCTGATTCCCAAAACAAAACCTACTCTTATGGGGATGAAGATTCTTCATCATTTTCATCTGATTCGGCTTTTAGCACCCAGTAACCATTAAACCAAAGACAAGATACTGGCTTCCGCGTGCTTGTTCCGCTTTTGAATTCCTTCACCATGCATGTTAACTAGCCAATAAGCTCCATTAATCATAACTTGACTAATTATATAAGGTCCTTCCCAGTTTGGCGACCACTTTCCTAACGTTGGGTCTTTAGCCCCTAAAGGCAAAATGGCTTTCCAAACTAAATCCCCTTCGACGAAGCTTTTAATTTTGACATGTTTATTATATACCTTGGCCACTTTCTTTTTATTCTTTTGAATATTTTCTAAAGCCATTAATTTGTCCTCGTCAGCCGATTCTAATTCCATGAACATGGCTTGCTGGTATTCATCCATAGTCAAACAATGCTGTTTGGCTATCCTCAATGATTTTACATTGATTTCCAATGGTAACACAGCATCCTGACCATAAGTCAGCCGATAAGAGGTGAACCTCGTTGCGGTAGACTTTGAATTTCTGTAAGCCGATAGAACTTCAGCTAACGCTTCATGCCATCTTTTAGGTTTGTCTTCCACGGTCTTCTTAATCAAGTTGATTAATATTTTGTTTGTAGCCTGACACTTGTCGAGATTATCAATTTTAAATCAATTTATAACCGATTTACCAAAACTACTTGTAGCATAAGGTAACACCGGGTCGAGCCCATAGATCATTCTAATTATGAAGTCAGATTAAGAGATTAATGAACAGAGGGAAAAATTTTTGCAAGATTAAACAACAAAGAGCAATTAAAATGAGTAAACAAAATTAGGAAAATAACCAATCCAAGAGAATTAACCAATCTTGATTTTAATCCATCCTTGATCTTTATAGATCTATTCAACTATCAACCAAATCCTTGGTCTTAGATCACATTAAGACGCCTATCAATGATCTATGAATCTTCTACTAGAAATGCTTCTAGAATTCAATTAATTAAGGTTAGACAAATTAAGCATCCATCCAAAACCCAAATTAACTTAAAAATCAAGATCCAACCAAGCTAAATATTTCATCAAACACCTTTAATAAATTATTTAACCTCTGAATTCATCTCTTGGCATATGACAATTACGCAATTAATATATGCAAATTCCAATCAAATTAAGCATTAAATCAGAATTTAAACAAGAGAAGAAGAGAAAGAGAAACTTGATTAATAGATGAATATGTAACAATTAAAATAAAATTTCAAGATTAATCATCAAGATTGTCAGTCTCTTGGATTGATTAAAGAAGTTTAGTTCTCCATAGCCATCACCATTGGAGAACCTTCAAGAACCATGAAAAATAACAAAGAGAGAGAAGGAGAGAAAAAGAAGAAGAGAAATCTTCAAAATCAAAAACTAACACTTTAATTATAACAACACTTCTACATAGAAGCTCTACATCTTTCAATGATCTGCATAGCCTCCCTTTTATAGAGAGTTAGAGGTAAAAAATGTCAAAGGGGGCTGAGTCATGGTGGTTGGTGGAGTAGGTGGAGTAGGTGGAGTAGTGGAAATTGTTGAATGACTTTTGGTGAGTAGAAATTCTGGAGATTCTTTGTCTCCGAAATCATACAGCTCTGAAGTCATTGCATTCGTCATTTTTGAGCTAAGTGGTCTTCATGAAGATTGTAGGTCTTGATCTTAGCTTTCAAATGGCTTTGGTTTGAGTCTAATATCATTTCTATAGCTCCAGATATGTTCAAATTACTGCACACTACTCAGGCCCAGTCGCAGCTCCTCTGTTTTGACTTCCAAGCCCAATATCACCTCCAAGGAGTCTGAATCGGAAAGAGTGTTCAACATGAAAGTTGTAGATTTGATTCTTAACTATCAACCATCAAAATTTCAGCCTATTCTACAACTTTCACTACGAGCAGTGTAATGAACAGTACACAAAAGTCATTCTGCCAGGAGCAACACTTTAGTTCTTGATTCAATGCCAATTTGAGCCATCCAAACGTGTGATTGAGTCTTTGATGTCTTCATGAAGATTGTAGAGCTCTCTATTATCTTTAAAATGACATAAGATTCACCTTAAACATCTACCTACAGCCCAAGATATGACCCAAATACAGAATTAGTGTAAGACGTAAATCATGCTGAAAAATTCTATTAAATCCATTTTGAGTTCAAAACATACAAAACATAACCAAACTTAATTTATTAAGTGCATGGAGAGTGTAAATGACTAAAAATGAAGGCTTATTAATGCATCAAATATGTGAACATCATAGCCTCGGCTTGGCCATTTGCCTGTGCATAATAAGGTGAAGACTGTATCAACCTGATACCATATTCTTTTGCAAAAGCAACTGTCTTTTTTCCTGTGAACATTGTGCCATGATCTGTTGTAATAGTTTCTGGAATGTCATACCGATAGATAATTTGATTTTTAATAAACCTAATAACATCAGCTTGGGTAACATTAACCATCGGCTGGGCTTCCACCCACTTGGTAAAATAATTAGTGGCAACAATAATGAACGAATGTCTTTTGGAAGATGAAGGGTATATTTTTCCAATTAGATCCATTGCCCATCCTTGGAATGGCCAAGGCTTAACAAAAAAATGCATCTCCTCGGTTGGGATTCTATGAATTGGCCTGTGCTTTTGGCACTCTTCACACCCTTTAGCATAAGCATGGCAATCTGCATTGATGGTTGACTAATAATATCCGCACCTATGTATTAGCCAGCGCATCATAGATCCTGACCTATGTGAACCACATATCCCTTCATGAGCTTCCCCCATAAGTTTCAAGGTTTCAGCTTTACTAGGACATTTTAACAAAATTCCCTCCAATCCTCTTTTATGTAGTTCTTCATCCACCAAGGTATATTTTAAGGCCTTTTGCCTCATTTGGAAAGTGGAAGCAGAAGACGGATTTTTTAAATACCTTGTTAGCTCAGCTCTCCAATCATCAACTGCATCCACTGCTCCAATAAAGAACTCCTTGAGCCGATTATCTACAAGCCGAACATCTTTAAAGGTTTCCTTATAACCAGAAGCATGCTGTGCCAAATCATTTGCTTCTTCATTATATCTTCTGGGTACATGCATTATCACTACATCGGTAAACTGTTTTAACAAACTGCTAGCCGTTTCATGATATTCTACCAAATTTAGGTTAGTGCATTTATAATCCCCAGCTAGCTATTTTATAACTAACTGGGAATCTCCCATAACCTGGATGTATTTGGCTTTCATAGATAATAGAATTTTTAACCCTAAGATTAACGCCTCGTATTCAGCTTGGTTGTTCGAACATCTTATCTTCAACTGATGCATGAACTTCCAGCTTTCTTCAACAGGACTTGTAATTGTGATTCCAGCCCCAGCACCCTTGTTAGTTTTGGATCCATCAAAAGTTAATACCCAAGGTCTCAAGTTAACACAATAGCTCACCTCAGCTAAAGGATCTATAACATCTACACAAGAATGCTGAGCCAAAAAATCTGCTAAAGCTTGTCCTTTCATCGCTTTCAAAGGCACATACTTTAACGTATATGCACTTAACTTAATTGCCCACTTCATTAATCGTCCTTGTAAAACAGGCCGATGTAGCAAGTATTTTACAATGTCAATTTTGCATACTACTTGAACCTCCCTTAGTAAGAGGTAATATTCCAGCTTCGTATATGCATGAAAAAGAGATAAGCATAGCTTTTCTATGGGAGTATATCTAGTTTCGGGGTCATTAAGCAATCGGCTAAGATAATCGATAGATCTTTCATTCCCATCTTCATCATCCTGTGCCAACAGGCAGCCGATTGATTCTGGGGCAGCCGATATATATAATTTCAACGGCCTCCCTAATACTGGGGGAACTAACACTGGGGGGATAGCCAAACATTGCTTTATTTGATCAAACGCAAGCTGTTGTTTGGCTCCCCATACTAATTTATCAGCATTTTTTAATTTCAGTAACGGAGAAAAAGCTTTCAGCTTACCGGCTGAATTTGAAATGAACCTTCTTAGAAAGTTAATTTTACCGATCAAACTATGCAATTCTTTTTTATTCTGAGGGGGTCTCGCATCTAGTACAGTTTTGGCTTTATTTTTATCAACTTCAATCCCATGTTTATGAACCAAAAACCCCAAAAAGTTCCCAGCTGAATTCATTTTTAAATTATAACGCCTCATTCTCTTAAGAGCTTGTTCTAAATCTGCAAAATGTCAGTTAAAATCATGGGATTTTTTAACTATGACATCATCAATATATATTTCCATGTTTTTTCCTATTAACTCATGGAAGATAGCATTCATGGCTCTTTGGTATGTGGCGCCAGGATTTTTCAATCCAAACGACATGACTAACTATTCGAATATCCCAATAGCGTCAGGACACCTGAAAGCTGTCTTATGAACATCTTCTTTGGCTATGAAAATTTGATTATACCCAGCATACCCATCCATTAATGTTAAAATGCCATTTTGGGTTACAGAATCGACGAGCATGTCAGCTATGGGCATTACATACTCATCTTTGGGAGTGGCAAGATTCAAATTTCTATAGTCAGTACAAATTCTAACCTTCCCACTTTTCTTGATTACAGGGACTATATTCGACAGCCATTCTACATATCTGGCCGTACGAATGAAACCTGCTTTAAGTAGCCGTTCCATCTCTTCCTTAATTTTAGGTATTAGCTCTGGATTAAATCTTCTGGCAACCTGCTTGTGGGGCTTAAATCCTTCTTTGATTGGCAACCGATGCTCCACCAATTCACGAGAAAGGCCTGGCATCTCATGGTAGTCCCATGCAAAGCAATCCTTATACGTCTTTATTAAATCAATCATTTGATTTTGTTCTTCCTTGCTCAACAAGCTGCTTATTCTTGTCATTCTTAGTTCCTGTTCAGTCCCTAAGTTGACATCCAACAAAGGATCTTCAGCTGAAAAGATAGGAATCTTCCTGCTGATCGGGGACTCCCACCTCTCTTCAGATTCATGCCCCCTAGGCATATCCGCTGAACATTCTTCTTCCACTATCTCCTCCGACTCCATAAACACAACCATACCAATCCTATGTTCAATTTCTAAGGATGTCAGCCTGTGTCTCAGGTCTTCAATTACTTGGGCCTTGTTATTCATCTAAACATAACTATAAAGGCCGTAAATCGGCCTGGACGTTAACAGCAAAGCCATCGGTAGTTAGGCTACAAGATACCCAAGATCCTTCTTCATATCCTTCAGGGATAGTAATTGGCTCCAGCTGAGGCGAATAAAATATAGCCTCAGCCAACTTTACGTCAGCTGTAAATGGATTCTCGTCGGCTGGCACTGACTCTACCTTATCCCCATCCCAAAACATTAACATCTGGTGCAAGGTGGAAGGCACGCATTGACTGGAATGAATCCAATCCCTTCCCAGCAGTATGGAATAAGTGGACTTAGAGTCTACCACAAAGAAGGCAGAGCTCAAAGTTTTGCTCCCCATAGTGATGTCGGCCACCAAAATTCCTAAAGCAGCCGTGGCATCCCCTGTAAAATTGGTCATTTTCATATTCGTGGGAATCAAATCCTGCTTACATCTACCCAGCTTCTTCATTGTAGCTAAGGGCATTATATGTAACACTGCTCCTCTATCCACCAAGACTCGACTAATAGTCTTACCGTTAACCCGAGCCCTGATGTATAAGGGCTTCAAATGCTTGGTCATTTCCCTTATTGGTTTAGGGAATTCCATTTTGGGTTCTTCTGAAATAGGAGCTAACACAGCCCACTCAACTTCCTCAGCAACCATATCACCTTCCAATTTCTCGGGTTGCTCCTGCCGAGCCAAGAACTCACAAGGAATTAACCCCACCACATTAGTTTCAGCTAAGGGGTGATCTTCGTCTTCTCCTAGTATAGAATTTAACACAGAATCTTCAAACAAAAGGTCTGACCCGAGTTCTTCTTCCATTTCCTCGACTATTAGAGGTACTTGTTCTTCTGTTGTTATGACTGGTACCTCTTCAAAGTCAGCTATCTCCAACTCATTAATCATTTCCTGGAAATCTTGCTCTTCCTCTCCAAGACAATCTTGGTTTCCTGACTGCACTGGCCTCTGTTTTCTCGCCTCAGCAACTGTTTCTTCCTTTAGTTGTCCAAAAGCAGCCTCTAGAATTTCAGTGACCTCAGAAGTTTTAATCTCAACACGGTCAGTTCTCTTTGCCCCAGCTAACATGGCCAAGGTTTGTTTCATTCGCTGTACTGATTTATTCCTCTGAGCCCTTTTTTTTTCTGAGTTCTAGTCATTACTCCTGGTTCCTTTACCACAGGGTTTCTTCCTTTTACATATTTGTTAATGAACCAGTGTCCTTGCCCCACCTCGGCCGGTGGTTTGACTATACGTTGGGGCCTAATGACATCTTCATTTTTTACAGTAATCTTTAGTGTAGTCATGCCCTTTTCCACGTCAAAACGAGCTACTCTTTTGCCTTTGTTTGGTATAGGAGACTCGTCCATCATGGGTAACCTTGCATTAGCTAAAGCATCATTATACTTACCAGCTATGTTTCTTCCTGGAACCTTCTTGGTTGCTTTTCCAATTTTGATTGCAGGTTTTCTTGTTTCTTCAAAATTCTTTATTACGCCTGAAAAATCCAATCTTCCAAAGACCCTGGGCTTAATCTCGTCTATTCTGTCCCTAGGGACCAGAATAGTCTTCCCCTTTGGGCCTCTGTATACATCACAGTCTGCCGAATGCTGTCTGACTTCAGCCTGTCTCTTCGGCTGATTTCTCTCCAACCTGCCAAACATTGTAGGCCTGTTGTATTCGGCCGGTGTATCTTTCTTGACATATTCATTATTTACCTGGGGTCGCTTTAGTCTATTGAACATAAACGTTCTCTGATCCATTATTTTAGACTGATCAGATACAGCCAAAGCTCTCCCAGCTCCATATGGCTCATCAAATACTCCTTTTTGTCTCCACTGGTAACGTATCGGCTGTTTTCATCTTTTAGATGGTGAGCCAGATACTGTCTCTCTGGAGAAAGAAACTATATTAACCCCAGCTGAGGGAAAAGGATCGGTAATGACAGTCATCTCATTTTCGGCTACAATTGGTGGTAGCATGAGTGTAAGAATCATGCTACTTACAATATTTTTTCCCTTTTAACTCCTCTGCTGGGGGAATTTGATGCCCTTCGTTCAGTCTAATTTGTTTATCCTTCAGAAGATAATCAAAAATTTGGTCTGCCTTGGAAATGTCAAATGAATAATCAATCCTACTTTCTGGAGTTTGGACCTCCTTTCCTTTGGGGGGTCTAAAAGCTGGGCATGAATATGGTTTTCCTTTTACTATCTCTGCAGCCATGACATCTGCCGATTGCTCGGCTGACTCATCTGACAGATCATCTGAATCTTCAACATTAATTACACTAATTAGATGAGGTCTTCTGTTCTTGCTAAACCTCATTCTCTCTTTTTCTAGGATGTACTGTTCAATCCTGGAGGCCAACTGACTCAGGTCAGTGCAATCTTGCCCTATCAACTTCTCCCTAAGCTGAGGGTGCATGTTACTAACAGCCATAGAAGAATATTCAACCTTAGGCAGTTGCACGATACACTTGCTTCTTAATTTCCTGAACCTTTCCAAGAAATCAGCTACTGGTTCATCCACCATTTGCCTTAGATTCATCATGTCAGCCACAGTAACATCTGGCTGAGGCATATAAAATCTATCATGAAAGCACCGCTCCATGTCAGTCCAGTTTTGTATGGAGTTAGGGGCTAAGGAAGAATACCAAGTAAAAGTCGCCCCAGTCAAAGATAAGGGGAACAATTGGAGCTTATAAAACTCATTCTGATTTGCTTCCCCGCATTGGACAGTGAACCTGCCGATGTGTTCCATAGTGGATTTACCATCTTCCCTTGAGAAAGTGGTAAAGTCAGGAGTCTTAAACACTGTAGGCAAAGGCATCATCCTATCCACCCACTCAGGATAGGGCTTCTTATACACAGGCCTGTCCAGTAACCTTAACTGGATTCCAAAATGTCTCATCATGGTCTCGGCTATCATTTTTGGGTCTATCAGCTGAGGGGCTCTGTCACCCGGATAATTTGGCATTGATGGGTGAACCGGCCTCACTGGCCTAATAGGAGCACCCCCTAGCTGATGGGGCATCTGATATTGCTGATCCTGAATGGGAATTGCCCCCTGGTTATAGCCTGGATGAGGAGGATTATTCGCTCATGGCTGAGCAATCGGCTGAATTGGGGCTACATGAGGTGCATTAACCCATGGTTGATCGGTTCTAACAGGAACAGATTGCCCATAAGGAAACCCCTCAGGGGTACCTATTGGAGTAGGAGGGATGTTGGACCAGGGTAACTCCCCTGCATAATCATAAATATACCTGGGAGGACCCAGAGTAGCCGAGAAATGGGGCCACTAGTTGCGGCCACCTGTGTACTAGCACCTATCATAGAAGTGCTAGGCGCCAGATACGACAAGCCAATTGTTCCTGTTACCTGGGGGGGTCTCTTGGGTACTTGTACTTGCCCATATTGTAAGCTCGGCTGGATTCCACTGTCAGGTTGAGGAGGCTGGAACATGGGGACTACCTGCGGCATGCCCAGATTCGGCTGGACCATAGATTGTGGTCCTGCCTAACTCTGTCTGCCAGCAGAAGATCCCATGATAGCCGAGTGAGCCGAGGCCTTACCTGCATTTGACTGTTTTCACTCAGCTTCTCTAACAAAATGCATCTCATTATGCACTATGGGTTTTACGATCTCCGAAAGTTACCTTGACATATGATACATTAAGTCATTCATCCCTTGATTAATTTGGTCCCGAATAAATGAAGTGGATATTACTATCGGCTGAGGTTGATCAGAGAGCTCTACTGCTGAAGCAGCAGTTGTGGTTGAAGGTGTGGGAGTACCCACTGGCTGGGGTGAAGTGGGCATTCCTAGAGTAGGCTGAACGCTTCCCTCTGAAGTCTTTCTGCTCCCGTTCTTCTTGCTAGGTTGGCTTGTATCCATACTGCTAAGATTTTTGTCAAACCTTAGGTGCATACACCAATAGTGATCTGAACCGGGAGATGGAAACTTCTCAATTTGCTCACCTTAGAGTGTCCCACCGGGCGTGCCAAATTTGTTTACGTGTGAAATAAATCTATCATCCGAATAAGAATTTAGCTGACGAACACATATGGATTTTGATAAGAAATAGACAATTTGAACTAAAGGCAAAATCCAACCTTTAGCAAGGGTTCCCAAACTCACTAAAGAAAGCGTTTGGTATTAAGGTCAACTTAAGAAGCCTAAGAATTTGAGGTTAAAGCTGTAAATGGCTAGGAAATAAACTTGCAGAAGATAAATTACACAGAGTAAAGACAATATAGTAAAGGGCTGAAGAATTAAGCAAAATAAGCAAATCTTAAAAGTTGTATTGATTGTGATCTGTTTTCAAATAAATTGGTACAAATGGTATTTATACTCTAACTTCCACCACAGCTAACTCCTAAAAACAAGCAACTAAACCACGGTTAGTCTACCCATGATTCTTAACCGTTCTGGCCACAACGACTACCCCTCAACAGCTCAACTCCTATTTCCTCGACATGTTTTGTGGCATCCATTGATAACAGCTTCAGTTTTTTAGTCTTCCATCAACTTACAAATCAATATGCTTCTGCTTTTTATTGTTTCAATCCTGGCCCACTAGTAATAAAGCCCATCTCACCTTTAGCCAGGTGTTCTTCTTTCCATCAGCTACATCCTCCTTCGGTTAATCACCCTTAGCCACAGTTAATCACCCTTAGCCAGCCGTTATATCAATTTACTTTTTTGAACTTATTTTTTGGGTGATAACACATACCTAACAAAGGAAGAGGCAGAGAAGGCACTCATGGAATATTTAGAAAAAATGAAGAAGAAGAAAGAAATTTATCTTGGACCAAGAACTTTTTCAGAAACAACCAAAAATCCATCAGTAAAACAATCTTCACTCAAAATTCTAGGAAGAATTCCTTCTTCTTTAGATAACTTTCAAATTATTTCTAGAAAAGAACATGAATTACAGGTCCAATTTTTAGAAGAAAAATTTTGGGAAAATTTTAAAAGACTGGTCAATTGGAGCGAAAAAGAAAAGGTTAACTGTTTCTACATGGTTGACCGAAAAATCATTGGAATTAAAGCAATCATTCTCCCTGGAGCACCTTCATTATTGACATTCAATATGTTCAAATTCAGATCCATTGACTGTCTTTACTTAAGTCTGAATTTAGAAGAAATCAGTCTATTCCCCACAACCTCAATGAGGCAGTTCAGATGTTTAAGAAGAATATAGCAAAAGAAAGAAGTATTTTTCTGAAGTTTTATTCAGCCTATCTAGATTTCATCACCAAACAGCTAGCCAAGAATTTAGTCTTTGTAGGAATAAGCAATAATAATTTTTCACTAAAAGACGAACCCATTGGAGTGACCTATGAAGAAGATCAGATTACCCAAATATTGTCTAATCAACTTGCAAGCATCTACTCACAGTGTCAAAGTATTGGGAAAGTCTCATTCATCAAGACCTTATACAAAGGACCAAATACTTTGATTCTCAGTAAAACAAGTGGTGAAATAATAAAAAAAAAGATCTGAATCTTCTGACAAGCTTTGAATTTTCTTTCTACGCACTACAAGGACCACAAATGGAGTATAGGCCAACTGTCATCAATGGCCTATGTGCAATGATAAAAGAAAGTTGGAATCATACATGTGCAATCTATGCAAAAGAAAAAGAAGTAGTCGACACCACTGAAGAGGAAGAATCATCAGACGAGGCAATAATAGAAGAATGATGTAAGCCCTTACGTCACCATGTCAATTATTAAAAGTCTCATGTAAGCACTTATGTTTGAAAGGATATTTCTGTAAATAACCCTAGGAATGCTTAGGCTATAAATAAGACCTCTTATGCTGAGGCAAATGGGAGGGGAAGAAAAACTCAATTGAGATAGTTTTCCTTAGGAAAACTTTGTGGTAGTCCTTTCATGGGATCTAGTCGAGCACTTGAGAGTGTGTCCAAATACCTTGTACTTATCCGTACTTATCATCAATAAAATTTCTCATTCTACTTAAATTTCTTAACCCATTTATCTTATTCAAATTATCAAACAAACTTATTTTGTCAAAACGCGGAAGTAGCAGTGGGCTAGAAAGAATTCCAGAATACAGAACCAGATATGTTTATTCAACTTCTCCCGAATAATTATTGTCAATATCATATATTAGGACTAGCAGATGGAATTATTATGCCTATACTTATTGATACTGGAGCATGACTTAGTCATATAAACAAGGAATTCGTAAATAAAATAGAAAGAACAACACCAAGAACAGTAAAAAAATATAATTTGGAAGAGAAAGTTTTAAATGAAAAAACAAAAATAGAAGTTTGCTTTAATCCAAACGTAAAACTTCAATTAGAATTATTAGTTGAAGAAAAAACAAATATTAAATTACTTCTAGGAGTAAATTTTCTTGAAGTAGTAAAACCATGCGAACTCAGATATGAAGAATTGTTTATATCACTAAAAGTAAAGAAAATAAGAATTCCAAGAATTAATTTAAGTATTCATACTATAGAAGCTTATCTAAATAAAATAATATAAATGGAAATAGAAAAGATTGACACAGATGATATAGAACATTTATAGATTACTGAAGAAGAAGGAAATATAAAGAAAGTATTTTAATAAATCAATCTTTATTTTTAAGAAAATTCAAAAAGAAGACTTAGACCTAACAAAAAATACAAATATGAAAGGAAAAGAAAAACTTGGAGGAATATTAAAAAGATTCAATCAAAGAAAAATATTATCTATTATGGCAAACTAAACAATGAAGCACCAACTGATATAGCAGATGCTCAACGAAATACTTGTATACTATTACTTAATAAAAATAAACTTGTGGAATTAAAAAGAAATATAAAGAAAAAAGAAGATAGAAGAAAAATAGGATATATTCATATAGGAGTTGTACAAGTATTAATTAAATCAACTTTTCATGAAGAAATAAATTCGCCTGTAGAACTAATATTAAAAGATGATAGAATTACTGACCCGAAAGATAAAATACTAGGAGTAAGAGAAAGAAATTTAGCCTACGAAAAATTAAAATTTGAAGTATGACCAATATTGGAATACCTTTAAATACTCAAAGAATAGAGCAATCATTAACGTTAGAACACAAATTCTTAAGAAAAGATTTAATGAGACCTGGAAACAAATTTTTCTCAGTAATTTATTGTGTTAATTATGCATTAACAAACTCACATCACAGTATTACTTTTAAAAATAATGATAGAATAGATATTCCATACCTATTTATAGACATAGAAAAAATTTATTACCCTAAGAAAAATGAAAGAACAGAAATATGAATATTTATAAATAAACCAAAATTGTTAGAATTCAAAGAAAAATAAATTCCAAAGCCAATTAGATTTAATGAACTAAAAAAAACTAATGAAGAAAATGAAATTAATAAATTAGCAATTTAGGTAAATAATTTAGCTCAATATTTAAAACAAAAAAATATGAATAATAAAAAACAAGTGAGATTCTGGATTTATAGGGAGATAAAGAAAACAAATTCCGAAAAAAGTAAACCCTTAAAAATCCCCCAAGAATTTGGTATAAGAGCTAGTACTAAAATAAATAATGAATAAAAGACAAAAAGAAAAACAGATTCAGCACACTACTAGCATACTAAGAGGTCTTGGAGAAAGATTAAGGTATATTATAGAAACGAAAAAATTTAACTGCGAACAAAAAAATAAAGAAATAAAAAGAATAAGTTATCACTTAGAAAGAAAAGATAATTTATTGCAACAACAAAAATTAGAATTAAAACAAGCGGAATAGGGAATGGGTATTGTACTGGCAATGGGATCTTTGGACCAGATTTTGCAAACCAAGTCTTTCTTCGAATAATTGGTCACTGCATTTAGAAGAATTATTTAATTGTTGTGTTCAATTTTCATACTTGAATTTGAATCATCAAAGCAAAAAGTACACGTCTTTAACTTCAACCCTTTTAAGTTTTGTAAGAACGTTTAATTAGTTTAAGTGATTTAATATTTATTTATTTTAAATAATATTTTAAATTTAAGTTTTATGAATAAAAAAATTAATGTTAATTTTTTTTTTATATTTTATAATTTGACTTGACTTAATATTGAATTAGTTAAGACTTAACGTGACTTTTAAATACTAAGGAATTTACACACAAAAAACCTTGAAGTTTTGTGAAAATGAGATTTGATTGTTGTTAATCTATTTAAGGAGAGTTTAGTTTTAATGTATTGTCAGTATAAATTTTTTTTATACTATTAATTAATCATATATTACTCTATGTGTGACTTTTGAAATATTTATTATAAGAATCAAATATTTATAATAATGTAGCAAAGATATAATTAGTTGATAGTGTAAAAAATATTTTTACTAATAGTACATTTTAATTATAAATCCATTTAAGAAGAGTTTAATTTTGATGTACTTTCAATATTAAAGTTTTTTACATTATTAATTAATTATACATTAAAATATGTGTGATTTTTGAAATAGTTGGTATTATCTATAATAAAATTTGTTCCTTTATTTTACCTAAGAATGAGATTAATTTTCTCCATCATATGAGAATTTTCAAGTTATTTTTTTTATGTTTTCTGTTTCCATTTTTAAAAATTGGAAAGAATTAATATAGTCACTCAATTCAAAATTTGACCATATGTAAATCCATGTTGACTCATTATAGGGTTTAAATCATGATAGGAGTAATCACGAGATGTAGTTCAGTTAGCAACTTAAGTTACCAAGTAGGTGAATTTTACCTGCAAATCCTACTAGTAGAAGCAAACGAGACTAATCCCACATATATCCTAAGAGTGTGAAAACACCTTTTGGGGAGAAAAACAAACAAGGATAGGAGTGTGTGTTAGATAACACTTACCCAACCAACAACAATTATAAGGGTAGACTGCATCAATTAAGTTTATCAGAGTTCAAATTTTGTCACATTCTATTGTTATGGGTTATCTATAAGTATTCTTATAAGTATTTGTTGAGTTTTGAAGTCTGTTTTGACCCTAAGATAGAATAGTCACCTCTAACCATAAATTTTTCTTTAGCCAAAAAAAGATAACACTTACTCAAATTATTTTTAGATTTAATTTTGATGCATTATATGTATAATAATTTTTAAAGTTATTATATAATTATATGTTGACACATTATTAAGAGTTTGATTGTAATAAAAATTATTTAAAAGGTTATTTTTTATAATAATATGCCAAACACACGATTGTGCAATAATTAAAGAAAGTACACTTACAATAAATTAAATTGAACTATGTTGTAAAACATGTATATTTTACATGTGGTGGATAACTACATTGATTATCCTACATAAATAGAAAAATTAGTTAAAAAAGATTACAATTCCTAACGGATACTAATCCTAAATAATTACATTGTATAAACCCTAAAACGCTCTTATAAACATCCTGTCAGGTCTCAAAGATATGTAGATTATCTAATATACAGAATAAGATTTTGTGTCTATATTTTCTTATCTTGATCTTTTATATTCATCTTCTCTATTTACAACACGTTATTAGCATTAGACTCTACCATATGAGTGATGACTTGAACAACTTAAGGTTCTACGAAAAGAATTTGTCTTCTTATCACATTCTTTAGATTAACCTAATTTATTACTTTGTTCTTTCTTATAGTTTTTTTTATGTTAGTCTTAGTCTGAAATATTTTCATGTTTCATCTATAAAAATTTTATTATTAATCTTGGTTGACTAACACAATTATCATATTTTGTTTTATACTAAATTTGTTACTCTTGATAAATTCTGGAAGAGATTACTATTCAAGCATCCCTGAATAATTGCACAAAACTAATAATTTTTCATGGTCATATTTTATATGAAGATTTATGGTATAGTTCCTGGAGAACTACACCTTTAGACCGTGATTGAATCTAAAAAGATCTAATTGATCTTAGCATAATTTGAAACAAATAAATATGAGAAAGAACATCATTGATCTTTTTATGTCTCTCGAATATAATAGCAAAATGAGAATTGTTTTAAGAGATATTTTGAATCAAATTTATACATTCTTATGATTTAACACAAAAAAAGGTTATTAATGAAAAACCACAAAGGCCACCCAATGGGTTGAACTTCATTCCCTAAAGTGAATGTTCCATATTATAATTTTAGGTATGATAAAGGTCGTGGTTATGATAATTGATATGGCAGAAATTAGAAAAATGATCATTACCATGGTAATTCCAACCCTTCCAAGAATACATATCAAATGAAATAGGGAGATATTAATGAGAATCATTCATTTGACCATGGTCCTATAAATAATATGCTTTTGCGTGTGTCTATTTCGTTAAATATTATGGAGGAAAGTTTTATCTCTTGATTAATGATATGAGTAGTTTAATTATTTTCTTGGAATTCATATTTGTCATTTCATATGTATTTATTTTATTTTTTATGTGATTTAAAATCATCACATACACATTTTCTCTTATTTTGTTAGTTTGCAATATTTTAAATAAATATATGTATAGTATGATTTATTATAATTTTTATTAATTGAAGAAAAAATGTGTGTTTCTAATTCTTTATATATATAGATCAATGATAAATTTTGATATATGGTAGTACAAAAATAATTCAAGTCTTCAAAATAACTACTATATTTTGTTACCTTAATAAACAAAATTTTATACATTATGTTTTATTCATTATCAAGTCAAATAAATATGATTAGTGCAATTGAAATATATTTTAGTGTAAACCAAAAGTTTACTATACTCTTATAAATCAAATCAAAGTTTACAATATTGTTATAAACTAGAAGTTTACTAGTATATATAAAGTTTTTTTTTATTTGGCATATGGCTAATAAGGCCATCCTGAGTCAATATTGATAATTCATAAGTGTATCATTGAAGGACCAGAAATTCTTCAGTATAATGAGTGTTTATGTGTAGAGTGTTCTCAATGTAAATTGATGATAAGACTATCACTAACTAAAAATATAGTTAAATTTGTTGAATTTTTAAAACGAATTTAAGATGATATTGTGGATTATATCATAAATCATGTGTATCATTTGAATATTTTATGATCAGAAGCCAATTGGTCACATGTGTACTTATTATGAACTCGAAACCTGGTATTTGTGAGATTATGCAAGTTATTTGATTAAGAGCACAAATTTCCAGATTAACAGAATTTGTCTTGATAATGCTAGTGAATTTACTTCTCAATCTTTTAGTGATTATTATATAACCATTGGTAAAATATTGAATATCTTGTTGCTTATGTTTAAATGTCTCTAATTGATAGCTAAATAACAAATTGTGAGAACAATATCCCAAGTTTTTGCTTGGGGTATACCTTTTATATGTTGTAACACTTGTTAGTATAAGACCAGTAAATAATTATAAGTTCTTTCTTATACAATTGGATTTTGGCCTGAAGCCAAATATTTCTCATATAAAATTTTTCTTATGTGCGATATAGTCACTCTTGCACGATTAGTTGTCTTTGTAGGACATCTTGTGGGTATGGCAGCCAATGAATCTAAAAAATGTCAGAAGCGTGATAAACCTATTTGTACAAAGGACATTATTCATCGAGAAAAAATGAAAAAAATTCAAAATAATGCTCTAGAAGAGGTCATTGACACTCCTGAAGAAGTAAAAAATAATATAGATCAACAACCCCATATTTCTAGGGAAGTAACCCCAGAAGTGGTTCTGGTACCAGCAAATTATGAGATCTCATTAAAATATGGAAATATGAGGGGAAGAGATGAAATTGTTGTTGATAATGTTTTTGCATATACAATTACTTCTAAAATTATCAATAACAATAAGCTTGAACCTCAAAGTGTAGAACAATGTCGACATCGAAGTGATTGGCCAAAATAGAAAGAAGCAATACAATTTGAGTTAGATTCTTTAGCCAAACGTAATGTATTTGGACCAATAGTCCAGGCACCTAAAGATGTCAAACTCGTTGAGTATAAATAGGTCTTTGTATAGAAAAGAAATGAGTTAAATGAAATTATGAGATACAAGGCAATTTGAACTAGAAGTTCAAATGATAATACATTTGTAAATAAGAACAAATTAATGAATTGCAAGAAGCATTTTCTATTACAAAAGGATAAATAAATCATATACTAGCTATAAATGCTTCATTTAAAATTGGTATCCAATGAGTCAAAAACATGCAAGAAGCATGGTAGACCAATCGATTCCAAAGACAAAGCCCAGAAAAGAGAAGGAACAAATAATATTGCTAAAAAGGCAAATAATCCTAAAAAGGATACTATTGAAAAAGAAATTAGAGACATAAGTAGGACTCTTGAAGTAGTCCAAACTCCAGAAGTAGTTCAAACTTCAGAAGAAGTTAAAATTCTTGAAAATGGTGAAAATAATAAGATCTCAATAAATTATGTCTCTATGGGCAAAATGATATACTCAAAAAGAAATAGTTGTCGACAACATATTTTTATAGCGCGCAATATTATGAATAATAATGAGAATCTTGAAATTAGAATCGTTGAAGAATATCAATGAAAAAATGATTAGCCAAAATAGAAGAATGCCTTGTAGGTAGAATTGAACTCATTTATAAAACGTGAAGTTATTGAATTTGTAACTAAAACTTTAGATGTTTTAATAGACTTGAAGTCTAAATCCCAGAATGTGCAAAATCTGTTGATACAAATGGATGCAATTACGTTTTGATATCTGAAAATGTTTTTTGCACACAAGAAGATGAGTACTTCTAATGGATGTTTTTTCATTTTGTTGTTACATTTTATGGATGTCTCGATACATGTTATCTATATGAAAATTCCCAAAGGATTTAAAATATCAACATCCAATGAACTTAATTTACATATTTATGTTCTTTTGCTCATCGTACTAAGACTTTCTTATTGAGCATTAGTGCTTATTGATATGCATTATATATTTATTTCAAAAAAATTTAAAGTACTTTATTTGCTTATGTGTCTATTTAAAGAATTTGAAGTGAAAGATCTTTGAATGATAAAATTTTATCTCGGCCTGCACATTGAGCATTTAGTAAATTAAATTTTACCTATCAAGTTATAGAGAATAAGTTCTTAAGTGATTTATACATATAAATTATATATATTGAGTATACAAATACTTGTTAGATCGTTGGATTTAAATTAAAGAAGATTACGAAGATCTTAATCCTGAAGTAGTATCATACCTTAGTGCTATAGAAGTACACATGCTTATTGCTAAATATTATATGACCTAATATAATATTATTTTCATGAACTTATAGCAACATATAGTTCATTACCAACCAGAAGACATTGAAATATAATTAAGTATATTATTTTTATGTTCAATGCACAACTAATGAAATTATTTTATTCACATGAATCTATGTCAAACTAATTGATTATGCAAATGTAAGATATTTATGTAATCCAAATAAAGTCAGAATCCAAACAGACTATTATTTACATGTGGTGGTATTACTATATTATGGTGATCTACAAAGCAATATATAGTTGTTATTTCTTTATATCATGTAGAAATTATAACAATTCATGAAGGAAGTCGTGAATGTTTCTAGTTGAGAGCTATGATTCATCATATTCAAGAATCTTGTGGATCATCTTATAAGAAAGAAATTTCAACTGAAGATAATATTACTTACAAAACTCAACTGAAAGAAAGATATATCAAAAGTGACAGAGCAAAGTATATTTCTCCAAAATTCTTAAGGGAAAGTGCTATGAATAATATTGAAAATGGATGTCTAAGACTAGAGTCACAAGAGTTATAATGCACTGACTTAAAGACATTTTATAATTAGTTGTATTTTGAGGGGAAGTAAGTTACCTATGAATACTATACTATTTTCCTTCTATAAGTTTTTATCCCACTAGATTTTTCTTATCAAGGTTTTAACGAGACATATTTATAGTGTATAGTCATCCAAGGGGAAGTGTTGTATAATATGCATATTTTGCATGTGATAGATGACTACCTTGATTATCCCACATAAATAAAAAAATTAGTTAAAAGGGATCACAATCCCTAACAGATACTAATCTTATATAACTACATTTTATAAATCCTAAAACACTCTTATAAATACCCTGCAAAGTCTCAAAGGTATGTTTATCATCTTATATACAAAATAAGATTTTGAGTCCATATTTTCTTGTCTTGATCTTTTTATGTTTCTCTTCTCTATTTACAACAAACTATTTTTTTTTACCTCTTTTTTAAGAATAAGCAGTGCTATTTCAAGTTTCAACCCAAAGCATATCGACTCAAAAACCAAATTCAATGTGTTTTCACACTACAACTGAAGTAGATCACTGTGGCTATGATTTATTTTTTCATGAATTTTATAATAAAAATGGATCAAAGAACAGTAGAATCTGTGTCATGGATGAACATGAACTTCAGGCAGAGTCCCAACCTCTTTTGAGTCTAGAATGACATGATATGGCCTTCCCTATAAAGACTTATCTAAGGTTGCATTTGGTGTATTTGATAATATAAGACATAATAGTATAAGACAATAGAATAAGGTTTGAAAGTATAAACAAGCTGATAAGCTCTTAAACTATTAAACATTTGGTGCACATAGTATAAGCAACTTGATAGTATATGTAACTATCTATTATAACCATACTACCATTCACCTTCTTTACCGTCTCCTTCAGCTTCTCACATAATTCCACTGTAAAGGAACCTTGTCATCCAACTAAGAAACCTAAATAAACCTTATCTTCAATAAGCTCCTCCACCTACTCCCCCTCTACAAAACACCGAACCTTCTCTGAGAAATACAAAATGCAATCAAACCCCCTAAATTAGAACTAACTTATGACCACCGTAAAGGAACAGTGAATTAAAAAATTTTCCTCCAAGAAAGTTTAAAATCACAAAAAGGAACCTATCCAAGCTAGGAATTGAACATCAACCTAAATAAAATATAACAACCTTATTTAAATAAAAAAGGAAAAATAAAATAAAACCTTTTGACTCTCATTATAAAGTAAGAAGATGAACATAGAGGAGCCTAGAGTTATGGGTTCGACAGGCGAATGAATGGTGGTGCACTGCCCCAAGACGATGTTTGGTGGATTCGGCAAAGTTGTTGTTAGGACGATGGGGGTTGGGGTGGTTTGGTGTGGATTTGGTGGCGAGGTGGTCTGTTTGGTGGTGGCGGAGGGATTTGTTGACCAGGGAAAGTGGATGGTTCACGGTGGGTTGTGCTATTTGGACGGCCACATGGTTGCTAAGTTTGCGGGTGAATGATGGTGGATCACCATAGTCTCTGACGCGCCATCGTTTTCGGCTGGAGTAGGAGGGATACGACAAAGGCGGGGCTCAGTTTGGGGGTGACCAATTCGCGTGGTTGTAGATTCGATGCAGATGGTGCTTCACGGTGGCAGAGGCAAAGGCTGGTTCCGGGTTTGGATGATGGCTGCAGAGATTGGTGACGGGTCGGTGGTTGCTCCAGGTGGTAGGGATGAGGTTCATGGCAGAGAATGAGGGGCTTGGACTGAGAGGGACGAAATTGAGGGGTATAGTAGGAAAAGATATCTTATCAAGTCTAATAAAAAAGTGAGAGAGATGATAAAATATTCAGGTCATAATAAGATAAAAATGTTTGACCTGTTTTAACTATACTATCAGGTTAAATTACTAAACATTTGATAAAACCTAATAATATTAATTAATACTACTAAGTCTTTCTTATTGTGTTCACCAAACGCAGCCTAAGAATTAAACACACATCTTTTTTTTAGGATGCAACAAGCTTTCATTACGCATCATCCGTGTGAGTATAATTTTTGGCTAAGATATATACAGTATGTGTACAACAATTTGAGATTTTTTTTTTAAAAAAAAGGTATACTATATGTGCAAGTGCATTTTCTTAATTTCTTGTGCTTTTTCATATGCATTTAGAAATATTCTTAATTATTTTATATATGTGGGAGTTCGAAATCAAGGCATTGTTTTAATTCAGGTAAAATTTATTCATATTTAACCTTTTCGTGTACAGCTAAACATATTTATTTTAAGTTTGTGAGTTAAGTTTAGCTATACACGAAAAGGTATATATATCTTTATTTATTTATTTATTTCAAGGCATTGGATCTTTGGTGTGCTCATTGATATTTGATAGTAGAGATTTTTAATTTTAGACAAGGTCCCATAGTTTTTATTTCTCATATTGAGTGAATTTTTCATATTAAAAATTTGTGTGTTCTCCTTTTCTTATTTTATTTTGTGCATTTTTTGATATATATTTTGTTTGAATATTTTTGCTTGTCATATATTTTGCTCCTCAAAATTTTTTTAAGCAGAAAAGGTTTATTTTACCCATTTATTTGTGCTATTGCTTCCACTATGTGCATATCTCTTTTCCCAACGATTAGTACTAGAGCATTGTTTGCTGATTTGCTTGGTATTTTAAGCTCCCTCAGATGGAAAATAAATTAGAATTATTTATAATTTTCGTAATATAAGATTTTATCGATAATTGATAACTCTATAGTATAGAGTTATTATATTCTAATTTTGTGTTTAAATGTATGTTAAGTCTTTGATTTGTTTAGGAATTGGCAAAGTTTGTGATCTTATTTGAATATCTTGAATTACATGTGCTTTAGTGTTGATTAAGCTTAATTTGGAGTTAAATTAATTTAATTATGTATCATTCATGATTAGTTTCTTATTGGGGTATTTTAATCTTGTAAGGTAGGTTTATGACCCAAAGAAGTGCAAAAAATGAAATGAATTAAGTCAAGCCAAGAAGACAAGGACATCAAGTTTTGAGTTTTATCAACCAAGCTGGATTAAATGGTGTAGATTTGAAGATGTGGACTTCCAATCAAAACAATATTAGAGTCATTGGAAATCTGAGATATATCTACAATTTTTATATTGACTATTTTTCTTGATTCCATCGGGTTGAGTACATAAACTTTAAGGAAAGTTTGGGCCAAATTGGTGAACTGGCATCCTGACCATGCTTCGGTATTTTGATCATAATTGGAGCAAATGACCTTATTTTAGGATGATTCCAATGACATTTGAAAGAAAGCCCTACAACTTTTATGGAGAGCCCGAAGTCTAATTCTAAGGTTTGGAAGGTAAAAAATGGCATGAAAGTTCAGCAGAATGGAAGAAAGTAAGGAAAATAGCATAAAAGGCCATAGGCGGGGCATAGGCATGCCTAGGCATGACTATCTCTATTTTTAAGATTTTTCACCCGAGAAGGCCACTCCTAAGCCTAGGCGTGAGTAACACCTTGTTCCACAATTTTTTCTGTTTTTATTGTAATTAGAGGGCCATTTTCTTAATTTTGGGTTTTAGACCTTTAAGCCCGAAAGTGAGAGTTTAGCCTTGAGTTTAAGGGTTCTTGAAAGAAGATCTTTGAAGATTGGAAGATCAAGCTTTAAGAGAAAGATCAAGATTAAGGATCATCTCTAGTTTTGCTTTCTTCTTCCTATCTTGATTTTCTTGTTCTTTTATGAATTTCTTTCTACCTTTTGTTTCTTTGAATTTTATGGATTTCTAAGTTCGTTTTAGGAGATCTTTTGGATCCCACTATGAATCTTGATAGTAACTTGATCTTGAATATTTGATTAATAAGTATGAGATGTTTATCTAAATCTATGTTTATTGTATTCAATTTCTTAATCACCACTTGATTTGGGGCTTTCTCTTGAACTAGACATAGGGAAAGGGAAGTGGGACCTTGATTTTGGATAATACATGATCAGTTTTCACTTGAGTTTATTGGATGTTTTGAGTAACCAATGAGATAGACACATACACATTAGTCATGCATAGCATGTATTTGAAACAATATTTGAATGAGTATGAGATTACTCTTTTTCACATGGAGACATAGTATTTTAGGTAATTAAATGCTAAAAATTCAAGTAACCTAGACATAGACATTGTGGATGCATGATGTTTCCGCTAACAACTTAAGCTCATTTTCACATATTCTTGTAAGTTACATTAATCAAGTGAAGTAGTGAGTGAAGAAAGTCTCCTATCCTTTTAACCATAACTAAATCTCTTATTTAAATGCTTATTTAGTTATCTTATTTTAGTGCATTTTCATCTTAACCTTACAATTTTTTACTTGCTAAAGCATGAACAAAGTGAATGACTATACGATAATACAAACTTTAAAACCAAATTCCTTGGGACATAACGCTCTTTCTCACTCTCATATTACTTGCTCGACCCGTGTACTCATGAACCAAACAATAATTATATTATTTAGAAATTGTATCTTTCCTTATTTTTAGGAATTTTATCTTCCTTATTTTTAAGGATTTTATCTTTTAAGGATATTTGTTTTTAGAAAAATATTATTTTATTTTTAATTAGAATTTGATAACCATTGGATTATAAATATCCTTCATGTGTCTATGTTATTCGGACTTTAGCATTGATAATAAAATTATTATTGTGTTTTAGAATTTCGAGAATTATTGATTCTTGATTATTGGAACCCTAAGGGTTCTAAGTTCTTTTGGTTACGAGTGCCTCATTCTCCTTTGGTTCTACATTAATTTTACATCTGACTTTTGTTAATCCCCACGCTTTGTGTGTGCTATTGAAAATATTTAGATTTTTCACAACCAAGGTTGTTTCTTTGTATACAACTCACCAGGTCCCTGCCAAAAACGTATCTTGTTCTTTCCCAAAAATATCTGCCATTTTTGTGTTTCTTTGTAGAGTTAAAAAATGTTGTTGAAACTCTTTGATATCACAATGTCGACCTTTGATTGGGTCTTTTACAAGTTCTGATCAGAGGCACCACAAAACAAGGTCAATTTCATCCTCTTCTTGGCTGACCATGCTTTTTTAGAGGATTATCAACTTTCTATTTTCTCAGAAGAGGAGAAAGATGCATAATAACTTAAGATTATTTACAATTTTAATAATTTAAGATTTTATAAATAATTATATTATTTAAAAAATTTGTCTTTTCATATTTTTAAAGATTTTATCTTCCTTATTTTTAAGGATTTTATCTTTTAAGGATATTTGTTTTTAAGAAAATATTATTTTATTAAAATTTTGAATTTAATTAGAATTTGATAATCTTTGAATTATAAATACCTTCATATGTTTATGTTATTCAGACTTTAACATTGATAACAAAATTATTATTATGTTTCGGAGTTTATGTTATTCAGACTTTAACATTGATTACAAAATTATTATCAAGTTTCAGAATTTCGAGAATTCTTGATTCTTGATTGTTGGAACTTTGAGAATTCTTGGTCCTCTTAGGACGTGCCTCTTCTCCTTTAGTTCTACATCATCTCCTCTTTCTCTAACATTTTTCTTTCTTTCTTTTGGTAGATGGGGGGAGACAAATCCACGCAAACAAAGCAAAACAAGGACGAAAAAACTAGCCAAGACCACGCTTGATAGCTACCCAAGCAAGATCTTCATGGAGAACTTCAGCAAAACTGGCAGGAGGCAAACAAAAACGCTGAACCTCAAAATCCATCGTATGACCCATACTAGCAAGCATATCTGCTGCTCGATTCCCTTCCCTGAAAATATGAGAAATATGAACCTCCCAATCACAATGCATAAGCGACTGAATAGCAGCAACAATAACCATAGCTGGATGAGAAGGCAGAGGACCATTATCCATGAGATTAATGGCACACTGGGAATCAACATCCACCTTAATTCTCCTCACTCCCAAATCCCAAGCCAAACTAAGACCATGAAAAATGTCCCATAATTCTGCTATGGTAATGGAAGACACTCCAAGGTTAACTGTAAAACAATGCACAAAGCCACCAAAAGAATCTCTAATAATCCCACCACAAGTTGTTCGTTGACTCTCAATAACAGAGCCATCTGAGTTACCCATCGGATCACCTCTGACAATAAGGGTTATGTGTAAGATGACGCTTGAAGCGTCTTTCATTTGTAAGGTGGCCATCATTTGCTAGTACAATTCTGATATTCTTAACATAAACAACAGTATATTTTTTTTATATTTTTTTAAATATTATTTATTATATTTATTTTTTTCTATCAATTTCTCTTACTTAATTACAACTCTTAAAAAATGTAATAGTGATACACCCCTTTTTAGGAGTGTAAGAGTATTATTTTTCTTGGCTAGTAACTAGAGAAAGGTTCTGATCCTCTCAATGCCATTCCAACACCAGATTTTCCTCATAAGTGGCTGGTCCGAAATAGAATGATTCTTTCCAAGTTGTCAAAAGCTATGCAAAGTTGTCGGTTGAAACTGGGAATTGGAATCCTCAATTTATATAAATTAAGAAAATAATAAATAATGCATGAATGATCATTGCGTTCTATACAAGTTTGAATGAGTCCAATTTAATTTTTTGTTATTCAGAAAGGATTTTTCTTTACCCGCTTGGTGATTTACTTAATTTATTGGATTTTCGTAAGTGATGTAAATTAAACCAATGTTTTTTTTTGTCTCATTTTAAAGGCACAAGAAAAGAAAGAACACTCTAAGAACTAAGCAAGATTCTAATCTTGATTGTATCATAAAATTGACCAAAGGTTAAGATTTAAGTTAATTTTCATTATTCGACTAGTTAATTATTATAACACAAGAGTCTAAGGGGGTATTTGGGAACTTCTCGAAACTATGAGGACCAAATTTTAAAATATAAAGTGTTTGGCCTAAATATTTAAAAATTGATTCTTATCTAAATTAATTTTGAGATAAAATTAATTTTTTTAAGAGAAAAAAATATTTCAAAGATTTTTTTTAATTCAACTTTTTTTTACTCTCTCTCATCTTTTTTAAACATCTCTCTTATTATTTTTGCTCTCTTTTTGTTCTCTCTCATTTTAAATTTATATCTTAATTTTTTAACTAAACTAAAAATAAATTAAAACTGATTACAAATAACTTAGATTTATATAATTAATTTATTTCATACCAATTTAAAAGTTACTAAACTGTCCTAAATTTGTTAACCTAAGCTTACAGTTTGATGCAGTGCTATTATTGAACATTATTATATACAGATTTTTGGTTTTCTTTTTTGGTCCAGTATGACCTTTCAGGAAGTTGTAATGTTGCTAGCATAAAAAAAATGTGAATGATAGTAATGGAATTGTGTAGAATTTGTGAGGAATTTTTTTCATTCTATATTCAATGACGTGCATATATCATTAAGAGTATTCAGATCCAAATCAATTTAAAAAAAATCAAAAATCGATCCAAACAAATAGAAAACCAATAAAAGTTGAAAATGATTAGATTGATTTGGATTGAATTTGTGAAGAACCGATCGGTTCAGTTCGATTTTTGATTCAATTTTATAGAACTGATCCAAACTAAACCGAATCGATTACTATACTAATTATACACTTAAAATTACCTAAATATCCCTAACTAACCTTAACCTATCCCCCCTTCCCCTGAATCCCCTCTCATTTCTTCATTTTCGTCGGCTTGACAAACATCAAACCCCCATCTCAGCAACTCCGGCCACCACCCTTCCTGCTGCTTTCTTCCTTCTCCAGATCCGCCATAATCCTCACCACCAAAACCCAAGACTGTTGTCGCCGCCGCACCCTTTCACTCTTCATATTCTGATAACGACATTGTTTCATCCGAATCCAAATCGTGTACCCTAACTCGACGCGCACCATCTGGGTTTCTCTTCATCTACGTTGGACCAGAACGCAAGTATTTTGTCATCCCAGCACTTTTCCTTAACCTCCCCATCTTCACGGGTCTCCTCAAGGAAACCGAAGAGGAGTTCGGGTTTCGAAGCAATAGTGGTTTGGTTCTGCCATGCGAAGTGGGTTTCTTCAATTGCATCATCAAGCACCTCCAGAAAGATGAGCATAAGTATAGAAAGTTTTCTCTGGAAGAGTTTGTGAATATGGTTTTTGATGTGGGTTCTTATTCTTGCAAGGAAAATGTCTCTATTTTCACTCATTTGTTGTAAAAAGCAAATGTTTGAGATATTTGTCTGTTTTCATAAGAGAAAAGATAGTCTTGATTTGTGAATGAAGGTAGGAATCTTTTTTTTAATAGTGGGTTTTTGGTTCTGACTTCTGATCATCCTTGAATCCATTCAAAAAAAAAAATCAAGTGGGTGGGTTTCAATATGATGTTTTTGAACTTGTCCTTCAGTTTTGTTTCATAGATTGGGTTATCTCTCAATATTTGTTGACTCTCAATTCCGGGAAGGATTACAATTGTTGAGTTGCCATTTTGATTTTATTTGTTTGAATGCTGAACTTTGAAATTACTGCTAGATTTTATTTGTTTGTATAGTTTGTGTAACTTTATGAATGATTTGGAGTTTGGAATTTCAAATATATTGTTGTTGCTGTGTATTGCTTTCATTTAGATTTATGTTATTGGTTAAAAGCCGAATCATCCAATCTAATCCAAACCGATTAAAATCGGTTTGGATTGGATCAGTTTGGTTATTGAAATTCATTCAATCCAAACCGAATCGATGATACTTATCTTGTTTGGATCAAATGATTTTTTGCCTCAAAACCGATCCAAACTGATCCAAGAACACCCCTATATATCATTGCTCTTCAGCAAGTCCATACTTCTTTGTAACAGATAAAAAAAACCCAAAGATAACTTTAAGTTTTGCAATTCTTTTTTTTTTTTTGGTGCATGAGTTTTACAACTTCTATTAAATCGTAAAGCTACTTATTATTAATAGCAATTAATTGATTTCAAATATCATCAAACAAAATGCTTGTACTTTTGCAAGGGTGTTCATGTCTTGACCAAAAACTAATTTGATCGGGTTAGGTTTTAAAATTTTGATTTGATGTATTTTTTGAGTTAGTTTAATATAATTTGATATTACATAATACATTGAAATTATAATTTTATAAAAATGAATAACAAAGTATATGATTTTTTAATAGAGCCGTTAAAATGAGTCAAACTCGATGAATCGATCTGAATAATTTGACAAAATGGATATGCTAAATTAGTAAAAGTGAACACAAAATAAAAAATAGTTCAATATAATCGGCCCGAATGGGCCAAGCCAGAACGGGGTCAGACTGGCCCACTTTGAAAGCTTTGCATATGGTTGGGTTAAGCTAACAAAATGTTAACTTGAAACTCACGTAGCCTGATCTGGCCTGACCAGAAAATAGTTTGACCTATTCGGGCTAGGCCAACTCGTTTTGACAACTCTACTTCTTAACTTAAATTAATATTTTTTTACATTGATAAAATTTATTTTACAATATATATTATATAATTTTTATTTCATACTTTTAAAATTTTATGAATTAATTATACATAATATTCAAAATTTTACATTTTTATCTAAATGTCGATTTGACTCGATTCTGATCCGATCACTAATAAAGCTATGATCGGATGTGATCTGAGTCTAGAAATTAGACTCAATAAAAATATCAAATCAAAATCGAATCAAGTTAAACTTGTCTCAACCGAACCTATTAGCACTCATATACTTTTGTGTTCTGAAAACTATTTTTGGCTTGGCCGGATTTTAACTTGCTAGAAATCACAAGCCCCACCCACTACACCCTGAGTATTTCGTGATCAATTTTTTTTTAATGAATTAAGGCTTAAAATGAAGTCAACATTCTATATTTCTAGGTAATTGATCGAAGTTAACTAGTAGCATTTCGCAAGTTTACTCTTATAAAAATGGTTTATAATTAGACAGTTACTATTTAGCCCAACAATACCATTACCACAAATTGACCAATACCAAGACAGAAAAAGACAGAAAGAAAGGTAGCAGAATTGTAGAGAGCTGTCACAAAGCTAAAATGCATCTTAATTGTCAACAACACATATACGAGATTCGGTGATGTTTAACATGACCTCGAGGTTTATCGATGGTTCATCCTTTAATAGTCATTGCATTGTGTTGAAATTATTTTGACGGTGTGGATTGAAGACTAATTACAAAAATAGCTGAGGGGTTGACAATTCAAGAAGAACAACGATTTTTTTAAAGTGAGAATGAATAAGTCAATTTATATTAATTATTGATAATTATTAATGTAAATTCATCTATTAGTTATTAATGTGAATTTACTTATTTATTTTATAAAAATCTTAGCATCTTTGTCCATTTAAAAAAGACAATTGTAAAGTGTGCTAATTGTGGAAAAAGAATTTGGCAAAAAACCCATAGTAAGGCAGTAATCCGGATCGAGCCATTAAGGATAGAGTCATTGGCCACCGCATTTCTAACCGGAAAATACCTTAGTGACCAAACTGCATCTTTGCCACCAATCTCGTAAATCCAGAACATCCATTGTTGAAGATCTGGCTATGGCATGAGCAACCAGACCTATGACCTAATCAATGGCACCTACTACACAATCGTCGATATTAAGGGTTTGGTTGAAAAAGTTAAAAATTATAGATTATACTGATAATCGATTATTGTTATAATCAATTATAATCGATTCATTTTTATGTTTAGATGCATTAGCTGTAAAGTGATTTTAAGTTAATATGATTTTATGTTTAGATGATATGAAAAAGAATCGCTTTTATGCATTAAATTATTAAAATAGATATAAAATAATTAAAAAAATTATTTAATTGAGAATAAAATAATATTTACATATTAAAGTATAAGAAATAATTCATAAACTAAAATCATAAGTTTCAATATTTAGCTTATGATTATTAGCTGAAAAAAATTTTATTTTACATTGAATTTTGTGTAAAAACTTTTTTAAAAAAATAATCCTTTTACCTAAACATAATAATTATTTCACAAAATAACTTAATCATCTAAAAACAGCTGAATGGGAAAGGTTAAATCTTTCCTAAACATGTTCTTAGTCGCCAGCTAGATGGTTTGGCACTGTTGGTCGCTGGCGAGATGGTGTTTGGTACTGTTAGTCGCCGGTGGTGGTTAAGGTGTTGCTCATGAATTGGTATCCGATCCCATCATACAAGCAACTCAGACATACACAACAAGCTCCCCCCTCCTCTCTTTAACTTAGACATCCGACCCATGCTCTGCAACCCAAGAACTTGCCTTCCACCACCAACAAGGAACTTGCCCCATGCTCTGTATTGTTGTGGCAAGTTATGATACTTGCCCCAGACCAAATTCTCACACAGATGTTAGTTGAAAAGAAACCAAAATATTATATTAATTTTGGTCTTTTAACTATGCAGGGATTAATTTGTGAAATGATGAAGTGCGATAGCAAGAAGATTTTAACACTGTCTCTGTTTGATATCCCTTTAAATATGGAAGTTGAACATCCAGGGATGAGTTTTCTTCCATACCATCTTTCATATATTTTCTGTTGAATTTTCACTCTTTCATAAATGTATTCTAGTTATGCACCTTAAATATATGGCCCTAACTTAGAGATGGCCTCCACAAAACTCCTCAAGTCTTTATTATTATTCGAAGAATACTGTATATTAGTGATGTTATTATTATATTTTCTCTAATCCATACAAATATCAAGTGCTTGAACTCAGAACCTTCCACCGCCAACAACCTGGAACCTTTACCACCACCAATTTGCCCCTCCATGCTCTTTCACCATGACTGCACACCAACCCCATGAACCATACAACCCATAACTCAATCTCACCATTACCGAGTTCAAACCCTTTTTCTCTGCCTCTATAGTCCACACACCATGTTTCTACTACAACCCAGAAAAATCACTGCTGCAAGCCACCTTTACCACTGTCCAGCACCACAAGCGAACCAACTTCCATTGGCCACAGTCACTCATAGCCGAACCACCTTCATCCCCCACAAGCCTTCATCACCACCACACACCCCCACTGCATAGGCCCACCCTCAACAAAAACCTATTCCTAATAGTCAAACCCAAGGCCTCGAACCACCATCATATCGCCGGTGAATTAGCCACTTAGCAGCACCATTTGGTGTCATACCACACCAGCCAATCACCGCCAAGCGTCGATGTCTTCCCGTCGCAAAGAGAACATTGTTAACTGGAACATGGGGTCCATGGTTTTAAATTGCGGTTGCGGTTGCGATTGCGGTTGCGGTTGCGGTCACTGCGGTTGCGGGTATTGCGGTTACTGCAATGCGGATTGCGGTCACTGCGGTGTGATTTTTTTTAAAACTTGCACAAAATATAAAAAAAAAAAATCTATAATTATTATAACTCTTCATATTTCCTTATTTATAATGTTTTATAAGTTTTTACTCATTTGATAAAATTTTGTACTATCTTAAAGAATAAATGAAATTGAATTCATAACTAAAATAACATAATTATTGTTATAATAATTATTAATAAGCCTTTTAAAATTTTATTTGGGCATATATAAATATAAGAGAGTAAAAAACTAAATAATATATCAACTTAAATAAGTTTCAAATAAATTTCACATGTCATATTTTTTACACTTTGAGTCACTGATAAAAAAAATCTAATGCAATGAGAAGAATACAATTACCTGCAACTTTAATCACATCACCAATTATGCAAAGAACAACTCTACTATTAGGATGCATAATTTTACTGCAAAAGAAAACATGATATAAACTCATAATTAATATCTTACATATTTATAAGTATTATAAGATTTTTTTTTGTTACCGGCGGTTCACAAATAATAAACTAAATCTCACTTTAAAAACTTTGAAAAATAATAAAAGTAAATTATTAAATTTAAAATAATAAATAAATAAGTAAGTAAATAAATAAATAAATTAAAATCTTAAAGACAATATAAATAAAACTTACATGATAATTATTACCACATGGTAGAATGGCGTGGATGATCATAACCTCCACTTTCATTTTGGCTATCACCTTGCATATCTCCTTGTCCAAAGACATAATCAAAAAATCCACTACTTGATTGTTGATGATAAGGATCTTGATAGTTCATTGAAGATTGGTGGTATGATGGAGGTTGATTACTACTAGCATATTGATCATATGCACTGAAGTAAGGATATTGATAAGATGGTGGATAATACCCCTGACTACTCTGAGATGATTCACCAAGACCAAAGTCACCAAAACTTTGTGCAATGCTTGAAGAGGAAGAATCTTCTAGTGTAACATTTTGTTGCCTTCTTCCTCTACTAGATTGTGATCCACCTCTTCTACTATCACCAAATGAATGATCAGAAGGAACCATATCGGCCTAGATGTAGTCATATCAATCATTAGGCTTTTGTCACGACGATTATATGGAATCTCCGATATGGATCATTTTGCCTATATTCGTCATCCTCTTCATCATTATCATCACTTTTTTCCGCTTCGCATTAGCACCACCATTACCACTTTGTTGTTACTAGGAGGACTTAAACCACCACTATTTTCATCAGAACCTGCATCATCATCACCATCAGCTTCCATATCTTCATCATCGGTATCAATTCTAGGCAACCATTCTGAATTTTGTACTCCATCTAATACAGGGCCTTCCTTTCTTCAATCCAAGGAGATAATGGGTCTTCTTCTTGAAATATGTAGTCAAGATTAATTGGATTGAAATTAGCTTCAATTTCTTCTTGACTTCTCCTTTCTTCATGTCTCATTTTCACTTCATATTGTAATATGTGAAGACAAGTTTTGTAGCTTTTTATACTTGAGTCTATTCCTTGTCTTTGTATGAATGTAGCTGAATGTGCTCCAATTTCTCACAATTTGTAGTGAAGTTGTTTGACTAAGAACTTTTATTGCCACACGTTGAAGTTCAGAGCACACGATCCAAATATCAACCACCATTCAAATTATTTAAATGACCAAACATAATGAATAATTATTTGTCATACAAAGTATAAATAAATTTTAAATAGATTTACTTGTACAAAAAAGAGAAAAAAATATTTTACCTGGATTCATTCTAGCCCAAGCTCTTTGAGCTTGTGGTGTGCCAAATGATTCACGTTTTTCCCTAAATATCATCAACTGTATAACACAATATAATATGTCAATAAGTAAATATAAAATATTTAATTATAAATTTATAAGATTTAAATATAAACATTATTTACTAACCTGATTCAAAGCTTTAATTTGATCATCCATGTTTCTTTCTAATTTGATGATGACGCTACTGGTTCCATCAAAAGTTTCTTTATAAACATCAGATCCATGTTCAACTCCATATTGAAATTGTGGGTTAAGAAAATAACCTAAAAAAAATTAATCAATTATTATGCATAAAGGCACGAGAGTAAAATTTTATCACAAAACAAAAAATTATAAATTATATCAATTATTGACGTACCTGCAGAATGAAGATCAGAATGCATGAATCTCCAACGTTGATCTATTATTTCATTATATCTTGTATGATATCGAGAATTTTGTTGGATAGATTGTTTGGCTCGATCTATGGCTTCATAAAGAAAACCCATTGTTGGCTTCACGTCACCGTCGACCAGCCTCAAGACTTTTACAATAGGTTCAAATACTTTCAGTAGATCAATAACTTTACTCCAGAATTCACTGCTCAAAACTATTTTTCTTGCTTCAAATCTTTGGTCCTTTTTTCTCTTTCCCAAACTTAGATTTTCTAAATTCTTCCGAGTTGAACATGTTTCTTAAACCTTGCTTTTGCTTCATAATAGCTTGAAGTCAAAGAACTGTGTTACAAATCGAGTTATGCCAGTAGGACAATTTCTCTACCTCCAGTGTATTTCTTCATCAAATTTACTGTCCATATGTGGTTATAGATGAAAGTTGTCACTGTCTTTGCATCATTCAGTAGTTTCTTCACATTTTGCTTTTTCCCTATATCCTCCAAGCAAAGATCCAAACAGTGAGCTGCGCATGCAGACCAATACAAATGTGGCCTCTTTTCCATCAATTTTTTCCCAGCTGCTTTGAGTGCTTTTTCATTATCTGTAACCACTTGGACTACATATTCTTCTCCAACTTCATCTACAACTTTGTCAAGCAACTGGAAGTAATAATCTGTATTTCTAGTATCAACACCAGAAGCATCGACAGATTTTAAGAAAATTGTCCCATTGCTGCAGTAAACAAGAAAATTCATAATATGTGTATGATTTATACTATCAGTCCAACCATCACACATTATTGTAACTCCTCTTTCTTTCCAGGTACCCTTTAGTGTATTTATCCATTCTTGCATTTTTTTGTATTCAACTTCCAAATACACATCTGAAACTTCATAAGGAGTTGGGCACTTAACTCCTTTGCCTACCTCAGCTGCTTCAACAATCAAAGCATGCAACCAAGGAGAATCAGCTAAATTCATAGGCAAACGCTCATAAATTAAGAACCTGCTTACTGCTGCTCCAAGTGTTTTTCTTAGTGTTTTCATCCAACCACCACTAACTTTTGGTTGCTTCACGCTTTTACTTCTTATAAGGGCAACATCTGTAGACCTCAAAGTAGTAGAAATATCTTGTGGCCTTCTGACTTCACTAACACTTGCATGAGAGCTTCCACCTTCTTCATATATATTTCCCGATCCCCCTATTTGTTGCCTGAATCGTTGTCTGTCTTCCCATTCATGTTGTGATCTAAAGCTCTCCTGTGTAGCTAGCATGATTTGTTCATTAATATGATCATCTATGTCTTCCTCTTCAACATTTCCCCTTAAGCCTTCTTCGAATTCTTCTTTTCTTTTTTTAGAGTCAATTTTTTTTGCTTTCCCATCTATGAGAAGTTTCATCATATTCTCTCTGACAAATGTGTTGACTCTAGGACAACCTGCTACTTGTCCTTTATAATGTGCTATGTGTTGCTTCAATCTTGTAATGCCACCCTTTATTACTTTTCCACAAAGTTTGCATGTAATATTGTTTCGATTTCCAGGTACAAGCTGTTAGAAATGCCATCCAATATCATCACTTGGAGCACCCTCCAATCTTCCTGTAGGAAATTCTTCTCTTGGCGGCATTGTTTAAATTTTGTAATGCCTGTTTACAAAAAAAAGTATAACAATTATCAATAATTAACTTAATTATCACTATTACTAATATCTCAATTAGCAATCAATAATTAACTTTAACTTCAAAGTTAAAACCCTTAATAATTAATATATACTACTAATTATATTCTTTTAAATAAATAATTAAGTAATTAAATAAATTATTAATATTCCTAATACTCCATCAATAATTAACTTTAAATTTAAACCCTTAATATAAACAACTAATTAATTATTATTCTTAACTTAATTTTCACACACTATTATAAAAAAAATCAATTTTCTCACAATTTTTTTAATTTCCCACTTCCCTAATTTTTATAACAATTATCAATAATTAACTTAATTATCACTATTACTAATATCTCAATTAGCAATCAATAATTAACTTTAACTTCAAAGTTAAAACCCTTAATAATAACAATTATCAATAATTAACTTAATTATCACTATTACTAATATCTCAATTAGCAATCAATAATTAACTTTAACTTCAAAGTTAAAACCCTTAATAATAACAATTATCAATAATTAACTTAATTATCACTATTACTAATATCTCAATTAACAATCAATAATTAACTTTAACTTCAAAGTTAAAACCCTTAATAATTAATATATACTTGCTAATTATATTCTTTTAAACAAATAATTAAGTAATTAAATTAATTATTAATATTCCTAATACTCCATCAATAATTAACTTTAAATTTAAACCCTTAATAAAACAACTAATTAATTATTATTCTTAACTTAATTTTCACACACTATTATAAAAAAAAAAAATCAATTTTCTCACAATTTTTTTTAATTTCCCACTTCCCTAATTTTTCTCAATTTCTCACTTCCTCAATTTTCCTCAATTTTTTCTCAAAAAAATTTCCCCAAAATTTCCCCAATTTTCTCACCCAATTTTCCCAATTCCCACCCAATCCCACGGAGCCCTAAATTCTAAATCCCCTAATTTCCCCTCATTCTCTCCTCTGTGTATCTCCTTCTTCCCTCGTTCTCCCTTTCTTTCCATTCTTTCTTCCATTCTTCTTCTTCCTCCGTTCCTGCCGTTCTTCTTCTTCCTCTAGTTCTCGCCTTTCTGTCCGATCCTCTCTCTCGGTAGGCTCTCTTCCCCCATCCTATTCCCTTTCTCTTTCCCTTCTTCCTCTCCTCTCTGCTTCCCGTATCAGCTCCGCGCCTCCGCCACGACCCACCCCGACCGCCTTCTTCCTCTCTCGGTTCACGGACCACCGCCCTCGTCCACGACCACCTCCCCTCTCTCTCGCCTCCCACTTCATCAGTCCCACTCTCACCCACCGCCCCTCTCTCGCTCCCAAATCTCACACAAACAGACATTCAACCCCAACCCCAACCTCCTAAATTTCACAACACAGAAACAAAACAAAAGAAAAACTGAGATGGGAGAGATGAGCTCACCTGCGATTGCGGAGCGCTGGAGCAAGATGGTGAGCCCGTGATCTGAGATCTGCAAGATGGAGATTGGAGACTGAAGTGGAGACTGGAGATGGTTTTCAGAGAGAAATCAGAGAACTCTAGAGATGGTTTGAAAGGTTAGTGATCCGTGACTGAAAATCTGATGTATTTGTATTGTTACTTTTCTCCTTTTTCCTGTTGATGTCATGAAATTATTGGACTGATTGCTAAAGAATATTCTTCTTTTTCTTTCCCGTTCTGAATCTCTGAGTCTGAGTCTGACATTGATGATTTGAAAGAAAAAACGGAACGGAGCACTGTTGCGGCCCGTTGCAGCCGCAACTCCGTTCCGTTGCGGCCGCAACACCGTTCCGTTGCGGCCGTTTCATGTGATTTTGAGTCACACCGCAATTGCGGTGTGATGCCGTTGCGGCACGGGCCGCAATGGCAATATTGCGGCCGCATCAGATGATGCGGACCGCAATTTAAAACCCGATGGGGTCGAATGGATGAAAGGTGAAAGGTTTTGGGAGTTAAACTAATTTCTATGAAACACCGTCAGTCTAATGGGGTGGGGTGCAATTTTTTTGCGAGAATGGGGTTAAGTACTATATCATGAAATCTCAAGGGTAATTTCTGCATTTTACCCAAAAAAATATATATAGAGAGAGAAGAAGAAGAGAAAAAGTAATAACTGGGCAAAAGACTGACTTGATGAAAATCTGGGTGACTCACATGGAAAATCTTGAGCAAGCAATGTCTAAGATCCAAATTAGAAATAAATTGGTCTTCATTAACATTTCTGATTGAGTTCCCTTGAGTCCTTTCTTCTAGCCTTCATTCTAAAAATCATACTCTTTGCTTCAAATAAAGCTTGTCGTTCCTGTATTATTGACCTTTTTATTCACTTGATCTCATGACTTGAACGCATCACTATTTTAAGAAATCTCTTATTTCTTCTCAAATTGCATGACCACTGCATTAATATTTCTATTTAAGGGGTGTTAGAAGTGGAAATAGACAGAGAGATTGAATATTATTTGTATATTTTTTGAATTTCTGAATAATTATTGTGTACAATAGGATTTCTTATTGTGGGGTCCAGCTCAAAGAAAATAAGCACCAAAGGTGCAAGTTTTTCAACTCAACAGAAAATCATTTTTGGAACACATGGTTTTGGAGCACATGGTTTTGCACAAACCACTTTTGGAGCACATGGTTTTGCACTCATTTTGCTTCTATAAATAGAAGCAATTGAGAGGAAGGAAATGCATCAGATCCTCACAATCAAGAGAGTGAGAGAAAAATAGAGAGAGAGCCTCTTAGAGAGTTTCTTGAGAGAGAAAAATAGTGAGCCAATTTGTGAGAATTATATCCACAAATTGAAGATCAAATATCATTGTATTTTGTATTCCCATTATTTTATAGTGGAGATTTAAGTGGCCTACGGGTCCCGTGATTTTTCCCTTACTCACATTGAGAAGGTTTTCCACGCTAAAAATTTTCTGGTGTTGTTATTACAATTATTTTACGCTTCCGCATAGTGCCTATTTTTGAGTTCACAGAGGAGGAAAATTATGCAGGCATTTCCCAACAGTGGTATCAGAGCTCTCAGAGCTCTGGGATACTAGGTGCTGGATTCATAAGAAAATTCTTAGTATGCTCTGTGGTTGCAGCATTGTCTGATCTTCCACATCAGAAAAGAATTATCCTTGTTGCTGGAAATAACGTGTGGTGGTGTGAAAGTGTTGTCTAGGAAAGTTCTGGCTAGGAAAGACTTGGTATTTAAGTGTGTCCATTAGTGACCCACCTCTCTTTCCTGGGAACCTACCTGGTGCACTATTTGCATACTACGGTTATTGTATACGATCTTTTGCACATGCGGTACTATTCACATATATTGTATTGGCCTTGTGTAACTCAAGATGGAGGGAGTCACACTCATGATGGAGATATGTTCAAGTTAACTGCTGATAATTACTCCTATTGGAAGCCGATGATGGAAGACCACTTATACTGCAAAGATTTGCATGAGCCAATCACCCAAAAAGATAAATCGGAGGGGAAGACCGACAAAGAATGGGAGCTCCAGAATCGGAAAGCAGTAGCTATGATCCGAAAATATATTGACAGAAGTTTGTTCGAACATGTATCAACTTATACCAATGCGTATGATTTGTGGACGAAACTTGAATCCTTGATTCAAAAGAAGACGCCCAGGATAAAGCCCACCTTGTTAGACGACTGTGAAGTTGGAGTACTCGGACGGTCAGAACATGATCGAACATTTGAATACCTTCAAAGGTATTGTGAATCAACTGACGAAGACAGAAATGAAGATAGACGATGAGTTGCAAACTCTTCTACTCCTCAATTCTGCTGCTCGAGAGTTGGGACACTCTAGTTGTCACTCTCACAATTCTGCTCCCGGAAGGAAAGCTTAGCATGGATTCATTACTGAGACGTTCTTTCGAATGAAGAGTCAAGACGGAGAGAAAGGGGCGTGAACAACCAGTTTGAAGCCAACGTTGTTGACAACAGAGGAAGGAGCAAGAATCGTGAAAAATGAGGTCGTGGAAAATCACAAGGTAGATCCAAATCTCGCACTAGACTAAGTTGTTATTACTGTGGTAAACCAGGCCACGTAAAGTCTGAGTGCAGATTCTTGAAGAGAGACCAACAAGCTGGAACAGTCCACCCTGACCAGATTAACCCAAACAAGAAGAAGGAAGATGGAACAACTACTGCAGTAGCCTCGACTGATGAGAATATATTTCTTATCGGAGAAGAAAATTATCTGAACGTTGCATCTGATGACTGCATTTGGATAATTGACTCAGGAGCATCCTTCCACGTCACACCTCATGAAGAATTTTTCTCATCATACCAAAAAGGAGACTTTGGTACGGTGAAGATGGGAAATCATGTCACAAGCAAGATTATTGGCATTGGTGAAGTAACAATGATTACTGAGAATGGAAACAAGCTTATGCTGAAGGAGGTAAGACATGTTCCAGACATGCGACTGAACCTCATCTCAGTAGGAAAGTTAGATGAAGCTTCTAATGATAAACCAATTTGGCGCCGGCAGATGGAAACTCAGCCGAGGAAGCATGATTATTGCTCGTGGTAGAAAAGAAGGCTCTCTGTACATTATGCAGGGAAAGATATGCAAAGGGGAGATGAATGTTGCTTAAGATGCAAGCAAGGAATTGTGGCATAGACGACTAGGCCACATGAGCGAGAAAGGTTTGGAGATTCTAGCAAAAGATCATCTTCCAAACATAAAAGGGCAGCCACTTGAATCCTGTGAAGATTGTCTAGCAGGAAAACAACACAGAGTATCTTTCCAAAGATCAGATGATGCAAGAAGAAGAAAGCAGATTCTGGATCTTGTTCACTCAGATGTTTGCCCAACATCTGAAAGGTCCCTTGGCGGTGCCCAATACTTTGTTACCTTCATTGATGATCACTCTAGGAAGGTGTGGGTGTATCCATTGAAGACGAAAGATCAAGTTCTTCAAGTTTTCAAGGAATTCCATGCTTCTGTAGAACGAGCATCTGGAAGAAAGTTAAAATGCTTGAGAACTGATAATGGCGGAGAGTATAGAGGTCCATTTGAAGCATACTGTAAAGCTCATGGGATAAGACATGAGAAGGTACCTCCCAAGACACCTCAAATGAATGGACTAGCTGAAAGGATGAACAGAACGATTGCAGAGAAAGTCAGAAGCATGTTTTCTCAAGCAAAACTTCCCAAGGCGTTATGGGGTGAAGCAAGAAAAACTGCAGTTGATTTGATCAATTTGTCTCCTTCAAGACCTTTAAATGGAGAGATTCCATAAGAAATATGGTCTGGAAAGAAAGCCTCTTATGGTCACTTGAGAGTCTTTGGGTGCGGACATTTGTCCACATTCCTAAAGATGAAAGAGCAAAGCTTGATGCAAAGACAAAGGAGTGCATATACTTTGGTTCACCAAGTGATGAACTTGGCTTCAGATTATGGGATCCTCGTAAACAAGAAGATTGTTCAAGCAGAGACGTGGTATTCTATGAAGATCGACAATCCAAGATATTCAAAGAATCTAAGAAGCCAAAGACCATTGTGGTACACAATTCAGGGGGAGAGATTCCTCAAAGGAATGAGCAACCTGATCAGACAATACAACCTCATCAAATGGAGCAACCTGTTCAGACGGAACAACCTGACCAGACAGAACAAAGTCAAGCAATGCATGAAGAACAGATGGAGACTGATCAAGTAGAACAAGAACCTCAAGTGAGAAGATCAACAAGAGTCAAACAACCATCAAGAAGGTATTTCTCAGATGATTATGTCACTCTCACTGATGAAGGGGAACCTCAAAGTTTCATAGAAGCCATTGAGACGAACGATAAAGAGAAATGGATGCAAGCCATGCAAGAAGAAATACAGTCCCTGAAAGAGAATCAGACGTATGACCTAGGTGAGATTACCAGATGGACGAAAGGCATTGAAAAACAAGTGGGTATTCAAACTCAAGACCAAGAGAACAACCCAAACCCCAGGTACAAAGCAAGGATTGTTGTGAAGGGGTGCAACTAGAAGAAAGGCATAGATTTTGAAGAAATCTTCTCACCAGTGGTGAAGATGACATCCATTAGAGCGATCCTTGGTCTAGCTGCAAAACTAGACTTGGAAATAGAACAGCTTGATGTTAAAACAGCATTCTTACATGGAGACTTAGAGGAAGAAATTTATATGGAGCAACCAGAAGGTTTCGAAGAACCAGGCAAAGAACATCTAGTGTGTCGTCTGAAGAAAAGCCTCTATGGTCTGAAGCAAGCTCCAAGACAATGGTACAAGAAGTTTGATCTTTTCATGACCCAACACAATTTTAAGAAGACCTCCGCAGACCATTGTGTGTTTGTGAAGAACTATGAGAATGGTGAATCCATCATATTACTATTGTATGTTAATGATATGCTGATTGTTGGAAAAGATAAGACAAAGATAGCTGCTCTCAAGAAGGCATTGAGCAAATCTTTTGCCATGAAAGATTTGGGTGCAGTAAAGAAGATTCTTGGAATGAAGATCATCAGAGATCGATCTAGAAGGATGTTGTGGATGTCACAAGAAGACTATATCAAGAAAGTTCTTGAAAGGTTCAACATGCATAATGCCAAACCTATGCATGTTCCATTACCTGGTCATCTCAAACTGAGTAAGACGCAATGTACAGGGAATGAAGAAGAAAAGGAAGAAATGAGCAAGGTGCCCTATTCTTCTGCTGTTGGTAGTCTTATGTATGCAATGGTCTGTACAAGACCAGACATTGCTTATGCTGTAGGAGTTGTGAGTAGATTCCTATCGAATCCAGGAAAAGAGCATTGGAATGCTGTGAAATGGATACTAAGGTATCTGAAAGGAACTGCCAAAAGGTGCTTGTGTTTTGGCAATGGAAATCTAATGCTCACTAGGTATTCAGATGCAGATATGGCAGGAGATGTGGATTCAAGAAAGTCTACATCGGGATATCTGATTACTTTTGCAGGGGGAGCTATCTCATGGCAGTCACGACTACAAAAGTGTATTGCTTTAAGCACCACAGAAGCTGAATTCATCGCAATCACTGAAGGTTGCAAGGAGATCCTGTGGATGAAGAAATTTCTACAAGAGTTAGGTCAGACTCAAGAAAGCTATGTTCTCTATTGCGACAGTCAGAGCGCAATTCATCTCAGCAAGAACTCGACATTTCATTCAAGGTCGAAACACATCGACGTAAGGTATCACTGGATCCGTGATGTGTTGGAAAGTAAACTGCTGCAGATTGAGAAAATACATACCAAAGACAACGGGGCAGATATGATGACAAAAGCGCTACCAAAAGAGAAGTTAGAAGTCTGTAAAGAAGTTGCAGGCTTAGCATCAACCCCAAATTGATCCAAGGATATTTTCCCTTTGGCTGGAGGGGGAGAATTGTGGGGTCCAGCTCAAAGAAAATAAGCACCAAAGGTGCAAGTTTTTCAACTCAACAGAAAACCATTTTTGGAGCACATGGTTTTGGAGCACATGGTTTTGCACTCATTTTGCTTCTATAAATAGAAGCAATTGAGAGGAAGGAAATGCATCAGATCCTCACAATCAAGAGAGTGAGAGAAAAATAGAGAGAGAGCCTCTTAGAGAGTTTCTTGAGAAAGAAAAATAGTGAGCCAATTTGTGAGAATTATATCCACAAATTGAAGATCAAATATCATTGTATTTTGTATTCCCATTATTTTATAGTGGAGATTTAAGTGGCTTACGGGCCCCACAACAAATCTACCATAAACACCAACAAGAAAAATGAAATTCAAGTCTCAGACAAAATGCACACCGCTATTATGGCATAAATATAACTAGAAATTAAGTCTACAAGAAAGTGCATAAATTAAGTCATCGAGTTTAAGAAGTTGGTGCCGGAAGACCACTTTCCTACTTTGTACTTATCCAAAATCATGAAACTTAAGAAATGTTAAATTAACAACACTCAATTTTGACAAATGTGAGCTCCTTTGAAGATTATCCTTGTGGGGAAAAAAATTCGGCTGCATTCATCGGCTCCAGATGATGGTAAAAAACAATCTTCTTCATTGAAAGTAGCATCAATCCATGGCTGAGAATGTTTCAGGATCATGCTCACTTGTTACAGATAAAGAATCCAGCCATATATCATTCAAATTTCAAAATAGCTCCAGGATTAGTTACAGATCTTCCCTCATATAGATAAACGGCAACTTATTTGCCATATATTTACTATACTATAAATCAAATATGAAGAACAAAGATTACATAAAATCACAAAAGGATAGTTTTTAATTGATTTCTCAGTTTCCACGACATAGAGGGACAGATACTAACGAACAACACTTTGCTCCAGTTTTACCCCTAGAGAAGTAAATACAATTCAAACAAACAAATGGCCTGACAACAGCAGACGTTTAACATATATATTCTTTTTGCCGAAGCGATTCTCTCAAGATGCTAGATGTCCATAATGCTGGCATTCTAAATATAGACATGTGTTACATATTTGTATAAAAATGCAATTATACCAAACCTTCACTATAGGTACACAAAATGGAAGCAGGGATGTTCAGGGGTTTCTCTCTTTCTTTCCCATGGAGAAGTTCAATCACAGTCACAAATGTAGTAGGTTCATCAGTAATGTCATTGTCAACTGCATGTTGAGTTGCTGATATTTACTTCACCTAACTGAGAATTAACCTACTTTTTCTGCTACCTTAGAATAATTGTTTGCGAAGCACCTCAGGGTTAAACTTGATCTCTTATTATGGTTGAGGGACACAATTAATGTTCACGTTAAATTAAGGTTTTGTTTAAACTCACATGGTTGTTAACTGCTTCAAATGGCATAGATCAATCGTCATGGTAATGTATCTCTAACGTTTGTTAGGGAAAACGATCTGACAATCACATGCTTCCAATTATGTTAACCAAAGTACAATTATTGCATTGGAAATTTGCCAAATTAACCTAAATCTGGGCATTTAAGGAAGAATAATTTGGGCCACTAAACCATAGCAAGAAACCCAAGAAAATTGAAAATTTATAATCTAAGAACTTGTGACCAAACGATTTGGGTAACTTAACTTCTGCCAATTTTTTATTTTTTTTTTAGTATTTCCATTTCAATTTTCTACTTCTTAATTTCTCCCAATTCAAATGATCAACAGTCCAATACATTTAAATGGTTTCTAACTATAACCATAAAACATCCATTAAGAGGTCTAAGTATTATAAAATCTATGCATTCCCCAATATAGTGCCTACTGCCTATTCCGTATGAGAATTAGAAGAATTGGTGGTGGGAATAAAACAATATAGCATTGCCACTGAATATAAGTCTGAAGCTGAACAAACCACATTTATCAGTATAATGTCCCAGAAACTCAAGTTTTGCAAATTGTCCCTGGATGTTAATTGAGCAGTGAGCTAAACTCTAAGTATACTGGTGTTTCTTCGTTTCTAACCAAACCATGAATCAATCAGCTATTTGCTTAAGATGGTATGTTTTGGTGTTAGCAAATAAGATTTCTTGAATACTTAGCCAAAGCAATTCGAGTAGCTTGCTAATCTCTTGATTCCCAAATGCTCTAACAACTAACTTGGATGAAGGGATTCTATCCCTCCACTATAGGTTCTCAAGAGTAAAAAAAACTCTTGATTGGATAGAGGCGCATAATTAACTTTTCAACACTTGGCTAAAGGAAATGACAAAATATAGCTGAAAAATGTAAAAGCAATAAACAATATTAAACTAAAAATGTAAAGAAAGTAGTATACACTTGCTCAAGTTCAGAATGAGGAAAGTTAAATTATATTGATTAAATAATTTGTATTACTTGTGCATCCAAGTACAATTGCAATTCTTCATTATTTATAGATAAAAAATTTAACCGTTAATGACTTAAGCACACTATCTACCACGTTTTTACCTACAAACTCATTTATTTTTTGAAGATCATGTAAATTGTGTAAGGTTACATAAGTCTTGCCAAAGGGAAAGAACTATAAATTATTAGATTGGTTATGATAACATTAAAATCTAACGCATATTTGACAATCGATTTTTAAATTTTACAGTTTGTTAAAAAAAAATTACCAGTATCTATTAATACACATTTTATTTGTTAACTTTTATATTTGTTTTCAACCCTTAATCACGAGTTTGCAATTGGCACAGCACAGTTGAGTGCTGAATTTTAAATATATGTATAAAAAAAAAAAAAGCAAACCCATACCTAACTCCAAATTTTTGGTTGTCTCAAAATGTTGAATGATTGTATCTCACCCAAAACAGTTTGAGAGCATTCACTAGAATCAGATTTTTTTTTTAAAGAATATAAAATCATCCTAAACTTTTGTTATTTTGTAAATTATTATCATAAACTTAAAAATTTTCTTAATTAATTCTTAAACTTTAATTAATGACCTAATAAATCTTTTCGTTAATCATATGTTAAATCACTAAGGAGATATCACGTGATATCATCCTACTTATCCAAATTCATTGACCGTTGATTTTTTTTATTCATTAAAATCTCATTTTCTTTAATTATATTTTATTCTTAATAAATTAAATAAAAAAATTAAATTATTTTAAAACAAAAAAACGAAATTCGTTTACGAACTGCATTGGCGTAGTATCCTTGGCCAATATTTCTATTAAACCAGGAAAAGGGCTGCTTCAGTCTTCGTGCCTCAGTTTGTTGATATTTTCACCCTGTATCTAGAGTCAAGCATTTGCAGTAGCATGGATATTTAAGAAGAATACATAAACAACCGAATGGAAGGCTTTATGTTGCTTTTATTCTGTCTTCCCTTGCTGAATAATATGGCAGCCTCCACTGCCGGAGACACTATTAGTACATTGCAATCTATCACTGATGGTGAGACCATAGTTTCAGCTGGTGAAACCTTTGCACCGGGATTCTTCAGTCCAGGCAACTCCAAGAACCGTTATGTAGGAATTTTGGTATAATAAAATCCCAACAATGACAGTAGTATGGGTTGCCAACAGAGACAAAACCCTCACTGCCTCATCAGGGGTTTTGAAGGTCAATGACACTGAAATTCTAGTCCTCAACCAAGACAAGAGTGTCATTTGGTCTTCCAACACAACAAGATCAGCACAGGATCCAGTTGCGAAGCTTTTGGATTCTGGAAATCTCATTGTGCAGTATAGGAGCAACAATGGCCCAACAGATTTTCTGTGGCAAAGTTTTGATTATCCATGTGACACACTCTTGCAAGGACAGAAGTTTGGAAGAAATCTAATTACAGGCCTGAATCGATGCCTTACATCATGGAATAGCTCTGATGATCCATCTCAAGGAAAATGTAGTTATCAACTGGACATTGATGGATATCCACAATATGTTTTAAGAGAAGGCATGGTCAAAAGATTTCGTTTTGGATCATGGAATGGTATTCAGTTTAGTGGGAGGCCTCAGTTGAAACAAAATGCTATATTTAGATTTAATTTTCTTTCTAATGAGGAAGAGGTATATTATGTATATGAGCTTGTGAATAAGTCAGCTCTTCATAAGCTGGTGTTAACAACAGATGGATTTATCCAGCGGATTTATTGGAGTGATAAAGAGAATGGTTGGAGCAACTTTTCAAGGTTACCAGTGGATGACTGTGATTGCTATGCAAAATGTGGAGCATATGCTAGATGTAACACACACAAGTTTCCTATATGTGGTTGCTTGGATGGATTTGTGCAGAAAACGACAGATTTATATAGTGACTGTGTCAAGAGAATTTCACTGAGTTGTCATAAAGATGGGTTATTGAAGTTTTCCGGGCTGAAATTACCAAACACAGAGAGATCCTGGTTTAATAGAAATATTAGCCTAGGACACTATACAGATGAAAAACGTAAACGAATTTCCTTTTTTTTTTAAATAATTTAATTTTTTATTTAACTTGTTAAGAGTAAAATATAATTAAAGAAAATGACATTTTAATAAATAAAAAAATTAATGATTCAAATTTAATAAATTTAAATGAGTAAAATGATGTTTAGTGATATATTTATTTAATGATTTAATATATAATTAAAGGAATAATTTATTAAGTCATTAATTAAAATTTAAAAATTAATTAAAAAATTTAAGTTTATAATAATAATTTGTAAAAGAGTAAAAGTTAAATTTTTTTTTTCACAACAAAAACAATCAAATCATCCAAAGCAAGAAGACAACACTGCTCTGTATCTCTCTCTCTCTGTATCTCTCTTCTTTTCTCCTGAAAAATAGGGTCGCAGACTCGATTCTCTTCGAAGGATAGAAAGAAGTTCACGAGTTCGTCAGCACAGCCGCACGGTTAAGGAAGGAAACTTGCAGTGTGATCCTCGTCCAAACTAGACATAAAGTCTTAGAATGTTTTTTTTTATTTTTTTAAATTTTTTGGTCATATTTACAGAATTCAGATACTTGATACTTCATCTTACTCGTGTCTCCTGGTTACTAGTTATCAGTTATCTCTTATTTGATGTACTTTAGTTGCCCCACTTTATCTATACTCATCTATACATTCTAAAAACTATCTTATTGTTTGTTTAAAGTTAAATATAAAAAAATTCAAAAAAATTTGAAATTTTTTTTGTAAAAACTTCTTATTATTATCAAATTACAACTATATTTAAATTCTTCATATTCTTATTAAATTATAACAATATAAAAATATAAAAATATAAAAAAAAACCCATCAACACTTGGAGAAGCTTAATGGAATGATGGAAAGTACTTGTCTACTTGAGCTTTAACTGTGTGGAGAGTAGAGAAAATGTTATCTATGGAGGGATGTAAACATGGTTTTAGTCTTTATTGAATTTCCAATTAAACTGAGTGAATGAAGCATAAATTTCTTCATCCTTAGATGAATAAGTTCACGTAAATAGGTGTTTTAACCAAATCAAAATTTTTGTGAAAATATGTGGAATATAAATAAGTTTTAGCCTTTATTAAATTTCTCGGGTTAGCATGTGTCACATATGAGTATTTTAATATCAGTTAAATTCTATAACAATTCTTTTAATAATATTATTTTATTTTTTTATATTAAATTCAAATTTTTTATTTTGTTAACATTATTTTTGATTAATTATTTTTTTATTTATTAAAATTCTCATTCTGACATGTACTTCTTTATGCATTCAACGTCTCTTAAATTTATAGAAAATCATTTTAATAGTGTTATCCTATTTTATTTTGTATTTCTTCTTATGAAATTCAAGTTTTTACTAACAAAAGTTAGGTATAATAATAAGTGAATTGTATTATCAAGAAAATGACAAAATTTCAAATATTGGAGAAGATAGTTCTTAGTGGCAATAATGTCCCAGTGTTAATCTCATAACAACACTTATAGGAATATAGATACTTAGTCAAAGACTAAAAAATAAAAAGTTTCAGTTTTAAATTTTATTAGTATTATATTTAATTAATTATTTTTTATTTACAGAAAGTAAATTTCTTACGTTGACTTATGTCAGTTATCATATTTTATTTTTTATTTCTTCTTATTAAATTCAAGTTTTCAAATTAGCATTATTATTAATTAATTAATTATTAATTATTAAATTTCGTGAGCCAACAAGTAATGCTTTCTTCTTCAATAATTCTTAAATTTATAAAAAAACCTTTCAATAGCATTACTCTACTTTATATTTTTTAATTTCTTCCTATCAAAACTTTTTAATTTTCTTAGCATTACCTTTGATTGGTTAATTTTTATTTACTAAATTCCTTGTTCTGATATACATAATTTTCTTCATTCTACATTGCTACTTTTTATATAGATATAGATAGCTATAGAATATTTATTTTTTGTTTTAATAAGATTATATATCCTACTTTAAAACTCAAGCATATAAGTATCATAATTTCAATTAAATACTACTTTATTAAATTAAAGTTCTTAATTTTATTAGCATTACCCTATTTTATTATTTGGCATTATTCTATTTTATATTTTTCATATTAGTAAAATAATATAAAGTTCTTAATTTTGTTAGCATTATCCTACTTTTTTATTCCTATTTTTTTATCGGATGAGATACTCCAAAGGTATGAATGGCTCTAATCTGAAAATAGATTAGATAATGTTCTTTAATCGGTTAATTTTGAATGATTAATAATTTAAATTGATAATAATTTAGATAATTATAATGATGATTTTGATGATAAAGTTCCATTATATTAATTGGATTATTATTGTTTTCCGTCTGTTACAAACCTGAAAGCCTTCCTGCTGCCCTTGTATATATAAGGATGTCTTTGATTTCATATGTGAAATAGAAACAAACCTGAAAGCCATTCTCCTTTAATTTGTTGCGATGAAACACCTCTAGTCATTTGAATGGCTTCTTGTAATTTTTATCATATACTCAACCTGTCTCACTGCAACACAATCGTTGATGATTCCAAGATTGAGCCCAACTGGGAAGTGGAAAACAACCAAACACAACCCAGCAGCCGATGCTGCAATTCATACACAGGACTTCAAAACATTGTATTACAATCAGACATTGGATCACTTCAACTATAGGCGTGAAAGCTACACAACATTTCAACAAAGATACATGATAAATTTCAAGTGCTGGGGTGGCCCCAGTTCTAGCGCCCCCATATTTGCCTGCTTGGGTGCAGAAGATGCAATAGATGATTACCCTGCGTCCATAGGCGTTATGACTGATAACGCTGCTTCCTTTAATGCTCTCTTAGTATACATAGAGGTACTGTTTACTTTTTTAAAAAATAAAATAAAAAATAAAACTCTGATTTTCGAATATCCAATGGATTCAATAATTTGACAGATCCTGACTCTTGCTTTCCTCACCAGCACCGTTACTATGGGGAGTCAGTCCCATTTGGATCCAAGAAAGAAGCATTCAAGAATGCCAACACTTTTGGGTATTTCAACTCAGCTCAAGCCTTAGCGGATTATGCAGCTGTCCTCATACATATAAAGAAGACATTAAACGCCCAAAAGTCCCCGGTGATTGTAATTGGAGCCTCATATGGTGGAAGTTAGTTCGTCAAATTCAGCGTGTTCCACAATTCCACTTATAATCATATATCGAAAAAATATATTCACACCAATTTTTTCACACTAATTTTTTCACACCACTTTTACTAATTTGCAAATAAGTGGTGACCAGGGGATTTAATTAATTATCAATATTATTAATCGATTAACAGTTCACATCACTACATAATTTACATTAGTCACTACTTATTTACATGCTAATTACCAGTATAAAAGTAATAGTATGCAAAAAAAATGATTTATAAATAGCATATTTAAATCATATATAATATATATTGTTGCTGCTATTTATTTAGTTTTATCATACTACGTGTTGATATCTATGTTTTGCAGTGCTTGCTGCATGGTTTAGGCTCAAATATCCCCACCTGGCCCTTGGTGCCCTGGCCTCATCTGCTCCAATCCTCTATTTTGATGACATTACGCCACAAAATGGTTACTACTCTGTTGTCACCAAGGATTTTCGAGTAATATATCATAATATATATGAAGTTTGATCTTTTTTCTTTTTTTTTTTTTCTTTCTCATCAAATGCATCATATAGGTGGCTTGATAGTGACTTGCCATGCAGGAAACCAGTGAAACTTGCTACCAAACTATACTAAATTCCTGGTCTGAAATCGACAGAGTAGCTTCTCAGCCAAACGGTCTTTCCATTCTTAGCAAGAAATTCAACACTTGCAGGTACAAACGCTATTTTATTTTCTGCTACCCTTTTGTTTGTTTGGAGTTAAGCTTACAAATCCTTTCATTTTGGTTATCACGCTCTATCATTGTCATATAGCCCCTTAACTGACTCTGATGAGTTGAAGCTCTATCTGGAGTATTTGTATACATTTGCGGCTCAATACGATTACGATCATCCGATAAGTCTAGTTACTAAGATCTGTGGTGGCATTGATGGAGCTTCTTTTGGAAATGATATCCTAAACAAGATATATGCAGGTTTAGTGGCTTACGAGGGGAAAGACTTATGCAATATTGATGACCCCAATAAAGAGACAGATTTGGATGATTTTGACTCTTGGGGCTGGCAGGTATTTTCATTTACAAGTGCTTGATCGTTTTTTCTTTTGCTAATACTTTTAGTGTTTAATTAGTAATTTGTTAGTTGCATTGCATTCTTTGAAGTAATTCAATATAATTAATATCTATGCTAAACAGAAATTTTGAAGAGTTTAATTTTGATGCATTGTTATCAATGTAAAAATTTTTAACATTATCATCAATCAATCATATATCATCACATATATGACTTTTAAGATAATTATTGTAAAAGTTAAATATTTTGTATGACATGATAATACATGATTTAATAACTTTTACGTTGACAATGTATTCAAATTAAATTCAATTTTTAAATTGTCATCACCATATAAAGAGCTGTTATCATGCAAATTCAAATCTTCAAATTATTAATTCAAAATTTGAAGAATATATGTTTCAGTTAAAATCAACTGACTGATGCTAGTGAAGAGTTCCTTAAGCATACTACTAAACCACTTTGGAGTTTAGATTTGGTTCAAATCTTTCTCACTCAACAAGTGCTACTTGCTTAACTGCTATATGAATGATTTTCAGGTGTTAAACTATAAACCTCCATCATAACTACTCACTTACGCCCAATTGTCTCTTTTTAAAATAAAAATAAAAAAAATAAAATTTGCAAACAGTCAATTTCACATGCCTGGAAGAAAAGTTAATTCAAAGGAGGCACTTTAATACGAATTATGAATTAGTGTTTTGTTGACCTATGAATTTAATCATTATGTATCAAAAGTTCAGAACAGACATATTGGACGTGTTTCCGAATATTAGATTTTAGTATTTGTTTGGATTAATTTATTTTATCTTCAAAATAATTTATAATTAAATATTTTCCTAAATAATTTTTGAAACATAAATGATTATTTTTAAAAATATTTTTTTTCAAACATGCACTTAATAGTAGTACCGTTATGGTTATGAAAATTTTTTATGTGTTTTATTAAGAAATAAGTAAGTTCACTATATATTTTAAAAAAAAGGAAATAAGTATGTTCACTATTTGTGGACTTTTAAATAAACATACCCGTTTTATGAACAAAAGTTATATCTTTTTGAAAAATTATCTAAATATATTAAATTTACATATTTGTTGATAAACTTTACACAAAAAACTGTCACTTCTATAACAATATGATGACTTTTTTTGAAAAACAATTTCACTTTCTTGAATTTTTTAATGCATGCACCGAAAATCAAATTGTGCATGGTGATTGGTGAAACATCTCATGTATATTAATAGTTTAAATCTGTCTTCAATTTATCTAAAAATGATATGAATTGCTGTGTACATTTAGACATGTAGTGAAATGGTGAGCCCCATTGGCATCGGAAATGATACCATGTTCCCACCTGACCCTTTTCGCATAGAGAGCTTAATTAAGGAGTGCAAGAAACAATATGGTGTCTCACCTCGGCCTCATTGGGTCACAACTTACTATGGAGGCCATGTAAGTACTTTTTAGTTTTCTTTGTAACATCCACACGAACTCATTCTTGAAAGGGTTTTTTGTATTATAATTTAACAAGAAATTACCTGCAGTTAAATATTAATTTCAATTGTAAGATTATTTTGAGTTAAGAAAGCTTCTTCATTTTCTTTTGGCTACTGGCAGGATATAAAATTGGTCCTTCAAAGGTTTGGCAGCAACATTATTTTCTCAAATGGGCTAAGAGATCCTTATAGTATTGGCGGGTAATAAGCAACCTAAAATACCAAAACTAAATCGATCATATGTTTTGTAACAATATTTTTCAAACAGTTTAATTTGTGTATATATTTCAGGGTTCTGGAAAACTTATCGGACAGTCTTATTGCCATTCATACTGTTAAAGGTATGCCTTTTATGAGAGGATACTAGCATATATATTCTATCTATGAGAATGACCCTCTTTCTTATATATCATATTTAGTGAGTGCATAACCATTTTGTATTCAATGAGTCAAATGATAACCATGGAAGTAATTTTTGGTTGACAAATGTTGATTTTTCAGGATCTCATTGCTTGGATATTGTGCCTGCAAATCAAAACGATCCCGATTGGTTGGTCAAACAACGAAAGGAAGAGATCGAGATAATCAAAGGGTGGATCACACAGTATTATGCTGATCTTGGTGACCTAAAAACGGTGGAACTTCCTTTTATTTACTTTTTTTATATTTTTTCTATTATTTCTTTTTTTATCAATTTTGTCTTTTTCTATTTTAGTTTTTGCAGAACAATGAACTAACAGTTTGAAAGAGTAAAAATATTTTATCTCAAAATAAAGTTTTTGAAAATAAAAAAATTATTCAATAATTAGAATGTAGATTTTATATAGTTTGTAACGTAGCAATGATTAATGATTACTTAAGAAAAGATATAAAAAATCTAAATAAGTGTTCAAAGATTAAATGTGAGGGGTGTTCCCCTTTTGAAAATGGTGAATGACAGAGAATTTGTTATAGATGTGCTGAATGGGAGAGTGCTGGTCCTACCTACGTGTGAGCGTGAGTGTGAGTGTGATTGTCTGCTATGTATGGCATGGAAGCAAGAGATGGATGTACGTGTGTACGTGGAATGCAATGCATAAGTGACAGAAGTGTGGAAAATGAACATGAGAGTCCATGCGTGGTTGATGATGAGTATATGTGATGATGAGTGAATAATCATGAGATGGTGAGAGAGAGTGAGATATGCTGGTAAAAAGAAGAAAAATCTAAAGAATATAATTTATTTTATTTTCAAAGAAGTAACAAGTTAATTTTTTTAATTGGGCCAAAATAGGTAACAGGAGAATTGGACCAAAGCGACTGAGTAACTCGAGATAGGTGACTTTGGATATGGGCTTTGGGATTGGACTTGTTTTTATTTATTTTAATTGTTACTTTTCTTTTTTTAATAAAAAAATTATTTATTATTTTTGAAAATTTTATTAGTAGGGACAAAATATGATATTTACAGTTGTCTGTCTTCATTCGTTTTTTAGAAGATGATAATGCAGACCTTTTTTTTTATTTTTTTGAATAAAAATAAGTAAAGATAAACATGTATTTTGTCTAAAAAAGCTAAAAATCTTGACAAATGCTATATATATATATATATATATATATATATATATATATACATATATATATATATACATACATATATATATATATACATACATATATATATATAATAAATGCTTGAGTTGAGATTTGACAAAGCCATGCAAGTAATTTTACTATGATTTCTTCAAAACTTTGCAAACCCACTAAATTAGGTGAAAATAGTAGAGAGACAGATTTTACAGGAACAAAATTAGATGAAATATTTGAAAAAGACTCATTTAAAGTAAATTTATATTTAAAAATAAATAAGTATGAATGTATTTATTAGGTGTTCGATCTCTTTGTAAGGAAGGATCATATTTTTTCACTCTCAATCTTAAAAAAGTTGAAACCTCAAAGTAGGCTATACTTACTCATAGTAGATCAATGACCGCCTCAACTCTTTTTAATGAAAAAACATCACAAAAAAAATAATTAGAAATGGAGGCAGATTTGAAATTGGAAAGACCTGCCAATGCGTTTCAACGAAAACAATATTTTCAATTTATTTTGTAGATCTTAAAAAATAATTTGTTTAATTAAATAATTTGGGATTAATGTGAAATTATAATTATTATTTGGGTCTTTAGATTAATATGTTTTTTAAATATTAAATATATTAAAGCTAACTTGTCTCATTATAAGATTATGTAATAAGATTCTCGTTTAATATTAGTTGTGACAATTTGTTATTTGTTTAATTAAAATATGTTTAATTTTATTAATTCATTTATAAAATTATTTTGTATATCATAAAAATATTACAATTACATATATAATAATTTAATATTTTTCTCATATTAACATATGATATAAATACAATATATATATTTTGATGTACATAAAATATTTTCTTAGTTGTAACTAGTATAATGCATTAATTTTTAATAGATGTCAGTACCAATAAGAAAAAGTAAGATGGATACTTTAATAATAACAAATCTTTTTTTTTTTGAGAAAATTAATGGTAAACATCATCAAGATTAATATTTAATTTAAAAGAATAAAAAAAGTTAAAATTATTAAGAATAACCATTTACGTTTTAATTAAAGAGGATGATTATCTTTTTTTATCTAATGATTAAAATTACCTTTAATAGAAAGTAATGACCATTTCATTTAAAATCGTTAGTCATTCAGTAATAACAAATGATAACTTAATAAAAAATAATGACCATTTAAAATTGTTAATTGCTCAATGGTAATAAATGACCACTTACAAATTTCTTTTTAATTTCATAAAATTTGCACAAAGAAATTTATTTAAAATTATTAGACGCTCAATAGTAACAAATGATCATTTAATAGAAAAAATATACTACTCACAGATTCCTTCTTAATTTTATAAAACTTCACACTTAAAATTTCATTTAAAATTGTTAGTCACTCAATGTTAACAAATGATCATTCAGTAGAAAGTAATGACTACTCACAAATTTCTTCTTATTTTTATACAACTTTATACATGGAACTTTAATTAAAATCATTAGTTACTTAATGTTAACAAATAATCATTTAATAAAAAGCAACAACACTTACAAATTTCTTTATAATTTCATAAAACTTTTACACATGAAATTTCTTTTAAAACCGTTAACCGCGTGCTCAGTGGTAACAAATGACCATTGAATAAAAAGTCAGGGACCATTCACAAATTCCTTCTTAATTTCATAAAACTTTACATGTGGAACTTCATTTAAAATTGTTAGTTACTCAGTGTTAACAAATGACTATTCAATAAAAAATAATAATCGCTCATAAATTTTTTCTTGATTTCATGAAACTTTACACATGAAACTTTATTTAAAATAATTAGTTGTGAATGCTTATGTCTCAAAGCATATCAAATGAGTTTTTGATGATAACAAAGTCAAGATGAAGATCAAAATCAAAAGAAAAGACCAAAAATCAAAAGAGGTATATTAGATATAGGTCCTAGATTATCAATGTTAAATGCTCTCTAAGTATCTCAAAGATCTTTAAATGGTCTTTCAAGTTCCTTTGAAATCAACTTGTTATTGAAAGCTCATATTTTAAGAAAATGTTGATTTTAATTTTGGATTGTGTAAAACACATGTCAATATTGTTCAATCCAAGTTTCTCAAAGTTAAAAATGGCTTACATCTCAAATTAGACTTGAAAAATGTGTTTAAAGGCCAATGTAATCGATTACATGTGCATTGTAATCGATTACAAGCAAGTCAGAGGCCTTGTAATCGATTACACCAAGTTGATAATCGATTACAATGAGCCTAGAAAGGCAAGAACACGTTCAAGGAATCATGTAATCGATTACATAGAAGTTATAATCGATTACAAGCAAGTCAGAGGCCTTGTAATCGATTACACCAAACTGGTAATCGATTACCAAGTGCCTAGAAAGCTAAGAACAAATTGGAACAGCCATGAAATCGATTACATACTTTGTGTAATCGATTATCACAAGTCTGACATTGCCCAACGGCTACATTAACTGCATTAAATGCTTGGCTTTAATATCCCCAATAGCTCCTTTCTTCATATAACATATAAATATTTGTCTTAGGGCTTCATTAATGGCTAACATTCAATTCAGAACATCAATCTAACACTTAAACACGAGAATCATAATCAGAAAACATTCTTACTCTGTTTTTTTGTGAAAATCTTAAGATATCTTTTGAGAGCATATTAGAGCTTTAATTTGTATCAATTACTCTTGTGAGAGTTTCATTCTATCAATATGAATTGCTTTGTAAAGAGGGTGAGACATCTCTCCTAAAGTGTAAAGGGTGAGGCATCCCTTAGTTGAAGAGGCTCAAGCTCAAAAGGTGAGGCATCCCAAAGTGTTGAATGCTCAAGTTTGTAACGGCTGTCAAGCACCTATTGAAACTTGAAGATATAGTGAAAAATCTTGAGTGTTTGCTTGGGGACTGGACGTAAATCACAAGTGGATTGGTGATCGAACCAGGATAAACTATTGTGTTTGTTTCTTTAAACCATTCTTTTTACATTTGTGCACTATTTCATTGAATAGCTTGAATATTGTCTCCTTTGGGTATTATATTTATAAGTGAAAGTGTTCATTTCTTTTATCCAATCATCTCTATCATTTCAATAGCTTCAACGAAAATTGATTATCAAACGATTTGCGAAAGATTTGCGAACTTGTTTTACAAACTCAATTTACTCCCCTCTTGAGTATTGAGGCCACTTGGTAACATTAGTCACTCAATATTTACAAATTATTATTTATTAAAAAGTAATGATCATTCACAAATTTTTTCATAATTTCATAAAACTTTGCACATAAAATTTCATTTAAAATTGTTAACCGCTCAGTGGTAACAAATGACCATTGAATAAGAAGCAGAACTCACTCACAAATTTCTTCTTAATTTTATAAAATTTTACATATTGAACTTTGTTTAAAACCGTTAGCCGGTTGCATAAAATTAAGAAGAAATTTGAGTGGTAATTGCTTTTTATTGAATGATTATCTGTTAACATTAAGTAACTAATAATTTTAAATGAAGTTTCATCTATGAAATGTTATGAAATTAAGACGAAATTTATAAGTGACCATTGTTTTCTATTAAATGATCATTTGAATGATTTTAAATGAAGTTTATGTGCAAAGTTTTATGAAATTAAAAAAAAATTGTGATTGATTATTGCTTTTTATTAAGTAATCATTTATTACCATTAAGTGGCTAACAATTTTAAATAAGATGATAATGACTTTCTTTTAAAGGTGATTTTATCCATTAGATAAAATGAGATGACGCTTCTTTTTAATTAAAACTTAAATAGTTCTTTTAATAATTATAATTTTTTTGTTCCTTTAAATTAAATATTACTTCTTAATAGTTTTTATCATTAATTTTCTCTATTTTTTCCCTCAAAAATTAATTATATATATATTATTGCAACAAATTTATTAATATAAAATACATTAACAAAAGATTAATATATTTTTTTCACAAAACTTACCATCATAGATTAAAAAATTTTAAGTTGCCGTCGTGCTTTACACATGTTATCAGTCTAGTTTACTTAAAAGAAAAGGAGAAAAGGCTATATCATATAAGAGACTGCAAGTCGTTGGATATAAAAGTACGTCGTTTGATCTGGAAACTTGGTTGACCCTTTACCTTTGACGCGTCTTCAGAGTACTTGAGGACATATGCCGTTTTGGATAGCAATCAAACGGCATGCCGCTCCATTGCAGCCTTAAATTCTTCTTCTAAATCTACTCCTTCTCAGTTAAGTGCTGAAGCAGGTGCTGGTTTTGAATAAGAATCATGGTTTGGGGGCTCTTCCCTACCGATCCTCTCTCAGGTACCCATATTGAATGAATGAATAGTACTTTGTCTCTTAGCTTTTAGATGCTGTTATTAACTTTCAATTCATTTTTGGGCTTATGTACGATTATAGGTCCGTGACTGTGTCTCTTAACATACTATTGTTGTAACAAGAATTCTTATTTTTTAATTTATATGACAGGTGAAGATAAGTACTACATTTTCAAAACTGGAACTTACAGAGTTGGTCGAAAAGGTTCTGTAATTTATGGTTCATACTAATTATTTTTCGGCACTCGTATTTGTTGACTGCATCTTGAAAGGCTTGAAAGACTCGTATCTAGACATTGCAGCTAAAATGCTTAATTGATTTCCATTACTAATACTTCATTCTTATTTCCTTTTATATATAAAAAAATAATAATTATGGAGTCAAACTGATTTTGATGTGTTTCTGTATGGGTTTTGGTATTGCCTTACCTTTGATAGAGTGAAAATGTAGACATTGGGTATGAATGCATTGTGTCAAAGATTGATTCAGCACAAGAGCTTAAGCTATTTAGTCGAGGCCCTTTAGTGATTATTACCTCATACATATCCCCTCATGCGAAAGGCTTTTATGTTTGGGAGATTTAAAGAGAATGGAAGGGAATGGCTAATAATGGAATAGAAGGGCAAGGAATGGAATGGAACGATACATGTCAATCTCTTGTTTGGTTGTTTAATGAAGGAAGGGAGGGGACTCCCACTTAAAGCCATGCCATTCCCTTTCCTTCCTAGACCCCTGGGGGGACAAAAATGTGAGGCTTTGAGTGGTAAGAGAGCGACTTATTGTCACTCCCTTGCCATTCCACTCCCTCCTTCAAAATATCTCCCAAATACACTTATTAATATTTTCCATTCCCTGCCTTACCATCCTTACCATTCCCTGCCTTACCATCCTCCTCTCAAACATATACATGGACAATGTAGAGGCACGCTCAAACCATGTGCTGAATTTATAATTTGTTTTGAGTAATGAGGGTGGTATAGGTGAAACTCCTGACAACTTGATCAAAGAGACTCTCATACCATTTCAAATACCAATTCAACTTGAATTCTTAAGATGTTAGGTGGAGGCCTAGGAATCATATTTATCTCCAACGCTTTGTACCATAAATTACAGCCATGCCTGTCATTGTCCTGATTCAGGAAAGATAACAGAATCATTGGTAAAAGGATTGATGCAGTTGAAGCCTATGAAGCACGGAAACAGACACGGACACGGGATACGACACGGACACGGACACAGGAACACACCAAATTCAAAAATTTTAGGACACGGACACGGCATATGTATATATAATTTTGATTATAAACATTCCAAACACAACTCCTCAATGACAACACAAGCATATTCGTTTATAACTAAAAAAGAAACCAATAATAATTGAAAATTGAACCACCAGACCAGAGTGAAAATCACTTGAAACTTGAACCATTAGCACACAGTGAATACAATGTATTGAGGAAGAATAAAAGATTTTTCCTGAGGGTGGGTCGGGTGATATTGGGCTTGTGGGCTGTGATATTAGTACACTGCTACACAATAATTTTTTTTAAAATTTTAATGGGTTGTGTCCAATATGTGTCCGCAGTGTGTCCGAGATGTGTCCTGGCCGTGTTCGAGCCGTGTCTGAGTCAAAAAAAATAATTTTTTTAATTGGACACACTCGGACACGTGAGACACGCGTGTCGTGTGCGTGTCGAAGTGTGTTTATGTCGGACACGTGGACACGCCAGTAAAATGGCGTGTCCGTGCTTTCTAGGTTGAAGCCAATTAACTGAAATTGAAGTTTCTTTCAGACGTCTATTCTAAGGAAAAAGAACAACAATTAGATTTAAACATAAAACTTTTTTTGTTCTAACCTTCTAGGTAACATTAATGGGCATAGCTATCTGATGCATTCATGTTTAGTGTTAATTTTTCCTCATAATCTAATGTTTCCTTTATTCAAGTTTCTAAATGTGCAAACTTGGATGTGGTTTGTCCTTATAGAGCAAAGTCAAATGCTGGTAGGCTTTTCAGAATGGTTGGTTATGACAGTTTGCTGCTTTTTGTGTTCACGCTTTTGAAGTTTTTTCCTATAAATAATCATTACTGATTATTGGTTTTCTGGATTTCATGATGATATTTGATACGAACCTGTTCAAATCTGCTTACAGGTTGTGATGTGATCATCACGAAAGATAAAGGGGTTTCTCGGGTTCATGCAGAAATAGTTGTTAATGCAATGAACCTGTTAAATCCTCTACCAAATGACTGTTCTCATTTGTCGCCCAGTATACAGATTAGAGATTGCTCGAAGTATGGAACATTTATTTGCAAGAATGTTGGGCCCAAGAAAAAAGTTCACGAGCTACCAAACAAAGAAACAGCATTAGAGGATGGCGACCTTATTTCTTTTGGTACTGGTAGTGCTACCTACAAGTATGTTAACTATCTTACCAATGTGGTTTTCTATTCCTTCTTTTGTGCCTTTCACTTTTAAATCGTAGAGTGTTGTTGCAGTGCTTTTCTGGATCTAGATTTATATAGAAAGATGCAATCTTATGACATGTGTCTGTCTTCTACTTATGTGCTGTTAAACACTTTTTAATTTAATCTGACAGGTTTTGCCATGTCCCACTCATTCTTTTCATCTGTTCCTCGGACAAAGTGGATCAATCTCTTGAAGAGAAAATTTCATCAATTGGTCAGTGGGGAAAAAACTTATAAAGGTTCTTCAGTTCTTATAATTCATGAGTATAAGTGCTCTCAAATTGCTTTAACATATGTAGTTACTTGCACATGATCTTGCATTTCCTTAAAATTAGTAAAGAAGAAAAGCACTTAAGTAATGGAAATTTGTGCCGGAAACAGGATTTGCAGTGTGATCAGATATCATTGGTTTTGAAAGGCCATTACTAACTTGCTTTATCCCATGCTAGTGATGCAGTTTTGATAGTAAATTCTTAAATTTGGTGGTTTCAACAAATATGAGTAATCATGGCGAGAAACTAATAAATATGTTGGTAAAGAAGTGGAGTTTGCATGTCTTTGATAATGACTTGGAAGTTAGTTTTTGTGATGTAAATTGAAATTATGGCATGTTCAGAGAAGTTCTAGGCCACACAGCTTATCTTGCTAGATGGGCTATTTTAGACTCAATTTGTTCAGAGAATAATTTGTTCAGAGAAGACCTACACCACTAAAATTATGTCATATTAGAATACTTTTATTGTCCTTTTCTCTTTAAGCAGGAAACACCATTTTGATTTATGAAGCATTAGACTCTTGTCTTGATGTGAATAGTGACTGACAAACTAATATTTTCAATTTAGGTGCTGGTATTACTCATACCTTAGGTGAGGAGTGCACACATGTGCTGGTAGATCAACTCATGCCATTGGAGAAGGATCTTGTTGATGCTGTTGTGGCAAAAAAATCTTGTGTTCTCAAAACTTGGCTTGAGGTAGAGAAGCATTCAGTGTTCTGTATTGATTATTTTGGGTTTTCTTTATGCTGTTAATTTGTTACAGTCAAGTGATGAATCATATTTGTATTCATAGTTTGATGACATGATAGTTAGTTGCTTGCATACTTGTATTCATATTTTGTGGTTGATGTTTTATTATTTTTTTATGCATCTTAGATAAAGTGGACTTTTAAGACTGACAGCAGTTTTATGCAATAGAATGGGTGATTTATACAGCTTTACATTTGATGTATACGGATATACAGCTGAAAACGTCTTTTACAGTTTATACACAACAATAATATATTTAGATCTCTATTACCTTCCCAAATTGAGAGAATAATTTGCTAAGTATCAATTCAGAATTTTTAAGTTACAAGCATAATCATAATTTTTCTTACAGCTTGTGGACCCTATACTTGACATAAAAGTCTCATGATCTCATATTTTAAAGAAGAGAGTCTGTTAGGATCCAATTGCAAGGTATAGGACTTGAATCTCACATTGGAAGTATGGGATTCCGATGTGGGGTTTATATGGCCTTTGGCTCTCCCACCACAATGGCTGGCTTTTGTGGTGTGGTTCTCTCATGGTTTGTATCAATTGGTATCAGAGCCTTCAACCATGTCTCTTAGTTGCAAACAAGCGGCATTGGTGGTGATGCCGGCTTTGCAATGTTCACCCGGGACTAGTCAAAGGGCAAGTGCGCAGCCATGCCGTGTGGGCACCAAGGCTGCAAAGCGTGGTAGAATATTAAGATCCAATTGCAAAGTATGGGACTTGAGTCCCACATCCGAAGTATAGGATTCCAATGTGGGGGTTTATATAGCCTTGGGCTGTCCCACCACAGCGGCTAGCTTTTGTGGTGTGGTTCTCCCAAGGTTCGTATCAGAGTCATGCACTAGGAGTCTAGGACATGTTACATATTCACTAGTTCTTCTGTATTTGCTAGCTGCTTAGACCTTGAATAATGCTAGTTGTTGCTTCTGGTAAAAAGGGATCAAATTCATTTACAACAAGCATAGACATATTATCTAATTGAAGGATTAATTGAAGGAAGAGGGATAATTGAAGGATTTAGTCTAGAACAAGTAGAGAACTATTCCACTCATGTTGAAAATTTAAGTTGTGACTATTTGTTCCCTGTTCAGTTTTTTGCAGAAAAGAATATTGGCACTGAAATTCCTAGCTGTCATTCGTAAGTATTGCTTTAACTTTGGAATTTGGTTGAGCCAGCTTTATACTCCATGACCCTGACACCATTTAGGCTAACTAAAGAAGCTTTCTTTGTCTTTTTCTTTTCTATCCCTTCCTCCTTCTCAAGCAGATATATTCCAACAGTGTCAGTGGAAGGAGCTTCTATCAAAGTTGCTGACCCTAAAACTCGTGAAAACTGCTTGAAAGGATACACTTTTGTGTTGGAACCTATGCATTTGGTATTTGTTTTACGAAGTTTTCTATACTTACTCTGTAACTGAACTTTAGTATTATGATTAATAGCTTGTTAGGATGTATTCATATTTCCATTTTTAAAGAATATGCTGGTACATTTTCTATACTTTATTCTTGGAAGTTCTGTTTGAATGTTCACAAGTAAATATTCAGGAACAGACATGCTGGAGTTTCTGAAACAATAAGATAAAAAACATCTTGATACTTTTCGAGCATAACTCATCTTGATAATATATTGATCTTATTCTTTTCCATGCTTACAGTATAAATTCAGGGATCAGCTAAAGTCTTTATTGGACGTGGCTGGTGCAAAAGCTGTTTCCTTTGAAGAATTTTGTTCAAATAGCCAAGTATGTATTTCATTTCTTTCTTTCTATTAATGAATTCTGTTTATTACAAGGTAAAAACTGGACTTCGAAAGTGACAAAAGATGGTTGACCATTTTGTATACTTATATCGTCTTAGATGTTTATATACATGTTATTCTTTGCGCTATAAACATGCATTTGAAATAAAATATTCTGCAATAGCTTGTGTCTTATCCTTAGTAATTTTAATATTGTTAATTGTTGAATTGGAAGGTTTTAGGTAGGAAAGAGGAAAAGAGAGAAAATGAATACTCAAAACAAGAAGACTATATTGATATTGTTGTGATGATGTTGTGATACAAAAGACAAACTTAATAGTCCTATTTATACTAATATTAGGATATTAATCCTAATTAATAAGGAAACAAATTAAAAAATATAATAAATAGAAAATAAATCCTAAGAGATCCTATGAGATATCCTAAAATATTTTAAGATACAATAAAGATATTTTTCAGATATTCTAACACTCCCCCTCAAGCTAAAGCTTACTAAGCTTTAAGCTTGTTACAATTACATCTTAAAGAAAACAAACCAAAAACATAATGCGCCAAATGTTATCAAAACAATCTGGGACTAAGACGGACGAGGCCGGTGCATCGAGACAAAGGCTGGGTCGGTGCATCGGGAGAAAGTCGAGGCTGTTCTAGGACAAAGCGAAGGTTAGTGTGAGTCATAACTAACATAAGCCATCATCGGAATAATCGTCAACGGAAAAGCCAGTGCATCTAGGACAAATTGGAGGTGGTGTGAGTCAAAACCAATAAAAGTCACCACTAGCATGATTCATTGATCGTCGATGGGAAGAGAAGTCACCACTAGTATGATTCATTAGTGGGAAAAGAATGACATGACAAATACCAGCATTAAAGTATATGTTGAAATGAATTTATTCTCATTCTCCCCCTCAATGCTATGCTAGCATTGGAAAAGAACCAAGTAGTAGCCAAAATCATATATAACTACCACTGCCAAACTGGAGATCGTGATGTAGTGAGGCAAACGAACGGCGGAGGAGCCCGGAAAGAGGGTGAAACAATCATGGATCACTGTATAATGACCAAAAACAGAAAGCACAAGGTACCTGAAAGTCTCAACGCAAGTGAACAAGGAGATAGAGATGTCAAATGAAGGATCTGAGGGCAGATCTGTGTAAAGGAGGCGGAGACGAGTCAGGCAAGAATAGCGGCGGCCGAAGAGACTGGGAGATGAGATGTCGAGAAAGATGTCGCGGTAAGGGAGAAAGGCCGACAAACCGAAATGGAAACACAGTTGGTCTATAGAAAGAAGGTCTCAAAAGGAGAACTTGGCAACTAGAGGCGGCTAATCGGAGTTCCAGATCTTAGGGAACTCAGCAGCGAAAGTGACGGGACATGTCATGGAGGATGGTACCTCTTTGATACCATGTTGAATTGGAAGGTTTTAGGTAGGAAAGAGGAAAAGAGAGAAAATGAATACTCAAAACAAGAAGACTATATTGATATTGTGATGATGTTGTGATACAAAAGACAAACCCAATAGTCCTATTTATACTAATATTAGGATATTAATCCTAATTAATAAGGAAACAAATTAAAAAATATAATAAATAGGAAATAAATCCTAAGAGATCTTATGAGATATCTTAAAATATTTTAAGATACAATAAATATATTTTAAGATATTTTTCAGATATTCTAACACTGATCAATACCATCTTTTATCCTCCAGCCCTCTTTCTCTTTCTGGCATTAACACAAGTCACAAATATAGTTATCATCAAACAAAAGACTTGAAGCTTTCAGTTGACAAATCTGATTTGAGATATTCTTTAGATTGTATACATATTTGCAGATCAATTATTACCTCTTACTAGAAAATTATGTACTTCAGTATGGTAATTCTCATTTATTTCTTGTAGGGCTCAGATTATGGAGATGTTAATCGTGTGGTTTGTGTCATCCCAGGAGGTCCAGCGTGCAAGTCTGATCGCTTCAATAAATTAAGTTCCTTGCTTAGAGTGAATGAGATGGATGTAATATTTGCTACTTTGAGTGGTCAGCTAGATCTGTCTATATTGAAATCACCATGCAGTAAGTATTCTTTATATCTCAATTCTCAAGTAGTATGTTTGCGCTGTCCAGATCTTTTTGTCTTTCCCCTCATAAATGAAGATCCTAAATCTTGACTTGCTTTTTGTTTATCTGGTTGACTGCTTAGCTTAGAAATATGGCTTTGTAAATTACGTGAAAACCACCTTTAACCTTTGTTCATGTGTTTGCAAATATCCCACCCCCACCCCCCCTCCCAAAAAAAAAGCTTTTGTGTTAGCTATCTGTCCAGGTAGATAACAGGAGGTTTTGGCGTCGTGCAAGTGGCCATCTCATTAACTGATCAACTATTTGGACAACAAATATTTCACAATTAGAGCTGTTTTCTTCACATGTTTGTACCATTGTTTGCTGCTGAGCATAAAATGATGTTTGAGTTTCTATGTAATTGCACATAATGGGGATGGAATTGAGGAAAGGGGGGAAATTGTTGCTCAATAGAAGGTTTACAGAGTATTTCTGGTTTGCCAGAACTGATGATAAGTTCTGGTTCTGTTTGCTGTTTTATGTGTACAAAAGCTTCAATGATTGACAGAAGGTAACTTCCATTTGTTATTGTATTATTGTCAAATGTGCAATGTCTATAGTAATCAAACCAATGCTGGGTTAATACGATTCTGTTCAGCTCCAAGCATACTACTTCATGATTTCATTAAAGATGTGACTGTGGTGTCAATATTTTGGGGGATTCTTTATACAATTACAACAGTAACAGCATTATGGCATTGGCAAGTTTTCAAGAAATTGCCCATAACACTGGCCTAGGCACTAGGCAGCTTTGAACCATCAGAAATACCACCGTGGATAGCTCATATTAGCTAGTCAGTTCAATGTATGTAGATCTTTAAATGATGTCGGAAGTTTTAATTTGCTTATTCTCTGGCAAAGTAGCTCCTCTGCTAGGTTTTATTCTTAATTAAGATCTCCTTTCATTGAACCAAGTGACAAACAATGACACATTTGTTGGTGTAATGTGATGGGCACTTTTGTGGCACATATGTCTAATTGAAGATTGGCATGGTTTATGGGATACATTGCTTCAATTAATGAAACAGTTGGTTATGAGTCTAATGTTGAAGGAGTTAATATGTAATTTTTTTTGGAATATTTCCTCAAATATTGTTTGCATGAAAAGAAACAATTTGAACTCCATGCTTAATGATGTTGTTTGTACTTTACTTGAGTTACTATAACAAGCTGTATGTATTGTTGCAGTAGTTGTTTCATCTTCATGCTCTACAGACGAGACAGTTGTAGCAGATTCAGATACTGAAGTTGAAACAGCCACATCAGCCCACGCAAGTGAGACATTCTGCAATGGAGATAATGTAAAATATGCAAAAACAGAAGAATTGGGTGATGATTCTGGCAGTTTGGATAAGAGAAAACATGAGAGAATGGAGGCATCCTCAGATGATGTTTCTAACAGAATGCATGACATAAAACGTGCAAAAACAGAAACATCCTTGGATGGTGCTTCTGTCAGATCGGATACTCATGCTACCAGCTTCAGGGATGGTAGTGGTGGTATGAAAGTGAGGAAAGACAAAGTTGATGATTATGAAAGTGGAAATTCAGATATTCTTTACAGCCAAATTTTAGTTGTTCGAGATATAAACATACTTACCAACATAAGTACTGCACCAAACAGCAGCATTCCAAATTTTAAACGCTTTAGAAAGGTGTGGTTTTGGTACCATATCTCTTGCTTATAAGGAGCTTATCATGTGTTGTAGTTGAAACTTGAAACTTGGATAATCAAACATATTTTGGTTATCTAGTTGAATTTATTTTGGGGCTTGTCTGACTTTTAAATTCCAACAAACCTTATTGCTTCATGCAAGTCAATTTATTAAATTTTTACATATATGGCTAATGTCACAGTTCATGAAACACATGCCTAACTAGTCTAGTTTTCTTTGAAATGGAATTGCAGGCACAAAGTCAATCTGGGAATAGTTTCGACAATCTTGTTCCATTTGCAAAATATCCATACAAGTAACACTAATATTAAATCTGATTTCTGAAAGTTATTTCAAACAAAACCTGGCTAGCTATACTTCATTCCTTTTCTCTAGTAATATGTTATGTTGTGTTTCATTTGTTTTCTACCCCAGAGAATCTGACTATGGGAATGATGAGATGGCTGAGTCTGTGAAGGAGGAGAAAAAGCGGAAGCAATTGGAAGCTGTGGCAGAAGACCTATTTAATAATGAGAAGGTGAGTCTAATAATCTCCCCCCACCCCCAAAGAGATATCAGGCCCATATTTAAGCTTTGATTCATTGGGTATCTGCCTTTACATTTTACATGTCCCGCTGCAGGCAAGAAGGCGAGGCACAGCTGGTTCTCTTCGTGGCATTCTTATTTCATGAAGGTAAACCTCTTTTTCAATATTTTTTTCTTACAACTTATAAATATTGGTGGAACTTTAAATTAGTGCGAATCTTTTTGTGCTTTGAAGTTACCAAAATAATGTTTAAATGAGTAACAAGACAAATGACTGATGTGAAAAATGCCAGAAAGTAGAATATTGTCATTATTCAGAGGAAAGAAGAGAGATAATTTACATTACTGAGTTTGATCCTAAAAGAAAGCTTGGTGGCACTATTTCAAGATAGGCCATTTATCTATTTTTGTTTAACATACTCTCTGTTGCTTGTATGCCTTATCCAAGAAATAGAATGTGGATACATATACGTATACAGAAAATGTGTATAAAATAGAGAAGAATTATGGCTATCTGTACCTTTTTTCTTAATTTATTTGGTCTCTAGACTATTCCAGATGTGTGATGCAATGGTTAAATAATATTATTTTATGCTATATTTTGCAATTCTTTCCCATGAACAAGTGGACATGGTGGTATGCTGTAGTAGTCAGCTTTCTCCAAATATATGGACCTTGAACAGACTGCACATTTGATGTGTCCGAATTGCAGGTTAAATTGTTCACCTGTTGGTTGATTGAGAATGAAAAAAAGTTATTGGCCATAGATGGTGACAATCTTCCTGTTCTCTTTGAGAAGGCGCTTGAAGTATCTAACTAGTTTCCCCTGTCAGCATATGAAGTAAACAAGGAGAGCTCATATTTCAGGTTGACTCAGATGAACATGTGTGTCTCTTGGATAGTAGATTTTGATAATGCTTAGTGTTCGACATGTAAAAGTTTCTGGCATTAAGTTTTTGATATAAATCACATTTTACCTATTAAATTTGTGTGATAAATCATATTTCTTCTCTTCCTATGTCAAAGACATAACCTGTTATTGCATCGTTCTTATTCTTTTTGTGCGTGTACAAGAGAGGAGAGATGAGAAGAACTAGCGCCCTGGTTAAACAAAAATATAAACAAAAAAATAGTGAGGCTAGTAATTCTATTATGTGTTAAAAAAACTATTAAAACACATGCCAAATGCACCCTTTTACCAAATTTTGTAGTTTGCTACGAGTACCAATATAAGTGTTGGTTCAAGTAAAAGAGACTGAAGTTTAATAAGTATGTGATTTTGTGTTTATTTTTGAGATTCATGTGTATAAAAATAATATTATTGAGAGAAATATTTGTTAAATCACGAGAGATTAGTCTTTCACTTATTGGATGAGGAGATATTCTAGAAAATCAAACAAAACAAAAGTAGTTTGCTCTAGTTTGAAGGTGAATGTTAAACTTAGTCAAGATGTGGTATTTGTTTAGAATTATATTAATTAATAACATACATGCATTCTGTTATCATTTTCAATTGGATGATCCAATAATCCAACTGATGAGGAGTTATAAATGCATTACTATTTTTTTTTTTTTGGTAACTGGAGTTCTTAGAAATGAGCAGTGATATTTATATAGACAATTTAGCATACAGAACTTGCAACCAGCCATCTATCACCATTCATTATTCTCTTTTTCTCTCTTTCTCCCTTTTGTTCATGGAAGTCAACAGCCCCTTCTATGTTTGTGTGATTTCCGTATTAAAATGTCTCTAATTAGTTTTTTCCCTTCAAAATCGATGAACTCACAAATTTACTATTGGTACTAACAGTTCGTTAAGAAAGAAGAGTCTGATTTTTTTTTCTTGTTCGATTAGGGTATCCTTATGTTAACTTTTATGTTAATCGTTTCAGAAAAAAAAAATTATGTTAATCAAGACTAAATTTTTCTCCAGACAATCTTATGAGCGCACTTCTTACATTGATCTTGTGTATTTAGCAGAACTCTCCTAGGTGCTGTTTCAATGTTTGAAATTAATTAAGATATGGAGTACACTTCCTTTAACCATTGAGCCAACACTCAACTGAATTAACACTAAGAATACTAATTTAATCTAATATGTAAAAAAATGAATTAATAGAATAGATGTAGAACTGTCTTTTACATATGCTCTTTCAATATCTGTTGCTAATGCTGGCTTTGTGCAATCCATCAGATCCTATAGATATCTCTTCAATCAGAATTTAAGTCATCAAAAACATCTTGGAGACCCACCAAAGCTCAGGCAATGAAATCAAGAGTTACCGATTCCATTTCACTTTTAGAAACTATCCTTGAATCCAAAATGCAATAATTTATGGAATTTTAAAGAACAAAACATCCCTATGCTTAAAGTTTAGAATCAAGCATCAGTGAATTCGAGGAAATATTGAGGAATTTGAATCGAGAACCTCCTTTAAAAATTTTCCCTAACAACTATTGTATTTTTGTTCTTATCAATTTAACTGTAATTTTGCTTAGAGTAATTTACTAAAATTGCGTTTTCTTCAACTTTTTAGATTTTTTTTATATTAAATAATTTTTTATGTAAATTCAAGTCAGAATTAATTGTTAAGTAAAATCATCTCTAAAATGACGATTCTAATATTTAAACTCTTAACATTAAAAATAAAATAGAGTTGAAATTTATTTCGATTATAATCAACACTTTTGGGTAACTTTTTAGATTGAGTACATAATTTTTTTTTAATATTTACAATTGTCATATCAATCCACCATGCAATGAGGAATTGTTAATTTGTTGAGCATTTTGATTTTACGGGTTGTGCTACAACCAATAACATTAGGACAAATTCTTAATAATCACAGAGCAACAAAGCATTTTTCTTATCCCCAAATGCTCCTTTGAAGACCTCTATGCATCTCTCTCTCTCACTGATTCATTATTTGCCTTATAAGTCTAGCCAGAAGCCATTCATATTTATATTGAGTTCATGAGGTCGTATGGCTCTGGGACTAAATAACAGTTCGGTCTGAACCGGTGTAGGAAAGTAATGGGGTGATTTTTTTTGGTAACATTTTGATTTATCTAGTTATATATGCTTTTAAGCTTCTAACATCAAAAATCAGTTGTTACAAATAATTATACTTAGCTTGAGTGGTTGGAACAAAATAGCGACATTGAGATAGGGGAGTTTTTTTTTTTTTTTTTTTGCTTTTTCTTTTTGGGTGGAGATAAGAGAGTTAAAACAAAGAGTAAAAAATAAAATTATATAATTATCTGTAAATACTTCTGTAAGAACTTGTTGAGTTTGAAGACACACTTAAATTCAGCTACCTTTAACCCTAAATTTATTTGCACAAAAAAAAGATAAAATTAAAAAACTATGCTTGTAGATATATTCGAATAGTACATAAATGTATTATTTAGTAATATTATAATATATGTAGTATATATAATATGTGAATAAGAGAAGTGGCTGAAAAAAAACGGAATCAAAATTACAAGAACTGTATCTCAAAGTGCTGATGGAAAGAAAAACCCACATCTAAATCTCCATATTATGAAAAAAATCTCAATCAGATACCATAAAAAAATGAAATAAATATAGCAATTGGCATATTCTACTAGTCTACTACTAATCAATAATGATGAACATGCACTAATAAATTCACAGCCTAAACCTGAACTTACAGCTACTGCTCCTAATTCTAATAGAACTATTCTGATCAAGGCTATCCACCACAAGCCTGCACCTAACCCTGAACGTGATTTTGAAGAGCTTCAACTTGCCAAGCTTAATCCTCACAGGCTGTTTGGCCTTCACATTAAGGGGAACATTACCCGTTTGTTGCAGCTGCTGCTGCAGTGTATTTTCCAGGTCAGTTGCATTCTGTATTTGCCCTGACAAAGGAATACTAAGCACGGTAATGTTGTGGTGACCCTGGTAGAATTTTGGCAAAGACCCTTCACATAGTTTTGTGTCCATGTACCAAGCACTTATGTGGCTCCCACCTCTATAGTCTATTCCAATCTTCTTGTTTGGGTTTCTAGCAGTAATTGTCACATTGAAAGTAACAGATAGGCTGCTATTGTTTGAAAGATCAAACTGACTAACTCTGAGTTCATCCACTGAGTATTTTGGAAGCTTTGGTCTAAACACAAGGAATAGTATCCCAATGGTGATGCCAATAGCAACAATTAGGATCAGCAATATGCTTACCGTCCAACACATGAACCTGCAGCAGCAACTTCTTCTTTTCTTTGGTGGCTTGGAATGCATCACAGGCAAGGTGTGCTGTGCAGGAGGAGGAGGAGGGTGATGCTCCACATCTTGTGGATCACCCTGATCAGATTTGGACATGCTTCTGGGCACCAAAGGTGCTGAAGGTTGTTGTGGTGCTTCCACATCATGGACAGGATGAATTCTCTGATGATCTGCCATATTTGGTTTCAGAAAATCTCACAAGAAAAAATATTATCTCTACTACAAATGGGAGATGCAATTGTTGATTTGTTGTTCCCTTTTGGTTTCTCTGCTATATATATTAATATGTAGAAGGTTAATTAATATGAACACATTTGATTTGAGTAGGTCATGGCATATAAGAACTGTTGAAGGCTTGAAAGCTTCCCATTGTTGACTTGAATGGCAAAATAGAGAAATTTTTATATAACTCTTATATTCTTTTCAGCATATACCTTTTTTTGTACCTCATCTAATACTATTTATTATACTTATTTTTTCTTATTATTTTTTCTCTCTCAATCACACACCCTTAAAAAATGTGTGTACAATACCTACAATTCTAAAATAGATGTAGGATGATCATTTTTTATTTTTGTATAAACCTATGACATCTAAGTTAATTGGATTAGACCTATTACATAATTAATTATGATATATTATTATAATTAATTATTAATTATAATTATTATTTATTAATTAATAATTAATAATATAATTAATTTAATTCACCCAACTTAATTATTCTTGATTTATGGAAGAATTTATACAGAAAACAAATCAATGTCACTATCTGTAGTCAGTGTTGTCCTCAAGCACGTCTCATATACAAGAAATATTCAAATATTTGTGTCTTTATAGAAATGCGATATAATGCCGCCGAAGCTTCTTCCTTGCTTTTCCATTCTGGGTCTTGTGTCCGTGAGCATGACATACTTTGTTTTGCGATACATTTTGAGTTATGTTATATATTTTTTAATAATTTTTTAATAGTCAAATATTTAATTAAAAAATATTAAATAAAAAAATAAATACATTCAATACTTATATCTTCTTAAAATATTTTTTAATAATTCTTCTAATTGTCTAACATTTAATAAAAACGTATTAAATAAAAAATAAATATATTTTAATAATTCTCCTAATAGTCTAATATTTAATAAAAATATTAAATTAAAAAATAAATACATTTAACATCTTAAGAATATAACAAATATTTAATACTTTTTTATAAAATAATTATGAGAGTTATTAAATAGATCGAGTAAGATAATTTAAAATTATTCTTTTATTTTATTTTATACATTCAATTACTCAGCAACATAAAAAATGATAGACGATATTGTTTTCTCTTACGGTATCATATATTTCGTATGTAATAAATATTATATACATTTTTATTTTACAAAGTAATAAAAATTGGGGTTAATCTATTATGAAGTGAGATTATGTTGTTAAAAAATTATTATAACAGAAATATCAATAAATTAATTACTTTTTTATAGCTATTATGTTATAAAAACAACTATTTTAAGAATAATTTTATAAGTAAATAGTATGTTAAATCAGGCACTAAATCAAAAATCGGACTCAAATAAGGAGATCGATTTGTTGCATTATTATTTATTTTATTACAATGGCATCTATATAGCTCATATGTAATAGCTTTATTTTTTATTCCGCATATAAGAAGAGTTTAAATTTAAGGCAATAACAGTCAATGCACCCGTTTATAAAACGGATATTATGCGAAGCAATTCCCTAGTTTATAAGCCATTGTTGAATGAAAAGTAGTAGCTGTGTGCACTCAATGTTCTACAGTTTGAAACGGAACATCAGAAAATGTTTGATAACTTAATAATCCCTAATTCCGTACGCCTATTTTCTATTCTCATTCTTATCTCTTAAAATGCAATCCTAAAGATTTAGCTATCACCGTGTACAAATTAAACTCACCGATAATTTGGTGAGTAGGTTAACAAGCTCATATAAATATAAACATTTTTAAAAAAGAGAGAGAAATAGTAAACACCAAATAGTTAAAAATGAGCTACACAGCTTCAATGTTATAAAAATTGGTACGCTCTAATCTTAATTGATGAGAATGCATATTACGTGACAATAATTTTGAGCTTATAAAACTTTGAATTTTTTACATATTAAAAAAATGTCACACCATTATAATAAAACCTTTCTACAATTTTTTATTTCTTAAATATAATATTATACAAACATTTGATAATCTAAAACATTATATACTAACAATTAATTCAATTTCTTTTTTTAACTTTGACGGAAAGCTAAATTGTCCCTCTGAAGTATCAACAATATATACATCACCTTTTGCTTACAAGTAAAACGTTTCCATTTACAAACGAGTTTTAGTTTAGAAGGTTCCTTGCGCCGCGTATGCTTTTTCCGCCCTTAATACGCATCTGTTCTAAAGACCAAGTCAAAGCCTTCACTTTAAATTATTATTATCACAAGTTCTAATGAAATCCGTGCACAATTAATTTTAATTTAGACTTACCGGATATTGAAGCTGAAGCTGAAGCTGAAGCTGAAGCTGTAGGCCCTGTGATCTCATGGATGGCATCATCTCTCTCGAACTCTTAATTCTTATGCACTTTGTAGTTTTGGTCTTTGTTTGCGGAGGGAGGGAACGCTGATCAAGCCATAATTGTTTATGAAAGTGGTAATAGAATCTTAGAGAGAATAAAATAAAATAAATAAAACTGTTCAAAGGTAAATAGCCAACAAGGATAATGTTTCATATACTTTATATTTTTTGTGGAGAATGGATCTTCTATGTTATGAGAGTCGTTAATTAAATATTAAAAAAATAAAATAATTAAGATTTTTTAAGAGTTACTTCTTAGTAAGTTACCTCAACCCACAAGTACAAGTTTCTCCATTGCCTTAGCTACCGCCAAATAGAGACCCTAGGCATGAACCTGAAGCCAAATCGCCACCCCTGTCAGCCAAGAACGAACCTGGAGCCTCGCAGCTAAATGGACCCGCACATCACCACACATGGCCACCACCAGCTGTGGCCTGACCAACCGCCAAGGTTGCGACAGAGCTCTGATGCTGGTTCGCGGAGATGGAGTCACACAGATCATAAATCTGGTTTGGACGGATCTACATGAGGGGCTCACGGGTTGGTTTTGTGGTTGTGGGAGGTAAGTTCGACGAATGAGCCTGACCAACTGGCAAGGTCGCAATGGAGTTGTGGCGCTGGTTCGCAGAGATAGAGTCACACAAACCACAGATTTGATCTGGATAGATCTACACGAAGGGTTCGCAGCGAAACTATGGTGGTGGTTCGCGGAGATTGAGTCACACAAACCATATATCTAGTCTAGATGGATATACACGAGGGGATCGCTACTCGCAGGTTGGTTTTCCTATTGTGGGAGGCGGATTTGACGAACGGATCTATGACAAGAATGTTGAGCGGAGGCAACAAGGGGAGGCTCTATGAGGTTCAGTAGTTCTGATTTGGTGGTTTTCCAGGGAGGAGGAGAGGAAGAGGAGGGATGCCATGGAGAGGATGAGGAAGGTGGATGAGTGGTTTTCTAGGATGGGTGGTTTTTCGAGAAAGAGAGAAGAAAAGTAGTTTCCCTGAAAAGTGTGGAGTGGTTTTCCTGAAAGAGGGAAGAACTGAGTATCACCGATAAAAAGTGTGAAGTACCATTAGGGGTGAAAACTGACTAAGCCAGGTCAAGCTTTAACTTAAACAAGTTTGACTTATATCCCAATTGTAAAGTTTGAACCTAACCTATGAGCCTGACATAGGTCATCTTTTAAGACCTGACCTGACCTAAAATCTTTTTTAAAGACTTATTTTACAATAAAACATTTAAATATATCAATAAGCTTATATTTTAATAGGTTAACGAGCCTTTACATAGGTTAACAGGTTTAAAACATTTAAATAAGTCAACAATAACAATAACAACAACTAAAAGATTTATTATTATTATTATTATTATTATTATTGTATATACATTTAAACATGATGGCTTACTTAGACTTAAAAGATTTTTTAAATGACTTGAAATTTGACTTTTTTAGTTAAATAAATTTTTAAAAAAATCTTGACTCAATTTATTTAATAAATATGTTATGTCAAGTCAAGCCTAAGACAACGCAAACCGTAGGCCCTCGATGCATGGCTTGTTCTATTTCTGTCCTTAAGTAACCATACTCCACACATTTTGTAGAGTATGGGAAATGCTTCCACCAACTACTATACATAAATGAAATACATTGCATCTATCAAACAAGAGTTAGATGAACTTGTGAAGTTTCATATGGAACTCAAGCTTCGATAAGGGAAAAATAAAAAAAGTTTCCTCTGATTTACCTAAAAAGAAAAGAGTTTCCTCTTAAAATCATCTCTTTTTACCTTTAATACAACATGGACATACATGAATTTTTCATTAGGATGAAAGCCCTCTCAACCAAGCCCAAAGGACTAGATCGAAAATTGGACCCAAAACAACCTTTCTTCAATTAGCACAAAAAGATAAACAAAAATCATTTCTTTCAAGTGTTTTTGTTTAAAATAATTGGATTTGCATTAAATTATTTATATCAAACTCCACCTTCTTCCACCCCACTGTGGTTAGTTAGTTGTACTTTAAGTGTTTTGACTGAGATCCTAATGAGTTCGAATAATATAGTCGTCATTTCTTATGAAAGTATCTTGATCAATTTTTTTTTTAAAAAAAATTGTCTTTACTAAAATAATGTGCTGAAAAAAAAACAAGCACAAAGGTATGCTAGCAAGGGTAATTGACCAAATTAGTGTTAATTTAGAAAAAAATACCAATTTGGGATAGTTTCAAAACTAATTATTGGTTTGGGATAATTTTTGCCACATCAGCAAAGTCCCCTAATTTTTTATATTTTTTTATGTCAACTCAGTTAAAGGTACTAGTTCACTTCACACCTTATAAGAAGCCATGTAGGCTCATGTTTTTCTCAAAACTTCCAACATTTTCAATAGTACAGGCTACGTGAGAAAGTTTTGTGAAAGGCGTTAGTCCACGTGATGTTTTTCATAGAATGCAACTTTAGTCGCGTCAAACATCACATGGCAGCGTCCTAAGAAATGCGCTAATCCAAGTGGCGCTTTTCAAAATTAAATTAAAAATAAATAAATAAAGTTGCATGGAGTAGCTAAATGAAAAGACGTAAAAAATAAAGTTGCATGGAGTAGCTAAATTAGGAGACTTCACGTGAAGTCATAATACTCACTCAGATGAAAGAAAAAAAAGTTGCATGGTGATGTGACAAGAGTTACTGTAAGAACTTCCATAAATATTCGCATCGACACCGGCTTCACCCTTCCCATCTCTTCCTTCTTCTTTTACTCTTCTTTAATTTCACTTTTCTTCTTTTTTTCATTGTGGGGATCCTTCTTTCCTTTTTAATCTTCTCTCTTTTCACTCTTCTTTTCTCTTTTTTTCTCATCATTTTATTTTTCTTCACCTTCCATCATTTTTATCTAATTCTAACCAATATTTCTTGTTGAAAGTCTATCATATTTTGTTTTTAAGGTAACCATGTGGACTAGTGCCTTTCATAAGATGCTACCGCTACCATATGGCTTGTGATATGACTAAAGCTGCATGAACTAAAAAGCGACATGTGGATTAGAATCTTTCATAGGACTCTGCAACGTAATATGTAAAAGCTATAAATTTTGGAAAAAAACACGAGCCCATACGACTTCTTTTAAGGTGTCAAGTGAGGCAATGTTTATAATGCACCTAAACAAATTTTGAGCATCAATGCTCCAAACCAATTTACCTATGATAATAGGTAAAACCAATTACTTCAAGTTCTTTTCTTTTCCTTTTAATTTGATGTGGGCCCCATTTCTTCTCTCATTTCAAGTTTTTTTTAAAAAAAAAAACTTGATGTAAGTCCCACAATTTCATTTTCTCTCTCCAACCTTCCTTCTTTGGCCATTCACTTTCCCATCTTCCTTCTTCTTCTTAGCCTATCGCCGTTTTGCATCAACGACGGCAGCGTTGTGCCACCGCAGGAGTTGTAGTGCGTGGCAAAGAGCGCTGGATTGGACCTGCAGCGCCGGCGACGTCGATTGCAGTCCAATCAAGCACGAAACCAAACTGTGCCACTCTGCCACGCATCACCTCTGCTCTATTCGTCGCACCGCCACCCACGTCGGCCTGCCACCGTCATCGCACTATCGTGCCCCCACTCTGCATCGCATTTGTCTCAACTCTTCCAGCAACCCAGGTAAGGTCCTCCTCATTCGTTTTCTGTTTCTATGGTTTTGAGAATCTAATGATCCATTATGTCCCTAGATCTTCATCCAATAGAAAAACTTAAAATGGAGGTAAAGCCTTTCTCATCTAGAAATAAAAAAGTCATGCAGAAGATTGATGTTCAAGAATCAAGCAAAGTTTTGAAACAGAGAAATCTTTGCAACAATTAGAAAAGTAAACATGTTTGAGCAAATTAACAGATCGGTTGGTGTTAAGAACCAAATCTCACCCAAATCAAGCAAAGTTCTCTTTTTTTTAAATTTTATTTTCATTTCACGTTAGACATAGGCATGAGGCGTTCTAAGTTTCATGTGAGAGAAAGAATGGAAGAGAAAATGAGGCAGGAGAGAGAAAGTGAGGCAGACAGAAAAAATGAAAGAGGAAAAAAGAAGTCAAACCACTTGTAATCTAAGTTTCAAATGAAAAATATGAATCATTAATCAAATTTTATACAATATCAATGGTGTAAACTTGTAGAGCATCAATGCTCCTACTCCTTTTAGAAGCATTTAAAACGTTGCCGTCAAGTGAATGGCCTTTGGCTGAGTTAACATGAAAAAAAAATAAAAAATTAGTAGGCTATGCCGATATGACAAAAACTATCTCAAACCAATAATTAGTTTTGAAACTCCCCAAATTGATAAATCGCTTCAAAATTAACACTAATTTGATCAATTAGCCTTGCTAGTAGCCTAGTTAGCGATTTGAGCAAAACTACTTGTTTTCCTAGTGGAGAAACCTTTTGTATGTTTACATTGAATGAGTTGATACAAATGGAGTATGAAATTGATTGTGTCGTCCTGTTTATTCGAAGAAATAAAGAGCATAACACACAAGGCCACAACTGCGGGAAGAATGACAAGAAGTGTTCATGGACAGAATAGGGAAAATGACAAGGATGAGACCATCTTGAATTGGCCATAATCAAACGAGAAACGGTTGCAAGTATGCTACTCCAAACAGAAGGAATGTTCAAACTCATTTGAGTATTCAAGATACAACACAAAGGTGAAATCCTGTATCACATTATTCACATCTATGTTGATGCAGCAGCTGTGACAACAGGTAATGTATGAAGACCTTTATTAGAAGAACCAAGCCTTCCACGCCCTATACCACTGCTGTGCTGATGATCACACTCTCTCCTTTTGCTGTTCAATGTCTTCCTGGTTTCACCCACATCACCACTACTTTCCACCAAGCCTAATGGACTTTTCTGACCCAACTCCTCTGTGGAGTGCAATCTTGAAGTCCAGCAATCTGTTGAGTCAGCAGAATTGGGTTCCCATGAAGAAGAGGAACCCCAGTGCTGCTGACCACTGACAACACTGAAGCTGTTGCTTCCTGAAGACTCTTGATCCTCCATGTCTACCCCACCAAGTGAACCACCCCTCTTCACTGTCACATACTTGTGTAAGCTTGGCTCCATCACATCATCACTGACAACTACCTCAGATTCCATAAATGGGTGGTCCTTGGTATCTGGCACCCTCTTCCCATAATGATTGGCACCCAATGGAGCATTGTATTCATTCCTAATAGTGGATGGACTTCTCCTGTCCTCAGAGAAGGCACCAGAGAAATTTGAGCTGGTGGTGGAGTTGAGATCAGCAACAGCATCAAGGATGGAGCAAGCTTTGGTGAGACAAGCAGGAAGAGAAATAGAAGGTTGTTGTGTGTTCTTTTGATGGAAGTTCTGGATGTCTTCAAGCAGTAAGGAGGTGTAGGCCTGTGTAGGATTCAAAAGAGCTTCAGGATTGAGGTCTAAGTCTCTTGATCTCCTAGAAGATCTGCTTCTTGTTAATGTCTGGGGTTTCAGGTTGTCAACCCCTGATGGCACTACTGTCTTCACAACAACATTGTCAGTCACTGAAGACAGTACCTTGATCTCTTCCTCTTGTTGCTCCTTTGTCTTGCAATTTGCACTCGCACCCTTCTCCAAAGCAACTCTGCTGCTGGTCCTATTTTTGTTGTTGTCATTCATATCAACATTAGGTTTCTGCAAAAGATCATCACATCAATGATCAATTACATCAACAAGACAAAACAGGTATCACGTGACGAACAATGTTACCTACACACACATCACCTTACATCTACACAAATTTTACCATCTAATTATAGCAGGTATCACCTCCTTTTCTACATAACTATGTTCTGATTCTGCCACTTAATCCCTAGTGTGAGAGATGTGAGCATTGGTGATGTGCAACTAGCTTTTTCTTAGGTGATTACCTGATTAGCTTCTCCTTCAGTTTCCTTTTTGGGTCTGTTTTGCACCTTGCTGCTGCTATTGTTGTTGGTGTTTGACTGTGGATAAGCAAGGGAGTTAGGATCAATCTCACTCAGTGGGTTTCTTCTGTAAGGAGATTGTTCTGCTTTCCTTGAAGAGTTGTTGCGGCTAAGGGAAGGTTGCTGCTGCTGCTGCTGATTATCACTCAATACTTTAGCATTTGCAGCATTCCCATTTGCTCTTGCAGGTGATTGAGAACGTGGTGAAGCTGCACTCCTAGAACCACCAAACACCCCATTATCACCAACATTTCTCTTCACCGTGATCCTCTTAATGCCTGTGGCTGCTGCAGTTTCTCCACCACCACCAACACCATTGTTACTCTTATCCATAACCAGTGATGAAACAGTGGCAGGAACAGACACCATTTTTCCAGGCCTAGAACTTGTGTTGTTGCCATTGTTGTTTGCATTGGCAGTGGTAGCATTGGTCTCTGATGATCTTCTACCAGGAGATCTACTCACTCTCCTTTCTCTGCTGCTGGACCTTTGTTGCTGTTGCTGGTCTCTTTCCCTGCTGGGGGTTCTTCTCCTTCCCTGAGAAGAAGAAGAAGAAGAACCCCTCGGAGATTGGCGGTGCCGCTGGCGATGTTGATGGTGGCGTTTCTCTGAAGCCACCCCATCATATTCCTCACACAAATCACTGTTGTCAGTAGCATTGGTTCTCTTTTGGTCATCATCAGCAGAAATTGCATCATTGTCACAGTGATCAAAATCAAAACTTCTCTTGGAACCTGAGTACTTTCTCCCACCAGAAGCAGCAGCAGAAGAGGAAGCAGCTCTACCAGAAGAGCTCCTGCTGAGCCTTCCACACTGAATGAGGATTGCATCCACCTCTTCTTTGGTGCAGCTTGAAGTCCTCACACCCACACCCATGTTTGGTGTACAAGGTGCAATCTTGTTATTACCCATTGATTCAGCTGCTTCATCGGTGGAAGCAGCTGAGGCTATCCCATCAGCTTGTTGTGATGGCACATTGTGCTGAGCAGTGAAAGGTGGGATTTTGGAATTTCTTTCTCTATCATCATGGCTCTTCCTGTGCTTGATGATAAAAATCTCTTTTTTCACTTGCCCTTCATCTTCTTGTGCTAATGGGTCTTGTTTCTCTTGCACTGTGTTCTTCTCCTTCTTCAGGTTCACATCTGGCTGAGTGGGTTTGGAAAGGGTGACAGTGACACCATTCCCAGAACTCTTTAGCTGAGAAGGGGCTGTGGAAACTGACTTGGTTGCAGCAACAGGGGAGGAGGTAGAAGAATCTTTCTTCTTGCTCAAACATGTACCCATGGGATTTGTGGTGTGGCCTAAACAATAGAGCTAGAGAAAGAGAAGTAAATGACAGAGTTTGAAGAAAATGGAAGGTAAAGAGAGAAAAGATTTGAAGGTAAGTAAATAATATGAAGAGAGAGTTGGGGGACTAACATTCACAGAGGAAGTGAGAAAAGGAAAAGCCAGAGAAAGAGAGATTTGAATTTCAATTAGATAAGAGCAGGAGAAAGAAAGGTGGAGGAAGTGTAACGCTGCCCGAGAAACTTTTTTAAGGAAAAAAAAAATTTAACTTTTAGATTTAATGAGAGAGAGAGAGTGAGAAAGGACAGAATTCAAAATTTGACAAACTGGCGAGCGGCAATGCAAGCTTGAGATATTTTTAGGCGAGTACAAATATAACATATCACATTTAAATATATTTATAAAAAATTAGAGAGAGACGATGATTTGGTCTTATTAAATCTACTCATTACTTATCTCATCATTTTTTTTTAATATTTTGTAAATATGTTTAAATGTGATATATTACATTTGTACTCACCTAAAAATATCCCTGCAAGCCTGCATGGTCACTCTCTAATAAGATCCGTTGGAGGTCATGTCGTGTTGCCTGACCCAGTTGACCCCACTAAGTCACTAACTTCAATTTCATGACTTTTTTAAAATAACTAAATTATTATGTGTAAAACAGTTTGGATCTTGACCGCAAATGGATGGGTATCCCCAATGTAACATTTTCTGTTTGTCCTCCTTATTCTGTGTCAGGATTCAAATTTGTACAACGGCTACATTCGTTTGGATCAACAAAAAGTAAATTTAAAAGTTACCGCTGCTTCTGTTTTATATTTGTTAAAAATTCAGCAACGGCTATATGCGTTTGGATTCTTGTTGGTATTCCAATAGAATTTAGCCATGAACCAGAAGAAATTATACCATGAACCAGAATGTTTACACTTACTCACATGGAAATAATTTAACAGCATGTTACATTGATTTTTGGTTTGGCCGTATGTCTTGTCTAGGACTTTAACCAACCAACCACAACTAACTAGATGCAGGAGTATTACTACGAGAGCATGAGAGGACAGTCAAACTCCATTGACTAGAATCTTCCACGATTAACACGTGTTCATCCGTGCCCTGGATGTATTATTTTGAAATTTTGCATTCCACACAACATTGAAAATTTGAAATGGGTAAGGGGCAATTTAATAAGTTATTCAATATTTTCCTCTTCTAGTTACGTAGTTCAATCTTATGCAGCTTATGCTCCTTCATGAAAGATTATAGCTTTGTGCACCTCCGGGACTCTACACTGGTTGTTTTACACAGCCACCCAACGCAAATGGGCAAATAATAAATAGTTAAAGCGATGGTCAAATGCCCTTTTTCCTGAGGCAAACAATTAATAGTTTCAATTTCAGTTAACTATTTACTTGAGTGTAGATTGAGAACCAGTTGAACCACCAAAACTTTGGTTGGAGATAGCTCCGTTTTGAGAAACCTTAAATAAATGCTCATCAAGAAATAAAAAAAAAATCTCATCATTATTATATAATAAGATCAACACAAACCACCAAACAGCAAAAACTCACTTCCTCTGGAACCCGTGTTTCTTTGGATGAACTTGCTTTCGAAGGGACTCTTCTGCATCAACCAAAGCTGTGATAGAAAATTTATCAGGAATTTTAACAGGAAAAGTTTCAAATCTTTTACAAGTATACAAATATAAACTGATCAGATACCATCTCTGCTACCGATAACATAAGTTTTCCATCTTCACTTTTTGTCCCAAAATTTTCAAAAACGCCTTTATCTAAATGAATATTTGTTAAATTAATTAATAAAAAAATGAAGCTATAAATGCAATGTTTAAAAATTAAATTATAGCAAACTATTCAATCAATTAAGCTAATCGTTGAAAGTTTTCCATCTTCACTCTCAAAAATCTCAAAAGCACCTTTATTTAGATTAAGACTGTTCAGATCTAAATCAATTTAAAAAAAAACCAAAAATCAATTCAAAAATATCGAAAACCAACAAATACTGAAATAGACTAAATTGATTTGAATGAAAATTTTGAAGAACAATAATGAAGCTATATATGTAACGTTTCAAATTTTTTTTATAGGAAACTATTTCAATCATTAAGCTACTACTGGTTTCTGTTTGTACTTTCCTCTTTTTTTTCTCATTCTTAATTTCCGCTATCTATTTGGCATCGTGGCAAGACTAGTGAAGGATGCAAAGGCAAGCTAAACCAGTTGAAGCCTCTTTAGTCTGCGCACACTCTAGTTTGTCATAATTTATACAGAAACTTTTAAAATGCATGGATGCTCCACATTCTTTTATCATTGATTGTGTGAAAAAATTAGTTAACTTTATATTAATGGCTGTTGTGTTTTACTTGCAACCTACTTGCAACGTTCTTTTTTCTTCTCACCCTCTACCATTAAACCTCCATGATCACCAGTTGATAGCCACTGTAACCACCAGTCTCAGAACACCTTCAACTTCAACAACTATCTAGCCACCAGAAGGTTCTTCTAGGGTTCCCATTCTGATGCTATAAGTCTTTGCCACTGTCACCCTCATCCTCCGGCAACGACGACTACCCCACAGGAGGAAGAACCCTACAACATCATCCCAGTCCACAACCTCCTCGCCAATCACGCCTCCCTCCACTTCTCGGAGGTCCGCGCCGCCGTCGCTGCCCTCCGCACTGTCGACAACCTCCGCCACCCTCCCTTCGCCCAATAGCACCCTCACTTCGACCTCCTCAACTGACTCACCCTCTTCTTCGGGTTCCAACATGACAACGTTCGCAACCATCATGGTGGTACCACCTCTGATGCATACCTTCACCCATCTCTATTTGGATGGAAGAAAACCAGATCAAAAAATGGTTTTTAATTTTTTTTTAAATAAAAAACCTAACAAGTCAACGAAATTTTACCTGTAAACACAGGTAGTTTTCAAGGGACAATCCATGCTCAATACTTTGTTACGAGTATTGTAAAAGCCTCCAATTTATAGAGTTACTTGCCATTAAATATAATTACGAGACAAACAAATTCTCAAGCCAGCATGCTAGCATGCAGGCAAGGCCTAGCAAATAATACAGTGAGTCAGTGACATACACTTATCCCAGGTACTACAAGAATAAGGAAGCTCAAAGATCCCCATCCATGGCAAGACTATCAAGGCATTCTATGGCAAGCTGAACCAGTTGACACCACTCTATGAGAGACTCCATGAATCCAAACATCTATTACCCTGAACTTTGGGCTCAAGTTCAGCATTGCAATACCAGCCAACCTTGAATATTGTCCAGCACATCATTAGAATTTTATCAATCTAAACTGTGATCCATCGTAAAACCAGAGATACATCCCCTAGTAGAGACATATAATACTATATTATGAAGTTCACAAGTAGTAAGTCTTGCCAAACAGAAATGGGAATGCTAAGCAGAGATTGCATGTTATGTTACCAATTTTCATCTTGGACCTTGGTGGCTGAGGCTGATTCTACTTTGGATGCAGGTATATCTGCTGTGACAGCAGATTGAGATAACTGGAAATGGATTCTCTCCAGTTGCTGGAGGTCCAGCAGTAAAAAATCACAGAGCATTAAAAAAATTAATATTAAATTAATATCTTTTTAATCTGCTGAAGCTGCTCGAGATTGAGAAGTACCCGCATAACTAGCAGGTGCAGCAGGCCCTGATGCTGGAGAAATACTTGTGTAGTATGGACTAAACCAATTAACAAATGATACATCGTGACTCTAATGTAAAATAATTGTGTAACACAATAATGTAACTATTCAAGTGCTAACTAGTTTACTTTACACAATTGTGTAGACAAGATGTACTCAACTATTTCTCCTAATAATGAGGGCATCGAAAATGAATAAGATCAAGGAGAAAAGGCAGCACTGTTAAATTGGTTACTTTGTGAATTCATCTGGCCCATCATGGTCTTAAAAGCCTGTTGCATTGCATATTTTTAAAAGAGTAAAAGACAAATGTTACAAGCAGAATTTATGGAAGTTCAAGGTTAGATCTTATAGTTCTACAAAAGGATCACAGACAAATTCCATGAAAAAAAAGGTCATATAGAGCTTCTACTAATTAATGGACACAGATATACTAATAAAGAAAGATGCAATCACAAACATTACCCATAATCTCATGAAGATAAATCAAAATTTCAAATTTCAATCAAAATCCTCAAATGTTGTACACTTGCCAGGATTCTCAAAAAGAGTGAATCATAAGCAATGCACACAAAATACAAGCATACTATTATTATAAACTAAAAGCTGATATATAGTTATAAATTAAGCTTCTGTAAATCTCCCAATCTCTATAAATCAGAAAGAAAGATAGTGTTCACCTGCATTAAAAACCTAAAGTTCCTTTTACACACAACATGAAGGTTTACCTTGTATTTGTTTATTGAAAATGGGCCATTCAAATTACGTATTATCCAAACAAAGCTAACATAAAAAAAAGACGAACTGAGTTGTGTTTCATCTAGTTCCTAAAACAGATACATTAAATCTGTATATGTTTTGTGTCTATGTTTCTAGACGTGTAGACAACAATATGTTCACGGATACATGACTTTCCTCTTCCATGTACTTTGCACGGATACTGTGATCCATCTGAACTGTGTAAAAAATGTATATGTTCATAGATACTGGTTACTACTTTATTTGCACGCACGGGTGTAAAAGTTGTGTGCAAAAATTGTGTGAAATAACATAACAAATAAAGTAAATGAACTCTTGCACTTTCAATAGAATTCGAGATCATTTTATTAAAAATGCAGTGTTCTTCAGAAGATACACATATCACACCCTGTCATTTGACTCCTATGTGGATTACTGATGATTGCTTACACGTGGAACTTTAATCAAGCACACACCTAAAAATCCTTTTAATTTCACCAGAATGGCTTATTTTGAAAGTTTGGAAGCATGTGTCTAGTGTTTTTCTTCTTTAAAGCCAAAAAAAAACTATTTTGTAGCTAGCTGTTGGAAGTTATTCATCCATTTAAACAAAGCAATTATATGTGATAAGTTTTACTGCCATAATTCAGTGTTTGGTTGCTCTATTGATGTTGGAGAGTTGTAGTTCTGCTTGTGTACTATTATTTTTAATTTAATATATTAATCTTAACAGCTCCTAACTATATTGCCTGTATTTTGATAATATGTAAAAATGCAGTAGTAGGCTACCACCATTAGTTTCTTTATGTGGTTTAAGCAGGGATTGATTTCTTAAACTAGTCTTGATTTTGTATGCACATTGCAAGTATCATCCTGGTGGAAAAAAATTTGCATACTAAGCATCAAATGATCTCCTAAGATAAACATGAAAAGAATTATTAAATAGACACATTCTACCCACATAATTTCTTAATCACTCAAATCATTATTGGAGATTTATAAAGACATTTTTAAAGATAATGCATTTTTAATGTAACCCTCACAACTTTTTCATATGTCAAATAAAAATTTAAATATCTAATCCTACCTACTTAAAAATTACTCAAAAAAACACTTAGATAAAGAGTAAGAGAACTTTGATTATAAAACCAAAGATCGTTAGGTCGTTTGTTTACAGCCCTAATAATACGTGGGAGAAAGCAGAGCAACACCAACCAATTGTTCTACAAAATTACCAACAGCCCTTCTTTGCATCCCATTCATTAATCCTAACAATAGCTCAGAATAAAATAAGCCAATAAGAGAGGTTCAAACACCAGTAGAGCCAAATCCACCTTCACCTCTAACAGTGGAATCCAAATCATCAACCTCAAAAACTTCAGGGGTCACAATCTTCTCTACGATCAGCTGCGCAATCCTGTCACCCACCTTCACCTCAAAATCCACGTCCGAGTGATTGAACAATATCACCCCAAGCGGACCCCTGTAATCAGCGTCGATCACACCCGCACCCACGTCAATCGAATGCTTCCATGCCAATCCCGATCGTGGCGCTTCAAAAAACAAATAATAATAATAATAATAATAATAATAATAATAATAATAATAATAATAATAATAAAGAACCACAATCCACAAATCAACACAATAAATAAATAAAATCGCAACGAAACGCTTCCTGAAATTACAAATTTTCAAAGAATCGAAGAGAAAATTCTAAATCACTCACCAACGCGAGCATAGGTCCCTTCTGGAATCGAAATGCTGATATCTGTAGCCACCAGTGCCTTCCCCCTCGCCGGAACCTTCGTCTCCACCGCACTACCAAAACCAAAAAAAAAAATATGAAATAAATAAAATAAAATTTCGAAATAGAGAGAGAGAGAGGGAGAGAGAGAGAGAGAGAAAGAAGGTACCTGGAGAGATCGTAACCGGCGGAGAGAGGGGAAGCCCTAGAGGGCAAAATGGCCTTGTCAGAGAGCTTCTTCACTCGAAGAAGAGGAGGGTCGGCAGAAACGTCGCCGTTTTGGTGCAGCTTTGGGATCTTGGGAAGTGGCTCTTGGATCTCGGAGCCGTTGTTGTTGGTGATGGTGTGGGACTCTGGTTGGGCCATTCCGGGAACGTGGATGCGGCGGAGGCGAAGGAAAAACGGTGTCGTAGAGAGATGGTGAATCGGTGATGAAGAAGGGAAGGGAAGGTAGGGTTTATATAGAGGAAGACCCGCGAATGCTCCGATGGCGCCAAATTTTCCCGCCATTTTTTTCCCGTGGCGTTTGGATTTCTGAGGGTTGGGATTTCAGAAGAATCAGAACGTACCATGATGCAGTGGGAGGACTGGGTAGACAGAGTCTTCAAGACTACAATTAATTTTGCCTCTATTTTGTTTTTTTGTTTTTGGTGCGTTACTTATATTGTTATTTATTTAAATATATATGTATGTATTTTAATAATTTGACACCAAAAATAATTTTAATTATCTAATGGTGCTCTAATAAAACACGTTTTTACAATATTACTTCAGAGTAAACTTTTTAAAATATAAAAATCATTATTTAAAATAAAATGAAAAAAAAAACTGATTAACTGCACTGAAACTGATTGTCAAAATTTTGGGCTTTTGGGCTACTAACTGAAATTGTCCAATAGTATTATATGATTCATTTACATTCTCTACAATTTCAAAAAAATAAAATAAAATCTCACTATCAAAGAATATTTTATTTTTTGACAAAATAAAAATTATAATGAAAAATTACATTCACATTGCTTAAGGTTAAGGCTTACTTTATGACATCGGTCTTTACGGATAAGTTATGAAGTACGAAAATGGATACGAACACAAAACACGATATAGATATAAATATAAAAATATATTAAATTAAAAAATTTTAAGATACGAATCAACACATACGATATATATATATATATATATATATATATATATATATAAAATTTTAATTATAAACATTTTAAATATAACTCTTTGATGATAATACAAAGTATTTTTATTTATAATTAAAAAAAAATAACAATAATTAAAAATTGAGCCACCAGATCAGTGAAACGCAACTTTAAAACTTGAACCATTAGCATACAGTGAACACAATGTATTGAGGAAGAATAAAAGATTTTTTTTGAAGGTGGGTCGGATAATATTGGGCTTATGGGTTGTGATATTACTACACTGCCATAGAGCAAATTTTTTTAAAATTTTAATAGGCTGTGTCTAATATGTATTCGTGGTGTGTCTTGATCGTGTCTGTAATGTGTCTTAATCGTGTATGAGCCGTGTCCGACTCAAAAAAAATAATTTTTTAATTGGACACACTCGGACACGTTAGACAAGCGTGTCGTGTGCGCGTCATCGTGTATCCATGTCAGACACCTGTCTGACACGTGAACACATCAGTAAAATAGTGTGTCTGTGCTTTCTAGCAGATAAGGATTTTCTTTTTATTAGCAAAAAATAAGAAAAAATTTTATTAGTAAAAAATACATATTTTTTATATACTATATGCGAAATGTGTAATAAAAAATAAAAAAAATTTACACATATTACATATAATATGTGTAAAAAAATTATTTTTAAAAAACAGAATCCTCTGTTTTTTTTTCTAACAAGATTCCTGTGCGGCCTTTACTTGAATCGAGATTAGTTGCCATCTAATAATAAGTAAAATTACCTATTTACCCTCACAATCCAGTATCACACCCCACCATCCATTGTTTTTGATTTGCAAAAGCTTTTCAAGCCAACAACATCCAATCCTTGCCATCAAATTTAAACTCTTCTCCATATTGTTCCATGTTTCTTCTTCTTCCACTCGTCCTCCTTATTATCCAACCCCTTCTTCTCCTCTACCCACTGACACATAATCATATCATCCTCATTATCTGTCATATCCAACCCCTCTCCATTAACAACAACAACCACCCCAAGAGCACCCTTTAATCTTCCATCACCAACAACGACAGAACCTGTTATGATGTCCAATACCAAGGCTAAATTATACGTGCCTCTTGTGGGAGCTGAGACCATAAAAAGGGTGCACACGTGTCTAGTTTCAAATGATAGAAACACACTTAAAAGTTGCTTCAATGATAGTTTTAACTTACATGGCGGAAAAAAAAAAGAACAACAACAATTGATTGTGAATGACTGACTTTGAGGCAAGGTTTAGGTAAGTTAGGGCCATACCGTTGAATGAAATTAGGAATGGAAGAGGGAAGTGAATTAAAAACAAGTTGAATCTAATGAGTTATTTTACTATTGTCTCCATCATAAATATTATTTACGGTTGCCTATTGATAAAATAGAAAGTGATGGTTCTAGACTTCTAGTCCTTGTGCAGTTGTGCTACTCCTCAAAGGTTAACAATTTTTTTGTTCTGTTATGAACTAAACAGTGAAGATTCAAGTGAGTTGTGCTTTACTACACTTCCTCAAATTCATGCTCCGCAAAGACCAATTTTTCAACCCTCTTCTCCCTGCTTGCTGAATCAACTTTCATCCCCAAATCACAAAACCTATCGTGGTGCCTGCTTGATGGCTATGTTGAGCACCCAAAACCCTCCCTCTAATCCATAATCCTTTTTTTCATCACCTATAATTTTCAATATTTTACTGCTTGTAATTTCATCAAACACTTGTTAGGCGTTGTGTTTTATTGTTCATAGGCCAAATAGTACTGGCAAGATGAGTGAAAGCAAGTGAAAATTGATGACAGATGACTTACCTCTTCAAGTAAGCAGCAACAAGTTTAGTCCTTGATGCAGATTTGGTTGGGTTGGAAGTTGTTCTGTTCGGGCCCCAGCTTTGTTAAGTTGTGAGCATGGAGGAGAAACATAAAAGGGGGCAAAATAATCTTTTCATGCAATGAAAAAGATCAATGGACCATTAAGTGTCACGTGTATAGCATGTGACTACTTAAATATGTTTTAAGTCCATCTGAATATAATAATTTTTTGTTTTAATATTTCATTTTAAAAACTTTAGGAATGAGTCCTCCAAAAAAATTATCTTTTTCTCTATAGTCCTTCCATTACATATTTAGATGTTGTCATTATCTGCTTACATATTGGAATACCACATGCAGTGCAAGCATTCCACGTAGATCTAATGAATGGTTGAAGTAAACATTAAAGGAATTAAAATAAAAAATTTATTATTTTTAGAAGGATTAAAATACAAAATTATTATATTTAAGAAGAATAAATACATATTTAATTTAAGACTAGTTCATTACCAACACATTAGCTAGAAGCTATACCCCCATATACACAAATTTCTTTAACTAAAAAACTTCACTTCTAAACACACTTTTTTTAACCCATAAACTCAACCTCTAAACATAATTTTCTTCAACCAAAAACTCCACCTCTAAGCAACTTATTGACTCAGAGTCCATCACTTTGGCTCATAGTAATCATGTTATGGGTTGAGTGATGATGGTTCTATGGGTTTCGTGGCAGAGGTGAAAGCAAGGAAACTTGTGTGGGTTGGAGGTAGTGGGCAGTAGCAGAGCTTGAACAAAATTTGTAAGAGAGACAAATTGAATGTTTAATATAGAAATTCTCTTCTTTCTTTTGCCCATTAGTCTTTTCTATTAAAAAATGCATCAAATCTTTTATTTTTCATATCTTTGATCTTTAATAATAAAATTTTCACCTCCAAAATAACTTCAAATGTTTTATATTAGCAAATACTTTAAATAAAACAATAAACAAGCACTACAATAATATATATATAATGAACACAAGAAATAATAGACCTAAAAGTAAAAGCTTAATATTACAAGAGAAAGAGATATTGAGATACCTTGTAATTATTAAACAATGAGATAATAGTCAAAATTTATTATAATCACAAAAAATGGTGATATTCCTATATGCACACACACAAAATGGGGGGGGGGCATGGCCCTTTCTGTCTTGAAAAGATCTGTCCCTAGTAGTAGGTGTTGTTCGATATTTGGAAGGACAAGCTTGCAATGTGACGAGGGGTGTTGGTGCTTACTGTTAATGGCTTATATCCAGGGTCATGAAACAAAGGCACACAGGGTTCACGATGGTGGTGGTCTCTGTTGCGTAGAGGCTATGAATCTGGTTGTTAGGTGGTATGATGTCGAATCAGAGGACAAAGACACTCGGTGTTAAGAAACTGGGTCTCAAGAAACAGAAATATGTTCCAAATTGAATTCAATAAAAAAAGGTCTTCTAAAGTCCTAATAGGAGGGATATTTATAGACCTTATACAAAACAAACCAAATACAAATTAAATACAACTAGCAGATGATAAGATTTGAGATTTGGATAAAATTCCATTAAAACTAAAATCTTAACTATAACTAAAATACTAAAATAAATAAAATCTCTTAACTAACAAAATAAAATTTCAAATTAAAATAATGAAAAATAAAATTCAAAATAAAATTCTAATAATAAAAATTATAGTTATCCTAATGTAATCTGTATCATTCTCCCCCTCTAAAAGAACTCATCTTTGGAGAGTTATATCTTGATTTCATCTAAGATCGATATGGTAGGAATGATTTTCAAAAATTGAAGTAGTAACAAAATTAAGGTAGTTCTCATTCTTCACAAGATAATGATAAATATAATTACGAGAAGAATTCACAATCAGCATTATATTAATCTGGGCTAGATATTATGGTGGAATTGGTGGCACTTTAGGCACGCAAGCAGTCGGACAATCTGTAGCAACAACTAAAGAGGACATAGAAGGCTAAAAGGTATCTTTAGAAGGAAGCAAATCATCAACATCAAAATTATGATCCCTAAAATGCACATTAGAAACAAATTTATAATTATCACTACTTAATGCAAACTTGCATTTAATGTTGGCACACAATTTAAGGATATATTGATAATTGTCTTAGTTAAATCAAGATGTTTAAGATCTGGTGGTTTGGGTTTAAGATTATTGAGTTCAATGTTTTCTTTATTGCTAGTGGTTATGCTTTTGGAATCCTTAACTTTCACCTTTGAACATTCTTAACTATGATCGATAGGTCGCAAGATAAGCCTTTTACCATTAAAGTTAAATGAATATGTATTATCCATATCTTGGTGGATCACATCATGATCATATAACCAATGATGACCTAACAAAATGTAAGTAACATACATAGGTAAACCATCACAATAGATATTTTCCTCATACGACCCTAATGCAAGTGGTACTTTACACCTATGGGCTACCTCTAAATAAGTATCATTTACCCAAGTTATCCTAAAAGGTTATGAGTGAGGTTCCAGGTTTAAACCACATCTAATCACATCTCTTTTAGAAATCACATTTAATGTGCTATCATTATTTATGACTAGGCTACAACTTTTACCTCACATTTAATGTAGGTTTTTCATGCATCATAAATAGGAGATTTACGAACAAACTTTATGACACTGATGTGATTTGGCAACAAATTGTTCATGTTTTATAATAAGGACATATTAGAAATAAAAGAAGTGCCAACAAATTATATGCAAAGTTATGAAAATTATAAACTATTCTAAAGGCACAAATAAAATTAAAAGCCAAGAATGGCTAAAAAAATTGCACCTTTGTTCAGCAATAAAAGAGTGAAATGACCAAAACTCTTTGTTAAAGACTTCAAATTATGAAAACAAGTGCAAAAAGGGATCCGAAACGACCAAAAACCTAAGAGAATAGGTCAAAGTCAAAGTCAACATAGCAGTCAAAGTTCAGTATCACGTCAACGTCATCGTCGCGTTAGAGTTAGTGTGACGTTAGGACAGGGGCAAAGGGCTACACGCACGGTGCATGAGAACCACGCGTGGAGACTTCTAATGATGTATGGGGACACGTGCAGCATCTGTTGGAGGTTAAATTTTGGCAGTTGGAAGATCTAAGGCTTCCGATTCTGATGGTGGTGGTCGTGGTTCAAAACAAAGTATAGATGATAGTGTTCTAATGACATTCATATGGTTGTGCATTTATCAGCGAAGGAAACATAGATTCCGACAGTTTCAAGCTAGTTTTACGAATAAATGGTGAATAGTAGGCAGTAGAACAACTTTGGTTGCGAAAAATTAATGCTTTCAAATAGCACAAAGTGTGGGGATCAATAAGGTTTGGATGCCAAATTGATGTAAAACCAAAGGACAAAGGCACTCAGTGTAAGAGACTCAATCTCAAGAAACAGAAATATATACCAAATTAAATTCAATAATTAAAAAATCTTCTAAAGTGTTGATAGGAAAGGTATTTATTTATAACCATCATATAAAACAAAACCAAATACAAATCAAATACAACTAGTAGATGATAAGATTTAGGATTTTGATAAAATTCTATTAAAATTGAAATCTTAATTATAACTAAAATTCTATAATAGATAAAATGCCTTAACTAACAAAATAAAATCCCAAATTAAAATAATAGAAAAATAAAATCCTAATAATAAAAATCCTAATTATCCTAATGTGATTTGCATCATGATAGCTTCGACAATGGTATGTAGAGGCTGTGTCATGGACAATCTTGAGATGCGATGGGTCTCAAGTGGATAGTTATAGGGGTTTGGTGGTTCGGTTGGAGGTTTGATAAAATTGAGTTATATTTGAATCGATTTGGTAGTATAAATCTTCATTGTTTGGGTTGTATTTTGTATTACAAGAGTTTTGTAGCGGTGGTAATTTTAGAAGTTTTCGGTAGCTTGAAGGTTGATCACTTGTGTTTCAAAGTGATGAATTATAGGTTGGTGAGTTGCTAAGAGGTGGAGTTTTTGGGTCGAAGAGAATTATGCTTAAAGTTGCAGTCTATTGGTTGAAGAAAAATATATATAAGGATAGAGTTTCTAACTATTGTGTTGATGATGAATAAGTGCCAGATTAAATAAGTATTTATTTTCTTTAAATATAGCCATTTTTTATTTTAATCTCTTTAATGTTCACCTCAACATTCATTAGATCCACGTAGGATGCTTACGGTCCACGTAAGACTACACGAAGGCAAAAAACGACAACATCTAACTGAGATGTAATGGAAGGACCGTATAGGAAAGAAATTTTTTTTGGAAGACTCGTTCCTACAATTTAAAAAATGAGGAACTGAAATTAAAAATTGCTATATTTAGAGGGGCTAAAACATAGTTAAGCCACACAAGAGTAACATTTCATTTGTTTTTTAAACGCATTGTTAGTTATAAGGGTGAAAACTGTAAGAACAATTGATAAATTAAGGGAGGTAAATGTCATTTTCCAAATAAGAAGGGTGTTGAGTGTAATAAGCGCTAACCTCGGGGGAGGTGTAACATCCCTAAAAAACATAAAATGAAAATAAGTCATATTATTCGAATAACTAAATGATTATTCGAATAAAGTTGTTACTGTGCAAAAAGATAGGAGAAAAATGTCATTTTATTCTAATAAGCTTTTTGTTATTCGAAAAACTAGCTATATTAGTACCTAAGAATTAACCATGTTATTCGAATAACTATATTGTTATTCAAATAAATGAGCTAATATCATAAAACTGGGAACACCCGTAACAGAATGAAAACCAAGTTTTCATCCAAATTTTCTTAGTTCTTTAGTTCCAATGGAACTAAAATGATGAAGTATAGTTAATGAAGTAAGACTTACATCATCAAGAAACAGGTGTCATGCAAGGGAAACTTATGGAATCTTGAGAAATCTAGAACAAAGATATGTGTTAAGAAATGGATGGAAAATTAACAAAGCTTAGCTCATAAGTCACTCTATAAAATGATTGCAGAGAACATGTGTTAAAAGATGAATGAAATAGGAGAAGAAATAAGGCCAAGTGTCCAAACATTAATGATAAATGAGCTAAGCTTATGACATCAACATGAACATGTGTCATGGAGGAGAGCTTTTGAAATGATGAAGAAACAAGTGTCAAGAATTGGGTGATGGATGACAAAGGTTTAATGGTTAAGCCTCTTCACGTTTAATAATTCAAGAGGAAGTGTCAAGTGAAATGATTACAAGGGAAGATTTCTAGGATATGCAACCTACCCTATGTAAGGCAACTCAACTCTAGCTCTATAAATATCTCACCTCTCCTTCATTCACGTCACAACATACTCATCTAACCCAAAAACTGGCAGCTTTGTTTTTAGCAACCCAACTCCTCCTTTCTTCAACTACTTCCTTTTCTACTTCAAATTTGTAAAACAAAGGTAGGAAATTGCGAAAACATCACTCTTTCTTCTTTATTTCTTCCAACCATACCTCTTAGTCCATTTTTTTCAATATGTTTCCATATGCTCTAATTTTTGTATAATGAAATAGTAGAATTATGGTTTCTGCAAACTGATTTTCGAATTTATTTCAAATAAACATAAGCTTATTCGAATAAACCAAGTTTAAAAATGCTTTCAGAAGCTGATTTATTCGAATAAGGTTTTCTTTATTCGAATAAAGTTTTACAGAAAAGCTTTTAAACTGAGCTTTTAGTAGTTTTATTTTAATAAACTTTCTTTTATTCAAATAAACATCCTACAGAACATCAATTTTGAAATATTTCCATTAACAACTTTTTATCATACTTTACTCTTTTAAATTATTTATCATTTAAAGTCTTATAAATTATTGTTTTGAATAATGAGCTATTTTTATGACTCTTTTTCATCAAATTTTTATTTAACCAATTTTATTATGAACTATTCTTTTATGAATTATTGTTTATACTAGTTTTTAAAGAAAGTTCTTATATATGATTTGATGTGATTATTATGTTAAATATTTTTCTATAAAGAAAGTTCATTCAATGAATAAAAGTGAATCAATGTGCAAAAGAAAATAAAATTATTGCAACTGTGATTAGAGAATTGAGGGACATCTCAATTAGATATTATTATTGTGACCATGATTAGATGATCAAGGGACGCCTTGGTCAATTTATTGTGATAATGATTAGAGGATCCATGGATGCATTGGTCAAATTATTGTGACCATGATTAGAGGATTAATAGATGCCTTAATCATTAATAATTATTGTGGTCATGATTAAAAGATTAAGGGACACCTTAATCAAAATTATTGTGGTTATGATTAGAGGATTAAAAGACGCCTTAATCAAAATTATTGTGATCATGATAATAGCATTAAGGGGCGCCCTGATGAAGAGAAAGATGTACAACTGATTAAGAGTACTGAATTAAGATGATAAAGAGATATTAATAATGATGTTTCTAAAGAATATTAATGATGACAATTTTTAAAAGCGAGATGATGATAACAATTTACTTATATTTTTACAACTAAATTTATTTATTATACTCTTTCAATTTTTTACAAATATTCTTATTCCTTTATTTAGATAATTATTTATTACGTAGATTCTTATTTTCTTATTCGGATAATTATTTTTTACAGAGAGTCTTATTATTTTATTTCGGATAATTATTTTTATCACTATGTTAAGAAACTCATTTTTTCTTTGAAATACTTATTCATTTATTTTCAAGTTATCGACTTTTATCTTGAATTATTTACTCATTCTTCTTATGTTATTTATTCTCTTCAAAATTATTTCTCAATTATTGATTTGTATAACTATTATTTTATTTTGTGGACTCTTATATATTGTCTTAGAAAAAGAGAATTACAAAGAGTGGATTATGTATAATTATTTTTATTCTTTCCTACTGAGATTGTATCTAACCCTTTGTGATGTATATTTTTCAGATAAGATCAACTGAAAAAATTGTCTGACAGTATTTGTGAAGAGCAAGTTTACAGACCGAGAGCTTGCAGGTTAATTTAATTTTTGTAATTAAGTAGCACCTTAAAAAGGCTTATGTAAGCCTCAATTTTGGAAAATAGGTGCTTAAGTTAGAAGTATTTGTATGTTTTAACTAATAGTGTAACCCTCAAAAATATATAATTATACTATTTATATAAGATAATGTTAGAAGTTATTAATAACGTGTTACTCTACTAAATTTAAATACTATAATATTAGAGTAGGACATTACAAGAGGTGAATATAATTTCCCCAAATTGTAAATACGACTCAATAACTATGAATTATTTGATCAATAATTACATCCATGATTTTTTTCTCAAAAAAAAAAAAATACAAAAGATCTTGATCCATTTGGTTTACAAAAAAGTTCAAAGAAAACAAAGAAAGAAAAATTATTTTTAAAAAATTATGAAGCCCATGAGATAGTCCATTCAAGGAGGCTAATGAAAGGTGCGAAGGGTTTTATGTCAACCAAAATTTATATAGAAAAATTGTATGATCGGCTTTCCTGGAGTTTTGTTTGCTGGTGTTTGGAGGATTCCAACATTCCAAGGGTGCTAGTGGATTTGATCATGATCTTACATCTAGTTCTTTTTTTCAAAATTTTATGGAACGGGGATAAAACAAGGAAATTTGGCAAGGAGCCCTATTTCGCTTTATTTGTTTGTGATATGCATGAATAGATTGTCTCATCTAATTAATAATGGATGTGGTTAACGATGATTATTAGAAACCAATGCAGGCAGGTCGTTTTGGCCCTTATATTTCACATTTTCTTTTTGATATGATGACCTTTTGCTATTTGCCGAGGCATCAGATGCTCAATTAGATAACATACTTAGGTGTCTTAACCCTTTTTGTGAAGCCACTAGTTATAAAATCAACAAACAAAAGATAAGCATATTCTTCTCTAGAAATATGAAACAAGATGTAAGAGATTCTATAATCCAGAAGATTAGGTTCCTTGCTACCATAGGATTGGAAAGATATTTAGGTTCATTGCCTTACCATGGTCGTGTTAAGAAAGCTAACTTTAGGAACATTTTAGACAAGGTGAGCACTAAGCTAGCTAGTTGGAAGTCTTAGTAGTGCCTCTCAATGATGGGTAGGCTTACTCTAGCTCAATCCAATTTGTGCAATATAGCAATTTATGTTGAGATAGAAAAACTGCAATGTAACTTTGTTTGGGGAAGCACAGCTCAACAAAGAAAAGTGCACCTTGTAAATTGGGAGAGTTTGTGCTTGCCAAAGAATATTGGTGAGGGTTTGGTTTTAAACACTTGACCACGGTCAATGATGCACTTTTGATGAACTTAGGAAGGAGCATTCTTACGAGGATAAATGATTATGGGTGAGAATTATTAGAGAAAAATACAAGAAACATCAAGATCTCACTTTACGGGTGAAATGCAGCAATATCATTCTAATATATGGAAAGCTCTTCATAGAGTAGTCAATCGTGTTAACAACAACAGTGCTTGGCAATCAAGTTATAAAGTTGTAGTTATAGAAAGTGATCTTCTGCTATAGTCATTATATGCTTAATAATAACAATGCTGATAGATAGTAACATAACAAGTTGGTTTCGAGGGTATTGGGCTAGATGAGGAATGAATGGTACATAGCTCTGGTTCATACTCTAAAAGGGCATTTGGTTCAAGAGTTGATTTTTTAATCTTGGGAATAAGAATCCTGGGAGCGATATTCCTAGGAATGATATTTCTGGGAATCTATCAAGCCCACGTTTAGTTATTTTTAAACATGGTTGGGAATATAGAAACACCCATTTCTGCTTCTGCCATGATCAATCGCACCGGCACTCGCCAAACCACTACACTCTAGTCCAGGCAATCTCCACCTTCATCATCTTGTCAGATTCACATTCCAAAGTCCAGTCGATGTTAGTGTAGGCAAATGACGACGTCTTAGAAAGGATATGGTCCAGGCGTTTGGTCAAACATCGATGGAGGTTAATGGTGTGGCTTCACCAAAATCAGTGGAGGGGTTGATGGACTTGTTGCCGAAGTTGTTGGTGGACGACAGGGAGGACTGGTGGTAGCAATCGTCACTGAGACTGGTGGTGTACATTGGGTAGGCAAAAGAGTAAGACTTGAATCATTCCCAAGTCGTGGGAATCAACTTAACCCACCTCCACCAATGGGCATGATTCCGTGGGAGTGATCTTCAAAAAATATTCTTGGGAATGGGGTTTGGGTGAGAGTCTTTTTTCACGTCTTGAATCAAACACGAGAACATTTCATTCCCATATCAACATTCCTAAGAATGTGAAACTTACTCTTGAACCAAATGCCCTATGCAAATTGGTTAGCTAATTGAAGTTTGGAGCAAGAGCTATGATACCAAGATAAGTCCCCTCCTAGGGACTTAGCTAGAGTGCTAGACTGGTACTTGATGATTTGTCTGGGCCTTGTACACCTTGTGTAATGGCCATGTATACGATCGACCCAATCTTTGGGTCCATCGATGGTTCCTAGAACCTCAACAGTTGGATCTTTAATAATTTAGATCAAGGATTGAGATCAATTACAAGCAACCTGGGTTAGGTAACCCAGAGAATGGATAATTACAGTTTGGTCCTCGTCCATGGATTGGGTCCAATGTCAAATACAACCCTGTTATTTCTCCCTTTTCGACCTCACATGGACTGGCTGTTATTAAGAGGTTAGACCTTTATCATTTTTCCAAATGACTGTCCACTACTAAGTGTAAAAATCAAATCTTACAACTACAAAAATCAGAGTAGCACAATAGGGAGTGTTTGAAAATAGTTGTGAAAATTTAATTATTTTAATAATTAATTATTGTACAATTGATTATTATTATAATTGATTATAACATATAATCAATAATAATAGAATTAGTTTTATATTTGGGTATATTAGTTAAAAAGTGATTTTAAGTTAATCTATTTTGTTTAAAGATATATGAAAAAGAATTATTTTTATATATTAAATTATTAAAATAGACATAAAATAATTAAAAAAATTATTTGATTGAAAATAAAATAGTATTTATATATCAAAGTGTAAAAAATAAGTTAATATAATATTATGACCTTATCAATTGTTTGGTGTAAATATTGTATTTTATAAGTTTATCCATTAAATCTCTCTTATATATTAAAATGATGGATAACTTAATCAAGCCTTGGGTAATATTAGGCCTAATTGAATTTTAATGTATAAGCTGTTATAAAGACTTTTTCATTACAATTTTTAACACCTCGATATTCCCAACTATTACGTATTAAGTCTTATACTATCAGGTCTTATACTATCAAACTTTATAATATCATGCTTAATACTATCAGGTCTTATCCTATCATTCATACCAAACGGGCCCATAGAATCATAAGATTCAATCTTCAGCATTATAAAAAAAAAACTTTTATAATGTATTAAATTTCGTGTAAAAGTTGAAACTAATTTTGTCCAACATGATTAAATAGTGAAAAAAAAAAGTTATTAGCAACAAATTAAGTGCGTGTTTGGGATAATGTGAAAATTAGATTATTTCAATAATCGATTATTGTATAATTTTTTTTATAATCAATTGTAAAAAAAAATTATATTTAGATATATTAGTTTAAAAGTAATTTTAAATTAATCTATTTCGTTTGAAAAAAATTATTTTTATATATTAAATTACTTGATTAAGTATAGAATAATTTAAAAGAAATATATTTAATTGATTAAAAAAATTATTTGATTAAAGATAAAATAATATTTATATATAACTATTAGGAATAATTTTAATAACTTTTTTATAAAATACTCAAAGAAATAATTCTCGTCCAACAGATTTTTACTAAAAAAAAAAAACTCAAAAAAAAAATTGTTAGATTTTTTTTAACAGAATGCCAAACATATTACTTTATTAAACAACAACTTAAAAGGTTATAAAAAATTATTGGGGAACGAAAAAATTGTTCCCAATCATGCTATAAATACCATTTGGCAACAGATTAAAAGCTATTGGCAACCCTAAATCTGTTGTCAAACACGCACTTACATTCACTATGCTATATTCCTAGATATGCTCAACCAACAGCAAAAATTATACCAATAGACAAATATTAAGGTACCTGTAATCTTTGTGTTATTACTATAAATCCGTCTTCGCAAATTACGACGACTCAAACCAAAAAGACACAATGCTTTATCCATTAATACCACCGCATAGGTCTCCCTCACCATCCTCTATCACCGGTGTTGCCAAAACTAGTGCATCGAGTTAAAGATGAGGAAAACTACAAACAATCGAGTTGAAAATTCATCCTATCCCGTCCCACCCTAGTCAACTCATCCAGAAAATTAACCTATCCAAAGCTCTAGAATAAAGTTCATGAATCATGGCAGAGCTGCATATTTGCCAAAACATAATTTTATACAAGAAATATTTGCAAAACAACAAATAGACCAATTTGACAAAAGATATAACTTGCTTTCACCGATAATGTTTTAGGATTCATGGATAGATACAAATATAACAGGTCCACCAAAAAAGTCCACCTTGTGTAATTACAATTACTTGTTATTTTTTGTTTTTGGTTGGGCCCCTTATTTTTCGGGAAAAAAAATGAAGATTCCTTGCGATTTTTTATTTAGAACTTTACGAAAGTTGAGCATATAATAATAGGTAAGATGAGGCTGTCAGTACCACTTACCTGCTTGCAAATTGTAATAATAATAAAAAATATGAAAAAAAATTAAAAAAAATAAAAAACAGAAATGGATAATGTCATGATCCCAAAACTATAGAGAGGGCCCATCACTCACGGTCGTTGTCAAATTTGAGTAGAAGTCAAGTGCTGTCAGGCTCAGCTCACCGATTCATTCTATCCGGACACCGCAGTCACACACTCTCTCTCTCTCTCCTTCATTCTCAACTCAAAGACTCAACAGGACTCTCACTTTCTCTGGTAGGCCTATGTTTGAAATAATACTTTCTTTCTCTCCTAAATTTTCAATTATCAATTTTCAATTTTCACACTTACCTCTTGCTTTTGCGGTTTGCCTGCACCACAGTCACACCTCTCAACCTCCTCCATCTTCTGTTTCATTTTCTTTCTCTGATTTATTTATGCCACTCTTTGTTAGACTTGGAGGACTGTGGCACCTGGATTTGACTAGTTGGTAAATGGAAGATCTGAATGGTTTTTGAGTTCTGACCCCAGAAAATCTGACTGCACAATCAGGTTGATATAATATTTTGGGTGATCATAAATTCTATGGCTCCACAACTTACTTATCTATATTTAATTTAAAGAGATACAATCAGGGTGGTGAAATGAAATTAAGGCTTTTTCATTGATTTATTTTAAGTTTATTGCTATTATATTGATGCTGATGTGTGTGGGGTTGTGATGTGTGGTGTGATGAACTACCCTGATTGTTTTGGTTTCTGGGGGGGACCAATTTGGTTAGACCAAACTTTTATATATCCTTTAAGCTTCAGTGATCAAAGAAAGAACACACAAAAAAAAAAAGGGTGAATGTGTGACACAAATTTTCTATTAATTTGGTGATCGGATTCCATAGCTTCTGTTTCTTCTTTTTTTTTTTTTTAAATTTTATTTTGACATCTTTCCAGCTTCCAATACTTGTGACCTGGAAGTGATGTTCTCTTACATACTTCATTTTTAAAGTTTGAGATTGATTTTTTTTTTTTTTTGGTTGAAGTTAAGTAAATCAAATGAATGCTAAGATTTGAGCCAAGTGCTTGATAATGGGACAAGAGAGTTATTTTGATCTCCTTTTGCACTTGAAAGTGTTAAGTTATTATATTGGAATCGATATGATGTTATGGTATTTATGAGCCAATTCTCAGACTTCATGAATCGGGTTATTAGCAGTACAATCTTGTGAAATGCTATTATGTACCTTATTGATTTCATTTTCTCATTTTTGTTGATAACCAATTAGACACCATATTGATGCTCTAACCTTCATCTGAAAAGATATAAATTTAATACAGTTGTGGAATTTAGCTCGAACCTTTTACACCAGAAGTAACTGGGATGAAACTTTAACTATTAGACAACTGATTGTGGTGAGCACTAGGAAAAATTGATTCATCCATTGGCTTTGGTTGCATCCATATAAGTTTTGTTTGAAAAGCTTCGTGCTATCTAGTTTTTTCCAATCTGATAATATAACGATGCATGTCAAATTTTATTTTATGTGTTCATTAATACCAGAAATTTTTTTTGGGGGGATGGGGGTTGGGGTACAGTACCAGAATCTAATTTTAAGTACTAGATTCTGTGACTTCAAAACCACTTATAAAGTGCACTTCCCAATGAATTGGCCAATAAGCATATACCTAGTTCTTGTGCACTATGTGCAGTTCTTTGTAGTGCTCAAAGCTCATTACTTCTTCTCCCATGAATATGTGCATTAATAGACTTAAGCTAATTGCATTGCAAAATTTAAATTTCGAAGAGCTGTTCTCTGGTTTTAGACAGTTAAAATGCAAGGAGGATTGCGAGCATTTTTCTCACATGGGAACGTCATAAAAAATGCTGTTTTGCAACGAATCCGCATGGTGAGCCCCCTATTGCAGCCAGTTGTCTTTTCACGGTTTGAGTCTGTTACACCTGCTCGCATTGAGGAGCATGGTTTTGAGAGCACCACAATTGCAGACATCTTGAAAGCAAAAGGTAAAGGTGCAGATGGCTCCTGGCTTTGGTGCACCACAGATGATACTGTTTATGATGCTGTTAAATCGGTATGCTTATTTGATTTTATTGCAATTGTTTTTGCAATAAATTTGTAAGTGTTGCACAAGATTGATGCATTTCACTAAATTGACATTCATTGCAGATGACCCAGAACAATGTTGGAGCTTTGGTGGTTGTGAAACCTGGTGAGCAGAAGTCAACTGCAGGAATTATAACAGAAAGAGGTACCTGATAAGGATGCAAAATTTTTTCTTTTTTGGAGTACTGTGATATGTTGTCTAATAGATAATTTAGTTATATTTACAAGATATTGTCTTATGTCAGGGTTTTCTTTTTGTAAAAAAATAGGTCTTCTCTATTAGCTGTACTGACTAAATCATATTGAAATTGTATTTGGATGTGTAGTTGGTCTGGAACATTAGAAATGAAGGAATAGCATAATTGATAGTCATTGATGCTAGGGAATAATTTTATGACTCCTTTAATCTAAAGGAAGTTTAAAGGGATTTCCCCCCTCAAAACTAAGTGGAGTTTATGAAATGAATTTTATATGAGGAATTAAGACGTGAATGTAAAATATCTTTATGCTAATGTGTTTCCATAAAAATTGTTGAAAAATGCAAGCTAGTGAACGTAAATTTTTTATGTTATACAAACAAACGAAGAGGGGGAAAAACTACTTTCTTGTGCTCTTTTTCATCTCTTTCTCCTATCCTTGCCATCTAAGTCCTAAAATTCCTTAAAAATCTTAGAGGAAGACTCTTGGTAAGAATAAGATCATATGTACTATATGGTTCGCAAAGTTAAGCCATTGGGTTGTCGTGATTGACAGTTCACACCCTGTAAATACAAGAAAGATAGGATAAGGATGGGAGATCTTCACTCAGTGGTGCTTTTGGCATTTGTGGAAGTGTATCATGTGTTGTAAAGACCTGCATGTGCTTTGATAAGTACAACATGGTTTATGTTAGAGAAGCAAATTGGCTAACTAGCTAAGGGTCCAGTAAAATTACATGGCATAATGTAGTGGAGAAAAGTTGTGTTGGTTTATATCAATATATTCTTGGATGCAGTTAAATGGTCCAAGTATAAACAGCATTGAATGCCAATTATACTAGTCTATGTACATCTTTTTTGTGATCTTGTTACCCAGATTACCTCAGGAAGATCATCGTGCAGGGAAGATCATCCAAGTCCACCAAGGTTGGGGATATTATGACTGAAGAGGTATAAACTGTTATACTTATTGTATAGGACGATATCTTTTGCTTGTGGTTCCTTCATTTTATGCATATAAGTTTGGAGAATTCAACCATTCCCCCAGTTAGTGGTACCGCTACCCAATTTGCAGTGTTATTGTATTTTGGATTAATTTGGATGCAAAATTCAGCAGTCACTGATAATACCAATTGAGCAGGGTACCAGTAATTAGGGGTAACATAGAAATCTCCTGTAAGTTTGCGCATGTAACCATTCTTGATATCTAAATTCGGATATGGTGGCTGCAGAACAAACTTATCACAGTCACACCTGATACCAGAGTTCTACGGGCAATGGAACTGATGACTGGTATTTATATGCTTTTTGGTCCTCTAAGGGGCAGATTAAAGGATATCATATAACTTGGCAAAAATAAAAAAACAGATCAGATAAGCTTGTAACTTATGTTCTTCTCTTATTCTTGTCTCCCTTTCACCCCTTTTTATTCAGATAATAGAATCAGACACATCCCTGTCATTAATGAAAATGGTATGATCGGCATGGTGTCTATTGGGGACGTGGTTCGTGCTGTTGTGAGCGAGCACCGACAAGAGCTTGACCGCTTGAATGCTTATATACAGGGAGGTTATTAGATGATGATGAAAATCCCTGAAGGGTACTCAAGCTGACTTGGGGTATGTAATAAGCTTGAGTGCTTGTAAATATGTTTTGGCCAGAGAACCATCTTGTTTGCTTTTCTGTTAATTTTCGATTTCAGTTTTATGGACATTAGACCTTGGAGTAGCATGTTAATAATAACAACTGGATGCAGTTTGAATTTCTGTTCTTTTCTGAAGTTTGTTTCACGAGTACATAATAGATATTTAACTTTCAGAGTTTGCAAATGGTGGGTTTTGTGCTGCAAGTTATGTTATCAGAGAATTATGAAGCAGTTGAAGGTGTAATTTACCCCTTAACATTTATTAATGGAGCATAAAACCCCTTCACCTTCAAATGGCATCCAAATAACTAACGGTGTTTTGTCTCATTGTGAATTACTCAATAACGTTCCATCCTCTTGCCAATTACCCAGATCTGAAGCTCCATGATCGCACCTTACCGAGCCACTGCCAGAGCTTATACCTGAACCATAGCCAGTGACCCAAACTAGCCACCATTCCTCTGTTCCAGCAATCAAAGCATCATAGAAGAGCATTCATCGTCAACATAGCCTTCTTCCTCAAAGAGAACACTTTTACCACTACCTGCAACAAAGTTGAATCACCATAGCCACCTTTCCCAAACAAAAAAACTCAAAAACAGAAGCTAAGCAAAATCCACCCAGCACACAAAATTCATTTTCACATTTACCCCTTGTAGACAAAACACCCAATTCCACCGAAACCAAAACCTATAACTACCATAAAACTGAGAACTAGTAGCACCACCCCACCATAGAATCCAAACCATCATCCCTGTAATCCAAGAAAACCCAAACCCATTACTTAGAAATTTAAGCAATAGTTGAAATTTGATTGTGGGTTCTATAATGTTGATTATGCTGGGTTGTTTGGGTGATGAGATAGATTCATGGAGGTGTGGTGTTGGATCTCTAGTGGCTGTGGTGTTATGAAAGGTCTATGGGTTTTTTTTGGGTGCAAAAGGCAAGGGTTGTTTTGTGTGTGTAAGGAATGGAGGAAGGTCTCTGATTTCTGCAGGATGGAATTTGGTTGGGTTTGATTTTTCTGTTTTGTGTTGGCAAGGTTGCAGGTGAAAATTTTCTGGTGTTGTTCGGTTGAGGAGTTGGGGCCCCAGTCACTCTCTTGGAAGAGGACGAATATTATTTTGGGTTGTTAAGGATGGCATTTGAAGAGGAGGAGGGGTTTTAAGCTCTATTGACAAATTTTGAGAGGTAAATCACACATTTAAATCTCGAGGGTTAAATGCACGTGAGTTAAAGATGAAGGGAATAGAATGTATTTTAGTCAAAAAATTATTAACAAAAAGAGAAAATATTCGGAAAGATCTTTGGAGAGGTTGATTATATTTGGGAAGATGATTCAGGAAAAATAGTTGAATGTTATTTAATAATTAATTTTCATTGATATAAATAAGTAATAGTGTTAATTAATTGAATAATGCTATCAATATATATTATTTTATATTTGTATAATTTTAATCATCTAATTATAATTAATTTTATCTTATTTTTTGATTCCATATTTAAATTATGTCACGTATCCCAAAATATGAAAGATGTGCTTACAAATAATGTGTAATAAGTTTTATCCTAATCAATTTTTTGGTGTGAAAGTTAGAAGAAAAGAAACAACTAGCTCTTAAAGTCGAACCACCAAATGATGAGTCATAATCCTAATCAATTTTATGGTGTGCAAGTTAAAAGAAAAGAAATAACTAGCTTTTAGCCATTGCTTGGTTGAGGTGAAAATGAAAGAAATGAAAATGGAAGGAGAAAAAATGGGTTGATTTTGTTATAATCGAACCACTAAATATAGAGTCATAAAATAATGAGAATATTATACCACTCTATTAAAAATATAACACATGTCATGTAATAATCATACATATCATTACATTAATTTAAATCAAATACGAACGGATACGAACGGTTTAGAAAATGTTAATAGTATTATTCTTAGAATATGTAAATATATTTTCCCAAATTAGAAGGACAAGAAGAATCATGATTAGCTCTATATTTAACAAGATGGTTAGCACAATAATTTTTTGCCTCTAACCCATGCACTATAGAAACAACCCAATTTAGTTAAGTAGGTGTGTTTTCTGCCTTGATTATTTTTAGGGATAGATTTAGGGGGTGGAAAGGAGGGATGCTGGCCCCCATGATTTAAAGAAAAAAAATTGTTGAATCTATTAGTAAATGTTTGTGCCTTGCCTTCACATGTGAGATTGATTTAAAATTTATATCCTTCCTTATGTTTTTACGTTGCTAATGTATCAAATTTAAGCTTTGTTTTTTTGAACACTCTTATATAATTATATGTTTACAAATTATTCCAAATTTCTGACAATGACAAAATCTACTTAAAAAGCTAAACTTTTTTAGTTACTTGTTAATATAAAATTTACACTAAGATTGGATAAAAAAAATGCCAATAAACTTGTAACTCGCACGGCACCCGCCCGATTTGGGTATGATGATCATATTCAGATCGCTTGTTCCTCCAGTAAACCATTTGTCCTCATCCCTTACAGTTGCTGAGGTAATTGCATCTTCAAATTGAGAAAAACAAAAATTTGGATAAAAATTAAACTAAAAAAAGTAAATGCTCTTAAATTATTAATAATTAATAATAGCTGTGTATAAAATAATAATAAAGGAATAGCGTGGCTTATCGAATGGGTTAACGACGAGAATAGTGAATAGAAGATTCTGTATGGTGAGGTCTTCTGCTTCCTGAGCAATTCTCCAAGCCTGCTTTTCATACCTCCCATTCCTTCCACTCTATTATTCTCTTCTGCTTATTCAAAACGCTCACTTAGCCCTCTCTCTCTCTACACTGAACTTTCTCTCTCTCAAGATTCAAGTTTGAATGGGGCAGTAAGTAAGTAACGATTTCCCTTTTATTTGCTTCCCCTATTTACTTGATTGTTTCTGTTCTTCTCCTTCACTGCTTCTCCTTTCTCTCTTTGACTCCAACAACAACAATCAAGAATCAAGAACCCGCTGTTGCTGTTGCTGTTGCGTCCTCATCTTCACTTACTTCTTGCTACTTGGTATACAAAATACACGATCACTTGTGAATTGTATCTTTAAAGGTAATAAAAAAGAAAAAAAAGAAGCAAGCCCTTTTTGCCTTTGTCCCATTTTCTTTTCCTTCTGATGGGGTTTGTTTATTTTCCAAGAAATCTGGTCAATTGGGTATGCCAAATGGGTCGCCATAACGTGATTATGGTGGTCAAAGTCATACAAAATGGACTTCAAGAAATGACAGAATAAATATAAATAAATTGCTACTTCTTTATTATTATGGACATGTTTTGTTTATGTTTTAGTGAGAGACCACCGGCATTATTTTATGCTTTCATAGACTTTGAGCTGAGGCACTTATGCATCATCATGTCATGTCTTTGATGCAGTTTGGTTTTATATAGCAAATTTCAACAAGGCGACTTGATGGGAATTTCTTCTTCTTTTGGTTTCTCCCTTGGTTCAGTTCCCTTTTATGACTATGCCAGTCCTAGCAAAGAAATCCATTGGCTGGCATCTGTCTTCTCTGGCATCATCTTATGTCTTCTTGTAAGTAAACTCAACTATGCCTTTATTGCTGCTTCTTAAGATTTGGAAAACTATGTCTCTACAAGCCACAAATATATGACTTTTCTTGTGAGAGCTGTAGATGTAGTTGTGCAATTTTAAGATGAAGTTATTGGTAAAAGGCTTGGAATAGGATGTGGGGTAAAAATTTGGTTAGTTCTGCAATGTCCTTGGACTGAAATTGCTATTGTGATTACTCTGGTTTGGGAATAAATGTTTCTTTTAATTGCTCTGTTGGCTTCTTCAGTTTGAATCGATATCTTTTAGTCTTATTATTTAGTTATTTTACTCCAAATATAATTTTTATAGATGATGTCACCATTCTTTTAACAATTCCAAAGAAAAATGTAATGCTTTATCAATTGGGAAAAGATTGAGTGTCATGAATAGGGTGTCAGCGTAACAATTGAATTGGTGTTTACTGCATTTTAGTACATCCACTTAATTTTTTCTATGTACCTTATATTTTGAACTTCCAATGACTGAGTTTATATGTCCTTTATGGCTCTCATACCCCATTGGATTTGACAGTATATTTTTGGTTGACTGTGTGTTTTGGTCTAGGGGAAATGAGCTCCAACTGTTTGCTTTTGTAACTTCAGATCCTGAAATCTTTTCTCTTTTGGTTATCTGAGAGGGTAATTTAAGATTGCATCAACTTTTTTTAGGTTTATATTGATGAACACTGTGTGCTTTTGTTCCCTTTTCAATTTGTTCTTTTTGTCAAATATATGTCCAGTACTCCAGTTTTTTCTGAATGGGGATAATTCTGAAAAAGTCTAGCCATATTAAAGATTTTTTTTAGTAATTTTGAAGCTTGATCCTTTTCTTTTGTCCCTTTCTTGAAGGTTTATAGATCAACCGCTATTTTGAGTTCTCTGTTGTTCAAGGGATATGGCAAATTGAGCAGTGCGGAGAAAATTGAATGGAATAACCGGTGAAATGCCTTTGCATAATGTTTCCTGTTTGCATTGGTTATTATCATTATAACCAATAATTATATTTTGTGATAATGTCATCACATTTTGTAATGCAGGGGATTCTCTACATTTCACGCTCTTTTTGTATCATTTGCATCTTTCTACCTCCTGATCATATCAGATATCTTCAGTGAGGGTTCACATGAAGAGCTAATTATTAATAGATCTTCAACTTTATCAAATACAGTATTGGGGGTAAGTTGATGAAAATTTAAGCAAAATTTGGTAGTTGGTATAATAGCCAAGTTTGACTTGTTTTCATCTGCATGTTTCACTTGTTGGTCTAATAGAAATCTTATTAGCAATGCTATTGTTAAGCATTATTAAGATTCTGTTTGTCCCATTCTCTATGTAGTTTATTTGTGGCAGTTGGCTTACTTGTTCTCTTTTGTTTCAATATGTTTCGTTGTACAGATTTCTATTGGTTATTTTCTAACAGATCTGGCGATGATTCTTTGGCATTTTCCAGCTTTAGGGGGTCTGGAATATGTAAGTAGAAAAGATATAAGCTTTCTTGCTATTGTTAATACATTATATGGTACGTTAGAAAATAACATTAAATGATATTGTCAATACATTATACGAGACCAGTGGTATTATTTTGGCACATCTTTTTACTTTCATGTTTATGTTGAACTCAATATCCAAGTTATATGATTTATAAATGGTAAACCAACTTCATTAACTTACATATAGGTTCTACACCACGGGCTATCCATGTTTTCAATTATACTATCTCTGCTAAGTGGTCAAGTTCAGATCTACATACTAATGGTTCTTTTCTCCGAGAGCACAACTCCTTTCGTAAATCTAAGATGGTAAATTTGTTGTCCAGAAATCCATTTACCTTCACGTACTTTTTTGTCAACATATCACTGATTACGTTAATTACATATACAGGTACTTGGATATTGCTGGTCTTAAGAGCTCCAAACTTTACATTCTGAATGGCATTGCATTGTTCCTCGGGTGGTTGGTACTGGTCTAATATACCCTTGATCTCAACTCTAATTCCACTGTCTTCAAATACTGTGTGTGATAGGTTGTGTATTGACCTGAAGGAAATGCTTATGACCAAGTATGATTTTTATTTTGGTGCTTTCTTTTTGTAATTTTCTCTCTGGTTCTGGATGAGCCATATTCAGGCAAAAGGTACAAGTTAGAAAGCAATGGTGACAAATATAATTAAAAGGGTTCTGACAAAATGAAAACTGAATATTGCATGTATGAGTATGAACTATTCAGCCTTAGGAAGACACTTTCCTCGTGCTTTATTTTTTTAAAAAAAATTCACAAGTGAGTAGCTCACTTGAGCTTTAGAAGGTGTACAAGAGCAAACACCATTAAATTTGGTAGGTTAATTATACTGTCTAGAGTATGATAATGATATAGGTAAGTCTGTGTCATCTAACTAAAACATGACATGCTTTAAATGCTGAAGCTATTTGTTTTTTCAACAACAGATGGAGAAACTTAGTCTTTTGATGTACAATAGATGTAAGCAAGGGTGTCAAACTTTGTCGTGACCTTTGATGTTTCTCAGTTAATGGAACTATGGAAGTATGGAACTACTTTACTTGGTAGTTCCAGGTACAGATCTTAATATGCTTTATGAGCAGAGTGATTTTATGCCTTCGTACTTTTTATGCTTAATTATAATCTACCGTGCGGCAGGTTGCAAGGATTTTCCTCTTCATGTTCCTTTTTTTCCACACGTGGACCCATTTTGATGAGGTTAGCATATGCCATGTGATTCTCTGTTACATATATCTCACATTTTCCCCCTCTGCTTGTCATCTTGCCACTGAATCAAAACTTATTTTGTTGATTTCAGGTCAAGGAGGTCTTTCCATTGGGTTTTTACAGCTTGCTTGTGGTGCCTCCTGTGTTGGCAATAATGAACATATTTTGGTTCTGGAAGATCGCCAAGGGTTTGGTTAAAACTCTCACAAAAGCAAAGCACAGCCAGTGAGCCTAGTACATGTACTGCTGCTATACTTCATGTACACATCCATAGTATCTTGGGCGTATGAGATGGCCATTAATTGTTTTAGTACAGTTGTAATCAACATTTTATTTTCACTTGTAATACTTGCTAACTTTACTGCAGATGTATATTTTGAAATTTGAATTACTCAATTGAATATTTTTTTAGTGACAAAATCTAATCTGAATCATCTTATGCTAACGAACATGGGTGCCCGGGGGACTCAACCTCTTGTTATCTGTAATGCTTTTCCTTCTGAGTTAGGACCATTGCTTCTGGCTGATATGATGGGTGTGGTCTATTTTAGTAGTTAGTTGTTTTTCTCTTTTCCAATGTACCAAAAAAAAATAAAATCTAACGAACAGGAGCTAAAACTATCCCAAAAAGTTAGTTTAAAAAAAAGGAAAGATATCAAAAGCAAATTTACACTGTGTTTGGTTTTTTTATACTTTATTTTAAGTTAAATATATTTTCATTAATAATTACAAAATTATAACATTGTTTTTATTTTTTTTTAGTTTTCAACATTTTGTGAAAAAGAGGGCGAACATGAGATTTAATGAAAATAAAAAATAAACCAAACGCAAATACCACATCCTTTTTTCACATTAGATAAAAGTATCACAAAATTTATATCCAAAGTTTAATATAGTTCAACTTAATATGTCTACATCTATAGATAAAAAAAAAATTTAATTTACTATGAACAATATCAAAATACAATTTTGCAAAGGTGAAATTACAAACCTTCCCCATTATTAGTGTTATAACTTTTGTATGGATGAAGTTACAAATTCTCCATAAATGTAACTTATATAAAGTTGCAAATCTTCTACGAATACAACTTTATTAATAATTATTTTCTCTCATTCTCATACCTCAAACAATTTTAATACAAATAATTATAACCTATAATAAATTGCTTAACAAATAATCACCCTTTTATATATGTTAAATCAAATACTTATCACTAAGTTAAAAATTATATCTAATGATAAGAATACAACTTTTTTTCTTTAATATTTTTTAAAATCGTATCAAACTTCTGCATCACCCATTATAAGCATGATCGAGATGTTAGGACCTACAAATTCTAAAGGAGACACTAACCAAAATATAAAAAATCTTATTAATTAATGAATTTCCTAATTTTTTATTTAAAATAAATATATCTCATATCTCTTACATATATTTTAATTTCGTACTTATTTTTTACATTCATCATATATTTTTATATTAATTATAAAATCTGAATTTATTAATAAAATATGAGGTCAAATCCAACATTAAATTCTTCCCATCTACCTATCAATTGGTTAACTAGAAAGATCTAGGGGTTTATCAAAGGGAGAATAATGCATAAGAATCGGTTAATGGTGAGGGTGATATCCAGGGAAAGGGATATATTTAGATGGCATGACTAGTATGATAAACAAATCAGCTATGATATTTTTATTCATTTTTTTACATTATTTTTTATACTTTTTTAATATTATTTATTATATATATTTTATTATTATTATTTTTTATTAAATCACATACCTTTAAAAAATATATAAATAATATATACATCTATAAAAAATATATGTATGAGTATCTTTTTCTTAAATTATAAACTTGAACATGAAAGATGAATGAACGAGCGTTGCAGCTTGGAATCCAACTTTGATTTTGGCACAAGACACCTGCTTGGAATTTGAGCTTCAACTTTTGGGAATCCAACACAATACAGAATTTCTAGCTATCGCTTTGCTTTCCACGTGAACCTGCCAGTTGCTTATGCGTTGCTCGCTTTAAAAATTAATTAAAAAAAGGTTTTATTAAGGAAGGCAAAATAAAAAAATTTAGATGAAATGTATTAGAAATTGATTTTTTTTCCTATTTATCTTATTTTCATCTAAATTTTTTATTTTGATTTTTTTAATAACAAAACCCTTAAAAAATTATAAAATAAAAAAGGAATTAAAATGAATAAATGGTCAAATTAATTCATGAAAGATATAATATCCATTATATTAATTCTTAAATAATAAAAATTATTCTTTAGATCTCTCATTGTACATTTTATCGTTCAAATTATTAAATATACATTAATATATATCACGTCACGTGCATTGCATGAATTTTTTTTAATTTAGATAAAATTTTAAATTTTCTTTTAATTTAGATAAAATTTTAAATTAATAACGATGTTTAAAATTTAAAAAGATGCATAATATTTGAATTAAAAGAGGTTTATTTTTAAATAATGAAATCTAAAAATATTTAAATTTAAGATTTATTCATAAAATTTGAAATTTGATTTAAGCATATATATATATATAATAATAATAAATTAACAAAGAATTGATTAAACAAATTTGAAAATTTATTAAGAGGACATGAATTGTAACTGATAAAGAGAAAAAATAGAAAAAAAATTGAGTAAATAAAGATAATAAATTTAAAATGAAAATTAAAATAAAAAAGATGACATATGATAATTAAAAATAAGAAAATATTATAAAAAAATTCTATTTTCAAGAAAAAAAAGATAATCGGATAATAAAATATTTCATTATGAAGAAAGAAAGTATTCTCATTAATAATAATATAAGGGTGAATAATATATAGAGATGCCTTGAAAGCAATTTTAATCATTCAAGTACTAATACGATGGATATTGTGTCTTCCTGCTCCTGCTAGTAATTTCACCGTTTAGTCAAACAAAACAGTTGCATTTTCTTGCAAGGACAAAAATGAAAGACAGAAAACCGAGTACACAACGTGTTAGTTCCTACGACATATCTCCGTTAAAAACCGTTAACTACCAAGGACACAAGAATGTTAGCTATTCACACGGGAATGTGATGCTTCACTTGTGGGTGTAGTTGCTCCGTCAACGCTTTCCATCCCTTCTGCTATTGCACATGCTTTGCTTCTGGTTTCCCGAATTTGCTCTTTGCTTCTCTTTCCTAGTTTCTTCTTTTGTCTTTTTTAAATTTTAAATTTTTATTTTATTTTCAGTAACAATATTGAATCCACACTTTATTTTTCTATTAAACTATTCGACAGTTTTTCCAATTTCGTTTCCTTTTTCCAAAGTTGCAAGCTTTGTGCATCTTTTTCCATGACTCAAAGGAACCACATGATAAAGGAGAAGATGAGTTGTGATTATATGGGATTTTCATGGTGAAAACAATAGTGGGTAGTGTTTATTTTTGGTGACTTTTGTGTTTTTTGATATAAAGTTCAATTTTTTTTTCTGGGTTTTTGAAAATGAGGAGTAGATGGTGGTGTGGTGGTGGATCATTGAGGCAAAGGGTAATTGCTATTGTCAATGTAAGCCATGGTTATGGGGGAAAGGTTCAACCTTTTGATCGTCCTTTGTTGGGTTTGAGGGATTTTGTAGTGGAATGTGGTGGTGGAAGGAGAGTAGGAGGGGTGGCATCTTTATCAGTTGTTGTGGTGAATCAGTTCAGGAGGGGTGTGTCTTCCTCAACTTTGGTTTCTTCCCCTGCTGGTGGTGGCAACTCCAACAATTCATCTGGGAATGGTGGTGTCAGTAATGGAATAGAAGATTCTTCTATATCCTTCCCTGAAGCTAAGAAGCTTATGAGATTGGTGAATGTGGAATCACTCAAAATGAAGCTTGGTATGGATGGGAAGGAAGTAATTTCCTACTGTGAGCTTCTTGAAGCATGTGAGAGCATGGATGTTGCCAAGAATCCTGAGGAGGCTGCAGCATTCGCCAAGGTTCTGGATGAGGCTGGGGTTATTCTCCTCTTCCGGGACAAGGTCTATCTGCATCCTGATAAGGTGAGTTTTAACTGTTTGAAATTTTGATTGGTCCCCCTTTTCATTTTTACTTCACCCTTTTGAGTATTGACTTGTTTCTGTATATGCTTGGCGTAAGAGCAGAATTTTTAACTATGGGGCTCACATAAATCATGACCAGATCAAAGTCTATCACCCTGTATTTCACTTCACGAGATGCCATATATTGCCTCTTTTCATAGTCCTCTAGCCCTTATGTTGCTACATCCCTTTTTGAATTATAGTCCCGGTAGTGGTTCATGGCTTGTGACTTGTGAGTGTTGCCCTTAGATTGAAAATTAGTAAAATAAAATTATCTCAATAACATACAGTATGGATTGTGAGTGTTGTTCCTCTCACAACTTCACTCTTTTTCACTCACACCTAGTCTCTACCCAAGTTATACTGCACATAGCATATACACATACATGTCTTTAACACATAACTCACATCCAAGTCATAGAAAATAAACATACTTGTAGGCTAGAAACACGTTCTAGACTTCATTCTTACTAGCCATTTGACACATTAATAATATGGCATTTGGTTTGTTCAATATGGAGGTGTAACTTATGTAACCATTAGGCATATAAAAGACAAATTAATAGCATGTTTAAACGGTTCTTGTATGACCATTTATCCCATTGGCCATCAATCTATTTATTTTACTTTATTTTCGTTATATATAACTTTTTTTTAATAAATATACTCAACAGTGAGTTTACAATTTAATTGTGCATCTATTGTTTATCACCATTTATATTCAGCCAGCAATTCTTTCATGATTCACCCCTTTGGCTTAACTCCATAGCAGGTGGAACGGTGTCTCTCTGTTCAAAAGTAGTCTCCTTCTTTTGTGTTCTTCCTATGGACTAATGAATTAGATAGTATCATGTGGAATTTCAACTGCAGTCATAGCTACAAAACACTTGCATCCCCCCTCCCCCCCATCTTTTTTCTCTTGATAATTTTTAGGTAGAAGAGCTGATCAGTTTTGATGTAGATACTACCTTTTCCTTTTCCTACTTGAGAGGAGAACAAAGCTAAATTAGGAATCTCAAATTTCAAGACTTAATAGTATTAGTTATGCATATAAAGCTTAGGTCCTTTGTGATGATAAAGGTGTTGATCCCATGGTCAGATTAGAATCAAGTGTATAATTGTTTCAGTATCTGAATGCTTGTTCGGTACTCCGTTGTCAAAATCAAAATTCTTACTGGAAATCATTTCAGGCCAAATAGACAGAGCCTTAGAGGAAGTGCACCCTCCATTGGCAATTTTGGCTTGTTCATGTGAACAATTCACGATTTATGATGATGAGTGCTTCTCTTGCCCTTTGCTAAAACCATCACAGATTATTTGCCCATAGTCTGTCTAGATTATTCTTTGGATAACCTTGCTGGTTTAAGGCTGCAACATAAACTACTTAGACATAATTGGAAGTAGTGTTCAATACTTTCGATGTTGTTAAGTTTAGCTATGTTTCAAGTGCATTGTCATTTTTGTTTGAACTGGTCAAAATGTTTCAAACTGAAGTCACAGTAGGGCTCAGTGGTTTGGCAGTAAATATTTGTCTGTGATACTTCAATTTTCTGAACTATGTTCAATTCTCTAGGGTGTGTTTGGCAGCCTACCATCCATTTGCGAGTCGTAGCAGTAAGCTTGCATGGTTAGAACCTTACCTGCTGAATTGAGCCATCTTGTTTGATGATATAAAGTATAAAACCCTTAAGGAAATGGTTTTAAAAAATGTATGCATTCTAGAGTTTGAATGAGGAATAATATGGAATTCAATTGTGCGCTTTAATGTGGATTGGTTTGAACTTGCTGATTCCTTTTCTATTTCTTGATCAATATCATATGTGTTTAGGTGGTGGATCTGGTTAGAAGAGCGGTTCCACTGGCACTGACTGCTGAGAATGATCCTATGAGGGAGGAGTTAAAGAAGCTGCAGGAGAAGAAGGAAGAAATTGATGTGTTGGCGCACAAGCAGGTGCGGCGCATTCTCTGGTCTGGACTGGGGTTTGGTGTAGTTACTGTTAGCCTCTTCTTCAGGTTAACATTCTGGGAATTCTCATGGGATGTAATGGAACCTATAGCATTTTTTACCACAACCACTGGCTTAGTCATTGGCTATGCCTACTTTTTATTCACTTCAAGAGACCCTACTTACCAAGACTTCATGAAGAGGCTCTTTCTTTCAAGGCAGAGGAAGCTTCATAAGAGGTACAATTTTGATGTTGAGAGATTCAGGGAGCTCCAGTGCAAGTGCAAAACACCTTTAGATGCCAGAACCATTTTAAAGAATCGCATAGGTGTGGAACTGGATCTGGAAGATGCTTTACAGAGGGATTAACAATTTTCAGGTGGCTTTATACTTTCTACATTTTTTTTAAAAAAAAAACTTACATTTAACCTTGTTCCCCCACTGTTTTCACGTTGGTGGGGAGAAGCTTATTCTAACTTTTGTCCTGGCTTGTGAACCATCATTTTGTTCTTTACTATTCTACTAGCGTGTTGTGCCCATGCAATGCAAAAGATCATTAAAAAAATATTAAAACAAATAAGAAAAAATACTTACTCAGGAAATATGACATCTCAGTTGTTCGTCTGAAACTGATTCAATTATAATTAGTACCACCTACTCAAAATTATTTTATTGTTTTTATTAACCGAACTCTTCCTGAGCTATGATAGTTGAACTATGTAGTTTCTCTTAATAAATATTTTTTTGAGTTTCTAATAAATAATTAATTTATGTAATTTCAGTTAATTTTAATTTTTGATTTTATATTTTTTTTTAATATTAATTTTTATGTGTTTATTCATTTGAATGTTTTATTAATTCATTATTAAGAATATATGAAGCTGACTCCATTATATTAATAAAATAATATTAAATTGATAGATATTATAATAACAAATAAAAATAACTACTAAAAAGTGAAATGGTCAATAAATATATAATTAAATGACACTCAATACATTCAAGTATTTTAACATTTTATAATTTATACATTTATTTTATACAATTTAAGTAGATTAAATAAAATAACACATTAGTTAAATCAATCAATTGATATATAGTTTCTTAAGTTCTTTAATTTTGTTCTCTTTCAGAAGTTCAATTTATTTTAATATGACACAACTATAATTTGTCCATTACATTTGCTTTATTAATGCTCCCGGTTAATTTCTTGCATTATTTATTTACAAAAATTATCTTAACTCTTACAAATAATTTCACTCAAAACATAAGTGAAACCTTGATGCTATATGATATGGATTTTGTTCAATTGCATTTAAACAATCTTACTAAACAAATTTTATTATAAATGTTAACTTTTCAATTGATTTTATATATTAATATATCTTCTTGTAAAGTTTTCAATCTCGATAAATATAAATATAAAGTATTTGAATTTTATATATATGAACAAAAAAATTTAAAAATACTTCATATATTTTAATAAATAATAATTTAAAAATATAATTAATTACTTCAATTTTCTAATAATAAATTTTATTTGAATCAATTTTAGTATGATTTCTTATAAAATATTCATACTCATGTAAATATTAATATATTGTTATGTAAAGTTATTAATTTAGTACAACGTGAATAAAAAATATTTAAATATAAAATAATAACATTACTTTTGGTTAGGAGCTATATTTTATTTATTTAATTGAAGAAACAATTATAACTATGAAACATGCATGTAGTAACTTGAATAATACAAAAAGATTAAATTCTTAATAGTATATAACTCTCTATATTCTTATGTTTTATTCAATCTATTGACATATGATTTTTTAGGTTCTTTAATCTTGTTCTCTTTAGATACAATTATAGTTTGCTCATTATATCTACTTCCATCAATGCTCTCATACATCAATTTTTTACCTTACTTGTCCACAAAAGGTATCTCAACTCTTATAAACAATTGCACTCAAGACACCAATGAAACCTGGATGTTATATAAAACGGATTTTGCAAGCTATCTTACTAAACAAACTTTATTATAAATTTATAATTTTCAATTGATTTTATCATATTTTTTTGTAAAGTTGTATTTCATATATGTAAATATTAATATCTTTGCATGTAAAGTTTTTAATCTTGTAAAATATTATATATTATATATATGAACGAAAAAATTTAGAAAAAATTTAATTTTTTTTATTTTTTATAATAAATTACATTTAATTAATTTTACTTTATTTTCATGTAAAGCTTTCATTCTCACTTTGATATACATATTTAAGTTTTCTAAATATTATATAACAAATATATATTTGGATAAATAGAGTAATTTGAAAATATAATTAATTAATTTAGTTTGTTAATAATAAATTTTATTTTAATCAATTTTACTATGATTTCTTATAAAATATTCAAACTCATGTAATATTAATATATTTTTATGTAAAGTTATTAATTTAATGCGACGTGAATAAAAATATTTAAATACAAAATAATAACATCACTTTTAATGAGAAGTAACTTAAACAATTTGAAAGGATTAAATTTCTAATAATATATGATTATCTATTTTCATACTCTTTATTCAATGTCAAAATAATTTAAAAATTTTAACACAATATCAAAAGAATCAAAATTTGTGTAGAAAATAATCAAGACAAAATTTTCTTAAACTTGTATTATTTCAAAATAATAGTGCAAAAGATATCCAATTAAAATGATAGAAAATTTCTTAGAAAATGCAATGATGATAACAACACTCTCGTTATAAAATGTATTGAAGTGTTTATAGTAGTATAAAAATAATAACAAAAATTTACATATAAAAAAGATATAAAATTCTAAAATATATAATATTTTAATATTTTTAAATTATATAATATTTAAATTTTAATATTTTTAAAAAAGGTGGAAGCTACCTCTTTATATGTGTACATTTTTTAAAGAAAGGGAAAATGACATGTATTAAATTTGTCCTATAATAAATTTTTTGAATTGTATTAATAAATAACAGATAGTAAATAATAAAAATAAATAATAAATAATAAATAATAAATACTAAAAGTAGATAGTAGATAATAAATAGTAAATAAATAGTAAACTATGGCAGATAATTAATAAATAAAAAAAACAAATAAAAAAGTAAGTACAAAACCGTGAAATGTGAATGTTGCATGTGATATTACTGTAGTAATTATTATGTATGTCCATTAAAAAATATATTTGTCTAACTTAAATATTTTAATTGTATGTTTATTATATATTTTTGTGAAATAAATATTAAATTAAATTATATATAATTTTAATATTTTTATAAAATATAAAATAAATTTATGAATAAATTAAAAAAATTAGAGTATAAAAATTAGATAAATATAAAAGCAGTCCATTGAGTTATCTCACTCCATAAATTTCAACCCAACTCATTGGATAAAAATGCGAGTTTGGTTGGATTTGTGGGTTGAATTAGATGGAAAATACTTATGAGTGAATCGGGTAAAATTGTAACACTTCCAACTCCCCACTCTTTTTTTTGTTTTAGTAAAAAGTGGCCAAGTGCGTTTTGTTGGTTTGAAAAAATTAGGGCTCTTTAGTGTGCAGTAGTTCGTTCTCCGTCTCCCAGTTCCAGCGGCAGCTTTTGCGTCATTCTCCTTCTCCCAGTCCAGCGTTTGCGCCGACCGCCGTGACCATTGCTTCTTCTCCCACCCGATCTCCTAGCTTTTGCGCCCTTCTCTGCAGCTAATAAGCAGAGCACTCACATAGCGTCACAGCCACACGACGCCGTCACAGCCACAACGTCACAACCACACGACGCCGTTCTCTGCACATAGTCACGCCGCCACATTGCCAGGCGTCCCTCTTTCCTCTTGTGGCTTCTTCAGTTTTTTACACCACGCACCCTGCAGGTAAGCATTCGTTGGCAAAATTCATTTTTTAACTTCATGTTTTTGCTTTGCTGGACGATAGAGTAGATAAATTGAGCAAATGCCTGAAGCACTTAAAAAAAATTGTAAAATTGAACAAACAGCACTTCATTTTTTTTTTCTGCCACGGTTGTATTGAGAGTATTGAATGAATGAGAATTATCATATTCTGTTCTTAGTCTGATTTGTTTGACGTTTGAAGTTGGTTTCTGATGTATTTTCTGTTTAATTTAGTTTATTTTTGTTGTCTATCTCTTGTTTGATAGATAACAAAAATAAACCATGTAAGCAAGAGAGATATACAAAACTGTACAAATTACAGAGGGATTAAACTCATGAGTCATACCACGAAACTATGGGAAAAAGTAATTGAACAAAGATTAAGACAAGAGACTCATATTTCAGATAATCAATTTGGTTTTATGCCTGGAAGGTCAACCATGGAAGCAATCTATCTTTTATGAAAATTGATGAAGAGGTATCGGAGGAAGCAAAAAGACTTACACATGATTTTCATTGATATGGAAAAAGTTTACGATAAGGTACCGAGATAAATCTTGTGGAAGGCTTTGGAGAAGAAAGGAATTCGTATCGCTTTTATTCGAGCAATTCAAGATATGTATGTTGGGGTTAAAATTAGTATGAGAACACAGAGTGAAGTCACAAAAGATTTATCTATAACTATAGGACTGCACTAATGGTCAACTTTGAGTTCATATCTTTTTACCTTGGTCTTAAGATATGCTTATTGCGTATATCCAAGAATCGGTGCCACAATGTATGCTTTTTGCAAATGATATAGTCTTAATTGGAGAGTCGAGAGAGGAAACAAATTGGAAGTTAGAACTATGGAGATGAGTTTTGGAAGAACGTGACTTCCGTCTAAGCAGGAGTAAGACGGAGTATATGAAATGTAAGTTCAATAAGAAGTGTGCTAATGCTAACTTAGCGGTGAAAATTGAAGACCATACCATACCACAAGTTACATGATTTAGGTATCTTAGATCTATCATACAAAATGACTGAGAGATAAAGGGAGATGTAAACCATAGGATTCAAGTTGGATGGATGAAATAGAGGAGTGCTTCAGGAGTTATTTGTGATAGAAAAGTGCCTCTTAAGTTTAAGGGTAAATTTTATCGCATAACTATAAGGTCCGCGATGTTGTATGGTACTGAATATTAGGAGGTAAAAAACTAGCAAAAGCATAATATCAGTATCACGAAGATGAGGATGTTGTGATGAATGTGTGGCCATACAAGACAAGATAGGATTATGAATGAATGCATTAAAAAGAAAGTAAGGGTAACACCTATTGTGGAAAAGATGGGAGAATCTTGCCTTAGGTGGTTTGGACATGTAAGGAAAAGATCCTTAGAAGCCCCTGTAAGGAGAGTAGACTAGATGGAGGATAGCCCAATAGCTAGAGATAAAGAGAGACTAAGAAAGACTATAGGTGAAACGATAAAAAAAGAGTTAGATTTGAATAACATTTCTGAAAATTTGGTTTATGATAGAGCATAATAGTGTCGTTTGATCCATGTAGTCGACTTTACCTAGTAAAAAATGGCTTAGTAATAGTTATTGTTGTTATCTCTTGTTTGATAGAATGCTTGAGCCATTGCCCTCTTTAAAATCTATTTATGCCAATGATGCCTTGGTTATTTTTGCGCTAAGAGTTTAACTTTGTCCATTTGGTATTCCTTCCTTTAGTTCGCTGTTGTGTGATAACATGTCTTGCCATTCAAAATTAGGAACATGTTAAATTTGGTTCATGAAACTTGTTGGTGGCTGGTCACGGTTCTTCATATAAATTAAATACCTTGGTTTTACATTATGTGGTCTTTAGAAAATAAAGAGTAAAACTGGCAGAAGTTTCCTTTGGTTATGATGCTCAGGTGGCAAACAAGGAGTAATATATAATGTGTGGGTTTTGAATACTCATTTCATTGCTTGCTTTGGCATGTTATGTTTTGGGGGATTCATGATTGTTTGATACTGCATTATGCATTTTGTGCTAAATCAATTTCATCACTTTCACTACGTTATGTGCTGAAGCGGATTCATTGGCATGAATGGCTGATATTGGTCTAGAAATGGGACATAACCATCTTGCAAGTCACTTGCTGGTGAAACAATAAATCAAGAATTGGGTGGTTAAATCTGTGAATGTATCATGATGGAAGGTGTTGAAAGAATTTTGAACAAGCTTAATCATGTTTGAGCTTTTTGCTGAATAGTGTTGTCAAATTGCGGCCATAGTGCTGCCATGGCGGAATGGCGTTGTGGATTCTGCCTTGTGTGAAATTGCGGCCGCTGTAGCCATGGCGCCTTTGCAGTCATAGTGGTCCATGGCTGAAATGATAGTTTATTTTTTCTTTTTTTTGGGGCTTTTTTGTCATTCCACACATGGGATTTTATAAATCCCTAACCCTGTGACACTGAAGACATTTCAGCCTCTCTGCCTCTGTTTGAATTTCGACCCTCGCCTACCAACCCACACTCCCACCGGTCTCCTCCATCTACTCCGGTGACTGAGTGACCAGACCCACGCATCTCCGGCGAGCAACAACCATCTCCAGTGAGGGAACTCCAGCTGTTGTCACATTTGACCTCGGTTTTCCGAGGTAATGACATGCTTTCAGCTCTCTGTCTCTGTTCTCACTTCTTTCTTTGTTTCTTTCTCAGTTGTTCTTCTGAGTTTGTTGTTCTGTTTTCAATCCCCATTCATTTTTTCCCCGTTTCTGACTCTGTTATTATACACTTCTCCCCTTTTTTTGGGTTTTACACTCAGTACTCACTCTCAACTCTCAAACTCTGTTTTCAGTTGCTATACTTGCTGCACTCTAGTTTCCTATCTAAGTCTGTGTTTTATTTTTGTGTCTTGTCTTGAACTCTTGATTTGTGTCACTTTTTTCTTACTCGTTAGTATTATTAGTTTCTATTTTCTAGTGATCTTATGCTTAATTGCTTATGTTATGAGATTTTGATTATGTTGAGTTATGACAGTTATGTTTTTTACTTATGCTTCTGAATTGTGATACTTTTTATGAATTATATTTAATTTTTCTGTATATATTTTATTTATTTTTAATTCAGCTGTCATGCTTCCACCATTTTTCGCAACACCATCTACCATATTTGTATGGCGGATTTTTGGCTTTATGCCATCCGCTATTAATAACACTGTACTAATCAAACAAGGGCTCTAGTTCCCTAGCTTCATGTTCTCCCGGTGAAAACTGTTTTAGTATCAGGCGTGAGTATTCTAATCATAGCATAGTATCTGGCTTAATGGTGAATACTATAGAAAATGCAAATGTTTCAAAAATTATGAATGAGGTGAAGTGTATTGTGTATTAGCATAATATTCAAATTGTTTAAGGTAGTACTGGTATTGGCTCAAAGTTATGTATTCTGTGATAGTAATCACCAACATGGCAATAGAAATTTGTTTAATATGCCCTTAATTGTTGTCACTGAACTGCTGATATTTAGAACTGTCGAAGTAGATTTTGCTTATTAGCATATGCTTTTTTATGTCTACTTCTGTAGTTTTTAAATCTTCTTTTATTTTGGGTTGCCCTTAGAACAGTTGCACAATGCAGTCAAACGAGGCATCTTCTTCCATGGAAGTTGAAGCTGTCCCATCTGAACCCAAACCTTTGCCGCCAAAGCCAAAGTTTGAGCCTTTGAAACCTCATGAGATGTCTAATGGTCAGGTTCAGTTCCGCTAGGTGTCTGTTCCACCACATCGTTATAGCCCTCTCAAGAAAGCTTGGATGGATATCTATACTCCCATATATGAACAGATGAAAATTGACATCCGTATGAATTTGAAGGCTCGGAAAGTTGAGCTGAAGACAAGGCCTGATACACCTGATATTAGTAACCTGCAAAAATGTGCTGATTTTGTCCATGCTTTCATGCTGGGTTTTGATGTCATAGATGCCATTGCGCTTCTGCGTTTGGATGAGCTCTATGTTGAGTCATTTGAGATCAAGGATGTTAAAACACTTCGAGGTGATCACTTGTCTCGTGCTATAGGAAGATTATCTGGTAAAGGTGGTAAAACAAAGTTTGCTATTGAGAATGCAACGAAGACAAGGATCGTGATTGCTGACACCAAAATTCACATATTAGGATCTTTTGCCAACATTAAGATTGCCAGGGATTCTCTTTGTAGCCTTATCCTGGGATCACCAGCAGGAAAGGTATATTCGAAACTAAGAGCAGTTACTGCTAGACTAGCAGAAAGGTTTTGATCTTCTTTTAATCATGGCATGGTGGGAACATTTTTCTGTTACCATAGATTTTTCTATAATTTTTCCTTGAGATCAAGTGTGATGAGGATGAGTTATTGTAAGGAAGCTGTGCGTCAGTGGTTGCCTCATTTCATTCAATTCTGAATGTTAATTCAGCTATTTGTCAAGTTCAAATCAAAATTATAAATGTAACAGCATGGCTGTGAAGTTTTGCTTGTGAACATTGATACATTATTTATAAGTCGAGTTATTTATTCATGTTTACTGATTGTTACAGAAATACGAGTTGGTATCTTTCTCGTAATGTGCCAGCTCATCCTCAAGGATCAATAGATAAGCAATTAGTATTACTGATTCTTCTTTCTTTTGGTTTTTAGTATTAGTGTATGTGTAGATTAGTTTATTTTATGTTCAAAACAGCTTATAATCAAAAGTTAATTGGTAGAGATTTTTGAAAAAAGAAGTGATTATTTTTTCAAATTTAATCAAAATCAAACATGCTATTAGTGTCTTATTGTCTTCAAATGCAGCAGGACCTTTTAATATATGTTTTTAATCTATTTTTATTGAGAGAATAAAAAGAGGAGTAATATACTAAGACTGATAAACCAAACAAACATTTTTGTTTTCTTGGTAGATGAAAGTTCAGGAGATTGAGAGGCTGTTTCATTTCAAAGTCGAGGAATGACATAAGTTTAAGTAATAACTAGTGTAAGTACTACTCACATGGGTGATGGAGCAATGAAAGTATGTAGCATCTTAATCTCTTTTTTTATCCATGAGTAAGATTTCATAGAGTGCGGATAGTCATATCTATATATGAGATAAATCAATGTTTGATATCCAATAAATAACTAAGATAGATTATGTTATCCCTTTTCACATGTGATGTAAACTAGATATTATCAAGATAATATAAATTATATGCAAATGATAAATGTACCCTTATATCAAAATTACATATATTTTTTAAAAATTAACTTTTTCTTTTACATTTTGTACATTTAAATTATAAAAATTATATAAAAAAACATGCACAAAATAGAATAGAATAAAAACGAAAGCAAGAAACAGAGAAGTAAATGAGATAATGTTTGTCTGACTAAAGACTTGGAGGGAGGCATACTTGGATTGCAAGACTTCTTCCATTGGTTGATTCGCAGTGAAGGAGCTCTCAAGTGGCACCTGCTATGGTACATGGATAACGATGGTGGCCTCGGTACTTAGTGGAGGCGCGACCGACATCTTTAATGTTGGTGCGCGAGGTGGATAATTAACACGAATCTTACGGGAATAGTAATATACTCCATTCGGGCTTGATGGCCGAGATGTAGAGGTTTGTTTGGGTGGAGTTAAAAACTTATGGAGGTGAGGGGTTGGACCGTGATGGTCTCTGTTAGGACATACATGGGCATGGGTGGTTTTGTGATGATTTGGATGAGGTTTCACGTGGAAGATGGTTAAAGGTGAAGGATGAAGGTGATGAAGGTTGGTTAATAGGTAGGTTAATGGAGTTTAGTAATAAAAAATGTAAATCCTATCCTACATGGGTTGCAATCAATGTATGTAGCATCTTAAAGAAAAATTTTAATCTAATGAATATACCCATAAGGATAAATCAATAAACTATATCATATCCCATTTGAAGATAAATCAATAAATTAAAGAGTATGATAGTTTATATAGGATATCCTAATAAATCAAATAAAGGAAAGGACGTATTTTTTATCCATGAGTAAATTTCAATGCGGAGAGTCATATCTATAGAGGATAAATCAATAAACCAATAAATCAAGAGAGTTATACCCATAGAGGATAAACTAATAAACTAAACAGACAATTTTTTTTCTTGGTAGAATATAGTTTAGGAGATTGAGATTGTTTCACTTTAAAGTCAAAGTATGTCACAAGTTTCAATAATAATTAGAGAGTCATACCCATAGAGGATAAACTAATAAATCAAATTGGCAATTTTTTTTAGTTTAGGAGATTGAGATTGTTTTATTTCAAAATCAAGGCATGTCACAAGTTTCAATAATAACTAGTGTAAAGATAACTAACATAAATACTATTTACATGAGTGACGACATAATAAAAGCGTGTAGCGTCTTAAAGGAAATAACGTATGCTCAACCTTAAATAAGTTTATGTAGCGAGGGTTATATCCATATCACTCCAAGCTCAAAAGGAATTAGGATTTCAACTTCGAGGTTGTGCTCACTCAAAGTACAAATTTGACACCACACCGGCATATATTAAGCTTACTACTTTAGATATTAAACTTACAACGTTAGTGGTTGAGTCAATCTTTGCTTCAAACCAACAATACTTAATGATGCTAATGTGTGCTCAACAATATTTAAGAAAAAAAAATTATAGGACCCAAGCAAAACAAAAGGCATGGTAATAGTTGTCAATTGCAAATCGTTTTTTCGAGGGAAAGAGGAAAAGAGTTGCAAAATCCATCTGCTGCAAAAATATATGGCATTTTTTGTATTGTTTTTGACTAAATCGTTAAGCAAATTCTATTCGCAACAAATTTTACATTCAGTACCATATCTCGATGCTATGGGGTTGTTGCATCAGGTTAAGTGTTATGGACAAGGTGTTCATGCATTTTTGTTTTTTGTTCTCACATGAGATGCCCCCACACCCAAGATTAATTCCTACTCGAACATCTGATAATGTGACCCTGACTACAATGTGCTGCCATTGACATTCAAACCCCTATATTGCAGGTTCGCCTACACAGAAATTAAGGTGTGAATTGAGCCACCTCTCATGGTTAGTTCAAGCATATTCTAAACTAGTTTTCTTCAACCTCAAAAGTTTACATACTTTAAAAGCATTGAGTAACAACAAATTGGTTTATCAATTAAATAGAAACATTCCTTACAGTATTAACAATTCACAATAAATGCCATCAAGTCTAAAATTTCGTTTTTAGAATTTGTAATGAAATTGGCTAAAAGTAAAAATTGTTTCAAGTAATAAATTAATCCTTTCCCATAAGAAATGTTCTTTTCAGCCCCCAAAAAGAAATCCAGCTGCCTGTTCCTCATTGCCATTGAATAATTGAAGAGCTTGTATAACTGCGTCTCTTCCAAATCCCAACTCAACAAGCTTTGCAACTTTGGCTTCAAAATCAGAGTCCTGCAACCATAAAGACTACATCAGAGAATCTAAAAAGTGAAATCAGTAGTAGTAAAAAACAATCACATTTGCAGACAGAAAGTTACCACCTCAACACATCAAACATGTTCCAATCTTGTCATGAATAGGTAGAATGCAAACAACAATAATTGGTCTTAGCACAGTCAAACAAAGTTTAACAAATAAATAAGGATTCTGTCTTGAGAACTAGCTTTCACTTTTAAATCTGAAAGATGGGACTCCGAAACCCAGACCAGTACAACCCATGTCAAATATATAAGCATATTGTTCATTATGTTTTTGCCTTATTGTTCATCATGTTCTTGAGGTCCACCATTTTGCATTATAGACCAATTGACCAACAGTATAATAAATACTCCCCACCAAAAATTTATTCTACCCCTGCAAGGGAATGAAAGCCAATAATCACAGACAATGAAGTACAAGATTTAAAAAGGGCAAAGGACAGTAAAAAGCTGGAACAGTTGTTGATACTTGATAGCATACCTTAGACCTGTCACCAGAAGCTCCTCCTGAAAAATGAGTAAAAAAAGAAAAGAATAAAATAAAATAAGTATGTTATTAACATAAGTTCTATTGATAAGTTTAGCAAATGTGAAATTTGACACGGGAAATAAAATGAATTTTGCTTTTTTCTTTTTTATAAAAAAAAAATTTTTGCTTATATGGGCCCCTATGAAATAAATTACTACCTCATTAACATTACTAACCAATACTATCCTGGAAAGAGTCATTATTATTAAGACAATTGCAAGCTTCAAAAACTTATTTAGGGTGGAATTATAATGGAAATCTAGCCAATTGAAGCCCAAAATAGGGCAAATACAAAAATCAATTTTCGTGTAAATTTTAAGCCCAAAAAAATAAAAATGAATTCACCCATAGTACAAGTTTTAAAAATCTCCACTACTAACCAGAAGACTGGCCTCCTTCTGATGGATTGTTGCTCCCTGATGTAACCTGAAGGTATACAAAGTCATCAAAACAAAATGACAAAGCAAACCAGAAAAGCCATAACAATTTATGACAAAGTATCACTGTTTTCATCTTTTTCTTTATTCATTTTCAAGAGTACACAATTATCGTGGGCACTTAACAATAGGAATTGTAGATTTGAACTTCTAACTGGTCATAACAGAGTCTTCTAACAGTTCACATTCTCAATAGCATGATCTGGCATAACATCCCTTTGTATGCAAGGCTTAAGATAAAAAGAACATGCATTCCATTTTCAGAAACAAGAAATCTGTACTTAACCACCATAGATCTATCACCAAGTAACAATCAAAAGCAAAAGTCAAATAGGAACCGCCAATTTGAGATCAAATTAGGAAAATCACATGCAAGGAAATGTGTCTTGCTTTCAACTACTCAACATACAAGTGCCATTCATTGTCCATATGGAAAAAGGATAAGGAAGGCCAAAATCCTACTTATTGAACATTTCTCTCCTTTTGAATGCCGCGAAAAAACTTTTTATAAGGATAAGGACAATGTTGAACACCCAAAAAATCTTTGGTCTGGAAACCATGCTATAAAAATGCGCAAAAAATGAGTCCAAAGACATTGTCTTATACGCAGCAATGAGATATTTACATTCCTCCTTGTACGATATGAAATTAATTACAGAACTATCAAAAGATTAAGAACAATGACTGTATTCCATATCTAGAAGCATATTAAAGTGTTACAGTATCAACACAATTGCTTTAAGAAAAGCTTACAAGTACAAGTATACTTACTGGGCCACCTGAGCTTGAAGCTTCTTTAGAATACTTTTCCTCATCTAGAAACCGAGATGGTATGTCTTTCTCTAAACATAACAGACAAAAAGGTTAACAATATATAAAATCTACAACAGGATCAAGTTGAAAAGAGAGCTATGAAAACATATAAGGAGAAAACTGAAATGGCGGGTTTTTTTCTTTTTTTTCTAAGGGCTTTTTCGTGATTCCACACATGGGATTTTATAAATCCCTAACCCTGTGACCCTTAAGACATTTCAGCCTCCCTGCTGGATTTCGGCCCTCACCCCCCAACCCACGCTCCCACCGGTCTCCTCCACCTACTCCGGTGACTAAGCGACCAGACCCACGCATCTCCGGCGAGCGACGACCATCTCCAGCGAGGGAACTCCAGCTGTTGTCACATTTGACCTCGGTTTTCCGAGGTAATGACATGCTTTTAGCTCTCTGTCTCTGTTCTCACTTCTTCTTTCTTTGTTTCTTTCTCAGTTGTTCTTCTCTGAGTTTGTTGTTTGTTTTCAATCCCCATTCATTTTTTTTTCCCGTTTCTGACTGTGTTATTATACACTTCTCTCTTTTTTTCGAGTTGTACACTCTGGTACTCACTCTCAACTCTCAAACTCTCTGTTTTCAGTTGCTACTTGCTGCACTCTAGTTTCCTATCTAAGTCTCTGTTTTTTTTTTTGTGTCTTGTCTTGAACTTTTGATTAGTGTCACTTTTTTCTTAATTGTTAGGATTGTTAGTTTGTATTTTCTAGTGATCTTATGATTAATTGCTTATGTTATGTTATGAGACTTTGATTATGTTGAGTTATGATAGTTATGTTTTTTACTTATGCTTCTGAATTATGATACTTTTTATGAATTTTATTTCATAGAATATATTTCTAAATTTATTTTTCTTTGTGTATGTTATTAACTTTTATTATTTATTACATTCAGCAGAAAATTTTTTTTTTCTGTATATATTTTGTTGTTTTAATTCAGCTGCCATGCTTCCATCATCTTTCGCAACACCATCTACCATATTTGTAAGACAAATTTTTGGCTTCCGTCATGGCTTTCCATTAGCTATTAATAACATTGTTGCTGATTTGTTTCATTTTTGTCAAGTGTATTGACTCCAAGAAATCGTGCATTAGACCCTTTTTATATATGTTGACTCCAAGAAATTCATCCTTGTTTATTTTTGTTTCATTAGATCCTTTGGCTTAATCAGGAAATTTTTTTTATTAAAAAACTTGTCGGATCGATGGGTTGAGTGGGTTCGACTCAACCCAACCCACTCTTGAGCATGTCAACTTGAGCAAAAAAATCTCTTCGACCCAATGCAACTCACTACTCTGGTGAGCGGATCGGGTCCAAAAACACTGCTGAACCCATCCAACCCAACCCACAGACACCCCCACATACATATGATAACATCCATAATTTTTATGTAAGAATTTAAAAAAATAAAAATAAAGAAAGATTTGAAGAGAGAATTGAGCCCATAATTGTGTATTGTAACGAAATAAATAATAAGCAATCTAAAATGGTGCAACTAAAGAAGAAAAAAACCCTACGCCGAGCAAGCACCTTCAGTTCAAAGTGTTGGTTTATAGTTTATTATGGTTACCTTTTGCTGAATACAGGAAGGAAGAAGAGAGTTTCAGGCCACAAAATCAGCATTGTAGCAATGACGAAGAGCGAGCTTCACACCAAAAGGAGAAAGAGATCCAGAAATCGTGGACCAAACAAGAACCACAAACCTAGTATCAACAACAACCATGACGAGGAGCAAGAGATTCCTTCAGCTTCTGCTAAGCGCAGAAAGTTGAAGGAACCATCCAATTCCAAGCCCTCTAGCTTTCTGGAAAAGGCATGCCCATCTTTTGTTTTGTTGAATTATTTGCACCCCACTTCCCTAAATTGAACCTATTTATTTATTATGCTAATGTTATTTTGAATTTCATTGAGGTTTAAATCTGAATGCTGTGTTGGATTGTTGAAGATGCGAGCGAGGTTGTCAGGTGGGCATTTCAGGATGATTAACGAGAAGCTCTACACTTGCACGTATGTAATACTCAGTGCTGCAATTGTTGTTGTTGTTTTTTTGGGGGCGGGCCTTTTTTTTTCGTGTCTTTTAAGGTGGTTCCGGCTGAGCTGAGTCTTTAGTTGTCAGTTTCTTCTTAACTATTATCGGATACCGGGACTTTGAATTCAGAATCTGAAATTTAGACATAGGAGATTCTATGTGGCTTCCTTAATGTGATTTGGGCAGTGAATTGGGAGAGAATGCTTTTTGATCATTATTGCATGCTCATATTCCGATGGAATTACTGACATAATTAAATACCTTTTGGTTTTATTGTTGTTGTGAAGATTAGTTTAAATGATCCAGTGGCCTGATGTCCTAAACTGCTTTTCAATTTTGTCTTTTCTTGTAATGCTTTTTCATCTTGACAAGAGTTTAGGATCTGTGTCATTCTTTTCAGTGGGAAGGAGGCGCTAGATTATTTCCAGGAAGATCCGTCGCTATTTAACTTGGTAAGGATTGTTTCCATTGACTTTTAAAAAAAATAAATTATAATGTCATTGTTTCTTGTATGATTGAACTAAGATTGATTGCTCCTTTGTTTAGGTATAATATCCAAACTTGTGCACATTGACAACCATGCAACCAGCTACTCTCATGCATGCACATACACACACTCTAAAGTATTTATTCTGATTTGACTACTTGCGTCTAAGACCCTAACCTTCAAAAACGATAAGATGCATATGGACCAATTTTGTTGAACATTAAACTGAAAAATTATAGCAATTGTAGACTCCTGAGGTTTAATGACCTGCATTTATGGTTTAAACAACAAAAATGCATATTGTTGTTGATAAAATCAGAGTTTCTTTTCACCAAGCGACATATTTTTTAGGTCTAATGTGTGTGTCTTACTGGACAATTGACTAAGCTCCATAACACCCTCCATATTTGTCTTTTGGCATGTATTTTACTTCTTCCTTCCTTCAAGCTTGTTTCAATTCTTCTGGCATATTAGTGTAGTAACAGACGTAGCATTGAGATGTAATGATTTGAATAGCACATTTTTATTGGCAGTCTCAATTTGTCTGCCATTATCTGTCTAGTATCACGCAGGATACAAAATGCAAATGTCAAATTGGCCTGAACAGCCAGTTAATGTAATTATTAAGTGGCTGAAACAACAGAGCCCTTCTTTGGTTGTAGCTGATTTTGGTTGTGGTGAGAATTTACTCTGCTCTTATTGTTAATTATAACTTATAAAAGTCCTGATGCCCATGTTCTTTTTGTTCACTGCTAATGCTTTCATGTTTCCGTTGCGTTTTAGGGGATGCACTCATTGCTAAAAGTGTGAAGAATACAGTCTTCTCTCTAGATCTTGTCTCCAATGATCCTAAAGTAATTGCTTGTGACATGTCAAACGTATGTCCTTTTGCTTGTAAGGCTAGTAGTAGTACACAGTCGAAAGTTACTTTTATTGCATTGTAAAATAGTAATCTTATTTGTTGCCCTTGCCTTCATACATCACAATTATGTAGAAAGCAGACCGGTTTTTGCCTTCTTTCGGTGTTTATTTCATAAGGGTGTATTGTTTCATGTATTTGGAAAATGAAAAAGTTACATGCTTACTAAATTTTTGAAAACCTAAAGATTACTACAGGCTGTTATTATTGCTAGCATATTACAACACTAGTTCAACTGGTCAGGCTTGAGGTTTGCATCTTCACTGTCTTGTAGTAAAATAATGGGGCTACGTGAGATGCAGTTTTTGTGGGTGGGATTGTATTTATACCTTAGCCAAATCATGAAAGGGTATATGGATTCCTTTATACACTGAAAGGCAAGAAAAATGTGGTTTCCTGCTATCCTAATTATTTAATTGTGGTTACTTTCAAGCACAAAAAGTGGGTACTAATAAAAAAACACATGGGAAGTTGCCTTTTAAGCAAATTCCAAGTACATGAATTTCATAATATTTGAAGCAGAGCCCATAAGGCAGAGAACAGTCTCAGCTTTTGTTTCAAAGGTTTATGCTTAGATTACTTACAAGAGGACCTGCTCATTCCGTGGTTACTGGCAGGCACCCCTTGTTTTCTCATCTGTTGACGTTGCTGTCTTCTGTCTTTCATTGATGGGAACCAACTACCAAAGATACCTTGAAGAAGCATACAGGGTGCTTAAGCTAGGGTTTGTTTCTTAAGCTTTTTATGACTAGAGATTGCTTCCCTACTCAGGATCTGACTTAGTATAGTTTTGAACAGTGGCTGGCTTTTGATAGCAGAAGTAAAGAGCAGGTTTGATCCAAATACTGGAGGAGCAGACCCAGAAAAGTTTTCAAAGGCTATTTCTGAGCTAGGTTTCAACTCTGTAAAAAAGGTAAGGAAATGTTCCATTTCATGACCTCAATAAATATAGCGATGGTTTGTGCTAACTGATATTATTTCATGCAGGACTTCTCAAATAAAATGTTTATTTTGTTTTACTTCACGAAAAAGGTATGCAGCTTATTTCATAGTGAAAGTGATTCCATTTTTCTGATTTGTTATTATGTTAGAAGCATATGTTTTGACCCTCACCATTGATTTAGCTTACTCTTTTCTGTGTAGGATAAGCAAAATTCTAGAAGGAAGGGAATTGAATGGCCAATGCTTAAACCTTGTTTGTACAAGCGTCGTTGAGATTATGGTAACTTTCCCTTTTTTTTTTATTTACACATTTGTTATGGGGACGAAAGTTAAATATTTTTCATATTAGCATTGCTGGTTAATCACTAAAGTTCTTGTATTATATGGTTCCTTAGATGTTCAAGGCAATCGTAATTCATATTCTTTGCTTTTAAATGTGCATAGGAGTACCTACAAGGGATGGCTCAAGTGATAAATAAGGGATTCGAGCCAAAGCACTTGGGAGGTGGGGCAGCTTTAGTTCCTCGAGCGAAGAATTGTTTCACATTCAAAGAGTGTGGAGAAATCTTGTAAGAACAAAAAAAGTGCGCATAGGAATTTCCTAGTTTACAAATTTAATACAACTACCAATCCTGATATCCCAAGGGGTGATTTCACTTAAAATATCTTGCCTGAGGATTATTAATATGTTACCTTCTTGTGTCTAAAGAAAACTTTGTGAATTTTAGATAATCTTGTTACATCTTAAGAAGTGTTGAATATCTTTTAATATTGTATCATATCATAGTGTATCTTGTCATATCAGCTATGATTAGAATATAAGAAGTAGAATATTTAGTTATCGTAAATAAAGATATCAATCCAAATCTTAGGGATTTAGTTTAGGATTAAATGTATAATTTATAATTATAAATATACAATGTTGAGAGGGTTTTCTCTCAGGCAATTTAGTCATAATAGTCTCTTCTTTAATTTCAAGTTGGTATCAGAGCGAGTTTCGACCCGGCTCTGTTTGTTCTTCGTTTTTTCGACTGAAAAATAGCCGTGCGACAATCTCATTTGTTGTCTCTAGTTCGACCCATGTCAAATCGGCCTCGGATCCGTGTTCAAAGAGGGCCGGTTATCCAGACCCTGAAGCACCTCACCATCCGTCGTCTAGCGTGCTACCACACACAACAACCACTGCTAGTGCGTGTAAGCCATGCGCTGCCTTCCCGGACTCTATTTGACATGTCGCCGCTTTCGTTCTGTTTGCCGGCGTCCTTTGGTCCTATTTCAGGGGTCAAACGACCGTTTCAAGGATTGTTCAAATAGTGGGTACTTGTCACCCATCGTCTGTACTGTTTCTGGTTTAGTTTTTACCTAGATTTTACGTCCTCTCTCGTCTGAATCATGTCTTCCGACACAGATTCTTCTTCTACTAACACGGGTTCCCACAATAATAATTCTGAACCTATAAAGAAGAGTCTTATCTCCTTTGCATTTTCAAGCACTCCCACAATTAAGTTTGAAAAACTAAACGGTAAGAATTATTTGGTTTGGTATGCTGTTGTTGATGTGTGGTTTTTAGGTCAGGGGCTCTCGGATCATTTAACCAAGAAGGTTGAAGAAATCGATGCCAGTATAAGGGAAGAATGATAGAGAGCCAATTATTAGCTAGTGTCCTTGTTACGGCAGTCCATTGACCCCAAGTTGTTGGTGCACTATCGCTCTTATAAATCTTGCTATGCTATATGGAAGAAAGCTCGAAGTGTCTATACTAATGATATACAACATCTGTATGACTCAGTTCATAACTTGGAAACACTCCAAATGATAGATCATTACCTACCTTCGTATCTCAACAAAGCATAGGCCACCATCGCACAAATCAAGTTGATCCTCCCTAGTGATAACCTTGAGAAGATGTTGGATAAGCTTGATAACATGTACATGGTCTTTGTTCTCCATGGTCTTCATAAGGATTTCGAATCTGTTCGAAACCAAGTCCTGACAAATCCAAATATCCCTTCGGCGAATGATCTCATTGATCGTCTGCTACGGGTTCCTTCATCAGAGGCATCAATTGGGATTGATTCTCAAACAGGTTCTAAATCCTCAACTTTCGTCTCTAATACAGTTGATTGTGGAGGCCGAGTCCGTTAGAGGAGGCCGTGATAATCGCCCTTACTGTTCTCATTGCAAATGCTCTAGACATTCTCAAGTTTAGTGTTATTCTCTACATGGTTTTCACAGAAGTCTACAAATGTAACGCAGTTTCAGGGGCCAGATATTGAGAAAAAGAATGAGTCTGGAGGTGACAATTAGAATATTCTGTCAGATAATGAATATAAGGAATACCTTCACAACTCAATGCAGCCCAACAAGCCTCATCGTCAGCCACTGTAGTCCATACTGGTAATTCTATGATTTGTCTCTCTCATTCTTTGTCTGTTGGATCTTGGATTTTGGATTTTGGTGTTTCCGATCACATAGCTAGTAATCTTTCCCTTTTCTCAAAATTATCCTGTCCTAAGACACCATATCGCATTACTCTCGCTGATGGCTCTAAAGCTAAGGCCACTGACATTGGTCAAAGCCACACCTCTCTCATCTTTATCTTTAAATTTTGTTCATTTTGTACTTGACTGTCCTTTTAATTTAATTTCTATTAGCCAACTTACTCGCACTCTTAACTATTCCATAATATTTACTGTTGAATCCTTTCTTATACAGGACTATAGTACTGGACAGATGATAGGAGCAGGATCTGAATCATGTGGACTCTATTATCTTCAGCCCTCTTCCTCTACCATATGTGCTGTTACAGAATCTCTTAGTCTCCTTCATCGTCGTCTGGGTCATCCGAGTCTCAATAAGTTAAAGAAGATGGTCCCTCGTCTCTCTCATTTGAAGTCTTTAGAGTGTGAGTCGTGTCAGCTTGGAAAACACTTTCAGGCATCATTTCTAAGCAAAGTCAATAATCGTGCAACTTCTTTTAATTTTGTTCATTTTGATGTCTGGAGTCCTAGTCGTATTAGTATTGTCCTAGGATATAGGTGCGTTGTTACTTTCATTGATGATTTTTCCAGATGTATTTGGATATTTTTAATGAAAGATCGGTCACAGTTGTTTAGTGTTTTTCAAAACTTTTGCAAAGAAATTCATACTCAGTTTGGGCACCCTATTCATACTTTACGTAGTGATAATGCAAAAGAATACTTTTATGCACCTTTTACTTCTTTTATGGCATCTCATGGCGTGATTCATCAATCAACTTGTCCACACACCCCACAACAAAATGGGATAGCAGAAAGAAAACATCGTCATATTATTAAGACCAGTGTTGTCAAATTGCAGCCATGACATCGCCATGAAGGAATGGTGTTGCGGATTCTGCCTTGTGTGAATTGTGACCGCCATAGCCATGGCGCCTTTGCGGTCATAACTGTCCATGGCTGAAATGGCGTTTTCTTTTTCTTTTTTTAAAGGGCTTCTTCGTGATTCCACACATGGGATTTTATAAATCCCTAACCTTGTGACACTGAAGACATTTTAGCCTCTCTGCCTTTGTTTGGATTTTGACCCTCACCCACCAACCCACAGTCCTACCGGTCTCCTCCATCTACTTCGGTGACTGAGCGATCAAGCCCACACATCTTCGGCTAGTGACGACCATCTCCAGCGAGGGAACTCCAGTTGTTGTCACATTTGACCTCGGTTTTCCGAGGTAATGACATGCTTTCAGCTCTCTGTCTCTATTCTCACTTCTTCTTTCTTTGTTTCTTTCTTAGTTCTTCTCCGAGTTTGTTGTTCTGTTTTCAATCCCCATTCATTTTTTCCCGTTTCTGACGGTGTTATTATACACTTTTTTTTTGGGTTTTACACTCAGTACTCACTCTCAACTCTCAAACTCTTTATTTTCAGTTGCTACTTGCTGCACTTTATTTTTTTGTCTTGTCTTGAACTCTTGATTTGTGTCACTTTTTTCTTACTTGTTAGTATTGTTAGTTTTATTTTCTAGTCACCTTATGTTTAATTGCTTATGTTATGAGGCTTTGATTATGTTGAGTTATGACAAATATGTTTTTAACTTATGCTTCTAAATTGTGATACTTTTTTATGAATTTTATTTCATAGAATATATTTCTAAATTTATTATTCTTGGTGTATGTTATTAGTTTTTATTATTTATTATATTCAGCAGTTTTTTTGTGTATATATATAAAATTCAGTTACCATGCTTCCGCCATTTTCGCAACGCCATCTACCATATTTATATGGCAGATTTTTGGCTTTCCGCCATGGACCGCCATCCGCTATTAATAACACTAATTAAGACAGCTTGTACCTTTTGTTACATGCTAATGCATCTTTAAATTTTTGGGGAGATGATGTTCTCACTGTAGGTTACTTGATGAATCGAATGTCATCCTCTGTTCTGAATAACCAAGTGCCTCATTCTCTTTTTGTTCCCTAATTAATCTCTTTGTACTGTTTCCCCTTGAGTTTTTGGTTCTACTAGTTTTGTGTATGATCTTTCTCCAGGTCTCAATAAACTGTTTGCTCGTGCTATTAAGTGCATTTTCCTTGGCTACTTTCGGTTTCAAAAAAGGTATCAGTGTTATTATCCTTCCACACATTGCACTTACATCTCTGCTTATGTCACATTCTTTGAGGAAACTCTTTACTTCTCCTCATCAACTAAACCAGCTTCTGTCTCTCAAGTCTCACTAATTCCTCACCTTGATCCACCAACCTCTGTTCTTTCGATTTCGCAGGTGACGATACATTCCTCACAACCAGTGCGTCCCTCTCCACGCCTACTTGTCACTTCTTCTAGAAGTTGGTGTTCCTCCAGATTTCGGTGATTCGTCTATTGCTCAATCGTCTCCACCTAATCCAGGCCTACCTGAACCTTTCGCTGACCTATCCATTGCTCTTCGTAAAGGTACACGTTCTACCCGTAATCCTCATCCTATTTACAATTTCATAAGTTATCATTTTTCTTCATCCCATTATGCCTTTGTATCTGCTTTGTCGTCCATTTCTGTTCCTAAAACTGTCTAAGAAGCACTTTTTCATCCAAGATGGCGACATGCTATGATTAATGAGATGGCGGCCTTGAATTCCAATCATACATGAACTCTTGTTCAACCCCCGCCTAGGAAATCTACAGTTGGTTCTCGATGGGTCTTTATAGTCAAGGTTCGCCTTGATGGACAAATGGATCGGTTGAAAGCTTGTCTTGTGGCTAAAGGCTATACCCAGATCTTTGACCTTGATTATGATGACACATTCTCTCTTGTTGCTAAAATGGCGTCTGTTCTTCTCTTATCAATGGCAGCCATGCACCGATGGCTGTTGTATCAGTTAGATATTAAAAATGCCTTTTTACATGGTGACTTAGAGGATGAGGTTTACATAAAGCAATCACCTGGGTTTGTTGCTTAGAGGGAGTCTAGTTTAGTTTGTCGATTGCACAAGTCTTTATATGGTCTTAACAATCTCTTTGAGCATGGTTTGGAAGATTTAGCAAGGTCATACAGCAACGTAGTGAGGCAAATCATTCGGTGTTCTATAAACATTCTTCTTCTAATCAGTGCATCTATCTTGTTGTCTATGTAGATGATATTGTTATTACAGGTGATGATCATGAAGGCATTAGAGGCCTAAAACAACATTTGTTTCTACACTTCCAAACTAAGGACTTGGGCCAGTTGCGATATTTCCTTAGGATTGAAGTAAATCAAAAACATTCATCGCGATCTCCTAAAGGAAGTATGCCTTTGACATTTTGGAAGAGATTGAGATGTTAGATTGTAAATTAGTTGATACTCCTTTGGATTCAAATGTTAAACTTCTACCAGATCAGTGGGAGTCCTATTTAGACCCACGTAGATATCAGAGGTTAGTTGGAAAGTTAAATTATCTCACTATAACCAGACTAGACATATCCTTTGCTGTAAGTGTTGTGAGTCAGTTTCTTAATTCTCCTTACGATAGTCATTGAGATGTTGCGATTCAAATCTTGAAATATGTTAAGGGTTCTCCTGGAAAGGGGTTGATATATGAAAATAGGGGTCATACAAACATTGTTGCTTATACAAATGCTGATTAGGCAGGATCTCCCAGTGATAGGAGATCGACTTCAAGTTATTGTGTTGTTATTGGTGGTAATCTAATCTTATGGAAGAGCAAAAAGCAGAATATAGTAGTAAGATCAAGTGCAGAAGCAGAATATTGAGCTATGGTTCTTACTGTGTGTGAACTTATATGGTTGAAACAACTACTTCAAGAGTTGAAATTTTGCAAAATAGGGTCCATGGAGCTCATTTGTGATAATCAAGCAACCTTACATAGCTTCCAATCCAGTCTTTCATGAGCGAACCAAACATATAGAGATCGACTATCATTTCATTCGAGAAAAGGTTCACTTAAGACAAATCACTACCTCATTTGTGAACTCTAATGACTAACTAGCAAATATCTTTACTAAGTCTCTCCGAGATCCAATGGTAACATACATATGTAATAAGTTTGGTGCATATGATATATATATACCAACTTGAGGGAGAGTTTTGAATATCTTTTAATATTGTATCATATCATAGTGTATCTTGTCATATCAGCTGTAATTAGAATATAGGAAGTAGAATATTTAGTTACCATAAATAGAATATCAATCCAAATTTTAGGGATTTAGTTTAGGATTAAGTGTATATCTAATAATTATAAATATACAGTGCTGAGAGAGTTTTCTCTCAAGCAATTCAGTCACAATAGTCTCTCTTCTAATTTCAAGTAGTCTCTCTTCTAATATCAAGTAGAAGCTGTGATCTTTTTCTAATCAAAGATAGGATATTTTATATCGTCAATTCATGATAGGTTTGTAGCTAATAGATATTTGTTTTTGAACTTGGGATATGAGACTCGCCTCACTGCCAATACTTGTAGCAGATGCATCAGATACATTATTTGTTGAATTATTGCTTACAGTTGGAAGTTATGTTCATTTTGTTAATATACAATTGCACATTCAGCAGTGATTTGTTTATATCTTATAGCAATAGCGTGGCCTAGTTTTAGTGGAAGTACCCTGAATAACCTAGGCATCCCTCCAACTTTTAGATTGGGGAGTTGTGGAAGATGTAATTAGGGGCGTGGAGTATAGTGACCATCTTATACCCCCTTCCTAATTTAGGTCACAGAAATAAAGGAATCATTGAAACTGGTGGGTCCACAGTGTTTATTCATGACTAGGAGATTTATAGAGAGCCAAATCAGCAAAGCTCTCCCCTATACATGATGTATGGTACACAATCTCTCAAGCAGTATTGCTGTGAAGCATTGTTGTTTACCTTTGTAATTGCTTTAACACGATCTCGAACTTGATTGAACCTTATATATCACCTATCATGTTCCTATCACTTTTTCCCCCCTCTCAAATCGTCTTATTCTACTTTCGTTGTGCTCTTCACAAGCTCATCTATTCTCATAATGTTACGTTTGGTATACCTGTTAGTATAAAGTAAGATAGTATAAGACAATAGGATAAGATATGATAATATAAATAAGCTGATAAAATCTTATACTATCAAATATTTGAAACATATAGTACAGACAACTTGATAATATATGTAACTATCTACTCTGATTATATTGCCCTTCACCTTCCTCAACACTATAGAACACAAACCACCATAACCTTCGCACAACCTCCATAACCACCACCTCACTTCACTTTCATCACCAACCTCATTACCACCATGTTCAATAACCCATAACCATTCCAACATTTCCATCTTCACCCAAATAATCACGTAGCCCACCATATCTTCCTTCAATAGCAACATGGCCTATCTTCACCAATACCATTTCGCCATTAAAACCACTGTGAAACACCTTCACTTTCAACCCACCACCATTATAACCATTTCTTAACCCATAACCAACACCACAAACCACACCTAACCCCACCACCATTTTCACCATAACAACACCACACAACTCCCCTTCACCATCTTCATCACCTTGCTCCACCAACCATAATCTCCATGACCACCACACCCAAATGACTGTGAAGCTCCATACCTCCAAACCACTACCCAAACCCACCTGTACGCAGAGCCCCCGTCTTCTGTTGCAAAACGCCATAGCCACCGTTGCTCAACATCGCGCCACCACCTTGTAAAACGCAGATCGGGACCAGCATCGCATGAACTTGGCTCCAATCCTATCGCCTGAAGCCGTCCTCCACACACCAAAAAGAGCCGCAACTCCATCTGTGAACCAGAACCACCACCAGATCCGTGAAGCAGCTGGCAGTAGCCATGCCACTCCGCTGCCAAACACGGGACAGCTCCACCACGAACCAGGAAGGACCATCGTGCCGGAGCGCCAAATCCTCAGCCACTGCGCACCACCGCGATGCACCCCTGTTTCGAGCCCGTAGTCTAGATCTATCGCAAAAACAGAGCCTTTCCTCATCTCTGGTGGTAGTGGGTTGAGGTTTCGGGTCAGATCTGCACTTTGGATAGGTGGCGCAGGGAAGGCTCAATTTATGGTAGTCGGAGTTCCGACGGCTAGTTATGGCTTGGTGGTTCTGGGTGTTTGGGTTCCAGTGGGATATAGTGGTGTGAATCTCCGATGGGTAGGGGAGAGGGTTCTGGGTGTTTTGAGTGATAGAGATGAAGATGAGGGATATGGTTATAATAATTATCCTATCAAGTCTTATCATGGGGTAGGGGAGAGGATAGAGTTATCCTGTAAGAATATGATAAAAATGATTTATCAGATTTAACTATCCTATCATGTATCAACACCAAACACATGCTAAGACCTGATAGTATAAGCTTATACTATCATGTCTTTTTTATACAATGTATCAAACGCACCCTAAGTGTTTTAGGAATTTACTATGGGACATTCGAGCATTTCAATGCTTGCACCCCATATATTCTCTCAATCTTATAAGCAATGCCAATTGCAATATAACACTCATAAGATATGTTCTGAACTAGTGGTATACCTGGCCCAGTTCCCGCTTTAGAGTGGTAGAAGATGATGACTCCTTGTCCGTAGCGAAGTTGAGAAGAAAGTGTACTTACAAAAGGCATTCTAACGTTCAAATTAGAGGTGATACCAAGTTTGCAAGTGTAGAATGAAATATGTCATTCTTAAAGGTTTTGCCTTATATTTATAGCGTGGAATTGTTGATAAGGAAGTAAAATCTAAAAGATAAAGTTTTCCTATAACTAACAATCATGATAATTATGAGTGGATTTGATTTCAATTATACTCATAAGAGGATATTTTGTTAGTATACGTTTATCTTCTAGAAGTTAGGCTGATGAGTCCTTTTCAAACCGTAGTGGATTAGGCGAGGATTGGGCCCATTAACTCGTGTGCTCCTGTTGGGCTTGAGTTTTGGGTTATCGGTCCATAACAAGATTGAATATTGCATTTAAAATTGAATGGTTATGGGGCGTGAGCATTGGAACACTCGATTGGCCTCATAGCAAAACCTTTTATTTTTTAAATTTTTTTTGGTATTAACCCTTTATTTTATTGTCTCACTTTTTTTTTTTTGGTCTTTAACTAATTGCTCACACAATTTCGAGTCAGGATAGTAGTTAGGTAAAGAGTTCTCTTCAAAGTGACGACTCTTAGATTTAAACTCTTGATATTATAGGTGAAGTTCACCTGAGATCATAGTTGGGTTTTATTGTCTCACTCTTATTCTATGCATGGTAGAACATTTTTCTTGCATTAAATGCATTCCCATGTCTTGAACTCTGAGTATCCTATTAACTAATGTTGGGTTTTTGTATTGTTCTCTTCTAAATTTCTTTCTTATTCTATGTTCAAAAATTGAACAAACTAAGACAAACTAGAACATTTTTTTATACTAAAAATTAAAATTATTCTAACACTATTGAATAATTTTTTCACAAAATTTATCGTTAGGTTGAAAGTTCTTATCATATAGATTATATCTTTAAAATTTTACATTAATCTAAAGTTGTTTAATATTTCATTGATATACATCAACATTAAAATAATATATACTTTTAAAATATATCAAAATAAGAATCATTTTATTACATTTTTATTGATGTTTAATTTTTTTAACATTTGACATAAATGATTAATATGTGAGATAATTATAATTTAATGATTGGATGAATTAAAATTACATTATATAAAAAATTATTAAGTGATATAAATATATCAAATCTTATACTTGATATAAGTTATCTTTCTTTATATATATATATATATATATATATATATGTCAATGCTAACCTTCAATGCTTCATATGAAGGTTAATGCCCTTCACTCTTTTTAATGAACAAAAAATTCCAGTTATCTTTTGCTAATCAATAATTAAGACTTTCTATAATTAAATCAACAAATCTTTATTTTTCGTAATAAATGCTTAATAAATCTTTGAACAAATCTTTCTTATACTGTTAACCTCATGAATTTTCTCTCCTCATAACTAATAATCTTATTTTTAATTCTCACTCCTAATTCTACTAACTTCATTAAATCTTTCTATTTTATTAAAAAATAATAATATATTTAAATAAACACAAATTTACATTTTTTAAAATAAAATCAGAATAATTCATTTAACAAAAATTGAAACAATTTTTTTTTTTCAAAATCATCTAATATTGAATTAGTAGAGAAACATCAGTTTAATATTTATAAAAACTAATAAAATATTCATTTTTTTTAAAATGTGTAACGTGCTTTTATGTTTTAAGTTATCTAATGTTAAAGTGATTTTTTCAAGTTATCTAATGTAATTTTTAAAATTATCTAACGTGACTTTTTGAAAAGAAAATCATAACACTAATTTTTGAAGAAAATATTAATGTGATTTTTAAAATTAGTTAATTTTAAATTATATATTATTGATTATAATATTATTTTTTTAAAAAATTAATATCAAGAGAAAAAGATATTAACTTTGATAGTTATTGGAAGAGAAAGTCATTTATGAGGCTGATAGTTATTGTGAGAAAGAAAGATTTATTAACCATTTATAAGATTTGTTTATTTAATTACTTAAAAAGACATTGTTATTTAAGGTGATTAACAAAAGGCAACAATAACTTTTTTGTTCTCAAAAGGAATGAAGGATGCTAAGATTCACTTGAAGTGTTAAAAGTTAACATTTTCAATATATATATATATATATAGAGAGAGAGAGAGAGAGAGATTTAAAGGCTTTAATGGAAAATAGGTCTTCAAATAAGATTTCAAGCCAACTTAAGTTTTTATATTATATTTGAATGATAGGTAATGAGGGAAAAAGAAATGAAATGAAAGAAAGAGAAATGATTTTCTTTATTTGAGAGTTTTAAAATACATGAGAAGTGGAAGGAATACATGGGGAACCATTTCTCCTCTCTTTCCTTCAAATGTCCAACTTTTATTCTTCCCAAAATTAAAGTTGAATGGGAGGAACTAAAATTTTTTTAGGTTAAAAATAAGTACTTGACATTTTTATCTCTCATTTTATTTATCAAATTCTCATAGACTATGTGTTGACAGTTCTGCTACGTTGTTGCTGAGTTGTCGCATCTTAATTCCTTGTTCACTTCATGGAAAAAGGTAAGTTACCGAGCACCTCACATATTCATTCTAGTCGTGCATCTTACATATTCTGGTTATTTTAAGATTCATTTGAAGGATTTTAGATTTTTTTTATGAAGGTTTATTTTGTAAAGATATATGTAACAAATAACAATAAAAGAGCTATTAAAATGGCTATTTGGGAAGTTAAAAATTATAATTGTTCTATTCTGTTCCTTTACAATATAACTCTCAAACAAAGTTAATAAAGTTTTGTTCCATTCTATTATTAATCTTCCAAACAAAGAGAAATATAACTATGTTCTATTCATTCTCTTCCCTTTTCGATTCATTCACATCTATTTCGTTCTGTTTCATTAATGAAAAAATATTCAAATACAGTATTAAAGTTAAAGAGATCAAGTCACGCCTAAAAAAAGGCCTATTAAGTTAGGCTCAAGCTTTATGTTTGAAAAACAAACTTGATTCATTTAATGTAAAGTCTAACTTGACTTGACATGTTTCTATCTTTATATATAGTGAATCAAAGATTAAAAAATGAAATTAGACAAAAAAATACAAAGATTAAAAAATAAATAAATAATAATGAAGATAATCATATATAGTGAAAAATTAAGAAGTCTATGAAGATAATTGTAATCAAAGAGCAATAAGTGCTTATAATTTAATCTTTTATATTTATCTTTAAATATTTAAATGTATAATAAGACATATTTAAAATTTATTTTTTATTTATCTTTAAATCTTTAAATGATACAAAATTAATAATGATAATTTTGGAAAACAAAAATTGGGGACCAAAGTCGAAATTCCCTACATATAGTATAGATAATAGCATTGAAAAAACATATAAAATTTTAAAATCGATATAAAACTACAATTTCACTCATTTGAATTTTGATTGCTCATGAACCAATACTAAGTAGAAATTATAAGGGATAAAACCCAAATAAGTGAAAATATAAAGACCAATACCATGATAGTAAAAACCAAAATTCCAAAAATAAAATAAAATATAGAGACCATGATAAAAAATAATGTATAATAACTAAAATTCAAATTGTGTGACACTATTAAGAATGATCTCATTTAACCCTCATTTTATGTACAACCGCGTCTTGTCTTGTATCAATTAATATTTCAGTTTCAGTTAATAAATTTAGAATTTAGAGTTACTCAAATGCTATAATATTAACAACATATTTTCTATACTATTATTTCAATTGATCCAATGACATCAACAAGGATTATATGCAGTCTTAATCCACATTTTCAGAAAGATTATTAAAGTTCAAATTTTGCAAAAGACAATTGTTAAAAAGATTTCCTTTGTTCAATGGGTTAGTTTGTAGTAATGTCTAAGAGAATATCCTAGTCAAAGACAAAAAATATTGAACAAAGTGATTGCAAATAACGAGATCGAATAACAACTCTATTATAAAAACTCAAAGGAAGCATAGAGTCCCAAGAGAAAAAGGGAAAATGACAACCAGTTCATAATGGAAAGACCAGAACATAACATCAAAGCTGCATACAAATGATAACAGAAACCTTATCTAAAAACAAACAGGATACAAATACAGGCGGTTATGTTATAATGTTTCGCCAAATTTGATAGGTTAACCGAAAAAAAAAAACAAAAAAAAAGATATGTAAAGAGAGGTAATTAAGAGACAATTTAATCATCAATAAATATTGCATAACAAAAACCAGCACCAAAGAGGTCCAGATGGAGTCATAATTTAAAATCCAACCCTGGAATATATGTTTCTGTCGATTCTCCATAGCTTGTGTTAGACTGTACAATTCAACAAGAAATGTACAAAGTGAGCCGAGGCTAGATAATAGTAAATTATTCAGTGTCTTCCTCATCATCACCATCTTCAACATTCCCAACATCATCTCCAATGCCTTCAAGTAGTTTGTAAACATCCTCCCCCAACTCCAGTAATCTAGCACAAAGTTTATCCACCTTGCTCTGTTCTTGCCCTAGGCATACAAGAAGGTCATTCAGTTCACCCTCGCTCTCCTTCCGAGCTTCTTCCCTTGCTTCAGCTTTTATTGCCTCCACATCTTTGAATGTTGAGGGCCCTCCACTCTTCAGTGCTTTCACCTCCGTCTCCAGTTGGAAGTTAGATTGCTCAAGACTATTGTTTGTAGGCTTCAGAAAGACTCCTTAGACCAGCTTCCATCTTTCCTGCTAAATTCTGGTACATTATTGACTCAGATTCAACTTTGGCTTTTTCTGCCTTCAGCATCTCCAACCTTTGACATGCTTCTTGGAGAACTGTACGGAGTGTCTCTATCTGAGCTCCCACTCACTCTTTGCTCAGACCAGAAATTACTACCTCCACCTGTCTTAGGCAAAGCAGCATTCCGAACAAGGAGGTCCTGAAATGATGAAAGGATAGAAGAATCAATCAAATAAATGCTAAGACTTGTCAAACCGTATATTCTACAGTGATGTTTCTACAGTCCACAGACTCCTTACATACTCCTATTCTTGTATAGGATTCTTTGTGACTGATTTACGGTTATAGTATAAATAAAAGTGAAATTTATCCAATAAATATAACTTAAAAAATAATTATTAAAAAGGTGTAAATTAAACAGTAATTAATACTTACTTCTAATTATTTTATTATTATTTTTTTAAAGATAAGTCATGGTTTTACGACACATGAAGTCGTGTTTCTAATTCACGATTTTTTTTTAAGTCCTAACTTTTTTTTTTAAGTTGTAGTTGAAAGTCAAAATTTTTATTTTCTTATTTTTAAATCCAAGTGAAGTCGTGTATATAATACACAACTTGCTCACTATCTAATCTTGTAGGACTAAAGTCTTTTGATTAGTTATCTACACATGAATTGTTATAAGATGTCCTCATCTGAAACTTCTTAAAATTGAAGTTTGTAGAATCTTTTAATACTGTTGTGTCACATATTTTGCTTTAAACATCAGAATTGTCAATGTAAAATCTTTTAATATTGTTGTCACATATTTTGCTTTAAACATCAGAATAAAAAAATTGTGTCAAATATATAATTATGTTACTTATTATGTATGAATAGCGATAATAGTCAATTGTCATTTCCTTCTTTCAACGCTAATAGAATTTCTTTTCTGTCCTGTCCCCTCTCTCCAAAACAAATAAAACAAAACAAGATTAAATAGTGTAAGTCGTGACTTTAAATTATGACTTATTAAAAAATAAAATAAATAAAAGTCATAACTCTCCTTCACGACTTCAATAGAAGTAAATAAATTGTCAGTTAGAGGTACAACTTCATGTGACGTAATAAAATAATAATAATTAGTAAATTGTAATTTATATTAATTATTTATCTTATGAAATTAATAAAAAATGATCAGAGAGCCATGACTTATTTTATACATTGTTTAATTTGCATTATTTTTATAATTATTTTTTTTAGTTATACTTATTTAATAAATTTTACTTCATTTTACACTAAAATGGTAAAAAAGTCATTCTTTGTCACATTCATGATATAGACCAGTGTTGCCAACAGTGAATGGCAGCCCATGGTGATGGTGGCAAGCCAAAAATCCACCATAGATTTATGGCAGATGACATTGCAGTCAATGGCAGAAGCATGGCGGCTAAGTTTAAAAAAAAGTGTAGATACTAAAAGAACCTGTAGAATATAAATAAAAAAGCCTAACGACTTATATCAAGTACAATAAACATAATAGAAACATTTTCTAGCAAATAAAACTCACCAAAATTATCACAAACTCAAACAAAAATACATGAGAAAAAAAGAAAGTAGATTACAGAATTTCAGAAGGGGGATGAACACAGAACAGCTGAGATTTGCGTTAAGGGTGGGTTAATTACAAACTTACAAACAAATGGATTGGTGGGCTATCCAAGAGAGACGAGAAAAGAAACAAAGAAACAAAATGAGACAGAGACGCAAAGTGAAAGGCACATAAGAGGAGCCAGGAACAGAGACGGGCTACCCGAGACGATGCAGAAAGAGAAGAAAGATAAGAGAGACTCGACAGATAAGACGAGAGTTGCTGTTAGGGAACTAGATATGCAAACACTGTTTTATTGATATTCAGACTGAAATATTCAATAATGGATTAACTGTGGGAACCAACAAGCCTACCAACAAGCCTGACTTGCTACAACAATCTGGCAAAGATATTGACAGTGGCACATCCTAGCAAACATTTTGCAAGAATGTTCATTGTTATCTTTATCATGCATGTGCCATTTAAAACCAACTCCAGAATTTCACTTTAAGCAAAATGCATGATAATGCCAGTTAAAAGCATTGTTGTCAAACTTCAAAATTATCATTTAAAAAAACATATCTTAGTATCCAAACATAATTAAATAGCATATTCATAATTAATATTGAACACTCCAACTTTATAACAAAATCAAATGAAAATATTTGTGAAAACATAACTCAAATACTTGACCCATATGTTATACTATACTAAGCTCAACATTTATATTATTTTGTAGTTTGACAAAACCAAACAAAATAATAACGAAAACATAAAATTAGCTTCATAAACCTTATGCATATAGCTTATTAAAGGCAACTCAACTCAAGTACCCAACAAAATTGACCAAGATTGTGCATTTTGAGGGCAAAACCATGTGTAAATTTAGGCTTGTGAACTCGTTAGTAGAATTGAGAGTTTATTGATTTTGTCAAAGTTTACTTAAATTGGTATGAGTTTGACAAAGAGAGTTTGTATGTGAGTCAACTCATTTTAATATCCAAGAATTGCAAACTCGTAAGAATTTAAGACTTAACTCGAGAGTTAGACAACCATGGTTAAAAGCACGTAATTAAATGCTGTTTAATTTTGAAGGTGGACTATAGTACATTCAACCTGCAACTTCCTAATTACAGTGAGGTAAGCTTCCTAAAAGGACCAGATTCATGACTAATCCAAGTAAGAATATTTTAAGAAGAACAGATAAGTACAAATAATACCTGAATCTCAGAGCACTGCTTCTCAAGAAAAGCTTTCAGCCGCTTTATGTACTCACCATCACTTTCACCACTCTACTGCTCTAATTCTGCTGTCACCACTGCCACCTTGAATTTTTGGATGACTATAGACCTCCACAATCTGTTCTCTGATATCTTTCTCCAGTCCTTTGACAGATTCACAAAATAAGAATCCAAGATTGAAGAGAGAATTGGATGATCCATATTTTTCTGTTCAGACAAATCATTGCTGTCTACATCTGCAATATCTGCCGTGCTAGCTGCTGAAGATCTAGTGAATGATTTATGGTTCAGGGATGACTCCACTGGCAAAAACAAAACTTTTCTGCATCTCGTCAAACTTTAAAAAGTATGAACTAAGCCCAACTTTCTGACTCACTGTATCAACAATGGCAAATGCATCCTTTCTGCTATCAGTGGATTTATTATAGATCACACATTCACCCAAGATAACTGCTGCCAAACCCCTTATGCACACTGTTTCTGACGAACTTGGCACCAGCCCAACAAGATAAGTGAGGTGGGGGCTGTAACATCCTAACACAATTATCTCGATATTGTTACCAAGTGGCCTCAATACTCAAGAGGGAAGTGAATTGAGTATGAAAACTAAGTTCGCAAATCTTTCACAAATCGTTTGATAACTTATTTTTGTTGAAGCTATTGAATGATTAGAAATAATTGGAAGGACGAGATAAACACTTTTACTTATAACAGAAATAGTCTTCGGAGACAGTATCCAAGAAAATCAATAAAACAGTATACAAAATAAACAGAGGAGGGTTTAGAGATAACAAATACAGTCGTTTATCCTGATTCGATCACCAATCCACTTGTGATCTACGTCCAGTCCCCAAGCAACAACTTGAGATTTTCCACTATATCTTCAAGTTTCAATAGGTGCTTGACAACCACTACAACCTTGAGCACTCAACCCTTTTGGGATACTTCACCCTTGGAGTTTGAGTCTCTTCAACTAAGGGATACCTCACCCTTTACACTTTTGGAGGGATGCCTCACTGTGAACACCCAATTTTGACCGAGCTTCAAAAAAAAATGTAAAATGAAAAATGAAAATGAAAAAAATTAAATTAATTAATTAAATTAATTAAAATTGAATTTAATTAATTAAATGTCCATTTTCTTTTTTTAGCCCAAATGAAAGCCTGCTTTAACAAAAAAAGAAAAAAAAAAAGAAAAGGAGGGGGAATCAATTTTTCAACAGGTTCTGGTTAAGTCCTAACGTTCAGCCAAAACCAAGTTTAACGGTGGTTGAAATGCGACTAGCATCTGGTTTTTCTTCTCAACTCCATCTGTCACATTACTGCAATTAAGCAGACTCAAGGCTCAATGCAAAATCAGCACAAAAATGGTAAGGAGCAGAGATGAGAAGATGGCAGCCCCAAGAAATATACACGAAGAAGGAAACTGAGCTAGGACTCTATCTGCAACCTACACTGATCTCCTTGGGTGGCAGATTTTTCTTCTTTCTGCTTACAAAAGAACAAAGCGTAACAGAGGGGAGGGGGGATTTTTTTCAATTCACAGAGCGAGGATTCTGAGATTGGGAGAGGTTCTCCTACCTACGTTCCACCATACAACAGAACCCCACTCCACTCTTCCATCATCTCTATCATCCCTTCACCACCTCAAACCACCTCAAACCACCCAAAACTACCGTGTTCATTCACTCCGCAACCCAACTTACCATCAACTTGCTCTACCCATCAACCTGCTTCCAACATCAACAAACACCCACACCCACCAAAAACCTCATCCCATAGCCACCCAAAACCGTGAGCCATCCCACTCAAGCAACCAGATCCGACCACCCAAACCGCGCCACCCCTTTCGCGCGCCTCACGTCCTCATCCCACTCAAGCAACCAGATCCGGCCACCACCACGTGAAGCACTCACCGTGACCCAACTCTTTCTCTCCACCGTGACCATTCATCATCTTTATCCAACACCCAAGCCCCTGTAACCCCCTCCGTTTGCGCCTCCACTCCGAACCCGTCGGATCTAGCCAAGCTCCAGGACGCGTCTTTGCTCCACCTCTCCTCACTGTCGTGCCACCGACACATTCGTCGTCCGGTCGAACCGAAGCGCCACCGCGCCGTTGTCCACCTTCAACCTGAACCGGAGCTCCGTAACCACCATCAAACGCACAGAACCGCGCGTCTTCGCTCCATCCGCCGGAACAAACCAGATTTCTCCCCATCGCTGCTCAACGCTGCACGGTCGCGGCAGATCCACCTCTCCTCACCGCCGGTCGTCGGGTGCCCCATTTGAGTTCCCTGTTGTTCTCTGCATCAAAGAAGGAGAAGAAAGAGGTTAAAATAACCCCTCTTTCTTTTTGTCTCTGTTTCGTAAGCTGCTTCCCCATTTCTTTTTTTTTTTTGAATTTCAAATTGTTTTTTTTTCTTGGAGATGGACTTCTAATTATTTGGGCCAAAGTAAAAAAAAAGCCCCTCCCCTTTTGCTGAACCGTGAGCATTTTCCTTTCTTTTTGAATGTTTTTTTTTTTGTTGTTTTTGTTGTTTTGGGATAAATGGGCTCATTGGGCTAAAAACAAAAAAATCTAACAAAAGATAAGTAAAAATGATAAGAACAAAAAATATAAGAATATAAAATAATTTAAACCTTTTTTAAAAATAATGATGATAATAATAATAATAATACGGGTTACCTAAGTTGCGATAGCTTGTTAACCTTCGTATTTTGTAAACATCTGAGTTGCATGCATACTTGATGGTTTATATTATCATTATTATTATTATTATTTAAATTATATTTAAATTATTATCATGTTTTTTATTTTTTAAGTTAAATCGCTAATTGATAATTTTAAATAAAAGTTTTGTAACAAACTTGATAATCAATGGGTGACGTCTCTAGCGTGACGCGAGCTTCATCTGTTTAATCCTTAATTTGAATAACTGAGCCGCGACGGCTTGTTGATTCAAATTTTTAAAGTTAATAAAATCAACCAACCCACCAATTATTTTCTAAAGAACTACGTAACTTTGAGTTCCTTATTGCACCCGAGGATACGTAGGAGCAGAATCTTATTCTGTCAAGCCAAAAATAAATTCTCACAATTCAGTTATTTATTTTCTTTTTAAAAAAATAATAAATAAAATAAAAATAAAAAAATAAAAAATAGTTACATTGCCTTTTTCAAAAAGAGAGGAGTAAAATAAATATTTTTGAGGTTGTCAAGAATTTGCACATTTGATTTAAGGTACCGTCTTAGGACGGGTGCGTTAGGGGCGCTGTGGAATTGAGTTTCCACCCTTCCTTAAGCATAACCGACTCCCGAATCCAATTTGGTTTTCAAAGACCATTTTCTAATAAGGTTTTTTCAATTCTTCCTAATTTGAATAAAATTGGTGGCGACTCCATTTTTCTTTTTTTTAAAATCACAAAGAGTTGCTATTTTCCGCCGCGATCCCGGTCGCGATAGATGGCGACTCCACTGGGGACATTTGAAAGTCAAGCCTTTGAAAGTTGTTTGTGCAAATTTTGTAACTTTTATATGTTTGTTTTACTCCTTTTGTTTTTGTTTTATTTTTGTTTTGTTTTTCTATTTTATTTGTTTATTGATCACCTTAACTGGATTCTATTTTATCATGCAAACCTTAGGATAGAAGATGTTTGGGAATCTTGTTTTATGTTTGTGTTGTTTTGCAGGATGTGAGTAGTCTCTAGGATTATGAAGGTTTGTATGCTCCCTACACACACTACACCTACACGTTTATCACACACATTCGAGTGGGGCCCTATACCCGGGTCTGAGTGAATATTGAGTTAGGTAGAGGTTGCGTAGTGGTAGCCATTTTGGATGTACATCCTGTTTGGTTATCGCGAAAACCTCATCCAGAGCGTGCCTTTGTCATGAATGCCCCGCACCTAGTGGTTTACCTATTATTTGTGGTCAACATTCTGATGTGGGACTTAGCTCTAGAGGCCTTTAGAATGGTAGAGCCACCCAATGAAAGTTCTCACGAATTAGACAGCCTTATAGATCTTTAGGGTAGAACTCCTTAAATTTAAGGCAGTCCTTTAGGGCACAAAGGGAGCGTACCTTTTCGTTATTTTTGATTTTATCTGTCATTGCGTTAAAAAAATCATACTTTGCATCTTTGCACCATGTTTCTTTGCAATACCCTAATCTTTTGTCCTTCCTGAGACAGTTTTGTTAGAGAACCGTTAGAACTCAACCAAGATTTGACAGTGAGTATCTTTGATAAAAGAAATATGGGATCAGATCATAAGGATGCAAGCTTGAAGAAGACTCTGCGACTCAAGGCTAATAAAGTTCACATTGAAAGGCTAGTGGTTATGGGACGAATGTTGAAGAAGACTCAACGTTTGACATTTGCAGCAAAGTATGGGAAGGTTCTGGATCTGTTAGAGGTGAATGTACAAGTGGAAGCGATCACCGCAGTGGCCCAATATTATGACCCTCCTCTCAGATGTTTCACTTTTCAGGATTTCCAACTAGCTCCCACTCTGGAAGAATTCGAGCAAATCCTAGGTTTATCATTGGAAGGTAAAAGGCCATACTTTTATAAAGGACACTATGCATCCATCCAAACTGTGGCGAACGTTTTGAAAGTGCACGCAAGAGACCTTCAATGTGTGCAGCAGAATAGGAATGGAACCAAAGGGTTTTCAAGAGAGTACCTTGAAGGACAGATGCATCACTTAGTAAAAAGTGGAGATTGGGAGGCTTTCATGGACGTACTAGCCCTCACCATCTACGACACAGTCTTGTTCCCTAATATTGATGATTACGTGGATTATGCAGTAGTCGATGTGTTCCTTGCCTGCAAATTCCACACTGACAACCCTGTCCCAGCCATTCTCGCAGATGTGTACTCTACCCTGAACTTTTGTCACGAAAGGAATGGTAAAAGAGTCCTCTGTTGCTTGCCGGTGTTGTATGTTTGGCTCACAGCTCATGTTTTCAATAGATCATACAAAGCGAGTGCCCTATCGCTGACTTTAACCTGTACTCAGTTGAAGGTCAAGAACAGCCGCGAATGGGCGGACCACTTGGCAAAATTGGAAGAAAAGCAGATAAGGTGGTATCCTCGATGGAAAGATGTAGAAACTGTCATCTACCAGTGCGGAAGGTTTCCAAACGTACCACTCATGGGTACACGAGGATGTATTAATTACAATCCAGCCTTGGCACAGCGACAACTCGGTTATCCTATGATGGGGCCACCTGCAGAAGCCCAAATAACCTCTTTTGTTCTTTACTATATAGATACGGAAGACCCTGAATCACTTCAGGAGGTCCGAAATGCTTGGGACAAAGTCATCCGAAAAGGAAAAGAACTGGGAGTCAGAAGTTGTGCAGCCAAGGAAGATTATCGCCAATGGGTTAAGGACAGAGTTCAAGAAATCAAGTTGCCATTCAGATCCCGGCAACCCCTATGGTTGGTGAACCTTCAGCCTTGGTCATGATCGAGAATGAAGAGATGAAAGAGATGAGAGCAAGGTTTGTGAAAATGGAAGAGGAAAAGAAAAAAATGGAAGCCGAGTTGAGAGAGATCCTTGGTACGTGCGGCCCTTGAAGCAAGAAAATGCTAAAAGGACCACACTCTTGAAGGGGTTAATAAAAAGATGAAGGCAGAACGTGATTACATGCTAAAAACCAAATAGTGTCTGGGGGCAGCAAATAAGGAATTAGGGCTCTGTAGGCAAGAAAGGGACAGGGCTATGACTGAAAATCAACAGCTGAGAGAGCAGCTCAAGAGTGCCAAAACAACCCAGAACAATGCAATGCGACCGTAGAAGAAATGAGGCAGCAGATGGGAGTGGCATCTAAGCGGTATGAAGACATGATAGAAGATAAGAAGCTACACATGAAAGAGACAACAGATTGCAAAATATGAGGCGATTGCAACAAGGATAGGAAAATATGAAAAAAAGCGATGGATCAGGTGGAACAACAAAAAGGGACATCGATGGATGGAAAGAGGAAGTTCATTTTTGGATGAGTCGCTTTTCAAAATTGGCATGTTTGGCTAATTCGGCAATTGCGGATACTCCATATCATTTGAATAAAGTTGATCAGATGGTCAACCCTTTTGAAACACCGATAGAAATCAGTGATTTCATTGAGTATTGTAAGAATCTTATAGGGCAGATGAAACGAATGGCTAAGACCTATTCAGATAAGGAATAGTTTCTTTCGGCTAGGTCATGATGTATTCATCTAAGAAGCAATGTATTGTTATATCTTTTCAGTTGAATGAATGAAGTACGCTTGTGTCGGCACTCTTTTTTTTCTATCCCATATTTCACTGGAGACTTAATATTTTTGAACGAGACGTTCTGGGTAATAGTCACAACAAACAATATCAAAGATACTCATTTCAAATTTATTTGGCGCAAAATCACTAACGGTCATCTAACAAATAATGAACATAATCACTGATCTTCTAAATTTTTCAGGTAAAAACTTTTGACCATTGCTCATCCTCGGAAAACGCAGATTGCACAAACCCGGTTCTACAGAACTAGATCGCAAACTAGGCTACAAGAGATGTCTAACTCAGAAAGAAACTTAAGTCAAGAGATGGATGAAATGAGAGAAAGGATCAATACCATGGCAGAAGGACAATCAAGGGTCGAGGATTGACTGAGACAGTTAACTGAGACCCTTAGAACAACAAATGAAACATCTGTCGGCACTAGGGTAAATGCAAATACAAGCAACAATATGAATGAAGAGGATGATTCCATGAACGAAAATCAGGAAGGGGAGAAGAATAATGTAGAAGTAACTCGTGAACAGCCGGTGAAGATATTCCTGAACAGCAACTCGGAAAAAGAAAAATTAAGAGATGAGTTGATTGGAAAGATGCAAGAGCAAATTAAAGCCATGCAAGGCCCTAATCCATATGGCTCAGTGGGAATCGATGAACTATTCCCTGAGGTTGAAGTTAATATTCCCAAGGACTTCAAAGTGCCAGACTTCTCAAAGTATGATGGAAGCACCAATCCAAAGTTCCATCTGAAGACTTACCTCACCAAGATGGCCATTTGGTCACGGGATCAAAAGTTCTTAATCAATTTCTTCCATGAGAGTCTGACTGGGTCGGCTTTGGAATGGTACATGCAACTTGACCATTCAAAGGTTTCTTGCTGGGATGATCTGACGAGTCTATTCTTGGAGCAATATCGATTCAATATCGACACCGCACCTACCCGAGAACAACTAGGGGCAATGCACAAAAAGAAGGACGAAACTTTCAAGCAATACGCTCAAAGATGGAGAATGTTAGCGGCCCAAGTTCAACCACCATTGACTCCATCAGAAATGAGCTCGTATTTTATGGGGACCCTAGGAGCACCTTTTATTGGGCTGATGGCAGGCGCCGCGTACAGAGATTTTTCTGATCTAATTTCAGCTGGAGAAAGGATTGAGAATCTTGCAAAAGCAGGAAAATTACCTACTGGGAATACTGAGAGCAATTTTCCTAAGAAGGTGGCACCAACAAGGAGGCAAGAGCCAGAAGTCAGTTATGTGCGCCAACAAAACTCAAGTTTTCCTCGTAATCCACAACCATACCCTTCTTATCAAGCCCCTTCACCCGCTTTTCTAGCTTACCAGACTTCATACCAAGTTAACAATGTTCCCTCACCACGTCCCGTCTATACCAATCGTCCTCCCGCACCTCGAAATCTGGGAAACCAAGGGTATGCTCGACCCCCGTCGAATCTACCCCCTTTTCCAAAGTTGCCAATCTCCAATGCTGATTTGTTTCAACAGTTGTTTGATGCACATTTGGTTGCATGCATTCCTTCTCGCCCTATGGTGCCCCGTTTCGACTGGTACAATCCCAATGTAACTTGTAAGTTCCATATGGATAACCCGGACACTCAATCGAGGATTGCGAGGTATTTAAGACCATAGTGAGGAGGTTGATTTCCTACGGAAAGCTAGATTTTGAAGAGGAGAAGGGACCTAGCATTACTAGCAACCCAATTCCAAATCATGGGAAAGGGATTGTAAACGCATTAGAAAAGGAGAATGAGGGACTTCAAAATGTAGAGGATGTCAAAACTCCTATGAAGTTAATATTCCAAGGTCTTGTCCAAGCAGGCTATTGTTCCTCAGTAGCTTTGGGTGATGTTAATACTAAAGCTCACTGTGAATACCATATAGAGAAGGGGCACGATATTGAAGGTTGTCAGGAGTTTAAGGCTCATGTGCAAAAATTCATGGCTTTGGGGGTAATATAGGTTACTTAAGCAAGAGGGTTTGTAAAAGAGATAGATGTTGTGGAGCGTCTAGTCCTCAAACTCCCACGTACTAGCAAAGTTCCAGATTCCCAGAAAGTTGTCATAGCGATAAAAAAGCCTACACCTTTTCCCTATAGTGATACACACGCTGTGCCTTGGAAGTACGATGTCAAGGTAAAAACACAAAGTAATATAGGACAAACTACTTCAACCTCTGTTGCTCAGATAGTAGAGCCTGCATAAGCAGTGTCAGGCGCTGTGGGCATAGGAGGGATCACAAGAAGCGGCAGGTGCTATGGGCAAGAAGATAAGACCGGGAAAGGAAAAGCAGGCTTCGTAGAAACAAAAGAAGAGGATGAAGAAGAATTCATGAAAATCATGAAGCAAAGTGAGTATGATGTGGTAGAACAACTCAGAAAGACTCCACTTTCGGATCTCTATTGTCACTCATCATGAATTACGAACCTCATCGCAAAACACCGCAGCAGAGAGAGTGTTAAATGAAGCTTATGTGAAGCCGGATGTTACCCCGAAAGCTTAGTGAACATGGTAGACCCGAGTAAGGCACATCAATGTGATCCCTTCTCGGAGGAAGAAGTGGTACGTTCGATGAGGAATAACCCACGTGCTTTGCATATCACTTTGAAATGTCGGGGTATGTAGTCGCAAAAGTTCGATTGATGGGGGTTACGCCTTGAACGTCCTCCCGAAGACAACCTTGTCCCACCAAGGCTATGAGTGTAGAAGACCTTAAGCCTCAAGAAATGACAAGGTCTGAGCCTTCGATGGCGGGAAAAGAGGAATTCAGGGAGAAATGACCCTTCCACTTGAGATAGGCCCGAGTCAAGTTTCCAAGTCTTCAAGTTTCAAGTAATGGATATTGAGCCTACATATACTATGCTTTTGGGAAGGCCATGGATTCATGTCTTTGGTATTGTTCCTCAACCCCGCACCAATGCACGAAATACATTGAAAATGGATGTCCGGTTACCATCCGGGGAGAGGAAGAAATCTTACTGATGAAGCCTACTTCAGTGCCTTATGTTGAAAACACAGAGCTGGAGGTGGGAAACTTCCTACACAGTTTCCAGTTGGTGGAATCAAAAGCAGAGAAGGATGAGTCGACTTCTAAAGATGTTCACCAAGTTGTGACTCGCATCATGACCAATAATGGTTACCAAGCCGGAAAAGGTTTAGGGGTTCAGTTGCAAGGAACCAAGTCTATGATCACCCTGCCAGAGAACAAAAACAGATATGGTCTGGGATATGAGGCACCTTTGGAAGACATGATGAAGTACAACTTGGTTCTCAATGAAGGAAAAAAGGAGAATGAAGTGAAAAAGACGATTCCTCATCTGAAGGAGACATTCCCTATCCCTGCCGAGGTTATCAATAGAACCTCTAATCATCGGGTCCGGCTAATCATTAACAATGTAGAGGAAGACTCCGGAGAAGGCCATGTTATCCAGCCTGCTGACGATTTGGAACCTCTGAACAATTGGCGATCTGAGGCGTTAATAGATGTGATTGTCATAAAGAGAATACCCATCAGGGGCAAGTGAGACAGATAAAAAGAGCATCTGTCGACTTTCCATGGCTTTCTTTTTGAATGGGGAAATACTGTACAAAAGAAATTATGATGGCACACTCCTTAGATGCATAGGAGCTAAGGAGGCTCTCACCATCTTAACAGAAGTTCATGAGGGAATATGTGGAACACATGCCAATGGTATCATGATGGCTCGTCAGATCCTGCGATATGGTTATTACTGGTCCACTATGGAAGCTGATTGCATAGAATATGTTCGAAAGTGTCATAAATGCCAAGTGTACGCTGATCGCATTAATGCACCACCCGTTCCATTGCATAATATGGTGGCACCCTGGCCTTTTTCAATGTGGGGAATCGATGTTATTGGGCCAATAAACCCAAAAGCTTCCAATGGTCATAGGTTCATCCTAGTAGCAATCGATTATTTCACCAAGTGGGTAGAGGCTGCTTCCTACGCCAAAGTCACTCAAAAGGTTGTCCTTAAATTTTTAAGGGTAAACATCATTTGTCGGTATGGAATTCCAGAGAAGATTATCACAGATAACGGCCCTAATCTCAATAGCACAGAAATCAAGAACCTATGTGAGAGATTTAGGATCAAGCATCACAATTCTGCTCCTTACAGACCCCAGATGAATGGTGCAGTAGAAGCAGCAAATAAGAACATCAAGAAGATAGTAGCCAAAATGGTGGTCAACTACAGAGAATGGCATGAGATGCTCCCCTATGCTCTCCACGCTTATCGCACTAATATCCGATCCAAGAATTTGGGCAACACCGTTCTCCTTGGTCTATGGTATGGAAGCAGTCTCCCCCATAGAGGTCGAAATCCCATCTTTAAGAGTGTTGATGGAAGCTGAGTTAGAAGAAGCAGAATGGGTAAAGACTCGATACGAGCAGTTAAACATGATTGAAGAAAAGCGATTAAAAGCTATCTGTCATGGGCAACTATACCAAAGAAGAATGGCAAGAGCTTTCAACAAGAAAGTGCGCCCTAGGGAGTTCCAAGCAGGTGACCTAGTTTTAAAGAAAAAACTCCCGAATCAAGAGGACGCCCGAGAAAAATGGGTACCGAGTTATGAAGGGCCGTATATCGTCAAGAAGGCATTCTCTGGAGGAGCCTTAGTTTTAACAGATATGGACGGAAACGAATTGCCAAGACCGACGAATGCTGATGCAGTCAAAAAGTTCTATGCCTAAAAAAAAAAGGGAAGAAAAAATAAAAAAGAAAAGAAAGAAAATAGCCCATTAGGTTGAAAACCCGCAAGGCGGTCTAAGCAAAAGTTAGGGCATCTAAATTAGGCAAAAAGTTTAAAGTTGGCAAAGGCTCTCCTAGGAGATGTCACCTGAAGGGCTCACCCAGACAGCATAAAAGGAGACACAAAAAAAAAAAACTAGGGCAATTTTGAGTGGCGATGGAAGACAAAATTGGGGCAATTTTAAGCGGTGGTGGATGGAAGAGAGCTCGTATCACAAGTGGTTGTAATATCCATCTGAGAATTAGGACCTATCTAATGAGAAGAAAGGAATCCTAACTGGGGCAATTGTCTGTCACCTTGCCTTTGTATCATCCTTTTGTACTATTTGCCTTTTCGTGCTTGTGAACATCCAAATCAATGAAAATGCTTTCCTTTCTTCTCTTTTCATTGTTCATCTTTCTTCGTCATGTTCCTTTCTTTTATATTTGTGAAGTCACACATGTTTATCACAAAATGCTTCGATAAGAGGGAAATAAATTCAGTATCATTGATTTAACAATTTAATGACGATCCTCTAACTAACAAGTTAGATTAAGAATGAATCAGAAGGTTCAAATGAGGCAAGAAAGGAAACTATATACCTTTTGAGCAAACTCAGAAGTAAAGTAACTTCAGTGTCCGAGGATCCCAAGGAACTCGAAACAAGTTGATAAGCCCTGGTTTGCGAGAGCCTACGCCCGAGTTTGATAGATCAAAATTTTTCGAGGAAGCAATTAGAATTGGGTATGCAAGAGAAATGTTTTGGCATAATGTTTTCAATCTTCTGATATGATTTTGAGTTGCAGGAAAGTACGTTGCAACATCCCTCCATGAGCTGCAAATTTGTGAAAAGTGACGTCTTCGGCTTCTGCGCCAAGCTTCACTGTAAAAGAACAGCAAAACAAAAAAAAAATCCTTTCGGGTCACGCCCACTATCCTTTTAAATTTCCGGGCCAAGCCCATTGTCTTTTACATTTTCGGGCCAAGCCCAATGTCTTTTAAATTTCGGGTCAAGCCCACTGTCTTTTACATTCTGGGCCAAGCCCACTATCTTTTAAATTTTGGGCCAAGCCCACTGTCTTTTAAATTCTGGGCCAAGCCCACTGTCTTATAAATTATGGGCCAAGCCCACTGTCTTTTAAATTTCGGGTCAAGTCCACTGTCTTTTAAATTCTGAGCCAAGCCCATCTGTTTTTAAATTAGGGCCCAAGCCCATCGTTTTTCAATTGCAGGCCAAGCCCACTGTCTTTTAAATTTTGGGTCAAACCCACTGTCTTTTAAATTTTGGGTCAAACCCACTGTCTTTTAAATTATGGGCCAAGCCCACTGTCTTTTAAATTTCGGGTCAAGCCCACTGTCTTTTAAATTCTGGGCCAAGCCCACTGTCTTTTAAATTTCAGGCCAAGCCCACTGTCTTTTAAATTTCGGGTCAAGCCCACTATCGTTTACCTTTTTTCAGTTGTAAGGTCACCTAAGGTCTTTTAAAATTCAAAAAAAAAAATGTCAACTGAACTGTGACAGCTCGTCGACAATGCAGTGACATCTCTGACTTTACGCTGAGTTTCACTTTGGTAGGATTAACGATGTTGCGGCAACTCGTAAATCCACGTTTTAGCTCGCTGGTTTCTAAGTGGCTTCTTGGCCTTGTCTATTCACCTCATCGCACACATTGCCGGACAAAATTTAAGTTCACGTCTTTACTCGTTTCTTACGACGATAACAAGGAAAACTATGGGTATTCTTAATATCTAGTAAGAAACAAGTAAAGAGGGGCAACTGTGAACACCCAATTTTGACCGAGCTTCAAAAAAAAATGTAAAATAAAAAATGAAAAAAATTAAATTAATTAATTAAATTAATTAAAATTGAATTTAATTAATTAAATGTCCATTTTCTTTTTTTAGCCCAAATGAAAGCCTGCTTTAACAAAAAAAGAAAAAAAGAAAAGGAGGGGGAATCAATTTTTCAACAGGTTCTGGTTAAGTCCTAACGTTCAGCCAAAACCAAGTTTAACGGTGGTTGAAATGCGACTAGCATCTGGTTTTTTCTTCTCAACTCCATCTGTCACATTACTGCAATTAAGCAGACTCAAGGCTCAATGCAAAATCAGCACAAAAATGGTAAGGAGCAGAGATGAGAAGATGGCAGCCCCAAGAAATATACACGAAGAAGGAAACTGAGCTAGGACTCTATCTGCAACCTACACTGATCTCCTTGGGTGGCGATTTTTCTTCTTTCTCGCTTACAAAAGAACAAAGCGTAACGAGAGGGAGAGGGGGGATTTTTTTTTTCAATTCACAGAGCGAGGATTACTGAGATTGGGAGAGGTTCTCCCACCTACGTTCCACCATACAACGAACCCCACTCCACTCTTCCATCTTCTCTATCATCCCTTCACCACCTCAAACCACCCAAAACTACCGTGTTCATTCACTCCGCAACCCAACTTACCATCAACTTCCTCTACCCATCAACCTGCTTCCAACATCAACAAACACCCACACCCACCAAAAACCTCATCCCATAGCCACCCAAAACCGTGAGCCATCCCACTCAAGCAACCGGATCCGGCCACCCAAACCGCGCCACCCCTTTCGCGCCGCCTCACGTCCTCATCCCACTCAAGCAACCAGATCCGGCCACCACCACGTGAAGCACTCACCGTGACCCGACTCTTTCTCTCCACCGTGACCCATTCATCATCTTTATCCAACACCCAAGCCCCTGTAACCCCCTCCGTTTGCGCCTCCACTCCGAACCCGTCGGATCTAGCCAAGCTCCAGGACGCGTACTGCTCCACCTCTCCTCACCGTCGTGTCATCGACCTGTTCGTCGTCCAGATCAGAACCGGAACTGCCAGCTGCACTGTTGTCCACCTTCAACCTGAACCGGAGCTCCGTAACCACCATCAAACGCACAGAACCGCGCGTCTTCGCTCCATCCGCCGGAACAAACCAGATTTCTCCCCATCGCTGCTCAACGCTGCACGGTCGCGGCAGATCCACCTCTCCTCACTGCCGGTCGTCGGGTGCCCCATTTGAGTTCCCTGTTGTTCTCTGCATCAAAGAAGGAGAAGAAAGAGGTTAAAATAACCCTCTTTCTTTTTGTCTCTGTTTCGTAAGCTGCTTCCCCATTTCTTTTTTTTTTTTTTGAATTTCAAATTGTTTTTTTTCTTGGAGATGGACTTCTAATTGTTTGGGCCAAAGTAAAAAAAAAAAAAAAAAAGCCCCTCCCCTTTTCTTTGAACAGTGAGCATTTTCCTTTCTTTTTGAATGTTTTTTTTGTTGTTTTTGTTGTTTTGGGATAAATGGGCTCATTGGGCTAAAAACAAAAAAATCTAACAAAAGATAAGTAAAAATGATAAGAACAAAAAATATAAGAATATAAAATAATTTAAACCTTTTTTAAAAATAATGATGATAATAATAATAATAATACGGGTTACCTAAGTTACGACAAACTTGCTAACCTTCGTATTTTGTAAACATCTGAGTTACGACAAATTGATGGTTTATATTATCATTATTATTATTATTATTTAAATTATATTTAAATTATTATCATGTTTTCATTTTTTAAGTTAAATCGCTAATTGATAATTTTAAATAAAAGTTTTGTAACAAACTTGATAATCAATGGGTGACGTCTACAGCGTGGCGCGAGCTTCATCTGTTTAATCCTTAATTTGAATAAGCGAGCATGACGGCTTGTTGATTCAAATTTTTAAAGTTAATAAAATCAACCAACCCACCAATTATTTTCTAAAGAACTACGTAACTTTGAGTTCCTCATTACACCCGAGGATACGTAGGAGCGAGAATCTTATTCTCAAGCCAAAAATAAATTCTCACAATTCGTTATTTATTTTCTTTTAAAAAAAATAAATAAATAAAATAAAAATAAAAAAATAAAAAATAGTTACATTGCCTTTTTCAAAAAAAGAGGAGTAAAATAAATATTTTTGAGGTTGTCAAGAATTTGCACATTTGATTTAAGGTAAAATCATGTCTTAGGGCCGAATGCGTTAGGGTCTTTGTGGAATTGAGTTTCCACCCTTCTTTAAGCATAACCGACTCCCAAATCCAATTTGGTTTTCAAAGACCATTTTCTAATAAGGTTTTTCCAATTCTTCCTAATTTGAATAAAATTGGTGGCGACTCCATTTTCCTTTTTTTTAAATCACAAAGAGTTACTATTTTCCGCCGCAATCCCGGTCGCGACACTCACCCTCTTTACAAAGCAATAATGATAGATAGAATGAAGCTCTCAATAGAGCAAATGAATACAAATTGAAGCTCTAATATGCTCTTAAAGATTTTTCATGTTTTTGACAGAAAACAGAGCAAGAAAATGATTTGAGGATTGATTCACGTTTGGACGTATTGGTAATCAGTTTTTGGTTCTAGGTCAACCTCAAATAAAGACCCAACTTTGGTATTTATAAGTTTCTCATTCAATAGAGCCGTTGGAGTTTTCTGGGCACGCATTAAATGCATTAAATATAGCCGTTGGACGTTGTTAGGATTCTTGTAATCGATTACTCAACTTATGTAATCGATTACATATGTTGTTCCAACGTGTTCTTGACTTTTTGGGCTCTGTGTAATCGATTACATTTTTGGTGTAATCGATTACATGGCTTCTGACTTGTGTGTAATCGATTACAATATATGTGTAATCGATTACATGACTTCTGACTTGCTGTGTAATCGATTACAATATCCATGTAATCGAATACATAACTCTTTGAACGTGTTCATGCTTTTCTGGGCTTGATGTAATCGATTACAGATATTGTGTAATCGATTACATGGCCTCTGACTTGCTTGTAATCGATTACATTGCTCATGTAATCGATTACATGCCTTCTGTTTGCTGTGTAATCGATTATAAACGTCGTGTAATCGATTACATTGGCCATTGAACACATTTTTCAAGTCCAATAAAGCTTGTAAGTCATTTCTAACACCTTGAGACAATTGTTTAAACATAAATCTTTTTAAGAGTGTTAGTTTTAAGATTGAAACACAAGTTTTCTTGAAAGCCATGTTTATCTTTGAAATTTTCCATTTATTTTGAAATCATATATTGAAAAACCATTTGAGAAATCTTGAGAGCATTTAACATCAGTGTCCTAAGTCTTATAACTAAATAAACCTTCTTGTCTTCTTTCTTTGATCTTAATTTTTTCTTTTGCGCTTGATCTTCACTATTGCACTTGATCTTCGCTTTTGTCTTTATTATCATTAAAAACCATTTGACATGCCTTAGAGACATAAGCATTCACATTCTCCCCCTTTTTGATGATGACAAACTGATCATAGGAAAAAGAAAGAATTTTTGCAATTTTATATAATAGACATTTAGGCGCAATGCTCCCCCGGAGTTTATGCATGATATTGGGTTAGATTTCATATAAAAAGCTTAAGAGCGCAAAAGCTCAATAACTCTCCCGTACTCATGCAGCCTTAAGTACTCATGCAACCTTTATTTTATTTTTCCTTATTTTCCTTATTTTCTCCCCCGTTGGCATTATCAAAAAGACATAAGCATTTAAAAAAAATTGGACAGCATAACAGCTATAGTTCATGATTCCCTAAATTTTGCCAGAACAACAATGCCAAGGATATCAATCAGTTCATGCAATATTGACAAACAGCCAAACATTCAAAGCGGAAACAAGTTCATATTTTATTAATCAGCCATGGACAAAGTAATGTTTTCACAGCCAGTATACCCAATAATCAAAGAACACCATAAATGTATACCAATGAAATATAATCAGAGTCAAAACAAAATAAATACATGGTGTTTATCAAAACAAATATCAAGGCAAAGAGCCATGATCACTTTGTCGATGGCCTCGTCACACAAAGACATCACCCTCGGATCCACAAAGCGGTATCATCGTTATCATCATTGTCATCGGCTGGGCATCGGATCATCGTCAGAGTCCAAAGGCTCCTCATCATCAGCAGGAACTCCAGATGGGCCAGCGAAGGAGAGGGGAACCGGAGAGGTAGGGGATGTGCGAGGTGCAGCAGCAGCGCTCTGAGGAATAGGAGGTCCACCCAGGAGAGATCGAATGGAGGCAAGCTCCTGATCAGAGTAGTCCATCCTCAGCTCAAGATGGTTAATCTTTTGCTCGATATGATCCATGCGTGTGTTTACATTAGCACTCAGGTTGCGCATTTCTTGGAGCAGGAGATCAAGAGTAATAGGAGTGGGAGCTGGAGCAGGGGCTGGAGCAGGATGCTGAGCCTCCTCATCCTCGTCACTATCTGGGTCGTGATGGATATGGCCAAAAGTGCCATGAGCGATGTAATGCCATCTGTCATCCACCTTATAGAGCTGGAGCTTCCTCAGAGTATGCAGCCCAATTGATTGTGGTCCCTTGCTCAAGTATAGTGGTTACCAACATGGCGAAGGGGAGAGTAGAGTTCTTTTTTTTCTTGACGTCCAGCATGTGCTCCAAGATATAATAACCCCGGTTAATAGGCCTCCCTGTAGTCATTGCCCATAATGCAATCACATCATCCTTGAGGACTTGGGAGTAATTCCCTCCCCTGGGAATCAAGCCACGAACCAAAAGATAGTGGAGAACCCTGTTCTCCATGGTGAGGCCAGTAGCCATAATTCTTCGTTTAGGATCACTCAGGGGTGGTAGCCAGTCCTAATCAAAGAGAGAAGAGCAGCCTTGTGCTCAAACTCATGTCCCCATACATTGGCATTCCTACAGAACTGAGCTCCATCTGGAGTGAGCTTTATCAGCCTATACCACTCTGCCATTGATAACCTGATTTGTTACTTTTTCACTTCAGAAATGATATAGTTATCCTCAACCTTCAGGTTCGCATAAAAGACACGTACAAGATTAGGGTAGATGGCTTTCTCTATGCTCAGGAATCCTAGCAAGCCTAAGTTTTCTATTATCCTAAAGCTCTCTAATGGTTCACTCTCACAGAAGGTGATGGGTAGATACCTGGGAGAGATGATCTTGTGAAGCTGGAAGTTCTTCCGGAACAATTCAGCTCGCTTCACAGTGGAGAAGTGCCTCGTGAGGTCCAGGTCGGATATGTTACGTGAAGAACCACCAGAAGACCCTGCAATGGCAGCCCCTGTTCTTGGGCGCTTTGAACCATGAGAAGATTCAGCCATTGAGGAGTAGGAGTGGAGTGGGAGGAGTGGAAATGGTTGGGGATGAGTGAGGAGAGAGAAAGGGACGAAATTAGGTTAGAGAAACGGAGATGGGGTTCGTGAGAGAAGATGGGGAGATTTTGGTGAGGGATGTGAAGAGATTTTGAGAGATGGGTTGTGTGCGAGAGGGATTTCCGAGATTGAGAGAGGTAAAATGAGGGATTTTGATAGAGATTTGAGTGAGAAATGAGAGATTTTGAGGTTTGAGAGGTTTAGGGTGCGTGGGAGCAGAGGAGGGAGGACGAAGAAGATGAACAGTTCTGAAAAAAATGAGCTCTACGCGCGTCGAAACCTTTTAAAACACTCGTGTAATCGATTACATGGAGTATGTAATCGATTACATGCATTCTGGTGGGTGTGTAATTGATTACATTTTGGTGTAATCGATTACATGCTTTCTTGGAACCTTGTAATCGATTACATGGATATTGTAATCGATTACCTGAGTTCTGAGTTGATTGTAATCGATTACAAAAGGTGTGTAATCGATTACATGCGTGACAACTGTGTAATCGATTACAAAGGCATTGTAATCGATTACCAAGACTTTTAACTCGATTTTTGCATTCCAGACATACATATAATCAACTTTAATCAATCCAAATTAGTTTCAAAACAACTTAGATCAATTCAAAGCATCATTCAACCATATAATCTAATCATATTATGATTCAACTCACGTAATTTATCAAAAATTACTATTTTTACCAAGATTTTTACCATTTTTGGTGAAATTTTGAGGATGTTGAGTTGCTTGTGAATCTTGGTCATGAGGAGCACCCTGCAAAACAACTTAGGGGAAATCTCCAACGCTCAAGTCAAGTATTGGATTCAAATATAATGAAAAATTCGAGATTATGCAGACAATTTGGCGTGATTATGTAGAAAAATGCAAGGTTATGCATTAAATTCAGGATTATGCATGAGGTTAATTATGCATGAATGATCCAATATACCAAGTTCATTTCTTATGTAGAAAAATGCTTCTTTTGCTAGGGGTTTAGTGAAAATGTCAGCTAGTTGCTTAGTGGTTTCTACAAACTCAAGCATACAGTCACCCTTTTGAACATGGTCTCTAATGAAATGATGTCTTATTTCAATATGTTTAGTCCTAGAATGCAAAATGGGATTTTTAGACAAGTTGATTGCACTAGTATTATCACATCTTATGGGAATGTGATCAAGTTCAAGACCATAGTCCAAGAGTTGTTGTTTCATCCAAAGGATTTGAGAACAACAACTCCCAACTGCAATATATTCAGCTTCAGCTGTAGACAATGCCATACTATTTTGCTTCTTGCTATGCCAAGAAACTAGTGAGCTTCCAAGCAAGTGGCATGTCCCACTAGTACTCTTTCGATCCATTTTGCACCCAACAAAATCAGAATCAGAATACCCAATAAGACTATATGAGGTACCTTTAGGGTACCATAAACCCATTTGTGATGTGCCTATTAGATATTTCATTATTCTTTTAACAGCACTTAGGTGTGATTCTTTAGGATTAGCTTAATATCTAGCACACATGCATACACTAAACATTATATCAGGCCTACTTGCAGTAAGATAAAGGAGTGAGCCAATCATACCTCTATATTTTGTAATTTCTACTGATTTACCTCCTTCATCCTTGTCCAAATAGCAAGAGCTGCCCATAGGAGTAGCCATATGCTTGGCATTGTCCATTCCAAACTTATTGAGCAGCTCCTTGCAATACTTGGATTGGTTTATGAATGTTCCTTCTCTTGTTTGCTTGATTTGGAGACCAAGGAAGAAGTTGAGTTCACCCATCATAGACATCTCAAACTCACTTTGTATAATATTTGAAAATTCTTTACAAAGAGAGTTGTTAGTAGCTCCAAATATAATGTCATCAACATAGATTTGAACTAGAAGTATGTCATGCATTTTATGTTTTATGAAAATGGTAGTGTCAACTTTGCCTCTAGAAAATCCTTTTTCTAAAAGAAATTTGCTCAACCTTTCATACCAAGCTCTAGGAGCTTGTTTCAAGCCATACAATGCCTTTTTCAGTTTAAAAACATGGTTGGGCATTACAAAATCCTCAAAACCAGGAGGTTGTTCTACATACACCTCTTCTTGTATAAAACCATTTAAAAAGACACTTTTGACATCCATTTGATAGAGTTTGAAATTCATGATGCAAGCATATGCAAGTAACATTCTAATGGTATCTAATCTAGCTACGGGAGCATATGTTTCTTCATAGTCTATGCCTTCTTCTTGATTATATCTCTTAGCTACAAGCCTAGCTTTATTTCTTATTATTAAGCTCATTTCATCAAGTTTGTTCCTAAAGACCCATTTGGTGTCAATTATTGGATGATCATTGGGCCTTGGAACTAATTCCCAAACTTGATTTCTCTCAAATTGGTTTAGTTCTTCTTGCATGGCCAAGATCCAATGCTCATCATTAATGGCCTCATTTATGTCTTTAAGTTCAACTTGAGAGACAAAGACTAGGTGATTACATGCATCTCTAAGTGAGTTTCGAGTAATTACCCATTTTGATACATCATCTATCACCTTGTCAAGAGGATGATATCTTGAAGTCCTTCATTCCTTGGGTAGATTCACAATTTCTGAATCTTCTTACTTTTTGGATTCTTTCTCTTGATTTTTCAAGTGTGTTTTTGCCAAGATTTCTGCAATATCATCAACAAGCTCCTTTCTCAGCTCATTTGGGTTAGTTTCATCAAATGCAACATGTATGGACTCTTCTATGGTCATAGTTCGTTTATTATAAACTCTAAAGGCCTTACTATGAATAGAATAACCAATGAATATTCCCTCATCAGATTTTGCATCAAACTTCCTCAAGTTATCTTTTCTATTATTCAAAACAAAGCATTTACATCCAAAGACATGAAAATGTGACACATTGGGTTTCCTTCCTTTGTACAATTCATATGGGGTTTTCTTTAAAATTAGCCTTATTAGGGCTCTATTCATAACATAACACGCGGTATTGACCGCATCGGCCCAAAAATACTTAGGAAGGTTGGCCTCATTGAGCATAGTTCTTGCCATTTCCTCTAAAAATCGATTTTTCCTTTCTACAACACCATTTTGTTGTGGTGTCCTAGGGGCAGAAAAATTATGCTCAATGCCATGTTCATCACAAAAAGTTTCAAATTCATGATTTTCAAATTCACCACCATGGTTACTTCTTATGGATGCAATACAAAAACCTTTTTTCATTTTGGATAACTTTGGCAAGTTTTCTAAATGATTGAAAAGTATCATTTTTGTGGGCCAAGAATAATGTCCTTGTAAACCTAGAAAAATCATCTACAATCACTAATGCATAGTAATTTCCACCAAAGCTCATAGTTCTAGAGGGACCAAAAAGATCCATGTGCAAAAGTTATAAAGGTCTAGAAGTTAAAACTAAGTTTTTAGCTTTAAAAGAGACCTTTACTTGTTTTTCCTTTTGACATGCATCACAAAGTTGTCTTTTTCAAATTTGAGCTTTGGAAGACCAATTACTAGTTCTTTAGAAACCAATTTGTTTAAGTGATCCATGTGAATGTGAGCAATTCTTCTATGCCATAACCATGAATCATTTTCTTTACTCATAAAGCATTTAGCATCATTTGAGGAGATATCATCTAGACTAATCATGTATATATTATTTGACTCTATGACCAACAAACTTAACTTGCCTATCATCCTTTTCCTCAATTATGCAACAAGAATAATCAAATATAACTCTATTGCCTTTATCACACAATTGACTAATACTAAGCAAATTATGTTTAAGTCCTTCAACAAGCAAACATTATCAATAGATGATGAAGGGATTTTACCAACTTTGCCAATTCCAAGAATCTTCCCTTTGTTGTTATCACCATATGTGACATGACCATGTTTCTTGTGTGTAAGGGAGGAGAACTTGGAGTCATCACCGGTCATGTGCTTGGAGCAACCACTATCAAGATACCAACTTGAGCTCTTGGTCTTCAAGCACACCTACAACACACATTCAAGTTTTAACTTTTGGTACCCAATTTGTCTTGGGTCCTTGTGTGTTAGAATTAGGTATGGTGCCTTTAGGAGCCCAAACTCTTTTTATTCCAACCTTAGTGTTTATGTTCTTTCTAACATTACAAGTTGATGCACTATGCCCTTTCTTACCACAATGAAAACATTTGACAAAGGGACTACTTGAGGTATTTGAAGAAACAAAGAAATTCTTATAAGATTTTTGATGATTGTTTGGATTAAATCCCAAGCCAGCTTTTTGAAAAACACATTTTTGTCTCCCTAACAACACATTCAAGTTATCTCTTCCAAAAGTGAATTTTGCAAGAGTGCTGTTTAAGTCTTCAATTTCTTTTTCAAAAGTTTTACATGATGAACAAGGTAATGATATGGATGCAGTATCATGTGAGGAACAAGTCATGCATAATGAATTAGCGTCTATGAGTCCTAAGGTCTCATTTTCAATTTTAAGTTCATTTATCTCCTTGGTTAAAGTAGAAACTTTCTTTGTTAATAGGGAGATTGTTTTATTGGAAGACAAAATCATTTTTGTGAGCCTCAAAGATTCATCATGCAATTCTTGAAAGGCATCTTGCAATTCATCATAAGAATGTGAAGGTTCTAGGTTAGAGGAGGTTACCTCGGTGTCGCTTTATTCACTTTCTTCTCTTTGAGCCATGAGGCAAAGATGGGCTTCTTCATTCTCCGAATCGTCGGAAGAGCTTAAGTCATTGTCCTCCCAAGCTATATATGCTCTTCTTCCTTTCCTTTCCTTAGAAGGTCTTTTCTCAAACTTCTCCGTCTTCTTGAGATACATAGGACACTCCATTTTCATGTGTCCCGGTTTTCCACATTCATAGCATTTTGGAGGAGTAGAGGATCCTTCTCCTTTGTGATATGCTTTCTTTTGAGGAAATGGTGGCCTTCTTTGAAATCCCTTGTTCTTTAGGAATCTTCCAAATTTTCTCACAAGGAGACTAAGATTCTCCTCACTTAGCTCCCCACTTTCACCATCCTCTTCACCATCTTCATCATCATCTTCAATTGTAGAGGAAGTAGCTTTAAGTGCGATTCCCTTCTTCTTTTTGTCATGTTCTTCATTTTGGTTGAGCCTATTTAGTTCCAGCTCATGTTCTTGAAGCTTTCCAAATAAGGTGGCTAGAGACATTGTTAATAAATCTCTTGATTCCGCAATCGCCGTCACTTTGGGTTGCCAATTCCTGCTTAGATATCTCAACACTTTGTTAATAAGATCCTCATTAGGAAATGTCTTTCCCAATGAGATAAGATGATTAACAATATAAGTAAACCTCTTTTACATATCTTGAATACTCTCACCTTGGTTCATTCTAAACAATTCATATTCATGAGTAAGAGTGTTTATTCGAGATCGTTTTACCTCACTAGTACCTTCATAAGTTACTTGTAGAGTATCCCACATTTCTTTTGCGGTTTTACAATTTGATACCCTAAAGAATTCATCATATACCCCAAAGATGTGGTGATGATGTTCTTGGCTCTCAAGTTGTATTGAACTTTCTTTTTATCATCATCGGTCCATTCATTTCTACGTGTATTAATTTTCACACTATCTTTAGTTTGTGTTGGGACAAAAGCACCATTTTCAACAGCGTCCCACACATCTAAGTCAATAGCTTCAATAAAAAAATTTATCCTTTCTTTCCAATAGGCATAACTATCCCTATTGAAATAAGGAAGTCTGTTTATAGAAGAACCTTCATTTGAAAAACTATTTGAAGCCATTACTTCTCTTGAAGCTGCTAAGCTCTTTATACAAGAGTCTAGCTCTGATACCACTTGTTATCAAGTGGACTCAATACTCAAGAGGGGGGTGAATTGAGTATGAAAACTAAGTTCGCAAATCTTTCACAAATCGTTTGATAACTTATTTTTGTTGAAGTTATTGAATGATTAGAAATAATTGGAAGGATGAGATAAACACTTTTACTTATAACAGAAATAGTCTACGGAGACAGTATCTAAGAAAATCAATAAAACAGTATACAAAATAAACAGAGAAGGGTTTAGAGATAACAAACACAGTCGTTTATCCTGGTTCGATCACCAATCCACTTGTGATCTATGTCCAGTCCCCAAGCAACAACTTGAGATTTTCCACTATATCTTCAAGCTTCAATGGGTGCTTGACAACCACTACAACCTTGAGCACTCAACCCTTTTGGGATACCTCACCCTTGGAGCTTAAGTCTCTTCAACTAAGGGATACCTCACCCTTCACACTTTTGGAGGGATGCCTCACCCTCTTTACAAAGCAATAATGATAGATAGAATGAAGCTCTCAATAGAGCAGATGAATACAAATTGAAGCTCTAATATGCTCTCAAAGATTTTTCACATTTTTGACAGAAAACAGAGCAAGAAAATGATTTGAGGATTGATTCACGTTTAGACGTATTGGTAATCAGTTTTTAGTTCAAGGTCAACCTCAAATAAAGACCCAACTTTGGTATTTATAAGTTTCTCATTCAATAGAGCCGTTGGGGTTTTCTGGGCACGCATTAAATGCATTAAATATAGCCGTTGGACGTTGTCAGGATTCTTGTAATCGATTACTCAACTTATGTAATCGATTACATATGTTGTTCCAACGTGTTCTTGACTTTCTGGGCTCTGTGTAATCGATTACATTCTTGGTGTAATCGATTACATGGCTTCTGACTTGTGTGTAATCGATTACATGACTTCTGACTTACTGTGTAATTGATTACAATATCCATGTAATCGATTATATGACTCTTTGAACGTGTTCATGCTTTTCTAGGCTTGATGTAATCGATTACAGATATTGTGTAATCGATTACATGGCCTCTGACTTGCTTGTAATCGATTACATTGCTCATGTAATCGATTACATGCCTTCTGTTTGCTGTGTAATCGATTTCAAACGTCGTGTAATCAATTACATTGGCCATTGAACACATTTTTCAAGTCTAATAAAGTTTGTAAGTCATTTCTAACACCTTGAGATAATTGTTTAAACATGAATCTTTTTAAGAGTGTTAGTTTTAAGATTGAAACACAAGTTTTCTTGAAAGCCATGTTTATCTTTGAAATTTCCCATTTATTTTGAAAACATATATTGAAAAATCATTTGAGAAATCTTGAGAGCATTTAACATTAGTGTCCTAAGTCTTATAACTAAATAAACCTTCTTGTATTCTTTCTTTGATCTTAATTTTTCCTTTTGCGCTTGATCTTCACTATTGCACTTGATCTTCGATTTTGTCTTTGTTATCATCAAAAACCATTTGACATGCCTTAGAGACATAAGCATTCACAGATATAACTCATATACAAAGACATAATGCATTAAACGTGTCACTTCTGTTCATAATATTATACTAATTTCATATAATTAAACAATTAAATTTGGAGAGCCACAATAAAAGTAGGTCATAAATATATACAGCAAAAGCCTCAAAAGGCATAATGTCATATATACAACAACAAAACTACCACTAAAGTACAACTCAAAGTACAATATACATGAGTTATTCATACAACAAAAACTAAAAACTATCTAGTCTTGTTGCTCCTTCTTCAGCTATTTTACCCCCTTACAAGAATCTGGACGTGCTTTTACCATAGAAACATAGAAAGGGTTGAGAATATAAAAATTCTCAGTAATATACATGTATCACATATCATTCACTAATATATATTGCACATACACATAATTGACAACAACATTATACAATCACCCATACAACTGTATAATGTATAGAAATCTAATCTATCTCGATGTTACATAATCGCTCATACAACTATGAAACATCAATTAAACTTAGCAAATTGCTTAACTTGCTTCAATGCCTAACTTAGGACTTAACTCATCTTAAGGCTCGTGTTAGTAAGTTTATCTCACTTTACTACACTCACATAAGGTTGATCATATTCTTCATGTTACTTGACAAATAACTTGGCTCACTTCTTTGTCTTAGGTAAAGTGTTGTACATACACTTACCTCTCACAATTACCTCCTTAGCAAAGAGCTTTACTCACTACTTTGCAAGGTTAAGGGGTTTAACTCACTCCCTTAATAAGGATAATTGTACTATGGCTCCACTTAAACCGATATAGGAACCAACTCTTAACTAACATTTCATTTCATGCAATTCTTAACTCTAGAAAAGCTTAAAAACTCTAACTTGTTCTTATATGCTAGGTGATTATTTCCTTTGTGAAATTTCCCTAAAATTGTTGACACACTTAAAATAGCATATATTAATGATCCCATCAATTTAGGAAACTCAATGTGTCCAAAAAATGGAGTTTTCCATCTCTGGAACCAACGCTTAGGCGCCATCTCTCCAGCGCCTAGGCGTTGACTAAGCAGAGCAATGCTCTGTTCTGTTCTATCGCTGAGCGCCTGGGCGCTCAACAACTAGCTCTTGGGCGCTCGTTGTCCTGCTACGCTCATCAGCTATTGGGTTGCACGCGCCTGGGCACTGAGCTTCCAGCGCTTGAGTGTTGGTTGCATATCAGCAATTCTCCAAAAGTGTTGCTACTGTTCCATTGGAACCAAGCAGCCTCTAAGCCATCATAAATGAATTCAAGGTGATTTCTAATATCACCAACAACCTCTAAAAATGTTGTAACACTTATACAATCTATTGATTCACTTAAATTTGGATCAACACTCAAAATCACATACCTAGTCATTAATTACTTAAATTCCTACTCTAGGGACTAATTGACCATCACTAAGGACCAATTCAATTCTCATGCTCTCATTAACCTGAATTAGCTAATTTCAATCAATGAAAATAAGAATCAAGCAAAGAAAACAGATTTTCACTCTTTAAAACATATTTTCTCTTCTATGTAACATAACTTCAAGTGTAGAGAAAATAGAGGAAAAATGGATGAATTTCTAGGTTAGAACCCCTACCTCAAGTGGTTGGTGATGGTGGGAGATCTGCCTTGGCTTTGTCCTTCCCTTTCCTTCTCTTTTCCTCTTCCTCCTTAGCTTTCTCCTCTTTGTTCTCCTTGGTTGCTGCTGCTATTTTTGTTCAACCGTGAGAAAACTGAGTGAAATGAGTGGAAAACTAAGTGAAATATCAGGAAAACAAAGTCAATTATAGGGGCTGCCGTTTATGACTTGTTCTTACTTAAGTACTCAATTAATACTTCTTGATCTGTTAAAAATACTTAGATTTAGCTAAATCAAATTTTTCAGCTCCCAACAACTTTAAAATAAATATTAAGATTCATTAAAAATGTTATTTCACCATTATCATATTTTTTCATATCTACTGCTAGTCAATCGGACATTAAATGCACGACCAGTATGCCTAAAAATATCGAACCAACTCTGATTATTCTCAAATTTTAACTACATACTCTTACGCTTATTTGTGACTTAAAAATAAATTCTCTAGATTCATTTACCTTAAATTAGTCATTTATTTCACTATTTGAGTCATTTTAAGCTACTTTTCACACTGAGTTATAATAAATTGTCTAAATTAACTCAGCTTACCACATAAATTAATAGACGTGTTAAATAAGTGTTATGTTACTTATGTAATCATAAACTAATCTAAGATACTAAAAAGAGGATGTTACAAGGGCGAGCATCTAGGAAGCAGTGCACAGCAGCTGGGCAATCTGCTAGCCAGGTTACCAGTAATTTCAAGATAATTGCTTGAACATAAACATATGAGTTTCCTGATGCACTAGACTTTCCATCTTTGCTTTTCAAGGAAGAGGCAAGGGCCAAATATTTCATCATTCGATGCATTAGCGGCTCTGGAGCTCCTAAAGATGGCACGGGTGCCTCAATTTCAATTCGTAAAACCTGCAACTTTTCTCATAAGCTTTCTCTGAACACAATCAAATTTTCTGTTTTTCCTTTCTTTAGTATCACTGTCAATAGTATACAACATGAACAAAAGAAGCATTAGAAGGGCAAAATAGTAATGGGATTATGACTAACAGCATAAAGACTAAAAATGTAAAGCAGTATTTATGAACACAGACTATGCTGCAAAATTCTGAATCTTAAATACATACAGTTCACTTGCAAAAGAAAACCTATGAATAATTTATGTTAGAAACCATAGAAATATATCAACTTCTATGTTTGGGCTATAACTCCTTTAAAAACGAATGAAAAAGAACATACAAAATTTTATTAGAAAAAGAAAATATGATGGAAAACACGTTGGCATGAAATATTCCTCGTGAAATACATATGAAGCGAATCAGATGCACATTCACCAAGCAACACCAGTATATGACGGCAGGACCACACGTGCTCCACTATGGGCAATTTCCCACACTAAATTATATGCCACATCAAATAAAGAACTTCCTACAGATCTTGTAAGATTACTTTAAATGTCCCAACTTCTTTTGTATTTCACCTCCATTAAACCTTTTTAATGTAATAACTATATTAATCAACAATTATCCTGTAGATATAAGAAGTTTTGGAGTTTGATTTGCCAAAAGAAGAGTGAATACTAAGAATAATTATAGCACTCCCAAAGGGAGAACTGCAATTGGCAGCAAATATAAAACCTAAAAGGATATAGTAGGAGCCAAAAGCCTAACTACCCACACAAGAAAAGGACCTTTGGCTCTATATTTTACAAAAATACAAAATGCTGTAAAACATTGAAAAAATACAAACTACCCAAGTGGAACAATACCATTGCTATAGTACTATAGATTAGAATTTTTATCATGTTATAACTTAAGGTGCCATGAGTTTATTTATTCTTTTATAACAAAAATTTGTCATAAAACAAATGATTTAAGCCTAAAAAATTGCTCCAATGGACTTGAGTCCTAGCTATCACAAAACTGGTTACAGATTAAAGCCAAGAATACAATGAGGCGGGGAATTATTTGCATACCCTTTCCTTGCAATGGAGATTGTCCTTCAATACATGAGATAGAACACTAGCAGCTCTGCCACAAATCTACACTTCCAACAAAATTTTAGCCAGATAGTTCTCACACAATAAGTAACAAATCATGAAAATATTGACTTCCATTGTACAGGTACAAAGATCAAAGACCAAAGTTTATTTGCAATGGCGCCAACATTTCAGCTGGTATCAGCTTCCAAAACAAATCTGGAATGAATATAAAGCAAGCATTACAAACCTGAAGATCACCATCATTTTCACCCAAGGTAAGACCATGTAATAGCATGCTGAAAGAGAAACAATTTACAATCTTTAAATTGATTGAAGATAGCATCTGAACAAAAGATGTGATAATTTCGGATATATGCATGAACAAGGATTTGCTATATAAAATCCAACATTAGCAACAAATCAGAAATAAGTGCAGTCACTAAAGTGTCAACAACAAAACAAACCTTCTAAAATATTGGAGCATCTATCCTCAATACTTCATTAGACACATTAACATCCTCCTCAAGGGGTGGAAAGAGAGGAAAAAACCTATTGCATGCCAAAGATATTATCAAATCTATTCTTATTACTTAGTATATTTGTATAATTTTTTTTTTTTAATAGTTATCCTACATTGTTCTCTTGAATTATATGTGTTACTATTTACTACCACAATAATTACAAGTAGGAACAGTAATGTGGGTCAAAAGGAAAAAATCTAATTTTATTTCATTATATGATAGAATGATAGTTTAAATCTAAAAACTGAATGCAGACCAATTTAAAAACTGCTATATTTTTTTTTCTTGTACATAAAACTGCTATATCTAAAAATAATTAAAAAAGAAGTTCCTTAAAAGTAGGGAGTGGGAGTAAGAGGTGGGCCAGCATTGATTGCCCATCGGCATTTTTCTGATTTAGATTAGGAAAAATCTATATATATATATATATATATATATGAATCATAAATGAGACAAATGTCAAAAAGCAATAATTTGCACCTAATCAAAACTTCCCTAACTTGTAAATTATTTAATAACTAATAAATATGGTGACAAGGAATGCTTTTAAACAACAAAATTGAGAAAGAAGCTTGCATTACCAACCTCACAAAAGCTTTTGGAAACATAATCAGCTGCAACGAACTCTTGCATGCTAGAAGTCCTAAGAATGATTCTAAGTATAGAGTTCAGAGCAGGTTCTACTTGTGGCTCCTCTCCAAGGACTTTGCTAGCAAGAATATCATGATTCTTTGAATCTCCAGCAATCAGATCGCCAATACACCCCAATGCCTAACAAAGGATTAAATTTAGCAGCATATAACTGAAGCACACCTTCATACTTGTTCATGAATCGAAAAGGGTCTTTCAAACAAACAAAGCATAAAAATTTCAGAACAAAAATATTGTCATAGAACAAATGGAAAAGGCAGTAGTGCTACAAAAAAGTGAAGGTTCTCTTTCGAACTGTATGTGCATCAAAAGCAAAGTGGTTGTATTGATAGTTTTGTAACTCAATTACACTACCAAGTTTAAACAACAAAGCATAAAATTTCAGAACAAAAATATTGTCATAGAACAAATGGAAATGGCAGTAGTGCTACAAAAAAGTGAAGGTTCTCTTTCGAACTGTATGTGCATCAAAAGCAAAGTGGTTGTATTGGTAGTTTTGTAACTCAATTACACTACCAAGTTTAAACAAAGAAAGCATAAAAATTTCAGAACAAAAATATTGTCATAGAACAAATGGAAATGGCAGTACTGCCACAAAAAAGTGAAGGTCCTCTTTCGAACTGTATGTGCATCAAAAGTAAAGTGGTTGTATTGATAGTTTTGTAACTCAATTACACTAGCAAGTTTAATTAATTCATGGACAAGAAGACTGTTTTTATGGACCAAATGTAACACAGGTGTCAAGAAGAGCAACTAATATCATCCGAATACAAGGATAGTACTTTCTCATTACTTAAAATAACATCAAACTGAGCAGTGATATACAACTATATCTCGATGTCAGGTGTAGTGTACACTGTAAAGATGAAAAATAACAACATAAGGAAGAAAAGAAAGGCTATTTCTTTTGATTTATACAAATAAATTAAAAATATATGCAGAATTTTTACATTTATAGGTAAATAAATCAGTGCATTATAATTTGTGACAATTTCAGGGAACTGGAACGTCAAGAGAAAAATTAGGCAACTAAAATGCTTTACTAAACAATGAAAATAAAACCAAGCATCGTAAAACATAGTTGTCAGTATCCTGTATGAACGTGTATTTTTTCTTAAATTTTTAAGAATTGTATCACATAATGTACCTTAAGATATTTTGACATATAAATAAAAAATATGGACAAAGAAGTATATGTATCATTATGATACATACATTTAACATAAGAATGAACAGTGGCAGAGCTGGAAGAAAAAAATCATAGCTAAGGGGAGCATCTCAAATGAAATTAAAAAAAAAAAAGATTGTAGATGTCTTTAGAAATTTTGGGCAGAGGGGGCCGGCAGCCTCCCATGGCTTACGTGAGGCGCCACCCCTGTGAATGGATAAGATATTACTCGATAATTGAAAAATGATTAATTTTTTAATTTATTTTTTAATTATTAAATAAAAAATATTAAATATTTTTTATATTTTTAAGATGTTAATTATATTTAATTTTTATTTAATATTTTTTATTAAATAATAAAAGAATTATTAATAAGATATTTTAGAGATATAACAAAATTTTATTTGGATAGCAATTACTCTATAACTCTTTCATTCTCCACAAGTTAAAAATGTCATAAATAACAGAATACCAATTCACATTTAATGTGTTGCACATAAAACTGAGAGGACATAGGCCTCCACTAATCAACTTACTAGGTCTCATATCTTGACACTTACACAGTCTTTAATTAAAAAACAACCCTAATTTTTTTACATTACTTTTTTATATTACTTTTTGTATTATATTTTATATTATTAATTATATTATTTTTTATTACTTTTCTTATTTAATTATAATTATTAAAAAATAATATAAAATATGGTGTATAAAGAAAAATGATGTGATCATTAAAAAAAAGAGCACAGGAGAGAACAAAAGAAATTTATGGTCTCTTTGAAGAACAAAAAAGATCTATGGGCTAGTAGAGAACTAGTAGAGAACACAAAAGATGGAGAACTCTCTCATCTCAAAGTTAAAACTGCATGAAACAAAGAAAAGAGGAAAGAACTAATTTTGATCTCAACTTTTATGTTTCTGATCAAGGTTATGAACTGACAGCATGGGTCTCCGACATAGAGTCACTTGGCGGCGGCCTAGGAATCTGTTTAATTGACAATGCACAGGAAATTTATTTTTATTTTTTTAATAACAAAACCCTTTAAAAAAAAGTATAAAAGAAATAAAAGGAAGACACAATGAGCAAACAGTCAAATTAGTCCATGAAAAATATAACACACGTTTTATTAATTTTTGAATAATAAAAATTACTCTTTAGATCTCTCAAGATACATTTCATTTTCCAAATTACTAAACATACACTAATATATATTTCGTGCATCTCACAAGATTCTTTTAATTTAGATAAAATTTTAAATTAATAATGATATTTAAAATTTAAAAAAAATACATAATATTGGGATTACAAAATTTTTTTTTTGAAATAATGAAATTTAAGAATATTTAAATTTAAGATTTACATAAAAAATTGTGATTTGATTTAAGTATATATGTATATATATATAAGAAATTGACAAAGAATTGATTAATCAAATTTGAGAATTTATTAAAAAGACTTGAATTGTAATTGATAAGGAGAAAAAATAAAAAAAAAATAAAGTAAATAAATATAATAAACTTAAAAGAGAATTAAAAAAAATAACATGACAATTGAAAAGAAGAAAATATTATAAGAAAATTCTTATTTTCAAGAAAAAAAAAGATAATAGGATAATAAAATATTTCATATAATAATATAAGGGTGAATAGTAGATAGAGATGCCTTGAAAACAATTTTAATCATCCCTGCGAGTAATTTCACCGTTTAGTCAAACAAAACAGTTGCATTTTCTTGCAAGGACAAAAATGAAAGACGGAAAACCGAGTACACAGCGTGTTAGTTCCTAGGACATATCTCCGTGAAAAACCGTTAACTACCAAGGACACAAGAATGTTAGCTATTCACACGGGAATGTGATGCATCGCTTGTGGGTGGTAGTTGCTTCGTCAACGCTTTCCATCCCTTCTGCTATTGCGCATGCTTTGCTTTTGGTTTCCCGAATTTGCTCTTTGCCTCTCTTTCCTAGTTTCTTCTTTTGTCTTTTTTTTTTAATTTTTTAATTTTATTTTATTTTTAGTAACAATAAATGCACTCTTAAAAGATTTTCTTATTTATAATATCGAATCCACACTTTATTTTTCTATTAAACTATTCGACATTGTTGCCAATTTTGTTTCCTTTTTCCAAAGTTGCAAGCGTTATGCATCCTTTTCCATGACTCAAAGGAACCACAGGATAAAGGAGAAGATGAGTTGTGATTATATGGGACTTTCATGGTGAAAACAATAGTGGGTAGTGTTTATTTTTGGTGACTTTTTGTGTTTTTTGATATAAAGTTCAATTTTTTTTTCTGGGTTTTTGAAAATGTGGAGTAGATGGTGGTGTGTGGTGGATCATTGAGGCAAAGGGTATCTGCTATTGTTAACGTAAGCCATGGTTATGGGGGAAAGGTTCAACCTTTTGATCCTCCTTTGTTGGGTTTGAGGGATTTTGCAGTGGAATGTGGTGGTGGAAGGAGAGTAGGATGGGTGGCATCTTTATCAGTTGTTGTGGTGAATCAGTTCAAGAGGGGTGTGTCTTCATCAACTTTGGTTTCTTCCCCTGCTGGTGGTGGCAACTCCAACAATTCAACTGGGAATGGCGGTGTCAGTAATGGAATAGAAAATTCTTCTATATCCTTCTCTGAAGCTAAGAAGCTTATGAAATTGGTGAATGTGGAATCACTCAAGATGAAGCTTGGTATGGATGGGAAGGAAGTAATTTCCTACTGTGAGCTTCTTGAAGCATGTGAGAGCATGGGTGTTGCCAAAAATCCTGAGGAGGCTGCAGCATTCGCCAAGGTTCTGGATGAGGCTGGGGTTATTCTCCTCTTCCGGGACAAGGTCTATCTGCATCCTGATAAGGTGAGTTTTAACTGTTTGAAATTTTGATTGGTCCCCCTTTTCCTTTTTACTTCACCCTTTTGAGTATTGACTTGTTTCTGTATATGCTTGGCGTAAGAGCAGAATTTTTAACTGTGGGGCTCACATAAATCATGACCAGATCAAAGTCTATCACCCTGTATTTCACTTCACGAGATGCCATATATTGCCTCTTTTCATAGTCCTCTAGCCCTTATGTTGCTACATCCCTTTTTGAATTATAGTCCCGGTGGTGGTTCATGGCTTGTGACTTGTGAGTGTTGTTGCCCTTGGATTGAAAATTAGTAAAATAAAATTATCTCAATAACATACAGTATGGATTATGAGTGTTGTTCATCTCACAACTTCACTCTTTTTCACTCACGCCTATTCTCTACCCAAGTTATAATGCACATAGCATATACACATACATGTCTTTAACACATAACTCACACATCTAAGTCATAGATAATACACATACTTGTAGGCTAGAAACACGTTCTAGACTTCATTCTTACTAGCCATTTGACACATTAATAATATGGCATTTGGTTTGTTTTGTTCAATATGGAGGTATAACTTATGTAACCATTAGGCATATAAAAGACAAATTAATAGCATGTTTAAACGGTTCTTGTATGACCATTTATCCCATTGGCCATCAATCTATTTATTTTAATTTATTTTCGTTATATATAACTTTTTTTTAATAACAATACTCAACAGTGAGTTTACAATTTAATTGTGCATCTATGGTTTATCACCATTTATATTCAGCCAGCAATTCTTTCATGACTCACCCCTTTGGCTTAACTCCATAGCAGGTGGAGCGGTGTCTCTCTGTTCAAAAGTAGTCTCCTTGTTTTGTGTTCTTCCTCTGCAGTCATAGCTACAAAACACTTGCATCCCCCCTCCCCCCGATCTTTTTTCTCTTGATAATTTTTAGGTAGTAGAGCTGATCAGTTTTGATGCGGATACAACCTTTTCCTTTTCCTACTTGAGAGGAGAACAAAGCTAAATTAGGAATCTCAAATTTCCAGACTTAATAGTATTAGTTATGCATATAAAGCTTAGGCCCTTTGTGCTAATGAAGGTGGTGATCCCATGGTCAGATTAGAATCAAGTGTTTAATTGTTTCAGTATCTAAATGCTTGTTCGGTACTCCGTTGTCAAAATCAAAATTCTTACTGGAAATCATTTCAGGCCAAATAGACAGAGCCTTAGAGGAGGTGCACCGTCCATTGGTAATTTTGGCTTGTTCATGTGAACAATTCATGATTTATGATGATGAGTGCTTCTCTTGCCGTTTGCTAAAAACATCACAGATTATTTGCCCATAGTCTGTCTAGATTATTCTTTGGATAACCTTACTGGTTTAAGGCTGCAACATAAACTACTTAGACATAATTCAGCCATCTTGTTTGATGATATAAAATGTATAAAAAGTCCCTCAGTGGTTTGGCTAAAATATTTGTCTGTGAAATGGTTTTTGGCAAAATTTGCGAGACGTAGCAGTAAGCTTGCATGGTTATGCATTCTAGAGTTTGAATAAGTAATAATATGCATTCTAGAGTTTGAATAATTCAATTCAATTGTGCGCTTTAATGTGGATTGGTTTGAACTTGCTGATTCCTTTTCTGTTTCTTGATCAATATCATATGTGTTTAGGTGGTGGAGCTGGTTAGAAAAGCGGTTCCACTGGCACTGACTGCTGAGAATGATCCTATGAGGGAGGAGTTAAAGAAGCTGCAAGAGAAGAAGGAAGAAATTGATGTGTTGGCACACAAGCAGGTGCGGCGCATTCTCTGGTCTGGACTGGGGTTTGGTGTAGTTACTGTTAGCCTCTTCTTCAGGTTAACATTCTGGGAATTCTCATGGGATGTAATGGAACCTATTGCATTTTTTACCACAACCACTGGCTTAGTCATTGGCTATGCCTACTTTTTATTCACTTCAAGAGACCCTACTTACCAAGACTTCATGAAGAGGCTCTTTCTTTCAAGGCAGAGGAAGCTTCATAAGAGGTACAATTTTGATGTTGAGAGATTCAGGGAGCTCCAGTGCAAGTGCAAAACACCTTTAGATGCCAGAACCATTTTAAAGAATCGCATAGGTGTGGAACTGGATCTGGAAGATGCTTTACAGAGGGATTAACAATTTTCAGGTGGGTTTATACTTTCTACATTTTTTTTTAAAAAAAATCTTACATTTAACCTTGTTCCCCCACTGTTTTCACGTTCCGGGGTGAAGCTTGTAAACCATCATCATTTTGTTATTTACTATTCAACTAGCGATTTGTATTCATGCAATGCACGAGATTATTAAAAAAAAATATTAAAACAAATAAGAAAAAAAGATACTTGAAAATATGACATCTCAGTTGGTTCACGTGAAACTGATTCAATTACCAAGCTCTTCACGTGATACTCGAGTTACGTAATTCATCTCAATAAATATATTTTTATGAGTTTTTAATAAATAATTAATTTATATATTTTCAGTTAATTTTAGTTTTTGATTCTATAAATTATTTCTTTTAATATTAATTTTTATGTATTTATTTATTTAAATATTTTATCAACTCATTATTAAGAATATATTAAGTTGATCTCATTATATTAATAAAATAATCTTAAATTGATAGATATAAGATATTATAATGACAAATTAAAAAAAATTACTAAAAATTGAAATAGTCAATAAATATATAATTAAATGATACTCAATTCATTCAAGTATTTTAGCATTTTATAACTTATATATTTAATTTGTATAATTTAAGTAGACTAAATAAAATAACATATTAGTTAAATCAATCATTTGATATATAGTTTCTTAAGTTCTTTAATCTTGTTCTCTTTCACAAATTTAATTTATTTTAATATGACACACAATTATAATTTGCTCATTATATTTGGTCTATTAATGTTCTCGTTGAGATCAATTTCTTGCTTTATTTGTTTACAGAAATTATTTCAACTCTTACAAACAATTCCACTCAAAACATAAGTGGAACCATGATGTTATATGATACGGATTTTGCTCAATTACATTTAAATAATCTTACTAAATAAATTTATTATAAATCTAAACTTTTTAATTGATTTTATATATTAATATATTTTCATGTAAAGTTTTCAATCCTGAAAAATATAAATATAAAGTATTTACATATTATATATTATATATATGAACAAAAAATTTTAAAAAAAATACTTAATATATTTTTAGTTTCCTCCTAATAAGTAATAAATTATATTTAAATAATTTTATTATATTTTCATGTAAAATTTTTACTCCCGTGCATGTGCATATTGAAGTTTTTAAATAATATAGAATAAATAAATATGAATAAATATAATAATTTGAAAATATAATTAATTACTTTAGTTTTATAATAATAAATTTTATTTAAATCAATTTTAGAGTGGTTTCTTATAAAATATTCAAATTCATGTAAATATTAATATATTTTTATGTAAAGTTATTAATCTAGTGCAACATGAATAAAAATATTTAAATATAAAATAATAACATTACTTTTAATTCGGAGCTATATTTTATTTATTTAATTGAAGAAACAATTATTATCATGAAATATGCACTAAGTAACTTGAAGAATACGAAAGGATTAAATTCCTAAAAATATATAGCTATCTATTTCTGGAATAGATGAGGATGCTTCATCAACTCATTCAAAATAACCATAATTCAAGTCCTCTCTCAGTACACAAAAACACACATTATGTTCAAACATTAAGATTCAAGCATTATGCTTCATTAATCAATGATGTATTATGGCAACAAAGAGCTTACCCCAATGAATGAATACCTCCAATACCACCTGCTTCTATTCTTTCCATTATTGCATTGAATCTTTTTTAACCTCTTTCCATAGCCACAAAGGTACATTGCTAGGATTTCCTCACTAAAACTGCACCTACTTATTATAGACATCACCAATGTCTTCAACACTTCATGGAGCTTTGAGAAATTAGGAAACTTAAGGATATGAGGTAAATTTTCCAGATAAGATTCGACTACCTTGTTACTTCTCATTTCAAACGTGACCGCTAGAAAGAAAGAATGAAACAACTGTGTTTTAGGGGTGAGAAATTTCAAGCTCCTGGACACAAAAAAGGTCCATAACCAAACAACTGTGATTTGGGATTTTAGAGGGAAAAACGATGTCGTTTTGCTTTCTCATAACTCTCACACTATTAATATGTCATCTCAGTGCCACTAACGGAGGCTAACGTGTCACATGTGCACTTAACGTGACACATCAGTATGTCCGTTAGAGCTCCAGAACATCAACTCACAAAAAAATTAATATGTGAGTCATTTTACAAATTTGAAACTTAATTATGCATACACACATTTTTAGAGACCAAATGCATGTAACTTATATAATTTAGGGATCAATTTATATATTTACTTAGACAAAAGTAAATGTGATTATTTTAATAATTTAAAAATAGCTTAGAATAAAAGTAGCTGTGAAAGCTACAAAATTCAAAAGCAAAATAAAAAAATAATTTTTCCTCCCTCAACATAACATTTACTTAGGGTTTTAGTGTTCAAACGGGCAAATAAATAAGGGTGTTCAAGACCTGATTGATTTGACTAACTTGTCTTTTTTTAAGTTAATTGAGACGAGTTTAAGTTTTAGAAATTAAATTTAGTGTGCTTTCAAGTCGAGTTTGAATTATACTTCAAGTCGTTTCAACTTGACTTAATATTTTAAATTATTTTAAAATTTATATTTTTTTTTACAATTAATTATAAATGATAAAATTTATTGACTAAAATTAATAATTTTAGCATAATATGACAATATATTTATATTGATATTATTTATTTTAAAACATATATTATAAAATAAACTTTAATTTTAATTTTTTATAATTTAATTATGTATAATATTTAAATTTATACATTATATCTAAATATCAAATTAACTTAGTTTAACTTTAATCATTATCAAATTATGATCGAATTAAATTTAAGTCTAAAAAAATAACTCAATCAAAATATCAAGTCAAATTCAAATTAAACTAAATTTATCTTAATTCCTCTCATGTGCAATTCTTGTATGCATATAATTTTAACACATCATATTTACACACATACACACATAAAAATAAAATTCATCTCATATTTTATTATTCTAATATGCATAAATAATAAAATATAAAATAAATCTCATTTTTATATATGTGTATATAAATATAATGTATTAAAATTATATGCATACAATAATTTTTCCTCCTTTCATATACACTCTTACTAACAAATATTAAAAGCATGTTCACTTTTTTCAATCAGTCATTTGGTGCTTCGGGAATGTAAATCTGACATACTATTAATCTCTTCTTATTAAAGTGAATAAATGGATGCACTCACCTTGTGCTTGATAACTAATATAAGATGTGCTAAAAATGTTCAACAAATATTAAATTATTTTAACCAAATATTTTACTTGTATATGAAATACATTGATTGAAAGAAGTTAAAAGTCATTTTGTAAACATTTATTTAATAAGGTGAAAAAAAAATGATTTGGATGATGAAAACATATATCAAACAATTAGATCGTAGTAAATATGAAATATGAAATATCCTTAATATGAAGATAATAAAAATTCAGAGCTATGCGGTGAGCGTGGATCGAACACGCGACCTTCAGATCTTCAGTCTGACGCTCTCCCAACTGAGCTATCCCCGCACTGTGTGGGTGGAGGATTACTAATATATCATAATTTATTTACAGTTAAAGCGTGACAATTATGACAATAGCCATATGCGGATCAGGGGAGGGGTTCTCTGCAAGGGATGAGGTGGGGTCTACGTGCTGACTGAGAGTTAAATAATTTATATGAGATTATTAGTTAAAACTTCTCTCATTTCATCATCACGGATCAGATAGAAAGAGTAAAGCCAAGCCTCAGTTCATAGATTGTGTGAAGTATAAACTCCATAAAAACCTGCTTGGTAGAACAAACGATACTCAAGTAAATGTAGAGTCATAATTATAAGTACACCAAAAAGAAATAAAATGTAAAGTCATAAGTGCCTAAGTGGTGGGGAGTAAATAGGTGCGTAGTTTTTCATTTTTTGGTATGGCGTATAAAGTATAAACTACAAACCAATTACCCACGTGATATACCTCAAAAAAAAAAATGTTCAATACCCAAAAAAATAATAATAGAAGAAAATAATAATATTATATTATCTTAGTTAAGAGCAATATATTTTGTGGGTGCTTGCGCAATAATATTTATCGTTTTTATTCTAAAAGTATAATATTTCTAATTTTTTTATATAATCATAATTTAGGTAAATTAAGTTTAAGAGTGAAGACAAATCTATACAAATTGTAATTATTGATAAATGTAAATATTCAACTAATGCACTTCAGATTTGTTGAAGTCAACTAATGCTATATTGATTCATTCACCTCTTAATCATTAATTATATATTAGTGATATTATTTAAGGAGGTCACATCAATAATTCAACCTATGTGACACCTAATTTTTTCATAATCCTACTTTAATAATATTTAATATATAGATTGTATTATATTATTATCCATAAGTTTTCCCAAAATTGAAATAATGTTTAAATTTTGTAATGCTTAAAAAATCATTACCACAACTTAAATCTTTAACTCATGAGGGGGTGATTTTTGTATTACTTGACAACACTGGAGAGCTTTACATCAGTCGGAGACAAGGTGGATTATTTGTAAAGACATTTTAAAGTTTAAGTTAATCTCAAAGTGAAGACGATGATAAAGATAATAATAGAGAAGTGAACATATTTGGAGTGTTTAAATAGAGGAAGTGAGACCCCTAAGATTTGTAATGGTGGTTAGACATGTGTCATTGAACTTGGGCCCAATAGAGACTTATCGGTACAAATCTCTATTTAACTTTAAGATTAAGAAAATAATTAATTCTCTTGACACATCTTTCTAATAATAATCATAATTATTAAATGAAAAAAGTATTGAATACTTTTTATATTCATAAGATATTTGTTGTATTTAATTTTTTATTTAATATTTTTTATTAGGTAATACAAAAATTATTAAGAGAATATTTTAAGAAGATATAATAAAGCTCTTAAGAATAACGTAGGTTTCACTAGCATATTTTATTTTAGGGTAAATTATACATTATCTCTAAATTTTTGTCTATTTTCACTTTTCATACATGAATTTTATTTTGTAACACATAATTTCTTAAATTATGATAAAATGGTGTAAACCTATGTTTTTTTATTATCAATTTTAGTAGTGAGAGTTTGTATGTTGAAAGCACGTGACTTCTTTTACCATAATCCTCAAACAATAAATTTTTAAACATGTACATATTAACACTATTAAATTTAATAGAAAATACATGTTTATACTTTTTACCATAGTTTAAAGGGTTATGTGTTACAAAATGAAGTTGATGAATAAAAAATAAAAATAGATAAACTTTAGAGAGATAATGAGTAATTTACCCTTTATTTTATATATGTATAAACTTAAACAAACTTGTCATTTGAGAAAAGGTTTTTTCTATCTTTTTTTAATACTTTTTATACAAATAAATAAAAGAAAATAAAATTTACTATTTTGTTTCTTCCCATTTCTTCCTCAAACTAATATACAAATACTAAAGGGGAAAAAAAAACTAGCGTAATAGGGATTTTTTTTTTTAATGAATCAAGCGTAATAGATTGCTTAAGTTTTTTGGTGTGGCTAAATCAATCTCCAACTTTTCTGATAGATGTAATGTAGTAGTTCTTTTCTCAGTAATGCATTATATTTCCCCTAAGAAACTTTTTGCCTAACCTTGTTAAAAAAAATAAATTTCTAATATAAACCTCTTATAAAGAGATTTATAGATGAAGCAATTAGTTTGGACGATTGATTTATTATTAAACTAAATCAATGATTCAAATTAAAAAATTAAATTTTATAAATTTTAACTAATAATATTTAGATTACACAAAAATATTAATCAAATCACTTAATTTTTTAATGAATAATTATAAATATAAAAAATTTATAAATTTTAATTAATAATTTTTTATATACATAGATGTATATATAGATAATTTCAAATAAAAAAATAAAAGGTTCATTCATTGAACCAAACTTATTGGGTCCAACTCCTCCAAAAAAAACTAGTATTACTAAAGTAATCAACCCAAGTAACATATATGTAACTAATGTAGATAACTAGATAAGGTTGTCTGCGAAATCTCTTAACTTGTTCATTACCCGTGCACCAATTGGCATCCCTCTTGGGGATAGTATTAGTTGGCTTTGGTTCCTATCCCAATAAACTCTTTCAATCTTCTTCCACCTAGCAGATAGTGATACCCAGAACAAAACTGTGGGAAATTTTTGTTGGGTTGTCACCAGAAGAAAGAAGGAGGTTGGTGGTGCCATTGGTAGAGGGTGACAACTGACAATGCTGGGTGTGTCAACTCTAACTTTGGGCTCATCAACTGCAATGGTAGTTCAGAGCCAAGCTCATTATGCCACTCTTGCCTCTGTCAATGGCAAGGTATTAGCACTCCCAGGAAGCAAAACTCAAATCCTTTCTTATAGGACAGACTCATTGCCTATGGGTTTGGTGTCTTCCATCATCTCCTTCAAGCAATCAAGACCTGCTGGACCCTTTACCACAGCTGTTGCAGCTGTTGATTCTGACAAGCTCAGTTCTTCTGATCCTGCCAACAAGGTTTCTTTTACTTTCATTCACTCAAAACCCACATTAGAATTAGAGTTCAATATTGATTTTTTGCAATTTTGGTGCTGATGTTAATTTATTCTTGGTTGAGTATAGTTATTGATTTGCAATATTCCCAAGCACTTATTCATTACTTGTCTAACAGCATAAGCTCTTTTAGTTTAGTGGTTATGGTTTTAACACATTTTATTCCTAGTGAGCTTGACTATAATTGTGTGCCCTATTGTGACCATGTTATCTTTAGAATGTCATCTTCTGACTGTTTCTGGGCTATGGAGTATATACCATTGTCCTTTTAAGCATGCTATTCATGTCTCAACTTTTAAGTTTGGTTTTGATGGTAGGTAGTTTGATCCTTTTCCTCTCATTCATTGTAGAATGAAGCCAAGAAGTATTACTTTGTTGTTGCAAATGCAAAATTCATGCTTGATGAGGAGGAGCATTTCCAAGAACTCTTATTTGAAAGGCTTCGTAACTATGGAGAGCGTGACAAAGAACAGGATTTCTGGCTTGTGGTTGAGCCTAAGTTCTTGGATAGATTCCCTGACATTACCAAGAGATTAAAGAGACCCTCTGTTGCTCTTGTGTCAACCAATGGTCCCTGGATCACGTAAGAACATCAATTTTTTAATTTTTTAGTGATTGATTCTACAATTGCTGTTAACAATGGATTGCATGAAAATCTGATGGTTGGTGCTTGGAGTGGCCGTCATAAGCTACAAAAGGAAGACGATTCCTTCATGTTATCTACATCAGGATGAATGACCAAAAGTATACATTATTTTTTTCCCCATATATTGGAAGACATTCTACAACTTGAACGTAGAACCTCTACCCAAATATCTACCCACGTAAAGCTAGCCACCTGAACTACAGCCCAAATGGCTAAAAGTAAAATATCTTTCTATTTTTTTTGCATCACAAGGATTCTGTTGGATTTAACCCAAATTTCATTAAAGATTGTTATTGCTAGTTTCCTATTTTGTGAATATATGAAAGATATGCAAAGATATGTCAAGATATGTTAAAGATTTGTTAAAAGATTTGAAAAATATGTTAGAGATTTGTGATATATGAATAAGATTTGTGAGAGATTTGTTTATAGTAGGAAATTAGGAAAGATGAGTTATAAATACTTGTATTTGGGAATTTGTAGGGTTATGAAAGTGAGAATGTGAGTCTGAGAGATATTGTCTTGTAAGACCTACGGGTTAGATTTGTTTTGATAGTAGATTTGACTCTTCTCATCCGTGGATGTAGGCATATTAACCGAATCACGTTAAACTTTGTGCGTGATTTGTGTGATATTTTTTTCAATTATTAATATTTATTGCTTGTTGTGTATAAGGGGATGTGTTATTCCCCAAAGAGATTGGCAGGGATGTGGTATTCCCTAATAAGATTGATGGGGATGTGGTATTCTCCAAAAGATTGAAAGGGGGATGTAGTATTCCCCCAACAGATTCTAACTTCCTCTCTAGCAAGAGTTAGTGATATGCTTCCTTTTTCATTTTTCCTTCTGTTTTGCATGTTGAAAATGGGTTCATATACGTGTTTTTGTCTGGTTTTCTTGTCTAGGCCTGGCTGATAGGAGCTCCATCCTTTTAAGTGATATATATATATAACAACACTGATGTAAAAAGGAAATGTAGTGTATGATAGACAAAATTGCTGCCATGAATGTTATCAACATAGCATCAAATGTAGGCTTTTTGCTAATCCCTATCTGTGTTTTGGCAGATTCATGAAGTTAAGACTGGACAGAGTTTTAATGGGCAGCTTTGAAGCTGAAGGCTTAGAAGAAGCATTAGCCTCCAATCCTTCCGACCTGGAGTTTGAGAAACCAGACAAATGGGTGGCACCCTATCCTAAGTATGAATCTGGATGGTGGGAGCCTTTCTTACCCCTTGGACAGAAAGAGGGGAAGACCTAAGAAATTTTTTCACTCTTTTTTGCCACTTAGTCTTCCTATATCTTTTTCTCCAAGGATTTTTATGTATAACTGGCTGGTAGTTGAAGTCGATTAAATTTTCTTTCAGTTTTGTAATTTTTGGAAGGTAAATATAATTATATAAATTTGAGTGTTTCCCTTAGAATCTAAGTTCTAGGAATTGCATTTGTATCTCTCAGATTAGAACAAAGTACAGAGTCTAGAGACAATATTATGAAATTGGTGTTCTCTGTTGTAAGAATTGCATATGAAGGTCTGCAGTTTGATAGGTTTATATAATAGTCTATTGGATAAACTGACTTCAAAAGTACTCATGTTCAGATTACATAAGGTTTGCATGTAAGGGCCTGAATTAAGTCTGTCTAACTGTATATCAAATGAACTTACCTCAAATGTAAGTTTATGCTTTATATCCATGAGTTTGTAAAGGCCTCCTCTAAAAGCATAAATTTGCACTATCTTACGCTTCATCCTATCACCATGCAATTCCCCAGAGAACATGAAATCTGATGCAGGATAACTCACTTCACTATGTCTGAAGTTGTTCCCCATCCCTGAGGGAATAACTTTCGTTTAGATCTGCATCCTTCCACTCTTTGTGAACACAGGATTGAACTAGGGACTGAAGCTGTTGTAACCTAGTTTTGCATGAAGCTTTCCATTTTTGGTTGGAGGTCCTCATTTGCGTATGAGATCCTTTTTGAGCAGGATGCAGAGGGGCTGTGGCAATTGTGTGATACTGATGGAGGATTAATGAAAAGGTTTTTAACCTTTTAGCAATTTCTTTTAGCCATTGCCCTTGCTTAGAAATCCAATTATATGCAAATACAACTACTAGTTTGTTCAATCCTCCAGGAATTGTAAGTGACTCATGTAGCTTATTAATTGTCACTCTCCTTATGTAACGCTGCACATAATAAAGCAGGAAAGTAGTTGAATGGTTCCATCAATGGCTTGACAACTAGAAATTCCTCTTACCATAAAAGATAAACTCGCATTAAGGCACCTTGTGGTTCCTTTCTATCTTTCTCTCTCTTTACTGTGCTAGTTTGCTGTTATGCTAACCTTGTTGTAGCTAATAAATATTTGTACTTCTCCTAGCTGACTTAAAACTGTGTCCTATATGGAACATTCCTACTAGTATTGTCATTGGATTTCGTGTGGATTTGTCCAAGAAGTGTTGATGTAATCATGCATGAGTTGTGTTATTTGCACATCAAATTTTTATGTCATCTTTTACATTTTACATCGTTCTTGTTTGGGAAAGAAAAGATAGAAAGAGAGTGCATTGGAATGTGCATTTTTCTTGTTTTATTATTCATAAAGGAAATAGTATAAGAATGATGTAAAGAAAATGATGTGCAAATATTATTATTGATCATCAGTGCATAGATCCACAGGTTAATCTAATGTTGTCGAAAAGGGTGTAATGTAATTTTTTCTGTGTTATATATCTTGAATTACCCTTTCCCTGATATAGATTGTTTTTATTACAAAAAGAAAATCATCAGAAATATGCTGAAAAAGTCATGACAATAATAATAATAATGAAGTTATGCTTTAAAAAAATAACTATGATTTTCTTACATCATTTTTTTTCTCACATCACTTTTTACACTACTCCTCATATTATTAATCTTATCACTTTTTTCTTATCACTTTCTCTCATTTAATCACAATTATTAAAAAATAGTGTGAAAAATGGTGTTTTATGAAAAATAATATATAAACATCATTTTTCTTAAAAAAAGAAGAATTCCCGATTTTCTCAAATATATAACTTCTTTAGGTACATATCTTGGTCCATGTCCATGATGTTGTTGTCATTATTTGTGAAACAAACTAAACCAAATGGTTTATAGCTTTGGCTTCATAAACGACTGACTTTGACAGGTTGGAAACAAGCCTTTTACAGTATTTTTCCTTTTCCTTAGCTCAAAACTTAAAACAAAAAAATGAAAGAAAGAAAGCCTGCATATAACTTTTATAGAAACAGCTTTTAGAAAGCCTTTCATGTTGTGTGTTCTACAGGGTTTTTTATTTTTGTTATTTTTTATAAGAAAATCCTCTCCAATCCAGAACTGCAAAAGCCCACGGTGTCTAAATTTTCAATTAAATTAAATGTGAGGCAATGGAAGAGCGCTAAATTGGAGTATTTCTTCAAGCATGAGGCCAAGCATAAGTCAATAACGTTTCAAAAAATAAACTACAATATGATAATGCTATATGAACTGCACCTAAAAGAGGCAACGAATGTTATAGGTATTGGGTTGCATGTAGATTTGTGCAGATCCAGGGTTAATCTAATGATAAGAGAGTTCTTATTTGTATATTGTTAATTTAGCGTTATCTTAATGAATATGGTTAAAAATCCGTGGGGTGCATCAATAACAACCCCCCGCCCCCCCAAAAAAACAGACACACACACACACATATATATATATATATAATATTTCTTTAGCATATAAGATACTTTGAGCTTCTCTATTCAATAAAACTGCGGAAGAATTTTCACTCAAAGCTTGGCATATATCTTTCTTGGGATGTAGCCAAACAAATGCAAGGAGCACAAAAATATAACTACGGAAGAATCTGTACACAAAGCTTGGCATAGATCTTTCTTGGGATGTAGCCAAACAATTGCAAGGAGCACAAAAAGGAGAAATTCTTAGATAGGCATAGTGGATCACAAAAAGATGATTTAGTAGGTTCTTTCAATGCTTGTTTTGGACACATGGAAATAGGAAAAAGGTGAAACAGAATTATTCATGGGGGGAGTAACTAGATTCTCAAACAGCAAGGAAGCCATAATTATGTTTATACAACCAGCTTCCAAGTCCTACTAATCTCCACCAAAATGTCATATCTTCCATCTATTCGTTGAACTAATCTTCTCAAGGAACAGTTCATAGCTTTTTTACCAACAAATGGACTCCATGTTCAGGCTCAATAACCAACCTGAGAGCAGGTGAATGGATGTATTTAGGAGAGAGGCAGAAAGAGAATTTGGACAAAATGAGAGTTAACAGCATCTTAATTTCAGTCATGGCCGAAGTCCCGCCCAAGACACACTCGTGGCCCGACCCCAAAGGGCATATAAAGTGTGGCAGTGTTGGGTTTTATTCTTGACTGAGTTCTGGGTTAGTAATTTAGAAGTAACTTGGCCCACTAAGACTGGATCTTAAATATTTATGAGCACTATTAGATAAGTAAATATTTTTATTTATGATGAGTAAATCTCTAACATAATTTCTCATAAATAGAAAAATTAATTATATCTCTCATAAATAGAGGAATCAATTATAAGAGATAATAATCTTATTGAATTCTTATCTTAATTAATAACATTTAATATAAATTTAATTATGATTATTATAAACTAAGACGCTCCTATAAATATCACACAAGTTAACAAATGTATGCATCTAATTTCAAATACTATTCATATTATGCACGATCTAACTTGAGCGTTAGAGTGTCTTTTGTAAGTACTCACCTCACATAACCGTTGCAACCACCGTGCATCGGAGGAAACTACATTCTTCAACCTTATTTAGGTGGTTCTCTGAAACCTATTCAGAATGTTGGCGCCAACTGTGGGAAGTAATAAACTTCGATTCCCATCACCACCACCACCATGGCCACTACAAACCGAAATCACGTTTCTGCCACTCAGAATCAACCTTTTTCTAGTCCCCATTCGACATCGTCCCCCATCTAGGAGCCAGTAGCTGCTCAATCAGAACCCAGGCAAGACAAAGAAGAAACTTCGCATATTGGAGAAAATCTCTCCCTTTAGTCGTAGCGTATTCCAGCGATGTAGCAACTTGGCCCACAAGGAGTGTCAATGATGAAGTTCGATCTCGTCAAGGCGAATTTGGTCTCCCGGAGCTATCTAGGGAGAAGCTTATTTCTCTAGTTAGATTCCAGGAAGAGCGAATTCATAACTTAGAAAGAGCTGCTAACCAGGATAAGAAGGACGAGAATCGGGTTCCCCTCTAGAATCGTGAAAATAGGAGGGAACCAGCCTGTGACCAGGTACGTAATCAGGAATACTCAAGGATTACGAAACCCAATCAAAGAGCTGAGAATCTGACTCGTGGAAATAGAGAGCAAGATCTAGGTCAGAGAAAGTCGGTTAAGCAAAACTAACCTTTCTTTGATGAATTGATGACCTACAAGATCCATAGGCGCTTCAAATACCCAACCAATATTGATGCATATGTTACTCTGAAATAGTTCACTACCTTAACTCCTAAATCTGTTGTTGATTAAGAAGATATGTCCTTGAGATTTTTGCTACATTTTACTACTAGTAAGGTGCAGCCGAAATCCATTTCATGTTTCTCCCACATTAAACAAGGAAAGGAAGAATCCCTTTAAGACTTTATATCCTGGTTTAATAAAGAAATAATAAATACTTGTGACTAGGATGAAAGACTCAGATTGCATTACATAAGGGAATGACTCTACCCCGGGCCGTTATCGTTTTCTCTTGCCAAAAAGGAGCCCAAGACGATGGACGAGTTCCGTGCTAAAGCTGATAAATACATTAATGAGGAGGACGTTTTTCGGGCTAAGAAGCATCAGGAGAAAGGAGAAGATGTCAAACTTAAGCCTAGACACCCCCCAACAGGATTGGAATTCGAGACCACGTTTTTGAAGGGGAAATATGAGAGTTATACTCTCCTTAACACACCTCAGACTCAAATTTACTAGGAGGTGATGAATATGAAGTTCAGAAACATGCAAAGACCTCCCTCCTTGAGGAAACATGCATAGAAGGATAAATCCAAGCATTGTGCATTTCATGAAGGTCATGGGCATAATACTGAATATTGCATCAACCTTCAAGATGCTATCGAATCTTTGATTCGGGATGACGATCTAGGCCAATATATGTGTCAATCCCATAATAATAACCAGAGGGAAGGATAGATTTACAAAAAGTTGAGCTACAACGCTCGGAGACAGGGATGTCAATCAGGAACATGGTAACATAAAAAAAGGCATTTTCAGGTTTGAAAAAATGTGGACCCGGGACCATCGGTGCGAGAGAATTATTATTGATAGGTGGAGAGTTCGGAGACAGTTTCTAGCAAAATCAAAAGTATTGGCTAATGCCTTTCTACATGGAATTGGACAACTTTTGGTAATGTTAATAAGCAGATTAAGAATCTCCAGGTGAATATCAAGGAGTTAATGGCTTTTCCTCAAGATGGGGTAACGGTTAAAAAATTAAAGGAGGCGCAAGAGGACTTGAATAAAGTGTTGCATTGTGAAAATATCATATGGCACCAAAGATCTCGTATTCAGTGGCTACGGGAGGGTGACCGTAATATTCGTTTCTTTCATGGAAGATCATCTCTTAGAAAAAAAAGAGAATAAAACTGTAAAGTTAAAAGATGATAATGATGTAAGGCAAAGAGGGGCTCAAGTAATTGAGAAAGTAGTGAATGAATTTTTTTTAAAATATTTTCTCTACTTCCTTCCCATCCAGAATAAATGAAGCTTTAGCTAGTCCTTTTAATATGTTGAATGAGAATATGAGTTCTTTTTTGGATTTGCTATTCACTAGCCTTGAGGTTAAGGAGGCTCTCTTTCATATGGACCCAATAAAAGGCCCGAGTCCTGATGGTATGCTCACCTTTTTTTACCAGGAGTATTGGCATATAATTGGAGAAGAGGTCACAGATGCAGTTCTTGATGTGCTTTAAGGGGGTGCTTCTCTGAATTCTCTCAATGAAACTTTCATTGTTTTGATTCCCAAGATAAAAAACCTCAATGGTATGATTCAGTTTAGATCCATCTTGTTGTGTAATGTCATTTACAAGATTATTAATAAATGCTCTAGCCAACAGATTGAAGATTGTTCTTTCTAGTTTGATCTCAAAATCCCAAAATGCTTTTGTTCGGAATAAATACATTACGGATAATGTCTCGATTACCTACGAGCTGATTCATGCTCTAAAGAACAAGAGATCAGGGAAGGAGCAGCACTTGACTATGAAGTTGGATATGAGCGAAGCTTATGACCGCGTTGAATAGCCTTTCTTGGAAGCTATTTTGCATAGGATGAGTTTTTCAAGCGGATAGATTGATTTGATTTCTCAATGTGTCAGATATCAGTCTCTTATTATGTTTTGATTAATGGTTTTTCGAGTGCTCAATTTCAAACTCAGTGTGGGCTTAGACAATGTGATCCCTTATCTCCACATCTATTTGTTATATGTGCTAAGGCTTTATCATCACTTCTATATTAGGCATAAATAAAATCAGTCTTTAGTGGAGTTGAGGGTGTGTCAAGCTGCACCTATGTTGTCTTGCCTGTTATTTGTTGATGATATTATTATTTTTTCCAAGGCTAGTAATGCAGAATGTTTGATTATTAGGGATACTTTAGACCTCTATGGGTGTGCTTTGGGTCAGAGAATAAATTTTGATAAATCAACAATTTTGTTTAACCCAAATTCTCATAGAGACAGAAGATTAGAAATCATAGGAATTTATGGTGTCTAGAATATGACCTTTAATGAAAAATATCTTGGCCTTCCATCTATGGTGGGTAGGTCTAAGAATCGTAGTTTTCAGTTTTTGAAAAACAGGGTATGGAAAAGGAAACAAGGTTGGAAGAAAAAGCTCCTTTTTTTTTGGGGGCAAAGACATTCTCATTAGAGCCGTTGCACAGGCTATTCCTACTTATTCTATGAGCTACTTCAAGGTTCCTTTGTCTCTTTGTCATGAGCTCGAACAACTCATGAGTAAGTTCTAGTGGGGAGATTAAACAGACTCAAAGAAGATCCATTGGCTTAGTTGGGAGCGTTTGTGTTGGCCGAAAGGGTGTGGAGGTTTGGGTTATAAGGATCACCATAGTTTTAATTTGACTATACTAGCTAAATAAGGTTGGCGTATTCTTTGTAATTTGGACTCTCTCATGAACAGAATCTTCAAAGCCAAGTATTTTCCTTGAAATTCTTTACTTGATGCTCATATGTGTGCAAATCCATCATTCACATAGTACTATCATGGAAGGTAGAAAAATTTTAGAAATGGGCATTTTGTGGAGAATTGGTGATGGGTCTCAAGTTCAGGTTTGACATGATCCCTGGATCCCATTGGAAAATAATTTTAGGGTGCATAACCCAATTGTGTTGGATAATACGGTGCATTTGGTCCAAGACCTTATTGATTCGATTTCTGGAGTCTGGAAATCTGATCTCATTCATTGCATCACGGCTATTTAGTTGGGAAGGGGTGAGAGGCCAGATTCATTATTCTGGTTTTATGACTCTAAAGGCTTATTTTCTATTAGGTCAAATTACAAAGTTGCATGGAATAAGTTAATTGGAGATAGGAGAAACAATGACAAACCTGGTTATGAATGTCTTAATATCTTACGGGATGCTAACAAGCTTTGGAAAAAATTATGGAAGCTCAAGATCCCTGCTAAGATTCAGATTTTTGTTTGGAGGCTTTGTCATGATATTTTGCCTTCAAAAGTGAAGTTATCTCAGCATGGTGTGGAGGTTACAGGAGGGTGTTATTTTTGCAATCATGATTCGGAGGACGTACGTTGGCCATATTTTTAGAGAATGCAGCTTCATTAAAAATTTTATGAATATGAATACCCAATAATTTTCCATTTGCCAGCCGAGTTCTTCATTGCACATTTGGCTTGAATATATGTGTAACATCTTCCAGAATGGTGATGCTGAGTTCCTGCATAATCTGGCTTTTCTCTGGTATGAAGTTTGTTATGAACATAATTTATGTTAGCAAGGGAAAGCTCCCTGTGAATCTTTATAGGTAGCTCAGATTGTTGATGCCCATTTAGTGGCCTTTAAGTCGGCTTTGGAAGACAGTAATGATACCACATTTGTATCTCCTCTCTTAGCAACACATGGAGAAAGCCCCCTGATAACACATTCAAGGTTAATGTTGATGTGGCCTTGTTTAAGGAGCAATTGGCTTTTGGTATTGGCCTGGTCATACGTGATTGGAATGGCCAGTTTGTTGCAGTAAAGGCTTGTAGAAAATTTGGGGTTATCTCAGTGGAAATTGGTAAGTTCTCGGCAGCTCAAGAAGGTGAAATTGGATGCAAACATGTTGTTCTTGAGAGTGATGCCCAGAATGTTGTTAGTAGTAGTATCCAAGGTTCCGGGCAGTTTTATCATAGGAAAATGATGATATCATATATTTTTTTTTACATAATTTGTATATTATTTTTTAATAACTATGATTAAATGAAAAAAGTATTGACACGTGAATATTGATCATAAATATATGAAGAATAATATAGAAAGTGATATGAAAAAAAATTGTGATGAAAAAATCAAAATTATTTATTTTTCAGGATATATGGTGTTTTGATGGTTTTATGTTTTTGATTGTAATGCAGATCTATGATCTTGTAACTTTGTGGTGGATTCTTTTGTCAACTTTGTCAAAGAAGAACTTTAAAATACATAGAAAAATAATCAATTTAATGCAGTTACACCACTTCAATTGAAAAGTATTAATACACAAAAAAATAGACAACTTCAAAATACACTTACAAATTCATCAACTAAAATCATCTCAATGGAACTTGGAACATTAGAACTGCCAAAGCTAGGAACAGTCCACAACCGAATCACCCTAACCTTCACCCTCCATGCCTCATGGTCAGCCTGAATCTTGCTCAATGGATCAAACTGGGGAGCCATATCAATCACAGTAGATGGTACAACCAAGAAGTGGCGTATAAATCACAGAAGAAAATGAAGCTCATAATAACAATCACACGCTTCTGCTGAAGATATAAGAGAAAGTAGATGGCACAACCAAGAAGTCATAGCAACCCTTATATATAGCATTAAAATTGTTGAAATTTGAATGAAGATATGGAGGGAAATCAACCGCCAACAACTGTTAACAATTGGGATAAAAGCACACACTCAAGAATAAGCCATCGTAGTTGTTAAGCAAAATGTCAGAGAGTTTGGACATCAATATATGAAACATATGTTGTAAGCAAACTATATTAGATATGAGAGGGGAAAAATGAAGGCTTAACTTCCATCCATAAAAAAACAGGAAATTTGATTAGATATAATAACATAAGATAACATACACAGATTATAAAATCAGATATATGGGAATTGGAGTAACAAATTACCAATCACAATGAGTGAAAAGTACTACTTGCCAATATTCAATCTACTTACCCTAATATAAAATAAGGAAGGACAATATCAGTTTCAGTTGGATCCCAACCGGTCTTCAAGCACGATTTTTTTTTAAAAAAAGGGTAAGGCACATTTGTCATGGAGAAGGGAAAAAACGTGAATAAGGGACAACAGAAATTGTGAGGAGGGGCACCTTCAGTTCCAGTTGAATCTCAATCGAACTTCAAGAACAATTTTTATTAAAAGAAAAAAGGATAGGGCACGTTTGTACTGGGAAAGGGGAAAAAGGGAACAGGGACAATAAAAATTGTGAGGAAGCTTAAAAATTAAGCAAATAATTCCTAGTTGAATCCTAACTGGATTTTAAGAACTGAAAAAAGAAAAAAGAAAAAAAAGGTCGAAACGGTGAAGTTGAAGAAGAAAAAGCATATGAACAGTAGCAAAAGTCTCCGTAACAAATGGAAGAAAGAATGCAAGAGTGAAATGAAAATATAAAATGCGAGAATGCTTGTAAAAGACGCAAAAGAATTTTGCCCTAACCGAACTTCAAGAACTGAAAAAAGAAAAGGAAAAAACAAAGAGGGTCAGCACGGTGAAGTTGAAGAAGAAAAAGAACATGAACAGTTGTGAGATTTCTGTAACAATTGGAAGAAAGAAGGCAAGAGTCAAATGAAAATATAAAATGGGACAATGCTTATAAAACACGCAAAAAAAATGTATGCTTGTAACATACTTTATAACAGCTGTAATCAGTTTGCAGTGACTACACTCAAGTACATTCACCAGAGTTTCAGACAAACTTTAGGTGAAACAATTATTGCCTCACGTTCATACTCAGGAAAGCAAATAGGGAAAATTATAAATTTATAGATGAATCCTGCATGAATGACATATGATAATAAACAGGAGGTTAAACAAGAAAAATAATATCCTTGTAGATGTATCGTATATTGATTTCCTCAAGTTGTGATATTGCTGTTGGAGTTCTTTTTCTATCCAATCTAACAACCTTTATCTTGTTAACAAACAATCACATTTCTTACCTTTATAAATATTATAGTTGGTGACTTTTACGAGATATATCAAAAACATAATTTTTTCTCTTTATTCTTTTACTTTGAGTTCTTATGAACTATTCTACGAATTTTGCTTGCGCCTTTACTATTTTAAGTGCAGAGCTAGCAAGAAGTGACTATTGTATCCTGGAGAGTACTAGCTATGATACTATCTACATCGAGTTATTAACTCGTGGTGGCGAAATATTCTTAAACCCAGTACATTTGCACGCTTTAATCAATATTTGATAAATTATTTATTTATATTATTTTAATTTTAACTATCCATCTATCTTATTTTCTATTAATTTTTTTCTAACAGAAGTTTGGTATGAGCATAATTTACGTTGGCAAGGGAAAGCTCCTCGTGATTCTTTATAGGTAGCTCAGATTATTGATGCCCATTTAGTGGCCTTTAAGTCGGCTTTGGAAGATGGTAATGATACCACATTTGCTCCTATCTCCTCTTTTAGCAACACATGGGGAAAGCCCCCTAATAACACATTCAAGGTTAATGTTGATGTGGCCTTGTTAGAGGAGCAATTGGCTTTTGGTATTGGCCTGGTCATACGTGATTGGAATGACTAGTATGTTGCAGCAAAGGCCTGTAGAAAATCTGGAGCTATCTCAGTGGAATTTGGTGAGTTCTTGGCAGCTCAGGAAGGTCTCACTTTTGCCTGAGAAATTGGATGCAAACGTGTTGTTTTTGAGAGTGATGCCCAGAATGTTGTTAGTAGTATCCAAGTTTCCGAGCAGTTTTATCACAGGAAAATGATGATATCATATGTTATTTTTACTTTCACATAATTTTTTATATTATTTTTTAAAAATTATAATTAAGTGAGAAAAAATATTGATATGTGAATGTTAATCTTAATTATATGAAGAATAATATAAAAAATAATACGAAAGAAAATTGTAGTGATAAAATCAAAATTATTTATTTTCCAGGACATATGGTGTTTTGTTTGATGGTTTTATGTTTTTTATAGTAATGCAGATCTATGATCTTGTAACTTTGTGGCGGATTCTTTAGTCAACTTTGTCAAAGATAATGACGTTTGTGAGTGGTTTGAGAATCTTCGTCAGTTTATTTTTCCTTTGTTACTTTCGAATTCTGAATTGTTATAAAATTTGTAGTTTACATTTAAAAAAAAGTACGTTAAAAAAAATCTTACTCTAAATAAAAAAAAACTCAAATTTATTATATATAAGTGTAGATAATATTGGCTAAAAGCAGAAGAAAGATGCTCGAAAAGCCCAAGAAAGTCCCACCGAAAAAAAAGCAAGCCCAAGAAGGGCCCATTTAGGTGAGACCATCAGTTTATTCTATAGCCAAACACGGTCCACACCCCAAAAAAAATCTTCCAAAAAAAAAAAACACAGACCGTAGAACCGTTTTCTTTTACTTTCTTTTCTTTTCTTTTCTTTTCTTTTTTACCCGTTGGTTGACTTTACAAGCAAAGCATTTATTTAAAAAAAAAATAATGAAAATTAGAAAAATGAAAATTTGGTTCTTCAATTTCATCCTTTCTTGGAGGGAGAATTGAGTGAGGGTTGGTTATTCTCTTCTCTTGTGTAGTAGGTGTGTGTGTGTGTGTGGTGGTGGTTAGATAAAACTAAAAGCAGTAGCAGAAGAGAAGATAGAGTTCGAATCTCAGAAGAAGGATGGAGGCAGTGGCGGAGGGGCTGTGGGGGCTGGCGGACTACCACGAGAAGAGAGGGGAAATAGGGAAGGCAGTGAAGTGCCTGGAAGCCATATGTCAGAGCCACGTGTCATTCTTTCCAATCGTGGAGGTCAAGACCCGCCTCCGCATCGCCACCCTCCTCCTCCACCATTCCCATAACGTCAACCACGCCCGCTCCCACCTCGAGCGCTCTCAATTACTCTTGAAGTCAATACCCTCTTGCTTCGAATTGAAGTGCAGAGCATATAGCCTTCTTAGCCAGTGCTACCATCTTGTTGGAGCTATTCCCCCTCAGAAACAGATTTTGCAGAAGGGCCTAGAGCTTACCGCATCCGCGGGATACGAGTATGTATAAGCTTAACTTCTTCGTCTCTCATTTTACTACTTAATATTCGATTACTTTGTTATCTTAACAATTGTGAAAATAATTCACCTAGTGTTCCCCCCCCCCTCTCCCCCTTTTTATGTTGTTTTAGCTTTGATCTTTTCAGGGTTCTTGTTTTACTATGTTTAGCTTTATTTACAGCCCTGTAGATTGGAATGTTGTTAAAACCGGACAATGAACTGGTGAGATTTCCGGTTCAGGCTCAACCATCTAAATTGATGGGTCGAACTGGATGACATCATAAGAATAATTCACATTTAATAATATGGATTATGGAATATATAAAAACATTTATGGAATATGAAAAAGGATTGAGTTTTTATTAAAAATATACTATTGGCTGATTGGTTCAACTAGGTTTTGATTGGTCCAAAGTGGTGTGACAATTGATTTAGTTACGAGATTGGACCATAACTGGTTAAGTATCTGGTTCATGGTTGGACCGATCGAACCTTCTGGTCCGGTCTGGTTTAACAACACTGGTAGGTTGTCTAGAAAGGTCTTCATAGCCTTAGTTTTGTGCTTGAATGAATAACTATGATGTATTGGTTACTTTGGATCAGTTTGGGCCATGTCCCGACTCCCATGTCGGTTCTTGTCGTTTGGTTTGTTCTACCATGATCAATAAAATCTCTATCTTTGATGGAAAGTGTAGAAATAGTAGCTGTAAATAGTAAACAGTAATTATATGCTCCATTTATAAGCCGTAACAAGCTTGGTGCATATGATTTATATGCTCTAGCTCAAGGGAGAGTGTAAAAGTAGTAGCTGTAGATAGTAAATAGTAATTATTGTATTTAGTGTACATGTTCTGTACATTTTCAGCCTGAAAATTACTTTTTACTTTTTCTCATTAGTGCATGTGTCTGATATATGTCAAAGGTGTTCGATATTTGATCTTCATAAACTGCTGGAAAGGCATATATTTTTTTTTTCTTTTTAAAATTCTGGATAAGTGACATAGTAAATTATTTATCTTATATATCTTATATGTTTATATTATGTTTTCACTATTCAGTACGATTGCATGCCACCTTTACTGACTAATGCTGCTTCTATTACATATTCATTGTTTCTAGTTTATTTTCTTGAAGGATTTCAATGAAGATGTGGTCTTGCAACTTCAATTCACAGCTTGCCAATGCTTTGTCAATTGAAGGAGACTACCGGGGTTCAATCTCTGCCTTAGAGTGTGGATATGTCTGTGCTACTGAAATATGCTACCCAGAGTTGCAGGTATGTTGTCAAAGGTTACAAGAGTGTGGATATGTCTGTGCTACTGACTGCATGTCCTTTGCTTCCATCTCTGCTCTTTGCCTTTGATTCATTGTGAATTTCTACCATAATAAGTAAAACCTTTTGGATGTTTTTTGTCTTTCACGATTTGTACCAAAAATCCTAAAAATACTCTTTATAATTTTTGTTAAATAAAATGATAAAGGAAATGAAGTTATAACTTATAAATATAATTAAAACAATTAAAATTTTTAAATAAATAAACTCTCACTTCATCTTCCTGCTTTTTCCTTATTCTTAAGCCCTTATTTTCATCCCTTTTAACTGCCACCATCATCCCACTTTTTTTCGTTTTACACATGTTGTGTGTGTGACAAATCTCTTGTATGCTTAAGGGTACTCCATTTGTGCTGATATTACTACGACATTGGCATCAGTACTGTCTGTAATTTCTTGTTTTATCACAATGGACCAGATGTTTTTCGCCACTTCAATATTGCATGTCCACCTCATGCAATGGGACGATGATAATTTGGTTGAGCAAGCTGTTAATAAATGCAATGAGATTTGGGAGTCAATTGAGCTAGATAAAGTGAGTGCAAATGTTCTTTAGCTTCTTGCTTTTCTGTCTTTGTGTAGACTTTGCACACTTACAGACACATGCATGTTTTCAACTGAACTGCACCATGATTCTTTTTTCCTTGGACCTAATGTTTTTTCCGCATGCTTCCATGCACTCCTCAGAGACGGCAATGCCCTGGCATACTCTTTTATAATGAATTACTGCACATATTCTATCGACTGCGGCTATGTGATTACAAGAATGCTGCACCTCATGTAGACAATCTGGATGCTGCCATGAAGGCTGATATGCAGCAAACACAACATATGCAAGAGCTAATGAAGGAGCTCAATGCTTTAGATCAAAGTCTCTCCCGGTCTGACCTTCACTACAGGGATAGGGTAGCACTATCTGAAAAGCAAGCAATGATTCAAGAGCAGCTGAGAAACATGAATGGATTGAGTTCAACTGGGCGGGAATCTCTGGAACCAGTATATTTTGGGAATGTCAGAAGGACACTAGGAGATAAGCTTCAGCTAGCACCTCCTCCTATTGATGGTGAATGGCTTCCTAAAAGTGCTGTCTATGCATTAGTTGATCTAATAGTTGTTATATTTGGGCGCCCGAAAGGACTTTTTAAGGAGTGTGGAAAGCGCATACAGTCTGGAATGCGTATAATTCAAGGTTGTTCTGCAACTGTTTATGTGTTTGTGTTGTGTGCGTGATTGTGGATTTTTTCCTTCTTTTTCTTTTGGCTTTGGTCTCAATTTATTGCATGGCATATAAAAGCAAAATCATTAGACAGCAATTACAAGTACTGCTGTTTTTGAATCCAAAATAGCAGTAGCTTGTTATGATATGTAAGTGAAACAAATGTGTATGAATAAGCTGTCCAAATAGCCCGGTGACGATCTTGATGTTGTCTGAATTATATCCTTTTACCTGCCCTTCCACTGTCTAACATTGTCACCAGATATGATCTATGTCCAATCACAGCTATTAAATGTCTTCCCTGTTGGCCTCTACGCTTTGATGTCAAATTTATTTGGGAAGCATCAATTGATTAGAAGCATCACTCCTTTGAATTATTTGTTCTTGAAAACATGATTAATGAGTTGAGTTGTTTCTGTTATTCACACTAATGGATTTCCATATTAGTCATTGCTGTTGTGCACTGCCTTGGATGCTGAATAGTCCTAGCTTCTTTGGACTTATTTCCCAATTGAAATAATATTTCATCCTTGCAGATGAATTAGTGAAGCTTGGAATTACTGATGGTGTCAGAGGTGAGATTCATTATTCTTATCATGCCTACAAGATGCTCATGATGCCATGCAAACAAGGGTTCCTTATGCAACCTTGTTGAACTTTCTTTTTTAGCAGAAGTGGACTTGCAACACTCTTCTATCTGGATGGCTGGTGTGTACTTAATGCTACTAATTCAGTTTCTTGAAAACAAAGTGGCCATAGAGCTCACACGAGCAGACTTCGTTGAAGCACAAGAGGTTGGTTATATTCTTTTGGTATATTTTGTCAGCTCTAAGGGTGAGAAGACGTGATAGCTTGCATTTTATTCCATAAAATTTGAAATCTCAGTTAATAATCCACCTTATTAGCTGGCTTGCTTTTGGTGATATTTTTCTTGTAATAGAGGATTTAAAAAGTTGGCAGTGAACTTGCATACTGTTATGCTCTAGAATTAAAATCATTAATGATATTCTCTTTAATTTTTCAGGCTTTGGTACAGATGAAAAATTGGTTCATGCGGTTTCCAACTATATTACAGGCATGTGAGTGCATCATTGAGATGCTTAGAGGCCAATATGCTCATTCTGTTGGCTGTTATAATGAAGCTGCTTTTCATTATATTGAAGCAGTGAAGGTATATATTTGATATGTCCATAACATAGATGTGATATTTCAGTAGTGATCAAGAAGTAGTCTCTGCAGTTTTGGTAATATTGATAAATTCATATGCTGGTTTGGCATGCTAGAGACCATATTTTTGTGGTTCTCTGTTTAGAGATTGCTATAAATTGTAGATGGGGATAACTTCATGGTAATCCAAAAATAACTACATATTTCTGTGTAGCTTACAGAGAGCAAATCAATGCAAGCTATGTGTCAAGTTTATGCAGCTGTCTCTTATATCTGTATTGGTGATGCTGAATCTTCTTCACAGGTGGAACAGTACCTCTAATCACAAATTGATTTGGTGCTACTTACTTCTGTTGAAGTAATTTAATCCCGTGGACAATATTTTTTTAACCAAATGATTGTTTGCCTGCAGGCACTTGATTTGATTGGGCCAGTTTATGGTGTAATGGATTCTTTTGTAGGAGTTAGAGAGAAAACAGGTGTTCTTTTTGCTTATGGTCTTTTATTGATGAAGCAGCAGGATCTGCAAGAAGCAAGGTAAGTTTTTAGATAGTTTTTGTTCAATAAGGGTTGTTTGTCTGTGTGTGAATGTCCAATTCATAATTTTATTTATAAGTTGGAAATTTATTTATTTTTTTCATTTCTTTAATAGAAAAGGATTTAAATGTATGCAAGAGATTTTCCCAAGAATTAGGTTGAATTCATCTGCAGATCTGCAAACTACTTAATATGTTGATATACTTTCTACTTTATGTCTCTATCTACATCAGAATTATCTTTCTACTTCGGTTTGTTGAGGTAATTTGTAACTAGTTTACATGTACAAATGCAGTTAAAGATCAGAGAACAACTGTCTTAAAGAAAATATTAATCACCTTCCTGAGTATCTAATGATTTTGTACATGTCAGGGTGGAAAAGAAAGGATTTACAAAATTCATGAGCATGAAGAGGGATATACAAACCAGTGTTTAGTAAACCAGACCAGACTGACCAGTTCAACTAGAAAACTGTTGAACTGCATTCTATTCCAGTCAATACTAGTAACTGTTTTAGTTGAAAAGTCTAGTCAAACCACTAAAACTGGTTCTGAACGGTTAAATCACTTGAACTGGCTGCATATTGCGTGGATTTGGTAGCTTAATTGATTTCTTCATTCCATTCCTTCAGACAACCCGCAGACCAATGTTTATGTTCCTGTTGAATATTGAATTACTTAGCATGGGAAATATGATAGTTAGCTTTGGAAACAATAGTGTCATGGGGAATGGTTTAAGTCTTTATTTATTCTTCTTGTAAATAGAAGTTGTAATTAATTTCTCGTGTATATAAATACCTGTATGCTGAGTGAAATTCACTCATGCAATTTAGCTATAATCAATTGTTTTACTGTTGTTCCTTATTTTCAAGTTAGTATCAGAGAGGGTTCCGACCCAGCTCTAGTTTTCCTTCCTTCCAGTTGAACCACTTTCAGCCGTGTCAGTTCTTATCTTCTTTTTTTTTTCCGCCGCATGTCCATTTTCTTTTTCCTCCCGTGGCTATCTTCTCCAATCAGCAACTATGCGCTCTATTTTTTCCCCCGGCCGACTACACCACCGTGTTTGCTGCCTTCCGCTCGGCCTACCACCAGAACCGAGCTGCTGCCAAACCTCCAAATCGCCAGAATCTGCCCAATTTCCTTTTTTTTGTGCATGTGGGAGTGCATTAGACCCTCTTTCCAGCAGCTGCTTCCACCGACCAACTCGCCCGTGCCATTTCTGGTGAAGCCCAGTCCTCGTTGGCCTCTTCCACAACCTGTTTGGCCTCTGTCTTACACAATTCCCCTATTTGGCCCTTTATTTCGCCTATGTTTCTTTGTTCTTGGGTTTGCCTCAGGTTTATCTTGCCTTTTTCTCTCTCCATTTGGATTGTTGGTATTTTTTGGTGGTGGTTTATTGCTTTCTGCTGTTTCGTTATTCCAGCATCCTTTCCAGGTTATTTTCGGCCTTTGTAAACCTCTACCTAGCCTCTTTATTCCTGTTCCAGCATGTCAGAATCAGAGGTAACGTCCTCCAATGGTGAGAAATCACTTGTACTGACCTCTGTTGTTTCTGGAAGTACTACTATGGCTACTGAAAAGTTAATGGGTGGTAGGAACTATCTAGCATGGGCTGATTCTATGGAACTTTGGTTCATGGGCCAAGGATATGAAGATCATCTTTCTAAGAAAGAAGAGATATTCCAATAGCTGATCGAGTAACTTGGAAGAAAGTTGATGCCCAATTATGTAATTTGATGTGGCAGTCTATTGATCCAAAGAAAATCTCAATGTTTCGGGCATACAAGACATGCAAAAAGGTATGGGATCATGCTAAAGCCTTGTATTCAAATGATATTGCAAGGATGTATAACGTTATCCAAAAGATGCATAGTTTGAAGCTTGAGGGTACAGATATGGAATCGTATGTTGGAGCTATAGAAGGCTAGAAGTTGTTATGGAGGAATATTCAAACCTGTTTCCCTATGCTACTGATTCTAATGCTCAGTGCTCAATAACAAAAACTATTTTTGATAATTACTCTGTTGGGGCTTCCAACAAAACTTGAATTTCTTCGGCAACAAATCTTGGGCACAACACCTATTCCCTCCATTGAAAATGTCTTTGCATGACTTTTGCAATCAGACCCCTCACTTGAAGCTAGCAATGTTGATCATGCCGTATTAGCATCTCAATCCTCTTCCCAGGTTTCCACTCGAGGAGAACGTGGAAGTGGAAGTGGTCGTGGTCATGGTAACAGTCGTGGTAATCGTGCTTCACAACCTAATTGTACCTATTGCCATCAAGTAGGCCACACCTAAGACCGATGTTATGCACTTCATGGTCGTCCTCCAAAGGTCGCTAATGTGGTACAATCTTATGAGACTCCTTAAGCTCCTTTCAACCCTCAAGAAACACATGGTATTTCTGTTTGAGGAAATGACTATAATGAGTTTCTCAAGTACCAAGTATCTAAACAGGCTTCTACTCCCATTGCTTCAGTTGCACATTCTGGTAATCCTATTTCCTGTATTTCTTATTCTTCCTCTCTTGGTCCATGGATCCTTGATTCAGGTGATTTTGATCACATTTCTGGTACTTCTTCTGTCCTTTCTAAACTTGAACAACCTGCTTTTCTTCCATCCATTACTTTGGCTGATGGTTCTAAAATTTGTGCTAAAGGGATAGGTCAAGCTAATCCTCTTCTCACATTACCTTTAAAATATGTTCTCTATATGTGAAACTGTCCCTTTAATTTACTTTTTGTTAGCCAACTTACTCGTTCACTTAATTGTTCTGTTACTTTTTTTGCTAATTTTGTTATTGTACAGTATCGGGGATCGGGACAGACGATTGGTATCAGATGTGAATCTCAAGGACTGTATCGACTGACCATACCAAGTTCATTAGTATCTTGTGCCGTAGTTGAGTCTCCAAAATTGATTCATTGTCGCTTGGGACATCCCTGGATATTCAAGCTCCAAACTATGATTCCTAGTTTATCGAGTCTTAATAACTTAGAGTGTGAGTACTGTCAATTAGGAAAACATGTTTGCACTTCTTTTTCTAATCGTGTCAATAAGAGAGTTGCGTCTCCATTTCCCATTATTCATTCAGATATTTAGGGTTCAAGTTGTGTTGCCTCTTGTCAAGGTTTCTATTACTTTGTTACCTTTATTGATGTCTATTCTCGTTGTACTTGGTTATATTTAATGAAAGAAAGATTTGAATTGTTTTCTATATTCAAATCCTTTTGTTTTGAAATTCATACATAGTTCAATACTTCTATTAAAATTTTGCATTGTGATAATGTTCGTGAATATTTTTCTACATCTTTTTCATCTTTTATGGCTTCGCAGGGTATTCTCCATCAGTCTTCTTGTCCACACACTCTACAACAAAATGGAGTTGTTGAGCGCAAACACCGCTATTTACTAGAAACCACTCGCACTTTGCTTATTCATACTCATGCTCCCCTTCAGTTTTGGAGTGAAGTTATCCTTATTGCGTGTTACCTTATTAATCGTATGTCCTCCTCTGTCTTGCAAAATCAAATCCTTCATTCGATTTTATTTCCTCACGAGCCTATTTTCTCTCTTCCACTTCACATATTTAGTTGTACTTGTTTTGTTCATTATCTTACACCAGGGAAAGATAAGTTAACTACTTGTTCTATTGTGTCTTCTTAGGATATACTAGATTCCAAAAAAGATATCAAAATATACTAGATTCCAAAAAAGATATCAATGTTATTCCCCTGAGCTTAACCGTTTTATTATGTCTACATATTTAGTTGTACTTGTTTTGTTCATTATCTTACACCTAGGAAAGATAAGTTAACTACTTGTTCTATTGTGTCTTCTTAGGATATACTAGATTCCAAAAAAGATATCAATGTTATTTCCCTGAACTTAACCGTTTTATTATGTCTACAAATGTTACCTTTCTTGAAAATACTCCTTTTTTCTCTACATCTGATATTATCTTTCATCCTGTCACTGAGGTTTTACCTGTTCCTTACTTAGACAGACCTCCTGTCACTACTCCAGCTTCTACCCCATCTGTCCTTGTAGATAAACCTCTCCAAGTTTATCGTCATCGACCTCGTATGACTAATGATCCAAATGCAATCCCTGCTGATTCACAACCAGAACCAGTGGCTGAACCCTCCTTAGATCCTTCTCCGGATGTTATCTCCAGTCCTCCTATTGCTATCTAAAAAGGTATTCGTTCTACTCGTAATCCTCAACTCGTTTATAATTTTTTGAGTTATCATCACTTGTCTTCTTCCCATTATGCTTTTATCTCTTTTTTGTCTTCTGTGACTATACCAAAAACAACAGCTAAAGCCCTCTCCCATCCAGACTTGCGCCAGGCAATGTTAGAAGAGATGTCTGCATTACATGCCAATGGTACTTGGGAACTTGTTCCATTGCCACCTGGCAAATCTACTGTGGGTTATCGGTGGATTTACACAATTAAGGTGGGACCTGATGGAGCTGTTGATCGATTGAAAGCTCGTCTTGTTCTAAAGGTTTCACTCAAATTTTTGGCCTTGATTATGGTGATACTTTCTCTCCGGTTGCAAAGATGGCGTTAGTTCGTCTTTTCTTTTCCATGGCAGCCATCCGCCACTAGCCACTTTATCAACTTGATATTAAGAATGCATTCTTACATGGTGATCTCCAAGAAGAAGTATACATGGAGCAACCTGGTTCGCAGTGTGGCCGATCACGCAATTTTCTATCATCATTCCTCCTTTGGAACTTCCATATATCTTATTGTTGATGTTGATGATATTGTTATCACTGGAGATGATCAAGAAGGAATTGTGAAGTTAAAACAATACCTATTTGATCACTTTCAAAATAAGGATCTTAGAAGGTTGAAATATTTCTTAGGAATAGAAGTGGCACAATCTAATGCAGGGATTTGTATCTCACCGAGAAAATATGCATTAGACATTCTCAAGGAAACTGGAATGTTGGATTCTAGACCAATAGAAACACCAATGGATCCCAATGCAAAACTTAGTCCAGATCAAAGAGAACCATTATCTGATCTAGCCAAATATCGCATGTTGATTGGCCGATTAAATTATTTGACTATTACCCGACTAGATATATCCTTTGCTATGAGCATCCGTAGTCAATTTCTCGACTCACCATGTGAAGGACATTGGGATGCAGCCATTAGAGTTCTTAGATATATCAAAGGGGCTCCAGGAAAAGGCCTATTGTATGAAGATAAAGGACATACTCAGATTGTGGGATACACTGATACAAATTGGGCAAGTTCTCCATTCGATAGACGTTTTACATCAGGTTATTGTGTACTTTTTGGTGGAAACCTCATATCCTGGGAAAGTAAGAAACAAATTGTTGTGGCAAGATCGAGTGTAGAAGCAGAGTATCGTGTTGTGGCACTTGTAACATGTGAGCTAATATGGCTGAAACAGTTAATCAATGAACTCAAATTGTTTGAACTAGGCAAGATGGAGCTTATATGTGATAATTAGGCAGCCCTACATATCACTTCTAACCCAGTGTTTCATGAGAGGACCAAACACGTAGAAATTGATTGTCATTTTGTGAGAGAGAAGTGAGAGAGAAGATACAAAGTGAAGAAGTAGTGACTGCCTCTGTCAGCTCAAATAATCAGCTTGCAGATATTTTCACCAAATCTCTTAGGGGTCCTCTGGTACAGCTCATATGTAACAAGCTTGGCGCATATGATTTATATGCTTCAGCTTGAGGGGGAGTGTTGAATATTAAATTAGTTAGCATGGGAGATATGATAGTTAGCTTTGGACACAATAGTGTCATGGGGAATGGTTTAAGTCTTTAATTATTTTTCTTGTAAATAGAAGTTGTAATTAATTTCTCATGTATATAAATACCTGTATGCGGAGTGAAATTCACTCAGGCAATTCAGCTATAATAAGTTGTTTTGCTATTGTTCCTTATTTTCAAGTGTTCCTTTCAAAGGGACCATGTGGCTTTTCATGTTTTGCCAATCTGCTTTTCAGCAGTCAACACTTGCTTCATTTGCTTGGAACACAATTTTCAAGTTGTTTAAAGCTGAGAATTGGACCCAGCATATCCTACTTCATGGATGAGAATGTTCACTACTAAGCCAAACGTGCTTTGTGTTGTATGTAATTAAGGCATATCATTTATTTATCATATAATGAAGTGTCATATTATATACACTTATTGCCTGTATTGCATGTAATAAGTTAACTTTTATTTATATAAAATTTACTTCTACATAATATTTCAAATATGAAAAAAGAAGAACTCAATGATTATATATTTATTTTTATTAACTATATTTTAGCTATGTATCCACATGAAAGAATATATGTTACCTATATTTATTTGTTAATATACTTTTGGTATACATATTTATTATTTAAGACCCTCAGTTGAACCTTTGACCCTTAATCCTTTTGCTTCTCCGGTTCATTTTTTTTACATGGATACAAACAATAGGAACAATTGCTGTGCCTTTTGTTGGTTCTAAACATAAATGTTGAGACAAAAATTGGATGATTTCCTTCTTTTGAAAAAACCAGTGCTGTGCCTTAGTTGGATGTTTCTTTAAATGACTATGTGATATAGTACATTTGGCTGTTATTTGGATCTTCAAATTAATTAATCTCAAGAATAGAACTTCACTTGCAAGTGAACACTTATCTCCACCCACATATGTAATTTTTCTCCCCCTCCTTCCTCTAAGCTACAAATTTGTTGCAGAAACCGCCTGGCAAGGGGATTGCAGCTGACACATACTTATTTGGGGAACCTTCAACTTGTTTCCCAATATTTGACAATCCTTGGCAGTTTGGCCCTTGCATTGCATGACACTGTACAAGCCAGGGAGATATTAAGATCATCTTTGACCTTGGCAAAGAAGCTTTATGATATTCCAACTCAGATCTGGGTGCTATCTGTTTTGACGGGTACTTCTCTATCTAACATTACATAGTTTGTGAATGCAACAAATCTCCTATTATGACTTTAAGTGTGCCCTAGCTACGGTTTGCGGATGATACTATTTTATCCTTGTCTGAGTATTTAGAGAGCCTCCAGGACGTCTTCTTGCCTTTCTTGCAGATTTGTTGGGCTCTTTTCTAGTTTGAAGATAAATCGTGTTTAGGAGTGGCTGGTATGGAAAGTCGGGCCCTTTCTTCCTGACCTGATTTGATTGATTGTCTAATTATACAACAGCCTTTCACCTTTTTGAGTGTTCCATTTATGTGGTAATTCTAGGCGCGCTTCTTTTTGGGATCCAGTTATCCAAATGATTTGCAAGAGATTTGACAGATGGAAAGGTGCTGTCTTTTTTGTGATTGGATCATGCTGGCTCAGTCTTGTTCATGAAGTAATCCTCTCCATTGCCTCTATCTATTTAGGATTCATGTGGGGGTTGCTGAGAGGATAAAGGATATTATGAGGGATTTTCATTGGTCTTGTGTTGGTCAGAATAAAACGAACCATCTAGTGGGTTGGGCAATTTGTTGTAATGGTCCAGGAAATTTTGTGTCTAATAACTCTGCCATGGGAGGAAAATAGTTTTGGCATTTTCGCTTGGAGCCACATTCCCTTTGGCATACCATAAAATTATTCATAGTAAGTACAGCTTCAATCAAAATGGGTGGGTGGGATCCCATATGTATAGCAAATAGTACCCATCTAAGTCCCTGACAGTTTATTTCCCTGGGGTATTCTACATTACTTTTCTCGGTTTGATGCTGGGTGATGGTTCACATTTCAGGTTCTGCGAGGATTTGTGTGTAGAATATAACCCTTTTTAGTGGCTTTTTCTCGTTTATACCCCTTATCCATCTTACTCTATTTTCTTATAAATTGATTCTATTCTCAGCAAGTTTCTGGTGTCAGTTGGAATTTTTTTCATGTTCTCTCAGTAACTCTAGTAATATGGAATCCTCTGATTTAGTATGCGTACTTTCTCTTCTTGATCCTATTCAGCCTTCTTTGGATATGGTTGAAAAGATCTGGACTTTGGACTATTATGGAACCTATACTTGTAAACATTTTTATTTTTGTCAGTTCCTTCCTCTCCTTGTATTCGATTTGACCTTGCTAACCTTATCTTGAAAGCTAGGTGCCCTTCAAGGTCAGGATTTTCATGTGAACTGTATTACTGGATTAATACTAACTACTAAGTACTAACAATTTGATGTAGGTTTTTAGACCCCGCAGGTCATCATTTCCTGATATTTGTGTTAGTGTTTTAGCAGTTCAAAGACCATAATCATTTACTTTTTTTGCATTGTTCTGCCAAAAGTATTTGGAGTAGGATCTTGAACATTTGTGAGAGGCCTTGATTTGTCCCGACTCCTGAGTCTTTAGAGCATTTTCTTCTTGTGAATTATAGGGGTATAGAATAAGACTTGCTGTGTCTTTGCATCTTTTTTGTAAATTTAATTAGAGTGCAATGCTCGAAATTTCAACAGAATTACCAAACAATTTACTCTTGTGGATAGATATTCTGTTATATATATATATATATATATACACTCCCTCCATTCCTAAATAATAGTCACTTTTCAAAACTTCTTATGTTTCAAATTATTTGTCACTTTTAGAGAATCGAGAAGATATTTATTGTTTGTTTTCAATTTTGCCCTTATTTATTGTTATCTCCAAACTCTGCCTATGCTGAGCTTTGTTGCAAGCCGGTTCCAAGCCCGGATAAAAGAGGAGGGTTGTGTTAGGCAGTCGACAGCTAACGTAAAACTTTGTCGAATCTTTATGACATGGATCAACGAAGTGATTGTGTTAATGCTAGGTTGTTGCCCCTAAGCAACGTGCTATATGGCTCAAGTACTGTGTCAAATGAGTAAGAGCCGCTGCATCGCCGCCTGGGTGTAGTGAAAAATAAAGAAGCTAGTTCACAAGAGTAGGATGCGTTTTGGAGGATTAATTTTATGTGCCTACAATGATTAGGAGGAGGATTAATTTTATGTGTCTACAAGAAACTAAGTGGGTTGAAGAAAAGGCAAAGGAACTCAACATTTCGGGTTTTAAGCTTTGGTACACCGGCAAGGTAAAATCTAGAAATGAGGTAGGCATAATAGTTGATAAGAATTGGAAGAATAATGTTGTGGATGTGAGAAGGCTCGGAGATAGGATCATAGTTTTGAAGTTTGTTGTAGAACAGGAGACTTTATTAGTGCGTATGCACCCCAAATAGGGTTAGACGAGCATTACAAGATAAAATTTTGGGAGGATTTAGAAGGTTTAGTTCAGGGAATACCATTAGGAGAGAAGATTTTTCTAGGAAGGGACCTAAATGGTCATGTGGAGAGCGAATCTAGGGGATATGAGGGTCTGCATGGGGGTTATGGTCTAGGAGTAGCTAATGCAGAGGGCAAAGCGATTCTAGATTTTTAGGTAGCGTTTGATTTTACAATAGCTAACACTTGTTTTAGGAAGCGGGAAGAGCATCTTATCACATATAGAAGCGGGGGTTCTTGCTTTCAAATTGATTTCTTTCTAATAGTAAATCTGATAGAAAGCTTTGCATGGATTGCAAAGTCATCCCTGGAGAGAGCTTGACGATCCAACACAGGATTTTAGTTATGGATGTACGAGTTAAGATGAGAGTAAGGAGAAATTGTCGAGACAGAGAATCAAGGATCAAATGGTGGCAACTAAAGGGTGGAAAACAAATGCTCTTTCAGAGGAGGATTATGGATGAAGAGATTTGGGAGGTACAAGGGAGTGCTAATGATATGTGGAATGAGATGACTAAAGAGATTAGGAAGGTAGCAAAAGAGACACTCGGTGAATCAAGAGGCTTTGGACCCAAGGATAAAGAATCTTAGTGGTGGAACGCAAGTGTACAAGATAAAGTTAAGGTTAAAAGGGAATGTTATAAAGCTTGGCACATGTGTAAAAATGATGAAAATTTGAAAAAATATAAAGCAACTAAAAAAGATATTAAGAAAGCGGTGAGCGAGGCGAAAGCTAAAGCGTTCAACGGGTTATATCAATCGTTAGGCACCAAAGATGGAAAAAGGAATATCTATAGGCTTGCTAAAAGTAGGGAAAGAAAGACAAGAGACTTGGATAAAGTGAAATGTATTAAGAATGAAGAGAATAAAGTCTTGGTTACAAAACAAGACATCAAAGATTGATGAAAGGATATGAATATCAAAGAAACTTAGAAAGGATTTCTGAATTGCTTGAGTGACCCACCCACTCAGCAGATGATCTATTTATATACATAATCAATACAATTTACAAGAAGGGAAATTAACTCTAGCTTTAATTCCCAAGATACAATGAATCCTAAGGTTGCAATGAATTCTAAGATACAATGAACTCTAATTAGTGGGATAATAATTATATCCTACTTCCAACATAATTATCTATTTCCAACAAAAGGGTTATTTTCACAAGTTATTTAATGAGGAACATGAGACAGTAGGGGACTCAAACATTCCAAACACTAAATAGGAAGACCAAAATAAAATATTTTATCGTAGAATTCAGGAGTTTGAGGTAAAAGAAGCATTGAAGAGGATGGATAATGGAAAAGCGGTCGGATCGGATAATATACCTATTGAGGTATAGAAGTGCCTAGGAGAGAAAGGTATAAGCGGGCTCACAAAGCTGTTTAACGAGATAATAAGGTCTAAGAAAATGCCAAATGAATGGAGGAGAAGCACTTTAATCTCTATTTATAAGAATAAGGGAGATATATAAAACTGTACAAATTACAGAGGGATTAACCTCATGGGTCATACTATGAAGTTATGGGAAAGAGTAATTAAAAGGAGATTAAGACAAGAGACTCATATTTCAAATAATTAATTTGGTTTTATGCCTGAGAAGTTAACCACGGAAGCAATCTATCTTCTACGAAAATTGATGGAGAGGTATCGGAGGAAGCAAAAAGACCTACACATGATTTTCATTGATCTGGAAAAAGCCTACGATAGGATACCGAGAGAAGTCTTGTGAAAGACTTTGAAGAAGAAAGGAGTTCGTATCGCCTATATTCGAACAATCCAAGATATGTATGATGAGGCTAAAACTAGTGTGAGAATACAGGGTGAGGTCACAGAAGATTTTCCTATAACTATAGGACTGCACCAAATGTTAACTTTGAGTCCATATCTTTTTACCTTGGTCTTGGATGTGCTTAATGCGCATATCCAAGAGCCGGTGTCACAATGCATGCATTTTACAGATGGTATAGTCTTAGTTGGAGAGTCGAGAGAGAAAACAAATAGGAAGTTAGAGCTATGGAGACGAGTTTTGGAAGAACATGATTTTCGTTTAAGCAGGAATAAGATGAAATATATGGAATGTAAGTTCAGTAAGAAACGTGTTAATGCTAGCTTAGCGGTGAAAATTTGAGATCATATCATACCACAAGTCACACAGTTTAGGTATCTTGGATCTATCATACAAAATGACAGAGAGATAGAGGGAGATGTAAATCATAGGATTCAATCTAGATGGATGAAATGGAGGAGTGCTTCAGGAGTTATTTGTGATAGAAAAGTGCCTCTCAAACTTAAGGGTAAATTTTACCGTACAGCTATAGGGCCCGCAATGTTGTATGGTTCTGAATGTTGAACGGTAAAAAGCCAACAAGAGCATAAGATCAGTATCGCAGAGATGAAGATGTTGCGCTAGATGTGTGACCATACAAGACAAGATAGGATTAGGAAAGAATGCATTAGAGAGAAAGTAGAGGTAGCACCTATTGTGGAAAAGAATGGAGAATCTCGTCTTAGGTAGTTTGGACATGTAAGGAGAAGACCCTTAGAAACTCCTGTAAGAATAGTAGATCAGGTGGAGAATAGCTCAATAGCTAGAGGTAGAGGAAGACTAAGAAAGATTATAGGTGAAACGATTAATAAAGATTTAGATTTGAATGACATTTCTAAAGACTTGATTTATGATAGAGCACAATGACATCGTTTGATCTATGTAGCCGACCCCACCTAGTGGGAAAAGGCTTAGTTGTTGTTGTAATTGTTATTGTTATCTCCACTAACAACCTTTCTCTCTTTCATGTTAGTTGTTTCTTATCTTCTCAAGGACAATGTTGTCAAATATCAATTTTTCTTCCTAAAATTATGTCATTTAATGAGTTTCCTAATTGGTGTGCTTATATATATATATATATAAGGGAGGATCAACTTACACCAATGTAAGTCTTTTTTCTCTTATACTTATTTTCAACCGTTAGTTCTACTTTCATGTAATGGTTACTTTTAATGAAATAATTTCAACCATTAGATAAAAGTGGAACTAACGGTTAAAAATGAGTGTAAGAGAAAAAAGACTTACACTAAGTGTAAGCTGATCCCTCCTCTATGTATATATATATATATATATATATGTGTGTGTGTGTGGGGGGGGGGATTGCTAGCCTCCCACCTCTTTTTCAATTGGAAGAGGTTGGCATCCTCCTCCTTTTATTTTGGACAAAAACCCCCGTATGTTTCTTTTAAAACCAAGTTCAAATTATTGTTATTTACGTCATTTAAACTTCTTCACAAAGATTAAACTTTTGATTTTGTTCTAATCTAATGGTTAACATTAGCTCATATAATGAAGAAAGAGAAAGGTAGAGTCTAATTTTAATGAAGAAAGAGAATTTTGAAAAATTGTTTTAATGAAGAGAGAGAATAGGACATTATTACAAACTCTACTCATTATTATTTAATTTTTAATTATTATTTTTTACATTAAAATAACGTAGTAATATTTTATATTTTTATTTTTATTCATTAAAAAAGAAGCTTAAAGTATATTAAATAATAAAAATATAAATTTTAAACAACCAGAATTGTACGTATCAAAAAAATTTGCTTTCATATACAATGTTTGAAACACTTCAATTTTACAAATCAATTTTTTAATTTAAAAGTTTTACTTTTTATTATTTATATGTGTAAATTTTTACTTTTTTATTTTTTTAATGAATAAAATCATATATATTGAATATTATTGTATGATTTTAATTTAAAATCTAATAATTAAAATTTAGATAATACTGAGAATAGTTTATAATAAAATTACATTATCTTTCTTTATTAAAATTAGACTCCAATGTTCTCTTTCTTTATTAAATGAGTTAATTTAAAGTGTTAGATTAAAATAAAATCAAATGTCAAATCTTGATATAAGAGTTTAAATGACTAAAATTAATAAATAAGTTTAAGATGACTTTAAAAGAAACATATGGAGTTTTTGGTCCCAAAGAAAAGGTGAAAGATGCTAACCTCCTCTAATTGAAAAAGAGGTGGGACGAAGTCAGCGATCCCTATATATATATATATCTTCTGCATTTTTTATGTTGTGTCTTTACGTTTATCATCCTTAGTTGTATTCTCTTCCTTTCTTTCTAATAAGATTTTTTTATTGGAAAAATATGTTGTATGAATATACTTCTTGGCTCTTGCAGCTTTGTATAAAGAATTGGGGGAAAGGGGAAACGAAATGGAGAATGTTGAGTATCAGACCAAAAAATTAGAAGAATTGCAAAAGAGACTTGCTGATGCACATGCATCCATTTATCATATTGAAATAGTAAGGTCATCTTTACAAAGAAGCAGTTTGCACTACGTGTTTGGATTTATAGTTAATTATTGTTTGTTTCACCATTTTGATTAACAGATCGACAAAGTAAGATTTGAAGTTCACCAATTACATGAGTTGGACATCAAGCGTGCAATGGCTGGCCCAACTATGGGAGTCAATCTTGATATCCCAGAATCTATTGGTCTGTCAGCACCCTTACCTACTCCATCGTCATCAAGGCTAGTTGATATAGACACCGGAAGACGTGGAAAACGGAGAATTTAGTGTTTTTCTCATGCAGGTGAACCCAGTATGTTCTTGTGGATTAATTACAGGCAATTACTCCAAGCGGATTGAAGATTTTGGCAGATAGGATGTCTAGCTAACCACTTACCAGCAAGGCTTTCTATCATGTGCATCGCTGTTAAAGATGCTGTACAGTCAATTAGGATGTTACTCATAAGTTATACAATAGAATATATGGTAAAACTCACCGGTTAACATTAGAATAGGTTTTGTATCAAAAGAGAAGAAAGTAGAATAGGTTTTATAAGGCAGTCCTGTTAGGATTCTTGTGGTTGATTCAGCTGTTTATAGCATATGTTTTCAATTCAAGGGAAGTCAATTTGCTTTCTTATTTAGAGATGTCAAACTGGAAATCAATTGCAAAATTTTTGTTGAAATAGAATTTCTTGAATAACAAGTTTGGATGAAATGTTTGTTCTTTGACAAAATTAAACCTTGAGAATGTATCAATCATGGTTGTGGCAGATCTACTTATTGACAAGAAACTTCATTTTCCCTATATCCATTCAATGCCCTTGTTTATCTGCAGTACAGTATGGAGTGCCTGAAGGTGAGATGTATGTATTTGATTGTTGAAGGTGAACAGGGATGTTAGGTAGTGTGGTCAAGCTTCCACACATTGGCTTCAATTATCCACACCACCGGTCCTTTGGCATTTGGTGGCAGTACTTCTAATCTGTAATCAACTTCCAGTGGGAAATACCACCTTGCTATGAAGTATGGGCTGCTTCCTATTATGAGCCTAGGATTCATGAGAATCTAAAGGAATAAACTCACGGGGCAAACAGGGTGAATTTTGGTGAGGGTGGTTTCAAGATCAGCAAGGCCACGATTGAGAGGTCAAGGAAATAGCAACGCTGACATCCGAGACACGTGAAGCAACAGTTTTCATATGGTAATTCGGTTAGGCACCCTTTTGCTGGACCTAGGGGTGTTTGTTGAGTAAGTTCATCAGTATTTTTGAATCCAACCAGCTTATTAGAATAGTGGGTTGAGTTAAGTTGAACTCGTGAGTTTAACATATTTTTTTTAAAAAAAGTCTAAAATAAAAATAAAATACAAAATTTAATAAATTAACATCATAGTTTTAATCTTAAATATAATAATTCTCAATCTAACAAATTAACATCATAAGTCTTAATCGATATTACTCAAACATAATAGGTCTCAATCTTAAATAAACTAAGCACCATAAGTCAATAAGTACATAATAAATTAACAACTAACAAGTTTTACTAAGTCTGAAATAAATTAATCAAAATTAGTCATAACTTAAATAACAAATTAGTCTATTCAATCGAAGTCAGTGTCATCACACATATCATATGTATTAACATAATCATTGATTTTACTCTCTATTTTTTTATATACTTTTTTTTATCTAAACGACATTTTACTATAAAAAAAAATATGGGTGAGTCAGGTTTGTGCGGATTAGACGTCTTCCAACCCGCTACCCGACTCATACACTGTGGGTTAAAATATTTTTTAACTCAACCTAACTCGCAAATTCAACCAAATTCGTATTTTATGAATTGAGTTGGGTTGAAATCAATGAGTTTGCGGGTTAACCTGACCTATTGACACCCCTTAGTTGGTTGGACCATGTAGGAAGTAAGGTGGAGAGATGGCATTAGAGTAAATTATGTTATACTGAATCACATGGAAAGTAAAGTGGAGAGAGAATTAGAAAGTATTCTCTCAAGAGAAAATATAAATAGGATAACAAGGGAAGAGAGATGGGGTAAGAAAGAAGTGAATAAAGGAATTGGGGAGAGAGCCAGACCCCTCGAATGGTTGGCATATTAATGTGTTTTCTTTTCATTTTTTGTTACTTTTTCTACTTGTATATACATATCAGACCCCATTAATCTGATATCACTTTGATATCAGCTCAGAAGAGGAGATACATATCTCAGTTTCTGTGTTTTGTTTGTGATTCTAATCGGGTACATATCAATTGGTATTAGAGTTGTCGATCTAAGAGCTGTGGATATTGGATTCGAAGATGGAGGCAACAATTGAAAACCTACGTGGAATGCTTGGGCGTTGGAGGAAGACAAGGATAGATGACTAGGGGTTCCAGTGTTCGAAGGCGAAAATGCATACTGGTGGATGATCAGACTCGAGCAATAATTCTACGCAAAAGGAATGAAGGAAAGGAAAATGCAGCTAATTGTAGAGGCCCTGGAAGGATGTGCCTACAATTGGCACCAGTGGTGGGAGGTGCGCAATCCTAATGCAACGTGGGAAGATTTCTGAAAGGCAGTGCTTAAACGATTCCAACCCGAGTTTGACCTAGATTTATCAGTCTTTGTCTTGAATGATGAGCTAGGACCAGAATCAGAGGCAGAAATGGAAATTGACCCAATGTTGGAGAAGATTGAGGTCGAGGATGTGGAGGTGGAGATCGAGACAGAGGATGAAGGAGATGATGTACTGGTGGTTTACCATTTCTAGACCACTATAGACAGAGGGGAGGAGGAGATGCGTGGGTCATTGGAGGCGAACAATGCTGGAAGATCTGATGTATAAGTTAGAGGAGGAGTATGGCAGCGAGAAGTGTGATGGCTTGGGTAGTGGCGCCAATGGGCACTACGAAGGTGGAGGTCGTTTACAATGAATTCTCACAATGAAGATGGAGTGGGAGAAAAGATGAAGGCATAATAGGCATTACGCAGCGAGAACTACTTTTTACACATAATGGGTCAAGCCCAATTGAGTGAGAAAAAAATGGTGTCTTTGAATATGGAGGAGTAGGGTTGTTTTCTAGATCCAAATAAGAAATAGCCCAAGTCAATGAGAAACCTGTAATAAAACTTGGGTCACGGCCAGATCAAGTTTATGAAACAGAAGAAATGGGTTCGAAGCTACCATGGCTATATCCAGACTCAAAGTCATTGGCAGAAACACCATCGAAGAACAAAAGCAAAATCTAGTTCCTTTATGTCGTGCGACTCCTATTGCTCGCCTTTTTTGCATAATCATGGTCACCTAACAATCTACGATGACCCAGACTAATAGCGTGGCAGAATACTTAACAACACCCAACGTCATGCTTGCTCTATTTAAAATGCCCAAAATAAAGTTTCTGGCCTCATGCAACCTAGCCAACCCTTCACCACCGCAGGAGCCACCAGATGTGGGCCACTTGCCACCCCGAATTCAAAGCCTTTTATAAGGGGATGCATATAGTTATTGGTAGCCAAAAATATTTTCTTTCTCTTCCTTTAGCTCTTTGTTTGTTTTTTTTTTCATTTATCATCATCCTAAATTCATGTTCACTCAAGTATAAGCATGAACTAATCTCTTTTAAAAAGATAAGCATTGCTTTGAAGATTGATCTTAGGCTAAGAGAGGTTGATTCATGTTAGCTTAGGATTATGTTGGTTAGAGATTTGTTTATAATTGTCATACACATATTTAGCTTTGGGTATTTGATTTTTTGATCTTTTGCCTAAGTTCATTAAACTTTTGATTAAGTTTGTGTGTTCTTAGATAAGGACTATGTGTAAACCTTATGACCTTAGACTACGATGTCATCATTATTATCCTTTGGAATTCCATTTGAGCCTTTCATTAATTCATGTTTTACCTTTATCCTTAACCTTAAACATTTATCTTCCCTTTGTGAGAGAGGATTGAATGTAAAAGTGAGGGACTTATTGAGAATCCAAGTGAGATAAATGTTGAAGGTAAGGGGATAAGAAGCAAAAAATAAGTCAAAGTCTAACATGTTTGAAGAAAAGAAAAGAAAACAAAAAAATAGAAAAAAAGAAGAGAAAAAAAAAAAGAAAGAGAAGGTCCATCAAATGTGTTGCAAAGAAATAACTTTAGGGGTGGAAGAAAATATATAAAAAAAAGGAGAAACAAGTGTGCTAGCAAATCAAAGTAAAGTTTCCTCTTTGCATATTATATTCTCAATGTGTTTTAAACTTCTTCATCATAACTCTTTCATATTTTGTTATTCATTTTTTTTTCTTTGTTTTAACCTTCACCTCTTAAACCCATCACAACCCTACTAAAGACATTTTGATCATTTGAAGGTGTGCATTACTTGAGTAGAGAAAAAGGTAGTAGTTTTGCCTATGAGATTTGGGACATATATATATTTATTAATTCAACTATGTCATTGAAGCGTTAGAGATTGCTTTGTATGCATAGTCTCATTCGGATGCATATGGATTCATGATTTTGTTTGTGAAAGCTTGCTTAAGTTAAGTTGTTTTGCGCATTGTTAAATGTCTATGCTTGATTGGATATTTTAACTTCTTGACATTTGAATAAGCTATTGATGGATTTAGATTCTTGAGGTTTCATTGAGAAATTTGAATTGTAATGTTTGTCATCTATACACAAGAAATACCCTTGGTGTGAGTTTTTACTATTTTTTTATTACTTGAGGACAAGTAATTATTCAAGTTTGGGAGTATTTGATGTGTATAAAATTCACATCTTTTATATTTGTTTAAACGTGGATTTGAATACTTTGAGAGAAGAATTATACCACTAATTTATTATATTGAGTGAATTCTTGACCCACTAAATTAAATGTGATTTTATTGTATTTTATAAGAATTTAAGAATTTTTGTAAAATTTTACGCATGGTTACTAAAATTCTAATGAAGAGCATAAGGACCTTAGCTGCAGTATTTTGACCATAACTTTTGTTGCAAACCTCAGATTGAGCTAATCTTGGTGGCTATGGAAAGATGAGAAAAAATCTTACAACTTTCATGTATATACCAAAGCCCTGTTCATGCGTTAAGAGGCTGAAAAAGTGCGTACAAAGTGGCTAGTGAAGTTTGACCACAGTCAACCTTGCATTCTTAAATTTTAGAAATCAATTTGGATCTTTACTTGGAGTACAAATAACCTTTACTTGTGATCAATCATCTCTGTATTTAATGCAAGGATCTCTATTGATATTAATATAAATTATAAAACTAAAAATATTAATTAATAAGAGCATGTGGTCTAGTGGTGGAATGTATTTCGCCCTAATAAAGGTCTTCTAGGTATTATGTTCAAAACCCTTAAATTATATTTTTGAAGCACCAATTAAATAAATAAGAACATGGTTAAACTAGTTCGACCCATCCGAGCAATTCATAGGATTTGACTGGTTCAGTGCAAAATTGCGTTATGAGCATAAACCAAGCCGTTTTAAGAACCAATTCGTGGGTTAAGCGGTCAAATCAGACATTGTGATGAAATGCACTCTGCCACTAGACCATATACTCTTATTGAATAATATCTACAATTTTATAATTTATATTATTATCACCACTGATATTTTTTAATATGATATTTTATATGAAATAATTTCTTCATATAATATTTTTTAAAGAAATTATTTTATTCTTTGTTCGAATATTTTATTGACCACTTGTTCGAATTTTTTATTGGTTGAACCGCTAAGCCAATAACTCGACCTTTTGACCAAGTTGACCTCCAGTCTAAGTTATACAACTATGGTCTCAATATACTTAACAATCTCCCATTAGTATAAAATCTCTTACATTATCAATAAATTTTATATTGACATATCATTAAAAAAGTTTAACTTTTTAAAGTACTTATTATCATAATGAATCTCTTTTAATAATATAATAAATAAAATAATAATTGTATCAAAAAATATTAAATAATAATACTAAAAAGTTTTACACTTGCACAAAATTAAAATTAAATCATATTCTTATTAGATAACAAAACCTTTAGTTTTTTCTTTTTAGAATTGATAAGATCAAGAAAGTTCATAGTGGTTTATTATAATTATACTCTATTTATCATAATTTTTTTGTAACAATTTGTGATCTATAAAAACAATATAAATTCATCATTTATAAAAATTTACATGTCAGTTAAAACAGTTGATAAAATCTCCTATAATGGTTAAATCACGTCCTATATGACTCAAGAACAAAAATTAAAGGGAAAATTTATTTGTTAGATTTCATATATAAAATTATAATAGTAATTAACAAAATCCCTTGTAATAAAGTCCTACTACGATTTATATCCTCCCTAACTTTTAAAAAATGGTCTTTTCCTCCGTGTGAGGCTTTCATCACACGTACTCGCTCCCTGAGTAAAGATTGTCTCTCCCGAAAAAGCTACATGTGGTCTTCCTCTTTTCTTCTTTCAAATATCTCTATGTGCTAGTTTGTTCGTCTTTCTTTCTATTTTGAATTTTGAATTTGAATTCTGAAAACCTATTTCTCTTTCCCTACCTCAACTCAAGATGTAAAAGCCTAATATCATCTATGTACAAAAAAAAAGTCAAATATCATTTTAAGCACCTTCAATTGATGCTCAAGAACACTATTTGTCTTTGTTGCATCACATGAGGTGATCTTTCAATCACATGATGCTCTGTTGCGAAGTTCTAAACCTGTATTCACACACCCAAGCCATAGATGAAGGTCCAACCATGTATGGTGGTGGTGAGTGTTCAAATGTTGTCTTTTTTTCTTCCTATTCTTCCTTCACAAGTTCTAGTAATCCTCTGATTTTCGTTTCCTTTGCAACTTTCCCCCCTTAACTCACAGACTAAGTATCAACAATATTGATTGACTTGGGGTTGCACACATGCAAAGTCGTTCATGCTAGTGATGATGCTCCCTTAGTCGTCTGTCCCCCAATAAGTGTGGTTGTGACATACTTGACACCTAAACCTTCTATTATAATTTTCCTCACAAAATCAAAATGTGTCTTTTTTAGGTGTTTGCAACAACTCATTTGCCTCAAATTTAAAAAATTTAGCTCTCATTTTGTGTGTTTTTTATTAATTACTATTTGACATTATCGATGCCATTGCAGGACTCTAAAGTTTTACACACCATATAGATAAAAAAGGATTTTTAAGTCTCGAATTAAATAAAGTTGAGAACTTGAGGGCTCTTAGGGTTAGTGAGGATGGAGTTGAAATCAGACATATCCAAATTTTGAATGGTTTAGATTATCGCTTTTATTTCTCTACAAATTGGTGTTGCTGAATTAATGAATAAAAAAAAACTATTGGGCCACCTCTTAAAATCAATTATGATCTTAATTGCACTAGTGCTTAATTTGCAGTTGTATGTTGGTAAGAATGATAAATTGTGAAAGTGTGCAAACCCTATAGGTAGTAATCCTATGCAACACTCAAAAGAAACATGAGATGAAATTAAAAAAAAAAATAGGTTATTCTAGGAATGTCAACAACTTATTCTGGGATGAAAACTTAAGAAAGATGTCCTTGTTTTTTTTGCTTTATTGCATTAGGCCATTTTTTTGTTTGTATCTTGCAGGCTTTATTTATCGAATTTGACAATTTTTTATATGAATTTCTCTTTGAGTTTTAGTTTACTAGATATTGTTCTTAAACATAATCTTGTAACAATGAAAACAATGTACTAAATGATGAAATAATCATTACTGAGTTGCCTTTCATGTTAGAAAAAGTAAAGTTTTAATTATCCTTGAATTTTATTGAATTTGGTATAGTTCTTTGTTTTACGTAAAAGACTTGCATAGTTAGCCCTCTAAATGAAAGATCATATTCTCTATTATTTTTTATACTGCTGTTATTTAACATTATTATTGACTTCAATAATAGTCCAGGCCACAACCATATAATGCCCAAGAATAATGTACTTATAGAATTTGTCCAACCAATCTTGGTATTTATACAGTAAATTCTTTCTTTTCTAGTTTCCAATATAAAGTGACATTGTGGCAGCACCCTATAAATAGAAGAGCTTCCATTACATGTACTATCTCGATTTTTCTTTTTCCAAATTTCATTTTCTTCTTCTTTTTGCTTTGAGTGTTAATATAGGAAGGTGCTTAGGGTTGAAGCTAAGCTAATTAAGTTCTATAACATGGAAACCCAACAACATATAGTAAGATTTTTTTCTACTTTCTGTCGTGCCTCCAAGTTTTTTTTGAGGAAAATCAGTGGGATATAGTAATATTTTGCAAGCAATAATGTCAGATTCTTTTGGATGATGAGGCAACTAGATTATTTTTTAAAAACCTTAGATATTATATCAAGAAGATTTAAACAGGTTGAAGTTCATGAAACTTGGAAATGTCAGTTATTGAATTATGTATGAGCTTTTTATGATGTCAAAAAACATGCTTCACTCTCACTATCTGGAATTGCTATTTTATTAAAGGGTATATAGCATAATACTACTATTGATGCATGAAATTCATTTTGCAGGTATATCAAGAAAAATGTTTATGTTCCTAAGAAGAAATTTCACTCTTTTAGGAAGGCATATCGTTCCATGGGATATGGTGAGAATGATATCTCCTTAGTATTTTTTCAGTCAGTCACTAAAGGTAAGTTTGTATTACAATTAATTTACTATTAACAAGAAATGATAAACTCTTATGCTAGTTGGTAATTCATATTGATGGAGGATGTCTTTTTTTTTTTTTGGCTTTAGGCTATTATGGGAAGTGTGGGAAACTAGGAGTAGGAGGTTATATAGAAGCGACTGAGTTTTTTGGCAAATGTGAGGGAACATATATATTATTTTGTGCTTTGATCTTAGTGGCTTTTAGAAATTAGTTGACCTAGAGGATGCAATTGTTGAACTTTTATTTTGGGGATTAGCATGTTTTAGTACTTCTTTAGAAATTGTCTTTATAATACTTGATTTTAATGTTTTTTTCTTTAAAAAAATCAAAAGAAACATACAACTCAAGCTCTATAATATGGTACTTGAGTTGTATGTTTTGATTTGATGTTTTTAGAGAAAAGAAGCATGAAAATCAAGTATTATATAGACAATTTCCAAAGAAGTACTAATACATGCTAATCCCCAAAATAAAAGTTCAACAACTGTATCCTCTTAGTTAGCTAATTTCTAAGAGCCTCTAAGATCAAAGTACAAAATAATATATTTGTTCCCTCACATTTGCAAAATACCCAATCTCTTCCATATAACCTCCTACTCCTAGTTTCCCACACTCCCCATAATTGCCTAAAACCAAAGAGAAAGACGTCCTCCATTATTATGAATCACCTACTAGCATAAGAGTCTATCATCTCTTGTTAATAGTAAATTAATTGTTATACCAATTTAACTTGGAGGTTGAATGAAAAGATACTAAGGAGATATCACTCTCACCATATCCCATGGATCGATATACCTTCCTAAAATAGTGAAATTACTTCTTAGAAACATAAACATTTTTTCTTGATATGCCTGCAAAATGAATTTTGTGCATTAGTAATAGTAATATGCTATATAGGCTTCAATAAAATAGCAGTTTCAAACATATATATAGTGAAAGTGAAGCACGTATTTTGACATTATAAAAAGTTCAAACACAATTCAATAATTGTCATTTTTAAGTTTCATGAACTTCAATATGTTTAAAATCATTTTGATATAGTATTTAAGTTTTTTTTCAAAATTAGTCCAATTGCCTCGTCAGCCAAAAGAACTAACCTTCTTACTTGTAAAATATTACTATATCCCAATAGTTTTCCTCATAAAGAACCTGGAGGCAAGACAAAAAGAAAAAAAAAGTCTTACTATATCTTGGTGGATTTCCATGGCTTTAAAATTTAATTAGCTTAGCTTCATATGCTAAGCACCCTCCTATATTATCACTCAAAACAAAAAAAAACAACAAAATGAATTAAAAAAAACTAATATAGTACATGTATTGGAAGCTCCTCTATCTATAGGGTGCTGTCACAATGTCATTTTATATTGGAAATTAGAAAAAAAAAAAAACTTATAGTATAGATATCATGATTCGTTTGAAAGATTTTATAAGTACATTATCTTTGGGTATTCTGTGATCCTGGCCTAAACTATTATTAAAGTCGACAATAATGTTCAATGACAATAGTATGAAAAAAAAATAGTGAATATGATTTATCATTAATTTAGAGGGCTAACTATGCAAGTCTTTTACTTAAAGCAAAGAGTTCTATCAAATTCAATAAAATTCAAGGACAATTAACATTTTACCTTTTTCAAACATGAAAGGCAACTCAAGAATGATTATTTAATCAATTAGTACACTGCTTTCATTGTTATAGACCATGCTCGAGAACAATATCTAGTAAACTAAAATCTAAATAGAAACCTATATGAAAAATTGTCAAATTCAATAAATCAAATATGAAAGATAAACAAAAGCCCATAAAAAGGGACATCTTTATCAAGATTTCATCCCAGAATAAGTTACCAACTATCCCCAAATAAGTTGTTGAAAAATTCTGAATTTCATCCTATGTTTGCTTTCAGTGCTGCTTAAGATCATGATTGATCTTACACACTTCAATAGTTTATTTTTCTTACTAATGTAAAGCTACAAAGCTCCAATGTAGTTAAGATCATAATTGATTTTAAGAGGTGGTCCAATTGTTTTCTAATTCATTAATTCCAGAACACTAAATTGCAGAGAAATAAAAACTATAATCTAGATCATTCCAAATTTGGACATGTCTTATTTTAACTACATCTTCACAAAGCCTTAAGAACCCTCAAGTTCCCATCTTTATTCAATGTAAGACTTAAAAAGCCTCTCTAATCTCTATGGTGTGTAAGACTTTAGAGTCCTTTAATGACGCCAACAATGTCAAATAGTATTTAATAAAAAAAACACACAATGAGAGCCAAATTTTTAAAACTTGAGGTAAATGAGTTGTTGCAAACACCTAAGAAAGACGTTTGTTTTGATTCTATGAGGAAAATGACAACAGAAGGTTTAGGTGCCAAATAGGTCACAACTACACTTACAGAGGGAAAGTCGGCCATAGGAGCATTTTCACCAATGTGATTAGCTTTGTATAGTGTTTTAAAAACTTGTTTGACTAGTTGAACAAGTGACTAGTGCCTTATACAGTCTGATCACATATCTAGAACTAATGAAGCGAATTAATCAGATAAAACTGGTAAAACCTATAATAATCGATGAACTAAAGCTGGCTAATTTTGTAAATAAAATTAGCAGCATGTATTCACGGTTTTCACATTTTCCATAAGATAGAAAACTCCCAAAAGTTGCTGTCTTTCACCATAGCGAGACTAGTTTCATTCACCATATTGACACTAGTAGAGACCACCAATGCTGCTGTAAAGAAGTTAGAGAAGGAGGCACTCATGCTTTTTAGCTTATCTGAGCCTTCAACCATTTAGCTCTTTCTCTCTTTGTTGTTATGTGAGCGGTGCTATTCTCATAGCATATAAGATATGACTTTTAGGGTTTCAATTTTAAGTGACTAAGAAGTATGGGCTTTTAAGTTTAAAGCCCATAACATTTGTTACTGATTTGCTGGAAAAGTTGAAACTAAGTATACCAGTTGGTAAGTTTCCATCTTATCCATCATAAATAGGCTTTCAACAATTTGAAACAATTAAAATTAAAATTATTAGATTGTCCTCTATAATTGAAATTATTTTTCAATTTTTTGCAATTAACATTTAAAAATAATAATTCTTATAATTTACTAAGATATAATTATTTGCTAATTATAAATAATCCTTTTTAAAAATTTGCTAATATAACAATAAAAATTTATTATTTTAACAAAATAATTTATCTAGTTTATTTTAAGATATATTTATGATATATATTATCCAATTCAACCACCGAGTTAATAAATTGAACTAATCAAACCATGAACCACTCTCCTCTCCAGTTCATTGGTCGAATTGATTTTTAAACATTACCTTTGCATGTGTGCAACCTCAAGTTAATCAATGTTATAGATACTATCAATGTTATAGATACTTAGTCTGTGAGTTAAGAGGAAAAAAAGGGGAAATTTTTTGCAAAGGAAACAAAAATCAGAAGATTACCAAAACTTGAGAAGGAAGAATAAGAAGAAAAAAAGACAACATTTTAAACCATAGTTACCATAAACATAGTGCATGAGAAGATGTGGTACAAGTATGGAGACATGGCATACTACTTGTCTAAATATAGGATACGTTTGGGGTAGACTTAGTCGATACACTATTTGGAATCGTGATACGCTCTATTCAAAGTCTATATTATCCACTTAAGAATTTCAAATCCAAAATACTATACAAGTCTACATTGTTTATTTATTTATTAAGTATTACATGGGTCAAATCCAAAATACTATATAAGCCCATGTTTTTTTTAAGCTTTAATAAAGCTATGTGTTTTAATGTGAGGGTAACTCTTAAAAAGTTTTTTAAATTATTTCTAAACATAAATTGAACTTTGCGTTTTGGATTAGTAGTTGATAGGTTTTTGTTTTCTTTCTCCTCCGCGCTTCCCTCCATCAGTCATAATTGCATCGCCAACTACAACACAATAAATGAAGAGGGATTCATCATTTTTGATGTTTTGGGACACGTATCACTACATTTCGAGATGCAAATGTATTGTATTTTGATATACACAAACTAGAACGCAGTTCATTGAGGAAGGGAGCGTTTTTGGTAATTTTGTTTTAATCACTCACCACTACCATACATAGCTAAACCTCTGTCAATGGTTTGAATGAGTGAGTGGGTTCAAAACTTCACAACAAAGATTCAAGTGATTAAGAGATCTCCTCATGTGACGCGTTGAGGTGATGGATTTTTTAAATTAGGTTTAGTAAGAGAGAGAAATAGGGTTCTTTAGCATCAATTGGAGGTGCTTAATATGATATCAGGCTTTTACATCTTGAGTTAAGGTTGGGAAGAAAGAAATAGGTTTTCAAAATTCAAATTCAAAATTCAAAAACAGAGAGACAAAGAGATATTTGAAAAAGGAAAAGAAGAAGGCCACATGTAGCTTGGTTGTGAGAGATGATCTTTACTTAGAGAGCGAGTACACGTGATGAAAGCCTTACTAACTGCAAGAAAGATGACTATCTTTTAATATATTGAGAGGATATTAGACTTTGACTTATATTTGGTGCAAGGCAGAGCCGATCTATTTAAAAGGATTTCGGTAAAAAGGTTGTGTTTGTAATCATTAAGATTGCAATTGATTTAATTTGATTTGAGTTGAATTGATTTAGGAATCAATTCTCATGTTTGGAATTCATTGTTAGAAATAAGATTTGAATGGATATGTAAATTAATTTTTATGTTTGGAATATCTTAAAATAATGAATATAGTTCATTTTGTTTTAATAATTTTACTTTCTTCCTCTTAACTAGAATAGGCAGATTAGGTAAATAAATATAGATAAAATTGTTCATTCAAGTAATTAAAACTAAATCAAATCAAATTTAACCAAATTTGAGTGGATTTCAAAATAATTTCTATTTTAAAAGGATTTTAGTTTACCAATCTTATTCATATAAAACTATGTTTGATGCATTGTATAGGGAAAACCTGATAGTATGAGTTAATACTATCAGGTCTTATAAGGTGTTTAGTGGTTTAACCTGATAGTATAATAAAATCAGGTCTAATATTTTTATACTATTCTAACCTGATTACTCTATCCTCCCCCATCCACCTGATTAGACCTGATAGGATTTCTTTTCCTACATTATCGCTCAATTTTATCCCCTCAATCCAACCCCTGCAAACCCAGCATTACCATAGCAAGCCACCTCTGCCAACCCCCTGCGAACCCAACATCACCAAGACTGTTTCATTCTCTCCCCCTCCCTTTCCCACCTTCGTTTTTTTATTCCACGAATAGCCACCTCAAAATCCAAAGACCGTGCGCATCCTCGATTTGGACCACCCAAGTCCTTGGTGACTGCAACCCGCGATCACGGCCCACCACCGCGGAACACATGCTTAAGACCAAATGACAACCCGGACCATCACGCCCCTCGAAGATTTCCGCTCGTGGCGTCAATCGAGCTTTGGAAGGTTCGAGGAAAACCAACTCAACACCAAATGAACCATGGAGTGCGCGTAAAACGTCACCGGCCTCCGTTGTGCTCCCATGCCGTTCGTGGCCACCACCCGACCAGGCCCGGATCACGCGGCTAGTTCATCCCCCGCCACCAAGCCACCGTATGCACCTATCTTTCTCTACAAAGTTAATGAAGTTGTTCTTCTGGATAACAATAAAATAGACTTAGAATCCAACAACCTGCTCTTCCTCTTCCTTCTCTTCCTCTATCTCTACCTTAAATTTCTAATAAGAAAACCTAACAACAAAGGCTTCAAAATCTACCCTATAGTCGACGATACTATCTTGATTTCCGTTGGGACATAATTTCTAGTATCCCAATGTCGCACTTTGATATGCAAAGGAAATTCAACATGAACAAAGATAGTCACACGAAAAAATGGATCTCCACGAAATCGTGTCTACTAATACAACAAAGGCTTCAAATAAGTCTCATCTAGGACTTGTCCTCCAAGAATGGTTCCACGATGTGAGAAGTAGTTCCTCTTCTCCTTCTTGTATGCTCTTTCTTTCTCAACGTCTTCACCCAATTATAAATACAATATACTATACATATAAAGAGGTGAGATCCCTACGCAACAAAGTCCAAACAACATATCATATCATGATCAGCCATCATCATAGTGTAAAATAATAATTACCATTATGTCACTATCATCTTTAAATGGCACCATATAGATATAGATGCTCTTTCATGCATCGACATAGACCACCCAAGTCCTTGGTTGATCGAAAAGATCCCCATCAACACCACTAGCATATACACGACCATGTCTTCGTCCGCCTCAGGCAAAGTCCAAGGCATCCTAACGGCTAACCCCGAAAACGCGAACACATGCTCAAGACCAACCATTAAAGGTAAATCGACAACTACCCAAAGGGTGAACGTTTCATCATTTTTCTCATTCGCAAAATATTTTTGGCCTCCTCGAAGATTTCCTTTAAAAATTGCGCAATTTTCTAAATTATCAATTCTAAAATGTAAAATATTCTTTCATTTTTAAATCACATAGTAATTTTTCTAAATGGCAGAGAAATCTTCAACTCAAGGGAGCTTTTTTGGAAGGTTCGAGGAAAAATATTATTTAAAATGGGCGCTAGCTACGAGTTCAACACCAAATTGCTAAGAAACTTCGTCATGGAGAACGTCACAGTCGAAATCCAAACGAGGCTACTTCTGATCCTCACAAGAGCCTCAGAGATTAACAGGGTCCTCGATTTGCAAGAGAGAGACTTGGGTTGTGTGGGAATGGGATGGGTATTATGGTCATACTATATAATCACATATACTATCAAGTTGTTTATACTATTTATACCAAATGTTTGATAGTATAAGATCTTATCCTATTGTTTATACTATCAGACCTTATCCTATTGTCTTATACTATCATGTCTTATACTATCATGTGTAACAAACACAACCTAAATAATTTTAGTTAGGATAGAGTGACTACTAATAGCCAGGAAAGTGGACTGTTCATATTACTTTTCATTGTATTTGCTCAAATTATAGATGTTTTTGTGCTTATGAATAGGCTAGAAGATACCACAGGGAGCAAGTATAATCATGTACTAAGTTGTTCACTTTTTGTTACTTCTATGATATCTTTTGAGTTACTAATGAGATTATCAATAGTTGTTGACACTTCTAATAACTCCAATAATATTGAAATTTATAATGTGGAAACTAGAAGCCTATGTATGGTGGTGAGGTGGACAAATCTAGGCTCGGTGACTGCACTATCCCTTATTAGTGCTTTTCACAACCTGGATGATGCTTTTATATACAAGCTTAGCCATAAGGCTCTTAGATGTCTCTAACAGAAGGTAGTTAGTACTTGCTTCAATGTATTCAGCTGCTATGACCTATGACAGTGCAGATGGATTCCTACAGGTTCATATTGTGTACATTCAACTAACTCTTGAAGAGTTACTGTAGGTTGTAGTTGCACATTGCAAGCAATGTGAGGTGGAAGTTAATAGTGCCAAAGTGGGTTCCAAGGAAAAAGGCTTCACAGCACCATGCTTCAAGCAATGAGACTCCGGTGGAAACTCTTATACTTCAAGCATAACTTACCCACTATGCTTCAAGCATTGGGACCCTAGTGGACATTTGGCCCTTCACCTTGAAGACAAGGTGGATCTTTTGGGGGGAAGTATTGTTAGGAATCGCCTCTGCTGGACCATGTGGGAAGTAAGTTGGAGAGCGAGCATTAGAGTAAACTCTATTATACTGAATCATGCGGAACGCAAAGTGGAGAGAGGGAATTAGAGAGTATTATGTTAGAGATAATATAAATAGGAAGAGGGAAGAGAAAGGAGGTAAGAAATAAGTAAGGGAATTGGGGAGAGAACTAAGCCTCTCGAACGCCTGAGATATTAGTGTGCTTTCTTTCCATTTTATGCTACTTTTCCTACTTGTATATAAGGGTGTTCAAATCCAATCCAATTCAAAAACCAAATTGAAAATTGAATTGAAAAATCGAAATCCGATCAAAATCCAAAAAGTTTGGATCTTTTTGGTTTTATTTTTTGAAAATCGATTGGATTGGATTTTTGGATTTATTTTTCAAAATTGATTCAATCTAATCCAAAATCGATTAGTATTATATAACATGTTTTATTTGTTATTAAATTTGTATTTTTTACTTATTATAACTCTAATTTTTCACATGCTTTACTCATTTTATGTGATCAAACATTATTTTAAACATGCGAAATGAATTATTTCTATTTATTATTTTCTTTTATTTGTTGTTTTTTTTTTTTTAGACTTAAACTCAAAAATTTTAGACTTAAAAACTAATTAAAAAGCGGTAAACCGATCTAATCAAAATCAATTTAAGTCGGTTTGAATTAGTTCGATTTTCAAAATATAATCAATCCAATCCAATCCAAATCGATGTAAATAACATTATTTGGATTAGTTAACTTTTTGATTCACAACCAATCCAAACTGAATTGCAAATGCTCCTAATTATATTCAAATATTAGAGATATCAACTTAGGAGAGAAGATAAATATTTCAATTTTTGTGTTTTGTTGATTCTGATCGGCTACCTATCAAATTCTTCATAATGGCAAGGGCTTTGTGCTCTTTCTACTTAATTGTAGTTAAGTTAATATAGTTTTTTAATCACAGAATCTCATAAAATGATATTAATTTAGCCATTTAATCAGAGAAAATAATATCAATATTGTCTCTTAATCAAAGGATTCTTTAACCATGTCCTCAAGGTTCATATATAGAAGAACGATTTTGAGATCACTTTTAATGATTAATGATTAAAATACTAAGTGCATGTTTAGAAAATATTATTTGTAAGAAAATTATCGCCTATTTTTTAAAACCTGTCTCAAGAAGCTTTTGACAATAAATTGTTTTGAATATAAAATAAACTTATCCAAATGCATACTAAACTAATGTTAATTTTTTCTAAAGTGATCGAGTCAAGTAATAAGTAATTTGTAATCTCAAGAGGAGAGCATGTGTTTCAATCTTATTGAAAGTGTGAAACCATAATGTTATGGAAGACCTATTTTAAAAGTGATTTAAAAATAGAGATTAGACTTCTTTGCTTGACTTTTTATTTTTTCTTAATAAAAAAATTAATGTAAATTTTTTATAAGATCAAACTAGTGTCACATATGCACAATTTTAATGTCACATGTATTTTTTAGGAGATTAAAATAGATATTTACTCTTTAAAAAATTATTATAGCTTCAATTTCTACATAAAAAAAATCTCTCTTCGTTATTTTCGGACTTTCAAGAAAAAAACTGTTCCAATTGTGTGTTTTCGATTTTTAATAATCCCTGTGTTGTTGGTGTTGGAGGAATCTGTGCATATAACTTCATTGCAAAAAATCAGCACATTTACTAGTCAATAGAAATTAGAAAAACAGAATGAACTTGGCTCAGAGAAGGGGGAAAGGGGGCATAGCATTGCTACTATTGAACTGAATGACGCACAACACAAGCAGCCGCAACGCAAACCTCTTCTCTCATATTCCAATTGCAATCCTCCTTTTAACTAGTCACATTCATACAACACACGCAAAACTTTGCTTACCAATAAACAATTCGATTAGGGTTTCTAAACTCCACACCCAAATCCCTCAAACTTAAAAAAGTTCTTCGCTTTATTACATTTTTCTCCGTTGAGAAAAAAAAAGTTGCGAACTTTGGTCTTTCAGAAAAATGCTTGCTGCTGCAGCTTCTGCTTCTAGGCACCTTCTTCAGCGCGACGCTAGACCCACCATTGGTGTAGGTGGTTCTAGTGGGAGTGGTAACCGAGTTCGGTTGCTTTTAAGCGCTTCTGGCATAAGCAGCTTCTCAACTTGCACTAGAATCGGCAGCAGAAGTTACGGTTTTGGAATCAGCTTGAATCAGCAACAATCCAGAACGTGCCCAAGTTTGCTTTTTGCCATAAAGGGGTTCCTCTCTGATTCATCACCTTCCTCTTCTTCTTCTTCTTCTCTATATGGCAGAGTAACCAGACCTTATTTACCACAACCTGTTCGTAAAAATGCCTTTTTTTTGTTTGTTTTGAGCAAATGGTTGTAATTAGTTCAAATTCAATGCCTTTGTTGCTGATTATTGTGTGGTTTGGAAATTGTGTGGAACAGAGTTCAACGCTAGATGGAAGAGCATTGTTCTCAACTTCAACTAAAACTAATGATGGAAATGCCCCAAAGAAAACTGAGACTGCCCAGAATGAGAAAACTGCTTCTTCCACCATTGCTAAGTCACCACCAGGGGAACAAGTTGCTGATATAAAGATCCTTCGTACACTTGCCAGTTACATTTGGATGAAAGATAATCTCGAGTTTCGGTTTCGGGTTGTTGCTGCATTGGGTCTTCTTGTTGGGGCTAAGGTCAGTGGCCTGCTTACTTTGTTTATTGTGTTGTGGTTAACTTGCTGATGCTGATCAGTGATAATTGTTATTGACATTTGATCCCTATGCTGCTGACTGAGTCTGATGGTTGTTACATTGTTTTGTCTTTCAGGTTTTGAATGTTCAGGTTCCTTTCTTATTCAAGCTTGGGGTTGATTGGTTGACGACTGCCACGGGCAACGCTAGTGCTCTCGCGTCTTTTACAGCCGCGAATTCAACTATGCTGGCTCTTTTTGCAACCCCGGCGGCTGTGTTGATTGGATATGGGATTGCGCGTACAGGAGCTTCGGCTTTCAGTGGTATTTATAAATGAATTGATTACTATAATACTTTCTACCTGTTGAATATGCTATGTCTATTTGAAGCTAGTCTTACCTATGGGAGTGGAATCGGCAGGCTTTACAATTTTAAATTTAGGCTTCTCAAAGGAAGCACTAGTTGAAGTTGTATTCTATTGGACCTTTATTTATATTAAAGATTTAACTTCAACTCTTTTTTTTTGAAAAAACAAAATAAAGAAAGAAGTATTCTTAAAGAAGAGAAGTAGGTTAGTAGACTAGGGGCGAGGATAAGGTATATCCTCAAAAGCTGAAAAAAACTAAACGACTAAAACACAAAAGCAAAAGAAAAGAAACAGAGGAAACTAGGAGTGCAGCTGGGCTGCCCAATCCCTCTGCATATTGGAGATGGCAATACCCATGAAACAGCCATAGGGAGAACACTAGAGAGAAGTTAAGAACATAACCCTATCCCAAAGCAAGTTTGAAGACAAAGAAACACTCTTAAAGATGCTTAATTCTCAGAAAACTGAACATTAGGTCTGAAATAAATCATTACAGTTGTATAAATAGACCTCGTATGACTTATCCCACTAGCATAACTAATAAAGTCCTCATCCGATTAGGATTTGGGCTTCCTAACTAATTAAGAATCACTTAAACGTCAAAATATGACTTTAAAACACTTAAACATAATCCAAGCCCAATAATAGTCCAAGGCATGGTCTTCCCAAAAGATTATAAAGCACTGCAAAAATTACTTAAATACCCCTAAAGTGAAATCGAAACATCCTAATAGCTACTAATAAAGGTCCTAAAAAGGGGTCCCCATTATTAGGAATGTGCCAAAACCAATGCTTGAGAGCTGAAATTGGCTTTTGCACACTTATTAGTCTTCAATCCTGCTGCTAGTGTCCTCCATCAGGACATTTGCATTTACACTCTATGTTTCTTTGAGAAGAGGTATGATTTTTCATTATTTTTTCTGGTAATTTTTATTAATTGGATTGGATGCAACTTATTGTGGCAGAACTGCGGACTGCTGTATTTTCTAAGGTAGCACTGCGAACAATTCGATTAGTATCAAGGAAGGTATGCTGCTTTCATGGTTTCAGTATTTCATTTTATCATCCCTTCAGGGACACCTGATAAGAAAAAGCATTTTCTGTACATCAGTATGTATTAATAGGTTCAAAGATTTTGGATTAGATTCCTATTTTAAACAGTTTCAATTTTTTATTTATTATTATTATTATTTAATTTTTTTTTCAAAATCATACCTAAGTTGGTTGTATGATGTTAAGATACTCAATTTACGTTAGTATCTGACTGTTGCAGGTCTTCTCACATTTACATGACCTTGACCTTCGGTATCATCTAAGGTATGGCTTCTGCCATACTATTTTTTTTTCTATGAATATGTTTACATTAATATCATACTGTGCTTTTACAAAACTAAATGGAGAAGAGCACACAATGTAATTATTTACCCTTGGGGATTTTTAAGAATACTCTACTTAATTTAGAAAAAGAAAATAAGTAAACACCAGGGTTGTCAGACGTAGGAGTTTATGGTTGGTGAAGTAACTTTTTGAGTCTGTGAGGAATCAAGAATGCTCGAGCTAAAGTTAAAGAACCTTCTACAAGAACCTTATCTTGTCCTTTCTTAGTCATTATATATACCAAATTACCAATGAAATTCTAGAGCTTGAGTTTGACCATCTTTGGGTAACTCCTTTAAGAGAGTTTAGAAAGTGCAGACTGAGTACTATCTATCGTTGTTCTTAGCTTAGCTCACCTTTTCTTTCGGGCTGACATGGGTTTTAATTGTTGTTAAATGACCATGACCTAAATTCTCTGATCCAATTCAAAAAGGTTTGCTAGTGATTTAGAGAACCATCTGATTTAGCTTAATAAATCAAATAAAATGGACTCATTGTATCTGGTTTTATTTTTTCAATTCAAAATTGGTTTTACTTCAGGATAGTAGCTCCATGATAAACAAGAGTTAGAAGGTTTGAGTAAATTTAGAAAATCTAAAGAAAGTTATGGTTGCACTTTGGAATGGTACGAGTTTGAGAGTTTTTGTGTAGCTTTCATAGTAGTCGTTCATGAGGGTTTCTGTAGTAGCCTTTTACTTGGATTTCTGAGTTATATCACTAGTTACAGTTTCCTGGTTTCAACTGTTCCATATTAACTTTCTTTCAAATTTCATGAATGTAATTAATTAAGACCTGATTGTTATAAAGTGGCTTGTATTTAATTATGGGCTTGGCCTGACATGTGTCTTGACCCAAAAAACCTGTGTTTTGGAATTTTCAATGAGATTGGTGGTGGAAGTGAAACTGTGCCAATAGGGTTTGGGCGTTGAGCAGCTACTCTTGTAATCTCCATTGATCATTGTGAATTTTCTGCACTTGTGAACGCCTACCAGTCATTATTGAGGACTGAAAGTAAAATTCTGTCTGTAGCTTGTGTGTATTGTGTTTATTCCTGCAATTGACAACACCAACCAGTCATTACTGAGGCCTCTGAAAACTGATTTATGTGATTATTTATTTATTTATTTTTTAACTTAACCATCAAAGCTACAAAATATTCACATCTACTTATGCTTCTCTGCTTCTGCTTTAGGAGTGTGCTTTCTGTTGTTTCATTGTGTATGCTTCTCATCTAGACATTGTTTTTGCAGTCGAGAAACTGGCGCATTAAGTAGAATAATTGATCGTGGTAGCCGTGCAATAAATTTCATTCTGTCATCTATGGTGTTCAATGTAGTACCCACCATATTAGAGGTACGCCTCAGTTTTTCCCTTGTTGCCAAGCTCAATGATTTATTTCCCCAATATTGGTCACTATTAAACAGAGAAGATATTTATCAGGAACTGCATTTTCACTTGTGACTTCCTGGAGTCTTTGATTTTTCTTCATTGATCTTTGAAAATTATTTGTTCATCCCAACTCTTGCTTCTTTTTCCTTGAACAACTTCGACAGATTTAACATGTATCCATCCAGATATCTATGGTATCAGGTATACTGGCCTACAAATTTGGAGCTCCTTTTGCGTGGATTACGTCCCTATCAGTTGCTGCTTATGTTATTTTTACACTGACTATCACACAGGTATCATGCCTTGAACCAATCTAAATATCTAATATATTTAGGTTAGTTAGGTGCTCTCTTATATTTATTGTTGGTCTTGTCATATATGTTACTGGCATTGTGGAGGCCTTTTACATTATTTCACTTTTTGTACTTTTGGCCATTTGAATTGTTGAGGTTAAAATGGTCAGGATCCTAAGTTGCAAGCCTCCTTAAAAATATGAGCTTCAAGCTCCATCCACTTAAGTTATAAAAAGTTAGCCACTTTACTTCTACCAAAACCACTTATCAACTTAAGAAACCACTCAAGTCATTAACTGTTCTTACACTAGGACTATTTCTACCCAAAATTCCCTTTTTGAAATATTCCAATTTCATCTTCTATTAAAAAAGTTTCAGTTCTCAGTAAGAAATATTTTATTTGTGACTGGCCATCTAAATGAGATCGGAGGAGAAAGTGGATTTTAGTGTGATACAGTGGACTTGTTGAAAATTTCATGATAGCTAGGGTTATTAGGGTAGTAGCATTCATTTACTCTTAAATTTCTTGTCTTTTTCAGTGGAGGACTAAGTTCAGGAAAGCCATGAATAAGGCTGATAATGATGCTAGTACAAGGGTTATTGATTCACTTATTAATTATGAGGTGAGCATTTCAGTCATTAATGCAAATGTTTTGATTTACTTAATACTGTTTAGTGTTATTTTCATTTGGGTGTTTTTGTCACCAATGTGGGTTTGATGATTTTTTTTCTTTTTCATGTTTACAGACTGTCAAATATTTCAACAATGAAGATTATGAAGCTGAAAATTATGACAAGTACCTAAAGAGTAAGTCATTTAATTTTTCTGGTCAAATTGGGTTTGAGTTCTTTAGTAACTAGCATAGTTGAAAAGCTTAGATAAGCAAAATGATACTAGTTGTTTGTTATACTCTAACTGCACATGTATTGTGCATTTGCTCTTTGAATGAAAATATCTTGCTATCAGCAAAAACTAGATACCAATCTGTAGATTCTGTACTATTTGCTTTATCTTTTAAAAGAAAAACTTAATAATGATGTGTTGGCCATTTTTGTCTTAAAAGAATTAGATATTAGTTTCTTTTTGTGTGTCAAATTTTCTTGTGTTAGGAAATAGGAAGTTGATTTTCATTAATAAATGCATTGCTTTCAAATAAATTCTTCTCTTATAGGAAGACAAATTAGTAAGTCAGTTCAAAGTACATTTTGAAACCAAGCTTTACGTTCTCAAAGGGTCTATACACTGTGTGCGTGTTTTACTTTTTTTTAATCAAATTTGGAAATTAATTTTGAATGTGATTGTTGAAAACTATGTAAATAGTGTCTAGATTCGTTATATAGGCTAATCAAATCATAACCAAATCATGTTATTATGATAATTAGGAACTTTGTATTTATTGTAATAGGTCTATATAATTTAGCCTCCGTTGTGTAGTTTAGACACACGATTTTCTTCATATGTCTCTCTTTTCTCTTTTTCAACATGGTATCAGAGCCAAAATCCCATCTCTATCGCCTATTCCGCTAGGCTTCTCTGTCGCCTATTTTGCTAAGCTCGCTTGTTCCGTCTAGGCATCTATGGAGGGGGGTGTTAGAATCCCACATCGCCTGCCTCAATCTTCCGAGTGTGGTTTATATACCTGTTGGGTCACTCCACTTGATACCAATTGATTTTAAGTTAGAATCTCACATGGTATCTAGAGCCTAAAGAGAAGCAATCCTAGAACCGTACACGCCCAGTGAGTCCACTGTTCTCCGATGAATTTTTTTTTCGGCTAACCGTGTTTCCACTCCAGTTTTCCGGCCTTTCTTCTTCTGCTGTGTCCTCTTTCTTGTAGACCTATCTCCTTTGTTGCTGTCCACTACTGCTCGCTGTTGTTCGCTGCCGCCGTTGTCGTCCAACTTTTTGGCGACCTTTTCCAGCGACCTTTCCGGCTGGCGACCCCACCACCGGAATCGCCTCTCCCTGTTCGTCCAGAACCCATAAGCCCACCCCTAGACACTGCAACACGTTCCTACACGTGTCGTCCAAAGTCCCTGTGCTTAGATCCACGTGAGGCTCCTTCACCAATGCTTGGCGGCGCATGGGCCACCCACTCCGACCGTCGTTTGTAGCGCCATGCTCGCCTTTCTCTCCTCTTTTTTGAATCTGCCCTCGCCTTTTGTGTTTGTGACCGTTTTTCGCGACCCCCTTTTGAATTGGTACATTCAATATTGTTTGGTTGTGTTTTTGGGCCTGTGGTTTACTAATCCATGGCTAGTTCTACCTCCTCAGATAGCTCTGAGGACACCTCGAAGGCTGAGTATGCAGATTTTTTACAGTGATTTGCACAATGTAAGTCCTCTGGTTCCTTTGCTCCAACGTTTGCCTATGTCGACTTTCTGAAGTGGTTTGAGCAACGTCAGACCTCTAGTTCCATTACCTCTATTGCATATATTGGTACTTCATTTGCTTGTCTCTCTCGTTCCCCATCCATTGGTACTTGGGTTCTTGATTCTGGTGCGATTGACCACATTTCTGGTAATAAGACTCTTTTCTCCAACCTTTCTCACAATGGTTATTTGCATGCTGTCACTTTAGCAAATGGTTCCAAGTCACAACCCTAAGGGATCGACATTACCCATCCCCTACCTTCCCTTTCAGTAGACTCTGTCCTTTATGTTCTTGAGTCTCCTTTTAATTTGCTTTCCATTAGTTGTTTGACTCGGTCTCTGGATTGTATGGTTATCTTTACTAAAGACTCTGTCATTCTGCAAGCCGGAGTTCGGGTCAGATACTTGGCACTAGATGTGAGTCCCATGGCCTCCACAAGCTCTCCAACCTTTGTCATGTTTGCGCTGTCAAGGATTCCCCTTTCACCATCCATGCACAATTGGGTCATCCTAACCTTAAACTACAAAAATTGGTGCCCAGCTTCTTTAAGTTGTCGAGTCTCCCTTGTGAGTCATGTCAACTAAACACACCTGTAGTCCGTTTCCCGATAAAGTCAGTAGTGGAGCGTCATCTCCTTTTACTTTAGTATATTATGATGTTTGGGGTCCCAGTCGTACTGTTTCTACTCTAGGGTCCAAATATTTTGTCACTTTCATTGATGATTACTCTCGCTGCACTTGATTATTTTTTATGCAAAATCGGTCTGAGTTGTTTTCAATATTTCAGAACTTTAATCATGAAATTAAAACTCAGTTTAGTGTTCCTATATGTAGTTTGTGTAGTGATAATGCCCGTGAGTATTTGTCTCAACTATTTCAATCCTTTATGGCGTCTCATGATATTCTTCATCAAACTTCTTGTACCCATACCCTTCAACAAAATGGGGCCGCTAAATGTAAAAACAGACATCTCGTAAAAACAACTCGAATTCTTTTACTTCATAGTAATGTTCCTTTCTGCTTCTAGGGCGATGCTGTTCTTATTGCCTGTTTTTTGATTAATCGCATGCTTTCTTCTGTGCTTGATCACCAAATCCCTTACTTTATTTTATATCCCCATCAACCTCTACATTCCCTACCACCTCCTATATTTGGGTCTACCTGTTTTGTTCACAATCTCACTCTTAGTCTTGATAAACTTTTGCGCGATCTATTAAGTATGTTTTTCTTGGTTACACTCGGTCCCAAACGAGTTATCGTTGTTTTTCCCTTAATCTCTGACGTTACCTCGTCTTGATCGATGTTACTTTCTTTGAGTTTGTTCCCTTCTTCTACTCTCCTTCATCGACTCTTGAGCCTATCTCTGAGGTCTTACCCGTCCCTCTTCCTCTTATCACTGTTGAGTCAAATACACTTCCGACCCTCCATGTCGAGAAACCCACCACTACTATTCGTCCCTTCCAGGTCTATCATCGTCGGCCACAACAACCTTCACTGCCCCTACCTCCAACTGAAGTTGTAGAGGTCAATGTGGACTCTCCCTCGACACCAATTTCTTTACCAGCTCCAGCATTGCCTCTTGAGCCTGACCTTCCCATTGCTATCTGAAAAAGTATATGTTCTACTTGTAACCCTTCTCGTCACTATGTTACTTTGAGTTATCATTGCCTATCTTCTTCGCATTATGCTTGTCTTCTGTGTCTATTCCTAACTCTCCTGGTGACACTTTATCTCATCTTGGGTGGAGACAAGCTATGATCGATGAAATGTGTGCCCTTCAAAGCAGTAGTACTAGGGAACTTGTTCTTCTTCCTCCCGAGAAGTCTGTTGTAGGCTGTCGATGGATTTATACGGTTAAGGTTGACCTTGATGGCAAGATTGATTGCCTTAAGGCTCGTTTGGTGGCAAAAGGGTATACCTAGATTTTTGGCATGAATTATGGGGATACTTTCTCACCCATGGCAAAGATAGCTTCAGTTTGACTTTTTCTGTCAATGGCTGCTATTCGCCATTGGCCCATTCATCAATTGGACATCAAGAATGCTTTTCTCCATGGTGATCTAGAAGAAAAGGTTTACATGGGGCAATCACCAGGGTTTGTTGCTCAGGGGGAGTCTTCTGGACTAGTTTGTCGTGTTCACAAATCTCTATATAGCCTTAAACAGTCTCTTAGGGCATGGTTTGACCAATTTAGTACTGTAGTTCAGCAGTTCGGTATGACACGCAGTGAGACTGACTACTCTGTCTTCTATCACCGTTAAGCTCAAGGGTGTATTTATTTGATTGTGTATGTCGACGACATTGTTATCTCTGGTAGTGATCGCCATGACATAATTCAGGTAAAATAATATCTTGGTCATTACTTTCTGACCAAAGAATGTGGCAAACTTCGATACTTCTTGTGAATAAATGTGACACAATCCAATGATGGTATAGTAATTTCACAGAAGAAGTATGCCATGGACATTCTTAAGGAAATAGGCCTGTTGACACTCCTATGGATCCGAATGCTAAATTTCTACCAAATCAGGGGGAGCTACTCTCGGATCAAGGAAGATAGAAAAGATTAGTTGAAAAATTGAACTATCTCACTGTTACCCGTCTTGACATCTCCTTTGTGGTTAGTGTGATAAGTTAATTTCTAAATTCACCTTGTGATGCACATTAGGATGCAATGATTCGCATTCTAAAGTATATTAAAGGAGTTCTTGAAAGAGGCATTGTCTATGAAGATAAGAGTCACACTCAGATTGTTGGATACTTGGATGCTGATTAGACAGGTTCTCCTCTTGATAGAAGATCCACTTCTAGGTATTGTGTATTCATAGGGGGTAATTTGATATCCTGAAAGAGTAAGAAACAAAATGTGGTTACAAGATCAAGTGCCGAAGCAGAATTTCAAGTGCCGAAGCAGAATATCGAGTCATGATTGAGTCATGACCTTAGTTACTTGTGAACTCATTTGGTTAAAATTAGAGGTGGCAAACGGGCCAACCCGTCCCGCCCTGCCCCGCCCCGCCCTGCTTTCAACCTGCCAAAATATGGGGCGGGGCGGGTTGGCCCATTTTGGGGAATGGGTTGGAAGAGCCAACCCACCCCGTTTTAGGATGGGTTGACGGGTTGACCCGCCTAAATGAGAAAATGAGAAAAAGTAAGCGGATTGGCGGGTCAACCCGCCTAATCAACCTAAAAGACAAAAAAAAATTTTTTTTACAAAAAACAAAAAAAATCCATTTTTTTTTTTAAAAAAAAATAGAAAAATTATAATTTATAGAGATTAAAAAGATAAAAAAATAAAATAAAATTAGTATCATACTCATAAAAATATCAAAAACACAAATAAAAAGATTCATTTATAACACTTTTAAAAAATAACTCGACCCATCGGGCCCCCGCCGAGTTATGCGGGGCAGGTTATGCAGGTTGAAAAATAAAAGTGGGTTGAAATCTTGAACCCAACCTGCCAAAAAATAACAGGTTGGCGGGTTAACCCAACGGGTTGAACCCGTTTTGCCACCTCTAGTTAAAATAGCTACTTAAAGAGCTTCGATTTGGGAAAATTATGCAAATGACATTCATTTGTAATAATCAAGCTGCATTGCATATCGCCTCTAATCCAGTGTTTCATGAGAGGACCAAACATATTGAGATAGACTATCATTTTATTAGAGAAAAGATCCTATATGGAGACATCACCACTAGCTTCGTCAATTCAAATGATCAACTAGCGGATGTTTTTATTAAGTCTTTTGAGAGGTTCTCGAATAAGTTATTTTTGTAATAAGCTTGGTGCATATGACTTATACGCTCCAGCTTGAGGGGGAGTGTTGAAAACTATGTAAATAGTGTCTATATTCGTTGTATAGACTAATCAAATCATAACCAAATCATGTAATTATGGTAATTAGAATCTTTGTATTTATTGTAATAGGTCTATATAATTCAACTTCCGTTATGTAGTTTAGACATGGTTTTTTTCCATAGTCTCTCTTTTCTCTCTTTCAACAGTGATAAATATATAATATATTTAAGACTTCAATTTGTTGATCGAATTGGAGGAGAAATAGGGTCAAATGGTCAATACTTCTTTGTGTTGCTCAGCCAATGGCTATTTTGGAGGCTTTTCTGTGTTAGATAAGCAGAGATTGGCTAGCTTTGCTCATTGGATGTGCTTTTTTTTTGTATGTTCTACGTTTTGTATTTGTTTTCTCTTTCGAGAGGATATCATATCTCTGCTACTGTACTTTTTCCTTCTGTTAATATGAATATGGATTTCTTTTTTATCCTTCTGTTCCATCGTATGCTTTCATCTTACCTCTAATATTTTAGTATCTTATCAACAAAACAAAAATTGTGGCTGCTTCTCTAATTTTGTTTATGCTTTTTCTCGTAGTTCTTTTATTGATGTTGCTTGTGCTGCTGTGGTTTGTAATCTCATTGTTCAGGGTACGAGGATGCTGCTCTGAAAACACAACGGAGTCTTGCTTTGTTGAACTTTGGTCAAAATATTATATTTAGTACCGCTCTTTCAACAGCAATGGTGCTGTGTTCTCATGGAATCATGGATGGCACGATGACTGTTGGTGATTTGGTAATGTTTCATCAAATTAAATTCTATGTTGAGGGATTGGATAGCTTTGCTTCATTTATGTTTTTATTTATTCTTTGATGTTTGTGTTTTGCTTTTACATTAAGGAGGATCACTTATTTATTCATTTATCTTCTCTTTGTCGTAATGAATTTATTATTTTATTAATAAAATAAAATAAAATAAAATGAATATATCCTTATTGAATAATTATGACCTGGATTATAATCCGAATTCTATATGCAGGTGATGGTGAATGGGCTTCTCTTCCAACTATCTCTTCCACTCAATTTCCTAGGTAGTGTTTATCGTGAGACTATACAGAGTCTAGTTGACATGAAGTCCATGTTTCAGTTACTTGAGGTATCTTCCCTTTTAAAAAATAATCTTAGAGTTAAATCCTAAATGTGTATTGTTTGTTGATTATTAAATTTCTTTCTTTCACCTCAGTATGTACTTATGTATGTGAGGGTACTAGACGAAGACTACCATATGAGTTCAAGATGTGGATTACTAGAAATTTTGGTGGCATCATTAATTGTGTAATTGCTTCTTATATGAGTTAATATTATTTCTTCCTCATTTTGCTGTTTAATATTCTAGGTGGTTTTGTTCTTTCTAGTGATGAAATTTCTACATTTTTGTGAGCTTCATGAAATAATTGCAAAAGAAGCATTTTCTCTATAACTAGGTTCATGCATCGAGACAAATCCTTGATTTATTCAAAGATATGTTGTCTGGGTATGTGATCATGTTTACCAGCAATTTTCTCTACCTGCCTGATTGTGTGGTTCTGCATGTTTTCTTTTTCTATAATATTATTACAGGAAAGAGCAGATATTAAGGATAAAGACAATGCTAAGCCTCTGACATTTAATGGAGGGAGCATCCAATTTGAGAATGTACATTTCAGGTGGGTGATTGTCTCTTTACTACTTAATGTTCTTTCATTCCTATAGATTGACTTCTGGCTAACGTATATGGTGATATTAATAGAGAGAGATTAAGGAGACATTTTTTTTTGATGGCCTGCGGCCCTCTTGTGTTTTGGGGTATCTATGTGTTTCTCCTTAATGGCCCCATTAAAGAATAGTTTTAGGTTATATCTACGAATACTATGCCTTGCTTTTGTTCAGTATTTTTGTATTGTCTTGCTCATATTGTCCAACTTTTCCAGTCTTTCTGATTGTTTTTCTCACGGTCCAATTCTCTTGAAAGCTTATGCATTTAGGTAGGCTCTAGAACAATGCACAAATACTGAGCAAAAGCAAGGAATAGTATTTTTAAAATGCCCCTCATGTAAAAGCACTTTGAGCTTGAAGCATAGACAATACACAAACCCATTTTATCTTGTGCTGAAATTTAACTTAATTATGAAGAATGGGGGCCGCAAGGATTGAACTCTAGACCACTTGGTCATAGAGACTCTAATACCATATCAAGGACCAATTCTCCTAAAAGCTTAAGCTTTTAGGTAGAGGCCCAAAAACGATGTCATCCAAAACATATAAGGAGGATAAGATATACTTCAAAACAGAAAAACAAGTCATAACAGTGGACATGAAAGAATGAAGAATTGAGATTTAACCATGAGAAGAACACCAAAGAGAAGTCATAAAAACGATTCAATCCTGTAACAAGTTTAAAGGCATAGAGACACCTTTAAAGATGCAAGCATTCTGCTCCAACCAGATATACCAAAGGGCTACATAAACTGCACACTGCCAAAAAGATTTATTCTACTTATAACTAACCATTAACTGCTCCACAGTAAAAGGACACACCCTATACTCACCAACAAACCTAAACATTCTATTAGGAAGTAGCTGTCTTACAATGCAAATATAATTGTTCTGCTGTAGCTGAGGTAGAACTGAACATAAAACACATCAGGAAATAGAGAAGTGTGAGGCCTACAAATTTGCAACAATTCATTTATTTCAAATCCTAGTAAGTACAATTGTCTAAACAAAAGACTTGACTTAGAGGACGCTTTGTACTTCTAAATGGGTTTTTCAAGAGGGAAATTCTAATGATTAGGAGAGCGAATTAGACATTGAAAGTGTCACCACCCGAACTCAGGGTTCATGATTGGTGTGTAACAAAGGCAAACCATAGGCTAGCCCAAGTCACACAAGCCTCCAAACCTGCAATTCTTGCAGACATTCCAGATCAAATACAATAGTCATCATAGGGCCTCAGAACATAGTTCAACATTTGTAATTAACCAAATCCAATAATTGTAATTTCCAAAATATCAATTGAAACTCTACTATCTATCTGAAATCTTGCTTGCAGAAATAATGGAGCAACTTTAAGATCAACAATCCACAATGTGTTTAAACCAAAATTAATAACAAAATAAAATAAGTAAATTTTCAAATTTGCCCACACGAACAATGTGTTAGGCTCACCAACAGTAACTGTATCAAACTCCCTCGATCAAATTGGAGAAGTGGAATCAGAAGCTATATCTTTTCTTTTATCTGAAGAACATAATTATGATTTGGGTGAGTTGCAAACTTAGTGAGCAATTACTACCTACTATGATAGAAATAGGACAAGGGGGGAACGAGTCTTTTATAAATAAATAAAGTATCATATATTTATATATAAAAAAAGAATTTCTCAAATAAACAATTTAAGTCAAATCTTCAGAAGTCCAAAATGTGAACACCAAAGTTAATGGGAAACAACTTTCAATCATTCAGTAGATAAAGTGTAACCATTTAAAACGTGTTCCATGTGGGAGAATTTGTTGGGCATAACTAAAACAGGACGAGCACACAACTCGTGGGTAAGTTAACAATCTGACAAGCTCAAGGCTTGAATTGACGAGCGTCTAGCTCGAAACCCTAACTAACCCATGTGTGTTGGCCTACACAAAGAGTCAGCATATACCCTGGTAACTAGGGCCTAATCCAATTCTAGGTGTACCAAGGTTAACATTCATTGCTGTTAGATACAGTGCTCCAACAAGGTCTTCTCCCAGAAAAATATAAGTTTAAAAAAACTGCAATAATATTGCTTTCAAGAAAATAAACTTTTTTCCTAAATTGCAATAATATGGCTTTAAAAAAAACTTTTTTTCTCGAGTGAACAACAATCAAAATCCAATATAATCAAGTAAATCAATTTATTTCAAGGAGAGCATTTTTTTTTACAATAGAAAACCCACTCAAATAAATTCAAATTTCCTTTTTCATGAGGATATTCATTGTCTATATCAATTACCATCATTGGCCTAAGCCAATGTTGATAACAGTTACCGTTATTCGTATAATTCATTATACATAATATTTACCATCACTGGTCCATGACCAATGTCAAAATGTTTTCAGATAATCAAAGCCGATAGTGAGTTTTCCCAAAAATCTTGTTTGTCCCAAGAGTCCTTAAGGCTTTACTACAAATAAAAATTCAATAACAAAATCAATTCAAAATTGATAAGTTCAAATAGGGATAGCAAGTAGGAACTATTCACAGTACGTGTTGATTTCCAATTGGGTCTTTCCCCAAAAAAATATGCACAGTTGCATTGGAGGTTATTTGTATCGTTCTATAGTCACAAAAATACCAACAATGCATAAATCAATTAGATACCACAAAATTTGCCAAATTTACTTTCCTAAATCCCAATTGGTATTGCCCTAAATTCACCATCCAACCCACAAACTATGAAATTGTACTAATAAAATTAATTACTAGAGTTTTTGGGTTATGGGTTTACCTTAAAGAGCCAAAGAAACGAATTCTAATGAGTGGGTAACCAGCACTCTTCTCAAACCGCAATCCTTAGACTAAGAAAATGACCCCAAGAGTAGGTGTAAGAGAAAGGGAAAATAAAATAGCACTTGAAAGTTTCAATAGAATCTTAAAAAGATAAAAGAATGGATCAAAGAATACTCACAATTGGAATAGAAGGAATCAAGAATGAAGGAAAGAGAACGAAGACAAAGTGAATTGGGGGAGGGGCGCGGACGATCAACAATGACTTTGAAGATCTCTGTTGACGTGAAAGGAGTTTTATAATGAAAGAATAAAATTAGGAGTTTGCCATTAAAGCAAAATATCTCAATTTTTTTTATTTTTTTTAGAAAACGGTGCGTCACATAAAAGGCTTACTAGAAAACACACCAAAAGAATTAAGAGTCCAGATACTTCTATCTGGGTTAGTAGTGAATTGAGAAGAATAAAGTAATTTGAATAACTAATTTGAAAATATGTGAAGAATCAAGTAATTTTATGCTGATTTTGATCAATCGATATTTTGAATATATGGAAAAATGATTTAACATATTTTTTTTCCTTGTAACTATATGGATTTTATGCCTATGTAAACTTTTCAGTAAGAAGTCGGATGGAAACTGAGTTAGATTGGTATGTGTATATTTGTTAGAACTAAGCAAAAACTAAAATACTGGCTTGTTTTTTTTTTCATGAAAAAAATTCATAATTAAAGTAGTAGATAAACCAGTGGCACCTACGGGTTCAAATTAATAATTTGGGTTATGTTAATGTGTGCCCTTAGGGCACATGTTAAGGAATCAAAATAGCATTTATTACTCACCCAAATTACTTAATGAAGAATGCATTAAATGCCTTTTAGATTTTCAAGATATTAAATGCTTGTACTTTTCATTTAATACTTTCTATTTTTTATTCCTTGAGGGCACACGTTAGCAAAACCCTAATAATTTTAGTTAAATCTTGCATGCTAATAAGTTTCGGAATAGGTGGCATGGAAACTTGTATTTGATAAAATATAACATTTGTACCTCTATTACAAAGCTAACATGCTGATCAAGTATGACTTTTGACTAATTTTGGTGTGATTGTTTGTTCATGCATTCTATCACTTCAGTTATCTTGCAGAAAGAAAGATACTAGATGGAGTATCACTTGTCGTGCCGGCTGGTAAAAGTGTGGCAATTGTTGGGACTAGTGGAAGTGGTAAGGTTCAGCATGATGAAATTCTTTATTTTCTTAAATTATTTTACTTGCAAAGTTGTCCTAGGAAATTTTTTCCTACTGCCAATGGTTGGAGAGGAATGACGGAATTTTCTAGGATAGATTTTTGCCCTTTATCACTATTATGGGGAATGGTTTTCTCTAGGGTGGTTAACAGCGACCGCAGCGACTGCTATCATGCAGCCGCGCTCCGCTCCCAAACATTCATGGCAAATTGTTTCACTATTGCATTGTGGAGTGCTACAATAGTGCCGGGTTGCCACTCAAGTAGCAGCAGCTATTACAACATTTGACTAGAGCCCATCATTCATCCAGCCGCTGCAGAGCTTCTTCTGGTCTCTATAGCCCCTAGATTGGGGAAATCATTGTCCATTGAGCCAGATCCTGAAGTCTTGCTAACCTTCACTATAAACACCATAGTCCCTATACAGAAATAAAACACACCGCACTTCTTCCTCTGTATGACTATTTGTTTCTTCACACAACCCTCCGTTAGGTCACTTCCATAGTTACTGGATTCGCTCAACAACCCTGTGAATTGCGTATTGGATTCGTTGTACCGCATCATCATAAAGAAAGTCTTGTAATATAATCACAAGAAGTGACGAATCATGTACCTATACCTGTATTGCGTATTCTCACGTACCACGTTTCTGGTAACCATGATCACTTCTGTTTTCACTCCGATGTAGTTTCCAGTTGCCGCGTTTAATTTTCCAACTGCTGGTAATTGTCATTCTACTTCCTTCATTTACTATCCTTAGAATTCAATCCCTGTGTTAACAGAGAAAGAAGGAGATAAACCAAAGTTGGAGAGTGAAGTCCATGACCTCTCTATCATGGTAGCCATTTTTATTAATAAGAAGAAAGAGTGTATTTACAAATTTGTCCTACTGTATCATATAAAGAATGGTAACCTAAAAAACTCAAACACATAGAACAATACACACTTATCTAACACTCCTCCTCAAGATGGAGCACATATATCATATATTCCAAGCTTGCTACATATGTAATTAGTCCGGGGTCCTCTAAGAGATTTTCTGAGTATGTCAGCCTCTGAAGCATGGGTACTCCTCCCAGGGAGGAGTACCGGTACCGGGTACGTACCGGGCACGTACCCAATTTTTTTTTTTTTGAATTTACAGCTTGGGTACGGCTCCGGTTCGGCTGGGTACGGCTCCGGTGCAGCTTGGGTCCGGCATCGCTTGCCGTTCTGCACGGCATCTCCTGTTTTCTCGGTCATTTCCTGCGTAGAGCCCTCCGACGAGGCTTTTCCGATGACACCCACCGTCACCACCTCCATTCGTCTACTCCTAGCCACTGTTTGGCTCTGTAGCCGTCATTGCCATGGCTGCTTGTTTTCCGGTCATTCCTGCGCAAAGCCCTCCGATGAAGCTTTTCGATAACACTCACCGTCACCACCTCCATTCGTCTGCTCTTAGCCACTGTTTGGCTCAGTATCCGTCACTGCCATGGCTGCTAGTAGATGAAGTGTTGTATAGAAAGAAGGAAGAGGCAGAGGAAAATGAAAAGGGAGAGAAAGAGGAAAACGAAAAGACAGAGGCCTGCCAGGAAAACGAAAATGGAGAGAAAGAAGAAAACGAAAAGGTGGAGGCCTGCAGGAAAACGAAATGGGAGAGAGAATAGGAAACGAGATTTGGTTTAAAAGAAAAATAAAAGTACAAATTTAAGAGTTATTTACTGTTTGCATTTTTTTAGTACCGAGTCACATACATATAATTTACTTAAATATATATAAAAATTTAATATTAGTTTTTAAAATGAATTAATTTACTCATTTATTTAAATTTTACTAATAAATTACTTGACATTAATAAGATATTTGACTTTAAAATATTAATATTATAATGTTTTATTATGTAAAAAATATATTTTATATTGTTATTAATAATTGATCATGGAGAAAATAGTTATAAATATGTAACTCGAAATAGTTAAAAATAATTGTACCCTAAGTTTATGTGATTATATTGTAAAGTAAAAATGTAGAAGAAGGGAATGTAAGTTTCTTTTTATGTTTTATGTTAAAATTTGTATGTTTTAATTTTTTATGTTACGTAATAATATTTTATTGTGTGAGATTTTAGTTATTATTATTATTATTATTATTATTATTATTATTATGACGTACCCGTACCCTAATTTTTTTAAAATTTTCGTACCCCGTACCCGTATCCATACCGGGTACTAGTACCGTGCCCGTACCCGTGCAACGTAGATGTCAGCCAATTGGTCATTTGTTGACAAATCTAGTGACAATATCACCAGATAAAATCTTTTTCCTCACAAAATGACAATCAATCTCAATATGTTTGGTCCTTTCATGGAAGACAGGATTGGATGCAATATGGAGTGCAGCTTGATTGTCTCAAATAAGTGTCATCTGTCCTTCATTCTCAAATTGGAGTTCTTGAGTAGCTATTTCTGCCACACAAGTTCACTTGTTGCTGCAGCCATAGCTCTATATTTTGCTTAAGCACTGGACCTAAAAACCACACTTTGCTTCTTACTCTTCCAAGATATTAGGTTACCTTCAATAAGCACACAATACCCTGAGATGGAACCCCTATTGGAAGGTGAACCTGCCCAATCTGCATCACAGTAGCTGACTACCTGAGTGTTTTCTCTATCCTCATAAAGTAATCCTTTGCCTGGTGCTCTTTTGATGTATCTCAAAATACGAACAACAACTTCCCAATGAGTATCACATAGTGAATTTAGAAACTAATGGACAACACTCACAACAAAAGAGATGTCAAATTGAGTCACTGTAAAGTAATTCAGCTTTCCGACTAGTCTTCTATATCTGCCAGGGTCAGCTAACAACTCCCCTTGATTAGGTAGTAGCTTAACATTGGGATCCATTGGGGTATCAATAGGTTTAGCATTCAGCATTCATCTCCTTTAGAATATCTATGGCATACTTCCGTTGGGAAATGGCAATGCCATCCTTGGATTAAGGAACTTAAAAAGAAATACCAAAGCTTGCCCAAGTCTTTGGTCTGAAAGTGTCGGAAAAGATAATGTTTAAGCTGCTAAATGCCATGATGATGACAATATCAACAACATAAACAACTAGATATATGCATCCCTGGGAGATATGTCGACATAAAACAGAATCATCTGTTCACTGCAAGTCAAACCAAATTGTTGCACAACTGTACTAAAACGGCCAAACCAAACTCGATGGGACTGTTTAAGACCATAAAATGATCTCTGCAATCGGCACACTAGTCCAGAAGACTCCCCTTGAGCAATAAAGCTTGGCGGTTGCTCCATGTATATCTCTTCTTGTAGCTCATCATGAAGAAAGGCATTTTTAATGTCAAATTGATGAAGTGGCCAATGACGAATGGAAGCCATAGATAAAATAAACGAACAGAGGCCATTTTAGCCATAGGAGAGAAAACAAGTTAAGGCACTCTTCGAAATTATTAGAATAACTAGACCTAACTCCACCCCAAAAGCTAGCTCAAGGGGGAGGGGTTGCCCAAGTTATTATAATTATAAATGGTTCTTTCCTCATATATTAAAAAATGTGGGACTACTTGATACACACCCTCACACCCAGGATTGAACATCTGGAGCGTGAAGTTTGCAGGATTGGACATCTGTGAGTGGCCCTACTAAGATAGTCTCTAATACCATATTAGAATAGTTGGACCTAACTCTACCCCAAAAGCTAGCTCAAGGGGGGAGAGTTGCCCAAGTCATTATAATTATAAATGGTTCTTTGCTCATATATTCAACCAATGTGGGACTTCTTGATACACACCCCTCACACCTAGGTCTGGACATCTAGAGTGTGAAATTTGTAGGACTGGACATCTGACATCTACAGGTGGCCCAATTAGGATTAGGATTGGCTCTTACTAACAGAAATAATAAAAAAACACTTAGGACAGCCTGTAGAAGGAGTTTGAGGTTCAGACAGTCTCTCCAAGGAGATGGGCTGAAACAGGTTCTGAAGAGGTCTGAAACAGGCTGGAAAACTGTTCAAAATTGCTGAAAAAAGGTGCAACAGGCCAGAGATCCACTTTGAGGAGGATCTGGGAAGGTCCTAGCAGTTCCTTGGCTGCATGTTGCTCTCACATGCTCTAATGGTGGGTAAATAGGATTTGGTCACTGTTGGTAGTGGGCCAAGCAGGTAGATGGCTAGGGTTTACCCCAAGCTCTGGATACCATGTTGACCGATAAAGGAGATAAACCAAAGTTGGAGTGTGAAGTCCATGACCTCTCTGTTATGGTAGCCATTTTTATTAATAAGAAAGAGTGTATTTACAAGTTTGTCCTACTGTATCGTATAAAGAATGGCAACCTAAAAAACTCAAACACAGAGAATAATACACACTTATATAACACCATGTATGCCATTGCCACACACCTTTCCAACCAACACTAGTGGCTGTGTGCACTTCTTCAGAATTAACCCTGCATTGGATTTAAAAGGTGCTGATCTGCAGAACCACGGAGTTTCAGGTCCATTGGTCCATCCACATGCTACCTTTCTCCACTGGCCTTCATGCCATTCATGGCACATGATAGCTCAGGTCCATCAACTTTTTCAGCCATTTCTTTTACAGACCAGTTTGAATCACACATTCCAGTCAAGCTTCGGTCTGTTTGCTCCATTTTTCTCGCTGGAAAACTCATTTCTGGCTTTTGTCACTGTTCCACCTTTTTTGTATCACTTTGTTGAATAATGGACGTTGCTATTGCATCTGGAGGCCACCAATTAGCTAGCAGGTGGAAGGTTATGGGTGAAAACCCATCCAAGCACCACCCTTGTCTGGAGGCTTTTCCGGAAGTAGTTGGTGCATGATGGTGTGTCTCTGGCCATTTCAAGAATATCAATTATTCTAGTATATGATCTCAATTTGTTTATTATTTTTGAGAATTCATTGCATTTTTTTCTGAAGTTTTAGCTATTAATTTTACTTTATCCCAATCTTTGCTACTAGCTAGTTGGAAGAAAAGCTTTAATATTTGCCGCATAGTCAACCTCCTTTGAACAGAATCTTCTTTTTTAAAGGGGTTTCCTTTGATATTGAAGTTTAACATGCTTTAGTTCTTGTATGATATACTGACTTCTAAAACATGAAATGCCCCAGTATACATATTTAAATATGATTTTCTGTTGTATTTTCTGGCTTTTGAATATTCTCTGCTCTATAATACATGTGCATATCTGACATATTTCAAATTTGTACATGCTTGACAGGAAAAACAACCATTCTTAGATTGCTATTCAGGTTTTTTGATCCTCATTCTGGAAGTGTAAGAAATGAACCAATGAATCTAGTCTGTTGTGAGTTTTAAGCTATATTGCCATGATATATATAACATTTAGTGTTGTCCTGTCACATTTGGATCCATAGATGAATGACTCTTTAACGTGTGTGCTATATGGCTCTAAAGGCGCTTTTATAGACTTTTATAAATATGAATTGAAACTAATTTGGTTACCTATTTACCTATGGGTAAATTGCAAGTAATGAAGCTAAATGTTGCTTGTGATTTTTGAATTTATGTTCCTTTTTAGCGTAAAGAGCATTATATTTTTTTTAAATTAAGAAATTTATTAAGATGAAGAGAAAGAATTACTAAGAGTAAGGAGGATAAGGAATCCTCCTAAACAAAAGAACAAAACATGAAACAAACATGAAAAAAGAGAAAATCAATGTAACAAAGCTTCCGAATCCCTCAACATATCTGTTAGAGAACATTATTGCAGTACAATCCTGGAATAACATGTCACTGTTTACAAATCAATGATCCTTGGCATGGAACTTACGTAAAAAAAATTTAAGCAATGCATAACCTGGATGCCAGATGTTGCACCTATCTACTTGTACTTGACTTATGCATGAAATATGAATACATCTGAATCTTGCTTTTGTTTCTGGGTAAAACTTCATTTTGCTTTGATGGAACGTTTATTTGGATGAATTTCTACTGCTAGTAATAGTGGCTAATCTGTCAGTTACTTGTTGTAAACAGATTGTCTTTTTATCATTAGGGCTTTTGATAGAGTCCAATTGCATCGTTTGATCTATGTAACTAATCCCACCAAGTAACTATTATAATGCTTGGTTGTTCTCGTCTTTTATCGTGAAGATAGGTATTGTTTTTCTCCCACATTCTCATTCACAACTTGTATTTTACAGATAAAGATAGATGATCAAGATATTCGGGAGGTAACCCTTGAGAGTGTGCGGAAGTCTATTGGTGTTGTTCCACAAGATACTGTAAGTTGAACAAAGCATCTATCTCCTTGGTCTCACATCATTGCACATGCCAGATCTTTCAAGTTGTGAAAACCTGAGTGATTATGTGCAGGTACTTTTCAATGATACAATATTTCATAACATTCACTATGGTCGACTTTCAGCAACAAAAGAGGAGGTATCTTATGTATTGTTATACCTCTGCATGTTTCTTCACTTTGCAAATTTCCATTGTTAGCTTTCGAGTTGTTCTTAGCTCGGTACTATATGCATACAGGTCTATGAAGCTGCTCGGCAAGCAGCAATTCATGACACTATCATGAATTTTCCTGATAAATATTCAACTGTTGTGGGAGAGCGAGGGCTCAAGGTGATAGAAATACCCATTTACATCGTATATGTTTCTCAGTATTGTATTTTTGGATTTTTTTTGTTCAGGGTAAGAAGGTATATGGTACTGCAAATCTCAAGTCACTAGAAGAGGCACCCACAATGTAGATGTAAAGAGAAAATCCAATTTTATTTAGTCATATAATAACATGACAATTTTCTTTCTTTAAAGTAAATTTAAATGCTCTATGAAAACTGACCTAAAATATTCAATATGTAAAAAAAATAATTTTAGAAAAGAAGCCTGTGTTTGGTTCGGATTATTTGTTGGTCTAACAGCTTTTTTTTTTGTTTTCAGCTGTTGCAAATGTTAAAACTTGTGTTTGGTTGAAATAACAAAAGCTGTTGATGATTTTGTTTTGTACGGCAACAACTTTTATAAAAAAGCTATCATTTGAGTTGTATATAAAAATGTTTTGGGATTATTCACAATAGTGAGATATAAATATTAATTTTTCTTCAATTTAATTTTTTTAATCAATCAAATTATTTTTTAATCATTCTATATCTATTTTAGTAATTTAATACATAAAAGTGGTTCTTTTTTATATCATCCAAACGAAACAAATTAGTTTAAAATCACTTTTCAGCTAACATATCCAAACATAAGACTTTTTTCTTATAATCGATTATAACAAAAATTTTTATACAATAATCGATTATTGAAATAATATAGTTTTTACAGCTATCCCAAACACGCACGAAGTTCCTTAAAGTGGGTGTAAGATGTGGGCCTTTGTGGTTAAATTAAAATGATTTTCTCCTCTATTTTAGTAAAAACAAAACAGTGGGATTTCAGGTTAAGTAAAGATTTGTTAGCAAGTTGGGGAATCCTCTTTTCATAGTAGTATAGATACCTTGTGAAGACACATGGTCAGCCTTGACTAGAATAAAAAAAATGACTATCTGCTTGTATACGGCATATGAAAACAATAAAAATTGCAGGGCTCAACTATTCAAACCATCAAAGATATACTCTCTACACTAAAGATTCATCACATTTTCAAATGTTCTCATGCTTCCTGGAAAATCCATAGCAATTTGATAGAGCTCTGACTAAAAAAATGTAAAAATATATGTGGGTGTAAGGATTAAATGTGCAGACTCTGTTAAATGCAATGGTGAATATAGCAATTCAAGTCATAATTGAACAAAATTTGCTTTCAGGACCAAATTTGAAAACTTACTTTTGCTTTTGTTATTGAATTTAAAGTAATTTATAGCCATGTTAAATTCTAGTTATGTTCTGCATAATATAGTCTTGCCATATATTTATGTATGAGTCCTCGTCATTTTAAGGTTTTGTTACCGATTGTCATACCTGACCAATGCCAGCTGGATTGTAAGATTAGAAGCTTTTTCATCTAAGAATTGAGAATTTTTAGTTTAAAAGTAATGTAAAATCTGCATTTTTTTCTAAATAAATAAAATTGTTCTCAATCTTCAAATCTGTCCTGCATCATAATCATGTTGAAAGCCTAATTTAAGGTAAATTCATGAAAAGCAAATCCCATGAGAAGTTGGAGCATGTTTGGCTTAGATTTATGTGGTCGTAGAATCATGTTTGATGCCCAAACATGCATTGATTTCCATGCCAATTGAGTTGTCTATTTAGTTAAAATCACATTCAATGCTGTCCAAGATTATTTTCTCATGTTCAACAGTATGAAATCAATTTTAACAATTCAGACCCAATAATTTTAAAATGTATCCGTGCATTAACTGCAAGGGTAATTCTACTTTACAATACCCTAAGAAACTCAATTTCAAGACCAATTATTTTACTATAAATTCTTTGCAATTAACTCTTTCAACATCAATTTTTTTTTAACAATAAATTCTAGTCTAACCCAAACAAGCACGACGATGGTGTGAAGCTTGTGGTTTTGCAAAATTGTAACTTGATCAGAACACCTACTCTTGCTCATTAAACAATCTTAAATAGTCTTATACATTATGAACATCAGATTGTGTTTTTTACTTCAAGAAGTAACAAATAAATCTCCCGGTTGTTTGTCACTGATGTTCATTGCCTGTAGATTGATTTCATGGATCCTGTCAGTATAATTTGATCGTTTGGTGATTGATGTCTACCCCAGGGAAATACAATCCTGGGTACACTCATAAAATGGGATAACTTTTTTTTTCCCAAAAGTAATGATGAAAATAAAATTTTACAATGACAAACTCATAATTTTCAGTGACGATGGCTTTTTTTACAGTTAAGTGGTGGTGAAAAGCAACGTGTTGCCCTAGCTCGTGCATTCTTAAAAGCACCTGCAATACTGTGAGTAGTCTAATCATTCCACCTACTAGACACTTTAGTTGTATTTAGCTATGTATTTTTAAATTTACTAAGTATGAACCTGAATGGTAAGTGTAGAGGAACTTCATGAACTGATCATCAATGTAATGAATTTGGCTACTTTCTTCTCAAAGACTGAATCTGACCATACCTATTTGTCATTTTTGAAAACTATGTAAATAGTATTTAGATTCATCGTATAGGCTAACCAAATCATGTAATTATGGTAATTAGGATTTGTAATCTTTGTATTTATTGTAATAGGTCTATATAATTTAGACACACGATTTCATCATGTCTCTCTTTTCTCTCTTCACTCTCAACAAGGTATCTAGAGCCTAAAGAGGAAGCCTAGAAAATCGTGCATGCCCAATGGACCCACTACCTACTGGTGATTTTTTTTTCAGCCAACCATGTTTCAACTCTGGTTTGCCGGTCTCCCTCTGCCATGTCAATTTTTTGGCATCTTCCTTCTCCTTCACTGTTATCCGCTGCCGTCAGCCGCTGTCCGTCGCCGTCCAACTACTTTCTGGAAACTTTTTCGGCTGGCAACCCCCACATCAACCTTGTCTTCTCTTGTTCAGCCATTCCCCAAAGTTTCAGCCTGATTCGACGAGCCACTCGCCCACACGTGCGTTTTTGCAGATCTACTGCTTGCGTTACCTGCCGTCCTTCTAACCGTGTGTGGCGGTGCGTCTGGCCACCTTTCTGACTTCTGTCTTCACCGCCAAACTTGCCTGTTTCTCCTCTATCTGGATTTGCCCTCAACTCCTTTGTTCGTGACCTCTATTACCGATTGCATTTGCTCGAAATGTTCAAATCTAGTTCAGCCCAGCCAAGACCATCTTGGGCTGACTATGCAGGTTTTTTACAGTGGTGTGCACAAAGATAGTCCTCTGGTTACTTTACTCCAACGATTGCCTATGCTAACTTTTTGAAATGGTTTGAGCAATGTCAGTCATCCAGTTCCACTGCCTCTTTTGCACACATTGGTACTTCATTTGCTTGTCTCTCTCGTTCCCCATCCATTGGTATTTGGGTTCTTCATTTTGGTTTGACTAACCACGTTTCTGGTAATAAGACGCTTTTCTCCAAACTTTCTCATAATGGTTATTTGCCTACTGTCACTTTAGCTAATGGTTCCAAGACACAATCCCAAGGGATCAACACTACCCATTCCCTCCCTTCCCTTTTAGTAGACTCTATACTTTATGTTCATCGATCTCCTTTTAATTTGCTTTCCATTAGTTGTTTGACTCAGTTTCTTGATTGCATGATTACCTTTACTAAAGACTCTGTCATTCTGTAGGATCGAAGTTCGGGGTGGATACTTGGCATCGGATATGAGTCTAATAGCCTCTACCAGCTCTCCAACCTCTCTCGTGTTTGTGTTGTCAAGGATTTCCCTCTCACCATCCATGCATAGTTGGGTCATCCTAGCCTTCCCAAACTACAAAAATTGGTGCCCAACCTCTCTAAGTTGTCAAGTCTTCCTTATGAGTTATGTTAACTAGGAAAACACACCCGTAGTCCGTTTCCTGGTAAAGTCAGCAGTTGAGCGTCATTTCCTTTTGCTTTAGTACATTATGATGTTTAGGGTCCTAGTTGTACAGTTTCTACTCTAGGGTCCAGATATTTTGTTACTTTCATTGATGATTACTCTCGTTGCACTTGGTTATTTTTTATGCAAAATTGGTCTAAGTTGTTTTCAATATTTCAAAGCTTTTATCGTGAAATTAAAACTCAATTTGGTGTTCCTATTTGTAGTTTGCGTAGTGATAATGCCCGTGCGTATTTGTCTCAACCATTTCAATCCTTTATGGCTTCTCGTGACATTCTTTACCAAACCTCTTGTGCCCATACCCCTAGCAAAATGGGATCACTGAACGCAAAACATACATCTTGTATAAACAACTCGGACTCTTTTACTTTATGATAATGTTCCTTTCCGCTTTTGGGGCGATGCAGTTTTTACTGCCTGTTATATGATTAATCGCATACCCTCCTCTGTGCTTGATCAACAGGTCCCCTTGTTTTATTTCCCCTTCAACCTTTACATTTCCTACCACCACGTATATTCGGGTCTACTTGTTTTGTTCATAATCTCATTCTTGATCTTGATAAACTTTTTGTCTGATATATTGTGTTTTTCTTGGTTACACTTGATCCCAAAAGGGTTATCATTGTTTTTTCCCTTGATCTCCAGCGTTACCTCGTATCGGCCAATGTTACCTTCTTTGAGTTTGTTCCCATCTTCCGATCTCCTTTCTTGACTCTTGAGCCTATCTCTGAAATCTTATGTCTTCCTCTTCCTCTTCCTCTTATCTTTGTTGAATTAGATACACCTTAGACCCCCCATGTCGAGGAACCCACCACTACTATTCGTCCCTTCCAAGTCTTTCATCGTTGGCCACAACCACCTCCACCACCCCTACCTCCACCAAAGGTTGCAGAGGTCAATGCAGACTCTCCTCTGACACCAATTCATTTACCAACTCCGGCACTGTCTCTTGAGCTTAACCATCCCATTACTCTTAGAAAAGGTATACGGTCCACTTGTCGTAACTCTTCTCCTCACTATGTTACTTTGAGTTATCATCACCTATCTTCCTTGTCTTTTGTGTCTATTCCTATATCTCCAGGTGACGCCTTATCCCATCTTGGGTGGAGACAAGCAATGATTGATTAGATGTGTGCCTTTTAGAGTAGTGGTACTTGGGAACTTCTTCCTCTTCCTTTTCCTCTCAGGAAGTCTGTTGTAGGCTATCGGTGGATTTATATGGTCAAGGTTGGTCTTGATGGCAAGATTGATCACCTCAAGGCTCGTTTGGTGGCAAAAGGGTATACCCAAATTTTTGGCTTGGATTATGGGGACACTTTCTTGCCAGTGGCGAAAATGGCTTCGGTTCGACTTTTTCATTCTATGGTTGCTATTCGCCACTAGCCCCTTCATCAGCTGGACTTCAACAATGTTTTTCTCCATGTTGATCTCGCAAAAGAGGTTTACATGGAGCAACCCCCAAGGTTTGTTACTCAGGGGAGTCTTTTGGACTAGTTTGTCGTCTTCACAAATCTCTGTATAGCCTTAAACAATTTCCTAGGGCTTGATTCAGCCAATTTAGCACTGTAGTTCAGCAGTTTGGTATGACACGGAGTGAGGTTGATCACTCTGTCTTCTATTGCCATTCAGCTCAAGGATGCATTTATTTGATTGTGTATGTTGATGACATTGTTATCACTGACAATGATCACCATGGCATAATTCAGGTAAAACAATATCTCGGTCATCACTTTCAGACTAAAGACCTTGGTATACTTTAATACTTCTTGGGAATTGAGGTGGCACAATCTAAGGATGTTGAATGCAAAGCCTGTTGATACTCATGGATTTGAATGCTAAACTTCTACCAAATCAGGGGAAGCAATTTTTGGATCCAGGAAGATATAGAAGATTAGTTGGAAAACTGAACTACCTCACTGTTAGCCGTCTTGACATCTCCTTTGCAGTCATTGTGGTAAGTCAGCTTCTAAATTCACCTTGTGATGAACATTGGAATGCAGTGATTCACATCCTAAAGTATATTAAAGGAGCTCCAGGAAGATGCATTGTCTATGAAGATAAGGGTCACATTTAGATTGTTGGATACTCAAATGTTAATTGGGTAGGCCCTCCTACTGATACAAGATCCACTTCTAGGTATTGTGTATTATGATATCTTGAAAAAGTAAGAAACAAAATGTGGTTGCAAGATCAAGTGCCGAAGCAGAATATCGAGCCATGGTCTCAGCTACTTACGAACTCATTTGGTTAAAATAGTTACTTAAAGAGCTTTGATTTGGGGAGATTATTCAAATGACGTTCATTTGTGATAATCAAGCTGCATTGCTCATTGCCTCTAATCCATTGTTTCATGAGAGGACCAAACATATTGAGATAAATTGTTATTTTATTAGACAAAAGATTCTATCTGGAGACATCACTACTAGCTTCGTCAATTCAAATGATTAATAGGCGGATATTTTCACTAAGTCTTTGAGATGTCCTCAAATAAGCTATATTTGAAACAAGCTTGGTGTATATGACCTATATGTTCCAGCTTGAGGGAGAGTGTTGAAAACTATGTAAATAGTGTTTAGATTCGTTGTAAAGGCTAACCAAATCATGTAATTATTTAGGATTTGTAATCTTCATATTTATTGTAATAGGTCTATGTAATTCAGTCTCGATTGTGTAATTTTGACACACGGTTTCATCATATGTCTCTCTTTTCTCTCTTCACTCTCAACAATCATGAATCATCCCTCCTAAAAGTTTAAGTTGTTGGATGAAGGCACATGAATGGTTTAATTAATTCTCTAACATGATCCCTCACGCAAGAGCCCTTTGGGCTTAAAGCGTGTATAATGCACAGACCCACCTACCTTGTGCTTAAATTTAACTTTTTATTATAAGAATGGAGGGTGGCTAGGATTGAACTCTAGACCACTTGTTCATAGAGACTGATACCATATCATGAACTATCTCTCCCAATGAAGGCACATGAATGGTTTTATTACTTCTCTAACACTATTGATTACGGTGATTGAATTACTTTTCATCAGGGGAAAATGAAATTACCTATTAGAAACTATATTTGATAGGTGTATGCTCAGTAAATTAGTTCTTTAATTAAGGAGCTAATTTAGGAGTTCATTATTCTTGTAATTATGACTGTAATTAATATTGTACAAGGATAATATTTTTTATTAAATGTACAAGGTATGCTTGTGTGGACTGATTAGTTACAAAAGGTTCCTTCTTGATAAACCCATTTGGAAATCCCAGGCTCTAGCTAAAGTCAAGTCTTTTGTTTGGACAACAGTACGAACTAGGATTAATACAAATGACTTGTTGCAGATTCATAGGCTTCACACTGCTATTTCCCCCGATATGTGTTATATGCTGTTCCAGTTCATAAACAGTAGGCCAATTATTTTTGCATTTGTAAGGCTGCCACTTTCGTATGGAACAATTTTGAGGTTTTTGGCGAGTATAAGGTGTCCTACTTTGGTTCAGTTTCTGATTGTTAATTATAAAGGCTTTGGTAAGAACAAGGAGGCTAAAATTTTGTGGCTGTGTGTGGTTTATGCTGTCCTTTAGTGTGTTTGGTTGGAGCAGAATGCTCACGTTTACTTTAGTATATCATACAGATGGATGAAGTTTAGTATGTCATCTGCCTTTGGCATAGGCTTTTTAGCATTTACAGTCTACCTTGAGTTTGTCCTGCACTCCTGCTAGTGATAGCAATTTTTATTGATTCGTTATGGAGGTTTTGGTAGCAGAGCAAGCTAGGATAGACTTTTGTGGTGTTCTGTTGTATTTGCAGCTGTTTGGTTATTTTAGTTAAAACAAAATGCCAAATTTTCAAGAAGTTACTAGGTTTGTGAGTACTGTGTGACAGTTTTATATATGGCTTCTTCATGTTGTTTGCCCAATGGTTTTCTTAAGGGGTTACTATGTCAAATATGTGACGGGATTGGGGGGTTTCAACTTTCCACTTTGCTATTGTACTTTTCCTTCCCTTGTAACTAGTTGTCTTTTAATTCCTTTGGAGGATGACTCAACCTCTACTTTCCTCTTCTTCCTTGTCAATAAAATTTCTTCTTATAAAGATACAAACACAATGGTCACACTTCCTTTGAACTTTCACATTCTCTTATTGTGAATGGTAATCTAAATCAGAGTTGTCAGATCACCGGACCGGGCTAGCTAGTCTGGTTCAATGCTGTAATGGTTTTTCTCATAAAACCTTATCTGTCCCGTGTAAAACTGGATAGCGCAGCTGGGCCTCCATCCGTAAAAAAGCTGTCTCTGTCAAAAGGAGACACTGGGGAGACACTCCCATACAGAATGGCATCATTACTAACGTAGATCTGGCAGCGAACTCCTGTTCCTCCGCCACCACCAAGTTGCGGTAGAGTGAGCATTGTTGCCATTATAGGAAGTAGAAGAGGAACTAGTCCTCTGAAGAGCCAGAGCCTAACACAGCTAAACTTTGTGAGTCAATGACACTTTCTTCCCAATTAAGGCCTCTATTAGCACCCTTGATAATCAACAAGCTAAGCTTATCTACAACTGAGTTAAACCAAAGAGGGAGGCAATAGCATTAGGCAAGAAGACCATTTATTCGCTTTTTGGTTTAACTCAACTGTGGATATGCTTAGCTTGATGATTATCAAGGGTGTTAATAAAGGCCTGATTAAAGGTTAGAGAGAAGGACCTTAGGTGGTTGTGGTGTCTTGCTGTAATTTAATTATGTCATGATCTTATTTCTTGAGGAGGATGTGATCGGCTTTGTGTGTGTTCTTTTGTTGCTTCAGAGTTTAGAGATTGTTTGTGGCTTGAAATTCAATTTAACACTTGGAAATTAGAGGAGAGATTATTGTGATTGAATTGCTTGAGAGAAAACCCTCTCAGCATTGTATATTTATAATTACAAGATATACAATTAATCCTAAACTAAATCCCTAAGATTTGGATTGATATCTCTATTTACGGTAACTAAATATTCTACTTCCTATATTCTAATTACAGCTGATATGACAAGATATACTATTAAAAGCATATGATATGATACAATATTAAAAGATATTCAACACTCCCCCTTAAACTGGTGAATATATATCGTATGCACCAAGTTTGTTACATATGTATGTTATCCTTGGACCTTGGAGAGACTTAGTCAAGATATCTGCTAGTTGATCATTAGAGTTCACAAATGAGGTGGTGACTTCTCCGAAGAGAACCTTTTCTCGAATAAAATGGTAGTTGATCTCTATATGTTTGGTTCGCTCATGAAAGACTGGATTGGAGGCAATGTGTAAGGCTGCTTGATTATCACAAATGAGCTCCATGGATTCAACTCTTGGAGTAGTTGTTTCAACCATATAAGTTCACACACAATAAGAGCCATAGCTCGATATTTTACTTCTACACTTGATCTTGCTACTACCTTCTGCTTTTTGCTCTTCCATGAGATAAGATTACCACCATTGAGAACACAATAACCTGAAGTCAATCTCCTATCACTGGGAGATCTTGCCTAATCACCATATATATAAGCAACAATGTCTGTATGACCCCTATTTTCATATATCAACCCCTTTCCGGGAGAACCCTTAACATATCTCAAGATTTAAATGATAGCATCCCAATGATTATTGCAAGGAGAATTAAGAAACTGACTCACAACACTTACAACAAATGATATGTCTGGTCTGGTTATAGTGAGATAATTTAACTTCCCAACTAACCTCTGATATCTACCTAGGTCTGAATAGGGCTCTCCCTGATCTGGTAGAACTTTAACATTCGGATCTATAGGAGTATCAATTGGTTTACAATCTAACATCCCAATCTCTTCCAAAATGTCAAGGGCATACTTCCTTTGGGAGAAGGCGATGCTTGTTTTTTATTGAGCTACTTCAATCCCAAGGAAATATCGCAACTAGCCAAAATCCTTAGTTTGGAATTGTAGAAACAGATGTTGTTTTAGGCCTCTAATGCCTTCATGGTCATCACTTGTAATAACAATATCATCTTCATAGAATATGAGATAAATGCACTGATTAGAATAAGAATGTTTATAGAACACCAAATGATCTGTCTCACTACAGATCATACCAAATTGCTATATGACCTTGCTAAATCTTCCAAACCATGCTCGAGGAGATTGTTTGAAACCATATAAAGATTTGTGTAATCAACAAACTAAACTAAACTTCCTCTGAGCAACAAACCCGGGTGGTTGCTCCATGTAAACCACCTCTTCTAAGTCACCATGTAAAAAAGCTTTTTTAATGTCTAACTGATACAATGGCCAGCGATGCATGGTTGTCATGGATAAGAAAAGGCGAACAAACGCCATTTTAGTAATAGGAGAGAAGGTGTTACCATAATTAAGGCCAAAGATCTAGGTATAGCCTTTAGTCACAAGAAGAGCTTTCAATCGGTCCATCTGTCCATCAGGACCAACCTTGACTGTAAAGACCCATCAACAACCAACTGTAGATTTCCCAAGAGGGGATTGAACAAGAGTCCATGTATGATTGGAATCCAAGGCCGTCATCTTATCAATCATAGTCTGTCGCCATCCTAGATGGGAAAGTGCTTCCTTGGATAGAAGAGCAAACGTTGATAACTCAAGAAATTGTAAATGGAATGAGGATTATGGGTACACCGTGAACGTTTACGAAGAGCAATGGGTAGGTTAGCATAAGGTTCAAGTAGGGTCGGAGTAGGTGGAGACGATGAAGTAGGAGACGAATCACCGGAATTTGTAAGAACAACAACTTCTGGAAGCGCAGGTTGTCATCGACGCTGAAAAGTGACAAGCGGGCGTGGAGAGGGACGCATTGGTTGGGACAAAGGTACCGTCATCTACAGGACAGAAAGAACAAAGGCAGGTGTATCAAGGTGAGGAATTGGTAAAGACCTGAGAGATAAAGGTTGGTTCAGTTGGTGAGGAGAAGTAAGGAGTTTCTTCAAAGAAGGTGAAATCGGCAGAGATGTAAGTGCGATGTGTGGAAGGAGAGTAACATCGATACCCTTTTTGAAACCGAGAGTAACCAAGGAAAATGCACTTAATAGCACGAGTAGACAATTTATCTAGACCTGAAGAAAGATTATGCACAAAACAAGTAGAACAAAACTTGAGGGCGAACAGTATAAAGAGAATCATTAGGGAACAAAAGAGAATGAGGCAGTTGGTTATTTAGGATTCTCAAGTAACCTGCAGTGAGAACATCTCCCCAAAACTTTAAAGGTGCATTAGCATGTAACAAAAGTGTACGAGTTGTCTCAATAATATGGCGATGTTTTCTTTCTGTTATCCTATTTTGTTGTGGGATGTGTGGACAACTTGATTGATGAATCATGTCATGTGATGCCATAAAAGAATTAAAAGGCGTAGAAAAGTATTCTTTTGCATTATCACTACATAAAGTGCAAATAGGGTGCCCAAACTGAGTTTGAATTTCTTTGCAAAAGTTTTGAAAAACAATAAACAACTCTGAATGATCTTTCATTAAAAATATCCAAGTACATCTTGAAAAATCATCATTGAAAGTAACAAAGTACTTATATCCTAAGATAGTACTAAATATTGATACGACTATGACCGCAGACATCAGAATGAACAATATCAAAAGGAGATGTTGCATGATGATTGACCTTGCTCGGAAATGATGCCCAAACATGTTTTCCAAGCTAACACGACTCACACTCTAAAGACTTAAAATGAAAGAGACAAGGGACCATCTTCTTCAACTTATTGAGACTCGGATAACCTAGACGATGATGGAGACTAGGAGATTCTGTGACAGCACATATTGTAGAGGAAGAGGGCTGGAGATAATAGAGTCCACGCGATTCAGATCCTGCTCCAACTGTCTACCCAGTATTGTGGTCTTGTATAAGAAAGGTTTCAACGATAATTGTTATGAAACAGTTAAGAGTGCAACTAAGTTGGCTAATAGACATTAAATTAAAAGGACAACCAGGTACAAAAAGAACAAAATTTAAGGATAAAGATAGGAGAGGTGTGGTTTGACCAATGCCAGTGGCCTTAGCTTTAGAGCCATCGACGAGGGTAATGTGATGTGGTGTCTTAGGATAGGATAATTTTGAGAAAGGGGAAGGATTACCATCTATGTGATCGGAAGCACCAAAATCCAAAATCCAGGATCCAACAGACGAAGAATGAGATAGGCAAACCGTAGAATTACCGGTATGGATTACAATGGCTGACGATTGAGGCTTGTTGGGCTGCCTTGAGTTGAAGGTATTCCTTATATTCATTATCTATCAGAATGTTTTGATTATCATCTCCATACTCATTCTTTTTCTCAATATCCAGCCCTTGAGACTGTGTTACATTTACAGACTTCTTTGGAAAATCATGTAGAAAATAGCACCGATCTTGAGTATGTCTAGAGCGTTTGCAATAAGAATAGTAAGGGCGATTACTAGAACCACGACCTCCTCTATCACCACGACCATGATCTCGGTCTCCACGTTTAGATGTATTAGAGACAAAAGTTGAGGATTCTGAACTTGTTTGAGAATCAATCCTAGTTGAGGCATTCGACGGGGGAACCCGGAGCAGACGATCAATGAGATCCTCCACCGAAGGGATATTTGGATTTGTCAGGACTTGATTCCAAACAAATTCAAAATCCTTATGAAGACCATGGAGAACAAAGACCATGTACATGTTATCAAGCTTATCCAACACCTTCTCAAGGTTATCACTAGTGAGGATCGACTTGATTTGTGCAATGGTGTATGTGCTTTGTTGAGATACGAAAGTAGGTCATGATCTATCATCTGGAGTATTGCCAAGTTATGAACCGAGTCATACAGGCTCTGTATATCATTAGCATAGACACTTTGAGCTTTCTTCCATACATCATAGCAAGATTTATAGGAATGATAGTGCACCAACAGCTTTGGGTCAATTGACTACCACAATAAGGACACCAACTGATAATCAGCTCTCAGCCATTCCTCCTTTATATTGGCATCAATTTCTTCAGCCTTCTTGGATAAATGCTCCGAGAGCCCCTGACCTAAAATCCACACATCAACAGCAGCATACTAGTCTAAATAATTCTTACCATTTAGTTTCTCAGACATAATTGTGGGAGTGCTCAAAAAAGCAAAGGAGATAAAACTATTCTTCATAGGTTCAAAATTGTCATTGTAGGAACTCGTGTTAGTAGAGGAAGAATCCATGCCGGAAGACATGATTCAAACAAGAGAGGACGTGAAATCTGAATAGAAATTAAATCTGAAACAATAGGGACGATGGGTGACAAGTACTCACTATCTAAACAGTGCTCGAAATGTCTGTTTGACCCCTGAAACAGGACCAGAGAATGACGGCGAACAAAACGCCGGCGGCTGCGTGTCGAACTGACTCCGGGAAGGTGACACGTGGCTTACACGCGCTGACCGTGGTTGATATGTGTGGACAGCGGACGGAGACGACACTTCAAGGTCTAGACAATTGGCCCTCTCTGAAAACGAATCTAAGGTCGATTTCACGTGGGTCGAACTCAAGACTGCAACTGAGATTGTCACGCAGCTGTTTTTCAACCGAAAAGATGAAGAACAAATAGAGCCGGGTCGAAACCCGCTCTGATACCAACTTTAAATTAGAGGAGAGACTATTGTGACTAAATTGTTTGAGAGAAAACCCTATCAGCATTCTATATTTATAATAACAGGATATACAATTAATCCTAAACTAAATTCCTAAGATTTGGATTGATATCTCTATTTACAGTAACTAAATATTCTACCTCCTATATTCTAATTACAGCTGATATGACAAGATACACTATTAAAAGCATATGATATGATACAATATTAAAAGATATTCAACATTAACGAACACAATTTGGCTTATATTGATTTGGAAAATTGGGTTATTTCCTCGTTTGCAACTTAATTGTAAGATTTTGCAGTGGCCTTTGACAGTCTTGGGGGGCCTCTTTGGGTAATGTGCTAAATTGTGCCAAACTGTTTTTTTTATTTATTTTAAATTTAATAGTTAATGCATTATGGAATGATCATATATTCAGCTTGTTTTGCAGAGGTCTTTAGCTACTTTATTAACCATCGCCATGCTTATTGTGAGGAAGTTTTTGAATATTATTTATAACACTGTCAATTTTTGTACTTATAGAAATGTATTGTTTTAATATATTATTTATATCACCATACCAATATCCTAAACTTTAAACTTAAAAAGAAGAAAACATTGTAACATGTTTCAATATTTCAAACTTGATACCCGTACGCACACATACCTGTTCCAACACAAGAAGGCAATATAAAATAAGTAAATGTTAATCCAATTTACTTTAATTGCTTGTCCTTGTTCTTGTCCTTTGTTGCTCTTAGGTTGTGTGATGAAGCTACAAGTGCTCTTGACAGCACAACAGAAGCTGAGATTTTAAGTGCATTGAAGTCACTAGCAAATAATCGAACTTCCATATTCATTGCTCATAGGCTTACCACCGCAATGCAGTGTGATGAGGTAAGCTCTCTCTATCTATGTTTATGTCCTCAAACAGTACTGAGTTTCCTAGGTTTTATGTGAATGTGTAGCTGTTATTTACAAATTTTATGATCTTTATTACTGAGAACATTGTTACACTCTTCATGGTCAGATAACAATGTTACGTAAATTGCTCAAGAACACAGTTAACTGGTTTTCTTTCTAATAGTAATTTATATGTTGGACATATTTTCATTTTAAGCCAAGACGTTATCCAAAAAGCTCATTTAATTACTGTAAGATTTATGAACTATTCTAGTCAGTTCGGAAATCCATCCTTGCTGTAATTAACATTTTACTTGGTATTTGTATTCTCTTTTGACAATATGTTACTTATATTAAACATTTTTTATGCCAATGTTCAGATCATAGTTTTGGAAAATGGAAAGGTGATTGAGCAAGGACCCCATGAAGTGCTGTTATCAAATGGAGGAAGATATGCACAGCTTTGGGGACAGCAAAATAACACAGTCGATGCAATTGATACAGCCATCAAACTGGGGGCATAAAAATAATAGAAAGCTTCTCCCTTCCTCTTCAGGAGGGGAAAAATGCATTACAGCAAAATGTTAATTGCGCATGTATTTAATGACAATTTTGAAGTTTATTGATACCTAGTCAGTTATGAGCTCTCTTTAGCATGTGTATACATTTCATATTGTTAGTTAGACCAATTAATGCATAGTTCATACGTGGGTCATGCAGAAGGGAGCATCAATTTGCTTTAATGAAGGTGAATTTGTTAAATTCTGCGTGCCCGCATACATAAGTTCTTGGTGTTCAAAGGCAACACTGCTACACATCAGTCTAAGATGCGACTGGATGAGCATTTGGTAGACAGCAAGAGTTTGTATAATTGGAATTAAGTTATAGATTGTAGAGAATGTGTTGTTGCATAACTTAAAGCACTTTTAGATAACTAGAAGCTCTTGTATGTTAAAGTGCTTAATTAGCCAGTAAAGAGAGCTGCTTTTGTTCTAGTTGATTTTTCCATTATGGAAGAGACACGAGCATTTGAAGGTTATATTGAGACAGCAGAAAACCTAGGACTAGATAAATTGTTTTCTTTTCTAAACATTGATTATTATGAAAGCACTTTTTTGCAAAGTGGTTCTCAAAATAGCAGAAATCTCATTTTTCTTAAAACAATTGTTCTTATAAAAGTGCTTGAAGTAATTTTTCCTACTGGAGAAATTTGTTATCCTTAATTTACCTCAAACGTGAAAAGCAAGACTTAAGACATTCAGCATAGGTGATAATGACATTACTGATTCTGTAGTACTAGTTAAGCACATGCAATTATAATACTATATGTGGGGACTAGCTAAATGCAAGGTCATGAAAATTGGGTTGGATGTTGAATCGGTGAAGGGACTCGTTTATAATTCAAAGGTTTAATTATAGTTAAACTGTAGTCGAAATGAAATATAATAATACATTTGTATATATATAAATTTTAAGAATAAAATTTTATATATATATATAGTTAAAATGTTAGTAATATGCATCACAAGTGAATGTGAGTTTGGTGGTGAGGCGTGTTCTCTTTACTTAGCTTGTGTTCAAATCTCAAAATGGCCATCTGGCCATCTAATAATTTCGTGTCAAATGGTTAAACCAGTCAAATTGAGACTGGTTCACTGGTTTTCAAATCACCAATTCTATGGACTTAATCGTAGATTGGGTCGGTTGAAATGGTGGAATCGATGGTTCAGACTGACTCCCAGAACACTGGTTAAATGTAGTATGTTCAGTGTCACTAGTAAATTCCATTTAATTTTGTCCGTTGTAAGTGCCAAATAAGATTGTACCCCTTACCTAGGGGTATTAAATGGGCCAATTCGGGCCTACTAACTCATTTATGCTCGCGAATTAAATAGGTTGAGCCAAATATTAAGTTAAATTGACTGATATTTTATTAGCTTAACCCATTTAATGGTAGCCTCAGGGCTTAAACAAGTTGGACCTTTATTTTTGCAATTTTTTTTACGTTAAAAACTATATAAAGTAAGTTTAATAACATTTTAAATCATATAAATTCAAGTTTCTAATTCTAATTTCAGTTAACACTAACACAAATTCAATAAATAACTCAATCAAACAAGCACCAGGATTCATGACTAAGAGTATAACTATTTCAAACAATTTATAGAAACAAGTTCATAAACAAGTTTTGAAAACTCAAAATAGAAAACTATTTTAAACATTCACTTAATTTTCTAAATCGAATTTGTTTGGAAACTTGATTATATATGTTAGTATAACAACAAAAATGGTAGCAATTTGAAGGGGAAAAAAGGTGAACGTAAGGGCGAGCCCATGGGTTAAATAGGTTGTTTCAGTTAGCCTGTGAATTAAATGAGCTAAGCCGAAAATGAATTAATTTAAATGAGTTACTATCTTTTAGGCCCAACCTACCTAATTTTAGCGGGTAAAAAGGCCAACTCAAGGAGTTTGACTCATTTTGACGGCCTTAACTTTATCTCAATGATATTTCCTTGCAGGCAATTCAACCATGGACTTCAATGAATTTTATTAGGAGGCCAGAAGTTTTAAGGTTCCTAATGCACTGAAGTAATATTCATTTATCAACTTATTTTCAATCTAACTTGTGGAAAATTTGGTCAAATTATAATTGGAATGTCATGATGAAATAAACTGTTTGCAATTGATGTTTGGTGCCTAAGAAATTACCCAAACCTATCATGGAAGTTTCACCGAAGTATCTTATCACAAAAGTTTAAAATTCATGAATTTGGCTCTTCTAAAGTGATTCACTTTAGAAGAGAAAAAAAGTGATCTTAACTATTAATGAGAAAATTAACGATTGATATTACATATACATACATAACAAACTATAGATTTGTTAGAATCTACTTCCTTGATTTTCTCATTAATAGTAGTTGAGACCCTTTACTTGTCTCTCTCAAGCAAATCCTTGACTTCAAAAGAGCCAAATTCAAAATTCATGACCATTAATATGAATTAACTAGAATTTTGAGAATTACTTTTTTAAAAAAAAGTATTTAACCATGGTCTCAAACTTATGAGTATCTAGCAAGTTGGGTCAACTCACGAACCTGCAGGTTTTGACTAAACTAAATCTACAAAATGTGAGTTGGGTTAGGTCTGTGAGTTATGTTGGGTTGAAAATCACTCCAACCCACAAGATATGGGTTGGGTAGCCAATTTGAAAATGTCAACTTACATAAACTCAACCTATTCAAGTAGTTTTTTTTCTTTTAAATAATAAAAGTTATTTAGCCATGGTGACATTTTAGGTTACATTTTTCTTGACTTTTTTGTAGTGCCGATTAAGTTTGTGTATAAGTATTATGGTCAAATTGAGAATGTAACCTAGAAAATAAAGATTAAAAACTCATGAAGCATCTAATATATCATTGTGATGAAAATTCAATTGATCGCTTGGATGACAAAGAGTATATTGAGAAAATTAAGAATGAAGTAAATGATTATGTCATTGCACAATTTGTATGTGATGATATTGATTTTAATTAGCTAATGTGGTTTGTTATTTATGTCATTTAGCACATGTAAGTTTGTTTTAATTTATTTCAAACTTATGTTAACTTAGTAAGACTTGCTAAATTTATTCAGTTTATTTAGACTTATTTTGTTTACATAAAACTTGTTGAGTAACTTTTCAATTTATTTGAGACATTTATTATTTTTAATTAAGATGTGTTATGTATAATAATTTTTTTTTTGAATATCGACATTTATTTTAGTAGGAGATTTCTTTTAATGTATGTTAGACCTACGAGTTTGACCCAACATAACCTACTCTTGAGCAAGATAGGTTAGGTCGGGTTAAAAGGAAAAAATTTCCTCTACCCAACTGACTGACTTAATGAATGTATTGGGTCCAAAAATGTCCCAAAACTCATCCAACTCACCCAATAGACACCCTTACTCAAAATTTCAATACCTTTGTTTCACAATGACTTATTCAAGCTTAGCACACTTCATTGTAGTGAACCCTATTAAAGCAAAAATGACTCAAGTTTTATATTTCTTTACTAAATAATTATATTAGAATTTGTTTAGGTTAACACAATAATTTTATCTTATCGATAATGACATCAACAAACTCATTATAATTATGTCAAATGCGGGTCAACATTTTACATCTAACCTAATTTGGAACTTTTTGAGGTTTTTAAAAGTAGAACTTATTCGTCAAATAGTTGTCAAAATTTACGTTTTACGTTAGAACCTATCACTGACAACCATATTGACATCTCATTTTAATTGTTGAGAAGTGACTTTTTGTTAATTATGCTAGTGAGGATTTTTAGGTTAAAGTGTAGTAGAGTAATGTTACATTGAACTGCAAAAACTTTGTGAGTCTTGAGAGGTTTCAAGCATTTAGAATAGGTGTTTCCATCTCTTACTCCTTCAACTAGTAGATTTGGTAAATTTCCCACTCTCCTTGACTTGAGACATGACGTGATATGTTGTTTATGCCTTATAGTTGATCGTTTCTTGTTCAATTGTTTACCCATGTTGATGCTGCCTATTTGTCATGGGTATGTCTTCAACATCTTTTCAATTTTATTTTATTTTTATGCTTCATTTTGTGTGTGATATCACAGCTTGTAGTTACTCAATTTATTTGAATACCATAGTCAATTTTTCAAACTTCTATTCTTTTTTGCCTCTCCTTTAATATGCAATATCTTATTTGTTTTAAGACATTAAATCCTTTTAAAGTCCACACCACAAAAAAAAATGGTGTTTTGTCCTTTTTATCCCTTGATTAGTTTTATCTCTTAGTATCTCACAATTCATTATTTTTTTAATTAGAAATACTAGTTGGATAGAATATGTCTTTATCTATTGCATAGTGATAACTCCACAAAATAGAGTTATTACAATCTCAATTTGAATAGAAATGAGAGTGATGAGTGCAAATATCTTTCAGTCCTCATAAGAAATTATGCTTAAAGTGCACACTTCTTTCATGTCTTGAGCTGAGCCAACTTTCACATTGTTCAATTGCATTTCATGATGCTTAATGATTCATTTTAATGTAATAACTTGAGTCTGATTAATTGAATTTAATCTGTGGATTTTAAAGGGCAAGAGAAGCTTTGGAAAAGGACTATGGAGCAATGGACATGAAGAGCAAGTATCAAAAAAGGACAACAATAACTTTGGAAGAGAAGAATTGAAAGTAGGCATCCACGCATGTGCGTGAAGGCTCCACGCACGTGCGTGACAGCCTCTGTTTTGGATCAGAAAAGCTTACGCATGTGTGCAAGGAATTCATGCACGTGCATGACAGTCTCTGTTGCGGATAAGAAAAACTTACGCATGTGCATGAGAAATTCACGCATATGCGTGACAGGCTCTGTCTTAGGTCAGAAAAACTTACGCATGTGCGCGAAGAGTTCATGCACGTGCGTGGACGACTGATGCTAATTTTTTGATGCACCGGTTATCACTTGACCCAATATAAATAGATGGAAGGCAACCGTTTTGAGGGGAGAGTTAGTTTTTAGGGACTTTTTCATCAAGGAGGCCGATTCTTCTCCATTCTTTCTCGCTCTTTCCACCATTTTTGCAAGTGAGGGGCGTGGATCCAAGATCAAGGAAGTGAAGATTTATCCTCTCCATCTCCATGGATCTCTTGGTTTCTTCTTCCCTTTTTTCTTTGTTTTCATTTCTTTACATGGGTAACTAAATCTCCATAGCTAGGGGGAGATCTAGCTTAACCCAAACTTGATGTACATGGATCTTTGATTATTTGATGTTTGGTTCTTCTCAATTGAGTGTTAATCTCTGTGCTTAATGCTTCTATGACTTGATCAACCATAGATTGTTTTGTTGGGTATTTTGAGAATTGAGAGATTCCTCTTTACCTTTTGCTTCTTGAGTTTAGCATCATAATCTATCAATATCTAGGAATGGGTCTTAGTGACTATGTGGTTAATTTGGGAATCTCGTGTGTAATCCTCTCAATTGCATGAAATTGACTAAGGAATTTGTAATTTTAGGTAATTGACAGAGAGTTAATCCACCAAGGAATTGGGTTTTGGCTGTTTCTGTGTATTCCTTACCATCAATTGAGAGAATTAAACATAATTAATTGAATTACATGAAAATTAAGGATGAGTCAAGCGAAAATCAACCCCTAGTGTTCTCATTCATTGATTTCATTTTATAAATCTTAATTCAAATTCTTCTAAAAATTAAGTTTAATTGCTCATTCCTTCAGTTTATTCTCTTAATTTTTTTTACAACCATCTCATTATTATAGTTAGTCTAGATAGTAATAGCCTAGTGAAATTGGTACTTAATATTAATCAATCCTCGTGGGAACGATATTCACTCACTCTTTATTACTTATGCGACTCGGTATACTTGCCGAAGCCTCATCACACAACTCCACTTTTATTTTTTAAATTTATGCACAACTCTATTTTAATTATATGCTTTTCCTAATCATTATGTCACTCAATGTTTTAAAAATCAGATTAGATTGGTTGATTCAACTGGTCAAACAGTGAACCAAATATGCTTCCAATCCGAATCACTTTTTATTATCATGTTCTGTTCGATCCCAATTGAACAATCAATTTAACTAGTAGAATCAATTAATCCATGACCCAAATATCTCACCGGTTAGATCTCCTTTTCGATTTTTAAATCATTATCTGCTTTGTTTTATTTTTTATTTTTTTGAATCTCTAATTTTTTTGAAAGCAGTTTAGAAGTTTTCATAAGTACCTAGAGTATGTGTATCATTATTCAAGATTTGAACCATCTTCCTTTATTTATTTTTTGGGATTCTATTTTTTCATTTTTTTATAATTTTTTTTATAAATTTGTGTTTGTTTAAATTTGAATTTCCCCCTATTTTTTGTTTTAAATTTAATTCAGTTAAGTTTCTATCATTCTTTCTTTTTTCAAAACAAAAAATAATTACTTGATTCAGCTTTATTTTATTGTTTTAAAATTTAGCCTTTTATTACTCATTTTTTGCTATTAATTTTAAGAGTTTGAAAAGAATAAATTATATATTAATAAATTAAAGTTAATACTATTATTTTATTTTACAAATATGTGCTTTTTAACCCATGTAGGCAGACTTTACCTATGGTGATGGGATTCAAATCATATTAAAAACATCTTGTGACCAGGACCATACTATCAAACATCCCAACAAGGGTTAGTCCCACACTCAAATGGTGTGGAGACAGTTCATGAGAAACAAAAAAAAAAAAATATAGAGAGAGATTTTCTTTTAGATGTTTGTTTTATTTCTCAGAAGAATTTAACTAAGGCGCCATTAATTATATGCGCATAACTGACAATTGATGAAATAGTCAAGTATTTTGAATAATTTTCATGGTAGCAAGACATTTATTAATATCTAATGGTTGACTTATTATAAATAAGTAATTTTTAATCATTTTATTTATTTTAGAGAACATGCACTGAATCTAGAACAATTGTCTCCACCCCTAAAAGTAAAGAACTTTTCAAAAATTAATACCTCAAAAAGAGAAAAAAAATTACATTCCTTTTATTTTTAATTTTCTTATATGTGTTTTCAATAAGTTTGGAAAGAGCCTCTTAAGGATTCTATAATGAAGAGAGATAATTGAAATTCTATTGTATAGCCTTCTATATAAAGCTGTAGCAATGTGTATACACAAGCAAAATTAATATTAAAGTCTACTCTTAGTTGTCTCCAATTCAAAACTGCTTTCAGTTGTCTCCAATTCAATCCTTGTTAATGGTAATGGAATCCCATTTCCCAACTTCAAGAGGCGTATGGTTGAAGGGATATGTTATTTATGTCTTATAGTTGATGGTTTCAGATTCAATTGTTTACCTAGGCTGATACTGCATTTGTCATGGGTATGTCTTTAACAACATCTTCGATCCCTCTTTTTTTTTTTTTTTGGTTGATGCTTGTTTTTGTGTGTGATATCACAACTTGTAGTTGCTCAACTTATTTGAACACTGCAGTCAATTTTCCAAACTCCTCTTCTTTTTTCTTCTCCTTTTTTATCTTTGATCAATTACTCACTCAATTTCAAACCGAAAGTGGTTAAGTAAAGTATTCCTCTTTGATATGCAAGATCTTATTTGTTTTCAAACACTAAATCCTATCAAATTCCACCCCCAAAATGTTGTCTTGCCATTTTTATCCCTTGATTATTTTTATTTTATAGCATCTCACACTTTTTTTAATAGAAATACTAGTCAGATAGAATATATCTCTAGTTATTTCCAGTTCTTTTTCTTATTTTCATTTTTATTTATGCGCAGCTCTATTTTAATTGGATGCTCACTCAATGTTTTAAAAATCATATTGGACCAAATGTACATTGAATCAGTTATGTACTAGTCCGATTACTTCTTATCATAATGTTTGATTCAATTTTAGTGGAATCATAAATTTAGCCGATTGAATTAATTGAGTAATGATCCATATATCTTACCGTTTAAATTTGTTGCTCGATTTTTAAATCATTAACTTCAGTTTAGTTTTTATTTTTTTATTCTCCACCTTTTTAAATGTGGTTTAGAAGTTTTCATAAGTACTTAGAGTATATGTGTGTCATTATTCAAGATTTGAACCATCTTTCTTTACTTTTTTTTTCGGGGATTCTGGTTTTTCATTTTTTATTTTTTGAAATAAGTTTTCGTTTGTTTAAATTGGACTTTCCCCCCATTCTTTTTTTAAATTTAACTTAAATAAAGTTATTTTCCTTCTTTTTTTTTTTTTTTCAAAACCAAAGATAATTACTTGATTCAACCTTATTTTTATTCTTGTAAAATTTAGCCTTTTATTGTTCCTTTTTTTATATATTTGAAAAGTTTGAATAGAATAATTAATATATTAATAAATTAAAGGTAATAAATATTATTCTTTATTTTAAAAACAAGTGCTTTTTTAGCTACATATGGTCACTTTATATGTGGTGAAAAGATTTAAATCATATTAAAAGTACTTTGCTGGATTGTACTTAATGTTGTGGCAGAGATTAGTCTCACACTTAATTAGTATATGGACAACTTGTGAGAGACAATTTTTTTTAAATGTTTATTTTATTATTTCTCACAAGAATTTAGCTAAGGTGCAGTTAATAATATGTGCATAAGTGACAATTAATGAAATAGTCAAGCATTTTGAGTAATTTTCATTGTTAGCAGGCATTTATTAATATTCAATGATTGACTTCTTAAAAATAACTAATCTTTAATCATTTTGTTTATTATAGATAACATGCATTGAATCTATTACAATTGTCTCCATCCCTAAAAATAAATATCTCAAAAGGGGGAGCGGGGAATTACCTTCCGTTTATTTTTACTTTTCTTATATGTGCTTTAATGAGTTTGGAAGCAGCCTGTTAGGGAACTAGTAATGAAGAGAGCTATTTTTACATATATCCCCTTTCATACAAGCTCTAGCAATGTGTGTACACAAGCAAAATTAATGTTAAGCTATTAGTTGTCTCCAATTAATTCAATTCCTGCTAATGGCAATGGAATTCCATTTCCCAACTTCCTGAGGCTATCACTTATCGTGCTTTTCCTACTAGATATATGTAAGTATTATAGTGGTGATTCTTGTTGAAAATTGATTATTATAACCCAAGTAATAGTTTTGTACATCTTATTTTCTGTATTATTATTTCACAATATAGTAAATGATATTTGTACATTGTTAAAGAAACATTTCTTTTAATCTAATGATAGATATAGAATGTATAATACAGAGTGGCATCAATGCATGTCTTGATATATATAGGATCTAGAAGGAGAAAAGCAATTATGTTTCAAGATCAGGAACTGATAGAAAGGAGGAGGAGTAGCAGAATTATTGCTTTGGAAGAAAAAAGGGAGAAGGAGAGAGAAGGCAAGGAATTGGAAAGGAAGAACGACTCAGCCAACCATGACAACAATCGGAAGAATGGAAACAGAAAGAAAACCATCGATGTTGGTGATCACTTCATATATGATATCAATTCTGATGAGGATGAGCAACAATATTCTCCAACCAAGAAGAAGGGACGCAAGTGCAAAGCACTTCAACTTATCTCATCAACTCAGGTTTCATGTTTCTCATTCTTGTCATCTCTTAGTAAAAAAAACAATTTTACTCTCAGGTTAACCAAAAAAAGAACCAAAAGCATGGCATTAGTGGCTGAGTAGTGTTGAGATTTGGCTCCTTGGCATTGGCATTGGGCTTTGGATGAGGAGTGTGTGGTATGTTGGCCTTTAGACTTGTAAGAGTGTTAAATGAATTGGACATATATAGCATGATAATTATTATACTTAGATTGGAACTACTTAACTCAAAAAGTTAATTATTTGGGTCTTAGTCCACCAAACTTATAAGCTATCATTATTTCTCTCATTCTTTTAATGTGAGACTTCTCACTTCATATTATACATTCACATGTGTTCTTTCAAACAGTTATGTGTGTTTACATAATGATATATGTCACCTCTTGGATGTCAAACATATACATAACTCCATTTATGCTGATTTTTTTACTGACTTTCTCTTACTTCAATTATATCCATTGTTCTTTCCTTAACTAATATTAATTCAATATTATTCACTCTCCAATTTTCCTAACAAATCTGATGAAATATTGAGCTTAAGATAGCTTAAGTTGAAAAATTAGTACTGCAGTTGCACCCAACTCATGATAAGCCTGGAGTCTCCCATCTGTTTTACCAGTGAATAATGGATACAGCCACATGCTCTATGTACTTTATTTGTTTATTCACTTTCTCTTCCATTTTAAAGCCCATGCAGGAAGGACAACACCCTGAGAATGGAAGTACTTCAAGAAAAAATGGTAAGCTTGTTAATTATCTCACACGTGTAAAGACTGCACCGTGCCATTTCTTGTAGTGAGCCATTATATGTGATTTTCCATAAGTAGTGACTAGTGATACGTATATATTGTACGCTGCAGTGTTAACTCCAAATGTTATGCCAGAAAAGCACGTACTTGAATTTGTACTTAATCTCCTACAAAGGTGAAAACCATATTAATATATGATTATTTCTTTCTTAAATGGCTAGAAATTAATGCGATCATTTTATCTTTTGACAAAATTTAAACCTCAAAGGGTTCTTCCCATAAATGATTAATAATTGGTTTAAATGTGCAGGAACGACCCAGAGGAACTATTTGCTGAGAAAGTTAATCCTAATGTAATATGTTGTTGCCTTTTGAAGATCTATATTATTTCGTGTTATTTGATTATTAAGCTTTGCTAGTAATGTTGAATTATTGCTTTTAAAGGTAGAAGATTACTATCGCATTGTCAAGCAGCCAATGGATTTCACTAGCATGAGGACCAAACTTCACGAGGGCATGTATACAAGCATGGAACATTTTAAGGTTTAAAAATCATCATATTTGCTATTTCACCCCCTTCCCCTCCCTTTCATAATTCTTTTCCCCCTCTTTTCTTCATACATATAAATGTTTTAGGAAGAATATTTTTCTTTTTAAACACTAGTACAACTTAAAATTTATACTGAATAGTATATAATTTGAGTCTTTGAACTGAAGAATTATATTTATTGAAAAGAAAAGAAACAAATATTCTTCTTGACTTCCATATGTTTATTATTATTTAAAACAGCAGCATCACTAATTATTTTATGACAAAAAAAATATTTTAGTCTCTTATCTTTATTTTTTTTTAAATTGATCACATATCAATTTTTTTTTTTCAATTTGGTTCTTTATCTTAGATTTAGATTTGAATAACATTTTTGAAGATTTGGTTTATGATAAGACATAATGACGTCGTTTAATTCATGTAACCGACCTTATATAGTAAAAAAATACTTAATTGTTGTTGTTATCATTAATTCTTTATCTTGCAAATTGTTTATAATTTAGTCTTTACGTTAGAGTTTCGTAACCTGCTAACAGAAGTGATGACATGTCATTAATAATAATAACGTATCTATGACGTGACAATGATATAGTTATGCACAAAAATGATTACATTAAAAATGATTTGTAAAATAAGGACTAAATTAACAAAAAAAAAAATGATATAGGACTAAATAAAAAAAATAAAGATAACGAAACAAAATACATTTTATCTTTTTTTTTTCTTATATAAATGGAAAATTTATCGATATTCAGTTTCATGCATCCTCTTTTCAATTCCTTTTTCATAAATCCATTATATATTTAAGTTAGTATTACTCATTCCGATAGATTGTGTTTCTATCGTGGTTAACAAAAAAATGACGCAAAATTATTAAATTTTACGTGTAATTACTGTCTTGTTTTATAGAATTTTAGAATATTTTATAAAATTTGAGAGATTTATAACAGTGGATAATTTATTCAGGCACAGTAATCAGAGAGGCTTTGTTTATCTGAAAAAGAGGGGATTTTTTTTTTAAAAATTTTTGTTGCTCCTCATCACTTACACAGTCTACTACATTTCCAATTTCTTTGGACATTTCTTTTAATGTATTTCCCCAATTTAATTAATACTGATTTGTTAGATACTTACCCTCTGTGCCAACTAATATTTCATCTATTTCAATGATGTATAGCGTGATGTGTATCTAATGTGCACCAATGCTATGAGTGCTAATCCCGCAAACACAAGACCTCACCAAGTGGTATGACCAAATGAAATAACAATCCTTATTATGAGAATTGTAGTTTACTGTCTAATTAAGATGCTATAAAATAATGTATACTTCTATTAAGTTTCTGAATATATCTAAGTTTTCTTCAATATGATTTCTTCCAGGCTAAAGCTATTAGTACAATTGCCAGGAGGGCTTTTAAGGATCTAAGTGCTCCTGACCCTGAACATTTTAAGTTGGATTCTTCCCTCAATAAGAGACCCCTAGCAGCCCCAAGTAGAAAGCCACATGGTGGACAACGCAGAACCACAAGGCATGCAAGGTTTCGTCCCAAACCTGCTGGTAAGGAACTTTGTTCCTCACTTAATCTTTATGTAATTTTATCTTTATGTTATGTGGCTCCATCTTGTAATAAAAAATACTAGCCTCATCATGTTGTCTCATTCTGAACATTGATAACAAAATTGCTTGTTCTATTTAATTACACTGCATTATGCAAATGCTCTATTGCACAGTGTTGAGGGCGAGGGTATATAATTTATGACTCTTACGGTCTTGAGTTGGATGGTTCTTGAGCCAATCTCAAGACAAAAATGAATAAATTTATTAGATCAAATTCCGTTTGGGAAGAAGAGAGGAGCCAATTGAAAACTATGTAAGAAAGACGCGAGTTGGAAGTCAAATTAATACAGGAAATTTGACTTATCCAGACTTTGTTACTAACCAAAGCTCATTATTCAAGATGTTGTTGTGTTTGTAGTGCACATTTTGCTAAATTATAATATTTTTGAGTCTTTTTCTAGTACCCTTATTTTTTTTAAGGATATCGGTACTCTTCGAATCAAAATGTGATATTTGTATTTATTTATCTAATAAGTTTTTATTCTAGTTAAATTTTATTTTAACTTTCTTTAATATTAAGTTTGACTTCAAATTTTAATATTACAAATTTTAACTTTTTAAATTTTAACTTTCTATTGTACAATTCTTATTCTTGAAATCCCCATTCATTGTATTATTTAGCTTATAAGGAAAAATGAGAACACGTCACACAATAAAAAAAACATATATATGAACTAATATATCAAATTACAAGTTATTATCAATAATTTTTTTTATAAAATCAACTAATACCCTTTTAAAAACAATGATACCGAAGGAATTCCCAATTATTTTGTATTAATTAAAGTAAAACACAGAAGCTATTAATGAATTAAAACCCTTTTTAAATAGTTATCTTTTTGTCTGAACGGTTAAGAGCTACTAATTGTATTTTCCTTCTTTTCTTGACACAGGGAATATGGTTCCTGAAATGGAGAAGAGATACAAGTATTGGTTGCCGAATAACAAGTCACTCTTCTCAAGAGTCCTAAATGGTCAACCAAACATTCAAGTAATTTTTTTTTTCTTCCTTCTTATCAATATTCACGAGTCATCTATGAATGTTGAGATATGTCCATTCTTTTTTTTTTTTTGTGGGGGGGGGGGGGGGGACTACTTAATAGATAGAACACCAAATACACCAATTTGAAGACTTGTTACAATTCTAATGAAATGTGCAAGACAAATTTGTGAAAACATCATTAACTATTCACAAATCTCTCACTGTGCAGCCCAAATTTTGAAAAGCATACAAAACACTTCATCTCATACATAAGCTTATAACATACGTCCAGTTTTGACTCTTCGCACTTCACTAATATTATCTTCATGCAGCTATTTGTTTACCATTTAACTATAAACACCACCATTACTATTCTTTATGGCATGTTGGCATTGCAGTTGAACAAAAATGCTGGCAACTATGAAGACAGCCTCCTCCGTTTTGTAGAAGAATTGGGACCAACTGCTCAAACAGTAGCAGGGAAAAAATTAGACACTCTAAAATTTAAGCAAATTTTGAATGGTGAAACTCCAACGCCAAACCTCCTTGCCAATGTTTCTAGCACTCAGCCTACTCCACAGCTGGCACCAACACAACCAGATGCTCTCAACAATGTGCATGAGCTTTTGCTTGCCCTTTCCGTATTCAATAATCCACTGACTATTCCTAGTCTTGGTGCCTCTGAAAACAGAAATGTCAACACCGTTTCTGGCGGTAGTGTTTACATCATTGAAGATGCTTATAATAATGGGAAAAAGCTCAGTGTAAAAGATGGCTGGCATGCTCGTGCTGCTGCTCTTTTGAGCAACTTTTTTCTTAACTATGACAAGAAGGAAACCAACAATGGAGTGAAGGATGAGGAGCCTAATTTAACCATAGACATCTGGGGTCCCTCCAAGGATAAAATGGGTTCATCAAATGAAAATGTGTCTTCTCTTCAAGGGCCTGTTCAACAAGGTGGTAACCAAAACCTTGAGCTGCAGTTAGGTGTTGATCAGTGGAACAAACATGTGAGTTCAACTTCAAAGGATGTCAGCACCAGTTCCAGCCACGTGCCCCATGTCTGGCCAACTTGTGTGATCTCAGGGACATCTCTTTTGCCACAGCGAATGCTTGCAAGGTATAGGTCTAGCAACAACCCCTCAGGGCAATCTGTTTTGCCTTCACAAGCTGCAAGCTTTTCAAGATGGAATGAGCCAGACAAATCTTTCTATGGTTTAGGCAGAACCCCAAGTCACTTCAACAATGGCCCTTACCCAGCACAGGCAACTCATGAGCAGGTACTGAACCAAGCCAAACCATATGCTCCTCCACTGTTTAGTTTTGGTTTTTCTAACTTGCAAAATGCAGCTTGGCCAGGTGAACCCTATGGGCCCATTTTCCCTGCAAGAACAAAAGTCATCATCAGCTCTTGAAATGTCCTTAGGCAGTGAAATGAATTACAGTGTGGGAACACTTCAGGACCAGCCAGGAGAGGCTACTTCCTTAATTCTTTTGGATGATGATCAAGAGTCAAACTTGACTCTTCGACTCTAAGTTGGTAGATGACTCCAGTATTGATTTATTGAACAATGGCAAACTGAAAGTTTAATGGATTCTGTTGAACATGTATATTACATTTCAGCATCCTACACTTTGTTAATTTGCTTGCTTGTGTGTAGGGCAGACTTATGATGGTTTGTGTTGGAACTATTTCTGTTTGGTTAGCCAAAAACTGTGAAGTTTGTTTTTTCTTGTTACTTAACTGTGGTTAGTGGTGTTATATTTTGATCTACTCTTTAGAGTGAAATTTTTTTATACTACAATTCTATCATGATTTGCTATATCATTAAAAAAGTTAAACCTTTTAAACTATTTTTATTATAGTTAATTTGGACTATTTTAAACTATTTTTATTCAATTATTATAATCAATTTGATAGTGTGAAAAATAGTTATAAAAAGAACTGTAAAAGAAATTATATATAATCTGTACAGGGAAAGCTGCTAGCAGCATAGAAACAACGCAGAGTTTTGAATATGCTCAATATAACAGGGAAAATAGTTCCCTAATTTACATGGACGCCCACATCACCCAGTTAAAGATTCAAGTTATTCCCTACTAGTGAATCCCGACCTTGATTATCGCCGTGATTATTTAAGTTCCCAAAATAAAGTTGCTGACTTCTTATTGGTTGATAATTTATGACAAAGGCGCCATTAAAAGACTCGATGCTTAAGAAGGTTAAGGAGTAAAAGAAATTATTGGTTAAACACGGCAAACCAACACTTGATTCAAATTACATGTTTAAGGCTGTATAACTCATGCATGTTAAGAGCGTACCAACTTGTTAAGAATGTTTAATTTTATATATATCAACTATTGAATGAAGTGTCTAGATAATATAATAAATAATGCTTACCTTACATTATTTCGAGGTTAGCCATCAACTAATTGGTCAGAATTTAGATCTTGACCATTGTTGGCAGGTATTGTAAGTACCTCTGTAAACCCTGATTAAATCTGAAGTAGATTGTCTACACCCTCCAAAAGTAGATTATAAACCCTCCAATGATAATAACATTTTAGAGACTACACCATTGTTTAGTTAAGGTGAAAATGAGAGGGAAAAAATAAGATGAATTTGTACTTTTCTCTTGTTTGATTAAGGAGAGAAAACAAAGGGGAAAGAAAAAAACTCATGTGGTTGGCATTAACACTAGTGGGCGGTGGCTGTTGAATATACCTCATGTGTTGGATTGATGGGCTTTTTACAAAGAAAAACAGTACACCCAGATCCAGAATCAAATGGTTTCTCAACAACATTAGCAGGGGGAGGGGAATCAGGACATTCTCAATTTTTTTCTTTCAAATAATTAATTTTAAAAGAAAAAAAGATACAATTATAAAATAAAAATTACAAAATTTAATTAGATTTTATTAATAATTTTTTTTATATTTTTTTCTTTCTTATAAAATTGACTATTCGACAAAAGAAAAAATTAAGAAAATCTTCCGGGAGAGAGAGGAGGGGAACGGTCAAGGGGTGAGGGTGGGGGTTAGGTGTGTGAATGGGGAGAAGTTCAACAAGGGGTTGGTGGGGGAGGGGAACGTTGGGGACGGTGGAAACGGGAATGGGAAGGGGCAAATGCTGGGGCCGTGGGAAAGGGGACGAGAGATAGGAAAAGAGAATAGGGTGGGGAGGTTTTTTTTTTTTTTTTAACTGGAAAGGGTGGGGAGTGTTTTCATAAATGAAGAATAAAAAAAATTATCTGGGGAAATTGAGATTTATTTATCTATTAAAATAATTTAAATTAAATTTATATAAATATTATATAATTATTAATAACTAATTATAACTTTTTTGAACAAAATTTTAAATCAAATTTTATAATTTGAATATTAATAACTTAAAAAATTAATTAATATTTATTATAAATTAATTTCAATAATTTATAAAAAAAATTAAAATGATATGTACTATCAATGTGAAGAATTTTACACTTGATTAATATTTTAACTATTATGCTTTTATTTGAATTACTAATAGCAAGATATAACAATAAATATTAATTTGTCAAAATATTAATAAATGTTAATATAAAATTTCTTTATATTAATAATATATATCAATTAAACTCATAAAAAAATCTATTTATAGATATAAAATAAAGATAACATTTGTTTGTAACTCATTATAATAAGATTACATATGCCATTTTGTATAATTACAATTTTTTATCTCAGTTTTTTTATTCAACTCATTTTCTTTCTCTTTATTTCAAATATATGCAGGAGAAGCTAATTTTTCTATTCATTTTCTCTTTTCTTATTTACTTTTTTCCCACTTTCTTTTTTCCCATTTTTTGGTAGAAATGCCAGAAACTATTATAAAACATTTTACAGCCTATATTTAGAGCATCGATGACAAAGACAGCACAAAACACTAGTTGAACACTTTATATATAAATAAAAAGAGCACCAAAAAAAAAAAAGAGCACCCTCCAAATGCATAAACTGCTCTATCCCTTCTTACCATATATATATATATATATCACTGATTGCCCAGCTGCCGTCACATTCACCTGGACCAACCATCATAAGTGAAACCCCACACTTTTGTATTTAATCTACTGCACTTGGACAGTTATCATCATCGTCCAATTAGTTTCTTCGTGGAAAACGAGAACCGGGCCAACTAAGATTGATTGAGAGAGATAAATCTTCAGAAATAACATATATAGAGAGATTATTTTCAGTAAAAACGGATGAATTATATTTATGGTCAGGGAGAAAACTTGTGATCCCAGAAAAACAAGCAGTTTCTTGTTGAGGTTAACTCATATTCTGACTAGAACAATAAGAGAAATGCGAGCCAATGGAGGGCTTCACTAAAGGACAAAACACAAGCACACACACGTGAATAATCCCTTCAAAGGGAGAGGCTAATCCCCTTATTCTTTTGGATGATGATGAAGGGCTTTATCATTAAAGTAGTCTAATTTTATAAATTATTTATTAAATTAAGATAATTTAAAAATTATTTATTGATTTGAGATCTTTTTTGTAAGGGATTATAAAATGTATTTTATAAATTCTTTTATTGATAAGGGATTAAAAAATAAATTTATAATTTTTTATCATGTTATATAAATTGTATTTTCAATTTATTTTTTGTGAAAAGTTGACATTATTCCAGCATACAAAAAGAAGAATAAACTTTTATAATATTTTAATAAAAGAAATAAAAAAATAATTTTAAGTTGTTCTTTTCAAAAAATTGGCATCACTCCAATCAAATAAGAATTACATTTATTAAATATTTTAATAATAAAATAAAAAATGAGTAACTTCAAATTACTCTTTCTTAAAAATTATTATCATGTGTCAAACACTTAAAAAAGAATAACTTATAATTGCTTATTCTATTCTACTTACTACCTAGTTACATGTAGTCTATTAATTCTCCCAAACTCTTTTTTAAACAATACCGCTAGTCCCCCTTCCCCACACACTCATCACTTTCACTCTTTCATTATTACTTTTTCATTGTATTTTTTTTTCTTTTTATTTTTCACCTTTCACCTTTGTCAGTTTCACGTGAATTGTAGACGTGAAGTAATTCATCCATCAATTAAAAGTCATATTAGGTAAATGTAATATAATATTTTTATATTATATTTTAATATATACATTTTGCTTATAACACTATACGGTTGCAACATTTTTTCTTTTGGAAAAGTATACTAAGTCTCCTTAAACACTAAACTTTTTGTAAATAATCACTTTGAACTCTAAAGTTGTTTTAATTAATCTCTAAATTTTAATTAATATATTCCAATAGACCCTTCTATTAAGATGTCATTAACTCACTAACAGTGAGATAATACTAGTCGTAAATCTACATTAAATATGGGTCCTTGATTTATTTATTATTAATAAATATTTTTAAAATTTTTAAAGCAACCTAAATATTAAAAAAGAAAAAACAAGGTGATATTTTCCTTCCGATCTTCTGCATGAGTAATGGGTCTTTGCATCAACACCTACACGGGACGTATTTTTAAGGTGGCTTAGTACAATTTTCTCTTCTTCTTTTTTATCTGAATTATTTGTAACATTGTTATTTTTATTAATTAATTAACTTATTTATTGCATTATATGTATTTGTTTGTGATATTGCTATTTGTTAATTTATTATTAAATAATATGAATACAATTTTTATGCAAGGTTAGAATAAAATAATTTTATACTATTATTTAATAATGTATTGAGATATTATTTAATGAGTTTGACAAAGAAAAAATTTATATGCATTGTCAATTTTATTAAATAATGTGACAATATATCTATCCAAAAATAATGTCTATTTAGAATCATAGACCATATCTGGCCACCCATTTGTGTTATCAGATTAAATGCCTCCTCAACTTCAAATCTTGTGCACTGTAGATCATATCTACGAATTTGGTAGAAACTTGCATCTTCTTGATTTTTCATGATCGCCTCAATTAATTTCTTACAAAATCTATGCCCAGCATTTTGCTCAAACTTAGCCTATCTCAATTTCTACATGCACAAAGTACTTTACCATCCTACTATATGTGCACTTCACCAATGCCATTATTGACAAATTTCGAGCACCTTTTAAGATTTTATTTACAGCCTTTGACAAGTTCGTTGTCATGTGCCCATATCTTCGTCTTTCTTCATCATGAGCTAACTCCATTTTTCTTTTGAAATGTTATCGATCCACCTTTGTATGTCACTGCTAATTTGACGAAATTTTTGCAAGTTCCTCTCAAATTGGTGCTTACAAGAAGTATAACCTACATTAAAATAAGATAAAAGTTTTGAAAAGTAACAAAATCATATATCTCAATGAAACATTATAGGCAATGAACTTTTACCTAGTTTTAATAAGTCCTCCTTCAATTTTACATTCATGAACTTATGGTTGAAATTGTTGGCAATGTGGCGTATGCAGTATATATGATATGCATTGGGAAACTACCAAGCATGGTGGGCATTATTCACAACAGCTTTTATGTTTTGGTATCGATCAGAAATCAAACATAGACATTTCTTTCTTATCACTTATTGGCGTATGTTTGCCAAGAACCATGACCAAGAAAAGGTCTCATCTTCAGCAATAGCAAAGGCAATTGGAAGAACACAAATGTTGTCATGCTATGTCATGGCAATTAATAGTGTACTATGATACTTACCATACAGGAAGCATCAATTTGTATAATCGATTTGCAAAAGTTGAAAGCATTGCAACATTACTTAAAGGTCCAGAATAGTCAATGAAACTTATGAAACTGATGATCAACTTGATTGTTCATTTGTCTTGATTTTGTAGATGGAATCTAGTGCAAACAATTGCATATACTCCAGCATCTAGGTAAAGACCATACCTACTATACACGAGTAGACAACATCAAAATCCAATTTCTTATGATCTTGAGAAAGCATAAGATTCATACAAGTGTGACAACCACTCCATTTCATAATTTGTCATTTGTTTGTCTTCTTCCCTAAAATTGCCCTCATATGCCACAAGCAACATTCTGCATGTTTTGGGCACTTCACATATAAAAATGTTGATTTTGATTCAACCACAAAAAATGTCTGACGCCTCTTCATATAATAATGTTTAACAGCTAACTGAACAACTTCTTTACTATGAAACTGCAAACAAACATATAACTCATCTCCTGCACGCCAAGTACTGGTACATCCAACCCTGAAAAATCAATCTTTTGATCGGGGTGGTCCCTATTAATATATTTATAATGTGGAGTTGAAGTCCAAAATGGAGTCTCCAAGGAATGTTCAGCACATGTACATGTCTTAAAAGCATAAGAGGCAAGTACTAACTTCACTATATACCAACTAATTCATGCGGATAATAACTTGTTTATTGTGGAAGTTTGGTGACAAGTAATGATAATGCAACTGGAGAAGCCATAATAACTAGGGAAACCAAGCCAACAACATCAAAATCAGCATCAAAACCACCATTAACTTCAGTATCAAACGAATTGCCATTGGGAATTTCACCTTTGTCTTTGTCTTCATCTTTACTGGACTCCATTGTCAAGTCTCCATTCCAATCTTCATCATCATCTAAAAGCCCAATGTAGGCGTCAAATTGACCACAAAAAGTACAACAATAGACTCATCAACATGGCATTCTTCATAAGTATTTGTAGTTGAGTATTCACATGATATGAATACACAAGTAAGGATGAACTGCCTATAACGTCGATCTCAACTTATAGTTCCAGTGTTGTCATAGTAGAGTGTTGATCATACACTCAATATATTCATCATCAAATATTTCAAAAGCAGTATATTTGCTCTCATTTCAAGATATCAAAAATTTATATGTAAGACTAGAAATGATTTGATAAGTCTGAAAGATTAATTTAGCATGAATCTTTCTCTTTAACATCTTATAACTAATACTATAATATTTAATTTGAATTGGTCCCATGTCGTCTTCGAATGTGAGCCTTTGTGACTTTTCAAACTTTTTGCCATTTGAATAGATGAAAATAACAAATTAACTCATCTTTAGAAGATTTTTTTTTTTTAAAGTAAGTATCTATGAGAGACAAATTTAAAAGTTGCAAGAAAGAGTGTACAAGAGAGAAGAGATGAGAAGAATGCTTGCTCGAGTTCGGGTTTAAATGGAGAGGGCGAGGAAGAGCACATCAGCCAAGGGAATGAGGCGTAAATGATTGGTGGGAAGTATCAAACTTTTAAGAAAGAGCAACTTGAAGTTCCTTATTTCATTTTATTATTAAAATATTTGCTAAAACTAGTTCTTTTTTTACCGATGTAATGTCGTGTCGGTTTTTGAAAAGAGCAACTTGTAGTTACTTACTTTTTCTATTAAAAAATTTTTGAAACTGATTCCATCTTTGCCTGATGTGATGTTGTGTCAGCTTTTGGAAAGAACAATTTAAAGTTGTTCATTTCATTTTATTATTAAAATATTTATTAAAGCTGATTTTTATTTAATTGATGTGTCAACTTTTGGAAAGAGCAATTTGAAGTTACGTCTTTACTTTTTTTAATTAAAATATTATTCAAGTTTATTCTTCTTTTGATTGATTAGACAATGTCAGATTTTCACAAAGAGCTAATAAAAAAATAAGAGATTCATTGTCAGTGTGACAAAAAAGACCTCAAATGAGTAAATAATTTTAAAATTATCCTAATTTAATAAATAGTTTATAAAATTACACAATTTTAGTAAAAAAAAAACTGATGATGAAGAGCCACACTTGACTCTTCACCTCTAAGTTTTATTGGTGTAGCCACCTAACAAAAATTATGAGATTCCTTGTCAGTGTGACAAAAAAGACCTCAAATGAGTAAATAATTTTAAAATTATCATAATTTAATAAATAGTTTATAAAATTACACAATTTTAGTAAAAAAAAAAATTGATGATGAAGAGCCAAACTTAACTCTTCAACTCTAAGTTTTATTGGTGTAGCCACCTAACAAAAATTACCTTCTTAATTTTTTTTGTATATTTTTGTATATATGTTTGTTATCTCTCTCTTATTCCTAGAAGATAGCTTTAGTTTTGTTTCAAATTCAAACTTTTATTGTATTCAAATTATTCCTTTCAGTTTGTATATATTCATGTAATGTAAAACACGTAAAGTGAATGAAAGCATTCCTTTAATTCTGTTCTCTTATATGGTATCAGTAGTCATTGTTTCAAAGTTCTTTTGATCCTTCAAATTCTATTCTCTTATAAGTTTGTGCTTTCTTGTTTCTTAACCGTGGTTAGTCGTGATATATTTTGATATACTCCTTAGAGTGAAAAATTTTTATACTACAATTTAATAATGTATTGTTATATATTATTAAAAGAGTTAAGCCTTTTAAACTATTATTATTACAGTTAATTTAAGGATACAACAACACATTATTTACTAATAGTATAAAAAATAATTATAGAGAGAACTGTATAAGATATTATATGTAATTAGCAAAGGGAAAGCTGAAGTGCACGTTGCTAGCAGCATAGAAACAACGCAGGGTTTTGAACATGCTCAATATAATAGGGAAAATAGTTCCCTAATTTACATGGACGCCCACATCACCCAGTGAAATATTCAAGTTGTTCCCTACTAGTAAATCCCGACTTTGATTATCCCCTAGATTATTTAAGTTCCCATAATAAAGTTGCTGACTTATTATTGGTTGATAATATACAACAAAAGCGCCATTAACAGACACAGTGCTAAGAGGTTAAGGAGTAAAATAAATTATTGGGTAAACACCGTCAACCATAGATACTTTATTCAATATTACAAGTATAAGGTTGTATAGCTCATGCATATTAAGAATGCACCAAAAGGGATATCAGCTTTGGTGCAAACATTCTCTATTTATAGAGAGAATGAAGCACTCTGATTGGCCCCGTAAAATGTCAACTAATCGCATGATGGCAGCCATGTTTAATGCTCCCAGTTTTTGATTTATCACGGGATCAGCGAGCAGTTGGGGAACAGTACGAAACTGAGATCATCTTTAAAGGATATTTAATTCTCAATAAAGTCAAAGCAACAGCTTTCTAAAGAATCGCACTGTTACCACCTGCAGTTTCAGTGATTATACTCAAAGTTTACACAGAGAACGCCTAAAGAAATCTCAAGAATTAATACTTGGAGACAATGAAACGTCTGGAGTCCGATGTTAATTTTTCGAACTCATGTATTAATCGTATGCCTGGATGATCCTGCTAAAACTTGACACCTGACTATCCTTCTAAACGTCAAGCTGGGGGCAACTGTTCTAGATTGTGATCCGGGATCTCGTCTAGTTGGACCAACCCGGCACACGTATGACCGGACTCTGTCGTGGACGACGTAGTTAAGGCCTTGAAAGTAGTCCAGACCTTGGAGCCATGCACATTGAGTGACGTTAGGCCATAATATCAAGATTGCTAGATATGTACAGATGATATATTCCTAAATATCCGTAACTTTCAATCATCTATTTACGATATTATAGGACTCATAATTATCTCAGATTGATAAGTAGCTCTCGTATCAAGAATTCCTAACTTATAGGAATTCATCCCAATAATAATGGGAAGTTAATCCTTGCCAAGATACTAATCCTAAATACCTGCATTCAATACAGATTGCATAAGAATTCTATACACGCTCTATAAATACAAGACTAAGTAGTTTTAATCAGGTATTAGTAAATTACTCAATATACATTGTCTTACTTGTACACAGTCTGACTTGAGCGTTGGAATCCCTTTGCAAGTACCCACCCCCTGTCTCAACTCGCTCGGCTGCTGTTGTTCAAGGAGGAGATCATCGTTACGTGCCTATCTCAGGTACCCTCTGAATCCACTTCAAAACATTATTAAATATAGCAATTGCAATCCCTCCTTAAATGATAAGTTGTACATGTAAGATGTAAGTAGGAAAGATTCAACTAATGTAACTGGAACACAATTTTTTGGCTAAAACTAAAAGAGACTGCACTAATGAACATTAACAGAAAAAAAAGATCATTAGAAAAGGCTAGAGCATGATTAATTTATAGTAGCATCATGCTCTTAACCTCAAATATTGTTAGACACTTCAGTCATGGATCACATTTTCTGTCCTTAACTTTGACAATATTCCCCATTGTTATTGAATTACTGACCAAAACACCATGATTGAAGCATGATTTTCTAGAAAGAAATCTTGAAGCACAAGCTGCACGACAAAATAGCCATTCTCTTTTCTTTTTTCTTTTTTCTTTTATCATTTTCATCATACAAGAGGAGTTGAAAAAAGTTCTTCTAAAATAAATTTATGTATAATGTAAGTAAATAATAATATATATATCCTTAATTTCATCTAAAGTGTATTATAATGTTAATCTACTAAATAATTAAGAGTGGATGTACTATTACTAACACACTTTACATGCAATGTAATTTCACAACTAAAAAAATATCTTCCAAAACTTACAAAGCAAAACCCTTCAAGTAGTCAAGATCATGCTTGGCCCTCTCTTGGAAATTCTTGAAACCATGTGTCCAAAATGTCCATCGGGACACTAGACAACCAACTTGGACCCATCCACACCTTAGATTGATTGTATAAAACTGAAAAAAAATCTCACCAAGTTGACGAAGCTGGAGTAAGCTCTGCAACCAACATCCCTGAGTCGAATCATAGAGTTCTGGACCAGCCTGGAACTTGCAAGAAAGGGGCACGCAGTGGCAAGGTCCTGTGGCATTGAGGTAGGTGTTGAGCAGAGTTGCAGAGGCTTGCAATAGAGTGACGATTGGAAGATTTATCACCACGAGATATTCTTGTGTGTACACAGATGTAACGCATCATCTTTATACACAAAAAACAAAATGTTGGAGAGAGAAAAATGGGTCTAACTAAACTCACTCATCACAAAAAATCATCATCTCTCTCTAACTTTTTGTGAGTGTGTGTAAAGATGACGCGTTATATTTGTGTGCAGTTAAGAATTTCTTTATCACCACTAAAAGGGGGATGGAGTTAGGGGAATAGTTGCGAAAGGAAGAAGTTATGAATAGATGATGTATTAATTAATAATTAATGAATTATTTGTTAAAATTATGAATTATTAAAATAAAAATGTTGTTTAAATATTTAGAATATGACATTCGCTTAAGACATTATATTATATGTGAGTATAATTTACTATTGTCGTATATTATATGTCAAGTTAAAATGAATGTATCGGATATATATATATATATATATATATATATATATATATATATATATATATATATATATATATATATATATATATACAGTATAACATCATATGCGTGTCATATTCTTAAGGTTATGTTTGAATATTTAGTAATTAATGAAATGGAATAAATTGAGATAGGATGAAATGGGATGTGATGGAATGGAATGGAATAAAAGTATTATTCTATTGTTTGGATATTTTAGGATGGAATGAAGTAAAGTTATCATTCCATTGTTTGAGAAGTGGATGGAATGATATGAGTTATAACTTTATTTTTTCCTAAATTACTCTTATTGCAAACACACTAATTTTAGGATATGAGGTTAATATAATAATATCATAATTATAATTATAATAAAAAATATGATTTTATCTCATACCCCCCAAATTGGGGGATAAGAAAATTAATGGTTTGTGGTGGGATGGGATGAGATCCATCCTACACACTTTTATCTCATTTCACTATTTTTTAACATAATCAAATAATAGAACATATTTTCATTCCATCTTATTCCATTCCATTCTACTCAATCTCATCAATCCAAACATAACCTAAGTGTATAACATAACTATATACAATAAAGAGTTTAGAGTGCAAGGGCTTGAAGAAAAGAGTTAGAACGACAACCTGGAATAGCCAAGATAGCCTGTTTGGTTTCATTATTATTATTTTTTCATTCTCAATGAAAACTGAAAATGATTGAGAAAACATGATTGGTTTACAATTTTCATTTTCATTTTTAGAAAATGAACTCTACATTTCTAAAAATTTTGGAAACATCAAATGTTGTTTTTAATGTTTGCACTTATGGTGCAGTGGCATTGTTGTAATTTTAAAGATGAAGTTTTCTTTCTTTCTTTTTTATTTTTTTTATTTCATGCCTCTGTCCCCCTCACCGTCTCACCCTTCTCAGAACCTCCATTGCCTTGAAGCCCCATGGCTTACAATCTCAAAAGGTGAATGTCAGCCTTATGCTGTGGTTGAGACACTAAGATTCAAATCTCTGTCTTCTTCTTCAATTGAAGATTGGAAAGGAAGATACCAATTGCTGAAATTGTTTTGTTGAAATGAGACTTTCTTCAGGTGGGAGGGGCATGGTTCTTGTGAATGTGGATTTCGTAAGAACATTGTAAGAGCCCACATCTAAAAACTTCTAGAAAATTAGGGCAGGAGTTGACTGAAACCAAAAAAAAAAAATTATGTGATGATCTTGTTCCCTTCATTGTAGAAAAGAATATTTGAATAGGAGAGAAAAAGACAAAAGAAAATGAAAACAACAAAAACAAATGCATTCTCAAAAACCTAAAAAATAGAAAATGGAAATGATTTAAAAATTAACTCTGATTTTCTTACCTATTGGTGTAAGGTTAACATTGATGGGAGCACTAGTGGCATGGATGGCAGCACGGGTTTAGTGGCTTATTATGTGATCACATGGGGGAATGGTTGCATGGGTTTATTGCTCTTATGGGTGCTTATGAAATTTTACATGCTGAGATTTTAGCTACTCTTCAAGGTCTTCGTTTGGGTCGTACTTTGCAGCTTTCCAAGCTCTCTGTGAGTTTGATTCCCTTGAGGTTGTGAGGCTAGCTTCCGTTGTTCCTTTGGATGATATTCTTCACCATAAATATAGTGCCATTATTGCAGATATTAGAGCTCTCCTCAACCGGCAGGATTGGGAGGCTGTGGTTATTACTCACGTCTACAGGGAGGCTAATCAGTGTGCTGAATTTTTAGCGAAGAAAGGCAAATTGGATAATGATGGTTTTCATCAAGATTTTAAATCTCGGACCGCATCACGTGATGCGGCCGCGACAAAACAGTCGTGGCCGCTGTCGAGACCGCAACAAGCCGCAATTGTGGCCACATTTGGCCGTATCAGCTGTAACGCGATCGCGACATGACCGCAACAGAGATTTAAAACCCTGGTTTTCGTATCTGGTCCACCCCGTCTTCGGATCTCCACTTTTCTTTATCGGCTGATGTTGCTGGAGTGATCTTTAATAAATTGTAGTGCTGCTTTTTTCCTTTTTGGTTATTTTTTCTCCCCTTACCAAAATAAGAAAAATTAATGAAATAATTTTGTTTATCCATCTTTTTTCTTAATATTTATATTTGATTGGTCACTGTCGCGACCGGGATCGCGGCGAAAAATAGCAACTCGAATTAATTTTAAAAATATGAAAATGAAAAATGGAGTCGCCACCAATTTTATTTTAACTAAGGAAAAATTGGAAAACCTTTCTTTGAAAATGGTCTTTGGAACCAGATTGGATTCGGGAGTCGATTATGGATAGGGAAGGACGAAAACTTAATCCCACAGCACCCCTAACACACCCGTTCTAAAACGATACCTTAAGTTAATTGTGCAAATTCTTAACAATCCTTGAAAATATTTGTTTTACCCCTTTTGCAAACATTGTAACTAAAAAAAAGGAAAATCACAAAATTATGAAAATTTAATTTTGGCTTGACAGAAATGAAATTCTGCTCCTACGTATCCCCTGGTGCAATGGGAAACTCAAAGTTACGTAGTTCTTTATAAAATAAGTGTGGGGTAATTAATTTAAAAAAAATGAATCAATTCTTGCACAAGATTCAAGTTAGCACTAGGCTACTCAATAAACTCTTATGATCCAAAAGATAATGAAGATAGCATTCGCTATTCAATCATCGTCATCGGACATTGCATGGATTAAAAGATTTTTATTTTTATTTTTATATTCTTTTACACAGGATTCAAGTTAGCACTAGGCTACTTAATAAACCCTTATGATCCAAAAGATAATGAAGATATCATTTGTTATTCAATCATCGTCATCGGACATTACATGGATTAAAAGATTTTTTATTTTTTTTATATTTTTTTACCCTTCTTCTTTTTTTTTTTTTTACCAAAAGTGTATCATTATTGCCTTAATATGAAATGAACAGCAGCCCACGTGATTCAAACTCAAACCCCAAAAGACAGTCAACAATTCAATTTACAAGAAAAAGAGTTTGGAGACTTTGGCAACAATAACAGAGCATACCCCAGGGGACGTTTGGTGAGGGATTTGGACCCTGAGGTTCGACGGTCGGTTTGAGGAGATGGGATGGTTCTGTTTTGGGGTTCGACGATCGGTTGGAGGTGACGATGGGATGGTTCTGTTTTGGGGTTCAACGGTCGGTTGGAGGATATGATGGTGTATGAAGTTGGTCGGTGAAGGTCACAATAGTGTGGTTCAACGGTCAGTAAAGGGGGTATGATGGTGTTTGCGAAGTTGGTTAAAGATTACAGTGGTGCGGTTCGACGATCGATGGAGAGGATGTGATGGTTTGGGTGATGGGGATTATGGAGGCTTTGAAAATGTTGAATGTTTTTGGAGGTGAAAGGGTAGTGATCTGATTTGATGTTCGACGGTCGGTGAAAAGGACGTGATGGAGTTTGGGTCACGGTTGGGGTCTAACGGTCGGGTATAGGTTGGGTTTGAGAGGTGATTTCACGTAATGGATGGTTGAAGGATGGTGGTGCGGGTTCATAGTGATAATAAGAGGGGATGGTGAAGGTTGATATATGGGAATTCGACGGTCGATGGAGAGGGTATGAGGGTTGTTTGGAGGTTACAAATGATGGATTTGTGGTTTCGGTTTGGAGGTTTGGAGGTTTGGAGGTTTGGGAGATAGGTGATCTGGTTTGTGGGGTCCGACAGTCGGTGGAGAGGGTATGAGGATGGTGTTTGAGTTCGACAGTCGGTGAGGAGAAGGATATGGCTTCTTGATTTTGACGGTCGGTCAAGAGTTGATGGATCTAGTGTTTGTGGGTCGATTGGTTGAAGGTATGACGAATCTGGTGTTTGAGTTCGACAGTCGGTGAGGGGAAGGATATGGCTTCTTGGATTTCGACGGTCGGTCAAGAGTTGATGGATCTGGTGTTTGAGGGTCGGTTGGTTGAAGGTATGATGAATCTGGTGTTTGAGTTCGACAGTCGGTGAGGGGAAGGATATGGCTTCTTGGATTTCGACGGTCGGTCAAGAGTTGATGGATCTGGTGTTGTTTACGTATACATGGGTTGATGAAAGGTGGATGGAACTTGTTTGGATGAGATTTCACGGGGATGAGTTGTGTTTGGTGGATGTTTTCGGTCGGGAAAAGGATGAATGTGGGTAGTTGAAGATGAAGGTAGTAAAAGGGAGATGGGTTCATGGTTGGAGAGTGGACATTGGGTTTCAGTCAAGGAGGCTTGAGTGGATATGTAGCATTCAATTCAGGTTGGGTGCAGAGGGATTCAGGGGTTATGTGCAAGTGAGAATAGCTAGCAGAAAATGAGCTATATGGCATAAATGATGAATGTTACCTGTGGAGTTCAAGGTGGAGCAATTGAAGTGGATGCTATTCCTCAGCAAGGCTCCTGTCTCCTTCTTGTTCCCTTCTCTCTGTTTCCCTTGTGATGGCTGTGCTCTTGGAATTTTATGGTGATGAAGATTGATAAAGACGATGGTCACGGTGGAGAATGGGTGGAGGTGCTGTTTTTGGTGATAAAGGTGGTGAAATGGAAGGTGTTTTCTGGTTCGATTTTGGGTGATAGGAAGGATAGAGAAGGTGGTTTAATGCTGGGTGGTCAGAGGTTGATAGGGATCCTCAAGGGTGGGGTGGTTCTTGAAGTGAATAGAAGTTCAAAAAAATGTCGTTCTTTTCCCCTTTCTGATGCTCCTCTCTTTTTAATATCCCTCCTTTTCATCATTTTTCCCCTGACATTTTCTTCTCTTTTTTTTCTTTACGTCAACCTCCCTACGTTGAGCCCCCATCTCCTCCTCTATCAAGACCTTTTCTTTTCTTTCCATCCTTTCAGCCCCCCCTTTTTTTAGCTTGCTGCCTTAATGCATTTAATGCATTCTTACTTTACGTGTGCAGGCATCAGGCATTAAATGCAATGCCTCATTTTCATTTTTTTTTTAAAACGAGATCAGTGTTCCTTTTCTCTCTTTTTTTTTAGAACGAGATCAGTGTTCCTTTTCTCTCTTTTTTTAGTAGGCTTACAATTGGGCCTAAAAAATAATTCTTTTACTCTTCATTTTTTTGTTTTTTGTTTTTTTTAGCCTAGTCAAAATTGAGTATTCACAGTTGCCCCTCTTTACTTGTTTCTTACTAGATAATAAGAAAACTGTGGTCTTCATATTATCGTCGCAAGAAACGAATAAAGATATGAATTTCAATTTTGTCCGGCGATGCATGAGATGTAAAATAAATGCGAGAAACGCATGGAGCCGATGTGCTCAAAAGAATTGACAGAAATTAAAATGAATGGAGCCGATGCGCTCAAAAGAAATTAAAATGCATGAAGCCGATGCGCTCAACAGAAATTAAAATGCTTGGAGCCGATGTGCTCAATAGAATTTAAAATGCATGGAGCTGATGCGCTCAAAAGAAATTAAAATGCATGGAGCCGATGCGCTCAACAGAAATTAAAATGCATGGAGCCGATGCGCTCAAAAGAAATTAAAATGCATGGAGCCGATGCGCTCAACAGAAATTAAAATGCATGGAGCCGATGCGCTCAAAAGAATTTAAAATGCATGGAGCCGATGCGCTCAAAAGAATTTAAAATGCATGAAGCCGATGAGCTCAACAGAAATTAAAATGCATGGAGTCGATGCGCTCAACAGAATTTAAAATGCATGGAGCCGATGCGCTCAAAAGAAATTAAAATGCAAGGAGCCGATGCGCTCGACAGAAAGTAAAATGCATGGAATGCAGGGAGTCGATGCGCTCAACAGAATTTAAAATGCAAGGAGCCGATGCGCTCAAAAGAAATTAAAATGTATGGAGCCGATGCGCTCGACAGAAAGTAAAATGCATGGAATGCAGGGAGCCGATGCACTCAACAGAATTTAAAATGCAAGGAGCCGATGCGCTCAAAAGAAATTAAAATGCATGGAATGCAGGAAGCCGATGCGCTCAACAGAATTTAAAATGCAAGGAGCCAGTGCGCTCAAAAGAAATTAAAATGCATGGAGCCGATGCACTCAACAGAATTTAAAATGCATAGAGCCGATGCGCTCAAAAGAAATTAAAATGCAAGGAGCTGATGCGCTCGACAGAAAGTAAAATGCATGGAATGCAGGGAGCCGATGCGCTCAACAGAATTTAAAATGCAAGGAGCTGATGCGCTCGAAAGAAAGTAAAATGCATGGAATGCAGGGAGCCGATGTGCTCAACAGAATTTAAAATGCATGGAGCTGATGCGCTCAAAAGAAATTAAAATGCAAGGAGCCGATGCGCTAAACAGAAAGTAAAATGCATGGAATGCAGGGAGCCGATGCGCTCAAAAGTAAAGATAATGGGCAACTGCGTCCCGAAATGTAAAAGATAAACGGACTACTGTGCTCTCGAAAAATAGAGATTTAAAAAGGCAAGATATCTTGATCCAAAAAGATTTCTCTTCTTCCTTTTTTTTTGTTTTAGAATGTTAAAAACCCTTTGAACCAGCGGCGACCTTTGAAAAACTTGAACCAATCAAAACCCTTGTTCACATGTTTTTGCTCGTCGGACCTGATAACCTTGATCTTCCTCTCTTGCTTCTTCTTCCCTTTTTTCTTGATTCCCCTTTTTTCTTGGCAACGAAATCCCATACTGCGTTGCAATTTGTAGTTTAAGCTACTGAGATCTTTTAGTCCAAGTCAATCATTGAAAGATTGTTGTAGAATTGTCAAGTCAAATTGTTAACCATAAATTTATCCTATTTGAGACATAACTTAATAAGTAAGCATGCATTCATGAATGGATAGAAATTCGTTGAATGAACAAACTTCTTTTTATTGCTTTGATGATCAGATCATACATGGACTTTTAGTAAGACACATGCTTGAAAGATGAAATCCTAGGAACTAAAGGAGGTTACAAATGATAAGAAAAATTTGCCCCAGTATTAGTTTCTTGTTCCTCATTCAATTGATTCCCTGCAATGGCCTGATAACTCAACTATTGCCTCTGTATTGTTACTTCCTTCAACACATCTTCTCCTCAGTCCTTCAAAAATAATTGCCCTAGTGTAGCCAATTGAAAACAAACAAAATTGCCCCAGTGTAGTCAATCAAATGTTGCTAAGAATTGCCCCAGTTTGGTGAGCCCTTCAAAGAGTTTCAAGCCAACTTTCTTTAAGATCTTGCCTATTTATTTGCTCTTACTTTTGCTTAGACCGCCCTTTTGGGTTTTCAGCCTAACGGGTCCCTCTTTTTTCATTTTTTTTTGTTTTTGTTTTTGTTTTTTTTGTTTTTTTGTTTTTTTTTAGGCATAGAATCTCTTGATAACATCAGTGTTGACAGGCCTTGGCAATTCTTCTCCATCCATATTCTGCAAAATTAATGCTCCTCCTGAAAATGCCTGCTTGACTATACGGGCCTTCGTAGTTCGGAGCCCATTTCCCTCTAGCATCCTCTTGATTAGGGAGAATTTTCTTCAAAACCAAATCTCCCGAACAAAATTCTCTGGGACGAATTTTCTTGTTAAAGGCTCTGGCCATTCTGCTTTGGTATAATTGCCCATGGCAAATAGCTGTCAGTCTTTTCTCTTCTATCATATTCAACTGCTCATGTCGAGTCTTTACCCATTCGGATTCTTCCAACTCTGCCTCCATCAAGACCCTTAGAGAAGGAATCTCAATTTCTATAGGAGAAACGGCCTCCATCCCATATACCAAAGAGAAAGGCGTTGCCCCAGTACTCGATCGTATATTGATACGATACGCGTGCAAAGCATAGGGCAACATTTCATGCCAATCTTTGTAATTCACCACCATCTTGGCAATAATTTTCTTGACATTCTTATTTGCGGCTTCAACTGCACCATTCATCTGGGGCCTGTAAGGAGCTGAATTATGATGCTTGACTTTGAAACTCTCACAAAACTTTTGAATCTTAGCACCGTTGAGATTGTTGCCATTATCTGTTATTATCCTTTCTGGAATTCCATATTTGCAGACGATATCCCTATTAAGGAATCTCAAAAACACCTTTTGAGTGATATTAGCATACGAGGAAGCTTCTACCCACTTGGTGAAATAATCAATCGCTACCAACATGAAGCGATGACCATTGGAAGCTTTAGGATTAATAGGTCCAATGACATCTATTCCCCAAATTAAGAAAGGCCATGGAGATACCAAATTATGCAAGGGAAATGGAGGTGCATTTACTCGATCTGTATATATCTGACACTTCTGGCACTTTCGCACATATTCCATGCAGTCTGTTTCCATGGAGGACCAATAATAACCACTTCTGAGAATTTTCCGTGCCACCATATGACCATTGGCATGAGTCCCACAAATCCCTTCATGGACTTCGGACATAATTATGCGAGCTTCACGAGCATCCACGCATCTAAGCAAAGTGCCATCATGGTTTCTTTTGTACAAAATCTCTCTATTTAAGAAAAAGGCCATTGCTAGACGACGAATAGTCTTCTTATTCACCTCACTTGCCCCAGTTGGGTATTATCTATGTTGAATATACTGCTTGATGTCGTGGTACCATGGCTTACCATCTAGCTCATCCTCCACATTAGCACAATATGCAGGCTCACTGTGCATCTTCACTTGGATAGGTTGAACATTATTGTGAACATCCAATTTGGTCATTACAGCTAAAGTGGCCAAGGCATCTGCGAACTGGTTTTTATCTCGAGTCAAATGGGAGAAGGTCACCTCCTCAAACTTCTCGATCAGCTGGGTCAAATACTTTTGATAAGGCACCAGCTTCGGGTCTTTGGTTTGCCATTCACCGTTCACTTGATAAATGATGAGTACTGAATCTCCAAATACATTTAGCTGTTTGATTCCCAAGTCAATTGCAACTTGTAAACCATTAGCACAGGCCTCATATTCTGCAACATTATTGGTGCATTCAAAGTTAAGTTTGATAGCGACTGGATATTGCTTTCTAGTTGGTGAAATAACCACGGCTCCTATGCCACTACTATGCATGTTGACTGCTCCATCAAAATACATCTTCCAAATGGACTCATCCTCCTTCTCTTCTTCTCCTTCTACTGTCAAAGTTTCTTCATCAGGGAATTCGGATGTTACTAGTTGTCCACCCTCAAGAGGGTTTTCAAGCTAAATGACCAGCAATTGCACTTCCTTTGACGGATTTCTGAGTTATGTACTTGATATCGAATTCTGATAGTATCACCTGCCATTTTGAAACCCTTAATGAAACATGAGGGCTTTCAAATATATACTTCAGGGGGTCCATTCGGGAGATCAACCAAGTGGTGTAATACAACATGTATTGCCTTAACCGTTTTGAGGTCCATACCAGAGCACAACAAGTATTTTCAATAGCCATGTAATGGGCCTCACATTCATTGAACTTCTTACTCAGATAATAAATTGCCTGCTCCCTTTTCTCCGACTCATCATGCTGCCCCAACATTGCTCCCATTGAGGTTGACAGTACGGTTAAGTACAATATCAGAGGCCGACCAGAGGTAGGTGGTACCAAAATAGGAGAATTCACTAGATAAGCCTTTATTTTGTCAAAAGCTCCTTGACATTCCTCATCCCATTTTCCTGGCTGGTGTTTCTTCAACAATTTGAATATAGGCTCACAAGTACTGGTCAAGTTGGCGATGAATCGAGCAATGTAGTTGAGTCTTCCGAGGAAACTTTCTCACTTCACGCTCTGTCTTAGGAGCAGGCATCTCCTGTATTGCTTTCACTTTATCTGGATCCACCTTTATTCCTTCTCTACTAACAATGAACCCGAGTAGCTTTCCCGTGGATGCTCCAAAAACACATTTAGCAAGGTTCAACCTCAGTTTGTACTTTCTGAGTCTTTTAAACAGCTTACGCAAAATTGTCACATGACTTTCTCCTTCTCTAGACTTGGCAACTATATCATCCACGTATACCTCAATTTCCTTGTGCATCATGTCGTGGAACAATGCAACCATAGCGCGTTGGTAAGTAGCCCCAGCATTCTTTAATCCAAATGGCATCACTGTGTAGCAAAATGTCCCCCAAGGAGTGATGAAAGTGGTTTTTTCTTTGTCATTGACATCCATGGGGATTTGATTGTACCATGAGTATCCGTCCATGAATGAAAACATGTGGTTCTTAGCAACATTATCAACCAACACATCGATGTGAGGGAGTGGGAAATTATCCTTCGGACTAGCCTTATTCAGATCCCTATAGTCCACACACATTCGGACATTCCCATCCTTCTTAGGCACAGGCACAACATTGGCTACCCATTCTGGGTGTCTGGATACTTCTACAAATCCTGCTTCTAGCTGCTTAGTCACCTCTTCCTTAATCTTCAGGGACATATCAGGATGCATCCTCCTTAACTTCTGCTTCTTTATCTCAACATCTGGATATAGTGGGATTTTATGAGATGCTATCTCCGGATCTAATCCAGGCATATCCCGATAAGACCAAGCAAAGACATCCACATGCTCTTTGAATAGTGCAATCATTTCTTCACATTTAGGATTTTTCACCATTTTTAACTCCTTTTTCTCTTCTTCTGTCCCCATGTTAATCACCTCGGCTTCCTCACCATTCAAGTCAAATTCCTTCTCGGAATACTCCAGTAATTTTTCAAAACTTTCGACGACTTCTCCCTCTTCATCAAATCCAGGGTCTTCTTGCTCAAACATCGCATGGGAAATAATTGATGAGTTTTCAAGGTCCCTTTCGTGAGGCGGATTTTCTATGAGACTCAGATCCCTGGAAGGTAATTTTCGTGGAGTTGGAAAAGCAAAATAGAGTGGGAATGATAAAAAGAAAAAAAACAAAATATTATACGAAAGGAAAAAAGAAAAATGATAAATGCAGGTGGACAAGTTAACGTGCAACGAGGAGGAATGTTGAATAATCATGCAAATTCATTAAGTTGATGCCTCAAACAACACAAACATAAGCTCAAAACACAGCCAATCTTAAATATTAGCTTAGTACAGTATGACCAGATAATTACTTGGAAACAATCACATCAATCACCGGTTCGGACTTCCAGTTCTTCAGTGGCTCCTCATCAGCAGAGGGACAGATTGCCTTGCTCTCCTTTGGGCCTTCTTCATGCAACGCATTAACTGTGGGATGGTATTAGGAGCGAATGACTTCTCCAGACATGAGTATCTCGGTCGGTGCTGGGAATGTTTCCCTCAGGTGGGAAATATTCATCATCTTGCCCCTGTCATTTTTCTTCCTGAGGGTCATGCTCCTTGTTCTCTCTTCCGGGGATGCCTCATACCTTAACCCGAACTTGTCCTACTTTTTCGGGAAGGACACCGGCGACCGAGTACCTTGCAATTGTGAGCCCAAGCCTTTTCCTCTATCGTAACCATTACTTGCCATGATCCAGGCCACTACTTGATCCACACTTTGTGTCGGGGATCCATCCTTACTAACTCCAGTCTCAACTATTTCAAAACTATGCCATAAATTCTCTTCATCTTTCTCTGCACTTTCCATATACGACACTGAAACTGGTTTTGACAACATGATCTCTTCCTCCCCATGTATGGTAATGATTGACCCATTTTTAATATATTTAACACTTTGATGCAGGGTTGAGGGAACAGCACCGGCAGCATGGATCCATGGTCTCCCCAAGAGCATTATGTAACCAGGCTCAATGTTCATAACTTGGAACAATACCTGAAAATTGCTTGGACCAATCTCTAATGGCAACGTCATCTCTCCTAAAATGCTTCTCCTATTTCCATCAAAGGCTCGCACCACCATTTCTCGGGGTAACACTTCATCCTCACTTATTGATAACGAGGTTAGAGTCGACTTCGGTAGGATATTTAGCGCAGACCTCCCATCAATCAAGACCTTTGGAACCATATACCCTTTGCATTTAAGAGTTATGTGTAAGGCCTATGGGTTTTTCTCAAACCGAGAGGTGATCTCTTCATCCATGAATGTAATCATGTTGACGTGCTTTACCGGGTCCACCATGTTGACAACATTCTCAGGAGTAACATCAGATTTGACATAAGCCTCATTTAGTACTCTTAGCAACACCTTTCGATGTAACTCAGATGTCAAAATGAGTGACAGGAGGGATATCCTTGCTGGCGTCCTTTTCAACTGTTCCATCACATCGTACTCACTTTGTTTCACGATCTTCAAAAATTCTTCTTCCTCTTTTTTCCCTCTCTCCTCTTCTCTTGCATTTTCCTCCTTACTCCATTCTTTAATATTCTTTTTCTTCTCTACCTCTACTGGGCCATAGCATCGCCCACTCCTTGTTATTCTTCCTACCCTAACTATGTTAGTCACTGGGTCTCCCTCTTGACGTATTTCTGCCACTCAGGCATTCAAAGTCCTTTCTCCAACTCCCTTTATTTCCACCCTTGTTTCATAGCTCCAAGGTACTGCGCGGGCATCATTACAAGCAAATCGTGTTGGCTTCTTGACCGTCAACACTACTTTCCCCGATGCCAAAGCTTGGTTGAGAGGTGGTACCTTAAGTACTAATCGTTCAATCACATGGACCTCTTCAGAAGAAGTTACCCCTGGTCTTGCTTGTATTACTCCCAATGTGAGCAACCTCTGGACTCGATCCTTAAAGTCCCAACAGTTCTCAATATCATGCCCTGTTGCCCTACAGTGGTAAACGCACCTGGACTCTTCATCATGCCTCTCTTCTTCTTCCACCGATGAGGCTGGTGAAGTGATAACATAACCCGCTATCTTCAGTCCCTCAAATATTCGAATCATCGGCGTACGCAGGCTCATGACTTCTTTTATTGGAGGTCCTTCCATCTCCACGGCATTCGCCTCATTCCTTCCACTATGGTTAGGGATTGGGTTGTTAACGATATTGGGTCCAGCCTCTTCTTGAATGTCAAGCTTCCCATAAGCAATAAGCTTCCTTAATGCAGTCTTGAAAGCCTCACAATCTTCAATTGAATGTCCTGGGATATCCATGTGATATTTGCAAGTCAAATTTGGGTTATACCACGCTGGGAATGGTGGTTCTAACGGACGTACAGGATTTCCCGAAATGAGGTGAGTATCGAACAACTTTTGGAATAGATTCGCATTTAAAATGGACAGTCTTGGGAAAGGGGGAAGGTTTTGAGGACGAAAGCGACCTTGATTTTGAAAGTTTGGCCGAGGTTGTGGGTGATTTGAGTAGGTTTGTGAAGGTGCAGGTGGGTATCGGGTATAGGTTGGGCGAGCTGGCATATATGGTTGTGGTGTGGGGACATTATTGATTTGAAATTACGGAGTTGGGGTGATGTTTGCGGCAAGCATAGCTTGGTGGGGCGGGTAATAAGGAAGTGTAGGTGTTTGATATGGAAGGTGAGGGTTAAGGTTATATGGTAGTTGGCGGCTTGAGTTTTGTGGGGAATATCGAGGTCTGAAGGTCTGCTGGCGTTGGACATAACTCACCTCGGGTTCCTTCTTTTTCGGCTGGAATCCCTTCTTGAAGGCAGTATTCTCTGTATTGCTCACCGGCAACTTCCCAGCTTTGGCCATAATCTCTATCCTTTCTCCCGCCATTATCAATTCTGCAAAATCCTTATAGGCTGCCCCGACCATTGCCCCGATAAAAGGATTTCCCAAGGTTCCCAGGAAATATGAACACATCTCAGATAGTGTCAATGGGGGCTGAACTTGAGCTGCCAAAGCTCTCCACCTTTGTGCGTATTGTTTGAAAGGTTCATCACTTCCTTTCTGCATCGAGCTCAATTGTTCCCGGGTCGGAGTTGCATCTAGATTAAACTTGTATTGGTCCATGAATAGGTCAGCCAATTCTGTCCAACGAGAAATCTTAGAATGGTTTAATTGAAGATACCACTCTAAAGCAGGACCTGTAAGACTCTCGTGGAAAAAGCTAATGAGGAACTTATCATCCTTGGACCAAACAGCCATCTTGGTTCCATAACTGATCAAATGAAACCGAGGGTTGCCACTTCCATCATACTTGGCAAAATCGGGAATCTTGAAGTCTTTAGGGATTACGACATCTGTGGTAGGACACAGTTCTTCTATTCTCAGAAGCCCATAAGCACTAGGGCCCTTGATTGCCTTGATCTGTTCCTCCATTTTCTCCATCCACTCTTCCCTCATCCTGTCTTTATCAGTCATGACGTGGCTATTCCCAGAGTGAGGTATTGTTGCTTGTCCTGTAATGGACACATGAGGTTGTTCCCAAGTAGGGCCAGCATAACCAGGAACTTCATTATGAGCACCTTCCAAAGTGCAATACCCCTCCCCAATAGGCATAACAACCGGTGTCGTTTGAGGTGGCAGCTCATGGATCCCCCCAGTGATGCCTGAGGTAATAGCCGGGAAGGTCGGGGCGGTCATTGATGGCACATTTACATATGCTTCAACCCTATTTGTACATCTATTCCCGCTGATTAAGTGAAGAGACTCTCTCATGTCTTGCAATATTGCTTCCAACCGTACTTGGGCTTCTGACACCTCATTTATCCTCCCAGTCATTTCATCGACTTCTCTGCTCAAATTTCTCCCTGCCTCAGGATTATTAGCAGCCATCCTGGTCTGAGATCTGGTATTGTGAACTCGGGTTTGATTGGTATCTTCTTTCCTAGGTCGCGCAATGATTCCTGTATCAAATTGATTTATTAAAACAAAACAGCATTAAACAAAGAAAAGGAAAGCAGAAGTTAGCGCTATTGTGAGGATGCTTGGTGATTGTGGAAAGATCTGCACAGACATTCAATAGTAATGCAGGACCCCAAATTCTGCACTTCGGGTTCATCATCCTTTAGGCAAGAATATGGTTGACAGTGATCCCAAGGGAGTATTCTCTCCTCAATGGGTGCTATCTTCTTGAATATTCACAGGCAATGCAGTTATCCCTTCACTGAATACTAGTCTTTCTGTACTTTCACTGAAGGACGAATCGTCTCAGGTCGAGAGCACAATTGACAGCCTATTCAAGAGGGCATTCACCCTTCAATGAATAATGTCTGGGTGAAAAACAATAAAAATCAATGTTTGGAACAAAATACTGCAATTGGTCATTCATATTCATTTCAAATTTCAATTAGTACAAGGTCTCAGACTCCTCAAAAGGCAACATAAACAACATTACATTAACAACTTGGTTTGTTTCTTCCTAAGACCTTTAGCAAGACCTCGACAATACTTCATGAATTCGGCTATTTTTTGTGGTAGTCGTAACAATGGATTCAGTCAAATTTGAAGGTCTGCCTCTTCAAAATGATCAACCAGTTGTGCAGCATGATATTGCACACTGTCAGAAATGCTCTCATATTTCTTCTTCCATTCTTCTTTTTCAGCCCTTTGATCTTATGCTACTGATTGCCACATTTCTGTCCATTCTTCTTTTTGCCTCATTAGTCTTTGGACCTCGAGTTTCCACTGCTCATGGTCTCGCCCCAACTCTTGAATTTGCAGCTTCAAATGCTCATTCTCTAGGTTCGCTTCCATGAGTGCATCATGATATTTGGTAGCTAATGCCCGTCCTTGGTCAGAGCGGCACTTTGCTTCAGTCAGAGCTTCTTGTAAGGCTTGTATTCTACGATCTTGTACCCTAGCATTCGCCTCTAACTTTCCTTTCTCTTGCAAAACCAACACCATTGCCTCTTCCTGAGCGCTTATCTTTGCTCGCAATTCACGAACTTCTATTGTGGTCTTTTCAAATTTCGTCTCCTTTCCTTTCCTTGCCCTTTTTACTCGGCTTGGGGTTTCAGCCATATCTACACATGTGTCTTTTAAATATTCAACTTCATCAGCTAGCTTCTGGCATCGACTCTGGTGGATGACTACTTTTAACTCAGCGGCTTCCTTTTCTTGTTCCAAGACTTTCATCTATGCTTTCAATCTTTCCGTCTCGGTGGCCATTTGAGGTATGATCTGAGGATGACCTTTATCCTCTGAAACTGTCTGAGGGAGACTATTTTGCACCCTTCTTACCTCTCTCCATTGCAAGTATTCAGGGGTATAGACCACCACATACTTCCCCAATTCTTTTGTTCCTGCCATATGAATATTCTTCCAAGCATCTCTAATCCCTTTTTCTCGCTTAGTAGTGCTTCCGTCTTGCTAGTATAAGAAGCTGAACCCTTCAAGTTACTTTTCGTTGGGCACATATTGAGTCCATCGGAGTTGTCTAAGCACAAGGATTGGCGCATACGATACACCACCTCTAGGGCTCATCAAAGGAACATTAGGGAAGTCACCGCAGTTGAAAACTATTTCTTCTCCATGATACCACAGGCATACCCATTTGAAAGCATCTGGCCCCATCCTCATGAACTCATTTTTCCATTCATAAGCTTTTTGTTGCTTCACTGGTTTACGACCAAAATTCCTTAACGGGTCAGGTAGGAGTCCCAGGCGATTGTGCACATCCATGTGTGTTATGATCCAAACGTACAACATGTATGTACAACATCGAATCTTTCCACCACCCTTTTGATGACAGATTTCCATTATCAAGAAAGTATCAGCAAGAATAGCAGGGACTGGGTTTGTTTTATGCTTCTCAAACTTGAAGAATACATCCATTGTTGCTTGATCTACCATATCTGAGGTAAATGAGAATAATACTAACTCAAAGTTAGTTAAGGCTAGTGTTTTGTTGAAGAAATCCCACTTTCCTTGTTGTGCTAGATACTGAAGATGTGTTTCGAGGTAGCTTTTCTTCAAGCCTTCTGTTCCTCCCCTTTTTTCCATGCCGAACTGATTTGTTTGAGCCCCTATCAGTTCTGCTATCTTCCCTACTGACACATAATACCCTCCATAAAGATAAACATTTGGGTGTTTACTCATTGGGAGTCTTAACATGATAGCGTACTCTTCAATGGTCGGTACAATATCTAGGTCAGGCAACTCAAAACATTTCAGAGAATGGTTCCAAAATTGAGCTAGGCCACTCAAGACAGGCTCTTCAACTGTGATGTGCAATAAATTCAAGATCTGCCCATAATTACTCGAAAACTCTGATCGAGCTTCAGAAGTCATCTGTTGAGTAATGTCTCTCACATGCCTCAGATCACTGCCATTAACTGCAATCTTCATATTCCTCTTGAGGTCAACTGTATTGCTTATGTTTTACCCACGACACCTTTCTTCCATCCTTTGCTATTGATAAGTACTAATCTTTCCACTTTACCAAGCAAACTCACCCTACAATACTAAAAAAAAGTGTAAGCATGCCAGAAAAAGAATGGTGCACCCTAAGGGTACCTCTTATCGAAGTAACTCTAGAGAATGTATCCTAACAATCTACATGGAGAAACCCTTATAGGGTTGTAAACCCCAAAGGATGATGCATGATATGCAAATACATTTTTTTGCTAAAAGGGGTATGACAATGCAAGACGAGATATCCCCCTCTTTTCCTTTTTTTTTTATGCAGTGAATGCCATGAGAATGCAAGATATTTTTTTTTGAATGAATGAATGAATGAATGAATGATATATGAAAGCGATACATAAAGAATTTTTTTTTACTAAGAATGAAAATGTAAGACGATGTATTTTTGATGATTTTTTTTTTAAAAAGAAACTGCAAGAATGAATGATATGAGAAACAGATAAATAAAGAAGAAAAAGAAGTACACTCCCTTTTGTGCCCTAGTCAAGTGGAACTTAAGATTTGACAGTCACTATGTTCAACCTATCAGTGCAAGATTTTTCAGGACGATCTAAACTTCTAAAAGTCGCGGTTCCCAGATTGCCCTTATCTATAAAGACAAGCTCCCAAATCATGAATTAATCACAAGTAGGGATAAACCCTCTCAATATGATTCGTCCATGATAATGGTAACAATCTAAGTGGTGTCTCAACAAATGTCAAGTGAGCATAAAGCCCCTCAATAACAAAAGCCGAGACCCTTCCTACTCCTCGGGTTCGCACAGACTCGGGTATAGAGCCCAAAAAGTGTGTGAGGTAAGTGACGGTGATGTGTGTGAAGGAGCATACAAACTTGTACAAAAAATTAAAAAGAAACTACCCCCAACCTACAAAAACATATATACAATAGCCAGGCAGCAATCATCTATCCTAAGGTTTCAACAATTATGCACAATTAAATACAAAATATATACAAGTATACCATGTCAAAACAAACACAGGAATAACGCTATCAAATATTTACATTAAAATAAATAAAATCCATTTACAAACAAAAAGAAAACAAAAATAAGGATAAAAAGGGTAAAATAAATAATAAAAATTATTAACAATTTGCACAATTAATAACAACAGGCTTGACTCTCCAAATATCCCCAGTGGAGTAGCCATCTGTCGCGACCGGGATCGCGGCGAAAAATAGCAACTCGAATTAATTTTAAAAATATGAAAATAGAAAATGGAGTCGCTACCAATTTTATTTTAACTTAGGAAAAATTGGAAAACCTTTCTTTGAAAATGGTCTTTGGAACCAGATTGGATTCGGGAGTCGATTATGGATAGGGAAGGGTGAAAATTTAATCCCACAGCACTCCTAACACACCCGTTCTAAAACGGTACCTTAAGTTAATTGTGTAAATTCTTAACAATCCTTGAAAATATTTGTTTTACCCCTTTTGCAAACATTGTAACTAAAAAAAAGGAAAACCACAAAATTATGAAATTTTAATTTTGACTTGACAGAAATGAAATTCTGCTCCTACGTATCCCCTGGTGCAATGGGGAACTCAAAGTTACGTAGTTCTTTATAAAATAAGTGTGAGTTAATTGATTTTAAAAAAAACGAATCCATTCTTGCACAAGATTCAAGTTAGCACTAGGCTACTCAATAAACCCTTATGATCCAAAAGATAATGAAGATAGCATTCGCTATTCAATTATCGTCATCGGACATTGCATGGATTAAAAGATTTTTATTTTTATTTTTATATTCTTTTGCACAGGATTCAAGTTAGCACTAGGCTACTCAATAAACCCTTATGATCCAAAAGATAATGAAGATATCATTTGCTATTCAATCATCGTCATCGGACATTGCATGGATTAAAAGATTTTTTATTTTTTTTATATTCTTTTACCCTTCTTCTTCTTTTTTTTTTTTTTACCAAAAGTGTATCATTATTGCCTTAATATGAAATGAACAGCAGCCCACGTGATTCAAACTCAAACCCCAAAAGACAGTCAACAATTCAATTTATAGGAAAAAGAGTTTGGAGACTTTGACAACAATAACAGAGCACACCCCAGGGGACGTTTGGTGAGGGATTTGGACCCTGAGGTTCGACGGTCGGTTTGAGGAGATGGGATGGTTCTGTTTTGGGGTTCGACAATCAGTTGGAGGTGAAGATGGGATGGTTCTGTTTTGGGGTTCGACGGTCGGTTGGAGGTGACGATGGGATGGTTCTGTTTTGGGGTTCGACGGTCGGTTGGAGGATATGATGGTGTATGAAGTTGGTCGGTGAAGGTCGCAATGGTGTGGTTCGACAGTCAGTAAAGGGGGTATGATGGTGTTTGCGAAGTTGGTTGAAGATCACAGTGGTGCGGTTCGACGGTCGATGGAGAGGATGTGATGGTTTGGGTGATGGGGATTATGGAGGCTTTGAAGATGTTGAGTGTTTTTGGAGGTGAAAGGGTAGTGATCTCGATTTGATGTTCGACGGTCGGTGAAAAGGACGTGATGGAGTTTGGGTCACGGTGGGGTCCGACGGTCGAGGTATAGGTTGGGTTTGAGAGGTGATTTCACATAATGGATGATTGAAGGATGGTGGTACGGGTTCATAGTGATAATGAGAGGGGATGATGAAGGTTGATATATGGGAATTCGATGGTCGGTGGAGAGGGTATGAGGGCTGTTTGGAGGTTACAAATGATAGATTTGTGGTTTCAGTTTGGAGGTTTGGAGGTTTGGGAGATAGGTGATCTGGTTTGTGGGGTTCGACGGTCGGTGGAGAGGGTATGAGGATGGTGTTTGAGTTCGACAGTCGGTGAGGAGAATGATATGGCTTCTTGGATTTTGACGGTGAGTCAAGAGTTGATGGATCTGGTGTTTGAGGGTCGGTTGGTTGAAGGTATGATGAATCTGGTGTTTGAGTTCGACAGTCGGTGAGGGGAAGTATATGGCTTCTTGGATTTCGACGGTCGGTCAAGAGTTGATGGATCTGGTGTTTGAGGGTTGGTTGGTTGAAGGTATGATAAATATGGTGTTTGAGTTCGACAGTCGGTGAGGGGAAGGATATGGCTTCTTAGATTTCGACGGTCGGTCAAGATTTGATGGATCCTATGTTGTTTACGTGTACATGGGTTGATGAAAGATGGATGGAACTTGTTTGAATGAGATTTCACGGGGATGAGTTGTGTTTGGTGGATGTTTTCGGTCGGGAAAAGGATGAATGTGGGTAGTTGAAGATGAAGGTAGTAAAAGGGAGATGGGTTCATGGTTGGAGAGTGGACATTGGGTTTCAGTCAATGAGGCTTGAGTGGATATGTAGCATTCAATTCAGGTTGGGTGCAGAGGGATTCAGGGGTTGTGTGCAAGTGAGAATAGCTAGCAGAAAATAAGCTACATGGCATAAATGATGAATGTTACCTGTGGAGTTCAAGGTGGAGCAGTTGAAGTGGATGCTATTCCTCAGCAAGGCTCCTGTCTCTTTCTTGTTCCCTTCTCTCTGTTTCCCCTGTGATGGCTGTGCTCTTGGAATTTTATGGTGATGAAGGATTGATAAAGACGATGGTCACGGTGGAGAATGGGTGGAGGTGCTGTTTTTGGTGATGAAGGTGGTGAAATGGAAGGTGTTTTCTGGTTCGGTTTTGGGTGATAGGAAGGTGAGAGAAGGTGGTTTAATGCTGGGTGGTCAGAGGTTGATAGGGATCCTCAAGGGTGGGGTGGTTCTTGAAGTAAATAGAAGTTCAAAAAAATGTCGTTCTTTTCCCCTTTCTGATGCTCCTCTCTTTTTAATATCCCTCCTTTTCATCATTTCGCCCCTGACATTTTCTTCTCTCTTTTTTTCTTTACGTCAACCTCCCTACGTTGAGCCCCCCATCTCCTCCTCTATCAGGACCTTTTCTTTTCTTTCCATCCTTTCAAATTTCCCCTTTTTTTAGCTTGTCGCCTTAATGCATTTAATGCATTCTTACTTTACGTGTGCGGGCATCGTGCATTAAATGCAATGCCCCTTTTTCATTTTTTTTTTAAACGAGATCGGTGTTCCTTTTCTCTTTTTTTTTTTAGAACGAGATCGCTTTTCTCTATTTTTTTTAGTAGGCTTACAATTGGGCCTAAAAATAATTCTTTTACTCTTCATTTTTTTGTTTTTTTTTTTTTTGTTTTTCTTCTTTTTTTTTAACCCGGTCAAAATTGAGTATTCACAGTCACCCAGTGTTCTGATGTGGAAACACTAGGGAACTAAGAATAAGAAAATTAGATATTTGACCTTGAATTTGGATAATGCATATTCATTTTTATATAATTGTGTGGCTGAAGTGATTCGCTACTAGGATAAAAATATACATCTTAACTATGCATATTCATTGTTTGAGACTTGGTCTTAATTAATGAGTAGATCTTCGACTAATTCACATATGAATATGATTTTTGGGCAAGTGAAACATATTTATTGGACCTAAGGATAGACTTATAAATAATTAAGTACTTTGACTAACAATACTAATTTATTGATATTTTGTAATGGAGGTTGCTTTGATTCAAATGAAGTAGTAAGATATAATGAACTCTTAGACCCTTAATTCTTTGCTTTCTTAATCTTTTACCTAGTGTTTGTTTGTTTGTTTTTATTTGTTATTTGTCTTGCTCTCTTTGTTAATATGGTTTTCCAGTTATTGTGTTGTTTGCATAAAGATTAATGAGTGATTGGTTAGTAATTAACATTAAATTAGAACAATTTCTTTGAGATAATACTCATAATTCATCACTTTATTACTTGTGTGACTCGATACACTTGTCAATTTAGCAACAAGACCCCGTCAATGCTTCTAGCAAAATCCAATGAAATACCTTCAAGAATATTAGATAGAGTTTTATTGATCGCATTTTGATTCTCTCCTAATTTTTTCATCGTCGGCTGAGTTTTAATGTTTTGATTTATTATATGAAAGACAAAATAATGTGTAAACGAATGACAAAAATTGAAGCTTGGAATAATATTTTTAATGAAAATCGTCTAAGCCTCAGCCAACGATTTTGGCAAAATTTAATCTTTACTTCTAAAAAGTCAAAACTTCACTGTTACATCAACTAATTTTGAGTATTCACTCGTCAAAACTTAATCCACAAAAAGAAGAAAATAAGATAATAAATATTCTAATTTATAAATATTTACAACCTTCAAATTAGTAATAATAATAAGTTCAATGAAATTGCAAAAAGCGTAATTTACCATGTAAGAGAGTAAATAAATGACAAAGAAAGAAAGGAAAAGACAAAAAAAAAAAAGGAAAAAGTTAAAGGTATAATCAGCATGATATATCACATATAAACTTCTAAACTTTTCCACCAACGTCAGCGTTGGAATTGAAATTAAATCAGTCTAAACCTTTTAGGTGTCAACGATGTAGGAGGCCTCCTTGCTCCTTTGCAACTAGAAAAGAAAGATAGAGAATCGAAGAGGAAGACGAAGTACAGAGCACACAAAGGTCATGAAATATCAGCAGATAAAAGATTTAGATAAGAAAATGGCACAATACCTTAGAATGATGAACCGGCTTGAATAGTCTCATAAACTAGATGAATTAGACTAATAAATATTAATTTAAAATTAAAAATAATCCGAATGAATTAATTCATTTAGACTGACCTGTAATAGGCTAGGTCAGTCCGAGTTGTTTACATTAAAAAAAAGTAGATTGAATTGATAAAATAACAACTCAAAACTTATATTACCCAAAAATAACCCAACTCATTGACTCGTTTTAACAGTTCTAGAACTACGAATGAGCACCAAATGAAAAGAGCTGAATTTTTGCTCTTAGCTCTCGAAGCTTTTGCTCAACTCTTAGTCTCAAAAAACTTCTTCCCTAACGCTCTCAAATCTCTCAATTATTTGCTTGGGGAAAATCGTGTGCACATGTGTCTTTGATTCATTTTTATTTAGAAGACAAGAGATGTTTCAATTAATTAGTGGGGAAAAATCACTAAATTTTTTATTTTTATTAATTAAAGATTATGTGTCAATTAAATAATAAGCTTAAGTCATTTAAAATTTGATTTAGTGATGTTAAAAATCTCGATATATATTTTATCCAAAATGAATATCTTTTTTCTTTTTATTTTAAATATGAATATATTTAGGTTCAAAAATTTCAATATTGTTTCTCATTTTTACTTTTATATAATCAAAACTATATTTTCTTATTTATTGTCAAAGATTTAATTAAATAATTTTTTAATCAATTAATTAATTTTTAATCAAATCAATTAAATAAAATCTCAATCAAACAACTCTTTAATTCTCAATTAAATCTTTCTCAATTGTGTCATTCTTTCTTAAAGAATAAGAAAGGCAGGTTAAAATTAAGGTGCTATGAATTTAGATACTTACATTGAGTTAGTAAATTTTGAGTTTTCACAATAAAAATTAGTTTAGACTTTGAAAATTTATTTTGAGTCATAAAATATTTTCATTCTAAAGATTAATTTTTATTTATTTATTTAAATGTTTAAATAAAATTGAGTGCCGACGGATTTCATATATTATAAATAGATAAATATATAAGGTGGGGACTAGTTAATTATGGTACGTACAGTTTCTCTAGTAAAGTACCTTTAATTTTGTCTATTGTAAGTGCCAATGAGATTTTAGCCTTTATCTCAACTATATTTCCCATGTCATTGTGATTCAGTCATGGACTTCAGTATTGAGGTTACTAATGCAGTGGAGTAGTATTCATTTATCAACTTATTCTCAATCTTGCTTGTGGTAAATTTGGTTATAATTGGAATGTCATGATGAAATAAACTATTTACGTTTGATGTTTGGTGTCTAAGAAATTATTACCCAAACCTAGATACGGATTTAAGGGGGTTGAGCATGGGCTTCCCCCCCCCCCCCCCCCCTTACCACCAAACTTAACTTTCTTTTAGGTGTTAATAATTTAATTTAATTTACTAAAAGATAAAGAGATAATTTATGTTGATCACTTATAAAGTTAATGTTTATTATATTGACACTCTTTTTATTTAAAAGTTATACTTATATATCTGATTTTATGTATTATTATTACACTCTAACACTTTTTTTGTTTACAAAATTATACATACCTTCCCTACTTTATATATAAATATTACACAAAGTCTTATTGAAAATACAAAATAAAAAATGTATGAGTAATTAATTTTTCAAATAAGAGGTGTGTCAATATAATAAACACTAACATTAAGAGAGGTCAAGATAATTATCTCAAAGATAAAAATGATGAAGTTAAAAAAGTTTATACTTAATATGTATTTAACATGTGATTCATAATTATTTTATATATATACATTGATATTATAATTTTAACTCATCTTTCTATTATTTTTAATCTTTATATAATAAATATGTTAACTCCTCTCACTTTCACTTTCATTCTCTTCTCTTTTTTAAAATCTATATATATAAAAATTTTATTTTGCCTATGAATCATGATGTAAAAGAGAACTACTATTGTGATGCATTTAATATCTAATATAAATATATTTTTATTCTTTTTCACTTTATTCATAAAAACATCTTATATAATGAAAGAAAAATATTCTTTTAAAATGAACAAATAAGAGTACATCTGCCTTTAATTAAAAATAGTGCATTTTGATATTAACTTACTAAATAATCTAAGGATAAATACATTTTTAATTATTTGCTAACTTTTAAGGAAATTTTTTTATATTTAATAATATGATTCATGATTTTTGACTCATTTACTGAATATTTTTTACAATCATCCATGCCCAAACCTATATATCAAGGAAGTTTCACCGAAGTATCTTATCACAAAACTATTAAATTTTTGGATTGAACTCCTCTAAAGTAAGGAAAAAATAAGTGATCTCAACTATTGATGAGAAATTTAACGATTGATATTACATGTACATGCATTACAAATCACAGATTTGTTAGAATCTACTTCCTTGATTTTCTCATAAATAATAGTTGAGACCCCTTACTTGTTTCTCTCAAGTGAATCCCTCACTTTAGAGAGGTCAAATTCAAAATTTATGATCATTATTATGAATTAACTAGAATTTTGATATTACTTAGAAAAAAAATGTATTTAACCAAGGTTTCAATACCTTTGTTTCACAATGACTTACCCAAGCTTAGCACCCTTCATTCTAGTGAACCCAATTAAAGCATAAACAACTCAAGTTTTATATATTTTTTACTAAATAATTATATTAAGATTTGTTTAAGTTAACACAGTAACTTTTCATATCGATAATGACACTAACAAACTCATTATAATTATGCCGAATGTGGGGTGATCTTTTATATTTGACCTAATTTGGAACTTTTTGAAAATTTTAAACTAGAATTTATTCATAAAATAGTTGTCAAAATTTACTTTTCACATTACATTGAACCTATCACTAACAACCATATTTGGCATCTCATTTTAATTGTCAAGAAGTCAATCTTGTTAAATCTGTCACTCGAGATTTTTAGGTTAAAGTGTTGTAGAGTTCCGTTACATTGAGCAGCAAAAATTTCGTGAGTCTTGAGAGGTTTCGAGCGTTCAGAAGAGGTGGTTTCATCTCTTGCTCTTTCAACTAGTAGATTCAGTAATTTTCTTACTCTGAGACTTGACATGATATGTTGATTATGCCTTATAATTGATGGTTTTTTGTTCAATTGTTTACGTAGGTTGATGCTACTTATTTGTCATGGGTATGTCTTCAACAACATCTTTTGGGCTTTTTTTTTTGGTTGATGCTTCTTTTTGTTTGTTATATCATAACTTGTAGTTACTCAATTTATTTGAATAATGTAGTCAATTTTCTAAACTCATTTTTAGCCTCCCTTTTGATCTGCAAGATCTTATTGGTTTTAAGACACTAAATCCTCTCAAATTCCACACGCCCCCAAAAAAATGGTGTCTTGCCCTTTGTGTCCCTTGATTATTTTAATTTTATAGCATCTTACAATTCCTGTTTTTTTCATTAGAAATACTGGTTGGGTAAAACATATCTTTATCTATTGCACATCTCTTTTTTCTTTTTCTTTTTAATGCACATCTCTCTTTTAATTGGATGTTTTTCCTCACCGCTGTTTCACTAAAAGTTTTAAAAGTCAGATCTGGCCGGCTAGGTTAATTGATCAGACAGTGAACCAATTGTATTTTCCATCCAATTACATTTTACTTTGATCGTAGGTTCAATCTCAATCGAACAATCAATTTAACTGATTGAATCAATTGAGTCATAACTCAAATATCGTGCCGGTTGAATCTCTCTTTTTTTTTTTTTTTAAACTTTGGTTTCACTTTGTTTTATTTTTTATTTTTTCAAATCTCCAGTTTTTTTAAAAGCCGTTTAGAAGTTTTTTTAAGTACCTAGAGTATGTGTCATTATTCAAGATTTGAACCATCTTCCTTTATCTTTTTCTTTTTTGGGATTCTGTGTTTTGATTTTTTATTAATTATTTTCATAAGTTTTCGTTTGTTTAAATTTGACTTTCCCCCCAATTTTTTTGTTTTAAATTTAACTCAATGAAGTCCCTATCCTTCCTTTTTTTTTTTCAAAAGAAAAAATTATTACTTAATTCAGCCTTATTTTTATTCTTGTAAAATTTAGCATTTTATAGTCTGTATTTTCTATTAATTTTAAAAATTTGAGTAGAATCAATTATATATTAATAAATTAAAGATAATAGTATTCTTTATTTTAAAAATATGTGATTTTTTAGCTAGCCATGTGGACGGACTTTACTTGTGGTGAAGGGATTCAAATCATATTAAAAACATTTTGTAGTTATCAAATGACTGAATAGGGATTCATCCCATACTCAAAATATATGGTGTGAGGACAGCTCATGAGAAACACACACACATATATATATATAAAGAGAGAGAGAGAGAGAGATTTGCTTTATTATTTCTCTCTAGAATTTAGCTAAGGTACAGTTAATAATATGCACATAAGTGGTAATTGTTGAAATAGTCGAGCATTTTAAGTAATTTTCATCTTTAGCAATACATTTATTAATTAATGTCCAATTTTATTTTATATAGATAGTTGTGTGGACAGGCATTGCCAAATTCGGGAGAAATAATCGAACCCCAGACCTCCATCTTTGGTAGAACTGAAAAATACCATTTAAGTTATAAATAAGTAATATTTAATCATTTTGTTTATTTTAGAGAACATGCATTGAATCTAGTGCAATTGTCTCCATTCCTAAAAATAAATGCCTCAAAGAGGGGAAAAAAGTTACTTTCCTTTTATTTTTACTTCTTATATATGCTTTCAATGAGTTTGGAAGGAGCCTCTTAAGGAGCTAGTAATGAAGAGAGCTAATTGAAATTCTAGTGTATATCCTTTTATATAAGCTGTAGCAATGTGTGTACACAAGCAAAATTAATGTTTAAGACTGCTCTTAGTTGATTCCAATTCAATCCCTGCTAATGGTAATGCAATCACATTTCCCAACTTCCCGAGGTTATCACTTAGTGAGTTTTTATGTATGTGTAGTGGTAATTCTTGGTGTAAATTGATTATTATAACCCAATAATAGTTTTGTGCATCTCATTTTCATTCATTATTTCACAATGTAACAAATGATATATGTACATTAAGTTAAAGAAAAATTTCTTTTAATCTAATGATAGATATAGAATGTATACAGAGTGGTTTGAATCCATGTCTTGATATATATAGAGTCTAGAAGGAGAAGATCAATTATGTTTCAAGAAGAGGAACAGACAGAGAGGAGAAGGAGTAGCAGAATTATTGCTTTGGATGAGACAAGGGAAAAGGAGAGAGAAAGCAAGGAATTGGAAAGGAAGAACGACTCAGCCAACCATGACAACAATAGAAACAAAGGAAAAAGAAAGGAAACCATCGATGAAGGTTATCACTTCATATATGATTCTGAAGAGGATGATCAACATTCTCCAACCAAGAAGAAGGGACGCAAGTGCAAAGCACTTCAACTGCTGCTCTCATCAACTCAGGTTTCATGTTTCCCATTCTTGTCATTCTCTTAGTAAAAACAACTTTACTCTCAGGTTGACCAAAAAAAGAAACAAAAGCAGGTCATTAGTAGCTAGCAGGTTATGTGTGTACACAATGATATGTGTCACTTCTTGGATGTCAAACATATATATAGCTCCATTGATGCTGATTTTTTCACTGACTTTCTCATGCATCAATTATATCCACTGCTCTTACCTAACAAATATTAGAAGAAATTCTTGCATAAACTTGGAGCACTTAAGTTGAGTATACTAAGTTATCACAATGTTAATTTATAGAATTAATTAAAATTAATTATGATAATTAGCTATCAATTATTGTTGTAATTGTTCTAATACACTCAATTTAAGTGTTCTAAGTTTATGCAATAATTTCTTCAAATATTAGTTCAATTGTTCAACATTTTTCACAGTCCAATTCTCCTAACAAATATAATGAAATATTGAGCTTAAGATTGCTTAAGTTGTACTGCGGTTGCACCCTTCTCATGACAAGCTTGGAGTCTCTCACCTGTTTTACCAGTGAATAATGGATACAGCCACATGCTCTCTGTATTTTATTTGTTTATTAACTTTCTCTTCCATTTTAAAGCCCATGCAGGAAGGACAACAACCTGAAAATGCAAGTACTTTAAGAAAAAAGGGTAAGCTTGTTAATTATCTTACATGTGTAGACTCTGCACCCTGCCATTTCGTCTAGTTAGACATTATATGTGATTTTCCCTAAGTAGTGACTAGTGATGATATAGCTATATATTGTACCCTGCAGTGTCATCTATGCCAGAAAAGCACGTGCTTGAATTTGTCCTTGATCTCCTACAAAGGTGAAAACCATATTGATATATGATTATTTCTTTCTTAAATGACTAGAAACGGGTCATTTTATCGTTTGACAACATTTAAACCTCAAGGGGTTCTTCACATAGAATGATTAGTAAGTGGTTTAAATGTGCAGGAACGACCCAGAGGAGCTATTTGCTAAGCCAGTTAATCTTAATGTGGTTTGTTGTTGCATTTTGAAGATCTATATTATTTCTTGTTATTTGATTATTGAGCTTTGCTAGCAATGTTGGATTATTGGTTTTGAAGATAGAGGATTACTATAGCATTGTCAAGCAGCCAATGGATTTCGCTACTATGGGGGCCAAACTTCACGAGGGCATGTATACAAGCATGGAACAGTTTAAGGTTTACACATCATCATATTTGCTATTCCATCCCCTGCCCTTTCATGCTTCTTTTCCCCCACTTTTCTTCATACGTATAAATGTTTTAGGAAGAATATTGTTCATTTAACACCTAGAGAGTCGATATTATTCAAATACAACTTAAAATTTATACTGAATAAAAGATAATCTGAGTCTTTCAATTGAAAAAGCTGACCAATTAGGATTTTTGTTAAGAAACAAAATGTGAAAAATAAGAAGTGATATAAAGTCAGAGGCACAGCTTTCGAAATTTGAACTGAAGAATTATATTTTGTAGAAAAAACAAAACAAATATTCTTCTGGCTTCCATTTTTTTTCCATTATTTAGAAAGCTACACCACTCATTATTTTATTTTCTTATATAAATGGAAACATTATCCATATTCAATTTTATACATCCTTATCAATAACATTTTCTTAAACCCAATATATTTAAGTTAGTATTAGCCATTCTATCGTGGTTAACAAAAAAATGATACTAAATTATTAAATTCTACGGGTCATTGTTGTCTTGTTTTATAGCATTATAGAATATTTGATAAAATCTTAGTGTTCACGACGCTAAATGATTTATAACAGTGAATAATTTATTCAGGTACATTAATCAGCGAGGTTTAGGTTATCTGAAAATGGGGGGATTTTTTATTATTATTTTGAGAATGTTTCTGTATTATTTCAATTTTGTTGCTCCTCATCACTTACACATTCTAATTCATTTCCAATTTCTTTGGACATTTCTTTTAATATAACTCCCCCATTTAATTAATACTAATTTGTGAAATACTTATCCTCTATGTGCCAACTAATATTTCATCCATTTCTATGATGTACAGCGTGATGTGTATCTAATGTGTACCAATGCTATGAATGCTAATCCTGCAAACACAAGACGTCACCAAGTGGTATGACCAAATGAAATAGCAATCCTTATTATAATAAATGTAGTTTACTGTCTAATTAAACTATAAAATAATGTTTTTTTAAGTACTAGACCTACTAAGATTTAGAAGAGGCCTCACCACTTGAGTGGTACCTAAAAGATACTAAGGGGCCAAGGAGGGTGGAAAGCGAATGAGAAAGGGATGTTCCATCAGGGGATATTGAACCCTTATCGAGAACTTATAAGTAAGGATTTGGATCCTCTCATATTATTTTTTCTTTCATGTAATCAAGTAGAAGAGAGAGATAGACACAAAGATTATAAAAAATCAAAATTTCACGAAACATGACTACATGAGAAAAAAATGACATGAAAGAATCTAAATCTTATAAACAAAAGTCTCAATCATACGAGTTAAATTCATGGAAATGTATATTTCTATTACATTTCTAAATTTATCAAGTTTTGTTCAACATAGTATCTTCCAAGCTAAAGCTATAAATAGTTACGCCATGAGGCTTTTGAAGATCTAAGTGCTCCAGACCCTGAACATTTTCAGTTGGAATCTTTCCTCAACAAGAGAACCCCAGCAGCCCCAGGTAGAAAGCCACAAGGTGGACCTGCTGGTAAGGAAATTTGTTCCTCACTTAACCTTCATTTTGTTCTATCCTTATGTTATGTGGCTCCCTCTTGTAATAAAAAAACTCTTGCCTCGTATTGTCTCATTCTGAACATTGATAACAAAACTGCTTGTTCTATTTATTACCCTACATTATGCAACTGCTATATTGCATAGAGTGATGAGGGCTAGGATGTTTAGTTTATAACTCTTGTGGTTGTATATCTTGAGTTGGATGGTTCTTGAGCCATGCTCAAGACAAAATTGAACAAATTAATTAGATCAAACTCCTTTAGGCAAGAAAGGAAAAGAGCCTCTATGACGACAACTTAAACAATGGAAAACTAAGTAAGAGAGACGTGAGTTGAAACTCAAATTAACAAAGGAAATTTGACTCAACCAGACTTAGCTACTAATTAAAACTCTTTATTCAAGATCTTGTGGTGTTTGCAGTACTCATTTTGCTAAAATCAAATAATTTTTTATTGATTAAAAAACTTACAAGAGCAATTAGTAAATCAAAACCTTTTTTTTACAGTTATCTTTTGTTTGAACGATTAAGTGTAATTAATTGTATTTTCCTTCTTTTCTTTACACAGAAAATATAGTACCTGAAATACAGCAGAGGGACTAGAATTGGCCGCCAAATGATAAGTACTTTTCAAGAGTTCTAAATGCTCAACCAAACATTGAGGTAAGCTTATTTTTTCTTTCTCCCTAACAATATTCAAGTGAGTCACCTATAAATGTTGACATATGTACATTTTTTTTGGACTACTCAATAGATAGAACATTGAGTACACCAATTAGAAGACTTGTTACAATTCTAATGAGATGGGCGCGAGACAAATTTGAAAAAACATTATTAACTACTCACAAATCTCTTACAGTGCAGCCCAAATTTTGAAAAGCATACAAGAAAACTTCATCTCATACACAAGCTTATTACAAAGTTCAGTTTTGACCTCATGACACTTCAACTAATTAATATTATCTCCATGTAGCTATTTGTTTTATTCTTTACCATTTTACTAAAATACAAATTTCAGATTTTTAACTATAAACACCACCATCACAATTCTTTATGGCATGTTGGCATTGCAGATGAACAAAAATGCTGCAGCAAAAAAATTAGAAATTCTAAAATGTAAGCAACTTTTCAATGGTGATCAAACTCCAACGCCAAACCTCCTTGCCAATGTTTCTGGCATTCAGCCTACTCTACAGCAGGCACCAGCACAACCAGATGCTCTCAACAATGCTCATGATCTTTCACTTGCCCTTTCCTTATCCTATAAGCCACTGACTATTCCAGGTGCTGCTGCTCCTGAAAACAGAAATGTCAACACCAATGCTGGCAGTGTTAACATCAGTGAAGATGCCAATAATGAGAGAAAGGTCAGTGTAAAAGACGGCTGGAATGCATGTGCTGCTGCTTTTTTGGGCAACTTTTTTCTTAACTATGACAAAAGGGGAACTAACAATGGAGTGAAGGATGAGAAGCCTAATTTAACCATAGATATCTGGGGTCCCTCCAAGGATAAAATGGTTTCACCAAATGAAAATCCGTCTTCTCTTCAAGGGCCTATTCAAGAAGGTGCTAACCATAACCTTGAGCTGCAGTTAGGTGTTGGTCAGTGAAACAAACATGTGAGTTCAAGTTCAAAGGATGCCAGCACCAATTCCAGCCACGTGCGTGCCCATGTCTGGCCAACTCGTGTGATCTCTAGTCAATCTGTTTTGCCTTCACAAGCTGCAAGCATTTTAAGAAGGAATGAGCTAGACACCTCTTTGCTTGGTTTAGGCAGAACCCCATATCAGCATAGGGACTTCCATGCTTCCAACAATGACCCTTACACAGCACAAGCAACTAATGAGCAAGTACTAAACCAAGCCAAACCATATGCTCCTCCACCGTTTAGTTTTGGCTTAACTTGCAAATGCAGCTTGGCCAGGTGATCCCTATGGGCACATTTCCCCTGCAAGAACCACCAAAGTCATCATCAGCTATTGAAATTCCCATGGGCAGTCGAATGAATTACCGTGTCGGAAGACTTCAGGACCGTCAGACAGGAGAGGCTATTCCCCTGATTATTTTGGATGATGACGAAGAGCCAAACTTGACTGTTCAACGCTAAGTTTGTGCTTTCTTGTTTCTTAACCCTGGTTAGTGGTGGTATATTTTGATCTATTCTTTAGAGTGAAACTTTTTTATATACATTCAATCATGTGTGTTACTATATTATTATACGAGTTAAGCTTTTATGTACCCAAAAAATGAGTTAAGCTTTTAAAACTATTATTATTATTTTTATAGTTAATTTAAGGATACAACAACAAATTATTTAATCATAGAGTAAAAAATAAGTATAGAGAGAATCCCATACACCATATTATATGTAATGGGCCCAACAAGAATTGACACAATTGATAAAAGTATATATTAATTAAGTTAATCGAGATTCAAATATTACCTATCAGTATATTTTTGTAAGTAGTACTGTAAATCTTTGTTGAGCTTGAAAATCTGTTCTGACCTGAAATGGAACAGTCACTCCTACCCAAAATTTTCTTTTCACCAAAAAAAATATATATGTAATCAGTAAAGGAAAAGCTGAAATGCACGTTGCTAGCAGCATAAAAACAAGGCAGAGTTTTGAAAATGCTCAATAAAACGAAAAATAATGCCACAATCACGTGGTCAAAGAAAACCAAATAAAATAATATAATAATTAAAAAAACTAATTGAGAGGAGAAAATAAAGTATTAGAGATTTACGAAAATCAAAACTCAATTTTTATCATATGTGAAGTTAAAAAGCTCTAAACTTTTTGAAGAGAAAATATATTTTTTTGCATCAAAATCATGCCTTAGAGTTATACATAAGTTTTCGAAACAATCATTTAGATAAGAAAAAGGATCATTAAAAAAAATATGGTTAAAGCCTTACATACAAAGGATCAAATAATTCATATATCACTTGTTGTCACCATTAAAGACAAGAAATGAAGATTATTTAGAATCTTGATTAGAAAACTCTAAGAAAACCACCTCTTGCACCTAAATTTTTCTTCAGCCCTCTCCATCAATGAAGTCCTTTCCTCAGGTCGTACGTGCTCTCTCTCACACTCTCTTTGGATTGTTTTCTCAAGAAACAATGTGTCCTTGGATTGTTTTCTCAAGAAACAATGTGTCCATGTACCTTTGATGCCTCCTTATTTATAGGCCATGTGATGCCTCAATTACTTGGTGAGAAAGAATGACCAAATTTTTCATTGTTTATACTTACATATTATAGATATAGATTACAGATTATGCGTCAATTAAAGAGTAATCTTAAGTGATTTGAAATTTAATTTAGTGATGCAAAAAATCTCAACATATATTTTACCCCAAAATAATATATTTCCTTATTATCTTTTTATTTTAAATCTGAATATATTTGATTTTAAAAATATTAATATTCTTTCCCCTTTTTACTATTATATAATCAAAACCATATTTTCTCATTTATTGTCAAAGATTTAATCAAACAATTCTTCAATCAATCAATTAATTCTCAATCAAATCAATTAAATAATTTCTTAATCAATCAACCTTTTAATTCTCAACCAAATCTTTCCCAATTGTATTATTCTCCCTTAAGGAATAATAAACCCATGTTAAAAATAAGGTGAAATGAATCTAGACACTCCTATTGAGTTATTGAATTTTGGGCTCTCACATCAAAAATTAGTTTAGACTTTAAGAATTTATTTTCGGCCATAAAACCTTTTCTTTCCAAAATTAATTTTATTTATTTATTATTTAAATGTCTGGACAAAATTTGGTGCTAACAGTAGCCCTCATTTGCTTACTCTTTCGATTAGGAAGGGCAAGCAAAGCAAAAGGCAAACAATTTGTAAAAAGAAAAATGAACAAATTATTCAAAATATGGGAATAAGTAGGTAATTGGAACTTAGAAATCAAATCAATTAAATAATTTCTCAATCAATCAATCATTTAATTCTCAATCAAATATTTTCCAATTATACCATTCTCCCTTGAGGAATAAGAAACACATGTTAAAAATAAGGTGCAATGAAACTAGATACTTCCATTAAGTTAGTGAATTTTGGGCTCTGACATCAAAACTTAGTTTGGACTTTGAGAATTTATTTTGGGGCATAAAACCTTTTCTTTCCAAAGACCCGTTTTATTTATTTTTTTATTTTGAATGTTCGATAAAATTGGGTGTTGACAATAACTCTCCTTTGCTTACTCTTTCGATTAGGAAGGTCAAGCAAAGTAAAAGGCAGACAAATTTGTAAAAAGAAAAATGAACTAACTATCCAAAATATAGGAATCAATAGGTAATTGGAACTCAAAAATCAAATCAATTAAATAATTTCTCAATCAATTAACCCTTTAATTCTTAATCAAATCTTTCCCAATTATACCATTTTCCTAAGGAATAAAAAACACATGTTAAAAATAAGGAGCAATGAAACTAGACACTCCCATTGAGTTAGTGAATTTTGGGCTCTAACATAAAAAATTAGTTTAAACTTTGAGAATTTATTTTGGACCATAAAACATTTTCTTTCCAACGACCCATTTTATTTATCTTTTATTTTTATTTAAATGTCTAAATAAAATTGAGTATTGACAACAGCCCTCCTTTGCTTACTCTTTCGATTAGGAAGGTCAAGCAAAGTAAAAGACAGATAATTTTGTAAAAAGAAAAATGAACAAACTATTCAAAATATGAGAGTCAATAGGTAATTGGAACTTAGAATTTAATCAAATCAATTAAGTAAGTTCTCAATCAATCAACCCTTTAATTTTCAATCAAATCTTTCCCAATTGTACCATTCTCCCTTAAGGAATAAGAAACATATGTTAAAAATAAGATGCAATGAAACTAGATACTCCCATTAAGTTAGTGAATTTTGGGCTCCAACATCAAAAATTAGTTTGGACTTTGAGAATTTATTTTGAGGCATAAAACCTTTTCTTTCCAAAGACCCATTTTATTTATTTTTTTATTTTTTTAAATGTGTGAATAAAATTGGGTGTTGATAGCAGTCTTCATTTGCTTACTCTTTCGACTAGGAAGATCAAGCAAAGGAAAAAGCAAACAATTTTGTAAAAAGAAAAATGAACAAACTATTCAAAATATGAGAATCAATAGGTAATTGGAACTCAGAAATCAAAACAATTAAATAATTTCTCAATCAATCAACCCTTTAATTCTTAATCAAATCTTTCCCAATTGTACCATTCTCTCTTAAAGAATAAGAAACACATGTTAGAAATAAGGTGCAATGAAACTAAACACTCTCGTTGAGTTTGTGAATTTTGGGGTCCAACATCAAAAATTAATTTGGACATTGAGAATTTAGTTTGGGCCATAAAACCTTTTCTTTCCAAAGACCCAATTTATTTTATTTTTATTTTTATTTAAATGTCTGGATAAAATTGAGTGTTGACAGCAGCCCTCATTTGCTTACTCTTTCGATTAGGAAGGTCAAGCAAAGTAAAAAGGCAGACAATTTTCTAAAAAGAAAAATGAACAAACTATTCAAAATATGAGAATTAATAGGTAATTGAAACTCAGAAATCAACAAATTCGAACTCCCAGAATAAGCTAAGGGAAATGACTGGCTATTTGAACCTAGAAATTAACAGGTTCAAATACTGGCATGTAAAGAAAATCAATAGCTAATTTGAACCTAGGAGTCAATAGATCCATTACTCGGAAAGTAAAACATTCAATTGGTTATTCGAACCCAGAAATCAACTAGTTCAAATACCCAGAACGTAAAGAAAATCAATATGTAGTTTGAACCTCGGAATCAACAAGTTCACTTAACCATAACGTAAAGAAATTTAATAGGTCATTCGAACCCGGAAATCAACATGTTCAAATAACCAAAAATGATAAGAGAATCAACAGGTTATTCGAACTCAAGAATTAACAAGTCGAAATACCTGAGGCATAAAGAAAACTAACAGGTTATTCGAATCCAGAAACCAATAGATTCAAATAACGAGAAAATCAACAGATTACTCGAACTCAAGAATCAACAAGTTTGACTATCTGGAACAAAAAAGAAATCAACAAGTAATTCAAACCCAAGAATCAACAGGTTCAAAAACCCAAAACTATCAAATTAGACAGCTCAAGGCCTAGCAACAATATCGGGTTATTCAAAAACTTAAAAATTAACAAACTAGACAACTCAAGATCTAGAAACATAACATCTGGTTGTTCAAAAACCCTAAACCTTAAAACAAACACACAAGGTAACTCAATACCTAGTAACACAAAGTCAGGTTATTCAAAAACTTGAAGCAAACAAAACCAGGCAGCTCAAGGCCTAAAGAAAACATCAGGTTGTTCAAAAACCCACAAAGATGCACTACGTGACTCAAGACCTAGTAACACAAAATCAAGTCATTCAAAAACCTGAAATGAACAAAAGTAGGCAACTCAAGGCCTATTAACAAACATTAGGAAAACTAGGAAACTCAATGCTTAGTAACAAAGGTTCAAAAAACTAGGCAACTCAAGGCCTAGTAACAAAAAGTTGGTTAATTCAAAATCCAAAAATGAAAAGTTAGGCAACTCAAAGCCAAGCAATAAACATTGGGCTATCCACAAGCCTAGAATAGACAAACTAGACAACGCAAGGCCTAGAAAAACATTGAAAAAACTAGGCAACTCAAGGCTTGGTAACAAACATCAAGTTGTTTGAAAACTCAAAATATATAAATTAGACTATTCAAAAGCCTAGTAATGAATCAGTGAGTTGTTCAAAAACTCAAAATTTACTAACTAGACTATTCGAAAGCCTAATTATATGTTCATCAAGTTATTCAAAAACTCGAAATATGAAAATCACACTTTTCAAAACATGATAATGGACTTCAAGATCACCATGTGGAGAAAATGAAAAACTTTCTTGCAAAACTACAGATTTAAATGATTCTTCATGCTAAAACATCAATGAAAATGCACAAATTCAAAAACCAATGTCTCATGCAAATGCAAAATTTTAATTGGTAGTAAAAGCTTTTCTTTTTTCAAATTCAAAATCCAAGATAAAGCTAAATGAGAAAGCATTTCAACCAATTTTCAAAAGCATTCGCCATTGCTTCACAACACTTGTTTATTGGCTCAAGAACAAACAATATGGCTTCACAAATTGAAGGGTAAAGAATCTTTGAAGAGGAAATAACAGAGATTAGGCATTTTGAGACAAACCCCTAAGTATGCAAGCATTAATCCAAAAAGTTTAACATTTTTTTAACTCTCTTTAATGTGAGGACTTCCAAAATTAGCCCCCAAGTTATACAACTTCAAGATTCGAGAGCCAGTTCCTTTTCAGGCATTTGTTATTTATTCAAATTTTCAGTGAACCATCAAAATATATCCTCCACTAAGAAGATAATTCAAATATCTCATAATTTCCAAGAACTTCTTTCCACATTTTTTTTATTTTCATTTTCATCCTTTTTTCCACTTATCTTCCTTTCTTTTCTTTTTTCAATTCTTTTTTTCTTTTTATTTTTTTCTTTTTCTTTTTTTAAGCAATGAACTAGCAACTCAAAGGAGTTAGAACATTTTATCTCAAAATTAAAATTTTTAAAAATAAAAGTAATCACTCGATGATCAGAATAAACTTTTTAAAGCTTCTAACATGGCCATGGTTAAGAGTACCAAAACCCTTTTTCTTATTTTTCTCATATTTTTTTAATTTTTTTTCAAACATTCACTTCATAATGATCTTTTTCTTCATTTTTCTTCATATTTTTGTCTTCTTTCAATTGACATTTATAAACTATACAACAATCATATGTTAATGATTAATCCTTAATTATTAAGCGCAAGCTCCTTGTGTAAAGGTGATTCTTGTCTAAAGTTCAATTAAAAAATAATAGTTTTTTCTTCATAAATTTATTATCTTCTTCCTTTGGTCCTTAGTCGACTGTGATAAGGTTAGATTCAGGTACTTCTTTGGGGTTTGTTTCATATAAGCTATGTTGCAAGGTGTCTTTATCTCCTTACCTTGTGTCTTGTGGATATGGTACCTTACAAAAATTATAGCCAATCATCCATGATATTGATAAGGAACAATTGTACACATACGCACGCGAGCGATTGACCTCACTACCATCTTTCTCCCAATCATCTATATAATATCTATATCTATATTTATATATTATATATTAAAATTAGGGGTGCACATGTACCCAATTCGACCCGATGACTCGGACAATCTGACTTGATCCAACTTAATTGGTTCGAGTTGGTTCAGGTAATCGGGTCCGTTCGGGTAAAACCCGACCAATCCGTTCATTAATTAGTTCGGGTGACGGGTCCAAGAAGCCGACTCGATGACCCGACCCGATGATCCAATTAAAACGACGTCGTTTTGCCTAACCCAGCCACTTAAGGTGCACAATCCGACCAACCCGATTACCCAACCCGCGAACCCGATTACGCAACCCGCGAACCTAACCGACCCGATTACCCAACCTGACCCAACCCGATTCTAATCGGGTTGATTCGGTTCGGATTACTTAAAAAAAAATTTCACAACCCGACCCAACTTCACTTAGTTGGTTTGAATTTTTTTTTTACCCCCAAATCTGACCCAACCCGACCGGTGATCACCCCTAATTAAAATAGGTGTCTAATACCCTTGAATTTGGATAGGTTTAGAAACCTTTTTTAAGTGGAGAAATTAAAATAAGACAAATGATCAGTTACTATCACATCATTTATGTTACATCTTATATGTTTTGTGAGTCTGATTATTTGTTTACTTTACAGATTGACCAAAGGACCTTTGCATAAATTTTCAAAAAATTAATCCCAGTTTAGATTAATACAGTTCACTTAGTAAAAAACTCAAGTTTGAAAATCAAAATCACCAACCCCAAATTCTACCATCGTATGAACCTTAATTCCTAAATTCCACCATCATATGAACCCTAAGCCCCAAATTTCCAATTTTTATGGGTCATAAGCCCAAATTCCCAATGGTCTGTGTTTGTGTTTGGTTGGTGATGACGAAGGTGGAATATTTTTCACTAAATGTAATGGAATGTGTTAATTTAAATTGGGGTTAACTTTTTAAAAAATTTATGCAAAGGTCCCTGGGTCAATCGGCAAAGTAAACAAATAATCAAGTCCATAAAATATATAAGATGTAACATAAATGACGTGGCAATATTTTACCATTTGTATTTATTTTTTGCACAAAAAATAAATAAGCTATTGTAAGTCATTTAATGCCAAATTATTATAAATGATGATGTAGCATTTTTTAAAAAATAGGGTTTTCTTAACTATTTAATTCTACTTAAAACTATTTAATGTAAAATTATTTAATTTCACTTGAGACCATTTAATGCAATATATTCAAAAAGTTTCAAGAAAACATTTTCAACTAATAAATCTAACAAAAAATACTATAAGAACTTATAAAAAAAATCTTCAAAACCTAAAAGATTAATAACAACAAGAATACTTTTTATGAATATTATAATCTATTTCATAAATTATTCATGCCATTTTCCTACTAATTGAAACAACAATTTCAAATTAAAAAACTTAAATAAGATGATGAATATATCGAAATTGGTGAATGAAATACCATCTCATCACAAAAAAAAAATTCTATGGCAATCCAAGCAATTTATAAAAATTAAAAATCAACGAAACCTCTAGATTATAACTCAATTTAATTAACCAATTAAATTAATAATCAAACCGTAATTGAATCGGATAATGTAATAAAAAGCAACTTGACCAAAGACATAATCAATTCATGATATGAAGTGATACACATTCAATAGTATAAAATTTTTTATTCTTAAGCTATATAGACTAAATGGTTGACGTGATTTCTTGAAAACAAATAATCTGGCAAATATAATTAATGATTATAAAATGGATGAATAAATATAATATTATTGACTGTCTTGAATGAACTTTCAAAACAATAGTTAAATATTTATATTCATTAATAACTTAAATTTGTAGATATTAATCTTCACTCTCAATTTAGTAATAAATATGTGATTATAGAAAAATAAAAATATTATTTTAAAAACAAATTACAAATATTTTTATGCAAGCACCCGCGCTTGCTTTTGTTATTTTTCAAAATTTAAGCTACACAATATAAAGGTAGTTCATGTCCTTACCCTTTATACTTTCCACTTTTTTTTATTTTAATAAATCTGTTCATCCATAGTAATGAACATTACAATGAAATAATGACAGGATAATGAGGTCAATTCAGATAGTAAAAAATATAATATAACAGAGTACCGTATGATAGCTAGAAGCTAAATGCCGGAGCACTTTGACTAACTGATTATCCACTGGTATTATATATTATTTTAACAAATTTATAATTTTTGTATCATCATCATTCATTTGTTTCTAGTTCTAAAATACCATCACAAACAATATAAGAAGACTTTGTTAGTTAACACAATATAACATATAGCCAGGGGGTTCACTTGTTTCAACAAAGATATCAGATCATGCATTATGTAGTCCTATATATGGTAGTTTATAGTTTTAAAGCAGGAAAGATAAACACCGTTCGTATCATAACCACATGGAAGAAGGGAAGTTGTTCCAGTGCTGTTGAACTTGTCAGCTGTGAATAAAACCAGAAACACCTGTAGCATTAATTGGAAGTTCAAAACAAATCAAAAGAAATGTAAAATCCAAAATTCAAGGGTGCCACACAATACATAAATTGCTCGAAGAACTCAAATAACTAACCATTACACTTACACATATGGTAGCAAGAAGTCCTCTTGGAAACCCTACTGCACACATGATACACATGAAGTCTCAAGCTCCTTTTAATTCCTTTTAATCCTCGCAAAGCACCTGATAAATATAGCAATTGCAGTCCCTCATTAATGATAAGTTGTACATGTAACAGATTGTGTTAGGAAAGATTCAACTAATGTAATTGGAACACAATTTTTTGGCTAAAACTAAAAGACACTGCATTAATAACCATTAACAGGGGAAAAAAATCGTTAGAAAAGGCTAAAGCATGATTTAGTATAGTAGCATCACCATCTTTACCTCAAATACTGTTAGACACTTCAATTATGGATCACATTTTCTGTTCTTAACTTCGACAATTTTCCCCATTGTCATTGAAGTACAGACCAAAACACTGATTGAAGCATGATTTTCCAGAAAGATACCTAGAAGCACAAGTTGCACAACATAGAGGCCTTTTCTTTTATCATTTTCAACATACAAAACGGGTTGGAAAAAGTTCTTTTAAATTGAACTTTAAAAATAAAAAAAAACCATTAATTTCATTAAACCACTAGGTAATTAAGGATTGTTATACTTGTATTGCTCACTTTCACTTTAGAGGAGTTTCGTCGAAAGTAGTTAGTCAAGTTATGAATAGATAATGTATTAATTAATAATTAATATGAGTTATTATTTGTTAAAATGATACTTATTTTTTTATATCTATTACATCTATTTCACTGATTAAGTTATGATATATGTTCATTAATATTATTTCTCTAACTCTATTTTATTTTAAATATACATATATTATAGTTTAATTAGTGAAATGAATGCAATGAACTTAAGTTTTGTCCATGTTAAAATTCCTGACAGAGAGTTACTAAAAGTATGGATGCTCTTGATTGAACTCGATAATCTGGTTTGGAATAAAGTTAATTAGGTTAAGTTAGGTTATTGAAAATAAATCTAATGTATTTTTTAAGTTAAGATTATATTATACTTGACGTTATATACTTTTTTAAAACTTATATTTTTTAAATTTATTAATAAATTATAAGACTTCTTAATATTTACATAATATAATAATGTTTTATATAAATATATTTTATTTCAAAATATATATGTAAAATATTCTTTAATTTTAATTTTATATTTTTAAATTTTTACATTTAAATTTATATATTTTATCTAAATGTCGAGTCAATTCAGTTTTAACTCAATCATTAAAAACTTCTATAAAATTGGGGTATTGATTGAAACCAAAAAATTTGTATCATCATATAGTTCCATTCATTGTAGAGAAGAATATTTGAATAGGAGAGAAGAAGACAAAAGAAAATGAAACAACAAAACAAATGCATTTTCAAAAATCTAAAAAATTGAAAATGGAAATTATTTTAAAAATAAAAATAAAAAGCAAGAAATGTTTTTGGAAACTAAATGTAGCGGTTTATTTTTTATTTTTTTTCAATTGATATGTTTTCATTATTAATTATAAAAATATCACTCTGTGTTCACTTTATTTTTTGTTTTCAAAGTTTTTTAAAAGAAATAGTGAAAACAAACTTTTTCTTTTTTTACCATTTCTTTAACAAAATGTTTGAAAATAGGAACAGAGTGAAAACAATGAGATATTTTTATAAATATTAATGAAAACATATTAATTAAAAATAAAAATATAAAACAAATCAAACACCTTAGACGTGACTTCATTTTAGCAAAAGTTGATGTAGTAGCCAATGTGGCAACGAATATAGTTTTAAGATGCTGAAATAGTGACTCTATTGGCCACACTTTTCTATATATATATATATAAATAGATAAATAGATAAGGCTGTGTTGGGGTATTTTTAATTTTTTTTTTATAAAACTTAGTAATGTGAAAGAATAGATACAAGTTGAAAGAAAGTTACAAATAAAAGACCATATGATAGAGAAGTCGAAAGAATAAGAAAGTTGACGTTAGAAAGAAAAGTTTGAAAGAAGAAGGAAGCAGCCGACAAATAGCAAAAACCTGTCAACCAAATGCAAAGACGCACTATCTAGTCAGAACTTCCAGAAACTGCCCAGGAACTACCTGTAACCACCAAATATGTAGAAGTGGACAACAAATATGAATGTTAATTCTAAATGGCAAGGTAGCAGTTAACAAGAAGGTGCCCAAATTGGAGGATTTTCAAATTCAAAGAAAAGCAAGAGACATTGCAGTATAAATAACAGAATTGAAAATGAAATTCAGGCTTGACACTTGTCACTCCTTACACACATAGTAGGAAAGTAGTCCTCTAAGCGCCTTTACTTTTTTAGAAAATTTTCCTTTTGTTTATTTAGTTCTTTATTTCATTTTTCTTTTTGTTGTTTTGTTAATCGTTGCAACGCTTACTATTCTGTAAGTTACATTCCTTATTTCCAATTCAATCAAATTACTATTTCTTATAAATGTTAATGATATTTTGTATTTCATCAACCTGACACTTACATTCACAAATCTAAACACTGTGTAAAAATAAAGAGCTCATAAAAAAAATAATTTCTTTCCCTGAATTGAGATTCTGGAATCATACTGTTGATTAAGATTGTCAAAATCTGACAAAAACAGGTAGGGACTAGTTAAATGTGGTATGTTCAATGTCTCTAGTAAAGCCCAACCCTTTGATTTTGTCCATTGTAAGTGCCAATAGGATTTTAGCTTTTATCTTAACTATATTTCCCCTGTCATTGCGATTCAACTGTGGACTTCAGTGAGTTTTATTTAGGAGGCCAGAAGTTTTGAGGTTCCTAATGCATTGAAGTAATATTCGTTTTTCATGGTCAAATTATAATTAGAACGTCATTATGAAATAAACTGTTTGCATTTGATGTTTGTTGCTTAAGAAATTACCCAAACCTATCAAGGAAGTTTCACCAATGTATCTTACTACAAAGTATAAAATTCATGGATTTAGCTCCTCTAAAGTGAACTTCACTTTAGAGGAAAAAATACGTAATCTCAACTATTGATGAGGAAATCAACGATTGATATTACATGTACATGCATAACAAATCATGAATTTGTTAGAATCAACTCTATTGATTTTTTCATTAATAAAAGTTGAAACCCCTTACTTGTCTCTCTAAATTGAATCCTTCACTTCAAAGAAGCCAAATTCAAAATTCATTATCATCATTATGAATTAAATGGGATTTTGATAATTACTTAGAAAAAAATAGTATTTAACCAAGTTTTCAAGCTTTCAATACCTTTGTTTCACAATGACTTATCCAAGCTTTAGCACACTTCATTGTAGTGAACCCCATTAAAGCAAAATCAGCTCAAGTTTTATATTTTTTTACTAAATAATTATATTAGAATTTGTTTACACAATAACTTTGTCGTATCAATAATGACACTAACAAACTCATTATAATTATGTTGAATGTGGGGTGACATTTTACTTCTGACTTAATTTGGAGCATTTTGAAAATTTTAAAACTAGAATTTATTCATAAAATAGTTGTCAAATTTTACTTTTCATGATACATGGAACCAATCGTTGACTACCATATCTGGCATCTCATTTTAAGTGTTAAGAAGTCACTCTTGTTAATTTTGCCGCTCAAGAATTTTAGGTTAAAGTGTGGTAGAGTTACGTTACATTGAGCAATAGAAACTTCGTGAGTCTCAAGACGTTTCGGGCGTTCAAAAAAGGTAGGTTCATCTATTGCTCTTTCAACTAATAGATTTGGTAAATTTTTCACTCTTCTTGACTTGAGACTTGATGTGATATGTTATTTACACTTTATAGTTTATGGTTTCTTGTTCAATTGTTTACCTAGGTTGTCTTCAGCATCTTTTGGCCTTTTGTTTTTTGTTGATGCTTCTTTTTGTGTGTCATATCACAACTTGTAGTTACTCAATTTATTTGAATAATGTTATTAGAATTGCAATGTGACTGAAAAGTACAAATTCAATTTACTGATAGGGATCAACCCTTTTATACAGAAAGGCTTATGCAGAAAAGCTAGAATAGCTTAAACCGAAAAACTAAAAACAAAGTTAACTAACTATTAATTGAATGCAACAGAAAAATAGAAAACAGTTATAACTAAAATTAGCTAATAAACTTAAGTGGATTTTATATCGTCTAACGTCCCCCCGCAAGCTGAAGCATACAGATCAATCATGCTCAGCTTGGACACAATGGAATGAAAAGGAGTAGCATCTAAGGCTTTGGTGTGAATGTCAGCAAGTTGAGCAGAGGAGGGAATTGGCAGTAAGTGAACCACACCAGATTGCACCTTGTCCCGGACCAAGTAACAATCTAATTCAATGTGCTTTGTGCGCTCATGGAATGTGGGATTATTTGCAATATGAATGGCAGAAAGATTATCACAATAAAGAGAAATAGGAAGCTGAATGAATTGCTGCATATCTTGGAGCAGATAAAAAAGCCATTGCACCTCACAAACAGTAGATGCTAAAGCACGATACTCAGCTTCTGAAGAAGACCGGGAAATAGTAGATTGCTTAGATTTCCAGGAAATCAAAGCTAAACCAAAGAAGATAGAAACACCAGTTACAAATCTTCTGGAATCAGGAAAAAAACCCCAATCTGAATCACTAAAAGCTGTCAGTTTAAGATCTGAATCTGAAGGAAAAAATAAGCCTTGACCAGGACAGCCTTTAAGGTATCTGAGAATTCGAACAGCAGCAAGGTAATGATCCGGCATTGGATTGGAAATGAATTGACTTAATTTGTGAATAGCAAAACCAATGTCTGGACGGGTGGTGGTGAGATACAAAAGTCTCCCTATGAGTCTCCTGTATGACTTAGGATCAGCATAAGGATCCCCGATGGCTTGTAATTTTGAACCGGGAACTATAGGTGTGGTAGTTGGTTTGGAACCAAGTAAGCCAGCATCATCAATGAGTTCCAAAGCATATTTTCTTGGGGATAATGCAATACCTGTCTTGGATCAGGCAACCTCTAAGCCAAGAAAAAATTTCAGAGGACTAAGATCCTTGATTTTGAATTGGGCATCCAAAAAGTTTTTGACACTAGAGATCTCATCCATATCATTGCCAGTGAGAACCAAATCATCAACATACACCAAGAGGAGAGTAATGTGTGATTTAGAAGTCTTCACAAAAAGAGAATAGTCAGATTTGGACTGACAGTAGCCTAAACCAATCAAAGCAGAAGACAATTTGGAATTCTACTGCCTGCTGGCTTGTTTAAGACCATATAGGGATTTGACAAGTTTACATACTTGGTTAGGTTGAGAAGACTGAAAGCCTGGGGGGACAGTCATATAAACTTCCTCATGAAGATCTCCAAGTAAAAAGGCATTGTTTACATCAAGTTGATATAAATGCCAATTCTGAGCAGCAGCTAGTGCTAAGACCAATCTCACAGTAGTGAGCTTAACTACAGGAGAAAAAGTCTCAAAATAGTCCACGCTTTCTTGTTGATTATACCCCTTAGCCACCAGTCGAGCCTTATAGCGTTCAACACTACCATCAACCTTATATTTAATTTTAAAAACTCATTTACAACCAATAGGGTGTTTTCCAGTAGGTAAATCAGTAAGTATCCATGTCTAGTTTGGTTCTAGAGCATAAATTTCTTAGTCCATAGCATGTTTCCAGCAGTCATGTTTAATGGCTTGCTTGTAAGTCTTAGGCTCAAAAATAGATGAAACGGATAAAAGAAAGTGTTTGTGTGAAAGGGACAGCCTATGGTAAGAGAGAAAATTGGAAATGGGATAAGTGATACCTGAGGGTGAAGTAGTAGTTGCAGCAGAGTTGACTATATTGCAATGATAATCTCTCAAGTAATTGGGTGGATGTCGTGGCCTATAAGACTGCCTTTGAATTGTTCCAGAAGAGGAAGAATTAGAAAGAGGAATAGAAATAAGGGAAATACCATAGGATTCTACAATAGGAATGTTATTTGAGTGGGGGGCAGAAGGATTAGATGCAAAATTAGAAGAGAGGGGTAAATGATCAAGTGTGAGATCTGTTGAGGAAAGCTGAGAAGGAATAGAAATAGGGAAAATATCAATAGTGGAAGCCTGTCTATCAGCAGAGAAGAAAGGAAAAATATTTTCATAGAAAATAACATTTCTAGACATGAACACTTCCCTAGAATGAAGGTCAAACAAAAGAAAACCTTTTACACCATCTCTATGGCCAAGATAGACACATTTTCGTGCCCTGTGATCAAACTTGGATCTGTTGGCAATAAGAGTGGAAGCATAGCAGAGGGAACCAAAAACTCTTAAAGAAGAAAAATCAGGATGCTGATTGTAGAGATGGAAAAAAAGAGAATTGAATCCAAGCTTAGCAGAAGGAATTAAATTCATGATATGAACAACATGTAAAATGGAATAAGACCAAAAATTGCTTAGGAAGGTGTGATTGAAACATGAGAGACCTTGCTATATTAAAAATATGTTGATGTTTGCATTCAACCACCCCATTTTGTTGGAGAGTTTCCACACAGGTGAGTTGATGAATAATTCCTTTGGATTGATAAAAGTGAGGCATTGCAAATTCCAAGTCATTGTTTGATCTAATAGCTTTGATTTTAGTGTTAAACTGTGTATCAACTAGGGAAATGAAATTAATGAGGTTGGTCCTAGTCTCAGACTTATGCTTCATTAAAATAACCCAAGTGAACCTAGATTTATCATCAACAATGGTTAAAAAATATCTATGACCATGTAAAGAAGGAATGGAAAAAGGTTCCCATATATCTATATGTATAAGATCAAAAGCAAAAACAGAAATAGAATTGCTCAAAGGAAAAAGTAATCTTCTTTGTTTAGAGAAATGGCAAATGTCACAAGCCTTATGAGAGACAAAAAGAATATTAGAATTCTGTTTGTGAATGTGATTATAACATTGAAAAGATGGATGTCCTAAGCGAAAATGCCACAAATCAAAGGCAAAATTACAAAGAGCAGAACCAACTGACAAAACAGCAGTATGTATGGAAGAAACAAATGGTATGTGAGGAGAGCATGGTGTTATCATCACATATAAGCCTCCTCTAGCTTCAGCTCTGCCAATCATCCTCGAGGATGTCAAATCCTGTATGATACAACATTGATGAGTAAAAAAAAATTGATAATGGAATAAGGAAGTTAGCTGTGTAACTGAAATAAGATTGAAAGAAAAATGAGGAATGTAAAGAACATTGGTAAGGATAAGGTCATCATTAAGAAAAATAGTGCCAGAATATTTTGCATATGTAGTTTGACCATTGGGAAGGCAAACAGGAATTGGTTTAATGGATTTATAAGAAGTGAAAGAAGACAATGAAAAGGTTATATGATTAGTTGCCTCGGAATCAATAATCCAAGTTGCAAAAGTTGTACCTGATAGATTATTGGAGGTAGTCACATTGTGTGTACTAACCAAATTTGAACTATGAGAAGTAGAGGTGGGATTGGATTGAGGAAGCAGTGCTAAGAGACCTTGAACCTGTTCTTGTGTGAGGCCAGCCATTGGTGAAAAATTATCTTGACTATCAACCATAGGAAATGTTGCAGTAACATGATTAACAAAAGCCTGAGGCTTCTTGGAGATATATCCAGGTGGGAAACCATGCTTAAAAAAGCAGGTGTCAATTGTGTGATTGTTACGACCACAGTGAGTACATTATTTCTGAGAATTACCTCTACCACCAGAAAACCTTCCTCCAAAACGACCTCCAAAAACACCATTAGAACCACAACCTCTGTTACTGGAAAACTGATTAGAACCATTATTTGATTGAAAAGCAATAACAGATGGAGTAGGTAAAACACCAATATGTAATTGCCTCTCTTGCTGAATAATCATCGAGAAAACTTTGTTCAATGGAGGTAAAGGATCAAGTAAAAGAATTTGAGATTTTACTGTGGCAAAATGTTCATTCAGACCTTGAAGAAAACAAAGGACACAATCATTATCACGATACTGTTGAACAATCTTGAGGGCATCACAAGAACAAGGGGTAGTACATTTGCAAGAAGGAAGAAGTTGAAAATTACACAATTCATCCCATAATATCTTGAGCTTGGTAAAGAACTCAATTACAGAACTATCACCTTGTTTTAGAGAATAAATGTCAACATGCAAATGAGAGATTCGAACAAAATCACCTTGAGAAAACCTATCTTTGAGATCATTCCAAACATCTGAAGCTTGATCAATCCAGATGATACTAACAGCAATAATAGGTGAAACAGACTGATTTAACCAAGACAGCACCAAAGTGTTACATCGCTGCCATACCGAGAAAAGAGGATCTTCCATTGATGGCTTCTTGATTGAACCATCAACAATTCGAATTTGTGCTTCATTTGGAGGGCCATTGTCATTCCCCGAGCCCAAGAATAGTAATTAGGGCCTTCAAGAACTGGAGAAACAAGAACCAATGATGGATTTTCATTGGGATGAATGTAATAGACATTCGTTGGATCTTGTGATAAATTGGAAGTGACGAGGGAAGCCATGAAAGATGAAGAAGCTTTAGCAAAAATAAGAGAGAGATAAAGAAGACACAGCAAGAACGCATATAAAATCTGATACCATATTAGAATTGCAATGTGACTGAAAAGTACAAATTCAATTTACTGATAGGGATCAACCCTTTTATACAGAAAGGCTTATGCAGAAAAGCTAGAATAGCTTAAATCGAAAAACTAAAAACAAAGTTAACTAACTATTAACTGAATGCAACAGAAAAATAGAAAACAATTATAACTAAAATTAGCTAATAAACTTAAGTGGATTTTATATCGTCTAACAACTGTAGTCAATTTCCCAAACTCCTTCTTTATTGCCTCCTTTTTTATTTATAAGATCTTATTTGCTTTAAGGCACCAAGTCCTTTCAAATTCCACACCCCAAAAAATGGTATCTTGCCCTTTGTATCCCTTGATTATTTTTATTTTTTAGCATCTTGTAATTTTTTTTTCTTTCATTAGAAATACTGGTTGGATACATGTTTTCATCTATTGCGCATCTCTTTTTTTCAAAAAAAAGTGCATATATCTATTTTAATTGGATGCTTTTCCTCACCATTGTTTCACTCAATGTTCTAAACACTAGTTTGAACTGGCTGGGTTAATTTATTAGACGGTGAATGAATTTTGCTTCCAATCTAATTACTTCTTATTTTGATGTTCGGTTCAATTCTCATTGATCCATCAATTTAGTCAGTTGAACCAATTGAACCATGACTCATATATCTCATCAGTTGGATCTCTTTTTCGATTTTTTAAACATTCATTTCAATTTTTTTTTTGAATCTCCAGTTTTTTTAAAAGTGGTTTAGAAGTTTTCTTAAATACCAAGAGTATGTGTGCCATTATTCAAGATTTGAATCATCTTCCTTTATCTTTTTTCATTTTTTGGGATTTTATGTTTTTATTTTTTATTAATATTTTTTCATAAGTTTTGTTTGTTTAAATTTGACTTTCCCCCTATTTTTTTTGTTTTAAATTTAACTCAATTAAGTTTCTATCTTTCTTTCTATTTTCGAAAGAAAAAATAATTACTTTATTAGCCTTATTTTCATTCTTATAAAATTTAGCATTTTATAGTTTTTTTTTTTGCTATTAATTTTAAAATTTTGAATCGAAAAAAATTATATATTAATAAATTAATGGTAATACTATTCTTTATTTTACAAATATGTGCTTTTTTAGCTACTCATGTAGGCAGACTTTACTTGTAGTTAGGGATGACAGCGGGGCGGGATGAGGACGTAGCTCCCTGTCCCCCGGCCCTGTGAATAATATATGTCCCTGCTCCCGCCTCCATATCCGTGTAAGTCTTTCGTTTATTATTTTTTGCGGGTAAACAAGTACCTATGGATATCCGCAGTACTCAATAAATTATTAAAAAAATTAAAAAATTAAATAAAAAATTAAATAAAAAAAATAAAAAAGTGAAAAATGTATAATATCATAATTTTTCAAAATTTATCTAATACAACTTAATTCAAAAATAATGTCAAACACCTAAAATACTATTAATTTATATAATTCTACTATATTTTAATTTATATAATTAAATTTTTTAGTAATTTTATATAAAATATTTGTGTAATATTTTTGTGGAGTACGGAAAGAACCACCCCTGCCCCACCTCGTTTATTAAACGGAAATAACACAAAATTGGTATTTATATCTATAAAAAAAATTAGATGAATATTATCTACCTCTATCACGGGTATTATCCATGGGTACCCGCAGAATGAATAAAATTGTCATCCCTACTTGTGGTAAAGGAATTCAAATCATATTAAAATCACTTTGTGGTCAGGATCACACTATCAAATATCTTGAGCAGAAATTATTCCTATACTCAAATGGTGTGAGGAGAACTCAGGAGAAACCAAATATATATATATATATATTATTTAGATGTTTATTTTATTATTTTTCACTGGAATTCAGCTAAGGCGCGGTTAATAATATGCACATAAGTGACAATTGATGAAATAGTCAAGCATTTTGAGTAATTTTCATCGTTAGCAATACATTTATTATTATCCGAGGATTTTTTTCTTCGATATATAGTTGGAGGGACTGGCATTGGCAAAGGCAAATTCAGGGGATGGGAATCGAAACCGAGACCTCCACCTTTGGAGGAAATATCATTTAAGCTACGACTAGTTATTAATATCCAATGATTAACCTCTTATAAATAAGTAATCTTTAATCATTTTGTTTATTTTAGAGAACATGCATTGAATTTTAGTACAATTGTCTCTCTCTCTCTCTCTCTCTCTCCTCCCATTAAAATAAACACCTCAAAAAGGGGGAAAATTACATTCCTTTTATTTTTACTTCTTATATGTGCTTTCAATGAGTTTGGAAGGAACCTCTTAAGGAACTAGTAATGAAGAGAGCTAAAAGAAATTCTATTGTATAGCCTTTTATATAAGCTGTAGCAATGTGTCTACACAAGCAAAATTAATGTTAAAGACTACTCTTATAGATGTGTCCTACTCAATCCCTGTTAATGGCAATGGAATCACATTTCCCAACTTCCCGAGGCTAACACTTAGTGAGTTTTTCGTAAAAGATATATGTATGTATAGTGGTAATTCTTGGGGTAAATTGATTATTATATCCTAATAACAGTTTTCAGCATCTTATTTTTATTCATTATTTCACAATGTAATAAATGATATATGTACATTAAGTTAAAGAACCATTTCTTTTGATAATCTAATGATAGATATAGAATGTATAATACAAAGTGGTATCAATGCATGCCTTGATATATATAGGGTCTAGAAGGAGAAGATCAATTATGTTTCAAGATGAGGAACAGAAAGAGAGGAGAAGGAGTGACAGAATTATAGCTTTGGATGAGACAACGGAAAAGGAGAGAGAAAGCAAGGAATTGGAAAGGAAGAACGACTCGGCCAACCATGACAACAATAAAAACAAAGGAAAAAGAAAGGAAACCACCGATGAAGGTTATCACTTCATATATGATTCTGATGAGAATGATCAACATTCTCCAAACAAGAAGAAGGGACGCAAGTGCAAAGCACTTCAACTGCTGATCTCATCAACTCAGGTTTCATGTTACTCATTCTTGTCTCTTAGAAAGAACAACTTTACTCCAGGTTAACCCAAAAAAGAAACAAAAGCAGGTCACAGTAGCTAGCTGGTTATGTGTGTACACAATGAAATCTTGGATGTCAAACATGTATATAGCTCCATTTATGCTGATTTTATCACTGACTTTCTCTTGCATCAATTATATCCACTGTTCTTTCCTAACATAACAAATATTAGTTCAAGTGTTCAACATTATTCACTGTCCAATTTTCCTAACAAATATGATGAAATATTGAGCTTAAGATTGCTTAAGTTGAAAAATTAGTACTGCTGTTGAACCCTTCTCATGACAAGCTTGGAGTCTATTCACTTGTTTTACCAGTGAATAATAAATACAACCACCTGCTCTCTGTATTTTATTTGTTTATTCACTTTCTCTTCCATTTTAAAGCCCAAGCAGGAAGGACAGCACCCTGAGAATGGGAGTATTTTAAGAACAAATGGTAAGCTTGTTTATTATCTTACACGTGTAGACTCTGCACCCTGCCATTTCTTCTAGTTAGCCATTATATGTGATTTTCCCTAAGTAGTGACTAGTGATGATATAACTATATATTGTACCCTGCAGTGTCATCTATGCCAGAAAAGCACGTGCTTGAATTTGTCCTTGATCTCCTACAAAGGTGATATCCATATTGATATATCATTATTTCTTTATTAAATGACTAGAAACGGGTCATTTTATCGTTTGACAACATTAAAACCTCAAAGGGTTCTTCCCATAAGTGATTAGTATGTGGTTTAAATGTGCAGTAACAACACAGAGGAGCTATTTGCTAAGCCAGTTAATCCTAATGTGGTTTGTTGTTGCCTTTGAAGATCATTATTATTTCTTGTTATTTGATTATTGAGCTTTGCTAGTAATGTTGGATTATTGCTTTTAAAGGTTGAGGATTACTATAGTATTGTCAAGCAGCCAATGGATTTTGCTACCATGAGGGCCAAACTTCACGAGGGCATGTATACAAGCATGGAACAGTCTGAGGTTTAAAAATCATCATATTTGCTTTTCCATCCCCTCCCCTTTCATTCTTCCTTTTCCCCTCTATTCTTCATACATACAAATGTTTTAGGAAGAATATTGTTCATTTAAAACACCTAGAGAATCGATATTATCAAGTACAAAAAATTTATACTCAATAATAGATAATCTAAGTCTTTCAATTGAGAAAGGTGATCAATTAGGATTATTTTTTTTCTATTTTTGTTAAGAAACAGGCAGTGAAAAATAAGAAGTGATATGAAGTCAGGCACAACTTTTAAAATTTGAACTGAAGAATTATATTTTGTAATATATATAGATATAGGGCATATCTAGTAAAAGAGTTTTTATTGTAAGAGGATAAGAAAAGTAATTATTGATCATACAATCATACATAAATGGTTAAGATTAAAAGTTACTTAAAGATCATGTGATCACTTAAAAAATTTACATATATTTATGTTATAATATTGACCATTCATATAAAATTTAATGGATAAGATTCATCATTTTTATCTATTACAATAAATACTTCCTTCACCAAATACATTTTATATATATATATATCATATATTCCAATTTCTTTGTACATTTCTTTTAATATGTTTCCCCCATTTAATTAATACTAATTTGTGAAGTATTTATCCTCTATGTGCCAACTAATATTTCATCCATTTCAATGATGTGCAGCGTGATGTGTATCTAATGTGCACCAATGCTATGAATGCTAATCCTGCAAACACAATACGTCACCAAGTGGTATGACCAAATGAAATAGCAATCCTTATTCTGATAAATGTAGTTTACTGTCTAATTCAACTATAGAATAATGTAAATTTCTTTTCTTTTTTTAATTTTGTACTAAACCCTATTAAAGCTTAGGAGAGGCCTCACCACTTGAGTTGTGCCTAAAGGATCTCCACTAGGGGACCAAGGAAGGTGGAAAGAGAATAGGGAAGGAATGTTCCATTGGGGGGGGGGGGGGGATTGAACCCCTATCAGAAACTTGTAAGTAAATGTCTCAATCATGTGAGTCGGAATGTATTTCTATGAAGTTTCTGAATGTATCTAAGTTTTGTTCAACATAACTTCTTCTAAGCTAAAGCTATAAATAGTTACGTCAGGAGGGTTTTTGAGGATCTAAGTGCTCCAGACCCTGAACAATTTCAGTTGGAATCTTTCCTCAACAAGAGACCCCCAGCAGCCCCAGTTAGAAAGCCACAAGGTGGACAACCCATAACCATAACGTATGCAAGATTTCGTGGTAGACTTGCTGGTAAGGAAATTTGTTCCTCACTTAACCTTCATGTAGTTCTATCCGTATGTTATGTGGCTCCATCTTGTAATAAAAAAATACTTGCCTAGTATTGTCTCATTCTGAACATTAATAACAAAATTGCTTGTTCTATTTATTACCCTACATTATGCAACTGCTATATTGCATACAGTGTTGAGGGCTAGGATGTATAGTTTATGACTTGTGGTTGTATTTCTTTGAGTTGGATGGTTCTTGAGCCATGCTCAAGACAAAAATGAACAAATTAATTAGATCAAACTCCTTTAGGCAAGAAGGGAAAAGAGCCTCTATGACAACTTAAACAATTGAAAACTATGTAAGAAATACGAGTTGAAACTCAAATTAACACAGGAAATTTGACTCAACCAGACTTAGCTACTAATCAAAGCTCTTTATTCAAGATCTTGTGGTATTTGCAGCACTCATTTTGCTAAATTCTAATAATTTTTTATTGATTAAAAAACTTACAAGAGCAATTAGTAAATCAAAACATTTTTTTTACAGTTATGTTTTTGTTTGAATGATTAACTGCAATTAATTGTATTTTCCTTCTTTTCTTGACATAGAAAATATAGTACCTGAAATAGAGCCGGGGGACAGGTATTGACCACCGAATGATAAGTGCCTTTCAAGAGTCCTAAATGCTCAACCAAACATTCATGTAAGCTCATTTTTAATTTCTCCCAAACAATATTCAAGTGAGTCATCTATAAATGTTGAGATATATACATTTTTTTTTTGGACTACTCTACATATAGAACATTGAGTACACCAATTAGAAGACTTATTACAATTCTAATGAGATGGGCGAGACAAATTTGTAAAAACATTATTAACTATTTACAAATCTCTTACAGTGCAGCCCAAATTTTGAAAAGCATACAAGAAAACTTCATCTCATACACAAGCTTATTACAAAGTTCAGTTTTGACCTCATGGCACTTTAACTAATATTATCTCCATGTAGCTATTTGTTTTATTCTTTACCATTTTACTAAAATTCACATTTCAGATTTTTAACTATATCACAATTCTTTATGGCATGTTGGCTTTGCAGATGAACAAAAATGCTGCAGCAAAAAAATTAGAAATTCTAAAATGTAGGCAACTTTTCAATGGTGATCAAACTCCAACGCCAAACCTCCTTGCCAATGTTTCTGGCATTCAGCCTACTCTACAGCAGGTACCAACACAACCAGATGCTCTCAACAATGCTCATGATCTTTCAATTGCCCTTTCCTTATCCAATAAGCCACTGACTATTCCAGGTGCTGCTGCTCCTGAAAGCAGAAATGTCAACACCAATGCTGGCAGTGTCAACATCAGTGAAGATGCTTATAAGGGAAAAAAGCTCGGTGTAAAAGACGGCTGGAATGCATGTGCTGCTTCTTTTTTGGGCAACTTTTTTCTTAACTATGACAAAAGGGAAACTAACAATGGAGTGAACAACGAGAAGCCTAATTTAACCATAGATATCTGGGGTCCCTCCAAGGATAAAATGGTTTCACCAAATGAAAATGCGTCTTCTCTTCAAGGGCTTATTCAAGAAGGTGCTAACCATAACCTTGAGCTGCAGTTAGGTGTTGGTCAGTGGAACAAACATGTGAGTTCAAGTTCAAAGGATGACAGCACCAGTTCCAGCCACGTGCGTGTCCATGTCTGGCCAACTCGTGTGATCTCAGGTCAATCTGCTTTGCCTTCACAAGCTGCAAGCATTTTAAGAAGGAATGAGCTAGACACCTCTTTGCATGGTCTAGGCAGAACCCCATATCAGCATAGGGACTTCCATGCTTTCAACAATGGCCCTTACACAGCACAAGCAACTCATGAGCAAGTACTAAACCAAGCCAAACCATATGCTCCTCCACCGTTTAGTTTTGGTCTTTCTAACTTGCAATTTCAGCTGGGCCAGGTGAACCCTATGGGCAGATTTCCCCTGCAAGAACCACCAAAGTCATCATCAGCTATTGAAATACCCATGAGGAGTGGAATGAATTACCGTGTGGGAAGACTTCAGGACCGTCAGACAGGAGAGGCTATTCCCCTGATTATTTTGGATGATGACGAAGAGCTAAACTTCACTCTTCAACTCTAAGTTTGGGTTTTCTTGTTTCTTAACCGTGGTTAGTGGTGGTATATTTTGATCTATTCTTTAGAGTGAATTTTTCGTATACTACAATTCAATCATTTGTTACTATATTATTAACTCAGTTAAGCCTTTTAAACTATTATTATTATTATAGTTGATTTAAGGATTCATCAACACATTATTCAATGAGAATGTAAAAAAAATTATAAAAAAAATTGTACAAGATATTATATGTAATCGTCAGAGACCAACAACAGTTGGCACAACTAGTGAAAGTTAGTGTCAATTAAGTTGGCAGAGGTTTGAATCTTACCTATTGTTATTGAGTTATCTATAACTAGTGTCCCTGAAATACAGCGACCACTCTAGACCCTAAATTTTTTTTCACCAAAAATAATATACATGTTATCAACAAGGGAAAAGCCGAAGCGCACGTTGCTAGCAGCATAGAAATTAGGCAGAGTTTTGAATATGCTCAATAAAACAGGGAAAATAATCCCCTATTTTATGGACAGATTCAAGTTGTTCCCTACTAGTGAATTACAACTGATTCTCCCCTTGATTAAAGTTCCCATGATAAAGTTGCTGTCTTCTTATTGTTGGTTGATAATTTACGACAAAGGCACAATTAAAAGACTCGGTACTTAAGAAGGTGAGTGATTCTTGGGCAAGATTGCCAATCATAAGCACTCCATTCAATATTAAACATATTTAAGATTGCGTAACTCATGTTAATAATACACCAAATATAGTGTCTAAAAAATAATGTAATAGATAATGCCTACCATAGAATTTTTCAAATTCAGCTGCACACCGGACAGGAAGCATAATCCAAGGGATTTCCACCACATCCTGGAGATAAAATCAGAAACCATGTCCCTCGTATGGATCACTGTCATCATTTTTGTTGTCTGGCACCCTCCGAGGTAAATTATAAACCCTCCAATCATAGTAACATTTTAGAAACTATTTTTATGGTAGAGTTTTAGAGACTACAATAACATTTTAGAGCCTATATTTAGAGCATCAATGACAAAGACAAATTAATCTTCAAAAAATAACATAAAGAGAGACTATTTTCGGTAAAAACGGATGAATGGTCAGGGCAAAAACATCTGACTCCAAGAAAACAAGCAGTTTCTTCTTGAAGTTAACTCATATTCAGACTGACTAGAACAATAAGAGAAACGTGGGCCAATGGAGGGGCTTGACTAAAGGACAAAACACAAGCACACATGGATAATCCCCTCAAAGGGAGAGATATGAAATGTCATTTTCTGAATCTAAGTTATCCAGCTCAAGGCCAGTGTTGTCAAGATCTCCATTGGCTCAGACCCTTCACAAGAGCCATGAGAGCTCAATTGACAGCAACAAAACCACCAGTCCAAAGCACATGCAGTGTTGTCCATAATTAATTGTTTTTTTTTTAATCTATTTGTTACACTATATATTTATTGCTTTTCTTTGTCCTTGTCCCCGGATGTGTTGGCCCTATGGAATGCAAAACCGTTCACCGAACTTGTTGATTGGCTCTTCAAATTCAGCTTTCTCAGATAACTCTTGGTGGTTGTTAAAGCTTTCTGAGACCACCTCCTGCACACCCCACTTGCATATGTACAAGAAATAATTGTTACACCATCTCTCTCTTCCAGGAATCTAGCATGCATACCAGGCATTCATGTGGAAGATTCAGCATCACTCAACTGGGGAGTGAATATACAATAAGCATGCACATTCACATTCACTTTGGACCACCATTGATGGTGCTAGCGTGAGAAGCTGCACATTTAATAATATACACAAGTCGTACACCAAAGGAGTCAAGTGTCCATTTTTGTATTAACATCAAAAGAACTATTTTTTTTTTCTCTGCAAACTTCTTCCAAGAAAATGATTTCGCAAATGGGCTTTCAACACGTGCCATGCAGCGGATTATAAAAATGAAAAATGACACATACCCTAAACAAACCAGAAGGATAAGTGGTCCTGCATTAGAATGACATCAACATTGAACAACATAATTTAAAAATAGCAGATTCTAACAAATCGACAAAAGAGGACTGGGGCAAAATGCACTTCGAATTTAATAGAACTTTATGATTTAATACATACAAGGCCCAATCACAAGCCCATTTATCGAAATATCTTGTATATAATAATAGGTAAAAAGTGATACAACCAGTTCAACCGTACTTGCATCTCGAACTCCTCAAGTAACTGGCTTAGTTAGGTTCGGTTACACACATGCAAATGTATATAATAACATCATCCCCTTTTGGAAGTATCTAGGAAAGTAAAGAAGCGTTTCCGCCAAAACCTTTTTTAAACCCAAAAATTGTCATATCGTAATATGGTACCATTGAATCTTTACATAAGCTGGGGCTTAAAAGATTAAATGACGCTAAAACCAGCAGGAATTATATATCTTCAGAAAAAATTTAAATAGACTATATATTATGCAAATTATATTATATATTGGATACATACTAGATAACAATGCTCACTGGCCCATTTTTTAAATACTTTCTGGGAAAATACGTTGAAAGTAACATAGTTGTGTAATATTTCATGATATTTTAGGGGGAAAATGAAAAAATATTTCATCTCACGAATGTCAACAAACTAGAACGTTATAGATCCAAGTTCCAACCTCTAGCTAGACCCAGCAGAGTGATCGGACAAAAAGGCTATTATGCATGTTATATTGATATATAACACACACAAATGCTGATATTATTGGATACATATGCTGATACTAGATATCTATGCTCACCGCCCCATTATATTTCAGGGAAAATAAGTTGAACGTAACATAGTCGAACGTGGAAAAATTAATTAATAGATCACACGATTGTCAACAAACTAGAACGTTATAGCTCCAAGTTCCTACCTCTAGCTAGACCACAGCAGAGTGATGGAACAAAAAGGCAGGGTTTCTGGTGCCGAAGAATGTTAACAGAATATTTTTTTGACATTTTTTTAATATTTATTTTATCATTAATTTATTTTATATATTTAAAAAATTATTAAAAAATACTAACAATTCTTATTTTTAAATTAATAATAAAATAAATATTAAAAATAATATAAAAATATGTTACTATCATTTATCTCCAGTGTCAAATGCACGGCTAATATTTAAAATCAGGCACTGCAAAACTGGTCAGACTCCAGAAGATTGATCAGGTATGTAATAATTACAACAACGTTACTCCAAGAAGAAGAAAATAAGACATAAGAGCATTACGCAGATGACAATTGCCAGTTTACGACCAGCTCTTACTCGTATCTCACAACCTTATCCGCAAATCACAAGTACTAATATAGATATATAATATTTTTTATTTATTAATATATATTATCTATTGTCCAGTGTTTCTTTATGATGAGCGTTCTAGCCAAAGCACATACCTGATATTGACACATCAAAATCATTTTTCCTACATGTATTGCAATCACCGGCAGCGTGATCATGTTGCTCACCTTGCTCCTCCGTCTAAGAAAAGAGTGGGAAAGCAAACCGATGTAGTGGAGGCTTGTGCTTTTATCTGGCCAAAGTTTGCAATTGCTTGTGTTTTGGAATAAAGAGACCGACAGACACTATACACTTCAATCAAAATTGGCATATTAACTGTGAGTTGAGAGCCGGCAACTCACCCAATATCAATACAACATTATTTGCCCAATACTTCTTATTATACATACACCTCCATTTTTAAGTAATAAATTTAAAAAAAAAAACAAAAAAAACAAAAAAAACAAACACACGACACACATCCTCATATACTTTTTTTCTCTTTTATTTTTCTAAACAAGTATAACAAATAAATGTAAAATAAATAGTTTAAAAAAATCATTTCTCATTAAATAATTTTAATCACACTTTCAGTCACATTAATTCACATTTACACAATTTTTATCATTTAATCAAATTCAATTTTATCTCATTTTTATGCACATTCATTCTAATTATAACATATATTCATATATGAGTTACGTATCACTTATTTTTTCTTTCTCATATCAATACCCAAGGCCAATGTCCTAGTATCATTCAATATAGAATAATACTAAAGACACATACACACTTTTACATATATCTTCACAATTTAATTATAATTAATCTTACCTTTTTTTTCACGAATTTAATTCTATCAACTCACTACAACGTTACGATGATATAATTAATTCCAACGAATGTGCATTAGATATATTCCATATCTAATTCTACCATTAGACATGCTTGGTGCACATCACCAAAGAACAATTCACCTCATATTTACGGAAGGTGATAGAGTAGAAGTGGATAGAAGTGTTCATAAGTCAGGTTGAGCCAAATTTAACTGAACCCAAACCTAACTCTATTTTCTTTAAATCAAACTTTTAGATCCAAATTCAACTCAACCATTACTCAATTAATGACTTGGACAAGATCGAACCAACTCAATATTTAAATAAAATTTACAAATTTAAAAATACAATTTAATCATAAAATTTTAAAAATATAAAACAAATTATTAAAAACTTTATAATATATACTTTGAAACAAAACATATCAATATAAAAAATATTAATTTAAGTTAAAAAATCTTATAATTTATTACTAATTTTTATAAAATTATAACTTATAATATATTATACATTACAGGGTCAAGTTGGGCAAACTTGAAACCTGAAATATAATCCAAACTCAACTCAAAAATTACATTGAACCTAATTTCAAGAATCCAACTTAACCAAATTAACTTTGAACCAGACCAAGCTAGGAGCACCCATAGAAGTGCAGGTGAACCAAAAAGAAGAGACTACTTAAAATCAAATGATAAAAATGTATAAATATGAAATATAGCATCATTCTAACTATATTGATTATCATCTCTTACTTTAATTACATTTTAAATTTTATAAGTAAATGATACTCATTGAATCATATAAAACATGATATCTCTTCCTGTGAAAGACCTAAAAATTTCTATATCCCATAGACCATCGTCCCATACTCTCTTATATACCATCCAGAAGAATACCTCATGCAGGTATATGTTTTAACTAACTTGACAAAGTGGTCCATTTAGGAAAGGGCAACGTTTATTTTCACAAAACTAAGATCCCAAAAAGTTCTCGAACCTAAAAGCCAGCCGTCGATGTAATGTAAAAAGTGAGAGAGGATAAAAAAAAATAGTTATGATAACAAAAAAAAAAAAAAAAACTTCCCGAGTTTGTCACCTTTATCCTGTGTAGTTAACATTTCTGTCTAGCAAATACTAACATGGATACCCAAACATGTAAAAGTACTTCATCTCGCCAGACAAATAGGTCCACTCTACCATTTGAGATAATGATTCTTACGTGTATGTACAAATTACAAAATCTTAGAACCCAGGAGTATTGTTCAATTTTGAATGCAATATTACGAGTAAAAAGAACAGTTTTCGCAACGAAAATTCACAAGATAGATACACTTGCAATAGATATACCCCAAATGAACCCCAAAGGTTTTGTAAAATCTCAAACCAGAACACTGGGTGTTATTCCCTAATTTATCTGGGACACCAAGGCAAATTTATGGTTGCTAGCTAGTTTTATGGGCATCGCCATAAGGTTAAAAACCCGGATCTAGCTACCCCTGCCAGAAAAATCTGTGCATTGAATTTGCTAGTACCAATACCAATTTGCAATGTGTACTAACTACTAACCAGACCAAAAACAATGCCATCCAGTAAAACCATAAACTATGACCACCAATATCATTGTCAAAGCATCACAGATTACACAAGAACATGGCAAGGAAATTGCAGGAAAACATCACTAATTTTTTTCCAATGTTACACTACGACACTTTAGACAATGCATAGGGAATCTCATGCCACAAATATTATGGAGATATATCTCAAATCACCAACACAACAAGAAGTCATGACATTAGGATCAAAGATGAATTCATCAAATGCTTGAATTGAGACAAGCAAAAATAAATAAATAAACAAGCTCTCAACCAATAATTCGCAGGACAAGACAAGACTAAGATAGTAAACTTACATAAAAAATAAATTATTATTCTGGCAAACAATTAGGTTCAGAATGAAACTGAACAGTACTTCCAGGGCAAAAAGCAGGCAGGAGAAGTGGGAAATTCACTGAAATGGAAGTATGTTTACTAAAAATTTCAGCATAAATGTAAGAAAAAGAGTAACCAGAAGAAAAATAAGAAGATAATATTATAAAACAGTAAAAGGGAGCTCCCTTCAGTCCAAGCACAGACAAGAAAAGGAAGAAATTACCTCCCGCATCATTCACACATTCACAATAGCATATCATGATGCCTGATCTATTGTGTTTGAATGAATGAGTCAGCAGCTAATTCAAGCCCTTTACCCATCCATGAGTGGACTGAAGGAAGCTCTCTTAAACTATTCCTCATAATACATCTTAAATATTAATCCAAACCCAATATTCATTGCATTGAAAAGGAACTTAAATTAATAACAAGAATGTTTTAATAATAGTTCAACAGATCTAAGATCTAACTAAAAAATCAAAATGAGACAATATTCAGAGATAAATGAAAAATATAATTAGACTTCAAAATACCAAGGATAGTGTGTTTGGATCTTTACTAAATAAGTGAAATTACTCACAATTGCCATAAGAAAATTCAAAGATAACTGCAAAATACAGTTAAAGTTCAAAACACCAAGAACAGTGTGTTAATTTGGAATCTTTAATAACTAAGTGAACTTACTGATAGTTGTCACAAGCAAGTAATTTAATCAAATAGAACTCTCAGATCAGTAGGCACTAACATGTAATCTAAATAATTCATGCTTCTAGAGAGCCTCCAATTCATTTTTTTTTAATAAGAAAGAGCCTCCAATTCATATTACATCTAATATACTAGGAAAATTTCAGATATACTTCAATTAGAGTACTGGCATGTGATACTCAATATCAAATGTAAGACCAAACTTAATTTCACTGGAGAAGGAATAATATTCTACAAGGAATTCAAATCCTTCACCTTTCAAAATATGTTGATAAATTAGAAATTACAAGTTTACGGTACTCTAAGATGCCAAGGAAAGTAATATGTGACTATATGTTGGCCAAAATGGTATCAATTCTACAAACGTAATGTAATTGGCTTTCAAAATATTGGAAAAAGTATTCTTACAAAGAACCCTAACCCTAAGTCTTAAAGCTACCAAAGAACACAATTGGAGAAAATACATTTTAAGATTTTCTCAGAAACATTTTGCTGCACTAAAAGAGAATAGTGTGCCCTTGTTTCTAACCATTTGATTATCATGCACAATTGATGAACAATATATACATCAATACACTGCATAATAAGAACGTGATTAAGCCAAAATCAGAGATGCTTTCTTTGATTTGAACACGTGTGCAATGTGATATTGATAAGCAGAAAAATTAAAGGGTCATCTTGTTATGTGGTATCATGCAAATAACAAGCATCAAAATCAAATTAACTACATCTTAAACTTACTGCTTTACCATTCTCACAAAGTCCCATCACCAATCGGAAGCTTCAACTAAAGGATGATATCAGAAGCACTGCTGAAAGAAATGAGAACCAATATGACAGAGAAAGGGGTAAAGAAAATATGAATTAGAAGACCGAAAGACTTATATAAGTAAATATGTCAAATCAAAGAAGAAACAGTCCAAAAATTATAAAATGGGAAAATAAAAGAAAGAAAGGAAAAGAAGAGAGTTCAAGGGTCAGAAGCAAAAATCACTGAAGAGAAACTGTGTTAATGCAGTAGCAGAGGGAGTGAGAGAGAGAGAGAGAAAGAAAGGAAGGAAGTGTCACTGTCTTCATAAGAGTCAGAGAAAGGAAAGCGATTGAAGATCTCACATCCACACAAATCTGGCAAAGCACTGTTTCCAAAAGAAATCAAAACAAAGGTAGGCAAAGATCATCTTTTTCTTTTACCAGCAAGGGAATTCTTTTGCAGGAGACTTTTGCAACTTATAATAAGATATAGCGAAGCAGAACTAGAGTGTTTTTCTTTCTTGTTTCTTCTTCCTTTGTATAACAAAGCCATCAACCTCCTCCTTCTCTTATACACACACTCTTTTCTCTCCCTGAACCTGAAAGAGACCCTTATCACCCCCACATGACCTACCAGTACTGTTTAAGTACAGTAAAGAAAGTGAGAAAAAAAAGAGGAGAGCGGGATGAAAGGTGGGGATATCGTTGCCCCTTTAAGTCATTCTCTCTCATCTTTTGTGCCAGTCGCTTCACTCAACTGTAGTGCACTATTTTCTATTAGACTCTACAGTACAGTCTTTCTCTCTCTCCTTTTATAGTCTCTGCAACATTTTCTCTCTCTAATTTTTGTACATACAAAGTGTTTGTACATACAAAGTGCTGAGCATTGGTGCGTGTAGCCGTATATATAGGGTTTGAGGTAACTGATTAGTCCGCCGGAGAAAATCATGGACCAGGGTACTCGTAATTACACAAATTAGAATTAGATGACTCATATGATGTTTTGATGGTTTTCTATGCATAACTTTGGCAGCATATCTGCGAACATATCTTTTACGAGAGATTTCTTTATATATATAAGCATTTAAGTTAAATATATTAAATCAATTATGTTATTAATTTATCATAAGAAAAATATATTGTTAATTAATTAATAATTATAATTTATTATAATTAATAATATAATTAGTTTAATATATTTAATTTGAGTATTTATGTTTATGTAATAATTTTTTTTATTTATATAATAAAATTAGAATATAAATGTGTAAAAATAAAAAATAATTTTAAACTTTTAAATATAATTAGATGATAAATTTTATATAAAGATAAAGCAATATGTGTATAAATATGATAAATGTAACGTATGTCTTCACTCTTTTTATGAAATTTAACAATACTACATTCATATTCCTATACATGGATTATCTTATATTATATAATTTTTATTATTTAATTATAATTACGCCTCATAATACTAATGTGAAACAGATGCAATCTTAAAAAATGTATAAGAAGCATATTTCAAGGAAGTATTTGGATTGTTTTTTCTTTTCATATTTTTAGTTGATATATTTTTATTAATAATTATAAAATTATTATATTATTTTTCATTTTATTTTTTGTTTCCAAATGTTTATAAAAAATAATAAAAGTAACATTTTCTTATTTTCACTATTTTTTAAAATAATTTAAAAATCAAAATCAAAATAAACATCCAAATACATTTTTATAAATAATTATTAATTTAAACATACTAACTAAAAAATAAAATAAAAATATAAACCAAACATTATTTAATTATGCCCTTTCATTTTTTAACAACTCATCTCAACATCATGAAAGGCAAGCTTTTCTTCTATATTTTCGATCAAGTATTGCTATTGCGTGTTTGTTTTGGATGGTTTTTGAAAAAAAAAATCATAAATTAAAGATTTTGATTAAAAATTATTTTAAATATAATATAAATTATTCTAAATATAAATATTAAATTTATAAATTTATAATCACAACTCTTGATAAAAATATTATACCTTATCATCTGGATTAAGTTTAAAAGAATCATTGAATTTTAGCAAATTTTAATTAGATTTTTATAAAAAAACTTATTATTATGTAGTATTATTCTTTATCCCTAATTATAAGAGATTTTATAATTACAAAATATATTAATCCAACATCCATTTATACTTGTTGTATAAATAATATTATGTCTTACTTAGGATAAGGCTACTACTTTTCAATAATGCATTATTATCTATTTTAATAATAATATTGCAATATACTTATATACATATTATATTATATCTATATAATTTTTATTATTTAATTATAATAAAGCCATTTCATTTTTTATACACAATTTGTCATATAAATAAATATAAAAATTGTCATGGTAAAAATAATTTGTTACTACCATTTTGTATCCATTTAACTATCCAATGTGCAAAGAAGCCTCCAATTATTTTGGACTTGTTTAATCATAATAATGCATTAAATATTATGTTTTTTTTAATATAATATATTATAAATATTTTTTGGTTCTTGAAATTAAATATAAATATTATATTTTATATAAAATTATATTTTTCAATTTTAATTTATATTTAAAAAAATAAATTCTATTAATCAAGTTTTAAAAAAAAAATTAAACTTAATAAGATTTTAATTTTAATATTATCATAATAATTATAAATTTTTAACTTATAATTTTAAATATCTCTTTTCATATTTATTTATTAAACATATTTAAAAATTTTATATTATCAAATATTATAATAACTATCAAAAAATTAAAAACTTTAAAAAAAAATACGGTCTATATAAAAATGTTTTATAGGATAAGGCTAGATATGTGTTTAGATTCATTATTATTATATGCACTTAATAGATGAACTATTGCGTAATATTTTTATTTCTATTTTTATTTCTCATCAATTACCAATAATTACGAATTTTATAACGCCTTTTTAATTTTTTAATTATACGTCGGAAATGAACAAACGCGTGAAAACGATTGTCAGCTGGTGACTGGTCATTGTTTTACGAGGAATAAACTCATGCGAGATATGTAAGCTTCTGACGGCAAAGCCAAGAAGCCTCCAATTAGTTTATGGAGAAAATAATCAAATAATGCAAAAATAAATATACTTCTTAAAACTATTTATTTTTTTTAAAAGGAAATAATATAAAAAAGTGCCTGTTTGCCTATTGAAATTAAATATAAAAAATTATCTAAATTTTGTTTAAAATTAAAATTATAATTTACATAAATTAATTTTATAAAATTAAAAAATAATTAAGTTAAATATCTCTTAATTTTTAACATATACCATAATAATTACAAATTTTATAACTTAAAATTTAAACTCTTTCTCTTCACATTTATTTATGAATAATCATATTTATTAAAATTTTATATTTATATAAAAGTTATTATAATAGCTATTTTTTAATATAAAAAAATAATAAAAAATATCTTTATAAAAAATGACTATTATATTATAAAAATATTATTGTATGAATATTTTTTTTTATATGTCAATTTTAATTTTGTAAAGAATTTTTTAATATTTTAGATTAGACATTTAAATAATAAAATTATAATTAAATTTATTGAAGTATAATTTCTTATATTAATTTTTTCGACAACTTCAAATATAGAATTTAAAATTCTAAATCAATTTTAATTAAAAAATAGAATATTAAAATTAAAATATTAAAATTTTATATTTCATTTTAAAGAAAGAATTGGTACGGATCCAATATGAATAGTGCAACTTGTAATATAAGAAAAATGAAAGAAATTCTCACGTTAATTTTTAAATCCTTTTTTAGTAACTTATTAATTTTGAGTGAATAATTACATTTTCTTTTGAGAAAATAATTAACAATATTTTATTATTAAATTTTTAATCATTAAATATATATGCAAAAATGACGGTAGTTATTTTATAGATAAAATTTGTATAAATATTTTAAAATATTTGTAGTATTATTATATAATAAAAATATAACATGTGTCTTATTTTTTAACTACTTCATTATTTTTTTAAAATTTTTATTAATAAATTGTAAAAAAATATACATATCATATTTTTATTAAAAAAATCACAAATACTTAAAAAAATTTATCTAAATTTTGTCCTTATTTTATTCACTATTTTTTTTAAAACAAATTGATACATGCATTCAGAGTGCATAGTAAAAGTTGTAAAAAAAAAGAGTGTATAGTAGAAGTCGTTTAATAATTTATTATAAATTATTAATAGAAAATAACATTTTAGGCAAATATAGTATTCAATAAATTAATAGAAATATAATTTTTATAATTATATATGTAATAATATATAAAGAAATTTCATATCATAATTATTTCATTTCTAATTTTATTGATTTTGTGAACATGATCGAAACTCTGAAGTGATTTTTTTAAATGATTTTGCTGATTTTTTTAATGTTAATGAAATTAAAGTAAATTCTTGCAAGCAAATGTTTTTAAACAATTTTGATATTTTTATCATTAATAATATATATACAAATCAAAAAAAACTTAATTTTTTTTAATTGATTAATTATAAGAGAGAAAAAATATAAAATTATAAAAAAATTATAAATTTTAACTGAGTTTCATTAATAATTTTTTTGTTCTTTTTTTTTTCTATAATTGATATTTGAAAAAGAAAAAAAAAAAGTATCTTTATCTGTGTATATATTTTTTTATATTTTTTTTAATATTATTTATTATTATATTTTTATTATTATTTTTTCTCATTAAATTTAATATTTTTAAAAAATATCAATAATACATACATCTTAAAAAAAATTGTATAATAACGTTTTTCCATGCTAAAATATGAAGTGTTGAGATGGATTCTTACAAATAAATATGACTTGAGTCTTTCAAGTGTTGACGTGAACTTTTGCAAACATTTTTTACGTGTCGTGTCGGTTTTTCAATAATCTCAGCACTTTCCACCTTTTAGGCTATTGCGTTCCAGCTCATAGATGTTGTACAACCGCTAGTATTTCAGTTTCATCTGCATGATTGCATGAAACATAAATAAACGGATGACAATAAAGTAGCTATGTTAAAACACTTCTTATATTATTATTATTAATAATACATATATATTTTTTATATATTTTTTAATATTATTTATTATATTTTATTTTTTTTTTTTATTAAATTTGATATCTTTAAAAAAGATATCAAAAATATATACACTTTTAAAAAATATATAATAATTTTTTCATGTTAAAATAGTATAAATTAAATTTTACAATTTTTTCAATATGATTTTTTTTCTTATGCAGCAAAATCTGAAAAAAGATGAATCTTTATTTTATTAATCTTTAAAATAACTTTTGTTTCAAAAAAGTTAATGACATCTCCTTATGACATCACATAACAATTTTATCAATTTTAAGTTAATAGTATAAGATGTGTGAATAGACATATAAATTTAATTTTAACTATGCAAAATAGCTAAAAGTTAGAAATTATAAGAAATATTTTTATAAATTTCATAATTTTAACGTGAATAACTTATTTTTAATTGAATTGAGAAGATAAATTAATTAAAATATGAACAAATTGACATAAACACCTCAAGACAACAATAACAACAATTAAGTTTTTTTTTGCTAGGTGAGATCGGTTACATAGATCAAACGACGTCATTATATCCTATCATAAACTAAATCTTCAGAAATGTCATTCAAATCTAAATCTTTTTTAATCGCTTCACTTATAATTTTTCTTAATCTCCCTCTACCTCTAACTATTGGGTTATTCTCTATATGATCTACTCTCCTTACACAGTGTTGATTATTTACAAGTGTACCACCTAAGGCGAATCATACATAATTTTCAGTGAATAAGGTTACTCTTACTCCCACTCTAATGTATTCATTCATAATCCTCTATTGTCTTAGAAATCACTAATTGAACTTCATCTCTGATTTGATAATCTTTGAATTGTATTGGCTTTTTAAACAAATGTAAAAGATTCAAGACTAAAAATCGTGGACCTTATAAATTAAAAAAATTTTTTAAGATTTTTAGATGCATGATGTGTCGATTATTTCTACATCTTAAGTGTCTTATGTTTAATCTAATTAGACTCCATATGTGCTTAATTGTTAACATTTAGCTAAATTTCTAGATATAAAGCTTAATCAGATCCTTATTTGAAGTATGCAATCAACAATATAAGGCTCATAATCAATTGTGCTTTTCAAAGATCTTTAAGTGATGGAGTCCATTACATCAAACCAAACTTGTTATCTATTTGTTAATTCAAGCTAAAGACTAATAGGAGATCAACATCACCTAATGGAACAAGATCGTATGTAAGAATTAGGGTATCCCATAAAGAAATCATACATGGCAACTATTCTCGATCCAAGTATTGATGATCACATATTTGATACATTAATAAACCTTCATTTTTAGTCAATTAATGATCATATACTTAATTGATCAAAGATTTTGATTATGTTTAGAATGTTCAAATCCAAATGAACTTGCAATTGAATTTTTCAACATAATTTACGTCTTCCATAAGTTTCGTATTTACATATCTTGGGATGTAGGTGGTTAAATGAAATGAATCTATGGCATTTTAAAGACAAAGAAGAGCTCTATAACTTTCATGAATACCTCAAACAAACACAAGAGAGAGATAAAGCTCAAATTGATTCTTCAAGTAAGAACTAGAGTGTTGTTCCCATAGCTTGATCATCAATGGAAGTGTTCATGACATATTTCAAGCTAGAGGTTGTCAAATGGGCTGAAATTTTGATGCTGAATAGTTGAGACCTATATCTACAACTTTCATGTTGAACACTTTTCTAGAATCTGAGGCCTAATGGGTGATATTGGGCTTGCAAGTCAGAACAGAGCGAGGCCTGTGTACGAAGGGGGAAGCCTGAATAGTGTATAGTCCTTTGAACGTCTTCTCGCCTCGCGTTATAGAAATAATATTGGACTCAAACCAAAGCCATTTGAAAGTCAAGATCAAGCCCTATAACTTTGATGAAGATCACATTTGCTCATTCTGACGCATTCAATGACTTCAGAGCTAAATGATTTCGGAGACAATGAATCTCTATAATTTTCATTCACCAAAAGTCATTTCATTTTCCACTCATTTTTCACTCATCCACTAATCATGCTAATAACTCAATTAAAACTTATCATATTTGTATCTCTAATCCTCTATAAAAGGGGCTTTAAGATCATTAGGATTGTTAGGTGTTAGGTACCAAAATGAAGTTAGTTTGTTACTAAGTTTTCAACACCTTTGTTCTAAATTGAAGTCATGTTCTTCTTCTTCTTCTTATCTCTTTCTTTCTTCTTATCTATGAATAACTAAGTTTCATTTTTCTTGGGTGAAAGAGTGAAGCTCTTCTCTAATGAAATAATTAGATTAATTTCTCTCTTTGTTTAAATGATATATTTTCATGGTCATTATACATCTTATATTTTGACAATTAATTTTAAAACCCTCTAAAGTGAAGTTCTTGATTTTTTAAACAAGAGATTGGCATCATGAATGCTTTAACCCATTTACAAGTAGTGTGCTAAAACTCTCCTTATAAAGTTTAGATCTTGATTTGTTGTGTCAAGATTTTTCAATGAATGTTTGATCCCATTTATGTTTTAATAGATGATTAAAAGAATCATAATATAATTACGTTATACATTTTTAATGAACTTTGAACATTATATTTTTCAATTAGAACCTCCTTATGTGTGGATTCTAATTGAGTGTGAATATAAAAATCTTGTCCTTAATTTATTTACTAAGAGTAGATCTCCTTAACTGATGGAGTCCATTACATCAAAACAATTTTATTTATCATCTTTATTGAGGAAAAAAATTTACTTTACTTTAATTAATTTTTCTTCATCAAGTCTCGGAGTTCGACCATATGTGACTCACCGAGAATTTATTACTTAAAGATAACCTACACTTGGCCCGTTTGTAACTTTTAATCACGCATCAATGGTGTCCTTCTCTGGCATCTCAATTGGACATAATGTTGAGCACGAACAAAGACACGGCCCATGTCCCCAGACACGAAGAGGTCGTGTACCTCTCTGCATGCTCAATCCCACGAGAATTATGTTAAGAGACTAAGACACAAAGACACGACTTGTGTCTGTGGCTCAGAAAATTAATTTCAAATCTGAATGATGAGTTATGGGCCCAAAACTATAAATAGGATTGTTTAGGGTTCCAAAAGGAAGAGTCTGGGATAGAAGTCGCCAAGCAACTGAAGAGAACTCAAAGAAGAGTAAAGATGGAGATTCGATCAAAGATTGGAGATTCAGGTTCGAGTCATCGGAGATCAATCAACCTCGATCATTGGTAACTAGTTCAATCTTCAGTTTTCTTTTACCTTTGTATTCTTGATGATGTCTTTCTTTCGTTTTTCTTTTGATTTTGAATTCGCCATGTGTGGCTAAGTTTCTTATTTGGTTAAGGGAAGATGAAACCTTAGTTTTGATTTTATAAATCCTACATACTTCTTTATTTCAATACAGTTATGTTTTTATTCATATGTTTATGATCTTAATTTAGTATAAAGGTCTTTATACTCTTTGTCGATTTCGAAAGTAGTAAAACTAAGATTGCTATGCGCGGTTACGGTGGTGGGACTAGTGAGACATATGATTTAATTAATTCAATCCCGGTGTGTGATTGAACCTTAGTGTGATTGATTTTCTAAATCTTAATACAATCATTAGGTAGATATAAGAGCAATTGCTTTATAGCTAACTAGTGATTAGGGCTTAATTTGAGCGGTTGCTAAATTAACCAAAACCTAAAGAAAATAGAGAATTATTCTCACAATCGCATAAAGACATAATTGATTGTGTTGGGATAAAAGATATATAGGTTAGCATTTTCATATAAATCTAGTGGTAGATTCCATATCTTAACCGATATCTTTAAATTGGTAATTCAAATCGTATTTACTATTATTGCTTTAGACTTAATTTCTATTCTTAGCTTTCTTAAACAAAATCCTTTTTTTCTATTTATTGTTCTTCAGAGTTTAATTTAGGAATCAGTTTATAGTGTTAATTGAATTAGTTCTCTGTGGATCGACCATTGCTAACTATAACTGATTGTAAAGTTTTTATATTTTTTTTGGAACTTGGCAACTAATTTTGATCTTAATTTTATTCACAACCCAGCAGTCATACCAAATTTTGGTGCCATTGCCAAGGAAACTAATTTTTCGATTGTGCTATGAAATTGTTTCTTATTTTTCACTCTATTTTTGTTTCAATTTTTAACACTTTAATTAGTTCTTTCTGACTGTTTTACAAGTGTCTATGTCCATTGAAGGATTGAACGAGAAAGTAAGGGATTTGAGGCATTACATTGATCAAGTCAGCTCACATCCTCAGTTTCCCTTCCATCCATCTAATTTCCAATTCACACTTGCTGACATTAAAGCTGCCCGCCATATAGATCTATCAAGTTCTGAGACATCTGAAGAGGAGGCGATGGAAGAATGTACTCTAAGGGCATTGGGTGCTCCAAACTTAGACCAACAGCTTCTGTGCATAAAGATTCTTGAAACTAATGAGGCACTTGAGTTAAAGTCTGGCCTAATCCATCTTTTATCATCTTTCAATGGATTAGCAGGGGAGGATCCCAACAAGCATTTGAAGGAGATCTATGTGGTGTGTTCTAGCATGAAGGCCATGGGAATTCCAGTAGAACAAGTCAAGCTAAGAGTTTTTCTATTTTTACTGAAAGATTCTGCAAAGGAGTGGTTATACTATTTGCCAGTTGGATCCATCCAGTCATGGCAGGACATGGCTCGAGCTTTTCTAAATAGAAACTTACCTGCCTCAAAGGCCGCAACCATCAGAAAAGAAATTTGCGGCATCCAACAAAGGCATAGGGAGTCACTTTATGACTACTGGGAGAGGTTTAAGAGATTATGTGCTCGCTGCCCTCAACATCAAATCAGTGAGCAACTTTTAATTCAGTACTTCTATGAAGGTTTGCTAGTGATGGACCGTAATATGATTGATGCTGCTAGTGGATGAGCTTTGATTGATAAGATTCCTCAAGAGGCTAGGAACTTGATATCAAGAATGACTACAAAACACTCAACAATTTTTTACTAGGAATGACACCGGAGTGAGAGCGGTTAATGAGGCAGAAACAGCCAGTTTGCAGCAACAAATGACTCAGTTGACTATCATAGTTAAATGGCTAATGAATAATGGGAAAGCACTGGTAAATAGTTATGGGATTTGTTGCTCTCCTGGACATCCTACTGATATGTGTCCCACTCTATAAGAGGACACAAATGAGGAGGTAAAGGCCGTAGGAGGATATTCTAGACCTTCCAAAAACTACAACCTCTACACCAATATATATAATCTGGGGTGGAGGGATCATCCTAACTTGAGCTATGGAAAGCAGCCCTAAAATCAACCTCAAGCCTATGGACCTCCAGGATTTCAATAAAGGCAAGCATCTTTCCCTCAAAGACAACAACAAGCTCTAGCTCCTAGGCAATCTAAGCCCTCACTAGAGGAGTTAATGAGGCAAATGACCACTAGTAACATTTAATTTCAGCAAGAGCAAAAGGCTATTATGCAAAGCTTCCAAGAAGAAATAAGAGTCACTATCAATAACCTGTAAAACCAAGTTGGGCAGTTAGCCAAAGATCTCAACAAGGTTCAGAGCCAACTTTCTAGGAGACTTCCCTCACAATTGGAAGTGAATCTAATGGAAAATACTAGTGCTATCACATTGCGAAGTGGGAAGGTGTTAGATGAACCTACATCTTCTCCACAAATTACTAAAGAAAAAGATCAAGAGTCTAAGGAGGTAAATGAGGAGGGGCAAAACTCTAAAATCCCTAAGGTAAGTATTCCTGAGCCCTTTTCTAAGTATATAATTAAGGCCTAATTCCTTAGTAGGTTGATTAAGAATAAGATAGATGAAGTAGATAAAGAGATCTTAGAGACCTTTAGGAGAGTAGAAGTTAATATTCCTTTGTTATATGCTATTAAGCAAATGTCTAGGTATGCTAAGTTCTTAAAGGAATTGTGCACTAACAAAAAAAGTTAAAAGGTAATGAGAAGGTGCAAGTGGGAGAGAATGTATTGGTTGTAATTAAAAAGAAACTCCTAACTAAGTTTAAGGAGCCTAGCACATTCATTATACCATGCACTATAGGTAGCACAAAGTTTGAGGGGGCAATGCTAGATATAGGTGCATCCATAAATGTCATGCCTTACTCCATTTATGCATCTTTATATCTAGGTCCTTTAGAGCCAATTGGTGTTATTATTCAATTGGCAGATAGATCTAACGTATACCCAAAGAGGGTTATTGAGGATGTGTTGGTGTAGGTGAATGAAATAGTATTTTCGGTAGATTTCTATGTGTTGGGCATAGAGGAGGATAAATCCCCTAACTCTGCTCCTATTTTGTTAAGGAGACCATTCTTAGAGACTGCACGAACAAAGATTGATGTGCACCTAGGGACGTTGACCATGGAATTTGATGGAGAGGTGATTAGATTCAACATTTTTTAGGCTATGAAATACCCGAGTAATGTGCACTCTGCTTGTTTGATTGACTCCTTTGATGTTTTTGACTCTTTAATTTCTGTAGCTTTTGAGTCTAATCATTCTGATCCCCTTGATACAATATTGACTCATAGTTTAGATTTACTAGAAGAGAAGAGGGGTGATGAAGGAGAGTTATGGAGTAAAGACATTGATGATGTAGTAGCAGCCTTGCAAGAGCTCTTTTCCACTTCAGAAAGACATGAGGTTTCTTATGTTGAGCTACCAGTTACTAATGATGCACCTAAACCTTCTGTTATGTAAGCGCTAGAGTTGAAATTGAAGGAATTGCATAATCATCTCAAATATATATTCTTGGGAGAGAAGGAAACACTTCCAGTGATAATTGCTAAGTCACTCACCCAAGAATAAGAGGAGAAATTAGTGTTTGTATTGAAAGAGCACAAAACGACCTTTGGTTGGACTATAGCAAACATCAAGGGCATTAGCCCCTCTATTTGCATGCATAGAATCTTAATGGAGGAGGGGGCTAAGCCAGTGAGAGATCCCCAGAGGAGGTTGAATCATCCTATGATGGAAGTTGTGAAGAATGAGATACTAAAGCTTCTGAGTATGGGGTGATCTACCCTATTTCTGACAACAAGTGGGTAAGCCTGGTCCAGGTAGTACCAAAGAAATTTAGAATCACTATGGTAAAAAATGCTGAAAATGAGTTTACTCCCACTAGGCTACAAACAGGGTGGCATGTTTGTATAGATTATAGAAAATTAAATGTTGTCACTAGAAAAGACCACTTTCCTTTGCCCTTTATTGATTAGATGTTAAAAAGATTAGTTAGTCATACTCACTATTGTTTTCTGGATGGATTTTCAAGATATAACCAAATTGTTATTGTTCCAGAAGATTAGGATAATACCACTTTCACTTATCCTTTTGGCACTTCTGTATATAGGCGAATATCTTTTGGACTTTGCAATGCACCAAGAACCTTTCAGAGATGTATGTTGAGCATATTTTCTGATTATATATAGAACATTATAGAGGTCTTCATGGATGATTTTAGTATATTTGGGAATGGATTTGAGAATTGTTTAGAGCATTTGAAATTAGTATTAAAGAGATGCATTGACACTAACCATGTACTGAATTAGGAAAAATGTCACTTCATGGTAGAATAGGATATAATGTTAGGTCATGTGACCTCTGCTAGAGGAATCAAGGTTGATAGAGCTAAGGTAGAGCTTGTACGTTCCTTACCCCTGCCCACTAGTGTGTGAGAAATTCGTTCTTTTCCTGGTCATACAGGTTTCTACCGGAGATTCATCAAGGAATTCTCCAAGATATCATTGCCCTTTTGCACACTACTTCAAATGGATGCTCCATTCCATATTAATGAAAAATGTATGGAGGTTTTCACCAAACTCAATGAGTTGATGACTATGGCACCTATCATTAGGTCACCAAATTATGAGCTACCATTCGAGTTAATGTGTTATACTAGTGACTTTGCGGTAAGGGTTATCCTAGGACAGCGAGTTGATAAGGTGTCTTATACTATCTACTATGCATCAAGGACCCTAAGTGATGCTCAACTCAATTACTTTACAACTGAAAAAGAGTTTCTAGCTGTGATTTTTGCTTTAGAAAAGTTCAGATCATATCTAATTGGTTCTAAAGTAATTATTTTTTCTGATCATGTAGCCTTGAAGTACCTACTTGCGAAGAATGATACAAAGTCTAGATTGCTCTGATGGATTCTACTGCTTCAAGAGTTTAATTTGGAGATTAAAGACAAAAAAAAAAAAAGGAGCGAAAACTTAGTGGTAGACTATTTGAGTAGGTTGGTAACTGAGGAGGAGAAGATATCTATCAAATAGAGTTTTCCAGATGAGCATCTAATGGTCATCAAGACTACAATTCCTTGGTATGCTGATATTGCCAACTACTTGGCCACCAAAGACTTTCTAGAGGGCTTGAACAAGGCACAAAGAGATAAACTGAGGAGTGATTGCAAATATTATATCTGGGATGATCCTTACCTCTAGAAGCATTGTGCAGATCAAGTAATTAGGAGATGCATTATGAACTCAAAACTCACTCCATACTCTCTTTTTGTCACACTTATACATGTGAAAGGCATTTTGGCATAAAGAGGATAGTCAATAAGGTGCTTGACAGTGATTTCTATTGGCCTATAATTTTCAAGAATGCTTACAACTTTTGTAAGTCTTGTGATCGCTATCAAAGGACAGGTAATATTAGTCCTAGAAATCAAATGCCTTAAACTCCAATAATTTTTGTGGAAGTTTTTGATGTTTTGGGGCATTGACTTTATGGAACCATTTCCCTCCTCATTTGATTTTTTATACATTCTCCTAGCTATTGATTATGTATCAAAATGGGTGAAAGCAAAAGCCATCAGATCTGATGACTCTAAAATTATTGTGAATTTTGTAAAGTCTTATATTTTCTGTAGGTTTGGAACTCCAATGGCCATAATTAATGATCAAGGGATACATTTTTGCAGCAGAACATTCAAGGCTCTCTTGAAGAGATATGGTGTGATGCATAGGACTTCTACTCCTTACCATCCATAAACAAATGGGCAAACCGAAATATCCAACTAGGAAATCAAGTTCATCCTTGAAAAAATAATGAATCTAATGCATAAGGATTGGAGTACCAAATTTGATGATGCATTATGGGCTTATAGGACTGCATATAAGACCCCGATTGGCATGTCACCATTCCAGTTGATATATAGAAAGCCTTATCATTTATCTGTGGAGCTGAACCATCGATCTTATTAGGCTATTAAGCAAGTCAACTTGGATTTGGAAGGTGTTGGAAAGCAAAGGAAGCTCAAATTACAAGAATTGGAAGAATTAAGGAATGAAGCTTATAAGAGTGCCCTTATTTATAAGGCATTCCATGATCAAATGATCTTCAGGAAAAGCTTCAAAGAAATACAAAGAGTGTTACTATACCAATCCAGACTTAAAATATTTTCAGGTACATTCTAAATGGATTAGATCATTTATGGTAACTCATGTTTTTTCTTCTAATGCAGTGGAGATCATGAATAAGGCGTCTGGAAAAGCATTCAAAGTTAATAGACACCGCCTCAAGCCTTACCATGAGCTTCTAGATTGTGAAGAAGTGGAAGAGATGACCCTACTCTATCCACGTTATGAAGAATATTAAGGAGTGGCATAATGTCGGGCTGAGGACAATAAATCAAGTGCTCAATGGAAGATAACCCATCACCGAGACAAACTAGATTTGCTTTCTTTGTCCCTCTTATTTTATGTTTCTTTCTATTTTCTTAATTAGTTTCTTAGGTTAAGTAGATCTTGGTGTATTTCTTGAATGATTATCTAGGAACCCTTAGAAATTTTTGTGTTTTGTAACGCTGGAATTGTGGTTGAATGCAAATTTATTTGTTTGATGAGTGTTTGAGGTCATGATAAGAGTTTTAGGTAGATAAGAACCCTTGAGAATTAGTAATTTAATAGGGAATTAATATGGATTATAAAGTTGCCAAGTCAGTGAACAACATGGGGTATGTGCTTCAAGACATACCTCATGTCTCCAACAAGGTGAAGCCCCAATTGCTCACAGAACCATACATGGGGTGGGGTCGTGTCTAATGACACGGCCCGTGTCTTCGAACAGTGAAGCCCCATTTGCTCCCAGAACCTTACACGGGGGAGGTTGTGTCACAAGACATGCCCGTGTCTTAGAACGTTGGAGTCCCAATTGCTCACAGAGCCATACATGGGGGGCGGGGTTGTGTCACAACACACGGCCCGTGTTTGCGTGGCAGATCCATTTTTAACCCTATCTTAGGGTTTCTAGGCTACTTTCTTCCCCAAATCCTCTTGAGTCGCCGCCCTCCTACCATCTTCTTTCCAAATTTATTCCATTCAAGCACCAATAACACTCATATTTCCTCCTCCCATCCATTTTCAAGCACCAAACATTTCTCTTCTTTCTTTCTAATTCACTCCCAATGCCCCAAAATTCTCTCCTTGCATCTTCTCCTCGCTACCCACTTTATTTTCCTTTAGTTTCATCTCTAATGGCTCTAAAGAAGTGGATGAAGACCACGACAGGGACTTCATGCTCTAATTACCCCAACAATGAACCATCTAGGCGAGCAAGGGCACCTTCCCCACCTCCACCTGCAGAGCTACCTTGATAGGTACATGTGCATCCTCTAGATAGGAAGGAGATAGTACCTACTCAGTATCTAGATGAGGATACATTAAGAGCTATCGATTTACATAGGGAGGTCTATGATTTATTGCGTAGAATAAGATGGGTTAAGTTTGTCAACATGCGTAGGCCTACCAATGTTGATTTGACTAGAGAGTTTCTTTCTACTTTTGTCTGCAAACTGTATCCCCTTAGGGATCAAACTGGTTGGCTAGGAGAGATAACTTTCAAATTCTTAGGAACACCCTATGAATTAAACATTCATCAGTTTAGGGTCATCTTTGGCTTTCCTATGGGGCACAATCGTATTCCCTCTGACTTCTGACAAGAGCATGCTTTGTATGAGTTGACTGTTGCAAATCCTGATAGTTATCAGCTCAAATCTTCTAAAGCTTCCAAGCTCCGATCCTCTGCCTTCAGATACATACAAAAGTGGTTAGCAAATACAATTTGTGCAAAGGGGGAAAGCCAAAGGGTACTTAGTAGGCCCGTTATTTTTCTTACACTGCATGGTGCATGAAGAAAAAGTGAATGAGGGTTATTGACTTTGTAATCAATTCAAGCATATATAGTCCACTAGAGCTAGACAAATATTACTTGGAGGTTACATCACTGCTATCACGGAGCAATATGGAGTTGATCTGGACTTGTTGCTGGATAAGGAGCCTGTAAAGGGTCCTAGTGCTATTGATGGGCCTATTCTGGTAGCCATGTGCATGTGCGTGAACCAGAATGGTGCCCTCCGCTTGGTTAGTGCCGATGGTAATATCCTACCTAAGAGAGCTCCAATACTCGAGCCGCAAGAGCATTTTGCAGCATCGGTGCCTCCGGAGTATGTTCCCCATTTTTCAGCAGATGTAGAGTCATCCATTAGAGTTGCTTGATATAATGAGGTCATGGCCCATATTGATAGACTAAAGTTGGATTATGTCACCCGATTCCAGCGCTTGGAGGATCGCTTCCAGCAGTTGGAGGAATTCACTGCCCGACGAATGGATACCATAGATGGCCAGCTGGATGCTTTGCTTCAAAGGCCATTTTAGCCCCCACCCCCATCTTGATTTATTACTCTTGCTGTTTTGGATTATGCTTTGGATTTGACTGTTTATATTTTGACATTGTATTTGGATTTGATTTTGGGATATCAATGATAACTATTGATTATGGATTCAATTTCCTTATTGATGCCTTTGAATATGCATTATTGGTTTGCTTGAGTTTAATTTTTCTCATGTGTGTATACCTTGACATTAGGGACAATGTCTACTTTAAGTGTGGGGGGGTAATGATCTTAGTTAAATATATGGTGCATGTTTCTCCAATGTGTTTTAAAGTGATTTGAGTGGTAAGCAAAAGATTTATTTAAAAAAAAATTGAAAAAAAAAATTCGATAAGTTTTTTAAGCTTGAAAGAGTAGACTTTCTTGCTTTCAAATCTGTCAAGTGAGGTTTTGAAAAATTGAAGGGTTAATTCAAATGTGATAGACTGAGACCTCGTGAGATTTTGGGTCTTAGTGTGAATGACTAATATTATGTCATCTTTATTCTTTGTTGTGTGATTTCACTCATGACTATGTGTTCTTCAGAACTTGTCTTGTTTCTTTTTAAGCTACAATTAACCACTGCACACATTTGAAATGACAAAGACATTTCTTTCAAATAGCTACTGGTCAAATAGTCATTCTTGCATTTTTATCCATTGTTTACCCCTTTGAGCCTAATTGACCTTTTCTTTCTTTCTTTCTATCATAGCTTAATACAAGCCTAAAAGTGAAAAATCATTATGCTACCCTACTTTAGGGAGTAGAAGAGCTTAGTAATTATGCTGGGACTTGGTTTTGAATAAGTGTGGGGGGGATTTAACAATGTGTTTGCCTAGCTATGTATGCATATAAAAGTTCAATATTGACAAAATATTAATATACTTGGATGTGATGCAACTTATTCATAAAGAAAAAAGAAGATCAAAAGTGAAAAAGAAATAAATGAAGAAGAAAATGAAGTTTGATTATTGTATGGAAAAAAGCAAGAAAAAAGTAAAGATACAAAAAGAGAATTAAGACTGAAAAGTGTTGGAGTAATTTTTTTATTGTAATAATTGAATATATTCCCCTTTGCTTTTCTATTTCCTATGGTTTAACTTTGCTCATCTTTGGTATATCCTACCTTAACTCTGGCCCAATTACAACTTGATTAAAGACCTTTTGATCTTTGTATGCATGTGGCCTAGGTGGTAGAGAAGTAGAGGCTTGACAAGCTTATGGTAGGACATGTTTTCATGAGTGTGTTGAGACTAAACACAAGCTCTAAACACTTGACTAAAAGAGTATATCTGTGAGGATCTATCATTTTGATTTAATCCTGATATTTGATTGGCTTTACTTCTTGGTTTAGATTGTAAATGGAAGAAATTTCTGATTGCTTAGATTCCTTAAAAAGACAAAGGTATGTAGGTCTTTGCTCATTGTTCTGCACTTTCATTGCTTGTTGGGAAACATGTGCTTAATTGTATATTTTTGTCTAAGAGTGCAAAAAGCTAAGTGTAGAGGTATTTGATCTGTCGATTATTTCTACATCTTAAGTGTCTTATGTTTGATCTAATTGAACTCCATATGTGCTTAATTATTAGCATTTAGCTATGTTTCTAGATATGAAGCTTAATCAGATCTTTATTGTGAAACTATACTTAAGTGTGATTATAAGCGCTCATAATTGAATTATGATTTTTAGGAGATCTTTGAGTGATGGAGTCCATTAGCATAAAACCAAGCTTGCTATCTACTTGAGGAGAAAGCTAAAAACTAAAGGAGATCAACATCACCTCTAAAAGCAAGGAAAGAAGATCATGTGTGAAGAATTAGAACTGAACATGAAGAAATCAAGTGACACGACCTGTGTCCTCAGACACAATGGAGGTCATGTCCTTCTCTGGCATCTCAATTGGACACAATGTTGAGCATGACTAAAGACACGACCCGTGTCCCTAGACACGAGGGGGACCGTGTACCTCTCTGCATGCTCAATCCCACGAGAATTATGTTAACAGACTAAGACACGAGGGTACTGTGTCTGGTGTCTGTGGCTCAAAAAATTAATTTCAAATCTGAATGATGAGCTATGAGCCCAAAGCTATAAATATGATTGTTTAGGGTTCCAAAAGGAAGAGTCTGGGATAGAAGCCACCAAACAATTGAAGAGAACTCGAAGAATAGTAGAGAAGGAGATTCGATCAAAGATTGGAGATTCAGGTTCGAGCCATCAGAGATCAATCAATATCAATCATTGGAAACTAGTTTGATCTTCAGTTTTCTTTCACCTTTGTATTCTTGATAATGTATTTCTTTCATTTTTCTTTTGATTTTGAATTTTCCATGCGTGACTAAGTTTCTTATTTGGTTAAGGAAAGATGAAACCTTAGTTTTGATCTTGTGAATCCTACATATTTCTTTATTTCAATACAGTTGTGTTTTTATTCATATGTTTCTGATCTTAATTTAGTATAAAGATCTTTATACTCTTTGTCAATTTAAAAAATGGTAAAACTAGGATTACTGTGCATGGTAGCGGTGGTAGGACTAGTGAGACATATGATATAATCAATTCAGTTCCAGTGTGTGATTGGACTTAGTGTGATTGGTTTTCTAAATCTTAATGCAATCATTAGGTAGATATAAGAGCGGTTGTTTTATAGCTAACTAGTGATTAGGGCTTAATTTGAGTGGTTGCTAAATTAACCAAAACGTAAGGAAAATAGAGAATTATTCTCACAATCGCATAAAGACATAATCGATCATGTTAGGATAAAGAATATGTAGGTTAGCATTTTCATATAAATCTAGTGGTTGATTCCATCTCTTAACCAATACCTTTAAATTAGTAATTCAAATCGTATTTATTGTTGTTACTTTAGAATTAATTTCTATTCTTAGCTTTCTCAAACAAAATCCCCTTTTTTCTATTTATTGTTCTTTGGAGTTTAATTTAGGAATCAGTTTATAGTGTTAATTAAATTAACTCTCTGTGGATTGACCTTTGCTAATTACAACTGATTGTAAGGTTTTTATATTTTTGGTGGAACTTGGCAACTGATTTTGATCTTAATTTTATTCACAACCCAGCAGTCACACCAACGCACTTTTCTATCACAAATAACTCCTGAAACACTCCTCTATTTCATCCATCCAGCTTGAATCCTATGGTTTGCATCTCACTCTATCTCTCTGTCATTTTGTATGATAGATTCAAGATACCTAAACTGTGTAACTTGTGGTATGGTATAGTCTCCAATTTTCATCGCTAAGCTAGCATTAGCACGCTTCTTACTGAACTTACATTTCATATACTTTGTCTTACTCCTACTTAGACAGAAGTCATGTTCTTCCAAAACTCATCTCCATAGTTCTAGCTTTCCATTTGTTTCCTTTCTCGACTCTCTGACTTAAGACTATATCATCTGCAAAAAGCATGCATTGTGGCACCGACTCTTAGATATGCACAGTAAGCACATCCAAGACCAAGGTAAAAAGAGATGGACTCAAAGTTGACTCTTGGTGCAGTCCTATAGTTATAGGAAAATCTTCTATGACCCCACCCTATGTTCTCACACTAATTTTAGCCCCATCATACATATTTTGAATTGCTTGAATATAAGTGATACGAACTCTTTTCTTCTCCAAAGCCTTCCACAAGACCTCCCTTGATACCCTATCGTAGGCTTTTTCCAGATCAATGAAAACCATGCGTAGGTCTTTTTGCTTCCTCTGATACCTCTCCATCAATCTTCATAAAAGATAGATTGTTTCCATGGTTAACCTCCCAAACATAAAACCAAATTGATTATCTGAAATATGAGTCTCTTGTCTTAATCTCTGTTCAATTACTATTTCTCATAATTTCATGGTATGACTCATGAGCTTAATACATCAATACAACAATATTAAAAAAAAAACCTCTAAAGTAATTTGAATGTAACTTGTGAGACTTGATTCACGTCTTAATTTATTGCTTTTAATTTTAATTTATCACCTAACATTATATTATAATATTCAGATAAAAATTATATTATAATATTAAAATTTTAATTTTTTAATTTTAAAATATTAACTAAAAAATTAATATGCAAATGTAAAGGCTAGTTTGATTCATATAACTAGTTGCCAATTGTTTTAATGTGTTGTAAGTAAACTTAACAAACACCACCCATAAAAATTAACTCATATGATAAGTGTTCTCTTCAGCTGAACCTTGGTTGGTATGTTGTTGACCTGGACGCAGCAGAGCTTAGGTGTCGAGGCTGAAGACAACGATGGAGGCACCTGTAAAAATCAATCTAATGCTCAAGTCAATTTCAGAGTAAGGGGAAGGTATAAGTGTATAAGCTAAAGAAAAACTCACCTGGAAATGATAAAATCACCATTATTTATAGGGGTTGGGTGCAACCCTCATGGAAGAGGGTATAAATGTATAAACTAAAGGAGAACTCACCTAAAAATGCTAAAACTATCATTATTTATTGGGATTGGGGTGGATATCTCATGGGGTGCATAGTACACCCCTACCTCACGTTTGCCATGTTGAGAAGGGAATTTCAAAGGGAAATCATGTTATTGGATGGCGTATCAGGTGTTGTCATGTGTCACATTCTGTTAAAAAGAGTGTTTTAGAATGATTCTAGGAGTATTCTAAAACATGGGTCGTGGGTCTCAAGTTGGACTCAGATCTAAGGCAGGGACCCATGTGCTTTTGGGGTGTGCTTGGAAGAGTTCTATCTAAGCTAAGGGAGGTATGCCAAGGCCAGGGATGGTGTTTTGAAGCCAGTATTGGTTCTTCGAAGCCAATGATAATGCTTCAAGGCTAGAAATCATGTTTGAAGGCCAGAAACGACCCTACCTCAATTTGGTCTGATCCACAGCTTTCCAAGCTTGGAGCGTGAATGAGCGTACGAGCTTGAAGGTTGGGAGTGATGTCCCTAAGCTTGGTATGCTTCAATAAGCAAATTTAAGTTTACAGAAATATTAATATCACGTATAAAAATTTTCACATATTTTACATATATGATATGATATGAGATATATAAAAAGATTTTATATGAGAAATTAATATTTCTTTTTATTATAACAAAGAATGAACTTAACGATATTGATAAACCGAATCAAAATGATATAGTGTTATTTTAAATTAAATTGTAAAGAATTATTTAGAAAAAGAATTAAGATAAAAACATATTATAAAGAAATTTGTTAAATTTGGAGTTTATTTTATTACTATAAATTAAAATAACCACTTTTATATAGTGTAATTAATCGTCTAACCTGCTTGTTCTGTGGTCTTTTTTTTTACAACTTTTGTAGTCATTTTTTTTATTGTTTTTGTGAATGTTTGGATTATATTATTTTTTAGGAAAAAATATTTTTTCTCACAACAAATTTTAATTATAAGTTATTTTGAACAAAAAATAAACTAATTCAAGCACACATTTAATTAGCGAGGATTATTACATGTTCTTGAAATATAATAAATGCATATTTCATAATAAACTACCATTAATTTTAAATTAGTGACTTAAATTTATGAAAATATATTTAAAATCAACGATAGAGATATTTCTTGAAATATACATTTATTATGCTTTAGGAGTATGCTATAATTTATCTTTTTTTCAATGCTAGCATTTCTCTTTAGTTAGTATTTTGTAAATTGAGTGTATAAAATTTAGTTTTAAAACTTAAGTAATAAAGTGAAATGATAAGGAAATATGTTAGAGCATTTAAATTTTGAAAAAAAAATTAAACATTTTGCCTATTATTATTATTTTTTGTCAAGATTGTGTAGCTTAAATTTAAAGTATAAACTTTTTATGATTACCCAACCTTAGAGAATATGTTCAAGATTTTTTTTGTCTTTGTCTTCAACTTTTAATCCAATCGGGTGATGGAATAGAGAATGTTAGCCATGACAACCATCACCCAAGAGAGAGATAAATTGAGTGATTACAAATTTTAAAACACCTTTGAGAAATTATACATTTAGACATTTTCAATCAACACATGCAGCGGAATAAGTTTGACAAAGGTACAACTATTAGATATTTCACAAAAACTACTTAGGCTATAGGATAAATCAAGCAAATAAGTTAGATATCAAATTCAACCCAAGCATATATAATTAAGGCACAAATGTAAAGGAGATAGAGTTGAGAAAAGCAAACACAAGAATTTATCCTAGTTCAGTCACCCCTTGTGACCTACATCAAGTCCTCAAGTGAACCATTCGAGATTTTTCACTAAACTTTCAAGCTTGAATGGGTGCTTGATAACCTTTACAAATTTGAGCACTCAAAACACCTTGGGATACCTCACCCTTTGTGCTTGAGCCTTTACTTTCAAGGGATACATCACCCTTACAACTTTGAGGGATACCTCACCTTCTCTTTTATAGTTTATACAAAGTATAAATGATAAGAAACTCTCTCAACAATGGATAATACAAATTGAAGCACTATGGGTACCAAGGATTTACACTTTGAAGCTCAAAATATGATTTTGATAACTCAAGGATCAAATCAATTGTTCAAGAGTTGTAAAAACTTAAAAAAAAATACTTATATATTGAGCCCAAGTGATAAAATAGTCATTGGTAGTATTTAGAAATGATATTTTATGAAAACTAGCCGTTTATAGCCATTGGAAACGTTTCTGGGCATGTGGTAATTGATTACATGGATATTGTAATCGATTACATGGCTTCTGCCAAAGTTGTAATCGATTACAGGACTTATGTAATCGATTACATCACTTCTGGTTTTGAAAACTAATTTTAAAAGGTTATAACTTCTTCATTTCTTATCCGATTAAAGCAAATGACCACTCATTAGAAAGATCTTTGAGTCTATTTTCAAATAAAATAATTTCACAATAAAACTTAAAGTATTTTGAAAGTTATGATTAAAAGAGTAACTAAAGGTTAGCTTCTCAAAACTCAAACTTGACTATTTTTGAAAACTGACTTTAAATGATTATACCTTCTTCATTTATTATTCATTGAAAGCAAATGACCACTTATTGGAAAGATATTTGAGTCTATTTTTATATGTAATATTTCACAATAAAACTCAAAGTATTTTGAATGTTATGATCAAAATAGTAACCAAATGTTAGTTTTACAAAACACAAACTTGACTATTTTTCAAAGGTTTGAACTACCACCAAGGCTAACTTTTCAAAAACAGTTTGTTGGGCATTTAAACATGTAAGAAACACTTTTAAAGATTTTAAAACATATTTGAGCTTAGTGTGATTCTTTTTTACCTTTACACAAGATCTAACTCCTATAAGCTATTCTTGAAGAACCTTGGGACTTAATCTTTTGCCATCATCAATTCTTTATGTAATCCAAGCTTCCAAAAATTTCTTCTCTTCAGATCGTACAAATGCTTAGAATATCTTATCATTCTCATTCTTCTTGAATTGAGCATAATTGTGATCTTTTGTTTTCTTGTTGCAATACTCACTCTTGGTACTTGGATTATCCTACAAAGTATTACTCACTTAAAACAAGCATAGTTAGTCCAAATTCATAACTCAATATCTTCATATGCATGATTCATAAATGTATAATTCTAGTTAGTCTAACATACATATAAGACTTTCATAGACACTGTTGAATCCTTAGCACAAGTGAGTTTTTGATGTCAAAGTGAGCTTAAAATTAAAGAAATTTGGAAGAAAATAGATAAGTTTTAATTGTTGTTGAGCATGATTAGTTTGGGAGTTCATTGTTTGATGAGTTCCAATTTTTGAATGAAACAGATTTGGATTCAACTAAGAAGAAGGATGAAGCTGTTCTTGTTTTGAACGTGCTATCGCGAGGCGAGGATCATCCATCGTGAGGCGAGAAGAGGAGTGAAAGGATCTGAGACTGCACTGGGCTTCCCTTCGTACACGGGCCGTTGCGAGGCGATCTTGGGCCATCGCTAGGCGATGGCCGTTATCCTGCAAATGTAAATAGACAGAGAAAACATTTTGTTACGATCTTTTTGATAGTTTTCATTTTTGAACTCAGAAATATTTGGGTTTTTACCCATAGCTCTGCTAGGGTTCCTGTTTCTTCCATTTCCATTGATGATTCAAGCTTGGGAACAACACCTTGAAGAATCAATGGCTTTTTCCTCTCCCATTTGTTTGATTTCTATCATCTCTTCTTCTTCTTCCATTATGAGTAGCTAATTTTCTCATGGCTAGGGTCAGATGAATATTGTAAATACTCTTATGTGATCTGATTTGTTTTTCTTTACAAGTTAATTCATGGATTTGAACATTCTACTCATTGCTTAATGCTAATCAATACTTGATTATTATTGGTTTGAATGTGGATATTACTTCAAATTGGAAAATTCGTTTTAATGCTGGACCTGAGTAGAGTTGACATAATTATGATTGAATATAGGGATATATCATTGTAATTATGTGTTCCATTAAATCACTGTTATTAATGCTTAACTTGAATTAACAATTACCTAAGGAATTGGGAGTTGTGATTGGGTTAAAGAGGTTTTGAATCAAGGAATTGATCTTGGCCTAATTTGTTGATTGGAACTTCAAATGCATGATTATTGCTTGTATTGAGAATTCATCAGTAGCATAAGAGGGTAAACAATGGGATTCGACCCCTAGCCGCTTTTCTCAATAGACTTTCTTCTCCTTAAAAATCCAAAAACATTCTTTAATTTGTCAATTGCTCTGTTTTTAGTGCATTTCTTTTACATTTGTTAAAAACTAATACAATTCAAAGTTATCAAATCATTTTCTCAGTTCAATTAGTAATTTCCAAGTTTACATTGATAATTGACACACAATCCTCATGGGATCGACAACTTTATTCACTCTTTATTACTTGTACGATTTGGTACACTTGCCAAATTATTAATAAGTTTTTGGCGCCGTTGCCGGGGATTGTTGAGTTGATTATCAACAAGGCAAAGGAGTTACTATTTTGGACATTTATTTTGTTTTTAGTTTGTTTGTTTAGAAAATTTACTGCATTATTTTACTTCATTTTTACATATAGTTGACTTGTACTTACCATTCTCCTAGTTACTATTTATGCGAGGGAAAAAGGCAGCTGAATTTTTGCTTGATCTTGAGATTGTGAAAACAGAAAAAGCAAATAGGAAGTAAGCAAAGAAAGCAAAGCAACAGAAAATAACTTAAGAAAAACAAGAATCTACTTCTTCTTCTACTACTACTCTCAAAGTAGAAGTCATGCCTGCCCAACCACCACCTAGGCGGACTTTGGGAGATTTTGGCTGGAGGAACAACCGTCAGAGGTTGGCTATTGAGTATCAACCGGTGGAGGCGAATGCATTTGAGATCAGAACTTCTCTTTTGAATATTCTCGCGAATCAGTTTTCTCGGAGTGGATAATGAAGATCCCAATCATCACTTGGTAAATTTCTTTGAGATTTATGGTACTTTGAAGCTGAATGGTGTTTCTGAAGAAGCTAAGAGGATGAGATTGTTCCATTTTACTTTGAGAGACAGGGCAAAGGATTGGTTGTAAACACTTCCTCAAGGGAGTATTACTACTTGGAATGAGTTGGAGGACAAATTTATGGATCGATTCTTCCCTACCTCCAAGTTCATCAAGAGAAGGGCTGAAATTACTAGTTTTGAGCAAAAAGATGGAGAAAATTTTTATGAAGCATGGGAACGGTTCAAAGGACTTTTGAAAAGATGTCTCAACCATAGTTTTAATGACTTGACACAAATGCAAACATTTTGCTATGGGTTGAGACCAAATACAAAGATGATGCTAGATGCTTCAGCAGGGGGTACAATGAATAACAAGACAGCTGAAGAAGTATGGGAGTTAGTGGAAGCGATGGCCTCAAATGAGTATCTTATTCAGCATGATAGAGGAGTGCCATCAAGGAGGGGTGTTTTAGAGCTGGACGCACATAATGCTCTATTAGCCCAAAACAAGTTGGTTTCTCAATAATTGGAGGTTCTCACCAAACAACTTCATGCCTTACAGGAAGGTTCCTCTCAACCTCATCATTCCAAGGCTGTGATGCAATGTATGAGGTGTGATTTTTGTGGGGGAGGACATGAGAATGGTGTTTGTGAAGCTCAAGGTGATTCAAACGAGTAAGCTAATTACATGGGAAATTTTCAAGGGCAAAGAGGGACTCCTTATTCCAACACCTATAATCCAGGGTGGAGAAATCATCCCAATTTTTCTTAGAAGCAACATGAAGCTCCTTAATCAAGCAAACTTCCTCCACTTCAGCAACCTAAAGAGAAGCCTACTGCCTTAGAAGAGGCATTGACTCAATTCATGTATATGACTCAAACTAATTTTCAGAATCATGAGGCTCATTTCAAAAACCAAGATGCATCCATCAAGAACCTTGAAAACCAAATCGGACAGCTCTCAAAACAACTTGCTGAACAATCAGGAGGACAATTTTCTGGTAATACAGTGGATAATTCCAAGAATAAGTCTTGCAAAGCTGTAACTTTGAGGAGTGGAAAGATTGTTACACTATCCATGGTGAAGCCAGTAGTTTCAGGGTCTAATGGAACAGAGGGGCAGAAATCATTGGATGAAGAGCCACATGAGATGAGTGACATTGTGAATCTAGAAGAATATGAAGAAAAGAATGCAAGTCAGAAAAAGGATGATAAAAAGAGTTCTAACTTGGTAGATGAAGACTCCATCTTAAGGAGAACAAAGCGTCAGATTTTGCAAGATGGGGATAAGCCTCAAGTGATACCCCCATATGTGAAGTTACCATATCCTCACTTGAGTAAGAAAAATGAGAAAGAGGAGCAGTTTGTAAAATTTTTGGATATTTTTAAACATCTCCAAATCAACATTCCTTTTACAGAGGCATTGGAACAAATGTCTACATATGCTAAATTTATGAAGGAATTGTTGACTAAGAAGAGGAAGTTCAAGGAGGATGAAACTGTCGCATTGACAGAAGAGTGTAGTGCAATACTTCAAAGGAAGCTCCCCCCAAAATTAAAGGATCCGGGGAGTTTTACAATTTCATGCACTATTGGCAATATGACCATTGGAAAAGCTCTCTGTGACTTGGGAGCAAGCATAAATTTGATGCTATTGTCTATGCTTAAGAAGCTTGGGGGAAGTGAGGTCAAGCAAACAAGAATGGCTTTGCAACTGGCAGATAGGTCAATTAAGCACCCGTATGGAGTCATAGAAGACGTGTTAGTAAGGGTTGATAAATTCATATTTCCAACTGATTTTGTCGTGTTAGACATGGAGGAGGATGTAGAAGTACCCTTGATTCTTGGAAGACCCTTCCTAGCTACCGGGAGAGCCCTCATTGATGTTCAGCAAGGACAGTTAATGTTGCGAGTGAAGGATGAGAAAGTCACCTTTAATGTTTTTGAGGCGATGCAACACCTAGATGATAAAGAAACTTCTTATCGGTTGGATGTGATTGATACTATAGTTGAAGAATCCTTTCAGCAACACACTCCAATTGCAGCTCTTGAGAGGGTGATTGTTCATTCAATTGAAGAGCATGGAGAGATGGATGATGAAGTCATTAGGGAGTGTTTGCGATATCTGGAAGAACATCAAGCAGATAATGCTGTTAGTAATGACAAGGTGGAAGAAAAAGTAAAACAAGAGTTGAAACCTTTACCATCTCACTTGAAATATGTTTTTCTAGGCAATCCAGATGCAAATCTCGTGATCATCAGCAGTTTTTTATCAAAACTTGAAGAAGATAAGCTTGTAAGGGTACTCCAAGAGCATCAAACTGCAATTGGATGGACTATCTCTGACTTAAAAGGAATTAGTCCAGTTTTTTGTATGCACAAGATCAAACTTAAGGAAGAATTCTAGCCAGTGGTCCAGCCACAGAGAAGGTTGAATCCTATAATGAAGGAAGTAGTGAGAAAGGAAGTGTTGAAACTCCTTGAAGCAGGAATGATTTACCCTATTTCTGATAGTGCTTGGGTGAGTCTGGTTCAGGTTGTTCCTAAGAAGGGAGGTATGACTGTGGTGAAAAACGAGAAAAATGAGTTAATTCCCACTAGAACAGTCACTGGTTGGCGTATGTGTATCGACTACCGGAAGCTCAATCAAGCTACCTGGAAGGATCATTTCCCCCTCCCATTCATGGACCAGATGCTTGAGAGATTATCCGGATAAGATTTCTATTGTTTCCTTGATGGCTATTCTGGTTATAATCATATTACAGTTGATCCAGAGGACCAAGAGAAGACAGCATTCACTTGTCCTTATGAAGTTTTTGCATATAGATGGATGTCTTTCGGTCTTTGCAATGCTCCCGCTACTTTTCAGATGTGCATGCTTTCTATTTTCGCTGATATGATTGAAAAAAATATAGAAGTGTTCATGGACGATTTCTCTGTCTTTGGTGCATCATTTGATTCTTGCTTGTCTAACCTCACTAATGTTCTTAAGAGGTGCATGGAAACCAATTTAGTCTTAAATTAGGAGAAATGTCATTTCATGGTGAAGGAAGGCATTGTACTGGGCCATAAGATTTCAGCTAGAGGTATAGAAGTGGATAAGGCCAAGATTGAAGTGATAGAGAAGCTGCCTCCACCTTTAAATGTGAAAGGAGTGAGAAGTTTTCTAGGTCATGTTAGTTTTTACAGAAGATTCATCAAAGACTTTTCGAAAATTGCAAAGCCACTGTGCAATCTGCTCATTAAAGATTCTTCTTTTGATTTTAATCATGATTGTCTGCATGCATTTGATCTGTTGAAGGAAAAATTGATTTCAGCTCCTGTTATTATAGCCCCTGATTGGGTGTTACCATTCGAACTTATGTGTGACGCGAGTGATTATGCAGTAGGAGCTGTATTGGGGTAAAGGAAGGATAAATTTTTCCATGCAATTTACTACGCAAGCAAAGTCCTCAATGAGAACCAAATTCATTATGCCACAACTGAAAAGGAATTGCTTGCCATAGTATTTGCTTTGGAGAAATTTCATCCCTACTTGATTGGATCTAAGATTACTGTGTTTACTGATCATGCAGCAATAAAATACTTGCTAACAAAGGGAGAATGAAAACCTAGACTGATTAGGTGGATATTGTTGTTACAAGAATTTGATCTTGAGATTAAAGATAAAAAGGGAAGTGAGAATATGGTAGCAGACCATTTATCCAGGTTGGAAAATTCTGAAGTTACTGCTAAGGAGAGTGACATTATTGAAGAATTCCCAGATGAGAAGTTGTTTGCAATTGAAGAAAGGCCATGGTTTGCTGATATGGCTAACTTTAAAGCTGCAAAGGTTATACCAGATGATTTCACATGACAACAGAAAAAGAAATTCTTTGCCCAATATTACATTTGGGATGACCCCTTTCTTTTCAAAATTGGCCCTGATGGACTCCTCAGGAGGTGTGTGTCACAAGATGAGGGGCAGAAGATACTTTGGCATTGCCATGATTCTCCTTGTGGAGGGCATTCTAATGGTGAACGTACTGCTGCTAAGGTACTTCAGTCGAGGTTCTATTGGCCATCCATCTTTAAAGATGCATACAACTATGTGAAGGGTTGTGACAAATGCCAAAGGACCGGCAATATCTCAAAGAGAAGTGAAATGCCTTTGAATCCCATTCTGGAAGTTGAATTGTTTGACTGCTGGGGCATTGATTTTATGGGACCATTCCCTTCCTCTTATTCAAACCAGTACATATTAGTGGCTGTTGATTATGTATCAAAATGGGTTGAAGCCATGGCCACTCCTGCAAATGATTCTCAAACAGTACTTAAATTCATCAAGAAGAACATCTTCTCTAGATTTGGAGTTCCCGTGTGTTGATCGCTGATGGGGCACTCATTTCTCAGAATAACCAACAAAATGTTCTCTCCAAGTATGATGTCCGACACAAAGTGGCAACTCCCTACCATCCACAATGCAATGGCCAAGTGGAGGTATCAAATAGGGAGATAAAAAGAATCTTGGAGAAGACAGTTGGTCATTCAAGGAAGGACTGGGCAAAGAAGTTGGATGATGCTCTTTGGGCATATAGGACAGCCTACAAAACTCCTTTAGGTTTGTCACCGTATCAGCTGGTTTATGGTAAGTCTTGCCATTTGCCAGTTGAGCTGGAGCACAAGGCGTTTTGGGTCTTAAAATTCTTAAATTTTGATCCTACTTTGAGTGGAGAAAAAAGAGTTAATCAACTGCATGAACTTGATGAAATGCGTGTGCACGCATATAAGAATATGGGGATATACAAATAGAAGATGAAGGTCTACCATGACAAGTACATTTCACAGAGAAAATTTTATTCGGGACAGCAAGTGTTGTTGTTTAATTCCAGGCTGAAGTTATTCCCGGGAAAATTAAAATCTAAATGGTCAGGACCATTCATTGTGAAGGAGGTGACATCCTACGGAGCAATAGAAGTGGAGGATCTAGCTTCTAAAAGGGCTTTCAAGGTCAACGGACAGAGACTGAAACCGTATCTTGGTGGGAAAGTAGAAAGAGCAAAGGTTGCTCTTGTTTTGCATGAGCCATAAAATTCACAAGGCGTCGAGCTAACGACGTTAAACTAGCACTTCTTGGGAAGCAACCAAAACATTTTTTTTCTTTCTTGCATTAATTTTGCATACCAATTTTCCTTGTTTTGTATAAAAATAATAATAATAATAATAATAATAATAATAATAATAAATACATAAATACATTTTCTTAAAGGGCTGATTTTGTGCTTGCTGTTGCAGGAATGAGGTTACAATTTTGTTGATCTTAGAGAGAGGACTCAGGTGATGAAGGTTTGATTTGAAATCTGAAAAAGTTATGAATATCGCCAGGCGAAGAGATCAATTGCTCAGCGAAATCAGTATTTCAGCTATCATCGCGAGGCGATATTTATTTATCGTGAGGCGATGTGAAGGACAAAAGGGTTCTATGTACCTTCAAGTGTTCCATTGCCAAGCGAGAAGTCTTAATCGCGAGGCGAATTTCCTCCAATTTGCTTCTGACTTTTGTTGCGAGGCGATGGTTCTTAATCGCGAGGCGATATGTGAGCTGCAAATTCAAGGTTTTCTTCCCAGTGCTCATCGCCTCGCGGTAGATCTACCATCGCGAGGCGAATTTATTCCCAAAGCTACTGACTTATATCGTGAGGCGAGGATGAAGCCTTTGCGAGGCGAGTTGGGACGTGTAAATTCAGGTTTCTTTTCCAGTACCAATCGCCTCGCGATATTTCTTCATCGCAGGGCGAATTTCCTTCAATTTGATACTGACTTACATCGCCTCGCGGTAATCTTACCATCGCGAGGCGAATTTCCAAGCACCAGCTTCTGACTTCAATCGTGAGGCGAGGATGGGTCATTGCAAGGCGATATGGGACGTGTAACTATTCAAGTTTTTCCAGAGACTCATCGCCTCGTGAGAACTCTTCATCGCGGGGCGAATTTTAAGCAGGGACTCACTGACTTCCATCGCGAGGCGAATGGATAGTCTTCGCCAGTCCACTTCTCGTGAACCATTTCTTTTCTTGCCAATTGTATCTTTCGTGGCGCGACACTGTGTTGTCGCCTAGCGATGGGTCACATTTTATAAATAAATGGTTCATTTGAAGTTTTCCCACGTGCAATTTTTGCAGAGCTCTGTTAGGGTTTTTTCTCAAACCCTCACCTCATTTCACTTTTATACATTTCTTTCCTCCATATTCTCTCTTTACACTTCACTCCTCCTCACTTCCTGCTCAGGTATGTTTTCTTTCCAAGCTTCATTCTAGGGCTCTTGGTAAATGTCATTATTGTGCTAGTCATTCTCCCTTCCTTTTCTCATTGTGCTACCATGTTGAGTACTACGAGTTGTGCTTGATAGTCAGTGCTTTTCTTGTGTTGTGTAGATGATTGAAACTGTGGATTTGTGATTTTGGTTCATGCAAGTTCGGTATTATATGGGTATTATTAGTTTCAATTGAACTATTGCATGTTTCTCACACACTAGGTGTCTGTAAGAAAGTGCACAAGGATGCTTGTCTTTTTCTTCTTGTTATTACCATGCCATGTTTTTGATGTTGTGCATTCCCTCGTTTATTCAACTACTTGATGAGTGTACCTGACGCATTACTTGCATGTGTGAAAATAACGTGATACCAAATTGCTTCCAAGGTGCTTGTTGAATACTCTGACTTAAGTTTAGGAGTCACTGGCGTGATTATTGGTAATGCATGAGCCTAAGGTTGATGAATGCTATATTTTCCTATTTCAGGAACATGGCCTCTGCCTCAAAACAAGGAAAGCAGAAGAAAAGAAAGCAAGTCCGTGGAGGAAGACCTCCGCTTTTGCAAAGACATCCGTACTCACTCCTTGAACACTAAGAACGGTTCAAGTCCATAATCAACAAGAAGAAGATCATCGCTGACAGGACTTTTGATTTTCTCTCTGAGACTATTCCTGAGATACAAGCTGAGATTGCCCGGAGGAAATGGGCAAAGTTGACTCGATATGTCAGTGATCATTGCCCGAAAATTGTACGTGAATTTTATGCTAATGCCTATCGAGGTCCGGGCACAAATCAAGTCTTTGTTAGCTATGTCAGAGGTAAAACAATTAGTTTCACCGGGGAGAAAATTAATGAGGTTTTAAGTCTTCCTATCCCGCGGGTGTGTGCTTACAAGACCAGAACAAACGGGGAGATTGACTACAATGAGTTGATCGAGTACCTTTGCAGGCCAGGGGCTGAATGGTTCAAAACCCGGGACAATATTCCCCGGAGATTTAGAAGTATTGATATGAAGCCACTTGCCAAGGCTTAGTCTGTATTTGTTCATTAGACAGTCCTTCCTTGCTCTAATACCTCTGACATCATTGTTCACCGGGCCCAGCTCATCATTGCAATCATGAAAGGGTGTCAAGTCTTCAGATACTGACACTATTGGGAAACCCAAAGCACCCATTATAGCGCAGTGGATTAGAAAGCAACCATCTGGGCCACTGGATGCTGCTCCCGCACTGTGAGTCGATTCTTGCACGCTCCCGCACTGCAGTCACAAGCAGAAGAGCCCGCGGCACCGGAGCTAGTTTCTGAGCCACCATCTTTGGTAACTATTCAACATCAGCTTGCTGCTATTCAGGATGCACAGGCTCTTCATAGTCAAACCATTCACTCTCTTGGCAGGCTGACCGCCTTGTGTTTCCAGTCCATGCGCAACATGGAGCTGATCTTACGATCTCGGGCCCCGGAATGGGGATTTGATTTATCCTTGCTGACTGATGTATCTCTTGACCCTTCTACAGATCAGTATTTTCAGAGTATGATGCCACAGTCCAGAGGGCACAGCCAGGGTGCTGGGGATTCTAGAGTGGCTGCAACAGCTCTTGAGGAGGCACCGGTAGACCAACCTATTCAGGCAGATCAAGTTGCTGATGATGAGGAGTTGTTAGTTGATGAACACCTTGTTGATGCAGAGGAAGGTGTTAGTGAGCACCAAGATGACCAGCTTGCTAATGAGGATGAGGAGAGCGCTGAGGGTGGTGTTGCAGAGCATGATGATGACATTTAGTTGTTTAGTTAACCAAGGATGTTTTAGTTTTTGTTTTGCTATGCTTGGTTAAACTCTCTTGCTTGATTTTTGATATTGAACACAATTTAGTTGTGCGTGTCTGATTTGATTTGTTTGATGTTTTAGTTTTGTTTTTTGATTTTTGATGATGATTTGAGTTTCATTTTTTTTAAAAAAAAAACACAATTTCGAACTTGATACTTAAGTTGTGCATGAGTTGTATAATTTTGGAACTGAAATTTTGCTTGAGTGTGTCCTTTTTCAGCAACTCATGGTAATCTTAATCAAAGTGAAATTGACTGTAGCATGTTTTTCCTCTCTCTCAATCACTTGTGAGCATTTAGGCCTAAACACTGTCATTTCTTCATGTGTGCTTCCATTGCCTGTGACATTCTTCAGCACTTGACCTAGTTCTTAGTTGTTTTTGCTTGCTTGCTCCAACACACTGAGGCATTCTTTTTGTTTTTACCTAGGGCCTAAATAAACCACCTTAATATTTTTGTCTTTTGCTAAGCCCCTCGAGCCTGTAGCCTTGTCTTTGCTCTGAACTCTCATTACAAGCCAATAACTGGAAAACCATTGTCCTTATTTACTTGGAGTTAGGTAAGGGTCATTTCATGGCATGTCTTGGTACATTCTTAAGTTTTGGGTTGCTTGAGGGCAAGCAATGTTTTAAGTTTGGGGTAGTTGTAGACTTTTTCTGGTTCTGGTGTAAACTCAAAAAAAAAAAACAAAAAAAAACTAAAAATGAAATGAAAATAATATATATATATATATATGAAAAAAAAATTTAGCATCTTATTCTGTTCTTTTTTCTTTTCTTTTATTCTGAAGAATTGTTTTGGGGAATTTGGTTCTGAATAAATTGAAGGATGGCTTAAGAGTGTCATGAAATGATTTTTGTCTATTTCCAAGTACAAAAAGTCTCTTGTCCAAATAATTTTCTACCTTTACCTAAGCCCCATTACAACCCAAAAAGACCTCTTTTTGTGTGTGTGCATTGCATTGCATTTACTTCTCTAGAATTTTGTCAAGCTTATGGTAGGGTGCTGCTTGTGATGTGAATTGAGTATAAATAAGCCCTCTAGACACTTGAGTTGAGTGAAACATCTATTCTGGAGAGGAGTAGTGAGGATTGATATGCTGCTCTTAGTGGATCATTGGTTTTGATTACCTAAAAGTGTGATGAATGGGAAGCATGAATGCAAAAGATTAGGTGAATTTATTGTGCAATGATTGTTGCAATTTGTGTGGAATGTTCAATTTTGGGATTTTGTTGAAAGGGTTGTTTGAACAATGAATAAAAATGTAGTTTTACCCCCTTTGATTTTTGTTTGAGATTGGTTGTTTGCTTGGGGACAAGCAAAACTCTAAGTTTGGGGTTGTGTTGAATCCTTAGCACAAATGAGTTTTTGATGTCAAAGTGAGCTTAGAATTAAATAAATTTGGAAGAAAATAGATAAGTTTTAATTATTTTTTAGCATGATTAGTTTGGGAGTTCATTGTTTGATGAGTCCCAATTTTTGAATGAAACAGGTTTGGATTCAACTAAGAAGAAGGATGAAGCTGTTCTTGTTTTGAACGTGCTATCGCGAGGCGATGAACTTCCATCGCGAGGCGAGATTTCGTGCTATCGCGAGGCGAGGATCATCCATCGCGAGGCGAGAAGAGGAATGAAGGGATTTGAGACTGCACTGGGCTTCCCTTCGTACACGGGTCGTCGCGAGGCGATCTTGGGCCATCGCTCCTGCAAATGTAAATAGACAAAGAAAACATTTTGTTACGATCTTTTTGATAGTTTTCATTTTCGAACTCAGAAATATTTGGGTTTTTACCCATAGCTCTACTAGGGTTCCTGTTTCTTCCATTTCCATTGATGATTCAAGCTTGGGAACAACACCTTGAAGAATCAATGGCTTTTTCCTCTTCCATTTGTTTGATTTCTCTCATCTCTTCTTCTTCTTCCATTATGAGTAGCTAATTTTCTCATGGCTAGGGTCAGATGAATATTGTAAATACTCTTATGTGATCTGATTTGTTTTTCTTTACAAGTTAATTCATGGATTTGAACATTCTACTCATTGCTTAATGTTAATCAATACTTGATCATTATTGGTTTGAATGTGGGTATTACTTCAAATTGAAAAATTCGTTTTAATGTTGGACTGAGTAGAGTTGACATAATTATGATTGAATATAGGGATATATCATTGTAATTATGTGTTCCATTAAATCACTGTTATTAATGCTTAACTTGAATTAACAATTACCTAAGGAATTGGGAGTTGTGATTGGGTTAAAGAGGTTTTGAATCAAGGAATTGATCTTGGCCTAATTTGTTGATTAGAACTTCAAATGCATGATTATTGCTTGTATTGAGAATTCATCAGTAGCATAAGAGGGTAAACAATGGGATTCGACCCCTAGCCGCTTTTCTCAATAGACTTTCTTCTCCTTAAAAATCCAAAAACATTCTTTAATTTGTCAATTGCTCTGTTTTTAGTTCATTTCTTTTACACTTGTTAAAAACCAATACAATTCAAAGTTATCAAATCATTTTCTTAGTTCAATTAGTGATTTCCAAGTTTACATTGATAATTGACACACAATCCTCATGGGATCGATAACTTTATTCACTCTTTATTACTTGTACGATTTGGTACACTTGCCAAATTATTAACAGACACATCCAAATAAGATATTTATCAATTACTAATAAATATGCTCTATGTAGGATGCAACAAAGAACACTTTGCATATTTTTATTTAAATAGAGCGAAATCCAATATTAATTTAATACAACTCATATAAAGCATTATTAGATATATTATATGAAGAATGTTATACATATCACATTGCATGATTATTAAGTGAAATATAACTAGATAAAGTACATAATCATGAATGATCTAATATAATCTATTAAGCACATCTATGTAACATGATCAATATTCTTTTATAATGCATTTGTCATTTATTAAGCACATCTATGAAGCATAAGTATCATTCTTTTTATCTTATATTTGTCATCATCAAAACTTAATATATTAAATCATTGAGGTAAAGACAATTCTACAGAGAAGTGCTTTGAGTGTTATTTGGAATCGAAAGATAGCTTTCAAATTAAAAGAAAAAAATTATCACACAATTATAAGGCTTTATGATACTGAATGTTGGATAGTAAAGAGTCAACAAAAGTATAAGCTCAGTGCGACAAACGATTTAAAAAAATAAAAATTAGAGCCTTTTACTATAATGGCAATTATGTAATTTCTTATTCCCTTTTATATCAAATCCTCCTTCCATCGCATTTACAACTTTAATATCGTTCTTCATTTTTCTTTCATCTTGTTTCATTCTATTCCAATTGTGAGTATTCTTTTATCATTTGTTTGAGATTCTAATGAAACTTTCAAACACTATTTAATTTTCCTTTCTTCTTATGCCTACTTTTGGGGTATTTTTCTTGGGTTAAAGATTTCGATTAGAGAAGAGTGGAGGCTATTCGTTCATTGAAATTCATTTCTTTGACTTTTTTTAAGTAAATCCATAAACAAAAACCTTGAGTAATAATTTTTATTGGTATAATTTCATAGTAGGTAGGTTGGATAGTGGATTTAGGGTGATGTCAATTAGGATTTTATTTGAGTGAGTTTTCTAATGTTTGAAATTGTTCTTTATGAGATAACTTATTTTTAAAAACTTAATCTTTATTTTATTTCATTGAAAATTTATTTTCATAAAAGGTTGATTGTTGTTTTTTTTTTAATTATTCTATTTGGGAGAAGACTTTATTGAAGCATTATCTAACAGCAGTAAATGTTAATCTTGGTACACCTAATATTGGATTTGACCTTAACTAGAAGGATATATGTTGACTCTGTGTGTATGCCAACACATGGGGGTTGGCTATGATTTCGACCTAGACATTTGTCAGTTCAAGTCTTGGTCTTGTGAGATGGGTAGTTTATCCACAAGCTATGCGCTTGTTTTGTTTTAGTTTTGCCTATAGTGAATTTTCCCATGTGAATTGTAATTTATCATATTATACTTTTTGTTAAACAATTAAAATTTGTTATCACTTAACCGTTTTATATTTTTCTTTTCAAAATGGATTTTTAATGAGTTGATTAGAATTATTCTATTGAGAAAATATCTAGTGTAATTTAATATGTTACTTGATAAGGAAAACTTGTGCCCTGTTTATCTTATTTTTGTTATAGTAGATTGTAATTGCTTATTGAGTTTGCGACTCACCAAATTGTAACTTTATGTTTTTCAGATAAAGAAAATTAGATAGCTTTCACTCCCACTCCTTTGGTTTGATCGAGGGAATTTGATACAGTTACTATTGGTAAGCCCAACACATTGTTCGTATGGGTAGATTTGAAATTTTATTTATTTTGTTATTAATTTTGATTGAAAACATTATGGATTATTGATCTTTAGGTTGCTTCATTATTTCTACATGTAGGATTTTAGATATATAGTAGAGTTCTAATTGATATTTTGATAAATTACAATTATTGGATTTGGTTAATTATGAATGTTGAAAGTATGACATATTTGGTTTTGGAGTATGTTTTGAAGCCATGTGCGTGGTTATTGTTGTTGTTTTAGAATATCGACATACATTGCAAGATTGGATGTGTGTTACTTAGGCTAGCCTATGATTTGTCTTTGTTACATGTCGGTCATGGACCCCGTGAGTGACATACACATCTATTGACGAAAGATGGTAGAATATCACATTATGTAGTTTAGTTATGTGAAGAGAAGACCATTAGAAGTCCGGGTAAGAATAGTAAATAAGTTGGAGGATAACCCAATAGTTAAAAATGACTTAAAACAAAAATGGATTTTTCTGATGACATGATTTATGACAAAACACAGTGATATCTGAGACTTTGATTGTTGTTGTTGTTGATCAAGGTGTCCCCATAAGCATTGTATGAGACTAACCCCTTATACATTGTCGTGATTAAGATGTCCTTTCAACAATTATTTTTTTCTTAAATTTGAATTTTGGGCCTCTTCCGGTGAGCATAGCTCGCCTATTACACTACACCTATCAAGTTGATGCATGTGAAATTTATGTAAATATATGTATTTATTAATAAACAGAGACGCAATGTTTAGTTAATCATCATATCTAAATTTATGAATAGAAATTTGTATAAGTTCATGTATCTATTAGTGGCACACATTCAAAGGAGCAAATTCATTTTAGGTAATGCTATATCTTCACAATAAATTCTAACATCCTTTTAATTAACCAAAACATAAAGTATTAAATAAAATAGTTGAAGCAGCTAATATTTTGAGAACCCAAAATGCATTTAAAATTTCTTATTTGAAAAGTTATGAGATTCATTAGAAGAATATAGAATTATTCATTTTTTTATTATGATTGCGTAGCTTAATTTTTTTTGGTAGCCTTATTTCTTCTTTTTTTTTGGTAGGCCCGCATTGTGTAGCTTAATTGGAAGTATGATATTTTTTTATTATGATTGCATAACACAATGGACAATCTCTAAGTTCATGCGTAAGAATTGTGTAGATACATGTATCTATATATTGATATATTAATGGATAGACGGTCAAATGGTGAATTAAGCACGTCTTAAGTTCATGTACATAAATTTGTAATATTCTCTCATTTATCTCGTACTTCTTCCACTGAGTCCTATTAAGAGGCCACCCAGGACCCCTCAGGCTTACAGAGCTGACTTATACCTTAACAAAAACTAAAATTGTATAAATTTATTTATCTATTAATGGACAGGAGATTTAAAGGGGCATTTTTTTTTAACCATAATTGTGTAACCTAAATTGAAAGCATAATTTTTTTTTATCATGATTGTGTAATACAATAGACCATGTACAAGTTTATGTATAATAATGTGTGTGTGTATATATATATATTAATGAGTATATGCTCAAAGAGCTAATCAATCATATCTTAAGTTTATGCACATAAATTTGAGTAAATTTATGTATTTAGTAATTAATATGCCACAGTCAATCGATATAATGAGCTAAGAATTGCTCGAAACGATTAATTGGATGGCCCTCATTGTAAATATCATAATTTTGTAGCCTTAAGTTGAAAATATTAACTTCTTGTTATGATTGTTTAACATAAGAGAAATTATTTCTGATATAAGTTCATGTGCAAAAATTTGTATAAATGCATATATTTATTAATAGGTTGAGAATTCTACTATTTAGTATTTACAGATTTGGAAAACATAGTATTTGCACCCTAATTTTATTTCATATCCTTTCTTTATTAATAAAACTATTCATTTTAAAACAAGTTTAATTTTTGTGTACCAAAATTTTTTTTTTAAAAGAGTTTTATAATTTAATGATCAATAATGAGAGCATAGTAAAATATATAATGTCACTTATTTAAAAACTTATCAGAATATTTTACTACATTTGAAAATCTTATTATTATTCTATTACACTTGTTATTTATTATGCAAAGAATTTTACACTAACTAACCATAAATTAATGAATGTAAATTATTAAAAAAATCGCATAATTAATGCATCTAAACACAACTTCATCAAATAAAAAATTAAGAATTATTTACTCTAGTAAGTAATAATACTGTAACAAAAGTTCATTACTAAATAAATAGATATATAAGATGAAAAGTTGATGATTTATTGATTTTGATGGCATAAAATATACTATCGCCAATAATAGTTATTATAGAAATAAAATCCAGTGCCATGTATAGTTTAATTAATACACAAGTGTCTAAACTTACAGCTAAGGGAACTCCTCCTTGAAAAGAGATGAAAGACAAGAAGGAAGAGTATGCATAGATAAATAGAAAGTCCTTTGTGTCATGCTTCAATTATCGCAAAACTTTCACAATACTCATGTACTTTAATTAAAGTTTTATTTGTTTATACTTTTTTTCTTTTTTTTTTTAAATTAATTTTGCATACTCAGTGTATATGAGGCTGGGAGCCTGGGAGACCTCCTCCCTGGATTCCTTATCCATACATGTGATCCTATGACATGATTCGTGTCGTTTGCCAATCATTTTATTCCAAAGGCAACATATCATGTGTTCCAATGTCTTTAAGTGGACATACCAACGACACAAATACATGTTTGTTCAAATTATGTATAATTTATTTAAGGGGTTATTGATTATGGTTACCCCGCAAAAATTGGTTATTATGGTAACCATTTTCTTAACGCCTAAACTTTTGTTTGAAATTGACTGTTTTCTGATAGTGATTGACTATGGCCAAAAACAAATATGTTAAACTTCTTATGACCTCACTGTCTTTGTTATATGTCGTTTAGGGGTGGTAATAAGTTTGGAATTGAGATTTGAAATTAGAATTAAACTTTTTAATAATTTTAATAAAATGAAAATAATGTAGTATTTTTGTAATTAATAATAAAAATATATTAATTAAAAAATAAATAGCAAATAAATTAAATACATATTTTATATTATTTTTAATTCTTAGCCTAAACTCTAATAATTAAAATTCCACACACAAAAGTAGAGCAATATATTATAATTATTATTTATTATTTTTGTCGCATACTCTAATAATTATTGTTGTCGATATCGCCCAAGTCACCGATGGCATTCTTTGGGCACTGTCCCCAATAACATCCTTCGCCCACCATCCTTATCGGCGTCCTCCAACCATTGACCTTGGCAATGTCCTCCTCTAACCACTATCATTAGTGGCGTTGTCCAACTCAATTTAAAATTACAATATTAATTATATTTCAATTCTTTATATGCTCCAAATATAAAAATTAAGATTTTTTATCAATTCTAATTTTGACAAAATTGGAATTTAAAGTTGAATTATAAACTGTAATTCAAATTTTATCATCCAATTCGACTCTTAAGATATTTTTAGGGTATTTTAACATTTTTTAAATGTGAAATTAATTTCTTCATATACGGAGCAACCCAAACTTTTTGTTCTCCCTTGAAAATGCAGTTCACGTATCACTATTGTAACTTTATAGATGGTAGAATAAACATTTTCACAAGTTGTTTGCAAACAAAGAAAATTTGATGTTATTAAACATTATTAATTACTAATTATACTTAACTACTCTCAAATGTTTATTATAGAAATAAAATGGTTTTGCTAATGAGTTCCTCGGTTAATTAAGGAACATTGAATATCTCTATTAAATATTTCTAATTACTTAAAGAAGCAAGTAATAAAAGCTTTTTGTGTTTTTAAGATATTAAATTATTTCTTTTCATTTAATAGTTTATTCCTTAACCAATTTCTTAACTCTTAAGATACTCATTAGCAAATTTTAGTCAAAAAATCAATAAATATTTTAATTAAGAGTCTTACTAACAAATATTCTAAAAAAAAAAAAAAAAAGTGTTAGCAACACACTCTTTATCATATTCCTTTCAACGTATTCTTTTCTATTAAGTCACATCACATACTAAAGTACAAATTCAAACATAATACACACTAACTGAGTAGATTACACATTAATTAAATTAGTTACACGTTAATCGAAATTGAGTATATATTTTAGTGTGTGAGGTGGTCCAATAAAAAAAGTATATTGAAAGAAGTGTGATAAAAAATGTGTTTTTAACATTTTCAAATAGTAAAAAGCATTTAATAACTTATATTAAATACCTTTAATCATTTAAGGGTGTTGCTATAAAAAGCTCGAGTGCAGTAGTGCTGGAACTCTCCACCAATGATATAAACAATTTTGCATTCATTGTGTTTATACAATTCATGGGTCACTTGTAACATTTTATTATGATCAATGCAATCCTTTGGTGTTTCTAAACTCGAGAAGAGAATAGCTAAATCCATTATTTAAAGAATAAGTAAATAAATGCTTTGAATTCTTAATATATTTAATGTTTTATTTTTTATTTATTTTTTAATTTCTTAATTAGTATCCGGTTCTTATTTGTAAATTTTTAGTATTTTTTAGAGTATTTGTCACTTAATAAATAAGATTAATATTTCAAAGTATAATTAAATATTTAAATTTAGATTATTTTTATACACATAAATTTAAAATTAAATTTATAATCACATATTTAAGTAAACTTAAATATTTTTCAATAAGAGTAATACACGTTAGTAAATTTCATAGTATTTTAATAGCTGATAAATATATCAATAAAAAATGTACCTTAACAACCATTTGCTTTCAATAATTTAATGTGTTTTTGTTTTTATGTGTCTTTATAGTTGAACACCAAAGTTGGGGGATGCTCGCTGCTATTGTCGTCAGAGCTAACCCGTATGTGTTGGCATGTCTGGCAAAGAGGTGGCCAACGCCATCTATCTCTACCTACCAATTACCAACAACCAAGAAGTTTCAAACGCATTCATTTGGAAATTGTGCACATAAAGTAGTGTAGACATAATCTCATATATTGGAGCTATGCCATAACAGCATAACTTGTAGTGAAATAGTATTGAATTGTGGTCGGCGGGTTGAGTGATCGAATTTGCTTTGCCATTGCGGTGGGTTTTGATGTGGGGTTAGAATTTGATAATCACAGTTGAACGGTCAATTACCCTTTATAATCAAGCAGATTTTAAGCATGGAGCATGCTGCTTGCTGATAATGTCCATTTGACTATTGAATTATGTTGAGCAGAAAGCTATGATAAAAAAACAAAAGAGAGAAATAGCATAAAGGGATGTCGACGGATAAAGAAATCAGAGGTTGAGAAGGAAGCAGAAAAGATATCAAAGTAGAGAAGAACACTATTGAGAATTTAAAGGCACGTGGTTTCTTGTATGGCTTAGAGATTTGTTGCTAATTTAAGCATTATCATATTATTTTTCACTTATTTTCTTTTAATTTTTTAGTATATTTTATCTCCACAAGGATTTTCACCTTATCGTAATTGATAGGCAGAGTTTGAGTAAAATAGTGTCATTTTATCTCCACAAGGGTGTCATTTTATCTCCACAAGGGTGTTTGTATTCGATTTGAATCGATTTTGAGTAAAAAAATCATTCGATAAACATTATAATATTCCTCAGTTTAATTTGGTCTAGTTTGGGTGTATTTTATCTAGAGAATCAAACTAGATTGGTTTGAATTGAATTGAATGATTCAGTTTTTGACCAACAAAATACCCAAAATAAGAGCCTAAACAACAAATGACACCAACAAAAATATAATTCAAAGTCTAAACAACTATGAAGTTTGCAAACCATTCATAAGTTCAATTTGTGTTCATAAGTTCAAGCCTAAACAACAGCAAATGACACCAACAAAAAAAATAATTCAAAGTCCAAAATGCAAAGTTTGCAAGTCTTCCACATGTTGCCAATTTGAGTAAAAACTTCTTTCAAGTCTTCCACATAATTACTGGTCTTCATTGTCTTAACAATCATGTAATTAATGTAAACTTCTAGTATCTCACCAATCTATTTTTCAAATATTTTATTTATCATTTGTTGGTAAGTTGTACCTGCATTCTTCAACTCGAATGGCATAACTCGATAGTAATAACTTCTAATATCGGTTATAAACACATTTTTCTCTTCATCATCTAGGTACATGAGAATCTAGATGTAATCAGAATAAGTGTCCATAAAAGACAAGCCGAAATCTGGATGAGTTATCCACTAGTTTATCAATATTGGAAAGTGGGTAAGGGTCCTTTGGGCATGTCTTATTCAAGCTTGTATAGTCGACACACATACGCCACTTCCCGTTGATCTTATTTACCAAGACCATATTAAACAACCAAGTCGTATAGGAGATTTCTCTTATAAAATCGACATCTAGGAGTTCTTTTACTTGCTTTTGATTTACCTCTTGCTTTTTTGGTCTGATTTTTCTTTTCATTTGTGCCACCGGCTTCTCATATTTTTAAATGGAAAGTTAGTGGGAAATAAACTCGGAGTTTAGCCATGGCATGTTGGCGGACGACCAGGCGAAAAGATCTTTATTCATCTCAATAAATTCAATTAGCTGGGATCTTTCTTCTTGATTTAACTGCCCTCCAATCTTGGTTACCTAGTCTGGCTTTGTGCCAAGTTGAAGGGGTTGAAATTTTTCTTCAGGTTGGGTACATGTATCACGGATCTCCTCGCAAACACTCAATTCAGTTAAGAAGACGTTGATGAGGTCCATAGTGACTGCGATTGAATTGTTACATTAGTACGTGTTTCGCAGTTTCTTGGCAATTTTCAAGCTCTAGTTGTAGCATTTTTGAGATGTTGTCTGGTCTTCTTTAACCATGATAGCTTTGTTGTGTTGGTCAAGAAACTTCACGGTCAAATGGTGGGTGGATATCATGGCCCCAAAGCCGTTAAGTGAGGGGCAACCCAGAATGAAGTTGTAGGCAGAAGGACAATTCTACCACAAGTAACCCGACCTTATGTGTTTTAAACAAATGATCCTTCCCTAAAGTCAAATGGGTCTCAATGTATCCTACCAGAGTGATCTTGTCCTTGTGAATCCAATCAATTTACCGGTGTATGGGATCAAATCTTTCTTTGAAAGTCCAGCTTTTCAAAGAGATCTAGGAACATAATATTAGCCAAGCTTCATTGATCAACAAATAACGGTGGACTTCAGCATTAATTATTATTCCTGAAATCACCATAGGATCATCGTGGCCCCGATAGTGTTACCATAATCTTCATTAGAAAAAGAGATTGGTAGAGTCTTCCTGGATCTGTCATCAATTTTTAACACCAGATGAGAGGCTACACTCAACACGACCCAAATAGCTTTCTTTCTTGCATTACCTTATTCACTGCCACCCGCAAAGCCCCCCCAAAATGGTACTGATTGTCCATGTTTCTTCTGTGTGGTGGTGTTCATTATCCTAAGTGGGAGGGTCTTGAGGTTGTGCCCTTTCTTAGTTTTGGGCATTATCCTGGGATGAACCCACTTTGGGATTTTCATTCCTTGGGGGAGTTTGCCTTCTCTGATATGGAGACGGGCTTCTTTGAGAGTTATAACTTCTTTTCCTATAATTTCTTCCTCCTCTCTGATTATCATTCTGGGATTGACGAACATATCGACCCTGACGGCCATCCCGAATTAAGGATTCGATAGCGTCCTGAAGGTTGATGCAATCGTTAGTGATATATCCATAGCCTTCGTTAAACATACAATGCTTGGAGTTATATTTTTGTGCATGTTTTCTCAATGGAGGAGGCTTTTGTATATCTCTAAACTTTGTGTTCATCACTTCTTGATAAATTTGTACCCGAGGTGTATTGAGGGGGGTATAACTTTCATACTTCCCCTTTTGGTAGTGGCTTTGAGTTGTGGAGTTGTGGCAGAGCCTGACCGAGTTTTGGTTTGGCCTTCTTTCCCTTTTCTCGATGCTTCTTGGAACAAATAAAGTCCTTCGCGTTGATGTATTTATCAGCCCTAACCCGGAACACGCCCATCATCTTAGGCTCTTTTTTAGTGAGTGAAAGGAAAATGCTCTAGGGTGGAGGCCCTCTCTCATGTAATGTAGGCCAAGTCTCTCATCCCAGTCACAAATGTTTACTACTTCTTTGTTGAACTAGGCTATATAATTTCAGAGCGATTCCTCTTTTCCTTGCTTGATATGGGAAAAACATGAAATGAATTTCAGCCATACCTTACTAGTAGTGAAATGCAGCAAAAATCTCGAAGACAAGTTCTCCCAATTAACAATGAATTTTGGATCTAGAGTGGTGAACCATCTTAAGGAAGCTTTCTTCGGGGAGAGAGGAAAAACATGACACATGAGTGGATCATCACCTCTAGTAAACAACAAAGTAGAAATATAAGCATCCAAGTGCTCTTGAGGGTCCGTGGTCCCATCGTAGGCTTCAATGTTAGTTGGGTATTTGAAATGCTTAGGGATCTCGTATTCCATCAACTCATCAGAGAAGGGTTGATTCTGCTTTATAGAATTTTATTTTCCAGGCTCCTCCTCTCTTCAAGCTTCTCTAATCAGGTTTTCTAGCCCTTTGATTGGGTTCTGCTATCTTGGAAACTTCTGGATCGTGGTCTTCGTGTTAGGCTGGTTCTATCTTGTTATCACAGTTTCTCTGTGGAACCCAGTTTTCATCTTGCCTTTCAACATTAGCCATTCTTTCCAACTCATATGAGATCATCTTGTAACCTGACCAATGAAAGCAACTGCAGCACCGAAATATACGGTCTGATTTCGCCTAAGGAGGCTCCATGCGAATGAAGTCGTTATGTCACCGAACCAGGTTGTGGCGTTGGGGATAGGTTTTCGCTAGTATAAGAAGTCTCTTCTCCATCATAGTTGGGTTATGATTGAGCAGGAACTAGATCTTGGGCAGGGACGGAAGCCGAAGGATGACTAGTAGATGGTTGATTCTAAGCAGTAGAGGCGTAGTTCTACCTGGTAATAACCATGGTGGTGGTAATAAGAATCGAAGTTTACCGTTTTCCACAGACGGCGTTAATGTTCTGAGCGGGTTTTAGAAGATTACCTAAATGTGGTTGATGAAGGTGGTTTCCTCCGTAGCACGATGGTAGTGACGATGGTGTTATAGGTGGATACCTGTAAAAGACACTCCGACACTCAAGTTAAATCATGCACAAGGTGGGTAAAATGTTTAGAGTTAGATGAATACCTTTGCTACCTTGTGTAGTATTTATAAGAGCATCATAATAGATAAAAATCATGTTTAAATTTACATTAATTAATAACAAATGTTGTTAATTAGGATACGAATTCATTAAGATCATTATCACTTATAATTGATTCCTCTATTTATGAGAGATTCTATGAGAGATTTACTTCTCGTAAATAGGTACATTTATTTATCTAAGAGTGCTCGTAAATATTTGAGATCCAACTCTAATGAGCCAGATTGCTCATAAACCACTAACCTGAAACTCATATATATAAATAAAGCTCGTCTCCATATCATTAACATAATGCATACTTTTTGCAGATGATATAGTCTTAGTTGGAGAGTCGAGAGAGGAATCAAATGAGAAACTAGGGCTATGGAGACGAGCTTTGGAAAAACACGACTTTCGTCTAAGTAGGAGTAAGATAGAATATATAGAATGTAAGTTCAGTAAGAGGCGTGTTAATGCTAGCTTAGTAATGAAAATTGAAAATCATATCATATCACAAGTCACATAGTTTACATATCTTGGATCTATCATACAAAATAATAGAGAGATAGAGGGAGATGTAAATCATATGATTCAAGCTGGATAGATGAAATTGAGGAATGCTTCAGGAGTTATTTGTGATAGAAAAACGTCTCTCAAGCTTATGGGTAAATTTTACCGCACAGTTATAAGACCCGCGATGTTGTATGGTATTGAATGTTAGATGGTAAAAAGTCAACAAGAGCATAAGATTAGTGTTGTGAAGATGAGGATGTTGCGCTGGATGTGTGGTCATACAAGATAAGATATGATTTGGAATGAATGCATTAGAGAGAAAGTAGGGGTAGCGCCTATTGTGAAAAAGATGGGAGAATCTCACCTTAAGTGGTTTGGACATGTAAGGAGAAGACCTTTAGAAACCTCTGTAAGAATAGTAGATCAAGTAGATAATAGTCCGATAGCTAGAAGTAGAGGAAGACCAAGAATGACTATAGGTAAAACGATTAAAAAATTTTAGATTTGAATGACATCTCTGAAGACTTGGTTTATGATAGAGCACAATAGCGTCGTTTGATCCATGTAACCAATTCCACCTAGTGAGAAAAAGACTTGGTTGTTGTTGTTGTTGTATGTGCGTGTGTGTGTGTGTGTGTGTGTGTGTGTAGACATATTGTAATATGAGTAAATCTAGACTATACAACCATATATGGATGATCAAGATTAAAAGTTACTTAAATATCATGTGAGACTTAAAAAAATCACATACATTTATATTTTAATCTTAATTATTCATGTAAGATCCAATGATCAAGATTCACTTCTCTCACATCTTACAATAAATATTATTCTCACCAAATACACTCATTATATAATATATATATTCAAAATATTTATCTAACCGTATTCATTTTCCCCGAAGAAGACATTTTGAAAGTTAATGGTCATTATCCGTAGCAATAAACTCTTTTAAGAAGAACAAATTTTGAAGATGCACTTTAGGAATATTGATTGATATCTATTGTCCATTCATAGTACTCCATTATTATGAATCAATTTAGATCGCATCAATGTCATCATGCTCTGATTTCTTCATGTTTAACTTTGGTAATGGAATCTTCTGGTGAAACTATGCTTGTCCTTCTGGAATTTTATGTTTGTTATTAACATTTTAACTGCTAGTCTTGGAATAATATATTTATCTAACCCTATTCATTTTCCTCGAGGAAGACATTTCGAAAGTTAATGGTGATTATCCGTAGCAATAAACTCCTTTAAGAATAACAAATTTTGAAGATGCACTTTAGGAATATTGATTGATATCTATTGTCCATTCATAAAACTCCATTATTATGAATCAATTTAGGTCGCATCAACGTCATCATGCTCTGATTTCTTTATGTTTAACTTTGGTAATGGAATCTTCTGGTGAAACTATGCTTGTCCTTCTGGAATTTTATGTTTGTTATTGACATTTTAACTACTAGTCTTGGAATAATATATTTTTGCTATCACTTAATATATATATATATATAGTAAAAATCTCCTCTGTATCAATGTTACTTTGGTTTCTTTTATTTTAGGTGAATTTTCATATATAGATATATCATTTCTTAAATTAAACATTTTCACAATTATTTGATTATTTTAAGAGCTCAACTTTTGTTAATATTTTGGAGTTAGACCGTTAGAGGTATATACTTGATCGTGTCTTTAAATAGTGATTGGTGGTAGATTCTTCTTTAATGTTGCAGCGGTAGTGGCAGTGTGAGAAAGTGATATATCTATAAGACACTTTTGTTAAGAATATTGAGTTATTTTATTTTATTATTTATTAAGGGTAGAATAGTATTTTCCTTTCCCTGTTTAGCCTATATATAGTTTCTTTGTATTTAGGTTAAATTGACTTTTGCATTTCAACAATCAATGAAACCCTTGTTTCTTCTTCACAAATGTTCTTGTATTTTTCTTTGAATTCTTTATCATGGTATCAGAGAAAGCCATGGGACGAGACTTAATCTCAAACACAAATTTTCGATCCAACTATTCGCTCGGTTTGTGAGGCGACCATACAATTTCCTATTCGCTCAAATTTTGGTATTTCGGTATTCGCTCGCTTCTTGATTATTTCGTTTTGACTTTCTTAGTTTTTTGATTATATATATATATATTGGATAGAAAGATATTCGTATTGGAGTTATGTGATGAGAAACTTTCTTAAGGGTAAAAATTGGGGATATGTTAGTGGAACTTTTGAAAACCTAAGAATACATATCTTTGCGCTTGATAGATCAAGAATGCAAAAATTATTACTTGGATTAAAATTCATTGAGCATTCTATAGGTACACCACTTAAAAAAAGGTTATCATTTGCAAATTTATTCATTCAAATTTTGCAAAGCATTTCAATTGGAGAATCATATACAGCTCTTCAAAGAAAAGAATCTATTCGTGATTTTATTCAAAATTTCAATTGGCTTTTTCGGCAGAATTAAAGGCATCTTATATTGCTCAATAAAATATTTTTTTGAAGGACTTAGAGGTTCAATTTTGCATCGTTCTCCTTACTATAAGTTATAAGAAATATATCTTATTCAAAAAATTTATCTAACCCTATTCATTTTCCCCAATAAGACATTTATACGAGGGTTGCCATTGAAAGTGCGCTTCGTAGAAGGTCATTGAAGGCTCGGTTCCTAAGTTGAGACAACATCCGTCAGACTTGCCTGGTAACCAACTACCACATCTAATGCTAAACTCTTTTAAGAAGAACAAATTTTGAAGATGCCTTTCTTCCTAGGAATATTGATTTTCTCTCCTTACTGATATCTTCTTCTTCCATTGTCCATTCATAGTACTCTTGGATTATTATATGTCTCCATTCAATTTTGCTTCGTGTCTCCTTTGTCTTCTATTCAACGTCATCATGCCTTTAGCAGTGTTTGGTTCTGTTGTTACATTGTTCTCCCTAATGTTTATCATATTCCTAAACTCAACTTTGCTTCGGTGATGGAAATTTAGTCTTTCTTCTTGTTATGCTTCTGTCCTTTAGGGGGGGGACTATTTTTTGGATGTTTGCTATTGACATTTTTTATCTTCTTTTCATTTGAGTCATTCTTAGAATAATTCTCGTCTATATCTTCTCGTTTTTTTGCATCCATCATTTACAAACTATATATTGTAGTGGATATATATATAATCGAAGTATTTCTTTTCTTCTTCTCCTTTTGATTTGATTCATTCGATGTATGGGGACCTTCTCCCATTGCCAAAAAAGGAGGGTCTCGATATTAGTTTCTTTTATTGATGATCATATAAAATATTGTTGGGTTTATTTAATGAAACACCGTTACAATTCTTTGAGATATATACAAATTTTTCAAAACTTAAATTTTATTAAATGTTTTAATTTGGGTGGGGAATACACCTCATAAATTTTGTGATTAGATGAAACTATTCAAAACTATATATGTTATTTTTGAAGTAGTCACAGTGATCTTTAAATTTGATTAATACTTTCTAATCTTTTGTCATTTAAATATAATTATAGAGTTTTTGGTTGTATTAAGATTTTGTCCTCTCAATCTCTATTATCTTTCTTGGTTATAATAAAAACTTTTTTCCAATAACTCGAAACTTTAAATATACCTTTCTTTTCCCATCCATATATATTGAAAATCTCTCGATAGATCCTTTTTCCGAGGATTCGATATCTCGGGTTCCTAGTACTTCAAATACCCCTTCGCATGTTACTTTACTCTCCCAAGTTTATTTTATTTCCCTAGGTGAATTTTGATCCACATAGATATCTCATTTCTAAGTCCAAATTAAACATTTTGTTATTCTTCATCTTTTTCTTCCTTTTTAATTATTTGATAATTTCAAGAGCTCATTCTTGATCCTTTTGTTAATATGGATGAGGAACTTTCTCGCTCTTGGGATTAGAGGCATATATATAAAATCATAATTCGATGGATCTTGTCTTTTAATAGTGATTGGTATGGTAGACTTTGCTTCTTTAATGTTGCAGCAATAGTGGCATATTGAAAAAAATGCCTTCTTGATGTATTTATAAGACATTTTTTTACATGATTAAGTTAGTCTGCAAGCTCAAGAAAGTTATATGGTCTCAAACAAGCAGTGTGTTTGGTAATATCTTTTTGGATTGTGTAAATAATTTTTTTTGTCTTTAATGTTGAACATGATAAACGATTTCATGGTATTTCGTAAGACAGTTAGCTGTTTGATAATATTCTCTATTTGATAAAATCAACTTTAATTTTTGTACAAAATTTAATATATTATAAAAAAATTGAAGTTTAAAATTAATTTTCATAATGTTAAAAATTTGTTCATGTTGTTAGTCGGTTTGTTGCTTCTCCTACTATATGATTTTTCGTTTATAAATTATTCATTACACTTTTCCTTAGAAATATAAATATCATTTCCCACAGATCCTCAATTAAATAATTTTTTGATTCTCTTAATTATTCTATACCTATTTTAGTAATTTAATACATAAAATAAAATTTTTATCCCACTATCTAAATAAATCAGATCGATTGTCACCTTACTCGTCATCACTTAAAATAAATTTTTAGCTAATATATCAAAACATAAAAATGAATCAATTATAATCGATTATAAAATAAAAATAGTTTATGCAATAATCATTTACTAAACATAATTAAATTTTTTATTTTTCTTTGAATTTTTTTAACTTTAACAAATATACAATAAGAGAAAGTAATATATGTGAGTAAATATATAACTGAATAACTTATGCTCGTATTTATAAAGTGGATTTATTTACAGGTTAAATCATATCTATAGAGATATTATTTAAATGTCATTAAGATTTGTAATTATTAAAAAATAAGATCCTAAAACTTCATTGTTTATGAGAGATTTAATTAGGATAAGATGTTTAATTTAGTGAAATAAACTGTTATTAATAAGGGTCGTGCTAGTAAAGGGACCCTGATATGGCCTGCCTAATGGGCCGACAACTTTACTTTTTATGTCCAAAAGACAAAAGTATGATTTTTTTTTTTAGGTGTTAAAAAGTATGATCTTTGAGCGCTCTGTCAATCAGCTTTCTTCGATTTGTTTGTTTTGGTCAAATGCTCTATCATTCTATGGTTTTAACTTTAACTCCTTTTTTTTTGTTACACCAAGGGTTTTACTCTTTACTCACATGCTTCTCGTTACTCTACCTTTGGTGGAGAGGGGTTGAAGCTCATGGGCCTCGAGTATGGTACGCGAGAATCTGGAGAAGCAAGCAACTTGGGTTGGGCTTCCACTGGTCAGCTTCAGGGAAAATTAGTGGGGAGATGATCAATAGTACTATACATACAATGCCTACCGACTAAAAAAAAAAAGAAGTATTATACAAATTACAATGCCTGTCCCAAAATAAAAAAAATTGAGATATCATAATTTTTAATTATTTTTCAGTCTATTACAACCATTATTAGAAGTTAAAAGATATGAGCCACATTTAAAACTTATAATTAGAAGTGCAATTCTAATTATTGCATTGTTTAGATGGGGAGAGAAAATGAAAAGAAACAAATGGAAAGAAAGAAAATAAAAAGAAGAGAAAATGAATAGAAATGTATATTTTCTCTCCATGTGTTTGGATGATGAGAAAATGAGTAGAAAGAAAATAATAGTATTAAAAAAATAAGAGAAAAATGTGTAATAATTTAAAATAACAAATATACCCTCATTACATACACATTGAGAAGTAAACGTATTATTTTTTATTTTATAATAAATATTAATTTAAAAATTAAGTCATTAACATAAATTATTTTAAAACTATGTTAATAAAAATTGTCATTAATTAATATAATTTTATAATATTTTAATCATAAAAATATTATGTTGATTTTTTACTCTCAATTTTTTTTTCCTCTTCCCATTACTCATCTTTCTCCGCTTACTATCTCCAGCTGTTTTCTTTCTTCTCAATTTCTACCGAACCATACAATAGCTAAAAGTCCAAAACTCAGCCAATTCAACGTCGCAACTGAGGCCATAGTTTAAATCTCTTCATTTTACTTTCAGTTTGAAATTTTTATTTTTTGAAAAAAAAAATTAAGGATGATGGGATTGCATTAGAAGATAATATATTAAAGAACAAAACTTACATCGATTTCTTTATATTTATTATATTTATTTTATTAATTAAATTATAACATGTATATATTTTTATTAAAAAAATAAGAGAAAGAATATTAATACATAAAAGAAAAAATATTAATGTATATATGTCATAATTTTATTAATAAAATAAATAAAATAAATAAAAATAAATAAATCTTAAGTTTTTTCTTATATTAAATTGAATTAAAAAAAAAAAGACTTAACAATAAACTTCATCTTGAAATGAAGAAAAAAAAATTAATCTCACATCTTTTGAGAAAATTCTAGCAAAAAAAGTCTCAAGAGGTCAAATACATGGGGCAAAAAGATCAAACTGTTTAGAGTAAAATATTTCAACTTTTCTTATAAACTTAATTTTTCTCATGCCAACTCTTTTCGAATCCCTAACTTATTCTTTCACACATCCTTTCTTCCTCCAACCCAATCCATTATTCCTCACCAAAAATAACTTCACTTAACCTCTTCCTACATCATTTTATTCATTTCCCATCAATCTTAAGCTTTTACCGTGCCAAAAATAATCACTTTTTTTGGGATGCTTGCTAGTATAAGGATTTTTAGAATACCGGCCATGGCTCTTGAAACATCTCTCGAGTCATCTTTGTGTGCCACATGGAACTTTATCTCTAAGTTTGCGAAGCTTATCAAATTGAACTTTGAATTCAAACCAATTCAATAGGTTGAGATTAATTGATGGGGCATGGGGAAAAGTTAGGGTTTAGAGTGCGACAACGAAGATGGACACAGAGCGAGGTTGGGTACATTACTATTAAAATGAGTTAGTTAAACTCATAAAGAGGGGAAAAAAAGGGATAATTTGGAGTTTTCATAATCTAAACAAATATTCTTAACAGAATTAATAAATTAGGTTTATGTGTAAATTTTAAAAATAGAGAGAGAAGTATATAAAAAAATCAAGAAAATAGAAGAGAAGGTAATTTATTCAAATGTTTAATTTCTTCATTTTTTTCTATGACATGAAAAAATTTCTTTTTAATATGTATTTTAGCGCTCCTCTTTAATATGGAAATAATATTTGTTACACATTATTTATTTCTCATCCATCTTTATATCAAATGAAAAAATATATAGATATGAGATTATATATATTAGCATTATTGCTGGAGTTACTATTTTGAAATTTTTTTACTTAATCATAATTCTCACTCTAAAATTACTGAGCAATTTGTCAAAAATCAAAAGAATTTTTTACTTCCTAACATATCAATAATTGTTATTATTTTAAAAAATACATAGGGCAAAAATACGGATGTACATGTAAATATACGCTACTAAACTATATACAAAGAAACGGGCCATGCATAGGGATAAAACAGTGAAAGCCATCCTAAACAGGCCAGACTATTATAAATATTTAGGCTGGCTGAAATTTCACATCATTTTTACTGACTGTTAAAACTGCACTACCGTTAATTATTTTTTATATTAAGGTTTCTAAAAATACTACATATAGTTTCAACAGCTTAATTTTAAAAGGCTTTTTTTAAAGTATTGATCAAAATAAATTTTTTTTATAAATAAATATAAACGGATGTACATGTAAATATAAAAAGCTGCGCTACTAAACTATAAAATACAAAGAAACGGGCCATGACCTATTTCCATCCCTACCAGGGATCCAAACCCGATAGGATATTGGTTCCTAAATGGGATCCGGATTTGAGAAGCAGGGTTTGGGTCACTCATGGGTGCTGTGCCTGTGCATTGACGAAGGAAGCGGTGAGAGAAAGAAAAGAAGAAGAGGAAGAAGCAAGTTACCGTAAGGATGTAAATGGTGAAGGGGGAGGATGGAGATTAGGGTTCTTTTCCAAAACCTCATTTTCAATCTCCTTGGGAAATTTCATTGATTAATTTCGAAATTCTAGGGGTGGGGGGTTGAGAAGACATGGCGTATAGAAGGAGACAGCAAGAAATTTCAAGGCCTCCTTCTTCTTCTTCTTCTTTTGGGGTTTCACTGAATGACATTGATATTGATAGCTCTTCTTCTTCTTCGTCTTCTTCTTCAATTGCTGCCAAAGCCATTAGTGCATCTTCAGCCCGAAGGGACTCTTCCCTCTCCTCTCTTTACAGCCTCTCCAATTCCGATGCTTCTCCATTTCACCAACCCACTCCAACTGCAACTACTCCTCTCCCCTCTCAGGTTCATCTCCCCCTTTCTGCTATTCTCTTTTGCCATTGACATATACTTTTGCTACATCATGATCCTTCTAGGATAAAGTTAAAGATATTTAACAGTTTTTTTTAGGATTCGAGAACCTATGGATATACATCCATGAAAAGCTTCAATGAGTCCAACTCCAACCATGGATTTTGGGGTGTTCTCTCCAGAAAAGCCAAATCTATTCTTGAGGATGCTAATGCTAATGCAACCCACCAATCTCAAACGCCTGGGAGTGAGAGGATTCCTGGTCCAGCATCTAGCGGCAAGGTGAGTTTGGTGGAATTACACCACTACTGACATCTTACTTTTTATATACTATATAAGCTGTGAAAAAATTAAAAAATTAAATAAAATCAAAGTGTAATATGATTTGTCACTTCGGTGTATTTAAGATTTCAGAAGATTATGCATCTTAAATCATCATGTTCTAGTAAAGTTTGAAGTAGTTGTTCACAAAAGAAAGTTGCATTGCATGTTAGGAGAGAGAGAGACATACATCTTGCACAAACGGGTTGTGATTAGGCTGGAATGTGAGATAAAGGTTAGTCCATTAGAGGTTTGCTTGGCTTCACGTCTGTTTTTTTTTCAATAGAAAAAGAAGATTTATTGGAAAAAAGAATGGAAAGAATAGCTAAGGAATCCTCCAAAGCAGAAAAGACAGCGCACATCAGAGGACAAGGAAATATAAAATGCAGCAAAACTGCTCAATATCTATACATGTCTCTCATACGAAATAAGAGAGAAGAGAATTTGAATAGAATGAGAAGAATGTATTATTTCTGATAATCATTACAGGTAGCAAAACCAGCTATTTGTAATAGCTGCTGAAAGCTAAAAACAGATGTTAACAAACTAACAAATTGTATAACAACCTAACATATTCGGGTAACCAGTGAAACTAACTAATGGGCTTTGCCTTATTGGGCTTTACATTATGTTTAGGCGATAACACCCCCCCGCAAGCTGGAGGTTGGTAGATATCAAACAACCCCAGCTTGGAAATTAAGAACCGAAAGGGAGCTAGTTTAAGGGCCTTAGTGAACAGGTCGGCAGCTTGATCATTGGAGGATAAGGGCAGCAAACGCATCAGTCCAGCTTGGCATTTCTGACGGACAACATGACAATCGATCTCCAAGTGCTTTGTGCGTTCATGAAAGACCGGGTTGGCAGTGATGTGAAGGGCACTCAAATTATCACAGAAGATCACAGGTTGTTTGGTGCAGGAAACATGCAGATAATGTAGGAGAAAGACAAGCCACTGCAATTCGCAAGTGGCAGAGGCAAGAGCTCTGTACTCGGCCTCGGAAGAAGAGCGAGCAACGGTCACCTGTTTCTTAGAGTGCCAACTAATGAGAGAATCCCCGAGGAAGAAGCAGTAACCACTGATAGAGCGGTGGGAATCAGGACACCCGCCCCAATTAGCGTCACTAAAACCCAACAAATGGAGGGAAGAGGTGCGGGAAAAGAAGAGACCACGACCCGGTGAGGCCTTGAGATAGCGAAGAACATGGAGGGCAGCCTTGTGATGAGTCTCAGTTGGCTGGCTCATGAATTGGCTCAACTGTTGAGTGGCAAAAGAGATAACCGGGCGAGTTATGGTAAGGTATAATAAGCAGCCAACCAACCGCCTATAACTGGGAACATCCGCATACAAAGGACCATCATCTTGGTGTAAGCGGATCCCAGGGTCCATGGGTGTGTTAACCGGTTTGCAATTGATAAGTCCAGCCTCTAAAATAAGATCCAAACAGTATTGTTTTTGACATAGAGCAATCCCAGTCTTGGAGTGTGCTGCTTTGAGACCAAGAAAGTACTTGAGTGCACCCAAGTCCTTAATGCCAAAATGTGCATGGATGGTGGACATGATGTGAGTGATTTCCTTAATGCAATTCCCAACCAGCACTATATCATCAACATAGATGAGTAGGGCAGTGAAACTACTACCAGAAACCTTGGTGAAGAGAGAATGATCTGCATGTGCTTGACTAAAACCACATTGGAGGAGAAGGGTGCTAAGCTTTTCGTACCACTTGCGACTGGCCTGTTTAAGGCCATAAAGGGATTTGATCAGCTTGCAAACCTTGTGTGGAGAATCACAAGGAACACCTTGGGGTAGGAGCATATAGACATCCTCCGTCAAGTTGCCATGGAGAAAAGCGTTGTTCACATCAAGTTGGTGAACAAACCAATTGTGCACAGCAGCTAAGGCAAGAACAAGCTGAATGGTGGTAAGCTTGGCCACGGGAGAAAAGGTGTCAAAGTAATTGATTCCTTCGGTTTGGGTATATCTTTTGGCAACCAAGCGTGCTTTGTAACGTTCAATGCTACCATCGGCACGACGTTTGATTTTGTACACCCATTTGTTCCCAATAGGTACAACACCATCTGGGAGATCCACTATAACCCAAGTGTTATTAGCCTCAAGTGCACTAAGTTCAGTCTTCATAGCCTCAACCCAACATTCATGCTTACTAGCTTCAATATAGGATGTGGGTTCAGCCAATTGTGCCAGAGAAACAGAGAATGCACGATGACCAGGAGAAAGATGCTCATATGACAAATAAGCTGAAATAGGATGTTTGATACCTGAAGAGTTAGGGAGGCAGGCAAAATCATTGCAATGGTAATCAGCCAAGTGAGAGGGCCTGCGTGTAGGTCTGGAAGAATGTCTGGGGGAGGCGAGGTTATCAAAAGTCTCTGTTTTAGCTGAAGCATGCAGAAGAGGAAAAATAGAGAAATTAGTACCATTTGTGGAGTAGGGAAAAATCAGGTCGTGAAAAATCGCATGCCTGGAAACCACAATCTGTCTATTGTGAAGATCGAATGTCACATAGCCTTTGGTCCCAGCTTGATAGCCAAGAAACACGCATTTGCGTGCCTTGGGATCAAACTTGGAACCTTGCACTGAACTGGTGGAAATGAAACACAAAGACCCAAGAACCTTGAGGTCATGAAAATTTGGCAGGGTGCCATGAAGGACCTCAAATGGACAGCGATCATCAATGACTTTGGAAGGAACCCGATTGAGCAAAAACACAGCATGTAGGATAGCATAGCTCCAAAATGTCTTTGGAAGGTGAGACTGAAATAAAAGGGCCCGAGCTATGTTGAGAATGTCCTGATGCTTGCGCTCCACTCTTCCGTTCTGTTGTGGGGTCTCCACGCAGCTGCGTTGGTGGAGTATGCCTTTTGATGCATAAAAGGAAGTCAGCAAGAACTCTGGTCCATTTTCACTACGAACAGCTTTGACAATGGCCCCAAACTGAGTCTCTACCATCTGAACAAATCGAAGAATATGATGCTGTGTTTCGGACTTTGTTTTCATCAAAATAATCCAAGTAAAGCGACTAAAGTCATCAACTATAGTCAGGAAATAACAATGATGTTGCATAGACAAAGTAGAAAATGGTCCCCAGATATCCATATATAACAAGTCAAACGGTCGTGTAGTTTTATTAACACTCAATGAGAAAGGTACACGTTTCTGCTTAGCATAATAACATACATCACATACACTATCTCTATCTACTGATATGGATGGAAAACTTCTGTTAAGGATAGCAAGTTTAGTGGAGGAAACGTGACCAAATCGCAAATGTCAAAGAGCTGAATTGTCTGATGCAGTAGAACTGTTTACAGTGGATCTTAGTATAGGTGGAGGGCCAGGACCACCATTACTTGACAAATTGAGATAGTACAAGCCTCCAACATGCTTATCCGAACCAATCATCCTCAAATTGGTATCCTGTATGAAGCACCCATTAGTCAAGAAAGTAAGGCAGCATGTGGTATGTTGTGTAAGTTTGGAAATAGAAATGATGTTGTAATTAAAGATGGGAAGGTACAAAACATCTGTCAATAAAATGGAAGAGGAGATTTGTACATTCCCTATAATTCGTGCTTGGACAGCATGTCCATTAGGCAACTTTACAGTTAATGGAGCAATTACAGTGTAGGAGCTGAACCACTGAAGTGATGAGCAAATGTGATCCGTGGCTCCAGAGTCAAGAATCCACAAGTCACATTTGTTATCAGTACATGTCAAGGCGGATAACAAATAATGATTACCTTCGCAGGTCTCTTGAATGGATTTGCTTCGAGGAGGTAGGTTGTTAACACTAATCTGGTTAGCTGTATGCTGTGCAATCAAAGTAGGTTGCTTCAATAAAGCCAACAAAGCATTATATTCTTCATGTGTAAAAGAAGGAGCTCCTTGATCCTTCACTGATTGTATATCATCATCCTTTATGCTTTCATCTCACCTGACACATTATTAACAGCAGAAATTGGTTTGTACTTTAGATTTGGTGGAAAATCGTGTTTGCAATAGCACACTTCCACAGTGTGACCTAATCTCTCGCAGTAGGTGCATAATTTGACATTGGAACCTCTTCCTCCATTAGGATAACCTCTGCCTCGTCCATAGGCCTTCCTGCCTTCAACCGCATTGACCATAATCTGTGGCTCTTCTGAAGAGCCGAGACCGTGTTGCCTTTCGTGTTGTATCATCATAGAAAACACACGATTCAAAGATGGTAACGGATCCATTAATAACACCTGGGACTTAACAACACTGAAATTTTCATTCAATCCTGTGAGAAACCGGATAATGCAATCTTGTTGCCTAAACAGTTTAGCATTTCGCATAACTTCACAAGAACACTGTACTCGACACACACATTGTGGCATTGGCCTATAATTTTCCAATTCCTCCCACAACACTTTCAATTTAGTGAAATAATCGGTCACAGACAAAGAACCTTGCCTAAATGAGTACAATTCTTGTTGTAAATCTGAAATTCTTACCAAATCATCCTGTGAGAAGCGTTCTTGCAGATCTTTCCATGCTTCGGCTGCATTCTCCATGAAAACGAGACTTTGAGCTATGGAGCTCGAAACTGAACTAAGGATCCACGATAGAATTAGGTTATTGCATCGTTCCCAGGCATCGAAACTCGGATCGAATTTGTCTGGTCGCAAGATGCTGCCATCAAGAAATCGATACTTGTTCTTTGAAATCATAGCTCTCTTCATTGAACGCGTCCAAGAGTGGTAGTTGCTTCCTTTCAGAACTGGATCCACCAACGCAGCAACAGGATTTTCATTTGGATGAACGAAATAAGGACTGGCTTGATTTTGTGATGGATCTACCGGAGTTGAATTGGAAACTTGATTGGAGGTTTGTGTTTGCTTCGGCATGATGAATGAGTTTGCACAGCAGAGCTCCTAATGGAGCTCTGATACCATCATACGAAATAAGAGAAAAGAAAATTTGAATAGAATGAGAAGAATGTATTATTTCTGATGATCATTACAGGTAGCAAAACCAGCTATTTATAATAGCTGCTGCAAGCTAAAAATAGTTGTTAACAAACTAACAAATTGTATAACAACCTAACAAATTCAGGTAGCCAGTGAAACTAACTAATGGGCTTTGCCTTACTGGGCTTTACATTATGTTTAGGCGATAACAGTCTCAAATGGCAACTCCCTTGAAATAACAATTAACAGAACACCAAAGAGAGGTCATATGCACAATCCTATCCCGTATGCGCTTTGTGTTTTGAAAACTGAGTTATTGTCATAATCTATGCATTTGGCTAGTAATTTGCTGATTGGTCTTTATTTTTTGAACTGTAAAACTGGATGCTAATGTCATTTTCTGTGTAGTTCCAAAATTCAAATCACTTAGAGGAGAGCGATCTCAAAAGGGACAGTCCAAAATTACTGAAAGGATTAGATGCTATCACATCCTCTCTCACTCACATTGGAGGCACCATTGGTAAATCATTGGAGGTGAGCTTTGATATGAATTTTTTTTTGCAAATGGGTTATCTTTCTCTGTAATGTAATTCTACCACAAGATTATCTTTACTTCATGATTGTCTCACATTTCTGAAAATTCATTAGATCTTTATTTCCATTCTTTTTGGTGTGGCCAGGATGGAATATGCATCTTTTGTTTTTACTTGAGCCGTGTTATTTATACATTTGCTTCTTGGGCTTAGCTTATGTAGAAAGGAATAGGAATGTATTATAGTTTGTTGTAGGTTCTATTCTTTTTAAGCCGCAAGTACTAAATCTCCCCCCACCCCAAAGGATCTGCTATATGATGATTTTATTAGTTCTCAAGCTGGTTCACATTTGCAGGAGGGTTTTACAATTGTGGAGAATCGGACTTCAGATATCATTCAGGAAACTCGTAAACATGTCAGGAAAAAGCCTGCCAACTCTGTAGGACAGAGTCAGGAGACAAACCATTCTACTAGGCAACAATCCCAATTGCAAACCCAGATGCCCCCGATGCAAACAGATCAAGAACTTCAACTGAAGGCATCTCGCGACGTAATGTGGCAACTGTATATCACTTTTTCATGTGGTAAAAGTACTTGTGTGGTTAATGTTGTTCTTCCTTTCTATCTTGATTGCTTTCCAGGCAAAACAACTTAAAATGGGGTTTTGCACATAAGAATTTTGGTTGACTTGTTGATTATGAAAAGCAATAATTCACTGTATAATTTTTTATATTCTTGATCTATTTGTCCAGAATAATATGAATCTTACAACTGCAGATAAAAGATGAATGACTAATAATCTAGCTGTTCTTGTGGGAATTAGTTTTGCATATATTGGAGCCATTTTGCATCTCTGAATATGTTAGTCTATGGTCTGGTAGATCTCAAGCCATTATTGAGGCATGAGGGCAGTTTCTTGTTGTAAACAGTTTCATACTGATTTTTTGGTTTCTATTCTGCGTGGTTGATGGTTTGGGCTTTATATTTCACAAGAAGGGGTGTTCATGGGCCGAACCAAAAATATCTACAAAACTATACAAAACCAACCAAATCAAACTGTAAGATTTTGGTTTGGTTTGTTTTTTGAGTTGACTAAAGACTACCCTAAATTTACAAGAACATTGAGAACTGAGGGCATAATTAATTACTTGCTAATAGTAGTATATGGACATGAAGACTGAAGCAAGAGTAATGCTAAATTAACCATATATTTTGGTGTTCCTTTTCAGGTTCACCTCAACTCATTCTTACTTTTGCTTTAAGGGTTCTTCTATTGAGTTTTTTATACTTTCACTTGTACATGATCATTTTTATGCGTTTCCTTTTTTATTTTTCTTTTGAGGTTAAGGATCCTCATTTATATTGTTGGTGTATATATGTTTCTCCTTAGTTGCTTTCCAGAAAGTTTGTTTTTTCATCAGAAAGTAGGAATGTTTACATCCCAGCATGGTACTAGGCTGATATCTTCATATTTTCTGAATTTCTATTATGTATCTTAGTCTGCTGAATGGGATGCACTGTTTTCCTGTTGGATTTTGTCACAGGTTGCAATGGCAATGGCTGCCAAAGCAAAACTGCTTCTTCGGAAGTTGAAGACTGTCAAAGCTGATCTGGCTTTTGCAAAGGAACGATGTGCTCAGCTGGTGGAAGAAAATAAAATCCTCCATGAGAATCATGAAAGAGGAGACAGCCCAGAAGATGATGATATGGTATGCATTTTATTTTATTTTTTAATGTCATTATTTCCTTTATTTACTTATATGAATCTTTTAGTGAAATATGTAAGGTTATCATCTAATATTAATTTGACATATTTTATTTTTCCCTGTGATATAGATGCCCCCTCCTCCCCAAACTCCCATTTTGTAAGTGGACTCAGCAATTACTTTTGCTTTGGTTTCTAATTACAGGGTTGATTTATACTTGTTTAAGATGCTGTACAGCATGCACCCAAATATTCCTTCATATACTGCCTTATTGTCTTTTTGTAGCAAAATATTTATTAGTTAACAATCATTTTACTGAAAATTCTTTTACTAAATAACAGGGCTTAGCCATGTGATGGTACGAGTAGCAGATGCTTTGCACGTAAATAGATATGACTGTAGAAAATGTAGGAAAGATTGTATTATTTTTTTTCTTAATCTGAATGATTACAATGTGGTAGTATATATAGCGGATTTAGGGAACAACTGTACACTAATAGTACACTAATCCAAGCCTAGAAAACAAGCTAATCAAGTCCTAGAAAATAAACTAGAGTTAAAGCTCTAAAAACAATGATACATGAATCACTGGCCAACTGTCCAACCGGCTAACCGTCCACACAGGGTAGATATCGCAACACTCCCCCTCAAGCTGGTGAATAGGTATTCTCCATTCCCAGCTTGGATACAATATTATGGAATACTGTACTACTTAACCCTTTGGTGAGTACATCAACAAGTTGACCTTGTGTAACTATATAGGGTGTACCAATCAATCCACTTTCCAGCTTCTCTTTGATAAAATATCTGTCAACTTCAATATGCTTTGTTCTGTCATGTTGTACCCAGGTTATGAGCTATGCTGATTGCAGACTTGTTGTCACAATAGAGTCTCGTTGGTCCATCCCACTTGATTTCCAAATCTTCGAGAATGATCTTTAACCAAAGTAGTTCACACACACCTTGCGCCATAGCTCGAAATAATGCCTTTGCACTAGACCGTGCTACCACATTCTGTTTTTTACTCCTCCATGTCACAAGATTCAGCCTAGGAAGGTACAATATCCAGAGGTTGATCTTCTATCAATCAGTGATCCAGCATAGTCAGCATCAGTATATGCCTCAAGTACTAAACATCCATTTCTCTTAAATAAAATACCTTTCCCGGGTGTTCCCTTGAGATATTGTAGTACCTGATGAGTTGCTTATAGGTGAGCTTCTTTCGGGCTATGCATGAATTGACTGATTACACTTACTGCATATGCAATATCTCGTCGTGTATGAGATAAATAAATTAATCTTCCTATCAAACATTGAAACATTTCTCTGTCCACTACAACATCTCCTTCTGCTGTTCCAAGTTTCATATTCGGATCTATGGGTGTGCTTGCTGGTTTACAGGCTATCTTACCTATTTCTTTGAGTAAATTTGTAACATATTTTTGTTGAGAGAAAAAAATACCCTACCTAGAATGAGCAACCTCAATTCCAAGGAAGTATTTTAGTCTTCCTAGTGATTTGATCTCAAATTCCTTAGCCCAACTCTGACTTAGAACCTGTTTCTTCTTTACATCATCTCCCATCACTATTATGTCATTTACATACACCAAGAGTGTCGTGACTCCCCCTGAAGGAGAATGCTTAATAAACAATGTGTGATCTCCTTGGCTTTGTCTGTATCCCATGGCCAACATAGCTCTTGCAAATCTTCCAAACCAATGCCCGTGGTGATTGCTTAAGGCCATACAAGGCCGCCATCAATTTACACACAGTATTGGCATCCAAAGTTTTCCTATAGCCTGGTGGAACCTCCATGTAGATTTCTTCCTCTAGATCTCCATGCAAGAATGCATTTTTTACATCAAACTACTGTAAGTCCCAACCATAATTAGCTGCTAATGCCAATAAAATTCTGACTGTGTTCATCTTTGCTACTGGAGCAAAGGTCTCTAGGTAATCGATTCCATAGGTTTTGGTATACCCTTTGGCAACCAACCGTGCCTTGTATCTTTCTATTGACCCATCTGCTCTATACTTCATTGTATACACCCATTTACACCTCACAGGTTTCTTTCGTATCGATAACTGCACCAACTCCCAGGTTTTGTTCTTTTCTAATGCCTCTATTTCTACATTCATAGCTTGTTTCCATTTTTCATTGGACAAAGCCTCAGATGGGGTGGTAGGGATGGTAATGGTATTTAGGCTGACTAGAAAGGCCCTATGTGATGGTGAGAATTTTTTGAAGGACATGAAGTGTGCAAGAGGATATAGTGGTCGTTTAGTGCACTCTCTTGTTCCTTTTTTGATGGTGTTAACAAACTTGTAATTAGGAAGGTGTATACTAAGAGGAATAAAAAAGATAATAGGGGATCAGAGCTAGTTGGATAGTTATTCTGTTATTGGGTGGTTATTTTGTTAAAAAGTGGCAGTTACATTTTTGGCTGGTTAGTTGGTTAAATCTGATAAGAAGGGAAGTGGTGAGGGGTTATAAATAGGAAGGGGGTCCTATGGGAGGATTATTCTCTTACAGTAGTGTAAGATGGAATTAAGAGAGAAAGGGACCTCTCAAATTGTCCTTGTGAGTGGTATTCACAATGTGGCTTGTGATTACCATTTTTTCTGTATTATTGTATTCTTTCATTGTTCTTTCTCTCTTTTAAAGGGGAATTCCAATAAAATTGATATTGTTTCTCCTTAAATTCTGGTCCAGTTCTATCAACTAGTATCAGAGCCTTCCACCATACCTCTCAGCTGCAAACGAGCAGCGCGGAGTGGGTATTCATAGTGTGGCTTGTGATTACCATTTGTTCTATATTCTTGTATTCTTTCATTGTTCTTTCTCTCTCGGAGAGGGGAATTCCAATAAAATTGATATTGTTTCTCTCTAAATTCTGGTCCAGTTCTATCAAATGGCTATGGGTAGGTTTTGAACATCATTATCTTCACAAAGTTCAGTTTCATTTTGTAATGAAGAGTTAGAAATTATTACCTCATTCAAAGGCTCCGAGTTGGACTCTTGGATCTGCACAGGTTCCAGGATGGCCATCTTCTTCCTTGTGAACACTTTGCCTTTGCCAAATCTCAAATTTTCAAGAACAGGGTCTGTTTGTGGTCTTTCAAGCACGGGTTCAGGTGCGGTTTCAGGCACAAGTTGTGGTCTTTCAAGAACTGGTTCAAGTGCGGTTTCAGACACAGGTGTGGTTTCAGGCACAGGTTCAGGTCTGGGTACAGATTCAAGTGAATTTTCAGGGGTATGGTTGGACATAGATGTGCAAGAAGGGTCTTTAGATACTGCCAACAATGACAAGTCCAAATCCAGCAAAAAATTCTCCTTATCTTCCCTTGAATTCTCCCCCTGAAGATAAGGTTGAGTGAAATAAGGCTCCTGTTCATGGAATGTGACATCCATTGATACATAGAATTTTTTGGATGGAGGATGATAGCACTTATACCCCTTTTGGGCTGCAGAATAACCCACGAAGACACATTTTAGGGCCCTTGCATCAAGTTTCCCCCTGTTTTGACTGTGGATATGAACAAAAGAAACACATCCAAAAATCCTAGGGACAAGGTTATTTGAAGTGTGTAGGTCAGGATAGAAAGTTGAGAGTATGTCCATCGGGCTTTCGAATCCCAAAACTTAGGTAGGCAAACGATTTATGAGATGGGTGGCTGTGAGAACAACTTCCTCTCAAAGGGACTTTGGGACATTTTTTTGGAACAGAAGGGCTCGAGTTTTTTCAAGGAGATCACTATTTTTCCTTTCCCCTATCCCATTTTGTTGTCGGTTATTGACACAAGATGATTCATGTACAATTCCCTCTTTTTGGAAAAAATGGCTAAGGGTTTGGTTAAAATAATCCCTTGCATTATCTGATCTAAATCTCTTGACAGTAACACCAAACTGATTTTTGATCATAGAACAAAAATTTGGAAGGACAGTAATGACATCAGATTTGTGTTTGATCAAGAAAATCCAAGTAACACAAGTGCAGTCATCAATAAAGGAGACAAACCATCCTGCCCCAAAAACATTAGGAATGGTAGATGGACCCCAAATGTCATTGTGAATGAGGTAAAACGGAACAAAACTGCATTTATTACTAATTGGAAAGCATACGCGTTTGTGTTTAGCAAGCTCACACACTTCACAATGGAAATTTTCAACACTTAGACCTCTAAACAAGGAGGGGAAAAGGATTTTAATAATTCTAAAGGATGGATGTCCAAGTCTGTTTTGGTGAAGCCAAATCTTTTCTTTATTGACTGGAACAGATTCTAAACTGAGGAAATAGAGCAATCTGTCCTGCATTGGTGTTTCAAGGTAGTAGAGCCATCTTGTTCCCTAGCAAGTCCAATCATCTTCCCCGAATCCTTGTCCTGAAAAACACTATAATTGTTGTGAAAAATCACAGTGCAGCCTAAGTCTTGAGTGAGTTTGTGTATAGAGACAAGGTTTGTGGATAGTCTAGGGACATGAAGGACATTTTTTAAGGTCACTGATGGACTGATTTTGACGTCCCCTATGCTTGCAATAGTGGTCAAAGACCCATCAGCATTCGTTATTTTCTTACTGCATGGACAAGGAGAATAGGTGAAAAAATTATTGAATGTGTAGGTCATATGGTTAGTAGTTCCTGAGTCTACAATCCAGGAATTGGTAACGGTTGTACCCGAGACACCTAGTCCAATTGAAAGAGGAAACTTAACTGAATATGCTGAAGAACAAGTATCTGAAGGCTTCTCAAGTAGGGTTGAAAACAGGCTAGGCCAAGCTAGACTTTACCTTAAACAGGCTTGGCCTGTATCTTAATTATAAGGCCTGAGCCTGACATGTGAGCCTGAAATAGGCTGATTTTTAAGGCTTGACCTAGCCTTTTTAAAAGCATGACTTGATTTGAAAGCCTATTTAAAGGCTTACTTTTCAATAAGGCCTTTAAATAGGCTAGCAAGCCTACCTTTGAATAGGCCAATAGGCCTTTAAATAGGCTAATAGATCTATCTTTAAATAGGCTAACAGGCCTTTACATAGGCTAACATGCCTACCTTTAAATAGGTCAACAGGCCTTTACATAAACTAACAGGATTAAGCCTTAAAATAGACCAAGCCAGTATATACTTTTGTTATAACTTAACACTCATCCCTTATTTTTATAGATGCTTACCACTTTTTTGCTTTAGTTTTTGATCGATGTGCGACTTGGAGATATACCAAGTTGCAAAGGAAAAAGAAATGAAAAAAGCCAATTAGCACGTATGCCTCACTTATGAAAGAAAGAAAAAAGCCAATTAACACGTCATTATATAGCTTTAATTCAATTATGCCTTCTATGACAAAGAAAATAGAAGAAAGGGAACAGCAATAGCATTAAGAAAAGAAAAGGAAAAAAAGAAAAAAAGAAAGAAAGAAAGGGAACCAAAAAAAGTCATAATCAGGCGTCAAAGATTTTGGGAGTGATAGCTTGGGTCATCTATTATGGTATTGGTCTCAACCTTTCACACTTAGGACAGTAAACACAGGAGAGAAAGGAAGAGGGAAGTAGGCCAAGGAGAGAGATTGATTTGCTCTAACTCTAAGGAAAAAGAAAAAGCCAAAACTCAAGACAGGAAATCACAGAGAGTGAAGAATTAGAAGTAAAACACTATTGTACTTCTAAATGATTTATGGCTTTATGATTCAATTTCAATACTTCACCTGTCATATACACCGTTGTGTTCGTATGGATGCTCTAAACAACATACCAGATCCCATGAATTTGACATAATAGGAGGAGATTGAAATCACTTGAGTTTGACACAACCAATTTGATTCATTGTTTTTCATGGTAAATGGCTAAATGAATCTTTTATACCCTAAGCAAGAACACAATCTCCATTGCTAAGCCACTAACTAAAAAGTACAAACCCACTATACATCACAAATGTGAAAGAAGTAATACTAGTATATTACTATTGAAGAGACCCCTTCATAGTGATTCAAGGAAACCAGTTTTTGTGAGTACAACATTCCTCACTTTGCTAAGGTCCCTACCTTTGAGGTTCTCCCAACACCTTGGTATATAGAGTTAGCAAGCTTGAAGGCAACTATATGCCTCTAATAATTTTGCAACTTGGTATATTTCTAAGTTTCACATCGACCAAAGATTAGAGTAAGAAAGTGGTGAGTATCTATAAAAGTAGGGGGTGAGTGTTAAGTTATAACATAATTCTAATATGTTATTTCTATTTTAACTTACTAACTTAGGTTTTAGTTAATTGAGTTTTTTATTAAAAATTAATTAAAAAATATATTAATATCTTATAATTATAATTATTATAATAATATATATTATATTATATATAATTAAACATGCCGGTTTGTCGAGGCTTAAAAGACCTATTAGATGGCCTGAGACTTGGTTTTTTAAGTTAAATAGACTTTTAAAAAAGCCTTAACCCAGCTTGTTTAGTAAACAAGCCAAGCCAGACTTTAGGCAAGTCAAGTCATAGGCTCTTAACGGGCTGCCTGACTTATTTTCACCCTCATTCTCAAGGTGGCTAATGAGTGATCTCACCCTCTCAATCTCTTTTTGGTTGAGAGTTCTTATGATGTTGATGCACCTTGTGACTCTCCCGACTATTGAGATCGAATATCCTCCATATTTTTGCTCTCTAGGCAATTAAGGCTTCAAGTATTTCAAACAGAAATATCTAGCAATGAAGGCTGGTATTGTTGGCAGTAAAGGCCAAACAATTAATAAGGCAAAGTAGAGTAGAAACACATGTTTCAGAGTGAAGGAGAAACAAAGGCGGTCCTAAGAAAGAACCGCTCTGATACCATGTAGAAAATGTAGAAAAGATTGTATTATTTTTTTTCTTAATCTGAATTATTACAATGTGGTAGTATATATAGGGGATTTAGGGTACAGCTGTACAGTATACACTAATAGTACACTAATCTAGGTCTAGAAAACAAGCTAATCAAGTCCTAGAAAATAAACAAGAGTTAAAGCTCTAAAAACAATGATACATGAATCACCGGCTATCCGTCCAACCGGCCAACCATCCAAACAGGGTGGATATTGCAACAATGACGAGTGATTATAGTGTACAAGATACAAACTGAATGACTTGGTTGTGTAATAAAATTATATTGTGTAATACAAGGTACAAGCTTTGAATTGTAAGGCAGCTACTTGTTTTAGGACAATCTTTTTGGGATTCTTAATGATCACCAGGTGTGTCCCTCTGTTTAGGATCAGTTTTTGTTGGTTCATTTTAAAGATTTTGGTAAAAGCAAGGAGGGTAGAAAGCTTGTATCTTTGGGTGTTTCTTTGCCCCCAAAAACTTGTTACAGATAGGATTATGTTTATGTCTTTTCTTTGATGTTCGGCTCGTGGTTGTTTCAAAGGAGTTGCTATGTGTGTTATGCAGAGAGATTGGGCTTTGCTACGTGCTTGAGTTTTTTTTTTTTTCACGTTCCTCGTTTTATATTTTTAGAAAATATCTTGGAGATTTGTGTACGTGTACAGTCAATTAGTGCTCTATTTTAGGAGTTGGTTACTATTGTAACTATGACTCTAATTAATTCCATGCTATTATCAATCTATCCTTGTGTGATCTGGTTTAGACACAATTCCAGCATACTCTCTCTTTCAAGTTATGTGTATTTTTTTCCCCGTTTTGAAGGATATCTTATCCTTGTACTTTCCCTCTTTTCTCTCACATTTTTGTTTATAAAAATAATCTTCTATAAGTTGCTCCGCCTTCCCTGCAAAAAAGCCTTTGAAAAAGGTAACCAAGAAACTTCACTTAAATTTAGAACGATTTAATCAAATTTGATTTTTCTCCAGCTATGGTTCATATTTAACTCAATTCTGGATTTGATTAATTCTGATTTGAACCCTAGTTGCACCATTTTATAAAGTGTGTGCTGAATATACTTATATCACTGAATTATTCTATATTTTGATACAGATACGACTTCAACTTGAAACTCTTCTGGCTGAAAAAGCTCGCTTGGCCCATGAGAACTCAGTTTATGCCCGTGAGAATCGCTTTCTAAGGGAGGTTGTTGAATATCACCAGCTTACAATGCAGGATATTGTCTACTTAGATGAAAGCAATGAAGAAGTCACTGAAGTTAACCCTCTCAACTTGCCCCCAGTTCCAAATATGCCGCTGGAATCTGTTACCCCAACTGCAACAGCCCTATCACTGCCTCTAGACACCGCCTTTGGCATGAGTTCAGAAATGACAAGAGACATCTCATCTCCTATCACTGGAAAGGATGCAAAGACTTCAGAAGTGGCAAGAAGCATCTCTTCTTCTATCACTGTGAAGGATGACAAGACTTCAGAAGTGGCAAGAAGCATCTCTTCTCCGCTCACAGGAAAGGATGCAAAATAACATAAAATGCTTCTGTTAGAATGGTGATGCACTGCTTTTTGACGCTTCTTTGATTGTGTATTACCTATACGTTGCTCTATTGCATATCCTGGGCGACATTACATAGGATGTGCTTTTATATCTTTCATTTTTTGACTCAATTTTTTAGGTTTTTCATTACATCACAGGCCACAACATTTATAACCTACATCAGCAAGCTTCTGTATAGCACACACCCTGCCAGAAAGAGTTTCTGTATAATAACAAAGCGGTGTTCTTTTGGAAGTTCAGTTCATTATATCATGTTTGTGCACCGTGATGTATTCGTAATTGTTGATTCAAATAATGATACATGACGAATAGCAACTCCCAAGAAGAATAGTATATAATAATTTCAACCATCAAGTATAAGACAATTAAGGAGTACATTATCACAAATTAATATGATTCTAAGTGTTTAATTTTTCAATTTGTTTTTTGGAATAAGTTGATAAAACATATGAATTAAGATTACTCAATTCTCATTTTATTTTCTAAGTGTACTATGTATTTTGAGAAGTTTTCTTCTAGTTTAAATACCAATGCATTACTACGAATGAGGAAGTTACCTAAATAAATTCTAAAACGTCTATAAAATATTATGAGTTTTAAGGGAAAAAAATGAAATATTATTATATTATTAACAAAGATGAAATTGAAATTAGAGTAGTCATCCCTAGTTTTTAATTATATATATATATATAAAGATGAAATCGACATTTTACATGAATAATTATTTATTTTAAATTTCAAATTTTAAAAATACACTATAAAATAGAATTAATAATACCCTATACATCTATTCAGTTACTGGGTGATAACACTCACTCCAAGTAGAATAAACCATTGAAATTCTAAATATAACTAGTAAGTATTTTGTATATTACACGATTTTTTAAATTAAGGTAAAATTTAAAAAATATATATTAAAAGAAAAATATTTAGAATTATACAAGAGATATGCATAATTAGTTTAAAAAAATTCAAATTTAAAATTTAAAAGGAAAGAAGTTAAAAATGATGTATCATTCTTTGAGAGAGAGTAGATTAGAAGATTAATGCACTCTCAAGAAACTATGGTATGTTTGGGAGATTCAATCTACGTTTAGTATGCCCTTTTAAAATGGAAAGGAAAGGAAGAAGTTCTTCTTCCCTTATTTAGTATATCGAAAAATGCTAGTAACACGTTCTTTTAGATATTCTTTTTAATACTTATTTTATTATTGGTCCATCTCATGCATTTAAAAGAATTATTAAGGGAGGAATACTAACAACTCTTGCTTTTAGACTAATAATAAAACAAGTGTTGAATACTTATTTTTGGATTAATAATAAAATAAGTGTTGAAATGAGTGTCTAAAAGAGTGTGTTGCTAGTATTTCTCTTAGTATATCAACTTAAAAGTAGAAAGGAAGAGATTTATTTTTCTTTCTTTTGCAATGTTTCACATTATTCTTTCTCTCCTTTTTTGGAGGATTGGAAGGAAAATGAAAGTTATTTTCCATTTTACTTACTTTATCCATTTTGCCAATTAGTTAGATTAGGGGTAATAAAATACTTTTACATTTATTTATGTACATTTCCTTTCTTTTTCATTCTATGATACCAAATAAGATGAGTAATGACTCATTCACCTCTCCATTCCTTTCCTTTTTTTTTTTGTTCTAATTGTATTTTCTTCTTTATCTTTTCCTCCATGATATCAAACAAAGTCACGTTATATTTGGAAGGATGACAAGAGAGAGAATGATAATAAATGAAATGACAAAACCTATTAAAAATATGTTTAGGAGTTATTTTAAAAGAGTGAGTAAAATGACAAGGGTGCCAAGGTGCCCATCCCTTACTACTCAAATCCTCATATTTTTGTTCCCTCAAATTGGGAGAAATTCTAAAATACTCCTAGAGTATTACTTCACTTTAGGAGATCTTGTAATCATCCAAATCTAATTTAAAAACATTTAAATCTCAACACAACTGCTTGTATGGTTTTAAGGTTCTACGTGTCACAATTTGATTGGAGAGTGGCATGGCTTTTGGTGGGAATGGCATGGCTGTGGAGTAGGGGAGTTCGCGGTTTGGTTTGAATCAATTTTGAGTCAAAAAGTCAATTGATCCAAATAATATTATTTAAATCAATTTGAATTGGATTAGACTAGTTACATTCTGAAAACCAAACTAGTCGATTTGGATCAGATCATTTTAATCGATTTTTTACCAAAAATGTTTTTAAGCCAAGAATTTTGTGACTTAAAAGTAATTTAGCTTATGTAAAAGAAAAAAACAAGAAATAAAAGATAATAGAAAATAAAAATAATTAATTTTACATGCCTAAAATAATATTTTATCATATAAAATGAGAAAAATGTATGAGAAACTAAAGTTATTACAAGTAAAAATATAAATTTAATAACAAACAAATATATTATATAATATAAATTGATTTAGATTGAATTAAATTGATCTTGAAAATCAAAACAAAAAACCTATCCAATCCAATCAATTTTCAAAAAGTCAAATACAAAAGAACCAAATTTATTCAATTTTAATTTTCTTTTTTTGGTTTAATTTTGGGTGTGGATTAGATTTGAACACTCATGTTGTATGGATACTACATGCTAAAAATTGTTGGTAACAAGTTATTTTGACAGGACCTTATTTTTAATTTTCTTTTTCTATAACTATTGTACTATTTACTTTTAAAACCCAAGTTTCCAATTATTGTAGTTTGTTCCCTATAACTAAGTTGTTCACTTGGGCTAAATCTGTCATGCACCCTACAAGTTATGGTGCATGACGTGCCAGTTATTTTAAGCCCTTGATTTATTATTAAAAACATCAATGGTTTAGATTGAAGACAGATAATCTGTTGAACTCAAACCATTCTCTCTCTTCCAACAATCTTTCAACCTCTTCATTAGACTACTTTCCGCTATGACGGCATTAGACTCACCAATTCTGCATGTCCTCCCACTGCTACTAAACCCACGATGGCACCCTCCACTACATCCCCATTGGCGGCCCTCGCTCATCTACCCACGCTACTAGACCCACAATGGCACCATCTGCCAACACTGACACCTATCTATCCCCATCGCTTTCCAGTCCATATTGTCCCTAAAACAACCCCCCAATCTCGATGATTTCCATCCTTTACCATGTCCAAACTGAACCCAAAACCACCACAAGCCAAGCCTCCCCCATGATTGGCCTCTCCACTTGCACTCACATCTTTTTCCACCTTTTCCAACCACTTCTCCTCTTACTCTCTTTCCCAAAAGTCCTAATCCATCGATTCCAAGCTCCAATCCCACTCCAAAGAAACCCTCGATTCCCTCAACCGCTGCAACAACTCCATCCTAGAGTGCGAGTCTACCATCACCGCCTGCATCGAGGAGCAGAAGGAAGGCACTCTCACACCACGACAATAACTTGTGAATTAGACCAGCTGCTGACTACCACGTCGTCATCCAAGCTCCAACCACTGTGCGTTCCCGGTCCTCCAGTCACCACCCACGCACAAAGCCTTCGCCAACAATTGCGTGGCAGCTCTGGCAGTTCCAGCAATCAACCCTAAAAAGAATTTAATCCTAAACATCTTTGGGAGATTACATCAGGCCCAGCAATCAACAGTCATGTCACCATCGTCCAAGCTAATTTGGGACTTTTTAAAATATATATATCATTTACCGGGTGACATGCAATAACAAGTATTTTTGGGTGGTGCATGATGCACTTTAACATAGTAGGGTGCAAAACAAAATTAGCCTACTCACTTGTTTGTTTGAAGAAAAAAAAGTGCAGCCAGTCGAAAATTTCTTTTCTGGTGTCTTTTATGGTGGATCCTTTAATTTTGGGTCTATCCATTCACCCTTAAAAAAATCGGTTCTAGCCAATTTTTTATTTTATCAAACTAGTCCATTTTTTTGTTTCGCCACTGAGTCATAGTAGAATTTCTTATTTTGCTAATAAGTCCATTTTCCCAAAGCAAATTTGTAGGCTTGGCGGTGGAGTGGCCATAGAGGCACGATCAATAGTGTGATTGGGTGGAGTTCGTGGATGGCAGAGCTAGGTCGAGTTCAATTTCGAGTTCAATTTCGAGTTTGGTGGGTCAAGGCAATTTGGGTTGCAGGGATGGTGGAGCTCGTGGCAGCTTTGGTTTGGTGGTGGGTTGCCACCCAGACCAGAGATGGTTTGAGGTTTGGGAGCTTAATCATGGTGGAAGCTTGGCTCGTGGTGGTTTGGTCTAGTGGTGGTGCCACTATGGGCGATGAGGGTATTGGGTCCAGTCGCGGATGAGTACGGCGACAAGTCGAATCTGTACGTGGCTGGGTTTGAGGAGGCCATGGATGGTGCAAGATGGAGGTTTTGGCTTGGTTCTCTGGCCAGCGATGGTAAGGGGATCGATGACGGCTTCAAGTTGGTGATGATTTTGATTAGGGGAGATGGCTTTAGCTAGGTTTAATCCCTCCATAATGCTCCCCCAATCTCAAACCCCACTAGAATCTCCCACTTCGAGGGCCTTACCCTCGCTCCTCCAACTCTCTTTCAACCAAGACCACGCTTGCTTCGCCGCCACCACTGACATCAGTTTCTACATCTACAACTACGACCCCTTTTGGATTGAGGAAATTTTTTTGTAGGTATGCTTCTGTGCAAATCAAAGTTTCAAAATTTGATTTTAGATTCAAGTTCTGGATTATTGCTTGTTTTTTTCCCTTTTTCTTTTGTTCTAGATTCAGATTTAGGTTCTGGTGGCATTTCTAGGTCTACTTCTCGCTAAAAATTTGATTCCAAGTTACCAGAATCTCGTAAGTGAAGGACCAATCTACAAACCTAAATTTCTTCTACTTACCTTCTAATCAGGTTGCAGGTCATTCATCCCATCCATTCATTTATTTTTCTAATCAGGTTGCAGGTCATTCATCCCATCCATTCATTTATTTTTTTACTCATCCAACGACTTATATTTGTTGGTCTATCGATGGACCCAAACAACAAGGGTCCATCTTATACATACCCATCTTCTCCAATGCTGGTTCAACGAAAGATCGGGAGAGGCTGAGATCAGGTGACCCACTTTCTCTCTTCAATGTTATCTCAAAATTCTCTTTCCTTAAAAGAAAAAGAAAATACAATGAGATTTTAGCATTTTCGTTTTGATTTCATTTCATAAATGCTCATTCTTCTCTTCAATGAGTCATTGAGACAAAGAGAACGGTACTTGATGCATCTTCTCAGGTTAATTTGACATCTTGCACATCGTCGCCTTTTTCTCTTCTCTTCTCTTGTGCTCTGCAATTTCTTTCTTGAGCGTTTGTGGATTTGCTCCTATTTGATTTCTCTTGTGCTACATCCTTGACGCTACATCCTTGACAAAATCTACTCACCAATTTGATCGGTATGAACAATTTCTCACGATTAGTGCTCGGTTCAGAAAAATATTGCAGCTCCACTATTGAAATATGGTTCTTATCCTAATGTCGACTGTTGAAACTTGAAAGTATTGTTCAAGATTTATTCCAATATATATATATATATATATATATATATATATATATATATATATATATATATATATATATATATATATATATATATATATATCAATCCCATTATTCATCCAACCAAATTATGTCCAACTTTATCCAACTCACTCACAAAATCATTTTGTATGCCGCAGGAATACTACAGTCGCATACAAAATGATTTGACATCTCTCTCACATTAACATATAGTATAAATACGGTGTGCATATTTTAGTATACATAAAACATTTTCCTGTATACATAGAAAGGAAAAGTCACACAATGACATCATCTATTGCCATAGCATCACGTGGAGGTCCAAGTTGAATTCACGTAATGTAAAAAGTTTTACTCTGCCGATGCTACTAGATTTTTGAGTTACAACTTAACTTGGAGAGGGTGGTAAAGATAGGATTTTTGAGGAAGAAGAAGAAGGACTAAAGGCAATAAACCAAAACATAATGAGGAAAGAAATGTGTTAGCATCTTAAGGATCTTTTTGCTATTCCTAAACAAATGTTTCTATGTTTTCAGGGAGCAACTTTTAAATTTCCAATCATATCAACCATTACCTATTATTCAAGTTACTGGTATAACACACCATTGATAATTGTTAAAGCAAGATCCAGGGTGTGTAAGGTGTGGAGGATCGTAATCCAATTTTTTCATGGAGTATGGAAATTGTTGCCATTAAGTACTTGTAAAAATAGAGTATTCTAATATCTTCATAGAAAATGTTGGAGTATGGATGCTTCTTAAAAATCTAGTGATTATAAGTTATTCTAGTTACTAAAGTAATTTCATTTTTCATCCTTATCTCATATTTATTGTCTTTTAGTCCCCTCACAATTGCTTTTTAATCCCCTCGACTGAGCTCTACAGCTTTCGATGACGCACCATTTTTTCTAATGACTACAAGCATTGGTTCGTACTTTAGGTTGTGGGTATAGATGAAAATTATTTTTCTTGAATGAAACCCAAACTTTCCCCAATCTAAGCTTAGTCTCTCTTCCTTTGATGGCTTGGTTCTATTTCTCATCCTAATAACCCTATGGGAAAAACATTGAAGAAAAAAATTGAAACCTTTCCCATAGTTAAAATTTTCTTTTCCAGATTTTTTAGACAGCACATGATCAAAAGATGAAGGGGGCAAAAACAAAAGGCACAAAAGAGGAGCAAGAAACTTTGAATCCTGGTTCATTTGTGAGCTTTAATCTGCGTTTCGATGAACCGCAACCAATTGAGCCTTAGTGTGAATTTCTTCATCCAAGCTGAATTCACAGTCGAAGAAAAAAAGCCCCCATGGCCTCTTTGAGCTACACAAAAAGATATTAATAAATTATGATTTTTTTTAAAAAAAATTACAATTATATGCATACATAAATTAAGTTCTTTATATAGTGTTTGTGTCTTACATTTTTGTGAATTTGATGTGTTTCCGTATCTGTGTCTATATCGTGTTTTGTATCTGTATCTGTACTTCATAAATTTTGTTAGAAAAAATGACAGGCAGGTTTGTATTTTTGAAGGAAAACTTGTTCAACTGGTGAATGTAGTAAAATTAAAATTTACAAGTTAGTCCAAAACATTCATGTTTATTATGTGATAGTAAGTTGTTACTAAAATAAATTATGTAATTTGTTAAACTTCCTGTTTTAGTAAATCCCATTCCCCCTATTAATTTCATCTCCCCTTGAAATCATGGACCAGATTAACCTCTTATAACCTCCACCAAAATTGAAATCAACATGGAGAGGCTTTCTTCTCTTACCCCACTCTACTGCAAACTATTTTCTATTTCTTTTGACAACAAATGATGTTAATCTAAATAAGAACAAATGTTTTCTTGCACAATGGAGGTCAGATCTGGGCATGGAGGTCACGGTTCGAGCAGGACGGCGGAATGGCTGGTGGAGCGGCGAGGTGTGACGAGGCGGTCTGCGTATAGGTCGAGCGGCTGCGGCGGCAAATCTCTGGTCGCGGTTATGTGACGCGACTTGACGGTTCTGGGGTTTCCAGATCTGGTCGCGTTGTGCGACGTGGGTTCTTCGGGTGCGGGTTCGATGGTTTCGGGGTTTCCAGATTTGGCATGGGTAAGCTGCGGTTGATCGGATTTGATGTTTCCAAGTTTGGCCAGTGGCGCGGTGCTGCGCATTGGAATGGTGGTGTGCGGCACAGAATGGTGGTGACTGCTGGGTCGACGGCACGGATCTGAACGACTGGAGCAGAGGTGTTTGGGTGGTGGTGGGTCATAAGCTCGTGGCCGGCAGTTTGGGGATGATGAAGTGACTCCGATGGGTGGTTGTTAAGAGTAAAGATAGAGGTCCGTGGTGGTTGAGCTTAAGCAATTTGGGCATAACAACGGTGGTGGAGCGACGGCTCAACACGATGGCTGGCAAAGAGGGTGACGTGTGGCCGTCATGGTGGTCCGCGGTGGTTCAGGTGGGTTAGGTGGCTGGGATGAAGGGATTTGGGGAAGAAGAAGGATTAAAAGGCAATAAACTAAATAAAATCTAGAGGACTAAAATGTAATAAAATTTGCATTAGGTTTCAAATAAGTAATAATGGTTTTCAATAATAAAATAAATATAAAATACATAGAAACTGGAGGAACTGGCTATTACCAGTATTTTTTTTTGGTGCATTGATACTCTCCATCTGTTTAGGTACAATGAAAATGTCACCATGTCAAAGATTTATTTGCGTACCTAAATTAAGAAGTTTCTAATCCAAAATTTCTCATCATTATTTATGGAGGAATTCATCAATTTCCTATAAAATAGTTTGTGTAATTCAATATCATAGGAATTTTATTTTTATTTTTATTTTTTTAAAATGAGATGATCTAATTTTTAGCTTAATTTTCATCTAGTGTTAGTAAAGAATTATTTCGTTACTGATTTTTTTTATGTCCTGATTAATTATCAAACATTTATCAGTTGTTGATTATACTTTATGTGCTTTAAACATTTATTATGAAAAATAATAATTAATAAATATTTCATAAATCATTAAAAGTGTACAATAAGAACTCCTGAGGTGGTGTAAAATATTTTATTATTTAATTAACATATTAAATAATTTAACTATGACAATAAATATTTAAAAAAATTTAACAACACATGATTAGATGATAATGAAAAAAATTTACATGAACAATAAATTAATTTTGGTACATTTAGAAATACAAATACATGATCAACGTGTGTTGGTCCTAGTAGAAAGGACTCAGGTCCCTTAAGTATGTGATTTTAGGTTCGATCCTAAGATTCATATGTATAGAAATAATATCGTTGAGAGATGTCCTTGCTTAGACTCTTAATCGTATATCATAAAATTAGTCTCTTACCTATGTGGTGGGGAAAACTCTGGGAAACCAAAATAAAAATAAAAATACAAATACATGATAGAAGATAAGGATTGGTGGCCTAGTTGACGAGCAAACCTTAGACGACGACAACAAGTCAACAACAACAAAGCATTTTCACATTAGGTGGAGTCATTTACATTAAACAAATGATGCAATTGTTTTCTATCATAAACAATGTCCTAGAAATACCATTTAAATCTAAGTCATTTTAATGGTCTCACCTATAGTTTTTCTTGGTCTATCTTTACCTCTAATTATTGGGTTATCCTCCACATGATATACTCTTCTTACTGAGGCTTCTAATAATATTCTCTTCACATAACCAAACCACCTAAGGCGAGATTCTGTCATATTTTCCTCAAAAGGCGTTATCTCTATTTTTTTTCTAATGTATTCATTCCTAATCCTATCTTATTTTATATGTTCATTCATCCATTGCAACATCCTTATCTATGTAACGCTGAACTTATGCTCTAGTTAGTTTTTTATCGCCTAGCATTTAGTACAAAAAAGTATCACAGGTCTTATAGTCATGTGATAAAAATTTTCTTTAAACTTGATAGACACTTTTCTATCATAAATATCATTCGAAGCACTTCTCCATTTCATCCACCTAGTTTACATCTCCCTCTATTTCTCCATCATTTTGTATGATAGAACTAAAATACCTAAACCGTGTGATTTGTGTTATGGTATGATATCCAATTTTCACCTCTAAGCTATTGTTAGTACGATTTTTGCTGAACTTATATTTTATATACTCTGTTTTACTTCTACTTAAACAGAAGTCACATGTGCTTCCAAAGCCTATCTTCACAGCTCTAACTTCCCATTTATTCTTTCTCTCAACTCTCTCTCTAAGATTATATCATCTACAAAAAGTATACAATGTGACACTGACTTTTGGATATGTTCAAATGTTCAATAAGCACGTCTGAGATCAAAGCAAAAAGATAAAGACTCAAAATTAAGTCCTAATGTAATCCTCCAATTATAAGAAAATTTTTTGTGAGTCCAATATATACATATTTTTTTTATTTTTATATGGACATTATCCTTCTTAAATATAGAAGCCAATGTTAACCGAGCTACAAATTCATTAAAATTTTCTTTTTAAGAGCATGTTTGGTTCAGCTTAAAAGCTGAATTGACAACTTTTTTAGGGAGAAAAAAAGTTGTTGAAGAACAATAAAAAATTTGAGCATTATTACAAAAAGTTGTTGGGATTATTCCAAACTTGATATGTAAATATTATTTTGTCTTCAATCAAATAACTTTTTAATCAATCAAATAATTTTTTTTAATTATTTTATACTTATTTTAGTAATTTAATGCATAAAAGTAATTTTTTTTATACAATCTAAATAAAACAGATTAGTTTAAAATTACTTTTCAACTAATATATCTAAACATAAATTTTTTCTTATAATCGATTATAACAAAAAAAAAATTTATACAATAATTAATTATTAAAATAATTTAATTTTCATAATTATTTCAAACACGTACTAAGCATGGGTAGGTGGGTAATAACACACAAACAAAGATAATGGGAGCATTCTCACGCCATTATTTTCATTACACCCTTTTCAGGCCTTGCTATTTAGTAATTCAGTTCTTAGTTCTAATATTTTTATTATTAATAGTATACATCTTTTTTCATTTTTTTAATATTATTTATTATGTTTATTTTATTATTATTATTTTTTACTATATTTGACACCTTTAAAAAAAGTATCAACAATTTTGTACACTTTATATATCCTTTTATAAATATATAATGATCTTTTTTCATAATAATTAGGAAGTCAAATACCCAATCTAGGTAGGTAGTTGTGGCATTGACTAATATCTGGCTGCCATTAAGTTACTGCTTCATTTTATCAGCTAATACCAGCTCAAGCACTGTACATGCTTTGTAGTGTGACCCCCCTAATTTGTAATATTTTTCTCCTTTTTTCCCCACTTTTCATTAAAGGCGTTTCCTTTTTCTAACCAATAATTATTGTTCTCTCTTGAATTTTTATTTATCACTTAAAACCAAATTAAATATCATATCCGTACATCCCTCTTTCTGTTCTGATACATTCATGCTTTTATCACAATATTTTATTTTATTTAAAATATATTGAATATCTAATGGCCAATCTCTTCGAAATTACGTGAATTAAGGGAAGGAAACTGAAAGTGTGGGAGTTCATACCAAACAACACAAGTTACACACGAGAGGAGAGGAGAGGAGCTAGCAGTGTACATGCATTGCAGTGAGTCTTACTCTTACACTCCCAATCTCACGCCACCATCTATATCTCTTCCTCATTTTCAGCTGATATTTCTCAAATTTGTTACCTTCCTTTCTCAACTCATTTTCTTCTCCTTTTCCCTTTCTCCTTTTCAACTAAGAAACAGATTCCGGATCAAAGATTTGCCCTTCTTGTCTCCTTGAATTTCAAACACCAAATTGTTCAGATAAAAATTTTCAAAATTTTCCCTTGAACCTATCATACCAACTAACTAGTGGCTTGAGCGACTGGTCTGTTTTTTCAAGTGCTGTTTCTCTCATATCTTTAAAATTTATTTTACCATTAGCACCATCAATATATAAAAGAATGTTGAAGAATTTATGCACACATTTTGGCCTTTGAAATCTTTCTTATTTTTTTGTGTGCTGCTAAGTGGATTTTGGTTGATTTTGATAGTACGAATGAGATCTTGATGAGGGTCAGAACCAGTTTCTTTGTGCTGCTGTCAATGCCGTGCCTTCTTTCTCTGCCAATTCCAAGTGCTCAGCCTCCACCTGATGCTTTTGTCTCGGCTCGCTTGCTGGATGCACATCTTCAAGATTGCGCCTTTAAAGCATTTTTCATGCCAAGAACTGGGGTACCTTACGATGCTCAAGTGCCCAACAACCTAACAGGTGTTAGAGTCTCAGCAATGAGGCTTAGGAGTGGTAGTTTGAGAACCAGAGGTGTTTGTAGCTACAAAGAATTTGAGATCCCAACTGGGGTTGTTGAGCAGCCTTATGTGGAGAGACTTGTCTTGGTGTATCACAACTTGGGTAATTGGTCTAATAAATTTTACCCTTTACCTGGTTACTCATATTTAGCTCCTGTTCTGGGTCTCTTGGCCTATAGTGCTGCCAATCTGTCTGCTTCAGAGTTACCTGAATTGGATATAAGAGCTTCTGATAAGCCAATTTTAATTAAGTTCCCTTATGTGAAATCAGCACCATCTGGGTCATTGGCAAAGTGTGTATATTTTGATTTACATGGTTCAGTGCAGTTTGAAATTCCATCACCTGGGAATGTGTGTTCAACAGTCCAACAAGGACACTTCTCCATAGTTGTGGAATCAAAAGCTGCCCCATCACCTGCCCCTGATGGTGCTGGTGCTGGTGCTGGTGCTGGTGGGGAAGGTGGTGGGAAGGACAAGTCCTGGGTGAGGGTATTGGTTATATGTTTGGTTGGTGGGATACTATTGTTGATCATATTGGGTGTATTGGTTGCTAGAGTGAGAAGAACCAAACAAGGGAAGAGGATACAGCAAATGGAATGGGCAGCTGATACCAGTGAAACCTTGCAGATGACATCCATTGGGGGCACCAAAGCACCATTAGCAATGGGGACTCGTACAAGGCCAATGATAGAAAATGATTACATTCCTTAGGTTTAAGTCATTCTTGCACCACCATTTTTTTTTTCTTGTTAATGCTTGGCATTCTAATTTATCTGTTCATAATTAGTTCAAATTAGCTCTCCCCATGTTCAAATGTTCAGTTCAGTTTTCGTTGTTTCAATTAGTCTGATTTGTTGGCATCTCATTTGCTTAGACTAACATCAACCCCCCCCCCCCCCCCAAAAAAAAATAGGCTAATTAGATTATTTATAGAAGCACAATAATTTCTTTTATATTTGATCTATTATGTTTGGTCAAACATGCTTACAAAGGAATTTGGATTAAACTCAAGATATTTTTTCTTCTTTATCTCCTAAGCACTTATTTGATATCATAATAAATAAATAAATAAAATAAAGGTCACGTATACTTGGGGCTAATATAAGAATAGTTATATTGGACCCACCGACCCAGTAAAGATATAAAATTTGGGATATTGTTGTAGGCTATGGATAATTTTTAGAGGTCACTAATTTAAATTTACTAGTTAGGATTTGTTGGGGAAAATTAAAAATTATAGATTATGTTGATAATTAATTATTATTATAATTAATTATAATTGATTATTGTTATAATTTATTACAATCGATTCATTTTTATATTTGGATGCATTAATTGTAAAGTGATTTTAAGTTAATATGATTTGTTTAGATGATATAAAAAGAATTATTTTTATGCATTAAATTATTAAAATAGATATAAAATGATTAAAAAAATTATTTGATTGAGGATAAAATAGTATTTACATATCAAAATGTAAGAAATAATCAATAAGTTAAAATTATAAGTTTCAAAGATTATGTGTGTTGTTTGGGATAAATTTGTAAAAATTTGATTATGCTTAATAATCGATTATTGTATAAAAGCTTTTTCTTTATAATCGATTATAATTGATTCATTTTTATGTTTGGATGCATTAGAATTGTAAAGCGATTTTAAGTTAATCTAAATTCGTTTGGATGATATAAAAAAGAATCGCTTTTATGTATTAAATTACTAAAATAGGTATAAAATGATTAAAAAATTTATTTGATTGAGGACAAAATAGTATTTACATATTAAAATGTAAGGAATAATCTATAAGCTAAAATCATAAGTTTCAATCTTCAGCATTATAAAAATCAGCTTTAAAAAGCTTTTATTTTATATTGAATTTCGTGTAAAAGTTAAAGCTAATTTTACCAAACATGATTAAACACTATTCAAACAGCTTTTTTCTCAAAAAAAGCTGTTGAAAATCATATCCAAACATGCACTCAATCTTTAGCTTATGATTATTAGTTAAAATTTTTTTTTATTTTACATTGAATTTCGTGTAAAATTTTTTTTAGAAATTAATCTTTTTACCCAAATATAATAATTATTTCACAAAAAAACTTAATCCTCCAAAAATAACTAAATAGAAAAGATTTAATTTTTCCTAAACATGCTCTAAAGTAGTCTGTCTAGTGTAAGGGATTTTTTTTTTAAGTTTTAATGTGTGTTTAAAATATATTTTAAATTTTTTAATTTTATATATATATATATATATATATAAAATGTTATGAATTTAAACTATTTAAATTTGTAATAATTTATTTTAAACTAATAAAAAATAATAATTATATGTCGAATATCTTTTTAAAAATTTTGATATTGGATTAAGAAGAAAATTTAGGAGATCATAATTTTTTTTAATTGATGAGACATTTAAAAGATAATTAAAGATATTAAAAAAAGAAAGTGAGAGAAAGACAAGTGTAATGAGATGCACATAAACATTCAATAAAGAGAATATGTTTAGAAATTTCAGACTCTCAAAAGAGAGTATTCAAAATTATTATATAGGAAGAGATTTGTTGTCATCGTGTCAAAAAATAAAAAAAATCTACTTATTTGAATAACTTTTTTTTTTTTTTTGCGACTGTAGACTTATTTGAATAACTAATCGAAAGCCAGTCTCGCTCCCGGCCTAATGGTTTGCTCACTTTCATCCCATTAGAGCGTGGCAGGTTCCAAACTTCGGCGCCCAATGTTTCGAGAACCCGGGGGAATAATTAATCCAAATAGAAAGCATTTATTAAAATCAAGAATATTTGTCGTGTGGGCAATCGATATTTGATTTGGTATTCTTTTAGCTTTAAATAATTAAAATAATTATTAACATAATTAATATAATATATATAAAAAAATACATAACTTGAAATTCAGTCAAATGTTAATTATAGTTAGTAAACAAAACTTTAATTTTGCGTCATGCGTCAAATTATTTACCTATTTTAATATCATATAATTTTATAAATAAGAAAAATTCAATACAACGTTAATATATTTACACACATAGATAACACATATATAAATATTAAAAATCAAATAGTCAAATAAAAAATTATTTAACAAATAAAGAACAAAAAACGAATAATCATTCAATGTCATGTTTTTAAGAGACTAACTTGAAATATATAGCAGAAGATTATTAGAAGCGGATTGAACGTCAAAATCACATATAGTCAACTTAACTTTTATAACTTTTAACCATACTTTAAAATTGTTATTATTATAAATCAACGCAAAACTTAATAAGAAAACGTCATCGTGGCAAAGGATTAACCTAGTTGAGGTCGTTTTTGACAAAAAAAAAGTCATTTTTGCTTTGTTTTGACCTTTTTTTTTACTTAATTTTTGTTATTTATTTTATAATTTATGACTATGATTAAGTTTAACTACCTTTAAATACTTTTTTTTTGTAGTATTTGAACATCACATTTTGAATAAATATTTCTAAATTTTTAATAAATTATTTCTACAGTTGTCATTTCAAATATATTTCTGTCAATTAATATTACCAGACCTTAAACTTTTACTAGTTAACGAGGATTAAAATTGCAATTGTGACAAAGACACATCTTTTAATACTTTTTGTGTCAAATATTACGGATCATATTTCTTATAAAAAAATATAATCTAAAACTAAGTTTCTTTTTTATATTAACCACTGTACATAAAGACTAAAGAACATCTACATAGTATAAATAAATTAATTAATATTTTTTATCATTTTTATTAATGATATTGTGTAATGTATTTAGTTTGTATTTATTTGTATATCTTATTCTAATACTTAGTTTCTTCAATTATACAAAAGTCATGATTAAATATGGTTGTAATTATTAATTATTATTGAGATGAGATACTATTTCTACCACTACAAATTTACATTATTGGATAGCAATTATTTTCTTATGTTCTTAAATTTTGGTGGCATATAAAATTTTCATAAATTTCTCTTATTCATATATGTTTACTTTTTAATTAAATTACTCTTAATTTTTTTTTACATTTTTTTTATTTTATCCATGCGTCCCACAAGTGGAATAATTAGTTTTTTTTTTAAAGGATTCAACAATTTTTGTCTTATCTTCTTCTCCAAGCAAAATCTATGCATTAGCATAGTTACAGTGAGACTTCCACTCCCAAACTCAAACGCCACCCCCTATGAGCTTGCTTGTATGAATTTTTAAAATAAGATTTTTTAAAAAATCTTTTAAAAAATTAAATATTATTTTATGTTTGGATGTAATATTAGAGAAGTATTTTTTCTAATATTTGAATAGTTTTTTTTACGTTATAAAAAGATCTTTTTAAGAAACATCAAAATCTAACTTCTAAAAGTGTTTTTTTCTTTTTTTTTAAAAATTCATCCAAACATATTAAAAATGAGCAAAAGTACTTATTTTTTTAAAAAAATTATCTTTTTTTTTTAATCTATAACACATCCAAATGAACTTCAGTCCTCTTCATTCTCTGTTCATATATCCTAAATCAATTCTTTTATGTGCCCATAATAATTTTTGTACGCTATTTTTACATTTCAAATATACCAAACTTGTATACAAACAAAAATGATTCAAGTGCCATTTGCTAAAACTACAGGCAATGAGGCATAGTGATGCAACCTCATATAGAGGAGGAACGCCTACAGAAGGCAAGTAGTCATTGAACCATACCAAATAGCTCCAGCTTCCTTGTCTACTCACGTTACAATTTAATCCTTGCGCAATCACCAAAATCAACCCAGGCTCAGCACAAGAGCCCATCCGAACCGGACAAGTATACACACACAGATATATATATATATATATATATATATATATATATATATATATATATATATATGAGAAGTTAAAAATAATAAATCTTGATCATATATACAATTATGTATGAATAGTTAAGATTAGAAGTTACTTTAAGTTCATATAATTTTGACCATTTATATAAGATTCAATGATCAAAATTCACTCTCTCACTTTTTACAATAAAAATATAAATACATATGATTTTTTAAATGATCATATGATCTTTAAGTAATTTTTAATTTTATATATATATATATATATATATATATATATATATATATATATATATATATATATATATATATATATATATATACAATGATTAAAGTGCATATCTAGTGAGATAAATATTTATTATAAGATGTGATATGAGTAAATTTTAACAATTTGATTTTATATGAATGGTCAAGATTATAATATAAATACATGTGACATTTTTCGGTTATCACATGATTTTTAAATAACTTTTAATCTTGACCATCTATATATAATTTATATGGTCAAAATTTACTATTTTCACTCTTTCATAATAAAAACTTTTTCACTATATATATTTTTATATATATATTAGTCAATTTTTTTTTTTTTGAAATGAATAGTTTAGTCAAAATTGAATAAATAAGGATTAAATCCACTGCAATATATCGATTGAAGGAGTTTACCAAATATATTGGTTGAAAGATAATGGTAAAAGTTAAGGAGTAATATTAGACAATTAGAAGAAATTTAACAACATTAAGCCAGAATTTATCAAGATTCCTAGTTCATAGATAAGTTTAAGTGGTGGGACACTTATAACAATAATGGCGATTCATTCCAAAAATTCTAGCAAAAAAGATTTAACTAGCTAATACTTTCCAAAGGTAAATTCTTAATTTTTTTTAATGGGTGACATAAAGAAAGTGGTTTATTTATATCACGTCAAGGGGGGAAAAACGTGGTTCGTTTATCCTTTTGACTCTTACTTTCCCTCTGAATGTAAATGCAGTAAACTAACTTATACTTTATTGTTTGCTTCAAGATATCTTAAACTAATTGACTTGGGTACGCTTCACATGATGTATAAGGTACGTTAAATTATATAAGTTTATATAATATATTATAATTTTATTAGTTATTTGGTGTGATTATAGTATTATATAAGTTTATTTAGTATATTTTTTTATACATTAAAATAATATATAACTTAATTAAATATTGAGGGATGAGATTAGATCTAATTAACTTATTTCCTTTCAAACAAATCATCAAACACATGCTGAATCTCTTCAAACCTCAACTCTCACCCAACCTACATACCACCATTGTGCCTCTGCATTTTCTGACGTGAAACTAAAGCTCACCATGAACCTGTCAACAACAATGCACCATCAACAAGCCTCTTGCTGTAAAACAGAACAGAAAATCACCATAGCCAAGTACCCAAACCCAATAGGAACCAAAACCACCATACTAGAACCTAGAATCCATAGTCATTGTTGCTGTCAACCCCAGATTCACCGTGCCAGCATCATGTCATTGCGCCTTTGCTCCTAGGTGTCCCTCCTTCGCACGCACCACCAAGGCTAACATCCCCCATCGCGTCTCTTCTCTTACCCAGCCGCCGTCAGGAATCACCAAACACGCCCCAATTCTGCGCCACCCACGCCGGCCAGCCGCCGTTTGGCCGTGCAACCCACGTCCCAGAAACGTCAGCCGTCTTTTCTGCCGCACACCACCGTGACCCCAACCGCAACAACCCACCAAAGCCAGTGTCCCCAAGTTGTTGTCCAGCTACCATACCTCATCCCAGTCGCGCCACCCTTCCTGCCATCAGCAACGTCGCCCCTACAAACCCAAACCACCTAGTCACTGCACCGTCCTCATCCTCTGCCACCAACACAGTATCTTACACAATGTCACGCCAAACATTAGATAGTATTAAAACTTTATTAAGTCTTATACTATCAGGTCTTATACTATCTAGCCTAATATAATCAGGTCTTATCTTATCCTGCGTATCAAAAGAATCCTAGGTGACATTCACACTTTCTTTTCGCTAGAAATTGTTAAGTAGGGAGGCATTTTCACTATAAGCACTCAATTTAACATTAAATATATGTAAAATTGTGTATGTTATGTTAGATTTTTTTTTGGTCAAAGATAATTTTATTCATAGTAAAATAAAAAGGAGATCAAACAAGCTTCAAAGAGGGCATATGCCTAAGACTTCCAACAAGCTTCAAAGAGTAGCTATTAGCGATTTAAGGCGCAAACAAAGGAGATCAAGTTATATACATACATATCTTTTTCCCTATCCCCTCACCTTCGTCATTAATACATTGCTTCTTCATCATTTTATTCCTTGGTAATGCTTGCAAAATTGGGACTTGAACAAGGCCGGAGTCTAGTTTGTCCTTAACCTTCTTGCTACATGTTTTCTTGAATTTCCTTTTGATTTTGATGGTACTAGAAGTTAGACTTGCTGAGCCTATACTAAAGTTCAGTTGAGACTCCTTCACCATTGATGAAAGTTACAGACTTAGAATGGGCTGATGAACCTCCATAGATATTTCATTTTCGATTGGTAACATAACATCTCTAGTAGACAACACATTAAGGTTCTTTTTAGAGAGAGGAGCAGCCAATTCTTCATTGATGATTGAATGACCTAGCAGTTGCCCTTCCACAATTAGTGGCGGGGAAGCTTTCCCTACTTTGCCAACAACTGAAAGGAAAGAGAGATTATGTGACATCTTATCCATCAGAAGTGGATCTCCCAAAGGGATGTCAGCAGTTGGGGGAGGAGTAGCAGCTTGAGTAGAAGGAATTGGTTGAGATGAGTTCTCGATCACTTTTCCAACCTGCAATGCCTTCAAGGTTGTCTTGTATTTTCGCTCTTTGACAAATCCCTCCGTCTCATCCTTGAAAAAGTGAGAGTAGATATTCTCCTCTCGACCTATTCTACCACAATAATAGCAGAATGTTGGAGCGAAAATAAGTCCAAACCTTACCTGAATTATTGTTATTAGTGATGATCCCATGCTTCAGGGGGAGGTTAACATTTATTTTTGTCAGTGCCTTAGGGATGAAGTCGTGCCTGTCCTTAATAGAAAAAAGGCATGCTTTGGACTATGCCCATATTCTCACAGAGCTTCCTACCCACTTCAGTAGTTCCGCATTCTCCAAGCAAGACCTAACATTAAATCCAAAGAGAGATAAGTTTGAACTCATATGATGCAATGTCACGACCCTGTTCCCACCGTTTGACCACAATTAGCTAGCCCTTATACATCCAAGGTTCCCTCCTCAGAGTGGTGTAGGCATCTACTTCCTCATCGAAGTAGAACAGATAGATCTTCGACTCAATCTCTTCACATCTAAGCCCTTTGGGGTTATTCTAAATCCCAGTAAGCACTGTAACCAGTGTGACATGGTTTTGGTGTCAATCTAAGAATAACTTATTAATGAGACAACGTTTGGAGGTTTCTTTATGGTCAGGAAGGGTCACACTGTCCAACGAGATCAAATCCTCATATTCTTCAGCGATGATTAGTTGTGGGGTGGATGATGCCATGAATACCGACATCGGTGATGGGTTTTGATTAGAGGATGGAAAACACAACAGCAGGGACGCAGTTCTAGGCGCATATGTGACAAACCCGATAGCAATGATCACCAAGCAAACAACAAAAGCTTTGCAGCAAGGCCAAAACTAGGCGATCAACGAAGACAACGATGCAATGGTGAGTAAGTGCAGAAGGAAAGGGGAGACAAACCAGAGAAAAGGATCCAACAAGTAGACTATAACAATTTGATCATAATCAACCAATACAGGAAGGGAGAGTACTTGATCAGGGAGACATGCTAGAGAGACTCCATGAAAGAGAAAGAAACTCACAAAGAGAAAGGCCTGCTTAGAGAGAGTGACAACTAACCCTAGCAGAAACAAATTACTATATATGTGTTAGAAATGTATTTATCTATAAAAAAAAGTATTTGGCTAATAATTGCGGACACGTTATAAAAATTAAAATAGGAAGATTCAAATAAAAACAAAATATTTAATTCATTAAAAAAGATTACTTTTTTTTTATTTTTAACTTTTTATTTTAACTTCTTTAACAAGTTCTTGTTAGCAAAAACCCATAAAAAATATCTTTACATATGTTAACTTGAGCGAAATCTCTATAATAAGCAATGCTTTCATTTTTCTTCCATGAAGTGTACATTGCTTAATATCTCGTCGGTTTCCTCATGCGCGAACGTGTGAATATATACATATAATATTGCAGACTTGCGAAAATTATACAACAAATCATTGTTTCTACCAAAAAAAAACAAGAGCATTGTAAGATGCCCATGACTCATAATTATGGCTTATTTGCTCCACAAGTTATTGTCCCTGGCCCAACTTGCAAAATTGTCATCCATTTTTTACAAAGGCACCTCATAGTTCTAGGAATCCTATGATCCCTCTGAGCTTTCCCCCCTTCTCCTCTTCTCCCTTCTAAGTCACAGTACGACAGTTCTATTCTATGGCTTGATTTATTTGAACATGATATTATAAACATGACATACGTAGATTGTTAAAAAGTCTATCCTATTATAAAAAGGAAAAAGAAAGAAAAGATTTTTGTATCCATGCCTTCTTAGAAGCTTGGCATTTTTTTTAAGGATCTCTACATGCTTTGAATGTGAAATTAATTCTCAGACTTGAAACGATACAGCCCTACTCACAAATAGACTAAAAAATTTATCCTTTCATAAAAATGCTTATAACTGCCATCTCTTGTGAGTTCTTGGCATTAAATTTAATTCATGCGTAAATGACAACAAATATAAGAATAAACCTTAATAACGAATCACTTGCACGGGATGGCACAGTGAAAGTGAGTTGTGTCCCTTACGGAGAAGACTTGTGTTTGATTCATAGATAAACTTTGTGGGATGAGAATCATATTATTTTGCTCCCATACCGAAAAGAGTTGAGATTTCAGAATAGGCCATGCTTACCCATGACTCTAACACGAAGAGTTCCACATCGATAGTAGTCTTTTTTCTCTTATTTAATTTTTGGAAGTTAATGAATATTTGGACTCGTACAACTTAATTTCTTAATTTGTTATTTGAATAATACACACAGATTTTAATAACATATAGATTGTATATTATTTTACGTGTCCTATTTACAAAAAATTGTTTGTAAAATTTTTATATTTATATTTTAAATAAGTGATACACTAAAGTACAGATCTGAGACATAAGATAAAATTTATATAAATTTAAAAATTGTAAGATACTTGGACATGACATATATATATATATATATATATATATATATATATATATATATATATATATATAAGATTTATAAAAAAATATAATTCTTAATATCATTTCTATAAATTTAAAGTTTATAATATTTTAATATATATCAATGTATTATTTTTACCTAATAAGTCCTTCTAAAAAATATGGAGTATAATTTCTATTGATATATTCTAAAAATCTCTTAAACTAATTTCTCCTAATAGAACTAATCATGAATGAGTACATGTGTATAAAAAAAATTAATTAAAAAGAATATTAATATGAAGCAAGTTTCAGTGCTGACGAAGTGGACGATTTGGTACGAGTAAATGTAGAAGGAGCAGATAAAAATAACGGTATGTGAAAAGATAAAACTTAAAAGTCTAAAGTGATGTATGAAAAGATAAAACTTAAAATATTAATGTGTGAAAATAGTGACTTGAGACATTAGTTATGTGATTGGATTTAGATGGGTTACGAGTTTACTAATTGAATGTTAATCATAGAAACTATTTAAAAAATATATTAATGGATCGTGTTCAAGTCGTATTCTAGACTTGTCCAAATGTATTTGAGACGTATCCAAATGTGTTCAAGACGTATCTAAGTGTGTCTGAGACGTGTCCAAATTAATAATAATAATATTTTTAATCAGACACATGCTGACATGCAGAACACGTGTGTCATCTGACAGTGTCACTATGTAATACGATCTGAACACGTGTGTCGACATACGCAGACATGCCTTATCAACGGCGTGTTCGTGCTTCATAGGTGATACAAGTAACTAAAAATATTAACGATTAATTAATAAGAGATACAGGTATCTCAAAAAAAGCAAGAGTATAGGAGAAACCTCAATATATTAAATAAAAATCTTTTGTCTGATTGATTCGCTAGTAAGTAGTAATGAAGGGCTAAAGAGTTTCAATCAAAAGAGAATTGTTTTGGTAGGTCAGTAAGTTGGTTCGGGTAATAGTAGTCTAAATACCCAAAACTTGGTTTTTATTTTTTATTTTTGGATATTTTTTATTTACCAAGACAGAGGAGGGGATGAAGCTGGAGTTGCTTGTTTGGAAGGTTGTTGGGAAGATATTTGTCTAGCTTGCTGGTGGATGTAAATGAGTGAGTAAAACTTTGAGAGAGAGATGAAAAGGAGGGATTTGATTTGATTATTATCATTTACGCTATATGTATATGTATATATATATAATAAGTGTGAAGCTTAGGGTGATTGGTTTTAATCTACGTGCTCATGATCTGGTGCCATTGACCCACATTGGTCATTGGGGTGGCCTCTTTGCTTCTTCCTAGTAAAGGTGATAGCAAATCCATCTCCACGCACCCTTATTGGAGCGTGCATGATTGCTTTAGCATTTTAATTATCATTCTCTAGCTGAGACGTTTCACAGTCCAATTACTGAAGGAGAGGCCTCTTTGCCTTCTGCTCTTGAATTGAAATGAAGATTTCAAGAGCTTTCTTTTCTCTCTTTGACTACCCTTTGTCTTCTCTCTCTTTCTGTCTCTAATAAATAGTTGATTGGAAAATCATTTATTAAAAAAAAAAAAACCATCCATAGGGATACCTGTTTGTTAAGGAAAAACATACATACAATGATTTAACCTTGCATATGCAGCAGAAGTCAACAAAACAATTAAAACAACCCCTGAAAGAGATAGATAGATAGATACCCTTTAAGGCTTGCTTTTACTACTAAGCTACATAAGGTGGCCCTCCATCTATATTTCTAGTTTTGTACCTTTCCTTCTGCCCCTACCATTTTCTCTTGTTTCGTTTCGTTCAAACATAGGTGAGGTGATAACAAGATTTTTAGGCCAGACCCCATCTCAAGCAACCCTTTCTTTCTCTCTTGTTCCCTTTGAATTTCTCTAGTCTTTCTTGGCAACCCATATTCTTGTTGAATTGATGTCTGGTTTGTATAATCAGATTCCCTCACCTGCAACAGCAAGGGCCAATTCACCAAATATAAACATGAGAAGCAATTTTGATGTTGATAGGTATATATAGGGGTGATTCTTCTTCTGCTATTTATTGTGAACGTTTCGATTTTTCAGTAACCTATATAATACATATGTATATCATATGTATGGTGTCAGAAATTCAATTAACTTCTGGGTCTATGTTCTTATTTACGTTTCTTATAGTCAGTACTTAAAGGAGCTGCTAGAAGAACACCAGAAGCTTGGACCTTTCATGCAAGTCCTACCCTTATGTAGAAGACTCTTAAATCAAGGTCGGTTATTCTAAATCTATATATTTAAGGTTTCTATTGTTGAGAATTTCCTCCTCCTATTGTTCTGTTCGTTTCAACTGATCTCAACTCTTATTTCATGTGAATTGACCTATTCATAAACTCAATTTTCTGGATACTTGGACTAGTATCTTATTTTTCTTTTGTCTTGAGGATTATTATCTCCTTTAAAATGCACTGAATTGTCAATTTATGATCTTCTCACCGGGTTGAAGTATAGTAGGATTTCATTTCAGTTTACTGGTTAATGCATAACTCTCATAGCTAATAATTGCTTAAGGAATTAGAAGTCTATATTGTTAAATAAAATACAAGCGACCGGATTAGTCTCCTATATATTTGACAAAAGCAAACTTCTATATGGTTCTATAGAATTCTTATCTGTTGATAAATTCATGTAAAGAAAACATCTGAAGTTGGTGAGTTTTGGATAACCAAAAAGAAAGAAAGAACAAAATGCACCGGGGGGGGGGGTTGTGAATTATCCTAAAAGATGGTGACAATACTCATTACTCTTCAGAAGAGTATATATCATTTATATCTGCATTCTTTTCAAACAATCAACAATAATGTTTATTTGATTGAAGACAACCTTCACTCTAGGAAAAGAAATAAATTAGGCATATTCTTTTGAACTAGTAGAGCAAACTTAAGCTGATTAATGCATGCTAGAACATTCAGTTTTCATAATCATGACTTGAATTTATGTGGCTGCTAGTACCCTTCCTGTTCATATTTTACAACTTCCAGTAGGAAGATCTTATTCTGTATGTTATTCTTATATTCAGTATTACCCTATTATCAGAGATTTTTAGGGTTTCTGGAAAGAATGGATTGATGCAGAAACAAGGGTTTAGTGACTATGACAGAATGCAGTTCGGAAGCCCCAAGCCAAGTCTTTTGGCTTCTTCAGACAAGAAACCAAACTTTACTGGCCGAAACAGCCTGTCACATGAAGTAAGTATTTTATTTTCTGTTCTATTCAATGGACCATTCTCTACCACTCCCCTGTATCCGGTTCCTACTTTTTCTTGTAGCTCAATGTAAACCTATAAATCATTTATTTACTGTTGTAAAAAAATCTGATTCTTAGCCCATCCAGGAACTTGGATGTTCAGTTTATTTTTTATTTTAATTTTCAGATGATATGTTTTCACTTATGATTACAAAAAAATATCATCTTATTTTCACTTTGTTTCTTGTTTTCAAACTTTTGTAAAAAAAATTATAAAAACAAAAAAAATGTTGTTTTCACTATTTTCTTCACAAAAGGTTGAAAACAGAAACAAAATGAAAACAATGTAGCATTTTTATAATTATTAATAAAAACATATCAACTGAAAATGGGAAAAAAAAATCAAACACCAAGGTCAGATTCTGTGTTTTCCACTGTGTTTAGGGTGGCAATGTTGTCTCTATTTGTGAAATTTGCATTGGTTCCCTTAAGCTATTTTTTGAAACAGTATAGTCACAACTTGATTTCTTCCTATCAAGCAGCAGCATTCCTCTTCCATTGCTGTTTCACTTTCACCTTTACACCTATTTTCCCTGTTTCTCTGTATGTAATCTATTTAGTCTTTTCATTTTCTAAGAGGTTAAGTCCAATCTTACATCAGAGGTTAGCTGGAGTACAGGGACTAAACGTGGATTGGCAAACATCACCAGTTGTCCCAAGTTCTCACATTGTGAAGAAAATATTGCGCTTGGATATTCCTAATGATAGCTATCCAAATGTAAGCTACGTAAAATATTTTAATGCACTTCTGCTATAACTTCTGTTCATATCATATTCTGATAGTTTCATGATCTATTGACCTTTGAGTCACTAAAAGGCTAGCTTATATTTCAGTTCAATTTTGTTGGGCGGCTTCTTGGCCCTAGGGGTAATTCACTGAAGCGAGTGGAAGTTACCACAGGTTGCCGTGTATATATCAGAGGGAAAGGTTCAATAAAAGACCCAGATAAGGTAACATCTATTCCTTAGTGGATTGTCCTGCAATTCCTCAGAACCTAATTCAATGTCATGTAGTTGTCATAGACTCATAGATACTCCTTTCATTTGTTGACACTTTATTATTATTATTATTATTGCTTCCACAACATATGTTGTTTGTAACTGTCAACTTCACTCTCCCTTTTATAATCCCAAGGAAGAGTTGTTAAGGGGAAGGCCGGGCTATGAGCACCTGAATGATCCACTGCACGTTTTGATTGAGGCTGAACTACCTGTCAATGTTGTTGATATAAGGCTGAGGCAAGCACAGGAAATCATAGAAGAGCTACTTAAACCCGTGGTATGGTATCTCTTTTTAACTCTGTTGCTGAGCTCAGAATATACTTATTAATGAGATTTTTTTTTTTGTTTCTACTTTGTTCCCTTGACACATGGTCCATTAATAAATGGCATTTTATGCAAGTGCAAGGGGTTGTCAATTGTATTGTTTTCCTTTCCTTAAGTTAAATGGAAGCCTGTTACTGACAAACTCCTACTGGTTTGGTATTCTGGCAATTACTCAAGAGTTGAAAAAATGTCAGCTTATCAGCAGAACTTATTTCCTTCCCACTCTTCTGTTGTTTCTTTACTATTCTGGTCTGCATATCACTTAAGATAATAAATCCACTGTTTTGTATTTACTTTCTTTGCTATGCTAATACATAGCTGCATGCGCCGTGACACAGAGAAATGTGTAGAAAGTGAGTTTTCTTTTGTGCCAAATGTTCCATGAGTACTTGAAAGTCACTGAGCAAAATAACATTTAAGGTAAATTCTTGTGTTTTATGGAAGTATTTCTGATTCTCCTCCCTTTTCATGTGCAGGATGAGTCACAGGACTTCTACAAGAGGCAACAACTAAGAGAACTTGCTATGCTCAATTCCAATTTTAGAGAAGAGAGTCCTCAACTGAGCGGTAGTGTGTCTCCATTCACTTCTAATGAAATAAAACGGGCCAAAACTGACCAATAATGTTTCTATTTTGAGAATTGTTGCATTTGGTGATGTAAATTTTGTGTAGCTGCAATGATAAGGCCTTGCTGATATGATGTTGATTTGGAGAACAAAATTAAAGAAAAGGGGAGGGGGGGGGGATACATATTCATTGTCACAGTCAATTGCATTAGTAGACATGCAAAACTAGCAGAATTCTAATTACTATATTTTGACCGGTTGATCATTCTATCTGTAATGTGTATAAATATGACACTGCTGGGATATATAAAGTGTTTCATATCATGGCCATATCTTAAGGATAATGTCTAATGGTAGGGCCTTCTGAGGTTAATGTAGATGTGGATGTTGTTGTCCTTTAACTCTACTGAGCCAAGCTAATCTTCTTTTGGCTTGACTTAATGATTGTCTGTGTAAAGTGGGACTATTCCAGATTTCTTTAGTCCACCATGGGGCCATCATGTCGCCAGTCACCACCGGCTTCTCCATCCTTTTGTCAAACACCATTCACACCATATAGATGAGCTTATAGTCTGCTTCATTAATAAGCATTCTCAATAATTAAGGTGAACCGATTCTAGAGAGTAAAGTGACATATTATATATGTTAATGAGAAAATCAATGGTTTATGATTTTATAAGATACAAATACCTGTATCACAGGTCATACATATGTGATAATATAGGCTTTTGATTTTTTTATTAACAGTAATACCGCACTTTACTCTTTAAAGTATACTCTTTATTTTAGATGATCTAAATTCACACCGATGTATTATCATTATATAGTATTTTTTTAGAGTATATTTGGAATATATATATATATATATATATATATATATATATTATATATATATATATAAAATGATTGGATTTGTAAATCAAATCAAATTAAATCTTGTGTTTGGAATATTAAAAAATAAAAATAATTTGATTTTTAAAATTTCAATGATTTAATTATTTTTTATTTAGAAATTACATCAAATTTAATAAGATTTGTTATTATCTGATTTGACTTAAAATAAATAAAATATTTTATCTTTAATAATTATTTCTAACTAATTCTCATAAAAGTAAAAATTTAAAATAATAAAATCAAATCAATTTTCATTTGAATAAATTGTAAACATAAAATTTGATTTCTAAATCAATTTAAATCTTATTTTTTAAAATAAGTTTTGAATACAAAATTTAATTTTTAAATTAAATCAATTCAAATTAAATTAAATCATTTTTAATTTTATATCCAAATGTGCTCTATTTTTCATATATTCTATTTTCGTTGTTACCAAGTAAGAAACATTGTGATTAACAGATTAAATATATTAGTAACTAGTTAGTTTGGTAAACCCTTCAAATATTTTTCGGTAGACACCAAATCTAGCAAGTCAGTCATGCTTGAAATAAAAAAGTCAACCAAGTAGATTGCCATGAAGAGTTATTATCGTTGTTGAATAAAGTCCAAACGGATCCAAATGGCCTCGGAATCAAGGTAGTCCCCACTCCCCAAAACAATGAAGCAAATATTTAGAAACTTGATGGCAATGAACACAAATATGCGACGAAGCTTTATAGTTTTTACAAATAATAATTTTTTTTTTGAATTACAAATAATAATTTTAAAGAAATAGCTACGTAAAAGTGATAGTACAAATTTTACTATACAATGACATTGATTCAAATATGAAGAGTGATAGAAATACTTTTTATCACATTTATTTTAATATATTCTTTTTATTAGATTATGTCACATATTAAAATATAAATTTAAATTTAATTACATATTAATTAAGATTAAATATATTTTTAATGTGTAACATAACTTAATAAAAAAATTAATTAAAAAATATAATAAAAATATATTTTTAATATTTCTCTTCAAATATTAATTAATAGACTAACGTTAGCCCCTTCTCCGCCAGTCAACGAAAAAAAATACAGTAGCATTATTAGTTGGACAAGTGACTAATTATTACATAGAGTATAATTGTATAAATATAATGGAATATTTGAGTTTTTCTTTAATCTATTACATTATTGACTAATAATGTATTGTTATACTATTAAAAAAATTAATATATTGAAAAGTTGTTATTATAATCAATTTTTTTTGTTAATATAGTAATATATAATTATATGACGGTATAATTTTTTTTAAATAAAAAATAGTATAATATAAAAAAGATCATATTCTAAAAAATATTGTAAAAGGATTCAAATTATCATAATCAATTAAATATTTTAACTTTAAAATTTATCAATTTAGAATTTAAATTTCATTTTGATTTTCACTTAAGGACTTATACTTTAATAAAAAGTATTTTAATAATATTTATTAAATTTTAAAAAAAATTAATATGTTTTTGTTCATATTATAAATTAAAATTAGAAAATAAATTAAACACATTCGTATTGGAGTGAACTGCATTGGACTGAGATAGATAGAAGTAGGAGTGTAATTGAATGGTTTGGTTCGATTCTTGAGAGAAAATAAATCTGAACCACTTAAAATTAATTAATTTGGTTTAGTTTAATTTTCTTATTTTTTGATAGCTAAATTCAAACCAAACCGAACTGAACATTTATGAATTGGTTTGGTTCAGGTGATCAGGTTAACCATTATTTTTTTAACACAAAAATTAGCTAAACAATTATATATGTAATATAGAAAAGTGCCTATAATGTATTCAAAATTCCAAATAATATTAGAACAAAGACTAACATTTGCTCTTCCATCAGGCAATGAACATTCAATTTTAAGTTGAGTTACATGATCATTGATATTTGAGATTTCCTATTTATATCAAACCCAAAATGTTAAAATAGTGAGAAAATAAAATTTCCTAAGTATCAAATAGGAAAGACACATCAAGAGCATGAAGAATGACTTTACAAATTACAAGTCACTTTTCTTTTGTTCTCTATTTTTCTTCTTTGTTTGTTTCTTCTTTGTTTCAAAGAGCTCTCACTAGATGGAGTCTCTTTAGACCATTAAAATCAAGTCCACAACTCACATCTTAATGAGAAAGAGAGCAAAATAAAAATAAGAAGATGATAGTAATGACTCATTTGAGAATTTTATTAGAAGTTATTCCTCTTTTTTATTTATATTATTACTACTATTTGAATTTGAATTCTAAATAAGCAAGTGTCTGCATAATCATTCCTATTACTATTATTATTATTATTATTATTATTATTATTTTATTATTATTATTATTATCAATTTTTAACAAAAGTTGGGTGTAGGACCCAAGCACATGAACAAACTCCAAGTCATACAAATCTCATAAGTTTGGAATTATTAAAAATTGGACATGGTTTGAATTAAATTGATTTGATTTAGAAATTAATTCTCATGTTTAGAAGTCTCTCTAAGATCCTTCAGCTCTGATATCATGCTATAAATATAAAGAACTACTGTAATAAAATAGAACAAAGAAAAAGAGATGAGATTATGCAGCAAAGACTTCATAAATTCATTTAATTATGCTACTTTGTATATATACAAGAGTTCTACAATAACACACTAATAACTTTTTTATAACCATGAGTTTTCTACAAATTACAAATAATGTTATCCAGTAAATCCAAAGTCAGTGTCTTTTTGAAGGGTTAAAGAAACAATCCATGTCCATGTGAAAATAAATAATATACAATTTGAGAAAATGTTAGAAAGACAATGATTTTGAAAGACAAATAAACACAAATCGGAGAACATACGAATATGTTTACAGTTCTAATTCTTATAAAATCCATGGGGATTCCTATTAGAGGGGGGTGTAGAACACGGGACAAAAGATGCTAGTAGAAAGTGAGAGGAGTTTATGGTAAAAAAAGAATTAAAGACTTACTGAGTGGTGGCAAGCAGCAGTGAGGGCGAGTTGAACAGCATCGAGGGCAAGCCGCGTCGAGGGTGAGCAGCGTCAGCAGCGAAGCTAGCCAAGTTGAGGGTGAGTCGAGTAGCGATCGGGTGAGGCGACGAGCGACGAGAGGCGAACAACGAGGGCAAAGGACAGCAGAGGGGTGAGAGTTCAATTTGAAAAAAAATTAAAAAAACTTGAAATTGATTTGGTAAAAATTAAAATAGGTTTTCAAGTTTAAGGAAAAAAATAGTTTTATTTAATTCGGTTCAATTCGATTTTAAAATTTTAAATTTGAGAATCGATTAATTAAAATTTAATTAGTTCAAATTTTATCTTAACTAATCCATATACTAAAATCAAATTCAACCAACTTAATTAGTTTAGTTTAAATCAATCGGATTCGTCGTGTATCCGAACCAATTTACACCATAGAGAAGATCGAAATCCAATCCAAAAGAGAAGAGTCGGAGTGCAGGTAAATTAAATTAAAATTAGGGCTTTCTTTTTCATTTCCGTTCTTACTCACATTTGTTGTTGTAATCGCAGTTGATTGGATTGGATTAGATTCAATCGAAGAAAGAGGAGATGGGGAAAAATACGGTGCCGGTGAAGTCGGTGATCTACGCCCTCTCACCATTCCAGCAGAAGATTATGTCCGGTCTCTGGAAGGATCTGCCTACCAAGATTCACCACAAGGTCTCCGAGAATTGGATCAGCGCCACACTCTTGCTCACTCCCCTCGTCGGTACCTGCACGTAAGTTTGTTTACTTTCAACTCTTTTTTAGGGTTTGATCCGTTTTCCCAGTATTCCTATTTTCCTGACTTGTTTTATGGATTGGACGAGATGATTGTAATTGTAGCTGTAATTCCCATTTCCCCAGTTTTATTTTCTCAATTTTTTTGGGGTTGATAAAGATTTTATGGGCTAATTACTTTTGGCACTTATGTGTAATTAGTTGATAGCTATGTAACTTTAATATATATATTTTTTTGGGGTACAAACTTTAATCTTATAGTGGGAAGAAATGGTGCTGGTCCAGTGATGGGCAGTCCTATTCCCATGAAGAATACTGGTTATATTGTCACTTTTTGGGGGAGGGGTGGGGGGGAATTGTAGTTTCCTAAATCATAATTTTATCATAATATTGTTGCATGCTAAATAAAATCCATTGCAAGATTGCTTTCCTCGGTTTCATGGAAGGAGGAGAGATAGGTTATTGAAATTTTAGCAAGCAAAATGAAGAGTTCTGCAATGTGGTTAGATGCTTAAGGCACAAGGAGCCTGGTACTCCTTAGTAGTCCAAATAGTGAAAAGTTGAACGCCGATTTAATTTTACTAAAGATGTTAATTTGTGCACTGTCTGGTAAAACGAGCATTTTATGTTAATAAAACCTTTCTGAATTATTAAGTCTGGTTGTGCCTTGTATTTTTTGGTTGAGCAGAATTGATCAAAACATATGCAAAAAGGGGTTTGTAATATGATCTGAAGTCTGAACTACCGAGGAAATAGGGAACAAAGCCAATTCAATTTGATATTGAACTACTTATTATGATACTATGAGTCTTGATGGACTTTTGAATGGAGGCCTCTTTAGTGTTTGTCGCAATTTTTTTTTTTTGGTTTGTATTTTATTGTCTGAGGAAATCTTATCTTGTTCAGTTTGTTCTTCTCAATACAGTTTCTTATCAAATTCTAAAAATTAAAACTTTGCTACTTCTTGAAGCTATGAAGTTGGCAGTTGACTTAACTAATATGCTTAATGGACTTGACAAGCCTGCATAGGCTTCTCTTTGAGCACATCATCTCTGTCTCTATGTGTTTGTGTGTGTCAATAAGAGCGATGGGCTGGTTTGCTGAATGGCCCTGCATCAGCATATTTACTAATACATCATTTCTCTCTGTAAGTCTTTATGTTTTTCTCTTTGTTTTTTATGTAGAATAAATTAGGATTATTTATAATTTTGATAATTTAAGATTTTATAGATAATTATGTTATTTAGGGATTTTATCTTTCCATATTTTTAGGATTTTATCTATTTTATATTTAAGATTTTAGTATTGAAGGGATTCTATCAAATCTCAAATCTTATCTTTAGTTATTTGTATTTGATTTATATTTGGTTTGTTTTGTTTGAGGGTTATAAATACCCCTCCTATACACTTAGGTGGTTGTTGAATATTGATTATTAATTCAGTGGATTATATTCCTATTTTGAGGCCGAGTCTCTTGGCACCGAGTGCCTTTTGAAACTCCAGGGTTCTTTGTTCCTTTTCTCCAATGGTCCTACATTAGTTTTGTTGGTGTGATTTGGGATTGCTGGCTTCAGTTGTTGCAGAAACCATGGTTGAAGCTAGTGCCAATTTTAACCTGGATTGTCCCTCCAAGTGGGAGCTATATGTTACTCTTAACAGTGCCATTATGCAAACTTTGTGGTACACCACCCACAAGGATTATATTTTTAGCAATAGCAATTGAAGTCCGCCCTTTAGCTATCTGTCTCTCACTTTCTTCTTCTTCTTTCTTTGTGGTGGTAGTGTTGGGAGGAGGGGGGGGGGGTGTTGATATTTCATCTTACTATGTGTGCATGTTTGGTTTCACCTTTCCAAGTATTCAACGATATTTCTGGCTGATGTTTTTATCTTTCGAAAACCATAAAGAAAAATGGAAAAACTAAATTTAATTGGATATTTCACTCGGTAATTATTTCCTTGAAACAAGTGTCTTAACTTAGCACTGGTCATTAAGTAAAAAAGGGGGTGGAAATGAACTGAAATTAGTTAATGGTAATTCTCTGTAGAGGTGGATTTGAAGCGGGAAATAAATGCTGAATTATTTTATTTATGCTTCCATGAATCTCAAAGTGCATCTCATGCTAAAAAGGTCAATCTCTTGAGCGATTTCACCTCTCCATAGAATTACCCATTAGCTAAGTAGCTTTGGCTGGTAAATGACTCCTACTCTCTCTCTCCCTCGGTGGTTTAACTTTTTATATCTATCTTTCAATGGATTCAGGTATGTTCAGAACTTCAAGGAAAAGGAGAAGTTGGCTCACAGGTACTGAGCTCATGCAAGAGTAGATTCGATAATCTCCAAATATGTTGCCTTAGTCTTGTTTAAGCAGCCAATGATATGTATGACATTGTTGAAACTCGCTCTTGCCATTTGGTTGGGATATCTATGATGAGTCTGAGCCTTTTCAAATTTGACAGTTCTTATTGATAGTTTTCTACATTTTACTTATCTATATACTCCTTCTGATCCATTTTATTTATCTGTTTAGAAAATTTATTTTGTTCTAACTTATCAGTCATTTGAGAACTTTAAAAATGCATTAATTAGTTTTTTTTCAATTTTATTTCATCATTTATTGTCTTTATTAAACTTAATAACTACACATATTAATTAACTTATATAATTTCTTACACATATTTAATGGAATAAAAAAAGATAATTTAGTCATGTTAATTTATATTTTAATTAATTTGAGATTATTTAATAATATCTTTAATTTCAATGTAAAAACTTTAAAAGACAGGAGTAATATATTATTGATGCCTTGTCAATAATGCCAGGATTAGTTTGTCATCATGAGAGCCAAAATGAGCTGGCAAGTTAAACTATTGGATGGATGAGTGGTATTTATTACTGTCTTATTCAACAACCAAAATTCCAGCTAAGTATTAACCAAAAAATTGCAAATAAAATTTATGATTAGTTTCTTATTTATTAGGTGTAACACCACAACCAACCATAGTAATTTAGACAACTAATTGTTAATTAATCCCTTAAAAAATGTGTTAATGATCTTCCTTGTTTGATTGATAGGTTAAGCAACTTAATGTTTAGAGTTATGAGAGTTTTGATAGCTGTACAGAACTTATTTTCCACGGTCCTCAATGTCTTTTCACCATAACAATATATTCTTCCTCTCTCTTTCTTTTCAACATCGTATCAACTGTGCACATTTCTCCACTGTGAACTTTGGGTGCGCTTCTCTTTTGTGCAAGAAACATCAAAATAGTTCGATTCTAACATGGGAATGACTAATATGAACCATGTCATAACATTTAGATTTATATAAAAATTTAATTAGATTATCTTTTTATGAATAAATATATATAATTTTTTATAAATTTTAATTAATAATTTTTTTATATACTTAAATTTATATATAAATACTGTCAAATAAAAAAAATAATTTATCAATAGATTCAAACATTTTGAGTTTATGACATAAGTCTCCTTCTAACATGATCCTTTTTATGTTGTGGTGCATGGAAGCACAATAGTTTTATCTTATTTAAATATTAATCTCAAAATTATTGTATTCATCATTTTAGTCCCCAAAAAAAAAAACTTACCCAATTGAATCTCGAGACGAAACTTACATTCTATGATGCATGAATACACCCTTTTTTAAGTGTGTTCATATGTCAAATACGTGTTCATATCGGACATATGGGAACGCATGTATGACACATGTATCATATGTGTCCGAATGTGTCTGATTAAAAAGATTATTTTTTCAACTTGAACACGTTTTAGACATGGTTCAGGCACGCTTGAACAAGTTTAAGATACAGCTTGAATACGACTCATTAATATTTTTTTTAAAAAAATTAATTTTCATGACTAACGTCTAATTAGTAAGCTCGTAATCCACTCAAATCCAATCACATAACTGATGTCTCAAGCCACTATTTTCACATACTAGTATTTTAAGTTTTATTTTTTCACACGTCACTATTAGGCTTTTAAGTTTTATCTTTTCACACTTTACTATTTTCATTTGTTCCTTCTGCCTATTCTCATACCAAGTTGTCTACTTCATCATCATTGAAGTTTGTCTCACACCACTATTCTCCCTGGTTGATTTTTTTTATGCACATATTATTGTACATGGTTAGTTAGTTTAGGAGATTTTTTAAAAAATATCAATAAAAATTATGCTTCATCTTTTTAGGGAAGAACTTACTAGGTAACAAATATTAACGGATATGACATATATTAAAATATTATAAATCTTCAAGTTTATATAAATAGTATTAATGAATTATGAATTTTTTTTAAATTTTGTAATTATATATATACATAAATCAAATTCTTTAATTTACTTTTATATATATATATATATATATATATATATATATATATATACTTATCTTATACTTTTTTAAATTTGATATGTCCTTGTATCCGTGTATGTGTTTGATAGCTTACACCCATGAAATCAGAAACCTCACACAATCAATATTGGCCAACATACCCAAATTACAAACCAAATTAAAATCCAAATAAAGAAGTAAAGAAAACAAAATAAAACTCAAAATGCCTAATCAAAATTATGCTGAGAGACCCATGGGGCAGCAAGAAGGCGCGGAGCAAAAGGGCTAGTTTGTGGTGGCATTGGGTTACTACAGTGCTGTCGGCGGTGGGATTAAGGTCGGTGTCTTGGAGGTGGTTTGGCTTGGACTTTGGTGGCTAATGGTGGGTCTGTTCGATGGATTTTGGGTCGCAGTTGGTGGTGGTGGTTTGGACTTGAACCTTGAAGAGTACTGGTATGGTGGTTGGCGACGAGTTTGACGATGCATTAGAAACAAAGGGGTTTGATGAGGTGGTCTCTATGGTGGTTCACTTGTTCGTGGTCATTACTGGGGTTGGATTTTCTGGTGCTGATTTTGATGGCTTGTGGATTAGGTTGTTTTGAGTTTGATTCGCAAGTGGTAGGTCTGTGATGGGGATTCTGGGTTGATTATTTATGGCCTCTTTGTTCTTCCTTTTGTTGTGAGTTGTATGGTGTATTTGTGGTTTCTTTGTATACTAGATTTTCAGTTAATTGTGTTATGAATTTTGCCCTAGCCAAAAACACTGAAAGCAAATAATAGCTATAATGTTAAGGGGTTTTGACCATATATTTTTTGTGGTTGGTGGAAGTGAAATATACGTGTTACATACAACCTAGATATTTTGTGTTGGTTGCAAAGTAATGATATTTTACATTATATAGAGGACGACATATTTAGCAACATAGAGAACTAAAAAGGGGAATTAAGTTGGTATTGCTAGGAGTGGTGACCTTGTTTAGCATGTCATATGACCAACGCTGGCTCCATACTTTGATAGAAATGGAGAGGGAGGAAAAAGAAGGCTTTCAAGAAAGTCTTTCTAGCTCCTCTTTCCCTATCAGAGGAGGTGAAGCAGAGGGACGCGGCCCTCGCCTCGGAGGGCTCATTACTTCTTTCATACATGTATTCAATGACTGATGCGTAAGCAAAGAAATTGAATATGTAATATATACTAATAAAGTACTACCTGAAACCTTAGAAGTCATAAAAGAGCCCTATTAAATAGGGGTCTATCACAAGGATCCATAAAAGAAGTAAGCAGTAGCTCTATTGCCTTCTTCTTTAAAGGGAATACGAGCTTACTTCAATAGTAGAGCGGGCCTAGGGAATTTTTTGCAATATTGACAAATCTTTTTAGGGCAAACAAGTTTTTGTTTTTAAGTTTTTTTTTTTTGTTTCTACCAATTTACCTGTTATGCAGGTTAACTATCCTTGTTTGAACCCGTTGATGTGTTTTAAGCCAAAATCAACTGATGAGATTCAGGCTGCATCTATGCACCTTAACTCACAAGGTGCATGGAAGATGGAGTCCACCAAAATAAGTTGTGACTCATGAGTAGGCTTGTAAATGGGGAAGGCTTTTGTTGGGAATGCGACCAAAGTCCCACATTGGCTAGAGGTAGGGAGCATCATGTGTATATAAGTATGGACATATATCTCCATTAGTATGAGGTCTTTTGGGATAAAAGCCCAAGAGCAAATCCATGAGGGCTTAGGCCCAAAGTGGACAATATCATACTAATGTGGAGATATGTGGTGTCCATGGTCCTTACAAGTGGTATCAGAGCCGATGGTTCGGCTTGGATGAGTTTGGTATGGACGGTGGTTGGTGGATCCATGTGAAGGATCCCTTGTGTCGAAAGTCTTCCTAGCGATGTGGAGGCTAGGCGGCGTATTCCGTTGTAGATGGGATGGACGACGGCGGTACAAGTATGACACCGTATCAAAAGCCTTGCCCCGAAGTTAGCCATGGTGGATGAATCTTCAGAATGCCGAACGAAAGTGGTGGGCCGCAGTTAGCTCACGATGGGATCCGTAGATGTAGACGGATGGATGATCGTTTGATGGGAGGCACGATGGTCCTTTGTTCGAGGGGAGGATTGTTGGGAATGCGACCAAAGTCCCACATTGGCTAGAGGTAGGGAGCATCATGTGTATATAAGTATGGACATATATCTCCATTAGTATGAGGCCTTTTGGGGTAAAAGCCCAAGAGCAAATCCATGAGGGCTTAGGCCCAAAGTGGACAATATCATACTAATGTGGAGATATGTGGTGTCCATGGTCCTTACAAGTGGTATCAGAGCCGATGGTTCGGCTTGGATGAGTTTGGTATGGATGGTGGTTGGTGGATCCATGTGAAGGATCCCTTGTGTCGAAAGTCTTCCTGGCGATGTGGAGGCTAGGCGGCGTGTTCCGTTGTAGATGAGATGGACGACGGCGGTACAAGTATGACACCGTATCAAAAGCCTTGCCCCGAAGTTAGCCATGGTGGATGAATCTTCAGAATGCCGAACGAAAGTGGTGGGCCGCAGTTAGCTCACGATGGGATCCGTAGATGTAGACGGATGGATGATCGTTTGAGGGGAGGCACGATGGTCCTTTGTTCGAGGGGAGGATTGTTGGGAATGCGACCAAAGTCCCACATTGGCTAGAGGTAGGGAGCATCATGTGTATATAAGTATGGACACATATTTCCATTAGTATGAGGCCTTTTGGGGTAAAAGCCCAAGAGCAAATCTATGAGGGCTTAGGCCCAAAGTGGACAATATCATACTAATGTGGAGATATGTGGTGTCCATGGTCCTTACAGCTTTTACAGTGCACTTTTGACTACAAAGGTGCACCACTGCTCCTTGTGTTTCTAGTCATAGATAATGTGCCAAAATTAGATCAATGACAAGTAACAATTACCTGAAACTAGGTAAACAAGTAATAGTGAAAAGTTGCTATTTACAAATAAGGTGCTGATTCAAATGAAATTGTTTGCAAAAGGCATAGATAGGCACTATGGTCAGTGGTGGCAGAGGCACGAGTTTGTTTGGTGGAGGTCAATGGTGGCTCCAACATGGTGTTGCTAACAAACCATAGAGACCCAGAAAACCCCAAATCATTCAGAACAAAACCACCCCATAGCTTCACTTAATAGCCACCTGAGCAAAAATCCAAACCTACGAAGCTCAAAGTCACCCATCACCTCCCAATTGACATCTCGCCATAAGCATTGTGAGAGCAACATTGTTGATCTCTGCTCCAACTGTCGACAACCCAATATTGAGCGATTGGAGCTTGGTTGCAGGATTCTAACATAGGTCGTGCATGATGCATGGAGCTAGACGCTGGGATTGGGTGCAACAGTGGTTGCAGCGAACTTATCACAGTTGTGAACACTTGTACAGACAGATTTCATTTCAATGAGAAACTCAGTTTGTAAAACACTATGGTCGCATCTTTAATATTGAATTTCTTAAAGAAGTTAACAAATATGATGTGGTAGAATATTGTAGAAGTTAATATTGAATTTCTTAAAGATGTCAACTTTTGTGAATTTTTTTTATGCTCGATGGGTTGGTCTTTAATGGTCGATGGATAATATCCTATGAAGCACGAACATACCGTTTTGTAGGTATGTTCATGTGTTAATACGTGTCTGTGTCAGATATATGAGAACACTTATACAATACACGTGTCTTACGTGTTTGAATGCGTTTGATTAAATTTATTTTTTTTAATTTGGATACATCTCAGACATCAAACTCTACACGCTTCTAGATACGTTCATACAATTTGACATCTTCTAGACAGGGCTTGAAAACGATCCATTATTATTTAAAAAAAATCAATTTTTATGACTAACGTTTAATTAATAAGCTCATAACCTACCCAAACCCAATCAAATGACTAACGTCCCAAGCCATCATTTTCATATATCAGTATTTTAAGTTTTATCTTTTTACATACTACTATTTTCATCTGCTCATTCTACTTCTACTCGTACCAAGTCATCTACTTCGTCATCTCCAAAGCTTACTTCACACCAATATTCCCTCTAGTTAATTTTTTTTATACACATGTACTTGTACATTATTAGTTCTATTAAGAGAAGTTAATTTAAGATATTTTTTTAGTATATCAATAGAAATTATACTCTATATTTTTTATGGAGGACTAGAAGTAGTAAATATTGACACATATGATATATATTAAGATATTGTAAATCTTTAAACTTATAAAAATAATATTAATGAATTATGAATTTTTTTCTTAAATTTTGTAATTATATATATATATATATATATATAGGGAGGATCAACTTAGGCAAGGTGTAAGTCTTTTTTTCTTACATTCATTTTCAACCATTGAGATCTACTTTCATCTAATGGTTACCTTTAATGAAATAATCTCAACTGGGGCATTAGATGAAAGTAGAAGGACGGTAGGTGTAAAGAATTTATATCATGACACCACTTAAAGGTATAATTTTTAAATTTGATTCCACATCTATATTTATGATGGTCATTAAGTGTCCGGATGCTCATATTATACCTCTTTTAGATAATATCGAAAGCTTATAAAGGACTAAAATGAAATTTCAAATAGATGTATGACTAAAACGAAAATAAATCAAAAGACTATATTATAAATTTGACTTAAATATGTTTTCGGTTTTTGAAATTTTTTTGTAAGTTTTTATAATTTATTTTGTTTTCAACCAAGTTTTTTTAAATAATTGATTTTAATCCTCCATTAATAAACATCTATTAAGTGATAAAGTATCAAATGAATGAAAATCTATGTCATCGATGCTATGTGTCACAATTTATCTATATAGTAGTCCAATTGGCATGTGAGACCTACATATACCCTTATTGGTGTCATGTTCTACTCACATGACCCGATTTTCATCTCCTTCCTCCACAATCCCCCAATTCCCCAATTTTGAGCCAAGGGTTGTTGAACTAAACTCATCCAAAAAAACAATACAAAAATGATGAAGCAACAAAACATTATCAAGCTTCCTCACCCTACTACCTTCTATTCTTCATATCAATTTTGATCATCTTTTTCGATTTCAAATCCCTCCCTTCTCCACCCTTTTATTAATCTCCACATAAAAATTAACAAAATCATAAACAAAAAAAGAGTCGCACGATGAAGGAAGAACACATCTGAGCAAATCGGAGACCTCGATCATCAACGAAACTCGATTCAGATTTAGACGATGTCATGGTGGCATGGATGTGTTACAGAGGAGAGCCCCAGGGGGAATTTGGAGGAAGATGATGAAGGGCATCTGGTTTGGGGTCACAACCATCAAGAGAGCTAAAAAAGGAAAAAAAGGAGCTCTTGGAGGTTTCCCCTGTTAGGAAGTAAGGAGCTCTTGTATTCACTTGTTCTGACAGAAAATTATGGTTTGCACACAACCATTCAGCTCAAAGGTAGCGTGGTTGAAGTTGTTTTAGCAACAAAACAGGAATTCTTGGAGGCGGAACTTAAACGGGATTATGGTGGAGTGATAGTTGGTTTTGGTTTGACACGGTTCTTCTTCTTGGTTGTTGCATCACTGATCTGAGGCTGAGGTTCCTTAACAGCGGGTTTGGACTTCTTCTTGTCGGATTTGGTAGGGGAATTGGAGGCAAGGGATCTGGGGTTGCAACCGTAGGGATTTGGTTTGCCAAGTTGAATGTTGCTTGCACAGCCATGGTGTTGCTCTGCAACCGTAAGGCTCAAAACTGGGGGCAAAGGGGAAGATGGAGGAGGACGGTGGGGGGAAATAAATTTTGGATCACATGACACCACTTAAAGGTAAACGTGGATTCCACATGTCATTCCGGCAACTTAGATGGTCATTAAGTGTGACGGATGGTAAGGAGGAGTTATACCTCTATTTAATATCTCATCACTTAGTAGATCCCCACTAATAAAGAGAATTGAAACCACGTAATTTGAAAAAGATTTGGACAAAAACAAAAATATAAAGCCTTAAGTCAAAAGATAATATATTTTTAAGAGGTTAAAAATATATTTAAACTTATAAATTTTTATTACTTGTTAAAGCTTCCGTAAATGGGGACTGATATAACAAGTAGGCTTTTTGATCTAGCCCATGAGTCAAAGCTTTTCCAGACATTTTCAAATGTTTTTTAATATTTTATAATTTTATTAATGATAATTAAGATTTTATAGTAAAATTAGTGAATAATCACATAAACTTAAAATTGTTTTTAAAATCTCTTCAATGTCTAATTTATTTTGTGGGCTCACGACTCACCTTAACGCATACAAGCTGGATTGGAACGATATATTTTATAATTACGAACAATAATCTTTTAAAGTGAATATCTTTTAAAATGAGAATTATTATAAAATAAATAAATAAGTTCACATTAATTATTATAATTGATATGAGTCTATTTATTAATAATTAATATGAATTTACTTATTTATTTTACAAAAATTATTACTTTAAAAGATGATTATCACTCATCACAAATAAGTTTTTTTTTGGTTGGCCAATGAAAACCCCAGTGCATGTGAGAAAAGAAAAGAAAGTATTCACGTCTTAACATCGAATTCTTTTTAAAAAAAATTATGCGAAATTAAATTCAGCACGCTTTATCAAATTCAGACTTCCTAAAAATCAAGAACTAAGCTACTCCTTCCTTCGTCATCCCTGTTAGGTTCAAACCTTTCAATTTTGATCCATGTAATGCGCGTGTTAAGTTTAATGGTTTTTTTTTTTTTTTACGGATTGAAAAGAGGCAAATGAACTTTAAATTTTGATTGAAAAAAACTCTTTATTTAGCAAATCGTTAAATATATGACGAAATTGTCATGTGATATTAAAAAAATTAATAGATGCGCTACAAATAATATCTTAATCTGAAATACCAATTAAAAGAGTAATGAAAACAAGTTAAATCTGTGTGTTATTCACTGTAACTAAGTTACAATTTTATTCTATCAATTAATACTTAGAGCTTAATTGATATGCATTATTAATATAAAGAAATCTTACATTGATATTTATTGATATTTTAACAAATTAATATTTATTACCATTTTTTTCTCTTGATAATTTAAATAAAAATAAAAGTGTCAAATTATTAAAGAATTTCGTTATAATTACATGTTAGAATTCAAAGCTGCAAGCAGTACTGTAACTACACGTTATGTAACAGTTTGCTACAGTGCGCATGCGGCATGCTTGTTAATGTTAGCGAGTGTCGAGTGAGGCAAAGACTATTGGTAGTCACGCATCAGTATTTTCCTTTTTCCGTATAATTAAATATTCTTGTACCATGTCATTGTTAAAAGGTCAAATGACAAATGAGAACCTTTCTATACATAATACTTGTCTGCACAATGATACTAGTATTTCTTTAATAAGAGAAATTCTTCCATCCACTTGAAGGAAGGATTTTTTTCATCCACATATCATTTCAATCCTTAAATGTATTTACTTTATATTAAGTGGATGATTCTCATTTGAGATTTAATAGTTAGGATATTTTCTTCTTTTTTTTCTAAGAGAATATAAGAATTTCACATTTCTTTAATAGGTAATTTTATAAAAATCGGCTTTTTAACTACAAACGCCAATGTTTAGATTCACAAGACAGTGTAGTTTTTTAGAATCAAATATAACTAAGACAGTGTAGTTTTGAGAATCAATATTCTCATTTTAGTATAAGTTAGAAATTATTCCCTTGATAAGTTTAGGAGCTACAATAAATTTTGAAAGTCAATATCTATATCAATGACTTACATCCATTTTTTAAAAAATGTTTTTATCAAAAGTCGTGCTCTTATGAGATGACTTATACGAAGATTTTTTTTTTTTTGAAGAATTCATTTACATCAAACTGTTTTTTTTTTTTTTTATTTCAGTAGTGTTTTAGTGTGTTCATCTTTTTTATTTCTTGGGCTACGACTTTGGCTTTGACTAGACTTGGCAATATTATTTTTCTTTTTGCGTGCCCACCTTGTCCCAACTTGCATGGTACTGATTTTAAACCGGCCCCTTATTAGGACGGGGCATGTATGCATTTAGGGTCAATTCGTCTCGCATTGCTCCACACTTTATATATAAATAAATATTATGTTTTATTTTATTATTAATAAAATTAATTATACTAATTATCTTTTAGTTTATAACTTTTCTAAATATAGTTTTAAGTTTACATGAGATAATAAATTAATTATAAAATAATAATTAATTATTATATAAATTTAATTTAATTTAAAATATTTATAAGTATAAGGTCGAATAAATCAAGCACAATTTTTTTTTTGAGACATGCAAATTTTAAAATCTAAAAATGCAAAGCAGGTCAAATTAAGCAAAAATTCACCTCATTGCTAGGTAATCTTAGCTTTGATAGCAAGAGAGAAATACAAAAGAAAAGAAGAACACTAGCAAGCAAAGTCGTGGCAACTAGCCATGATTTACAAAAAAATCGAATTAAAAAAAAGAAAATATAATTAAGTCTCCTTTGTTGACCCCGACTTCTACGTAAAATAATTTAAAAAATATATGCTCACCACTAAATTGTGTAATTTAACTACAACTTTCATAAAAAATAATAGGAAAAATAGTATAGAATATATGAATTTTTATCCATTTACAAATCACAACCATAAATTTAAAAATATTTCTAATTAATTCTTAAACTTTAATCACTTAATAAACCATTCTATTAACTATTTGTTAAATCACTAATAAAGATGTCACATAGCATCATCCTACCCATTCAAATTCATTAAATCTAGACCTCTTATTTTTTATTCATTAAAATCTCATTTTTTAATTATATTTTATTCTTAACAAATTAAATAAAAAAACTAAAACTGATATCACCACTCTTGTCCACTCTTTCTCAACACTCTTCTGTCACCACCCGCACAGTAGCATGTAGCCACTGTTCCGAGCTTCGGAGATCGGAGTAGCTGTAACATCTCAATATTTACTATCCAGATATATCGTTATATATAAGAATAATTAATATTGACCATGTCACTTCTAACATACAACCACTAACCTATATCATTCATACGCAATGAGTAAATATAGAGAGTCACGAAAACAAAAGTTATATATATACATCACTACCTTCAATGCACATTATAATACATAAACTTTTACAACAACATAAACTAGCATATTATACAAGTTTTATCATTAAAAAGCATATAACTACACTAATCTTCATCCATCTTCTCCTTTCCTATTGAGAAACTAGCATATAGATTTACATGGCAACACAATCAGAGCGAAAAAATATATCTCAGTAGAAGTATTCTAATACTAGTATATATAAACATATACAACAGATAATATACTCAATTATCAAATAAACACTTCAGACACAGAAGCAAACAATATCTCCATTTCAGAAACACGCAATTGCTCATACAACTACAATGCATGAACAATGTCATGATAGCAACCGCCCATACAATCGTCATGTTATGCCAAATTATGTCTAGTGTTTATGCCTATGCAACAACCTAAATATGTAATGCATAATGTATGATACCATTTCAAGAACCTAGTTTCATGGTAATGTCATGAGATGCATGAACCTTGAACAAAACAAAGAAACCTGGTTCCATAAGCTTTGAACAAGTACTGGAAACCTAGTTCCAGTTAATCCACGGGGTGTGAGAGAAAGACCATCCTCAGCTCATTACTATGATTTGGAAGGAATATTACCTCTTCATTTACAATCATGTATGATCACTTTCTCTGGTAGTGAAGTCTCATCAACTACATGGTCTTCAGCAACAATGAACTTTATGATAGGAATGATTGATTATCTTCTCATTCAAAATCACATTAGATCACCATAATGAGGACTCACCATCATCAACATAGATAAGGAACAACAATAATGTCAATTACTATAATAACTAACATGTCAATTGATTTATATTCCTAACTACCAACATGAAATACAATGATGTTAAATACCACAATAATTAACATACCAATTGATTTACTTTCACCATACAACCACTTCATTAAATACCCCTAATAGAGTCTTCATGCTAAAAAAGAAGCATAAATGAAGAAACTACACCATGGAAGACTCCAAGGCAAAACACATAACATCTAGTTAGTTTTTGGCATTCATGTCGCAACGTTGCCCTGTGCCACCTCGCGGCGCCCAAGCTACGGGTTCAAATACTGGTAGGAAAATGCCATCAACATCGCGACATCGTTGTGCCACGTCGCAACGTGCACCCCTGTTCTTCAACACATTGCGGCACTTAAAGTGCTACATCGCGACGCCCATCTCTCGGGTCCCAAAATTCTGGGTGTGCATCACACTCATGTCTCAACGTTATACGCCTTACGCCGAGACGCCCACTGTAGAACTTGCATTCTGCAGAATTCTGCAGATATGAGTACTGTTCTATTGAAACTAAACCCTCTTCCAATCACTCAAAATTCTATTTCAAGTGATTTCTAACCTCCAACAAGATCCAACTACACATAACAACTCTTAAATCACTTCAATTTCACTCAAAACTGAAGATCATGGAAAATCCCCTACCTAAAACCTAAAACCCCAACTTTGATCTCAAAGAGAATTTAAGGCTTTCAAAGGCTGGAACTTCTATTCCCACATACCCAAAAATTCAAAAACAAGTCATCATCGAATTATCCAACAAGTTTCAAACCAAAAATTCTAAAATCATACTATAAAACCATGATTCACATCAAGTACTCTCAATACCTAATGAAGAAAATGGAAAGATAGTATGAAAGCTAAGGTTCCCCCTACCTCAATTCCCAGAAATGAAGTCGGTTAAACATTCTTCTGCAAAGCTAAAATTTCTTCCCTGCTTGGTTGTTGATCCTTCTCCCTTAACACTTTGATTTCCATTCTCCTTTACTTTTCCTATGGCAGCCGTGAGAAGAGGAAAAGAAATGAGACAAACCTCCCACTTTTGGCCTTAAATAGGTCAGCAAACAGAAACATGGTCGTGCCCTCACATTTTGGTCACTTAGGTGACCAAAATTCACCCAAACAGTTAAGAATGCTTAGTTATCACCAAACCAAGTTTCCTAACTTTCAACAAGTTTAAAAAAAATTCTAAGATTTATTAAAAATCTTGTTCCACTAATTTCACATTTTTCCATATTGTTGGGGTCAATCTGGCACTAAAACACATAACTAGTATGCTTAAAAATGTCAAACTAACTCCGATAATTCTCAAACTTTAACCACAACTACTTCTACATATTTGTGACCTAGAAACAAGTTTTTCACATTTATTTCTACTAACTAAGCAGTTTATATCAAAATCGGGGCTAAAAACAGTTATATTTTACACATAGAGTTACAACAAAGTGATTAAACATGCTCAGATAGTCACAAAACTTCACAGGCATAACAAACTAGTGTTAGGCTACCACCATAATCATATACAAGTCTATCATTTTATCACAGGTGTTACAGTAGTCGTCGTCTTCGAGCGTAACCACCAGCAAAGACTCATGGTCATTGCTGCTTGAATTCAAGTTCTTCTTCAACTGGTGAAAGCTCAGAACCAACACTTTCTCCATCCATTCATCAATGCTAGTTTGGCCTAACCACACTCCACTAGTAATCTTCTTAAGTGCCTTATCTTGTATTCAATCAAGATCCTATTCTCGATGACGGTGGAAAACCTTTTCGCGATGGATGCCACGAAACTACTGCGAATGAGGTTGAAATTCAAAGGCTTGAACACAATGGCATCATCTACAGAGTCCAGCAACTCGCGGGCTATTATTGAGGGTGACCCTCCATTATGAAGGACATGATTGTCTTCATGATCCATTGTGAGGCCACTGGAATTGAGTGACCCATCTGTCCTGTCCTCCTCTGCATCAGCAACTTCATTGAGATCAAATGATAAACCCGAATTCATCTCCTTGTGTGGCTTCAAGAACCCGTCTTCATCGGATAATCGATTGGGTCTGCGTTTCAATGCCTTCTTAACCACTGATAGTCGTACTTGCCAACCTCCTATTGCTAAATTTGCAAGTTTTTCTTCATCAAGTGCAGTGCCATTATTTGATAGGTATTTGAGGTTCTCAGGCAACCAGTTTGCAGTGAGGATGAACATGACATTTGTGAGACTGATTTCGTGGCCATAAGAATCTGGGAACCGGCCTTGCTCCATGGCTCATTTTATGCTGCCGCGAATAGGGGTATTGGCTTCATCAATGTCCTCATGGATGATGATAGAATGCGAGTTCTTTCTGATGGCGTCTGCGATTCGATCAAGAGCTATTTTGCCACGAAGATGATGGACAAGTAAGAGTAAAATATAAATATAAATATATATATATATATATATATATATATTAAAAAAAAAAATGAGGTTTTAATGAATAAAAAAATCAATTGTCAGATTTAATGAATTTGGATGAGTAGGATGATGTCACGTGGTGTAACCTCCTTACTAAATTAATAGTATGATAGCAAAATTATTAATTGAGGGTATTATTTAAATAAAGTTCAGTAATTTTGAAGACTTGAAAAAATCAGTTAAAATCTAATATTTTCTTTTTAAATGGAAAACAAAGTTGAGATAAGAGTTTTTTAATAAAACAATCAAAAGAATCAAAACAGAAAAAAACCAAAATTGAAATATAGGGATCAAAATTGAAAAACTAAGATCGAAATTGAAAAACATTGAAATCTTAGAACAGTAATCGAAATATTAGAAATCGAATTCAGGACAAAAGTAATTAAAGAAACAAAATAAGAAACATAAGTGCAAATTAATAAACGCAACAATAGAATCATTATTTTACTTACATATATCAGAGTCATTATTTATCTAAAAGTACACATATTTTTAAAATCTCCAATATACATATATTTCCCTTATTTGGATTTAGAATCCATGCATGATTGATCTGAAAGATGATAACCATTATGCAGCCTGTGCTAATATGAAAATACCATGAACAAAGTGAGAATTGAAAATTCTCAATAGGAAATGAACAGTTATAAAAATATTTAAAAACACATGGTGAGTTTCAGCTATGTAATGTACACAGAAAATCTCATGACAACCCAAGTATGACAAGAACAACATAATTTCAGCATAACAGAATGAATGTTAAATAAATCAAGCAATACAACATTATATATAAACATCAACAAGTTCCTCAAATATCAGCAAATAAGTACCAATTTATCAACAAGTACCAGCAAACATCAACAAGGTCCTCAAACATTAGTAAACAATTTCTAAACATCAACAAACATTAGTAAACAAGTTCCTCATCACAAGGAATCCACCTTTTACTTTACTTTTTCTTTCTATGTCTGCTTGTCTCACATTTTACTCAAAGACCTTCATATCCATAGAGAATCCATCATATCTCTGGTGTTACTTTAACATCGTGACAACAAAGCCAAACATACCAACACTAACCAAGCAGGTAACATAAAAGAAAATTCATCAATCTGCCTCTCAACGGTCAAGTGTAAACTTTTTCATAAATCACTTGCTTACCATCACACACAAACATAAGCAATACAAATCACTAATATATCACAAATAAATTTATCATATAAATAAATCATGACAATTAAATAAAACTCAAAAAACTTTGAATCATTAAATTTAAATATCAATACTTCAAGGGACCAAATAACTATGATTTAAAATTAATTTAATAGTTCTTTTAAAAGTCCACATTACAGTCTATAGTTGTCTAGTCCTCATCATAATTCATAATTTATTAGGTCCTTATCATGGTCCATAATTTGTCCTAATCATAATAGTACATTCATTGCATAAATGTCCTTTTATTGTAAGGGTCCAAAATAAAAGTCATAAAATTACTCTAAAGCCAAAATAAATATAAGAAAGTCCATGTAAATCAAGTACATATATTTATTGTCTAATATAATTAAAAATATTTATTTAACTTAATCCTTGAGTAATATTTTAATTTATTATATTAGTCCCATAAAAGAGTCAACATTCAAATTATAATGAATCTAAATTTTGTCAAATATTATAAATATTTCAAAGCTAAACAAATATCAAATTTTCCAAACATTAATGTGCATCATAAATTTAACAAGAATAATAATTGCACAAAATATTGAAATAATAAATTAATTAATAAAGTATATAAGCATTAAGAAAGTCATGATTTTATTTTATTTTTTAAAATGTTCAATCCTACCTCATATAAACTTTTTCTTGTTCTTCTCTTTTTCCTTTTCTATTTTCTTTATCCTTCTCTCTTCTTTTCTTCTCTTTTTTCTCTATCACTTTTCCTTCTTTTTTTCTTTTCTCATGCTCCACTCACGCATGTCACTTTTCCTCTTTCTTTCTCTCGTTCTCTTCCTATTTCTCTTTCTTTTTCTCTTTCTCTCAAGAAGACACCTCACTTCTTTCTTTTCTCTCCATTCTTACGTTTTTGAGTTCCTAATCTACCTATTTATAGCCACTTCATGTGGTGGGGTTAATGCACGTTGCACCTTGTCATCTTTTTTTTCTTTTTTTTTTTATAAAGTAATGATTAGTTTTAAATATTTAGATTAAAATAATATTATTTCATAAATATCTTTTTATAAATATTGATAATTCCATGATATGTAGTTATTTGTGTCTTCTATCTGTGTTTTATTGATTGCTTAGTCCTTGTTCTTATGCATATTTGGAAGATTTGAAGCTTATATTTGTCAAATTCCATTTTGATATATTCTTATATACACTTATGTAAATCATGCATATTCTTTAAGTGATTAAGTGGATTTGTAACTGTAGTAACTTAGTGATTTCTCTATTGCAGGAAGAGTCCTAAACAAGCTAATTTATGGAAAATTTGGGCCAGCATTGGAAGAAAAAGTCAAGTGTGAAATTAAGCATCTCACGCTGTGGCGCAGACATGCCAATGCCATAGTGTGGTGCATTCCCTTGCTTCAGAACAAAAACCTGTGGCTAGAGCACCGCGACACAAAGGATAGATGCCGTGGAGTTGGTGACCTAATTTGAGTGCGCATCGCAACATAAATAGTGAATGTCGCAATGTGAAATAGAGTTTTGGGGCCTATAAATACTCTTTCATCAGATTTCATACAGGAGTTTTGGATATTTTAGAATACAGCTGTTAGGGTTTGAGCGTGAGACTGAAGGGAAGCATAAATAGCCAAGGTTAAAGCTCATCTTCATCTTGGAGGAAGATTAAAGCATGAAGGATCATCATCATTGAGCTTCTCTCTTTCATCTCTTCTACTTTCTCTTCTTTCATTATCATGAACATGATGTATATGCATATATTTTGTGTTTTGTGGCTAGCTAAGTTATGTATAGGGATTTCTTTGGATCCTCCTATGGATATTGAATGATTTTGTAATCCTTTGACTTTATATAAATGATTTGATTTTATTCAATCATATGGATCTTAATGCTCTTAATTGTTTGATAAGTTTTTAAGTGATTTGTTGAAATCTAATGAACCTAGACATAGGAATTTGAATTTGAGATCATATGTATGGTTGATGCATGTTTAATTTTATTCTAATGGTGGGATGAGTTCATTAGCTAATGGGATAGAAATATACCTCTTGGTCATGCATAATAATTGTTGAGAATAGATCTTAATGAGTCAATTTTGCACTAGTTCTCATGGAAACATAGTGAATTAGGTAAATGAAACATGGTTGATTGACCTAGACATAGGTTATTAACTAAATTAGTTTATCAAGGTAACTTAATCCTTTTATTTATGTTGCTTATAAGGATTGCTTATTTTCAATTAAAGTAGGGGGTGAAGAAGGATTCCTTATTCTCTAATCATTCACTTTAAATCTCAATTTACTGCGTTTAAATCTTTCAATTAACTTAAACACTCTTTTCCTAATTTTAATGTTCTTGAATAGAATTATATGAGCTATTGGTCAATAATCTACAATAGGAGTAGCCTTACTCCTCGTGGGAGCGATATCTTACTTTTTACTATATTACTTGTTTGACCCGTGCACTTGCGGTAAGTAAAAGCAATCAATAAGTTTTTAGCACCATTGCCGAGGAATTACGACTTATTTCTGTTTTGCTAATATTGATAACGAGCTTAATTAGTTCTAGTTCAAGTTTTTTTTGTTATATCAATCTAAGTTTTCATTTTGTTTATTTGAATTAGGTACTTGTAAGATGGCAGATGAGCATAATCACACGCGGCCTTTAAGGGAGTTTGCAACTGCTTAAATGGATAACTTGTAGTCTAGCATTAGATGACCGACCATCCGTGCAAATAATTTTGAGATCAAACCAGCCATAATCCAAATGATACAAACTTCAGTGCAATTTGGTGGTTTGTCTAATGAAGATCCCAACGCTCATCTATCTAACTTCTTACAGATTTGCGACACCTTTAGGCATAATGGAGTTTCTGAAGATGTCATTCACCTAAGGCTCTTTCCTTTCTCTCTTAAAGATAGAGCCAAGAGTTGGTTGCAATCTCTACCTGCAGGATCAATAGCAACTTGGTCTGATGTCTGCAACAAATTTTTAAACAAATATTTTCACCGGCCAAGACTGCTGAGATAGTGAATGATATTACATCATTCACCCAACTTGAATCTGAATCCTTGTACGAAGCCTAGGAGAGGTACAAGGATTTGCTACGTAGGTGTCCACATCATGCTATAACAACGTGGCATCAAGTTTATTCATTCCACAAAGGCTTGCTATGGCAACATCGCCCCATAGTGGATGCAGCAGTTGTAGGCTCTTTACTGAGCAAATCATTTGATGATGCCTTTCAACTGCTGGAGGAATTAGCAGCCAACAGCTACCAATGGCCCTCAGCAAGAAACACCCTAAGGAAACTGGCTGGAGTGTATGAAATTGATGCAATAACATCATTGTCAGCTCAATTGGTAGTAATTGCAAGATAGGAAACCAAAGAGCTTCATCCTCAGCACCTGGAAATGACAGACCTAATTATCCTCCAGGTTACTCATCTCAAACCAGGCAGCAAGATAGGAAACCACCTTTAGAAGACATGTTCATGTAGTTGATGATTAAGATTGATTCCTATATGACAAAGATTGATGCTCAGTTGGCCAAGCATAAAGCAATGTTTCAATGCCAAACTACTTCATTGAGAGCATTGGAGACACAGGTAGGGCAGTTGGCAAATGCCATCAATAACAAGCCTCCAGGAACCTTCCCAAGTTACACTATCAACAATGATGCGGGATTTAAGAGTTGCAAACCCAAGTGCAAGTTATCTCAAGTAATAAATTCTCGGTGAGTCCGGGGTCGAATCACAGAGACTTGATGAAGAAAAATTAATTAAGGTAAAGTAAATATTTTGTTACAACAATAAATGTGATAAAACTTGATCACAAATAAAAAGAAATTGTTTGGGTTAGGAGATCCTCTCTTGGTAAATAAATTAAGGACAAGATTAATTCTTTTATAACTCAATTAGAATCCATACATAACGGAGGTTCCAATTGAAAAATACAACATTCAAAGTGCATTAAAAATTATATACATAATTATATTATGATTCCTTTAATCGTCTATTAATACCACTACTCATAAATGGGATCAAGCATTCATTGTGTCAAAATCTTGTCTACAACAAATCAAGATCTCCACTTTATAAGGAGAGTTTCTAACACCACCACTTGTAAATGGGTTAAAACATTCATTGTGCCAATCTCTTGTCTACAACAAATCAAGAACTCCACTTTACAAGGAGGGTTTCTAAATTGATTGAAAACAAAATACAATACGTATAATGACTACTTGAAAATATATCATTTAAACACAAGAGAGAAATTAATCTAACATTATTTCATTACCAAGAACTTCACTCTTTCACCTAAGCAAAATGAAACTTAGTTACTCATAGATAAGAAGAAAGAAAGAGAGAAGAAGAAGAAGAAGAAGAAGAAGAAGAAGAACATGACTTCAATTTAGAACAAAGAAAAATTACTACAAGAAAACCTAGTAACAAACTAGCATCATTTTGGTACCTAACACCTAACACCTTTAATGATCTGCCAAGGCTCCCTTTTATAGAGGATTAGAGATACAAAATGACAAGGGGGCTGAGTCATTAGTGAGTGGATGAGTGAAAAATGAGTGAAAAATGCCAAATGACTTTTGGTGAGTGAAAATTTATGAAGATTCTTTGTCTCCAAAATAATTTAGCTCTGAAGTCATTGAATGCGTCAGAATTAGCAATTATGATCTTCATCAAAGTTGTAGGACTGGATCTTAGCTTTCAAATGGATTTAGTTTGAGTCTAATATCATTTCTATAACTCCAGATAAGTTTAAATTACTCCACACTACTCAGGCCCAGTCATAGCTCCTCTGTTCTAACTTGTAAGCCCAATATCACCCATTAGGCCTCAGATTCTGGAAAAGTGTTCAACATGAAAGTTGTAGATATGAGTCTTAACTATTCAGCATCAAAATTTCAGCCTATTTGACAACTTATAGCATGAGAGATGGCATGAATAGTACATATAGGTCAATATGTCAGGAACAGTACTCTAATTCTTATTTCAACCCAAATTTGAGTTATCTACTCCTATGATTGGGCCTTTGAGGTCTTCATGAAAGTTATAGAGCTCTCTCTTATATTTAAAATGCCACCAGATTCACCTCATTTGGCCACCTACATCCCAAGATATAACCCAAATATAGAAATAATGTAAGACGTAAATTATGCTAAAAAATTCAATTAAGTCCAATTTGAGTCCAAACTTATGAAACATAATCAAACTTAATCAATTAAGTACATGGAGAGTGTAAATGACTAAAAATGAAAGCTTATTAATGTATCAAATATGTGATCATCAAATTCTTTCACACTTAACTTTTTACACTATTGAGCAAAACACATAAGACCACTCACTAAAAAAATGAAACAAACTCAAAAGCTAAACACTCTAAAAGACTCAATTTCTAATAATATTTAAAAATAAAGAGCAATCAATAATTCAAGTAATCAAAACATTCATGAGGTAACATATCTTCACATCTCAAACCAACAAACAAGGAAACTGCAATTGAAAAGCATGAGTCAAGAATGATAGATCTTCACAAGATTCACTCCCAATCCCTCAAGTAAAGCTGGCAAAACGGGTTCAACCCGTTGGGTGAACTCGCCAACTTGTCATTTTTTTGCGGGTTGGGTTCAAGGATTAAACCCATATTCTTTTTTTAACCCGCATAACCCGCCCAGCATAACCGTGGGTTAAGCGGGCGAAGCGGGTTGGCTCGAGGTTGGCTATTTTCTTTTAAAAAATGATAAATAATACTATAAATGAAAAACTCTTTGACGTTATATAATTTATATTTGAATATTTAATTAGACTATTTTAAAAATCATTTTTTAGATATGTGGTTTGTAATTTTTTACCATTATTATTTATTATTTTTTTATAGTTTTTTTTTTTTTATATAATTTTTTTTTTTTTTTTTAGGCAATTAACTGCCAACTCATCTACTTTTTTTTTTCATTTAATCTTTTATGCAGGCTAACCCGCCAACCCGCCTTAAAGCGGGGTGGGTTGGCTCTTTCAACCCATTTCTTAAAATGGGCTAACCCACCCACCCCGCATTTTAGCGAGTTAAGGCGGGTCGGGGCGGGTTAGCCCATTTTACCAGCTCTACCCTCAAGTGTTTAAAAGGTAAGTATTTCACTCAATTCAACCCATGAAAATTACACTACCATAAGCTTACTTATCTTCTACTTCTCCACTACTCAAAACACATGCACACACAAATCATGAGAACTTTATTCAAAGTTGTAATAGAGTCAAGGTAAAGAAGAAGGTAATATGGATATGACAAGTTAAATACCAAAGAGAATAAAAGAACAAGAAAGCTGAGTTCAATTAATAAGCATGAAAGTTCATCCCAACTCCACCTAATACAAATTCTCTTTACATATTCTTTTTCATTCTTTTATTGCCTTATTGACCCTCTTTTTCTTTTTACATTTTTTTTATTTTTGATTTTTGATTTTTGATTTTTTGATTTTTTGATTTTTTTTGATTTTTTTACAAAAAAGAACATCATATATACATTTTTTTAACCATTCTGCACACACACCCCCACACTTGTTCAAGAACTCATCGAATGACAAAGCTAATGTTCTCTTATTCCCTAAGGTTAGGTAAGAACATCATTTTTCATTTAAGGCACAAAATGAGTTCGAAACAAAGAATGGTCAAATAAGCTCAAATGGGTTAAGCAAGGGGAAATAGGTCATTTCCAATGCTTTACGTTGACAGAAATCAGAGAATTTCCAAGAAGTCATAAGAATGCTTGATATCATATTGAGACAATATGCTTCTAAGCAAGGCTAGTTATTTGATTAAAGTAGCTATTTCAAGAAAAATGTCTCAATCATATTTATGTATGCATATGAAAATGTAGTTTAAAAAAGAATCAAAGCAAGTTCTAGAATAATAATTTCATGAATGAAATTCACACAAGAAAGAAGAGAATGGTACAAATGTTTAATCCATTCATCAATAGGCTCAAAATCTCACAAGGCATAATTCTATCATTTTCAGTCCACCAATTCAACATCCATAACCAAGCATGTGATTTTTAAGAAAGAAGACGATTAACTCAATCATGTAAATTTCTCTGAATTTGAATTGCTACTTCCACACAAACTAGTTGTCTACCCCAACTAAGATGCGTCTCAAGAGTAAAGTTTACTCCTTACTCTACCATCCTTAACTGGTTTAGTAAATTACTGACAAATATATAAACACAACAAACATATTAATAAACACACTTCTTAATTTTTTTTTGCTTTTTTTTAAAAAAAAGAACATAATTTTTTTTTATCCAACTATCCTTCCCCCAACCAGATCACAACATTGTCCTCAATGTCAAAACATAGATAGGTAAAGGATAGAAGATAGTACCTATTGTTGCAATTACTGAAAAGAGAAGCTTTACACAAATTAAAACAAAAACAAAGTACAATAAATAAAACTAAAGATAAAGAAAAGTTAAAGATGAAGTGTCAGATCACACTCTTGTTCCTTGCTGCCTCGCTTACTGCTGCCTTCTGACCAATCTATCTGAGCTATTACTGGTTCAGGTTCATAAACAAAAGCTTGTAATTTATCAATTAATGCATCAACAGTAGAAGCAGATATAAGAAGTTATCTTGCCGAAGGTGTGATAAAGCTTTGTTCCACAGCATGATCAACAAAAGATAACAAATTATCAAAGAAGTTATTAACATTCAACAAACCTATGAGTTTATGGTGGATGTTCAGTTGGGCCCAAGAGACAATTTAAAAAATTTCTTCCAAAGTACCAAGACCACCCGGTAAGGCTATGAATGCATCAGAGTTTACAAGCATTGTCCTCATTCGTTCATCCATAGATGATACTTGAAGCTCCTCCCCAATTGTTTTTCTAGTGATATTCTGTCGAGCTAAAGATCTAGGAATGATACCTAAAACTTGACTGACTCTTAAATGTACAACAAGTGATACAACCTTCATTAACCCAATGCTGCCTCCTCCATATACTAAATGAATTTTTCTCGCAGTAAGTGCTCGATTAAGAGTGATTGCTGCGTCTACATACTCTAAACCCTTCCCATAAGTTGACCCACAAAATACACAGATATTGGTAAGTCTACGAACAGAAGAAGAAGAAGCTCCCTACATTTTACACTCACACTCTCTTTGAATGATTTTGAGTTGAAGGAAAGTGAAGAAAATGTAGTGTTTAAATAGGGACGAGAATAGAAAAAGTAATGATAGCACCTATATGGGTAGGTTGGCTGTTATTAGAAAAGTTTGAATTTAAGAAGAAAAAAATTCAATTTTTTTTAGACTTCAAGAAAACCATCAGGGTAAAGAAGTCTAGAAACCCCTGAAGGATCCCGTCCAAAAGATTGTCTGTCCAAAATCAAAATACAATAAAATCATACAAAGATAATAATAATAAATGATGACATACATTTATGTACAGGTTTCATGACAGATCTTTATACTGCGCGTCATGAGTGCAGTAATACCAAGACGGCTCAGCCAATCTGAGCATTCTTCTCCCTCCCGCTTGTGGGATATCCCAGCCTATGCATCGTCCCTCTAGTTAAAGAGAGAAAATCTGAATACTACGACCAGTGACCACAGCCAGTGAGAGGTCGCTGAAGAGCCCATGGTATTAAATCACAAGATTCAGCTCAGAGGCATTGTCATGCGAGAATGCAAACACGGGACGTTTCTTTCTGTCCATCAGCAAGCAAAGCTATTGAATCTCTAGCACAAGTAAGTTTTTGGGTTAAATTAGTTTTAGAATTAAAGAATTTAGGTAGAATTTAGATAAGTTTTCATTGTTTTTGAGTATTATAGGTTTTTGTGTTCACTGGCTAATGAGATTTAAATATTTGATTGAAACAGGTTTGCATTTAACTTAGAAGAAAGGAAAAGAGTTGCTTACTCAGTTCGTCGCCTGGCGATGAATCAGTGTCGCAAGGTGAAGCTTCCAGTCGCTCCATCGCGAGGCGAGAAGATGAATGAAAGGATTATAGGCTTCGTTCCAATCGCGCCATCTCGAGGTGATAGTATTCCATCGCGAGGCGATAATGAGAGTCATCGCGAGGCGAGGAACATCCATCGCGAGGCAAGTTACTGGATGGAAGGACTTTTGAAGTCTATTTGTGAGTCTTCTTTGTCACAGACGGGCCATCGCGAGGCGATGGCGGTTATCCACCAAGTTTAAATAGCCGACTAAACACTTTTTACGTATCTTTTGTTTTGTTTTTCTCGAAATAATTTTAGTTTGGTTTTACCCATAGCTCGCTAGGGTTTCATCTTCTTCCACTTCCATTGATGATTCAAGCTTGGGAACAATACCTTGAAGAATCAATGGCTTCTTCTTCTCCCATTTGTTTGATTTCTCTCATCTCTTCTTCTTCTATCATGAGTAGCTAGATCTTTTTGAGTTAGGGTCAGATGAACATTGTAGATACTCTTATGGGATCTGTTTACTACTTCTTTACAAGTTAATTTCATGTATTTGAGCACTCTACTATTTGCTTAATGCTAATCAATACTTGATCACTATTGGTTTAAATTTGGGTATTTCTTCTAATTGGAAAATTGGTTATAATGCTGGAACTGAGTTGGGTTGGCATGATTATGATTGAATATAGGAATATATCATTGTAATTATGTGTTCCATGAAATCATTGCCATTAATGCTTAATCTGAATTAACAATTACCCAAGGAATTGGGAATTGTATTTTGGGTTAAAGAGGCTTTGAATCAAGGAATTGATCTAAGTCTAAATTGTTGATTGGAACTTCAAATGCATGATTATCACTTGTATTGAGGGTAAATCAGTAGCATAAGAGGGTAAACAATAGGATTCAGACCCTAGCTGTTTTTCTTGATTAATTTTCTTCTCCTTAAAAATTCAAAAACATTCTTTAATTTGTCAATTGCTCTGTTTTTAGTTCATTTCTTTTACACTTGTTAAAAACCAATACAATTCAAAGTTATCAAATCATTTTCTCAGTTCAATTAGTGATTTCCAAGTTTACATTGATAATTGACACACAATCCTCGTGGTATCGACAACCTTATTCACTCTTTATTACTTGTACGATTTGGTACACTTGCCAAATATTCAACAAAAGCCTACGGTTAAAACTTGGGATTACTTGCGCGGCTCTCTACAGAGCATGGCACACGAACCTTATTTACCGACCGGCGTGCGAAGGTCTACCCGAGTCAATGACGGATCTGCTACTAGCAGGGCTCTAATCTAATTAAAGACCAAGTACAATGAAGTTTCGCCTTTTTTTTCTTATTTTTTATTCTTTTTATTTTATTATTATTATTATTATTTCTTTTTTCTTCTTCTTTTTTTCTTTTTTTCTTTTTTTTTTTTTTTTTTTTTTTTTGAAGATGTACAAGATAATATATACATGTTGTTGTGATTATGGCTCACATCTTCCTCCAGTTTCACGTATGAAACAAACTTAAACGCCTTCTATGAGTCGAGGATAAGCTTCCTATCTAATTTTCTTATAAATTAGTAAACATGGTTTTTTTTAGTCAAATTCCCAAGACTATAACGCTCTTGCTCGTCCTTGACGAGATTCCACAAACTAAGAAGTTCACGCTGCACAACTCCACAAGAATGCGTCTCAAAAGTCAATAAGATATTATCTAATGATTCCTTACTCAGTCCATTCTTAATGAAGAATATTTTATCTTCTCTGTTTATGGAAATCATCCCCAAAGAGCGACATCGAGTGTTACAATTCCATCGTGTACACTTGTAATAAACTTGCATTCTTTTTGCTCTTATTCTTTTTGAAAATGAACTTTTACCGAGACCAGGCATGTATGGGACAAATGAATCTGAAGATTCACCAGCTAAACGAACCTTTGCTTCGATTATCCAGCGTATATCTTCTGGGATGCCCTTGTACATTAATAGTCTCAGTCTTTTACACCTAACTTTGTAGATTTTGTTTAGAGCATTTTTAGGAACAGAAGGGAAATACTTTCTTAGATTTGAGAGAATGACATCCATTTTGAAGGAGAAGGAATCAATTATTAAGGGAAACTGAAAAAAAACTGACTCGAGAGTCATGGAGTACCATTATCCGTCATTTAACTGAGAACCGTAAAAAGAAAGAAACAAACTTAAAATAAATTCTACTCATAACAAGGAATTGATAGAAAATTGACAATGTTAGCAAACCAAGGCATGGAATTGATAGAAAATAAAAATTCATCGGGAAAAGAATCATTGATAAGCGTGCTATCAAAAGATGAGCTTGTTGTAAGTCTCGACAAATGATCTACAACAACATTTTCGACTCATTTCTTGTCTTTTACTGTGATGTTGAATTCTTGAAGCAACAAGGTCTACCGTATCAACCTAGGTTTGGCATCTTACTTAGACATTAAATATCTAACAGCAGCATGATCAGTAAAAATAATAGTAGAAGAACTAATTAAATAAGGTCAAAATTTGTCCAATGCAAAAATTACAACAAGTAATTCTTTTTCAGTAGTAGTGTAATTCATTTGTGCACTATTCAAAGTTTGACTTGCGTAATAAATTACATGAGGCTTATCTTCTTTTCTTTGTCCTAAAACAGCACCAACAACAAAATCACTAGCATCACACATCAACTCAAAAGGTAAAAACCAGTCAGAAGATTACATGATAGGAGCAGAAGTCAAAAAATTGATTAACTTTTTAAAATATTTCTGACAATCTTGGGTCCAATCAAATTGTACATCTTTTGTTAGAAGATTACATAAAGGTCTAGATATGACACGAAAGTCTTTTACAAATCTTCTATAAAATCCTGCATACCCTAAAAAGGAACGAACTTCTCTAACTATTTTTGGGGAAGGAAAATGAGCAATTAATTCAACTTTGACCTTATCAACTTCAATTCCCTTAGAAGATATCACATGACCTAACACTATTCCTGAGGTAACCATGTAATGACATTTTTCTCAATTTAACACAAATCCTTTTTCTTCACACCTTTTAAGAACTTTTTCTAAATTATCAAGACAATTTCAAAAGAATTTCCAAAAACTGTCAGATTATTCATGAAAATCTCTAAATAATGCTCAATCATGTCACTAAAAATACTTAGCATGCATCTTTGAAAAGTTGCTAGAGCATTACAAAGACCAAAAGACATTCTTCTATATGCAAAAGTGCTAAAGGGGCACGTAAAAGTGGTCTTTTCTTGATCCTATAATGTAATTGGTATTTGATTATACCCTGAATAACCATCAAGAAAACAATAGTAGGGATGTTCTGCTACTCTTTCCAGAATCTGATCAAGAAATGGTAATGGAAAATGATCTTTCCTAGTGGCTGCATTCAATTTTCTGAAATCAATACACATACGCCAACTAGATGAGACTTGGGTAGGAATTAATTCTCCTTTTTCATTTTCAACCACTGCTATTCCAGATTTCTTAGGCACAACTTGTGTAGGGCTTACCCACTGGCTATCAGAGATAGGATAGATAATTCCAATATCAAGTAATTTAAGAACTTCAACTCTAACTACCTCTTTCATGTGTGGATTTAATCTTTTTTGAGGTTATTGAGATGTTTTAGCATTATCCTCTAAATGTATTCTATGTGTATAAATTAATAGATTAATACCTTTTATGTCCTTTAATGTCTATCCAATTGCACTTTTATGCCTTTTAAGTACTTCTATCAATATACCTTCTTGTTCTTTGGTCAGGGATGAGGAAATTACCACTGAAAAGCTTTGTTCTTCTCCAAAAAATGTGTACTTCAACCCAGCAGGTAATGGCTTCAGTTCTAGTGTGGGTACTTCTTCATGGGTATCATTACTCATGGGTTTTAGCTCTTCGAATCTTAGATTCCTTCCTTTGTATTCCATTTCCTGTGTACAGTCAAGCAAAAAGCATATTTCAAAAATATCATCATCTAATTGTGTAGCTGAATTAAATGAATTAATTAAACAGATTTCTAATTAGTCAGAAGAACTTCTGATTTGAAAATGATCATCTATAATGGCCTCAATCCCTTCAATCTCTTCATTGTCATCATAAACTTCATGTGGTTGCTTGCACATGTTGAAAACGTTAAGCTCCAGTGTTATATTTCTAAATGTTAGCTTCACCACTCCATTTCTGCAATTTATCAAAGCATTAGATGTTGCTAAAAAAGGGCGACCTAGAATAATAGGAACTGACTTAGATCTATCAACCATAGGTTCAGTTTCTAAGACAATAAAATCCACAGGATATATGAATTTATTAACTTGTACCAACACATCTTCCATTATTCCTTTTGAGATTTTAATTGATCTATCAGCAAGTAAAAGATTTACAAAAGTTAGTTTTAACTCACCAAGGTTGAGTTGCTGATAAACTGAATATGGAAGTAAATTAACACTAGCACCAAAATCAAGTAAAGCGTGTTCAATTTTATGTTCACCAATAATGCATGAAACTGTAAGATAACCAGGGTCTTTATATTTCAACACATTATTGTTCTGAATAATAGAACTTATCTGTTTAGTAAAAAATACATTATTTTTCACATTATGTTTCCTTTTAACAGTGCACAAGTCTTTAAAAAATTTGGCATAACAAGGAATCTGTTTGATAGCATCTAACAGAGGAATATTGACCTTTACTTGTTTAAAGATTTCAAAAATATCACTGTTATGATTCACTTTACTTGAATTGTTTAATGCTTGAGGAAATGGGAGTGAAGGCGAGGGTTTGGTCTCCTTTTGGCTAGGTGGCTTATCAACTCCTTCATCATCTTTGGGACTTGACTCATCATTTTTCTCACAAGGTTCAGGAATTTATTTTTCAATAACCTTTCCACTCCTAAGAGTTATCACTGAGTTGACTTAATCTATTTTTTAACTTTCTAAACTACCCTCATTTAGGCTGTACTGAACCTTAGGATTTGGTTGAGGTTGAGAGAGAAACTTTACTTTCTCATGAATGACAAGTGCAGAAGAAAGTTTAACAAGAGTGTCTTTTATGTCAATCATGGCTTGAGTGTTTTGGTTATTGATGGCCTCTTGTTTTTCCATGAATGCATGCAATGTTCCTTCAAGGTTTTTTCTATATGGTGAGACATAGAGTGCATATCCTTGAGGATTTTGATAATCTTGTTGTGCCTGAGGAGGTGGTGGTTGCTTGAATTGTGCCTGATTGTTAGTCCTCCAACTAAAGTTCGGGTGATTTCTCCATCCCGGATTGTATGTATCTGAAAAAGAAGAAGTGAATGGCTTTTTAAAATTGTTTATTGCATTTACTTGCTCATGCACAACTTCTTTAAAAACTGGAATTTTTGGACATTCATTTGTTGAGTGTCCCAATTCATCACAAATGCTACAAATTTCTTCATTTTGCACAGATTTGATTTCTTTTACTTTCCCTGATTCCATAGCTTCAACCTTTCTAGTCAAACTAGCAAACCTAGCATTTAAATCTTCTTCTTGACTAAGATAATATTTTCCTTTACTAGCATTTGCAAGGTTTGATCTAATTGAATTTTTAGAAGGATTAGTACCATGCCAATATTGAGAATTTTCAGTCAAATGGTCTAAATAGTCAAAAACTTCTTCAAGTTCTTTATCAAGGAACTCACCATTGCACATTGTTTCCACAAATTATTTAGTTTCAGGAGTTAACCCTTCATAAAAGAAGCTTATAGTGTGTCACTTTTCAAAACCATGATGTAGGCAAGAATTCAACAAATCTTTAAAATGTTCCCAACTTTGAAAATATGCTTCATTTGAATTTTGGAAAAAAATTTAGATTTGTCTTTTCAAAGCATTGACTTTATGTGTTAGAAAAAAATTCTTTAAAAACTCACCTTGTATTTCTTGCCATGTGCCAATTGATCTTGGTTTCAAAGTGTTAAGCCAAGCTTTTGCTTTATCTTTTAAAGAAAAATGAAACAATTTAAGCCTAACAACTTCTTCAGTGCAAGTTTGATAATGAAAAATGGTATATACTTCCTCAAATTCTTTTAGATGTAAATATGGGCTTTCAGATTCTAAACCATGAAAATTAGGAAGTAAAGAAATCATACCTGGCTTGAATCTAAAATTGTTAGCATTGAGTGAAAAGATAAAACATGATGGACTAGAATTTCGAGATGGTTGCAAATACTCACGCATGGTTCGCAACGGTTGATTTTCATGTTCATCATGCACACTTTCATTTTCAGCCATTGTGTTTGATGTGTGTGATTGTGATTTAAACAAATCAATATGTAAAGTATTAGGATTAACTTTAACCAAACGACCAGAATTTAAATTACGATACCAATTAAGCATAAACAAGTAACTTAAAATATAAAATAAAATGTACAAGCTAACAGTATAAATCGTCCATTAAATATTAACAAACGTGTGGTATAAACTAACCATCAAATAAGTTAATAAGTAGAAAAATTAAAAAGTTAGTATGCGGATAAATTAAAATGTTAGAACCAAGTAAATTAAAATATTAGAAGCAGGTAAAGTAAAAAGTTAGATAACTGATAAAGTAATAAGTTAGATAGTTAGTAAGAGAGTTAGTAAGTTCGTAAACAAAAAAAATGACAGAAAATAAATAACAAAAAAGAAATGATAGAAGATAAAATACGAGAAAATAAAAACGAAAAGTAAATTTAAAATATGAAAATCGAGAATCGGTAAAGCGCGATTTTTTGCTCGTAGAGAGAAAGAAAAGAAGAAAGATTATTTCATTAATGATTAAAGATTATAGAGAGATTAAAGAGAGTTTCCCCCACTAAGTTAATACTTTAGTAAGTACAAAGAAAAAAATTAAAAGGGTAGAGAATATATACAAAATATTTACACTATAAATTTGTTCTTCAAATCAAGTCCCTGGCAACGGCGCCAAAAACTTGGTGCGGGATTTAAGAGTTACAAACCCAAGTACAGGTTATCTCAAGTAATAAATTCTCGGTGAGTCCGAGGTCGAACCACAGAGACTTGATGAAGAAAAATTAATTAATGTAAAGTAAATATTTTGTTACAACAATAAAGGTGATAAAACTTGATCTCAAATAAAAAGGAATTGCTTGGGTTAGGAGATTCACTCTTAGTAAATAAATTAAGGACAAGATTAATTCTTTTATAACTCAATTAGAATCTACACATAACGGAGGTTCCAATCGAAAAATACAACGTTCAAAGTGTATTAAAAATTATATACGTAATTATATTATAATTCATTTAATCATCTATTAACACCACCACTCATAAATGAGATCAAGCATTCATTGTGCCAAAATCTTGTCTACAACAAATCAAGATCTCCACTTTATAAGGAGAGTTTCTAACACCACCACTTGTAAATTGGTTAAAGCATTCATTGTACTAATATCTTGTTTACAACAAATCAAGAACTCCACTTTTCAAGGAGGGTTTCTAAATTGATTGGAAACAAAATATAATACGTATAATGACTACTTGAAAATATATCATTTAAACACAAGAGAGAAATTAATCTAACCTTATTTCATTATCAAGAGCTTCACTCTTTCACCCAAGTAAAATGAAACTTAGTTACTCATACATAAGAAGAAAGAAAGAGAGAAGAAGAAGAAGAAGAAGAAGAAGAAGAATGTGACTTCAATTTAGAACAAAGGAAAATTACTACAAGAAAATCTAGTAATAAACTAGCATCATTTTGGTACCTAACACCTAACACCTTCAATGATCTGCCAAGGCCCCCTTTTATAGAGGATTAGAGATACAAAATGACAAGGGGGCTGAGTCATTAGTGACTGGATGAGTGAAAAATGAGTGGAAAATGCCAAATGACTTTTGGTGAGTGGAAAATTATAGAGATTCATTGTCTCCAAAATCATTTAACTCTAAAGTCATTGAATGCATTAGAATGAGCAATTATAATCTTCATCAAAGTTGTAGGGCTGGATCTTAGCTTTCAAATGGCTTTAGTTTGAGTCCAATATCATTTATATAACTCCAGATACGTTCAAATTACTGTACACTACTCAGGCCCAGTCACAGCTCCTCTGTTCTGACTTGTAATCTCAATATCACCTATTAGGCCTCAGATTCTGGAACAATATTCAACATGAAAGTTGTAGATATGGGTCTTAATATTCAGCATCAAAATTTTAGCCTATTTGACAACTTATAGCATGAGATATGACATGAACAGTACATATAGGTCAATCTGTCAGGAACAACACTCTAGTTCTTGCTTCAACCCCAATTTGAGTTATCTACTCGTATGATTAGGCCTTTGAGGTCCTCATAAAAGTTATAGAGCTATCTTTTATCTTTAAAATGCCACTATATTCACCTCATTTGGCCATCTACATCCCAAGATATAGCCCAAATACAGAAATAATGTAAGACATAAATTATGCTGAAAAATTCAATTAAGTCCAATTTGAGTCCAAACTTACAAAACATAATCAAACTCAATCAATTAAGTACATGAAGAGTGTAAATGACTAAAAATGAAGGCTTATTAATGTATCAAATATGTGATCATCAAACAATCCAATGGGTGCCTCCAATGAGTATTGCAAAGCCATCTCACTGAGAAGTAGGAAGGACATAGAAGAGAATTCAAAGACAAAGTTGCTTGAAAAAGACCTCAAGGTGAAAGATGATCATAAGGTTGTTAATGAGGAAGTTTTCATTGAGAAGGTAGTGGATAAGAAGAAAGAGGTCACGCCTTATACACACCCTCTACCTTTCCCTAACTGTCCAATAAAGAAAAATCTTGAGCACTAATTCCAGAAATTCTTAGAAATGTTCAAGAAGCTGCATATTAACATCCCATTTGCAGAAGTCTTGGGATAAATGTCCAGCTACGTGAAGTTCATGAAGGATATTTTATAAAAAAAACGCAAGTTAGGTGAGTTTGAAACAGTGGCATTGTCGGAGGAATGCAGTGCTATTCTACAACAGAAGCTTCCTCTAAAATTGAAGGATCCTGGAAACTTCACCATTCCGTGTGCCATTGGAGATCAATTCTTTGGGCATGCTCTATGTGACATGGGGGCAAGCACTAATCTCATGTCTCTATCCATTTTCCAGAGGTTAGGTTTGGGGGAATGCAAGCCCATATCAGCGGCCCTCCAACTAGCTGATTGTTCTTATACATATCCATAGGGAATTGTTGAGGATGTCTTAGTCAAAGTGGACAAATTTATCTTCCTTGCAAATTTCGTCATACTTGATATTGAGGAAGATAGCAAAGTCCCTTTGATTTTAGGCCGACCATTCATGGCAATTGGAAGAACTCTCATTGATATGAAAAAAGGGGAGCTCACCATGAGGGTGCAAGATCAAGATATTACTTTTAAAATTTTTAAATCTATGAAGAATCCTCAAGATCTAGAAGAATGTTCTTTGGTGAGTATAATTTATGGGATGACATCTATGGTATATTGTGCAAATGCCCCCGGTGCCTCTAGTGAAGCCCTTTTGTTTTTTGCACATGATGGGATTGATGATGTGCATGATCAGCTGAACAAGGTGGTTAAGTCATGCAACCCTCCCCGGCAACGGCGTCAAAAACTTGTTGATTGCTTTTACTTATCGCAAGTGCACGGGTCGAATAAGTAATATAATAAAAAGTAGGATATCGCTCTCACGAGGAATAAGGCTACTCCTATTGTAGATTATTGACCAATAGCTCATATAATTCTATTCAAGAACATTAAAATTAGGAAATGAATGTTTCAATTAATTGAAAGATTTAAATGCAGTAAATCGAGATTTAAAGTGAATGATTAGAGAATAGAGAATTGATGAGTGTATAAAAGTACTCTCTAAATACTTTATTATTAGATTAAAATGTTAAAATGTGAATAGAAATTATTAGAATTAATATGTATTTTTAAATTAAATTTTTATTTACTTTAAAATATTTTAAAATAAATTTTTTATGTTTAATTTCAGAGTTTATAGAGAGTAAATGAAAGTTCAAACAAATTCAAAGAAGAATTCAAAGCTCAAATAGAAAAATTAAAGCAGTCCAAATAAATTAAAAAAAAAGAATTGGAGGATTGAAGTGCTAGACCGTGGTGCAAAGCAAATTGAGAAGAAAAGGAATTGGGCCGTACAGGAAATACGAGGAATTGGAAAGCAAGGAGGCATCACATGTATATAAATTGAAGAATTGGACAAGGTCAAAAAGGCATGCTGCACGGGATAGATTGAAAAAGTGGAGCAAGGTGCGTCGTTCGAGAAAAAAAACTAAAAGAAGAAAGACTGCACGAGCAGCAACATTGCGGTGCACATTATTATTGTGTCATAGAAAATTTCAATGAGATAATTTTATTTTATTTTAATTTTAGTATATCTTGTTAAATTTTGTGTACTAAAGTAATAATGAAATCTTAATTATTTTGATATTATTATATTAAATTATTTTTACCCAACTTACAGATTTAATATTTATTGATTCTATTTTTTATTAGATTATATGAATGATTGTTAAGATGGGTTTAATCATATTTTTATTATATTTAGTAATTTATTTGTGCTATCTAAATGTTAGTAGTAATTGTTGGATATCAATTATAGTTTTTTATTAGGGATACATTTGATGGTTTGATAATTACTATTAATTAGAAAAATTTGATCATACATGTGATTATTATTTTTAATACTTTATTAATATATTTTTTGTGAGTACATACTTGTCACTAGATGTTCATGAATTAAATTATATGAGTAAAATAATTTGGCATAGTCAATGTTAAAATTAATCTTGATGAATTTTGAACCTTAATCATCTTTCATATGATATAAAATCCAATTTGCTTTACTTTGCTTTATTTACTTTTGCATTTAAATTAATCTTTATTTACTTTTAATCATTTAATACTTTTCTTTTGTTTCTTTGTTTCTTTAGTTATTCTTTTAGTTTGTCTCTGTGTGGAATCGACATCCCAAAGTTGTGCTATAATTATCGCGTTATTCTTGGGCGTAATCAAATTTTAGCGTCGTTGCCAGGGAGATGATAAAAGAATTGCTAGACAATTTTTCTTTTCAACAGTTTGTAAAGGCGGTAACTTCGTTCCCTCTATTATCTGGTGCATCTTTATTTTATTTTATTTTTATTTTTAGTGTTGCATTTTTCCTTACCTTGCATGAACAAGTATAGAGACTCTTTGGGTTAGTTTACTCGTAAACCTGTGTCAGAGTTAGAGTCTGAATTCATTTATTTGATACTTCTAATTCTGAGAAAATGAGTGAACATAAAGATCAACCCACTAGGACTCTTCAGGATTACCTTCATCCTACACACATAGCTACATTGTCATGCATTATATGTCTAGCTAATACTCCCCAATTGGGTTTTAAAACGGGGATGATACATTTACTCCCTACTTTTCATGGCTTAGAAAATAAAAATTCATATTTACATATCAGGGAGTTTGAGGAAGTAGTTGCGACTTTCATAGTCAAAATGCAACTGATGATGTTGTGAGACTTTAGTTCTTTCCTTTCTCTTTGAAGGATAAAGCTAAGAATTGGTTGTACTTGCTGAGACCACGATCTATTGGGTCATGGAATAAGATGACTCAAGCTTTTTTCAATAAACACTTTCCTCAACATAAGACCAATGCTTTGAAAAGGCAAATCTCTACCTTTTGCACAAAAGGACATTAAGACTTTGTATCAGTCTTAGGAGAGATTTAAAGAGTTGGTGAATATGTGTCCTCACTATGGGTATGAGAATTAATGCTTAGTGAGTTATTTTTATGAGGGACTTACACCCAGAGAGTGCTAATTTGTAGAGATGATGTGCAATGGTGAGTTTTTACAGAAAGATCCTGATGAGGCCATAGAATACCTCAATGAGCTTGCTGAAATAGCTCACACTTAGACTAAACCTAGTGCTACTGAGAGCACAAACAGGTCACGACTTGCAAGAAACCCAAATGGAGGTGGAATCTACCATCTCAGGGAAGAGGATAACCTAAAGGCTAAGGTTGATATGCTCATTAGGGAGCTAGAGATGTTAAAGACTAAGGACGTAAAGCCAATACATGTGGCTAATCATGTAGAGTCTTTTGAGTCATGTTTTGTGTGTGGTAGGGTAGATCACCTTGCCCAAGATTGTCCCACATTTGCTGAGATGAGAGGGATGTATGAGGAACAATGTAATGTCTTAGGTATGTACAAGAAGCCTTTTACACCTTTCTCTTATACATATAATCTGGGGTGGTGCAACCACCCCAATTTTAGCTGGAAGTCTAAAAACCAGCCACCTACACAGCCCCCTAGATCATATCCTATACCATATCATACACTTTCATCTTCTAGGAGTCCTTTAGAAAACACTTTGCATGCTTTTATTGAGGCACAGGGAAAGATCAACTAGAAGTTTGAATCTTTGATTACCCAAGTTGTTGAAGAAAACAATGAGATAAAAAGCCTAGTGTCCAAATTGATGAACTATTTGAGTGTGAATAAGTGAGGTAAGTTTCCTTCACAAGCTCAGTCTGCACCTCACGGTCAACACATGGCTCAAGAGAAGTTGAAGGATATGATTGCAATCGTGACACGAAGTGGTACATCATTACACATCTCAAGAATAAACAACTCAGAGGCTATTGACAAGAATCAAGATAGTAGTGATGTCGAGCTACCCAAGGAACCTGAGGTGACAAAGAGTCCTGTTAAGGTACCATTCCCTCAAGCTTTAAAATCAAACAAGCGGATTTTGGATCCTAACAATGAAATCCTTGAGAATCTAAGGTAGGTAAAAATCAATCTTCCACTTTTGCATGTGATTAAACAAGTTCCTACTTATGCAAAGGTTATCAAGGATTTGTGTACAATTAAGAGGAAGCACCATGTGAAGAAGACAGTGTTCCTGACAGAACAAGTTAGTGCTTTAATTAAGCAGCGAATTCTTCCCAAGTACAAAGATCCCAGTTATCCAATCATTGCATGCAGCATCGAAAATCATGTGTTTAGGCAAACTTTGCTAGATTTAGGAGCTAGCGTGAATCTAATGCCACATTCTATTTATTTGCAATTGGGGTTGGGAGAACTCAAACTAACCACTGTGGTATTGTAATTAGCTGACCGTTCAGTCAGAGTACCTCGAGCTATGGTAGAGGATGTTCTAATTCAAATCAACAAATTTTATTATCCTGTTGATTTCCTAATCTTTAACACTAGCTCTGTTGTTGAAACTACTTCTAAAATTCCTTTGATTTTACATAGACCTTTTCTTACCACTGCTAATGCTCTTATTAATTATAGGAATGGGCTCATGAAGCTGTCTTTCAAAAATATGACTCTTGAAGTGAATAAGATGATGATAAGGGCCACCAGGCATACATGATTGACTCAATCATGGATAAGAGAGTTTCTACAGCTCATGATTTTGATCTTCTTGAAACTGAAGATTATGGCACTCGGGCATGGCAACCAAAGTTCGAAGAGTTACCTGAGAAAGGTGCAAAACAAATTCCTTCAAGTGTGAAAACACTTAAAATTGAATTGAAGCCTCTGCCTAAGGGTTTAAAGCATGCTTTCCTTGGTCTAAGTGATACTTCTCCTATTATTATCTCATCAGAATTGTCTAAATCTCAAAGTGAGAAGTTAATTCAGACTCTAAGTGAGCATAAGTCAGCTTTAGGTTGGAGCATTATTGATATAAAAGGTGTTAGTTCTCTAGTCTGTGCTCATAACATTAATTTGGAGGAAGGTAAATGGTCAGCGGTTGAAGCCGTAACTTGAGTTAAAGGATCTAGATGTAGAAGAGACTTTGGTAGACAATCCTAACTACCAAAGTTGAGGTTAGTTTGTAGTATTTCATTTATGTTTTTATTGAGTCGGCTTTAGTGTCTCCCAGATTTCAGAGCCTTTGTATAAGGATGTAAATAGTGTCGGCCTACAAAAAAAAAATTTGTGTGCTTGTTTATTTCATTTTTTTTTCTTTATGTTGTTTTTGTTCTTTTTGTCATTGCTAACCATTGTCAAGGTGTAGTTGTCATCTTTTCATCTTCTCTTTTTAATCGTTCAGCATTTCAGGTATGTGACTCCTCCTCATTACTTTGTTTATTTTTATCCCAATAATTTCTTTGATGCATATTGGTGATTATTTTAAGTTTGGATTTAATCTTGAACATTGAGGACAATGTTTCATTTAAGTTGGGGTGTTGATTGTGCGAATTCAGTATTTAAAATGCTTGTTGGAACTCTGTGGCATATTTTAATGTGTCAATTTAAAAGAAAAATTGCATCACTTGTGTATCTTTATCACATGTGTACTCATTCTCATTCATAGCTATCTATGTGAATTCACTAAAACTACCATAATCATTTTTATTGAAGCACCCACAGAACCTCTAATGCACTCACCCAAACTTTGTGGTAAGATGGTGGTGTGACACATGTAGCTAGAGAATTCTTTTACTTAAGTATTCATGTGAATTTTGGAGTGAATTGAGAGCCTACAAATGTAGTAAATTGTGATAAGCGTTCATTGATCTGTTCAATTAGGCATTTCTTTTGAGAACATCATCATATGATTTATGGTAAGATGGTGGATATACTTGGGATATAACAATGGTCAACTTAAGATTAACTTCTGAGCCTTTCAAGCTAACCCTTTCCATTATAGACCCTTAGTAGCCAACTTTGAAAAAAAAAAAACAAACAAACAAAGTCTTTTCTTTTCATATGCTCACATCATCCATGTCTCTCCACATTGGAGTATAGCCGATACACTGATTTTTCCTACCCTTTTTACTTCCAAGTGTATGCTAATTGCTAAATGTGGAATTTTTATTTTATTTCATTTGAGTTTCAAAAAAAGAGAGAGAAGAAAAGTCAAAGTTGAGAAGAAATGACAAGAATACCAAAGTGGCATGTGTTTGTTTATCAAATAGTTTTAAAAAAATGAAGAAGAAAGATAAGTAATGATCTGAAAAGTTGAAACGTACATCAAGTGAGAAATGTTAGAATTCTAAATGTATGTGGCTCATATATTGGTAATGGTGGGACTTTGATGAGGGAGCTGTTACAAATTGATGAGGCAGCAGCTGTTACAAAGTCCAAAATAATTGACTCTTAATGGAGAAGCCAATATAGAAGCAGTTATGCTTCTGCATTTTATGAGAGGGGTCCCTTACCTTACCTATAAAAAGGTCTGTGATACTCCATTGATTCACACACTTTAGAGGCTAAGGCTAGAAGAGCTCTCTCTCTTTTCTTTCTATAATCTCTCTGTTTTCTTTTGAGTTTTAGGTGTCTGATATTTTGCTTGTGAGAGATTGTGAGTAATAACAATGGCTTCAAGTGGAGGTAGGCTTCCGCTTTTCTATTCTTATTTGATGGACTAAGGTCCAACATTATTTACATCTTTTCAATTCATGTTAATGGTTGGTATCATGGACCAATGACAATCATAAGAATACATTTAGTATTCAAGATTGAGGTCCATCATTTGGTATCAGAGCTACCTTGTAGTCTTGTTATTCAGCTTCTGTTTTGCAGTACTGTGTTCATTTTTATTGATCCAGTATTATTTTGTATCACAATTCATAACTCAAAAAAAAAATTTTATTGTGTTGGTACAATTTTTGGCTCGAAAAATTATGGTTTTATTTTGAAACTATTTCTTTGATTTGTTTACCATCGCTATCTGTTTATTTTAAAATTACTGCTTTGGATCTTTGAGCATCCATATAAAGAAGGCTTCAAACAGAGCCATTCAAGGGTTGCCATGATATTGTGGGAATATTTCTATTTTATTGTCATAAAATAGTGTAAATTCTTTCACGGGTTGTTCATTGTGTTGCAGTACATTATATGTACATAGTATTGGTCTATCAACATAAATTGTAATTATTGTACATATGGTATAAAACTATTTTTTTATGCTTATATGATTGTTGATTAAGGACAAAGAATGTATGAACCAAAACTAAATTTATCCTTATCAATAATTTTTGTGTATCATATACGTTGAATATATTTATTCTGGATTATTGTATGATACTATGTGAATTACATGTTTAGGAGTAGTCATAACATCCTAGGCATTGTAATAAAAGGATTATTACTTGGCCCCATAGGGAAGTAATAATTAATCAAGGTTATAAAATGGACTAAAAAGTCATAATAGGATATTTCTAAACCCACAGGTGTGATTTATTTTATTATGGTGTTTAGTGTCCATGCATAAAGTTTGTAAATTCTATGCATAATTTGCACTTCTGCCCATAGGAAGGTTTGAATTTACTTGTTAAGTTTTTTATTTTTGTAGCATTGACATGTGTGATCCTTATATTGCATTTGTTCCTACTCATTTTATTTCTTAAGTCTTGTATTCCTTTGTTGATTGGTGACAATTATCCTGATTGGAAAGAACTAATTCTCTTGACCTTGGGGTGTATGGAATTGGACTTGGCACTACGTGTGGATAAACCACCCATTCCCATGGAAGGAACTGCTCAAGAAGAAAAGGCTAACCATGAGCAGTGGGAGCGATCTAATCGCTTAAGTTTGATGCTTACTAAGTCTTATATAAGCAAGAGCATTAGGGGATCCATTCCTGAATGTGATAAGGTAAAAGCTTATATAAAGGCTACTTAGGAGCAATTTGTTAGCTCTGACAAGTCGTTGGCCAGCACCCTAATGAAGAAGCTTTCAAGCATGAAGCATGACAAAATTAGGGGTGTGCGTGAGCACATCATGGAAATGAGGGATACTGCTACTAATCTTAAGTCCCTTGAAGTATAAATTTATGAATAATTTCTTGTGCATTTCATACTCAATTCTCTTCCTGTTGAATATGATCTTCTCAAAATATCCTACAACACACATAAGGATAAATGATCAATCAATGAACTTCTGACCATGTGTGTTCAGGAGGAGGAGAGATTGAAACATGAGATACCTACAAGTGCTCACATAGTGACTCATGATAAAGGAAATGAGAGAATAGGCAATGGTGATCCTGGAATCCACAAAATTGTTCAAATGAAGCGGAATGAGAATAAGAGAAATTGCTTTTTCTGCAAAAAGGTTGGACACATGAAGAAAAATTGTCCTAAATACAAGAAATGGCTCGAAAAGAAAGGTAATTTTGCCTTAACTTGTTTTGAATCAAATTTCATTGAAGCTCCTAGCAATACTTGGTGGATTGATTCAGGTTCTACAATTCACATTGCTAATAATGTGCAGGGCTTTCTAAACCTGCGGATACCAGTGAGAAGTGAACAAAGCATCTATACGAAAAATCAGATGAGTTCACATGTGGAAGCTGTTGGGAGTTATAAACTTGTTTTGAATTCTAATTTTAATTTATGTTTGGAGAACACTTTTTATGTTCCTTTATTTACCAAAAATTTGGTTTCTGTTTCTAGACTTACTAGTACTGGTTTTCAATTTTATTTTTGTGATGTTTCTTTTGAACTATTGCATGATAATAAAGTTGCTGGTTCTGGTTATTTGGTTAAAAATTTATTTAAGTTTGAATTAGATCCTTTTTTAAAATAAGTCTCATAGCTTTACATACCACCAATGTTGGTACTAAGCGAAGTATTATGAATGAGGATTCCTCCATGCTTTGGCATAAGAGGTTAGGGCATATTTATCTTGAAAGCCTTAAGAGATTAGTAAAGGAAGGAATTCTTAAGAATCTTGACTTTACTGACTTTGGTACTTGTGTGGAATGCATAAAGGGAAAGTAAACCAACAAGACCACTAAAGGTGCCAAAAGAAGTAGTGAGCTTCTTGAAATTATTCATACGAATATCTGTGGTCCATTTCCCACGCCTTGTTTAAATGGTCAGAGATATTTTATCTCTTTCATCGATGACCATTCAAGATTCATGTATCTCTATCTTTTGTTTGAAAAGTCAGAAGCACTTGATGCTTTTAAAGTTTTCAAAGCAGAAGTAAAGAAAAAAAAGGAAAAGAAGATAAAGATCGTAAGATCAGATAGGGGTGGGGAATATTATGGAAAATACACAGAAAAGGGACAACAGCTCAGTCCATTTGCTAAGTTCCTTATAGAAGAGGGTATTGTTGCCCAATATACTATGACTGGTACACCACAACAAAATGATGTTGCTGAAAGAAGGAACCGCATGCTTATTGACATGGTTAGAAACATGATTAGTAGTTCAAAAGTATTACCTATGTCCCTATGGAGTGAAGCCTTGAAAACCACTATATATGTATTAAATAGGGTGCCATCTAAGGCTATTCCAAAGACACCTTTTGAAATTTGGAATGAATGGAAACCTAGTTTAAGACATTTATATGTATGGGGTTGTCCAGTTGAAGTTAGGATTTATAATCCAAACATTAGGAAATTGGATTCAAGAACCACTAGCAGTTATTTTATTGGTTATCCAACTAACTCCAAAGGATATAGGTTTTATTGTCCTTCTCACACTCCTAAAGTAGTTGAAGCTAGAAATGTAATTTTTTTTTAAGATCATGAAGTTAGTGGGAGTGGAAATTCTCAACAAGTGGAATTTGAGGAAATAAGGGAATCACCTTTGATACCCTTAAATGCATTGGAGCTGGTTAGTGTTCAACGTAATCAACACGATACGGTTGAACATCATCCAAAACCACCTGTTGAGGATATGCCACACGAGGAACCTATTAATATAGAGCCTATTGGTCAAGAACCAATAAAAGTAAGAAGATCTACAAAAGCTAGAAAATCAACAATTTCTAGTGACTATATTGTGTACCTTCAAGAATCTGACTATGATGTTGGACCTAAGGATGATCCTACTTCTTTTTCACAAGCCACGAGTAGAGAAGACTCTAAGTTGTGGTACGATGCCATGAAAGATGAACTGGAGTCTATGACTAAAAATCAAGTTTGGGATCTAGTAGAATTACCAGAGGGAGTCTCTCCTGTAGGTTGTAAATGGGTTTTTAAAACCAAAAGAGATTCAGCTAGTAATGTCGAAAGATATAAAGTAAGACTTGTAGCCAAAGGCTTTACTTAAAAGGAATGTATTGATTATCATGAAACCTTCTCTCCGGTTTCTAAGAAGGATTCATTTAGAATAATCATGGCCTTAGTAGCTCATTTTGATCTATAGTTACATCAAATAGATGTGAAAACAACTTTTTTAAATGAGGATCTTGAAAAAAAAGTATACATGTCTCAACCTATAGGCTTTGAAAGTGAAAAAGTTAATCACTTAGTTTGCAACCTTAGAGATCTACATATGGGCTAAAACAAGCTTCCCGCCAATGGTATATAAAGTTCCAGAACGTCATTTCCAAATATGGATTTGAGAAAAATGTGGTAGACCAATGCATATACCTTAAGGTCAGTGGGAGTAAATTTATCTTTTTCGTCTTGTATGTAGATGACATTTTACTTGCAAGCAGTGATTTATGTCTTTTGCATGATACAAAACTTTTCTTATCACAAAACTTTGATATGAAGGATATGGGTGAAGCCTCCTATGTCATTGGCATAGAGATTCATAGGGATAGATCTCTAAGGACATTAGGACTATCTCAGAAAGCCTACATAAAAAAAGTTTTGAAAAGATTTAATATGCAGAATTGTTCATCAATTGCTGCACCTATAGTTAAAGGGGAAAAGTTTAATCTCAATCAATGTCCCCAAACAACATCGGAACTAGAGGAGGTGAAAGACATTCCTTATGCTTCAGCAGTAGGAAGTCTCATGTATGCTCAAGTCAGCACTAGGCCTGATATTGCATTTGCGGTAGGAATGTTGGGAAGATATCAAAGTAACCCAAGCATGGAACATTGGAAGGCAGCAAAAAAGGTTATGAGATATCTTCAAGGAACTAAGGATTACAAGTTGACATACAAATATTCTGATACTTTGGAGATAATAGGATATTCAAATTCAAATTTTACTGGATGCATGGACTCTAAAAAGTCCATTTCAAGACACATTTTCTTTTTAGCCGAAGGTGCTATCTCTTGGAGAAGCAAAAAGCAAACAATTGTTGCATCATCCACTATGGAAGCAGAATTCATTGGTTACTACAAAGCCACATCACAGGCTAAATGGTTGAAGAACTTTGTTTCTGGTCTTAACGTGGTAAATTCAATTGAGAGACCATTGAAGATATTTTGTGATAATTCAGTTGCAGTCTTCTTCTCAAAGAATAATAAAAGTGGAAGTCGAAGTAAGCATATAGATATTAAGTTCTTGGTTGTAAAAGAAGACAACAAGAGAGAGTTGGTCTCTATAGAGTACACAAGCACAGAATTCATGATTACTGATCCACTAACTAAAGGATTGTAGGCTAAGGTGTTTCAGAATCATGTAATTCATATGGGTCTTACTAGTTTAAGTTAATATTTGTCTTTTCTTTTATATGACTTTGTGCACTTTAAGTTTGTCATGTAAAAGTTTTGATTTAAATCAATAAAGTTTGGACCCTATATTCACTTAGAAAGGTTGTGCATTGTAATACATGGAAGGAAATGTTTATCTTAAATATAACCGCCACGATTCATGTATAATAATTTCTAAGTGGCTATATCAAAGTTGACAAGTTATGGCCATATTGTCAAAATAAGGATTATCATTGATAGTATATGAGCCAAGTGGGAGAATGTTAAAATTCTGAATGTATGTGACTCATATATTGGTAATGGTGGGACTTTGATGAGGGAGCTGTTACAAATTGATGAGGCAGCAGCTGTTACAAAGTCCAAAATAATCGGCTCTTAATAGAGGAGCCAATATAGGAGCAGTTACGCTTTTGCATTTTATGAGAGGGGTCCCTTGCATTGCTTATAAAAAGGCTTGTGATGCTCTATTGATTCACACACTTCAGAGGCTAAGACTATAAGAGGTCTCTCTCTTTTCTTTCTATAATCTCTCTGTTTTCTTTTGAGTTTTAGGTGTTTGATATTTTGCTTGTGAGTAATAACAATGGCTTCAAGTGGAGGTAGGCTTCCGCTTTTTTGTTCTTGTTTGATGGACTAAGGTCCTACATTATTTACAGCTTTTCAATTCATGTTAATGGTTAGTATCATGGACCAATGACAATCATAAGAATACATTTAGTATTCAAGATTGAGGTCCAGCAATGTGATCTACTTAGATATTTAATAAGATTCCCTTTGTATGTACTTAGAAGTCTTTTTGAATCATTTTCTATTTTTTTTCGTATAACCTCAAACTCAAGCCACATTATAACCTTTTGTGTTAAGAGTTCTGATCTTGAGTAAACTTTTGAAAAGAATGATGGAAATTTCATTTGTTGGAGTTCCTACCATAAGATCAATGTTTGTTTGTTGCTTGTATATAATTGCCTAATTTCCCATGAGAGTGTGTGTACACCCATTGTCAACTCCATAGAGTGAATCCTTGCACAAGACACTTTTATACCCGTGAGTTATGGAGTTGACGTTTTGCTTGAGATATTCTTGATGTTGCATGTGTTAGGGTTTTTGGTTAGATGGATATAGTTTGGAACACACACACACTTTGTGGACTACTATAGGCAGATTGTTTGTGATATGGTTATTGAATTCCTAAGATTGTTTTGAAATATAAATCTGAGTTATTTTATCATTTTCTTAGTCTCTTTAATCTCTTTTGCATAAAAATTGTTAGGGATTAACAATAAGTAAATTGAGAGTGTAATGCGAGTACAAAAGTACTCTCTAAATATTTTATTATTGAATTAAAATGTTAAAATATGAATAGAAATTATTAAAATTAAAGTGTATTTTTAAATTGAATTTTTATTTATTTAAAATATTTTTAAATAAATTTTTTATGTTTAATTTTATAGTTTATAGAGAGTGAGTAAAAGCCCAGTTATATTCAAAGAAAAATTTAAAGCCCAAATAGAAAAATTGAAGCAGTAAGTAAATTAAAAAAAAAAAAAAAAGAATTGGAGGATTGAAGTGCGAAATATGGTGATTGGTGAATAGAAAATTAAGAAAAAAAAAGGAATTGGGCTTTACAGGAAATAAAAGGAATTGGAAAGCAAGATGCATCACATGTATATAAATTGAAGAATTGGACGAGGTCAAAAGTAAAATGATGATCACACACCTCTTTTAGAGGTGTAAAGAGGTGTAGGTACTGTACACATTCCTTTTAAGAGTATGTGATTGAGAGAGAGAAAGTGATAAGAAAAAGTAAATATAATGAATGATATTAGATGAGGTGTGAAAATTGATGTATATACTATTTGTGGTAAGAATATCAGAGTTGAGGTCAAAATGGCATGCTACACAGGATAGTTGAAAAAGTGGAGCAAGGTGCGCCGTTCGAGAAAGAAGAAGAAGAAGAAAGACTGCACGGGCAGCAACGTTGCGATGCACATTATTGTTGTGTAAATAAGAATTTCATTGAAATAATTTTATCGTGTTTTAATTTTATTATGTCTTATTAAATTTTTTGTAATAAAAAGAACAATAAAATTTTGATTATTTTGACATTATTATGTTAAATTGTTTTTACCTAATTTACAGATTTAATATTTGTTAATTCTATTTTATTATCAGATTATATGAATGATTGTTAAGATGAGTTCAATCATGTTTTTCTTATGCTTAGTAATTTATTTGTACTATCTGAATATTAGTGATAATTGTTGGATATCAATTATAATTTTTTATTAGAGATATATTTGATGATTTGATAATTATTATTAATTAGAGAAATTTGATCATACATGTAATTATTATTTTTAATGTTTTATTGATATATTTTCTATAAGTACATGTTTGTTGCTAGATGTTCATGAGTTAAATTATGTGAGTAAAATAATTTAGCATAGTTAATGTTAAAATTAATTTTGGTAAATTTTGAACTTTAGTCATCTTTCATCTGATATAAAACTCAATTTACTTTACTTTGCTTTATTTAATTTTGAATTTAAATTAATCTTTATTTACTTTTAATCATTTAATACTTTTCTTTAGTTTCATTGTTTCTTTAGTTATTATTTTAGTTTGTCTCTTTATAGAATCGACACCCCAAAGCTGTGTTATAATTACCGCGTTATTCTTTAGGCGTAATCTGGAATCTTTTTTCACCCCCTACTTCAATTGAAAATAAGCAATCCTTATAAGTAACATAAATGAAAGGATTAAGTTAGCTTGAGAAACTAATTTAGTTAACAGTCTATGTCTAGGTCAATCAACCATGTTTTATTTACCCAATTCACTATGTTTTCATGAAAACTAGTGCAAAATTTACTCATTAAAATTTATTCTCAATAATTACTATGCATGGCCAAGAGGTAGATTTCTATCTCATTAGCTAATCAACTCATCCCACCATTAGAATGAAATTAAACATGCATTAACCATACATATGATTTCAAATTCAAATTCCTATGTCTAGGTTCATTAGATTTCAACAAATCACTTAAAAGCTTATTAAACAATCAAGAGCATCATGATCCATATAATTAAACCAAACCAAATCATTTATATAAATTCAAAGGATTACAAAATCATTCAATATCCATAGTAAAGAAATCCCTATACACAGCTTAGTTAGCCATGAAACACAAAAATATATGCATATACATCATGTTCATGATAATGAAAGAAAAGGAAATAGAAAAGATGAAAGAGAGAAGTTCAATGATGATGATCCTTGATGCTTTAATCTTCCTCCAAGATGAAGATAGCCTCCAACATTGGCTATTTCTATTTCTTTTCAATCTCATGCTCAAACCCTAGCATTCTAAAATATCCAAAACTCTCGTATAAAATATGATGAAATAGTATTTATAGGCCCTAAAACTCTATTTCACACCATGGTATTCATTAATTACGCCGTGATGCACACTCAAATTAGATCACCAACTTCGTGGCATCCATCCTTTGCATCGTCAAAATATATTATTTTAAATTTCACACTTGGCTTTTTTCTTCCAATGCTGACCCAATTCTTCCATAAACCAAACTTGTTTAGGACTTCTTATTTAAATTTACTTAATCACTATGCAGAACATAAGTGTATATAGTATATCAAAATTTTAAATTTATAATATAAGAAATCTTTCAAATATGCATGAAGAATGACTGAATTCAAAAGTAAATAGGATACAAATAACTATATATCATGGAGTTATCAAATATCTTCTTATAAATATTTTAATATTTTATTGTAAATATGTCTTCATAAATATCTTTTATGAATATATAAATATATCTGCTAAATTCAAAATTTTATTATATTAGCTAATTTATCTATAATATATTTTATTATATATATATTATAACATCTATTGTAAAATAAAATATTCAAAGTAAAAGAATAAAATATTCTTTACAAAAATAGTGTTACATTTGTTAAAATTTTGTCCTCAAAAGGAATAACTCGGATAGGACTTCGGATGTCATCTTCCAATTCTCAGATTTTTCTATGATATTCTTCCCATCACTTTATCTAAAGAGATTTGTTTTCCTATTAAGTTTTTGACAGATCTACCCATAATTCATATAGGTTTTTATCCATAAGTCAAATTATCTCTTACTTGCATTATTTTATGTTCTATGATGTGTGAAGGGTTAAAATAGTCTTTTCTAAGTTGGGATTCATGAAAGACATCATGACGATTTGAAAGATTTAGAAAAAGTATAATTTGATAAGTAACAGGTCCTACTTTTTTAAGGATTGAGAATGGACTAATGAATCAAGAATTCAACTTTAAAGGTTCTGCTAATCCAAAAGTCAGTGACTCTAATGTTTTCTATTCTTTTCCAGAACTTTATCAATTTTTCTATCTTTAGTATAATTTTTCTTTGATAAATTTTCTATTTTGAGATTAATTATTATAAAATATTGATATCATTTTTCATTTAACTAAATTACTCATACAAATTCTTTTTGGTAGATGCTTTTGAAATTTTAACAATGAGTATATTTTCTAAGGTCTAATGTTTATCATACAAGGTGGTAAGATGTATTAAAATGGAGCTTAGTACCTAAAGTTTCTTATAAGGCTATCTAAAATTTTGAGGTAAATCTTAAGTCTCTATCTGAAACTATGCTAGTTGGTACACCATGTAACTTTATAATTTCTCGAATGTAATCTTGGGCCAACTTATACAATGGGCAAAATCAAGGATATGTAAACTTAGTAACCTATCAACAATTTATTGTATCAAACCTAATGGAGTCCTAGTAATCAATATCCAATAAATATTAATTTTTGTATAAAAAATTAATATAACCCGACATTTAGTTACAAAATTAGCTAGTCTCTTTTCATCCTATTCCACCAAAACAATTTATTGAGATCCTGATATATAGTGTGCCTCATATAAATTTTTTTTTCTCAATTCTTCATCATTGGGCACACATAATCTTTCTTAGTACATCATAGCTCATTTTTCATCCACTCTAAAATGTTATTCTTTTTGAAGGACTACAAAAACTCATTTTTTTCTTGGACTTGTCTTACTTGGTTTCTTAGATCACACTCTATTCTTAATTCACTAGCATACAGGTAGTGAGGTAGCAAGGATACTAAAATCTTTAAGTCCCTAAAATTTTCTAACAACTTTTGTTCCCTTATCATCATCAAGGATATGTGCAAGGACTTCCTACTCAAGGTCTCGACCACTACACTGGCTTTAATAGCATGATATTTCGATTCAAAATCATAGTCTTTTAAGAACTTAATCCATCTACGTTGTCTCATATTTAATTCCTTTTGGTCTAAAAAGATACTTTAAACTTTTATGATCACTGTATACCTCAAACTTGACTCCATATATGTAATGCTTCCAAATTTTCAAAGCAAAACTACTGCTTCAATTTTACTAGGGTCCATAGCTACTCCTTTCTGAGTGATCACATGACCTAAAAATCTTACTTCACTTAACCAAAATTCATACTTTTCTAACTTAGCATATAATTGTTTTTCCTTTAGGATCTGCAGCACTATTCTAAAATGTTGTTCATGCTCCTTCTGAGTTTAGAATATATGGGTATGTCCTCTAACTAGATAAGATCTAAAAGTCATATTTATGCAATTCATGAATATTGCAGGAGTATAAGATATTATAATGCACATATCTAGTTCTAAAGGCTATCTTAGGTACATCTTCTGGTTTTACTCTTATCTTATGATATTCTGATATCAAGTCTATAACATATGATTTAAGATCCAATTTAAAATGGATA